>OX424519.1:2206771-5021771 GCA_949152395.1 Agrochola litura | reverse complement strand
GGGAGACGAGCGCATGCGCCCGACACACCGCTCCGACGTGAGATTTTTTTTTCTGTTGGGCATCTCATAGCTGGTCTCTAACAACCGTGGCTATTAAACCGGTCAATCCTGTGGATGCATCAAGCTGCTAAACTCATTGCCTCCAGCCAGGGCACACATAAAAACTAAGCTAAAAAGCTTAGGATAAACGCTCGCTAAGGGCACCCCCTGTGGGGTACGAGCCTCGGCTTAGGGCGTTATCCAGAGGGAGGACATCAAAAGATAAGACGGGCTGGATCAAAAGGTCGGGGATCATGATTATTAATCGGGGAATTTAAAGCTACGTGCACAGCTGCAACAACTGCTGGCACCTCGTTTTCGAGCAAGGGTCGGGGGGGAGTATTATTTACTCGGAGGCGCGGCGGTCGCGATCGTAAAGGACCTCGGCGGTGAGGTCGGAATGACGGGAGGCGTCTGTTTTTGTGCAGTGTACTCATTTCCCTATTGCTCTCCTGGAGGAGGGTTATGGGGTCATCGGGGTCTGAGAGAATATCTGACGTGAGACCACGTCTGTTAATTTAAATATGCCTATGTTTATAAGTTCCTATGCAGAACATTATTAAAAGTCTATTTAAATGTAAGAAGGATTTTAGTGATATCAAGAACCCGATCACCTCAAAGAGCTGCTCGTGAATATCAGCTCCGACACATTTATTGTCGTATTGTTGTCTCCACATTGTATATACAACGTCCCGACATAAATGTCCCAACACAGTTGCGGCGACGATGCGCTGTTCACGATGCCTGCGCGTGCAGACCGCGTGCAAGTTGTGTTGGATTCGATACTCAACACATGATGATCCCGTTGAAGGCAATATGCTCGCCCCTTCCAACATAGAACCTAATATGTATGTTACCTGCAGTATGTGCGTCAGAGCGGACGCGTCAGCGTGCAGCGCGCGTGCGAGCGCGTCGAGCGCGCTGCACGTGTGCAGGAGAGGTTCTCTAGCCACACCCGCGCCCTCTAGTGAGCTTAAGTTGAGGGCAGACCACATCGCGCACAGGTAGGTCCAGCAACGCTCGATACCTGTATAAAGAACGAATAAAATAATTTGTATAAAGAATATTTAGAAAATTGCAATAAAATTAAAGAAAATCTATAAACGCAGACAGACATATTGGGTCGTTCTCGTTGCTTTCAGGGTCTACTAGAGCGGAGAGGAGAGGAGCGGACCGGAGCTGTGCCAATATTAACCATTGGAATTGCATAAAATCTCCGCTCCGCTTCAGTGGACAGAGATTTGCGAACTAGTTTAATTTAAAAAAATTACAAATCCGAGAAGCGGAGCGAGGAAGCTGAGCGGGAAATCGTAGCAGGGCAGCGGAGCGGGGAAACGGAAAAAATCCGGCCGCAGAGTATTATTGCAGCCCGCTCGAATTACACGTCGCATGAACTCGGCCTAGCTCCGCACAGTCCGTAACTGCGCTCCGCTGCCTCGCTCCGCGTCAATGTCCACTGGAGCGGAGCGAGGCAGCGGAGCGGAGAAATGTGAATTGTTCTCATAAAATTTGGTGAAGATCCTCGGAATCGGTCCGGAATCGGTCCTTTAACTACTAGGTAGGAATTGATGGAGCTCCTGGGACCACCTTCTCATCACAAAACCTTAGTTTTAGAAGCTAACTTAATGAACGAGGCTTTAAAACCAATATTAATGTTACCTAGTTTTACAATAAGTTTTATAATAGGCCTGTGTCCAATTTTTTTTTTTATCGTCAGTCTTTTAGGTTATTAAAAAATATTGGACACATATTTAATCTTTTTTGTCGTAATTAAAAGATTTTGGCGATACATTGAGTTAAAATGTGGCATGACGTCACGCCTTGTTAGATTTAATACTGCGTTGTGACGTAGCGTAGAGTCTCCAACTTTAATGCGTGATTTCTAAGTTATTTTTGATTAATATGATAAAGCAACAAATACGTGTCTAATATGTTTTTATTATATGAAAGACGGACTAAATAGATTTTTTTTTTTACCTAGGCAACTACCCTAGTCATTTACCTTGTTTTTAAAAAAAAAACATGGTAAATGTCCCGTTTTAAATAACTTTAGTGGTTTATTTATTTATATATTTAATTAACAAATAACAAGACCCAATATGTTAGTAACAATATTTCTTAACAACTATGTTAGTAAACTTAACCTATACACTTAAAGAATCCCTGCTACATGCTCAACACAGATGTGGAAAGCTTGCAGCAGCGATTCATTCACAAACAGTCTAGTCTGCTCCCGATACACTGCAGTATATTGTTGGGGCTGGCTGGCTTTTTTGTGCGCGCCGGGCCGCACCCGGGAAGCGCATATAAATTAAGCGGATATTAATTGTTGCAAAAACGTTTGTGCTCGCGAGGTCTACGGTTTGCAGAACTACTGGTAATTATTTAATGACTCTGTCTACGATACATACCGTCCAGCGAACAATTCTCGTCCAGCTCGTTGGTCTTGAGCAGGTGTGTGAGCGCGTCGAGCGCCTTCTCCTGCTGCGCCGCGTCGGGCAGCGCGCTGGCGGCGCGCAGGAGCAGCTCGGGCGTGCACGCGTCCAGCGCGTAGGTCCACATGCACACGATGCACTGAGGACGGAGGAATACTTCTTAGATTATTTTGGAAAGGTAGCAAAAACCAGAATAATAAAAAAAATCACTGAAAGTCGGTTTCTACTCGATTTGTGTTACTCGATTTGTGAACCATTAAAAAAAAACAGAATTTATATACATTTCAAATTAATAACTCACGCCGTTTCCTGCGATTCTTTAAGTTTTTGAAGTGAAAACTTCTTTAGGCGCGTTGGGCATTTTTGAGATGGGACTAAACCATTAATTTCGCGACATCATGACGACACCTCATTTTTGTAAACGCGATTGTGCTCTTTATTTAGATAAAGTTACGGACCAATGTTCTATACAAGTATTTTTCTTCCACCAAGGCGATCTTGTTCAAGTTTTCACTTCTGTCGGCACTCCCGGAGTGCCACCACTTTTTTATTTATAGAAAATTTACTCCTAACAAATATTTGTTTTTTATAAACAGGTTGATAAATTTTGAAAAAAAAAAGAGTACTGTTTCCGATAGAGCGATATTTCAAAAATTCTCAATATTAGATTCGATGCGCCTTTAAAACTCATTAATTTCTACAATAATCTTTATCTTTTTGCAAGTGACTTCAAACCCCACTCTACTGTTACCTTAAATCTTTCCGGACATCAAATTATTATTCTGTACATGTATAGATATATTGTAAACCAAAAAGCATACAGCACCTGTATCATATACAGCTGGTACTCCAATTGACAGCGGAAACTGTACTGTACTGCCGTGTGCGTCTTTGTTACGACCTCTCTGTCCCACACGTTGACAGGCGGGAATCTAGAGAGAGAAGGAAGATGATGTTACTAAGTATTGTTATCCTAGATTACATAGTTAGTTAGACTAATGTAATATGATTCTGGAGAGATGGATGTCAAAATGGCCTGGCAATTTTTTTTGTCGAGTTATGGCCATCGCGTCACACGAAAATTATTAAACAGTGTGATTACAACCACAGGATCCGGCGTAACATGTTTTGAAATCTGAAACCAAAGCGATATATTTGCGACGAGATTGATCGTGACTCTCGATTGATTTTGTTCGACGTTTTGTTAGCGTCAATCAACCAACATTCTGAGCTCCTCCAAATCCATCGACTAATCAAGATATTAATGAGAACTTGATCATCATCAGTTCAACCGAAAGACGTCCACTGCTGGACATGGGCCTCCCCCAAGCCAACCACTTCGACCGGTTCTGTGCTACCCGCATCCAGCGGATTCCTGCTGCCTTCACAAGGTCATCGATCCACCTTGTGTAACCAAACTTATTTAGTTACTCTATTTTATTATAATATTACAATTCCGTTTATTAATATTAAATGGTAGTTAGTTTGACGTCAGTTAGCAAACGGAAGTATTTTGCTACGATTAAAGTATCTCAATTGACTAACGTCAGAATTATAAGATTGAAGTTGCGGACGGCATTCGGGTTCCAACCGTCAAGTCGTACAGACGTTCATAATATTAAGTGTAAAACTGTGCTGAGTTTTGAAATATAAAAGTGACGTTTTATTACTAATGAAATATTATTCGCGTTACACTTGTGGGAGGCCTTCCAACGCTACGTCTTCCGGTACGCCGTCTCCACTCCAGAACCTTTCGGCCCCATCGGCCATCTGTTCTGCGAGCAATGTGCTCTGCCCGCTGCCACTTAAGTTTGACAACTCTTCGGGCTATGTCGATTATTTTGGTTCTCCTACGGATCTCCTCTCTCTACGGAGAATTTGATCATGTGTTTTTATTAATAACTCTCTTTTGCAGCAAGATTAACACAACCCAAAAAAAAAAATTAAGACCACAATTCTGGTTTAATCGATCATTTGATTTGGCCATAATAATAATTATTGGTCTTTTAATATGTGCATGCCTATTTGTGCCCGACAAATACATCGGACACCGTCCGAGCCGCTGGCACAATTTGTTTGCCCAACCGTCATCCAAAACTGTCGCCAGAGCTGAATCCCCTGTGTGTCGTACTTTGAAGATGCTCAACGCCCTTCTGACTGCCAACCCTGAATATGATGTGTTTGCGGATGAATGGAACAAAATTATGCGTATATGTCTGGTGTTTTGTGAGAAAAAGTAAGCAAGGAAGTCCTCTGTTCTATGTTAGTTTTAATTAAATTATACACAACAAAATTGTCAACATTAATCTTTTAAGTTCTTATGTTAATTTATGTAAATGGAGCTCTACCGTTTTAATTAAACTATAAATAAATAAATAAGTGATGTATTTACACAGTGCCTTGCTAAATTAATAAATAAATTGTTTTTCGACATCAAAATAATTATTTCGGCTATAACTTCAATATTTAACCTACCTCTCTCTTATCTGTCCGAGTATAATGTCTGCTTTTGTGTTCAATCTCTGCAGCAACAAAATCAACAAGATTGCGTCGTGATCACCTGGTGAAAACAATAAAATAATGTGTTAATTATTAACACAAATGTGTTTTGTTATGAAATAAATAACTTTTCACAATGATCCATGTTGGGTCATGATGGTACACAGTGGTCAATGATGGACATTAAGTCATGTACACAATTGCCCATGATGGGATATGATGGCACACACACAGTGGTTAGTACTTATCAACGGTCGCCATAAAGTAGTCGGGAAGACAGGCAGCCAGCATGTCTGCCTTCGCCTAGCCTGAGTCAGTTCTAATGCCCTCAGCTGCAGGTCCTGATGGAAGCTCAAGCATGATAAGGTGCTTCACATGTAGGTCAGCTCTTACCAGCGTCCAATGGCTCACGTTGAGCTATAATACTAAACAGTAGCCAATGACGGGCCTTGATGAATGCTGATGCAGATAAAAAATTAATGGTGGTCAGTGTCACAGTGGTCAGTAATGGACAGTAACTGTGTACACAATGGCCCATTTTCAGCCATGATGGAGCAACGCGGTTGTTGATGGACAGTGGCCGTGTACACAATGGTCTAAAGGTCAGTTCTTACCAGCGTTCGCCATAAAGTGGTCGGGTAGACAGCCAAGGCCCATGTTCAACCATGATGGAGCAACGTGGTTGTTGATGGACAGTGGCCGTGTACACAATGGTCTAAAGGTCGTTCTTACCAGCGGTCGCCATATAGTGGTCGGGTAGACAGGCAACCATGGCCCATGTTCAGCCATGATGGAACAACGTGGTTGTTGATGGACAGTGACCGTGTACACAATGGTCTAAAGGTCAGTTCTTACCAGCGGTCGCCATAAAGTGGTCGGGTAGACAGGCAGCCATCGCCCATGTTCAGCCATGATGGAGCAACGTGGTTGTTGATGGACAGTGGCCGTGTACACAATGGTCTAAAGGTCAGTTCTTACCAGCGGTTGCCATAAAGTGGTCAGGCAGACAGGCAGCCAGCATGTCTGCCCTCGCCCTAGCCTGTGTGAGTTCTAACGCCCTCAGCTGTAGGTCTATGGACCTGGTGGACGCTCTGGAGGCGTGGACTAAGGAGCCGAGGTCTACAGGCGGTGAAGTACGGGCGACGGGTTCCGGGGTTGACTCTTGTTCTGAAGGCGCTGGAGAGCCTGGAAATAAGATATATAATCTATACCAATAATAAAATTCTAGAGGTAAATTTTGTATGTTTAGTTTGACTATTTTCTTAATGTCCCTCGGGAATCATCGCATTTCCGAATACAAACGAATGCTAATTTCCATGTCCATCAATTATTAGATTTATCTTGTATAATAATTTGAATTCAGAACTAAGTACTTTATTGTTGTTTTGTTTTGATTTCCGTGTGAACTATATAGAGCTGTAAAACTATTTTCCTAGTCGTGCCTGCGACTTTAGCAGCTTTCCTCCCATTCTTTAAATAAATTACATTAAGTTAAAATAGTATTAACAACTCTATATACTTCCAAGACGATTGAGAGCGTCCGGTCTGCACCAAGTGCAAAGGGCAACTTGTAGAAATCCGACAACTGACGAAACACGAGGTTTTCCGAGGGACGTTAAGAAAATAGAAATACAATATGTGTATAACCGTGATTTTTTCATCCTGTGATTCTTTATTTATTTTCTTTAATTATGATTTATGCCTTTGACTGTATAAATTGACTTAGGTACAATTTTAATTTGGCAGCATTGTATTTCTCGGAGGGATGGCACCTTCTAGAATCTACGGGAGGGACTACCATTTTAATTCGGCAGCATTGTATTCTCGGATGGGACAACGGGTAAAAAAGTACCCGTGGTACCTTCCAGAGACTACCACGGGTAAGGGACGTCGGTTTGGAATGTATTTGTGTATTTGAAAATATGTCTAAGTCCATTTTTTGAAGTGAAAACTTCTTTAGGCGCGTTGGGCATTTTTGAGAGGGGTAAAAACAATTGAACTCGCGACACCGTTACCAACACCTCATTTTTGTAAACGCGATTGTGCTCTTTATTTATATTACGTTACGGATCAATGTTCTATGCAAGTATTTTTACTTTAAAGGTTTGGAAGTTTTTTTTTTTTTGTAACCGCGATTGTGCTCTTTATTTAGATAAGGTTACGGACCAATGTTCTATACAAGTATTTTTCTTCCACAAGGCGATCTTGTTCAAGTTTTCACTTCTGTCGGCACTCTCGGAGTGCCACTGTTTTGTTATTTTCTATACTCCATAGGTTTAGGTAGTTAAATAAAGGTAAACAAAAAAAAACCACGTGACGAGACAGCTGTCAAGTAACCGACTAAACGTAATACCTGTCACTTCAGTTGTTATGCTACGTCACAGTTGAACTCTTCAATTTAGCAACGTTATACTTCGTAGACGTTTAGAAATTTGGTTCTTTACAATAGACAGATTACAAAATCTTGTAAACCAGACAAAAAAAATGTGCTCAAGCAGATACATCTACGAAAAGTAGTTGAAGAATAAACGATAAAGTTTAACATACATTAATAAAAGAGGAAACTATGGTAAAACACTAAAATAAATTTAATTTGGTTTTATTGTTTTTTTTAACAAGAAAGTGTCATCTATAAAAACCCTTTTTACGATTTGTTTACCTTTTTTTAACTACCTAAACCTATGAAGTATAGTAACTCTTTCTAATTACCTTGCTTAGATTCAAGTTGAGCTCTCGTCTCATTGTACTGCTCAGTCATTTTCTGAACGAGCTCTCTAAACTTGAGTATCGTTGAGTCGCGGTCCATGATCGTCTCGTGAGCTGCTTCACGTTCTCTTATAGCCTGTAAAAAGTAATTTTAAGGGGGAAGCGTCAGGGTAACCCGCAAAATTCAAATTTTCTTACGTTTTTTGCATTTTGCAGGTCAGTGTCAGGTTTTATGTTGATTAAAATATGAGTCGCGGTCGTAACAAATATGGCTTTACTCAATTATAATCATTACAATCAGCAACACAACTCCATAAGTTAGCAAAGGTGTCAAATGTCTTGATTTCATGAAATCATGACATTTGACACCTTTATCTTCTTCTTGATCACTATTGCTGATTGTAATGATTATAATTGAGTTAAACCATATTTGTTACGACCGCGAATCATATTTTAATCAACATAAAACCTGACACTGACCTGCAAAATGCAAAAAACGTAAGAAAATTTGAATTTCGCGGGCAACCCTGACGCTTCCCCCTTAATATTAAAGAAATACTTCAAATAGTCTGCACAGGTGACAGTAACGTCATGTTTAACAAATTGATGAATATAAAAATGAAGTGTAATTTTACGACCTAAATTTTCTGTTCAAAAACTGTAACTCTGTATAATAAGAATGAGAATTTTGAACATACAGGATGAAAACTGTTACCGTGGATTCAGTACATGAGTCTGAACCGCCTGCGTTGAAATTTCTCGTCGGATATTTAAAAAAAAATCTGCTGTTCCATACATTTTGACCGCGTTGGTTTTGCATTTTTCTATGAAACAGCAGATTTTTTTAAAAATAACCGCTCCCATTATGAAGTATATATTCATACCTCTCTAGTATTAGCTTGTGCCATCTCCAACTCCTCGCGCAGGTCCATCTCGAGCTCGCGGTTGGACTCCACCAGCTGTTCGTGGACTTCTTGTAATGCCTCCAATTCTGATACGTCTTGTTTGAGTTGTTCCACCTGGACATAAGGAAGATTATGTTAATACAACGATATTTTTTTTAACCTACTTCCAAACAGGAGAAGGTTATATGATCGCGGCGTACGTTTTTTTTTTATATATGTGTGAAAGTGCATGCTCTCGAGGTGGTCTCATATAAATTTTATTAACTTTACTTGAATAGTTTTAGAGTTAGCTTCAATAATACGTATTTTTCCCACTTAGTATGTGGATGATAATTGATAAATTCCTGTCACTTCGTAGATAGTGGTATTCGAATTTGTGTGGGGTAGGGTACCACAACAAAAAAGTGAAAAATAAAACCGTTTGGCAAAAAAAACACTACACAGTGAAAAATAACTTTCATTTCGGAAGTCGGAAGTTTTTTTTAAGTTTTTGTTAGCTCATGTGGATTATGCGTTTAAAAAAAATAGTTTCGAACAAGTTAATTATTTGTAGGTACTTTTAATGCACACACGTCAGTCACGTTGACGTCAAGTCGCCGATACACTTATCCTTACATATTATAAAACAAAGTCCCCCGCCGCGTCTGTGTCTGTCTGTCTGAACGCGATAAACTCAAAAACTTCAGAACGGATTTTCAAACGGTTTTCACCAATGGACGGAGTGATTCATGCGGAAGGTTTTAGTGTATAATTTATTAAGGTTTTGTGTAAATTGGCTGAAGTTTGACGATTATTGTTGAAGAAGTCGGAAAAAATCATGCCGACTGGGAGCTTTACTGGCGTGAGCTGCCTAAACCGAAAAAGATACATTAAATTTATGTTCTACTAATTTATGTTAGACTTTTTTGTTCAACAACAAAAAAGTCTAGGGTGGCATATGTCTATCTTCTAAGGATGACCCACAATAACCATTTTTATCTTTCAGAATTTGATAAAAAATTTATTGTTATTTCCGAAGCTTTTTTGACCGGTATAGTATTAATCCTTATCCAAAAAATATGTTATTTAAATTGGGCATTTAATTTAGATTCAAATATGGCTTTAAATCATATCATTTCAATGAATAGTTTAAAAGATATCACAGTTTCATAACTACGCGGAGCAACGCGGGCGCAGCGGTAGGAGTCAATGACGTTTTCCTCTGTCATTCTCATTAGGTATAAAATCTCGGTAGTACGTTCCCGTGGGATATTTTCCGCCATCCACGCGGGCGAAGCCGCGGGCAAAAGCTAGTTGATACATAATTATGCATTTAGTAAAAAGCTGTTATTTTAACATTACAAACAGACACTACTATATTATTTATTTGTTTAAAAGATATAGATATGTATAGATATCTAAGATCAACTTCGAAGTCTCCCTTTTACCTGATCCTCAAGCGCCATCTTCTTCTCCGCGAGCTGTTCCACCATCTCCTCAGCTCCTAGCGCTGCGTCGACTTGCTCCCGAAGGTCTGCCACCTGGGCTTCGAGTTCGTCCACTCGGAGGGAGAGTTTTTCTTTTGTGCGACTTAACTCGGCTATTTCTGATTTGTATTGTTCAAGATCCTGAAAAATGGATGGTGTCAGTTTTTGGTAAGAATAAAACGTTTCTAACAGTTCTTTTTAGGGCAGCACACACAGCTGGATATCTCAAGAACTACTAATGCTATCAACTTGAAATTTGGAATAGTTTTGGATGACGTTTGCCCAACTGTTTTGCAAATATGAAAAGATTTTTATTTTTTTGCAACAGGGACTGAACGGAGGTCTTAAAAATTCGAATTGGGGCTACTAGGGCATGTGAGGTATCATATGAAAGAGCGCTATTTGCACATTCTCAAACATTTTTCTTTTTTTTTTTTAGGCCGCATAGTTTTGGAATTTTGACGAAAAATGTAAAAAAAAATACCGTTCCCCCCCCCTTATCTCCGAAGTTTGCATAGAGAAAAACCAGATATTATTCTATGTGATAAAAATGTATGTAAAGATTACAGGAAAAATAAAACGATGTCTCCAAATAGCACACTTTTTCAGAAATCATCAACAAAAATTGGATTAGTTCCACTACCGGTCAAGAGATGGCGCTGACCTAAAACTGAAATATTAGACACCGCAGTGTTAAAACTCTTGACCGGTATTTATTATTACTGTAGACAACATTGTCGAAAATCATTCGACGCTAAATTACGGCAGCACAGCTGTCTTTCTGGGAGAGCGGTGCTGCTGTCCCTAGTAAAGGAAGTAAGTGTCAGAAGCAGTACCAACCTTGTGCATCTTCTGCATCTCATGCTTATCATGCGCCGACAGATCCCGGAGCCTCACCAGCGTGTCCCTCAGCCGCACGTTCTGCTGCTGCAGCTGTCGCATCTCGTACCCGGTGGCGCCGCTCTCTGTGTACGGGTGCTCTGTCAGAGCGCCGCACACACACACCGTTACTAACTACATAATGAGCCGGACCTCTGTCTGTCTGTCAGTGTCAAGTATTATTGTTTTTAGGGTTCCGTACCTCAAAAGGAAAAAACGGAACCCTTATAGGATCACTTCGTTGTCCGTCCGTCAGTCTCTCAGGAACGCGGTGAGGTATCAAGTTGAAATTAATATCAAATACGTTAGTCCATGTTCCCTTGGAGCTCTAAAAACATCAAGCTTCTAAGTCAACTCAATAAAAAAATACAGCCATTTATGCGACATATTTTGATACTCGCAAATAAATCAAAATCTACAGGGTACTTCCCGTTAACCTAGAATCATGAAATTTGGCAGGAAGCAAGGTCTCAAAGCACATATTTATTTTAAAAAAAACTTACATTTGCAGTTGGAGAATTGACCGTGACGTATATCGATGTATGGGAGAACATGTTTCTCAACTACAATGTTAAGTTTGTCCTTGGGATAAATTCATCCCAACTACGGAATCCTTCATTGTGCGTGGTCCGACATGCACTTATTCAGTTCTTTTTTCAATAAAAGGCCAAAAAAAATTATATATTTTCCATCGATAAAATTAAGCATAGATTCCCTCGTTTCATATGTGCACATTATAAGGACTCACGCTGTATATTAAAAGGGGCCGTCCTGTATAAAAAGATGCTTAAAAGGCGGGAATTCATAACTGTCAAATTTCGTCATCGAGGTAAAAATAACGAACACAAAAACAAAACACAAAAAAAAAAATACTAAAAAGTACATGCGACACTTGACATACAAAGACTTAACACATTCACATCATTAAATGTTCCTACACGGTGCACGGTAGTGCAACCAAGTTCTAAAGTTATAAATTTCTTTGAAATTATTTTATTTTGTTGTAGTTTTTGATGTAAGCAATAGATATAATTATAAAAGGCTGTGGGTATAAAAGAAAGATGTAAAAAGGTTTTAAGATAGATAAATATTTCAAAAGCAGATTATATTTTTTTCCTTTTTTTTTGTTAGTTCGCTGACAGAACGGTAAAAATATTTTTACCTGTGGGTAAAATCCATTATCATCTACCTAGCCTTTTCTCAACTATGTCAGGGTCGGCTTCCAGTCTAACCGGATGCAGCTGAACACCTGTATTTTACATGAAGCGACTGCCTATCTGACGGTTTACCCTATTCTATCTGGTTCTTGATTTCAACTAGTACAAAAAACAGTGAATAATTTCCACTAAAGTTATGTATTGTATTGCACAGTTTTTGATTAACTAGTGCAAAAATAACCGTAAATTCTTTGTAAAAAATTGCCAAAGCTATAGCCCCATAAATATCCTAAAAAGCAGTGAATGTGCCAAGTGCATGCTTTAACAAAACACAAACAAAAGTATGAAACTAAAACTGAAATTAAAATAAAATATATACAATAAAATGTTGCCTAAAGTGTGAAAAAAAAACAAATAAATTAAATAAATATAATACGTACACGCGTTAGTCGTGTATTTAACTCTATAAATATAGAGAAATTTTATAAATATTAGCGTATTATATTGGCGTGTTATATACAACACGCCAATATTTATAATATTGAAATATTATAAATATTGGCGTGTTGTATTTAACTCTATAAATATAGAGAAATATAGAGAAATATTATAAAAATTAAGAAAAATAATAAATATAAATTCAAGGTCAAGTTGAATTAGCTGACGAAACTAAACATAAAATATACTCTGTATTTCTATTTTCTTAATGTCCCTCGGCAAACTTCGTGTTTCGTCAGTCGTCGGATTTCTATCAGCTGCCCTTTGCACTTGGTGCAGACCGGACGCTCTCAATCGACTTGGAAGTATATGGAGTTGTTAATACTCTTTTAACTTAATGTGATTTATTAAAAAATGGGAGGAAAGCTGCTAAAGTCGCAGGCACGACAGATAGGAAAATAGTTTTACAGCTCTATAAAGTTCACACGGAAATCAAACCAAAACAACAATGAAGTAATAAGTTCTGAATTAAAATTATTATACACGATCAATCTAATAATTGATGGACATGGAAATTAGCATTCGTTTGTATTCGGAAATGCGATGATACCCGAGGGACATTAAGAAAATAGAAATACAGTACAATCATAATCTCGAAAAACATTATCCTCCTTCTAGAGGAGTCGGGTAATTTTAATCATGTGAAGTTTCGCCAATTAATTTAATAAGACCTTGAATAAAATAAATAAATATATTAGCAGCAGACAAAATAAACAATACTTCGGACGTGTGTGTGCCTTATTAGCTCTGTTTACGTCGTAAAAAATGTTATGTCTTTGTATATTTACCGGAAATTACGCACGACGACTGGGAGGAATGCATATCAACTAAAATAACACAAAGAAACGTTCAGAACATTAAATTGGCATTTATTTAATCGAACCTCGATAAATAGAGAATGACCGCGCGATAAACTCTGCTTGCGCGATGCAGGATTTGTGTGACGTCAGGACTTTGATGCGTAGTTTGCATGTGTTGTTGTAGATGCCGCCACATAACTACAACCAACTTGGATGTAGGATGACGCGGTTGGTCACAATTCCAACCTAACCAACCCATTTGGTCGGGTACCCTAGCTTAGCTACTACGACCAAACTTAAAACGCCAGAAAGTTAAAAAGAGATTCAATTATTATCAAAAAAAAGTGCAAAAGTTTTTAGAGGTTCAGTTAAATAATTCCCATTAAATATGAATGCGACATATCCAGTTATTGCGCGTAATAACCGCAAAACGGAATTTTCAATTCAATAAAATAAAAAAATAAGCAACTTCTCATTATTCATTTAAATGGATAACACTATCTTGTCAATTCAATACACTGTAACTCGAGTTAGTGGTGCCGATTCTCTTGTACACCGAACTAAACTAACTAAACTATCACTAAAATTCCGTACTTTTGACTATGAAAATCTCAAAGCTATTCTGCAAAATAAATTCTCTAAATTTAAAAATAATTTTGACACTATCTAAATCGAATTTGACAATCGCGACTCCACACGTGATACCTAAACCACGTGAATCTTTCAGGGGGTTCAGCCTCGACGTGTTTTATATGGCATTTTTCACTTTTTGTATGGAAAATAAGAAAAATTATTACCTATGTAGAGTGTTAGAGGTTTAAGGGTTTTATAAAGGGGGTCGACATTTTCACTATTTTTACGATTGGACACACAGTTTTCGAGACATAAGCAAAAGAAAAAAAAAGATTCAGTACTGTCTTTGCATCTCAAGTCGAGTGTTGGTGTGAATTTAAAGTTCATGACAACCAATTTTATTCCACACATTTTTAGTCGCGATTAAAAATAGTCAGATTTAGTTAGAAAATCTAAATATTAGGTGAAAAACGTCAAATTCAAAATAGCAAAATTGCCATTTTCACTAAACTAATATCTCAGTACCATCTTAATGCTGTCAAACTAAAATATAGTTAAGTAGTGTCACTTTAGTCTGTTTCAGAATGGGAAATCGTCGTTTGACAGGAACAAACAAAATTTTGGTGATTTTTAGTTTAGTTTAGAGGCATTTGTGACAAGAGAATCGGCACCAATGCGGCCTTAATAGCGCTCATTCGATTATTTCGAAGCAGTTACATATCCCTATATTTTATTTTATTTTATAGTATGTAGAAGGAGATATAAGCACATACAAAACACTGAATATTTTAATTATATGTATGGTTTAAAAAAGTTTCAAAAGCCCTTTTCACGAAATAGGTATTTCTGAGATACAGTGTTTTAGATTGACACGTCAGAACACCCGTATCCTAATTGCGTAACTTATTTTCGTAAACAATTATGCCTAATTTGTTTCATTCTGACAGTTCAACAACATTCATTGCGTTATTTACGTTGTTGAGCAGATTTTTTTTCCAACTTAAGAAGCAATGGATTTGCAATATGTTTCAAATCGAAACAGATTGTGATTGTGTTGTATTACGCAATTAGGGTACTGATTTCTGAATTGAGAACTTGTCAAACTCTACTTTAGCATTACTTAAGGTCCTGCCGGGGTTGCGAAGACATCCGAAAAGGAGATCGTGGCCCCGGCAACATGGCAACTGAAGGAACACGGGTGGGTTTAAGTCAGTAAGAGTCTGACACGCCCTCCCGCTCCGCCCAGAGCGGGAGAAGTTATTTGAGAATTTCACTCACAAAATAAAAGCATTACTTAAGATGATCCCATCATTGTAGCCCGCGAAATTCAAAACTTCTTGCATTTAGAAAAAAAGAAAGAAATAAAGATAGAGCAAAAAATAAAGATTTTTTGAAGTGAAAACTTCTTTAGGCGCGTTGGGCCTTTTTGAGATGGGTAAAAACAATTGAACTCGCGACACCGTTACCGACACCTCATTTTTGTAAACGCGACTGTGTACTTTATTTTTACGTAACGGATCAATGTTCTTTGCAAGTATTTTTACTTTAAAGGTTTTGGAAGTATTTTTTTTTAATTGTTCAACTTTTCACTTCTGTCGGCACTCCCGGGTGCCACTGTTTTTTTTATTTTATTTTAATTTCGCCTCCTTTGACCTTAAGAATTGCTAAAGTTGTTTGACAAGTGGCCCCAACTTCAAATTCTCAATTGAGAAACTGGGTAGTTAGAATATTAATTTAAGATCTGAAGATATTTTTTTTCAATTATTTCAACAATACAGGATCACTATAAACTGGCTAACAAAACTCCTCAGCCGTGAAGGGTCATCATCCGCCTAGCCTTTTTCCAATGGGGTCCCATGTTGGGGTCTAAACGGATGCAGCCGAATACCAGTATTTTACATGGAGCGACTACCTATCTGACCTCCACAACCCAGTAACTGGGTAATACGATACCCCTTGGTAAGACTGGTTGTCAGACTTTCGGGCTTCTGACGACCCGTAACGACTGTCAAAGATCTACAAATGACAGCCGAGACCAATGGCTTAACGTGCTTTCCGAAGCACGGAGGGGTCTCGGTATGTAAAGATGGTCACCCATCCACGGACCAACCGCAAACGTGATCAATATCTAAACATGATAAAACAAACAAAAAATTATTTGATGATATTTTTTTAGGTCTACATTTTTTTTTGATACTTACTTGAATTAGTTTTTTTAGTTCAATCATGTTTAGATAATAATCGAAACCAATCAACTATTGAGTTTCGCTAGCTATTTAATTTTGACCCTGTTTTGCTATATTTTACACTAGTCCATTTGCGTTAAGAAAATAGTGAGTCATCGGCCTAGCCCCGCCCCTCGACCAATCGGGTCAAAGTCAAAGCAAAGTCAAACCATTTGGCCCATGTATGGCACTTTTGAACGTAAAAATTTACAAAATAATAAAATTGATTCTAGTCGCCCCTTCCAAAAGGTAGTTTTCGTATGGAGAAGAATGGGCAAGAAACTCCACCGTTACTCTTTTAAAATGTTTTACAATAGATTGTATAGGTACGTACATTAGTTAAATAATTATATGTGAAGACGATGCACCTAGAATAAAATTACTATACCACAATAGGTAAATAGAATTAAAAATGAAGCAACGACAGATAATTTAATTATGTGATAGATACATGGTGCTCACATATTTACAACATTGTAAAAGTAGACGATTTTCCTAAAATGTTATATTTAATAAGTCAGTGTGTGAGGAAGTGATCACAGAATGTAAAATCAATGTCATATATCAAAAAATTATAAATTTTACAATGAAATTAGCAACCAGTTTGATTTTGTCTAGATTCTAAATTGTCCTATTTCTGAGCACTCTTATCTTGGATATACACCATTGGACTATCTTGGATATCCACTGTAATACAAATAATCCTCTAATTTGTAATATTCACTTAATATAATTTTAATGGGATTATTTGTTTAATGACTGCATGATTATGATCAATAATAAATTTAAATAAAATGTAACTTTATTTTATATTTCCACGCCGAAATTAAAGGCAGAATAAGAGAACAATTTTGTACATTTTACCAACCTTATATACCTTATTTAGGCAAATAAATGATTTTGAATTTGAATTTTGAATTACAAAGTGTACTTTTAATATGAGTTTTAAATTTTCTTTCGACAAATTAAAAGTTGTAACCAATTAGAAAGCTGACCATTGACGGCAGATCCTCGTACGAAACGCTTGTGTTTTTTAACCGACTTCCAAAAAGGAGGAGATTATATGTTCGTCGCACATGCTTGTTTTTTTTTTTTAATGTATGTCCACCGATTTCTCCGACCGATTTTGAAAATTATTTTTTGTTTGAAAGGGTATGCTCTCGAGGTGGTCCCATATAAATTTTATTAACTTTGCTTTGATAGTTTTTGAGTACTTACGTACGTACTTTTTCCCACTTAGTATGTGGATGATATGATAAGTTCCTGTCACTGTTATTTACATAGCAGGTAGTGGTTTTCGAATTTGTGTGGGGTAGGTACCACAACTAAAAAGTAAAAATTAAAAACTTTTACAAAAAAAAAAACCGACTTCCAAAAAAACCGACTTCCAAAAAACACTACTAAGTGAAAAATAACTTTAATTTCGGAAACGGTGACAAAAAACAAAAATTCAAAACCAAAGACACCGACTTCCGAAATTAAAGTTATATGTCACTTAGTAGTGTTTTTTGGAAGTCGATTGTTTTTTTTTTTTGTAATAGCGACCCGATTGGTCGAGAAGCTACAACGATGAATCACTATTTTCTTAACACGAATATATTATAGTATCAGTAATACCCTACCGCTTGTAATGAAAGAAACAAAACTCACGGATATTGCCGCCCGCCTCCATCTCAGCCTTCATAAGCTGCAGATCTAACGTAGCCTCCTCCAGCTTCTCCCGACATGACTCTAACTCCATCTGTAATGAACGGACGAATTATCATCTCTTGCAGTCTAACCAGATGTAGCTGGACATCAGTATTTTATAGTGTCCGACCAAAAGTTCGGTTTCGGTCGAGTTTCGGTTTAGTTTCGGTTTCGGCGGCAAACCTGCCAAAACTACGATCGAAACCGAAACTGCATTCGGGAGTTCTCGCGCTGTGATCGGTCATGTTCGGCGCGTTAAATTCCATCCAAGCGAGTAAGCGACGAAGACATTTTGCCGCGTCCACGTGCCTAATCATGTCGTGACTGGCTTGTGTTTGCAGTTCGTTTTGTTTGTTGTGAGTTTTTGTGTGATTTTAGTTATTTATTTAAAAAAAATCAAGACTGACTAATTATAATAACATTTTCTTTATTTTTCCCTCAAAACATGATCCTTGTAAGGAAGTTTCGGTTTCGGCTGAAACTGAGACTGTTGCCGAAATTCGGTTTCGGTTTCGGTCGTAAAAACCAGTGGTCGGACACTAGTATTTTATACGGATCGACTGACTATTTGACCTCCACAACCGAGTTAAGGACATCGCTCATTATCTGTCACCGCTCCGATACGGCAAATAACTTGTCATTCAAGTTACGATTTTAAATCAAATGTATTAAAGTCTATTAAGCGCTGACTAATTTGACAGGACTAAACTAAAATTTATCTTCTGTCCTTTTCTTAATGAAATAGAAAGAAAAAGATGCACTGAACTTAAATTTAGTTTAGTTTGTGAACAAGGGAATCGGCACCAATAACCCATTGCCTAAAATACAGTCCTCTTTTCTTGCTCCAACACTAGTAAAATAAATCGACTTAAGATTGTACCTGCAATGCTTCAGATCTTTCTTCGGCCATCTCCTTGTCGAGAGCGGCCATTTCAGCCGCCTCTTGAAGTTCGGCTGTCTCGTCGTTGTGGGTCTCCAGAGCTTCTTGGGCCTCCCGGACCTAGGAAGTGGTTAAGATTAATAGTATTGTGGTTTTTGTTGTAATGTATTGGGAACATCTATACATATAATAAAATAGTAACGAATAATTGTTGTCCGTTTCTCTGGATGTATAATCCGGATTAGCGCAAAAACGGCTGAACGGATTTGGATGAAAGGAGATGTCCGCTTTTTGTAGGGACGTTGGTTTTTTATTCCGAGAAAAATCTAACCAGCATTTATTCCGAGAAAAATCTAACCAGCATCAAACTACATCTAAATAAAAATAAATATGGAACTAGGAACCACTGAAATAATATTTTTAGACCCCTCCATTTAAGAGAAAAATTATAAACTATTTAAAATACAAATATTTTATTTGTTGATGGCAACTATGACAAATTAGATATAAATTGACACATGGTTCTGTCATTACTGTCAATCAATTGACAGTGATGACAGTAACATGTGTCAATTTTGACAAATTTACTATTTGAATATGTCAATATGACATAAATTGACACATAGTACTGTCATTACTGTCAATGAATTGACAGTAATGACAGTAACATGTGTCAATTTTGACAAGTTTACTATTTTATGGGGTGTGTTCACTATATTATCCTAGATAATTAGAAAGGTTTGTTCGTTTTAGGAGTAAATTCTTACTAAAATAAAAAGTATTTTTCTCAAAATTGGAGGTCTTTAAAAATGTATGATATAGTCAGAACCACTAGTTTTTGGGATGTCTATTCAAATATATTTAACTTATCCTGGTTAGAATGATTGAATAATAAGAAACCATTTTAGGACATGTCCTTTGGCACACAAATAATTTACCTCCTGCTTTGCCCTTTGCAGGTCTCTCTGCAACTGAGCCTGCGACTCCATGATCTTGGCTTTGAACTCGTTGGCCTGGTCAAGCTGCAGACGGAACCGCTCCAACTCTCTCAGCTTCTCCCGGTCTTCGGCGCGGCGGACTTTGAGAGTTTCGAGCTTCTCTTTCAGGTCTTCTACTTCGGTTTTTAGAGTAGTTATCTGGAAAAATGGTTTTTGGATGTTAATAAATAATTAAAATAAAATAATCTTTATTTCGGCTAAGGGACATCCATATATGGGTTAGTAAACAAATAAATAAGTTATATCTATGTTAGTAAACTTATTATCTATTTTAAAACTAGGCTGCTGTTCGATATGCATCTTGGAACAACATCACCTAACAAAGGAGAATCATACCTCAACGACGACCCATCTTCAAGATGGAGTTGGAGCTTCCCACACTCTGCAGAGCAAAGAGGCAGATTTCCGTCTGACGATGGCGTGGAAGCCATCGAATGAGCTGACCTTTGGTCGTTTAGAATAGGCCTCGATGATCTAGTGGTCCCAAGCGCTACAGTTGAACATGAGGTCCTGGGTATTGGGTTTTTTCCATCAGGAATTTCTCAGTAGCAGCCTCGAGTCTAGATTTGTGCCCGGTTGATGGCAATAGGATTGCCCTCTATTACATGGGACTTAAACATAACTGGCGAATTGTGGGTGTACAATAGGTATACCTCTGCCTAACCCTTCGGGGTTTACAGGCGTGATGTTATGTAGAATGAAAGATGCTAAATACTCGAATCCAAGTTCACGTACGCACAAAGAAAGAAATCAAACTGCCTAGCCTTTTCCCAACTATGTTGGGGTCGGCTTCCAGTCTAACCGGAATCAGCTGAATACCAGTATTTTACAAGGAGCAAATGCCTATCTGACCTCCACAACCCAGTAACTGTGTAAAACCCTTGGTAAGACTGGTGGTCAGACTTTCGGGCTTCTGACGACCCGTAACGACTGTCAAAGATCCACGAAAAACAGCCGGGACCAACGGCTTAACGAGCTTTCCGAGGCACGGAGGAGTCTCGGTATGTAAAGATAGTCAACCATCCACAGACCAACCCCGGCAAGCGTAGCTTAACCTGTCGGATCGACCAGTGCGGCTGTTATTACTTAGCCACGAGCTCCTCACTCCCAAAGAAAGAAATTAAAATAATATTTATTTGTCCCAGACTAAGATTTAAATAACATCACGCCTCAAATCCCCAAAGGGGGTAGGCAGAATTATATGGTTCACCATCATTACCCCACGTTATCATCCCATGATCCTCATCTAGGTACCATGTAATAGGGGGCGAGGTTCTTGCCATCAAGGCGAAAGCGTCCGGGTAACCGCGAAACTCAATTTTTCTTACGTTTTTTTGCAGTTTGAAAGAAAGTAAATACATTTATTTAGCACAGACTAAAAGCACACAATACAATTATACAGCACATCACACTAATATCATAAAGGCGACAGTTTCTGTGTGTATGTTTGTCTCTTCTTCACGCTCAAACGGCTGAACGGATTTGGATAAAATTTGACACACATATAGTTTTATAACCTGAAATAACACATAGGATACTTTTTATCTCGATATTCCCACGGTATCGAGACTTATGCGGGTCATACCGCAGGGCGCAGCTAGTAAAAAATAAAAATCAATTAAAAAGTTTAAAACTACGATGTAAGAAATTAGCAGGGGAGTGCCAAAAAGCTGCGCCAAAAAGGCCCAGTTCAGCAAAAAATGCCAGACAACTATAAGTGCCTGACGCTGGTTTTCAACTGGACCTGAGAGGGTGATATGACGGATTTGCAGGTCAGTATCAGGTTGTATGTTAATCTACAGCCGGCTTGGAAATCTCTAAATAGACTTCGAACCCAGGTCGGCCGGAGCTCGGACGGTGAGCAATGGGTAGCTCGCCGTCCGATAAGGACAAGGCCCGGGTCGGAGGCTTGTGTTCCACGCGCGCCTCAAAGAGATGTCAGCAGAATTGTCGGGGTCCGCTAAGGCATCGGCCTGCCGAGATTGCGAAGAAAACCGAAAGGATCGGGGCCCCCGGCAATATGGCAACTAAAGGAACACGGGTGGGTTTTAGTCAGTAAGAGTCTGACACGCCCTCCCGCTCTGCCCAGAGCGGGAGAAGTTATTTGATAATTTCCCACCAAAAAAAAAAAGGACGGCCGGAGCAAAGAAAATCTCCACAGATGGGTGTCATGGACGGCTCGGATCTCAAGTGCGTATACGGCATCTCCCCATAGACAATGGCTGACCTTCCATCCTGCGCCGCATGCCCTGTCACCTGTGAACTTGATGATCTGATGAATCCGTCAGTGAGCAGAGTTAGCGCAGCTGAATTTTAGACCAAACATATTTGAAAATTTGGCCATCGATATGCTTAAGAAGTGGAACAATACTAACCTCTTGCTGCGCCTGTATATTCGCTATTCTGTCTTCCATACTGTTGCTTGTAGGCTGAGGCGATGTGATGCTCTGACCAGGAGTATACTGAGGAGTCAGGGTCTCAACAAAACCGGTCTGAAAACAGAGATTGCGGTGTTCATTATTTGAATACAAACAAAAAAAGATGTGTAACATCTGACATCTTAGGTAATAAGCAACATTAAAGGGGCCTCGTCAAGGTCGTTTCTGACAACCAACTCCAGCGCCGCGCGCGCTCATTGGTCAAATCAAATAGCGCGCGCTTCCCCGGCTTCCTGTAATACACTTCCGTCCCTTTTCACGAAATCACTCCCACAGATTGCAGAAAAGCGAGATGAAAGATGTTACACATAAAAAAGTCAGGGGGTGTCATGGCAGGCAAATTTCGCGCCATCACGCCCCTAACTGCCGCAGGAGACACCCTGGGCGTCGTGAGTCGCAGGCCAATTCCCGGCCACCGTAGACGCGGGCTTGCGGACGGTGAGCAATGGGTAGCTCGCCGCCCGATAAGGACCAGGCCCGAGTCGACGGCGCGTTGTATTCCACGCGCGCCTCAGGTATGTCAGCAGAACTGACGGGGTCCGCTAGGGCCGATGCCTGCCGAGGTTGCGGTTTTGTCCGAAAGGGTTACCGTGGCCCCTGGCAATATAGGCAACTGAAGGAACACGGGTGGGTTTTAGTCAGTAAGAGTCTGACACGCCCTCCCGCTCCGACCAGAGCGGGAGAAGTTATTTGAAATTCCCAACCAAAAAAAAAAAAGGCTGGTTGATGATCAAAACGCGAACGGAACAGACTGGATATGGCAGGAACTGGAGAACCGGTGTTGTGCCACAGATAAATATAGATGGTTCGGGCAGACTCGACTTGTTGGGCCAATATTGTGAGTTTAACGTAGTCAGAAGATCTAAGAGTTACGTGATAGAAAGAGAGGCAACTTCTAGGTGAATATAACTGTAGGTGATTAGCGCCTCGTTAGACTACCTCGTTGGTCTAGTGGTCGCAAGCGCTACTGCTGAGTATGATTCCCGGGTCGGGCAGTGTAGGAGGAGACGCCCTGTAGGAAGAGACGCCCTGTAGGAGGAGACGCCCTGTAGGAGGAGACGCCCTGGGCGGGAATCGCGAGCCGATTTCCACCGTAGGCGCGGGCTTGTAGACGGTGAGCAATGGGTAGCTCGCCGTCCGATAAGGACCAAGCCCGGGTCGACGGCGCGTTGTGTTCCACGTGCGCCTCAAAGAGTTGTCAGCAGAATTGACGGGGTCCGCTAGGGCCGATGCCTGCCGGGGCTGCGAATAAGGGCCGAAAGGGAAATCGTGGTCCCCCGGTAACATGGCAACTGAAGGAACACGGGTGGGTTTTAGTCAGTAAGAGTCTGACACGCCCTCCCGCTCCGCCCAGAGCGGGAGAAGTTATTTGATAATTTCCAAACCAAAAAAAAAAAAAAAATGGGTCGGGCAGTTTTATTGGGTTTTTCCATCTGAAATTTCTCAGTAGCAGCCCGGAGCCTGGATTTGTGCCCGGTTGATGGCAATAGGCTCGCCCCCTATTACATGGGACTTAAACATAACTGGCGAAATGTGGGTGTCCTATGGGTATATCTCTGCCTAACCCTTCAGGGATTACAGGCGTGATGTTATGTTATGTAATTAGCGCTGTGCGACTTGAATTGCACTTTATTGTGTCGTTGCAAGAGTCGCTTTTTACTCAAATGATTTTTCAGTGTGAGTTCTGTATTAATCTTTGGTTGTGAATCAAATTGAGAGCGACCTTTGTCCAGCAGACGTTGATGGATTGACCTACAACAGGAACCCTCTTCCCTTGCTCTGGCGATGCGACTCCCTCAGTGATTGTCGGCTGGTGGCAAATAAGGTACCCAACATATACGCAGCGCTTACGCGACGTACGGGCAACAACTACGCATACTTAGCGGCTTAAATATGGTTGGTAAAGAGTACCTCAACAAAAGACGCCCTCTTCCCCTGCTCAGGCGACGCAGCCCTTTCTGTCGTCGGCGAGGCATAAGACGTCAGAGACTGTCGACTGCTGGCCAGCGAGGTGCGCGAGCTGGAACCGTCCTCAAATCTTAAGGGCGCTAGTCTGGTGGGAGCCGAGTTGAACCGACCTGATAGTCTGACAGCCTTCGAACTGATATTGAAGATAAAGGTTGAGATTTAAAACTTTTGCTTGGCAAAAATGTACCCTGACGTGAAAAGGTTTAGGGTACGTTTTTGTAAGTGATGTTTTGATACTTTTGCAAGCACCCTGATGTGGATACGTTTTCATCTTCCGATTTATCACAGCGATCATTTGATGTTGACTTCAAAATGTCAGAACTACAGACTTCAAACACTCTCTTAGCCGTAGTCGGGTAGTAAGCCGACGTTCGCACGGACGTAATAAAATCGCGGCGGGATTTTATCGCACTGGATTTTCAACTCTCGGTGTTAAGCCGAGAGTTGAAAATCGAGTGCCCGAAAAAAAATCGCCGCTATTTTAAAACGTCCGTGCGTACGTGGGCTAACTCGGGGACAAAGCTCCTTAAGCTTTTCATTGTGATCTTCTGCATTGATCCAAACTCCATTCAAATTAATTTGAAACCAATTTGGATCATCAAAATCAGTTCTGATTCACCATAACTTCACTGATGATAGATTGGAAGATTTATTCAAATTTTGTTTACGTCTGTCATACATTTCAGATGCGTTTCAACTCAGCGGTTTGTCATGCGATTTACAAAGCGTACCTCATACAAAATAGCCGAAATCAACATTCGAACGACATCCATTTCTCTTTATACAACGTGTAACGTTAAATGCGCAAAACCTCAGACACCCCAACTAATTTTTAATTCAATTGACCTATTTCAGAGAGAAAAAGAAAATTACAAAAATTGTAAAGGTTTTATGTGCTGTTTTAGTTCGTAAGATTCGTATTTGCATTGAAATAAAAGCTATTATTATCCCGCGTATGAGAATTTAAATTGGTCGACAACAATTTGTATTTGTTTACCTATTTTGGCGGGTTTGCGCATGTGATGGCTTGACCTATTAATAAATAGACACGGCAACGTTTTTAATGAAGATTTTTGAGAAATTTTACCTATAAAAGTGGTTCAATTGATTCTGTTCGTTATTCTGATCAAAGTATTTTCAGGTTTTGCGCATTTAACGTTACACGTTGTATAAATGATCACAGTATTTAGGGCTTCATAGAGCTGGCTTGTAGCATCGGAGATCGGTGATTTTCGACTTCATCAATGCCGTTTCGCATTTTGGCGACTCTGCGTTCGGCTAAAGCAAGTGAACTTCCGAAAAGAGACACAATCGCTGATTGCCGATACTAAAACTATGCCTGCTTAGGCTTTTAAGTGTATATAACGTTCAATGTATGTCGTCGAATGTTAACTGTCGGCCAATTTGTATGAAGCTTGATATTTTAAGCGAGACAGGTTGACAAGCGGACAGTTTATTTCAATTTATTGATAATATATTGAACGTACACAATAAGCTATAATTTTATAGACATGTCTTGAACCACTGAACAAATTTAAAGGCAGTTTTAAGGACATATTTTGTTTACAGGAGATTTTAGAAATAAGGACACCTTTTTTTTCTTCAGAATTAAGGACACCGTTCATTCTCCGACACGGCAAATAACTTGTCATTCAAGTTAGGATTATAAATCAAATATATTAAAGTCTATTTTATGTGTGACGGCTCGCGGGCAGTGAGCGGCAGTCGAGCCATTCACTATTCTGTATAGCCATCGTAAGATAGACTTTAATACATTTGATTTAAAATCCTAACTTGAATGGCAAGTTATTTGGCGTGTCGGAGCGGTGCTGTTATCATGAGCGCTGACCTTAAGGGGTTTATCCTAAAAGTTGGCAACGTCATAAACAGCAGTCAAATATTTCGCTGTTTTGATTAATTTAGCAATATTACTGTATGGAATTAAGAAATGTGGCTAACTAGGGAACTAAAATATTGTTTATGAAATGCAATAATTAATCCGAATATTTAGTTTTAGATGTAAAAAAAGAATTTGGAAACTTTCCAAATGCCTTGTTTACACCTAAAACGGTTACAGCATCAAATTCGGTGTTATAATTGCAGTTCATTATTAATATTCTAAGGAAATAGTTAGCCACATTTTTTATTTCCATACAGTAATATTGCCAAATTAATCAAAACAGCGAAATATTTGACATCTATTTGCGACGTTGCCCACTTTCAGAAAAAAACGCTCTTAAGAATAGAATACATACTGCCTACAATTAAATTCGGTCGTCCAAAACATGGTTTAAAAAACATGTCATTTCACCAACTACGTATACACCATAACATAACATAGATAGCGAACCGACCGAATAAAACCTTGTATTTTTACGACAAAAAAATAAAACTTGCCCGTTTTGTGAACTAATATTTTTTAATTAAAATATCTCCCACGAGTGTCGCTACCTGAATGTAAAAGCATTTATTTCAATTAAACCATTTACAGGTTTTTTTGAACTGTCAAAAAGTCGGTCAGTTAGTCAGAAAGTTGAAGCTAATTGCCCATTCCAAAACGTAGATCTCTATGGAGAAGAACGGGCAAGAAACTCCAAGGACACTCTTTTAAACATAGATATTACAAATCCTGGGTACAGACGCCAGCACATCAAGCTACTACAATCTGTCAAATTTATTTAATAGATTTTCAACTTTATCGCCGAAATTTAAGGTTCAAAGTTGATTGGGAAAATTTGACAGTTTCGGGTAGCTTGATGTTCTGGCGTCTGTACATTATTATTTTTGCTTCTATAAGTGAAAATAAAATTTTAAAAAAACGAGCGAGTCTTACAGTAGTCGCATGTGATGTGTGACATCTGACATCTCACCTAGGAAATAAGCCTCGTCAAGGTCGTTTCTGATGACCAACTCTAGCACCGCGCGCGCTCGTTGGTCAAATCAAATAGCGCGCGCTTCCCCGGCTTCCTGTTACACACTTCCGTCCCTTTTCACGAAATCACTCCCACAGATTTGATTATTACGATTTTTTTAGATTTAGATTTAGATTGCAGGAAAGCGACAGGAAATATGTTACAAATCAAAAAACAATTCAAAATATAAGATTTAAAATAAGAGATGACCAGAATAAGAGATGACCAGTCTCAACTGATGGCGCCCGTTCACGAACAAGGACAGTAAAATTGCACAAGCTAATATTCGGTTGGTAAACAGAAATACAAAATATTTCACAAACAGACGTTTAGTCACATAACATAATATACGCTTACAAATAAAAAAGAACGTAAAAATGATAAAGTAACGTAATAATAATAATATTGTGCGGCATGAAACGAAGCTGTGAACTTAAAATTAAAATACATTTATTTAAATAAATAAAATATACAAGGTGTCTGTTAAAGGTGACCAATAATTTAAATATATTTTTTATATTTCTTGCAACTACTTGCAAAAGCTAGATAAATCATTTATATAGAAAACACTTTGAATAAAAAAGGGCCCTAGTGAGAAAATGCTATAAATTACAACAAAATAAAATTACAACCTGTATATTGGGCACTTATAAAAAACCACCTGTATAACAATTTTAATGCAACACAAACTCTACCTTAAGAAAATCATTATTTTGTAACCAATTAATAATTATTTCTTAAATACAGCATGCTGTTAATCAAAATAATTGAACTTAAAAATAAAAAAGTGCGACTTAAAAGTAATAACGTATTTTTTGTAGAATTTGTGTAGGGGCCCATGCTAACGGATATTTTTTGCAGCGATATATTAATAATATTAATATATAATTTTAAATAATGCTATTAAAACCTTAAAAAAACAGTTTTAAATCCAATTTAACCTGACAACAGTGGACCCAGTTGTAGCAAAAAACCAACCCAAGATCAATTATTTTTTATCCCATTTTATAAAACTAAAGTAATTCAATTTTTTTTTTATTAAACTTTTAATTATTTTCTTAGCTTACTGTATCAATACAAAAACTATCCGTTTGCATAGATCCTAATATACTTAATTTTATTCAATGTTTTTAAGCTATAACAGCTCAACAATTACCTGTTGAGCTGTTCAACAGTTACTGTTGAGCTGTAATGTTTTTGTCCATAATGCACCCTACTACCAGGCAAGGAGTGTTGATTTTGTATGGTGGTTCTGAAAGGAGGCTGTTTGGCGCATATCTGATGAATTTTAAATAATTGATAAAATGCTGTAAGTGCAAGAAATATCTATAATATGATATTTATCTGAAAACTATTAAGAAAAGAATACTTAGAATTTTAATCGTATCACTTATAATCTTTATTATTTAGGCGGTTTCCTTACTGGTCGGAGCAATATCGTTTCGGTACAGTATGCTCTGTATTCCGAAACGATACCGCGCTGCCTTCATTTACGGACCTGACGTTATGTTTTCAGTATCATTTATACAATACCGCTTAATTAATTGAAAGAAAGAAATAAAAATATTTATTTAAACACAGTTCGTGAAACACAAAACACAAAAAACAAAGTGAAAATAATGTTTTAACAACAATAGCGGCTGCGCCAAAAAGGTTCATTTCAGCATTAATGCCAGACAGATGCTGTCTGACGCTGGTTTTCTAATGAACCCTTAAGGACAAGTGACGAGGAGTACAAACAGTTTCAACATACCTAATACATAATTTGTATACTTAAAAATAAATAAGCACGTAATCAAATATAATAAAAACATATGAAAACAACAAGAACTGTCCCAGCAAAAACATGTTCTTAGCGAGCCATGTAAAAATATCCTTGCATTGTTTTAATCATCATTGGAATATAGGCGTTCGGTAAGCTTTAGACACCGAGCATGCCGATACCGCACCGCTGACGTACCGACCAGTGAAGAAAAAGTAATTTGAAAAAAATATTTTAACTTTAATAATGCCAATTTCTTACACCAACTTTCTGCCTCGCTTAGAGTTAATTCAACGCCTTATTTTGAGCGACAAACAGCCACCTCCAAAATGGTCGTCATTTATTTATTTATTTAAAAAAGGCAAATAAATAAACAAATCACCGCGTACTATGTTACACGTATCATTACCTCGACATGGACAGAGTGCCAGCTTTGGTCTGCGCGGGCGACGCCTTCCGACGTACCCTTTTGCAACCACCAGAGTTAGTTCGCACACTTTTGTTAAACATTTTTATTATTTGTTTGGAGGAAAAGTGATGGTTTAACTTGATACAAAGGGATTGAAAAAAAGGCACTTCAAAAGTTATACCTCGTAGGGAATAATAAATTGAGTCATATTTAAGAGCGTGCATTCTGAAAGTGGGCAACGTCGCAAATAGACGTCAAATATTTCGCTGTTTTGATTAATTTGGCAATAGTGCTGTATGGAAATATGAAATGTGGCTAACTAGTAAACTAAAATATTGACTATGAAATGCAATAATTAATATCGTAACACCGAATATCGACTTCTAGAAGTAAGTAAAAACAAGAATTTGGAAACTTTCCAAATGCCTTTTTTACACCTAAAACGGTTACAAAATCAAATTCAGTGTTACAATTGCAATTTATTATTAATATTCTAGTTCACTAATTAGCAATATGTCATGTTTCGATACAGTAATATTGGCAAATTAATCAAAACAGGTTGATATTTGAGAGCTATTTGCGACGAGAATGAACGCTCCATTGAACGCCATTAATTAAAAGAAGATTTAGAGAAATCTTTAGGCGCATAGGTACATCATCCAATTTATTAGTAACAAGAGGTATAAATTTTTACTTTCCACGAGGCATATCTTTTATGTTTTAAGAAAGACTGGGGCAAAATTCATTTGAAAAAAACTTAAAAACACATCACTTTACCTTACGACACAATACAATTAAAACAATATAGATTAATAATACATTCAAGAAATTGTCATTTATACAGAAGAATATAATTATGTACAATGGATACTCCAGCCATTGAAAAAGTATTTGAAAAGAATATTACATACACAAATAATGAGTATAGCATTCATAATATGAATAATTATTTAGTTAACTTACATTATTTAATATATCATGCAACTATCTACTTCCCATAAAAAAGTTACTCAAATCAAGGCGATCGAGGCAAAAATGGTGAGGCATTTTTGTTCTATGCCTCACCATTTTTAGTTCACAGTAAACATAGAAAAAACAGATAAGGTTTTTATGCCTTTATATAAAAAGATTCGTAATTTAATTTTTGTATTTTTGCTTATATCGAGGCGACATTTTTGCCGTAAACAATGCCGCCCTTTTTTAAAGACAAATACTACACTACGATTAAAACACTGATGATATTCAACTTATCACTTTCTTTAGAACTGATTACCCTTGGTTTATCAAAGCCGTTTAATAACCTGATGTGAAATCTCATGAACAGAGATTCGTTGTAATTATTTCTGTCAAACAATCACAACAACATGAGATATAGTTTGACCAAGACCGCTGTACCGCGTTTTAGGTATGCGCGGGGAGGTGGGGGGCGGGACGCCGTGAGCGTTCATGAATGAGCGGCCAGCACTGCTCCTCCATCTCGCCGCGCACATACCTAAAGCGCGCTACAGCGGACCGGTCAAACTATAGCACAGAGGCTTTTCAAGGGGCTTTCAAAAAACAGAGGTAAATTAATTTTTAATGAAATATGTAGTATAAATATTTATAAATGGTTCAAGTTACTATAGTAGAAGCGTTGGATCTACACAAGAAAGTAAAAAATATGACAAAACAGGATCCAGCAAAGTTATATCTGCTGGGGCGGGACAGATTCGTCAAACACTGAATAGTAGAAACGCGGCATTGCAAAAAATAGGAGAGATAAAGACAGACTTTTTACCAATAAATGAGAAGAAAACGCAAAAAAGGCCTGAAAAATATCTACAGCAACTTTGAAATTTATACCCACTGGGTGTGACTTCGGGGTATATGTTAACGAACGAAAATAAGCCCTGTGCAGAAACGATACAGTTGATATTCATTCGGAGGGGCTAGATGGGGGACCTTATGTGAAAAATCTATTGGATACAAATACATTTAAGGCAGATGCGCTAATATAGCCCGCGAAATCCATTTTTTTTAGGCTTTTTGCAATTTGCAGAACAGTGTCAGGTTGTATATTGATCAAAATAAATGACCGTAACAAATGTGTTTTTTTTTAATTGAAGTCATTAGAATCATCAATGCAAGTCTCTACTCTGAGCTTTAGCCTTAAGAGCGTTTATTCTGATTTTCTGAAAGTGGGCAACGTCGCAAATAGATGTCAAATATTTCGCTCTTTTGATTAATTACAATATTACTGTATGGAAATATGAAATGTGGCTAACTAGGGAACTGGAATTATAACACTGAATTTGATGTTGTAACCGTTTTAGGTGTAAAAAAGGCATTTGGAAAGTTTCTAAATACTTTTTATACGTCTAAAACTAAATATTCGGTATTACGATATTAATGATTGCATTTCATAATCAATATTTTAGTACACTAGTTAGCCACATTTCATATTTCCATACAGTAATATTGCCAAATTAATAAAAACAGGTAAATATTTGACAGCTACTGGTGCCGATTCTCTTGTACACAGAACTAAACCAACCAAACCATCACTAAAATTCCTTACTTTTGGCTATGAGAATCTTAGAGCTATTCGCAAAATAAATTCTCTAAATTTAAAAATAATTTTGACACATCTAAATCGAAATTGACAATCGTGACTCCACACGTGGTACAAGTTTGCCCTTCCCCGTGAATTATTTTTAGAATTCCCCGTGAATTGTTTTATATAGAATTTTTCATAAAGGGGTCGAAATTTTAATAATTTTTGCAATAGGACACACCATTTTCGAGATATAAGCAAAATCAGTAGTGTTTTTGCACCTGAAGTCGAGGTGTTGGTGTGAATTTAAAGTTCATGACAACCAATTTTATTCCACACGTTTTAAATCGTTTTTTAAGCATTTAGAAATAGTCAGATTTAGTTAGAAAATCTAAATTTTAGGTGAAAAGCGATAGATTCAGAATGGCAAAATTGCCATTTTCACTAAATTAATATCTGACAGTACTAAGATGGCACATCTTAGTACTGTCAAACTAAAATAATTAAATTGTATCACTTTAGTCTATTTCAGAATGGGAAATCGTCGTTTAACAGGAATAAACTAAATTTTTGTGGTTCTTAGTGTAGTTTAGAGGCATTTGTGACAAGAGAATCGGCACCATTTGCGACGTTGCCAACTTTTAAAATAAGCGCTCTTAAGGCAGGATTTTAGGCGCAGTTGGCACCATAAACATGCAAAATTCTGTTTATCTGAGCATAGACAGGTCAAACAATATAATGTAGAGAGTAAAAACACAGAGTAAAAGAATGATTACAATAGGCATGCGAAAAGTCAAGTACTGACTTACATAAGGCATAGAAGCTGAACAGCAGGACATCAATTTAGAGCAAGCGCACAACGGAGGATGTCACGACAGAGGATTAATGTAAATCAAAACTTATAAAAATTGAAATAAAGTTTACATTTCAATGCTCGGAGACAACAGCCTGCAAAACTTGAAATTGATACCTTATTTCGACTAAATAAGTATTAAAATACATTGATTTTATAATCCTCTTGTGCCATCCTGCTGCTGTACTCAAGCATAGTAACATGAACCACTTCACCGCGTCAACAAAACACCGTGCAAAAGCATCTACAGGGTGCTATTTCGCTAAATTATGCTACAGTGCGCTACGTTGTGCTATGTTGTGCTATGTCTATACTCACGTGGTAGGCCTAGACCTCTGCGCCACTGTTATACTAGCGGGGAAAGAAACACACTATCAGTTAGGTACGCTTTTTTGGGCGCGTTCAGATGAGGATTAAAAAGTCAATTCTTCCGTTTTAAGGCTACCGCATCGCAAGGCAGAAATCTTCCTACACCACTTTCGGATCCATAGCACACTACTGGCGGACCGCATCGCGGTTTTTTGTATTGGAATGCGATGCGATACAACCCGATGCGGCTGCAATGTGCGTTTCCGACAACAGTAAGAAACAGATGAAATATCGGACCGATAATGATCGGGTGTCGGGTCGAAGTAGTGTAGAAACGTTGTAAGAATTGCGTACGTATAGCTCTGTTTAGACTCTCCTTTCAAAGACACATGTTGCAAATTGTGAACCCCTCCCACAAATGACATGACAAAGTTGTTTTTTTTTTACATCTAAATAAATTAAAATAAACATCAAATTTTTATTTTTTTAATAATGGTTGATTTACTAGCGTACGTATTAATACGTTATTAATGGGTATTTAAAAACAAAATTTCGTCATACACCTGAACACGCCCTGGATGTTGTTATGTTTTTAGAGAACTGATACATAATATTTAAAAATTACTTTAATAGCTGCCATAGTGAGAGTGATGTTTAAAAAAACATCCTGTATACATATCATTCACATACTTCATTACAAATTACTTTATCAAGAGCTTGTATATTTTACCAAACATTCAAAACAATTATTTATACAGGGTGACGATTTATTTACCTGCATCCGTCAAGGGGGTGAGTCTGCCCGCCATACTAAACAATGTTCGCTATGAAACTCATACCCGACTCCGAAAAAAAAAAATATCTACCGTAGATAGACTATTTCGAGGCAGGTATGAAAAGTTTTTTTTTACGATTCGTAAGTATATGAGCCACCCTGTATTATGATGTTTTTGATACCTACGTCGCATACCTATAAATTTATACGAAAAAAATTTAAAAAAACATTATTTGTCTATATTTCTGTTTGTCTAACCTGGATGAAGACATTTGCCCAGCACTAGGGCATAATACGTAAAAAAATAAAATTTAAAGCAAACATTTTTATCAGTTCTCTAAACATTATGAAAATAGCAAATATGATGGAGAATATTATTTATAACTAATTTATAACATTCACTCAAAAAGAAAAATCGGTGTTACAAGACTAAAAAACACTTTCTACAGTTTTCTACCGTTGATGAACACTAGTAAATTACCCCCATTTCTTATAAACATATTTTTCATGCCCCAGTTTTTACATTTACAATGTAATTACAAAAGTGCATAAAACCTTTACCAGAGAACTTTATTATAACCTAGCAACATTTTTTTGTAAACTAACCTAATTCGTCTAGCGATGTACTCAATTAATTTTTAGTAAAAAATTAAAATGGTCATAATTTGTTGTTTCTTGCTAGCAACACCAGTGTATATTAGTAACATATCGGTTTCCTGGCAACATTACAATAAAAAGTCCTTACTACTTGCATCTGATAGCATATGAATAGTGTGTTGCTATAAACCCTTTAATTTGTTGGCGGGCACAGTCAGGACTTGTAAGTGTTGCCAGCTTAGGACTTAAAAATTATTGGTAGAAAATATTTTTGAAACAATACACATTTTTTAAGTTACAAAAACTTTGTTAAATCTAAAAATACACTACTAAACACATTTTTTTAATATGATTAATGAATGTTGCTTTTTTAATTAGTAATATCTATTTCTAATCATTAATCTCATGCTGTAACCCAGTTATTACACACACCTTACTATTTGCTAAAATAAATAGTGAATAAACTACCCGTAACAAGATGTATTAACCACTCATGTACTTATATATCTATGATCAATATTGACCACAATACAATGGTAAATAATTCGCATTATGCACGTCTCTCATGACAATTTCAGGCAATTACAGAACCTCACTGAAAAAACAAGCTTTACTTACAACAATTTTCAACTTTCAACTAATGAAATAGTTAAAAATTAACTATACCCAAATCACTTTAGCGTGGCAATTGCGGTCATTGACCCACCTACATTTTCTAGCATTCTTTATTTAAAAAACTGAAATAAATTCCGTTAAACGTACTAAATCGTCGTTCCAATGACGAAAAACCATATATAGTTTAATGTTTGGGCTCCTACTGAGAGATATTAAAGAAAGGGCAATGACCACTATTGCCACGCTAAAGCGATTTGGGAATAGTGCTTGAGTCTTAAGTGAGTTTCTTATAATATGGGCACAACAGTCAAACACATCTTTTAAAACCTAAATTTCCCCTTGAGTTTATCATTAATTTACAACAATCATAGTGAACTTTAGAATATAATTAAATCTTGTTAGCTTTAAGCCATTTTTGTCATACGGCACTCAAAACATTTAATTTTATTCCATACCTGCTAAGCCGTCTATTCGTAGCAGTGGTCCGAGGCTCCTCAGACGGTGTAGTAATGGATGTCTCCATCGGGTTATCCTCAGAGTCCAGCAAATGGATCTGTGTCTGACGTACAAACACTCCGTAGTTCTCTTCGCACTGAAAGTTTTATGAAAAACATATTTCAACTCACCGTTTATTTTTTTTGCGTGAATACATGCTTTATTATACGGTTGTTCGTTCAATATAAAAATACTGGTATTGAGCTGCATCCGGTTATACTAGAAGCCGACCCCAACATAGTTGAGAAAAGGCTAGGCAGATAACCGTTGTCCATTCAATAAAACCAATTTTTATGAGCATAATGCACTTAACACCTGAGACATGACTTTAAAGACGGCAAAATATAATCCAATCTACAAAATTTTTGTTTAACAAAAATATGAGAATCAAACTAACAATGCAGTAAAGTTTCGTTAAAAGAAATGGTTACAGTAAGCCTACGTACGCACAGGCGCTTTTTTAACGAGGAGTTTTTTTTACCGAGCACTGGATTGTCAACTCAATTTTTAACCGACTTCCAAAAAGGAGGAGGTTATATGTTCGACGCGTATGTTTGTTTTTTTTTTTTTTTTTATGTATGTCCACCGATTTCTCCGTCATTTGTGGACCGATTTTGAAAATTATTTTTTTGTTTGAAAGGGTATGCTCCCAAATTGGTCCCATATAAATTTTATTAACTTTGCTTGGGTAGTTTTTGAGTTAGCTACAAAATACGTATTTTTTTCCCACTTAGTATGTAGATGATATGATAAGTTTCTGTCACTGGTAGCAGGTAGTGGTATTCGAATGTGTGTGGGGTAGGTACCACAACTAAAAAGTGAAAAATAAAAACTTTTTACAAAAAAAACGAACCGACTTCCAAAAAAAAACACTACAAAGTGAAAAATAACTTTAATTTCGGAAGTCGGTGGCAAAAAACGAAAACACAAAACCCAAGACACCGACTTCCGAAATTAAAGTTATTTTTCACTTTGCAGTGTTTTTTTTGGAAGTCGGTTCGTTTTTTTATTTGTAGCCTTATTTCAGAGTTACAGTTGTTACAAAAACTTTTTATTCTTAGTTCTAAGACTCTGTGTGCCCTTTGTCAAAGACCTCCTCCATCCCCTTCCAATTCTCCTTGTTCTTTGCCTGTCTAGTCCACGTCTTTCCCGCCGTCCTCACCAAGTCATCCGGCCATCTTTTCAAAGGCTTCCCTTTCTTTCTCTTCCCCTCCCTAGGATACCACTTTTGGTCACTTTTTTGTTCCATTTCTTTTCTCCTCTGACAGTGTGGCCGGCCCACCTCCATTTTAATCTTATTTTAAATTCTATTGTGTCTCATTACTGACAGTTGAAAGTGTCATTAATGAGTTACAATAGAATTTTAATTGTTATCGATCTCAATGAGTCCTCGTGACAGTTGAACTGTTACGAGGACTCTTCGTCTTAACTTTAGTACTACATCTTGTGTTTTTGTTGCCTTCCTGATTACACAGTGATTCGTTTTTCTATTTTTCTATTCAGGCAAGGGATGCACTCTATTCGATTCCCAACATTAAGTTCTTTGATGAGAGTTGAAAATCCAGTGCACGGTAAAAAAAGTCGCATTGTAAAAGCGCCCGTGCGGACGACGGCTAAGACAGTTTCAACACAGGCCTTCATAATCAGGATGTATGAAATATTTCAGTGGTAATAACTAGTTATTGCATATTAGATAATGCAACTTCAGTCAGTTGGAGAAATTGTGTTGTTATGTTTGTGTTTAGTGTGGTGAAAAAATGATTTGTGCTGTGTTCAATTTTTATGAAAGTGCTTGACGGTTGTACGGTAGCACATAATGGATAATAATCAATCAAATCAAATCAAAAGTAATTTGTTAAACCTAGATTGACAATCAGCACGTTTTTATTGTCAAAAGACTGTCCCCCAAAACGCACGCCCTTCATCACTTACTGTGCTTTAGCTGGGAAGAAGTGGCACAACAAAGATTCAAAACTATACTCAAGCACAAGTAAAAAATAAAAACGTAAACAGATCTTAATACCTAAATAAAAGCCTCCAGGCATATCTACCAACTAAGTTTATAATTTGCGGGCTCAACATTATGATTACTGGATTAATATGATTGGAAATCACATCAGTGTTTGATTGATTCCTTACATTTCATAGACCTCAATAATACTGAAAAAGTATGATGATAAATATTTGATTAATTGTATAGACATAATTGTGTGGAGTGGTAAGTATCTGGATTAGTGCCTGGTCGATAGCAATAGGCTGACTTCCTAGTACACTGAAATGTGGGTGTACTGTAGATATCATGCTAATCTAAAATTAAGTTCAAAAGCTTTCAGAAAGTGGAGGTACATCTAGCACTGAATACCATTACCTAAGCTCACTAGAATGTCTCAAAATACTCAGGAAATGGAACCTTACCGTAAAATAAGCATGTCCCCTGACAGTACCATTGTTTTTTCCCTTCGGTTCGTCCAGGATCACGCCGATCCATTTACCCGTGGCAAAGGTTGGGTACCCGACGTATGCGACGGATCCTTTCACATCCTTGCCAACTACCATCACACGCTGGCCCAGCGTTAACAGTTTATCCGACATCCTTACTTCTTATTGTCATATACTGCAATTTTACAGCAAAATTAATAAAAATAAAATACTATAGAAACGAACTTTTGTCGAAACAGTTTCACCACCTTATTTGACTAAAGAATTACTGCTGTCGGTTGAAGAACTGTTTCATAAATTACAGCATACTTTTAATTAACGATATTAAGCTTATTTTGGTTAGATTTTATTAGAAATCAACCAAAATATTACTGCAGATGCAATGCAGAATTTCCGATTTTTGTGTTGTCAAATAACTGTCACTTTGGCAAATTGCTCATCGACGTTTCGATTCTGCTTTGTGGTTTCCATGAGATAGTCTGTGCAGAGATCAATAACAAAACGTTTACAAAACTTAAAATAGAATATATACATGTTCGCACCGTATCTTTACATGCAATACTATTGTTTCTTAGTTCAAAATTCCCTACCTCCATCTAGATGTTAGATAGATAGGCCATAAATCCATAATCTATTATTTTGATCTTTCGATATTATTTATCAGCGAGCCAGCCATACTTACACACTACTACTAAACCTCAAATTATATCAGGAAGCCACAACTGTTGTACGTCCGTCTTCCGCATCCATTAGTCACCATGTCATTCTACTATCGATCTCTTTGATAAGCCCGTTTTAATAGTTCATGTCCAAGTATAAAGGTACACACGGCTACACATCAAGCTATATTAAAAAGTACTCTGTGACATCAAGCTATACATTTCCAGTTTATGCTGATTGCATAGGATTTCCGTACAATGCGAGATCAGCTTATACTGGAAATGTATAGCTTGATGTGTAGTCGTGTGTACTTGTAGCTATCGTACGGCACACTATCGTTGGCATTTTTAGGGCATCACTTTGCAATAAGTATTTAGCAACTGCCCTTGTATTGTAAACAATACAATACACTATACGTTAACGTACCTATCTATCTTGTTATATACCTACACTTCTGGGGCCTTTTATTCCATTATTCCATGCAAATCCAGTTTTTCAGCTCAGTGGCTACGGTCAAAACTCATCGCATACTTACTTTCATCATCACTATCCCTACTTCCTCCACAGCTGGGCAAAGGCGTCTCTTTGCTTGTGAAAATCCCCACGCTCCTGTGTTTCAGCCTCATTCCAGATGTCGTGTGCCCATTTTTAACCGACTTCCAAAAGGAGAAGGTTCTCAATTCGTCTGTATGTTGTTTTTTTTTTTTTTTGGTATGTTTGTTACGCGATTACTCCGCCAATTATGAATTGATTTTGATGATTCTTTTTTTGTTTGGTAGATCATACTTCAGAGGTGGTCCCATATAAATTTTATTAACTTTGCTTGGGTAGTTTTTGAGTTAGCTTCAATAATACGTATTTTTTCCCACTTAGTATGTGGATGATATTATAACTTCCTGTCACTGTTATTTACATAGCAGGTAGTGGTATTCGAATTTGTTTGGGGTAGGTACCACAACACTAAAAAGTGAAAAATAAAACTTTTTACAAAAAAAAAAACCGACTTCAAAAAAAAAACACTACAAAGTGAAAAATAACTTTAATTTCGGAAGTCGGTGACAAAGAACGACAATTCAAAACCAAGACACCGACTTCCGAAATTAAAGTTATTTTTCACTTTGTAGTGTTTTTTTTTTGAAGTCGGTTGTTTTTTTTTTTGTAAAAAGTTTTTTTACAACATAGAAACGCTGTGGAGCTGCTGCAGCTTGCTAGTGTCATTTCCATTCTCATCAGGATGGTCCCCTCAATGGGTAGCCTGGATAAAACGCCTGAATGCGAAATAATCTAGCCATCCATCCTAGGAGGTACTCACGGCTACACATCAAGCTATATATAAATTTCCAGTATAAGCTGACCTCGCACTGTACGGAAATGTCATACAATGCGAGATCAGCATAAACTGGAAATGTATAGCTTGATGTGTAGCTGTGTGTACAACCAATATCCTGCTAGCATTACCCTCCGCAAAATCATTTAAATAAAAAGCGACTCTTGCTGCGAAACAATAAAGTGCAATTCAGGTCGCACAGCGCTAATTACCTACAGCTACATTCACCTAGAAGAAGTTGCCTCTCTTTCGTAAGCCCACGTTCGCAGGGACGTAAAAATATCGCGGCGGGATTTTTTCACACACTTGGTTTTCAACGCTCTGCTTAGCACCGAGAGTTGAAAATCCAACAGTGTGTTTTTTCGACGCGCTGGGATGCACTCTGATAAATTCTCAACGCTCGGGTTAACACCGAGAGTTGAAAATCCAGTGCGCGATTTTATCCCGCCGCGATATTTTTACGTCCGTGCGTACGTAGGCTAATAACTCACAGATTAATACTTAATACTTACTCCGGTAAAGGACCGGCGTCTCTCATGAGAGACGGCACACCCACGCGACTTACATCTCTATTTGTACTTGTTGTAATGGCTATTATCGTCTGTGGATTTTTCTGTCTATGGTCGGATAGATATTCTCGTCAAATAAATCGACTAAAAGCAAAAATATTAATAGGCAACATTTTAAAAAAATGTTGAAAATCACGTTCCCGCGCGGTAAAATGTCAGTCAAATGTCACTCCCGTCCGCTGTAATAATTCGTTTTTTAATGGTTTTTGTGTGTAAATCGTCGGAAAGTGGTGATATTTTCATTTTGAAGTAAATATTACATCGTTTTAGATAATATTCGCACTAAATAACACCTATTTTGACCCAACCAAAAAAGTGTAAACAAACAAAAAAGAGAAAGTTCCCGTCACAGTGAAAGTTGTTATATTTTGTGGTTTTTCTGTATGGATCTGATCCGTAAGTGTTTTATTTCTTTTCTATATTACATGTATCATCGTTTTAGACAACATTTAGAACAAAATAAAACAAAAAAATATTTTTTTGGTACGGTGAAAGTTACGTAAGCAATAGAAATTCTAGATCATAAAAAATCTAGATTTTTTGATTTTTTTGTTTTCAATGTTTGTCTCTAAAAACGCTTTTGTTAGATAACTTATCTATCCATAATGTACCCTGCAAAATTTCGTGTGAATTGGTACGGTAGTTTTATCAGAAATCCTTATCACAAAGAACAAAAGAAATAATAACAAAAGCGGGTAATAAAGATAAGTGAACGTTGTTTACAAAGACTGTAACCATTTGAAACGTATTTCTAATCTATTCGAGTAGCAAAAAACATAAACAATACTACTTGAGACGTTATAATGAAACCTGAGTAATTGTTTATTTAAGTGCGGTCGTAAATCTGTCACGGCCGTTGGACGCACCGGTGCGTCCGCGGTCCTTTACCGGTTAAACTAATAATATAAAGCCGGAGAGTTTGTTCGCTAATCTCAGGAACTACTGGTCCGATTTCGAAAACTCATCATCATCATTCATCATCACGCTAAGACCAATCGGAGCGGAGCACCAATGAAGAATGTTTCAAAATCGGGGTTTTTTTTTTCATTTTGAGAGCTTCCGCTGCGTGCGCTGCGTAAACGGTTAAAGTTTCGCAAAAATCATGTATGACAGAATTGTTCACCTTTAAAATTAAAAAAAATGTCCTTTAATAATCTATCTTTTAAGGTTGGCTCACTATAACCTTTCATTATTTGCGAAGGTGTTTTTATAAACATAATATTAATCCTTATCCAAATAAATACGCCCAAAGTAACTATTCCACGCGGACGAAGTCGCGGGCAGTAGCTAGTAGAATATACATGGTGGCAGCGACATCGACGCGAAAACTGAAACCATGGATTCTGTTCGCGACGATGCGTCACCAACAATATGGTTTATATAGAATCAGTAATTTAACTTAGCTTAAGTATATAGGTGCCATAATGATGTGTCATCAACAATTAGTTTGTTTTAAAATCAATAATTTTAACTTAGCCTAAGTATGTAGGAGATATAATTTCCCCTCTGTAAATGTTTATTAACATAATAAATCATGTAATTCGATGATGTGGGCGCCAATGCGCCGTCAGAAATGAGTTTTATTTGGAGAATTTCCTATTTACGAATGCGCACACGTTTTTTGCACACAATTTTGCACAAAGTGTGACCCGCCTACGGATAGGAAATAATTTAATGTCGCAACAATGCGAAATAAAACAATACATAGTGCGTGCAGACACTATACTAACTCAAATATGTAAAAATTATAGCTATTGATAGTGTTATCTAGCAATTAAAACAAAATCAAAATGACAATTTTGATGAGTCGTGAACTCGACCATTGTACGCCTCGATTAGGTAGGTAAAATAGTAAAAAGGTAAAATCTTTTAATGTATCCAGGTCACCTAGACCGAGACCTAGCCCTGGACCTAACTTCCTGAAATCTAGCCCTTCAGGATACCTACCTAATCGAGTCTGAAAACCGCAAAGCGGATTTCGTAAAATAAAGGCTACCCAACCTGTTTTCAGAAGCTCATAGCGGGCTGAAAAATCTAGATACAAAAAATAAAATACTAGATTTTTCTAGGGAAATAGACTAGCTTGAGGTTTCTTTTGGAATGGTAAAGATCGGTTCAGTACTTTACCCGTAAAATCACTTGCAAATAATTTAATATTTAATTAATTAAATAATTCCCGTTATAACTGAAATATCTTTTCAGCGGGAATAGCTAGAATCATGCACGAAACCTCATTAGAAAGGCCATAATTTTACGAATCCCGTGATATATAACACACCATGTAAAGTTATTAAAATAAGGGTGTTTAGTCATAAAACAAATAGAAACTTAAGTGATTTTTATCAAATAAAGATTGTAAAACGGGAGGCGATTCGCGGCTCTCAATAAGGTAAAGGTTCGCTACTACTTAAGCTAGCGCGCCACCTGCCAACTTTGTAGTCATCGATATGGAAACTAATTCCACCTAAATAGCAATGTAGTAGTACTAGAGAGTCCTGAAATCGCTTCCTGAATACTTATGAAGACTTATCAGTAAATATGGTATTTTATTCCCCCCGTCAAAAACCCGTGTTCCTTCAAGAGATTTCGCAGTGAGTATTGAAGATACCCTGAACTATTGGTGCAGGACGTCAGCGCCGCTTGGACTGGGAAGCCTTACAAACTTCCCGTTATTGAGTCTGGCGATCACGCCCGTCCGGCACAGATTCAGTACATGATTTTGAACCCCACTGCGTTGAAATTTTTAGTCGGTTATTTAAAAAAAAATCAGCTGTTCCATACATTTTGACCGCGTAGGTATTGCACTTTTCCATGAAACAGCAGATTTTTTTTTTTAATAACTGACGAAAAATTTCAACGCAGTGGGGTTCAGAATTATGTACTAAATCCATGGTTTCAGTTTTCGCGTCGATGTCCCTGAAACCCCGTATAGGGCTAACTCTTTTTCCGACTACGTTACGCTCACCACAGAGCATGTAAACGCCCACGGAATTCTACAAGTCGAGCCCGCCGTGTACCTACCTAAAATGCGGAGTGATCATCTGCATTTATCTGTGGCATTAAAGAAAAAATATCTTACACCTGAGTATTTCATTGCATCGTCATCATTGTAAATATCGGGATGAATCATAGTAGCCAGTCCAAATGGCGTCTTTAAATTGTTTACATTTTAGTATCGATGACGTTATATTTTTTATGTTGAGTTTTTGAAGGGTCCGTGCACGAAAAGACCCTTTTTCGTCAGTAACTTATCTTATTGTAAGAAAGCTTGAAATAATTTAAACATTCAAGTCTGTGTAAGTATAAAAGTATAGTTTTAGTGGTGCTAAACCATGCGTGTCAGTCACAGCACCTGTTAGTTGCATCACTTTTGCGCTCTCGAAAATATGGTTTAGTTCGCCTTTGATTGAATGAAGATACAGTATTTTCATAAAATAAAATTTTGATTTTATTTCAAGGATAGCTGAAGACTAATGTGTGATTTTTAAATTTCTTGAAATGGTTTGATAAATAATAGGAAAAAATACATCGCTGACAGGGTAAAAAAAAAAGGTTATTAAAAAAAAAAATCTGCTATATTTTGTATGGAAGATGAAAAAAGTGGTTTCCCTATATACAAGTAGACCATATAATGATGTTGATGATATTTTTTTAATTTTCAAAACCCTCTCCGGCCCTATTTGACTATGATGACTCATCTGTCAAGCCCCGCGACCACCCACGACGTAAAGAAGTTTCTTCTAACGAAACGATCAAACGTCAGTCTCGCGTAAATTTTTGGATAACTTGTTGCGAATTTTAGTGATTTTCCACGAATCCTTAATTTATTTGAAAAGTCCCTTTCCGCTATATACAAGATAAAGAATTCGATTTTTCAAATCATACATAGTTTTGTTTTAATTCTGTTTCCCTTTCTTTTAGCCGGTTTTGGAAGTCGACATCCTGGCTTGATCTTAAACCAGCTTTGCCGGCAACAGTTGCGGGCTGCAGTACACCAGAGGAAATAGCGAACACTTTCCGGAACCACTTCCGCGTTTCTTCGCCGCTGGGGCCTTCTAAATCAATGGTCGATGCTGAGATCTGTCACAATAGCCCTCTCAGTCGTTTTACAGCCAAGCAAGTAGCATCTGCAATACAGAAAATGGCCAGAGGCAAGTCTCCAGGGCATGACGGTCTCAGCATCGAGCACTTGAAACATGCTGGTATACACTGTCCGAGAGTGTTATCCATGTTTTATTCCTTGTGTTTGAGTCATTCTTATCTTCCTCCCGAGTTAATGAACACATTTGTAAAGAATAGGACTGGTGACGTGTCTGATGTAGGTAATTACAGACCCATATCACTTGCTACTGTACTAGCTAAAGTATTGGACAGTCTGTTAGATAAAACTCTGATCAAATGGTTGAAATTAAACGACGCACAGTTCGGGTTCAGGCCTAGACTTTCCACTGAAAGCGCAATATTGAGTCTTAAACAGACTGTCCGATATTATACTGACAGAAGCACGCCTGTGTACGCGTGTTTCCTTGACCTCTCTAAAGCTTTCGACCTCGTCTCCTATGACATATTAAGGAAAAAGCTCGGGGAAGCATGCGTACCGGCTGAAATTATACGTGTTTTCCAGTACTGGTAATCAAGTGAACTATGCGAAGTGGAATAATTCACTCTCTGCTGCGTATGGGTTGGATTGTGGGGTGAGGTAGGACGGGCTGACCTCGCCCAAGCTTTTCAACCTTTACGTCAATGAGCTGATCGCTGGACTCAGCAGTTGGATGTGGATCGACAACGTTTGCGTCAATAACCTCAGTTACGCCGATGATATGGTGCTGCTGAGTCCAACGGCCGACTCTATAAGAGAACTTTTAGAATTTTGCGAAAGGTACGCTGCTAGCCAAGGTCTAGTTTATAATTGTAAGAAGAGCCTATTCATGATCTTTAGGACCCCCGGTAGGAAACAGTCATACGAGCCTATTATCACCCTCAATGGCCAACCCCTGCAAAGGGTGAAACAAACCAAATATCTGGGGCATTACGTAACGGAGGATTTTAAGGATCATGAAGATATCGAACGCGAGCGCCGGGCTCTTGCTGTGAGAAGCAATATGCTGGATCGCAGGTTTGCTTGTTGTAGTAAGGAGGTTAAGATAACGTTGTTTAAGGCTTACTGCCAGACCTTCTACACGAGCAGCCTGTGGGCCAGCTACACGCGGAAAACAATGGATGCCCTGAGGGTCCAATATAATAACAGCTTCAGAATGCTTTTGGGACTGCCGCGCTTTTGCAGTGCCTCTGGCATGTTCGCGCAGGCGCGTGTTCACGACTTCCACGCAATGGTGAGGAGAAAAACGGCGTCGCTGCTAGAGAGAACGCGGTCAAGTCCTAACAGCATAATGAAGATGTTAGTGGACAAATGTGACTCACCGATAATGAATCACTTCATGCAGGTGTTGGTTAGGCAGGAGTGATTCATTACATTCGGTGAATATATGTAAATATTGTTTTATGAGTTTGTACTTAGTTATAATTGTAATATGTACACTAACATAGCTTTTAAGTTTTCTTTTTGTATCTAACTAACATATAGATCATTGTTGTCCAGGTCAATAAATAAATATAATTTAATTTCTCACAACTAGGTAATGAACAAAATTGATAAAAATCAGTCGATTTTGTGCACGGACCCTTAAAAGTATAAGTAAACGGGGACATATAACGATGCATAATTGCTTGCGTATTAAAATTTATATTGATGCAATAGAGATGAAAGGTTGCTTTTTTAAACGACTTCCAAAAAGGAGGAGGTTATAATGTTCGTCGCGTATGTAGGTTTTCTCCGTCATTTGTGGACCGATTTTGAAAATTCTTTTTTTGTTTGAAAGGGTATGCTCCCAAATTGGTCCCATATAAATTTTATTAACTTTGCTTGGGTAGTTTTTGAGTTAGCTACAAAATACGTATTTTTTTCCTATCTAGTATGTAGATGATAATTATGTTAAGTTCCTGTCACTGGTAGCAGGTAGTGGTATTCGAATGTGTGTGTGGTAGGTACAACAACTAAAAAGTGAAAAATAAAAACTTACAAAAAAAAAAACAACCGACTTCCAAAAACACTACAAAGTGAAAAATAATTTTAATTTCAGAAGTCGGTGGCAAAAAACGAAAACACAAAACCCAAGACACCGACTTCCGAAATTAAAGTTATTTTTCACTTTGTAGTGTTTTTTGGAAGTCGGTTGTATTTTTTTAACTGTACTTTAGTTGTTATTTAATACCTACTAAGTTTTGTCTCATCCTGCAATCCGGTTTGTTGTCAGCCTGCATCTTGATCTGCCTCCTGCTTCCCTGAAGCTTCTGAACGTACTCAAAATAGACCTTTTATTACTAAACTTATACCCAGTTTGTTTCTTCCTAACTGCAGTACAGTTTTACTGATGGTGACTATAAAAATTAACGCCTTAAGGAATCCATAGAGGTGCCGAAGTTCCGCACCGCAAGTATATAATCCAATGTTTGTTAGTAATCTTTAAAAAATATTTTTTTGACAGTCCAGCTAACAGAGCTTGATGACCGTCGAAGATATTCCCTTGACCTTGCCGGCTGTTATAATCCCACGATAAGGTGTTTATACTAACTATAATGTTATAATTAAATACAACTCTAAGATAATTATGTGCGGCAGAACTCGAGTAGGTACCTAACTTTGGATCAATGAGTCAGGGTATCGTAGTATTACCCAGTAACTGGGTGTGGATTGTGGAGGTCAGATAGGCAGTCTCTACATGTAATTATACTAGTACTCAACTGCATCCGGTTAGACTGGAAGCCGAACCATACATAGTTGGGAAAAGGCTCGGCAGATGAGTGAAGTTGAATAGATTGGGAAATTCCCACCTAAATCGTGTTGCCATGCAAGCTTTTAGTTGTCTTTAATATTTCCTACGGAATTAAAAAACCTTTGTGAAGACGATGAACACGTCCATAGACCAAAAATCTTTTATCGTTATTTAGTACAGTTATCGTTAGAGGCGGTGACCTCACGTTAAACAGCCTCGCTAAAACGAGGACATGACTCATACATTATAAAGTTTTTCCTGTTTTTATTATAGCTCTTATTGCCTACTCATAAGAGACACAATGACAAATATTAAACATGTTAATAAAACTCGATTCCTTCCTCTCAGGGGCGATATCGATGTTGCTTGGTTTTGATTATGTACATCGATGCGTTCGTAACAAACTCGTTTGTCAACATTCTAGTACTTATGGCGAGAAATGTAATTCGATTTGCGTTTATCACAAATAGGCGGGAAAATAAGTGCGTCACCAATCACCATGCTTGTTATAATTTATATAATTGCATTAGACCTACATCGATTAGTTCTTATCAAGTCTATTTCAATGGAGCTTAACATTAGTCATCCTACTAAAACACAGTTCTTGAGAAATATGAATGAGTAATTTGAATTTTGAATGTCTAATCGGTTATGGGAAATACTTAATGCAAATTGGCATTTCTGTACCAATTAATGGAAAATGAGATTAATGAAATGCAAATTAAATATAACGGTCTCACTGACTCCGGTATTCGCGAATTTCGCCAGCAACCAGTAGTTTGCTGTATAATGACGACCGAATACTCTCATTCACCCACTTTCACTTACTGTACACAGGCTGACAGGCCTGTCCCGTTAGGTTACCTGTGCCACAACAGCACAAAAAAAAACCACGCTTACAAAAACATGTGTAATCGTTTTATTATTAATTGAATCATTACAGAAATTTAAAAAATACGATGTCGTAAAAAACAAAAAGCGATTATTACTATTTCGTTCAGTTTAATTGCAACTAAGGACGTGAGACGGCGTCGATAATATATATATTATTAAACTTTTTACATGGGAGTCGCAAGGCACAGGGCGCGGGAGGCCTATGCGGCCGTGTAATCTCTTCTCTGTAAACGTCTGTGCTTTCTAAATACATATTCGATAGGGTTTTACAATAACGCGCACGCTCTCATAATATAAGACGACTATGAACGGTGACCATGTTACGTGTGTGCGAGCGCGGGCTCAGAAGCCGTGCACCTTGAGCTGCTCGGGCTTCACGAGGCCCGACTTAGTCAGCCACTGGCAAATGTTCTCGCGCTGGTCGCCTTGCAGCTGCAGCACCTCGCCGTACTCCGGGTGCTCCACGACCGTTCCGTTGCACGCGAACTCCTTCTTGCATGCCCGCACTATCTTCTTCAGGTCATATTCCGACGAGAGGCCCTGCACCGTTGTCAGCGTCTTACGCCCGTTCCGCTGCTGGATCCGGACGTGGACTAAACCATCTTGTACGTCGTCTTCCGAGCTTTTGATAGCATCGGCGAATGGGTCGTATGTGTTCAGATTCTGGATGGACATACGATTGAACTTCGGGGCTCTTTGTTCCACGAAACACTGCGATACTACGCACGTACACGAATTAACTGTCACTGATAACGTTCGGTGATGTGTGTTCGCAGAGCTACGACCAATTTACGCTAACTCCAAAATGTAATGGCGGACAAGACCGAAAAATAGAAATGTCACGCGGAGGCGGAAATTATCGATCACTACCATAGACAAACGGATGTTCGCATATAAAGCTTCTTGTATACGTTATTTTTAGTTGGTTTTTGTTTCTGTACTATTTTTATGAAGTTATAAAATTACCCCTTCAATTTTGCGTACAATTTTGGCACATAGTCGTCATATTTGGCAACGTAAAAATTTCCAGCAACTGGGCTTCCAAGTTTGAATTGCTGAGCGAATTTAGCAATACTAAACTTTCCTCTTTTTTCACCTGAATTATTCGGCAACTTTTGTATTTTGGAGAAATCCAGTTTTTCTGGTTGTCTATAAACTAAAAATACATAGCGATGCTTTCCCGTACCTTTTGGTGGGCCTGAACCAATGTATTCAGATAGTACTTCGCCCTTGCCTAAATTTGAACCCAGAATATTTCCAACCAGCCAGTGGTGCCACTCACGGAACTTAGGTGCTTCACGGCTGGGAGCATCAGGATCCACCATAGCCAGTGTATAAAAATCTGCTTCTTTAGCGGCCCATGCAACTGTGGGTGGATCTTGAACTTGAGTGGGAGTCAGTTCCTTGCCAGTCTCTACTGCAGTACCATTAGGATATTTTATAGTCAGTATCTCGGCTGGTGCTATATTAATCACGTCGGGTATTATACAGTGCTCTTTAAAAAGAGTTTGAAGGTTAGCCATCATCTGAGGTTCTACTCCCTTAAATTCACATAAAACTCTGATAATGAATACACAAAGAGTACTAACTTTCATTCGTTTTTCTGCGTAAAGGCTTGTGCAAAATTTTCCGAATCTCATTTCAACAACTTTGACATAGAATGTTGCTTAGTTACCAACCATTGACTGCAGGTTTATGAAGTAACAGGCTTCAGCATGTTGTCTATAGCTACGGCTTTTTGAAAAAAATTCTTTGGCGCGTAGATAAAATCGGAACCAACGCTGCTATCTTGTTTTTTAATGATTGTTGCATGTTTACAGCACCCCCTTGTCAACGTCATTCGAGCGCCAAAAGATCCTTGTAGCAGTTTATATTTTTAACTACCTAAATATTTTCTAGTGTTTTCGTTGAAAATTAATAAAATACTATTACATAATTGTAACATATTTTTGGTAAATCATCGTAAAACTAAAACATGTAAAAGTAGCTTTATTTAAAAGTTTGGTATAGTTTGTCCATGCTATAACCGGAACACAGATAAAAAATATTTTAATATTCGCGTTCGGATACATGCACTCATTCAAAAACATGAAAAAATCGGATGAGTTTTTCTGTTTCTCGTTGCATGAATTGACAACTCAAACACATATCAAATAAAATGTTGTAAGTTTTCCAATAAACAGCTACTTACGACAACACTTTCTGAATGGGACAAGTGTTGTACTGACTATGTTTCCAACTTGTTTTCTTCCTCTATGCATGTGATGCATATATATATATGCTCAGCAGTGGGACAAGTCAGGATTTGGATGATTAACAAGTTATTTTCTTTCCAACAACTATTGAGATGAAGCCTAGTTGTGAATTTGGGACTGTATCTTAAGCCGGGTCTCCTGCGCGTGTTTTTACACAAAAACATCGCAACAAAGAGGCGTGGTCATACACATTTGTCTATGCTTTGTATGAAAACAAATGTTTATGTGTAAGCTTTTTTGTTTGTGTAATGTGTCGAAAAACCATGCGCAGTAGACCCAACTTGAATTAAGTAGTCAGAACAAACACATAGTATTTCTGTTAGAAATTATATTAATACTTAATGTTATTATCGCAATGGGCCTCATTAGAAGGCTGAAAGTCACCCAAAGGGCAATGGAGAGCGCTATGCTTGGAGTTTCCCTACGTGATCGAATCAGGAATGAAGAGATCCGTAGGAGAACCAAGATAGCCGACATAGCCTGAAGAAATGCCAAGCTTAAGTGACAGTGTGCAGGGCACATTGCTCGCAGAACAGAACAGAAAATAGTTTTACAACTCTATATAGTTCACACGAAAATCAAAACAAAACAACAAATAAAGTACAGACGCCAGCACATCAAGCTACCCGAAACTGTCAAATCTTCCCAATCAACTTAGAACCTTATTCTTCACCATTATAGTTGAAAACCTATTAAATAAATTTGACAGATTGTAGTAGCTTGATGCACAGAGTACATTTGCTTGATGTGCTGGCGTATGTACATAGTTCTGAATTCAAATTATTATACACGATAAATCTAGTAATTGATGGACATGGAAATTAGCATTCGTTTGTATTCGGAAATGCGATGATTCCCCAGGGAGGGACATTAAGAAAATGTAGAAGTTTAGAAAATGTGTTTTCTTTTGTTTTATCGTGTTTTAGATATCAATACCAATTACGTCTTCATAGTTTATTACGCAAAAATACAGTGAACACTTGAAATGTCGTGTTTTTTTTATTTCGTGGCGCTGATCCACCGCTGCGCGGCGCACGCTGTGCACGGGCACGCGGTGCATTTTAGCTGCGTGGGTTCGTTTTCTTGACAACGTGGGTCTACGATTCCACTGTAGCACACACTATACACGAATATTAACCCACGACTACGTCACCACGTCCAACCTCCCGCAGTGCAGCTACGCAGACGCACGCTTCCGTGTACCGCGTGCATAGCGTTGACAGCGTTGGCGCCTTATGAGCAAGCCACGCGTGTAGCAATGACGTCATTAATCTTGAATTCGTGCGTAGCGTGTTCGTGGTTAGCAGTAGACGTTAATACTTACATTTTCTTGCAAAGCAAAGCTAGACACACGTGCGTAGCCTCTCCGTGCGCAGCGGTGGGGCTCCGCCTTAATTGTGTTTTAACGACTAACGGGCGACCCCACAAAAAAGATCAAATTTATTAATTTTTAGTTTTATCAAATTTAGATAGGTATTGAAATCAATTACGTCTGTAGTTTTGCTAGCTAATTAAATTTAACCCTGTATATAGCTCATGTGTACAAATAATAAATATCTTCTTTGTTAATATAATAGATTATTAATAAATAGAGCAGTGATAGTTTGGTGGTGTGACTATCATACTGCCAAGTCATAGGTCTCGAGTTCGAACCTAAGGCATGCACCTCTGACTTTTCAGATTCAAACTCAAAGCATTTATTTCTATTAAATCATTTACAGGCACTTTTGAATTGTCAAAGAATCGGTCAGTTAGTCAGAAAGTTGAAGCTAGTTGCCCATTCCAAAACGTAGATCTCTATGGAGAAGAACGGGCAAGAAACTCCAAGGCCACTCTTTTAAATATAGATATTACAAAATTCTGGGTACATTATTCTTGTTGCTTCTTATATGTGAGAACAATGTACAAAAAATAATCAAAGCAGTTGAAAATATATGATTAAAAATAAGCCCTGGCAGATAAGAGATGACCAGTCAACTGACGGCGCCCGTTCACGAACATGACGCGTGGATCAGCACCATCCAGTTCAACCATTTTGTAGGGAACCAAATGATCCAACACACTCGCCACCATCAGCGAGACATTTAAGTGAGCTTGACATTCTCTCAACTGCCATGCTCTTTCAAGTCAACATACATCTTAATAACATAATAAACATTCATGTGCATGTTGTATAATTATAATCACTCGCTTCAAAAACGAACGAAAACATTATGCGGAAACCAGCATGGGACATATTTCTCGACAGCATCTGAAGCCAAGTGAGAGGCCCATTGGTGGCTTTACAACTCTGACGCCGAAAAAGAAAATTATTATTAAATGTTTAATACACAGAGGCAGCTCTAGCCCATGTAGCGCCCATGTGCAATCAATATCCTGGCGCCCTCTAGCAGTGGCGAACTAAGCCTGTCGGGGGCCCAGGGCGGCAAAACTAAATGCATGGGAATGAAAATGATTTAACACCCTGCCCCGTATAAGTCAGTCTTTCTTTTGACCATTCTAAATAAATAGGAATTAAATTGTCGTTTTACACAGAGAATTCTTCTTTATCTATAAATTCTAAGAAAAAAGAGAATGTTGAGGTTGCAAGAGCGAGCAAAGTGAGCTCAAAATTTTAGCACCCTACGTTTATATTTAGCGTAGGCCCCCAACTACAAACTGCCTTTTTACTGAACATGTTTTGGTCTTGTTTGGGATTTGATTAAAAGTAGTTGCGAGTGACCCTCGGCGCCCCCTGAGACTCAGCGCCCGTGTGCGCTGCACACCCTGCACCATAGGTAAAGTCGCCTCTGTTAATACATACAGGGACAAATTTGACATTGATTGGAAGTGAGTAAAAACTCATAAGTATATTTTATAAGTTACACTATAGTTCTGCTATTGTTTAAGAAATTAAAACTATTATAATTATTCACTGATAGTGTCATGTGTTAATAGATAATTTTGTACACGTGAAACTATCAATGAATAACTAAGATTGCGCAAGTAGTTTCAATATGTAAATCTGGCTTTAACAATTGTAGTACACCAGGCACAATGCAACAACCAAAGCTTTAATTAAAAAAAAAAAAAAACATTTCAGAACACTAAAATCTTCTCTATGTCATGTAAATAATTTAGTGTGGGTCAAAAACTTTGCCACTACAGCACTGTTAGTGGGAACGCACGGGCAAGTGTATGCTCAAACATATAGTGAAATTACACAGCTAAGTAGAACCGGATGTGGTGTGTTCTTAATTTAAAAACTTCATTAGGCTTTACCAGATACCTTTGCTTAGTTAGTTCTTAAATGCTCAGCACATGATTTTACACAGCTTATTGTCTATACATTTTTTGCCTTAGCCTGAGCCAACATGGTTTCTGCAGTAAGGGGGGCCCGCAATTTCCTGCCAATGACGTCAGCATCCATTTGCATTATGACTTCATGTGTATTCTTCAATTTTCTCATCACATCTTCCAAACGCCTCTGCTTTTCACGTATCTCAATGAATAAATCATCCAAATCTTTGCAGCTATCTTCGTCAATGTTAGGAATCGTGTTTTTAGGTTTAAAACGACAGTTAGAAACAGTTTCGACTTGTAAATTCAGTAATTTGTTCTCCATTAGCAACATTTTTTGGTCATAATCAATACAAGTTTTGCCGAATTGTTTTCGAGATTCGGCGACTATATTCATGAGATTTTCGCATTTCGTTTCTAATTCGAGATCTTCGGAGTCTGTAATAAGAAATAAAACCATGACAGAGTGCTTACAAACGGGAATAATAATCATGGTATTGTAGGTAATCATTACAACTTACCCATTTCTATTTTACACAGTTTCACGAGAACGACGAATATTACAACAATGGAGGACAACGCCTTTTACATTAAAATAAATGTATTTACTACTCTGATTCAGATGTCTTCGTGAGCAAGCAAGATAATCTTAAGAAATTTAGGAATTTCAAAATTAACAGAAATTCAAACAAAGGAGCCGTCAGTGTCAAAATAAATGTTGACTATGGCTGCATTCCGAGTTACGCTAAAAGTGATAATGTCACAAAATAGTAGGATTATTCAGTAATAATTGTGACTTTGGACTTTGGTCGGATTCGCGATCAAATCAAATCAAAACATTTATTTCTTTGCAAAAATGGGTATAGTACAGACGCCAGCACATCAAGCTACCTAGGTATGGGCGTTATTTAACGTCACTAGTTACAATAAATGGCTACGGGGCATGTAACGAAATAACTAGTTTCGAGTCACACACAAACACGTGATTTTTGTAACTAGTTCCATCACAATGCAGTGATCGAATGAAAAGATTGAAACGAAACAAGCTTGTGTTATGTAACGTATTACGTAGGTAACCATTTACATTTTCGTTTCGCAAATAACAGTAACACTTCAATGAGAACAGAATTTGTTAATAACTAGTTACTAAAATCACTAGTTTTCAAAACCGGTGACGTCCTCGAAGTCACTAGTTACGTTATGTTTCACAAAAATCACGTAACTACCCACCCCTAAAGCTACCCGAAACTGTCAAATTTTCCCAATCAACTTTGAACCTTACTTTTCAGTGAAAAAGTTGACAATATATAAAATAAATTTGACAGATTGGAGTAGCTTGATGTGCTGGCGTCTGTACAAAAGTGTTTTAGTAATAAAGTTCTCCATGTTTTACCGTCACATGGGCATGCAAAGGTTTACAATTCCATAAAAAGGATTGTGTGGTTTTATGAAACCACGGTAAAAGTGAAACTTTTAAGCGAACTATAGGCGCCACCAAGCGCCTTTCACTTTATCCCTACTCCGCGGCCGACCGTCACGCAACATGCAACACACAGACGAAAAAGTTTGAGACGATTTAATAAAAGTTTCACTATAATAAAAAAAATTAGAAATAATTATGCAGATCATTGGAATTACAAAAAATTAAATAAAAAATGTCAGTGTGGTCATAGCAATAAAAAAAATAAGACTAAGTAAGCGAACCAATAATTACCGATAGTATGACTTTTAGCGTAACTCGGAATGCAGCCTATGTCAAATTGTGAAGCACTCATGTCAAACTAACTCTGCATTCCGAGTTACGCTAAAAGTGATAATATCGCGAATCCGACCAAATTTTATAGTCACAATTATTACTCAATAGCCCTTACATTTTGTGACTATTGAATTTGGTCGGATTCGCGATATTATCACTTTTAGCGTAACTCGGAATGCGGCCTAAAGCGTTCCGGTACTTTTTTTAACAAATCTTTTCAACACACTGTTCGAACTAATTTGCTCACCAGTATGGAATCCTATTTATTATGCCTACGTCAATCGCATCGAAAGTATTCAAAAGAAGTTCAGTTAAAATCCAATACCTACTTGCCTAATTATTACTGCCGCTGCAGGAAGTTTCACATTCTTCAACTAATTGAGAGGAGAAAAATTGCCGATATGGTATTCTTGTTCAATTTGACAAATGGTTCATCCGACTGTTCTGAATTGATGAGTAAAATTGGACTGCGTGTTCCATCCTTCACCTTAAGGAATCATCAACCTCTGTATGTTCCCTCTGTGCGGTGCTTATATCGACAAAACTCTTATATGATAAGAGCTAGCAGGGCATACAACTCGATGTGTCAGTGTTGATGATCTTGATTTATTCTCCACCAGTGTTCCTAAACTTTAAAAAATATGTAAAAACTTCTTTGAAGATCACTAAAACCTGTTTAGTCTTTTCTTATATTAATTCCGAGTCTACGAATAATACTTTTGTTATTCGTAGTCAGAGTACAGACGCCAGCACATCAAGCTACTACAATCTGTCAAATTTATTTAATAGATTTTCAACTTTATCGCTGAAAACTAAGGTTCAAAGTTGATTGGGAAAATTTTACAGTTTCGGGTAGCTTGATGTGCTGGTGTCTGTACTTATTCTTACTTTCGCTTGCCTGTCTGCTGTTTCTTGTGCTACCCTAATATTATCAGTGAAAACTTTTAATTGGCCTTCTTTCACTAACTATCAACTATTTGTATCCTAGCTATAAGTTTTCTTGAAATAAAATAAAATAAAATAAAATAAATTTTATTCAAATTATAAGAATAAATTAATGTACAGACGCCAGCACATCAAGCTACCCGGAACTGTCAAATTATCCCAATCAACTTTGAACCTTATGCTTCAGCGATAAAGTTGAAAATCTACTAAATAAATTTGACAGATTGTAGTAGCTTGATGTGCTGGCGTCTACATTCTAAACGTAAAACATATTCACTTAAAACAGAAAATCTACCAATGTACTCTGTGTAATCTACTGTACTGAAGAATTTATTAGTTGGTTTTTGTTTCTGTACTATTTTTATGAATTTATAAAATTACCCCTTCAATTTTGCGTACAATTTTGGCACATAGTCGTCATATTTGGCAACGTAAAAATTTCCAGCAACTGGGCTTCCAAGTTTGAATTGCTGAGCGAATTTAGCAATACTAAACTTTCCTCTTTTTTCACCTGAATTATTCGGCAACTTTTGTATTTTGGAGAAATCCAGTTTTTCTGGTTGTCTAAAAACTAAAAATACATAGCGATGCTTTCCCGTACCTTTTGGTGGGCCTGAACCAATGTATTCAGATAGTACTTCGCCCTTGCCTAAATTTGAACCCAGAATATTTCCAACCAGCCAGTGGTGCCACTCACGGAACTTAGGTGCTTCACGGCTGGGAGCATCAGGATCCACCATAGCCAGTGTATAAAAATCTGCTTCTTTAGCGGCCCATGCAACTGTGGGTGGATCTTGAACTTGAGTGGGAGTCAGTTCCTTGCCAGTCTCTACTGCAATACCATTAGGATATTTTATAGTCAGCATCTCGGCTGGTGCTATATTAATCACGTCGGGTATTATACAGTGCTCTTTAAAAAGAGTTTGAAGGTTAGCCATCATCTGAGGTTCTACTCCCTTGAATTCACTTAAAACCCCGATAATGAATACACAAAGAGTACTAACTTTCATTCTTTTTTCTGCGTAAAGGCTTCTGCAAAATTTTCAACAACTTTGACATAGAATGTTGCTTAGTTACCAACCATTGACTGCAGGTTTATGAAGTAACAGGCTTCAGCATGTTGTCTATAGCTACGGCATTTTTTGAAAAAAATGCTTTGGCACGTAGATAAAATCGGAACCAACGCTGCTATCTTGTTTTTTCTTAAAATGATTGTTGCATGTTTACAGCACCCCCTTGTCAACGTCATTCGAGCGCCAAAAGATCCTTGTAGCAGTTTATATTTTTCTCTATGTCATGTAAATAATTACACACACGTATTTACATTATTTAAAAACGATCAGACTTAAAATAATAATATGTACAAGTATATAAAAAAGGAGGGGGCGGGGAATTGATCATAGGGCATCAAAAAATTCGTCCGTATCGCTGTCAATAGGAAAAGTGCCCAAAAGGTTGGCAGCATTGCCACGTTGTATGGCAATGCTGATTGTATGCGCTTTTATGCGTTAAATAGCGATTGGGTTTGGTTGATTGGATTTCAAAACATGGAACGGCGTACAATCCCTGGTGGTGGGAAATTGGACCGTTATGGATTGTACAAAGGATTTTGGAATGCACAATACCTTGTTTGATGCGCTAATGGCCTGGAGTGATGATATATAGCACTTGTCCCGATTTTCACTTGTTTTCTTGAGTTCAATGCACGAATTTTCACCACGACACGATTCGACCACCGACATTAATTCGCCATATTGGTTCTTGCGACTATCTTGCTCCCACGCGAACGACAGGCAATGTGCCGGAGTGGGATAGGATATAGGAAATTGCACCAATCAACATAATAAATTCAGAATTACAACCTATCAAAGGACCGAAATGACAATACCGTCATTATAGTCGAATCAGCGCAACCACTGATTCTTTGACCAAAAAATAGGCCAGCCCTCTGGTCACGTGAAGAGTCGACCAGCCGCTTGGCGATGTCTTGAAAAACAAGGTGTAAATAATTTAGTGTGGGTCAAAAACTTTGCCGCTACAGCATTGTCAGTGGGAACGCACGGGCAAGTGTATACTCAAACATATTGTGAAATTACACAGCTAAGTTCAAACAAAGGACCCGTCAGCGTCAAAATAAATGTTGACTATGGCCGTTGGCCGCATTCCGAGTTACGCTAAAAGTGATAATATCGCGAATCCGACCAAATTATATAATCACAATTATTGCTCAATAGCCCTTAGAATATTTTTGACTAATAAATTTGGTCGGATTCGCAATATTATCACTTTTAGCGTAACTCGGAATGCGGCCTAAAGCGTTCCGGTACTTTTATAACAAATCTTTAATTTTCAACACACTGTTCGAACTAATTTGCTCACCAGTATGGAATCCTATTTATAATAAGTACCTACGTCAATCGCATCGAAAGTATTCAAAAGAAGTTCAGTTTATATCCAATACCTACTTGCTTAATTATTATAGCCGCTGCAGGAAGTTTCACATTCTTCCACTAATTGAGAGGAGAAAAATGATGAGAAAAACTATTGTACAGACGCCAGCACATCAAGCTACCCGAAACTGTCAAATTTTCCAAATCAACTTTGAACCTTACACTTCAGTGATAAAGTTGAAAATCTATTAAATAAATTTGACAGATTGTAGTAGCTTGATGTGCTGGCGTCTGTACAACTCGATGTGTCAGTGTTGATGATCTTGATTTATTCTCCACCAGTGTTCCTAAACTTAAAAAAATACTATGTAAAAACTTCTTTGAAGATCACTAAAACCTGTTTAGTCTTTTCTTATATTAATTCCGAGTCTACGAATAATACTTTTGTTATTCGTAGTCAAGAGTACTTACTTATTTTTACTTTCGCTTGCCTGTCTGCTGTTTCTTGTGCTACCCTAATATTGTCAGTGAAAACTTTTAATTGGCCTTCTTTCACTAACTATCAACTATTTGTATCCTAGCTGTAAGTTTTCTTAAGAAATAAAATAAAATAAAATAAAATAATTTTATTCAAATTACAAGAATAAATTAACGTACAGACGCCAGCACATCAAGCTACCTGAAACTGTCAAATTATCCCAATCAACTTTGAACCTTATGCTTTAGTGTTAAAGTTGAAAATCTATTAAAGAAATTTGACAGATTGTAGTAGCTTGATGTGCTGGCGTCTACATTCTAAACGTAAAACTTAATCACTCAAAACAGAAAATCTACCAATGTACAGACGCCAGCACTTCAAGCTACTACAATCTGTCAAATTTATTTAATAGATTTTCAACTTTATCATTGAAGTATAGGGTTCAAAGTTGATTGGGAAAATTTGACCGTTTCGGGTAGCTTGATGTGCTGGCGTCTCTACTATGTATAATCTACTGTAATAAAGAATTTATCCGATTGAAAATACGTTACGGTGTCACAATATGAACAGAATTTTTGATCATTTTCATAAACTCTTCTGGGCTCACCTGAAAAATTAAGCGTTATAGTTGTGGTTAATTATTTGATAAATGGCAAAATTCGTGGATAAACGTTATTTTATTTCAATAATAAATGTTCAATGGTATAAAAGCATGTGTCTTACCAAGGAATCATAATTTTTATCGGCGTCGTAGATCATCTCGTCTATTTCTTCATCCGACAAACCAACTTCGAGAATTCGTGTAACTTTTTTAAGATTATCAAAACTTATGAAACCTGAAAAAGAAAACCAAAGTATGTTTATTTCCTTAATCGTTCATACAGTAGGTATTCGCTAGTTCTGCAGGTCGTGTTACTGAATGCTATTGCCGAAAGGCTTTAATTTATACTTTTAAGCGTTTGGTCGCTATTTCGGTAGAGTGTATTAGGGTACTCGTAAATAAAACTAGACTGTACTGAAGAACGAAATCGAATAGACTGATTTTTTTTTTTTTTTTTTTTTTTTTTTTTTTTTTTTTTTTTTTTTTTTTTTTTTTTTTTTTGTTGGGCATCTCATAGCTGGTCTCTATCGACCGTAGCTATTGAACCGGACAATCCTGTGGATGCATTAAGCTGCTACACTTATTGCCTCCAGCCAGGGCACACATATAAAAACTAAGCTAAAGCTTAGGATGAACGCTCGCTAAGGGCACCCCCTGCGGGGTACGGGCCTCGGCTTAGGGCGTTATCCGGAGGGAGGACATCAAAGATGGGACGGGCTGGATCAAAGTTTTGATCATGATTATTAGTCGGGGAATTTAAAGCTACGTGCACAGCTGCAACAACTGCTGGCACCTCGTTATCGAGCAAGGGTCGGGGGGGAGTATTATTTACTCGGGGCCGCGGCGGTCGCGATCGTAAAGGACCTCGTCTGCGAGGTCGGAATGACGGGAAGCGTCTGTTTTTCTGTAGTGTACTCGTTGCCCTATCGCTCTCCTGGAGGAGGGTTATGGGGTCATCGGGATCTGTGAGAATATGCCTTGGACGGCGAACATTACTGACTCTACTGGGGACATAACTGGCGGCCTTCGCAATCAGAGGATTGCGATGTTTGGCCGCGGACTCAAAGTAACGCTTTGAAAGGCGTTTCAGAAACTGGTGAATGGTAGGGATCCTAAGGTCGAGGTGGAGTGCCTCGTTCCTAACGTAAAGGGGGGCACCCGTGGCTCTACGGAGAAATCTATTCTGGACAGCTTGTAATCTATGGATGTGATGGGGTCTCGCATGAGCAAAGACAGCACCCGCATAGGTCATGATCGGTCGAATGCACGCCGTGTACACGCGCAATTTGCACCTAAGTGACAATTTGCTACGTGCATTCAGTATGAAGAAGAGTCTACTGAGAGCGAAAGCGGCCCGCGAACGAACCGTCTTTATGTGCTCTCTGAAAGATAAACGCTGGTCTAGGATGATACCGAGGTATCTGGCTTGCTTCTCCCAAGGGATCGGCTTGCCGAACATGGTGAGAGGTCGGGGGGGGTCTACGTGCCAGGTGCGCGGTTTCATAAAGATAACCGCTTGGCTTTTACCGGGATTGACTTCAATCCGCCATTTTGTAAACCAGGCCGCCAGTCGATTGACCGAGGCTTGGAGGATACGGCGGATTTCATCAGTGGATCTAGAGCTGCAGTAGATCGCGGTGTCGTCTGCGAACAGACCGAACTGCGACCTATCGCATCCCTTTGGGATGTCGCTTGTGAACAGCGTGAACATGAGGGGGGAGAGCGGAGAGCCCTGAGGGACACCTGCGCGGATGGGGCGGGGAGTGGATAGCGCTCCCTCGATACGATAGCGAAAGACTCGGTTCGATAAAAAGTCTCGCAAGATGAGCACGAGACGATCTGGCACACCGAGTTGGTACAGCTTGTATATTAAGCCGTTGTGCCAGACTTTATCGAACGCTTTCGCTACGTCGAAGAACACTGCACCGGTCATAGATCCGCGCTGGAAACCAGCGCTTATGAACTCTACGATCCGGTGGGCCTGATGCACGCTAGAGTGCTCAGATCGAAAGCCGAACTGTTCGTTGGGAATGAGGCCCTTCGTCTCGGCGAAGTCTCTGAGGCGCTTATGAATAAGCCTCTCATAGATTTTTCCGAGAACCTTGAGCAGACTGATGGGACGGTAGCTCGAAGGCTCGGTTTGGGGTTTACCGGGCTTCGGGATACCGATGACTATGGCTTCTTTCCACGTTTGGGGGAAGATGTTATTGCCTAAGGCACCATTGAAGATGGTGGTCAAAAGCATTATTAGGTGGGCGGGGAAGATCTGTATCACCCTATTGGTGATACCGTCTGATCCGGGGGCTTTTTTGGCTTTAAGACCTTTGATGACGTCGTGCACCTCATCCGGGAGGATGGGGGGCAAGGGCCAGTCAGGGTCGTCAACGGGAGGGAGTGAGGCTCTACGTTCGACTTCCGCGTCGACCTTTGACAGGTGAGCTTGGTCTACTGGTAGGGAACTGGGAGTGCATTGGGCCTCGAGGCTGTCTGCTAAGCATTCAGCCTTTTCGGCATCATCGAATGCGATGGATTTGTCGGGGCGGGTCAGGGGGGGCATGGATGTGGATTGGGTAGCCCTGAGTTTCCTCTGGAGCTCCCAGAATGCCAGATGGGTGGGCTCTAGTTCACCGAGTAACTTATCCCAGCCCGCTTCCCGCAGCTCCGCTATGCGTTTCTTTACAGATCTCTGTAAATAGCGCATATGGGCTTTGTTGGCGGGGCAGGGGAAGTTATCGTAGGCACGTTGGGCCGCGTTCTTCTCGGTCAGCAGTTCACGCACATCGTCCGGCAACTTCCGGCTACGGTTTCCCGTATCCGGAACCTGCCTTGAACAATCGTCCAGGACGGTTTGTACGTGACTGGTGAGCGAGTCGATCGCGGCCGTCGTGTCGGCGACAGAGTCGAAGAGATCGGGGATTGCGTCTAATTGAGGGGACGTGTTAGATTTCAGCTGTGAGCTTACTTTCTTCCAGTCCGTGATCCTCTTAGTGATAGGGGGGGCGTTCGGGTCGGGAAGACCTATGCGGGGGTTTAGTCTCATGACTACCGGCCGGTGATCGGAGCTGAGCTCCGGTACCGTAACTATTGATTCTAGCCTCAGGTTGACGTTCTTAAGGAGCGCCACGTCTAAGACGTCTGGGGTCCAATTTTCTTGGTCAGGGAAATGGGTGGGAGTCATCGGAGCGATGATGTCGAAGTTAAGGGAGGTCGAGAGGTCGAACAAGTGTCTACCTCTGGTCGTGGTGACCGAGCTATTCCAGGAGGGATGCTTGGCGTTTAGATCGCCCGCTATGATGAGAGAGTTACTCATGGAGAGTAGAAGCGAGAGATCGTCTGAGAGGAGTTGGAAATTCTCCGAATTGCCGTGGGGGGGAACATAGACCGATACTAGAGTGATCGGCTCGTGACCTGACATGCCTAGGCGACAGGCGGAAACTTCTAATCGCGAGAGAGTGGGAGGGTCGAGAGGGATGCAGTGAAGCTGCTTTTTATAGTAGATCAGGGTGCCGCCCTTGTGACAGCGCGACCTGTCATTGCGAACTATCCGGTAGTTTGCAATGGACGGGCTGCGAGTGCAAGGCTTAAGGAAGGTCTCTTGGATCAAGAGAATGTCTATTTGATTTTCGCGGAGGAAGAGCCCTACCTCTTCCCGTTGGCCTTGGAGGCCGTTCGCATTGAAATATCCTACTGTTAGGGATCGGGGTTTTATCCTAGCTATTACCGTATTATCCATTGATGGTTTTAGGTGTGATAGCTAGGGTATCTAGGACTTGCGTGATGTCCGGATACGCATTATATATTGATTGAATCTGAGGGATATTTCCTTGAGCGGATATAATTAGATTGGCCATTGTCTTTGCGCGCGGGGAGACGAATGCCATATAGGTCGAGGTTATTATATTGAATGAGTCCAGACCTTGTCGCTGCGCGGTCGCGGGACCGGCTGTTGCGGGTGGGGGCGGGGGGGGGGGGCGCGAAGCTTTAGGAGCGGTCGGGGGTTGTGCGGGGGGCGCGGCGGGCGCGGGGGTCGTAAAGTACGAGGGGGGCGCGGAAGGCGGCGCGGCGCCATTTAAACGGGGGTCCCTAAGGTTGCGGAGCAATACGGGGGGAGGGGGAGGGGGAGGGATATTTGACTGAGAGGGCACCAAGGCAGGGAAACTCTGCTGGTGGTGGAGATAATTCCACGGACTAGGCCTCTGAGGGCTTAGTCGTTGGGGCATAAGGGCGGAGGGAATCCTATAAGAGGATGGGGCGGAGGGAGCTTCCCTTTGCTGGCGGGCGCCGAAGCGCTTCACCAGCTTGGGAGAAGATGCCTTAGGGGCTTTTGTGCAACCGCGGTAGTTAGCCGGGTGGCCCTCTTTGCCGCATAGTACGCAGCTAGGAGGAACGGTACTGAGGGTACGGTCTTTGGGACGGGAGCAGTCGGAAGTGCCGTGCTCGCCCAGGCACTTTACGCACCTGGGTGTCGCATGGCAATTCCGCTGGGAATGGCCGTAAAGCTGGCAACGGTGGCATTGTCCGACAATGCCACTCTTTTTAGGTTTCTCAATCTCGAACCCTGTGAGATGACACAGGGAGCGAATTTGATAAATCGGGTGGTGGCCCTCAACGGGCGGGCATACTACTAGGACCATGTCGTAGAGGTCACCGCCTCTAGAGCGGTGCATACGATGGACCTCGTCTACCGGGACGTTTTGCGACTGAAGGTCGGCTAATATATCGGACGGGAGGATCTCCCTGGGGATGCGTTTAATTACGACGCGAACTTGTTTCTCTTCCTGGAGGGAGTAGGTGTGGTATGACACACCTCTCTCTCTCAGGAGACGGGTTAGTTCCCTATAATCTTTCGACGTAGGGACAAGGACTTTAATACCCTGTTGGGTGTTTCGGGCCGAGGTGAAGTCGATCTTGTGATCGACGCACCATTTAGAAATGTCCGTCCACTTCCCTTTGTCCTGGATGAACAAGGGAGGTGGAGGGGTGGCCTTTCTCGGGGGGAGCGCGGGGGCATCCTTCGCGGAGGATGACGACGACGCGGTCGGGGGGGCTACGGGAGCGGGGGGCGCGGGGGTATCCTTCGCGGAGGATGACGACGACGCGATCGGAGGGGCGGTGGAGGTAGAGGGTACGGGGGCGGGGGCGGGGGGGGCTACGGTAGCGCGAGTCGCGGTTGTAGCGCGTTTGCCGGATTTTACTGATTTGATGGTGACTATGGACGAAGAGGAGTCAGAGTCCTCTACCGCGGCGACCTTACTGGCCTGCTCGGAGATCTGCTTCCTGTTCTTCCTCTTTCTCGCCTTACCTTGGACGGCTGTGAAGCCGTCTTCGGATTGGGAGGAAGAGGTAGAAGAGGCGGCAGCGGACCTTTCCTCGTCTTCTTCCTGGTCATAAGCGTATGGGGTGGAGGGGCGCTTTGAAGAAGCGGGAGCGTCAGTGTCCATTGACTCTGACGACTGGGGGGGGGCGGGGGAGGGGGGTCTAGGTGGCTCTATGGCCAGAAGGGGGGGGTTTGATAATTCTACAGCCTTACTATAGCGGCTGTGTACCTTGGCAATGTCTGAAGGACTTAAAAGGTCAGTCTGGAGCTGGGTAAACCTAGCCCCATACTTGGCCTTGAGAATGGGCTCCTGTTCAAGGATGCCGTGAAAAAACTGAATAAAAAGCTGCGTGCAGCGTTGATAGTTGGGTGTGCGCGCCATGATGACACGGAATGATTTTACGGGGGGGGGGGGGGGGGGGGAAAGTCTACCTATCTTATGCCTAACTCCCCGGTGGGTATGCCGGGGATGTGTAACAATCCCTCCCTGTCGGGTAAAGACAGGGAGGATGAGTGCCTATCGGTGAGCCCTAAGCTTGCTTTTGCCCGTTGCCTATCTTAATGTGCAACGGGGTCCTATCCAGTCTAGTGCGCCGGGTGTAGACACACCCGATCGACACAGGGTGTGTAGCTGGGGAAGCAAAACTGTCTCCACGTGTTGACTAGGAGATCCCCCAAGGCCAAACACTGGGACCCGGCCAATTCACTGCCTCACCCTGATGGGGATCGGCGGGTGTGTTGGGGCAACACCCCACTCGGTTTCGTTGGCACCGTAAGGTATCCACCGAGTGACCACGAAACTGTGGTTTTACCCTGAAGGGGCCAAAACTCGACGAACGTTTTTAGACTTAACTTCCGGAAATACCGGTATTAATTGTGTCTTGAAAAAGACAGCAATTAATAGCTGAAGATAGTCGGGTGACTATGGAGGAGCGTCTCAGGAACACTTGAGCCGCAATCAGGATACTCAGCAGCGCAGCACGACCGTCCGCGACCGATGCCGAACGTAGAGTGTCTGCCTTCTGATTTTTATTCCTAAAACACCTTATTTTATACTATTCATACATTGATACTCTTAGGCACTAGCATGTCACTTAACAATAAATCGACCAATAGCGACGCGCCGTAGGGAGCGCCGCGCGAGGGGCGCGGGGCGCTGCGTTGCACACGGCACTATTCGCTGCGAAGGCATAAATAGAAGTCGCGCGCCGAGCACGGTCCTTTTCGCCGTGAGCCGTCGTCGAGTGAAGATATCCATCTGCTTGTCCATCTGCGTGGTCTCGAAGCGTGAAGATACGGAGGGTGCTGGTGCTTCTGCTTGCTTTGCTTGCGCTTACAAACCGCTTCTTTCGAAGCGAACCGGCGAACGAGTGCGGCGTTGTGATAACGCTCGTGCCGCGTCGATTATCTTGTTTCTTTATTAGGTACTCGTCTTTATCAAGACGATTGCTTCTCTGTTTCTTGCGGAATGTCAAAAACGTGGTAATGGTTCAGTGGCATGTGGTAAATGGTTCGGTGGTATATGGTAGCTGGTTCGGTGGTATGTGGTTCGGTGGTATATGGTAGCTGGTTCGGTGGTATGTGGTTCGGTGGTATATGGTAACTGGTTCTCTGGTGACTGTGTGACAGGTACTGTGTCACTACATCACTCCCCCCTAAGCGAAGCGTACTTTCGGTTTCACTGCGCGGCCGGATCGAGTGACGTATGCGTCGCGCGGTGGACTGGGGGTCGATGATCGCGGCTCGACCGTCAAGGTTGTGCTCTTAGTGGGCGGTTTTTGTTGTTGCGCACATGTTGTAGTAGTGGTAAACTCTTCTTCATTGAGTAGGTGCGCTGGCTTGAGTCTGTCTATTGAGACAACTGTAGTTCGAAGTGGCATCTGTATGGTGAAATGCTTGCTCTCACGATGAATCACCTTGAACGGGCCGTCGTAAGGCGGGGTCAATGGACTTCGCACGGTATCATTGCGCACGAAAACATGACTACACGTCGCTAGGTCCTTGTAAACAAACGTGCTCATTTTGTTGCCACGTGCCTTGCTGCTTGGTGTAAGTGATGCCATTGTTTCGGTCAGCTGGCGGACGAATTCGGCGTCTTCATTTTTCGGCTGAGTAGGCACGAAGAAATCTGACGGTATTCTTAGTGTCGATCCGTAGGTCATCAGGGCCGGGCTGACTTGTGTGTCTTCACGAAGCGCTGTACGTAGTCCAAGTAGCACGGTCGCTAATTCATTGCTCCAGTGTGTGCCGGCGCTTCTCGCCATGAGTGCGGCCTTCAACGTTCGATGCCAGCGTTCGACTTGACCATTTGCTTGTGGGTGGTATGCAGTAGTTCGAATCCTGGTGATGCCAAATTTCTTCATCAGTGCGTTGAATAACGACGATTCAAATTGTCTTCCTTGATCCGTTGTTACACGTAACGGACAGCCAAATCGCGTTATCCATCCGTCGTAAATCGCCTTAGCAACAGTGTCGGCGGTGACGTCACGAATAGGTATTGCTTCTGGCCATTTAGTACAGCGGTCGATCATCGTTACTAAATATCTGTAGTCGTTAGATGGCGGCAGTGGTCCCACGATGTCAACGTGAATGTGTTCGAAACGCGATGATTTTTGAAACTCGCCGAGTGGACTGATGACGTGTCGATGTATTTTCCCGCGCTGGCAACCGGTGCATGATTTTGCCCACAACCCAACTTCTCTGTTCATACTGGGCCAAAAAAACTTTGTAGCCATTATTTTTTTTGTTGTTCGCACACCAGGGTGACTTAGTTCGTGTTGCGCTTTGAATGCTACTAAACGATAAGTTGATGGTAGGTATGGACGAACGTTGCCGGTTGATGTTTCACATATGATGGGTCGTTGACCTCCGGGCAATGTGATAGGCGCGAATTTTAGACTTGGGTTGGACATGCAGATCTTCAGTTCTTCATCATTTTCTTGGTCTTGCGCGAGTTGGTTGTAGTCGATCGTGGAGTGGGACAAGTTGATTTCTTCGATGCGTGATAAGGCGTCCGCTGCTTCGTTCTTATCACCGTGAATGTATTCGATCTTTGCACAGAACTGACTAATGAAGTGTAGCTGGCGTTCTCTTCGTGGTGTATCGCTGCTACTGGGCGTTCTTGTCAGCGCGTAAGTTAGCGGTTTGTGATCTGTGAATATTGTTAGGTCACTGCCCTCTATCAGTCGTCGTAAGTGTTGCACGGCGGTGTACATTGCTAGTAATTCGCGATCGTACACGCTGTAGCGTCGCTGCGTCTCACTCATAGTTTTTGAGAAGAATGCCAGAGGTTTCCAAATGCTGTCCGTTTTTTGTTGTAGAACGGCGCCGATGCTAGTATTCGATGCGTCGGTAAATAAACATAGCGGCGCGTTAGGTATCGGGTGAGTCAGTGTCGTTGCCTCGAGAATGCTTTGTCGGCATTTCTCAAAGGCTTGTTCTGCAACTTGAGACCATTGTATCGGAGTTTTATCGTTCTTCTTGCTGTTGTGTAGGTATTTGTTCAACTCATGTTGGTACTCGGCTTGATGGGGTAAACAACTACGGTAGAAGTTTATCATACCTAAAAATCTTCTCAGTTCTTGAACTGTTTGTGGTTTCGGATAGTTAACTATGGCTTGTATTCGTTCTTGAGTGGGGTTGATTCCTTTTGATGACACTTCGTATCCGAGGAACTCGATGTTTTCCTTGTCAAACTCACACTTGTCGATGTTTAGACTGACGCCGTAGGTATTTAGGCGTTCGAGTACTAATTCTAAGTGGCGGCGGTGTTCTTCCTTATTTCTCGAGTATACGAGCAGATCGTCGACGAAACAGAATACGTTCTCATCTAATCCTCGTAGAACTTCGTGCATGAAACGTTGAAAAGTTTGACCGGAGTTTCTTAAGCCGAACGTCATGCAGGTGAATTCGAAAAGTCCGAATGGTGTTATTATTGCTGTTTTTTGAGCATCTTGTTTTGCGATAGGTATCCAGAAATATGCCATTTTCAAATCGAGTTTCGAGAATATTTTCTTGCCGTGGAGTTGGTATGTAAAATCTTGAATTCGTGGAATGGGGTATCGGTCGGGAACGGTGATGGCGTTGAGTCTTCTATAATCGCCACATACTCGAAGTGATCCGTCTTTCTTTTTCACGATGTGAAGTGGACTCGCCCACGGACTGTTTGATGGCTTGCAAATTCCCATCTCGATCATTCGCTCGAATTCGAGTTTAGCTGCCTTATATTTGTCGGGCGGTAGAGGGCGCGGCCGTGAGTAGATCGGCGGCCCAGCTGTCTCGATGTGATGTGTGACGTCATGCTTGGCTGGAGTTTTTAATGTCATTGGTCGAAGTACATCTGGATATTTCTTCAACAGGTCGTGATGAGTGTGGTCGCGGTTGATAATGTAGACCGATTCTTCTTTGCTGTTTATTTTGATGGCGTTCACGCTGAGCTCGGTTACACGGTCGATGAGTTTTCTTTGGTGCAAGTCGACTAACAGTTTATGATGAACTAGAAAATCGGCACCCAGTAATGATGTCTTCACATTGGCGACGACAAAAGTCCACTTAAAACTTCTTCGCAAGCCTAGGTTGAGCTCGAGTGTGCGCTCTCCGTAGGTACGAATCTCTGTTCCGTTTGCCGCGAAAAGTTTGTAGCCTGCGTTCTCCGCCGGCCTTGAATACTTCTGGTTTCGAGCGGCTAATACTGATATGTCGGCTCCCGTGTCGACAAGGAATTTTTCTCTGTTGTTGGTGTCGATTACACATAGGCGGCGGCTTGTTTGGTTTACATCGACACCCGCCACTATCGATGTACGTTCTAGTTTTCCCGCTTTACGAAGGAACACGGCGATTCACATTTGCGTGCCCCGTTACCGAATCGGTAGTGATAACGGCACAGCCAGTCGGGATCGTCGGGCTTGCGGGCGTTATCAGTACGCTGTCTTGACTGTGTGCGTGAGCGGCTACGATGTGCAGAGTTTTGGCGGGAACGGCGGTACGACGAATATTGATGGTTGCGGAGTTCGGCGACTTCGAGTGACAATTTCTCTATTTGCTTCGTAAGCATGTTGATTTGTAGGGTTGTTATGGCGTTTAGCTGTACCTCATTGACTGCTGGACTTGTTGACGGAGAGTTTGCGGTGGAGACTGCGGCGACTGTAGCGGGTTCAAAATGCTCCATCATTTTGTCTGCCATCGCAGCTAGCACTTCGAGCGATGACTCGGTGTTGACAGAGAGCACGGCGCGAACTTGTGTGGGCAGCTGGTTGAGCCACATAACCTTCAACGCTTCATCCGATAGTAGCTTGCCACTGAGGTCTCTCATTTTACGCAGCAGCTGGCTTGGCTTGTTATCGCCGAGTTCGAGGCCGCTGAGTAGCTTCTGTAACTGCCGGTGGTCTGACTCTTGGTACGTAGAAATGAGTCTGTCCTTGAGCGCACTGTACTTGCCGGTGATCGGTGGATGTAATATGATGTCTCCGATTTGTTCTAGGTCACTGTTGCCTAGTAGCGGGACGACGAGGTTGAATTTCTGCTCATCACCTATCTTGCTGGCAGCAACGGCGGCTTCGAATTGCGCGAACCACAGGCGTGGATTTTGGCGCCAAAATGGTGGTAGACGTGCAGGCAGTGAGACTGATGCCACATCGCTCTTCACTGTTGTGATGCCCTGAGCATCGCTAAATCCGTCGGTATCGTTCGGCATGATGATGGTTCTTCTGAGGTTCTAGTTGGATCTTGAAGGAGTTCGATGTTGCAGGAACTCAGGCTTCGGCTTCAAGATTGTGTTCAGCTTCACGGGGTCACCACTTTAAGCGTTTGGTCGCTATTTCGGTAGAGTGTATTAGGGTACTCGTAAATAAAACTAGACTGTACTGAAGAACGAAATCGAATAGACTGATTTTTATTCCTAAAACACCTTATTTTATACTATTCATACATTGATACTCTTAGGCACTAGCATGTCACTTAACAATAAATCGACCAATAGCGACGCGCCGTAGGGAGCGCCGCGCGAGGGGCGCGGGGCGCTGCGTTGCACACGGCACTATTCGCTGCGAAGGCATAAATAGAAGTCGCGCGCCGAGCACGGTCCTTTTCGCCGTGAGCCGTCGTCGAGTGAAGATATCCATCTGCTTGTCCATCTGCGTGGTCTCGAAGCGTGAAGATACGGAGGGTGCTGGTGCTTCTGCTTGCTTTGCTTGCGCTTACAAACCGCTTCTTTCGAAGCGAACCGGCGAACGAGTGCGGCGTTGTGATAACGCTCGTGCCGCGTCGATTATCTTGTTTCTTTATTAGGTACTCGTCTTTATCAAGACGATTGCTTCTCTGTTTCTTGCGGAATGTCAAAAACGTGGTAATGGTTCAGTGGCATGTGGTAAATGGTTCGGTGGTATATGGTAGCTGGTTCGGTGGTATGTGGTTCGGTGGTATATGGTAGCTGGTTCGGTGGTATGTGGTTCGGTGGTATATGGTAACTGGTTCTCTGGTGACTGTGTGACAGGTACTGTGTCACTACATACTCATAATATATATTATAAAGAGGAAAGATTTGTATTTTTGTATATAACGAATAAACTTGAAAACTACTGGACCAATTTGAAAAATTATTTCAGCAATGGATAGCTACATTATCAGCGAGTAACATAGGCTTTAATTTATCCCCGTACTCCCACGGGAACGGGAACTACGCGGATGAAACCGCGTGACGTCCACTAGTATATTTATATAACGTGAGAAATTATTCAGTACCGCGGTCGTCTATGTCAAAAAGCCGAAAGCTTTTCATAACATCGCCATCGGTATCCTTTGACATAATCTTCCTCATGATCGCCGTTTGAAAATTCTCAAAACTAAGTCTTCCACTGTTCCCTTTGTCTACCGCGTTTACCATCTTCTGCAGCTCTTCTTTAGTGGGTTCATACCCTAAATAAAAAGAAACGTGAGGGGTTCTACACACAATTTGGGGTCTGCATAATTCGGCAGAGCCGGGCGGCAAGCGCCCGGTTCTGCCGAATCGTACCAAATAGGGATAATGACAAAAAAAAGTTCTTGTCCGTCATTTATATTTTTAAAAAAAATGGACACGTATTTTTTTTTTTACGTTACTAAAAGATTACGGCAAAACGTTCGAGTTAAAATGTGCCATGACGTTACGAGTACCTATTTTGTACAGACGCCAGCACCACAAGCTACTACAATCTGTCAAATTTCTTTAATAGATTTTCAACTTTAGCACTAAAGCATAAGATTTAAAGTTATTCTAAAACTTTTAAAAGTGTGTGCAAAATAGCCAAAGCTCTTTACATTAGCAATAAAATAAAATCAGCTGATGATAAAATAAAAACTACCTGGCAAATAATAAATAATGAAACAGGTAGGAAAAAACAGCGTAATACTGAATTAAATTTAGAGACTGCACATGGCCCCATCAACTCAGATGTAGAAATAGCTCAGGAATTTGAAAACTTTTTTGCTAATGTTCCCCTTAAAACTACCGAAAATTTAAATTCATCACCCGCGCTTTCTGCCGCCTTACTTAGAAATAATGTAAATGCATGCCCTTTAGAGTTTAGGTTTCAGCATACAAACCCCCAGGCTGTTATAAAAGCTTTTAAAGATCTTAAAATTAAATCAACAGAAGATCTATGGGGAATGTCTGTAAAAGTCTGTAAATCTATCATCGAAACCATTGCGCCCTATTTAGCTTTCATATTTAACACCAGTGTAGACCAAGGAGTCTTTCCGGATCTCATGAAACTCAGTAAAGTAGTTCCATTGTTCAAGTCCGGTGATAGTAAGGAACCCAACAATTATAGGCCCGTGTCAATTCTGCCAGTTCTCAGTAAAGTGTTTGAAAAGTTGATGCTTAATCAAATGTTACGTCACTTTAATAAAAATTCCATCTTTCATGAACAACAGTACGGTTTCACCAAAGGGCGTTGTACCACTGACGCCGGTGTCACCCTAATAAAGAACATTTTTAATGCCTGGGAAGAAGCACAAGATGCCATTGGAATCTTTTGCGACCTCTCGAAGGCGTTCGATTGCGTAAACCATGAAACACTTCTGCTGAAACTAGAACACTATGGGATTAGGAATACAGCTCTTGATTTACTAAGATCATACCTGAAAGATAGAAAGATTAAAGTTCAAGTAAACGGCGTAAACTCGTTGGGGTCTGAAATGGCAATGGGTGTTCCTCAAGGTTCGATATTGGGTCCATTCCTCTTTTTAGTTTACATAAACGATTTACCCCAATTACTTCAAAATCAACCGAAGATGGTGTTATTTGCAGATGACACATCATTGATCTTTAAAATAGACCGACGGTCACAAAATCTTGACGACGTGAATAACTCTATTCTTCAGGTCCAAGATTGGTTTACGGTAAATAATTTGGTACTTAATGAGAAAAAAACCAAATGCATTAGATTTAAATTACCGAATGTTAGAAGTAGCGAATGTGACATCATATTGAATGGAGAAAAACTGGAATTTATTCATCAAACAGTTTTCCTGGGAATCACGCTAGACGAGAAATTACAATGGGGACCTCATATAACATCTCTTGCGGGGCGGCTAAGCTCAGCCGCTTATGCTGTTAGAAAGATAAGACAGTTAACAGATGTAGAAACCGCGCGTTTGGTCTATTTTAGCTACTTTCACAGTATTATGTCATATGGCATTTTACTGTGGGGTCGGGCTGCTGACATTGAATCCATCTTTATTTTACAAAAGAGGGCTGTCAGAGCCATTTATAATCTATGTCGTCGCGAATCTCTCAGGGAACTATTTAAAAAGATTAATATTATGACGGTACCTTGCCAATTCATCTATGAAAATATTATGTATGTAAGGAAAAATCTGCATCTTTTTAAGAAAATAAGTGATAGACATAATTTTAATACTAGAAATAAAGATAAAATAGATCAACCATTTTTCAGATTATCCAAAGTACAAACATCTTTTATGGGGTACTGTGTTAAATGTTATAACAAAATACCTTGTGATATATTACAATTAACTGAAAGAAAATTTAAAACGCATATTAAAAGTACTCTTTGTAAACAAGCATATTACAAATTAGAGGATTATATCCTAGATAAGAATGCTTGGAAACATGCTGGTCTAGCTCCATAGGATAATTTTGAGTCTAGACAAAATCAAACTGGTTGCTAATTTAATTGTGTAATTAAATATTACAACATTTTTTTTTTTTTACATTCTGTGATTACTTGAACTCACACACTGACGAATTAGTATCACTTGTAATTTTTTTAGGAATATCGTATAGGTTTTACAATGCTTGTAAATATGTGAACACCATGTATCCATTACATAATTATTTTTTCTATCATTGCTTCATTTTTATTTTTACCTATTGTGGTATATAAATCTTATTCCAGGTGCATCGTTTTCACATATAATTATATAATTAATGTATACAAAATATTGTAAAACATTTTAAAAGAGTAACGGTGGAGTTTCTTGCCCATTCTTCTCCATACGAAAACTACCCTTTGGAAGGGGCGACTAGAATCAATTCTATTTTTTGTTTTTGACGTTCAAAAGTGCCTTTTTGTGCCTAATTGAAATAAATTATTTGACTTTGACTTTGACTTTGAGTTGATTGGGAAAATTTGACAGTTTCGGGTAGCTTGATGTGCTGGCGTCTGTACTTGTGACGTAGCGACCCCCACTCCCCAATTATAATGCGTTTTATTCTAGTCATTTTTTTATTAGGTAATATGAAGAAAAAAATACGTATCTAATAATTATTTTTAATATCTGTCTGACGGACTAAATAGAATTTCATGTTTTTTTAATCAGTCATCATCCCTGATCTTACACCTTCAAGTAAGTTACAGCTAAGAATGTTAAAATGGGCATAGAAAAATTGTGTTCAAAGTGAAAAGAGCTCCTAATGTAGGATGAAAACGATCATGAACGCCAGCACTTCAAGCTACTACAATCTGTCAAATTGATTTAATAGATTTTCAAATTTAACACTGAAAAAAAAAAGGTTCAAAGTTGATTGGGAAAATTTGACAGTTTCGGGTAGCTTGGTGTACTGGCGTCTGTATGTGGACCGTCGAAAAGCTTTATAGAAGTTAGAAGTCTCGCCACGCTAAGGTGGGTATTGGGTAGGTGGGTATCTCCGAGTCATATTAAATGATAATGTAATACAAACATAAGACTCAAATCGTCTTTGATCACATATTTTTGACATTTGTTGTTAGATAGGATCATAAAAACAGGTCTTGCCATATTGAATATTATATAATGAATTATTACATTTATTTTCATAATTTCCTGAAACAAAATGCGTCCATAAAATTATATGATTTTGCCTTTTCACTTTTGCTACTGCCATATTCTAAATTTACGGTTTTATTGACGGATAAAAAGTAAGTACAGACGCCAGCACATCAAGCTACCCGAAACTGTCAAATTTTCCCAATCAACTTTGAACCTTATTCTTCAGCGATGAAGTTGAAAATCTATTAAATAAATTTGACAGATTGTAGTAGCCTGATGTGCTGGCGTCTGTACAACGAAATTTTAGCGTACGTTCACAATGAATTCTAATTGGTGGAATTCTAAAATTATCGTTGGCAGCACTGATGTACAGACGCCAGCACATCAAGCTACTACAATCTGTCAAATTTATTTAATAGATTTTCAACTTTATCGTTGACATTTTAAGGTTCAAAGTTGATTGGGAAATGTTGACAGTTTCGGGTAGCTTGATGTGCTGGCGTCTGTACTAAAAAAAGCAAACTGCTGCCGGGCGGCTAGGACACATTGTCTTAACAAAGTTACATACTCTGTGGTCTTGACTTCATTGGTGTTCTCTAGAGTTCCATTTTGTTATAATGTATGCCAAAAGGCTTCAGAATTTGGTTTTAATAGACGATTACAACCACATAATTATGACAAAAAATAGGATCCTAGTTATATGATAATGTAATACACAGATATGATCCTAGGGGTCATTTATGTAGAATAAGAGATAAGATTCTATAGATGATCCTAGATAAATGATAGTGTAATACCCCCTAAGTCTGCTTATGTAAGAAAACCGGCCAAGTGCGTGTCGGATCACGCACAATGAAGGGTTCCGTAGTTGGGATGAATTTATCCCAAAAACAAACTTAACTTTGCAGTTGAAAAACATGTTCTCCCATAGAATAGAATAGAATAGAATAGAATAGAATAGAATAGAATAGAATAATATTTATTTGCTTAAAAACATGGTATAAAAAGATGGTATAAAAAATAACAAGAGCATACATGTTTTTGCTTAACAGTCATAAGCGTACAAATTTTCACAAGCATAATTATTTACCTAATATTTATTTTCAAAGAAGTCTTTGACACTATAAAAACTATGACTACACAACCATTCATGCAATTTATTTTTTAATAATCTCATATTTAATGTCTTGAGATTACTTGGTATCTTATTATATATACGTACACACATAGATATACAACTTTTATTAAATTTAGCTAGTCTCGGAAGGATATCCAGTACAAGCCTGTGGGGGTCTCGTCGGTTACGAGGATATAAATCATTTGCAGTACTAAATAATTCCTTATGCTTCCTCACAAACATACATGTTTCGTATATGTAAAGAGACGGTAGCGGCAACAAGCCAAGCTTTTTAAATATCGGCCTACAGGATTCATCAGGTCGAAGCCCATATATTGCTCTAATGCATTTTTTTTGTGCGATGAATGCTCTATTTTGATCTGTGCTATTACCCCACATTATCAAGCCATATCTGAGCACCGATTCAACGTATGCATGGTAGGACATTATTGCCGTTTTAACGTTTGTTATATTTCTGACTTTTTTAAGTGCATAAACGAACTTATTTATTCGTTTGGAGACGGTATCAATATGCGCTTTCCAATTTATGTCATGATCTAATGTTACGCCTAGAAATTTAGTTTGCATTACTTCATCAATTTTATGTATATTCATTTTAACATTGTATTTAGCATTATTTGATTTATTAAATTGTATATAAACTGATTTTTTAAGATTTATTGATAAATTATTTCTATTTAGATATTCAATTAGACTTTCAATAGTGTTATTAATATCAGTCTCATGATCGTCAATCGTGTTATTTTTCTTATCAGTTGTTACAATAATGGAAATATCATCAGCAAATAATATACATTTATGGTTGGTTATATTAATTATAGAATTTATGTACAAAAGGAATAAAATTGGGCCTAACACACTTCCTTGTGGGACGCCATATCTGTTGTACTTGAGTTCGGATGAGTGTGGTATCATGTCGTTATTTTTATCCACTTTTGTAATGGTAACCCGCTGTCGTCTGTTATTTAGGTATGTCGATATCCACTGAAGCACTATGCCTCTAATTCCTATTGCCTCCAGTTTCTGTACTAATAGGTCATGAGAAACTAGATCAAAGGCTTTAGATAAATCGAAGAACAAACCTGTAGTAAGACGGTTTTGATTAATATTCGTCAATATATTTTTTATAAGAGTGAAGATAGCTAGTGTTGTAGATTTGTTTTTTTGGAAGCCGAACTGATCTTTCTTAATTATGTTAAATTTATTACAAAATTCGATCAATCGTTTGTACATGCACTTTTCGAATACCTTCGACAAGATAGGTATTAATGTTATTGGGCGATAATTATTAACATCAAATTTTTCTCCTTTTTTAAAAAGTGGTTTGACAATCGATACTTTTAATGCTTCAGGAAAAGTACCAAGTGAGAAAGATAAATTAATTAAATGTGCTATAATTGCACTTAGCTCAATAGTGCATGCTTTTATAATTTTCGTATTGATTTCATCGTATCCTTCAGAATTTGAGTTTTTTAATGATAGTATCTCCGTTCTAACTTCATTTTCTGTCACAGGTTTTAGAAACATCGAATGAACTGCAGAATTTTTCTTAGGGCTTGTTTTTATATCCGAACTAGAAGTATGCGCCATATTAATGTAGTGGTTATTGAAAGCAGTTGCTATTTCTATAGGATCCGTGACTACTGTGTTATCGATTTGAATATTTTCTATATTGTCCTTGAAGTTATTGTTCATGATTTCGTCTCTAATTACTTTCCATACGGCTTTGCATTTGTTTTCATTTTCGTTTATGAACTTAATATTTGCGTTCTTTCTTGATGTGTTGATACATTTCTGTAAGATTTTTGAATATTGCATATATTTACTTTTATTTCCTATATTTTTATTTTTATAATATTGATAGCGTAGAGACCGTTTAGTTTTACAACTTTGTTTCAGTCCTTTGCTAATCCAGTTTTGTTTCTTTTGATAAGTTGTTACTTTTACTTTTATTTTCGGGAAGCATAAATTATAGAAAATGCATAATAATTCGTGAAAAGAACTGAATGCTACATCTATATCATTTTCTGCGTAAGTTTCTGACCAGGACACATTTTGTAAACATTCCTTAAATTTCTGAATATTATTCAAGTTGTAGTCTCTTTTATAGATATAGTATGCTGCCTGTTTTATTTGTATCTTATGCTTTATAGGAATGCTCAAAATTTGGGCTGTATCATGGTCGGATAGATAGAGTGGTATTACTGTACCAATAGCATCCGGAATATTACTGAGAATATGGTCAATACATGATGACTTGCGAGTTGCGTGTTGGCTCATTTATATGTAATTTTAGATTATAATTGTATGAAAGATCTAGCAATTGATTAGTTATGTTGCCTTTTTTGAGAGTATTAATGTTAAAGTCACCTACTAGAACCACATTTATTTTTGATTTATATTTAAGAAATACATGTTCCAAAAGACGATTTAACTGAAATAGGAATTGGATGGGGTCGGATTGAGGTGTTCTATAAATACAAATAATTATCAACTTATGATAAATTAGTTCTGTACCGCATGCTTCGAACGTATTTTGTATAGCGTGGGTATTTATAAATGGTAGTTCTTTGAAGCTAAGGTTTTTTTTTACTAAAATGCAGGTCCCGCCTCTTTGTTTTACCCTGCAGAAGTTGGCAGCCATTTCATAATCATGAATTTTAATATAAGACTCATAGCCTTTTTTTATAAAAGTTTCGGAGAGGCATATAACATCTGGGTTATTCTGTACTTCACTTAGTTCTTGTAGGGTTATTTCTAGTAGTTCTTTTTTTGATAAAAGACTAGCAATATTTTGATGTAGTATTTTCAAATTATAAGTTGATGGCGGAGTTTTGGGCCCGAAAAAACGTAACGTTATTTTTGATTACAGGAAAATAATACGGAATTGTTCCTTTTTCTGCTTTATTGGTAGAAATTAAAGCGTTATCCGTTTCTTGTGGTTTTAGTTTTCTCTGACCGAAATAGAAAGGAATTGTTCCTTTTTTGGGTTCGCTATTAATAGTATGTAGTTTAAGACTTGATCTGTTACTCGCTATCCGCTTTACAAGTTCTCTAGGATTTATGTAGTTCTCATTATAGTCATGACAATCTATAAGGTAATTAATTTTAGTACACAATTCAGACATTTTCATGGTCTGGTTTTCTAGAAATTTACATTTTTTATAGTTAAGACATACATTTTTGATCCGATAATTAAGTTTACTTACATCTAAATACTCATTTTTAAACACATTTAATACAATAATCATGTTATTATAAAATGTATCTATTACAATTTGTAGTTGGGATAAGACATATTTTAAATTGTGATCATTTTCTCCTACACAAATCACGAGTTTATCATTGTAGTTTACCTTAGCATTACGGCAACTCATTATTATTTGACTACTTAGTGCATTTGGTTTTGTATCCGCGATAATCCTATACTTTTCATATTTAGTATTTTGTCTTGAGTGCATTATGGCAGCTGCTAGACCGACGCACTGTTGAGAGCCGAATATAAGTACTCTATTTGTCGATTCGTGACTTTTCTCTTCAGTATGGGTTGACGTTGGTATGCAGGTTTTTGAAACCGAGGATTGTTTAGATATTCTGTTGTTTTGTTTCACTGTGTGTATTATTTTCGTGAGAGCTACAATCTGCTGTTGGGCTTCTATTAATTTTTGTTGCAGATCTGCGATTTTTTGATGAAGGTGCCTTATTTCTATGCTTTTGCAACAGTTAACATTCAACTTATTCCCCGAGGGAGTAGAAGGTGTGGAAAAGGCGTGTTGTAGCAGAGAGTCTCTTTTTCTTATATGTTTAATGTCTGGGGTACTCCCAATGACAGACGAGGAGTTACAGAGTGATTTCAAGATTTTGATCTCTGCAGTTAACTTATTTAATTTTTGATGGAGATTGTTATTTTCGAGTATCGTGTTTTCTAGCTCATTTTCAGTACTATTCAATTTTTGTGTAAGCTCTTTTATGGTGTCTTTCATGTCTAAAACTGTCAATGTTTCGGAAATTGTACCATCGACACTAAGAGAAAGTTTATTGGGTGTGTTAAATGATTCATCTGAAGTTTCGTATTCAGACAGTATGTGGGAATCCAAGATGTCAGAACTGCTTTGTACGGCAGACTTTATAGCTACAAGTTGCTTGCATTCCTGGTTATTCACACTTTTTCCCGGAGAGGAACTCTTTAGGTGTTGCTTTCCTCTCATCCTCGTTGTGATGTTAGATACATGGCTAGTAGTCAGGACTTTTGTATTTTTCCTGCATGTTTTACATCTCCAATTTTTCTTAGATTCCTGGTCCATTAGCCGGTAGGTTGGTTCTGGGAACCCATCGCAATCCAATTCATATCGGTTGTTACATATTGAACATGAGGCTGTTTTTTTAATGTCAACCGACTTCTTGCATTTAAAACATATAGCTTTCACTGGCCCCTTGCGGTCGCTTTTTGAACCAGTTGTAGGTGACATTTTTATAATATAATATGTATGTATACTTTAATTAAATGCTTATTGTTCAAATAATTAATAAGAAAAAGAAAAAAGAAAAATTAAAAAAACACAAAAAATTAAACCAATAGTGAGGTTCGAACTGCCGCCGCCTCTTGGTAGTTCGACGCTCAGTTGCTTCTTAGAGCAATGCGCCACTCGAACACTAGATGTTATGCTTGAAATTACGGTGCTTATTGTATACGGGAAGTAATAGTGAAGATCCGTTGAGCAAATTCGAATTTATGTTTAAGAGTTCAAAGTCCGTTTTCTTTGTTTGTTTTGATAGATTCACAATTTTTAGCTTTTTATTACTGTTTCGTCACTTTTGTTGCACTATTAGTGTGTTACTAATATGTTATATTGTTAAATTACACTTTGAGCGCTGTGTGGATGATTAATAAAGTATTCACAACTTACAAATTAGCAGGATGTGTTTGTGAAAGCGAACACTTCGTTTCTTTTAAACTTTATTCAAAGCTATCTTCTTCGTTTGATATTTGAACTACACTGCACTAGTCAATAAAAGTTGTATCATACGGAATGTATGGGGATAATGTTTTTGCAACTGCAAAGTTAAGTTGGTCGATTATTAAATTGCAGAGCCTACGGCCTACTTAGCTGTGATAGTTTACCTTTTAATTTCGTTATTTAAACTACTGCTGTGATTTTTTCACACATCCAGAACCAACCATTTAGCTGGCAGGGGGGGGGGACACTTGACTCTAACAAAAATTAGCACTTTAAAGCTTAGGTAATATTTCGCAAACGGATCCCTGAATCCAAAAATGGTTTTCACATAATGTTTTTGAAAGACCTTTCCAATGATACCCCACACCATGGGACAGAAAAAAAAACAAACATTACCACTTTACGTGTACGAGAGGTACGCTAAAAACATTTTTTGTTCATAATTTTGTTTAACCACTTTGTCGGCGTAATTAATATATATACCCATGCCAAATTACAGCTTTCTAGTACTAAGGGTCTCGGAGCTAGACCGCGGACAGACAGACAGACAGACAGACAGACGGACATGACGAAACTATAAGGGTTCCTTGTTTACTACGGAACCCTAAAAACGGTGGAATTTGAAAATCTATAGACGGCAACACCATCCTGTCCTACGAAAAAAGAATTTGGTATTAAACTTTGTTTGCCTTTTTGATTTTGATAGGTTATTTTATCTAGATTCCGATTCATTCCTGGTAAAGAATAGTCAATAGTCAGTTTTGTCAACGTATGAAGGTAGAGCATAGGTACGATACAGTCTATTACACATACCTAATCTATTATGCAAAACTCAAAAGACAAAATATCAAAATCATTAGATCTACTTCCAACCCCGAAACTGTCGTAACTGACTGATGTAAAAGTATACCATTATTTTTTGGGGTTGCCCATTTATTCCATTACAGACTCAAGGGCTGCTGGCTACACGGTTGCCAACCGCGTCCGAACAGAGGTGACCTTGGTGGTTTACGACCAAATTTCAAACAGCTCTGCCTGTCACTTGCCAAGGTCACCTGTGTAGGGAACGCAGTTGGCAGTCGTGTAGCAAGCCCTTTAGCGTGGCCAGACTCTAGTAAGATTATAATTTGTACCTAGAGCTTTGATAGCAACTCGAAAGTCCTCTGCTTCAATTTTCCCTTCGCCTGTATAGTCAAGAAGGTTGAAAGCCTCAAGCAAATCACTTTTCTGAAAACAGTTTGAAAAATATTATAATTAGTATACTGTCGGCAAGAAAGAAATTGGGAGCATTTTTGGACATAGTCCTAATGAAGAGGTAAATGTCGCTACCTGAGCTTCAGTAAATGCAAACTTCGCCTGAACCTCTTTTATCGAAGGTGGATGCTGGAACTCCTCAACTGAGTCTTCGTCGGAAAATTCCGCAGTACCAGATAAAGTTCCGACATCCATTTTAAAGTGATAATAAACTACGTGGCTATGGGCGACTGATATCGATATTACAACCCTTTGGCAACCTAGAGCTAGGTGGTTGTTATGAACATTGTTTTCATGCGGTGTTGCAACTTTTTTTAAATATTTGGACAGATATAAAAAAAAAGAAAAAACTTTTTAATTCAGAATTTCAAATCTATAGAATGTAGTACAGTAAAACTTATGAAACTAGTGTTAGTATTAATTAAAAAAATACATTATAAAAACTTATTTCCTTATGTGCGTGTGTGTGTGTGTGTGTGTGTGTAACTTGTTTCCTTTGCAGTATTGATTTTGTATGATTAAAGACCAAGTAGAAAATCTAATTGTTTCGTAATATCCTTGTTCCTGGGGTGCAGCCGCAGTGAGAGTGCGTTAGTGATATCGATTTTCGACGCTGGCGTGTAGGCTGCAGTCGCGGCCGCGTCTGCGGCAGCCGCCGACAGGTAGCGGCGACAGCCAATTGCTGTTACAAGTTGCTACGGCTGCAGTTACCTCTATCGTCAATTAACTGCTGCTCTTCTGTAAAAGGGGTGGTAGACGTGCGAGCAAGTAAGTGTACTTATGGCTCGGCGACCTTTCTCGCCCGTGTGTCATACATTCTTGTACGCGTACTTTAACACCGCTGAGTAAGTTCGTCGGCGAACCAACAGGTTTGAAATTTTGCTCGTAGCCCGCCTTGGTTCGTAGTTTCGTACGTCTTGTCATCGCCGCGAGTCATGAGCCGCCATTTTGTTTCAACATTTGTGTAATGTTTGTTTAGTTTGGTTCAGAAAATTCGACAACATCGCGATGCAGTGTGAGCAAGCTTCACGTGTGTCACTGAAGGCGAGCCGAGTAAATTCGCGAACTTAAAAACCGCGTACCTACTTTAAGTTCGCACGTCTATCACCCACTTAAGAGCCCTAATAAATAATTATTTATCACTAGCTTTTGCCCGCGGCTTCGCCCGCGTGTATGTCGGAAAATATCCCACGGGAACGTACTATCGAGATTTCATACCTAATAACAGAGGAAAACTTCATTGACTCCTACCGCTGCGTCCGCGTTGCTACGCGTAATTTTGAAACTGTGATATCTTTTAAACTATTCATTTAAAAGATATGATTTGAAGGCATATTTGAATCTAAATTAAATGCCCAATTTAAATAAAATATTTTTTTGGATACCTAAGGATTAATACTATACCGGTCAAAAAAGCTTCGCAAATAACAATTAAATTTTTATCAAATTCTGAAAGATAAATAGGTATATATATATATAATATATTTCATTTATTGCGGATCACACATAAAGGTACATACAATCCATATCGTATTAGTAACAAAGACTTAGAAACTATATTAGTAAAACTTACAAACTAACCAAACAACAACTAATAACTACGTGGGTCAACACATGTTGGCACGTGCCTCCTCATCCAGTGCCTAATAAAAGGGTTGTTCACCTTGTCTACCAATGTTTTTAGGATGCTGTTGGAGCTTCCGCGCAACCTACCCATTATTGACGCCGCCCGCTTTCTCATTAAGGCATGAAAATCGTCAACACGGGCTTCCGCGAACATCTGCGAAGCGCTGCAGAAGCGTGGAAGCCCCATCAACATCCTAAACCCATTATTATATTGAACGCGTAGGACGTTGTAGGCCCTCTGCGTATACTTCACCCACAAGCTGCACGTGTAGAAGATTTGGCAGTAGGCCTTAAAAAGATACACCTTCACATCCCCACTACAACGTGCAAACCTGCGGGCTAACATATTGCACCGAACCGCCAACGCCCTACGCTCCCTATCCAAATCTGCATCATCAGATAAGTCCTCCGTAACCAAATGTCCTAGGTAATTAACCTGAGCAACACGCTCCAAAGGTGTTCCGCTTATAGTCACTGGAGGAACGTTAGCTAACGATGCATGTTTGCACTTAAAAATCACCATCTGCGATTCCTTAACGTTGTATGTAAGCCCATGCGTCCGCCCATGCGTCGCGTGTAAATATGGTTATTGTGGGTCATCCTTAGAAGATAGACATATGCCATCGTGGGCTTTTTTGTTGATCTTTTTAAGATGACCAATTCCGTAGAACATAAATTTGATGTATCTTTTCCGGTTAACGCAGCGCACGCCAGTAAAGCTCCCAGTCGGCATGATTTTTTCCGACTTCTTGAACAATAATCGTCATATTTCAGCCAATTTACACAAAACCTGAATGAATTATACACTAAAACTTTCCGCATGAATCACTCCGTCCATTGGTGAAAACCGTTTGAAAATCCGTTCGGTAGTTCTTGAGTTTATCGCGTTCAAACAGACAGACAGACAGACCGCGGGCGGGGGACTTTGTTTTATAATATGTAAGGATGTAAGGATAAGGATATACCTACTAGACAATGCCAATCTACCAAGCATATACCAAGCACCAACACCTCGATACAAGGACTAACTGAATGTAGGTTCTAGCTGAGAAATTACAGATATTGGGGGTCAAAAGAAAAGGGGGTCAAAAATGGGGTCTAAGGGTCTAACTGAATGTAGGTTCTAGCAGAGAGGGGGAATACTGGGGGGGGGGGGGGGGGAAATTTTATCAAAACTTTGAAATTCCCAGCCGTTTCCGAGATATGATCGCGGGAGGATATCGAGGGGAGGTTATATAATTGTAAGATTTGATTGGAGATTGGGGGTCAAAAGAAAAGGGGGTCAAAAGCTTCTTAAAAACCTTTTAAAAGCGTTAAGAAGTACAGACGCCAGCACATCAAGCTACTACAATCTGTCAAATTTATTTAATAGATTTTCAACTTTATCGCTGAACCATAAGGTTCAAAGTAGATTGGGAAAATTTTAAAATGATTACCTGTTCTTTAGTAAATACCAATCGAGCGGAAACTGATTTCTCCTCTTTCTCTTTTTCACTTTGAACTGACGGTTCGTGTTCGTGACTAATCAAACTTTCAACTATGGATGGATTCATGTTGGTAAATTTTAATGATAATAATCTTATAAAGCAGCAGCAAGGAATTTAACTACCCTTTTGACAGCAGTATTTCAATTTCATACGGCTCATACTTTCCTCTATGATACGGCTTCTGTCAACTCTCAACACAACTCCAAAGAGTATCTCAACCTCCCATTCACTCTTTATAAAAAAGAACTTTATTCTCTCTTTTATTGACATCAAATATCCTTATCCTTACATATTATAAAACAAAGACCCAGCCGCGTCTGTCTGTCTGAACGCGATAAACTTAAAAACTATCTAACAGATTTTCAAACGGTTTTCACCAATGGACGGAGTGATTCTTGCGGAAGGTTAGTGTATAATTCATTAAGGTTTTGTGAAAATTGGCTGAAATATGACGATTATTTTCGAAGATGTCGGAAAAAATCATGCCAACTGGGAGCTTTACTGGCGTGCGCCGCGTAAACCGTTGGAGATAGATCAAGGATGATCCACAATAACCATTTTATCTTTCAGAATTTGATAAAAAATCCTTTGTTATTTCCGAAGTTATTTTGACCGGTATCTTATTAATCCTTATCCACTAAATATGTCGGCCGCAGGAATCCATTGGATGCGGAAAGCACAGAATCGGTCGAAGTGGAGGTGCTTGAGGGAGGCCTATGTCCAGCAGTGGATGTCTTTCGGCAGAAATGATGATGATGAATATGTTATTTAATTGAGATTAAAATATGCCAGTGACATCTTAAACGAATGGCTTAAAAGATATCACTGATTCAAAATTACGCGCAACAAATTAATTATGGTTGGAGCTCAGCGGTAGGAGTCAATAACTTTTTCCTGGACTATTAGGTATGTAATCCCGGTACTGCCCGGTAGTACGTTCCCGTAGGATATTTTCAGACATCCACGCGGGCGAAGCCGCGGGCAAAAGCTAGTTAAAATTTGAAAAAAAAAAATATTTTCCACCGTTCAGTTTTAGCAATGGTATATATTTTTTTCAATCTGGCAATACTCAATTATTCGGACAGCCGCCATAATTATTTTGGTTAGAATTTGAGGTTATTTATTTGACCGACGCCGCTTCTGTTTTTTACTAAAGTAAGCTAATAAAACTACAAAAATGAAACTCGTAAGATTTTTAATGAAGTTGAGCCATGAAACAGTGACTATCGAATTGAAGAACGGCAGTGTTGTGCACGGAACGATAACCGGAGTGGATGTAGCAATGAACACACATTTGAAAGCCGTGAAGGTAACGCTAAAAAACAAAGAAGAATTGCAGCTGGAAACTTTGAGTATTCGTGGGAACAATATTAGATATTACTTGTTGCCCGACAGCTTGCCTTTGGAGACGTTATTAATTGACGATACCCCCAAAGGCCGTGGAAAGAGGGAAGGTTTCCCAAGAGGAGGAGGTGGTGCAAGAGGCGGAAGGGGACGAGGTCGCGGAGGCCGCGGCGGTCCTCGAGGAGGCCGTGGAGGCCGGGGCCGTGGGCGCCGTTAAGAGTTGTAGCTATAAGTCCAAAATTTGTGATTACATTTTCTATTTAAGGTCTGAAGTGTTTTATTTTCCGTCAATAAGTGTTTGGATACAAGCAATAATGCTCTTACCGAGTTGTAAGAAAACATATAAAGTCATTTCAGTCAGTTATAGTAACTTGTAACAAGAAATAAATATACCTTTTTGATGAGTAGTCTTGAAAATTGTTGTGACAGAACCTTAAAACTAAAAATGTTGTTACTAAAGACCATGTTACAAGTTGTACCGTTTTGAACTGTGTTCTATCGTACAACACATTTCAAAATAATATTTGCTGTCAGACACTGGTTACCAAAATATTGAAAAAACATGAATCATTTCTAGTTCATTGTACAAAACATTCTAGATTTGGTTGTACTTACATGCAGGTATTTTCTACATTGCACAGTGTACTCAGACTTAAGTGTATTGCGACAGATGACTTGATATATTAATTCCTGTTATGGAGTTAAGTTTACAACCGAGACATGGTTTACCCAGTCCTGTGATCACATAATATACGTCTTGGTCTGTTTCATGCAAAGTTTTTTTTAACATAATGTGTTATCAAAGTTGGTACTGCATAGTACCATAAAAATAATGTGCCAATGTAAGCACATTTCATTTCTTCAAGTAAATAAGAATACAATTTTCTGTTTCCGTCTCTCTTTAAAATGTTTACTGATAATAAGATGTAAATAATATTATTTTCCGTTGATGCACGATAGCTTGATTGATTTTGATTTAGACCTATGTACTTACATACTTTGTCATTCCTTTTCCAATTTGAGCTTTGTTTAACAGTAAAATGCCCTTTTATTTCATTACTAAAGGTAATTCAATACTTGGGTGTGCTTCTGTCTACCCACTCTGGAATACAGGTGTAATATTTGCTATTTTACGCACACTAAATGATCTCGTGGACTAGACGGCCACAACTCCGGCCATTAGTGGCCGTCTAGTCCGAGTTATGGCCGTCTAGTCTGCGACATCCCTTCAGTCATCCAACCAGGATGTGCCTGTTTTATGAATATTTCACTAAGGTGACTATCATGGCCTTAAAATCTCAATTTAGTGTTGGAATTTATAATGACTTCATTTTCATTAGATATTAGTAATCCAAAACTTTAACTAAGTCTTATAATATGTCTAGTTGTAAGTCTGTATCCTAAACATAAAGAAATGAGATGTTTTTAAAATGTAAACTTGTTTTATTTTGAAAGTCTTTACGGATAGTCAGAAGCCCAAAAGTCTGACAACCAGTCTTACCAAGCGACCTTATAGTACGCTTGCCGGGGTTGGTCCGTGGATGGTGACCATTTTTACAGACTCCTCCGTGTCTCAGAAAGCACGTTAAGCCGTTGGTCCTGGCTATCATTCGTGGATCTTTGACAGTCGTTACGGGTCGTCAGAAACCCGAAAGTCTGACAAACAGTCTTACCAACGGTTACCTAGTTACTGTGTTGTGGAGGTCAGATAGGCAGTCGCTCCATGTAAAGTACTGGTATTCAGCTGCATCTGTCTAAACAGATGCCGCTGAATCCAACATAGTTGGGGGGAAAAGGGTCGGCAGATTGATTGAGATCCTGATAGTTTTGCTATTTTTAAAGATTACATAACATAACATCACGCTTTGTTTCCCCGAAGGGTTGGGCAGAGGTGTACATGGTAGCAGGTACACCCACATTTCGCCAGTTATGTTCAAGTCCCATGTAATAGGGGGCGAGCCTATTGCCATCAACCGGGCACAAATCCAGAGATTACAGATATTTGTAATAGGGGTTTAGTTTAGGCAAGCTCACAGAACCATCGGTTTTTAGTGACTATCGCCATCTACCGAGGAAAATACAAACTCAAGGCAGAAATGTAGAATCAGAAGAGCTTCTAATGGACTTTTACAAATCAAGTCGGCCCCTGCAAAGGTGAATTTTTAGTTCCTTATTTCGCCATCTACCAAGGTATGTTGGGCACATTGTACTAATTGGTTTCGGTTTAAGAGCGTTAGAGGGCGCTGTTGTTAGCATAGCTACACAGACTAAGTAGCATAGCTATCTAGACGAGATTAGCTTGAATCGTTCATGGAATTATTATTATGTTCATATGTTCTTTATCGATTGAATACAATATTGTATGTACGTTTGTGGAATACAGCGTGATGTTATTCATTTATAGCGGCTCAAGTTACACTGCTAGAGTGGTTTCTTTAGATCAAATACATAGCCTTTGAGAGTAGAGAGAGGTTCTAAACACAATTTAAATAAATAAATATTTTTTTCCTCGATTTCCTCCATTGTAATTTACCGTGTTGCTGCATACCGTAAGCAATAAAGCATACTTGCCCTTAATTGAGAAGTTACAAACTACGAAACTGCTACGGCTACTTTGTAAAATATAAAATTAAGATTGTTGTATTTTTTTATTTTTTTTTGGTTTATGTAGGAAGGCTGCCGATCCACATAAATGTACTTTTTAATTTTTGTTTATTTGGTTGTACAATTTGTAGATATATTTATTTTTTTAATTTTTGTATGCCGTAAGGTAGCGTGTGTTGGAACTGCTTTTACAATGTTAACATCTGATTTTGTACAGACGCCAGCACATCAAGCTACCCGAAACTGTCAAATTTTCCCATTCAACTTTGAACCTTAAAATTCAGCGATAAAGTTGAAAATCTATTAAATAAATTTGACAGATTGTAGTAGCTTGAAGTGCTGGCGTCTGTACCCACATTCATTGCAAAATAAATTATTCTGATTCTGATATTCTGATACGGATGGTGCCTGAGAAAGCTGCTGCGATGCGGGAGAATTCAATGACCACAGACTACATAGGTATTCAATGACTGAGCCTCGCGACACGTTACCACACCCCTCCTGCACCACGCAGCTACCACCGCATCGTCTCAGTTAAGCGGTAGGCCTGTAAAACCTTAGTAAACAACTTCATACTAGCAGCGTAAACACCAATGCGGCTGTTTATAAATCCCAAACTTCTTGCTTCGTCCAAGAGGGCATTATGGTGTAGACCTAGACGCAAATGGTTAACTATGGTTGACAAGACAAAGTCATAATTTTATGAGTCAAAATTCAAATGATTTAATTACTCCAAAAAACCCGTAAAATAATAAATGCAAGAAACATATTTTTATGAAACTAATTTTAATTTGAGTGATACATTTCGTTAGTGCAAGGTAATTTTGTAACCTTAATTGTTTTCGTGATTTTTTAGCTTGGTTTCCGTGTTGCCTACTAAGTACCTACTGATCCAAACACCTCCAACTACCTAAGTGTGAGGGCGTCGCCAGCCGATAGCCCAGGGGAGGGCAGGCAAGTTGATACTTATATGGAGGATGGGAAAAGTATGATTTGTAGGTACAGTCAAAAGTCAAGAGCACAAGTAGCTTTACACTTGTAGTGCGAGTCTTATAACTTCTACGGCGCACAATGGGGCCAAAATGGACGTTTGTGGACATTTGATTTTTGAAGTCTGTTTCATCTCGGTAGTTCCGATCGATAGGTACTGAGAAAAATAATAATTTCTATATTCAATGTATGAATTGGAAACGGACCTTTCGGGTCGTTTTTCCCAGAACTATTCAGAACTGTAGAGCTGAAACATATTGGATATTATGACTGGGCCTACCACCAGCACATTGATATGAATATTACGTCCCCGGACCCCGGATTAGAATCCGTTTAGGAGATATGGAACATTAAAAAAAAAAAAAAAAGTTGTCCAAATAAACAAAATTGGCTGTATGGATAAGTATGTAGTTCCTTTCCTCAATAGTCTGTGCTGTGTAAGATAGCCACTTGTCCAAAGAGTCGAGTTGGCATTGGAAACTAATTAGTATGGCTACTGCTACGCTGACCAGAAGATGCTTAAACGTATTAAATATAGTTGTAAGTTTCGAATAAGTGTATATTTGCTCTGCGAAAATTGTCAGGCGTTGGCAATTTGCAAACCCGACTTGCAAAGAAAAATAAACTACAGGTGCCGAATGTAAATAATTATTATGGTAAGCGTACGAGACGATGGATTACACCTATATTAATAAATGAATTACCTGAGGGAATGATCGATCGCGTCAAAAGTAAAAACCACGTAAAAAGTGTCCTAAGGAAGCATTGGTGCCGATTCCCTTGTTCACAAACTAAACTAAATTTAAGTTCAGTGCATCCTTTTCTTTCTATTTCATTAAGAAAAGGACAGAAGATACATTTTAGTTTAGTCCTGTCAAATTAATCAGCGCCTGTCACTACTTCATACAAGTTTAGACGTGATTAAAAACTTGCCTACTAAAATTACGTCAATTTACGTCAAGCGCTGATTAATTTGACAGGACTAAACTAAAATTTATCTTCTGTCCTTTTCTTAATGAAATAGAAAGAAAAAGATGCACTGAACTTAAATTTAGTTTAGTTTGTGAACAAGGGCATCGGCACCATTACCTGTCGATGTGTCCATCGTTGCTGTGTTCGATCAGCGGCCTCGGTCGGCTAATGTCGTGGGTACTAAGCTTGCTTACCTTATACTGAATAGGTACTATGGAATGGTCTCATGATATTCGTTAACTGATGCTGCCGAGTGTAAGCCGACGCACGTTCGACGTAGTAAAATCGTGGCAGGATTTTATCACGCACTGGGTTTTCAACTCTCGGTGTTAAGTGGAGCGTTGAGAATCCAATGCGCTGGGACGCAGTCTCGTCTCAGCGCGTTGAAAAAACACACTGTTGGATTTTCAACTCTCGGCATTAAGCAGAGCATTGAAAATCAAGTGCACGAAAAAAAAATCGCTGCTATTTTATTACGTCCGTGCAAACGTGGGCTGGTGCTGTTATTAAATCACACATCATAGTAAAAACCCTAGAAAACCACAATGCTTAAAAATCAAAAAATCTAAATATTTTATTTCACATAAACCTACATGGGCACTTATGAAACGTCAGAAGCTAGGTGCACGGTTCCAATTGGTCGTTTCCTATGGAGAAGAGCCGGCAAGAAACTCCACGGTTACTCTTTTAAAAATAATTGGCTTTTACAAAACTTTCAAATAGGTATGGGAGGACAGTGTAGGTCTTTCAATAAGTACCAAGTACTTAACAAAATAGAAAATGGTCAACAGGTCTACAATCCACTAAGCCTACAGCGTTCTCACATTCACAAAATATGTAGAAATAAATCTATACAAAAAATAAATTAGTTAATTAAAGTAAAAAAACCTATTTTAAATAAAACGCAATTATATGATTGCTATTACAACTGTAGTCAATCTGAATAATTATCATGTCCACAATAGAAACAAACAAAAAAAAAAAAAAAGTTGAAATTAAATCGTAGGTATATAATGTCAAATAATAGAAATATGTCAAGGGCGAATGTAAAAATAAATAAAAAATAAAGATTTAAATAAACATGGTAATTTGGGAGCAGTTAATAGACTCTTACTTATTTATGCCGTTAATGAGGTACCAGGGAAGCCACATGTGCAGAAGGAATTATTGCCAAATTTCCTTGTCTTCAACGTCCGCTTGATAGATTCGACCGGGGACTGTCCATACTGCTTAATATTTCTCTACTTCTCCATTTTCAGTTTTAAAGAAAAAATGCCAGCGTCAATCGAAAAACAACAGAAGCCCAACAGCGTCATCAGTAGTGACCGTGACTCTGCAGTACAGACGGCGTTGACTGGCAACACAGTATACTCCCTGCCGAAGCGGACATCGAAGCAGAATATGGTGGATCTCGTGCTGATGATCATGGATGAGGACGGACCGATGCCTATGTATAACATGAGGCCGGCGAAGGTAGGTGCAGCAGACGACACATTAAGGTGTAGCCCCGGATTTAGGGGGGGGCTAACCGGAGCACGTCCCCAGGGCGCCAACTTCAGGGGGCGACAAATTCAAGCGTAGCAGACAAGTGCACAACCCAGCACAGCCCCCCAACCCTTACTCGATAACGAGGTGCCAGCAGTTGTTGCAGCTGAGCACGTAGCTTTAAATTCCCCTACTAATAATCATGATCAAAACTTTGATCCAGCCCGTCCCATCCTTGATGTCCTCCCTCCGGTTGACGCCCTAAGCCGAGGTTCGTAGCGAGCGTTCACCTAGTTTTAATTAGCATAGTTGAATGACCCCTGAATGGAGGTTTTAAGGCACCCACAGGAAAACCCGGTTAAGTAGTCATGATCTCGAGGTCAATAATGCCCTACCTAAAAAAAAAAAACCCAGCACACCGCAACTTTGCAGTAAATGAGACGCGCAGCACATTTATAATCTTTCTATTTTTTACTACTAATTTAGCGCCCCTGTTGGATTGGCGCATTATCGATCGATACAATTTGATCAATATGTTGCTGCCAAAATTTTAATTTTGAGAAAATTTTAATTTTGAGAAAATTTTAATTTTGTTGCTAACCTAGCGCATCCCCATAAAATATTGGCGGGGGGTGGCAGTTGGCAGTTTTTTCCCCGCCTCAAAAAAAATCTAGATCCGGGGCTGTAAAGGTGTATATCCACTGTTTCCGTACAAACTGCTCCATGCATCTGTTTTGTATATAAAAATCCGGTCCCCACAACAAAGCATATTCTCGAACCACAGATCGTGCGTGATCATTATGGATAAACATAACATAACATCACGCCTGAATTCCCTGAAGGGTAAGGCAGAGGTGTATTTACATATAGTATATCATGTTTAAGTCCCATCATCTCATGTATTCATAATTGATTCGGTGCGGAAGCTTGTCGAATGGTATACAACCATGCTTCCGAAAACTTATTGAGAATATTGAATATACTCGATGTCACAAAAACGTGATACGTAACACCTTTTTCCGACTAATACAATCAATAGGTAAAACAATTTTTAACATATTTCTAAAAGTTGATGGCAATTAATAAACGTAAACGTATTGAGTATTGAATATATTTTTTACCATTTTATACTTAAGAACCCATATCAGATCAAAGGCCCCTGGATGAAAATTTTGTTACGGGCCCCGCGCTTCCTTAATCCGGCACTGATAGATCCATATTTGATTCGGCACGGAAACTTGTCGAATGATTGTATTTGTATTAACAAAATTCACAACCTTACTATGCGTATCCGACTTCGAGAAAAATTTAATTTATTTATTTAATCCAGACACAATGATCCATATTTTTGTTAGTATACTTAAGAATTATGTTAGTATTCAAATACACACCACAATCATACTATTATTATTACTAAGGTCAGCCCGAATAGATTTAAATATTTTCAATTCGGAATGAACACGGATCTTCGATTCGGATTCGGCTCTGATGCGGTGCGTAAACGCTCTTCTTATCAAGTGGACCGTCGCATCGGCTTGTTTGCCATCACACATAACATCACGCCTGTATTCCCCAAAGGGTTAGGCAGAGGTGTATATCTATAGTACACCCACATTTCGCCAGTTATGTTTAAGTCCCATGTAATAGGTGGCGAGCCTATTGCCACTAACCGGGCACAAATCTAGACTCTGGGCTGCTACTGTGACATTTCAAATGGAATAACCCAATATCACTTTGCCTGACCCGGGAATCGAACCTAGGACCTCATGCTCAACAGTTGCGCTTGCGAACATTAGACGAGGCATCAGTACTTACGTGGTAGCTTGGATTACCAATATTATAAGAATGTGGTTATTCAAATCCTATACTATTAAATGAGCACATATGCACAATATGCACATATGGAAATGATATTTTTTTTTTAAATCTACATAGCGGAATATTGTCCTCAGAGTTTTATTGAGAAACTAGCTTCTGCCTGCGATTTCGTCCACGTGGATTGTTACTTTGGGCTAACGCTAACTTTAACCCGGGACTTTGTTTACGTACGTTTCGTAAACTAAAACAAAACTTATTGCTAACTTATTCATCTAAAAGGTATTATTTTGCTGCGATGTTATTTTAATACTGCGATATCTCCTAACATATTCATTGAAATCGAATGATGTAAAGGGCAATTTTGTTTTAAATTAAATACTTGTGATGAATAACGTATTTATTTGGATAAGGATTTATATCATGTTTATAAAAACACCTTCGCAAATAATGCATTATATTAGAACAAATTTTGTTAAAAAAGGTTATAGTGAGTCAACCTTAAAAGATAGACATATGCTGTCACGGTTTACGCACCACACGCAGCGGAAGCTCTCAAAAGGAAAAAAAACCCCAGATTTTGAAACATTTTTCATTGGTGCTCCGCTCCTATTGGTCTTAGCGTGATGCTATATAGCCTATAGCCTTCCTCGATAAATGGGCTTAGATAGCCCATTTATCGAGGCACTGAAAGAAATCGGACCAGCAGTTCCTGAGATTAGTGCGTTCAAGGAAACAAACAAATTCTTCAGCTTTATATATTATAGGTACATAGGTACGCTTGGGGTACGCCTGACCCTGACTGATGCTAGCAGTTCGGCCGTCAAGAGAATACTTTCCTGACACCTTCAGTCAGTTGGACAATTCTAGTAGGTGGTAATAAGAATCAAATTCACAAAACACATATTCATTAGTATGAAAGTGACAGGTGACCGGGCTGTAGGATATTTCTGATCTCTGTCCTCAGAGCTAGTGGGTATATTATGAAGTGATGTCAAGTCACTCAAAGCCATCTTTTTTCATTGCGAATGAAGTTGCGAGTTATGGCGCTGTACGTCCTATATGACTCCATGTCTATCCTGGACTGAAACAGTGATGGTTCTCGAACACCTCATAAAACGGTCACAGCAACGTTTCACTGAGAGCAGTGACAGCCTATTGGTGTGAAAATCTCACTGCCAAATCATAGGTCTTGAAATCCACGAACCCAAGGCATATACCTCAGAGTTTACGGATTCATGTGTGTATTGTATAATTATCACTTGCTTCAAAAACGGTGAAGGAAAACATCGCGAGGAAGCCTGAGAGGATGTCTGAGAAATACTTGTTGACGGCATGTGAAGCCAAGTTAGAAGCCCATGGGCTGATTTAAAACTCTGACACCAGGTTAGTCACTAACCACATGAAAAGCGAAGCTAATATTTCACTCAATCTCGTCTTGTTTTTCAAGCTTTAAGACTCGTCGCCATAACAGTCATATTTTGTTTATAATTCAGAAAATGCGCAACGCAGTCGACCAGTTCTACGACGAGCATCAAGTAGAGTATGTGGGGAGGGGTCAGTCAGCCCTTGAGCAGATCAATCGAGTCCACACTCACAACAATGCCTTTCCGAAGATGCATGATGAGCTGAATAAACGCCGATCTATAGCACAGGTTTGTACTTAATTTTTTTTAATGTGATTTGATGGCAAACAACAAAAAAATGCTTCGTCTAGTGGTCGCAAGCGCTACTGACTAGATTTGTGCCCGGTTGATGGCAATCGGCTCGCCTCCTATTACATGGGACTTAAACATAACTGGCGAAATGTGTGTAGGTACACCTCTGCCCAACCCTTTGGGGAAACAAGGCTTGATAGCAAACAAGCTGACGTGACGGTCCACTTAGTAAGAAAAGCGTTTATCTACGCACCGCATCAGATCCGAATCAGAATCGAAAATCCGTGTTCATTCCGAATTGAAAATATTCAAATTTGTTCGGGCTGACATTTCTCGGATTTGGATATGCATAGTAAGGTTGTGAGTTTTGTGAATACAAATACAATCATTCGACAAGCTTCCGTTCCGAATCAAATATGGATACTATCAGTGCCGGATTAAGGAAGCGTGGGGCCCGTAACAAAATGTTTAGCGGGGGGCCCTTGATCTGTTATGGGTTCTTAAGTATAGTGGTAAAAAATATATTCAGTACTCAATACGTCTATTAATTGCCATACATTTTTAGAAATATGTTAAAAAAATATTTTTTACCTACCTATTGATTGTCTGACGTGGATCGTATTAGTCGGAAAAGGTGTTACGTATCACGTTTTTGTGACATCAAGTATATTCAAAATTCTTAATAAGTTTTACTCAAAAAAATAGATTAGGCGGAAGTGGGGTTTTGGATACGCGGGGCCCCCTTTTGCGCGGGGCCCGTAGCAATTGCTACTCTTACCACGTGGTTAATCCGGCACTGAATACTATATTAATTGAATCTGAAATCTCATCCCAGTAAAAAAACTGAAAAATATGTCAGCGTCTTGGCGACGATAAAAGAACTCTTTCCTTCTACCTACTAAATACAGTCAGTCGACAAAAGTAGATTTTAAATCTTAATTATAGAGTTAAATATTTAATTAAAATCGGAACAGAAATAAAATTAAAATAATATTAACTCGAAATGTTCCCTACGCAAAAAACATAATTATGCGCTTGGACGTGGAGTTGCCGACACCAGCCATCTATACTCTATTTGAAATAAGATTAGACATTTAAACAAACCTTTTTTACAGTCCATGCAATCGATTTTGACTTCAATACAGTAGGCATAAGGATGGCATTAAAAGCAACAAGCAATACAATACCAACTGTTTACTGCAGCTGCCATTTGTCATCCCACCAACGCAATAGAAGTCAAAATCGGTTAAACGGACTATAAAAAGGTTTATTTAAATGTCAAATCTTATTTCAAATGGAGTATAGAGGTAGGTATTTGAATTGTTGAAAATTTGAAATACAATGTATCGAATAATTTTGATATATGCTGTTGGCGTACCTATTTTAAATAAATATATAAATACATTCTTACAGGTAGGGATGACCGGCTTGGGCAGGTGCCAAACGGCATTAAAAGGGGTAAGTACTTATGAGTTTTCCTCCAATAACCTTTTTATATATATGTATATAGCTTCTTAATCACTTTCAAAAACCAGTACCCTAATTGCGTAACTTATTTTCGTAAACAATTCTGCCTAATTTATTTCATTTTGATAGTTCAACATCATTGCGTTATTTACGTTGTTGAGCAGATTTTTTTTCCAACTTATGAAGTAATGGATTAGCAATCTGTTTCAAATCGAAACAGATTGTGATTGTGTTGTATTACGCAATTAGGGTACAGGTATTTGTCTTGTAGATATTCCCTTTACGAGATTATTAAAGTAAAAAGCATATTATGTATAAACTAATGTTATAAAGAAAAAAGATTTGATTTTTTGCATGTTTGTTTGTAATTAGTAAACCCAAAAACTATGAACCGATATAAAAAAATATTTCACCAATAGAATGCTATATTATCACTGAGTAACATAGGCTATAATTTATAAAGATATTATGCGGGTAAAGCCGCTGGCGGAAGCTAGTTAACTATAAGTCCAGTACCCTAATTGCGTAATACACGATCAATCACAATCTGTTTCGATTTGAAACAGATTGCTAATCCATTGCTTCATAAGTTGGAAAAAAAATTACTCAACAACGTAAATAGCACAATGAATGTTTTTGAACTGTCAAAATGAAGCAAATTTGTCATAATCATTTCCGAAAATAAGTTACGCAATTAGGGTGGTACTGGTTTCCTCACATTTTCCTTCACCGATATCAGTAGGTAATGTTCCAGATAAACTCAGAAAATGCAGATGAATTGAAAAAGTCACATTGACACTTCACACAGGTGACGCAGGTTCATGCTGCGCAGGGCAGAGCAGATTTTGTAATACATGAACGTGCTGATAGCCGCGTATGCTGCGGCGTAGGCACGCGCGACGCAGACATGTGTCTGTCCTGCTCTGCGTCTCGTTGTAGAGCCGGTACAGATTTCTGGGGGCCTACCACCAGCTTATAAAGCAGTATTATTTTAATATTACTTCAGTGTGGGAAAGAGATGAAGCTCTACAGGACGTATAGTTCCATCTCTTTCTGCCACTGAAGTAATATTAAAATAATACTGCTTTATGAGCTGGTGGTAGGCCTCCTGCGCGACGCGTGCAGATCGTCACTTGTTTTTTACCATTGATTCATAATTTTGTTTCAATGACAAATTGTTTGTACTAGCTAGAACGTGAATGTGTCTGTGTAGCTGCGTCGCAACATACGCTCGCAGCCTATGTCTGCCTCGCCTGCCCTACCCTGCAAAATCTGTATTGTGCTGTGCTGCGTCACCTGCGTCTCAGCACACGCTTAGCCTTAGAGACCCACACAGTCAAGCTACTATTAAAAAAAAACTCAAAACCTGAAAATTTCTGGTTATTTTAGATTCCCTTCATACGATTTGACTAATTCCTTACTCCTTTCAGACACGAGCAGATTCATCAAATCAAAATGTAAATGCAAAATTCGACCCGAAATGTCCTAAATGTATCGAACGTAAAAAACGAGCAGAAGAACGAAAAAGAAGGGGACCACTTTGCAAAAAATGTAGAGCTGAACTAAATCGAGAAGAATCTAAAAACAAATCGGATCGGGTCACTAAAAATAGAACTCCGAAGCCAAGAAAACAGCAAACTAGGTGTCGGTCAACGAAGGCTTTGAAACCAATAATAATTTGTTCGAATAAATGTTTTCAATGCTATCTTACGGCCGAAACAAAAACCGTCTCGACATTTAAATCGTACGATAATTTAATACCACCTGAAATTATCAATATAAAGGAAAACCTTGAAAAAAATGTGTTAAAGAGTAAATCGTCTCACAAAAAAAGAGTAAACAAGAAACCGTCTTCAAAATCTGATGTTAACCCAGAAACGGAAACAGGCCCGTCTGTAAGTAGTTACAATAGTTTTATGTCAACAGAACACGAACCGATGGTCGAGTGAGTTTATTTTTATCGAAATCGTGAGAACGTCTTGGTTGTCTCTGTCAAAAATTTGAAGGTTAATCGATTCGCGCCATTTCAAAGCGTACCATAGACAATGCCGGTTGTGTAATATTTTTGTAATAAATTGTCGGTGGTATTTAATTTTGTTTTTTATTTCATTATCATCAGCCTTTAGCATTCCACTGCTGGGCATAGGCCTCTCCAATTACACGCCATTCAGCTCGATTCTCGGCAACTCTCATCCAGCTGCTACCAGTCACCCTGCGAAGATCGTTGCTCCACGTAGCCTGAGGGCGACCTACGTTACGTTTGCCGATTCGCGGTCTCCACTCAAGAACACGTCTACCCCAACGGTCATCGGTTCTACGGCTAATATGGCCAGCCCATTTCCACTTCAGCTTGCTTATCCTTGAGCTATGTCGACGACTTTGATTCTCTGTCTGATCACTTCGTTCCGGATTTGATCCCTCAGAGTTATGCTTGGAATTTCCAAGCATAGCTCGTTCCATAGCTCGGTAAGCGACGTGGAATTTATGAACCAACCGTACTGTGAGTGTTCATGTTTCGCGAAGGAGGAGACGGAGCGCGTGAGGGAGAGGCAAATTTCGCGCCCTCGCGCCCCTAACCGCCGCAGCAGGAGACGCCCTGGGCGTCGGGAATCGCAGGAAGATTTCCGGCCACCGTAGGCGCGGGCTTGCGGACGGTGAGCAATGGGTAGCTCGCCGTCCGATAAGGACCAAGCCCGGGTCGACGGCGCGTTGTGTTCCACGCGCGCCTCAAAGAGATGTCAGCAGAATTGACGGGGTCCGCTAGGGCCAATGCCTGCCGGGGGTTCGAAGAAAACCGATGGGGAAATCGTGGCCCCCGGCAACATGGCATAGGAAGGAACACGGGTGGGTTTTAGTCAGTAAGAGTCTGACACGCCCTCCCGCTCCACCCAGAGCGGGAGAAGTTATTTGATAATTTCCCACCCAAAAAAAAAAAAAAAAAGTGTTCATGTTTCGGCTCCGTATATCAAAACAGGCAGGAAGCACTGATTGAAGACCTTTGTCTTTAGGCTCTGTGCAATACGTGACGAGAAGATTCGACGAAGCTTCAAAAACACTGCACAGTCCAGCAGAATTCTTCTGTTAATCTCTCAAAGTTGTTCTTACTAAACTGCAGAGTTTTCGGTTATCATATTCTCGAACAACCTCGAGCGTGAGCACCGCCGTGCAGCAATCGGTCCCGAAGTGACGTGTTCGTTGAAAATAACCTGGGTTTTGTCCAACTTCATACGGAAACCAATGCGTACAGATGAATGATCTAGGCCGTCCAGCATCTACTGCAAGTAGGGTTGCTAGGTGAGTCGCGAAAAAATACCGAACAACCCCAAACGGGGGGGAGGGGGGGTATGCTAGGACACAACAATTGTGGACATGATAATTATTCAGATTTATTACAGTTGTAATAGCAATCATATAATTGCGTTTTATTTAAAATAGGTTTTTTACTTTTATTAATTAATTTATTTTTTTGTATACATTCTTTTCTACATATTTTGTGAATGTGAGAACGCTGTAGGCTTAGTGGATTGTAGACCTGTTGACCATTTTCTATTTTGTTAAGTACTTGGTACTTATTGAAAGACCTACACTGTCCTTCCATACCTAGAAACACTGTTATTTGAAAGTATTGTAAAAGCCAATTATTTTTAAAAGAGTAACCGTGGAGTTTCTTGCCGGCTCTTCTCCATAGGAAACGACCAATTGGAACCATGCACCTAGCTTCTGATGTTTCATAAGTGCCCATGTAGGTTTATGTGAAATAAAATATTTTGATTTTGATTTTGACAAAAAATACGGTTTTTATACTACTATTTTGTTTTAATTAATCATTATCACATAAATCAACTTAATTAGTATTAGTAACAAAATATAATGCAGTCATAAAATTGTGGTCGCCAAGACTATGCTAACTTTGAGAAAGTCTTTATTAAACAACAATGGTATGAATATTATAATCTATTACTTACTTAACAAAATAAAGGTAGGAACTTCTGAAAAAAATAAAATCACCTAAAACTAGATAGGTATGTTTAACAAAAATAATAGGAACTTCCAATTAACAAATAATAAAGTTGAATCATTCTTCTAAAACTAATTTATTATGTTGTACTGTACCTAGGTACTTTTAGGTAGTACCTACTTACTTTTGTAGGCGCTTGTGACCAGTAGTATCGACTTTCCTCAAAATACCGGACATTGTTCTGTCCGGTATGACCATTTATTTTTTACCGGACAGGCCTCGAAAATACCGGACTGTACGCTTAAATACCGGACATCTGGCAACCCTAACTGCAAGTCAGGCAACGATTCAGCTAGTATGACGATGTTATCTGCAAATCTCAAGTGTGAGATGTACTCGCTGTTGATGTTAATGCAGGTTCTTTTCAGTTCAGCGTCTTAAACATATCCTCCAATGCGTTAGAGAATTTCAGGGAAATTACGTCCCCTTGTCTCACGCCTCGACGCAGGGGAATATGTTCAGTTCGCTGGTCCTGAGTTTGGACGGTCATTGTCGCATTTTCATAGAGGCATCTTAGCACTTGGATGTATCGTCAGTCAACTCGGCATCAGCTGCAGAGACTACTAGAGTCAAAAGCCTTCTCATAGTCCATAAACGCAAGACTTATGGGCCGATTATACACTTCGGACTTCTCTATAATTTGTTGCACTGTGTGGATGTGGTCTATGCCATAGACCACATAGACTATGGTGCTGTATCCTCATTGAAACCGGGCCTGCTCTGGTGGCTGAAACTCGTCGAGTCTTCGCGCTAAACAACTTATATACGTGGTTAAGGAGCGAAATGGGTCTATAATTCTTTAAAAGGGTCTTATCATCCTTTATAAAGAAGTGAACGATCCGACTCTTTCACCACGCTTCTGGAGTTCTCCCAGAGAACAGGACAAAGTTATAGTTTTATATTTCGTGTGCGTAAATTGTATTTTAGTGTTTGATCCTTCGGATCTACGATTTAGACAGTTCGAAGGGTTTGGTCCGCTATCCGAGAGGTGAACGGTCACCGTGACCAAATTTTTCGTGCTAGGCTTCTAGCACGAAAAATTTATGTTATCTACATAACGATTGGAAATGGAAAAATTTAACGTACGGACTCTAGATACCTCAGATTTCAGATCTATACTTCATTTGAAACAAGTTTAATCCAAGTCGTTTTGAACGTCTAGCTGATGTATTTCCAAGAAATAGGCGTGACAATAGTAAATTACCTCAATTGCCGTGTCAAACTACTTTGGTGCGCAAAAGTGTATACGGTATGGCTCCAATTATTTACAATAAATTACCAAGTGGTTGGAAAGACTTGACAACAGTGCTGTTTAAGAGTAGACTACGTAATTTTAAAGGATAAGGCGTACTACAGTGTGACTGAGTTTTTATCAGAGAAATTCTTTTGCTGAAATGTTGCTCCCTTATGGTAATATTCTAATAATTATTTCATTTTGACATTTTTATTCTAATTAATTGATTCAGGCGTGACCTTGCGGAAATCCATTATAAAATACAATAGACGTGGATATGTTTAGTAACTTGTTCCGCTTCGCTATTTCTAAAGAGCCATAAAAAAACTCCTGAAAGAAATCGACACGTGTTTCACCTCTCAACGAGGCATCCTCAGGATGACGATGGACTTGTTGCGAACTCGAACACGGCGTGTTGTCACACCAAGCGCTGAGTGCAGACTGAGCCCTATCGCCCGTGAAACCCACTTATATAGTGTCGCCGTTATCAGTGCGACCGTTATCAGTGCGATAAGGGGCGAACAATCGCAGCAAAGGTGACCTTGGCATACTCGTATTTGATTCGTTCAACAGTATTTTTATTCTTTTTATTTAATTTATTATTTTAGTCGAGAATGTGACTAAATACCTATCTGTTTATGTGCCGTCTTAATTTATTGACATTTTATTATTATTGGCATGAAATTGTGACATGTACCTACCTTGACTTTTTATTTTTATATTTACATTTGATTACCTATATATTTACCTAAACAATTTTGTATGCCTTCTGGCGGGACGCAGTATGGACCGACATTTATTTGTAACAGCTGTATAATCTTTAACCCTATGTTCACAAAATTAATAAATGAATTTGAATTTGAATAAGACTAGACATTTAAATAAACCTTTTTTACGGTCCGTTCAACCGATTTTGACTTCTATTGCGTTGGTGGCATAACAAATTGCAGCTGCCATGGACAGGGTATTGTAACCACTTTTTTGCTTTTAATGCCATCCTTATGCATACGTTATAGAAGTCAAAATCGGTTGAAAGGACTGTAAAAAAGGTTTATTTAAATGTCTAATCTTATTTCAAATAGAGTATAAGTAAGTTTGAATGTGGGTGTCAAGTATCAATTTCTTCGATCAACAATACCAATGTCTTAACTCGTTAGGAGTTCTCGGCGTGATTAGTACGTAATTAAGAGTTCATATTAATGAAGCATTAATAATCCATCAGGTTAAGCTACGCTTGCCGGGGTTGGTCCGTAGATGGGTGACCATCTTTACGTGCCTCGGAAAGCACGCTAAACCATTGGTCCCGCTATCATTCGTGGATCTTTGACAGTAGTTAGTCAGAGGTCGTTAGAAGCCCGAAAGTCTGACAACCAGTCTTACCAAGGGTTATCGTATTACCCAGTTACTGTGTTGTGGAGGTCAGATAAGCAGTCGCTCCATGTAAAATACTTGTATTCAGCTGCATTCGGTTAGACTGGAACCCGCCCCTAACATAGTTGGGAAAAGGCTAGCCAGATTGATTAATGAAGTATTCAAAGTTTTAATTAATTTGAACGCTCATGGTTTGTAATTTTATTGGTTCTCCAGCAGTGTGGGATGTAACTACTCCTTTTCCCTGGAGAATTGGGAATCGCTCTAGCATCAGGAGGTGAAGAAGAGACCGCCAAATTTCGTCCAGCACCAACGAGCAGAAGCCTTTGTGTCAGCAGGGAAATAAAAATTAAAACTCTGGCCAAAATGAAGTGAAATCTGCGCGGGATGCGGGACTAAATTCACTCGCGCTGATTGTGCCAACGTAATTATTAGTGTATTAGCTGTTGCCCGCGACTTCGTCTGCGATCAAGGATGAAAAGTAGCCCATGTTCTTCTCCAGGTAATGGTCTACTCATGTGCCAAATTTCATCTAAATCCGTTAAGAGGAGGCTCCCTAAATTGTATGTTAATTTGCATTAATATTCTGAAAAAGTCACGCATACAATCAAAATGGAACCATAATATATGTGCCGGATCCGGTCATTAGTACGGACACGAAACGAATCGCAAGCGCGCTACGGGCGACATCAAGAGTGAATCGACCTACACCAAAAAAAGGCGCGCTTCTACAGAGTCGTGATGTTTTAAGGCCAAGGCGAGGAGGACATTCAACCTCTGGTCGCATTGAAGTCAAGACGTCGCGGAACTGTTCTCGATTCGTGGTGTTGTTATTGTGTTAGTTGTAATTTTGTGATCATTGTGTTAATTGGTGATTTTAATAAACGCCGTCGCACCCAGTGTGTGTATAATTAAAATTATAATGTGATCTGAATTGCAAACTGTTTTTCTATTGCGCATTAACCAACACTACCCACACTACGCCCACAGTAGTTAAAATATCGCTGATAATAACGAGAGTCACATACCCGTCTCCGACATATGATTTATTGGATATTTTTCTTTCCGAATATGAGACATTTACGTAATTGGACCTTTTTCGATCGATTAATTTTTTATTCGAAAATAAAGAAAGAAAGAAAAAGAAGAAACAAACAAAAACAAGATTACTTGGCTTTTATGTTTAAAATAGTTACTGACATTATTAAGTATTAAGAAAACATTTCAGCTCAGTTTAATCACAAAACATAAGATATTTTTTCTCTAGATCAATTATTACTTTAGTTATAAACGAAATAAGAATTGAGACTTACGACATTTAGTTCCGTGCTCGAACACGACCAAAGAGCGCATGCGATATTCAACTTTATTACTGATGTGTTAGCGTTTAGCACATAGTGGAGTGACGGGGTGCTTGGGGGCGGAGTTTGCGTGGAAATTGTGTTTGGAGTGCCTGGTCTTAAGCCGTTTTAGCGTAAAACCGTAACATACAAATAAACAAACTCATTTTCGCATTTATATTATTAGTTAGGATGTAGGTATTCAATCGCGTGACTTCATAATCATTAAAACAATCGACATGCGCAAGTCCCGCATCCTGCACTGGTTTCGCCTCAGTGTGGGGCAAGGAACATACTTTACTTACTCTGTGGGGTGTTCCACCGACCCGAACTGGGCCTGCAATCATTACGGCCCATTTCCCTCTCACAAAAAGAAAGAGAGGTTGAAAGGTTGAAAAATAAATGACAATCATAACCATTTGAACTCTGATATTAACAGTTTATTTTAATTTTTTATAATCTATCTAGTAATACAAAAATATAACTAATAACCCTTTTTTTTTTGGGAAGGCAATTGTCAAATAACTTCTCCCACTCCGCCCAGAGTGGGTGGGTTTTAGTCAGTAGGAGTCTGCTCCTACTGACTAAAACCCACCCGTGTTCCTTCAGTTGCCTGTTGAGGAAAATTTAAGCTGTTACTACTCGAGCTCGAAGACTCATATTTATATTTAGAAGACTTCGTCAGTCGGCTGACACTAAAACCCTGCAAATGGTGTACTTGGCCCTATGTCAGTCTCTATTGTCCTACTGTTTGACGGTATGGGGTGGAGGACCGAAATCAACGATTCTGCAGCTTGAGATCGCCCAGCGGGCTGTTCTTAAGGTTATGACAAAAAGACCCTACAGGTACCCTACGGCTCAACTTTACGCTGAATGTAAAGTTCTCACGGTGAGGCAACTGTATGTCCACCAGACCATAGCCCGTAAACATAAGTCACGACCTCTGCTGGAGCCTCGTGGTAGAATTAAACATACAATCTTTAAGGCTGATCGGACAAGAACATCTTTTGCAGGTAAACACTACTATATCCTTAGTGTAAGATTGTATAACAAGACAAACAAACAATTAGATATTTTTCATCTAAATAGAATTAACTGTAAGATAAAGGTTAGGGATTGGCTCACTTCTCTAGACTATCAGGAAACTGAGAATTTGCTGGCTGGCATCACTGCCTGATCTACAATATATCGCACGCACCTGAAAACAAACGTATCCGCAATCTATCAACTCACACACATACACACACACACCCACTTAAACATTCTCACACTACACTCACTCTTCCTTACACTACATTCACCTCTCCACACACACACATATATATATATTAAATAGGTAGGTAATACATTATAGTTACGTATTTATATTTTAATATTTTTTCTGTTGTTTTTCCATTTATACAATAACAATTATACAATAAGTTACGCTCCACAATGTGTCTAGCAGGAAGGAACGCTGACACCTGAGATACAGGACATGTCCTAGTTTGGGTGTCCGGAGTTTCACAAATTCGTGCATGTGCTTAGTCTAATTACTATAAGGATACAAGTTATTTAAGAAATTCATTGTTAACCCTTTCTCTCCTTATGTATTAGGCTTATGAAATAAAAATTTATTATAAATTTATTATTTATGTTGCCATGGGCCACGGTATCCCTTTCGGACTTTCTCGTGACCCTGGCAGGCATCGGCACTATCGGACCCCGTCAGTTGTGCTGATATCTCTTTGAGGCGCGCGTGGAACACAACGCGCCGTCGACCCGGGCCTGGTCCTTATCGGACGGCGAGCTATTACCCATTGTTCACCGTCCGCAAGCTCGCGCCTACGGTGGCCGGGAATCGGCCTGGGATTCCTGACGCCCAGGGCGTCTCCTGCGGTAACTAACAACCCTAATGTTTGCATGTCATGTTTCTTATTTATTGTAAGACCGACATTAATCATTATCGCAAATAAATTGATTGGTTGAAGTCCTGAGTCCCAGCAGTGGGAACTTTATAGGCTGATATTACGCCAGTGATCTTGAGTTGTTAGCTTACGTGTTCTGTACTGAGCTCACGCAACGCGTCGCCAGCCAGTAATAGGACTCGCCGATCAAAGAGCGCTGTCCCAAATTAGACGCATTATTAATTTATTGTACATAAAACAAAAGGTATTTTAATAAAACAAATGTGCAAAAAGATCAATAATTAAATTATCTTTAAAAGGGTGAAGGTTTCAGAAAAATACGCTGGATAGATTTTGTGTGATTCTCCGATTTTTTTCCGCGTTAGATATAACTTTACAAATTAATTTCACTATGTAATATAAACATAATTAAAAATATTCATATATTAAGTTATTGAGAAGATGCTCTTATTTAACATGTATTTTTTTTCAATCAAAAACACTTCTCGTTTAGACGTGATCTTCAGTATAAAATCATTAAAAGTCGGTTATCGCCGCTTTACGCGAGCGCGTGGAGGTCGGAAATTTCCCACGGAACCATACTACCGTATCGAGCACGCCAGTCAGCATGTTTTTTTCCGACATCTTCAACAATCATCGTCATATTTCAGCCAATTTACACAAAACCTTAATGAATTATACAGCTAACCCTTCCTCATGAATCACTCCGTATGAAAATCTGCTCGGTAGTTTTTGAATTTATCGGGTTCAGACAGACAGACAGATGCAGCGGGGGGCTTTATTTTATAATACGTAGTGAACGAGTGATCATGGTCACGTCATCGACTCATCGAAGGTACCGGGGAATACCTTTACACAACTTTTTAACCGATAAATTTCTGGGGTTTACCTTTACAATACGAGAAACAAGTTTTAGTCATAAATAATTACTGGCTATGGCTAAATATAGATTGCACTATCCACACGCTCAGAAGACTGGCCGGCTGTATTGTGTCGACATTACGAGTTTCCTGTTTAAAAGTACTTGTTATAATTATAGTAAAACCAATCAACTGGGACAATAAAAATATGATTTTCCTAGAATATGGAGCGCATCATCTTTTCTACGTTGTGCTTGGTGGTAAAGGCTTCCAAATCTTCGGTATAACTCCTGTGTAATATTAATCGGAAGTTCCGAACTTTCGGAGTCAGAATCGAAGCTCCGTAACATCTTTGCTCTAAATATTGCAGTAGCAATGTCCATAAAAGGCCTACCACATGCTCAAGCTTCACCACAGTTTTGCCTGCGCAGGCCGGTTTGCACACGGAACACCGTGCGTGTGGTTGGTAAAACTCGCCGATTCCGTGTATAAATCAAACCGGCCTGCGCAGACAAAACTGTGGTGAAGTTTGGTAGGCCATAACAGGTAGAGTAGGTGAGTAGGTGAAGGGGTGCCAAAGAGTACTTGTGTTGGGGCCTAGTTCCGCAAGGACAAAATATGTTCAGTAATTCAGGGACAGTTTGGTGTTGAAGCCCCGTAAATATGCAAATTAACATAAATGTAGGGAGTTAAAATTTCGAGCTCGCTTCTCTCGCTCTTGCGTCCTACATATTCCTAGTTCTCGAACTTTTCTGCATGAGTCGGCAGTCACTTCTATTTTTTTTGTAAAATTTAACCTAAAAGAGACAGGGTGCATATATTTTTAAGTTCGCTTTGTTAATTGCTAATTTCTTGCGTCCTGTATTCTCCCTTTCCTGAATAAGTCGACAGTTTCTCCTATTTTTGTACGAATAGACAAAAGTAACCCTAAACTTTCCGACGCGGGGTGCTAAAATTTTTCGACCCTCTCTTCTCTCCAAGAGTGGGGCGCGGCAGAAATCTCGCCCAAGGCGACGGCCGGTATATAGTGTTGGGTAACTCATCATTTTTAAACGAGGTTGAGGGAGTACCTCATTTTTCCTCGCGAGGTCCTCACGAGGTACCCCTCATTTGAGGCGAGGAGTCGTACGTCGGCGTATACACCTCACGAGCCGAATTCAGCTGATATCCGAGGCAGCGGGGCGGACGGGTGCGTCGACTCGTAAGTACTCACGATTCCGATTTTTACGTCTCCCTCATACACATAACTTTCTTTCGCTCATAAATTTTTGATCGCCAAAATAAACGAATGAATGACACTTGATTACCAATCTAATGCTAATGTTTTTAGAGTTCATAGTTAACGTTTAGAGATCATTCTATAGCTCACTCACTCGCGAGTACTCGCGTCAATAATGTCAATGTCAAAATTTTTAAGTGAGGACGCGTGAACGAGTGAGGTGGTTCAATGTTGAAATTCGAGTAACTCTTTCAATTTGCGATCACGAGTACCTCAAATGAGGCACCTCATGAGTGAGGGACACATCTCATAGTGCTAAAACCGGCACTGCGTCAACTGCCCACTTGTTTGTTGCAATTAACATAAAAAGGACGGTAATAACTAGCTTGCTACTACTACTCTTTGTCAAGAACAAGATATACAAGAATAACATCAACTACAAAACTGCACAAGTTATAACATACCGGAAAATCTAGTAGGCGTGACAACTGGCAGGTAATTAATCAATCACCTGCAGCTAGGGTTACCATCCGTCCGGATTTGTCCGGACATGTCCGGGCTTTGTCTGGCTCTTTAATTTGTCCCGATTTTTTGGCTTAGATGGAATACGCCATGCAGCCCCGGATCTGAGGGGGCAATACGTGCCCCAGGCGCCAACTTCAGGGGGCGACAAATTCAAGCGTAGCAGACAAGTATATAACCCACCACACCGCAACTTTGCAATAAATGAGACGCGCAGCACATAATCTTTCTATTTTACAACAGTTTTGGCGCCCCTGTTGGATTGGCGCATTATCGATCGATAAATTTGATTAATATGTTGCTGCCAAAAATTTAATTTTGAGAAAAATTTTATTTAGCTGTTTACCTTAGCGCATTCATTTTCTAACCGCCGCAAGGCTCGATCCATCAGGTTAAGCTACGCTTGCCGGGGTTGGTCCGTGGATGGTGACCATTTTTACATACCGAGACTCCTCCGTGTCTCAGAAAGCACGTTAAGCCGTTGGTCCCGGCTGTCATTCGTGGATCTTTGACAGTCGTTACGGGTCGTCAGAAACCCGAAAGTCTGACAAACAGTCTTACCAACGGTTACCTAGTTACTGGGTTGTGGAGGTCAGATAGGCAGTCGCTCCATGTAAAATACTGATATTCAGCTGCATCCAGTTAGACTGCGAGTCGACCCCAACATAGTTGGGAAAAGGCTAGGCTGATTGGGTTAACTTAGCGCATCCCTATAAAAGATTGGCGGGGTCGGCAGACGGCAGTTCTTGCCCGCCTCAAATAAATTCTAGATCCGGGGCTGACGCCATGCCACCATACATATTGGAAGTAAACCCTCCGGGAGGGTTACCGGCATTACGTTTGCGCTAAAGTTAAGCATCGCAGACAGTCAACGGCATTAGGTTTTAAACCGTGTTATAAAACACTGTAAAACGATGTAAAATAGTGTTTTCAGGGGGTCTTGTCCAAAAATTCAAAGATTGGAAACTACGTATATTTCCAATCTTTGAAATTTTTTTATGAACCGCGAACAAAAAAAAAAATGCTTGGATTTTAAAACAAACGCATATACTAATGAATCTTGATTTTATTCTCACGTTTATAATGCCGCATTCGCTAAGAAAAACCTACATTTAAAATTTGCCCTCCGCGAGGGTTCCCGGCGTCCCATAAGCAACTAGGTGAATCCTCGAGGAGGGCTCCCGGCACTGAACGTGTTAACACTAGTTGCGCCCAGCGGTTTCAGTCGCATAAGTCTCGATCCCGTTTGAATATCGGGATAAAAGTATCCTATGTGTTAATCCAGGTTATGAACTATCTGTGTGCCAAATTTAATCCAAATCCGTTCAGTAGTTTTTCCGTAAAAAGTAACAAACATCCATCCCATCCATCCTCACAAACTTTCGCATTTATAATATTAATTACCTATTATTATTATATGGATCATTCTCCTGCCATTATCCCAGTCTATTTGGGGTTAGCGCAATTGAATCAAATTGAATCTTTATAAAATTGGAAAATCTTTTCATAATATTTGATGATAGGTATTTTGATAATCCACTATACGCGAACGACCTAATGACAGATTGACGGTCGTCAACAGGGTCATTATCTAAATCATTGCTTAATGCTACCCTACCAATTAACATTTGTATATGATCACTAACAATTTCCAATAGTCACGCTACCTTTTCAACCTCGTCGCATTACAAAGTATGCTTATGTATGTATATTATGTGACTAACAAAACCTTGGAGGCTCAGTTCGCGCGAGATTCATATTCATATAAGACGTTTCCTTATAAAATCCACTGCCGTGTGAAATCGAATTTATAAAAAAACATGAATTAAAAAATCAAACAGTAAATAATTTGTAAGTTTTGACAGCAATTTTGGCGCGAATTGGCTTTTTAGGTTATGATTAATTAAAAAGTTGTAATTTGGAAAAATGATTTCCAAAATGAATGTGAGCGTGTTTCTAGTTATATTTAGTTGTGTAAAAGTTGTGTTATTACAAGGAACCGGTTCGGGAAATGACGGAAACTGTAAGTATTTTGCCTCTCTTTGTATACCTACCTTTTTATTTTTAAACAAAGTGCTGAGCAAGCGTATAACCTTGTTATTCCTAAGATAGAATAAATACTTTTTGTTAGTTGATTGTCTGCATTCGTGCAACTGGTCAAAATATATCAGTCACAAAAAATATAATTACTCTTATAGATCTATTCTTTGCTGTCTCGTTCGAAGATGACATTATGTGACGAGTGACTCGACTAAATGCTAACATTGTATTTAATCATCATCGAGAATGAGATAGCAACAAATATAACTAGAATTTAGTGACCTCTGACCTCGACCAGCCATGGGATAACAGCATTGACCTAACTTGAATTAAAGTTTTTTTTTATACGTATAAATTGACAAGTTAAATTTTTTTTCTTCAAGTAGGTACCTACTTAATTACTCAGTAAGTAATTCTAGAGAAAATAATTACTTATTATTACTTATCCATATCCTTTTTGTGGCAAGTTTCAAGTTTATTACTCAAGGAATAAGATTTTTCATACAAACGAAATCTCCCCTTTAAAGGCGGAATTTTCAAAAACCCCTTGTTAGTGCGAGGAAGCTATGTGCAAAATTTCACGTTCCTAGTCCCAGTAGATTCTGCTCTGTGTTGATATGTCAGTCTGTCAGTCAGTCAGTTTCTCCTTTTATATAGATTATAGAAAACATAAACTCTTCAAAAAATTTTAACACGCAATCTTTAATTTAATGTTTTATGCGGGACGATAAAAAAAAATTAAAAAAAACATTTATGACGTAAGCAACGTCCGTCTAAAAACCAGTTTCATATAATAGGTCGTTCTAAAAACCCGATCTTCATTAGTGCAGTAATTTTCGAGGTAGCTGGAAATGTTCGTAGATTTATTATAATAGAGATACAAAAAGTCCAAGCTGCATGGCCTCTTATGGCCGATTCCAACAATTTACGAACCGATATTGGTTAAAATTAAGACTCTTGTATCTTTAACAATAACTTGCTTCTCCCCGCTACTTCGTCCGCGAGCTTATAACATAACCTTCATCAAGAATTGCGCTATCCAATGCAAACATAATTTTTAAAATTCGCCTGGAAGTTCCGAAGATTACCCCCCACATAAAAACTTACAAACAAGAAACAAATATAATATTATATTTTAGTCTTTGACATTTGTCGGGAGCCTGAGGTCCCGGACCTTTGGAAGACGTACGAGGGGCCGAAGCCAACTCACAGAGGCCCCTTAGACTATTTTAAATGGAATGTGGCACCAACCGACGATTATCCTTGTATGCACTAAATTATTATTATATTAATATTAGTAAGATGAAGCAAAGACCTCATAGCTTTGCATAGTAGACCCTCTCATATGGAAGTAGCTTTCACAGGTAAAATTAGCTTACGAATCTATTTATATACCCAGTTTGGTAATAAAAAATGTTGCCATTGGTAAGAAAAACGATTCGTTTTTTTTATAGGAACCGAGTATTATTCTATTCAAGGTCAAAGAGTTCGCACTGACGTCTGATCGACTGTAGCGACGTACTGCTTGATTCTCAGAAAATCATGTTCTTTCCTTGATCTTTTACTTTTAAGGTTCCGTAGTCAACAAGGAACCTTTATAGTTTTATTTATTTCATTAACAATGTTTATATTGTATCGAAATGTAATTATAAATTACTAGCTGCGCGCCGCGGTTTTACCCGCGTAAGTCTAGAGCCTGTGGGAATATCGGGATAAAGTATCCTATGTGTTAATCCAGGTTATAAACTATCTGTGTGCCAAATTTCATCCAAATTGGTCCAGCCGTTTGAGCGTGAAGAAGAGACAAACATACACACACACTCACAAACTTTCGCCTTTATAATATTAGTGTGATAAACTAACACAACATGAAGACGTATAAATAAAATAAAAAAAACAGTGGCACTCCAGGAGTGCCGACAGAAGTGAAAACTTGAAAAAAAATCAGAACCGCGGTAATCAACGCGTTGATGTCTTTTACTCCACGCACCGCGGTAATGTCTTTTACTCCACGGTGTCGGTAAATTCCGTTACAGTGTCGCGAAATCAATGGTTTAGTCCAATCTCAAAAATGCCCAACGTGCCTAAAGAAGTTTTCACTTCAAAAATTCATAATTATAAATTATTCAAAATTGCACTTCCGTCGTTATGAAGTTTTATCAAAAATAAATTTCAATATTTAGGTACAGACGCCAGCACATCAAGCTACTACAATCTGTCAAATTTATTTAATAGATTTTCAACTTTATCGCTGAAACGTAAGGTTCAAAGTTGATTGGGATAATTTGACAGTTTCGGGTAGCTTGATGTGCTGGCGTCTGTACTTACAGATATTAACACCGAAAATATCAAGAAAAGAAAAAAAAAAGATATAAATTATCATTTTATTAAATTTGGGTACTTGGCACAGACACAAATGTCAAAAAATTAAACATAAAGTCAAAAAATAAAATTTAAAAAGTTAAATCGAATCAAATCCAATCAAACTTTATTCGTGAACATAGGGGGTACAGAAAGGTCTTAAAAATATACATTTTAGCGTGATCTCAATGTCGCCAAGTTTCGCCATGTCCGTCTGTCTGTCTGTCCGCGAATTAGCTCAGAAACTCTTAGTACTAGAAAACAGTAATATGGCAAGGGAATACATACATATTAATCACGCCAACAAAGAGAAAAAAAAATTGAAAATAAAAAACATTGTAAAATTTAAAAAAAAAACAAAATTCAAAAGTCATTTATTCAAACTAGGCTGAGAATCAGCACTTTTCGAACGTCAAAATTACATAAGACAGTCCCCCAAAAACGCCCACCCTTCACCACTTCCTAGTGCCTTTAGCTGGGAAACTGTAAAGTTTTTTTGTTATATGCAGTACCGTATCTATAAAATTATCGACGATGGAAATTTCTAATATCTTTACTACATTTGTATGTATTTAGTAAAAGATGTTATTTTGAGTATGTAAGAATCGTAGCAGGTGGCGTTCTGTAGTTTCTGCCTACCCCCATGGGAAGAAGGCGTGAGTTTATGTATGTATGTATGTTATTTTGATATTACAAACATACACGGCAAATTTATTTATTTATATGGATGTTTGCATCTACATATGTTTAGATTATTGTATTTAGGACGCAACTGGTTTGACTAGAAGTAGATCCCAAAGTAGTTTTGAAAAGGTTAGCCGAATAGCAAGGTAGAGTTTACAATCTAAGTAATTTCTTAATAGGGTGCAAATCTACAGGGAGTGGGCTGTTATCCACCACGCAGGCCCAGTGCGGGTTGGTAGATGTCACATGTCTTCGAATTTTTGGTTCTAGGACACTACGTTTTCCCTCACCGTTTTGAGAGCAGTGGTGATGAAATTATTTACACAAAGTAAAGCGCCTGCCTGGTTCAAATCCATGACTTACAACCCGTAAGTCGTAGCAGTTACCACTGGGCCACCACTGGTCAGTCGGGGCCGTTATCACTGGGCTACCACTGGTGAATCGAGGCCATTACCACTGGGCCACCATTGCTCAGTGGGGCCGTTGTCACTGGGCCACCACTGGTCAGTCGGGGCTGTTATCACTGGGCTACCACTGGTCAGTCGGGGCCGTTACCACTGGGCCACCACTGGTCAGTCGTGGCCGTTACCACTGGGCCATGACTGGTCAGTCGGGGCCGTTATTACTGGGCCACCACTGGTCAGTCGGGGCTGTTACCCCTTGTCTACCACAGGTCAATCGGGGCGGTTAACACAAAAAATGCAAAGTTACCTCCAAACCGAACAATATACTGCTGGTATTAAAAAAATACTTCAAATTAGATCATGAAACTTTGCATAATAACTGAACTAAACCTGAAGTAAATAACATGTAAAAAAAAAAATACCATTATTTTAGCAGTAAAAAGAAATTACTTAAACTATCGGCGCCTTGGAGCCTTCTCCCCGCCGTTCAGCCCAGCTCTGACTCGGTCTGCGAGCAGTAGTGAAAACTGTTTGAAAATCCGTTCGGTAGTTTTTGAGTTTATCGCGTTCAGACAGACAGACAGACGCGGCGGGGGACTTTGTTTTATAATATGTAAAGATAAGGATACTGACAATACAAAGGTCGACATCAATTTAAAAAAATAATCTTCCATCATGTATTTGGATGCACCTTATTTAGTGTCCTTTTAACCGAGGCAGTTTGACCGCAGTACCTTCTGTTGGCAAGACCTTCAAAACTAGTTATTAATGTCAAAATATTCATATAAACAACTCTAGGACATCTTATATTTAGTGTTTACACGTTTTTGTACGTCTGCGAATTTTTGATAATATTGCATGATTACAATCTTCTACTTAATAAGTTTAACCTCTGTGGTCTAGTGGTTAGATCACTTCAGTGGCGGACAAAGCCCGTCAGAGGCCCGGGGCGACAAAGCCCGTCAGAGGCCCGAGGCGACAAAGCTGAATGTGGCCCCCCCAGCTTTAAAAAAAAAGTAGTTTTACAGGCTTTTTATTCAGTTCACATTTGTATGCATAAATAAGTGTTTATGTTTATTTCGTTAAAATCTAGCAAGTGAAATTTAAATTCTAATTAAATAACATACATACCTACTACATGGAATGGATATAGGTAAGGAAAATAAAACACGAATCGATCGACAAAAAAAAAAAGATAAAAAAAATCAAAGATAGTTTTTTTATTTTTTCTAGCGGCTTTAGCGGTATGAGGCTAATGTTTATTTTTCGACTTAAATAGAATGTAAATTTAGGCGTACAAGAGTGAATTACTTGCACTTTATTCATTTAGGGATTCCTGGGGAAGTACCCGCTACAAAGACGGGAATCCCCCCAGCGTATTGGACGCGTTCAAAGTTAAAACAATATTAGTAACGCGTAAAAAGTCTAGATGGCTGTAGTGTTTTGATCTTGATGAAATTATGTAGGTACTAAGCACATTTTTAAAGTCTTGTTTAGGATTTGATCAGGGGAACGCGGAGGCATTTCGGGGCCCCCCAAGATCGGAGGCCCGGGGCGCCCCTGTTAGTCCGCCACTGGATCACCTGTCTCAGATCCAGAGGTCCAGGGTTCGATTTCCAGTGGGAGCAGTTTAGGGCTTGTTCTTAGTCCGCCTGGCTAGCTACCACCAAGTCTGTCACCATAACAACAATGTTAACAGCATTGTTTCGGCAGTTAGATGTAAGATAGCCAGTTCCTCAGTGGTTGAGGATTCCGGGTGAAGCTCGCTTCCACCTTCGGTCACCTGATCATCACTTACCATCAGGTTTGATGCGGGCCAAGAGCTTCCTGGAGGTGGTTAAAAAAAAAAAAAACTTAAAGGCCTGAACTCCACCAAAGCGGTGACGTGCGGAGATGGCCGAAGCGGAGACGAGAAAAGATGTTTTTCAGCTAGGGTTTATCCACCGAAGCTGTGCGGAAGTGCGTACTGGCTAGACTGGAGCGGAGATGTGTGCTGGATAGAGCGGAACTGAGCTACGTGCGGCGAGCGTTAGATGTTGACCGCTCACTGCACGCCGCTCCATCTCTTCTCGTCGCCGCTACGCGCCGCCATCCAGCTCAATCTCGGCAAAGCACAGCTCACATCTCCGCTTCGATCGCGCCATACAAATATGATACATCTCCGCTCAGTAGTATCCACTAAAGCTGAGTGGTCCCGAGATGTGTGAATAACGAAATTCTATTGGTTGTTTAAAACACATCTCTTCTCCTCTTGGTGGAGTCCGGGCCTATTTCATTAATTAATTGACAGACAAGGCACAGCCTAAACCTCTGGGTCTAGAGGCTTGAAATTTTGCACACAAGAACAGTTCTTTTTGTAATGAAGGTGAGAACTAAGGAAGATTTATGACAATTAATACTCCTAAAGGGGTTAAATATACTTTTTGAACTGCTCACCTGTAGACATAACATTTGGAGACACTCGCCAGCATCGTGGAAGAGTATTAAAAAACTAATTAACATACAACAACGAACTATACAACAAACTCAACTCAAAACTATCTGATTTGGATGTAATGTTTGGTTGCCTGCCGAAATATAAAACCTCTAACATAATCATTTTAAACAAGCATTGAAGACGCCAGTGCCAGATGCCAGTGGCCTTGAGTGGTTAGCTTGCGTGTTCTGTGCTGAGCTCACGCAACGCGTCCTAAGTCCAGCCAGTAATAGGACTCGCCCATCAAGGAGCGCTGTGCCAAATTAGACGCATTATTAATTTATTTTACGTAAAACAAAAGGTATTCTAATAAAAAACGTATACTAAAATATACATGATTAAATTATCTTCAAAATGGTGAAGGTTTCAGAAAAATACGCTTGATTGTTTTTGCGTGATTCTCAGTTTTTTATCCGCGTTAGACATGACTTTACAAATTAATTACACTACGTAATATAAACAAAATCTAAAATATTCACAGATTAAGTTATTAAGAAAATGCTCTAATTTTTTTTTTAAATCTAGTATAAAATCATTAAAAGTCGGTTATTGTCGCCTTAAGGCGCGCGTATAAAACTGTGTGCCACCTTTTTGAGACCATCTGATGGACTGGATGATCTGATGACTTGTTTATCAGTCAAAACGGATTGGAACCAAGTACTCACAGCATCTATAAAATATTTACTTGCTTATGTAACTCGATAATTATGGTTACCGACTATGATTAGTAAGATTTTATCGCCGGATAAACCGTGGAAATCAATTTGTTGCCATAACTTGGGTTTGTGCGGAACTGTGAACATTTATTGTGTTGCTTAGAAATATTTTTTTCATTTAATTAGTGATTTCTTTGCCTTCTGTCTCCAGTCTATCCTCTTTCTGTTTTAGAAGGAAAAAAGCGTAACATCTGAAAGAGTCTGGCCAAGCTAAGTCTGCATAAGTAAAAAAACGGTGGAATTTGAAAATCCATAGACGGCAACACCACCTGTCCTACGAAAAAAGAATTTGATACTTTGTTTATCTTTTTGTTTTTGTTAGGTTATTTTGTTTTTATATTTTGATTTATTCCTGGTAAAGAATAGTCACTTTGGCACGATGCAGTGTGGATTTGATACAGTTTTGTCATCGTATGGAGGTAGAGCATAGGTAAGACATAGTCTATTACACATAATCTATTAGGCAAACTATCAAAATCATTAGATTTACTTACAACTCCGAAACTGACATATATTTGACTGATGTAAAAGTATACCATATATAAAACTTTTTGGGGTTGCCCATTTATTCCATTACAAACTTAGCGTGGCCAGACTCTAGGTGCTTTGACACTTTTGACAGATGCCCAGATCTGACGTCACAGTGCTGCCACCTAGTGAACGTTATTTCAGAAAATCCTCAGGTTGTTTGGATGGTCAAATTCGAATAAATTAATACGGACAATTTAACTGATCGTCTGACCTCACCTCAGAGTTTCCTGCTAGATAAAAATCCGTTTGGAAATCCCAAAGACATTGATATATCCTTTACTAACTCTAAAAGGCCGTAGTTATAAAAAAATAACTTATACGCACTGACTCGTGAAGAACGGAAAAAAAAAAACAAAAGTATTAAAGTAATTTGTGTATCAAGATTGTTATCTGTTGTTAATTAAAATTAAAATTATCGCTGTATTAACCGACTTTTGGTCTAGTGGTCGCAAGCACTACTGCTGACCATGAGGTCCTGGGTTCGAATCCCGGGTCGGGCAAAGCGTTATTTGGTTTTTACATATGGAACTTCTCAGTAGCAGCCCGGAGTCTGGATTTGTGCCCGGTTGATGGCAACAGGCTCACCCCCTATTATATGGGATTTAAACAAAACTGGCGAAATGTGGGTGTACCAGGCTGAGTCTGAATTTCATCAATTTTCGTGATGGATAAACGCAATAAAACTTTGCAACAACCAGCCCCGGATCTTGAACTTTTTTGAGGCGGGGTAAAAACTGCCGTCTTGAATTTGTCGCCCCCTGAAGGTGGCACCCGGGGCACATGCCCCGGTTCGCCCCCCCCTTACATCCGGGGCTGGCAACAACACAGAAAGTCAGCAAGAAGTGACATAGAATTTGTAGCTTTTTCAGCGAATCAAAAAGCGCTTCGTGACCCTTCAGCGGAATCTATATTGAGGTCACCAAAAGTTCATCATCGTCATATCAGCTGAAATTCGTCCACTGCTGGACATAGAGAGCAGTGGTGACTTACGAACTGTACTTGGTCGTGGGTTCGAACCCAAGCAGTATACTCTATACTTTGTGTAAATTATTTCATCCCCACTGCTCTCAAAACGGTGAAGAAAAACATCATGATGAAACCGGCATGTCCTAGAACCAAAAATTTGAAGACATGTGACATCTACCAACACGCACTGGGTCCGCGTGGTGGATTACGGCCCACTCCCTCACAGCCAGGCGCGGTCCGAGGGGGGGGGTCCTGGGGGTCATGACCCCCCCCAAAATCTATCACGCTGTCGGCAGCCTTAATGAGAATTCTTGAGCTTTTCTTCATAAGTCGACATAGCAACTAATTCCTAGTTCTTTTTGAATAATCAAAAGAAAATCTAACCTATCCGAGTGTGTGCAAAATTTTCGAGCTCACTTCGCTCGCTTTTGCATTCTGCATTCAGTTCAAAAGTTCTTAGAATTGAAAATATCTAACACAACCTAACCTAACCAAGGCTGGTTGATCAAAAAGTGCTGCTACTGCGACTAATTTGCCCACAACTACAGCCTCCCCTCCCCGCCCCGCATGTAAAAACTGCGTCCCTGAATAGCATAAGTAATGTGGACCTGGAGATATTATAATATGCACAAAAATATTCCTCGGCACCCATGGTGACCCCCCCCAAAATCTTCGGCTGCGACCGCGCCTGCCTCACACTGAGAGGAGGCCTGTGTCCCAGCAGTGGGGACAATATAGGCTGATTATGCTGCACATAGGCGTGGCCACAGCGACCGGTCGTTGTACTTCATGCAAAAAGGTCAAAAGGTCACTCTTTCGCAGTGTTGGGCATAATTCAATAATTTTTTTAATTGTAGAAGCATACAATTAAAATTTTAATTGCAATTGATTTAATTAAATTTTATTTTAATTGTGAGATGCAATTAAAATCAGTTGCAATTAAATCCATTAATTGTCGTTTGAAATTAATTTAATTGCAGTTAAAATTTTAATTGTTATTTACAATTAACTTAATCGTTAATTGTTTATTATAACAATTAAAATACTATTTGATGAATGTAAAAACTTGTAACCCACGAGCACACGAGTAAAGAAACGGAACAGAGGAAGCTTCACAAGAGCGTCCAAAATGTATAACTATTTTTCCAAATTTTATCCAAATCCGTTTGGTCGTTTTTGCGTGATTGAGTTACAAACACACAAACATACAAACTTTCACATTTGTAATATTAGTAGGATAGGATTAATTGTAATTGTAAACATGCATCAAACAATTAGAAATTAATTCATTGCAATTGCAAACTTTTACAATCACAATTTAATTGCAATTAAAACTGGCCATTTAATTGTTAATTGTTTTTTACAATTAATTTTTGCCCAGCACTGCTCTTTCGTAATTTCTTCTTAACTGACCCTACCGGTTCCTATTTAACAAAAACGAATTGTTTTGCATACGAATGGTGACATTTTTTATTGCCAAACTGGCATATAAATAGATTCGTAAGCTAATTTTACTTGTTATAGCTACTCCATACGGGACGCTACTATGCAAAGCTTTGAGGTCTTTGCTTCATTATTGAAGTGAAAACTTCTTTAGGCGCGTTAGGCATTTTTGAGATGGGAAATAACAATTGAACTCGCGACATTGTTACCGACACCTCATTTTTGTAAACGCGATTGTGATCTTTATTTAAGTATATTATGTTACGGATCAATGTTCTATGCAAGTATTTTTACTTTAAAGGTTTTGGAAGTATTTTTTTAAATTGTTCAAGTTTTTACTTCTGTCGGCACTCCCGGAGTGCGACTGTTTTTTTGGTAAAGTTACAAGTCTTAATGTTAACCAATATCGATACATAAATTATAGGAATCGGCCATTAGTGGTCAACATGCAACATGAGGAAAATGATGTAGGTACTTAAATTGTTTTCGCAAATAAAATTCTCGAAACACAACTAGAAACTTTATATACCTACACTTACAGATAAATCTCTGCAAGGTCGCGGACCGGTCTTGCTCGTCTTTTTTTTTTAACACTAAACTTTTTAAGTGACTGTCTGTGTGTTATTTTATTTTGTTTTTAATCTGTGGTAATAAAATGTATTTTAATTAAATGGCTATGTCTTCCGGAAAGGATTGCTGAACAATTCCTCTCCTGGGTTTGTGGATAAGAGCTAATGACCCCCCAATGGCTCTTAAATTAACAAAATTTAGATTTTTATGAAAAGGATGTCACCAAAATCTGCCCAAATAAAGTACCGAGGTACACTTAGTGACATAAAATACACTAGATTATATTGCATTTATATATTTTCCTTCTGATAACCCGGGGACGAGAGTAAATTAACTTTTAATTAATAAAAAGTACGCCATTTTGGCACTCTATCATCGGCATAAGCACTACCTTACATATAAAAAACAGTGGCACTCCGGGAGTGCAGACATAAGTGAAAAAAAAAAAAAAATGGCAGTGGCACTCCGGGAGTGCCGACAGAAGTGAAAACTTGAACAAGATCGCCTTGGTGGAAGAAAAATACTTGTATAGAACATTGGTCCGTAACCTTATTTAAATAAAGAGCACAATCGCGTTCACAAAAAAAACTTCAATACTCAATTCTTTATTGCATTCTATATGTATTACATAGATGGTATAACAAAGTAAAAGATCAATATGGACCCTGTCAGGCACAGCAAAATTAGGAGAGAGGAAGAGGGCTAAGTAGCAATTCAATAAACTTCCGAAAACTTTAAAGTAAAAATACTTGCATAGAACATTAAATCCGTAACGTAATATAAATAAAGATCACAATCGCGTTTACAAAACCTTTAAAGTAAAAATACTTACATAGAACATAGATCCGTAACGTAATGTATCGTGTTCGCGTATCGCGTTTACAAAAATGAGGTGTCGTCACAGTGTCGCGAAATCAATGGTTTAGTCCCATAGTCCCATCTCAAAAATGCCCAACGCGCCTGAAGAAGTTTTCAACTTAAAAAAAAAAAAATTGGGTTTCCTTTCACATACAACTTAAGTAGAGAAAAGAACGAGCATTCGTCACACACACATCGCCAGTTTTTTTGTTTTTGTGACATTGCATCTCGCAGGTCAATCTAGGAGGGTGTCGGCTGTGGGTCCCTCAATAAATTAAGGACACCAGTCAGGGCAAAAAATTTGTAAAATATGCGACTTCTTTCTTTCACTGTAAGGGCTGTTTTATATTACCTCAGGTTTATTTTCGGCAGGATACATCTGCAGCTCTACGAAGCGAGCTCGATAAGTTTTGTACTTCACCTCGTATATGTTAGGTTTTCGTTTGTACATTCACAAGGAATAACTTTGTCAACTTATGCAGACAAGCTAATAACCTGATCTAACTAGAATGCAAGAGCGACCGAAGCGAGCTCGAAAATATTATATTATTTTTTGGCTATTGGCCACAAGTAGTGCGCGCCTGCCCTTAGCCGTCATAGACGAAGGTGGGCCGCCCCTTATATCTGGACACCCTAGGCCCGGGCCTCTTTGGCCTAAGGGAAAATCCGCCACTGCTACTAAGAAATAACACAAAAATATGACTAAAAAAGTAGCTATCAGTGCAGTTTTGCATTCACAAATTCTTGGTTAAAAACTGGGTCCATAAAACCAATATTTATTCGACACGTTTAAAAAAAATGCTGCCAGTGTCAATTAACTTTCCCTCGTAATCCACCTTAATGCCACCTTTTCGACCAGATGCATCTTAATTCAGATAATACCTACATACAATGATTCACCTTCGTTTTCATTGCAACAAATTCAACCAGTTTTTGCCAAAATCGTAAAAGGGAAAAGTCAATATTGGCCGCCATCTTGAAATTCTTGGATGCAACTGACATTTCGTAACGGGGAATTTCGCTTACGTCACAAATAATAAGAAACCACGTTAGGCTGCGTTTCCACCAGAGATGTGCGAGGTAGCTGAGCGGTGCGAGGATGCATAACGAAGCTGTGAAACGGTGCGCAGATCAGCGTTGCGAGGATGTGTAGTGGGCTTTTTTCAGATACGATTTCTCACTCGCATCCATCCCTAATAAACATCTCTCGCACACATCCCTCGCACCCATCCCTCGCTTGTTTTGTACGTACAAAAACCTCGCACCGCTAAGGCGTTTCCACCGGAGCTGCGCTGAGCGAGGCTAGGTAAATGAAGCGATTCTATTGGTTCTTAACAAACACATCCCTCGCTACGAATTCTCGCACACCTCTGATGGAAACGCAGCCTTATGCACCAATGTCTCACCGCCGGCGATAAACAAGAACCGAGTAGAGCTGGCAACTAAAAGCGAGTTGGAGAGCAATGAACAGCGAGTGCATGACGGCGACGAGCGATTTCTTGCTGGACAAGGACGTGCGTATGTTATGTACCAAGCGTGAGTCTCTCAGTGAGTCTTTTGCCCGCCAAGCGAGCGTCGCTAAGTGAGTACTTTGATAGCTTAGCTCTTGTCACTGCGACAAACGAATACTCGCCGGCGCACGGTGGATCGAAAAAAGGCTCTCGAAGACACAGGAGCTTTTTTAAAGTGTCGGTTTTTTTCTTGAAATGGCTTCTAATAGCCAATATCATGCATAAATATATCATAGGTATCTGTACCCTAATTGCGTAATACAACACAATCACAATCTGTTTCGATTTGAAACAGATTGCTAATCCATTGCTTCAAAAGTTGGAAAAAAATCTGCTCAACAACGTAAAATACGCAATTAAGGTACAGGTCGGCAAATTGCTTATTACTTAAATATATATATATTTTTTTTTTGTTTATGAAGCTAATGCTTATATCTCCGGAACCAAGAGAATAACCATAATATCCTCGCACACGGTTGTGTAATTATTTATTTATGATTTTTTTGACATTGACACTAAAAGTTCAAGTTAAAAGTTTAAAAACAGCATTACACCTTGTTTCCCCGAAGGGTTGGACAAAGGTGTACGATACGCGCCACGAAAGATGAGACTTGATCGCGCCCCCCACGCTCTTTTCGATGACGCCCCGGCGCAGACCTCATACCGCTAAAGAGACCTTTATATCGTCTACTGCGCAAGTCAAACCACCTGGTGTGTCAAGTCTCATCTTTAGTGGCATGAACTTGTACCTATAGTAGGTACACCCACATTTCACAAGTTATGTTTTTAGTCCCATGTAACAGGGAGCGAGCCTATTGCCATCAACCGGGCACAACTCCAACTTTGCCCGACCCTGGAGTCGAACCCAGGACCTTATTCTCAGCAGTAGCGCTTGCGACCACTGGAACAACGAAGCTGTTCTCAAAATTTAAAGCATGATTAATGTATTCATCATTATTTATGCGCATCTGTCACGTTATTTCTCAAAAACTGATCAACCAGTTCCGATGCGGTTTTGAGGTGTGTCCTCATGTCAAGGTAACTTTGTGCCTGATGTCATCACTCCATTGTTTGCATTTGTAACATCTTGAGTGATTTGTTTATTATTTCCTACTTTTGTAATAGCTAATTGTATGCTTGACACTAATAATTATGATGTTTAAGTGACAATAGTTCAGTGATAACGAGGCAGACTTGTATAATTGCATAATACATGTGTGAGTACTATGAACATACTATAAAGCTTCCATTTAATGGGTACGTCTTTCATTGACTTGAATGTGCCCTGGCGGCTGAGAGTATGTCATGCTCACTCAAATGTCTCGCTGGTGGTGGCGTGTGTGTTGGGTCGTTAAGGACCTATACTACCTCGAATGGCTTAGCATGATCCTCCGTTATATCGAAAATACTGCAGCATTAATTTTGAAATAAATATATGGTAAAGTTAAGGATTAATGTTAAGTACTATGTTAAACGAAAACACGATTCCATAAAATTTTCTCAATAGAAAAATATTCCAAAGTTACCTCCAAACCGAACAATAAACCGCTGGTATTCATAAAATACTTCAAATTAGATCATGAAATTTTGCATAATAACTGAACTCGCTATAAAGCAGCGACTATGTTTTTTTTTTTTTTTTTCCATTATTTTCGCCGTAAAAAGCAATTATCTAAATTATTGGCGCCTCGGAGCCGCTAGCACCCCACTCTGTCTCGCTCTCACTCAGTCCGCGAGTAGTATAGTGTGAGCGAGGTAAAAAGTGAATTTGAGCTGAGGTAGTATGGGCGCTTAAGGCGACGATAACCGACTTTTAATGATTTTATACTGAAGATCACGTCTAAACAAGTAGTGTTAATGATTTGAAGAAAAAAAAAAGTTAAATTAGAGCATTTTCTTAACAACTTAATATTATAGGAATATTTTAGATTATGTTTGTTACATAGTGAAATTAATTTGTAAAGTTATGTCTAACGCGGATAAAAACTGAGAATTGAATTAAACCTTCACCATTTTAAAGACAATTGAATTTATTGATATTTTAGTATACGTGTTTTATTAAAATACCTTTTGTTTTATGTATAATAAATTAATATTGCGTCTAATTTGGGACAGCGCTCCTTGATGGGCGAGTCCTATTACTGGCTGGACGTACGACGCGTTGCGTGAGCTCAGTACAGAACATGCAAGCTAACCACTCAAGGTCACTGGCATATATCTGCGTCTTAAGAGCGGCCAACCCGTCATACTTTTCATACAAACACTCGTACGTGATTATGGCGTTGTAACACATCTTTCTTTGATTCTTTTAAACTAATGGGTATCTTGTGCACTATATCTAGGTATCTATGAAAGCAAAAAATAAAAATTTTGTGAAACAAATTCAATATAAGCCTCCAAAAATCTGCTATTTTGCACAAATTTTACCTGAATTTTGACCATTCATAATGTACTCATAAATTATAAAATTAAAGAAAATATCTTCATAGAAACCTCGCACAAGTAATGGAGATTCTAAATGACAAACATTTATTTCACAAACTTGTAAGGCGTATTCAAAAACACGTATTTCCTGAAACAAGTTATTTTTCGCACAACGTTATCGCGTTCTCACTTGCTTGTTAGCAATTCTCACTTGCGCTGGATGAAACAACAAGCTTTTCGACCATGCTCGCGTTGACGATATACGGACCAGGAAGGGCCCTCTTAAGTAGGTACTTAATTCCTTTCAAAATAATTGAGCTGAGTGGTTTGAGTTGAGTTTAACTGGCGAGCTGTCGTTAGTTTAATCTCCACTTCTCACATTCATCGTATCTCCCTCTCTGTCTATCCCTTTCGGGGTATACAGGCATGCTATTTGATTATGTTGTTGTCTGTTGAACTAAAGATTAAGGAAGTAATAATATTTATTAACTTAGCAATTAAATCGAGTAATTATACAATGTAATTTATTGACTTCATTAAATAGTTCTTGAATAGGAAAACTATAATAAACTTAATAAGTACTTAGTGGATCGCTTAAGTTTAATAAAATTGATTTGCCAAAATTATTTTTTCTAAAATAAAAGTAATCCTAGTTACGCCTTATTATAACATCAGCTATCTGCCAGTGCGAGTCCCGTCAAAATCGGTCCAGCCGTTTCAGAGATTAGTCGCAACAAACAAAGACAGACAGACAAAAAATACATAAATTGTTTTTTTTGTTGTAAGTAGTATATACTTTCATATTATTATCCATTTAGTAATAAAAAGATGTTATTTTGACATTATAAACAGACGCTTCAATTTTATTTACTTACTAGCTGACCCTGCAAACGTTGTTTTGCCTTATAAATGCTTGGGGTGCACCATCTTTATCATTTATTACCTACCCTACCTACCCTACCTACCCTACCTACCCTACCTACCCTACCTACCCTACCTACCCTACCTACCCTACCTACCCTACCTACCCTACCTACCCTACCTACCCTACCTACCCTACCTACCCTACCTACCCTACCTACCCTACCTACCCTACCTACCCTACCTACCCTACCTACCCTACCTACCCTACCTACCCTACCTACCCTACCTACCCTACCTACCCTACCTACCCTACCTACCCTACCTACCCTACCTACCCTACCTACCCTACCTACCCTACCTACCCTACCTACCCTACCTACCCTACCTACTCTACCTACCCTACCTACCCTACCTACCCTACCTACCCTACCTACCCTACCTACCCTACCTACCCTACCTACCCTACCTACCCTACCTACCCTACCTACCCTAAAACCTTGTCCTAAAAATAACGAACATTTAAAAAAAAGAATTGGCCAAATTGGTCTAGACGTTGTTGAGTTATGCGCTTACCAACATATTTTGCGATTCATTTTTATATTATAGATTTGTATTGTATTACAGGGTTATTACACACATAATACAGGGTTTTTTTTTACATATATGTAAAAAAAAACTGTCCAATCGGAAAGTGGCACATAGGTACTGCAATAAAGTACCAAAAAGTTTATTTTTGGTAACGTTATTGCAGCTGAAAATAAAAAAGTTATAGCTGTTTCAAATTCACATTTTGTGTACCCAAAATCCATTAAAAATTAGCAAATTTTACGCGTTTATAGACACCCGCTAAACGACGGCCGCCCGCGCCCCCACCTGGTAAAATTCTAGATCCGGGGCTGCCAAGCACCGCGGTAGTGCGTGGCAGACCCGGATCTAGATTTTTTTTGAGGCGGGTCAAAATCTGCCTTATCGCCCCCCTGCGTATATGCCCCCCGCCAATCTTTTATGGGGATGCGCTAAGTTAGCCCCGCGAAATTAAAATTCTCAAAATGAAAATTTTGGCAGCAACATGTTAATCAAATTGTATCGATCGATAAAGCGTCAATTCAACAGGGGCGCCAAAACTGTTGTAAAAAACAAAAAAAAAATAGAAAGATAATAAATGTGCTGCGCGTCTCATTTATTGCAAAGTTGCGGTGTGCTGGGTGGTGCACTTGTCTGCTACGCTTGAATTTTCGTAGATTTTTCCCCTTTTTGGGTCCTTATTTATATGATAAAATTAATAAGATTCTTGAAATGTACTCTATGAATAAAGTTACGATGAAGAAATCGGTATCTCTGTGGCTTTGGAAGTTAACGTACGATCAAACTGAAAATATACTTACCATCTTAAAGTAGTGATACAACAAATTGTCGGCTTTATATACTATGGACACTATAAAAGAATCTACTAGCAAAGTCTATTTAATTCTCTACACACCCTCTCACACACATACACTCACCTTCACCTTACACACTCAGAGGACAGCAACCCTTTCATTTTTCTTTTTTTAAGTAAATTAAGTTCATATTTTAATATAAACTGTTTCCTTTTGTTCGTAAGCTCATACTCGCATACCCAGTTCAAGGGCTTGAGGCGCTGCATGCTGAAACACAGGCTATAAACCTAGTTTGGCAGCAGATGCTAATAATTGGACACAATTGTTACTAAATTAATTTAAGCATAATAATTTTAAGTAGCTAAAACAAATTGTGTTACATGTTTACTATTTCTGGTCTAATAAATAAATAAATAAAATTTGTCGCCCCCTGAAGTTGGCGGCCGGGGCATTGCCCCCTCCCCTAGATCCGGCTGCGTGGAGTAAAAGACATCAACGCGTTGATTACTGCGGTGCTGATTTTTTTTCAAGTTTTCACTTCTATCGGCACTCCCGGATTGCCACTGTTTTTTTACATGTTGTAGAGATAGATGTAGCACATAAATCTTGATGTTTTAAAAATGGAAAAAATGGAAAGCATGCGTTGCGTGTTGCTAGTATAATTATTGTTGATTATTTTGTCCTTTCGCGTCTAGCTTAGTTTACTGCTATGCGAGCAAATCGGCCCATGCCAACTTACTGCCATGGGCGTAAAACAGGCTTTTAATTAACACGTCCTTAGGATGTCAGAAGCTGTCATTTTCCTTAAGTAAATATTGTCATGTAAAACCTAGATTATTTTGTATTTCTTACACATTTACATAATCAGCCTATACTGTTCCCACTGCTGGGACTGCGGCCTCCTCTCTGTGAGAGGGAGTGGGCCGTAATCCATCACGCGGGCCCAGTGCGGGTGGTCGCGGGATGTCTTCGAATTTTGTATATATTTCAGAAATCCCCACCGACAAATCCCTACAAGTGGGTTTTTTTTTCCCAGAAATCCCCACTAGTTAAAAGGTTGGGTTAGGTTAGATTAGAACTGTCACTCCCTACGCACGAGCCGAGTGAGCGAAGCGAGCGGTGCCGCGGCAGCGGCTGGCGAGTGCCGAAAACGACTAGAATATTAGAAAAAAGTAGTAGTAGTAGAGTTTATTTATGGAGTGGGGATTTCTAGAAAAAAAAAATAACAATGCCCACTGGTGGGGATTTGTCGGTGGGGATTTCTGGAATAAACCGAATTTTGCTTTACACTAACGTTCCCATTGCCGGGACACAGGCCTCCTTGAGGGGGAGTAGCTGGAATCCACCACGAATGGACGTCACACATATGTCTTCGAATGTTTTGTTCTGGATATTTCCGGCCGGTTACCTCACGATATTTTTATTCGAGGACTAATTAATTATGCAAGAAAGAATCAATATTGCTACACAAACTATAAATAACTAAGTCAAAATCATACTTTTATCTGCCACTCGTCATGCAAGAAGACTTTTGGCCACAGGACGTGGTGTTCCGTCGCTTCCGCGGACAAGTTCCACAAGACGGCACTAAGTCAAGCTAGTGCATAGTGAAGTGCTACTAACATAGTCTAAGCCTTATTTATTAACACAAGTTTTGTTTATATTAGAATATGTATGTTTAGGTTAAGGTATTTTTCTATGGGCCTGTGTAGCCTGCAATAAATGGTATTATTATTATTATAAATTTTTCGTCTATAAAGTTCCCACTGCTGGGACACAGGCCTCCTCTCTTCGAGAGGGAGTGGGCTGTAATCTACCACGCTGGCCCAGTGCGGGTTGCTAGATGTCAGATGTCTTCGAATTTTTAGTTCTAGGACATGCCGGTTTCCTTACGATGTTTTCCTTCACCGTTTTGAGAGTGTGATGAAATTATTTACACAAAGTAAAGCGCCTGCCTTGGTTCGAACCCACGACTTATAACTCGGTAAGTCGGGGCCGTTACCACTGGGCCACCATTGCTCTCTGAAAAACGAAGTAGTTCAAATAATATTTCCAGTAAGTATTTTTAGTATTTTTTTTACTTGTTTATCTCTTAGACCAAATAAAAAACCAAGACAGAGCGCTGCGAACAATACAGTGAAGCATGTCAAAACTACACCTCCGCTCTGTGCATACACGCTCACACGCACACATTTACAACCATTTACAATCAAACTACAATTATTCAAAAACTCAAACTCAAAACATTTATTTCAATTAAACTCACAGACACTTTTGAATTGTGAAAGAGTCGGTCAGTTAGTCAGAAAGTTGAAGCTGGTTGCCCATTCCAAAACGTATATCTCTATAGAGAAGAACGGGCAAGAAACTCCAAGGACACTCTTTTAAATACAGATATAACAAAATTCTGGGTACATTATTCTTGTTGCTTCTATATGTGAGAACAATGTATGTACAAAAAATAATCAAAAGCAATTGAAATCATAAGATTAAAAATAAGCCCTGGCAGATAAGAGATGACCAGTCTCAACTGACGGCGCCCGTGCACGAACATGACGCGTGGATCAGCACCATCCAGCTCAACCATTTTATAGGGAACCGAATGATCCAACACACTCGCCACCATCAGCGAGACATTTAAGTGAGTATGACATATTCTCAACTGCCATGCTCTTTCAAGTCATCATACATCTTAATAATTCAAACTACATCTCACTAAGTGCACACAATGTTTACGAAACCGGCCTCAAATCCACTGTTGACAGCGCTCTGTCTAGGTTTTTTATTTGGTCTGAGGTTTACCTAATAAACGAATAAAAGAGCAGGTACCTACCGGATGTTATTAGATAATTGTTGGTACATTCAATTGTATATATAATACCACGGTTCGCGCTGTGCAAATATTGTTTTTCCTGGTATTATTGCAAGGTCTGATCATTTTGACAAGGCCTGGTTTTTTATGTAGTTTATCCTGTAAACTTACGTGGCATAAAAAATAAATATATTTTAGGTATACATTTTTTATGTTTTATTAAGTACTAACAGCCGCACGGATCGATCGATCAGGTAAAGCTACGCTTGCCGGGGTTGGTCCGTGGACGGGTGACCATTTCTACATACCGAGACTCCTCCGTGCCTCGGAAAGCACGTTAAGCCGTTAGTCCCGGTTGTCATTCGTGGGTCTTTGACAGTCGTTACGGGTCGTCAGAAGCCTGAAAGTCTAACAACCAGTCTTACCAAGGGGTATCGTATTACCTAGTTACTGGGTTGTGGAGGTCAGATAGGCAGTCGCTCCATGTAAAATACTGGTATTCAGCTGTATCCGGATAGACTGGAAGCCGACCTTAACATAGTTGGGAAAAGGCTAGGTAGATTTTTGATGGCGGCTGTACACTCCTGTCCGAGTGCTCTCGCTAGTTCTCGCGAAAAAGACTCGGGTGAGGGGGTTCTGCCCGAGTGCGGCCATATACCTACACCACTCTCGCCCAGTTCAGTTGAAGTTGTGAAGCTGCTGCTGTTGCTCTATGGAGATAATTAGAGTGTACAGCAGCAGCTTCACAACTTCAACTGAACTAGGCGATCATACCTTGGTGGCAACGCTAGAGATGCGTAAAGGCAGCCTGCGAAATTCAAATTTTCTTTCCTTTTTTTGCAATTTGCAAGTCAGTATCAGGTTGTATGTTGATCTAATTCGCGGCCGTTTCAAATATTTATTTATATAGAATTGTAATTATAAAAACTTTTTACAAAAAAAAAACAACCGACTCCGGAAGTCGGTGTCTTGGGTTCTGTATTTTCGTTTTCTGCCACCGACTTCCGAAATTAAAGTTATTTTTCACTTTGTAGTGTTTTTTTTTTGTAAAAAGTTTTTATTTTTCACTTTTTAGTTGTGGTACCTACCCTACACACATTCGAATACCACTACCTGCTACCAGTGTCAGGAACTTATCATATCATCTACATACTAAGTGGGAAAAAAATACGTATTTTGTAGCTAACTCAAAAACTACCCAAGCAAAGGTAATAAAATTTATATGGGACCAATTTGAGAGCATACCCTTTCAAAAAAAAAAAAAAATTTTCAAAATCGGTCCTCAAATGACGGAGAAATCGGTGGACATACATAAAAAAAAAACCATACGCTACGAACATAATTATAACCTCCTCCTTTTTGGAAGTCGGTTAAAAATCACTAATACAACTCTATAAGTAAATATTACCCTATTGAATGACTATTTCATGAACTCATGACATGTGAGGCGAATTCTAACTTAGGGAGTTGTATTGCTGATTTTAATGATTAATATCTGGATGACCTTTGCTCGGTTTTTTTTTTTTTGAACGACCTTTTCTGAAAATGAAACCTAGCTAAATCAATTTATCGTCCTCGAAACCCCCTGCATACTAAATGTCATGAAAATCGTTGGAGCCGTTTCCGAGATTCAGATTATATTTATACATAAAGTTAGTTCTGTTTTTTATTTTATGTATTCTGTTTTCTCTTTTACTCTTACACACGTTGTCTACATCTTTTTAACTACTTTCCTATCGCAGGTATGCTGGAAGAGATTTCTATAGAATACTAACAAAAAATATAGACGTCATTTAAAAGTGTTTGCGGAATACCTACCTAATTTATAGAATTAATTTAACATAATTCCCGCATCACCTTTGTACGTATTTTTCTGTTCCTTTCTTCTTGTCTGTTTATATGTGTGAACATAAACTGTTAAATAAATAAATAAATACAAGAATTGCTCGTTTAAAGGTATTAGATAGATAATTCTGTAAAGCCATATTTGTTACGGTCGCGAATCATATTTTAATCAACATACAACCTGACACTGATCTACAGATTGAAAAAAACTAAAGAAAATTTTAATTTCGCGGGCTAGCTGGCGCATCTCCCTTACCTTAAGTTTCACCAAAAAAAAAAAACAATAGACGTGGATATATTTATTATCCTGTACCCTAATTACTTATTTTCGAAATATTTTGACAGTTCACCAACATTCATTGCGTTATTTACGTTGCTGAGCAGATTTTTTTTTCCAACTTATGAAGCAATGGATTAGCAATCTGTTTCAAATCGAAACAGATTGTGATTGTGTTGTATTACGCAATTAGGGTACTGTTCCACTTAGCTATTTCTGAAGAGCTATAAAAAGCCCTGAAAGAAATCGACACGTGTTTCACCTCTCAACGAGGCATCCTCAGGATGACGATTGACTTGTCGCGAACCCGGCGTGTTGCCGAGCACCGAGCGCTGAACGCAAAGTACACTGAAGTTACACAATTCACGGAGGTTATTTACGTTGCAATAACAGCTCGATAAAACTCAAAGTTTGTGAACCTACAGTGTAAATGAAGACGTGCTCCAATGAGGCAACACTATTATAAACAATAAAACCGGTTCACGTTGACGTAAGGTTGTGACAAAATTGACGTAATCTGCGCCCGCGCTGAATCAAGGGCGTTTCCCAGACGTCTTATGTTTGCTTAATTTGTTTGCATCTTATTGATTGAAGACTTTCTTAGCTTGGAAGATCCGCTTTGCTTTGGTATATTTAATGAAGTGCAAAATTATAACTTTATGTCTATAGACCATATTTGAATACATACGTACCTACATATTTAATTTATTTGTATTAATTAATTTTATTTTTGATTTTATTTATTCTTATTCATTATCTCTCATAATAAATAATATAATTTGATAGCTACAGTAACAATTAACAATAATGATTCTATTCTATTGATTTGAAGCATGTTTTGTAATGTAATTTATTAATTTTATTTTATTTTGGAGTGCCCTTACAGGATGCATGTTTGAAACATAAAATCATATTCCAACCTCTGTACAACATTTATTTGTGTTAATTAATTTTATTTTTTATTTAATTTATTCTTATCATTTAATTATAAGTTACTCATAATAAATAATATAATTTGATAGCTACAGTTACAATTAACAATAATTATTCTATTCTATTGATTTGAAGCATGTTTTGTAATGTACAGTCGCCAGCACATCAAGCTACCCGAAACTGTCAAATTTTCCCAATCAACTTTGAACCTTACATATCTGCGATAAAGTTGAAAATCTATGACATAAATTTGACAGATTGTAGTAGCTTGATGTGCTGGCGTCTGTACCATGAAATGTAATTTATTAATTTTATTTTGTTTTGCAGTGCCCTTACAGGGTGCATGTTTGAAACTAATAATCTTATTCCAACTTCTGTGCAACATGTTTGCAATAAACTGATTTGATTTGAGTTCATTTTAGGTACTTATAGTCAAAAGCTTGGAAAACTGACAACTCCTAGTCGTACCTTACCCCTTGATAAGGTCAGATAGACAGTCACTCCATGTAAAATATTGGTATTCAGCTGCATCTTGTTAGACTGGAAGCCGACCCTAACATATTTCGGAAAAGTTTTTAAGCATCCTTGTTTCCGTTATTTGGAGTCGGAATTCCTAAAATTTCGGTGCCAATTTAAGCTATCTTGGGTTGTCAGTTCTAGTAAGACAAATACAAACCATTTATTTCAATGACACCATTTACAGGCATTTTTGAATTGTCAAGGAGTCAGTCAAAAATATGAAGCTAGTTGCCCATTCCAAAGCGTAGTAGGTACCTATGGAGAAGAACGGGCAAGAAACTCCATGGACACTTTTAAATAAAAAAAATGTTACAAAATATTGCTTACATTATTCATGTTGAAATTATACATGTGAGAACAATTTAGAAAGACGTGCACGTTAGAAGCGTCCGTAATAAAAAGATAAAACAAAGAACAATACAAAAATTCAAATAAATTAAACTACAACTGTACCCCTATTGCGTAATACACGATCAATCACAACTTGTTTCGATTTGAAACCTTGCTAATCCATTGCTTCATAAGTTGGAAAAAAAATCTGCTCAACAAAGTAAATAACGCAATGAATGTTGTTGAACTGTCAAAATTAAACGAATTTGTCATAATCGTTTACCAAAATAAGTTACGCAATTAGGGTGCTGGTCGATGGCGGGCGCCTTCTACCAATCTCTTGTTCCGTAAAGTTAAAATTAACATGGAAATTAGCATTCGTTTGTATTCGGAAATCCGATGATACCCGAGGGACATTAAGAAAATAGAAATACTGTACACTGTTATTGAATCTTTAGACAATCATAAAGCTGTCAAATGAGCGTTAAAGGGCCTTTGTTAATTTCGTAACCGACTGTACCTATCTCGTAATTAATCTTCTTTTGTTAACCGACTTCAAAGTGGAGGAGGTTATTAATTCGTCTGTTTTGTATTGTTTGTTTTTGGGTCAAGAGTATGTCAAACTTAAATCTTTTAACTATGATTTTTTTTTTGAAAGGCAAGTTCATTTGTTATTTTTATGAATAATAAAAATACTATGATACCTGTAGTATAATATTATCATCGTCATAGCCGAAAGACGTCCACTGCTGAACATAGGCCTCCCCCAAGCACCGCCAGTTCGATAGGTCTTGCGCTGCTGCATCCAGCGGATTCCCGCTCTGGGTGGAGTGGGAGGGCGTGTCAGACTCTTACTGACTAAAACCCACCCGTGTTCCTTCAGTTGCCATGTTGCCGGGGGCCACGATTTCCCTTTCGGCCTTATTCGCAACCCAGCTGGCTTCGGCCCTAGCGGACCCCGTCAATTCTGTTGACATCTCTTTGAGGCGCGCGTGGAACACAACGCGCCGTCGACCCGGGCCTGGTCCTTTTCGGGCGGCGAGCTACCCATTGCTCACCGTCCGCAAGCCCGCGCCTGCGGTGGCCGGAAATTGGCTCGCGATTCCTGACGCCCAGGGCGTCTCCTCCTGCGGCGGTTAGGGGCGTGAGGGCGCGAATTTTGTCTTTTCCTCACACGTTCCGCCTCCTCCTTCGCGAGCATTACTGCTTCTCAGAAGGAGGTGACGGCCTCCCATTTCCTCTCGCTCCGTACCATGACCCGAATCAGTGCCGGACGCGAGAGATCACCGGCGCCGATCGCCTTCACGAGGACACGGCGATGCTCTGCCCAAGACGGGCAGACCTTTAGCGTATGCTCCACCGTGTCCTCCGGGCGGCCTCTAAGCCCCCTGAATCCGCGACTGCTTCTCTATCATATCATTCCTCACACAATCCATCCATCTTTTCTTTGGCCTTCCTCTCCCTCTCCATCCATCAACATGACTTAATTTATAAGAATGCCAGATACTTAATTATGTATTATTAATATATAACTTTACAAGGAAAAGAGGTCCTATAGAAATTCTACAAAACTACTCAAGGATTTTACCGAGGTTCTTGTTATGATGACCTATATGACTAATAACTGTAAATTACACGTTAATTAATATTGACAATAGCATCATAATGTAGGTACCTACTTATTTATTTATATTTAGGTCAAGAACACGGTAATGAGTAGGTGTGTTATTCATATTCAACGGTTGTTTTGACTCATTAGGTACAGACGCCAGCATATCAAGCTACCCGAAACTGTCAAATTTTCCCAATCAACTTTGAACCTTATACTTCAGCGATAAAGTTGAAAATCTATTAAATAAATTTGACAGATTGTAGTAGCTTGATGTGGTGGCGTCTGTACCTCTCGTACCTGATTTTGAAAAGCTTTTTATACCTGCGCATAGTAGAATCTTGAGGAGAAAAGCTGAGAAACATGAAGACGCTGATTTTGTAAAATCAAATCAAAACATAAATATTTTACATGGGCACTTATGAAACGTCAGAAGCTAGGTGTAGATCGGACGCTCTCAATCGACTTGGAAATATATAGAGTTGTTAATACTCTTTTAACTTAATGTAATTTATTTTTAAAATGGTAGAAAAGCCGCTAAAGTCGCAGGCACGACAGATAGGAAAATAGTTTTACAGCTCTTTAAGTTCACACGGAAATCAAAACAAAATAAACAATAAAGTACTTAGTTCTGAATTCAAATTATTATTCAAGATAAATCTAATAATTGATGGACATGAAAATTAGCATTCGTTTTTATTCGGAAATGCGATGATTCCCGAGGGACATTAAGAAAATAGAAATACCATATTAAAAGTTGTAGATAGTTAGCTTAGTGAAGAAGATTGTCTGGGTCATACCACAGAAACTTCCACCATACCATTGTTTCTGTCGCCAAGCAGGTTTTGTATTCTATTTCGATAGATGGGTGCTATACCTACATTTCTTGTAAATGTTGACATTCAACAAAATTGCGAATAATAAAAGTCGGCTACTTGAAATAAATGATTTCACTTTGAATTTGAGACATGAACCAGCCCCGGGTTTAGATGTTTTTGACGCGGGGCAAAAACTGCCGTCTACCGCCCCGCGCCAATCTTTTATGGGGATGCGCTAAGTTAGCCTGCGTAATTAAAATGTGCTGCGCGTCTCATTTATTGCAAAGTTACGGTGTGCTGGGTGGTGCATTGTGTGCTACGCTTGAATTTGTCACCCCCTGAAATTGGCGCCCGGGGCACGTGCCCCGATTTGCCCCTCCTAGATTCGGGGCTGCATGAGACATTTTAGTTTCGTCTCTACGATGGCAACGCACTTGTAAAATCTCTGAGTTCGAACCCAGGCAGGCACTCTACTTTGTGTAAATAATTTCATCACCACTGCTCTCAAAACGGTGAAGGAAAACATCGTTAGGAAACAAGCATGTCCTAGAACCAAAAAATTCGAAGACGTGTTTTTTTAAACAATTTTCAACAATTTTTTAATTTGTTTTCCACAGTGCGCCTCTGCATCGTGGAAGGTCGTGGTCTCTACAAGCGTGCGCCCACGCACTGTCCAGTGCTGGACAAAGAGAATGCTGGCGTCGAATGTGTGTTGGGAACTGACAGGTAACTATCATCCATTGATATCTATCTTAAGAGAATTCAGTGTACCAGCTTGCTTCGCATGACCAGAATAGAAACGGCTTTTGTCGAATTTCCCACCCAAAAAAAAGGGGTTGTAAATCAGGTGAGTAGGTAAGTCCTCGCAGTTGGAGCATTTTAGGCTAAATAAATTGTCAAATTTGACACGTAGACCAATATGTAGCGGTTGCAGCTTATCCTAATATTATAATGGAAAAATAATCTAAATCGATAATAAAGAGAATGAAATCGATTTGTCAATTACACGGGCACGTTACTACACGTGTGTTGTTTTATTTATTTATATGAAACTAACTTCCGCCAGCGGCTTCGCCCGCGTACCTATATCTTACAAAATTATAAACATAACATAACATCACGCCTTGTTTCCCCGAAGGGTTGGGCAGAGGTGTCCCTGTAGCAGGTACACCCACATTTCGCCAGTTATGTTTAAGTCCCATGTAATAGGGGGCGAGCCTATTGCCATCAACCGGGCACAAATCCAGACTCCGAGCTGCTACTGAGAAATTTCAGATAGAAAAACCCACAAAATTATGGCCTATGTTAATCAGTGATAATATAGCATCGGTCCAGTAGTTTTTGAGGTTATCCATTACAAACAAACATACAAACAAACATACAAAAAATAAAATGTTTTCTCTTTTTAACATTAGTTTAGATTGGGTCAATTGTTGTCGGTGGATTACGGCCCACTCCCTTTCACAGAGAGGAGGCCTGTGTCCCAGTAGTGGGAACCTTGTAGGCTGATTATGCTATCCTAAGCTATCCGTTCTTCGTTGAAAGGCTTTTTCTAATAATTGAATCATTTGTTTCCAGGTTAGACTGTCTCCGTCGCATTAGCAAAGGCACGGTGGACTTCGGAGTGTTCAGCCCCGAGGACCTGGTGGCCGCGCAGTGGGCCAACATTGACGTGCTGGTCACTAACGAGCTGAGGTTTAGGAAAAGTAAGCTACCAGTTTTATCTTTCTCTTACTAGCTTTTGCCCGCGGTTTCGCCTGCGTGGAGATCGGAAATTATTCCACGGGAACGTGCTACCGTCAGCTCCGACACACGACTGGAGTTCACTCCTAAGAATTTTATGTCTAATTAAATTTCAGTAAGAAATTGTTATTATGTTGTGATCTCAGGTAGATTCTTATTAGGTTCGTGTTAAAATACTTATTTTGATCCATTAACAGTGTTAAAAGTTAATTTAGAAGGAAATTTTAGCAAATTGAAATTGTCATAATTACGTAACTTGAAAACTCACTGTTTTGTTTGTAAAGATATTTCTTTAATTTTGGTCTTAAATTAAAGGTCTAAATTTAAAACCATTTGTCACGTTAAGTTGATGAAAATTGGCCCGCGGAACAAAAAGATACTGTCATTCAAAGGAACGTAACGCCTCACTTTTAGTTAACGCTCGATTTTACTCCTCATAAATTTTTTATGAGGGGGGCTAAATATGAAAATCGTTTCTTAAGGAGTAAACTCCAAAAAGTCGTGTGCCAAACCTCCAAATCCATTCAGCCGAAGGTGTAAAAAAGTAACAGACAGATAGACAGACAGACAGTTATTTTATGATTTTTTTGTGCTGTGCAACCTGAATTGCACTTTATTGTGTCGTGTCAAGAGTTGCTTTTTATTTATATGATTTTGCGGAGTTGATCATCTGTCTTCATCTTCTGCAAAAGTCGATCTTCAACGTAAAGCAACGCTTGCCGAGGTCAGTCTGTGGATGGGTGACCATCTATTACATACCGAGTGCCCTCCGTGCCTCTGCCTCGGAAAGCATGTTAATCCGTCGGTCCCGGCTACAACCGTCGGGCAGTACCACGTCCCCACTAGACACAACACCCCTCTGGTCGGAGGATCCTCCCTTTTCTGTAGAGGATGAGTAACTTTCCACCCTGTTCCTTATACCTCTTAACACGTTCCGGGACACTTGACTATTTGCAAATGTCATGATATGTCACTTCAAAATCCCATACATTTTGGCCGTACGTGCACATGCCGTGACACTAAATATCAACATCATTGTACTTGTATGGCTCAGTCTACGCCTGTCGGCGGTGTGAAGGAGTTGCATAAGCACTGTGTTTGTGTGTTGAAAAATGACTTGAAAAGAGTTTGCCGTGACACCTACGAACGAAGGAAGTCGCGTGATGTGACACTAGATCATGCTTTCTAGGATTGTTATGGGCAAGCAACGGCTGCCGACGGTTTGCCAGATTATATGAAATAAAGTTCACCGCCCTTAGCCGTACTGTCACGTAACGATATACCGAGATAACGTCGAGAGGCGGCCTGTCCCGGAACGTGTCAAGATTTTTTTAATGTTTCGCAGGACCATTTGCCCGCAATATTGTAGCAGTAGTCAACAGGCGGATCTTGCCAGACCATTCCTCCACCCTGCATGCTGTACTCAAGAACACTACCCTCTGTCATCCAGGGGAGACCATGGATGATTTGAGGCCACTCAGTGAAACATTATCTGGGGTATGTAACATTTATTTTTATATAAGGTTTTGCTATCACATAATTTTATTCAATGTCAGTCGACATTGAATTTATTGGTATTGCTATAATTATTCTGTTGTTGCCTCAGACCAAATAGAAAACCAAGCAAACTATACGGTGAAGCATGCCAAAACTACACCTCCGCTCTGTGCATACACGCTCACATTCACACAACCATTTACAAAATACATTTACAATAGAACTACAATCAAACTACACCTCACTAAGTGCACACATGTTTACGAAACCGGCCTCACGTCACTGTTGACAGCGTTATGTCTTGATTTTTATTTGGTCTAAGGCAGCCCCGGATCTAGGGGGGGGCAAACCGGCGCACGTCCCCCGGGCGCCAACTTCAGGGGGCGACAAATTCAAGCGTAGCAGACAAGTGCACCACCCAGCACACCGCAACTTTGCAATAAATAAGACGCGCAGTACATTTATAAATCTTTCAATTTTTTTCTGTTTAAAAACTGTTTTGGCGCCCCTGTTGAATTGGCGCATTATCGATCGATAGAATTTGATTAATATGTTGCATCATGTAGTTTCATTTTGAGAATTTTTTTATTTCGCGGGGGCTAACTTAGCGAATGAAAAGATTGGCGGGGGCGGCAGGCGACAGTTTTTGCCCCGCCTCAAAAAAAATCTAGTTTCGGGGCTGGTCTAAGGTAGTTAATTGATTCAGACGTGACCTTGCAGAAATCCATTACAAAATACAATAGATATGGATATATTTAGTAACCTGTTCCGCTTCGCTATCGCCTGTAACGCAGCGTGTTCAGCGCTCGGTGTGGCAACACGATGTGTTCGGGTTCGCGACAAGTCAATCGTCATCCTGAGGATGCCTCGTTGAGAGGTGAAACACGTGTCGATTTCTTTCAGGAGTTTTTTATGGCTTTTAAAAATAGCGAAGCGGAATAGATGACTAAATATATTCACGTCTATTGTATTTTTTGGTCTAAGGTTGTTACATACAAATTACAATGCATATGTTTTTTTTCCTATAACTTGGTCCTAAAATGTTCATATTCTTGAGTAAGTATACTTAAGTACTTACAAGCTATGAAGGATCAATACTCAACCACGTCTTCTGTTTCCAGTACCTAGAGTCCCTGGTTCTGGAGCGGTCCTGTGACCCGACCAGGTCTAACACTGAGAATAAACTGAAGGCGCTGGCTGACTTCTACGGGAAGGCCTGCAAGGCCGGACCCTGGGTGCCCGACAAGTTTAGAGATGCTGAACTTAGTAAGTAGTGGTATAGTCCCAACCTGCATTCTGGAATGCCATCCGGGTGCCCGTCCGCCTCCGTCAAGCCCTGATGGCATTCCAAAATGCCACTTTGACGTAAAGCGAAACGTCAATGTAAAAATTCAAATTCAAAAGTCATTTATTCAAACCAGGCTGAGAATTTTTCGAACGTCAAAAATTACATAAGACAGTCCCCCAAAAACGCCCACCCTTCACCACTTCCTAGTGTTTTAGCTGGGAAGAAGTGGCGCAACAAACTCCCCAGCAGCACAGCTGTCTGTTCAGTTAGAAAAACTTTATTCTATAGCTATGCTTGGTTCTTATGCAAAATAATTTATATTACGCAACACAAAACATTAAATTATTTACTAAAAACCGCGGGACTTGAGGGTTGACAAAAGGGTAGAGATAGATCGGTTAAAGAGATATTTTAAATATCTTTGTAGCTACACAGATAAAAAGCGTTGAAAGTCCCGTTGTTGTTGTAGTTTTTATGATACGTACCAACGTACCTACTGACCGTTCTCTATAACTTATCCCTTGCCGTTTTGGCACCATTGCTTGTCAAGCTTAGTTTCAATACTAGTAGAGTTAAAGAAAGGGTGCCAACATGACGGCAAAGGACACCTTATATTGACCGGTCCTGTACTGTAAAAATTATGTCAGACATTACAAAGATAAACATTTTAATATCGCACGTTGTCCTAAAAGTTTCATAACTATATGGCAACGCAAGATCTTCTCTTTGGAAGAATGGCCCTTTGTTATATAGTAACTTGTGTAAAACGGTGAAGGAAAACATCGTGAGGAAACCGGCATGCAACCAAAAATTCGAAGACGTGATATCTACCAACCCGCACTGGGCCCGCGTGGTGTACATTACAGCCTACGGCCTCACACTGAGAGGAGGCCTGTGGGCCCAGCAGTGGAAATATTATAAAAGTAAAATAAAAGTTCGTTTTTCCAACTGCCTTGTAATTTTTTGTCGCGTTATGATATGGTATATTATGAAACCACGGAGGACTGTACAATACTAGGGCTCTACAGAAAGTTATCGAGAAGCATCGTAATATACATTATCACTTGATCATACACTGCAGTGGTCAAGTAACTACAGTACTGTCTTAACTAGATTCAACATAAAGCGCGATATAATTAATTATTAGCGTCCTTTTCACATCTTGAAACCAGATTTGGACCCTCATCCCGTCTTATCTCCACAGAACGCCTCTACCCTTCCCTCTGCGCCGCCTGCGCCCGATCCTGCACAGCTGGTGACCGCTACTGGGGCAACACGGGCTCCCTCACCTGCCTCACTGATGGCCAGGGAGATGTCACCTGGGGAGAGGCCGATGACGTCGCTTCTTACTTCAAGGTACATAACATAACGCACTCACCGAGTTTAATCTATAAATTCCGCGGCATTTCAAAGAAGACATGCACATTCATTCACACACACAAACGCATATACACATATACACACAGGCACACAAGCAAACAACTATAGTTACACAAAAAGCCTAAATTTAATTTTTAGTCACCTTTTGTAAACAGTCGTCTCAATATTGTTGATAATTGGGAAAGAGCGAGATAGCCACAGCACAAGTATTATCAATTACTTACTGGGGATGCCTCATTTATAATTCATGTAATTATTTTGGGACAAATATACATTTTACATTTTCATTTGTGCAGCCTGAAGTGGGAGGGGGTAGATATAGTACAGGTACATATATTTCTCTAGGTATATTTTAAGTCTCATGTAACAGGAGGCGAGCCTATCAATAGACTTTGCTGTTGAGAGCTGTTACAGAGGATTTCTTAGTGGAGACATTGAATATCCGACCCAAGGATTTTATATTTAGGACCACAAGTCGCGCTTGAGAGTACTGTACCATCGAGCGACTAGGACTGTCTTTAAACTATGTAAATAGTACATCGGGCACATAACAACTTTTTAAACAATTTGGAGACCCGTTTTACTTATGACATGCAACAACCGGCACTGTTCCTCTGCTGGGCAAAGGTCTACCCCAAATTCTTCAAAATATTCCTTTCTTGGGCTCCTTATTTAGTTTAGTTAAGTTCAATCGCCTCTGTGGTGTAGTGGTTAGACCACCTGTGTCCAACCCAGAGGTCGGGGCAAAATTTCCTCGGTTTGGTTGGTGGTATGGCTTGTTCTAAGTCCGCCTGGCTAGCTACCATCATCTTATCTAAGTCTGTCGCCATAACTACAATGTTAACAGCATTGTTGTGTTTCGGCAGTTAGAGGTAAGATAGCCAGTTCCTCTGTGGTTGAGGATTCCGGGTGAAGCTCGCTTCCACCTTCGGCCTGATCATCACTTACCATCATGTGTGGTGCAGGATAAGAGCTTCCACTTGGAGGATAAAAAAAAAGTTGAGAGAGTTAGCAGGAATGTATTCTAGTAAAAATATTGGCCATAGTCTATCTTTGAACATCCAAATCGAATGTCCAATTCCTGAATGAATGATAACAAGTCCTTCTCTACCAGATTCAGGAAAATCAAACTCTGACCGGATCTGACAAGTTTGTGTATCTCTGTCGCGATGGAACCTGGCGCGACCTGACGCAGGAGCCCTGCATCTGGCTACGAAGACCTTGGAACGTTATTGTGGCTAAGAGGTATTTATAAATGACAATTTTATGTATATTTTGTTTAATAAACCACGTGTTTTCCACCTTTTCAATACGGGTAACCGACTTGATGTTTGACTAACTTACTATCAGTTATTTGGTTAAGAATCGGACGATAGTTGATTTGGTAATTTTTGCCTTACTTAAATTTTTTCAAAATCTAAAGGCACTGTTACTTACCGGTTTTTAACTATGAAAGGATCTGCAAAATTAGAATTATTAAAAAACAAAAAAAAAAAACAAAAAAAACAAAAAAACAACAAAACATCAAAATTGTTGGTCGAAAAAATTACCGATCAGTAAGATATAGGAATCCGGCCCAAACCTAACCTGAAACTCTTCATCCTTCTTTCAGAAAAGCCTCAGAAGCAGTGAGCAAACTAGCCCTATCCTTAACAAACAGTTCAGTAACGGTAGATCAACACTGGCGAGGGTCCCTCGCAGCATTACTGGAGAGCAACCAGGCCTTGCCAGAACCTCTGCATCCGCCACGAGCTCCTATGGATTACTTGGCGAGGGCTGAAGGGTTCAGGGAGGCGTATAGTCAAGCTGGTTGTGATCCACCAAGGTGAGTTATATTTTGTCTGTCAATAAAGCTGTTGTCCGCAGTTTCATGCGCTTCCTAGATGGATAAAAAGGTAGTAAGGTAGCACATTGCCTATCCAGGGTGTCTGAACGTGGTCGCGGGAAAGTCCGAAAGGGATACCGTGGCCCCCGGCAACATGGCAACTGAAGGAACACGGGTGGATTTCAGTCAGTAAGAGTCTGACACGCCCTCCCGCTCCGCCCAGAGCGGGAGAAGTTATTTGATAATTTCCCACCCAAAAAATACAATAGACGTTGATATATATTATTTAGTAACCTGTGCCACTTAGCTATTTCTAAAGAGCCATAAAAAATTCCTGAAAGAAATCGACACGTGTTTCACCTCTCAACGAGGCATCCTCAGGATGACGATTGACTTATTTTATAATAGATTTCCGCAACGTCACGCCTGAATCAATTAGCTATTCCCACCCAAAAAAAGGTGTCTGAACGTAGGGTGTCAAAATGAAGAAACATTATCCACAACGAATAAATTTTCGATGCTATTGTTTTTTATTGTGCAATTGAGTTTGTCACGAGGGTATTTAAATTAAGCATATTTGATGTGTAACATCTTTCTTCTCGCTTTACCGTTATCTGTGGGAGTGATTTCGTGAAAAGAGACGGAAGTGTGTAACAGGAAGCCGGGGAAGCGTGCGCTATTTGATTTGACCAATGAGTGGGCGCGGTGCTAGAGTTGGCCGTCAGAAACGACCTTGACGAGGCCCCGCCCCTTTAATGTTGCTTATTACCAAGGTGAGATGTCAGATGTTAAACATCTTATGCAACTAAACTTTTTTAGAAAATTCAACTGGTTAAGTTGATTTTTCACAAGATACACGTTATTATGTCATTTTATATAGCCAATAATAAAAATAACGTAACGCTTCGGTGGAACGGAATCCCTAGTGTGTGAGTCCGACTTGCACCTGCACGCATGACCACAATAGAAACGGGTTTTGTCGACGGTAGAATAGACAAAATGACATATACAATCACAATCTGTCATTTTGTCTATTCTCCCGTCGACAAAACCCGTCGAAAACCCGTTTCTATGGTTGTCAAGCTACGCGTGCTGGCCGGCTTTTTGGAGTTTACTCCATTTTCATAAAAGGCCCCCGGTATGGAAATTTTATGAGGAGACGTGAAATTTATCGTTAAGTTTTTCTGCGCAACGTACCTTGCGCACCTTTCACTTTGAAATCATTGAGGGTGCTTTATTTACCCTTTTTACCTATTGCATATTCAAAGACAATCGTATCAAGACGCAGATATATGCCAGTGACCTTGAGTGGTTAGCTTGCGTGTTCTGTACTGAGCTCACGCAACGCGTCGTACGTCCAGCCAGTAATAGGACTCGCCCATCAAGGAGCGCTGTCCCAAATGAGACGTATTATTAATTTATTATACATAAATAAAACACGTATACTAAAACATCAATAATTAAATTATCTTTAAAATGGTCAAGATTCTCAGTTTTTTATCCGCATTAGACATAATTTCACTATGTAATAAAAACATAATCTAAAATATTCCTATATTAAGTTATCAAGAAAATGCTCTAATTTAACATATATTTTTTCCAAATCATTAACACTACTCGTTTAGACGTGATCTTCAGTATAAAATCATTAAAAGTCGCTTAGTGTCGCCTTAAGGAGCAACACTCCAGTGGTGCGTCAGAGCTGGCACACACAAACTTTTTTTTTAACCGACTTCTAAACTTGAATCAATCTATCTTTCTCATGTCCAGACACATCAACTTCTGCACAACATCCCTCCTCGCTAAGAACAAATGCGACTGGCTGAGCGAAGCAGGCGCGGTGTACGGCATCGCACCTCCTCTACAATGTGTCAAGAGGAGCAGCGTCGAGGAGTGTCTGAAGGCGGTGGCAGGAGGAGAGTGTGACGCTACAGCCGCTGGCAGTGACTGGCTGGTCGCTGGGATCAGGTTTGTTCAGAAGATTCTCATCATATCGAAATTAGCGGATTATGTTCCCACTGCTGGACACTGGCCTCCTCTCTGTGAGAGGGAGTGGAATGTTATCTGCCATGCGGATCCAGTGGGGATTGTCATATTCAAATTTTACGTTTATTTTTGTATAGGTAAAATTTCTTCGTAGCAAAGATAGGGTTTTGTTCAGTGGCGTAGCCAGTTTGAAAAATTTGGAGGCCATTTATTAGGCTGACAGTCCACTGGAGCGGAGAAGAGAGGAATGGAGCGGAGCTATGCCAATATTAACCAATGGAATTGCATAAAATCTCCACAATCATCAAATCTCACAAGGATTTGCGAACTAGTTTAAGCGGAGCGGGGAAACGGAAAAAAAGCCGGCCGCGGGGTATTGCAGCCCGCTCAAATTACTCGTCGCGTGAACTCGGCCTAGCTCCGCACAGTCCGCAACTCCGCTCCGTACTACCTCGCTCCGCATCAATGGACAGACATAGTCCGCAACTCTTCTCCACATTACTCTTTCGCTCCGCTCCGCTGCCTCGCTCCGCGTCCTCGCTCCGCGTCAATGGACAGGCAGCCTTATGCCCGATTAGTTCTAAAGGAGGGTATTGCTTTTAACAAAATAAATAATTTCATTCTGACTCAGAACTTTAGGCTGTCATTGTGATCTTAGTAAGAGAACTATAAAACTGGCGATTCCTGACTTGAATAGGTTAGATTTTACGTGTGAATTTACTAAATGTATGCAAGAGTTTGAGAATCGCCTGTAGCTTGAAGCCTTTGTAAGCCATAAACAAATTACGTTACTTTTTTATATTTTACAAATTCTCGTTTCTGTAGCCCGGGGGCCCCAAATCATTACTACGGCTGATACTGCGGTATCTATGTTATGTTAATGTTTTTTTCCGTAGTAAAAGGTGCTCATTCATATGCCTTGTTTTTATCCGTTTGTAGCTAAGACCAAAAGGAGGGTAATGTTTTAAAGTACTTAAATAATCACGAATTCACACCTCGACACCAATCGAATTTCGAAGTGATGTGTCTAAAGAACAAAATTTTTTTGGACATTCATTTTCGGATTTCAAGGCAATTAGATCAATTCCGGCTTCATCTATGACCCTTTTTTAGTTGTTTGCTACTGTATATTCATATTCTGGAACAGTAAGCTTAGCAGGAGTACAATAGAAACGGGTTTTTGTGTCGACGGGAGAATAGACAAAATGACAGATTGTGATTGTTTATCTGTCATTTTGTCTATTCTCCCGTCGACAAAACCCGTTTCTACTGTGGTCATACTACGCGTGCAAGTGGTAGACAAGTGTGGCTGTCATATCCCAAAAAATAATCCTCCATTTTTGTGTTCTTTCAGAGATTACTCCGTAATACCACTCCTCCACGAAATAACTCCCATCGTAGAAAAAACGAATACAATCGTTGCCTACGTCAACACTGACGCTCAAATAACCAAGATGGCGGATTTGCGCGGCAAACGCGCTGCTTTCCCGCGCTACGATGGCGCGGCGTGGCATTCTGTGAAAAACTATATTACGGGACATGAACATATATCTTGTAGCGAGTTTATGGAGAGTTATTTTGAAGAAATATGCGCGCCTGGCTTGGATGGGAAGAAATGTTATGAAGAAGGTGAAGCGGAGGCGTTGAAGTCGCTTGTGGAAGGCAAAAGTGATGTCGCGTTCATTAGTATGACGACTTATAAAGCTTTTAAAGGTGAGATTTTTGTAGATACACTTATTTAAAACACATAAATATAATATCACGCCTCTAATCACAGAAGGGTTAAGCAGAGGTGTACTATTGCTGTAGATTGAAGATTAACTCCGCAAAATTATTTAAATAAATAGCTCTTGCTACGACACAATAAATTGCAATTCAGGTCGCACAGCCCTAATTACCTGCGGTTATATTCACCTAGAAGTTGCCTCTCTTTCTATCGCGATTCGCGTAACTCTTATATCTTCTGACTAAGTAGGTACAGACGCCAGCACATCAAGCTACCCGAAACTGTCAAATTTTCCCAATCAACTTTGAACCTTATACTTCAGCAATGAAGTTGAAAATCTATTAAATAAATTTGACAGATTGTAGTAGCTTGATGTGCTGGCGTCTGTACGTTGCACTCACTGAATTGGCCCGACAAGTCGAGCCCACCGCGTACTTGTAGCTTCATACTTTAAATGCGGAGTGCGTTTGGCACAGTACAGCCACATTTCTCTGGTTATATAACCTGGCTCAAATCCAGACTCCGAGCTGCTACTGAGAAAATTCTAAAAGGAAAAACCAATAAAACTTTTCCCAACTTGGGAATGAAATGAAATGAAATTGTTTATTCTGTAAATAGGGTATAGGAATCACTTTTACACGGCATACAATTTTTTTTTTTAAATAAGCTAGATAAGTTTGGCGTTTCCTATCTAACTACTCTGAGAAGAAAGGCCGAAACAAACTCAGAGGTCGCAGTCTCTTTTAAAGTTCAGACATAATCTTGGTCAGGCCATATGAGGACCATGTAGATAAGTGTCTGAAATGGTCTTTTGAGGAAAGAACCACACAGATTTGAGTGGACCTGTCCAGTTAGTGCAAGCATTTGTCAGTAATCGTGAAGCTCAACTCAGAACTTAAGGAGCTCAACTCGATGAACAACACCAAAGAAAGGACATTTGGGTAGGCCGCATAAACTACTCAAACTTTCAGACCATCACTAAAACTAGCAGAAATAAAAATAATATCCACATAGTCCTCACATTCACAATAATTAAATCGAACCCAAGGACCCCATTTCATGGTACCGGTCAGCCGTGATCCAGTCCTCTTGTAAAGGTTATTTTCATTGTCTTTTCAGATAGCAAAGAACCGTCATCAGAAGACATCAAGAAAATCGTTCCTCTCTGTCCGGAAGGCAACGAGAAATATTGCTTCGTTAGTTGGTCCAACTTGGGCCACATATTTGCAGCCAACAATCTCACAGCCATTCGAAAACACGAAATTGTAAACGTCTTCACCAAGTTGGACCAACTGTTTGGCAAACATCCGCCTTTCCACAATGCCATGTTCTCAATGTATGGCTCCTTCAACCATGAAGTGGAAGTTATTTTCCATAGTAATACTAAAAGTTTAGCCACAAGTGCTGTTTTAAAAACTCACCCGTACGATAAAATCCCATATAATCTCGAACTTTCTGTTTCAAATATGACAGATTTCACTTGTGATTTTGGCGCCAAAACAACGCCATCTTTAATCATGTTGATGGTTACTCTAGTCGTATTTTTAATTAATAGTTAAAGTTAACTAGCGCTTTGTGATAAATAAATGAACAGTTTTATATTTTTCTTTGTGGTTTCATTATTTCCCTTAATTAAATTGCATAGCATATAGATACCTACAGTCAATACAGTGATTACTGGGCAATCAGGCGTCCATCGACTTATCGAATATCGACATACATTCTAATTGGAGGCCGTCAGAACGACGTTATACCGGTTACACACGAGGGCAGAACAGTGAGGCAGAACAGTAGACAGCGCAGTACTGCTACTGTTTGAACGCACACGCCGAGACAGAACAGTACTGTCTTGACAGTAACCAAGGCAGAACAGTTAATAGCTTGCCGGTTTATTTTTTCGAGGTAGTTTGCTCCCCCCACCACCTTTTTCGCTCATCTGTTTTGTGGACTCGTGTGAACGCGAAGGCAGCCAGGAGTCCAAAGAGCAGGACAATGTGCGCGCGCTCGTCCCGACTTGTTTTGCATGTGGTGTGTGGTTTATTTACTTAAAATTAAAATGTCACCTCCTAAATCTCAATCCTTATTTCTTCTAAAACTTGAACTGAACAACCAAGCTCTGGTCTTCTTGTTACCCAGGGTCTGATCCAAAGATTTTCTTTCCTACTTATTTTACTCTTTACAATTTCAATTAGCTCATCCAGAGCTATTTGTGCTGCAATTTTAAGTAAGTGGCGTCAATGTTGCCCTGTTGCTGACTGTCCTATTTTTATTTTTTTTTAACTAGGGCATCTCGCTGTTTTGACCATTGAGGTCTTGGCTGCTTAACCGAACTTTCATGTGGGTGCCTTAAGCTTCTACACTTAAAGCCTCCAGCCAGGGGCAAAAACTATTCTAAATTAAAACTAGCCGAGCGCTCGCTAAGGGCACCCCCTGTGGGGTACGAACCTCGGCTTAGGGCGTCGCTGGGGGCAGGACAGCAAGAAGGGACAGGCTGGATCAAACTTAGATTTTCATCTTGAATATTATGCGACGTATTTAAAGCTACGTGCTCAGCTGCAACAACTGCTGGCACCTCGTTTTCGAGTAGGTAAGGGTCGGGGGAGCGGACTGCCCTATTATTTGGTTCTATAATAAATTTGTACGCTGTCTTTCCAAACTGTTCTGTCTTACAGTAATTCTGCCTTCATGTGAAACCAGCATTACAACCATACACCTGTCACAGTTTGGAGAGCGCATATTATTATAGTGAAAGAGCAGTGGCCGATTCCCTTGTTCACAAACTAACCTAAATTTAAGTTCAGTGCATCCTTTTCTTTCTATTTCATTAAGAAAAGGACAGAAGATAAATTTTAGTTTAGTCCTGTCAAATTAATCAGCGCTTGACGTAAATTGACGTAATTTTAGTTGACAAGTTTTTAATCACGTCTTAGCTTGTATGGAGTAGTGACAGGCGCTGATTAATTTGACAGGACTAAACTAAAATATATCTTCTGTCCTTTTCTTAATGAAATAGAAAGAAAAAGATGTACTGAACTTAAATTTAGTTTAGTTTGTGAACAAGGGAATCGACACCATTGTGACAGCAGGCCGCGTTTAAGGCGCGGCAATAGGGGCCAAATTTGCATGTTATGGTGTAAGAGTAGTATAAGAGGGAACATCCTACAGCTAATAGAATTTTACCTAAGTAATAGGCTTTAATGTACAGAAATGTCTAGAATATATCCAAAGACTAAATTGGAAACCATTTATGTATCTAAACCAAGCTTGTAAGCGCACACGGAAGCTTGTGTGTGTTTGTACGTGTCTGTGTGGGTGGCACCTTTTTGGTCAGCTAGATACGTATGATGAAATGTAGGGTGAAGAATATAAGGGAGATGAAGAAACTGATGAAACTTTATGAGGTTTTTAGGGAAAAGTTGTATTTTTATCAAAGACAAGATACAAACTGCAGGCGGAACGAATGAAACACAATAGGGACTCATTCAGCCGGTAGGTACAGAGGCCAGCACATCAAGCTACCCGAAACTGTCAAATTTTCCCAATCAACTCTGAACCTTACTGTTCAGCAATAAATTTGATAATCTTTAACAGATTGTAGTAGCTTGATGTGCTGGCGTCTGTACGTACTTACATAAGTAAGTACCTACATCAATATGTGTGAGCGGTGACAGGGGGACGTTTCACTGCAAGATTTCATACTGCCAAGGCACGTAAGATATGGCGTCCCACAAAGTAGCGTACTAGGGCCGGCAGGGGGACTTCGAAGCGAAAACTGTTACCATGACTTCAGTAGGTAAATGATTCTGAAGCCCCCCTGCTTATAAATTTTTTCGTCGGTTATTTGAAAAAAATCAACTGTACAATTACTCAGTTTCTTACATACTTGTTCAACATACCTCATGTTACATTATACATACCATGGACTAGTTGCCTCTGTGTTATGGTATGCCGTATGGTGTTATTTTTAGGGGGCAGTCTACTGATAAGGAGCTTGTATTTAGGATGCAAAAGCGATGCATAACGTCAATATGCGGTCTTAAGATAACAGGTAGCTGTCATCCTTATTTTAAATAGGATTTAAGATTAACTTTTCCGTCTTTATATATTTTGGAAACGGCTTTATTTGTAAAAAAACAATCCACATCTCTTTCAAAAATTGTCGGCAATCAGAAATAACTCAGACTCAATACGTCAAGTAAAATTTAAAACCGCACAAATGTAAATAAGATTTTTTGGTATAGCCCCCCGCATTTATAATAAAGTACCTAATGTTATAAAAAATATGACTGTTTGCAAATTCAAAAGGGCACTAAACGAAATATTAATAGAAAAAAGGTTATTAGAAAATCGGGGTCTCTTCAATCCGGCTCTCGCACTGAGCTTGCTTGGTAGATTAAAGCTAACTCCATCGCGAAGAAAGGAGGCTTGTGTCCCAAAAATGGGAACAAAGGCTGAATATGGTATATTAGGGCGTAGGAATATTTGTACAGACGCCAGCACATCAAGCTACCCGAAACTGTCAAATTTTCCCAATCAACTTTGAACCTTATACTTCAGCAAAAAAGTTGAAAATCTATTAAATAAATTTGACAGATTGTAGTAGCCTGGTGTGCTGGGGTCTGTACCTAAATTCTGGGATATGTCGAGAATTACCCATCGTAATCATCTTATTATGAGGAAACGACGAGTTTTAGACAGAAACTCTTCACTAGGTGCACAGCAAAAAATAACAATCCAATAATAAAAGCCTGGATTTAAAAGGCTTTTATCTAAGTAAAGTAAAAAGCCAACGCCGCGTGCCGTGACGGACGTACTGGCGTAGTCGAACTCAATCCAGGTGGCGGCGGGACGGGCCACCTTCGTGCAGGCGCCATACCAGTGGCGGCCAGTCGAAAAACGTGGTTACCGGGTTTCTGAAACAGTAAAGGTTATTATCATTATCAAGAATTCCTAAAAAAAAAAAACAATTCCTATTTCAAAGATTTCATGAACGCAGTCATTTGTTCTGTCACTGTCAGTCAAAGAATGTCATTACTGTCAAAGTTGTCAAACAACAAGACGTGATTTTCCCGCGACGCCGAAACTTCTCAATCGCAAAACAAAAATAAACTTTTCTCTGAAAATATGTCTTCTGCTGACTTGAACAACTTTATAAAAGCTCTAGACACAGTGAAAAAGGATTATACATGTGGCGTGTGCGGTGAAATGTGTAAAGATCCCGTAGTATTAAAGAAATGTTTCCACATCATATGTGCTGTTCACACCGGATTAAAGTCCTGCCCGACCTGTAAAATTCCACTAGACGACTGTTCTACGTACGTCGACGAAAGAATACAAGTTTGTATCGACTCCGCTACGGAGTTAGACAAGTTATTTGAGAAATTTCGGCCAAAGGAACCCAGTGTAACATCGAGTAAGAAAACCAAGAAGAATGACGCATTCCCTGCTTCAAGTAAGACTGTTACGGCTGAGTCTAGCTTCAAGAAGCCACTATCTGATAAGACGAACTCCCGCCAAGAGTTGAGCGAGACTATCAATTCGAATCTGAGTTCAAAATTCAACAAAAACAATGAAAAACGTAATAATAAAGGCGAAACTGCGCTTCATATCTGCTGTCGCCTCGGTAAAATTGATAGGATAAAGGAACTGCTCAGTCTCGGTGCTAACACTAATACTAAAGATAACGCAGGCTGGACACCGCTGCATGAAGTGGTGCAAAACGGGCGCTTGGACCTTGTTACTCTACTCTTACAGTACAATACATTAATAGATGTACCAGGACAAAGCAACGAGACACCGCTACATGAGGCTGTCCGATACAACTACGTAGAGATAGCTGAGGAATTGATAAAGCACGGAGCAGATATGAATGCAAGAAACTGTAAAGGGGAGACTCCGTATCAACTTGCTTCCGTAGATATGAAGAATAGGTTAAGGCTTGCTGCTGATAAGATTTTACATACACAGAGTGTTAATGTCTCCCATTTAGCTGCGTTGTATGCAGAGATAGACTTCGATGATATCCGGCTTTACTGCGTTTCTCAGTACCGCACTGTACATAACAAGCTAAAAACCTTAGCAAAACATCACAGTAATATTTCTATAGAAGTGAAATTTACAAAAAAGGTTACGCATTTGGTAGTAGACTCCGAAGATGGAATTTGTTCATCTAGTTTGGAGGTGCTACAAGGAATTGCTAATAACGTCTGGGTTTTATCATCTGAATGGGTTACAAAATCAACCGAATACAAATTAGAGTCTTTTGAAACCCACAAAGTAAAGGGCGTAGGAACTACATCTTACCAAGGCCCTAGAAATTCTCGGTACATCAAATACAAACAATTACCTGGCATTTTTAATGGCTGTCACTTCTACTTGCATAATTTCAATACTAAATATGAAATTTCGAAATCCATAGTTTTAACAAAAGCAATTTTGACGAAGTTAATTACTGATGCCGGTGGTATTGTTCTGAGGAGGGTTCCAAATCCTGAATTGATTCCGGAGAGTGAGAAATTGGTACCGTACCATGCGCAGAAGAATGGAAAGTTGATGAATTGTTCACATTATATTATTTTTAAGGATATGTATGAGCCCATGTATAATATGCAGCATTTGAAAGCATTGCCCATTGGCTGGTTGATTGAATGCCTTGAGAAGTACGAATTGTGTGAACCATGGTAGGTAGTTATTCTTCCTTCTAAGATCCTGGTCAAACCAAGGCGAAGCCTTCGTGGGATGCAGGACGCAATTCGCTCACTCGATTGTGAACTCACATTTATGGAGGTTTTCAAACTGGTGGGATAGTCGCGTGACTTTCTAATCATTAAAACAAATTGACGCGCGCAGTCGCGTCCGACTCTGGATTTGCCTCAGTTTGAACAGTCCTTTATTTTTGTAACATTAGGTAAAGAATGGGAATAAAGGTATCATTGTGGGATCATGAAAGATTTTATTTTAGCAATATTCGCTCACTAGATCTAAACTAATAATAATAAATAAATTAATTATTATAATAATTAATTAACTTAACTTTATAATATTAATTATTTAATTAATATCCTCACTCTAGATCTTTTCTCTTGAAAAGATTTGATTTAGTATGTTTGTAATCAAAACCTAAACTCAAAACCTACTTACAGGACTGATTTTAAAAATTCTTTCACCAGTAGAATGCTATATTATTACTGAGTAACATAGGCTATAATATATAAAAATATCACGCGGGTGAAGCCGCTGGCGGAAGCTAGTATTTCATAAAGATGCTGTTAGGTAGCAGCTCTTTTCCTAAAACTAATTAATGCAAAAGTGAGTCGCTAAAACGGCTGAACGGGTTTGGATTAAATTCGGCACATGGGTCAAGAACTTAGAACATAGGATACTTTTATCTCGATATTCCCACGGGATCGAGATTTAGATGACATCGCGGGGCTCAGCAAGTCTTTTTTAACAATTATAATTATAGTTACAAGTATTTATAAAACGGGTTTAATATTACAGGACAGAAAATTTAGGATAACATGTAGATGCGATTATAGAATTTTAGGATATCATCATGTTAGGATTAAAAGCTGATGATCATGAAAGCCACATCACTCAAACAAAAGCCATAATATTAAGCAGTAAGTTAGTATTATAAAATATCTATTTAGATAAAATTCTCGTGTCACAGTGTTAGTTGCCATACTCCTCCGAAACGGCTTGATTGATTTTTATAAAATTTTATATGTATATTCGGTAGGTCTAAGAATCGGTCGTAATCTATTTTGTTTGCCGGGTCAGCCAGTTATGTATTAATAATATTTAAGTGGTATGAGGAACAGGGTGTAAAGTTCACTCATCCACCATAGAAAAGGGAGGATCCTCCGACCAGACGGGTGTTGTGTCTGGCGGGCAATTGCCCATCGGCTTGAAGTTGAAATCTTGTATAGGTATGTTCATCGCTCGGTAAACACTAATTGCGCGATGCAGGATTTATGTCACGTCATGTCTTTTTGATGCGTAGATCGTATGTGGCGGTGTAACCGCTACAATATAAAAGATAGGTAACCGCATTATGGTAAAACGTCTAGGTATATAATCTAAAAATTATTATTATAAAAACTCGAAAATTGCTCGACCGCTTTTATATTTTTTGTTTTGTTTGCTTGAATACTGAGGTGGTTTAGGAAAAACCCAAAGGAACAGCTAAATTTTGTATAGGATTTGTCCACGTGATACGAAGTTCACCGGGTCATCTAGTTTAGGATATTTATTTTATTTTCTTGTATTTAGTTTAGACCTTAAGAATGGTTGGCTAAGAGAAAAGCCGTTTTATTTCTTTCACAATATTATTAATTTAATGATATTTGAAAAAAAAACTTAAATTTTTTGATGATTGATCTGTATTTGTAGAAATAATGAACTGAATGTTCCAATTATGTTTGTAATTTTATGTTAAACTAGCTACGCCCCGCGGTTTTACCCGCAGAAGTCTCGATCCCGTGGGAATATCGGGATAAAAAGTATCATATGTGTTAATCGAGGTTATAAACTATCTGTCTACCAAATTTCATCCAAATCCGTTCAGCCGTTTGAGCGTGAAGAAGAGACAAACATACACACACACTCACAAACTTTCGCCTTTCTATTATTAGTAGGATTTAGTATTATGTTATGATATTATTAAAAAGTTATTTTATCAAAACTTTTTTTTCATTACGTATCCTGTAATTACTTTAAAGTCCGCTCCACATTCTCGGCGGGACGTCTCGACGAGAACATTTTCCGAGAAAAACAAGAATATAGACGAATATTCCCTCTACTCTCGTATTCGGCAAGTCTCGTATAGTTTTGCAGAGAATATGTGGAGCGGGCTTAAACCGGTACCCTAATTGCGTAATACAACACAATCTGTTTCGATTTGAAACAGATTGCCAATCCATAGCTTCATAAGCTGGAAAAAAAAATCTGCTCAACAACGTAAATAACGCAATGAATGTTGTTGAACTGTCAAAATGAAACAAATTAGGCAAAATTGTTTTCGAAAATAAGTTAGGTACGCAATTAGGGTACTGATCATCATCATATGTCTTCAACGAAAACGGCCGAAACGGCGCGCTTCAAAATCTCAGTGCACACCAGTACGCAACAGTACCTATTGAGTGCGCGGCAATTACGCACGGACGCGGAAGGTTTATCAGAGCAGCCGTTGGTAATTATTTCAAGGTCACTGCATAGATATAATACTGTGGTTTGAGCCTGCTATAATAGGCTGCTCATAGTGTCACTTTAATAAATAGAAATAATACGTCGTCTTATACAATACGGCCGGTCCGAACCTTGCGCAGTAACATTTTTAAGAACCAAATGGTAACTATGAGGCGAGTGAGAGAGAGTTAGTATTCAGACCGGCCAAGATTCATCGGCTGTATTGTACAAGCTAACCAGGGCTTTTTATATGCCCTAAGCGCTGATAACGCGATTTTACATGCGTTAGGTAGGTATGAGAGTTTGGCATCTATACCACAATATAAATATGCACAGTATGGAAACTAGTACTTCAGTCAGATCCGCCGTCCGAGGCATACTGGTGCCGATTCCCTTGTTCACAAACTAAACTAAATTTAAGTTCAGTGCATCTTTTTCTTTCTATTTCATTAAGAAAAGGACAGAAGATAAATTTTAGTTTAGTCCTGTCAAATTAATCAGCGTCTGTCGCTACTCCATACAAGTTTAGACGTGATTAAAAACTTGCCTACCTACTAAAATTACGTCAATTTACGTCAAGCGCTGATTAATTTGACAGGACTAAACTAAAACATAGCTTCTGTCCTTTTCTTAAATGAAATAGAAAGAAAAAGATGCTCTGAACTTAAATTTATTTTAGTTTATGAACAAGGGAATCGGCACCATTCTCACCCAGATGACCCCACTACCATCCACCAGGATTATTAGGGCCACTAGTACAGTGCACAAACACAGACACCCGATATTCCGACCTCGCCGACGAGGTCTTCCGCGACCGCGACCCCGAGTAAATGAAACTCCCCCCGACCCTTGCTCGAAAACGAGGTGCCAGAAGTTGTTGTAGCTGAGCACGTAGCTTTAAATTCCCCGATTAATAATCATGATCAAAACTTTAATCGAGCCCATCTTTGATGTCCTCCCCCAGCGACGCCCAAAGCCGAGGTTCGTACCCCATAGGGGTGCCCTTAGCGAGCGCTCGCCTAGTTTTAATTAGCATATTTTTTGCCCCTGGTTGGAGGCTTAAAGGCAGCCACAGGAAAGCCCGGTTAAATAGTCATTACCTCATTACCTCAGAGGTCATGCCCTATAGAATAAAAAAAAAACTAGGACTATTTGTTGAAATACTTACCTACGCTCTATTTTTAAAAATATCACGGCGACAGCTCGTCTCGACACGACATCCGCAACTGACAGCACCGCGACAATCGCTTAGGGTCTCGTCAATGAGCGCGTTTGTGTGTGCCTTTTCGAACGTTTTCAGTAGTTTCTATACTGTCCATAATATTTATATTGTGTCTATAGTCCCTATAAAGAATTATTTATTTCTTTTTCTATCTTGTACACACGACGACATCAAGCTATTCTTAGAAAAATAAATCGAATACTGGAGCGATAGTGAGAAAAATAAAACAAATAAATATATAACAATAAATTTATTAATCAAAATAAACTTTACACTTTTTCTAGATATTTACAGTACGTCGTAATCACATTACTTAATAATAATACTTTAGCTAGCGACCTAGACAAAAAGAAAGGTTTTTAACTCTAACCAAAAAAGCAAAGGATGTCGAGACACATGTTCGGAACGGCAGATTCAATTCGGCAGAATTTTTTGGACGAGAAAGACGACCAGCCGAAAATTACAACAAATTTTGTCGACGGAAGAATAGACAAAATGGCAGATTGTGATTGTTTATCTATCATTTTGTCTATTCTTCCGTCGACAAAACCCGTTTCTATTGTGGTCATGCTAAGCGTGCTGAAGTAATTATTGCCGAATTAAAGCTGAATGTGTGTACATTCGGCTCGTGCCATCGGCAAACTTCGTAGGTAGATGTCGATCTACCTTCGCTTAATCATGGTCGGGTCGGCTCGGCATTCGAGCCAAGCCGAGCGGCTTTTTCTCGAACATTCAATTTTGCCACCCGGCTGTTCCGAATTATGCCACGCCGAACATATGTGTACCACTCCTAAAGCGCAGGCCACACTGTCTTTTCATGTCGACTCATAGTTCGCGGTGTGAACCGAGACGCGATAGTTACATGAGCGAAGCTAAACGAACTTAGCTTCATTCCCACCGTTACTCTAGTCCGCCAAAGTACAGTATTTCTATTATCTTAATGTCCCTCGGCAAACTTCGTGTTTCGTCAGTCGTCGGATTTCTATCAGTTGCCCTTTGCACTTGGTGCAGACCGGACGCTTTCAATCGACTTGGAAGTATATAGAGTTGTTAATACTCTTTTAACTTAATGTAATTTATTTTACAAATGGGAGGAAAGCCGCTAAAGACGCAGGCACGGCAGATAGGAAAGTAATTTTACAGCTCTATATAGTTCACACGAAAATCAAAACAAAACAACAATAAAGTACTTACTTAGTTCTGAATTCAAATTATTATACACGATAAATCAAATAATTGATTGACATGAAAACTAGCATTCGTTTGTATTCGGAAATGCGATGATTCCCGAGGGACATTACGAAAATAGAAATACTGTAAGTATTTAGTTAATTATTTTAAAAGTCTCATGCCCAACAAATATGGGTAACTTGCGCAAAAAAGACAACACTTGCTTTGGGTACAATTGGTACATACAGTACCGAGACACCTCGACCGTTGCTAGAGGCAACATTATTAAAAGTTTCCATACAAAAGTAGAAAGAAAGAAAGAAAGAAAGAAAATTCGTTTATTTGCGGTAAACATGACGCAAAAAAAGATTAAAAAAGAACACGTAAATAACAAATTGGGGGAAAATATGCGTCACATCCACGCAAAACGGCCATCGCTCAGCATAAAGCTGCGACCCCATGCGAGACAGAGCCCCAGCGCTGGTTTGCAGGCCTAGCGCGCACTGCGAATTTTATTCGCGCGTTTTATATTCAGTGTACGGCATTGGAACGAGCGCGAATTTTAACCAGTGCGTGTAGATATATAAGATACCAAGTGTTACAGAAATGCGAAACAAAATCGCGCGATTTTTAATCGCAGTGCGGGCTTACGATTCAAATACCGTATCACTTTCAGCGCCACAATTTTTATTAGTACTGAAGCTCGGGCGGCGATCCCGTACTCCGCAGTACATAATTTAGGGACTAGTTTATTGTTCAAAGGTCCCAAATTGTAAATTAGGATCCCACGCAGAAACAATAGGGATCAAAAAAGGAATTAGGATTCCAAAAAGAAAAATATTAAAACTGTTACATTGGCAGTATTAGTTTAAAACTTTAAAGTACTTTATAAGCATTCAAAAAATAAATAAATATAAAAGTACATTACGTTTCTTGCACAACCATTTTTCATAGGAAAGTTGTAATGTCACTTAAATAACATTTCTACATAATAACCCGACTGCAAAGAATGTTTTTCAGTAAGTTTGGGTCGGCTTCCAGTTTAACCAGAGGCAACTGAACATTAATATTTTACATGGATCGACTGCCATCTGACCTCCACAACCCAGTAGCCCAACCCAACTCACGAAGTGACGCGCGGTTTACTTGTGGTCACCAAGTATAACCACAAGTAAAGCGCGCGCCGAGTCGTGAAAAAAAAATTAAGATAAAGTAAAGCGCCTGCTTGGGTTCGAACCTACGACCTACAAACTCGTAAGTCGCGGCCGTTACCACTAGGCTACCACTACTCTGGCTCGTACGGACATATTACTTATTATATTATACAAGTTATATTATAATTTAAAATATTTACATAAATGCATAGTCGAGTATGAAACAGATGATTTCATTGCAATTAATTGGATATCGATGCATCAAAATATATTGGCAAAAGGGGTGACCAACAAAATAATGCATAGGATCTTTTGGCGCGTGGCCAAAATTGGAACTAAAGCCGCCATATTGCTTTTCAATACATTTCACAAAACAATTGCACAAAAATATCCACCAACAGCGCCCCCCTGACAACGTCATACGAGCGCCAAAAGATACTTGTACCACAGTATAGTCGAAGTACATTGCGTTCATTATGATCGCTTTCCGAATTAAGCCATAATCGCCCACAGCGCTCACATCAATAATTTGCAGTACGACGTAATCATCCCCCATATCTCCGCCCGCGTCCATTTGGGGTCCATTCGGACGGTACGGGGGGAGGGGGGGGAGGGGGGGTCACCATTGCTTTAACTATGAGGATGGCACTACTTTACCGACAAGTGCTAGTTTGAGTCACCCACAAGCAGCGTTTTTTGTTGCACATTTATTTTAACAATTTATTTCCCGGTGAAAGTGACCTAAGTGCGATAGTGGCGCCCTCATTTTACTCTTTTTTGCCAAGTTGTACTTTAGTACGGAGCGGAGTGGGGCACGTCTTCGTGGATGACATCTGTAGTCGCAAGTATACCAAATAGTTTGTTCAAAACTACACAGGATGAAACAACTAGTAAAAAGAACACGCCTAAAACGGCCGCTTTGGCAGAATCATACTAAGATATAGTACAAATATGTTCTTAATGTCCCTCGGCGAACCTCGTGTTTCGTCAGTCGTCGGATTTCTATCAGTTGCCCTTTGCACTTGGTGCAGACCGGACGCTCTTAATCGATTTGGAAGTATATAGAGTTGTCAATACTCTTTTAATTTAAGAGCGTACCGACCATTTGCCTTTGTCTCTGTCTTTTTCTTTACGTGTAAAGAGTAAAGAAAATAACCACACTTTTGCACTTTTTCAATGTTTTTCGTTGTTATTTTTATCAAATTGCTCTTAAATAAAAAACTAACGCGGAAGAACGCTGGAGTCATCTATGAACTTTATTTTAGTAAATTAATCATACTATGAATTTACTTATTTATATAAAAAAAGTAGCAAAATAGAGGAAAAAAATACTCGATAAGAGGTAACTTTGCGAATTTATTCTATCGAGCCAACTTTATCAAATCGTGTTTCCATCGCGGATGATGTCTAGTATATATCCCCAATAATACAAATTTATTTCCTTACATTTTAATTTAACTGTTTACTACTCCAAATAAGCTTAATAGAAACATGTTTGTGTGCATAAAAAGCTCGGTACCCTCTTAATGTAATTTATTTTAAAAATGGGAGCAAAGCCGCTAAAGTCGCAGGCACGACAGATAGGAAAATAATTTTACAGCTCTATAGAGTTCACACGGCAATCAAAACAAAACAACAATAAATTATTTAGTTCTGAATTCAAATTATTATACACGATAAATCTAATAATTGATGAACATGGAAATTAGCATTCGTTTGTTTTCGGAAATCCGATGATAACCGAGGGACATTGAGAAAATAGAAATACTGTAATATTATGAATCGCACAAACTAACAATTCATAATATTATCTGCGTTCAATTCATATTACGCAATTCATCTGTTTGACAGTTTTGTATTATAATGAAATAACATTTAAACTGTAGAAATAAAAAATAAAAATCTCATCTTGATTAACAAAAACTGTAAAGAAAAATTATCAGGTAAAATTACTGTCTTAATTTTTTCATGCGGCAATATTTACACCAAACATGATTCTGATATGAATTGAATTGAATATAATCGAGCTAAAATATGTGTCACTTTAGAAGAATTGTTGAGAATTCAGAAAATGAATTGTTTAATGTGGCCATTTTAGACCAGCAGAAAAAATAAAATAGCATTAAGACTGAAAACTAATGAATACTGTGTTAAAGAATGTGCAGTATTTAAACTTTATTTTTTTTATAATATAAATAAAAAGTTATATTGTTACACAAAATGCCGCTACAATGGCGACATTAATTTAACACAGGAGTGGCCAGTAATCATAAAAATAAGATAAAATAAATCAGAAAATGAAAAGTTCTATTTTCAAAAAAAACTAAATAATGCTCTCTCTTTCCTGTAATTCGCCTACTCTTCGCACGTTATTCGTTTTAATTTCATTGATGCGATGTTATGATGTATAGTTTGCTGCAAGACGCTATTTTAGAAAATTCTAACTAATATCCTATACTATTAAACCAGCAATATTTGTATTTAATTCTCTAACGATTTCGATGAAAGTTGCAATATAGGGGAATTTATGGGGGCGAAAAATCGATCTAGCTAGGTCTCATATCTGGGAAAATTAGTTTTGACCGTATTTTCACCCGAGCAGAGCTCGGTCGCCCAAAGTTTAGAACAAGATAATGAACATGATATTATTGACATTAGAATAATAATCATGGCAGTATGGAATTAGTAAGTACTATACTATTAAATGAGCATTCTCTATTTTCATCAGAGCAGAGCTCGGTCACCCAGGTACTATGATAAATGTAAAAGCGAGTTTGTTTGTTTGTTACGCTTTCACGATAAAACGGCCGAACAGATTTGGATTAAATTTGGCACATGTCTAGATCATGACCTGGATTAGGACATAGGATACTTTTTATCCCGATATTCCCACGGGATCCAGACTTATGCAGGTGAAACCGCGGGGCACAGCTAGTTGTGAATAAATCAATAAATTAAAATATATTCATAAAACAAACGCGAAATCGTATGTAGACGTGTGTTAAATTAATGTCGCCATTAGGGGTCATGCACACACATCAGTCACATTACGTCAATTTCAGTGACGTGTGTGAACAGATAATCAGTCAGTCTATAGCAACGCCTCGGTTACAAATTGCCTTTGTCACAATGTCGTAGCAATATATGTTTTGACTTGCCGGTGACGCAACGTCGACTGAGACGCGCCGGTAGTGACGTGACTGATGTGTGTAACCAACGTCCTACAACTTTTTCGTCATTTAATGACGTGACTGATCAGTGACTTGACGTTGACGTGACTGACGGGTGTGCATGAATCCTTAAGAGCGTTTATTCTGAAAGTTGGCAACGTTGCAAATAGATGTCAAATATTTACCTGTTTTCATTAATTTGGCAATATTACTGGATGGAAATAAGAAATGTGGCTTACTAGTTCTCTAGAATATTAATAATGAATTGCAATTATAACACTGAATTTGATATTTTAACAATTTTAGGAGTGAAAAAGGCATTTGGAAAGTTTCCAAATACTTTTTTTTCATCTAAAACGAAATATTCGGTGTTACGATATTAATTATTGCATTTCATAATCAATATTTTAGTTCCCTAGTTAGCCACATTTCTTAATTCCATACAGTAATATTGCTAAATTAATCAAAACAGGTAAATCAATATTTGACAGCTATTTACGACGTTGCCAACTTTTAGGATAAACCCTCTTAAAACGACACCCTGTCGGTATTTACATTTTCACTTTTTCAAAATACGTACCTAATAATATCCTAATACATATAAATAAGTATATTTACACTTTGCGATACTGACACCTGGTTTCTGAAAAGCTTAGCAGCTTAAAAATATTTGACATAGACTGTCAAACTCATTATAACTCTTATGATCGTCTTACAACAGTCTCTTATAATTATTTTACCTCTGATTTTACATGACTGTCAAAATCAAAATGATCTTTACTCTAGTTACGGTGGTTGTCCACCGCAGCCGTCACCGGGACGTCACCGAGAGAACGAAATTATTCAAACGGAACGTGACGTCTCGGTGACGGCGATCGTGTGTCCACCACTACCATACTCGGCAGTACTCGACTTTGTTTTATATATATTCTTATATAAAACAAAGTCAGGTTTGTTCGAACACTTATAACTCGAGAACAGCAGGACCGATTTTCATGGTTTTTTATTTGTTGTATTTGTCTCCGTCACGAATAGTGAAATATTGGAAAATTGACGAAAAAAAAATGAGCAAAAATGTTTTATAAATTTTGCATTTATGATATCCCGGTATATATGCCATAAATCCTAACAAAAAGTACTAGGCTTGCATGAATTTTGACGATATCTCGGTAGATAGGTAGGTAGGTCCTTAATGCTACTCGTGCGAAGCCGGGCCGAGTCAGCTAGTAATAGAACATACAAAAGCCGCGCGCCGGTGCGACAGCAGTGTGTGAACAAGATCAAACGTGTTTTGTATTGGCGGAAAATCAGCCCGTCACAATCTCGGGTCGAGTTCTAGAGGTCACACTGAACTACTTGAAACTCGGTGACGGGACGCGGGTGACGGACGTGCGGTGCACATGCGGCCATAGTAGGTATGTATGACTACTTCAGCACCGTCATCACGCTCTCGGTGACGGCGGCAGTGGACAAACGCCTTTAGGGTTATTGGTCAGAGGTAAAATAACTGTGAAAGAACTGTAAAATAACAAGACATGAATGTGACAGTCAGTTTCAAACTGAGTTAATTAGCCAATCAGAAACAAGGTATCAATATTAATTACTCCCACATTTATAGACATTAAATATGTAAAAATAGTGGCATTTTGCGGCCTGGCAGTGAACCTCCAATATTAGAAATCTATTATTTAGTCGGCCGACAACCTGTGTGTTCACCTTATAACTAAAGCTAGCTATCCACTACGCTCGTGCATGGTTAATACACCGTGCATATACTTTGTGTTTGCTTAAAAACGGCCACCATGACCACGAACAAAGTAGATGCGCAAACGCAGTGGATAACCAACTTCATATGCTTAGCTTGTCAGTCTCATTTGTGTGTGTGTGCGTTTTAAGTTGATGTCAAGTGTCGAAGCTACGGGGCATGTATCTGAAAGATAAAAGACAGAAGATGATTATAGTACATATTGAAAAAAAAAAACAATAGACGTGGATATATTTAGTAACCTGTTTCGCTTAGCTATTTCTAAAGAGCCATAAAAAACTCCTGAAAGAAATCGACACGTGTTTCACCTTTCAACGAGGCATCCTCAGGATGACGATTGACTTGTCGCAAACTCGAACACGGCGTGTTGCCACACCGAGCGCTTAGCGCCGTGTTCGAGTTTTTATGGCTCTTTAGAAATAGCTAAGCGGAACAGGTTACTAAATATATCCAAGTCTATTGTATTTTATAATGGATTTCTGCAAGGTCTAGGAATCAATTTACTACATGTTAAAAATAAAGAAAATAAGGTGAAGACCCAGATGAATACAGATGGATAGATCTTAGGTATCGTTACACAGATATGCAGTTAAATTATAGATACTTATTAATATCATGCACGGCTTAAGGGCCATCGACGCACAGGACGTCGACGACTGTGCTGAAAATCATTTAAATAAAAAGCAACTCTTGCTACGACACAATTAAGTGCAATTCAGGTCGCACGGTCGTCGATGTCCTGTTAATTTCCTCAGCGAAGAAAATATTAAACGATTATAAAAAAAAAAAAAATGCTGTTTCATACAAAAATGTAACAGCAGTATTAAAAAAATATTAGTATAAGATGAACACAGATGGTTCACTCCGCAAAATCATTTAAATAAAAAGTGACTCTTGCTACGACACAATAAAGTGCAATTCAGGTCGCACAGAGCTAATTACCTACAGTATTTCTATTTTTTTAATGTCCCTCGGGTATCATCGGATTTCCGAATACAAACGAATGCTAATTTCCATGTCCATCAATTAAGTTTTATCGTGTATAATAATTTGAATTCAGAACTAAGTACTTTATTGTTGTTTTGTTTTGATTTCCGTGTGAACTATATAGATTTATAGAGCTGTAAAACTATTCTCCTATCTGTCCTGCCTGCGACTTTAGCGGCTTTCCTCCTATTTTTTAAATAAATTGCATTAAGTTAAAAGAGTATTAACAACTCTATACACTTCCAAGGTGATTGAGAGCGTCCGGTCTGCACCAAGTGCAAAGGGCAACTGATAGAAATCCGACAACTGACGAAACACGAAGTTTGCCTAGGGACATTAAGAAAATAGAAATACAGTACAGTACTTATATTCACCTAGAAGTTGCCTCCCTATCGCGTAACTCTTATATCTTCTGACTACGTTACGCTCACTGAATTGGCCCGACAAGACGGGCCCGCCGCGTACTTGTAGTTTCACAACTAAAATGCGGAGTGAACCATCTATATTTATCTGTGGTATAAATAAAATTCGGCGTTTTTATTACCCGAATGCTCCAGAATGAGGGTAATTTATCAAGTGTTATGTCTGTCTTAATCTTACAGCTACATAACTACTGACTCACCTGACGCTGTAGTCGTGAACATTGAATACGGCGTAGTGATCGTTTCTGAACACCGGGTAGAAATGTTCTACCGGTTGGGTCAGAAGAGTGTGGCATACTGATGGTCGATTGCTGAGCCACGGGGCTTCCACGTCCCAAATGTCTTTGAAAGAACAACCGGTGCTGTAAGGATGGAAATTAAAAGTTAAAATAATTATTTTAAATTAAAACCACTGATGGACATAGGCCTCCCCCAAGCAACGCCACTTCGACTGGTTCTGTGCTTCGCGCATCCAGCGGATTCTTGCGGCCTTCACCAGGTCATCGGTCGACTTTGTGGGAGGCCTACCATCGCTACATCTTCCGGTACGCGGTCGCCACTCCAGAACCTTTCGGCTTTATCGGCTATCTGTTCTAAGATTTCTAAGAGCAATAGCCCTCCCTCTGCCACTTAAGTTTGGCAATTCTGCGGGCTATGTCGGTTACCTTGGTTCTCCTGCGGATCTCTTCATTTCTGATCTCGTAGGGAAACTCCAAGCATAGCCCTCTCTAATGCCCTTGGGTGACTTTCATCTGCGTAGCCTTTTCCCAACTATGCTGGGGTCGGCTTCCAGTCTAATCGGATGCAGCTGAATACCAGTATTTTACATGGAGCGACTGACTTCCACAACCCAGTTACTGGGTAACACGATACTCCTTAAGAGTACTGGTTGTCAAACTTTCGGGCTTCTGACTGACTACCCGTAACAACTGTCAAAGATCTAGTAATAACAGATAGGCAATGGATGCTAACCCATCCATTAATCGACCTCGGCCACCCTAGCTTGATCGATAGACCCTTGTGGCTGGTACTTAGCCACAAGCCCCGCCATGCCTATACAGGGTGTCAGGGACATCGACGCGAAAACTGTTACCATGGATTCAGTACATGATTCTGAACCGCAGGGTGCGTTGAAATTATTCGTTGGTTTCAAAAAAAAAAACAATGGCACTCCGGGAGAAGTGAAAACTTGAAAAAAATCGGCACCGCGGTAATAAACGCGTTGATGTCTTTTACTCTACGGTGTCGGAAATCAATGGTTTAGTCCCATCTCAAAAATGCCCAACGCGCCTAACGAAGTTTTCATTTCAAAACAGCTGTTTCATAGAAAAGTGCAATACCTACGCGGTCAAAATATATGGAACAGCAGATTTAAAAAAAAAAATAACCGACGAAGAATTTCAACGCAAGGTTCAGAATCATGTACTGAATCCATGGTAACAGTTTTCGCGTCGCCACCCTGTATGGGCGTGCGTGATGTTACCATATGAAATAATTTTAGTTTTTACGGCTTTTTAAAGTCTTATTCCTTGACCAGTCGATTTTGACTTACCTACTCCTTCCATAGCAGTACATAGTTTCTACCACGAGGTAGGTCGCCTTCAGTTTGGTCAACTCTTGGTACAATTCATGCGGCGGGAACCTTCCGTACATCTTGTGGACGGCGTATGCACGTTCTCTATAAGGACAAATAATTCAACACTCAATACTCAATTCTTTATTGCATTCCATATGTATTACATAGATGGTATAACAAAGTAAAAGATCAATATGGACCCTGTCGGGCACAGCAAAATTAGGAGAGAGGAAGAGGGCTAAGTAGCAATTTAATATTATTATAAATTATTAGATGTGTTTAATTGGGTGTATAATTATGTATATATTGTATATAGGTATAGTATATTAGGGATTTTAATTTTATGTATTGCATAAGAATAATATAGGTAATTATTATTTAAATTCTTAGAAGTATTTTCATTATTATTAAATCATTTTATTATTTATGTATTAATATTTATATTTGATTTCCTATAATTCTTATTATATTATATTTCATAGTGTTTGGTGTATGAGAGAAAGAATAATTTTATTTTGCAATCGATTTGTCATCTAAAAACTCCTTTACTGAGTAGTATGAATTATTGTATAAGTTACTAGCTGCGCCCCGCGGTTTCACTCACATAAGTCTCGATTCCGTGAGAATATCGGGATAAATAGTACCCTATGTCCTAACTAAGGTTGTAAAATTACGTAATTTTACTAAAAACGCCGGTAAAATATAGGTATTTTACGGTAATTTATTTAAATTACGGTAAAATTACCGGCGACTTATGAAGTTTTCAATTTTAATTTGTACTGTGCCTCTAAACATAGATGATTATTATCGTAATCCAATATCTTGAATTCTTGACTTGAGAATTAAGATTTAGGGACGCATGAGTCGCACGAGCCCACGTTTTTGTTTTTTTTTTTTTAGTTCCAATACTGCTTATATCTCTGGCAAATTTCATTCAAATCCGTTAATAGTGAAGTAGTGACATACACAATTACACATGATACACACAAACATATTCACTTCCGTATTTGTAGTGTTTTAGTGGGTATGACTGTAAGAGTACGTTTCATACGTTTTTACCGAAAATTACCATATTTTACCGTAAATTACGTAAAATATTTTTTTTTACCGTATTGTACCAGAGTAATTTTACCGTTTTACATCCCTAGTCCTAACCCAGGTCATGGCCTACTCAAATGACAAATTACATCCAAATCTGTTCAGCCGTTTGAGCGTGAAAGCGTAACAAAAAAAAAAAAACTATATTTTAGTTTAGACAATGGGTTAGCTAGTGAACCTTATCAGACGAGGACACTAGGGACTTAGGACGGATCTATTAACGTTTCTTAGTACGTATTTTGGCTAAGCTATGCTTTTTAGCCACTTTGTAACCCCCTCTCCCCTCCCCCCTGGCGATACGTGGTGAGGTTTTTGACTACCCTACTCAAAATCACGTGCATTATTGAAGTGAAAACTTCTTTAGGCGCGTTGGGCATTTTTGAGATGGGAAAAACAATTGAACTCGCGACACCGTTACCGACACCTCATTTTTGTAAACGCGATTGTGCTCTTTATTCATATTACGTTACGGATCAATGTTCTATGTAAGTATTTTTACTTTAAAGGTTTTGTAAACGCGATTGTGCTCTTTATTTAGATAAGGTTACGGACCAATGTTTAATACAAGTATTTTTCTTCCACCAAGGCGACCTTGTTCGAGTTTTCACTGTCGGCAATCTCGGGGTGCGTTTTTTTTTTGTACAAAGTAACTTAAAAAAAATCAGAATATTTTATCTTTAAATATAAGTAGGTATACGGTCTGGCAATGCCGAGTCAAGGCCACGCACCGCTTTTCGGTTTAAAAATCGCGCGTTCAACGAAAAAATTTATACATGTGATGTCTCACTCCACCCATTGTGATATTTCGTGATTTTTCCGCACTCTCTCCCCCCCTTTCGAGCCCCACGTAATTAAAGAAAGAAAAAAAAAAATTTTTTTTAGCACAGCTCAAAAAGCACGCAATATGATTAACAGCTGATTAAAAATTAAAATCTTATAAAAAGTGTAAATTGCGACGTAAGCAGTAGCAGGGGAGTGTGCCTCACGGTTGTGCCAAAAAGGCCCAATCACGCTGAAGTTCGGTCGCGTATCTTCGGCATAGTGTGCTTAGGCACTAACCCTCGTGCTAGCCTCTTACTTTACAAACGCGATGTGTAGTGATATCTGAAGAAAATTCCTTAGTAGCAGCTCCAAGTGCCTCCAAGTATTCGTAATGTGGGTGTGACACAATAGGGCGCCGTGTGACTAGCATGATAGTGGCTAGGACCGGCATAGAGCCTACAACTACTGCCCTTACAGTGATTTTGTACATACCGTGCCTCAAAGTGTTCATAATGAGGGTTTGACGCTATAGGGCGCTGTGTGACTAGCATGATAGTGGCTAGGACCAGCATAGAGCCTACAATTGCTACCCTCACAGTGATAAGGTACATACCGTGCCTCCCAGTGTTCGTAATAAGGGTGTGACATTATAGGGCGCCGTGTGACTAGCATAATAGTGGCTAGCCTACAACTACTGCCCTTACATTGATTTTGTACATACCGTGCCTCAAAGAGTTCATAATGAGGGTTTGACACTTGACACTATAGGGCGCAGTGTGACTAGCATAATAGTAGCTAGGACCGGCATAGACTACAATTGCTGCCCTCACAGTGATAAGGTACATACCGTGCCTCCCAGTGTTCGTAATAACGGTGTGACATTATAGGGCGCTGTGTGACTAGCATAATAGTGGCTAGGACCGGCATAGGGCCTATAACTACTGCCCTTACAGTGATTTTGTACATACCGTGCCTCAAAGTGTTCATAATGAGGGTTTGACACTATAGGGCGCCGTGTGACCAGCATGATAGTGGCTAGGACCGGCATAGAGCCTACAACTACTGCCCTTAGTGATTTTGTACATACCGTGCCTCAAAGTGTTCATAATAAGGGTTTGACACTATAGGGCGCCGTGTGACCAGCATGATAGTGGCTAGGACCAGCATAGAGCCTACAATTGCTGCCCTCACAGTGATACTGTACATACCGTGCCTCAAAGTGTTCATAATGAGGGTTTGACACTATAGGGCGCCGTGTGACCAGCATGATAGTGGCTAGGACCAGCATAGAGCCTACAATTGCTGCCCTCACAATGATAAGGTACATACCGTGCCTCCAAGTGTTCGTAATGTGGGTGTGACACTATAGGGCGCCGTGTGACTAGCATGATAGTGGCTAGGACCGGCATAGAGCCGGCGAATGCTGCCCCCACGGGTGTGTCGGTTCGAATCCATTCTAGTAGCTGTTCTTGGTTTACATCACTGAATTCGCCTGAAAAAAAAAAGGTTTTCATTTGAACTCAAAGCATAATTAGTCATGCGGGGTAGTCAGAAGCCCAAAAGTCTGAGAACCAGTCTTACCAAGGGGTATATCATGTTGAATGATTTTATATCTGTAAATAGGCTTAAAAAAACACTTTTATACGTTAAAAAAAGGAACCGACCCCAACATAGTTGGAAGAAGCCGTGGTAGATAATCACACTGATATTATAAAGGCGAAAGTTTGTGAGTGTGTGTGTGTGTTTGTCTCTTCCTCACGCTCAAACGGCTGAACGGATTTGGATGAAATTTGGTACACAGATAGTTTATTACCTGGATTAACACAAAAGATACTTTTTATCCCGATATTCCCACAGGATCGAGACTTCTGCGAGTGAAACGGCGGGGCGTAGCTAGTAAGCCTATAATGTTCCAAGTTTCCAAATGCTAGGACACAGGCCTAAAAGGCCATGCGTAAAAGCGCACCTTTTACGCATGGTTGTGTAGAAATAATCTACATGCGCATCCGCGAACATCCCCGACGCACTACAGAAACGGGACAGCCCCACCAGCATCATAAACGTGTTATTATACTGAACGCGGAGAGCGTTGTACGATTCCACAGGCTGCTCGTGTAAAAAGCCGTACAGTAGGCTCGAAAGAGCTTAACAGGAAGTGAGCATCGTCCCTGGCTGGAGGCCTTAATTTATTGAGGCACCCACAGGACGGTCCGGTTAAGCAGCTGACATCCTCCTAAGTTGACCAGCGAGAGGCAATGGCAAGGAAGAGGCAGTGGCACTCCGGGAGTGCCGACAGAAGTGAAAACTTGAACAAGCTCGCCTTGGTGGAAGAAAAATACTTGTATAGAACATTGGTCCGTAACCTGATCTAAATAAAGAGCACAATCGCGTTAACAAAAAAACTTGCAAAATCGCGTTTACAAAAATGAGGTGTCGGTAACGGTGTCGCGAGTTCAATTGTTTTTTCCCATCTCAAAAATGCACAACGCGCCTAAAGAAATGTTCACTTTAAAAAAATAGAATGTTGATATTGTTTTAGACTCACCAATATGTGACATTTCATGTGACATGCTCTGGAACAAGTCGTGAACCAACGGACACATACACACGACCCAGAACAATGGCAGAAATCGCTTGTACGACCCAGGCAATCTGGAAACATAGAGGTTTTGAATAGGCATCGCTTACTGCCTCACTTAGAAATTACACTTATTTAACATAACAAATTATTAACTTTAATTTAGTACAAATATGTTAAAAATACAATAGACGTGGATATATTTAGTAACTTGTTCCGCTAAGCTATTTCTAAAGAGCCATAAAAAGCGCTGAGTGCAGACTCGCTCGCGCTCGGTGTGGCAACACGCCGTGTTCGAGTTCGCAACAAGTCCGTCGTCATCCTGAGGATGCCTCGTTGAGAGGTGAAACACGTGTCCATTTCTTTCAGGAGTTTTTTATGGCTCTTTAGAAATAGCTAAGCGGAACAAGTTACTAAATATATCCACGTCTATTGTATTTTATAATGGATTTCCGCAAGGTCACGCCTGAATCAATTAATTACAAATATGTTCTTAATGTCCCTCGGCAAACCTCGTGTTTCGTCAGTCGTCGGATTTCTATCAATTGCCCTTTGTATTTGGTGCAGACCGGACGCTCTCAATTGACTTGGAAGTATGTAGAGTTGTTAATACTCTTTTAACTTAAAGTAATTTATTTTAAAAAAATAGGAGGAAAGCCGCTAAAGTCTCAGGCACGACAGATAGGAGAATAGTTTTACAGCTCTATATAGTTCACACGAAAATCAAAACAACAATAAAGTACTTAGTTCTGAATTCAAATTATTATACAAGATAAATCTAATAATTGATGAACATGGAAATTAGCATTCGTTTGTATTCGGAAATGCGATGATTCCCGAGGGACATTAAGAAAATAGAAATACTGTACATATTTTTGACTGACATCGTTCAAATGTATATTTGTCTATGAAGGAAGATCCGCAAAGGTATCCCGCGAAATTCAAATTCTCTTACGTTTTTTGCAATTCGCAGGTCAGTGTCAGGTTGTATCTTGATCAAAATATGATTCGCGACCATAAGAAATATGTATTTATAGAATTATAATTATTAGAATATTAATACATCTCTCTAAGTTAGATTTGTTCTCAAATGTCATGTTTTTGTGGCATGCGAACTACGCATCAAAGATCTGACGTCACACAAATCCAACATCGCGAAAGCAAAGTTTACCGCGCGATCAGCATATATACAGGGTGACTGGATCTGGACCCGCCATAGCAAATTCGCATATAGAGGAGGTCATTTGCTAATTATATTAGACCTTACTTTCCCTTGATCAAAAATATTTTTTTTGTTTTTTATTTTTTTTTAAATCGTACTAGTATCTTATTTTTAACCCTAGTTTGAGGGAAGTTCCGTGATATTTTAATCACTAATGTTTATGACTACCAACAAATAATAAAAAAAAACTACTGAAATAATGCAAAAGAAAAAAATTTTGAAAAATCTCAATAAAGTATAAAAATGACTGCCTCGTTGGTCTAGTGGTCGCAAGCGCTACTGCTGAGCATGAGGTCCTGGGTTCGATTCTCGGGTCGGGCAAAGTGTTATTGGGTTTTTCTATCTGAAATTTCTCAGTAGCAGCTCGGAGTCTGGATTTGTGCCCGGTTGATGGCAATAGGCTCGCCCCCTATAACATGGGACTTAAACATAACTGGCGAAATATGAGTGTACCTGCAACAGGGACACCTCTGCCCAACCCTTCGGGGAAACAAGGCGTGATGTTATGTGTTTATGTTAAGTATAAAAATTGACGTCTCCCAAACTATAAAAGTATGGTTCAATAATTAGTAAATGACCGCCTCTATATGCGAATTTGCTATGGCGGGTCCAGATCCAGTCACCCTGTATAACTTCCCCGACATCAATCGTTGGGCAGTTGCCCACCAAACACGATACCCGTCTGGTCGGAAGATCCTCCCTTTTCTATAGAGGATGAGTGAACTTTACACCCTGTTCCTCATACCTCTAAGATTTCATGAAAATGTCAGTCAATGGAACAAATCAAATATGAAATACTCACGTATAATAACTAGTATTCATCATCAGCGACGACACAACACACAATTGTGTCGTAAATAAAAACTTTAGCCTCATTATCAACACCGCCATGACACCAAAAACAGCCATTTGTGATATATTATAAAATATTGCAGGTTCCGCTTTTAAACGACGTAAAAACATCAAAAATACATCTCCATCTTCTTTATCCTCGCACTCAAATTTAGACTTTATCTCCTTGTCTATAACGTCCAAATCCGTAACAGGCTTCCGTTGACGAAGTTTGCTGTCAGAATTTTCAACACCAGAGTCGGACTCATCAGATGTATTGCCGTCCTTTTCTATCTTTCGCGTTCGATCATCTATCTCTTTTCTACAGTCTTCTACCGCGTCCGTAATCCAGCGGTTGCATACAATTAGAATGCTTAGAACAGCAAATGGTATTAAAAATGAATTTAATAGTTTTTTTACTGAGCTCCAAGGCAGAAAGTCGAAAACCACAGCGCAAGTATAAATTAAAGTATGAAAAGTTTTAAAATTCGTGAATTTCGAATACAAAATATCCCAGACATGACTGTCTTCTTCTACCTCTAAAAAGTTACTAATCAACTTTTTCAAATAAAACGCGGCTAAAATAACTATAGCAATCCTTAGGAAAATGAGCCATAACTCCACAAACAAATCCACGCGATTATGAACCTTAACCCGTAAAGAACTGAAGAACAAACAGTACGCTGAGACTATGACGAAGAAAGACGCATATAAGGACGATTTTAGCATGTCATTCCCTTGTAATAAAAGTACTGCCATATGGAGGCCGCAGAAATGAGAATGTAGGAAGATGCAGAGAGCTTTAATGTCGATAATTCGAAATTGTTCCATAACAAAGAAAATGGCAGTTTGTGTTAGGAATATGAATTGACTGAATTGCCAGAATAGGAGGCAGAGGCAGTTCAGAATGAATATTGAAACCTGAAACAGAGAAAAATATGCATTAAATATACCCTAAGATGTTTTAAACATGTTCTTTACAGTGTGATTCTGCATAATGTGCACATTTAGAAATGAGGGAATGTATGGTTTTTATCGACGGTTTTTTTTTAAATTTCTTTTGTAAAAAAAAAATTTTCTTTTCTCTTTGGCATCTTATTTATAAATTTTACAATTATTGTAAAAAATTATGAAAAAAATACAGATTTTTGCTAAAAAAACATGTTTATTTTCAATTGAGAGTAGTATTTTTTTTCTCAATTTTGTGGACGCCTAATTACTTCCAATCATTATGGAGTTTGTTTCATCGCGATAGATGATTTAGTTTAAAAGTTACACAGTCTTGATACAATTTTTTTTTTTATTCCTTAAAAAGTGTAAAAAAATATTGAGATCTTTTTAAATATTTTTTCTGTCGTTCAAATTAAGCATAGATTCCCCCCTCATTTCGATATGTGCACATTATGAAGAATCACACTGATAAGATTTGCAAGGTCGTATAAAATTAGCTGACGAAACTTCACACACGTAATGGGTAGTTATGGATTTCTAAAGATTTAATTTAAAACGAGCATATACTCAATACTTTATTGCATTCCACAATGTATGTGCTTAGGTGGTAAACATTATAAAAGAAACCCTGTTGGGCACAGCAAAAGAAATATAGTAGAGATGAGGACTTATTGTTTATCTTAAAATATAATTTATTTAAAAAAAAAAACATTTATTGTGTATTTAATTTGAGTTTTAGAGATTTATCATTTAAATATTCTTGTACACTGTAATAACATTTACTTAATAATAGATTTTTTAATTTATTCGTGAATAGATTGGAGTTTTTTTTCTTTTCCGATTGATTCAGGTAATTTGTTATATATTTTTATTGACATAACTAGAGGACTTGTTGAATGTATTTTTAGGCGGGATTTTGGTAAGTTTAGTCGTGTTTTGTAACATCTGATGATGTGTAACATCTGACCTCTCACCTTGGTAATAAGTAACATTAAGGTTACACTAGTTGGTCATTCTTCCATACAAACGTAGTATGTTGATTACTCGTCTGTTTGACGGTGTACGTTCAAAACTAAATATTACATCATTGTCTAGCCCTGTATGGAAGCAGAATTGGAAAAAAAAGTTGGTAAGGAAGTAATGAGCGTCGAAACTTCCATATTACAACACAAATTTTAACTAATCTTTGGGCGTAATGAAAATGGCATAATAGAAACTGTACAGGAATAGATAATTTATTCAAAAGTTCAATTAATTTTATTTTGAGTAGATACATCCAGTAGTTTCTCCTTAATATCTATACGCCCAAAAGTCTGTTCATGAAATTGTACAACTAGCTTCAACTTTCTGACTAACTGACCGATTCTTTGACAATTCAAAAGTGCCTGTAAATGGTTTAATTGAAATAAATGCTTTGAGTTTGAGTTTGTACGTGCCCGTTTTCGTTATAAATCATCGTCTATTTCACTGAATAAATAAAAACTAGATAAATAAATAACTATACTAAATAGCATGCATATTAGCCACGCCCCCCATTAAGTTCGAACCGGCGACTAGTGCAACCTTAAAACATATAACCTTAAGAATTATGGGACATTAAAAGGAACACGTTGTACAGTATTTCTATTTTCTTAATGTCCCTCGGCAAACTTCGTGTTTGGTCAGTCGTCGGATTTCTAACAGTGGCCCTTTGCACTTGGTGCGGACGCTCTCAATAGACTTGGAAGTATATAGAGTTGTTAATACTCTTTTAACTTACTGTAATTTATTTAAAAAATGGGAGGAAAGCTACTAAAGTTACAGGCACGACAGATAGGAAAATAGTTTTACAGCTCTATATAGTTCACACGGAAATCAAAACAAAACAATAAAGTACTTAGTTCTGAATTCAAATTATTACACAAGATAAATCGAATAATTGATGGACATGGAAATTAGCATTCGTTTTTATTCGAAAATGCGATGATTCCTACATGTCTGTGAAGTTTAATCAACATTTTTATAATTTTTTTATTGTTATCCCTACCTGCAATTGAAAAGTAGTCCTTCGTGTTTTATCGCGCAACTGCATGGACACGAGCCAAGTCTGAAGTAACAGGAGAGGGGCGGCGAAGTTCTCGCGTTCGTTGGGGGCCCACTGTACTCTAGTACATTCACAGTGGTTTGCAAAGTATTGAGCCACGGCAAGTAAACCACCTAATATGCTTTGGCTGGAAAAAATACAAAAAATAAAATAAAAACCAGCCAAGTGCGTGTCGGACTACGTACAATGAAGGATTCCGTAGTTGGGATGAATTTATCCCAAGAACAAACTTAAAATTGTAGTTGAAAAACTTGTTCTCCCATACGGACTGCGTGGAAGAACTTTTTGCAACTGCAAATGTAAGTTGGTCGATTATTACTCGTTAACTTGTAGAGCCTACTTAGCTGTGATAGTTTTCCTTTTAATTTCATTATACAATATGTAAAAAAAACCCTGTCCGATCCGGAACGGGCAAGGTACTGCAAATCTAAGTATTATTGAAAATAAAAAGTTATTGCTATATATAAATATCTCATTTTTAGTACCAAAATTACAAAATACAATAGACGTGGATATATTTAGTAACCTGTTCCGTTTAGCTATTTCTAAAGAGCCATAAAAACCCTGAAAGAAATGGACATGTGTTTCACCTCTCAACGAGTCATCCTCAGGATGACGATTGACTTGTCGCGAACTCGAGGATTCTGAAAATGCCTCGTTGAGAGGTGAAACACGTGTCCATTTCTTTCAGGGTTTTTTATGGCTCTTTAGAAATAGCTAAACGGAACAGATTACTAAATATATCCACGTCTGTTGTATTTTATTTATAATGGATTTCCGCAAGGAATCAACTACCAAAATTACACCAAATTAAAAAAAATTTGCTAAGTTTCAACAGAGGTGATAAGTTATGAATTGTAAACACCCGCTAAACAACGGCCGCCTGAGCCCCATGTAATAACCCGGTAAGATTCCCCACTGAAAAAATTTGACGTATTTTTTTTTAGATTTTCCTAATAATTACCACATAAATAGGCTCTCAGCACGATACTTAACAACACCCTAACGGATCGGACATGGTTTTAAACATGTTGTATATACTACTGCCGTGAATTTTTTCTTAACAACACCCTAACGGATCGGACATGGTTTTAAACATGTTGTATATACTACTGCCGTGAATTTTTTCACTTTAAAGCTTAATATTACGCAAATGGATTCCTGAATCCATTCTAGGGGAGGAACCCTAACAAAAAATGATTTTCATATTGTTATTTTACCACTTTCTAGTACTAAGAGTCTCTGAGGTAAGCCGCGGACAGACAGACAGACAGATGGACAGACCCCTTCGGGGACTACAAGCGTGATGTTATGTAAAAGCGTTAAAAACAATTTACAAAATAAAAGTTAAGAAAAACCAAACCCCAACTAATAAGGCATAAACAAGACATCACAGACAAACAAATTTAACATCCGGGGTCACACCACACGTCGTGTTAGGGCATAAATCGAACAGATTAAGTGTGACCCCGAATGTTTTATTTGTCTGTCGGTAACTCTTTACATCCGGTATAAGCCGCCATGTTGGATTTTTTGTGACGTCATATAGCCTATAACCCGCGGAACAACTTGACGCTTCCTACGATACCTCGTTTGTCACAAGATGATGAGTTTAGGAGTTATGAGGTAACAGATGAACATACATACATACCGGTCAAAATCATTTCGCTGTAGTCGGGTAAAAATAAACATAATTTATTATTTACCTTAGCGCAGCAGCATGCAGGAACAGAGCTGCTACAGTCAACCCCGCTAGCCACCACACGGCCTCCAAATAGAAGAAAATAGGCTGCCCAAGCCCTACACAGCTTTCAACAGGGGCTAGGCCTTCGCCCCTGTTGACTATATGGCATTTACGGTGAGTTGTTGTGTTCAAATAGGGCTCGAAGTACCGGTATACCGCTCCGATCATTACCTGCAATCGGTTTTAGATGTAATAGTTAGCTCTGCTAATATTAGTGATCGATGGTTTCCTTATTACTTCGTGAAGGCATGTCTTTGTCGAGACTCGACTTTATATCTTTTTAAAAACGTCAACTTTATACAAGGTCAAATTAGTGATCGATGGCTTTGAACCGCGTTATACAAGGTCAAATTAGTGATCGATGGCTCTGAACCGCCTTATACAAGGTCAAATTAGTGATCGATGGCTCTGAACCGCCTTATACAAGGTCAAATGAGTGATTGATGGCTCTGCTCCATCTTATACAAGGGCTAATTAGTAATCGATGGCTCTGGTCTACTTTACACAAAGTCAAATTAGTGGTCGATGGCTCTGAACCGCCTTATACAAGGTCAAATTAGTAATCAATGGCTCTGAGCCACCTTATACAAGGTCAAATTTGTGTTAGATGGCTCTGCGCCACCTTATATACAAGGTCAAATTAGTGATCGATGTCTCTGCCCCTCCTTATACAAGGTCCTATTAAATTACCTAGCGAAACTACACCGACTTTTTTTTCATATTCACATTAAATTCTAGCTTATTAGCTAATAAGTAATTCTAACTAATATTATTGTGAAAGTGAGTTTGTTTGTTACGCTTTCACGCTAATACAACTGAACGGGTTTGGATGACATTTGACACACGGGTAGACTATGACCTAGATTAGGACAAAGTTTGTGACGGTGACTTCGATCATTTGCCCGACGAACGATCGCCGTCACCGTCATAAACTTTGTCCACCGCGATCGAAGCCGGTGGTGCAGTGTGTTATGAGTATGACAAAACAAAAGCCGAACGGCGCCGGTACGATGAGAGTGGGTAGACAAAAGCAATCGTGTTTTGTATTGACCCATCGGCCCGTCACAATTTCGGGGCGAGTTCTAGTGGTCGCCAAACTACTTGAAACTTCGGCGGGCGGGATGACGGCGCTCGGTTGACGGACGTGCGGTCAACACGCGCCACGATAGATGAGACTTGACCGCACCTCCCGCGCTCTTTCTGCCACCCCGATGCGCCCCGACGCAGACCTCATACCGCTAAAGAGACCCATAAATCGTCTACTGCGCAAGTCAAACCACGTGGTGTGTCAAGTCTCGTATGTGTTTCTTATAGAAACTTGGAGCTCTAGGGCGCTCAAATGACCAATAGTTTTCCAATAACTGGTTTATTGGTAGTTTTACAAAGAATTTGATTATTCTAAAATGAAAATTAGCAGAGCTAGTAGTTTGATAGGTGAATAATAAAAACATGAAGGTAGAAGTTTTTCACTAACAATTTCGATAAAGTTTTAGAAGTACCGACGTTTAGAAAATATAAGAAAAATGATATGATTAGCAATGCGCGTAGTGTCATGTTTATAATAACGTCAGGCGCGAACATTATTTTTATTATATTATTTATTATATATCTTTATTTCAGACATACGTCCATACATTTTAACACAAATAAAACGTTAGTAGGGTTGTTAGTAGAACACATAAAAATACAACTAAACAGGGTGTTAAAATTTGTTAGTACAAAAATCAAGATCAGTAGTATTACAGTCTATTTCCTGCTACTGAGTAAGTGAGCACTCGCCCAGTAAACCGTAAACGGACCGTTTATTTTGCACGCTAACGTTCTGAGGACAGTGTTGGTGCTACCACAGACCCTGCACATCATCGATGCGGTTCTTTTCCTGATGACAGAGAAGAAATCATCGATGGAAGATCCCCGCAAACATTTCGGAAGCACTGCAATACCTGGGTTTCTTCAACACTGCCCTCAGAGCGTCATTGTACTGAACACGCAGGGCATTGTAAGCCCGCCGCGTAAAATTTGATCCACAGACTGCAGATTATGTATCGCTACTTCAGCGCCGTCATCCCGTTCTCGGTGACTTCCCGGTGAAGGCTGGACAAACGCACTAAAGGCCAAGAAAATAAAACTCAAAACTCACCTCCGGATGAATATTAAACCGATTAAACGCGTTCACGTCCTTCGGGTACTCCACCAGCTTATCGTACATCAGTTTAGAGATCCCGGCTACAAACGGCCTCTCTTCCACCACGGTCTTAAAGTACGAGTAATAAAAGCCCATCTCTGTGCGGAGGGACATCTCTCTCTCTAATTCTGACAGATAGGAGAAGTTACGGTCATTCTCAAAGAGGTTGGAGACGTAGCGATAGTGCACGTAACCAAGAATCAGCGCTGGAAAAAATAAGAACAGTTTTTTAATGAGTAAGATCTTTCATCTCGCTTTCCTCTATGGGAGTGATTTCGTGAAAAGAGACTGAACTGTGTAACAGGAAGCCGGGGAAGCGCGCGCTATTTGATTTGACCGATGAGAGCGCGCGGTTCTATAGTTGGCCGTCAGAAATGACCTTGAAGAGGCCCCGCCCCTTTAATGTTGTTGCTTAATACCAAGGTGAGATGTCAGATGTTACATATCATTATGTGACTAGTTTCGTCATGTCCGTCTGTCTGTCTGTCTGTCCGCGGTCTAGCTCCAAGACTGTTAGTATTAGAAAGTTGTAATTTGGCATGGGTATACATACATATTAATCATGCCGACAAAGTGGTAAAATAAAATTATGAAAAATATTTTTTTTAGGGTACCCCCACCTCCCCTACACGTAAAGTAGGGATTTTTTTTTTTTCTTTCCCTTGGTGTGGGGCATCGTTGGAAAGGTCTTTCAAAAACATTGTGAGTATGTTAAAACCATTTTCGAATTCAGAGATCCGTTTGCGAAATATTAAGCTTTAAAGTGCAAATTTTTGTTAGTCAAGTGTTCCCCAATACCAGCTAAATGGTTGGTTTTAGATATGTGAAAAAATTCACGGCAGTAGCTTATATAACGAATTTAAAAGGAAAACTATCACAGTTGAGTAGGCTTTACAAGTTAACGAGTAATAATCGACCAACTTAGATTTGCGGTTGTAAAAACATGTTCTCCCATACATTCTGTATGAAAGATTTTTTTTTTCAACTACAAATTTAAGTTTGTTATTGGGATAAATTCATCCCAACTACGGAACCCTACATTGTGCGTGGTCCGACATGCACTTGGCCGGTTTTTTTAATTATTAAACTAGCTGATCCGAGAGACATTGTCCTGTTCAAACAATAGTTCAGACAAAAAAGGACATTCAGTTTTTCCCGAATTTTATAATTTTCCAGGAAACTTTTCCAATTTACCTTTCCATAAAAAAAAAATCAGACTAATGTGAACATTTTAAAACAAAAAACTGGCCAAGTGCGGTTCGGACCACACACAATGAAGGGTTCCGTAGTTGGGATGAATTTATCCCAAGAACAAACTTAACATTGTAGTTGAAAAACATGTTCTCCCATACATTTCAACTGCAAATGTAAGTTTGTACGCACAATATTGAGAGAGATTGACACAATGTGACAAAAGTCCTATGTAATAGGCGAGCCTATTGCCATCAATCAGGCATAAATCCTGACTCCAGGCTGCTACTGAGAAATTCAAGATGGACAAACCCAATAACACTGCACGAACAGGGAATCAAACTCAGGACCTCATGCTCATTCCTGATCGACTCCTAGTTAGATTCACCTAAGACGACCCACTGACCGCGGCCACTAGTTCAACGATGCAATCACAAGTCAGTTATTAATAAAATACGGTCAATATAGGTTGGCAGTTCTTAACTTCGTGCAGAAGGCTGAGCAATAACAATTTTTAGGAATCAAATGGTGACATAAGGCTAGTGTTAATGAGAGAACATGCGCGAAAGATCGTAGTGCTTATGTTCAGACCTGCCAAGTTATATCAGCCATATCGTAATATCCATAACATAATGAAACAATGAAGTTTAATTAACACAAGGATCCTTATCAAAAACATGCATATAATGAAAATTATTTGATTCCATAGAAAGTTAATAAGCATAGCCAATCCATTTAGTGACTTTATAATTATTTTTTTACACCATTCAAGCAAAAAAAACTTGATTTGAATTTTTTGCAAAATGCTTCCTATCACGTATTTTTTTTTATTTCTATTTTCGAATTTGTACAGTCACCGTATTTAAAGAGCCTGTAGAATTGTGATATCCTAATTATTTAGCTTAAAAAGTAGTAAAACAGGAAAATGCTTAAAATTTACCGATTACAGCGATGAAACAGAATCTGGCGATTTTTCTCGTCGGAAACTTGCGTTCACTCGTAACGTTCGTATCTACTATATTTTCCTCCATTTCTCTTATATAATTTTCACATTTCCATTCGAAAACAATATTTTTCAAATGGAATTTCACAACTTTTATTCCCCTGTTGACACTATCTGACACTGATTGACATTGACATTTTTTTGACAGCGCGAAATCGGCAATAGTGTTGTGTGATTGTTACTAATTTCAAAAAAGTTTAGTTCGTTTTTAATTATTTTTTCTATTTGATTTACACATAACATAACATCACACCTTTTTTCCCCGGAGGGTTGGGCAGAGGTGTCCCTGTAGCAGGTACACCCACATTTCGCCAGTTATGTTTAAGTCCCATGTAATAGGGGGCGAGCCTATTGCCATCAACCGGGCACAAATCCAGACTCCAAGCTGCTATTGAGAAATTTTAGATAGAAAAACCCAATAACACTTTGCCCGACCTGGGAATTGAACCCAGGACTTCATGCTCAGCAGTAGCGCTTGCAACCACTAGACCAACGAGGCGTCGACGCGAGACGTCTATTTTATTTACTTCTTCTCCATCTCTACTTGTTATCCTACAGTGGAATATAATAGACCGATACAGAGTTTTATCAAATCAAACAACTTTGTAATAAATTATATTACTAGTTTTACATTTTTATATCATCACATAAATCGAATAGAAGAATCATAGAATAAAGCCTGATAAATACGTTGCAATATACTTATGGTATACCAGAGGCATGCCTCTGGTATACCATAAGTTGAAGCAACAATAAAAGTTGCACCGTCTAAAGAGTGTTTAGAAAAATTATGCAAATCATTTGTTGCTTCAATTTTAATATATGACACAGGCAAGAAACTTGCATCGTGTAAATCATGCTTGTGTAGTGGAAAAAGGGTAAGAGAATCACTCGCTAATTTTTTCCCGTACTGTTTAAATGTTACTAATAGCGTGCACGATGCTTAGAAGACTTTTCAGTGTTTTAGCACTAGTGATTTACGATAGTAGTGCATTGTAAGGCGGAGCTTCAAGCAAACTTTCAAACACACACACGGTACAGGTCATTCGTTAAATAATTAATAACACTTCGAAATTTTACACACATGTAATAAAGGTTTCAAAATGTCAGTATTAGAAAGTTTAGAAATTGTCAAAAATAATGCAGGAAACGTTACACTGTTGAACGAATTAAATACGAGTATGCCAAGGTCACCTTTACTACGATTGTTTGCTCCTTATCGCACTGATAACGATTCGAGCCGAGGTGGGCCGAGCAGTATATAAGTGAGTTTGACGGGCGATAAGGCTCAGGGCTGTCAATAATCTAGGCGCCTGGTTTAGAAAGTGGAGAATAGAAGTCAATCCTGATAAAAGTCAAGCGGTTTTATTCACAAAACCGAGATCCAGACCCCTCCCCCTCCCCCTCCCCCGACCTATCACCTTATTCGGCAAGCCGATCCCTTGGGAGAAGCAAGCCAAATGACTCGGTGTTACCCTCGATCATCACCTCTCCTTTTCAGAGCACATAAAGACGGTTCGTTCGCGAGCCGCTTTCGCTCTAGCTAGACTTCACTTCGTTCTGAATGCAAGCAGCAAATTGTCACTCAAGTGCAAATTGCGTATCTATACAGCGTGCATTCGTCCCATCATGACCTATGCGGGAGCAGTCTTTGCCCATGCCAATCCCCGTTCCATCCATAGGATGCAGACCCTACAGAACCGATTCCTTCACAAGGCTACGGGAGCCCCCTATTATGTCAGAAACGAGATCCTCCATCTCGACTGTAAGATCCCAACGATCCACCAGTTTTTAAAACGCATGTCCAAGCGTTACTTTGACTCCGCCCCCAGACATCGCAACCCTCTGGTTGTCAAGGCAGCCGCCTATATCCCATCCCGTATCAGTCAGATTCGCTGACCGAGGCATATTCTTTCCGACCCAGATGACCCCATTACACTCCTCCAGGAGCAGAATACGGCCATCAGTACAGTGCACAAGAACAGACGCCTCCCGTCTTTCCGACCTCGCCGCCGAGGTCCTTTGCGATTGCGACCGCGTCCTCGAGTAAATGAAACTCCCCCTGACCCTTGCTCGAAAACGAGGTGCCAGCAGTTGTTGCAGCCGAGCACGTAGCTTTAAATACCCCGCATAATAATCATGATGAAAACCTAAGTTTGATCCAGCCTGTTCTTGCTGTCCTCCCCTCAGCGATGCCTTAAGCCGAGCTTCGTACCCCACAGAGGGTGCCCTTAGCGAGCACTCGCTTAATTTTAATTTAGCATAGTTTAAAAGCTCCTGGCTGCAGGCTTTAAGTATAGAAGCTTAAGGCCACCACAGGAAAAGTCCAGTTAAGCAGCCATGACCTTAGTGGTCAAAACTGCGAAAGGACATATACTAAAAAAAAAAAAAAAAACGATACGGCTCAGTCTGCGCTCGGCGCTTGGTGTGGCAACACGCCGTGTTCGAGTTCGCGACAGTATATCGTCATCCTGAGGATGCCTCGTTGAGAGGTGACACTTGTCGATTTATTTCAGGGGTATTTTATGACACTTTAGAAATAGCTAAGCGGAATAGGTTACTAAATATATCCACTTCCATTGTATTTGATAATGGATTTCCGCAAGGTCACTCCTGAATCAATTAACTATGTACCAGGCCATGTAGTAAGTATAAGCCGCCCCTTTCTCGGCACCTATCATTTAAATTACATAATGAACTTTCAAAGTCAAAAAAATAATTTTATTAAAGAATTACTCGATTCATTGCTTGTCATGTGGTTTAGTAAGTTCTGAAACATCACTCAAGTCACGTTTGTGTCAATCACAAAAGCTTTTCTGTCAATCGGCTGACAGTAAGTTAATACTTGCCATTCTTTAATTGGATTTTCCCCTTTTTTTGGCATAAATGAATTTATTCAGAATATTGAGAAGAGCAAAAAAAATACTCAAGGTACGGTCAGTACTTTACATTACCTGACTCCTCTTACAAACAAGAAGAGGGGAAGAGGGGTCGGGTTATGCAGGTCACTGAGTGTACCTACATGTAAATATAAAAGTATCAAAACATTATTTAATTTCATCTTAAAATTCATTACAAATCACAACCATTTCTTTTATTCATTTTAATTCTTATTCGATTACATTTTTAAATATTTGTTAAAATAAAAAGGATAAAAAAAAACATTTAAAATATAAAAAATAGAGTTCCGCCGGTGTCGGGAGCAGGGTCCAAGCTACCGGTGGTCAGGGTTGCAGAGACAGGAACCTCCTCACAATGCGAGCCGTATCGAGGAGTACTGCCTTCTGAATCAGGCCCTTGATCCAACCGCCTAACGAGAGCCTCGAGAGATGTTGGTCGAGGCTTTCGGTCATCAGGCCATTGGCCGTAACGACAATCGGCACAATATTAGCTGAGCTCACATTCCACATATCTACAACCTCGTGTGCTAAGTCGAGGTATTTTATTTGTTTCTCTTTCACAGCTTTCACGAGGTTCCCGTCACGTGGAATACAACCATTTTTTTGTTTTACTAAACTTAATCTTAGGTTCAACCTAAAGGTACTGTTTAACAAAATGTTCATGTCTAATTATATGCGTCAACGCGACAAGCGTGTTTTGACAAGGGTTTTCATAATCTGGCATGGGCGTGGTGGAGATGATGCCTCTGAGGAAGTAGCGTTCTATGCCTCGTTCGGTCTCGGGAAACGCTAGTCCGCCGCCGCTGTCACCTCTGCATAGCGTACCTGAGACAAAATGTGTGTGTGAAAACCAAAAGCCTGCATCATTCAAAAAATGGGTCTGCAATTAGTAGCGGATTTGAAGTCTTGGCCGCCTTAGGCCCCAGGCCATGTAGTAAGTATAAGCCGCCCCTTTCTCGGCACCTATCATTTGAATTACATAATGAATTTAGGTACTTAATTGACAACTTTTATCTAAATCGGTTCAGAAAAGTATACTTATTGTAGTTTCCGAGGTTTCAGGGTTAAATGGTTTTAAGTTATTATTGTTATAAGATGCGGTGCAGTGCCGCCCCTAATATCTGGCCGCCCTAGGCTCGGGCCTACTGGGCCAGACTGGGCCTTAGGGCAAATCCGCCACTGTCTGCAATAAATAAAAAATGTGATCGTTGAGCTCCTTAAATTCTGAGTTGAGCTGCACGATAACTGACAAATGCGTGCACTGACTGGACAGGCCCTCTCAATCTGTGTGGTGCTTTCCTCAAAAGACCACTTCAGACACCAATCCACATGGCCTTCACATGATCTGACCAATATTAATGTCTGGACTTTAAAAGAGACTGAGACCTCTGAGTTTGTTTCGGCCTTTCTTCTCAGAGTAGTCAGATAGGAAACGCCGACCTCATCTAGTTTTAAAATATGATTGACGTGTAAAGGTGTTTGTACAAACCTACTTACAGAAATAAAATCATTTATCATTTATGTGTAGTATAGTAGCATGGCAGGGTCACCGCCTCTTATAGTCATCCGCAGCGGCGACCCTAGCAAAGTATTCAGGTGGACAAGCACAGTGATGTCTGTCGCGCTTGATATACCTAGCAGTTGTTCTGTTCATTTGCATTAAAGAAATTTTCCTCTTCCACCAGGGTTAATACTCAATAAGTACTCAATTCTTTATTGCATTCCATATCGAGGGGTGAAAGGCTATTTGGTTTAAGCGACATCTTGGGCGATATTGAGTTATATACATATTCGGAATCAGCAATTTATATCGCCCAAGATGTCGCTTAAACCAAATAGCCTTTCCAAGATGTCGCTTAAACCAAATAGCCTTTCACCCCTCGATTGTATTACATAGATGTATAAGAAAGTAAAAGATCAATATGGACCCTGTCGGGCACAGCAAAATTAGGAGGCGTGAGGTTGTTGATAGTAAAATGGTTCTTTGTCCTGTGTGTGTCTTGTTTACATCTTTTTGGGGCGGACTGTAGTAAGTACTACCACTGTAGGTACCTTTATACCTAGGGGGCCGTTCAAGTATTACGTACGTAAGCAGATTTATTACAATTATTTACCCCCCCTCCCCCAAAAGTAAGCAAAGCTCTTACCCGCCCCTCCCTCATGCTTACGTAAACATTGGTAAATGTATTTTTCTTTTAATGTAAGTATTCTGTTGTTTTTATTGATTCATGAGCAGCAGTTATAATTCTAACAAGTGTAAATTTAGACAAATTAATAGCACGCGGTAATTCCCCTACTCGGTTCTAAGCGAGTACCTAAACGTATTCATTATTTGTGGGAATCCCTGAATATGCGTTTCGTTTTCAAGCTTAAGCAATGTGTGAATTACCATATGTGTAAAAAAGTAAATAATTACTGCTGACGTAATCACCATCTAGACCCCCCCACCCCCCATGTCATCAAAAATAAGTAAAGCATAGACCCCCCCGCCCCCCTATAGTGCTTACGTAATACTTGAACGGTCCCTAGCAGCCTTACTGTGAAGGCGTTCTACTTCTAGTACAGACTGAACATTTTCTTAATGTCCCTCGGGAATCATCGCATTTCCAAATACAAACTAATGCTGATTTCCATGGCCATCCTTTATTAGATTTATCGTGTTTAATAATTTGAATTCAGAACTAAGTATTTTATTGTTGTTTTGTTTTGATTTCCGTGTGAAAAATTTATAGAGCTGCAAAACTATTTTCATGCCTGCGAGTTTAGTAGCTTTCTTCCTATTTTTAAAATAAATTACATTAACTTAAAAGAGTATTAACAACTCTATATACTTCTAAGTCGATTGAGAGCGTCCGGTCTGCACCAAGTGCAAAGGGCAACTGATAGAAATCCGACGACTGACGAAACAAGAAGTTTACCGAGGGAGATTAAGAAAATAGATATACTGTAACTGCTTGATATACTCACTATTCTTATCACCTGCACAAATCTTATCACTGGTGATGTACTGTCTGTAGGCTGGTGGCAATGTTGCGATGCATTGGTCAATGTTTACGTAGGGCAGTTCAAAGACCTTGAGGGTCTGAGAAACCTGCCAACTTGCCACCTAGGGTAGGAAGGAATAAAAATGATAATATCTATTATTACATATCATCACGTCTAACAGTATGATTCTTTGTAATGTACACATATTGAAATGAGGGAATCTATGCTTATTTTAAAGACAGAAAAATATTTAAAATAATCGAAATATTTTTTTATACTTTTTATTTGATTAAAAAAAAATTGTAACAAAACTGTGTAACTTTTAAACTAAATCATCTATCGCGACATAACAAACTCCATAATGATTGGAAGTAATTAGGCGTCCTCATAAAATGAAAATGAAACATGTTTTTTTAGCAAAAATCTGTAATATTTTTCATAAATTTTACAATAATTGTAAAATTTATCAATAAGATGCCAAAGAGAAACAAATTTTTTTTTTGGATAAAGATTTAAAAATAGACAATTTTTTTTATTTTTTTTCCGTCGATAAAATTAAGCAGAGATTCCCCTCATTTCGATATCTGCACATTACCTATAAGAATCGTTCACACTGTATATTCCAGTATCGTGTTACCCAGTTGCTGGGCTGTGAAAGCTAGATGGGCAGTGCACCATAAAAAATACTGATTGGTAGTCAGCTGCATCAGGTTAGACTGGGTGCCGTCACCAATATAATTGGGAAAATGCTAGATAAATGATGATGAAGTCACAAGTGTAGTCAGCTGCATCAGGTTAGACTGGGTGCCGTCACCAATATAATTGGGAAAATGCTAGATAAATGATGATGAAGTCACAAGTGTCAAGTGTCGCTTACCTTCCCCAACTTTCCAGACTGCAGCTGTCTACTGTCAAAATTAACGTCAAAATCCAAGCAGACTGGTCTGACGAATGTGGTGTACACGAAAGCAGTCTCGAGGATTAGCACCGATATGTCATCTTGTAAGTTTGTTGCACTGCCAAGGAAGCGAACCGGGATATTTATTTCTTTGACCTGTTGAAAATAGGCATAAGCACAATGCGCCTATAATGTTCGCACTGCTGGGACTAGTAATAGTAGTCTTTGGCTGGGACTCAGGTCACCTCTTTGAAAGAGGAAGAGAGCTGTAACCGTACATCGCGGGCACAGTGCGGGTAGGTGGATATCAATTGTCTTCAAATGTTTGATGTTTTCCTTCACCATTTTGAGAGCACTGGTGATGAAATAAATAGCTTCTAAAAACTCGTAAGTCGGGGCCGCTCACTATTTCTGGTAAACCTGTACAATGGTGCCGATTCCCTTGTTCAGAAACTAAACTAAATTTAAGTTCAGTGCATCCTTTTCTTTCTATTTCATTAAGAAAAGGACAGAAGATAAATTTTAGTTTAGTCCTGTCAAATTAATCAGCGCCTGTCACTACTCCATACAAGTTTAGACGTGATTAAAAACTTGCCTACTAAAATTACGTCAATTTACGTCAAGCGCTGATTAATTTGGCAGGACTAAACTAAAATTTTTCTTCTGTCCTTTTCTTAATGAAATAGAAAGAAAAAAATGCACTGAACTTAAACTTAGTTTAGTTTGTGAACAAGGGAATCGGCACCAGTGTACCCTAATTGCGTAATACAACACAATCTGTTTCGATTTGGAAGAGATTGCTAATCCATAGCTTCATAAGTTGGAAAAAAAAAATCAGCTCGGCAACGTAAATAACGCAATGAATGTTGTTGATCTGTCAAAATGAAACAAATTAGTCATAATCGTTTACGAAAATAACTTATGCAATTAGGGTACTGTTGACCAAATCATTTAGCTATTGTGTTTGATTTTAATCCGGGCCGAGCTATTCTCATATTGTTTCTTGCAAAGAGGAACATGTTGTGAGGTAGGTTTGAGTACAAATACCTACGCTGATTTTATATGTATGTGTGAAAGGTGATAATAGCTAGAAAGAGGGTGACTTCAGAGATGACAACTAATAGCGAAGTGTAGAAAAAAAACATGTGTGCAATTCCCACGTGGTAGAAGTGAAACCATCAAAAATTTAAAAATAAAAATTTTGTACGCGCACAAACACACTACAACGCTGAGGCCCAAGCAAACTCCCACTATGCCTTGGTAAACACGAGTGGAGGGGGTAAGAAGCAGAGCACAAAGAGAACCACGAACATAAGAAACACTGTATAACAAGGGCGTCGCCAGCCGATAGCCCAGGGGGGGGGGGGGGGGCAAGTTGATACTTATATGGAGGATGGGAAAAGTATGATTTGTAGGTACAGTCAAAAGTCAAGTGCACAAGTAGCTTTACACTTGTAGTGCGAGTCTTATAACCTCTACGGCGCACAATGGGGCCAAAATGGACGCTGGTGGACATTTGATTTTTGAAGTCTGTTTCATCTCGGTAGTCCCGATCGATAGGAATTGAGAAAAATAATAATTTCCATATTCAATGTATGAATTGGAAACGGACCTTTCGGGTCGTTTTTCCCATAACTATTCAGAACTGTAGAGCTGAAACATAATAGATATTATGACTGGGCCTACCACCAGCACATTGATACGAATATTATGTCGCCGGACCCCGGATTAGACTCCGTTTAGGAGATATGGAACATTAAAAAACAAAAAAAAAGTTGTCCAAATAAACAAAATTGGCTGTATGGATAAGTATGTAGTTTCTTTACATTAAAATGCCTTGTATTTACTTAATTTTTTAATCTCTAGGGGGAGGCAGCTGCCATCTTTGCCCTCCTTGGCGACGCCCTTGCTGTATAATGCTTCCTATCTCATTTTCTTTCACGTTAAATCTTATGAATTTATGTGTCTGTCTCTTTTTACTGTCGCTTTTTTCATCGACTTTCAAATCTCAACGATGCTAAAGAAGTTTTCACTTCAATAAGTTGGAATAAAGACAGAAAGCACACAAGTAAGCACTTAGGTAACTTAGTGAAATTTATTTCATCGCCGCTGCTCTCAAAAGAAACAAAAAAATCGAAGACAAGTAACATCCACCAATCTGCACGGGACTAGGGATGTAAAACGGGAAAATTACCCTGGTATAATACGGTAAAAAATGTTAGGTATTTTACGTAGGTAATTTTTCGGTAAAAAACGTATGAAACGTACTCATACAGTCATACCCACTAAAACACTACAAATAAGGAAGTGAGTGTTTGTGTGTATCATGTGTATGTCAGTCACTACTTCACTACTAACGGATAAATGGATTTGAATGAAATTTGCCAGAGATATAAGCAGTATTGGAACTTAAAAAAACTAGAAAACTGGGCTCGTACGACTCATGTGTACTAAAAATCCCTAAAACTTAAATTTCAATCAAGAATTCAAGACAATCAATCACACCATGTCATGGATTATAATAACATCATCTATGTGCAGAGGCAGAGCAGAGGACAGAAAGAAAGAAAGAAAGGAAAATAAGTTTAATTGTCACAGAAACACGTGCATAAAAGAAAAGAATAATAAAATAAAACAATAGATTTAAATATTATCACGAGCACAAAACAGAAATATGCGGCAGCTGCTGGCACGTCATGACTGTGACAAGAAGGCTTCCACTCAGCATGATGCTGTGCTATGGGGACCCACAGCACAGCGCTGATTTTCAGTGGTCACCCGCACACAATTAAAAATTTAAAACTGCTTATGTCGCCGGTAATTTTACCGTAATTTATGTAAATGACCGTATTTTACCAACGTTTTCCGTAAAATTACGTAATTTTGTAACCCTACACGGAGCCCGCGTAATAGATTAAGGCACAGCCTCATTCACAGAGAGGAGGCCTGTATCCCACCAGTAGGAACGTTAAAGGCTGTTTATTATTTTTTTTATTATATCATTTATTTCGGGCTACGCCCATAGTGTTAGTAACAAAGGTCTTATAAACTAGTGTTAGTAGACATACAAGTTTTAATAAGTGTGGAGTTTCATCCAATGTCGCACCATTGGAGACTCCCATCTATCTGCGAATAAACTTAAGATAGTGTTGGTGCCGCCACGAAGACGAGCAAGCAGAGAGGCACTTCTTTTACGTATGATGGCCGCAAAACCATCTATATGCCTTTCCGCAAACATCTTTGACGCGCTGCATCGCCATGGCAGCCTCAACAGTATCCTGAGTGCGTTATTATACTGGACACGCAGATCGCTATATGCACGCAAACTATAACTAGTCCACAGGCTGCACGTGTAAAATGACGAGCAAAAAGATTTAAACAGAGTCTTCTTGACCGCCTCTGTACATCGCGCAAACCTGCGGGCCAGCATGTTACAACGTACCGACAGCGATCTACGTTCCCTGTCAATGTCCATGTTGTCTTTCAAATCGTCGGTAACCCAATGACCCAAGTACTTAAAACTGGTCACCCTATTTAAGGGTGCTCCGCAGAGCGATATGTCTGGTATAGTTGGGTAACCTATAGCATCTGCTTTAAAAACCATAATTTCGCTCTTTTTGGTGTTATACTTGAGTCCTTGAGCTACCGCGTATGCTTCACAGATTGACACCAGTCGCCTCAAGGCACCGATCGATGGGCTCAGCAACACCATATCGTCAGCATAACTAATGTTGTTAACACACACTCCATCTATATGACAACCGATATTCGTGTTGCTGAGCTCAACGATCAGCCGATTCATGTACAGATTGAAAAGTCGAGGTGAGCTCAATCCCCCCTGCCTCACCCCGCACTCCAACCGATACACATCAGAGAACGACCCCTCCCACTTCACACTGTTTTGTTGATTATCATACCAATATTTTAACAATTTTATGATGTCACTAGGCAAGGCAGTATCTTCTTGTAGCTTACGCCACAGTGCTTTATAATTAACCAGATCGAATGCCTTTGACAAATCCAGAAAACAGGCAAACACAGGCGTTTTTCTGTCAGTATAGTACTGTACAGTCTGCTTGAGGCATAAAATCGCACTCTTATGCTCAGGGCAGGAGAATGACAAGGGAAGAAGGAAGCTTACATCAGACTTCTGCGCCTCCACATCTCTGTTGCTGTCCCAAGGGCGGTGGAACTTGCCGACTGCCACCGCGTACATTGAGGCAGGTTGTTGCTTACTGACATCGTTCCAGAAGCAATGGGCAACTGAAATCAATCATTTCTTTTTTCGAGGCCTTTTCAATGTTCTTTTTAATGGATTGGTATGATAAAGGCAAAAGATGTTTTTGTAGTTAAAAGAGTTACGAATAAAATATCTGTTCGAATGAAGGTCGGGGACCCCCGTCAGGAATGAAGTTCCACGCAATACTCACACGCACACACACACACACTCGTATATAATAGAAAGAGACAGAGAGAGAAAGTCGCACGGAGGGGGCATAACGCTTTTTCCTTATGTGACGATTTCTACCTGCAGTCAAGTCCTACCGCAAGTCGCGTTAAGGAACTTCCTTCCAATAAGAAAATTAAACTAACCACCAGGGTCGTAGCTACGGGCTGGGCAGGTGGGCAGCTGCCAGGGGCGCAAACTTTAGTGGGGCGCACTTTGCAGACCCACAGCCTGCCCCCATTTCTATATGAATGGCCAAAAGGAAACCAAACCTATCCGAGATGGTGCAATAATATAATTTTCGAGCTCGCTTCGCTCGCTCTTGCATTATTTTGTCTCACAATTCTTTAGTTTAATTTTATTTAATAATTTTCCAAATCGGTTTTTAAACGACGGAGTTCTGAGGTAACAAATAAAAAAAATACAGCTGAGTTGAGAACCCCCTCCTTTTTTTGAAGTCGGTAAAGAATGTTTAAAATCATTGATACGAGCGTTCGTTTCCTTTATTCTCTCCCTTTCACTCCTACCACCGGATCCCAATGATCGAGAGATGAGAACTCCTTCGGCCATCTCCGCGAGGATTCGGCAAGCGTCGGGCCGCTATGATGCAATAGTTTTCTTGCTGGACTCACCGCTGTAGCGGCATCTACATCGCTACATGCATCGCTGCATCGCGCAAACAGGGTTTACCGCGCGATTAGCTATATACATCGTCCCGACATCAATCGTCAGGCATTTACCCATCAGACAAAACACCCGTCTGGTCGGAGGATCCTCCCTTTTCTATGGAGGATGAGTGAGCTTTACACCCTGTTCCTCATACCACTATACCGCTATCAGACATTGTTTACGTGTGTTTCGTGTTTCTGGAAACCTTTTATCAGCCCTAATATACAGCTGATTTATTGACGCTGCGACCATTATTAATGTTAAGTGACTGTGAGTGAAGTGCAGTATTTTGTGCAGAAGAAGAAACGCCATGTCACCAGTCAACTCCACCAGGATTCAAGGTCAGACCTTTGTCTTCCTCTCCTTCAACGACGCTTGTATAGCGTTTCACTTAAAACTCCTAAGACGAAACCTGATCAGATAGAGCAGTACTCCTAAATAGGGTCGTATCTTGAGCCGTCTACACCACGGCCAAGGTAACCCTAAAGCGTTGACCCCGACGTGATTTGAACACGCAAACTTCATTGGTGTTCTTTAAAGTTCTATTTGTTATATTGTGTGCCGAAAGGCATCAGTAGTTTGTTTTAGTAAGTAAATAATGTCTTTGGTTTTAATTGACGATTGCAACTACATATAATATGACAAAAATAGGATCCTAGATATATGATAGTGTAATACACAGAAATATGTCGAGAAATCACGGCACAGCGGACAGAGCTCAGGCGGGATCTTATGGCGTCATGGTGTGTGCGATTGTCGCAGTACCCTCTTTAAGGAGTGGCTGGAGAGGCACCACGGCGTCCTCACCTTCCGCCTGACGCAAGTCCTCACCGGACACGGTTTTTTCTGGAGGTTCCTGTTCCGGATAAAGCGGGAGGAAACGCCCGGGTGTCACAATTGTGTGGATCACCCGGAGGACACGGTGGAGCATACGGTGGAGGTCTGCCCGGCTTGGGCGGGGCACCGCCGTTTCCTCATGGAGTCGATCGGCGGCGGTGATCTCTCGCGTCCCGATCATCCGAATCGCAGGCCGATTCCCGGCCACCGTAGGCGCGGGCTTGCGGATGGTGAGCAATGGGTAGCTCGCCGTCCGATAAGGACCAAGCCCGGGTCGACGGCGCGTTGTGTTCCACGCGCGCCTCAAAGAGATGTCAGCAGAACTAACGGGGTCCGCTAGGACTGATGCCTGCGGGAAAGTCCGAAAGGGATACCGTGGCCCCTGGCAACATACAGGCAACTGAAGGAACACGGGTGGGTTTTAGTCAGTAAGAGTCTGACACGCCCTCCGGCTCCGCCGAGCGGGAGAAGTTATTTGATAATATACCACCCAAAAAAAAGGGGGGGTCATATATGTAGGACAGGAGATAGGATCCTATGTATGATCCTAGACATGATAGAGTGTAATAACCCCTTTAAGACCATTAACTAGCAACTCACGGCTAAGCTACAAACGTGTCCTTGTAGCGGTTACACCGCCACATACGAACTACGCATCAAGAAGACATGACGTCACACAGATCCTGCATCGCGCAGTTAGAGTTTACCGCGCGAACGACATATATAAGACTGTAGCGGTTACACCGCCACATACGAACTACGCATCATAGACATGACGTCACACAAATCCTGCATCGCGCAGTTAGAGTTTACCGAGCGATCGACATACATACAAGATTTAAACTTCAAAGCGATGGGCAGTTGCCCGCCAGACACAACACCCGTCTGGTCGGAGGATCCTCCCTTTTCTATGGTGGATGAGTGAACTTTACACCCTGTTCCTCATACTCCTAAAAGACTATCCGACATCAACCATCGGGTAGTTACCCGCCAGACACGACACCCGTCTGGTCGAAAGATGTTCCCTTTTCTATAGAGAATGAGTGAACTTTACACCCTGTTCCTCATGCCTCTAAATTGGTGACCCCGTATATGAACGTCAACGCAGCCTTCGTGCAACTACTTCAGCGTGACGACATCATCATCATCATCATCACTCCCGCAAGTTTTCGTGAGGCGAGTCACACAGCCAGCCAGCACTCACGGCTTCAACGGATATCCTGATTACCAGTATACAGCGAAAGCGCATTCCTGGTCATCACCCTCAGGCTCATCACCCCGATTCACTGGGGAATCACCGCAATCACATCAATCACCCCGACTCACTGGGGAATCACCGCAATCACCTCAATCACCGCAATCTGATTCGCACCGCAATCCGCATTGATTTATAAGATTGTCCGTAGTTTCTTGCCCGTTCTTCTTCATAGGAACATATACGCTTTGGAATGGGCATCTAGCTTCATCTTTCTGACTGACTGACTCCTTGTAATTGGTTAAATTGAAATAAATGCTTTGAGTTTTATTTTGACACTAATGAGGCAGACTGACCTGATAGTACAACCTTGTTGGAAATTAGTGAACCTTCGCAAATCTGCATGTACGGTTTTGAGGTCTTGTGGTAGATGCTGACGTGCCACGGCATCTCTCTTTGGTTGGCTGGTCTGCCGCCAATTATGAGGTCCACGCTAGCAGGAGTCACTCGGCCACATTCTGAGAAGAAAGTGCATTAGGTTATGGTACCAACAGATTTACTTACTAAATTTTAGTCGATCTACGAGTATATCAAGTAATATCAACATGTGGTGATCGATTTTAAATAGTGGAGCACCTTGGGTTTTTGACCTCGGATTTTTGTAAAGGTGAGTGAATTTTTAAGATCGAGGTGGGATTTTGTTTATTAATATTTACCAATTTTTTTTTTGTGCTTTTGATTTTTAGCATTGAAAGTGCGTTTTTGATCGCTTCAGTAGGGTACCCATTTTCAAGAAAAGTGCTATCTTAATAATTGAGGAAGCTACATTTTTTTTTTTTTTCGCCTGTATTGTGTCCCACTGCTGGGCAAAGGCCTCCCCTATTTCGTTCCAAACCTCTCTGCTTTTTGCGATTTCAGGCCATGATGGTCCCGCAAACATAACTAGATCGTCACACCACCTTCGCCGCGGTCTACCTCGACGGCGTTGTCCTCCTTCAGGCGTCCAGTAAGTGATGATCTTTGCCCATCTCTCCGGGTGCATTCGTGCGACGTGGCCGGCCCACTCCCACTTCAGCCTGGCTGTTTTTTCTCCAACATCAAACACTTGAGTTATGGAGCGCAGGATGGTGTTTCTAACGTGGTCCGTTCGTTTGACACCTATTATGCTGCGCTCCATTGCCCGCTGGCAAATCTTGAGTTTGGACTTCTGTTGTTCAGTAAGTGACGAATTTTGTGCACCATAGGTTAGGACGGGCAGAATGCACATGTCGATGAGTTTTCTTTTCAATGTTATAGGGAGATATGTGTTAAGGGCCCAGTAGGTCTTCCAAGCATTTTGAACTCGTTTTTCGACTTCTTTTTCTTGCCTATTCTTGAACGACACTATCTGGCCCAAGTATGTATACTCATCGACATATTGCAATATATGCCCGTCTACCTCAACCCTACGTTTCGTGCTGTTGGTCATGATCTGAGTTTTAGATCTGTTAATTGAAAGTCCAACCTCAAGTCTTGCTGTGCTCAGATCTTGGAGCATTTCTTCGAGTTCTGAAGATGATGTGGAGAATAGCATAATATCATCAGCAAAACGGAGGTTTGTTAGCTGGTGGCCGCTAACATTTATGCCTCGTGACTGCCACGAATCAGGCAACATGTTAAAAACCTCCTGCAGTGCGCTTGTGAACAGCTTAGGTGAGAGTGGATCGCCTTGTTTGACACCTTTTTGTATGTTGAATTTTGGCCCAGAAATATGTAACTTTATGTTCGCAGAGCTATTTCGATATATGGTGTCAATGAGGTCAATGTAGGTGTGCGTAACATTTTGGGACTCCAAGGCATTAATAACTGAATACTGTCGAATGCCTTGGCATAATCTACAAAGGCCAGGTAAAGCGGTTTGTAGAATTCATGAAATTTTTCTATTACCTGATTGATAGTATGGAGATGATCAGTTGTAGAGAAGTGGGGACGAAATCCAGCTTGTTCGGGAGGTTGGTGAAAGTCAAGTGTGGGAGCGATACGGTTCTCTATAACTTTAATAAACAGTTTGCATAAGTGTGAAATAAGGCTTATGGGTCGATAGTTCGAGATGTCCGCTTTGTCTCCTTTCTCGTGGAGTAAAAATTATATTTGAGTGGCACATTTCAAGACTTTGACCGGTGCGTAATATAGTGTTGAAAAAAGTTGTGATGTAAGGTACAAGAACGTTTCGCCCCAACTTTAAAAAGCTAAAATAGCTGTAAATGTTTTTTTTTTTGGGTGGGAAATCATCAAATAACTTCTCCCGCTCTGGGCGCAGCCCCGGATCTAGAGGGGGGCAAGTCGGGGCCCGTGCGCCAACTTCAGGGGGCGACCAATTCAAGCGTAGCAGACAAGTGCACCACCCAGCACACCGCAACTTTGCAATAAATGAGACGCGCAGTACATTTATAATCTTTAAATTTTTTTCTTTTTTACAACAGTTTTGGCGCCCCTGTTGAATTGGCGCATTATCGATCGATACAATTTGATTAATAAGTTGGTGTCTATTATGTATTTAAATACCTTTAAAAAACATTTTTCATTTTATTTGAACTTTTCGAGACACACATTTTACTTTTCGAGATGTATTTTATATTTGTCTTAATATGCAAAATACTTTACTGCTAAGTTTCGTAAACATTACCACTCAAATCATGTAAATGGGTCAGCGATTCGACATATAGCGATTAGCTACTAGAGGCGCTGCAAATGCTGCAACCTTGCGAGTCTGTGTGCAAAGTGACAAAACAAAATGAACGTCATCTGTGGAACATGACGTTACGCGCTACGCCATTTATCGAGATTGTTTTTTTCTGTTTCATAGTGTTTATTATCAAAAAGTGTTGGATTTTTAACACTAATTTTATTTGAATAAAGTATTTTTAAAATTCGTATTTTGCATTTAGCATTTAAAAATACAAAAAGCAAATGTATTTTGCATTTGAAATGGTAAATTAGAAAACTATTTGCATTTTGCATTTAAATACTTTTAAAAGTATTTTGTATATTTCTGGTTTTGCGCCGCCTCAAAAAAATTCTAGATCCGGGGCTGTCTGGGCGGAGCGGGAGAGCGTGTCAGACTCTTACTGACTAAAACCCACCCGTGTTCCCGTGTTCCTTTAGTTTTCATGTTGCCAGGGGCCACGGTAACCCTTTCGGACAAACCCGCAACCCCGGCAGGCATCGGCCCTATCGGACCCCTTCAATTGTGCTGACATCTCTTTGAGGCGCGCGTAGAACACAACGCGCCGTCGACCCGGGCCTGGTCCTTATCGGATGGCGAGCTACCCATTGCTCGCATTCAAATAAATGAAGTAGAAGAAAATATCTGATATAGACAACGATGTAAATTGTTTAATTGAACAAATATTTTATCATAATTTTTTTCTTTATTTAATTTTCCTCAATTAATTTCTTTTCTCGATTACTATCTCCATTTAAATAGATAGAATATCCTAATTTTGATATACAAAAAAGTACTACAGCCTATGTATATAAATTACTTAAATTGTGCCTTTTTTCCCGTCAATAGGTAATTTTTTTTATATATATTATTAGCTAAACATTCCATTTTGTATTTTTTAATTTCATTTACCGTAACAGAATTCCGAGGTTTTCATGTTCTTAACGCTCTAGGCACCCCCCTAAAAGTGATTTTAAAAAATAATGAGTAGGTATTTATAACATATTTGTGCACGACCTACTTTAACTGTAATACCATAACTGAGACTGATTAATTGTACCTACATCAGCACGTGTATTTAATAAGCATACAAAAAAATGCGCATTTAAGTACTAGCCAATACGAGCTTGAACGCGAGTTTGCCGGCCGACTAGCTAGTACTTCTCCGTTGTTTTTTTGTCCCAGTTTTTTTGTAGTTTTTTATTGATTTGTCGGTAAGTTTATAAACGACGGCGCAAAATTGTTCGAGTCAGTTCGCTTTTTCCATTTCAACTGTGTTGAAAAATATAAGCCGTGGCTAAAGTCGAGCAGTTTTATTACAAAAAAAAATCCCTACGCACCCGTGCTAACAACATACAGCTGAACCAGCTCCCTGCAACAGTGAGTTCTCCTGGCTGTCAAGAACACTGGTCCTTCGAAGCCGAATAAAGGTGCCTAGCACTGGTCCTACGTAACGAAACAATGGTAATAACACGTAGCCGTAGTGGAGATTCCAGACAAGGACAGACTCGACAGGATCCTTCGATGGCCGCGGGACCGGGGACTAGCGAACCTACCCCGGAGCTCGGCATGAGTCAGGCCACGGAGATGGACGAAGCCAGTGACTTAGCAGGAACGACAGTCACTGGCACCGGCTCCGGCATCACGCACAGCTCAAACAAAACGCTAAGGCCTAGTGACACCCGGTCACGCCACTCCACAGCCTCAAGGAAGAAACAATTGCTCGCGGAGCTCGAGGCTAAAGAGCGGCTGGCGGAAGTGAAGGTACGGAAAGCACAGGCTGAGCAGGAGCTGCAAGAGCTTCGTCTGCAACGAATTAAAGCAGAAGCAGACTCGAGTGAAGGAGATGACGACCAGGAAGACCTCGCCTCCGTGAGAATAGGGACGTGGCTGGCGCACCCAGCGCCGCCACCGGAGAGCGAAGCCCGACCGCCGCCCCACGTCAGCGGCGAGAGGAAAACGGCCGACGCGACGAAGATCGATGACGCCGAAGAAAGTGTACACCCAGTGAATACAGTGAATAAGAATGTAGTAGACAAAATGATCGATGTGGATACGCTCGCCGCGGCGCTAGCGCAGGCCACGCGCAGTACGCGCGAGCCACCAAAGTACATGCAGCAGCTGCCATACTTCGACGGAAAGCCCGGTGAGTGGATATCTTATAAAGCCGCGTATAGTGACTCACACTTATTTTTTTCTAAAGTAGAAAATGTGGCTAGGATTAGGATGAGCATAAAAGGTACCGCCAAAGAGGCCGTTGGCTGTTTGCTTTTCAGCCAGCCCGACCCAGAAGTAGTGATAGACGCCTTAGAAAGGCGCTTTGGTAGGCCTGAGGCATTAATACTGGCCGAATTAGATAAAATTAAATTATTGCCTAAATTAAACGATAATCCTAAGGATGTATGTATATTTGCGAGTCGTATAGCTAACACGGTGGGTACGGTAGAGGCCTTAAAACGTGTACATTATTTACATAGCCCAGAGATGTCAAGAGTTATAGTAGAAAAGTTAACGCCTATACTTAAAAATAAATGGTATGATTACGCTGCGAACAGAAAAAGCGAAGACATACCCGAGTTGAAACGATTGTGTACTTTTTTAAACGAGGAAGCAGATAAGTGTGGCGCTTACGCACAGCCGAGCCGGAGTGCGTGAATGACGACGCTAACGGGGGTCGGCAGCGACGTCGCACAGAGCGCTCGTATAATATAAAGAAAGAATCGTCGACAGAAAGCGATCGCTGCCCAGCATGCAAACAATGCGGGCATAAGCTACCTGATTGTGCAAAGTTTAAACAAATGGATGTAGATTCTCGTTGGGAAATAGCAAAAAATTGTAGTGTGTGCTTTAAATGTTTACGTAGCAAACATAGGCGATATATGTGCAAGGCGCCTACGTGTGACGTTATGGAATGCAACATGAAGCATCACAAGCTATTGCATCAGGAGCGCGAGCGTAAAATTGTAGAACCGCAAAGCGTCGCGACGTCTATAGCAACGCACGAGTCCGTAACGTCAGCGCGAGAGATAGTGTCGGCGTCCGCGTCACTCGAACGTCGCGCGTATTTGAAAATAGTGCCTGTAACCCTTAGCGGACCACATGCGACAATAGACACATACGCTCTACTAGACGACGGTAGTACGGTCACACTTTTAGACTCATCGATAGCCGACGTCCTAGGGGTAGACGGCCCGACTAAGGCTATGTGGATACAAGGCATCGGTGCCGAGGTCAAACACGAGCGTAGCCGAATGGTTAACCTATGCATACGAGGCAAGCATCAATGTGACTTACACAAAATAGAAGCAGCGCGCACAGTGGATAGGTTGGAAATTACGACGCAATCTATAACGACTCAGGACATAGAACGCTGCGAACATCTGAACGATATTCAAGACACATTGATATACGAACATGCACGGCCTATGATATTAATTGGGCAGGATAACTGGCATTTATTAGTAGCTCAAAACACACGCGTCGGTCAACGCGATCAACCTGTCGCATCGTATACGAAGTTAGGATGGGTATTACATGGCTGCCAGTATTCAATAAATAAAATCACAGCAGTATTCTGTGGACATATCAAGACGACAGAACATGACGATACAATAGAAGCACAAATGAAGATATTTTTCAAATTAGAATCCCTGGGTATCGAACCTAGGACAACTAAAGACGACCCACAACAGAGGGCGCTTCAAATATTAGAACAAAAAAGTCGTAGGTTATCCGATGGGAGCTTCGAAACGGGACTATTGTGGAAGCAGGACGAAGTTAGGATACCTAACAATTACCTAGGTACCCTGAAACGCCTAGAGAACCTGGAGAAACGCCTAGATCGAGATCCTATCTTGAAAACTAAATATGTAGAACGTCTAGACAACTTGTTCACCTCGGGATACGCAGAAAAGGCAGACAATGCGCCCACCACAGACAAAACGTGGTACCTGCCTCACTTCCCAGTAATCAACCCAACTAAGCCGCACAAACCACCACGACTAGTGCATGACGCAGCGGCAAGAACTGCGGGTCTGTGCCTAAATGACCTACTTTTATCGGGACCTGACTTATTACAGTCGCTACCCGGAATATTAATGCGCTTCAGGCAGAATAAAATAGCTGTGTCAGCAGATATAAAAGAAATGTTTATGAGAATTAAAATAAGACAAGAAGATCGCGACGCGCTTAGGTTTTTATGGCGAGGTGACCGGCGGGAGGGTGCGCCGGAGGAATATCGCATGACCTCAGTTATCTTCGGTGCGACGTCGTCCCCGTGTACAGCGTTGTACGTGAAAGATCGCAACGCTAGCGACTACGCCGATAGGTACCCAGCAGCAGTGCTAGCGATAAAACATAATCACTATATGGATGATTATCTCCAAAGCTTTCCCAGCGAGACAGAAGCCAAGGAAATAATCGAACAAGTGGATTACATACACAGGCAAGCGAACTTTCACCTGTGTGGATGGGTATCGAACAATGTAAACATATTGAGTAGCGACATCGCGCCTACACACAGTACAAAAATATTAGGCGGCGATGACGACGAAAAGGCACTAGGGCTACGATGGAATACAAAAGAAGACTGCTTTGTATTCAAAATAAATAAAAACAAGACGCCCGGTGAATTATTACAAAATACGCGCCCACCTACAAAACGTGAGGCGCTAAGCATTATCATGGCTATCTTTGACCCGTTAGGTTTAATATCACCTGTTACCATCCCGGCTAAAAGAATATTGCAAAACACGTGGCGATTCAAAACCGACTGGGACAAGCCCCTACCAGAGGAACTACAGCCGCAATGGAAACAATGGATGGAGTCGCTTCGTAACATTGAAAGACTACGAATACCACGCTGCTATGACTATGGAGAAGTCACCGCCCGCGAACTACATACGTTCGTAGATGCAAGCGAGGAGGCCTACGCAGCGGCGGTATATTGGCGAACGGAACGACCTGACGGCACTATCCACGTGGCTCTAGCGGCAGCCAAGAGCAGGGTGGCGCCATTAAAACCTACGTCGATACCCAGGCTGGAACTGCAGGCAGCTTTGCTAGGAGCGCGACTAGCCCAAACAGTTGCACTGGAACACGACTACGTGATTAATAATAAAATGTATTGGAGTGACTCAACAACAGCGCTGGCGTGGATTAGGGCAGAGCCGCGCACTTTTAAAACATTCGTTGCCCATCGCATAGCCGAGATTGAAGAAATCACTAAGAAAAACGAATGGCGATGGCTTCCTTCACGTCACAACGTGGCCGATGACGCCACGCGTGCTACACCAGATTCCTTCCACTCAGAACACCGGTGGTATCGCGGCCCAGAGTACCTATATAAGGGAAAGGACGAGTGGCCGAAAGAGACAGCAGCAGCGACACGCGACACAGGGGAAGAGCGACTGAGATGCAACATGCATAACATAAGTTCAGTAAACTCAAATGCCTGCCTACCTAATATAACACGTTTTTCGAAATGGATACGTATGATAAGGGCGACAGCGCGCGTCCTTCAGTTCATTGACAAATGTAGGCCGACAAAACAAATAGTAGCGTACAAGGGTACAAGAAAAAACCCAGACAAAGACCTCCCGTGGGTAAAAACAAATAAAGACGGGAAAAGTACAAAAGTTACAAAAAAACCGAAAGGCAATCTATTGAGTACTGATAACAATACATACATACCGCTACCGGCCGAGTATTCATTGGCAGCCGAACAGCTGTGGATCAAACACGCACAGACCGACAGTTTCTCAAAAGAGATAAGTGCAATAAAATTAAACAATGCACCGCCGAACGACAGCAAGTTAGCCGCGCTAAGTATGTATATAGATAATAACGGGATATTATGTCTACGTGGTCGCGTTGCGGCCGCAATAAACGTAAATGAAGAAATCAAAAATCCTTGTATATTAGACGGTGGACATAGGTACACTAAATTATATATAGGCCATGTACACGAAAGTCTGCATCACGGAGGCACAGAAATAACAGTAAACGAGTTACGACAGCGCGTATGGATAATAAGACTACGCCCGTCTGTTAAGGATGTTATCAAAAGTTGTTTGCCATGTAGAATAAGGAAGGCAAAGCCAGCAAATCCCTCTACTGGTGACTTACCGTACCCCCGTTTAGCCCATCACGTGCGACCTTTCACCTTTACGGGACTCGACTATTTCGGACCGATATCAATAACTGTAGGTAGGCATAGGGAAAAAAGATATGGAGCGCTATTTACTTGTCTTACCTGTAGAGCCATACATTTAGAAGTAGCGCAAACACTGAGTGCGGACTCAGCCATCGCTGCACTTAGGCGATTTATAGCTAGGCGAGGTTGTCCCAAAGAAATATGGAGTGACAATGCCACATGTTTTAAGGCGGCCGATAAAGAGTTAGGTGAAAGCGCCTTAAGTGCTTTAGAGTGTGAGTCCGATGCGCGGTCTATAAGATGGAAGTACATACCTCCCGCATCACCGTTTATGGGCGGAGCATGGGAGAGGATGGTGAGGGCAGTAAAAGGAGCATTGAACATCACATTAAAAGAGGTTCATCCAACAGAAGAGACACTTTATACCCTGCTGGTAGAGGTAGAAAATACCGTAAATTCTAGACCTCTGACGCACGTAACTGTGGCACCGAACGAGCCCGAAGCCCTCACGCCAAACCACATACTGATTGGTCCAAACTCTCACGTGCCCTCACCGGGCACCTTCACCGAAGCAGACATCACAGCGCGCCATCAATGGCGGCGCGCCCAAGCCCTCGCCGACGTGTTTTGGCGAAGGTGGGTGCGTGAATATCTGCCACTATTACAAAACCGGCGGGAGCCTCACGGCAGCGGCGCCCCACCCAAGGTTGGAGACATGGTCATAATCTGCGACCCTAACCTTCCGCGCAACACCTGGCCCAAGGGACGCATAACCCAGGTGCTACCAGGCATGGACGGTGAGGTTAGGGTAGTCGACGTGATCACTAAGGGCGGCCACGTCCTGCGGAGGCCTACCAAACGCATTGTCGTGCTCCCAACTGAGTCGCCTAACGGCGACGGCGGGAGATGTGTGCACGACCTACTTTAACTGTAATACCATAACTGAGACTGATTAATTGTACCTACATCAGCACGTGTATTTAATAAGCATACAAAAAAATGCGCATTTAAGTACTAGCCAATACGAGCTTGAACGCGAGTTTGCCGGCCGACTAGCTAGTACTTCTCCGTTGTTTTTTTGTCCCAGTTTTTTTGTAGTTTTTTATTGATTTGTCGGTAAGTTTATAAACGACGGCGCAAAATTGTTCGAGTCAGTTCGCTTTTTCCATTTCAACTGTGTTGAAAAATATAAGCCGTGGCTAAAGTCGAGCAGTTTTATTACAAAAAAAAATCCCTACGCACCCGTGCTAACAACATACAGCTGAACCAGCTCCCTGCAACAGTGAGTTCTCCTGGCTGTCAAGAACAATATTACTTACATAATAACAACACTATCTACTAACATATTTAAGTTGTTTACTAATTAATAGCTATGATTTGTGATACTACGAATTTAAGCGACGATCGTAAGAAAAATAAAGGTGTCATTACACTACTCGATCGACGCAGCATTAGGTACAACCCCGTGTCTATGACAACGTCGAGCGCGTAGGGAAAAACCTCTGAGGCCCAAGCACGAACGCCCGAAGTAAACGTTAGGTACGTATTCGAGGAGACTAGACGCCCGGGGCGGGAATTGCGAGCCGATTTCCGGCCACCGTAGGCGCGGGCTTGCGGACGGTGAGCAATGGGTAGCTCGCCGTCCGATAAGGACCAGGCCCGGGTCGACGGCGCGTTGTGTTCCACGCGCGCCTCAAAGAGATGTCAGCAGAATTGACGGGGTCCGCTAGGGCCAATGCCTGCCGGGGCTGCGAATATGGGCCGAAAGGGACATCGTGGCCCCCGGCAACAGGGCAACCGAAGGAACACGGGTGGGTTTTAATCAGTAAGAGTCTGACACGCCCTCCCGCTCCACCCAGAGCGGGAGAAGTTATTTGATAATTTCCCACACAAAAAAAAGGTACGTGTTCGAACCATGTTTCAAATTCAAAAGGGCACTAAACGAAATTTTAATAGAAAAAAAGTTATTACACAATTGACGACTTCCATAATGATGAATCACTGACTGATTGACATGCTAATAATCCTTTTGTTTTTATTTTTGATTACTGCTACCTTGTTGACATTTGACATTTTTGTATTAATTTGTCATTTACTGTAATTCGAACTATTTGACATTAATTTTTATTATTTATTGTTATAATTTCCTAGTTGTTATTTCAAATTATACACAACATAACAAACATAACATCACGCCTTGTTTCCCCGAAGGGTTGGGCAGAGGTGTCCCTGTAGCAGGTACACCCACATTTCGCCAGTTATGTTTTTAAGTCCCATGTAATAGGGGGCGAGCCTATTGCCATCAACCGGGCACAAATCCAGACTCCGAGCTGCTACTGAGAAATTTCAGATAGAAAAACCCAATAACACTTTGCCCGACCCGGGAATCGAACCCAGGACCTCATGCTCAGCAGTAGCGCTTGCGACCACTAGACCAACGAGGCAGTTATGAAATTATAATGTCTTTAAATTTGTGTACATTAAATATGATTTGCATGTCCATGCCCATGAGACGGCGGAACATGGAGGACTTTCTTTAAAAACATCAATGTATTAATTACCCATGTTTGCAAAGTAATAAATGATTTGATTTGAATCGAAAATAGAACAATATTTTAGCATCAAGCACAATAAATTAATAAAATCATAAAACTAAATTAATAAACATTATGTGCGAAACGAGTATTTTCAAATTTAAAACCGTTCATAAAACAATGGCGAAATCTTATTTGAAATAAACTGGAACGTCTAAAACTGACACTGATACGAAACAAATTTAATTAATTATCTACAGATTAACAGTGCTATCATCAACCTTATTCAAATCCTCAAGGTTTTCTTTTTTTGGTTTTTTTTCCTAACAATTTCTATTGAAATATTAGCTGCTTGATGTTTCTCACCACTGGCATACAAAAAGTTATTATACTATAACAGTATCTTTGATCAACGGAGTGATATTTGTTCCGTTTCTTGTCAAACCTGGGGAGCAGACCGCGACGTAGTCCCAGCTTCCATTGATGCATCTCATGAAGGGGAGGGTGACGGATGAGTAGTAGTTCGGGCTATTACATTCGGGCCTCACGATTGTCCCCGAAGGTTCATAGGCGTTGCAGGCGCGGTGGCCCTCGTTAGGGCCGGAGACGATGCATTGGTAGTATACGGATGTGTTGTTGTTTAGTTTGCAGAAGCCTGGAGGATAGGGGATGTTTTAATATGGCAAATAGAAACTGAGTTTGAATGCAGTAGTCGAGCTAGAGGGTAAATTAGTTCTTTTTGTAAGAATTACAGACTCTGACATATTTCATACGTATTGAATTAGACAGGGCCCAACATATCTCTTTGTGAAACACCTTACGAAAAACTTTTAGAACAGACTTCATTTTCGGAAAATTTCGCAGAATCAAATAATACATAGATACGCATTCTTAGCTTACAGGAAAATGAACATTATTTTATAAACCAATAAGTTGTATTTACTTAGTATGAAGTACATACACATCCTATCGAAAGCTTAGGTTAAGTCAACAACACCGCTAAACTACGCATTCAAAGGAATTTAGATATTATCAGTGTATACTTACGGACGCATTCAGGAACAGAATTTGACCAGGCTCCATTCAGACAGATGGCGAAACCAGTTCCCACAACTTCGTATCCTGGTCGACAGGTGAAATTCAGGTTTAGCGATGGGAAGGCTTGCCCAGGTGTCGCGTGTGGCGCGTTTGCTACTACGTAGGTACCGTGCTCTGGGTATGGCGGCAGGATACATTTGTCTGATTGTATTGGCCTGAAATTGTAGATTTGTTTAGTATTTTTGAGTTTAAACTTTAGTGGCATGAGGAACAGGAGTAAAGTTCACTCATCCTCTTTAGAAAAGGGAGGATCCTCCGACCAGACGGGTGTTGTGCCTGGCGGGCAACTGCCCCACGGTTTGGAGTTGAAATCTTGTATCTATGTCGATCGCTCGGTAAACTCTAATTGCGCGATGCAGGATTTGTGTGACGTCATGTCTCTGATGCGTAATTCGTATGTGGCGGTGTAACCGCTACATCACTCCCTTCCGGAGACCGGAGGTCGATAGTGGGCTGAATCTTGCGATGCTTCACACAGTGCCAGCTGTGGTTCTAGTGAGTCGGAACCGGGTGCCACATAGTTCGCGGTGAATCGGAACTGTCTGTGGTGATTACGGTGATTCCCCAGTGAGTCGGAGTGATGAGGCTGACAGCGTTGATACCCCAGTGAATCGGGGTGATGAGGCTGAGGATGATGACCAGGAATGCGCGTTCGCTGCATGCTGGTGGTCTGGATACCCGTTGAAGCCGTGGGTGCTGGCTGTGTGACTCGCCTCACGAAAGCTTGAGGGAGTGATGATGATGATGACGTCACGCCGAAGTATTAACACGAAGGCTGCGTTGATGTTCATACTCGGGGTCACCAATTTAGTGGTATGAGGAACAGGGTGTAAAGTTCACTCATCCATCATAGAAAAGGGAGGATCCTCCGACCAGACGGGTGTTGTGTCTGGCGGGCAACTGCCCAACGGTTTATAGTTGAAATCTTGTATCTATGTCGATCGCTCGGTAAACTCTAATTACGCGACGCAGGATTTGTGTGACGTCATGTCTCTGATGCGTAATTCGTAATTGGCGGTGTAACCGCTACAAAACTATTCGATATCTTTCTTTTGACTTCTGGTTCTTCCAAAGTTTATCTGGATATCGCCTTGTGTGATAAGAGATCTCTACTCGACGAAGACAAAATTACATTTTCTTTCTTACTTTTTGATATCGCGCCTTAAAAATCTTTCCAAATCAATAATTTTTTCTTTCGTTCTACAGTGGTCATACGCTACGCGTGCTGGGTACAAAAGTATAAAGTATCGATTTCTAGCATATATTTTGTTTACCTGTTAGTAACTGTTGGGTTTGACGGCAGCTGTCGGTTGCACAGTTCATCGGACTCGTCCGATCCATCTGCACACTCGTTTATCTGTTCACAAAATAACCTTTGTTATTATATCAAGCCGTGATTCATCTCATTCGAAAGCTTTTTATTTGGTGTTACACCTTCGTAGACCATCCACCGGTTTCCGATGGTTTCAATTAAGACGCCTCTCCACAGCAGGTGTACTTAGCGTCACTTTGTATGAAAATGCAGGCGGGATCGTGCATTTCGACCCATGGCCAAGTTGCACACAATGTGAAGCTGGCTAGCAAACCACGGATCTAAATTGGGTAAGTAACCTCTCCATGCACATCCTGCCTAACCATGGACAGTCGGTTTTCTTAACAGTCTTGTTCCAATATCCTAACAAAGCTTCGCGTCTTCAACTTCATCGTCAGATCAGCTATGACACCATAATAATTATTGTATCGTCGTTACGCAGGGATGCTTACGGTTAGACGGTTATGGGTGCCGATTTTAAGTCTCTGTCTCTGGAATAACAATGCACCTGCAACGCCTCTGGTGTTGCAGAGCTAGCTGGCGTTGACCTAGTTGAAATGGCATGCTTGTTTATAAATAAAATATTGGCGTTGACTACATCAGGTGCCTATTTAATCAAACTAACAGGGGATGAGCAACATGTGATAATACATCAATCCAACAAAGCAATTCATAGTTTTCTGCTATCTCCGAAGAAGATGAGCCAAAAAAATAAAATACAGAGAATAGTTCTATACTTATAGATTACATGAAAATCTAAAAGAAGTCTAAGATCATAAAATAACATGGTAAATCACTCAATATTGTGCTACAAACTTAGATTTGTAATTGGAATGTATTGAGGAACATGTTTTTCAACTACAATGTGTTTGTTCTTGGGATGAATTCATCGCAACTATGGAATATTTTATTGTGCATGATCCGACACCCACTTGGCCGGTTTTTTAGGGTTCCGTAGTAAACAAGGAACCCTTATAGTTTCGTCATGTCCGTCTGTCTGTCTGTCTGTCCGCGGTTTAGCGTCGAGACCCTTAGTACTAGAAAGCTGTAATTTGGCATGAGTATATATGTTACGGCTAAAACCCGAATTGCGGCTACACCTAGTTTTAGCCGGTTACAACTAGGTGCGGCCGGTAGCAGTTGGTTAAACTTGCCTAAATGGACCCTGGCACTCGCCGGCCGCTGCCGCGGCACCGCTCGCTTCGCTCGCTCGGCTCGTGCGGTGTGTTATGTGGTCACAGTTCTAACCTAACCTAACCTACCTTTCAGCCATTTTCATTTGCCACAACTAAATTTAACCAACTGCTACCGGTCGCACCTAATTGTAGCCGGCTAAAACTAGGTATAGCCGCATTTCGGGTTTTAGCCGTGACATATACTATATTAATTACGCCGACAAAGTGGTAAAATAAAATCTTTTTTTTTTTTTTTGTACCTACACGTAAAGTGGTGATTTTTTTTCCCATTTTGTGGGATATCATTGGAAAGATCCTTCAAAAACATTATCAGTATGCAAAGACCATTTTTGGATTCAGTGATCCGTTTGCGAAATATTAAGCTTTAAAGTGCTAATTTTTGTTAGAGTCAAGTGTCCCCCCCCTGCCAGCTAAATGGTTGATTTTGGATGTGTGAAAAAAATCACAGCAGTAGTTTATATAACGAAATGAAAAGAAAAACTATCACACCTAAGTAGGCTCTTTAACTTTGCAGTTGCAAAAACATGTTTTCCCATACATTCCGTATGCGAGAACATCTTTTTCAACTACAAAGTTAAGTTTGTTTTTGGGATAAATTCATCCCAACTATGGAATATTTCATTGTGCGTGGTACGACATGCACTTGGCCGATTTTTTTTGACGTGACAACGTCTTATAAATTGGTTTGCCGGGTGACACTTCAAGAAACTGCGTTACGCTCCGCTCACGTTATGCGCTCACAATGAGAGCGAGTGAGAGGCACGCGTGCATGGTTAGCCCGCCTAAGAGCGAGAGAGACAGACATAAAAAGTGAAAGGCACGCGTCCCTTCCACTCGAGCACAGTTAGCCCGCCTAAGAGCGAGAGAGACAGAGCGAGAGAGAGAGAGTGAGAGAGATAGGCATACACACCGGTTCATGTGTATAAATAAATGTTTTAAATTGTTACTATTATTTCATCCTTCTTCCTACTATACGAATGAATATTCACATTAAAATTATTTTACCACTCAAAGTCGTTGTCACGTAAAACTTTCGCCCGTATACCGACTTTACAGGCAACCAATTTTTTTCTTCATTAGCAATTGCCACACCTGCCATTCATTACCAATTACAAAAATCCACTCACCCCATTACAATGTGAGCCTTCCACACAGGCGCCGTTCGCGCATTGGAACAGGTGCGAGGGACATATCCTAGCCGCGCATGCGCTAATTTCTTCGTCTGAGCCATCCGGACAGTTAGGATTGCTGTCACAGAGGTCCGAAGCAGAGATGGAACTGCCGTCTTTACAACGAAATTTGCCTCTGTAAAAAAAATCAAGCATTTTGACACGTCAGAATTAAAAAACCGACCAAGTGCGTGTCGGACCACGCAAAATGAAGGTTTCCGTAAATGGGATGAATTTATCCCAAGAACAAACACTTGATCAGTATTTTTTATTTTTGTGTGTATTACTAACAACCCTTTTTGTAACTTATTTGCCTACTACGCCTTTTATGGACTGCGCGTCTGAAATAAAGATAAATTAAATTTATTGCATTTTTACATATAATATTATAATATAAATCGCTAATATTTAATGTACACAAACATATTTACAACTAACTACTATACATATTATGTACAAGTATGTAAAGGAAAAAGTAAAAAATAAAGAGAAGAGCTCATTGGGCGTCAAAAAATTCGTCCTCATCGCTGTCAGCGGGAAAAGTGCCCAAAAGGCTGGCAGCGTTGCCACGTTGGATGGCAATGGTGATTCTTTGGCCTTTTTTTTTTTTTTGGGTGGGAATTTGTCAAATAACTTCTCCCGCTCTGGGTGGAGCGGGAGGGCGTGTCAGACTCTTACTGACTAAAACCCACCCGTGTTCCTTCCTATGCCATGTTGCCGGGGGCCACGATTTCCCTATCGGTTTTCTTCGAACCCCCGGCAGGGTGATTCTTTGGCCTAAGAATTGGCCAACCCTCTGGTCACGTAAAAAGTCGGCCAACCGCTTGGCGATGTCCCGGAATACTTGGTGAGCACTCGGACCCCATGGCCCTAGTGTTTCAACCCCAAACGGCTCAAAAATATAGCTACCAGTAAGGTTGCTATATTTCCGCCGTTTGAGGTTTCAGCAGCCGCCTCGGCACAGCCCACAGTGCTAGGAAGATGGGATGGCGCAAGGGTGTCTAATTTAGGTATAATTTAAATTAAATTAATTTAAATTATACCTAAATTAGACACCAACGTGTTACTCTAAAAATTGTGTTTGATGTATTATTATACGTTGAGGAATGTACGTACTACTATGCTCCATTTGAAAAAAGTAAACAAACAAACCTTTTTTTACAGTCCGTTCAACCGATTCTGACTTCTATACCATAGGCATAAGGATGGCATTAGAAGCAAAAAACTTGTTACAATGGTGCTGATTCCCTTGTTCACAAACTTAACTAAATTTAAGTTCAGTGCATCTTTTTCTTTCTATTTCATTATGAAAAGGACAGAAGATAAATTTTAGTTTAGTCCTGTCAAATTAATCAGCGATTGTCACTACTCCATACAAGTTTAGACGTGATTAAAAACTTGCCTACTAAAATTACGTCAATTTACGTCAAGCGCTGATTAATTTGACAGGACTAAATTAAAATTTATCTTCTGTCCTTTTCTTAATGAAATAGAAAAAAAAAGATGCACTGAAGTTAAATTTAGTTTAGTTTGTGAACAAGGGAATCGGCACCACTACCAACTGTTTACTGCAGCTGCCATTTTTCATGCCACCAAAACAATAGAAGTCAAAATCGGTTGAACGGACTGTAAAAAGGTTTAGCTAAATGTCTATAATCTTATATTTCAAATGCAGTATAGTGAATTACGTAAACCTCGAAGTTGCAGCGACGGAGTTTAGTTACTGCTGCATACATCGGCTTCGGCATTCGGCTTTCCGATCGGTAAACTTCTGTCAAGAAATAACAATAAAATTAACCTTACATGAACTGATTGATAAAATCTTTATGTTGATATATTTCTGTGAAGGTTGTGACTGTGGCAACGTTGCATTGTTGTGAGACCCTCGGTGCTGTAGACGCGATGCCTCTGAGGTAGTAGCGAATTGTGCCGCGTTCAATCTCTGGGAAGGACAGTCCGCCCCCACTGTCACCTTTGCAGACTGCCGCCGTACCTGCAATGGGAAGGAAAGGCATTTTCGTATTTGCACAGAGTTGCGACTTATTTGAAATACTTGTATTTAAAATGCAAATACAAAATGCAAAATACGTTTTTAATATTTAAATACCTTTAAAAAAATGCATTTTGCATTTTATTTGAAATACTTTTCGATATGTATTTTATATTTTTTTAATATAAAATACTTTACTGCTATGTTTCGCCAACATTACCACTTACATTTTCATGTAAATGGGTCAGCGATTCGACAAATAGCCACTATAATTCCTGCAAGTGCTGCAACCTTGTGAGTCTGTCTGCAAAGTGACAAAACAAAATGAACGTTATCTGTGGAACATGACGCTTCGATTACCGGTCTTTCTTATTATCAAAAAGAGTGTTGGATTTTTAACACTAATTTCATTTATGAGTATTTTATTTTTAAGTTGTATTATAAAATACGTATTTTGCATTTAGTATTTAAAATACAAAAGCAAAAGTACTTTGTATTTTGCATTTGAAATGGTAAATTAGAAAACTATTTGCATTTTGTATTTAAATATTTTTTTAAAACTAATTTGTACATCTCTGTTTTTGCCTAAGCTGGTACGTAAGCCCATATTAGCACGTTTTAACGCGACGATTTTTTTATCGGGCACGTTTTCAACTCTCGGTGTTAAGCCGAGTATTGAATATCCAAAAGAGTGCATTCCAGAGGTTCAAAAAAATTCACTATTTGATTTTCTATTCTCGGCGCTAAGCAGAGCGTTGAAAACTCAGTGCACGAAAAAAAAATCGCCCGTGGGTACGAGGGCTAAAGGTTGACCGTAGCGCCAACCTACACCGCAAACAGTTGTGGGTGAGTGTTACCGTTATTATATCCGGCGCATATCTTGTCCCCGGTGATGCTTTCCGTAAAAGTCTCCGGCGTGACGCGTATGCACTCCTGATAGGACACAATCGGTAGTTGCACCGTCTTCAGAACTGGGGAAGCTGGCCCGTTTTCTGCTATCAAACCCCAGCCCGCGACCTGAAAGTGTTGTTTTGGATGCACTCATCAAGTCATGTCAATTAAAATATTTCTACCTAAGATTTTATGTTTAATACATTCATTTTATTACCAAAACAATTTTTATTATCTAAATACTATTATAAGATCAATGAATATCTAAACGACAAACGTGTTTTTATAAAATAATTACTCATATAACATCAACTAATTAGTCAATTTAGTTGAGCCCTCTTCCTCTCTCCTACGTGTGCTGTGCCCGACAATCCACAATGAAAAACCTTTTCTTCCATAAATATAACCTAACCCTGTCAGTTGTAAGTTTACATTGCAGAATGCAATAAATATATTGAATATGTTCAGGAAAGCTGACATGGGCAGCCAAAATTGCGCAATTTTAGTAGGCATAAGCAGATAGTCCCCCCCTGACTATTATGTCAGATAGTCCCCTCCTGACTATTATGTCAGATAGTCCCCCCCTGACTACTATGTCAGATAGTCCCCCCCTGACTACTATGTCAGATAGTCCCCCCTGACTACTATGTCAGATAGTCCCACCTGAAAACAATGTCAGATAGTCCCCCCCCCCTGACTACTATGTCAAATAGTCCCCCCTGACTGCTGTGTCAGATAGTCCCACCCCTGATTACTATGTCAGATAGTCCCCCCCTGACTACTGTGTTAGATAGTCCCCCCTGACCACTATGTCAGATAGTCCCCCCCTGACTACTATGTCAGATAGTCCCCCCCTGACTACTATGTCAGATAGTCCCCCCTGACTACTATGTCAGATAGTCCCACCTGAAAACAATGTCAGATAGTCCCCCCTGACTACTATGTCAGATAGTCCCCCCCTGACTACTGTGTCAGATAGTCCCCAATGACTACTATGTCAGATAATCCCCCCCTGACTACTGTGTCAGATAGTCCCCCCTGAATACTGTGTCAGATAGTCCCCCCCCTGACTACTGTGTCAAATAGTCCCCCCTGACTGCTGTGTCAGATAGTCCCCCCTGAATACTGTGTCAGATAGTCCCCCCCCTGACTACTGTGTCAAATAGTCCCCCCTGACTGCTGTGTCAGATAGTCCCACCCCTGATTACTATGTCAGATAGTCCCCCCCTGACTACTGTGTTAGATAGTCCCCCCTGACCACTATGTCAGATAGTCCCCCCCTGACTACTATGTCAGATAGTCCCCCCCTGACTACTATGTCAGATACTCCCACCCTGACTACTATGTCAGATAGTCCCCCCCTGACTGCTGTGTCAGGTAGTCCCCCCCTGACCACTATGTCAGATAGTCCCCCCTGACTACTATGTCAGATAGTCCCCCCCTGACTACTATGTCAGATGGTCCCCCCTGACTACCATGTCAGATAGTCCCCCCCTGACTGCTGTGTCAGATAGTCCCACCCCTGATTACTATGTCAGATAGTCCCCCCCTGACTACTGTGTCAAATAGTCCCCCCTGTCTGCTGTGTCAGATAGTCCCACCCCTTATTACTATGTCAGATAGTCCCCCCCTGACTACTGTGTTAGATAGTCCCCCCTGACCACTATGTCAGATAGTCCCCCCTGACTACTATGTCAGATAGTCCCCCCCTGACTACTATGTCAGATGGTCCCCCCTGACTACCATGTGAGATAGTCCCCCCCTGACTACTATACAAAAGTATCATCATCATCATCGGCAGCCTTGTGCTACCCACTGCTGAGTTGAGGCCTCTTCCGTTTTGTACCATGCTCCCCTGTGCGAGTCTCATCTGCGTTTAACTCGCCGTCCATTTTTAGGTGGTATCCACCCATGGCTTACGCACTGCTGACCTCCTCCTATTGTCTCTCGGCAACAATCCAGTTAGGGCTCTGCATCACCTGGGATCGTTGAAAGTGACATACGTTCCGAAAAGAAGACGTTCAAAGCGGGAGTTACCTCTGTTACCTATTAGAATATGGTGATAGCGCTACAAGGTATATTTACGCGTGGCGAAAATCGGAACTAACAACGCCATCTCCTTTTTCGAATACAAAGGTTTACGCCCAATATTGGTGTTTTTTTTTTTATTGATCGCACTTTAACACCAACTTACATACAAAAAATAGTTACTATGGCAGCTCACTGCTGAGCTCTAAAGTAGGTACAGACGCCAGCACATCAAGCTACCCGAAACTGTCAAATTTTCCCAATCAACTTTGAACCTTATACTTCAGCGATAAAGTTGAAAATCTATTAAATCAATTTGACAGATTGTAGTAGCCTGATGTGCTGGCGTCTGTACGTCCGTCTCGAGATATGCGCCCTAATCTTTAATGCGTATTTAATTAGAAAAAACTGAAAATGGTGCCGATTCCCTTGTTCACAAAATAAACAAAATTTAAGTTCAGTACATCTTTTTCTTTCTATTTCATTAAGAAAAGGACAGAAGATAAATTTTAGTTTGGTCCTGTCAAATTAATCAGCGCCTGTCACTACTCTATACAAGTTTAGACGTGATTAAAAACTTGCCTACTAAAATTACGTCAATTTACGTCAAGCGCTGATTAATTTGACAGGACTAAACTAAAATTTATCTTCTGTCCTTTTCTTAATGAAATAGAAAGAAAAAGATGCACTGAAATTAAATTTAGTTTAGTTTGTGAACAAGGGAATCGGCACCACTATGAATTACTTTTAATGGTCTAACCAACTATTGTTTGTATGAAAGTATTCTACACATCTAACAAGGTGGCGTTAGTGTGCGATCAAAAAAAAAACACCAGTTGCCCATAAATTTCAGGCAAAGCCCTTTCAAGTGACATTTCCACAAAAATGTTTACCAACCATACGGCGTACTGGCAACGTCATTCGGGCGCCAGAAGATTCTTTTAGCAGCGTAAATAATTTTTTACATACGCCCTAGGCCACTTCTGTTCTGTGCTTCGATTTCTTACCTTCCCGAAGTTCCCCGCCTGCAGCTGTAGGCCATTGAACTTGCGGTCAAACAAGTCCAAACACACTGGCCGGACATAGGTGTAAAACACGAACGGTGTCTCCAGGATCAAGATCGCTATGTCATATTGGTAGTTTATGCGGACGCCTAGGTAGCGAACCGGAATCTCGATAGACCTTAACTGTGGAAGTAAAGTTTTTATATTTTTAGGATTCCATCCGAAAGGTGCCAAACAGAACCCTATTACTAATCCTCCACTCTGCCGGGGCTGCGAATATGGGCCGAAAGGGACATCGTGGCCCCCGGCAACAGGGCAACCGAAGGAACACGGGTGGGTTTTAGTCAGTAAGAGTCTGACACGTTATTTATTATGACAAGTTATTTGATAATTTCCCACCTAAAAAAAAAAAGCCTTCACTGTCCGTCTGTTTGTCTGTCTGTCAGCGAGCTGTATCTCATGAACCGTAAAAGGTAGACAGTTGAAAATTTTCAAATAATAAAACTTAAATAAAGTTGAAAAATAAAGGGGGTCTGCATACAATCGACTTTTGATTTTAAAAAAGGTTGACCCTGGCATGGGTGTATCATTGTCTAGAGCTCATTTTGTAGGGAACAAACAGTTTTTAAGCTATTGCATAGCTTTTATCGCGGGCTTTGAGCGCGGCGACCGAATCAAGAAATTCCGTAACGAAAATAAAACCTAACACCCCCCACTCCGCCTACCATGTAATGTAAATCCCAAGTGTAGCGTTGACAAATAGGAAGTATGGAGGTTACAAATGCTATGCAATAGCTTTACCGCGGCAATCCCCGAGTGCCACACGTTTTTTTTTCTTTTTTTTTTTACCTTCAAAAATTAAGAAATAGGGGGCCGTAAAAGTTATCAGTTTTAGATCATTTTTGTACGAGATCAAGGTATGGGTCGTTTTTAAAATTTATGTACATTTGTTAGTAAAATAAAATAAACAGTTCGAAATGTAAATATACAAATCAACATTCAGACTAATTATTAATAAAACTGCAAATATATATTTTTAATACGGAAATTGGTTCTATTGCTTTAAAAAACTAAATTTAATTCCTGTCATAATTACATACAAAACTGCCATGTCCACAGACGCGTTTTAAAAAAAATGCAGCAAATAATAAATAATCCACGCACTATGTAACCAGATTCAACAATGTTTTGTCAGATGAAGGGGTAAGCTATTAGAAATATACTATAAAACAAAGTAATTTTAATAAACCATTTATTTATTTGCTCATAAACACGTGTCTCATATTCCATTCCATTGTGTGATTCCTTTTTGTAACTTTGATATTTTATATTAATATGTAGAAGTAAATTCCGGGGAAATCTATGCGTCAAAATAGTTACAACGAGAGGGTGCTAGTTTCTTTCGGTTGCGCCATTTTGTTTAGTAACTGTGGGTTTCAATTCGTGCGCGTCGTAAAAAGGACTTACATAATATTAATATGTTTTCGCTGCTGAGGTGAAAAGTTGTATGTGTTACACGACACCAAACTTATTTGCATCTCGTGTCTTTGAATCTCTCGTTGCGCTCAGGGTTCTAACTTAGAATCACTCGCTACGCTCGTGATTCAATTATAGAATACTTCGCTCACTCGGGATTCAAAATCAACACTCGCAACAGAAATGAACTTTGTTCTCTTGTTGCACAAATAACTATTTTTTATTACTACGGAATCTATAAAAAATGTTTAACTTAAGATGCTCTTACGAAGATGACCACAACCGTAAACCGTAAGCGGCGACGCAGCGACTACAGTCAGACCGCACTGCACTTCTTTGTATGAAAATGCGTTGCGCTGTAATATGCGTTTGGCTTTAATCTCACCTCAGATTTCTGTGCGTCCCTGTCTTCTTTATGGTCCCAATCCCTAAACAGCTTAGCAGTGGCCACTGCGTAGTTGGAGGCAGCTTGCTTCTCTTGCTTAGCTTTATCCCAAAAGCAGTGGGCAGCTAGAAATGTACGATCAATATCACCATCTGTGTACAGTCGTTTCACAGTTATTGTACCTCTGACAGCGCAAACCACCAGCAGTGTTATCGCAGCGAGAGTAAAGATCACTGTGGTGTTTACAGTGACGCAAAATCTTATATCTTTATATATAAAAATCAATTGCTGTTCGTTAGTCTCACTAAAACTCGAGAACGGCTGGGCCGATTTAGCTGATTTTGGTTTTGAAATGTTTGTCGTAGTCCAGGAAAGGTTTAAACGGTGAGAAAATATGGAAAAACACACGAAAAAAAAATATTTATGAAGAAAATTCGCGTTCTCATACATTTTGTGTGGATCGGCATTTATGATATCTCGGTAGGGTAGGTAGGGTAGGTAGGTAGGGTAGGTAGGTAGGGTAGGTAGGTAGGGTAGGTAGGTAGGGTAGGTAGGTAGGGTAGGTAGGTAGGGTAGGTAGGTAGGGTAGGTAGGTAGGGTAGGTAGGTAGGGTAGGTAGGTAGGGTAGGTAGGTAGGGTAGGTAGGTAGGGTAGGTAGGTAGGGTAGGTAGGTAGGGTAGGTAGGTAGGGTAGGTAGGTAGGGTAGGTAGGTAGGGTAGGTAGGTAGGGTAGGTAGGTAGGGTAGGTAGGTAGGGTAGGTAGGTAGGGTAGGTAGGTAGGGTAGGTAGGTAGGGTAGGTAGGTAGGGTAGGTAGGTAGGGTAGGTAGGTAGGGTAGGTAGGTAGGGTAGGTAGGTAGGGTAGGTAGGTAGGGTAGGTAGGTAGGGTAGGTAGGTAGGGTAGGTAGGTAGGGTAGGTAGGTAGGGTAGGTAGGTAGGGTAGGTAGGTAGGGTAGGTAGGTAGGGTAGGTAGGTAGGGTAGGTAGGTAGGGTAGGTAGGTAGGGTAGGTAGGTAGGGTAGGTAGGTAGGGTAGGTAGGTAGGGTAGGTAGGTAGGGTAGGTAGGTAGGGTAGGTAGGTAGGGTAGGTAGGTAGGGTAGGTAGGTAGGGTAGGTAGGTAGGGTAGGTAGGTAGGGTAGGTAGGTAGGGTAGGTAGGTAGGGTAGGTAGGTAGGGTAGGTAGGTAGGGTAGGTAGGTAGGTAGGGTAGGTAGGTAGGGTAGGTAGGTAGGGTAGGTAGGTAGGGTAGGTAGGTAGGGTAGGTAGGTAGGGTAGGTAGGTAGGGTAGGTAGGTAGGGTAGGTAGGTAGGGTAGGTAGGGTAGGTAGGTAGGGTAGGTAGGGTAGGTAGGGTAGAAATTTTAAAATCCTAACAATGAATGTGTTCATTGACTGTTAGGCGGAACGAAGTTTGCTGGGTCAGCTAGTGGGTATATAAAAATTAATTGCTGTTCGTTAGTCTCACTAAAACTCGAAAATGGCTGGGCCGATTTAGCTGATTTTGGTTTTGAAATATTTGTCGTAGTCCAGGGAAGGTTTAAACGGTGAAAAAAATATGGAAAAACTCAGGAAAAAAAAAATATTAAGAAAATTCACGTTCTGATACATTTTGTGTGGATCGACTTTTTTGATATCTCGGTAGGTAGTTAGGGTAGGTAGGGTAGGTAGGGTAGGTAGGGTAGGTAGGGTAGGTAGGGTAGGTAGGGTAGGTAGGGTAGGTAGGGTAGGTAGGGTAGGTAGGGTAGGTAGGGTAGGTAGGGTAGGTAGGGTAGGTAGGGTAGGTAGGGTAGGTAGGGTAGGTAGGGTAGGTAGGGTAGGTAGGGTAGGTAGGGTAGGTAGGGTAGGTAGGGTAGGTAGGGTAGGTAGGGTAGGTAGGGTAGGTAGGGTAGGTAGGGTAGGTAGGGTAGGTAGGGTAGGTAGGGTAGGTAGGGTAGGTAGGGTTGGTAGGGTAGGTAGGGTAGGTAGGGTAGGTAGGGTAAGTAGGGTAGGTAGGGTAGGTAGGGTAGGTAGGGTTATGCACATTCATTGACTGTTAGGCGGAACGAAGTTTGCCAGGTCAGCTAGTCAGAGATAAATAACTTTGAAAGAACTATAGCTTTGCCTAGGTGTCAACATCGCAGGGGAGCTTAAGGCTTCTGCCTCGAAACCAGCGGGCAGATTGCGCGGCACTATAGCAGCGTAGTGCTATGTTCGTGGTTGTGTCGTCGAGATATTTGTTTTTATTCGCGAACGAAATGTCTGAACAACGGCGACAACATCTTGTTGATACAAATCTATTCCTAAAGCTCGATTTTAAATTGTGCACAACACTGCAATGCAGACGCGCGGGCGGTCACCGCTTGACTGGAGTGCACCGCTCGTTGCCCGCCCCCGCGCCGCTGTTTTCGAGGACCAGTCCATTTAATTTTACGCATTAGATCCTGCCGCTCCCGCACCGCCACCGCCGCCCCACTGCCAGCAAGATTCGAGGCAGAGGCCTTAGAAAGAGAGATTCCGAAAAAGCTATGAGTGATAGAGAAGACGCTCTACTAAGTGGATCTTATTCTACAACTAGATCCCCCCTCTCGAACGATCTTGATTATTAACGGCCGCGAACTGTCTTTTGTAAAATAATTAAGGGCTAATTTCACCAATAAGGATAAAAACTGCCACTTGTTCACTTCAGATGTCGCTACTATCACGTGTCCAAGAATTTGACAGCTAGCTGTCGCTATCCATACATGTTTGTAAAAAAGCGACTTATTTTACGTATAATTAATTAAAATGACCCATTGCGCAGCTGTTGACTGCAAAAAGACGGGGACCCATGTATTTGCCAAATATGTTAAAAGACGAAAGAGAAAAAAATTGGTAACCCGTTATGTCGTCGAAATTATCTGTTATCTTATTAAACCTGAAGACTTTTATGGGACAAATTCGTATAGGTACAGGTGATGTTCCCTCTTAAAACTAAGTCTGTTTTCATTACATACAGGCACTTGTAGTGTGATATAAAATTATAGTATTTACATTGATGAGCGCATTTTTTAATGAAGCGATGAATTAGCAATTTCCTTCATAATCTTTGGGATTGTGATTGAAAACATGTTACGTAATCAGGGTGCTGGTACCAGCTGCTTGTAACCTGGCAACTACTAGACTTAACCAACTCACCAGAAATAACAATCCAGTTAGAAACAAGGGATCCTCCGCAGATCTGCTCGTAGTAGTTCCTTTTCTGGGTAGGTTTCTCGTAGATAGCAACGTGCCACGGCAGTTCTCCTCGGATCGCTTCTGTACCGCCCCAGATCAGGCCCTCGGCGTCCGGAGTTACACGCCCACACTCTGAAGAGAAGCATTTAGCTTTGAGAACTAATACGTAAACCAAGACCGTAGTCCTTGCACAGTTATTTGACCTCTGACAACAGCAACCCAACAACAACCTTATTGTTACGAGAATAAAGATCACTGTGACTTTGAGTCAGAGTTGTTGAAAATTATATTCAAAATGACATGATTACTTTGTAAAGTATTATATTGTTTTAACTATTGTGAATGTGAGGACTATGTGGATATTGTTTTTATTTCTCTGCTAGTTTTAGTGATGGTCTGGCAGTTTGAGTAGTTTATGCGGCCTACCCAAATGTCCCTTCTTTCTTGTCCGAGCTCCACGATTACTGACAAATGCTTGCACTGACTGGACAGGTCCACTCAAATCTGTGTGGTTCTTTCCTCAAAAGACCTTTTCAGACACTTATCTACAATGTTCTCATATGGCCTGACCAAGATTATGTCTGGACTTTAAAAGAGACTGCGACCTCTGAGTTTGTTTCGGCCTTTCTTCTCAGAGTAGTCAGATAGGAAACGCCGAACTCATCTAGCTTATTTTTAATCAATTATTTTATATGACGTGTAAAAGGGATTTCGATATCCTATTTACAGAATAAACAATTTCGTTTCATTTCATTTCAGACCATTACATATCAAAGAATAGACAGGGGGGCGCGGTTATGGTAGGGAAGACGTGACCTTAGGATAAGGAAGAGATGTCAGCAGAATTGACGGGGTCCGCTAGGGCCAATGCCTGCCGGGGCTGCGAATATGGGCCGATAGGGATATCGTGGCCCCCCGGCAACATGGCAACTGAAGGAACACGGGTGGGTTTTAGTCAGTAAGAGTCTGACACGCCCTCCCGCTCCACCCAGAGCGGCAGAAGTTATGTGATAATTTCAAACTCAAAAAAAAAAAAAAAAGTATAAGGAAGGATTTGTGGTACCGGATATGCATCCTAGAGTAGGCAATGGACTAGTGCATAGAAGGGTAATATTTAATCTATGGATAGATATCTTTTTAACCGACTTCAAAAAAAAGGAGGAGGTTCTCAATTCGACGGGATATTTTTAAATTTTTTATTATGTATTTTCCCCGATTACTCAAAGACGGCTGGACCGATTTGAAAAAAATATTTTTTGTTTGAAAGGGTATACTTTCAAGTTGGTCCCATTGTCATTTGGTCACGATCTGATGATGGGATCTTGGAGAAATCGAGGGAACTCTTCAAATATTATAGGCACATCTATAGCGATTTGGGTATTTTTGATGAGCAGTTGACATTAGGCTATTGTAACTTAGATAAATTACAAACCAACCCACTAAAAAGTGAAAAAAAAACTTTTTTACAAAAAATACAACCGACTTCCAAACTACAAAATGACAAATTAACGTTATTTGTCACTTTGTAGTTTGGAAGTCGGTTGTATTTTTTGTAAAAAGTTTTTAATTAACAACGTCGCATACATATTGGTTCAGGTCCAGCTTCACCGGTGAATCTTTTGGCGGGGTTAAACTGCCTACTCGACTCCTCACTATGTCACAGCTATGCTGTGTTACACGTTACTGTTTCCAAAGTCTCCATCTGAGGTCTCGCTACTATCCGTATTAGGCTTCTTGTTAAACTCGCTAGCAGCCTCCTTGATCTTATCTTTGTCTTCAGCCGTGTCCATCCAAAAATAGATCTCCTTGTCGAAGTAAGTCATGTCCTGTTTTAGGTTGTCATTCCATGTGTAAATCGGTCGGCCGACTTTCTTGGATTTGGCTTTGTACTGCATTGCTGTCTGTAACAGGTGTGGTTTGCGGCGTCTGTTAAATCTGCGAGATAGCACATTTTGTACTTACTTGATGCGTTTGGTTACGGTTTTTCCGTCAAAGATTTCATGCCTTTTCTTTTCTCTTGGTTTCAAATTCAAAATTCATTTATTCAAACTAGGCTGAGAATCAGCACTTTTCGAACGTCAAAATTACATAAGACAGTCCCCCAAAAACGCCCACCCTTCACCACTTCCTAGTGCCTTTAGCTGGGAAGAAGAAGTGGCGCAACAAACTCCCCAGCAGCACAGCTGTCTGTTCAAGTTAGAAAAAATAATGATTCTATACAATAGTATGCAAAATAACTTACATTATGCAACACAAAACATCATTTAAATTATAAATTATTGGCCATATGTCAGCTAGCACACGCCAATATACCAACCAAAAACATCAAGAAATATAGGTACACAATCAAGCAAAAAAAAAAAAACTAGACGTAAACAGAACTAAATATCTAAATAAAAGCCTCCAGGCATAAAGGGCGTGCCCGCTTACATAAAGCTGTAATTGGAAGTTATAAATGATAAACTAGGATCATCGAGGTAAAATAAATGAACAGTTAATTACTAGTAACAATAACAAAACCATGATCAGAAAGTTTATTCCTAGCGTGGTTAATCAAGTCACTCATGATAACTCTCTCATAATTATCTTCTCAATCTTGACCTCTTAGCTTCTGTGATTGCCGAGACTTTCAAACCGTATATCACACAGGTACGATCACCATTCGATACATGACTCTGGCTAGTTTCCAGTCCATCTTTGAGTTTATTATGAACAGTAATAGTGACTTTGCAACGAGAGGCGCACCTAAAAAGTAAAAAAAATATGTTCTCCCATTCGGAATGTATGGGAAAACATGTTTTTGCAACTGCAAAGTTAAGTTGGTCGATTATTACTCGTTAACTTGTAGAGCCTACTTAGCTGTGATAGTTTTACTTTTAATTTCGTTAAATAAACTAAAGCTGTGATTTTTTCACACATCCTACACATTTAGCTGGCAGGGGGGGGGGGGGACACTTGACTCTAACAAAAATTAGCACTTTAAAGCTTAATATTTCGCAAACGGATCCTTGAATCCAGAAATGGTTTCCCCACACCATGGATTAAAAAAAAAAACATCACCACTTTACGTGTAGGAGAGGTACCCTAAAAAAAATGTTTTTCATAATTTTGTTTTACTACTTTGTCGGCGTAATTAATATGTATACCTATGCCAAATTACAGCTTTCTAGTACTAAGGGTCTCGGAGCTAGACAGAAAGTATAAGGGTTCCTTGTTTACTACGGAACCCTAATAAACCGGCCAAGTGCATGTCGGACCGCACAATGTAGGGTTCCGTAGTTGGGACGAATTTATCCCAAGAACAAACTTAACTTTGTAGTTGAAAAACATTTTCTTTCATACGGAATGTATGGGAGAACATATTTTTACAACCGCAAATCTAAGTTGGTCGATTATTACTCGTTAACTTGTAAAGCCTACTCAGCTGTGATAGCATCGACGCATGCAAGTTGCGTCTATGCCAAGAGTACGGCAACGTACAGGCGATTTCAATCAATCAAATTAATTTTAATATTAAGTTTTTTTAAATATTACTTTATTATATTTATGTTATGTTAAAAAAACAAACTGTGGTTTGAATTGAATAAGGTTGGATATTCCTTACAACAGATTAAATTATCCACATGTTTATTCAACACGTAAAAACTGATTCCCTTGAGTGTACCAAACTGACGAATCGACGAAAACTGGCAGACACTGGAAAATTTCGAGTTAACGCAACTGTCTAATCGGCAAAACTGACGAATCACTGAAACTGACGAATCAATGAAACTGGCGAATTAAACAAACAGACGACTGAGGGAAATTGACCCGTGAAACTCGGGACTTCTTAGTCCGCCAGTGAGTGGGAGGACATAATGTCAGGTACTCCCCTGATTGTTTGCTTTAGGTAGAGGTAGACGTCGAGGAATTACGATTTAAGAATCATAATAAAAATTAGTTTTGATCATACCTGGTTTGCATTTAATAATACGGTTCCATTTCCCATCGTTTTGACATGTCATTGAAAGGAGGGGATCTCTCGAGCCGTAAACGGGTGCGTTACATTCGGGTTTCACGAATGTCCCCGAAGGCTCGGACTGATTGCAGATGTGGTAACCATTAGTCCCGGGGAACTGGCAGTTATAGTGAACGGAGACATCGGGATACAGCCTGCAGAATGCTGCAAATGAAGAGAACATTGTGGTACGTAAATATAAAGCCCTCATTGCAGAACACGTTGGGCGAGCAAAGGGCTTGCCCAACGTGTACTGGGGCTTTAAAAGAAACTGTAAAACTCTCAGAACACGTTGGGCGAGCTCAGCAAAATACACCCAAATCACGCAAAAAGGCCCAGTATACGTTGGCCGAGCGACGAGCTCGCCCAACGTGTACTGCGAGTTTTGTTCATTTATTTTTTTCAAACACGCCGAGCGCACTTATATAGCACATCTACTCCGCTACACTTCAAAATAAAAATAAAATAAAAAAGTAAAACACTCACGAACACACTTTTGTACGGATATAAACCATTTCCCGTCCAGACAGTATGGCATGGTATCACTAACAAGTCCGTATCCCTGTTCACAAATGATATTCAATTGCGCGTACTGGAAGCTCTGGCCAGGGGTTGCGTCCGGAGCGTTGATCGCCACATAGGTACCGTGCTCAGGGTACGGTGGAAGCACACACTTCCCAGATACAGTTAGCCTGCTGAGGAAGAAAACTGGTCCTGATTTTGTTGGCATAGACTAAAGTCGCCAATCTTTTGCTACATATCGTCGACCGTAGGTTCAATTGAGGTAAGGGACAAAATACGATTTTTCAGGAGAGGCTGACGAAGTTTTTGTTTTGGACTAAATCGCCCATAACTTTTCTTATTAACCTTTTTCGGGTCTGTTTTTCTTACGTTAGAATTTTTTCATATTCACCATTCGATAGAGCGAAAAATTCTGAACTAAACTGTATACTCAACTCATTTTGGGTATTTTGTCCCTTACCTCAATTGAACCTACGGTCGACGATATAATTAGTCTGTTCTAAAACTATATGTTGAAAGTGTATACAAACCCTTTTCAGGTTAAATTCTTACGCAACCACTTACTGAAGGGACTAATTCCCTTAGAACTTTTGACTCCACCCACTTTTCATAGAACTCCTACGTCATGCCGCCATACATTTTGGAAGTGAACCCTTCGGGAGGGTTACCAGCATTACGTTTGCGCTAAAGTTAACCATCGCGGACGGTCAACGGCATCAGGTTTAAAACCGTATTATAAAACACTGTAAAACGAAATAAAATAGTGTTTTCAGGGGGTCTTGCTTGTCGCCATACGTAGTACCAACCTTTTAAATTTTTAGTGAATATTTGTAAAAGTGAACAAAAAAAAAGCTTTGATTTTAAAACCATCGCATATACTAATAAAGTAATAACATAACATAACATCACGCCTTGTTTCCCCGAAGGGTTGGGCAAAGGTGTCCCTGTAGCAGGTACACCCACTTTATCACCATATACTAAATAAACCTTGTTAAAAATATACATCTGATTTTATTTTCACGGTTTATATTTAAAATGAGCCCTCCGCGATGACCAAGCATCCCTTAAGAGCTCAACTGTCATTAATGAGACACAATATAATTTTAATTGTTATCGATCTCCAGGAGAGCTCGTGATAGTCAAGGGGATATGAGACTAGGTGGACCCTCCAGGAGGGCTCCCGGCACTTAACGTGTTAAGGAGGTTTCAACTTTATATCTCACCTCTTTTTCCTGAATTATTGTTTGAATAACATTAATAAATTGTAATTGAAAAATCATCAACGACATCATCATCATTCTGTTGTCCTTTCCCAATTTATCTGAGGTCGGCACAAAGTCTTTTCCTTCCATATATCTATAATAGTCATGTCCATCCGTTCATCCATCTTGTCTTTGGTCTTCCTCTACTCGGGTATCAATTCACAGGTCTGTTGGAATTATTTAAAAAAAACAGTGGCACTCCGGGAGTGCCGACAGAAGTGAAAACTTTAGTAAAACTACTTACTTCCAAAACCTTTAAAGTAACAATACTTGCATAGAACATTGATCCGTAACGTAATATAAATAAAGAGCACAATCGCGTTTACAAAAATAAGGTGTCGGTAACGGTGTCGCGAGTTCAATTATTTTTTCCCATCTCAAAAATGCCCAACACTTAATATTTTTTTCAAAAAAAAAAAAAAAATTATGTTGTTTATTTCCGTGAGTAGTTAGCTCTTTAAAGACTTTACACTTTAATTTTTGCATTTATCGATTACATATTATCAGGGATGGGCCGAAATTCGGTTCACATTCGGTTCAACCGAATTTCGGCAGCTTGAACCGAACTTCGGCATTCGGCCGAAATTCGGTTCAGATGCCGAACATTCGGCACAAGAAAAATAATACCTATTTGCATTATTTTGACTGAAATTTAATAGAATTAGAATCGCATTACCTACTGTAAAATAAAATTATGTCTTTTACTCACTCATGGTCGTTTATTTTAGTTAGGAACATTGTAAATGTAAAACTTAAATTAAATCAGTTTGTCTTATTACATTAGTCTTAAAAATCTTTTCTTCTTATTAGGTCACGCGGTGGAAGCGCGGTTTGCGGGCGGGGTACATCTAGCAATAATTTAAGTAAATGCGTAAACAAGTTACGACGTGTCGCTCTCGAGAAAGCGCGCGAAATTGAACCGAAGTTCGGCCGAACTTTTCTATTTAACCGAATGTTCGGCCGAAGTTCGGATTCGGTTCAAACCACATTCTGCCCATCTCTACATATTATATTATTCTCAGTAGCAGTCTGGAGTCTGGATTTGTACGTGATACCCAGTTAATAGCAATAGGTTTGTCCTCTATCACATTTGAGTCCTCATTCGGGGAATTCAGGCATTTTTAATTAATTTAACTAGCAACGCCCCGCGGTTTCACCCGCATAAGTTTCGATCCCGTGGGAATATCGGGATAAAAAGTATCCTATGTATTAATCCAGATTATAAACTACCTGTTTGTCAAATTTCATCCAAATCCGTTCAGTAGTTTTTGCGTGAGAGAGTAACAAACATCCATCCATCCATCCATCCTCATAAACTTTCGCATTTATAATATTACTAGATAAATGTTATTATTCTGTGCAGGATTTCTTAATTGATAATTTTTTGTAATATATTATATTTATTATCTTCTACTTTGTATTACATTTGCATGCTGTAATAAGGCAGAATGTACATGGATCCTTTAATATATGATTTAACAACTTATTTTTATGTACCTACTTTCTAAGCAAATAAAGACCTATTCTATTCTATATAAGTAATATTTATAAATAGGTAAATATTAATTATTAGCCAGTCGATGTCTAAGAAGGCTCGACTGGCTGTTCACAATGGTGTGCTGGTGCCCACGCTTATGTATGGAAGTGAATGTTGGGTGTGGCAAAAACAACATGAAAGTAGAATAAATTGCGAAGCATGTGTGGTCTGACTATGAATGATAGGCTGAGGAATGATCTGATAGGACAGCGGTGTGATTTAAAAGAAGATGTAGTGACAAAAATTGAAAAGGTTATGCTGAGATGGTTTGGGCATGTTGAGAGGATGAATGAAAGGCGACTAACAAAATGTATTTACGAGGCTGATGTGAAGGGAAAGGCCGGTCGGGGACTCCCTAGGAGGACATATACTGACCTTATTGGTGATGTTCTTCAGAAAGGCCAGGTGCGTAGTACTCGCAACCGGCGTGCGTGTATGACCAGATGTATGAACGTAAACGAGGCAAAAGGAGTATGTAAGGATCGTAGCAGGTGGCGTTCTGTAGTTTCTGCCTACCCCCATGGGAAGAAGGCGTGAGTTTATGTATAAATACATAATAAATATAAATAGTAGGATTATTATGTAGGATAAGATTGTAAATCGCTTACTTGATATTCCTGCACAGGGCGTCAGTCTCATCACTTCTGTCAGGGCAGTCTGTCTTGCCGTCGCACTTTCCGTCAACGGCTATGCACGTACCGTCTGCACACCGCCATTGGTCTGATCTAAAACGAATAGGCAGAAGAAATATTAGAGGCTAATAAGTACTAACTTCATAAGTATGACTTGTGACTTGAGTGACTTGTAGATACCCGCTAAACAACGGACCCCCGCGCCCCATGCAATAACACGGTAAAAAAAAATTACCATTGAAAAAAAAATTGCCATTTTTTTATCTCCTTTTTCCAGAAAATTACCACATAAACAGACTTTCAGTACGATACTTAACAACACCCTCACGGATCGGACAGGGTTTTTTTTACATTTTGTATAACAGAGATGATGCATGGGTCAAAAAAAAAACAATTTAGTCCGTCAATCAGATCATAAAAAAATATTAGACACGTATTTTCTGCTTCACCATATTAATAAAAAATGACTTAGATAAAACGCATTAAAGTTGGGCAGTGGGGTCGCTACGTCACAAGTACAAAAATAAAATCTACATACTTGTGACGTCATGGCATATTTTAACCCAATGTATCGCCGTAATCTTTTGATTAATTAAAAAAACAAAAAAAATATGTGTCCAATACTTTTTAGGGTTCCGTTGCCAAATGGCAAAAACGGAACCCTTATAGATTCGTCATGTCTGTCTGTCTGTCCGTCTGTCTGTCTGTCCGTCCGTATGTCACAGCCACTTTTTAATAATCTATAAGACGTACAAAAAATATTTCCAACGATACCCGACACCATGGGATAGATGAAGAAAAAAAATACATCCCCACTAACGTGTAGGAGAGATACGCAAAAATTTTTTTTTGCGTTATTATATTTTACCACTTTGTCGTCATGGCGAAACTATAAGGACTTATATAGAAATGAAAATTGCAAAAACTGGCACTTCCTTTGACTTTAAACATGGTATTCGTAAATATATTAGTAGATACTACTTGAAAAATAGAATAGAACTACAAAACGTAGATTGTGTCACCTAATGTAAAATTTTTAAATTAATGTTTGTAATTTTTTTTTTTGTGTACAGACGCCAGCACATCAAGCTACCCGAAACTGTCAAATTTTCCCAATCAACTTTGAACCTTATGGTTCAACGATAAAGTTGAAAATCTATTAAATAAATTTGACAGTTTGTAGTAGCTTGATGTGCTGGCATCTGTACATAATACTGAATATTCTATTCTATTACATAGTTTACATTTTACACTTACCCACATGGTGTCTGTCTTTTATACCTCTCATGAGAAACTGTAGTTTCTGACAGGTTTCTGGAAAAAGAATATTCTTTTACGTAGTGTAGACAAAAATGGCTTACATTTTAGGAAATATTTAACAGGTCCTTTAAAAACATTTTGCGCTTTCTTAAATAATTTAGACTCTTTTTAATTTCTGATCTTGTCTGAAAGTTGCTTGCAATAACTAAGAAGGCACCCCGAACAAATGGTAATAAGTTAGGTTAGAACTGTGACCAACAGTGCGCGAGCCGAGCGAGCGAAGCGAACAGAGTTCCGGCAGCGGCCGGCGAGCGGTACATCCAAATTGCAGTTACATGGCTATTTACTATTTTTAAGTCCCCAAAATAGGAATTATTAAAGGTTCACCAAAAGAGGCGCAATTTGAGTGTAGGAGCTCAAAATAGGAATTATTAGAGGTTAAACTAAATACATGCCTCCATTAAATCTACAAGGCATTTTCTGCCTAGCCATTTACCAACTATGTTGAGGTCAACTTCCAATCTAACTAGATGCAGCTGAATACCAGTACGTATTTTACTAGGTAAAGCTATACCCCTTGGCAAGACTGTCAGCGGCTATGGAGGTTGACTTGCACCAAGCGACAAACGCGCGCGTGACTTGTTTCTGTCCATGCTCCGTAGTCGCGTCGCGGTGACTCGTGTCATGGTCCTAAACAACTTCTTTCATTTGTTTTCTGTGCAGTCAATGTCGCTTGAGTGATCAGTTTGAAAAGAAGAATACTTACGATTTGGTACTTGAATAGCAGGATGCTTCATCGGAGCCATCAGGACAGTCCCAGAATGTGTCACACACTGCACCAGCTCTGATGCATATGCCATCTAGACAAGTGAACTCGCTTGATCTGGAAAGTGAAAGTAGGTAGATAGTTTTTTTTTTTTGTGTTAAGTGCCTGCTACACGTCTGCCAACCGCATCCCCGACAGAGGTGACCTTGGTTGGCGACAGGCAGAGCTGTTTGAAATTTGGTCGTAAACCACCATCTACACGGTTATAAACCATCAAGGTCACCTCTGTCGGGACACGGTTGGCAGCCATGTAGCAAGCACTTTATATTTCGCGTCAAACTACGTGAATGGCGCTGTGAAATGAGCTATTCGCTGTGCAGTATCCTACCCCTCACCCCCGCGGTCACATGCGTTTGGTACAGCGTAATAACTCGCCTCATGTTCCGAGCCTCCATAAAGTTTGAATCGGGCTGGACAATGTAAATATTTAGGCGGAAATAGCGGCCTTTATTTAATGTAATTTTTCTCTCGTATAAAAATATATATAATATAATTGAAATTGTAGTCGCCTAGAAAATCTCTCATTTGAGCCAAAGCTCTCCGCGTTCGTATACCTAAAGCTCAAATTGTATCGCCGCGCTCTAAGTTATAATAAGTCAAACTAGATTTCGTAAATTTTCAGTCTTTTATATTTTAAAACGTGTTGACTCTACTGGATGATTTTTTACCGTCTCCAAATTTTTACAGGGTGTTCTACCCATGAATGTAAACAACTTTCACTATGGGAGCAAATCTGAAATCACGAAAAAAAAATCTGCTGTTTATACAAAAGTGTTTATACAAAATGTATGAAACAACTGATGTTTTTTCGTGATCTCAGAGTTGCTCCCATAGTCAAAGTTGTTTATATTCATGGGTAGAACACCCTGTAAAAATTTGGAGACGGAAAAAAAATCATCCGGTATTGTTGACTAATTGTGTATAATTAATCAAGTGTATTAGCTGTATTGTGTATGTGTGAAAGCATATAGACCAGGGTAGAAGCCTTTAAAAATAATGAAAAGTGAAAAAAAATTATAATAGAATGAGACCCATTAGAAAAGGAGGGAAATATGATAAAAATGAAAGGAAAAATAATTTACGGGCGATCTGAGGTTGGGAAGGGGATGAGGGTGAGTTTTTAAGGGTAAAAAACGGTTTTTCTCGATTTCCGGCAAAACTAAAAGTCCTATCGAAAAAAGTCAAATGGAAAAGTTGTAGATAATAAAAAGATCTAAAACTTTTGTATTTACACTTTTTTCACATAACCTCAAAATTTATGTGAAAAATTCAAAAAACCAAGTTTTTGGTTTTTTATTTTTATCTTTTACAAAAAATTTTTTTTTAACGAAATTTTGTGAAAACTTACCTTTTTATGTCCCAAATACGCTGTAATTTATTTAATTAAAAATATTTATTTTATCACCTTATTTTGAATTAATATCGAAAAAACACCCTAATTTTCAATCGAAAATTCACCCGTCAAAATATCAGCTTTTTTCAAAAAGTTGGTGTGGTTTCTGTTCGTTGGAATCTCTACTTTCCGATGGTAAAAAAAAAAATATATGTTACTATGGTAAATCTTCTCAGAAAATGCAAAAATTCAAAATTCTTTTTTTGCTGGATACCACTAAACGATTCAAAGCTGCTTTTTTTATTGCATACACTTGCTTATCATCTGCCTTATTGCAAATGATACAAACAGATTCATCCATACTGATAATCTGAAAAGACAAAATCGAATTAATAATGTCTTCACTATTTAATCGTGAATAAACTCCCATGAAAAAAAAAAAAATATTAAAGAAATCAATGTCAAAATGTATAAATAATATATTATAAATCTATAAAAAAGTATAAAATATATATGAAAATCGGCCAAAAGTTTGTTTTATTAGAAATATATTTACGATATATATTTTATATATTTTTTATAGATTTTAAATATATTTTTTATAGATTTTGAAATATATTTTTTTTCATGGGATTAACTAAATTTGTTTGTGCAAAATTAAGGAGATAATTATTTTTTTATCTTGTACTAAAATATCATTTAATTTCAATCTTTAGGTTATGTTAAGTTAAGCATACTATTTTTTAAAGAAAATATTACGATTTTTATGGTTGAGTTGATTGATACAGATAAAAATAGAGATAGTATTTACCTTCCTATGCAGATTCGAAAAGTTTTATTGTTTTTTTAAGTAAACTTGTCACAATTATCTTCAAGAAACTCAGCGTGCACGTGTATTTTTATAAACGATGTTGTATACTGTACTGTATTTCGAATACTGGTTAGGCTAGCGGTTGTAACAGCTGCTACGAAATATATAGTATATAATAGTAGGTATGTATGTAGTAAGACCCAGACCCGCCTAGCCCCTTCCCCACTTCTCCACGAAATACCTTTTGATGGGCTACAATTTTTCGTAGGTCACTCAGGTATATCTACTCAGGTATATATATAATTTATCTCAAAATAGTTATAAATAAGCATCTACGCATATAATTTAAAGAAAATTAGACAACTTTCTCCAAATATTGTAGATGTCTTATTAAATATTAATTTAATTAACTTATTTGTTTGTTAATTATAGTAGTATATTTTTATTTGCATTTTTTTTGTTATCAACGTCACATGTAATCTAACGTTTTTCGAGTAATTAAAGTCTAAATTTTAATAAATAGCTCAAAATTATTTATAATAATTAAAAAAATTTTTTCGAATTCAAGTTTTTTTTGAATTTTTGCATTTTCTGAGAAGATTTACCATAGTAACATATTTTTTTTTTTCACCATCGGAAAGTAGAGATTTCAACGAACAGAAACCACACCAACTTTTTGAAAAAAGCTGATATTTTGACGGGTGAATTTTCGATTGAAAATTAGGGTGTTTTTTCGATATTAATTCAAAATAAGGTGAAAAAATAAATATTTTTAATTAAATAAATTACAGCGTATTTGGGACATAAAAAGGTAAGTTTTCACAAAATTTCGTTAAAAAAAAAAATTTTTGTAAAAGATAAAAATAAAAAACCAAAAACTTGGTTTTTTGAATTTTTCACGTAAATTTTGAGGTTATGTGAAAAAAGTGTAAATACAAAAGTTTTAGATCTTTTTATTATCTACAACTTTTCCATTTGACTTTTTTCGATAGGACTTTTAGTTTTGCCGGAAATCGAGAAAAACCGTTTTTTACCCTTAAAAACTCACCCGCATCCCCTTCCCAACCTCAGATCGCCCGTAAATTATTTTTCCTTTCATTTTTATCATATTTCCCTCCTTCTCTAATGGGTTTCATCCTATTATGATTTTTTTTGGTTTTAATAATTATCGACCCTGGACTAATATTATTATAGTGATTTATACCCCTTGTGACTCGTTGTTTTCAATTATAATCGAGATAACCTTTCCGATACCCCCGCCTACGATATCTAACGCCCCTTGTATTCAAATTCAAAAGTCATTTATTCAAACTAGGCTGAGAATCAGCACTTTTTGAACGTCAAAATTACATAAGACAGTCCCCCAAAAACGCCCACCCTTCACCACTTCCTAGTGCCTTTAGCTGGGAAGAAGAAGTGGCGCAACAAACTCCCCAGCAGGTATTCATAGGGACACGAAAAAAGTATCGATACTTTGTGGTATCGAGTACATTTCCATTCGATACCGATACTTTTGTACTCGATACTTTGCATTCGATACTTTTACTCAATGAGTACTTTTTGGCAGGTATCGTATCGAATAAGAAATTAAGTTTTAAATGGGTAATCTTAAAAATTACCCATTTAAAACTTGCGACCTTATGGCTTATGTATATGGTTATGTCAACGCCATCTAGTTCACTCATTCTGAACCTTCTAAAACATTACATCGATCTTTGCTCAAAATCGTTCCTTCCGTTCACAGTTAAATTCCTAACCTTTCCTTCATTCATTAACTACACTAATCAATCACTCATTCACTCACTCGTTCACCGTTGTCATTTGTTTTTTCATGTCCTGCCCTACTGAAGTTAAACTGACGTTATTTACTGACTGATATTGACCTATGCTCTATGCGTACCTATTAGGCCCTAAGAAAAGTACTCGATACCTTGAAGTATCGATACTTTTGTTTCGATACTTTTATGAGTACGAAATTTTTTTTTCGATACTGCTCATGAGTACAGTATCGATACTTTCTATGCGATACCGTGTCCCTATGTATCCAACACTTCCTATGGTACAAAAGGCGCACTCCGAATTTTAGTTATGAAGCTACAAGTACGCGGCGGGCCCGTCTTGTCGGGCCAATTCAGTGAGCGTAACGTAGTCAGAAGATATAAGAGTTACGCGATCTTTTGCTACAGGTGACGTTCTATTAATTTGAGGATTACATTAATTCAAATTCAATTCAAATTCAAATTATTTATTTCGAGTAACATGGACTCATATTATTTTAGAATAGGCACACACATTTACAAATAAAATTAAAATAGAATTGAAATAAAATAATGTGAAATTAAATAAAATAAGATTAAAATCAAAATTAAAATACAATCAAAATTTTAAAACTCAAATTAAAAAACAAATAAGAATACATTAATGTATAGATAATTTAATAAAAAAATCTAAATAATGCACGTAACATAACATAACATAACATCACGCCTTGTTTCCCCGAAGGGTTGGGCAGAGGTGTGCCTGTAGCATTTTTTTAATTAAAGTAATTCCAAAATTTGTGTGAATTCGGCGTGCACAGGGAGCGGGATAAAGAAGGACCGAACTCAAGGCCGTTCGCTAGAAGCGCCTTAATGAGTAATGCGATACCTCTTTGAAAGACTGGTTGTCAGACTGAAGGTGGTTTTATACCGGCGAGACGAAGCGTGGGATGGGCGAGAATTGAAATCACGCTTACCCTTTTACACCGAAAGATGTCCAGCGCTGCCTCGCGCCGGCTCGCGATGTCTCGCGCCGGCTCGCAATGTCTCGCACCGGCTCGCGCTATCACGCGCCGCCCGGCCAGCCGACAATATAGTATACAGAGACATCGCGAGTCAGCGCTTGACGGAGAGAGACCGTGCGGGTCCTTGATGGCCGGTACGAGATTTGTATATTCGTTTTACAAAGTAAATAAATTCTCTATTTATACAGTAATAAAGTTCAATATTGTACTAACAAATGTTTCAATTCTCGCCTCGCACAACCTCGCGCATCTAGACTTTTTACACCAAAGATGGACAGGGCGTGGACAGAAATTTTGTCATACAAATTTCAATTCTCGCCCATCCCATTCACGCCTCGCCTCGCCGGTGTAAAACCACCTTTACTTACGACTTTCGGGCTTCTGTCAGAAAACCGGAATTCGGAGTTCACCGGTAATTAACACAGATAATATTTTACCTGCAAGTCGAAATCGAAGCAAGATTCCTGACGGCTGAACTCACAGCTGGAGAAATGGCTGAAACATTCAGAATTAAACTTCATAGATAGATAGACACACAGAAGACACACAAGCACAATTAAATCATAACAAATTACATGAATATAATTACTAAAAACTAGATGCGAATATTATGCAAAAAAGACATACTTCAAAATAATCAAATATTTTGGGTGCGGTGTGCGCATGTGCCAGGCAAATATACCTGAAGCTGATATTCTGCAGGATTCCTGCACGCGTAACATGACTCATGGAAACGGGTTTTGTCGACGGAAGAATAGACAAAATGACAGATTGTAACTGTTTATCTGTCATTTTGTCTATTCTAGATTCTTCCGTCGACAAAATCCGTTTCTATTGTGATCATGCTAAAAGCGTGCTGCAGTGACATACGGACGTCGAGCAGACGAAATAAATTGGTGTTGTGAGTGTAAAGGTGGTTTTATACCGACGAAGCAATGCGTGGATGGGGTGGGCAAAAATTGAAATCACGCTTACCCTTTTACACCGAAAGATGTCCAGGGGGCCTACCGCCAGCTCAAAAGCAGTATTATTTTAATATAACTTCAGTGGGAGAAAGAGATACCTAGAGCTATACGTCCTGTAGAGCTTCATCTCTTTCCCACACTGAAGTAATATTAAAATCGCGCCGGCTCGCGACGTCACGCGCCGGCCATCGCTAACTAGCGCCAGTTCGCACTATCACGTGCCGCCCGGCCAGCCGTGTCTGGCGCGCCCACCAGCCGAGAATATAGTATGCAGAGATGTCTCGCGATAGTTGGAGCGAGCAGGCACCTGCACGTGCCAGCGCGAGACATCGCAAGATATAGCGAGTCAGCGCTTGACGGAGAGAGACCGTGCGGGTACCTCGATGGCCGGTGCGAGATTTTTATATCCGTTTCACAAAGTAAATAAATATTCATCAGCAATAAAGTTCGATATTGTACCTACTAACAAATATTTCAATTCTCGCCTCGCACATCCTCGCGCATCCGGACCTTTTACAACAAAGATTGGTGATTGCCATACAAATTTCAATTCTCGCCTATCCCATCTGTTGCGTACGTAAAACATTGTTCGACATTTATTTGTATCACTATTAAAAATTGCTGAGGCCCCGCCCCTGCGATCTCACATGGGTCATTTTTAGGTCGTAGGGATCGAATTCGCTTGGCAGAGTGCAGCTCACCCGCGAGTTTGCTCGCGCCCCGCCACGACCGGCGCCGCCCCGCCGCCGCACGGCGCGTTGTCCGGCCAGTCCGCTTGATCGCATCGTGCGCATGTCATTGTCGCCGCCGCAGGGTCTCAGACATTTTAAAACTATTAGTGTGTTTTTAATTTTTACCCGACTAAACGCGTGCGTGCTGTGCGCAACACCATCCACGCCTCGCCTCGCCAGTGTAAAACCACCTTTATGCGTGGAGTGAATTTATGTAAGTATAGGTCCCCGCAATTTAAATTATATACCTATTCTACAGCAAAGTTTTGCAGAGAAACGTTCTTGTTCGTTAATGTGTTGTTTGTGTTTTGATTTATCATGTAGTAATTGTCATCACTTTGTCTTTTTTAGGGTTCCGTTGCCAAATGGCAAAAAACGGAACCCTTATAGATTCGTCATGTCTGTCTGTCTGTCCGTCCGTATGTCACAGCCACTTTTTTCCGAAACTATAAGAGCTATGCTGTTGAAACTTGGTGAGTAAGTAGAGATGTATTCTGTGAACCGCATTAAGATTTTCATACTTAGAACTGAAACTCAAAAAAAAAAATTCATCAAACTCGTACGTGTGGGGTATCTACGGATAGGTTTTTAAAAATGATATTGGGGTTGCCAGTATATTTTTTTTCTAAACTGAATAGTTTGCGCGAGAGACACTTCCAAAGTGGTAAAATGTGTGTCCCCCCCCCTGTAACTTCTAAAATAAGAGAATGATAAAACTAAAAAAAAGATATAATGTAGGTACATTACCATGTAAACTTCCACCGAAAATTGGTTTGAACGAGATCTAGTAAGTAGTTTTTTTTTTAATACGTCATAAATCGTAAACCGCAATTTACCTTTCATTCAATGTTACTTGCTGCTACGGAACCCTTCATGGGCGAGTCCGACTCGCACTTGGCCGCTTTTTCTTTATATTTATTTAGCATGCTCCTTTCTATGTTGTGTTAAATCTCAATCTTATAAGAAGAAAACAAACACGGTAGCAGACGTGACTTATACAATAAAAAAACTAAAATGGAAGTGGGTAGGTCACGTCATCAGGGATAGAAACGGAAAATGGGCCAGAGAAGTAACAGAATGGTATCCCAGAAAAGGAAAGAGGAAAAGAGGAAGACGATTTGAGAACTACTGCGGGAGGGACATGGAGGAGAAAAACTCACGATCGTGAGTTGTGGAAAAGCCTGGGGGAGGTCTACGCTAAAGAGCAAAGCAGTCTGGAGAATTCTGATGTCTAACTAAACCTTTAATTTATATGAACTGTAAAACTAGTTTTTTTTTTTTTAAGATTGCTAATATCTATTTGAAATTTGAATTGTCATCGCAGTAAGAAATTCATAGTCAATCACTAGCGTAATTATGTAAAATAAATGACTTGTGCACAGCACAACGATGTTTTCGTGTGAGTTGTACGGTGGATTGTAAATGCACGCTGTGTTTGATGGCATAAGGTTTATAATTGATTGTGTAGTACGTTCTGATTTATAAATTGCAAGTGTGAGCGCGACTTCGTATCTATTAGGTTTACTGATTTGCTTGTGTAGTTGTGGCGACGTGGTGGGGACAAATTGGAGATGTCACCGTAAGATTGTGAGCACCGTTAGTTTATAATATATCAGTATTATTTCCATTAGATCATAATCTGTCGAAAAATTGTGAACTGGGTGAAATGGGTTAGGTTAGGTTAGAACTGTGACAAACCGCGCGTGAGCCGAGCGAGCGAAGCGAGCGGTGCCGCGGTAGCGGCCGGCGAGCGCTACTTCCAAGGTGCTCGCAGCCACGCAGGCTATTTAATATTAGCGCAAGGTGCATTACGTCGCAAACAAGTTGGTTACCAGTTCACAATTTATCAGTTTTTCATAGATACATTATAAACTATCGAAAAATTATGCGTTAAATTGTAAATGATTTGTCACAGTTCACAATTTTTCGACAGTTTATAATCTAACGGAAATAATACCGATGGATTATAAACTAACGAAGTTTATAATAATTATACGGTGACAGAGACATTGGGTTTCGATACATTTTCAACAATATTTTCACTACTTACGGCATATCTCCTTATCTTTCTCATATCTATGGTCTTGACAGACTGATAAACAGAAAGAGACGGACAATGAAGTGATCCTGTAAGGGATACATTTTTTCCTTTTGAGATACGGAACCCTATAAAATATAGATAAATATGACATTGAAAATGTCTGCCAGGTGTTTGCTACTTTGTTAGGTTTTCAACCTGCAACCAAAAACTCAGTAGATACGGGGTTGATAAACCTATATTCATTTAATTTTCAAATGTATTTATTCTATAAGAACAATGAATAGAATGCACTTATCCTAAGATACATTAACACTTATAATGGAGGCACTTTGTGAACCAAGCTCCTTTCAAAGCTTATGAGTAGGGGCGTAACTACCGCCGTATCAGCCGTATTAATGATACGGGGCCCCTCAAGCTACAGGGGCCCCCAGGTGTGTAAGCAAAAATTCGTACAATATTATCTAAAACCTCAATTTTTTATTGATGAGGAGCCTGTAATGAATAAATACCTAGTGAAAATAAAATTAGCGTAATAGAAAAAAACACGCATCTTGTGCGTCTAACATTTTATCCAGATTTGAGTTATATACATTGCCGGAATCAGAAAAAAGGCGCATCTGCCTCATATATACTTAACTCAAATCTGGAAAAAATGTTAGACGCACAAGCAAGATGCGTCTTTTTTTCTATCAGGGGCAGAATTATTGTGTAGAGTTCTTTTTTTTTAATCCACACCCGGTAAGCTCTTGGCCTGCATCTCACCTGATGATAAGTGATGATCAGGCCGAAGGTGGAATTATGGGTACAATGGCAATAACGCAAATTATTTAGTTAGTTATAATTTTACAGAATGCATGTAGGTATAACAAAAAATATTTAAGTTATTTGCTGATCGCACGGCAATCCATCCATCTAGCACAGATTACATATACTACATCTAGGCAACCCTCAAAGTAAATACATTCAAACATTTGTTTTTAAAGCGATTACGTAATTTATTGAGCAAAATATAAAAACACAAATTTAATTTGGTCATGATCTCCGGAACGGCTAAACCGGTTTTGATGAGACTTGGTGTAATTGAGCCGGTTATCCGCTGCCGTCTGTTTGAGTTTTGATTAATTTTCCTTGTATTTTATGATACTTATAAATTTCAATTTCAAATAGCCTTTATTAGCTATATTAAAACTACTTTAACAGTTTATATAAATTAAAGGTTTAGACATCAGAATTCTCCAAATTGCTTTGCTCTTTAGCATAGACCTCCCCCAGGCTTTTCTATAGCTCATGATCGTGAGTTTTTCTCCTCCATGTCCCGCAGTAGTTCTCAAATCGTTTTCCTCTTTTCCTCTTTCCTTCTCCAGGATACCATTCTGTTACTTCTCTGGCCCATCTTCTGTTTTTACCCCTGATGAAGTGACCTACCCACTTTCATTTTAGTTTTTTTATTGTGTAAGTCACGTCTGCTACGTTTGTTTTTCTTCATAAAAGATTGACTTAAGTATCAATAACTTTAGTTTATTTAGTTCTATACTCTCTACCATCCCCCTTGGGAAGAAGGCGTCAGTTTATACAATGTCGCCCATCGGGATGTGACCGCCCGCATTTTTCTGAATGTTCATGAAAAAAAACGAAAAATAACTTTAAAAGGGGGAGTCTATTTTGACTTTTTTTAAAGAAAATTTCTAATATTTTTTTCAAAATCCCCCCCTATGATTTTATGAACTAACGCTTGTTTTTTCTTTTGAAAAAAAATTTCACCGCCGTTTTTTTTTCCATAGTTGACAAATTTTAATAAAAATGTTACTTAGTTAATCCGATAAACTAACTCATAAGCTTTTAGAAATAATATACAGAATCCAAATCGAGCCAATAACATCGGAGATAGGTATGGCAAACGCTAATCAGTACATAAAGAATATAATAACATGAAAATATTAAAAAAAAATCGATAATTTTTCATGAATATTCTGAAAAATCGGGCGACATTGTAATGTATGTTAGCAATAAGTAGCTTTTCCCCACGGCTTCTTGTGTAGGTACGTCGAATATTATCCCGGTACCACCGTTGACGGGTCCGCTAGGGCCAATGCCTGCCGGGGCTGCGAATAAGGGCTGAAAGGGACATCATGGCCCCCGGCAACAGGGCAACCGAAGGAACACGGGCACCCAGAGCGGGAGAAGTTATTTGATAAATTCCCACCCAAAAAAAAAGAGGGTACCACCGAGATTAGGGTTGCCGGGTGTCCGGCTTTTTACAATCGTGTCCGGCCAAATATACACAAGGCCGGCCTGTCCGGCTTTTGTTAGGCTTTTGGTCAACCCCGCCCGGACAAAAGATACCAGATTATTGATTGTTACTTTCAATGTAATGAAGAAGGCAAAAATTATTGTTAAGAAGTTACAAATTCCAAAGAGTAGAGTAAGTCTCAAATGAATACATCCATCCATCACATACATCCATCCTACTGTACATCTTTTTACACGAGCAACCTGTGGGCTAGATATACGCAAAGATCGTACAACGCTCTCCGCGTTCAGTACAATAACGCGTTTAGGATGCTGGTGGGGCTGCCCCGCTTCTGTAGTGCGTCGGGGATGTTCGCGGATGCGCATGTAGATTGTTTCTACACAACCATGCGCAAAAGGTGCGGTTCCATGGTGCGCAGGGTGTGGAGCAGCTCCAACAGTATCCTAAGCATGATTTCAAGTCGCCTAGACTGTGTTTTCGTGGGTCGCTGTTGTGCCATCTCGCATGGGTTGTCACAGCGGTGATACACTACTACTTGTTTTTGTAATATAGTTGTAAGTGTTGTTGTTTTGTGTGTTTTGTTTATGTCATTTGTGAGTCATATGATACTCGAATAAAGATAATTCTATTCTATTCTATTCTATTAATAAATACACAAATAACTTTTGTTTTTCTTTCTTTTAAAAACCGGTGTGTCAGGCTTTCAGGGCAAAATGTCCGGCTAAATATTTATTTATTTGGCACCTCAACGACTTGCTCACTTAAACACACACATACAAAAATCACATATAGTTATATAGGTATTGTGAACTCGTCACTTACAGAAGTGCACAGCACTAGCAGAGAATTTTATTTATCGTTAGTTGAATTATTTACAAAATAAAAATAGATATTAAGTATATAATTAATATCCATATTAATTCTCACTTGCGATTGGTTTATTAAAAGTGAATGTTTCAGCCTGCCCTGTGGAATTTAAATTTAAACATATAAACCCTGTGGTTGTTATAAAGGCTTTTAAGCAACTTAAGATCAAAATTACCGAAGATCTGTGGGGCATGTCTACTAAAGTTTGTCAATCAATTATTGAGACAATTGCACCCTATTTAGCTTTAATATTTAATTTGTGTGTAGATCAAGGGATATTCCCGGATTTAATGAAATACAGTAAAGTTATTCCACTTTTCAAATCCGGGGACAGAAAAGACACTAATAATTATAGACCCGTATCAGTTTTGCCGGTTTTCAGCAAGGTATTTGAAAAAGTAATGTTAAATCAAATGCTCAATCATTTTAATCGTAATAACATCCTACACGATCAACAGTATGGTTTCACCAAAGGACGTTGCACAACCGACGCCGGTGTCACCTTATTAAAACACATCTTTAATGCATGGGAAGAGGCACGAGATGCAATAGGCATCTTTTGCGACCTATCCAAGGCATTTGATTGCGTGGATCACGAAACACTGCTCTTGAAACTTGAGCATTACGGTCTGGATAAACGTGCGCTGAGCTTAGTAAAATCATATTTGAATGATAGACTGCAGCAAGTTCAAATAAACGGTGTAAATTCATTGGGTTTAAAAGTCAAAATGGGTGTACCTCAGGGCTCGATATTGGGTCCATTCCTCTTTTTAGTATATATAAATGATTTACCAAATTTACTGAAAAATCGACCACAAATAGTGTTATTTGCTGATGACACATCACTGATTTTTAAAGTAGACAGACATGCACAGGAGCTTGACGACGTAAATAACGCTATGCTTACGGTCCATAATTGGTTTACTGTAAATAATTTGGTATTAAATGAGAAGAAAACTAAATGCATAAGATTCGCGTTACCGAATGTTAGAAGTAGTGAATGTCACGTTGTATTGAATAAGGAGACACTAGAATTCGTCGAAAAGACGGTTTTCCTGGGGATAACGCTTGACTCCAAACTACAGTGGGGTCCTCACATAACATCACTTGCAGGGCGGCTAAGTTCAGCCGCTTACGCTGTTTGGAAAATCCGCCAACTAACAAACGTGGATACCGCGAGACTGGTCTATTTTAGTTATTTTCATAGCATCATGTCTTACGGTATTTTGCTGTGGGGACGGGCTGCAGATATTGATTCTGTCTTTATTCTGCAAAAGAGGGCCGTCAACGTCCCCTACAACCTCCGCAGACGCGAATCTCTAAGGGAACTGTTCAAGAAAATTAACATCATGACGGTACCTTGTCAGTATATATATGAAAACATTATGTATGTTCGAAAAAATCTACACCTTTTTAGTAAGATAAGTGCACGCAGTACAGGCATAATTTTAACACTAGAAATAGGAACAAATTAGATCAACCACGTTTTAGATTGTCTAAAGTTCACACTTCTTTTATGGGGTACTGTGTAAAATGTTATAATAAAATACCACTCGATATTCTTCAACTAAATGAGAAGAAATTTAAAACATGCATTAAACGCACACTATGTAGACAAGCATATTATAAGTTGGATGATTATATCGTAGATAAAAATGCTTGGCTTAATGCTGGTCCTGCTCCACAGCCACTTGGGCTCACTAGTTAAAATTTTAATATTTGGAAGAGTTGCTTTCCCTTTTTTAAATTCTGTTTTTGACATTACAAACTTAATGTTTATTTTTATTTTACCAAGTAAATTGTTTAATGCTCCAATTAGATAATAATGATTTTCTTACTTTTTGGTAGTAAAATTCTATTAATTTCTTAAATACATTGCTAACTATAGTTTTGTATAATTTAGAAGCATTTTTAGATTTTTTGTAAATGTGAGTACCATGGAGCCGTTTATTATGTATTATGATGTATGTTGACTTGAAAGAGCATGGCAGTTGAGAGAATGTCAAGCTCACTTAAATGTCTCGCTGATGGTGGCGAGTGTGTTGGATCATTCGGTTCCCTACAAAATGGTTGAGCTGGATGGTGCTGATCCACGCGTCATGTTCGTGAACGGGCGCCGTCAGTTGAGACTGGTCATCTCTTATCTGCCAGGGCTTATTTTTAATCATATATTTTCAACTGCTTTAATTATTTTTTGTACATTGTTCTCACATATAGAAGCAACAAGAATAATGTACCCAGAATTTTGTAATATCTATATTCAAAAGAGTGGCCTTGGAGTTTCTTGCCCGTTCTTCTCCATAGAGATCTACGTTTTGGAATGGGCAACTAGCTTCAACTTTCTGACTAACTGACCGATTCTTTGACAATTCAAAAGTGCCTGTAAATGGTTTAATTGAAATAAATGCTTTGAGTTTGAGTTTTGAGTTTGAATTATGAATGATGTTCACAACTACGATGAAATGTTTAACTAAATAACAAAAAAGACCTATGAAGAAGGAAATGGAAGTGGATACAGTTTTATTAATAGGCGGCTTGTGTCGCACAGAGGTTTTGAGACTCTGGTTAAAAGTCTCGTACGGAATTGACGAAAAGGGTTAGAAAAGATGTCGAGCGTAAAAGCGCAACAAACAAATAAACCAATTCACTTTCGCATTTTAATATTAGTTAGGATTATATTTTAGTAATAAAGTACCTATTGTAAGTACCTATGTAGGGTAGTGTAGTATTAATATCAAATATGTAGGCCTACGGTCCCTTGGAGCTCAAAAAAACAAGCTTCTGAGTCAACGCAATAAAAAAATACGGCCATTTATGCGACACATTTTGATAACGCAAATAAATCAAAACCAGGTACTTCCCGTTCGCGGGCTTGCGGACGGTGAGCAATGGGTAGCTCGCCGTCCGATAAGGACCAAGCCCGGGTCGACGGCGCGTTGTGTTCCACGCGCGCCTCAAAGAGATGTCAGCAGAATTGACGGGGTCCGTTAGGGCCAATGCCTGCCGGGGGTTCGAAGAAAACCGATAGGGAAATCGTGGCCCCCGGCAACAGGGCAACCGAAGGAACACGGGTGGGTTTTAGTCAGTAAGAGTCTGACACGCCCTCCCGCTCTACCCAGAGCGGGAGAAGTTATTTGATAATTTCCCACCCAAAAAAAAAAAAAAAAGGTACTTCCCGTTGACATAGGAATCATAAAATTTGGCGTTCAAAAGTGCCTTTTAAGTCCAATATTGAAATAAATTATTTACATGATTAATGTTTACTATGTTAACATTTATTATACACAAACATATTTACAACTAACTACTATATGTATTATGTACAAGTATGTAAAGGAAAAAGTTAAAAATAAAGACAAGACCTCATTGGGCGTCAAAAAATTCGTCCGCATCGCTGTCAGCGGGAAAAGTGCCGAAAAGGCTGGCCACGTTGGATGGCGAATAAATTATTTGACTTTGACATTGACTTTGGCGGGTAAGCAAGGTCTCACAGCACAAGTAAAGGAAAAAGTCAGAAAATCTTTAATTACCTACTAAAAGGTTTATCACATTAAAAAAAATGCGATATTAAACTCACATTTGCAGTTCCAGAATCGACCGTGGCCCCCCCGACCCCTGCGCGATAACGAGGTGCCAGCAGTTGTTGCAGCTGTGCACGTAGCTTTAAATTCCCCGACTAATAATCATGATCAAAACTTTGATCCAGCCCGTCCTATTCTTGATGTCCTCCCTCCGGTTGACACCCTAAACCGATTTTCGTACCCCACAGGGGGTGCCCTTAGCGAGCGTTCACCTAGTTTTAATTAGAATAGTTGAATAACCCTGGCTGGAGGTTTTAAGTGTAGTAGCTTAAGGCACCCACAGGAAAGCCCGGTTAAGTAGTCATGATCTCAGAGGTCAACTAGGTACGAGATTCCCATACCCAAAAAAATAAAAAAATCGACCGTGACGTATATCGATGTATGGGAGAAATTTTTTTCAACTACAAAGTTAAGAAAGGAAATACGTATATTTGCGGTAAACATGACGCAAAGTAAAAAAAACAAAAGAACATACTTGGGATAAATTCATCGTAACCACGGAACCCTTCATTGTGCGTGGTCTGATTGGCCGGTTTATTTTTATTTATTCTTTAGTCATGTTCACAGAACTTATACTCTACGAGTAATTTATTTATTTATTAACTTCTTGAATCATATTATAATATCATTTCATAATTTTTATTATAATTTTTTATTATTTCTTTTTGAATCATATAGTAAGGAAAACATCGTGAAGAAATTGTAACGACCAAGCAACTATGAGTGATCAGTTGATCACTGATCAATGCTCGCTCAGTCTCCTTTTAAGAGAAGAGTTCTTTGTTGTGTGGCACAGATGATATTATTATTGATTCAATAATTGTTGGTTTTTCGTTATAATAAACAAATAAAAACTTACCAAAACCAAATAAAACTATATTATACACAAACATTTGGATGAACACTCACTTATTTCACTATTTGACACTCATTTCTGTTAAATTAAGAATTTTGGTAATATTCACTTGACCCACTCGCCTCGAGCAATCCGGTTTGCAATAATGACATCAAGGCGACTCATCGGAATGGAAGCAACGTCTTAATGCAACTAGTTTCTGCCTGAAGTCCGTCACAGACGTATCTATAATATATATTACCATACTTTTTTTTGCGTAATTTTTGGTGACGTACTAGAAATTATATATTATAGCTCCGTCTGCGGTCGCTCGAAGATTACTATGGAAAATATATCGTAATATGCCTAGCTATGACTTATATTAATATATATTATAGCTACGTCTGTGACGGGCTTGAGGCTTCGCGTGAAAGTCATAAGACACCACAATGTATTATCTGTGCTTCGTTCGTGCTACGTTGAAGACAAGGAAGTTTGGCAATAATTCCTTCTGCACATGTGGCTTCCCTGGTACATTTAACGGCATAATTATATAAGAGTCTATTAAGTGCTCCCAAATTACCATATTTATTTTTAATTTTTTACATTCGTCCTTGACTTACATCCTTATTTGACATTATAATACCTATGATTTAATTTCAACGCTTTTGTGGACATGATAATAAATTATTCAGATTTGTTACAGTTGTAATAGCAATAATGTAATTGCGTTTAATTAAAATAGGTTTTAATTAACCGACTTCCAAAAGGAGGAGGTTCTCAATTCGTCTGTAGGTTTTTTTTTTTTTTTTGTATGTTTCTTACGCGATTACTCCGCCAATTATGAATAGATTTTGATGATTCTTTTTTTGTTTGGTAGATCATACTTCAGAGGTGGTCCCATATAAATTTTATTAACTTTGCTTGGGTAGTTTTTGAGTTAGCTTCAATTATACGTATTTTTTCCCACTTAGTATGTAGATGATATGATAACTTCTTGTCACTGTTATTTACATAGCAGGTAGTGGTATTCGAATTTGTGTGGGGTAGGTACCACAACTAAAAAGTGAAAAATAAAAACTTTTTACAAAAAAAAAACAACCGACTTAAAAAAAAACACTACAAAGTGAAAAATAACTTTAATTTCGGAAGTCGGTGACAAAGAACGAAAATTCAAAACCAAAGACACCGACTTCCGAAATTAAAGTTATTTTTCACTTTGTAGTGTTTTTTTTTAAGTCGGTTGTTTTTTTTTTTGTAAAAAGTTTTTTTTTATTTATTTATTTATTTGGGGGAGGCCTATGTAGTATATCCAGCAGTGGACGTCTTTCGGCTGAAATGATGATGATGATTTATTTTTTGTGTGATAGATTCTTTTTTTCCAACTCATGACTAATAGCGTTAAACAAACACAGTTTGTAGAGGGTATGGAGATTGCATATGTCCCAGAATACATCTACCTCGGCCAAATAGTCTCCTTCCAGGCGAGACAAGAAAAAAACTTTTTACAAAAAAAAAAACAACCGACTTCAAAAAAAAAAACACTACAAAGTGAAAAATAACTTTAATTTCGGAAGTCGGTGTCTTGGTTTTGAATTTTCGTTCTTTGTCACCGACTTCCGAAATTAAAGTTATTTTTCACTTTGTAGTGTTTTTTTTTTAAGTCGGTTGTTTTTTTTTTGTAAAAAGTTTTTATTTTACACTTTTTAGTGTTGTGGTACCTACCCCAAACAAATTCGAATACCACTACCTGCTATGTAAATAACAGTGACAGGAAGTTATCACATCATCCACATACTAAGTGGGAAAAAATACGTATTATTGAAGCTAACTCAAAAAGTACCCAAGCAAAGTTAATAAAATTTATATGGGACCACCTCTGAAGTAGAGAACCTCCTCCTTTTGGAAGTCGGTTAAAAAGAAGTTGCTCGCCGCACCGAAAACGCCTAGAAGAGCTATTGGTCGATGAAAACCCTTATGAAAGGAGATCTTCCAATTTGCCATAAACGCAAATTAATGGACATGTGCATTCTCCCTATCCTGACATACGGCGCTCAAACATGGTCTTTGACAGATAACAGAGGACCGGGCTTGAGGTTTGCCAGTGAGCGATGGAGCGTAGTATCCATGGAGTTATTATATTAGATATTGCGCTCTAAGACACAAATCGCTGACGTCACCCAAAAAGCAGCCAAGCTCAAGTGGGACTGGGCCGGACACGTTTGCTGCATGTCGGATGCATTGTGGGCTAAGACCACTATAACATGGGTTCCTGAAAACGTCCAGTGGCATCGTGGAAGACCCAGGCGTAGATGGCGGGACGAACTTGACGCTTTTAGGAGGGATTGGTCTATGTTGGCTCAGGATCGGATTGGGTGGAAAAAGGAAAGGGAGGCCTTTGCCCTGCAGTGGGACAATATGGGCTAATTATTATTATTATTAGATTCTTTTCTATTATTTGAATGTGAGAACGCTGTAGGCTTAGTGGACTGTAGATCTGTTGACCACTTTCTATTTTGTTAAGTACCTGGTACTTGTTGAAAGACCTACACTGTCCTCCCATACCTAGTAACACTGTTATTTGAAAGTATTGTACTCGTAAAACCCAATTATTTTTAAAAGAGTAACCAGTTGAAAGACAAAATTTGCGTAACACAGGAAGTGTGTTACGCAATTATCTCGCTGATCTGCATGATTCTCAGTATGTCTGGATTTTAAAAGAAACTGACCTCTGAGTTTGTTTTGGTTTTTCTTCTCAGAGTCAGGTAGGAAATTCCGACCTCATGTAAGTAGTTTAACTCACAAAATTTACTTTTGACGTGTTTTTTTTTTTTTAACCAATTTATAGTAACAAATATCTATACATATAAAATACTTTGTCCTGAATGACTGAATGACGGATCAACGCTCAGCCTAAACCGCTGATCGTAGAGACCTGAAACTTGGAGGGTGTATTCTTTGTATGACGTAGGCATCCGATAAGAAAGGATTTTCCGAAATTCTACCTCTAAGAGGATGAAAAAGGGGGCAAAGTTTGTATGGGACAACGTGATTCAATGGTCCAATCTACTTCAAATTTTGCATAAACCTTTTTTAACAGAATTGCTGGAAGACGTATTTCGTATTTGAAATTTTTGAAAGTTATTTTGGCGATGATTTGCTTCGAAGTTGATATTAATACTCCTTAGTTTAAATTACATTTTATTTTGACACATGTTTGAAAACTCAATCCGATTTTATTCAAAAAAGGTTGAACTCACTGAAAAACATAAGCAAATACTCTTTTTAGTTTTAATTGTAAAAATATCTGTGTTTGATTTGTTGTGTATAATAAAATAATACCTATGGAGAAGATAATCATCTGCTATATTTTCGTTCGCGAAAATTGAGACGAAAAGGTTGAGTTATATTAGAAACAATCAGGCGCAGCTTAGAGCAGACGATTTTATACACTTGCAAAATGCGATCAGCTGGGTCAAAAGGTGGTGCTGCCTTCTTCTTTTACTGAGGGGCCACGCTATATGTATGAGCGGACACAAGACGCCATGATGTATGTGCGCCACTACGATAGACTTGACCATCATCATGTGAGCTCGGCTTGACGGGAATTCAAATGCTCAACAATTCTCCGATGTTCTTCTAAAAGTTGGTGAAGGCACTCTACCAGAGACCCTTGGTAGAGTAGTTCCCACTTTAGAAGATCTTATTCGTCTGGTATACGGGAACATCAGTCGAATACCGTACCAAGAGAATTCTTGGGCGTGTTCCCATTTTAATTCCAAAATGATCAACCTGCAGCGATCAACCACAACATTTTCTCGGAAATTGAAGGGAGCGAAGTGATATACACCTCCATTAATACTGATGTGGAGGAAGATGATGCCACACATTACCCCGTAGAATTTTTCAATTTGCTAATGGCAAGTGAACTTCCGGTCAACATCATCCAGCTGAAGGTTGGTGTCCCAATTATGCTCCTTCGGAACTTAACTCTGCCAAAGCTGTGTAACTGAACCCAGCTCAAAGTTGTGTCTTTGCAGAGAAACGTCATCGAGGTGGAAATTCTAACAGGTTGTGGCGATGGCGTGACAGTGTTTAAACCGCGTATACCACTAAGTAATTCCCCACAATTACCAGTTTAAGCGCGTGCAGTTCCCTGTGAGCGTATGCTTTGCGATCAACAAGTCACAGGGGCCGACACCGCAGCCTGAAGGCTGCGGGTGTCGACCTCAGGACAAGCTGCTTCTTACACTGACAACTGTACGTCGCTTGCCATTCCTGACTCTCTGTATATTTTGGCTGCTGAGAATAAAACTACAAACGTAGTATACAGGGAAGTTTTATAAAAATTTGGCTGTTATTGTAGTATATTGTGGTGTCTTACGACTTCCACGCGAACGAAGTCGCGGGCAGAAGCTAGTCATTTTATAATTTAACAGAAACAGTTTTATTGCATAGAATGTACGAGACCCTATTCTATTTTTCTCTATGGCAATGGTGCCGATGTAGCTGCAAGTCGTCATTACAAACACATATGTTAAAAAATCTACAACAAATTAAACAAAAGCTTACACATCCACCCAATAACCAAGAGCAAATGCAAAATGAAACTTGACGACTGTACCCTAATTGCGTAACATAATTTCATAAATAATTTTGCCTAATTTGTTTCATTTTGACAGTTCAACAACATTCATTGCGTTATTTACGTTGTTGAGCAGTTTTTTTTTTCAAACTCGTGAAGCAATGGATTAGCAATCTGTTTCAAATCGAAACAAATTGTGATTGTGTTGTATTACGCAATTAGGGTACTGGTTAAAATCACAAAATTATGATGAAACATAAACTTGCGGAAGTGTAAAATACTCATCACTCCCTCACACACCCCAACAAAACCACATACAACACACATGCCACAAACACCACAAACACCCCTCGCACACCTCATTAACACTCACTCACACACCCATTCACCTTACACTCACCACATTAACTCAACGTCAAAATACATGCCAAATCATAATGTCCTGTATTGTTTATTTTTTATTATTTTTTGTTTTTATTATTAATTAACCTCTCGAATGCCGTAATTACAGACACAATTAAAAAACCATTGTTTCTCGTGTAGATCTACGTTCCGGCATACCAAGGGTTAATTAACTAAATCTAAATGAACTTAAATTTATTATTTCCCCGAATTGTTGGGCAGAGGTGTCCCTGTAGCAGGAACACCCACATTTCACCAGTTATGTTTAAGTCCCATGTAATAGGAGGCGATCCTATTGCCATCAACCGGGCACAAATCCAGACTCCGAGCTGCTACTGAGAAATTAACTTAATTACCTATTAAGCACTTTTTGCATGGAACATCATTCTATTCTGCATCTGGAGAAAGCCGTTGTTAGCTGCACTACAGTTTACACTTTTGCAGCTATCATCGTTTTATTTGTTGTATTTAGTCTTGTGTTATTCTTCCGAAATAAACTTTCATATTTTTTTATAATTATATGACAATCGTTATTAAGGCATGCACCAATATCAACTGTATATAAGTTGTACAGTAAGGGACTGAAAACAGAGCCTTGTGGAGCCTACCCTTCCATGACATCCTGACGTCAGATTCTTCATCTGGAACTCTCTAAACCAAAGTTCCAGACATGATCAAACTACACTGTACCATTCTCTCCGGTATTCACAGCTGTTGCAATTTTTGCCTGAGAATGGGAAGCAAGACATTGTCATAAGCCGAGGAAATGTCTAAAAAGGCAGTGACTACGCATTAATTTTTCGAAAACGATGAGCGTATATCTGAAACCAAAACCCCTACACAATCCATGATACTGGTGCCGATTCCCTTGTTCGCAAACTAAACTAAATTTAAGTTCAGTGCATCTTTTCCTTTCTATTTCAGTAAGAAAAGGACAGAAGATAAATTTTAGTTTAGTCCTGTCAAATTAATCAGCGCTTGACGTTAATGAACGTAATTTTAGTAGGCAAGTTTTTAATCACGTCTAAGCTTGTATGGAGTAGTGACAGGCGCTGATTAATTTGACAGGACTAAACTAAAATGTATCTTCTGTCCTTTTCTTAATGAAATAGAAAGAAAAAGATGCACTGAACTTAAATTTAGTTTAGTTTGTGAACAAGGGAATCGGCACCAATGAGTCCCTTTCTAAAACTAAATTGAGACCTAGGAAGTAGGTCTCAATCTGGAAATCTGGAATCTTACTTTCTACTGTAATTTTAATATTAAACGCGAAAGTTTGTGAGGATGGATGGATGTTTGTTTGTTACTCTTTCACGCAAAAACTACTGAACGGATTTGGATGAAATTTAGCACACAGATAGTTTATAATCTGAATTAACACAGGATGCAATAAGCAATGCACAAAGCAAAAAAGACGTCGGTCAATAGTTTTCGGTAAAATGAAATTCGAACAAAAAAAATCGGAAAAGTGATCGGTTCCCAAATACCATCCTCCCATTGGATTTTTCCCTTTGTTTGGCAAACATGAATCTATTTTTAACCGACTTCCAAAAGGAGGAGGTTCTGAATTCGTCTGTATGTTGTTTTTTTTTTTTTTTTTTTGTATGTTTGTTACGCGATTACTCCGCCAATTATGAATAGATTTTGATGATTCTTTTTTTGTTTGGTAGATCATACTTTAGAGGTGGTCCCATATAAATTTTATTAAATTTCCTTGGGTAGTTTTTGAGTTAGCTTCAATTATACGTATTTTTTTCCCACTTAGTATGTAGATGATATGATAACTTCTTGTCACTGTTATTTACATAGCAGGTAGTGGTATTCGAATTTCTGTGGGGTAGGTACCACAACTAAAAAGTGAAAAATAAAAACTTTTTACAAAAAAAAAACAACCGACTTAAAAAAAAAACACTACAAAGAGAAAAATAACTTTAATTTCGGAAGTCGGTGACAAAGAACGAAAATTCAAAACCAAAGACACCGACTTCCGAAATTTTTTTGAAGTCGGTTGTTTTTTTTTTTGTAAAAAGTTTTTATGAATAATATTTACAATATTGAGCTGGACAAAAAAAAAATTATCTAGGTACAGTATCAAAACATTATTTTATTACATCATAAAATTCATTACAAATCACAACCATTTCTTATTGTCATGTCACTTAGAAACTGAAATTAAACTTAGGTTTAACCTAAAGGTACTCTTTAATAAAATGTTCATGTTTACTTATTTGCGTGAACGTAGTAAGCGTGTAGCTATTACAAAGGTTTTCATTATTCGCAGCTGTGGAGACAATGCCTCTGAGGAAGTAGCGTTCTGAGCCTCGTTCGATCTCGGGAAACGCAAGCCCACCGCCGCTGTCGCCTTTGCAGAGCGCCGTACCTAGGACAAGATGGTAAGAGTCAAAAGCCTGCATCATTCATTAAAACAGCGAGGTAATGGGGGCTGAAGAGAAAGAAAATGCGTTAATTTGCGTTAAACATAACGCAAAGAAAGAACAAACACGAATAGAACAAGTTGCGGGAAAATATGCGTCACATCCACGCAAAACTGCCATCGCTCAGCATACTGCTGCGACCCTATACGAGTCAGAGCCACAGCGCTGGTTTTCACACGCAACGAAGAAGTGCTTGATAGACTCACCATTCCCAAAACCTGCACAAATCTTATCGCTGGTGATGTACTCCCTGAAGCCAGGTGGAGATGCTGTGATGCATTGCTCAATGTCCACGTTGGGCAGTTCAACGACCTTGAGGATCTGAGAGGCCTGCCCGTTTTCTGCTGTGAGACCCCAACCGGCCACCTAGGAGGGAATTAAAACAGATATTAAACATAGCATCATGCCCAGGGACCGCGGAAATACTCCATGACGGGGAGCAAACTTTTTTGGTCACCCCCTTCCAAAATCCTGGACCAACTTATCGTCAGCGTTACAAACGACGCTGGCGCCGCTAGGGAGGTCGGCACGCAGCACCCAGTCGTATCCGATATCCCACAGAAGCGGCCCCAGGACTGATTCCCGTGGGACATCGTACGACATCTCTCGCCGGTTCCACTCTCCTTGGTGACCGGGGTAGATGACGGCCCTGTCCGTTAATGACGAGGCGGGGACAAACTTCTTTGGTCAATCCCTTCCAAAAACGATTTAATGTACAGTGGGCTGCATCAATTGGGTACCCCAGTTGTATTAAAAATTTATACAACTGGGGTACCCAATTGAAGCAGCCCACCGTACACATACTTTAGTTTCCGTCAAAACAAAAAGCAAATCACGGTCTGAAAAAAGTACCGCCCTGTTGCGCGCTCGTAGGTTACTTGTAGAATAGCGCAACAAGGTGACAAGTAAACAAACAAGGCGACAGGAACATACATTTCTACACCTTTTCTTTCTAAACCTTCTTTACCAATTAGCAAAATTGCAGGGGGTACGGACCCCACTCCGTTTTTTTTAGGGGGACATTTGGCCCCCTTGCCCCCCTCTTCCGCGGTCCCTGGTACGAGAATATAGGCATGATTCATGCATATATTCCCGTATCGTGTTACCAAGTCACGGCTTGTGAAGGTCAGATTGGCAGTCGCTCCATGTAAAATACTGGTATTCAGCTGCATTCGGTTAGACTGGAAGCCGACCCCAACATAGTTGGAAAAAGGCAGGTAAATGATGATGATGTTGAAGTAATCATCATAACATCACGCCAGCATTCCCCGAAGGGTTAGGAAGAGGTGTACCTACCAATGGTACACCCACATTACACCACTTATATTGAACACTTTCGACTCCACCCACTTTTCATAGAACTCATACATCATGCCACCGTACCGTACATAAGAAAGAAAAAAACAAAATCTTTAATTTCGGAAGTCAGTGTCAAACAACGAAAATTCAAAACCAAAGACACCGACTACCGAAATTTAAGGTATTTTTCGCTTTGTAGTGTTTTTTTTGGGAGTCGGTTGATTATTTTTGTGAAAAGTTTTTATTTTTCAGTTTTTTGTTATGGTACCCACCCCACACAAATTCGAATACCATTACCTGCTATGTAAATAACAGTGACAGGAACTTAATATATCATCCATATAGTGAGAAAAAAATACGTATTATTGAACCCACCTCAAAAACCATCCAAGCAAAGTTAATACAATTTATATGGGACCACACGGGAAGCATCAGATTTCAAATAAAAAGAGAATCATCAAAATCGGTTTACCCAATCGAAAGTTCTGAGGTATCAAACATTAAAAAAACATACAGTCGAATTGAGAACCTCCTCCTTTTTTGAAGTCGGTTAAAAAACGTTTATTTGCGGTAAACATGACGCAAAAAAGAGCTTAAACACAAAAATGAGAAAAGGTTGGGAGAAGCATGCGTCACATCCACGCGAATCGGCTGTCGCTCAGCATTATGCTGTGACCCTATGCAAGACAGAGCCCCAGCGCTGGTTTTCAGCGACAGCCGGCGCTGACGTAATGACGTCGACCGGTACATATTAGAAGTGAACCCTCCAGGAGGGTTACCGGAATTATGTTTGCGCTAAAGTTAACCATCGCGGACGTTCAACGGCATCAGGTTTAAAACCGTGTTATAAAACACTGTAAAACGAAGTAAAATAGTGTTTTCAGGGGGTTTTATAGCTATACGTAGTTTCCAACCTTTTAAATTTTTTGTGAATATTTGTAACCGTAAACAAAAAAAAAACAATGCATATACTTACTAATAAATAAATCTTGTTAAAATATACATCAGATTTTATTTTCACGGTTTATAATGCTGTGTTCGCTAAGAAAAAACTCCATTTAAAACGAACCCTCCGCGAGGGCTCCCGGCATCCCATATGCGACTAGGTGAACACTCGAGGAGGGCTCCCGGCACTGAACGGTATTGGTGTAAATGTCAAGTGTCGCTTACCTTCCCCAAATGTCCTGGCTGCAGCTGTCTCCTGTCAAAGTTAACATCAAAATCCAAGCAGACTGGTCTAACAAACGTTTTGTACTCGAAAGCAGTCTCTATGATCAGCATTGCTATGTCATCTTGGAAGTTTGCTGCACTGCCTTGGAAGCGAACCGGGATTTTTATTTCTTTGACCTGTTGAAAATTAACATGAACACAAGCATAATAAGTCTATACTTAATTTTCCCACTGCAGGAACTCAGGTCTCCTCTCAAAAAAAGTGAGTGGGCTGTAACCGTAATATACATCGCTGGTACAGTGCGGGTTGGCGGTAGGGTTCCCACCTCTCCCGGAATTCCAGGATTCTCCCGAAATTCAGCTATAATCATTCTAATCTCCCGGCTCCTACGAGGAATTTCAAACAAACAAAATCCTTCCGGAATTCCAAATTCGCGTGCGCTCGTAGAATAATTGATAGTGGCGATTATCATACGACCGCTCGGTAGCGCGCTATTGGATAATGCAGTCGCAAACTCGCGAGTCGCGATACTCGAAACTATGTTTTGTCCATACCTGTATCAAACGCCGCCGGGCGTGTTTTTATTAGTAAAGTATTCGTTATATGGACAAAAGGAAGAAACCGCTGTGAAGAACATGTCAAGGCAGAAATCCAAGCGTTTTTCAATTTTAAAAGAGAGTTTTTTTTTTGTTCATATCTAGATTTATTGAAGTATCTACGTTTAAATTGAAAATATAAGTTCAAAATAAAATAAAAAGTTAAAAATGTCACCGTTTTTTTTCCCGGATTTAAACTAACAAGAGATGCTAACCCTGTACCCTAATTGCGTACCTAACTTATTTTCGTAAACGATTATGACTTTGTTTCATTTTGACAGTTCAACAACATTATTTGCGTTATTTACGTTGTTGAGCAGATTTTTTTTTCCAACTTATGAAGCAAAGGATTAACAATCTGTTTCATATCGAAACAAATTGGGATTGATCGTGTATTACGCAATTAGGGTACTGGTTGGTGGATGTCATTTGTCTTCGAATATTTGGTTATAGCACATGCTGGTTTAAAAAAATCGAAGACATCCATGACACTGCACTGGGCCCGGTAGATTATGGCCAGCCTTTTCACAGAAAGGAGGCCTATATCCCAGTAATGGCGGGGCTGATTATGATCAGATCAGGAGGACGACGAGAGAAGAAAAAGAAGCTTACATCAGACTTCTGCGCTCCCACATCTCTTTCGTTGTTCCAAGGGCGATAGATCTTGCCGATTGCCACGGCGTACAAGTTGGCGGGCTGTTGCTTACTTACGTCGTTCCAGAAGCAATGGGCAGCTGGAATTAATCAATTCTTTTTAAAGTTTCAAGGTCATTTTTATAGGATGGATGGATTGGTTTAACCGCTTCCGTGGTCTAGTGGTTAGATCACCTGTCTTAGACCCAGAGGTCCTGGGTTCGATTCCCAGTGGGGATAAATTTTTCTACTCGGTTTGGTTGGTGGTAAGGCTTGTTCTAAGTCCGCCTGGCTAGTTACCACCATCTTATCTAAGTCTGTCGCCATAACATAACAGCATTGTTGTGTTTCGGCAGTTAGAGGTAAGATAGCCAGTTCCTCTGTGGTTGAGGATTCCGGGTGAAGCTCGCTTCCACCTTCGGCCCGAGCATTACTTACCATCAGGTGAGATGCAGGCCAAGAGGTTCCCAGTTGGGAATAAAATTTAAAAAAATGGTATGACAAAGGCAAAAGAGGCGTAAAAAATAGTCGTTTTTGAAGGTAAAAAACTATGACCGCCCCTTTTATAAGAGTAAGCGTCTGAATAAAATATCTGTACGAATGACTGTACGATTTGACTATTCAAATTCATATAGGCAAATAAAACTTACCACTACTTAGAGTAGTACCTCAAACTCAAAGCATTTATTTCAATTAAACCATTTACAGACACTTTTGAATTGTCAAGGAATCGGTCAGTCAGAAATATGAAGCTAGTTGCCCATTCCAAAGCGTAGTAGGTACCTATGGAGAAGAACGGGCAAGAAACTCCACGGACACTCTTTTAAATAAAAAATTGTTAAGTACAAAATATTGGTTACAACATTCATGTTAAAATTGTACATGTGAGAACAATGTAGAAAGACGTACCTATAACAGAGGCCTGCCAACAGACATTTGACAAAAAAAAACAAAAAGGTCTAGGGCCTAAAGTAAGGTCAAGTGTGAAAAATCTGTGAACATCAGAATGACTGGCCAAAATTACCGATCAGCTTTCAACAAAAAATCAAGAAAAAATCTCTAATAAAATCTTTATTCTTTGCCCTAAAAATATAGAAACAATATACAACGTGTAACGTTAAATGCGTAAAACCTCAAAATAGTTTGATCAGAATAACTAGCAGAATCAATTGAACCACTTTTTAATATAGGTCACATTTTTCAAAAAATCTTCATTAAAAACGTTGCCGTGTCTATTTATTAACAGGTCAAGCCATCATATGCGCAAACCCGCCAAAATAGGTAAACAAACACAAATTGTTGTCATACGTAGGATAATAATAGCTTTTATTTCAATGCAAATACGAATCTTACGAACTAAAACAGCACATAAAACCTTTATAATTTTTTTAATGATTTTTTTTCTCTCTGAAATAGGTCAATTGAATTAAAAATCAGTTGGGGTGTCTGAGGTTTTGCGCATTTAACGTTACACGCTGTATGTCTGGGTATCAAATAGGTACTAAATTTCTGTAAAGGCGAATTTAAATTTTGGAGCCCTTCCATGGAGATTCTAAATGTGGAGTCATCCTGGCATCAGAAAGACTGCCCATTTTTTAAATTCATTTTCTCAGTTATTAATTAGGTACCAATTATTTAAACAAAGGTATCAAATACTAACAAATAGGTATTAGACTTTAATAATATTTATTTTTTTAAAGCTATTCGATCATTTTGGCCAGTCATTCTGATGTTCACGAAAAATCCTAGCAACAAACGCCAAGAGTTTTTGAAGATTTTTCTGGCTCTAAAATCCAATAACATATTCGATCCCCAAGTTGGAGTTTGGGGGACATCCCCCCTCACTCAACAGTCATACACTTAGGACCATTAAGAGGCTGCTCCACAGCAACTCACGGCTATTCTACGCACGTGTCCTTAGCTTCACTTTGTATGAAGATGAATCTGTCACACTACGCACGGATGCGAGGCTGGCAAACAAATTAACCACTCAGCTAACGTGGCAAACCCCTTTGAGCACATTCTACCTAACAGTGAACTTTACCCAACAATATTTTGATTTACAACATTGTCCGTGGAGTTTCTTGCCTGTTCTTCTCCATAGGTACCTACTACGCTTTGGAATGGGCAACTAGCTTCATATTTCTGACTGACCGACCCCTTGACAATTCGAAAGTGCCTGTAATAGGGTAGTTGCCTAGGTAAAAAAAAAGAAATTATATTTAGTCCGTCTTTCAGATAATAAAAAAATATTGGACACGTATTTTTTGTTTTATCATATTAATCAAAAATAACTTAGAAAACACGCATTGAACTTGGGGAATGGGGGCTCGCTACGTCACAACGCAGTATTAAATCTAGCAAGGCGTGACGTCATGCCACATTTTAACTTAATGTATCGCCGTAAGCTTTTGATTACTTAAAAAAGAAAAAATACGTGTTCAATATTTTTTAATAACCAGCAAGCTGAACAAAAAAAAAATTTTGGACACAAGCCTACTGGTTTATGTACAGACAGCCAGCACATCAAGCTACCCGAAACTGTCAAATTTTCCCAATCAACTTTGAACTTTATTCTTCAGCGATAAAGTTGTAAATCTATTAAATAAATTTGACAGATTGTAGTAGCTTGAAATGCTGGCGTCTGTACTTGTGGTTTGAGTTTGACACCAAAGAGGCAGATGAACTCACCTGATATTACAACCTTGTTGGAAACGAGTGTTCCTCCACAAATCTGCATGTAAGGTATTGTGGTCTTCCGGTAGATGCCGACGTGCCACGGCAGCTCTCCACGCTTGGCTGGTCTACCGTCAATTATGAGGTCCACGCCATCAGGAGTTACTCGGCCACATTCTGAGAAGAAGGTGCTATGGGTTATGGTTAGGCTTGCAGAAAAAATATCGATACCTAAATCGATATATTTCCATCGTTATCGCCACTGACTGAACCGCTGGGAAACAGAGCCGTAAAAAAAAACTTTTTCCAAAAAAAAAAAACAACCGACTTCAAAAAAAAAACACTACAAAGTGAAAAATAACTTTAATTTCGGAAGTCGGTGTCTTTGGTTTTGAATTTTCGTTCTTTGTCACTGACTTCCGAAATTAAAGTTATTTTTCACTTTGTAGTGTTTTTTTTTTTGAAGTCGGTTGTTTTTTTTTTATGGAAAAAGTTTTTATTTTTCACTTTTTAGTTGTGGTACTTACCCCAAACAAATTCGAATACCACTACCTGCTATGTAAATAACAGTGACAAGAAGTTATCATATCATCTACATACTAAGTGGGAAAAAATACGTATAATTGAAGCTAACTCAAAAACTACCCAAGCAAAGTTAATAAAATTTATATGGGACCACCTCTGAAGTATGATCTACCAAACAAAAAAAGAATCATCAAAATCTATTCATAATTGGCGGAGTAATCGCGTAACAAACATACAAAAAAAAAAAAAAAAAAACACAGACGAATTGAGAACCTCCTCCTTTTGGAAGTCGGTTAAAAAGTAGACTTTTTATTTTATTATCTGTGGCGTGCCTTTGCTTGCTTTGCTCGGAAAAAAAAGAAAATTATATATCAACAAGTGAGTAGGCAAAATAAAGCTAACATTGCAGCTATTTTCAAGGTGATTTTAAGGTAGGTAATCCAAGAAGCGCAAAAAAGTGTTTTTCGATAGATCGAAATCGATGTTGATATTTTTTTAAATATCGATACGATATAAATATTATATCGATACTTTTTGGCACTTCTTGCATCCCTAGTTATGGTGCCTACAGATTTGTATTTTTTTTTACAAAATGCTACGCACTGATGCGAGCCTGCCAAACAAATGAATCGCGCAGCTAATGTGCGTAACCTCTCCGTGCACATTGTATGCAGCAGAATTTTTTGCACGTTAATTTATAGTTCTAGAGATATTTTTGAAGTGAAAACTTCTTTAGGGCATTTTTGAGATGGGACTAAACCATAGATTTCACGACCTGTTACCGACACCGTGGAGTAAAAGAAAAGACATCAACGCGTTGATTACCGCGGAGCATGGAGTAAAAGACATCAAGGCGTTGATTACCGCAGTGCTGATTTTTTTTCAAGTTTTCAGTTTTCACTTCTGTCGGCACTCCCGGAGTGCCACGGTTTTTTTTTGTTATGAATAGCTAATGGTACTAAAGAAGGTAGAATTGGTATTGAAAGCGCTTATAATACCTATACAATATGTAAAAAAACCCTGTCTGTCCCGAAAGAGGCACATAGGCACCTATTACAATAACTTTACCTAAAAGTAATAAAAAAAAAATATTATTATTGAAAATGAGTGAAAAAGAAACGCGTGTAATATCGTGTAGCTGTAAAAGTGTGTATTAATTGTCATTTTTAAGCTATTGCATAGCTTTTATCGCGGGCTTTGAGCGCGGCGACCGAATCAAGAAATTCCGTAACGAAAATAAAACCTAACACGGGGGGTGTTAGGTTTTATTAACACCCCCCACTCCGCCTACCATGTAATGACGGATGATGACATAAAACAAAAATTAGACAACGTGATGTTGTCATGGGAACGTAATTTTTGTTTTATGTCATCATCCGTCATCATCCCAAGTGTAGCGTTGACAAATAGAAAGTATGGAGGTTACAAATGCTATGCAATAGCTTTACCGCGGCAATCCCCGAGTGCCACACGTTTTTTTTTGTATGTTTGTTTGTAATGAATAAATTCAAAAACTACTGGACTGATTTTTAAATTCATTCACTGTTTTTAATAGAATGCTATATTATCACTGAGTAACATAGGCTGTAATTTATAAAGATATCACGCGGACGAAGGCGCTGGAGGGAGCTAGTAATTGTATATAGACAAATATTGTGTAACATGTTTTTTTTTTTTTGTAAATCTTTTTTATATTACTTTTAATAATCAAAACGATTGATTAGATTTTTATGTTTTTTTTTTATTATCTAGTAAGGTATGTTAATAGGATGGAGGATCAGGTTAAATTAAACAACATAATAATTGAAAAATAAATTATTTTATTGCAACAATAATGAGTATTACAATAAATAGGTGATTTCCATCCTGTTAACATAATTATTATAACATTTTAATAATAACAAACGCTATCCGCTAACATATTTAAGCTGTTTACATAATGAATGGCTGTGATTTGGGATACTATGAATCTAAAGCTGCGGTTTCCAAGAAAAGCGGTGGCCGCACTTGATGGCCGCTGTGACAGCTGTCATGAAAATGATGACAGCGGCAAAGATTTAAATCGTTAGATTCGCCCTACCGCGTCAAAAGATAGTCGTGTTTCTGCCTCGTTTTAAATCATCTGACACCACAATGACGCAGTGACTACACTTGTTTGTCATGGAAACGCTTTTTAATAATGTGTGAGCACACTTTTCTTAGTATGGACACTTTTTCTTGTGACTGAGTAGGGTGAGGGTAAATCTAGCAATTTAAATCTTCGTTTCAGTGACGTCATTCGCCCGTAAATTGCGGACGCTACATGAGCGGTCACCACTCTTCTAGTCATGATCGCAAAAAAAATAAAGGTGTCATTATACTACACGATCAACGCGGCATTACGCCCCGTGTCTATGACAACGTTGATCGCGTAGAGAAAAATACCTCTGAAAAACGTAAGCTTTACGTATTCGAACCATGTTTGAATCGAAAACACAACATTCTTTTAGCATTTTAGTTTCGACAAGCACAATTGGGCAACACGTTAGTCGTCTTTCAAAGAGCCATTCAATGCACCCAACATAAAATAAATCTAGGAGCAATAAAAAAATTGTTACTATAAATATCAATTTTATTTAAATGAATGTTTACTAGTCATTGGATACATGAAGTGGGCTGCTTTTGTAAGACGACTAAAATGTCACGGTGTATAAAGTCTACAATCTATGGTTTCATCAATGGATCAAGTCATGGATTTGGGTGTACCCATATATAGCCCATACCGTTACTACATTCAATAAAATTTGTGTATTCATGAAAATAAGAATCGATGTAAGTATTTAGTTGAGTAAATTCGTAAATTCTATTGAATAACTCTAAAAATAGGTATTATTTCTATTTGTTTGTACATAAATCGATGTAAATACTGACAGATTCTTTGGTTGTTTTCGATTAACCACATTTGTAAATGGCGACATCCATCGATTTTAAACTCATATGAAGCAATAACAGAATCGTCATGATGTAAGATTTATAGAGACGAAAAAAAAAATAGACTGATACAGCCGGTCTATTATGTGTGTAAAGTGAGGATACTGCCGGACTATTATGTATGTGAAGTGAGGATACAGCCGGAATATTATGTGTGTGAAGTGAGGATACAGCCGGTCTATTATATATGTGAAGTGAGGATACAGCCGGTCTTATAACTGTGTGAAGTGTGGATACAGCCGGTTTATTATGTGTGTGAAGTGAGGATACAGTCGGTTTATTATGTGTGTGAAGTGAGGATGTAGTCGGTCTATTATGTGTGAAGTGAGGATGCAGCCGGTCTATTATGTGTGTAAAGTGAGGATACAGCCGGTCTATGATGTGTGTGAAGTGAGGATACAGCCGGTCTTATAACTGTGTGAAGTGTGGATACAGCCGGTTTATTATGTGTGTGAAGTGAGGATACAGCCGGTCTATGATGTGTGTGAAGTGAGGATACAGCCGGTCTATGATGTGTGTGAAGGAGGATACAGCCGGTCTATTATGTGTGAAGTGAGGATACAGCCGGTCTATTATGTGTGTGAAGTGAGGACAGCTTGAAGTGTACTGTCAATCCATCGAATGCTAGGAATTGAACCAGCTAGTTTTAACATTTTGATTGTGAAATCTAATAATTTAATTTGTAAGTAATTATACTAACTACAGCCGATCTAGTCTGTATAAATCTCACCATGAAAACTTAGCTGAAGTGAGCTGTCATTCCACTGATGGTAGGGATGGATGGACACTATTGACAGGTCACTTCATCGAAATTTTCACCGTAAGATTTTTACAGAATAGCACTGCAGAAGTGTGTGAAACATAATGATTTGATAAATTAAATTTTATTTTTAAAACAGATAATGTACGTGATGACGAATATGAAAAAATGTTTATAACCTAATACTTATAAATAATCAATGGTTTGATTCCTAATAAATAAATGACAATAGAATTAACTTTTAATGTAATCGTATACTTTAAATGGCAAGAAATTAACTAAATGCGCGTAAAGGAACTACTTATGACTTTTTGTTGTTAGTGTTCTTAAGTATTCTTAACTTCATAATTTTTCAACTAGGTTCTACTTAATCCGTACTTTTTTCAAGTAGTGTAGAGGTAATGTAGGACGGCCTACATTAACAATAAACTCACTTTTTACTAAGACGCTGATAAAAAAGCAAAAAGCTTCCAATTACTGGGTTAGTCACTGTCATATGTATATTTTCCAAATGAACTCATAAATACCCAAAAAATATTATAAAACATAAATTAAAAAATCTCTTCTACCCTTTTGAAATTCGTCAATTTATATTTTATTCTATAACTTAGATACAAGAAAAAAAAATAACCAGTACTTTACTCATCATTATAAACTATGGGAATAAACTAAATAAACTATGGGTTTATTCCCATAGTAAAAGTTGTTCATAATGATGAGTAAAGTCACGTGTTTAAGTTTACGCATTGGTTAAAAAAAAATCCTTGTATATTTGTTGAAGCTTACTCTATCACTGTTTATTAAAAACTATGCTACTGTTATAAATATTAAAATTAATCCCTGTACTATTCACAGCAGCTTTAGAAGCAGTCCTGCCTTTCTGTACCGGCCCCATCCGCCAATCATCTTCACTAATTTCATAATCCAATGGATTAACAGTACTATCATCAACCTTATTCAAATCCTCAACATTTTTCTGAGTAACAACTTCTATCGACACATTAGCTGCTTGATACTTCTCTCCACTGGCGTACAAAAAGTTATTGACATATATTTCAACTGTATCTTTGATCAATATAGTGATATTTGTTCCGTTTCTGGTCAAACCTGGGGAGCAGACCGCGACGTAGTCCCAGCTTCCGTCGATGCATCTCATGAAGGGGAGGGTGACGGATGAGTAGTAGTTCGGGCTGTTACATTCGGGCCTCACGACTGTCCCCGAAGGTTCGTAGGCGTTGCAGGCGCGGCGGCCCTCGATAGAGCCGGAGACGAGGCAGTGGAAATGCACGGATGGGTTTTTGTCTAGCTTGCAGAAACCTGGAGGATAGGGGATGTTATAGTATGGCAAATGGAAACTGAGTTTATATGCAGTAGTCGAGCTAGAGGGTCATTTAGTTCTTGGTATAAGAATTACAGGCTCTTTGCCGTTGTATGTTATATGTATTAAATAAGATAAGGCCTAATATAGCTCCTTGTGGAACACCTTACGAAAAACTTCTAAAACAGACTTCATTTTTACAAACTTTCGCCGAATCAAATACTACATAGATTCGCATTCTTAGCGTACGGGAAAATTAACATAATTTATAAACCAATAAATTGTATTTACTTCATGATATAAGTAGTACGTACACATGTTATCGAAAGCTTAGCTTAAGTCAACAACAACTCTAAACTAGCATTCAAAGGAATTTAGATATTATCAGTGTATACTTACGGACGCATTGTGGAATAGGATTGGACCAAATTCCATCCTGACAGAAGACGATTTCACTCCCCACGACTCCGTATCCTGGTCGACAGGTGACATTTAGGTTTAACGATGGGAAGCCTTGCCCAGGTGTCGCGTGTGGGGCGTTTGCTACTACGTAGGTACCGTGGTCTGGGTATGGCGGTAGGGTACATTTGCCTGATTGTATTGGCCTGAAATTGTAGATTTGTTTAGTATTTTTGAGTTTAAATATTCGATATCTTTCTTTTGTCTTTCGGTGTTTCCAAAGTTTTTCTGGATATGGCGTTGTGCGATAAGACAACATGTAATATGAACACTTGAATCTCTACTCTACGAAGACAAAATTACATTTCCTCTTACTTTTTGACATCGTGACTTAGAAATCTTTCCAAATCTGTAATTTTTTCTTTGGTTTGTAAGGTGCAGCGAAACACGTGCAGGCTATAAAATATATATTTCTGTCATATATTTTGTTTACCTGTTAGTAACTGTTGGGTTTGATGGCAGCTGTCGGTTGCACAGTTCATCAGACTCGTCAGATCCATCTGCACACTGGTTTATCTGTTAACAAAGTAACTTTTGTTATTACATCAAACAGCGATTCATCTCATACGAAGACTTCTTCTTTTTTGTCACGCCTTCGTGGACCAACCACCGGTTTCTGATGGTTTCAATTAAGATGCCTCTCTACAGCAGGTATACTTAGCTTCACTTTGTATGAAAATGTACGTGGAATCGTCCATTTCGATCCATGCCCACGCTACGCACAAAATATGCATGGCTGGCAAACAAATTAACCACGCATCTAAATTGGGTAACATCTCCGCGCACAAGTCGATTTTCTTAATAGTCTTGTTACAAAATCCTAACAGACCACCTCCGCGTTTTCATCGTCAGATCAGCTATGACACCATAATAATTATTTTACTGTCTTAGACAGGTATGGGAGCCGATATAGTTACAGGAGCATGCATGGGTGGTGGCTCTGGTTTTGATAAAATTAACCCTCATTTTCGGTGATACATCATCGGTAAGGAGTTTCAAGAATTATACACATTATTTCTGTTATAGCGATGTTGGAGGGTGGCAACCGGATGGCATTGATACACACAAATTCCTTGCACATAATAGAGCTTAAATTTTGAATGCCATGTCAAAAAAAAAATTTTAGACACAATTATAATACATACACATACGCACACACCCCCCCACACACACACACACACCCACACACGCACACACACCCATTTTAATTTTTTCTTAATTTTTTCTTCATTGACAGTTACCACACTTGCTATTCAACACCAACACAAAAATAGCTACTCACCCCATCACAATCAGAGCCTTGATCCACACAGGCGCCGTATGCGCATTGGAACAGGTACGAGGGACATTTCTTAGCCGCGCATGCGCTAATTTCTTCGTCTGAACCATCCGGACAGTTCGGGTTGCCGTCACAGAGGTCCGAAGCAGGGATGGAACTGCCGTCTTTACAGCGAAATTGGCCTCTGTAAAAGAATCAAGGATTTATAAAAAATGTGTTAAAATACAACTTGTAAAAAAAACCCGTCCGATCCGCGAGGGTGTTATTAGGTATCTTAATGAGAGAGAAAATTTACAGGAAAAAAAAATTCGCCACTTTTTTTTAATGGGGAGTTTTAACGGGATTGTACATAGAGCGCAGGCGGCCGTCGTTTAGCGTGTGTTAACAAGTCGTAAACTTATGACCTCTGTTGAAAATTTGCTAATTTTTCATGGATTTGAGGACATTTTGGTACTAAAAATGTGAATTTTAAATAGTAACAACTTTTTTATTTTCAACAATAATGGTAATAATGGTTCACGTTTATGCTATTAAACAGCATCAAGCATTTATTTACTACTTAAAAATGCTATTATAGATCCAAATGCACTAAAAACAGGTGATAGCTGTACAGCTGCGTCGTGGTTTGCTGCACTAAAACTAAAGGTTTTACAAAAGCATTTTGATATGCCATTATCCAACCGATTTACAGTGTAAAGCATAATAATGGTTTTGAAATGCCAATATACAGCGTCAAGATGCTCGGTGAACTTATATAAGAGTTTATACGGACCTTGAGTTCTACATAAGTTTACTATTCGTTTCTTAAAATGCTTCCTGTGTTACTTGGGGAGTGATGACGTCAACGAGAGTGCGAGAGTGTGAGTTTGGTTTTAAACCGGATCAAACTGATTATTTATATCGTTTGAAAACAATGAAAAAAATTGTATTTACCAACACAGAGTTTTTAGATACTCCGTTGTATTCCTATTTCGGTAAAATCAAGAAATGTAGTTATAATTAAGAAAAACATAGTCATCAACACCAACCGTTTTAAATCGAAAAAAAATTGGTTTGTGTCGGTTTTAAACGGATTGGTTTAATTGGTTTTAAACATCTATAAACGGGGCCTTAAATTGGACGTATTGTACACTCCGAAGGCTATAATAACAGAGCTATTTTGAACGCATACAGAAAGAATGATAAGACCAAATAATTGTAAGCAGATAACGAAGCTATTCAAAGCCCAACTTACTGAGATTCTTCAGTTTCGTTCCGACACTTGGGCAGTAGTTCGTCTGACCGGTCAGCGCACTCGTCTACACCGTTGCAGGCAGCCGTGCCGTCCACGCAGGCGCCGTACGTGCATCTGAACCAGTTAGGTTGACATCTATGGAAGAAGGTATTGGTTAACGAAGTGGTTATGATTTTATGGTAACTAGCACTCCGATTCAGAACTGCTCGATAATTATATATGAACAGCCTATAATGTTCCCACTGCTGGGACACAGGCCTGCTCTCTGTGGAAGGGAGCCGTGGTCCACCACGTCTCACCGCGCACATAACTAAGACGCGGAACAGAGGTTTCGGTCAAACTATAGTTTGAAATATATTTTTTCCTGACTTACTTGGTCTTCCTGCACAGAGCGTGGGTCTCGTCACTTTTATCAGGACAGTTCACTATGCCATCACATTTTCCGTCAAAGTCAATACATGTTCCATCGCGGCATTTCCACTGATCCCTCCTAGAAATAGGCAGAACACAAATCTTGAATCAGTGGTTCATAAATTGATGTTGTTCAGTGATATCTATTCTGTAAATCTACCGTGATGACTTAGGTGAAGTGACCTGTCATTAATACCAATCCTAGCATCGTGGAATCTCACTTCAAGCTCACTTTCTAAGTTGTAACTTGTGGCGCGACGTGTTGCTAGACGATTCTGCGAGATTATCGCCACGCAACACCTTTCACAGTAGCGCACCGCGATATCGCAGGCACGACAGGTAGTGCGAAACCAAAGGAACATTTTGTCTGGCGTCGAGTCGATATCGCCGCGATATAAGAGTATATTTTCTATGGCATGGTATTTTCTAGGCGCGATACTTTTTTTTTAACTAGGGCATCTCGCAGTTGACCTATGAGGTCATGGCTGCTTAACTGGGCTTTCCTGTGGCTGCCTTAATCTTCTACACTCCAGCCAGGGTATGCCCCTGAACAAACAACAATTTACTGTAACACCTTATGTACCTACCATATTCTAGCAAATAAGTGAATATTTTTGATTTGATTTGATTTGGAACTATTCTAAATTAAAACTAGGTGAACGCTCGCTAAGGGCACCCCCTGTGGGGTACGAACCTCTGCTTAGGGCGTCTCCTGGAGGACAGCAAGAAGGGACAGGCTGGATCAAACTAAGATTTTCATCTTGATTATTATTCGGGGTATTTAAAGCTACGTGCTCAGCTGCAACAACTGCTGGCACCTCGTTATCGAGCAAGGGTCGGGGGGGAGTATCATTTACTCGGGGACGCGGTCGCGATCGCGAAGAACCTCGGCGGCGGGGACGGAATGACGGGTCACTTTGTAATTCTTACCCCACGCTTATACATATATACACCATGCCGCAGAGATCACCAATGCTAGCCCGTTCCATCTTTGATGTCCTCCCTCCGGTAAACGCCCTAAGCCGAGGCTCGTACCCCACAGGGGGTGCCCTTAGCGAGCGTTAACCTAGTTTATAAGTTTAGTTTATAAGTCCCTGGCTGGAGGCTTTGACTGTAGCAGCTTAAGGCACCCACAGGTTTGCTCGGTTAAATAGTCATGGCCTCAGAGGCCAGCTATGAGATGCCATACAGAAAAAAAAAAAAAGATCACCTATAAGTTTTAGTGGCGCTCCATTTTTTTTATAATATGATCTCGCGGTCCGTTTGGTAGGCGATAACTAGCAACCAAGACAAAAAATATGAGTTTGAGTTGAGAAATCTTTTCTGTTTTTGTTTTATCATGTTTAGATATTGCCCATCACCTCTACGAAGTCTCGCTAGATAATTTAACTTGACCCTGAAGTGAGCTACAAAATTAAAGCCTATTTTCAACGCTAACTTAGAAATTAACTTACCGACACTGACTGGATTGTCTTCTAGACCTATGTAACACTAAGTCATCGGACAGACCGCCCCTGAAAGAGAAATTAGTTTTATTATTGGACTTGCATAGGTTAGGTACTACTATGGGTACAACTTTGCCTAACCCTTCGAGGACACAAGGCGTGATGTTATGTTTTAATTATTTTATAGAAAATCAATAGAATGTACCTACCTACATTCTACTACACGAGAACGAGAGTGCGAGAGTGTGAGTTTGGTTTTAAACCGAATCAAATTGATTATTTATATCGTTTGAAAACAATGAAAACAATTTTTGTTTACCAACACAGTTTTTAACTTATAAATAGTTTTTATAACTTAGGTAGGTAATACCTACGCTTGGACGGAGGGACCAACTAGAACTAAACTCGCTAAGTGTATCAATATCAGTATATCACACATTTAAAAAATCTTTACACAATTTTTAGGTACTCCGTTATATCCCTACCTCGGTAAAATCAAGAAAATGTAGTTATAATTAAGAAAAACATGGTCATCAACACCAACCGTTTTAAATTAAATAAAAATGGTTTATTTCGGTTTTTTTTAACCGAAATAAACCATTTTTGTTCTCGTTTTAAATAGATTGGTTTAATTGGTTTTAAACCGGCCTTACATCTATAGTCCATGCCACAAACTATTGTCTATGACAAACGACTTTCTGCCTAGCTCTTCGAGCAATACAACGTGATGTTATGTTATGTTTTATGTATAAAGTACTCACGACGAGGCACCAGTAAAGCAGTTCTCTTCATCGCTGCCATCGGCACAGTCTCTACGTCCATCGCAAAAAGAGCCGAAATTCACGCATGCACCATCCCGACAGGAAAATTCATCTGTACTGGAAATTGAATACAAACAACATTACTTATGTTACTTTATTAAGGTGAGGTTATTCGGGCCTGTAGGCCTTTGAGACGCTACTTCCGCGCCTCCCCCAAATGCAGTGTGACGTATTTATTTACGATACGCCGCCGACCATTTCGTGAAAAATCCATACCACAGTTCATAATGTTTGCAGTTGATCAACTCATTACTTTTTTTTTTTTAGACGCTAGACATACACCAGTGGTGAGGGGCGCGGGCGTGGCGACACGGTGTGGCGGGGGCGTTGCCACTCCTTTCATATTTTGCTTGCGCCACGCCCGCGCCCCGCCTCATGTGTAGGAATGTCCCGCGCCACATCGCTCCTATACATTTTGTATGAAATATGAAACGAGCAGCGCAACGCCCTCGCCACACCGTCGCCACGCCCGCGCCCCTTGCCACTTGTGTATTTTCCGCGCCTTAGATAAAATTTTCTTAGGTGTAACAAGGATGTATCTATGACATTTCTTTTTTCAGGACTTTGATTATTAAAAATTGATTCTGAAACAGGCAAATTCGGATAACTGCCTGATGCAGTTGCCTGCTGGATAGAGGCCTCACCCAAGCTGTGCCACACACAACACCCGGTTCTATGCCTTCCGCATTCAGTCTGTCTCAGCTGCTTTTTTAACCGACTTCCAAAAAGGAGGAGGTTATATGTTCGACGCGTATTTTTTTTTTTTTTTTTTTTTTTTTTTTTTATGTATGTCCACCGATTTCTCCGTCATTTGTGAACCGATTTTGAAAATCCTTTTTTTGTTTGAAAGGGTAGGGTCCCAAATTTTATTGGTCCCATATAAATTTTATTAACTTTGCTTGGGTAGTTTTTGAGTTAGCTACAAAATACGTATGTTTTTTCCCATTTAGTATGTAGATGATATGATAAGTTCTTGACACTGGTAGCAGGTAGTGGTATTCGAATGTGTAGGTACCACAACTAAAAAGTGAAAAATAAAAACTTTTTACAAAAAAAAAAACAACAGACTTCCAAAAAAAACACTACAAAGTGAAAAATAACTTTAATTTCGGAAGTCGGTGGAAAAAAAACGAAAACACAAAACCCAAGACACCGACTTCCGAAATTAAAGTTATTTTTCACTTTGTAGTGTTTTTTTTGGAAGTCGGTTGTTTTTTTTTTGTAATTAAGGTCATCGGTCCATCTAGCTAGGGGACGATATGCTGTCTCCTCTACTCATTTATCAGATCCAGGAAAAGATGGAGCAGAAAGGTTGTAAGGATGAATAACCCGTTTATCAGATAGCAGGCCTCATGAAGAAGCTTGAAGTCATTCTCAGACTCACTCACTTATCCCAAACTTTAATTTGATTTTATTTGCAGAATAATAATTATGCTGTGTCATCATTTTAGCCGAAGGACGTACAATGCTGGACATAAGCCTCCCTCAAGAACCATCGCTTCGAATGGTTCGGTGCTTTCCGCAACCAGCGGATTCCTGCGGCCTTCACAAGGCGATCGGTCCACCTTGTGGGAGACCTTCCAATGCTACGTCTTCCGGCGCACCGGAAGACGCAGCATTGGAAGGCCTCCAGAACCTTGAATGATGTTATGTCTTTGTGTACCTTTAAGTCTGTGCTAAATAAATGTATTTTCATTATTTTTGCAAAAGGCAATGAAGAAGGCTATGGGAATCTACATAGCCCGAAGAATTTCTAAACAAAATCAAGTAGCGATCGCATACCGGAAGACCTCCCACGAGGACTGATGACCTGATGAAGGTCGCAGAAACCGCTGGATACTCACAGCACAGGACCGGTCGTTGTAGTTGCTGAGAGAGAAACCTATGTCTATAAGGACGTCTTCCGACTGAACCAATGATGGCAAACCAATACCGCATGTTTGGTTAACCATTGTTGGCCCACTGCTGGTCAATGGCCTCTCCAAGACCTTCCAGATTTCTCTTCACCCGTTCCTCGTCATCTCGAACAGACCCTGATGGTATTTTGTTACCTCTTTCTGGGCCGGCTTCGACGGCACCGCACTGTCGCCAAAGAAACTGAGAAGCTTGAGTATTTCAGAACTTAAATTTACCTGCATGAGTTGATTCTATCCCTGGCCACTGAACTCAATCCTGGACATACAGCTGAAATAGAAAAAATTATACATTTAATAACTATTTCGTCCACAATACGAGTTAGTAGTTCCTAACAGTATGTTGTCTTACTTACGATGACACTGAAAAACTGTTCGCCAGGAATTCATAAATAATAAGCGCTAAAACACACACACGCAAACGCACCCCAACACACGCACACACACCCTTGTTAGTACAGACACTCTCACACACACATTCACGTATTTCCTTGCATGCCTTAAAATAAAAGTAAATAAATTATTGCTGCCTCGTTGGTCTAGTGGTCGCAAGCGCTACTGCTGAGCATGAGGTCCTGGGTTCGATTCCCGGGTCGGGCAAAGTGTTATTGGGTTTTTCTATCTGAAATTTCTCAGTAGTCCCGGTTGATGGCAATAGGCTCGCCCCCTATTACATGGGACTTAAATGTGGGTACCTGCTACAGGGACACTCAACCCTTCGGAGAAACAAGGCGTGATGTTATGTTATGTAAATAAATTATTTTCAATCTAATTATATTCAATTCAATTCATTTTTTCTTTAATTCTTAATATGAGCGTAACTTCATTTGTACGAGAACTATTTGTATCATTAAAATATAGCGAAAAAGTGAAGAAAAAGTGTTAATACTGAGAAGAGTGAGCTCACACATTATTAAACAGCATTTCCGTAACAAACAAGTATTGTCATTGCGTCATTGTGTCAGAGGTGTCAAAACGAAACAGAAATGCGACTATCTTTTGACGCGGTAGGGCGATCTATCGATTTAAATCTTTGCCACTGTCATCATTTTCATGACGACCGTTACTGCAGCCGTCAAGTGCGGCCACCGCTTTTCTAGGAAACCGTAGCTTAAGTTCGGAGCTCCCGGCACAAATACACCACATTTCACACACACACCCCGCACGTGAAGTGTGTGTGTGAAATGTGTCGTCGTCTTCCTACAACATAATAATTTTAATTAGTTAACTTTTCTTTTCATTACTTTATACTTATTTAAAAAAATAAAAATAAGTATAAAGTAATAAAAAGAAAAGTAAGATAAAAATACATATTTACCGCCAATTGCTGATCTACGTCATAGTTTCCTGGTTTTTAACATGTCATGCTTTTTTGTTACACAGGTCATCAACATCAATTTAAATAGATTTTTAATTAAATTCAAATATAAAATAAATTGGTTAAACAATTAGTTAACAATTAAGGTGAATTTGTGCGTAAGACATAACAAAACGTATCGTCTGCAGTCCCCAAAGGGTTAGGCAGCGATGTACAGACGCCAGCACATCAAGCTACTACAATCTATCAAATTTATTTAGATTTTCAACTTTATCATTGAACAATAAGGTTCAAATTAGATTGGGAAAATTTGACAGTTTCGGGTAGCTTGATGTGCTGGCGTCTGTACTTAGGTATAGTACATCCATATTTCGCCCGTTAGCACTTAGGTATAGGTACACACGACTACACATCAAGCTATACCCACATTTCCAGTTTAAGCTGATCTCGCATTGTATAAGATTGCCGTACAATGCGAGGTCAGCTTATTCTGGAAATGTATAGCTTGATGCGTAGCCGTGTGTACCTAACCCGTGAATAGTTTCCCTGCTTAGATCCGATCCGAAGATACAGACTTCCGTCCGTTCGAATTCGAAACTCATGAAAAAATTAAGAATTAAAGTCAATGCGTTTATTTGCGGTAAAATTAACAAATGAACAAAACAAAAACCAGAAACAAATTGAATGTATCACAAAAATATATACGAGTGAGTTCGTTTTAAAAAAAATGGGGTCTTTACTAAACCGGGTCTGTCCTAACGGTTTGGCGCCAAACCGCAAAATTCTTGAGAGCAGGTTCTTCGCTTTCGCTAGCAAGGTGCTTGTTTTTTGGTAAATTTTCCTTAATCCAAAGAAAATATTGATTTAAAAATGCTTTTTAAAAGTTTTTTAGAACCAGGAAATACACAATAATACCGCAGTATGTGCTTACGAACTGTCTGACGTGTGACTATTTTGAGTTGGCGGAAAATCCGTATGGTTAAAAATCCCTGAGAACAGTGAGTCCTCATTTCTAAATGACTACTTAAATACTAAGAAATAAGTACGTTCATAAGTGTATTTAGTTATTAATAAGTGCTATGGTATTCACTTCACGAAATCAATGTTGTTTTTCCATATTGTAGCTTAGTTTTTGCAAGTTGTTTTTAGCAAAGTAAATTACCAAGGTGCGCCTTAGGTAATTTACTTACTTTGCTACCCAGTAACTGGGTCGTGTTACCCAGTAACTGGGTTATGGAGGTCAGATAGGTAGTCGCTCCATGTAAAATAGGTAAGTACTTATTGTAATTTTTCATCGGTTATTGAAAAAGAATGAACTGTTGCATTCAAAAGTGAACAGCTAAATAATATTTTTTATAATCGACGAATATTTTCAAGGTTCAGTACCCTAATTGCGATACGCGATCAATCAAATCTATTTCGATTTGAAACAGATTGCTAATCCATTGCTTCATAAGTTGGAAAAAAAAAAATTCAACAACGTAAATAACGCAATGAATGTTGTTGAACTGTCAAAATTAAACAAATTAGTCATAATCGTTTACGAAATTATGTTACGAAAAAATTACGGTACTAGCACCGCGCACGTGGATGTCCGTTACCCTACACCTAGGGTTACCATTTAGAAAAATGTTAAAAGTCCTGACAAAAAGCCTGACATTTCAATAAAAGTCCGGACATTTTAGTCACAAAATCCAATCACTTATTGTTTGATCTCGTTAAGTTGATTGTTAAAGAAGATTCATCTTTTGTTTTAGATGAATGAGAAGTTAATAAATATTAAAGACTTATTTGGTTTACTTAAAAATAAGTTTTATTACCAGTATTCCATCTAAGCCAAAAAATCCGTACAAATTAAAGAGCCGGACAAAGTCCGGACAAAACTCTACAAGTCCGGACATGTCCGGAACTCCGGACAAATCCGGACGGATGGTAACCCTACCTACACCTCTGCTTAGTGCCTACCCCATCAGGAAATACAGCCATGATGTATAATAAACAACTCATCACAAAAGTAAACAATCTGGTTTCATAGTTTTTTGGCCATAATCATCGTATAGATACTAATAATTATTTTCTTGAAGTTTTTTCCTGTTTGCAATCAAGCTAGTATATAATAAAACTTATTGGTTCATGACGCGGAACGGACCTTGTGCTACTCATACCTGTGAGTAGGTATTTTTTATTTAATATTATGTTTGTAGAACCGATTTTGATGAAATTTTGTATGTGGATACTTTGAACCCTGGGGAAGAACATAGGGTACTTTTTATCGACATACCACGCGGGCAAAGCCGCGGGCGGAAGCTATGGTCTAAATAAAATGTAATCGAAAATCGCTCTTAGCCCACGTTCGCACGGACGTAATAAAATCGCGGCGATTTTTTTTCGTGCACTGAATTTTCAACGCTCTGCTCAGCGCCGAAGGTCGAAAATCCAACAGTGTGTTTTGTCAACGCGCTGGGACGCGGACGATAGTGCGTACCAGCGCGTTGTATTCTCGACGCTCGGTTTAACACCGAGAGTTGAAAATCCAGTGCGTGATAAAATCCCGACGCAATATTTTTACGTCCGTGCGTATGTCGGCTTACTGCTACGACAAAAGGCGCTGTTAATGTCAATTTTTTAACACTGGTGGTTGCCTGTACCTGTAACCTTAGTCTACCAGTAGACAAACAACCTGTTAGGCTACAAAAGGCCATTGCCCTACAGTGGAAAAAACAGGCTTTATTACCTGATAGCAAAGGCAGGGTTATGTTTTTCACGTGTACTATCTATATAATAATTACATAAAACTTTGTATCTTTTTGTTTACGTTCTGTCCACTCACCACCGCGTCCTTGATTTTTTTTAACGATAAACAAAGTTCATACTTAGTTCCGTTCATCAGATAAAGTAATTATGTAGTACATACACGCTACTGTCCGTGTCAATATCAAAACAATAATAATGTAATGTTAGTTTCAGGCACGACTAGGGTTACCATCCGTCCGGATTTGTCCGGACATGTTCGGCTTTTTGGCCCCCCGTCCAGGCTATGTCCGGCCTTCTCATATGTCCGGAATTTTCAATTTAAGGTGATTTTCTTTAAAATAGATAAATTATTACTAAAAAAATAAGATTCATCATCATCCGCCTCGCCTTTTCCCAACTATGTAGGGGTCGGCTTCCAGTCTAACCGGATGCAATGCAGCTGAATACCAGAATAAAAGGAACAAAAAAGTATAAAAAGTTAAATATCCGGACTTTTTGCAAATGTCAGGCTTTTTGTCAGGACTTTTCAAATTTCGAAATGGTAACCCCAAATTTCCAAATGGTAACCCTAGTCACGACTAATAACGTGCCTAAATACATCTATAGGTATATATAGGTACCTACATATAATAAAATATTAACCAAGTCAAAAAAAAACATGAATAAAAATATTAAGTCATGCGGTCAAAACTGAACGTTGAATATTTTTGAAAAAAAAAGTAATTGCACGAGGTGTGGGAACGAGTCTAATGCCGAAAATACAGTTTTTAGATTTTTGTCCATTTGTCTGATTATATGATTGGCGCAAAAACGGCGGGACGGATTAGGATGAAATTTGGCACACTAATAGTTAAGGATTAACACGGTACTTTTAATTCCGGTAGTACGTTCCCGTGGGATATTTTCCGACATCCACGCGGGCGAAGCCGCGGGCAGTAGCTAAATAGATACCTATTCAAAAGCGATTTTCTCCTAAAATCATCATCTACCCAGCCATATCCCAACTATGCTAGAGTCAGCTTCCAGTCTAACCGGATGCAGCTGACTACCAGTAGTATCCCAGGTTCGCACAGGCGATTTTTTCCCGCGGCGATTTTTTTTCGTGCACTGGATTTTCGACGCTCTGCTTAGCGCCGAGAGTTGAAATTTCATTAGAGTGTTTTTTCAACGCACTCTATTGGATTCTCAACGCCCGGCTTAACACCGAGAGTTGAAAATCCAGTGCGCGATAAAATCCCGCCGCGATTTTATTACGTCCGTGCGGACGTGGACTTATACATGGTGCGACTGCCCATCTGGCCTCCACAACCCACTTACTGGGTAACACCTCTAAAGTAAGACAGGTTGTCAAACTTTCGGAGTTTTGTACTAAAGAATTGATACTTTTGTGGTGTTTTACGAACACACATATTTTCGAAACCATACTACATAATATAAAAAAGGTCTTTTCTTGATGTTTCATTCGTTATTTTACGAGAAAAACCGGCCAAGTGCATGTCGGACCACGCACAATGTAGGGTTCCGTAGTTGGGATGAATTTATCCCAAGAATAAACTTAACTTTGTAGTTGAAAAAAAAATCTTTCATACAGAATGTATGGGAGAACATGTTTTTACAACCGCAAATCTAAGTTGGTCGATTATTACTCGCTAACTTGTAAAGCCTACTCAGCTGTGATAATTTTCCCTTGAAATTCGTTATATAAGCTACTGCCGTGAATTTTTTCATAAATCTAAAACCAACCATTTAGCTGGCAGGGGGGGGGGACACTTGACTCTAACAAAAATTTTCACTTTAAAGCTTAATATTTCGCAAACGGATCTCTGAATTCAAAAATAGTCTTAACACACTCACAATGTTTTTGGAAGACCTTTCCAACGATACCCCAAATAAAGGGATAGAAAAAAAAAAAGCATCCCCACTTTAAGAGTACCTAGGGGAGGTACCCTATAAAAAATTTTTTTTTCATAATTTTATTTTATCACTTTGTCGGCATGATTAATATGTATACCCACACCAAATTACAACTTTCTAGTACTAACCGTCTTGGAGCTAGACCGCGGACAGACAAACAGACAGACAGACAAACAGACAGACGGACAGACAAACAGACAGACGGACATGACGAAACTATAAGGGTTCCTTGTTTACTACGGAACCCTAAAAAAAGGTCTTTTCTTTATGTTTCATTCGTTATTTTACGAGATAAACGCTGTTTAATTTACGTAAGTTTAAGATTAACTATCATCATTTTCCTGCCCATATTATATTCAAATTGATTTGCCATAACATGCCTTTTCTTCCATACATCTCGGTAGTCATAGTCACCCCTTTTCTAGTCATATCATATTTCACACAGTCACAGTCCATCCATCGTTTATTTTGTCTTGAAATAGATAGTAGTTATGTAGTAGTAATAGTTCTTAAGTAGTAACATTTATAGTCAAACGGTAGGTATCGACTATCGGTCAACAGAAACGTCTGTGGACCGTACAGTGTCACCCCAGAAAATATTTGCTATCAAACCTTTTTGTACAGTTATTTGACATTTAGATAACTTGACATAAGCACAACACTATTCAGCCAACAAAAAAAAAAACAACTCACCAATGCAAATTAAAAAAACTAAATTCACGTACATTTTTAAAAACTCACAGTAAACAATAATTTTATTTTAGTTATTACATTGACTAGTTTAATGGCAAATCGATAACACTAATTGCACGTCATTTCTTAAATATTATTATAGTGATACTGGTTTTCAATAAACACTGCCGACCACACGCCGCCGTCATCTCGGGAAAACCTTATAACGTTGTGTTGCTAGTGTAGAATTTTAATCTCCCTTTGATGCGATTGGGAGAATAGTAAAAACTGCATTTGTAAAAACATCACGCATTTACGCCAGCACGCATATCATGACAACCACAGAAACGGGTTTTCTACGGGTTTTGTTGACGGAAGAATAGACAAAATTACAGATTGTGATTGTTTGTCTGTAATTTTGTCTATTCTTCCGTCGACAAAACCCGTTTCTATTGTGGTCATGATATAAGCGTGCTGTTTCCCAAGTAAGTAGGTAGATAATGTGCGTCTGTCTGCATATTGCAGTTTTGACCTTGAACTGGCGGCGTAGTGTTAGAACGAAGCTTCAACAGAATAGAGAGATGAGCATTATACGGGTTTTGTTAACACCGCGGCACACACACATTTCGCCAATTATGTTATCCTTCAATATCGTGTAATATTAGGCCAGGCACGCTTCGCATTTTAGGTATGAAGCTACCGATGTCCGCTGTCTGGTCACGCCTGTTTGCCTTTACGCGATAGAAAGAGAGGCAACGTGAATAAAATAGTAGGTAATAAATAAAATACTATTATGTATTCTGTGGTAACAATTGAGCTCGGACTCTGAAAGGAATCGCTTCACGATTCCTTTCAGAGTCCGAGCTCAATTGAGCAGAATTCCAAATAGAAACACACAAGCCTACTCAAGGTCTAGTGGTAGCAAGCGCGGCTACCCTGCGTGGGGTCCCGGGTTCGATTCCTAAGTCGCGCACTGTTATTGGGTTTTCCAATAGTTTGACTAGTTCCCTATTACATACCTACTTTTTAAGATAACTGACAAAATGTGGGTAGGTTAACATCAATACACATCTTCACCTATCCCTTCCATTGCAGAATGTGTAGGTTCAGTTATTTCTCCCAGTATTCGGGTAATATTTTATCACATGGTAACCCACAGATAATGAGTGACAAACGGGTTATAAGAGGTTACCACAACAAATAGATAACCGCGAGAAACACAAGCTCTCGGAATCGGTGATTTTTTCGATGTTTTTTGTAAGCAATCGCGTAATATATGAAGGTTACAGTTTGCAGCTGTTATTTTATACAAATGTGCAAAATACTTAGGTACCTATGCAATGAATGTTATAAAACAGATGTTATTGAAGTGAACACTTGTTTAGGTGCGTTGGGCATTTTTGAGATGGGAAAAAACAATTGAACTCGCGACACCGTTACCGACACCTCATTTTTGTAATCGCGATTGTGCTCTTTATTTATTTCGTTACGGATCAATGTTCTATGCAAGTATTTTTACTTTGGTTTTGGAAGTATTTTTTTTCAAGTTTTCGCTTCTGTCGGCACTCCCGGAGTGGCAGTTTTTTTTTTTCGCTCTTTCTGACTTGGTGCATCATTCTGCCTAGCCTTTTCCCAAATATGTTGGGGTCAGCTTCCAGTCTAACTAGATGCAGCTGAATACTAGTATTTTACACGGAGCGACTGTCTATCTGACCTCCATAACCCAGTTACTGGGTAAGACGATACCTTTGGTAAGACTGTCAAACTTTCGGGCTTCTATACGGCATAAACTGTAGAAGTTTAAGGAGCTATTTCTCTCGTTTACCCCTCCGTGGTTTACGCGTATCCCAATTCTGCGCCCACGACTATACATGTTGTTGTTTATTATTCAAAAAACAAAAGTAGTTTACATGATTACAATTTTAAACATACCACACAAACCATCGCGGGTTTAACAGCTGACACTATGTAGGTATCACTACATACTATAAAACAAAGACCTCGCCACGTCCACGACACGGTCACGTCTGTCTGTCTGTCTGAACGTGATAAACTCAAAAACTTTCATATTACGGTTTTCACCAATGGACGGAGTGGTTCAGTGTATAATTCATTAAGATTTTGTGTGAATTGGTTGAAATAAATATGACGAAGTAAAAAAAAAAAAGTTATAAAACCAAAATCCAACTAAGTACTTACGACAAAAAAGTCAACTAAAAAGTTATAAAAACACTAATTAAAAAGCCAGAGTCACACCACAGATTACCAGATAAATCACTCCATACAAAATTTAGAATACCTACTTCACAGATAATATAATACTAGGTACTACTCTTAGGGTTAGACACGGGTTCTTTTACTTCTGTAAGTGATGTGCATGGGAATAGCAGCTGGCTGGACCACTGTTTAGCTCCTCACTCGGCTAAGCAGGCTGTTGTTAATGTAGATGTCCAGTATGACACTCTGTGGTCTGATCATTTCCCAGATAAGAGTAATTTACAATCACTCTGCCCTAAGGACACATGTCAAGTTACTAATATAAATAAAGATGTAGTGTGGGGTATAAAAAGTGAGGAGCAATTTTCTATGTATGCTAAAGAGTACATAAGCAGGATAAAGGTTAGAAACTTACCGCCCCGACAGCAGGTCCTCTCCCCCCTCCCCTCGCCAAAGATAGTTACATAGTTTTTAGGGTTCCGTAGTAAACAAGGAAACCTTATAGTTTCGTCATGTCCGTCTGTCTGTCTGTCTGTCCGCGGTCTAGCTCCAAGACCCTTAGTACTAGAAAGCTGTAATTTGGCATAGGTATACATATTAATTACGCCGACAAAGTGGTAAAACAAAATTATGAAAAACATTTTTTTAGGGTACCTCTCCTACACGTAATGTGGTAATGTTTTTTTTTTTTTAACCTGTGGTGTGGGGTCAAAAACATTATGAGTTTGTGAAAACCATTTTTAGATTCAAGGACCCGTTTGCGAAATATTAAGCTTTAAAGTGCGAATTTTTGTTAGAGTCAAGTGTGTGTCCCCTGCCAGCTGGTTGGCCACCAAACAAATGGTTGGTTTTGGATCTTTGGATGTGTGAAAAAAATCACAGCAGTAGTTTATATAACGAAATTAAAAGGAAAACTATCACAGCTAAGTAGGCTTTACAAGTTAACGAGTAATAATCGACCAACTTAACTTTGCAGTTGCAAAAACATGTTTTCCCATACATTCCGTATGGGAGAACATATTTTTCAACTACAAAGTTAAGTTTGTTTTTGGGATAAATTCATCCCAACTATGGAACCCTTCAAAGTGCGTGGTCCGACACGCACTTGGCCGGTTTTTTTTTTAACGATTTTAATCAATCTTATTTTTATTTATTTTTATTTTTTCTTAGCCATTATTGTCCCACTGCTGGGCAAAGGCCTCCCTACCATCTTTCCACCTCTCTCTGTCCAAAACTTCCAAGGACCAATCTTTCTTAAAGGAGTCCAGCTCATCCCGCCATCTCCGTCTGGGCCTGCCGCGATGTCGTTTGCCATTAAGCGGGACCCACTCTGGATGTCAAACAAATGTCAAACGATCAATGGGCCAACTTGTCACAACACATGTCAAACGATCAATGGGCCAAACTTACGACGTTTGGCCCATTGATCGTTTGACAAGTGACAATCAATCTTTTAACTCATTAAAAGTTTGATAAATTAAATGTAGAGGGAGGTGGAAGGCAGTTCACACACATTTTCAAGGTTAATGTGAAAAGTGTCAAAGTAAAAAAAAAATATATATATGGTATTTTTATTTTTTATAAAGCGTAGTCGACCGAGCCCGACTCCTGCTGTCTAGGAACCTAAATCACAGATTACCAGATAAAGGCTTGTGCAGACCAGCGCGACACGCGACGCGACACAAAGACACCGCTCGTCGCGCGACGGGCGGTGCCTTTGTGTCGCGTCGCGTGTCGCGCTAGTCTGCACAAGCCTTAAATCACTCCATACAAAATTTTCAATACTTACTGCTAATATAGCCTACACCTTCGAGTCTAGACGCTGCGAACGAAAATGTACCTAACCTTACAAGCGTAAAGTGAGTTTTGCTTTCCTAAACCTTCCTTATCATTAACGAGATACAATAGATTTTTTAATTGTTATGGCCTTCTAAAGGCTAATCGACAGATGGTCGACTAACGTGAAGGAAATCCCCTTCGAACCTAACTTGTCCAAGTCGGGGTGCCCTAAGTCTCAGGCCTGAAACTGCGTTAAGCGGACGTCCGCGCGGTTCCATATAAAAGTGGAAAACGCGCGGGCGTCGCGGGGAAGCGGGTCCCGCGCTCGCGCCACGTGTCCCGCCTACGTGCGACGGACGCCCGCGCGGGAGCACGCGCGGTGGCGCCAGCGGTTTTGCAATGTAATCCTATACTATTAAATGAGCATTCTCATTCTCTATTTTCACCAGAGCAGAGCTCGGTCACCTAGGTACTACTTAATATATTAAGTTCTTCATCGACACGACTCATACCGTTAAAATGGAACTAGCGACACTGCGTAAATAAAATAATCCGTTCTCCGCGACGGGTACCCGCAACGGGGGCCGTCGCGTTCCCACGGAGCCCACCCGCGTGTGCACGCGCGTAGACACGCGACGGGTGCCCGTAGCGGGCGCCCGCTTAACGCAGTTTCAGACCTCAAGCTCGCTAGGCTTGCTGTTGCATCCGTAAATAAGTAACTTATCTAAAAAAATACTTATAAAAAAAACCTCTAGGGCAAAAAAAAATGTTATGGAGGGTTCAGGAGACCCTCTAGAACCCCCAAATAACCTCACATTCTTTCTAAAGAGGCGGCACGTTTCTGAAACCAACCCTTTATGCGTCTTAAAGTAATTGACTTCCTGAGTGTGTAAGCAGTGCAGATTGTTTTTGTAGTGACCGTGGCCACAGGCTTGTTCTGTACATGTAAACAAACACGACTTTTAGGAAAAACAACTGTAATTCCTACATTTAAGGTTCAGTTTGCACTACAACTTCATATTTTTTTTATGACTTATTCGATAGTACTAGTCAGTATAAAATCAACTTTATTTACACTTGCATAAAGTTGATGTTTTTTCAATTGGATACAAGGTTATAAACAGACCATATATCTGCCTAATTTTGTCCCAATTAAATTGATGAGAAGAAAGCGACGACGCCACTATAATATGCATCGCGGCGCCCCTAAGTAAATACTCATAGCAACCATACATACGAGCGCGTTAACCCGCGCCAACTACCACCAGCCGTTTAGGCGCACAAATTGCGGGGTCCACATCGGCGGGCCGGCGGCACGGGGGCGTAACGACTTCCGCACTATATTCATGTCGGCTTCCAGTCTAACCAATACAGCTGAATACCAGTATTTTTAGCTCCGACGCAGAGGGGTGTTATAAGTTTGACCGCTGTGCGTCAGTCTGTTGCGCCGTAACTCTTGAAACGATTTTAGTGAGGTTTTTTTATTTGAAAGCAGGTTTTCTAGTGGTGGTTCTTAGACATAACATAACGCCTTGTTTCCCAGAAGGGTGGGGCAGAGGTGTCCCTGTAGCAGGTACACCCACATTTCGCCAGTTATGTTTAAGTCCCATGTAATAGGGGGCGAGCCTATTGCCATCAACCGGGCACAAATCCAGACTACGGGCTGCTACTGAGAAATTTCAGATAGAAAAACCCAATAACACTGCCCGACCCGGGAATCGAACCCAGGACCTCATGCTCAGCAGTAGCGCTTGCGACCACTAGACCAACGAGGCAGTTCTTAGACATATATTATCAGAATCGGTTCAGCCGTTTGAAGATCATCAGCTCTTTTCTAGTTGATGAATGGATGTGAGTATCTTCCACGGGTCTGATCGATTTGAAATTTAGTATTCTGTTATTTCAATGATAGAAGAACATAGTTACCTTGAACTGCTGCAGCATCACCTGGAATTTGCAGGATACCCAACTCCCTTACCAACTTACAGCACAGGTATCGTGTTTGGGCTCATTGGAATTGTCTCAATGAATAGGTTATAGATGGATGGTGAACAGGGTCTGGTGATGGAGTAGGAAAGAGAAATGAGGAAATTTTTGTGTCGGGGTTTTTTGAAGTAAAAACTTCTTTAGGCGCGTCGGAAATTTTTGAGATGGGACTATAGTTTGACCTATACCGCTGTACCGCGCCTTAGGAATACGCGGCGAGGCGGGGGGCAGTGTTGACCAATGAGCGGCGGGCGGGACGCCGTGCACCGAGAGCTTTGACGCATTAGCGGCCTGCACTGCTCCCCCGTCTCGCCACGCGCCTTCCTAACGGTCAACTCACACCGAAAGAGCGGCGAAGGGCAGCGAAGCGCAGCGACCCGCTCGGTAGAGAAGGCGCCCGTTTATGGAACTCGCCGGAATTCCGCGGCGCCGCGGGCATCCGCGCGACTCGTTCGAGTTTCTCATGCTATAATGAGTATTATAGTAATGAAAATAAAGTTAAAATTCATATGACACTGAAACTGCGCTCCGCTTCGCTGCCCTTCGCCGCTCTTTCGGTGTGAGTTGACCCTAAGGCGCGGTACAGCGGTATTGGTCAAACTATAAACAATTGATTTCGCGACACTGTTACGACACCAGCTTTTGACCATTAAAAAGACATCAACGCGCGATTCATTATTTCCTGTACAATAAAATTGTTCAAGTTTTCACTTCTGTCGGCACTCCCGGAGTGCCACCGTTTTTAACCGGCTTTAAAAAAAGGAGGAGGTTCTCAATTCGACTTTTGACGTGACAACGTCTTATAAATTGGTTTGCCGGGTGACACTTCAAGAAACTGCGTTACGCTCCGGTCACGTTATGCGCTCACAATGAGAGCGAGTGAGAGGCACGCGTGCATGGTTAGCCCGCCTAAGAGCGAGAGAGACAGACATAAAAAGTGAAAGGCACGCGTCCCTTCCACTCGAGCACAGTTAGCCCGCCTAAGAGCGAGAGAGACAGAGCGAGAGAGAGAGAGAGTGAGAGAGATAGGCATACACACCGGTTCATGTGTATAAATAAATGTTTTAAATTGTTACTATTATTTCATCCTTCTTCCTACTATACGAATGAATATTCACATTAAAATTATTTTACCACTCAAAGTCGTTGTCACGTAAAACTTTCGCCCGTATACCGACTTTACAGGCAACCAATTTTTTTTTTGTTTGTTTTTACCTACCTCTGAACTTTCGACTGCGTCAACCGATTTTGATGTTTTTTTTTTTTATTTGTAAACTGGTGCTTCCCGTGTGGTCCCATATAAATTTTATTAACTTTGCTTGTAATTTTTTTGAGTTGGGTTCAATAATACGTTTTTTTTTTTTCCACTTAGTATAATATGGATATCTTAAGTTCCTGTCATTGTTATATTTACATAGCAGGTAGTGGTATTCGAATTTGTGTGGGGTAGGTACCACAACTAAAAAGTGAAAAATAAAAACTAATTACAAAAAAAAACAACCGACTTCCAAAAAAATTAAGTTGTAAAACTAAAAAATTTTAACAAAAAAAAAAAAATCCATCATCTTGTAAAAAGTTTGTAAAAAGTTTTTTAAATTTTATAACTGTTAAAATTGTACTTGTACGTGAAGCGACTGGTGGTTATGTAGCAAAAGAAAACAAAAATTAAATTCCCAATATATTTTATTCGATCTTACTCATCATTTAACTTAACTTGCCTAAGCCTACGCGGGCGGGTCCTACTATCTGTCAACTTGCCCGGGCTGGTTGCCCTCTTAAGAGCCCTATCTTTTTCCTCCTTCCTTCCCGACCTAATCGGAAGCCCTAGGCGTTTCTTATTTTCTTTCTCCAACCCAGTATTAGGCGTAGAAAACTCTTGTTCAAGATTCTTCACGATATCTTTTCTCAGGGACTTAGAATATGTTTTTATAGTATTCATAGGAGTGAAAAATTGTTCAGGAGTCGATTGAGGCGTAAAAAATTCACGTTTGTCCACTTTTGGAGTTTTTGTTGTATCAGTTACTGTAATAACCGGTTTTCGGGTCGGTCTAGGTGTTAGGTTTTCTATTACCGGTTTTGAAGTTACGGGTACCGGTATTTTGAATTCGGATACCTTTTTTCTGGGTTTAGGTTTCTCGATTTCCTTTTCGTCTGAACTGTTTTCGTCAAGGTTTAGTTTGATGACTTTTCGTTTTTTCGGCAGTTCTTCGTCTTTGACTTTTCTCGCGGATAATTGAGGAAGTTTCGCTTTCGATTCAGGAGTTTTATCTCCTTCCGTCTTAATTTTCGGGCTCAATTTTAAGTTTTCAAACTCAACTTCTAGGTCAAACTCTTGTTTCTTGACAACATTTCTTACTCTAGCCGACGCTATCATTAAATTCATGACTTCATTGGTCAAATAACCGTCCTTTTCGTCTAAATCTTGAACAATTTCGTGAATTGTAACTATGTAATCATCTGCTGCTTCAAAATTCGCGTTTTTTAGCTCATAAAACGATGCTTCTATCAAAACCTCGACCTGTACTTTCCTGAATTGTTCTTCAAACATTCTTTTAACATAATCTACAACATATTTCTCGAAATCCAATTCCGCATATGATTTTAACACATCTTTCAACTTCGCTTCAAAATAACCGAAAGTATTTATAACACCTTTGAAATAATTCCCAGCAATTTCAAGTTCGTTTGCCCGAAAATACATTGAGGCTTCCAATCCGCCTGTTACATAAGCAATTATCGGGCAAAAAGGGTTAATACAGGCATAACAGTTGCAGGAATTATGCCTGAAAAACTCAGGTATTTTGAAGCCTGGTATAGTGACGTATTTCCTCGTAGGACTGACTTGGGACTTGAATGATTGGCACTCTAGCATTGTTTCGAAGTCCTGTTTGGGCGCGAACATTTCAATTTTAGGTTCTATTGCTGAGGATGGCCGGTCGTTAGATGGAGGTAGGCCTAGAATGTACTTCAGGCGATTGTCGATTTTTACCTGGTAAAGAAAATGTGAGTTTTAGGAATGTAAAGCCTCGATTACACTATGGAAAATAAAAAAATCGGCCAAATGCACGTCGGACTACGCACAATGAAGGGTTCCATAGTTGGGATAGATTTTTTCCAAAACAAACTTAACATTGCAGTTGAAAAACATATTCTCCCACACATTGATATACGTCACGGCCTTCTGAATTATTCAACTGCAAATGTAAATTTGTAATCGCAAAAAAATACAAATCTTTTCATTTTATATTATTATAGTGTAGATAGGTGAGTTCCTATCTGACTAAATGATTGAATATCGAGTTTAAGTTATTAAGAAATTCCCTTTCTAAATTTATCACCCTTTTTTTTGGTTTGGGATGTTATCAAATAACTTCTCCCGTTCTGGGCGGAGCGGGAGGGCGTGTCCACAGATATAGATAGACCTAAATAACGCAAGTATCACGATCTGTATGAAAACCAAGCGTGCCATTTTTTGACTACCTACTATGACGTCATAAGCACTAGGAAACGTTTCTTTTATTTTTTCTCCTCGCATTTGCACAATTTTTACAATTTATAACAGCGTAATTAACCATTTTCAATTTTTTAACCGACTTCCAACAATCGTGGCACCGATGCAGACTGAGCGCGAAAGTGGCAGCTTACGATTATTGCACGTAAGCTGGGCACGAAAATGGCACGTGAAGTAGTTGCTCTTGCGTTATCGAGGTATATCTATATCTGTGGGCGTGTCAGACTCTTACTGACTAAAACCCATCCGTGTCCCTTCAGTTGCCATATTGCCGGGGGCCACGCTCTCCCTTTCGGACTTTTTCGCAACTCCGGCAGGAAACTTAATAAAAAAAAAAAAGATCACCCTGAAACCATAAAACAAGTGCACCGACCTGAGCATCGTCGCTTTTATACACATGAACAATATCGGCGTACATCCGCGCCTGCGCGTGCGCCGCGGCGGCCGGCAGCGCGGCGGCGCACGCCACGCGCGCGCGCCGCCACGTCTGCAGCGCGCGCGCCGCACGCACGCCGCGCGCGCTGCTTGTCGTGATGCGGTGCTTCAGGGTTAGGGAGAGCAGGCGGCGGGCAGACCACTTGGAGGCTGAAAAAGATTATAATTGATATCCAAAGCCATGTAATCAACGTTCAAGAGCAGGTCCAAATCAATCAATCAAATGAAAAATCAAATCATTTATTACTTTGCAAACATGGGTAGTTATTACATTGATGTTTTATTAACAAAGTCCTCCATGTTCTACCGTCACATGGGCATGCTAATCATGTTTAATTTACACAAATTTAAAGACATTATAATTTTAAATAACAATTAAGAAATTATAACAATACTTAATAAAAAATTATGTCAAATCGTTCGAATTACAGTAAATTTCAAATGAATACAAAAATGTCAAATGTCAACTAGGTTGCAGTAATAAAAAATATCAAATGGATTATTAGCATGTCAATCAGTCAGTGATTCATCATTAAAGAAATCGTCAATTATATTATAACTTAACTTGGGAATTTGCCTAGCCTACATGTTGGAGTCAGCTTCCAGTCAAACCGGATGCAGCTGAATACCAGTATTTTACATGGAGCGACTGCCTATCTGACCTCCACAACCAAGTTACTGGGTAACACGATACTTCTTGGTAAAACTGGTTGTTAAGCTTTTGGGCTTCTAACTACCCGTAACGACTGTCAAAGATCTAGGCTACAAATGACAGCGAGGACCAAAGGCTTAACGTGCTTTCTGAGGCACGAAGGAGTCTCGATACGTAATAGATGGTCACCCATCAGAGCGGGCCCATTTGGTAATAAAAAATAAACAAAGACCGATTTATTGGAATCTAAGATAGATTTTCGTTATCATTCGAGCTATTTCCAAGAAAGAACACATCATGTATTTAGCTCCAAAACTGTTACAATGCTAGGGGTTGCATTTGCATTTGCTTAAGTATGAAATCAATTCTACACCGTGAAATTTGAATCACAGTTTTGCTAGAACAAACGTTATTCAGACCATGGTCTACTACCATTCTACAGCATCCAATAAAAAAAAAACCTAATTGGTTTTTGAAAAAACACAAAAAAGACTAAGTTTAAAATGTCAAGATTATCTACTGCTTACTAAATTTCGTTTATGGAGGTACATTTCCCTGTAGACAATGCTGTGTCCCGTGCGTGGTGTCTGAGTTGTAGGGAGTAACGATAATCTTGACATTTTAAACTTTGTCTTTTTTGTGTTTTTCAAAAACCAAATATGTTATTTTTTTTATTGGATGCCGTAGAATGGTAGTAGACCATGTTCTGAACAACGTTTGTTCTAGTAAAACTGTGATTCAAATTTCACGGTGTATTACAAACTAGCTTCTGTACGCGACTGTGATTCTCAGATTGACAAAAATATAAGCTTAATCGATAAAAGTCTTAAGACTTACCAGTATTACAAATCGACAAATAATGCCGTTGGATTCCGTTGACGGCACTCATGGTGCTAAGACCTGAATCACGGCACAGTAGAGTCTGTGCCTCCATAAGTCTGCCCACTGCCAAGTCCACTGGAAATATAGTTAAAATAGTTTTAAGACTAAAAGAGTGATGAATTTAAAATTTATTCTGAATGGTACCATCGAAGAAACCCATATCTATACATCGTAAGGACTATTTCTGCTTGCAACGCTCGGCCACTATAGTAACGGTTACCTACGAAAAAAAAGGGTCGTGTGCACGGGATTTTGTTTTCAAATTGCTTAGTTATAGGTTTCTTCGATGGTACATGTGTATGAACAACAACGCTTTTTGGCGGCAGAATAAGGTATAGCGGTACTTCCTTGGACGAGTTTCATTATCATCATCTTCATTCTTTCTTACAAGGAAACGGGTTGCGCCAACCCCACGTAACATGGGACATTACGTGGGGTTGGCGCACCACGTTTTCTTCTTCCATTCTCATCTGTCAACCATCACGCTATCATTCACTCCCTCCTCTTTCATTATCATTCCTCACACAACCCATCCATCTTTTTTTTGGCCTTCCTTTCCCTCTCCATCCATCAACATTTATATTCATCACTCTTTTAGTCACATGCGTTTCCTCCCTCCTCATCACATACCAAGACAAACGATTTCCTTTAAACTTTTTTGTCACTGGCGCCACTTTCAAACTTCCCCTTCAATCAATCTGCCTAGCCTTTTCACAACTATATTGAGGTCGGCTTCCAGTCTAACCGGATGCAGCTGAATATCAGTATTTTACATGGAGCGACTGCCTATCTGACCTCCAAAACCCATTAACTAGATAATACGATACCCGTTGGTAAGACTGGTTGTCAGACTTTCGCCCGTAACGACTGTCAAAGATTCTCAAATGACAGCCGCGACCAACGGCTTAACGTGCTTTCTGAGGCACGGAGGAGTCTCGGTATGTAAAGATGGTCACCCACCCACGGACCAACCTTGGCAAGCGTAACTTAACCTGATGGATTGATCCGTGCGGCTGTTATTACTTAGCCACAAGTCACTCAAACTTCCCCTTATACAACGTGTAACGTTAAATGCGCAAAACCTCAGACACCCCAACTGATTTTTAATTCAATTGACCTATTTCAGAGAGAAAAAATCATTAAAAAAATTGTAAAGGTTTTATGTGCTGTTTTAGTTCGTAAAATTTATATTTGCATTGAAATAAAAGCTATTACTATCCCGCGTATGAGAAGATTAGATTTGATTAGAAATTGGTCAACAAAAATTTGTGTTAGTTTACATATTTTGGCGGGTTTGCGCATGTGATGGCTTGACCTATTAATAAATAGATACGGCAACGTTTTAATGCAGATTTTTTTTTAATGTGACCTATTTAAAAGTGGTTCAATTGATTCTGCTCGTTATTCTGATCAAACTATTTTCAGGTTTTGCGCATTTAACGTTACACGTTGTATATATTTAAGTTAACAAAACACAAGTCATTTTAGCTCCACTGTCGGTTAAAAAAGAATACTTACGATTAATATCAAGACATTTCTCGTATGATTTCAGTAGTCTAGTTTGAGCTAACTGCACCAATTTCGCTGAAACACCCACTGTTCCGATTTTATAGTAATATATCTGAAAAAAATATGTTTAAATAACTATTTGACTTTCATTAGGATTCGGCACCCATATGGCTAAAGCGCCGCTGTCCGTCCGTCCGTCTGTCACAGGGCTGTATCTTTTGAACCGTGAAAGGTAAACACTTGAAATTTTCACAGAACGTGTACTACTATGGCCGCTATTACAACAAATAATAAAAATTTAATAAAGTAAAAAATTAAAGGAGGTCCTATAAGAAACTTGTTAAGGGGAAAGCGTCAGGGTAGCCCGCGAAATTCAAATTTTCTTACGTTTTTTGCATTTTGCAGGTCAGTGTCAGGTTTTATGTTGATTAATACAACTCCATAAGTTAGCAAAGGTGTCAAATGTCATGATTTCATGAAATCATGACATTTGACACCTTTGCTAACTTGCTGATTGTAATGATTATAATTGAGTAAAGCCATATTTGTTACGACCGCGAATCATATTTTAATCAACATAAAACCTGACACTGACCTGCAAAATGCAAAAAACGTAAGAAAATTTGAATTTCGCGGGCTACCCTGACGCTTCCCCCTTAAAGAAAAATAGTTGTAGTGTTAAATATTGTACAGTGGTACGGAACCCTTCGTACTCGCAGTTGGTTGCTTTTTTAGTCTATACGTTCTCATAAAATCCTGGAAGCATAAACTACGTAACATAAGATAATATAATTGAAGGGTCAGGAGCAAAACAAGAAATGTCACAAGAAATTCAAATTTAAGTTAAGTGTGGCAACACTTAGGTTTTAGCGTGTATTTTTATGTAGCATTAAGTTAAAAGCGTAAAAACAATTATAGTCCCTCATATCTTCAATATTTTAAAACCCTGTACAGGTGCAAAACTGGGAATGTCCTAGTGTAACAGAACGTTACAAGGAATGTCCGACTGTCAATGTCAGTTTTAGAGAGGATACGTTTTGTTGTTGTAATTGCTTTGGAGCCGGTGTGGTTTAAATACATTTTTCAATCATATATTTGTTAATATTAGCAAAAAGTTTCTTTGTACAAATTGCTGATGTAATTAAAAAAAAAAGGTATAAAAAGAAGTTATAAACTTTAAAACACTAAAATGTGAATTACACAAAATCTTGTTTTAGTGACTTTGTTTTGCCCCTGTACCCTTCAATGAGTGGAAATGCCGGAAGGCAGTGGCTGTTCCAAGTGAACTTTACACAGAACGACAGGTTTAGACTGATCGGGAGAGCTGTTGCGCGCCTCAGGAATGCGCGGCGAGGCGAGGGGCTGCGTTGACCAATGCGCGGCGGGCGGGAAGCCGCGAGCCGTGAGCATTGACGAATGAGCCGTCTGCACTGCCCCCCCTCGTCTCGCCGTGCACATACCTCGACGCGGAACAGCGTTCTCAGTCAAACTAAAACAGCATAAGGATCAGCGTAGACACAGCAGCAAAATGATCTAACATTCTATGCTTTCATGTTTTGAGTGAAAACACGATTTTGAACTCTACTTTAAGTGTAATTTAGTACATTATCAATAGAAAATTACTCGACGATTTTGAAGCTTTGTCTGCGCGAACCTTAATCTACTTACAGCGGCATCGCACACGAACACAACAGCAGTTTCCAAGCTGTCCATGGATTGTATGACGAGCGGCCAGTATTCTGTAGCTTGTGACATTATATCTTCCAGTGGAACGCTAGGTTTGTCCATGTGGGATATTAGTACGCCTGCGTTGCGAAGGTAAATCTCTCTGTAAAAAAATATTTTATTACTTTACTTGCACTATTTTAGCAGTCCAGATATTTTTGCCTCCAATACAATTTTAGTCATTTTTATGGACAACTCGCACTTGACCACAGATAAATACAAATGGGTCACTCCGCATTTTAAGCATGAAGCTACAAGTACGCGGCGGGCCCGTCTTGTCGGGCCAATTCAGTGAGCGTAACGTAGTCAGAATATATAAGAGTTACACGATAGAAAGAGAGGCAACTTCTAGGTGAATATAACTGTCGGTAATGAGCGCTGTGCGACCTGAATTGCACTTTATTGTGTCGTGGCAAGAGTCGCTTTTTATTTTATTCAGCTGTGCCTGAGGTAAGAAACGATAGAAGGAGCGTTGGCAGACTAATAGAATCTGAATGTCCCTCGGATATCATCGCATTTCCGAATACAAACGAATGCTAATTTCCATGTCCATCAATTATTAGATTTATCGTGTATAATAATTTGAATTCAGAACTAAGTACTTTATTGTTGTTTTGATTTCCGTGTGAACTATATAGAGCTGTAAAACTATTTTCCTGTCTGTCGTGCCTGCGATTTTAGCAACATTCCTACCATTTTTCAAAATAAATTACATTAATTAAAAGAGTATTAACAACTCTATACACTTCCAAGTCGATTGAGAGCGTCCGATCTGCACCAAGTGCAAAGGGCAACTGATAGAAATTAGGTATGGGCGTTATTTAACGTCACTAGTTACAATAACTGGCTACGGGGCATGTAACGGAATAACGAGTTTCGAGTCACACACAAACACGTGATTTTTGTAACTAGTTCCATCACAATGCAGTGATCGAATGAAAAGAGTGAAACGAAACAAGCTTATGTTATTTGTAACGTATTACGTAAGTAACCATTTACATTTTCGTTTCGCAAATAACAGTAACACTTCAATGAGAATAGAATTTGAAAAATAACTAGTTACTAAAATCACTAGTTTTCAAAACCGGTGACGTCCTCGAAGTCACTAGTTACGTTACGTTTCACAAAAATCACGTAACGACCCACCCCTAATAGAAATCCGACGACTGACGAAACACGAGGTTTGCCGAGGGACATTTAAGAACATATTTGTACTGTATGTTATTTTGATCTTTGTTATCACAGGTCACACAACTTTTTACAAAAAAAAAAAAAAAAACAACCGATTTCCAAAAAAAAACACTACAAAGTGAAAAATAACTTTAATTTCGGAAGTCGGTGTCTTGGGTTTTGTGTTTTCGTTTTTTGCCACCGACTTCCGAAATTAAAGTTATTTTTCACTTTGTAGTGTTTTTTTTTGGAAGTCTGTTGTTTTTTTTTATAAAAAGTTTTTATTTTTCACTTTTTAGCTGTGGTACCTACCCCACACACATTCGAATACCACTACCTGCTACCAGTGACAGGAACTTATCATATCATCTACATACTAAGTGGGAAAAAAATACGTATTTTGTAGCTAACTTAAAAACTACCCAAGCAAAGTTAGTAAAATGTATATGGGACCAATTTGGGAGCCTACCCTTTCAAACAAAAAAATAATTTTCAAAATCGGTCCACAAATGACGGAGAAATCGGTGGACATACATTAAAAAAAAAAAACAAACATACGCGACGAACATATAACCTCCTCCTTTTTGGAAGTCGGTTAAAAAGGAAAGATTTTGAAAAGTAACCAAGGTATTAAAGACTACTATAAAAGTAAATTAATACTAACTTGTCATCAACATATTTGGCTACTTGGCAGCATATATGCGCAAGCTGCAGCGCGTGTGCCGTCCAGCTAAAATGTAGCAGCTGTTGTACAAAAATCTGTGCTAGCTGCAGTGCGGGTTGCAGGAGTTGTTTGTTGGTTACTGAAAATAAAGTATTTAAGTTGTAAGTATAATTTTAAACCACGTCTACATGTTGAGCACTGGTGGTAACGGACGTGACTTCAAAATCAAAATATTTTATTTCACATAAACCTACATGGGCACTTATGAAACGTCAGAAGCTAGGTGCACGGTTTCAATTGGTCGTTTCCTATGGAGAAGAGCCGGCAAGAAACTCCACGGTTACTCTTTTAAAAATAATTGGCTTTTACAATTCTTTCAAATAACAGTGTTTTTAGGTATGGGAGGACAGTGTAGGTCTTTCAATAAGTACCAGGTACTTAACAAAATAGAAAATGGTCAACAGGTCTACAATCCACTAAGCCTACAGCGTTCTCACATTCACAAAATATGTAGAAAAGAATCTATACAAAAAATAAATTAATTAATAAAAGTAAAAAACCAATTTTAAATAAAACGCAATTATATGATTGCTATTACAACTGTAATCAATCTGAATAATTATCATGTCCACAAAAGACACCAAAAAAAGTTGAAATTAAATCGTAGGTATATAATATCAAATAATAGAATAGTAAATATGTCAAGGGCGAATGAAAAAATAAATAAAAATAAAGATTTAAATAAACATGGTAATTTGGGAGCAGTTAATAGACTCTTACTTATTTATGCCGTTAATGAGGTACCAGGGAAGCCACATGTGCAAAAGGAATTATTGTCAAATTTCCTTGTCTTCAACGTAGTCTTTAATTTTATGAACTTACGACTTGTAGGTCGTAGGTTCGAACCCAGACAGGCGCTGTACTTTGTGTACATTGTTTCAAATAGTCAAATAATTTATTTCAATTATTCACATAAAAGGCACTTTTGAAATTTGAACGTCAAAATTTACCAAATAATAGAATTGATTCTAGTCGCCCCTTCCAAAAGGTAGTTTTCGTATGGAGAAGAATGGGTAAGAAACTCAACCTTTTCTTCTCGATTTCATCACCACTGCTCTCAAAACGGTGAAGAAAAACATCGTGAGGAAACCGGCATGTCCTACAAAAATTGACATCTACCAACCCGCACTGGGCCCGAGTGGTTTTTTTTTTTTTTTTAGGTCTTAGTTGACCTCTGAGATCATGACTACTTAACCGGGCTTTCCTGTGGGTGTCTTAAGCTACTACACTTAAAACCTCCAGCCAGGGGGGGCCCGCGTGGCGGATTACGGCCGTGGTCTCACCGTTATAGGCTTTGTGGGTCATTGGGTAGGTGTATTCCATGTAAAAATATAAAAAGTCGGGATACACCCGGTTGGAACGAATTGTGCGTGTCGGACTACGCACAATGAAAGGTTGGGATGAATTTATCCCTAATACAAACTTAACATTGTAGTTGAAAAATATGTTCTCCCATACGGATTGTATGGGAAAACATGTTTTTGCAACTGCAAAGTTAAGTTGGTTGATTATTACTCGTTAACTTGTAGAGCCTACTTAGCTGTGATAGTTTTCCTTTTAATTTCGTTATATAAACTACTGCTGTGATTTTTTTCACATATCCAAAACCAACCATTTAGCTGGCAGGGGGGGGGGGGGGACACACACACACTTGACTCTAACAAAAATTAGCACTTTAAAGCTTAATATTTCGCATACTGATCCCTGAATCCAAAAATGGTTTCCACAAACACACAATGTTTTTGAAGGACCTTTCCAATGACACCCCAAAAGATGGGTTAAAAAAAAATAACATCACCACTTTACGTGTATGAGAGGTACCCTGAAAAAAATGTTTTTCATAATTTTGTTTTACCACTTTGTCGACGTAATTAATATGTATACCTATGCCAAATTACAGCTTTCTAGTACTAAGGGTCTCGGAGCTAGACCGCGGACAGACAGACAGACAGACAGACGGACAGGACGAAACTATAAGGGTTCCTTGTTTACTACGGAACCCTAAAAACCGGCCAAGTGTGTGTCGGACTACGCACACTGAAGGGTTCCGTAGTTGGGATGAATTTATCCCTAATACAAACTTAACATTGTAGTTGAAATACATGTTCTCCCATACATTCCTGCAAATGTAAGCTTGTACGCACAACATTGACAGATTTACCATGTTATTTTAAAACCAAAGACTTCTTATATGTTTTCCTGTAATCTTTGAGTGAAGAACCATTATCTGGATTTTTTTTTTAAATTTTACCTCCAGTAGTTTCGGAGATAAGGGGGAGAATGGTAAATTTTCATAAAATTTCTTAAATATCTTTAAAAGTATTTATTTTAAAATTATATTAAAAAAAAATTAAGATCCTCGTAACAAGCCCTTTCATTTGATATGTCACACAGTCCTGTTAGCAAAACGTATTTTTTTCTTGTTTGCACCCCAAGTGACAAGTGACCCCTACATTCAAAATTCATTTATTTACGTTACACTTTCATGTTTGGGTCACAGGTCAATACAAGACCTCTATTTGCAGTAAGTTCTTGTCGTACGAACGCAGGCTTGCGTGCACCCTTACGTCGCCTTGCCAATCAATACAACAAGATCTTTGAAGACATCGACTTTTTTTCTGTCTCTGCTCAAAAATTTAGAAGTGTTATATACAAAACAATTTTGGATCAAAATAGTTAAATGAATATTTACTCATTCTCTCTCCCTCTCTCCTTCTCTGTTCTTTGCATGCCTGTCTTTGTTTAAGTTCACTACTAACTACTTTTCTGTTTTAGTAGCTTAGAATAGCGCACTGTTAGATATAGCTTTTAATATGTTGTGGAAAATGTCGTAGGTTATACATTTGTAACTCTCGTATATTTATAACTTAGTATAAGATTTTAATGTATAACTGTTTATTTTCCCGAACAAATAAAATAAAATACATATGTGTACCAAATTTCAATTTAATCGGTTCATTAAATTCGGAGCAAATTGGCTGTGACAGACGGACAGACAGACAGACACACGAGTGATCCTATAAGGGTTCCGTTTTTCCTTTTGATGTACGGAACCCTAAAAAGCGACTCTTGCTACGACACAATAAAGTGCAATTCAGGTCGCACAGCGCTAATTATTTGCAGTTATATTCACCTAGAAGTTGCCTCTCTTTCTATCACGTAACTCTTATATCTTCTGACTACGTTACGCTCACTGAATTGGCCCGATAAGACGGGCCCGCCGCGTACTTGTAGCTTCATATCTAAAATGCGGAGTGCGTTTTCTGTACTATTCTGTGTCTGTCTATTAATTTTAAACCATCTAGTATGGCCTCCAGTTTCTAGTGTCAAAAGTTTTGACACTTGACGGCATAACGTATTTTTTTTTGTCGTTACGTCACGTGTTCTACCGAGTTTACTCCTACCACAAGACGCGTTAAAGAACGTCGTTCCAAAAAAAAAAAAGCCGACAGAAGTGAAAACTTGAACAAGATCGCCTTGGTGGAAGAAAAATACTTGTATAGAACACTGGTCCGTAACCTTATCTAAATAAAGAGCACAATCACGTTTACAAAAAAAAATACTTGCATAGAACATTGATCCGTAACGTAATATAAATAAAGAGCACAATCGCGTTTACAAAAATGAGGTGTCGGTAACGGTGTCGCGAGTTCAATTGTTTTTTCCCATTTCAAAAATGCCCAACGCGCCTAAAGAAGTTTTCAATTCAAAAATTACCTGTATCAATAACAACGGCCAGCTCCGTCCATATTTCGACAGCCTGCAGAGCTCTCTGCAACGCATCGTGCTCTTGAGCCAGCGTACGCATCGCCTGCGATAGATCCGGATCTATACTCTGAAATATAACATTCTAAATTAAAATTTCACTTCACATTAACTTATAGCGCTTCGAGGATTTTTGGCGCGAGGCCAAAATCGAAACCAACGCCGCTATCTTGTTTTTCGATACATTTCACAAAACAATAAGGAATTATGCATGTATTTTTTTTTTTTCAATAAAATAATAATTGTCAGTAATATAAACCCAAGAAAAGTATTAAAAATTAAATTCAACTACCGCTTGTTGCTCAAAAAAACTGACCTCCACAACCCAGTTACTGAGAACACGACACACATTCCAGTATCTGGCCGTAAAAATATAAAATAATAAAAATGTTCATAACACAACTCTGGTATCGAACCCAGGATGCATACTGTCAGCAATAGCGCTTGAGACTTAGACCAGCGAAGCAAAACTGGGGTGCAATATCAACGACCTTTATAGACAGTTTTAATATTCATCTAAACAGTGTTGTAACGGATGTCGTATAAGGCCCGGTATTCCCCAAAGCGGAGAGGAGAGGAGACGAGAGGAGATGTGTTTGAATAAACCTATCCGATTTTGTTATATCCACGTCTCTTCTCCGCTTAGCTTGGGTGGAAATGGATCAAGCGGAGGAGAGGAGACGAGAGGAGATGTGTTTGAATAAACCAATCCGATTTTGTTATATCCACATCTCTTCTTCGCTTAGCTTGGGTGGAAATGGATCAAGCGGAGGAGAGGAGACGAGAGGAGATGTGTTTGAATAAACCAATCCGATTTTGTTATATCCACGTCTCTTCTCCGCTTAGCTTGGGTGGAAATGGATCAAGCGGAGGAGAGGAGACGAGAGGAGATGTGTTTGAATAAACCAATCCGATTTTGTTATATCCACATCTCTTCTTCGCTTAGCTTGGGTGGAAATGGATCAAGCGGAGGAGAGGAGACGAGAGGAGATGTGTTTGAATAAACCAATCCGATTTTGTTATATCCACATCTCTTCTTCGCTTAGCTTGGGTGGAAATGGATCAAGCGAAGAGGAGACGTCTCATTTTTAACCGACTTCCAAAAAGGAGGAGGTTATATGTTCGACGCGTATGTTTGTTTTCTCCCTCATTTGTGGACCGATTTTGAAAATTCTTTTTTTGTTTGAAAGGGTAGGCTCCCAAATTGGTCCCATATAAATTTTATTAACTTTGCTTGGGTAGTTTTTGAGTTAGCTACAAAATACGTATTTTTTTTCCCACTTAGTATGTAGATGATATGATAAGTTCTTGACACTGGTAGCAGGTAGTGGTATTCGAATGTGTGTGGGGTAGGTACCACAACTAAAAAGTGAAAAATAAAAACTTTTTACAAAAAAAAACAACCGTCTTCCAAAAAAAAACACTACAAAGTGAAAAATAACTTTAATTTCGGAAGTCGGTGGCAAAAAACGAAAACACAAAACCCAAGACACCGACTTCCGAAATTAAAGTTATTTTTCACTTTGTAGTGTTTTTTTTTGGAAGACGGTTGTTTTTTTTTGTAAAAAGTTTTTTTCTATAGAATTTTGAGCGGCGAGCGAGCAAGCGGCGCGGCAGAGCGGAGAAGTGTCTAGTAGGGCGGCGCACAGGCTCGCGCACCCCGCACCCCGCTGCCTTCTCCTCGCGCCTCGCACACCCGAAAGCGTCATTTGACTGGTTTCGATCTCTGCTACACAAAGCTCACATCTCCTCTCCGCTACACTTCTCCTCTCCGCTTTGGTGGAAATAACCTGCCAGCTTCGCAGCACATCTCCTCTCGTCTCCTCTCCTCTCCGCTTTGGTGGATACCGGGCCTAACGGATGCGGATGAGGATATAGATATAATCGGGTTTGATGATGGGGATGAGAATACGGATATTGGAAAATTCCTTATTGAGGATGCGGATAAAGGGTGCGGATGCGGATGTCGTACAAAGAATAGCCCATAGGACGGGGACACTGCGAAGTCAGCCAATGGGAACGCGTAACTCACACTCCGGCCCGCCCATTTAGTTCAGCGTGATTTTGTTTTAAGGTTGAACTAGTCGTGGGCTCGAACTCATTGGTGGGCTTGGTCAAAAAGCACGCTATTTCACCTGGCATCGTGTCCGACAGAGATAGTATCAGTGATGAGCAGTTAGACGCTGGTCTACATGCACAAACTCTAGTTCGCACGCACACAAACACGGTTCAGATCGATTTTAGTAAAACAAGCGCGTAAAAAATTACGTAAAGTCCTTTGGAAGGTGGAGTTTTATGAAAAAACTATTGCATAAATCAATTACGAAAAAAAGAGCTTTGTCGGAACGAGATTTGTTTTGGAGATTTTATACTTCTTTTATTACTTATTTACTCCCAAAGTTGCGTTAAAATTAGCAGGAAAAACGAATCTTTGTTGGCTCATAACTTTTTAATTGCTTTTTTTTACTATTCTGCTTCTGTACAGACAAAATTAATAATAAGACAAAACGATTTCATGTTTTACTTTGTATGTACAATGTGTAACAGTGGAGTAAAACCCCCCCGAAATTTGTATGGAAAAAGTATCGGCTAGTTGCGCCTTAATTAGGAAAATTACTTAGCGACAACCTGAGTCATTCTTCTCAAAACTATTGTAGGCCTCAGAATTCCTACAAACAAATAATGTCTTCAATAACTAGGAAGGAATATGATCCTAATGCCATTATCACTGTATTAATAGGTAATAGTTGTAATGTTAAAAAAGATGATATTACTGATAGTATCACCGAACTATTGAAGTTAAATTGTAAGAAAATAATTTTGTGTGCTTTTCCATATTTTGAGCACTTGTCAAACAGACAAAACAACTACATTCACATGTTAAATAATTACATGCATTTTTTAGTTAGTCACCATAGTGACAAGTTTATATTTTTTGACACCAACATTTTTGTTGATAAGCTCAGGTCGACTAGGGATACTGTGTATCTGCCCATTAGTTTTAGACGTCAAATAGCTAGGCTATTAGCTTTTAATATTAACCCAGACATAATTAGTATGTCGAAGTCATATAGAATTAGTACCACAATTAGTAATAGTACTAATGTTAAGGTGGTTAGCACAAATAGTTTAAACTAGTTTGTAAGACAACAGAAGGTACCAATAACAGTATAATTAAACTTGATAACAAAAAGGTATTTTCTAGCACTAACATAGTTAACTGTACAAAAGGGGCTAAGCAGAAATCCTTGAAATTATTACATCAAAATATTCAAGGTTTTTCTTCCAAACAATTGGAAATTGAATTGTTTTTAGAAAAAACAATGTTTGACATTATATGTTTAACTGAGCATTGGTTAAAAGATTATGAAATGTTAATTAACTATGAGAATTATAGTGTGGCTAGTTGTTTTAACCGAAAATCAATGCTGCGTGGTGGTTCATTAATCTTAATTAAAAGTTGTATTAAATCAAAAACCCGTAATGACATAGTTGAACTATCGGTGAACATAGCATTGAACTGTCTTGTGTTGAGCTAGATAAGCATGTAATAGTGTGCGTTTATAGACCCCCAAATTATCAAAACTACTCTATATTTGAGTCAGTAATGGAAGATGTTTTGGCAAAACTTGCAACTTGTAGTAAATCAGTAATTATCTGTGGTGACTTTAACATTAATATTTTAGAAAATAATTCAATAACCGGTAGATTTTTAAATTTGTTCAAATCATTCAATCTGTCACATGTGTTTGTGGAACCGACCCGAATAACTACATCTACTGCTACATGTATTGATAATGTGTTTTGTTGCTGTGACTATTTAGATAAAGCCATAGTTAATTATCTCCCTTCGGATCACAGTGGTCAATCCGTAACTTTTGAGTCTAACATACCATTACAAAAAGTGAAGATACAATTCAGACCAATAACAGCTGTTAATTTAAATAAATATAATAGCACTTTAATTTGTAAGTTAAGTAATCAGGTCCTTACAATGAACAATGTTAATATTTTGTATAAAGAATTCTTTTCGTTAGTCCAATCCGAGTTCAATAATTGTTTTAAGAAGAACACTAAAACTATCAGCCCTAAGTTTTTATTTAGTGACTGGGCAACTACAGGACTCAGGAAAAGTAGGGATAGACTTTTCGAGCTGTATGGCCTTAAGCCTTATATTAACACGGAAACTTTTAATAAGTATGTTACTACTTACTCTAGAACTTTTAAGAACACTTGTAAGGCAGCTAAAGCCTTATACATTAGCAACAAGGTTAAATCAGCAGACAATAAAATACAGACAGTTTGGAAAATTATCAATAATGAAACGAACAGAAACAAAAAGCATAATTCTGATTATACACTGAAGAAGTCATGTGGTGGTCTCATTTGCAATAGCAAAGAAGTTGCTCAAGAATTTGTAAATTTCTTTACCAGTATCCCACTTAAAACTACTGAAACCTTAAATTCCTCGCCCTCGCTCTCTTTTGATTTAGTAAGGGCCAACGTTTCAGCATGCCCGATTGAATTTAACTTTAAGCATATTAACCCCATAACAGTAATAAAAGCTTTTAAACAAATCAAGATCAAATTGACCGAAGATCTTTGGGGGATGTCCATTAAAGTCTGTACCTCCATAATTGAGACCATAGCGCCTTACTTAGCTTTAATATTTAATTTGTGTGTGGATCAAGGAGTCTTCCCGGATTTAATGAAATACAGTAAGGTAATACCACTTTTCAAATCCGGGGACAGTAAAGACACCAATAATTATAGACCCGTATCCGTGTTGCCGGTATTCAGCAAGGTATTTGAAAAGGTAATGCTTAATCAAATGCTCAATCATTTTAACACAAATAAAATCCTTCACGATCAACAGTATGGATTCACCAAAGGACGTTGTACGACCGACGCCGGTGTAACCCTATTAAGACACATTTTTAACGCGTGGGAAGAGGCTCAAGACGCCATAGGGATCTTTTGTGACCTCTCCAAAGCATTTGATTGCGTCGATCACGAAACCTTACTCTTGAAACTTGAGCATTACGGACTTGGAAAACTTGCACTCAATTTAGTAAAATCTTATTTAAATGATAGACAACAGCAAGTTCAAATAAACGGTATCAATTCACTAGGTTTAAAAGTAAAAATAGGTGTGCCACAAGGCTCGATATTGGGTCCATTCCTCTTCTTAGTGTATATAAATGATCTACTCCATTTATTAAAAAATCAACCACAAATGGTGTTATTTGCTGACGATACTTCTTTAATTTTTAAGGTAGATAGACGTGCTACAAATTTTAACGACGTAAATAACGCCCTACTGCAGGTCCAAAATTGGTTCACTGCTAATAATTTAGTATTAAATGGAAAAAAAACTAAGTGCATAAAATTTTCTTTACCAAATGTCAAAAGTAGTGATTGTGAGATAGTATTGAATCAAGAGAAACTAGAATTTGTCGACAAAACTGTTTTCCTAGGGATCACGCTCGACTCAAGGCTGCAATGGGCTGCAATCATTTAACATCTCTTGCAGGACGGCTAAGTTCAGCAGCATATGCTGTCAGAAAAATCCGTCAATTTACTGATGTAGATACCGCGAGGCTAGTCTATTTTAGCTACTTTCATAGTATCATGTCTTACGGTATTTTACTGTGGGGACGGGCTGCAGACATCGAGTCTATTTTTATTCTGCAGAAAAGAGCGATCAGAGCCATATATTATCTCCGCAGGCGCGATTCTCTAAGGAAACTGTTTAAGGATATTAACATCATGACGGTACCTTGTCAATATATCTATGAAAACATCATGTACGTAAGAAAGAATTTACATCTTTTTAGCAAAAGAGGTGATAGACATAATTATAGTACAAGAAATAGGGACCTATTAGTTCAACCAGGTTTCAGACTGGCTAAAGTAGATTCATCTTTTATGGGATACTGTTTAAAATGTTACAATAAAATTCCTCCCCACATACTTCAACTGAATGAGACGAAATTCAAATCTTGTATAAAACGCACACTATGCAGGCAGGCATATTATACGTTGGGGGATTACATCGCTGATAAAAATGCTTGGCTCAATGCTGGTCCTGCTCCACAACTAATTGATTAACATTTGCAAATACTGTTGGAGCTGCTGAAGATTGTAAGACTATCTTTGCATTGTATAAACTCAATCTCCATTGTATTATATAATTGCATAGCACAGGTGTGAGTACTATGTACTAAAGAGTTACCATTTACCGGGTAATATGTCTTGCATTGACTTGAATCTGCCCTGGCGGCTGTGAGTATGTCATGCTCACTCAAATGTTTCGCTGATGGTGGCGCGTGTGTTGGATCATTTAGCTCCCTTCAAAATGGTTGAGCTGAATGGTGCTAATCCATGCGTCATGTTCGTGAACGGGCGCCGTCAGTTGGGACTGGTCATCTCTTAGCTGCCAGGGCTTATTTTTATTTTTATTTTTATTTTAATTTTTTGAATTGTTCTTTGTTTTATCTTTTTATTACGGACGCTTCTAACGTGCACGTCTTTCTACATTGTTCTCACATGTATAATTTCAACATGAATGATGTAACCAATATTTTGTAACAATTTTTTATTTAAAAGAGTGTCCGTGGAGTTTCTTGCCCGTTCTTCTCCATAGGTACCTACTACGCTTTGGAATGGGCAACTAGCTTCATACCTATTTCTGACTGACCGATTCCTTGACAATTCAAAAGTGCCTGTAAATGGTTTAATTGAAATAAATGCTTTGAGTTTGAGTTTTGAGTTTGATTCAGTATTTAAGCGAACAACGTAGTCGTAGGGTCACATTCCCATACAAATTTTGAGGATGCGGAGCTTTTAAAATCAAAAGTTGGGGAAGCAGATATCAAAATTTATGCAGATGCAGATACAGATACCCGTTACATCCCTGCATCAAAATGTAGATAAATTATTTTATAAATTATTAATAAATATTATACTTACAGCTTCAGTAACTTTCCATCCATATTTGTTGCTCGCCTCAGCTATATCATATTCAGCTTTCAGGAATAATAATATCGCCTGTGCCACTCTGATGTCTGAAGAAGTTGGTTCCTGAAAAAAAAAAAACAGTGTCACTCCGAGAGTGCCGACAGAAGTGAAAACTTGAACAATTTTATTGTGCAGGAAATACTTTTCTTTTTGAAGTCGGTAAAAAAAAGGGAAATGTCAATTCAAAATTCAAAATATTTTATTTCACATTAACCTACATGGGCACTTATGAAACGTCAGAAGCTAGGTGCACGGTTCCAATTGGTCGCTTCCTATGTAGAAGAGCCGGCAAGAAACTACACGGTTACTCTTTTCAAAATAAATGGTTTCTACAATGTTTTCAAATTAGTGTTAATAGGGGAGGACAGTGTAGGCCTATCAACAAGTACCAGGTACAATCATGTCGTTGTCATGTCTCAATGTTTGGAATGTCACTAATCCCAAAGAAAATGTATCGCGCGTTGATGTCTTTTTAATGGTCAAAAGCTAATGTCGGTAACAGTGTCGCGAGTTCAATTGTTTTTTCAAGTCATTAGAATATGTTGTTGCAACACGTTTAACACCTTTAAGCCTTTGATCCGGTAGATGGCGCCACTAGGTGAACACCCAAGTTATAACAGCTCCGTATTCAATAAGTGATTAAAAATAAATTAGTGTAAACATCTGCAGACTTTTATCATCAAAGTGAGTCTACAAGGACGATAAATTAGTGAAAGTATTATCCAAGACATTTGTGCCTTAAATGTGATAAAAAACTCAAAACCAATATTGAACTTATTCCGCAGTGATTTGTCATAATCGAAGTGATACTAACAGTTAACAGTGTTCTAAACACCGGGCAAGATATAAACAGTGTACGGACAGAGCAATTTATTGCGAGAAATAAACTGAACAGTGAAAAAACATTACAAACAACTTCAACATTTGTGCAAAAATTCGCGGAATGTCAGTCGAATGACTCAAGGATTCTAACGTTTTTATTATTCAAAAATTAACTCCACTAAAGATAGCAACGCAAAATTCATCAACTCTCATAAGGTTAAAGTGGCGTAGAGGCTCGCCCACCCATATCGGAGAGTGCACGAAGTGTCTCGAGTTCGATCCTAGCCAGCTGTGTAAATTTTTGTATTTTAATAGATTTCAAAAAACTTATTCTTTCCCTTATCGAAATCTTTCCACGACATGGCAAGTAATAAAAACAACTGCGCCGGTTGTATGAACACAATCAAAGTTAGAGAAGACTACCTTCAATGTTCGGTTTGTAACTTACGATATGATCTACTGTGTTCCAATACTACCGCCAAGAGATTCAAATTAATGAAAGTGGTGGACAAGGCGATTTGGAAGTGTCAAGTTTGTATGAGCGGGTTACCGAAAACAAACAACACTGATACACCAGTACGATCAACAAGAACGGATAGCCCAAGTTCACCGGCAAGCCCGACTAATAATACTGCGAACCTCTGTCGTTCACCAGGTCGGAAACAAGTATCAAGCCCCAAAACTACTCCTAAATCTCTTACCACCCAAAACACCCCGACTGATGCGAATGTAACTCATAGAACGAAGAGTAGTCAGTCCATGTCGGTTTCGAATAAACAGGAACAGTGGTTGAATGAAACTACCCTAAGGGATATCATTAAGGAAGAATTGGCCACGGCTTTAAAATCTTCTTTTAAAGAGTTAGTAACTGAGCAACTGAAGAATATACAGGGAGAAATATCAGAGTTCGCAGTTTCGTTCGGATTTTTCAATGAGCATTTTGAAGAGTTCAAGAAACGTTTTGATGAAAAGGACACCCTAATTAACCAACTGCGCAATGATAATGCAAACCTCCAGCAAAACGTTACTGAGCTTACTACCCGCTTATGTATCATAGAACAAAACATGCGCGAAAACAACGTTGAAATTGGCGGTCTGCCTGAGAATAAGTCCGAAAATCTGGTGAGCACACTGCAAAAAATCGCGAAGGTAACTGGCTGCGATATTGGCGACAGGGACATTATGCAAATCACAAGAGTAGCCAAATTTAACAAGGAGAGCAACCGTCCACGTACTGTGATTGCTAAGCTCCACAGTCCTCGGCAACGTGACGAATTTCTAGCTGCTGTAGGAGACTTCAACAAGAAGCATCCCTCGGACAAATTGAACTCACATCACTTAGGAATAGCTGGTAACCGAGTGCCTATATTTGTAAGCGAGCATTTATGCCCTACTGGCAAACAACTGCATGCGGCAACACGAAAACTAGCTAAGGAGATGTCTTACAACTTTGTCTGGATACGAAACGGGCGCATTCTTGTTCGAAAAGATGTCTATTCGAAGCCTATCTACATTCGCAATCATGATAGCTTGAAGCTGATGATGAAATCAACTGACGTCACCATTTAGATTTAGATTCAATTTTTGTAGAAATGTTCTTAGCGTTATTGTATTCGCAATGCTTGACATTTATTATCAAAATGTACGTGGAATGAGAACTAAGACTGAAGATATCTTTAAAAATATTATGCTCACTAGTTATGATGTAATAGCGTTTACTGAATCTTGGCTAAATCCTAACATTACTAATGGAGAATTCATTGATCCTCGGTACGTAGTATATCGTAGAGATAGATTAAGTTCTAAGGTATCTAAAAAAGATGGGGGTGGAGTTATGGTTGCTGTTAGTAGTAAAGTTAAGTCGGCAAGAATTAAAAACTGGGAGAGTGATTTGGAAGATTTATGGTTATCTGTGGAGTTAACTGTTAACAACTGTACAAAAAAACTTGCACTTTGTGTTATCTATATGCCTCCACCTGTCAAAATAGACACTTTACAATACTTTTTAAATAATGTTAACAACGTGTTAAGCAGTGTCGATGATGTTGTGATTCTTGGCGACTTTAATTTGGGTTTTATTGACTGGAACAGGAGAGACGATGATCGACATCTCTCACCATCAAACTATGAACATTCGCTGGGTTACTCGCTGGTAGACTTTTTGTCAATTAATGATCTCCATCAATTCAACACTATCCCTAATGCTGACCACAGAGTTTTAGACCTAGTTTTAAGCAACATATCAGATGTAACAGTTACTAAACCAAATGACCTGCTAAGTAAACTGGACTCTCATCACCCAAACTTACTTATCTCAATTCCAATCTCAAACATAAAACAATTAAAAACAATATATCGCTCGGGTTACAACTTTTTCAAAGCTGACTATGAACAAATCGTAATTTATCTTAAAAATATTAATTGGAATGATTCATTTCATAAATGTGTTGACGTTAATGAAAGGGCCGACATCTTCTATGGGGTACTACATGACGCCATCTATAAATTTGTACCGAAATATATAAAGAAAAAGTCAAAATTTCCCTCTTGGTATTCGGACTCGCTTATTACGGTTCTTTCTGAAAAAGAGAAATTCAGACAAAAATACCGGAAATATAATAATCCCCGCGACAAACTCACCTTCGAACTACTCCGTAGTCGCTGCCATACGTTGATAAATAACTGCTACAATGCATATAAATATAAAATTGAAAGTGATATACCCAAAAACCCTAAAGCATTCTGGCGGTTCATAAAAGATAAACGTCGTGGGGAATCTTGCATACCTGCCGACATGTTTATGAATGATAGGGTAGCTAATAATGGTCCTGAAATCGCAAACCTTTTCGCTGATCAATTCTTATCCGTGTTTAGTCGAAACCCTGCTACTATTAATAATACTTCCAATGGATTTTCGGGTACTGACAGTGTTATAAGCACTGTTAAGTTTACAGAAAAACAAATTTTTAATAAACTCAAAAATATAGACGCCTCAAAAGGTCCTGGGCCGGATTCTATACCGCCTCTGTTCATCAAACGCTGCAGCCATGTTCTCTCTTTACCATTGCAGTTTATTTTCAATTCCTCTCTTAAAGAAGGAATCTTCCCTGAGGTATGGAAAAGCGCAAGAATAGTTCCGGTATTTAAAAAAGGTGATCCTGCTAATGTTAAAAACTACCGCCCCATCTCAATCCTATCGTGCTTTGCAAAAATCTTTGAGTCTCTTGTGTGTCCGGTCATTACTCGCCACATTGATAAACTTATCTCACCAAATCAACATGGTTTTAAAACTGGTCGCAGTGTGGACACGAATCTTGTCGAGTTTGTAACGGACGTAACCCTAGCTCTTGACAAAAGATTGGAATTAGATGCAGTATACACGGACTTTAGCAGTGCATTTGATAAAGTTGACCATTCTCTATTACTGTCGAAGTTGGAATACAATGGTATACATGGCTCACTATTAAACTGGTTTTCGTCCTATCTATCTCGTAGATCGCAAATTCTTGTCGTGAACGGTTATGAATCTTACCCATACTTCGCTGACTCAGGAGTTCCTCAGGGTTCTCATCTTGCACCAGTTCTTTTTTCGCTCTTCATTAACGACATTATAAATGAAATACATCACTGTAAATATTTAATGTTTGCCGATGATCTTAAAATTTATAGGACTATCAATTCAAATGTAGATGTTACTCTAGTTCAAGAGGATTTAAATAGGATTGAGCAATGGTGCCATTTGAACCGCATGAAGCTTAACGTACAAAAATGTAGCCACATACGATTTAGTAGGAAAAAACAATCCAGTGCTGTCTCTTATAATATAAAAGGAGCATTATTAGAGTCTGTAAATGAAGTTCGTGATCTTGGTGTCATCATAGATGACAAAGTTAACTTCAGAAGTCATATTGATAGCATCGTCACGAAATCAGCAAGGTTACTGGGATTTCTTAAGAGAAGCACTAAAGGCTTCAGGCTGGCTAGAACTAAAATTGTATTATATAATGCCTTAGTTCGGAGCCACCTTGAATTTGCTAGCGTGGTGTGGAACCCGCACTATGCTGTGCACTCACAAAGAATCGAAAGCATTCAGAGGGCCTTCACGAAACACCTAGCGTATACCTTCGGTAAAGTATCTCCCCGGTGTCCATATGAACAACGTGTTCGATGCTATAATATGGATTCTCTACGCGACCGTCGATTGACACAGGATCTAATGTTCCTATACAAATTGGTCAATAATAAATTAGATTGTGACAATTTACTTGAGTGTATTGGACTAAAAGTTCCTCACAATATACCCAGATATCCCGTTACGAATGTATTCCACACTCAAGCATCCAAGACAAATATCGGAGTAAACTCGCCGGTTAACAGACTCTGTAGAGAGATGAATTCTTTAATAAAATTTGTACCAGATGTCGACTTATACCATGATTCCATAAAAGTCTTTAGAGCCAAAATACTGAAGTCCCGTAAAACGCAATCTGATAATTTGTCATGTTAGTATATTTTGGTAACTCTTCACCCTTTTTGTAATTTATTTTATTTTAGAGACTATACTTTCCTTAATGATCTCATATTTGTTTCAATTTATATTGTTTATGTTTTAGTCTTAAGTAAGTGGGCAAATTATTGTTCGTCTTGTAATTTTATTTTTCCTTATGTTATTTTTTTCTAAAGTTCGAAGAAGTATTTTGCTATAATTTCGTAATTCTTAATTCTTGAGCCTTTGTTTTATTAAGTGTTATGTGACCTATTTCTGTGATTGCTGGTTATCCTGTAATTGGCGACTGTATAAGTCCGAGGCTATTGTTAGCTTATAGTATTTATGATATATTATATACAGAAGCTGTTGGTGTACCTTTATAAATAAATAAATAAATAAACGTTCCATTCTTCTTTATTAATAATGTTACACGTCAGGATGGTGGGGTCAAAATAATGCACAATCGTTACTGCGTTTATGAGACAAAGTTTAGTCCAAAGAAGAAATGTACAAAACTGATATAATCAGAATACAGCAGGCAGTAGAACTTACAAGCAGGCAGCAGGCTAGCCAGCTTGTAAGTAGGTAGGTACGAACTTATCGCTCCGAACGCTAATCGTCAACTGACTGACGAGGCGCCGTCTCGTAGAGGAGTTCGCTACGCCCCCGCAAGGGGGCGTGGCGAGCGGGGTCAGGGCGTAGCCCCTCGCCCGCGGAGGCTATACAGTGGCCCGCAAATGCGGGCCCCTCATTAGAGTGCCTAAGCGGCGAAGGAAGTGAGTGCGGGGTTTAGGTCGCACTCGTGTGTATGGTTGCACTGAATAGGTACCGTAGGAGCGCCGCGACGCTTATAGTGGCGTCGCTTTCTTCACGACACCCCGGCGGTCCATCCCTGCCGATTGAGACCTCCAGTTACCTGGGGGAGGCTCAGCAGGAGACGACCAGCGGCGAGGGTGCCGACTGACGAGGCGCGACGCGCGATCGCCGCTTTTATACTTAGTCCTAGACTCGAACTCGAACATTCTCAAAAATACTCGAGTCGGCGCCTTTAATAAACTAAAAGCGGAAATAAAAATAGAAATACAAAAAAATGCGTTGTAAACAATCTCGACTTTATGTTTTTGAAGATAGAGCCGAAAGTCGCTTGTTCACAACTATAGCGTCTAATTCAGAGGCGGCTTTTATCAAAGGGACTGCGCGCTCACAAGTATACGCGCGGCGGGCGGAGACAAAACGTTCGACCAGTGACCAGAGGTGTTTTGATTTTTTTTCTAAATTCTTGCGGAACCCCTACAGGGGTATCGCGGAACCCTAGGGTTCCGCGGAACACACTTAGAGTACCGCTGCCATAGGATAATTATGTTATGGTATAGATAACTTAAACGCGGAAGGAACTCGCGGGCAGAAACCAGTTTAGAATCTATATATATAAAAATCAATTGCTGCTCGTTAAGGCTCGTGCAGACCAGCGCGACACGCGACGCGACTCAAAGGCACCGCTTGTCGCGCGACGAGCGGTGCCTTTGTGTCGCGTCGCGTGTCGCGCTGGTCTGCACGAGCCTTTAGTCTCACTAAAACTCGAGAACGGCTGGGCCGATTTAGCTGATTTTGGTTTTGAAATGTTTGTCGTAGTCCAGGGAAGGTTTAAACGGTGAGAAAATATGGAAAAACTCACGAAAAAAAAATATGAAGAAAATTCACGTTCTCATACATTTTGTGTGGATCGGCTTTTTTGATATCTCGGTAGATAGGTAGGGTAGAAATTTTAAAATCCTAAACATGCACATTCATTGACTGTTAGGTTAGGTTAGGAACGAAGTTTGCTGGGTCAGCTAGTAAAATATATAAAACTATACTCACAGGCATTTTATCGATCCCTTCCAATAAGTCGTCGACTATAACTTTAAAATAATCACTGTGTATCGTTCTTACAGCCGCAGGAGTGACAGATATCACTTCTAGCAATGTCCACAGAAGTGATTCCGGGTCTTCGACTGAAAATAATGATATCATAATATCACGCTTCAATTCCCCGAAAAGGTAGATAGATTTGTGATAGGTAATACTGTAAAGGTGGTTTTATACCGGCGAGACGAGGCGTGGATGGGATGGGCGAGAATTTAAATCACGCTTATTCTTTCACACCGAAAGATGTCCAGCGCTATACCGCGCCGTCTCGCGATGGCCGGCGCGAGGCAGCGCTGTAATGCACATTAAGCCGCTTGAAAGTCTGACAACCAATCTTACTAAGTCGTATCGCGTCTTACCCAGTAACTGGGTCGTGGAGATCATATAGGCAGTCGCTCCATGTGAAATACTGGTATTCTACATCCGGTTAGATTGGAAGCCGACCCCAACATAGTTGGGAAAAGGCTACGCAGATAATGAAGTACAACTCGTAAGTCGCCGCAGTTACCACTGGGCCACCACTGCTATAGAGCAGTGGTGGCCCAGTGGTCTGCCGCGTAAGATTGGTTGTCAGACTTTCAAGCGGCTTAATGTGCATTGCAGCGCTGCCTCGCGCCGGTCATCGCGAGACGGCGCGGTATAGCGCTGGACATCTTTAACAAATGCTTCCATAATTTAGAATTAGTTCCTAAATTATGGAAGCATTTGTTGTAGAATGAAACAGAACTGTTTTAGTCGCGTAAAAATGAAACGTTGTCTTGAAATAATTAGCTAAAATTCAGTATTGCTTCTTATTTAGTGGCAACGCTGTATCTATTCTGGTACCAGGGCTATAGATGTAAGGCCGGTTTAAAACCAATTAAACCAATCCATTTAAAACGAAAAAAACCGTTTAAAACCTAAATATACCACTTTTTTCGATTTAAAACGGTTGGTGTTGGTGACTATGTTTTTCTTAATTATAACTACATTTTCTTGATTTTTACCGAGGTAGGGATATAACGGAGTACCTAAAAACTCTGTGTTGGTAAATATATTTTTTTTCATTGTTATCAAACATATAAATAATCAATTTGATTCGGTTTAAAACCAAACTCACACTCTCGCTCTTTCGTTGACGTCGTCACTCGTGACTGGACGCAACGTTGCCAGCTCGCCTACCCTACACACACATGCACCTACATAAACTGCCGCGCACGGCCGCCGCGCCGGGCACGCATGTACTTTTATTTTTGAAGGCGAGTTTTCAACCGTTTAAAACGATTTATTTGGGGTTTAAAACCGTTTTAAATCGGTTATTTTACATCTATAACCAGGGCTAATCTGCCTAGCCTTTTCCAAACTATGTTGGGGTCGGCTTTCAGTCTAACCGGATGCAGCTGAATGACCTCCACAACCCAGTAACTAGGTAATACGATACGCCTTGGTAAGGCAAATTGTCAGACTTTCGGGCTTTTGACGACCCGTAACGACTGTCAAAGATCCACGAATGACAGCCGCGACCAACGGCTTAACGTACTTTCCGAGGCACGGAGGAGTCTCGGTATGTAAAGATGGTTACCCATCCACGGACCAACCCCAGCAAGCATAACTTGAGTGCAGTGCGATGCGCGCTTGAACACGGACGTGTTTCCACTGTGCACGGCACGAATTTTATTCACGTGTTGCGCGGCCATAGCCGCTGCCCGTTAACACTATGAGTTCCAAACAACTCATAGTCAATGAATTGCTGGCATTCCTGGTCCATGCTATCGACTACATGGACGAGGTGAGCATCCTGCAGATATGCCGGTCCAGTTATAAGGAGGACGAGATCTGCAGTGGAAAACGATTACTGTTCCAGTCGCTTGGAAAACTAGACCAGATGCCCTCTCGCCGCAGAGATGGAACCGAGAAGAGTCTTCAAGATAATAATCGATATGTTGAAGAAGACTGATCCGGACGACGTGCCTGATTTCGTGGCGAAGGAGCTAGGTAAGCTGCCCCCAGTCACGTTCGATCACGTCGACGTTACGCGGCTGTTAAAGGACATCACTACCTTAAAAGTGGAGATGACCAAGATGCAGTCCAGAATGGAGGAATCAGAAAGAGTCAATACTGATCTACGTGCAGAAATAGCATTATTGCGCAACGTTGGTTCGGTAATTGGGTCACCTGAGGCCTCACAGGTGAACACTCGTCGAGGGACGCAAAATGCATCAGTCGGCAGTTTCGAATCGGCGAACACAAGTGCGTCACTAGCTGCCAATAACGCTGAGCAAGCGCCGCCCGCCGTCGCCGTCTCCCGCACCACAACTCCGGCTGCGGAAACGTCACGCGTAGGTACGTTGACCCCTAAACGTGCCTACGCTGCTATTGTCACCGATGGCAAACCAGATGTGTCGCAGCCAAAGCGACAAACTAGGAAATGGGAAAAACAGAAAAAGGGTAATCAACCTGCCCTGACTGCGGCCCGTACTTCCTTGCCAAGAACCTGCAGCCAAGTTGATGAGGAGGGTTTCACGAAAGTGGAAAGGAAGAAGAAGAAGCCCTGTTCTCGTAACCTGTGCGGCACCGCACCGAGTGGACCCAATATGCTGCTGCGCCCTGCTGTGCCTACGACGCAGCTGTACCTTTCGCGTCTGCATCACTACACTACAACTGAGGAAGTCGTGCAGTATTTAAAAGTGAAGACCAACTGGACTCTGAGGGTTGAAAGGTTGGAATCGCGCCACAACATCAACTTTAAGTCATTCGTGGTACGAGTTCCAACCCACCATCTACAGATTTGCCTGAAAGAGGACTTTTGGCCGAAAGGTGTCGTATATCGACGTTTCCGAGGACGGTTACGCGACACCACGCAGCGATACACGACGCCGTCAACATTACGTGTATAGTTATAGTTGTATAAGGTTTTTAATATGTATTAGTTTATTATTGTATGAGATTATTTTGTGTATTCTATTTATGGGCCTTAGTTGCCTGATAATAAAGTGATTATTATTATTATTATAACTTGATGGATGGACCCGCGCGGCTGTTATTACTTAGCCACGAGCTCCTGGCGCTGTTGGTAAATATTTGAGCAATTGTATTGGAAAAACAAGATGGCGGCATTCTGATTTTGGCTACGCACCATAACTTTGACACTTAAAATTGCTGAAAATTTCTCAATATAGAGTAATTCCTAGATTGTATAGAATTGCGCAATTTTGTGGCTCTTGTAAGAGCACCGTAAGATCTTTGTACAGTTATACTTATGTTTTAAATACCTGTCATCCATTTCTCTTGCCTGCCATTCAGTAACGAGTTTAGGGACTGCCAAACTCCGGCCACGGGAGCTATGGACGGCCATAACTTGCAGTACATTTCAAACTCATGTTTGAGAAGTAAACTGAAAAATAAAATAAAATATAAAATACTGTTGTGGGTACTTCTCTGAGCTATGCATCAAACGGCAAATTCTTTGACTCACATATGTGTGACTCAGCCCACATTTTCACGTTCGTCCATCAATGCCCCTTTTGCAGGCCGCGGCAGTAATGTACTATTTCTACAGTATTTATATTTTCTCAATGTCCCTCGGGAATCATCGCATTGCCGAATACAAACGAATGCTAATTTCCATGTCCATCAATCATTAGATTTATCTTGTATAATAATTTGAATTCAGAACGAATTACTTTATTTTTGTTTTGTTTAGATTTGTTTTGTGAACTCTATAGAGCTGTAAAACTATTTTCCTATCTGTCGTCCCTGCGACTTTAGCAGGTTTCCTCCCATTTTTTTAGTAAATTACATTAAGTTAAAAGAGTATTAACAACTCTATATACTTCCAAGTTGATTGAGAACGTCCAGTCTGCACCAAGTGGAAAGGGCAACTGATAGAAATCCGACTGACGAAACAAGTTTGTAGAGGGACATTAAGAAAATAGAAATACTGTACAAATTTCTTTGCCAGCAGGTTTGGTAACGGAGCTAATTGCCCAGGGTACCGCTAGCGACATAAGTTGGAAAATTTAGCCAGAAAATTTAAATATAAAAAAAACTGTAACCGTACCTGAATTTGACATCTTTCAAAAATGGTGTCAAATCACCATAGAGTTTCTGATCCATCACAATTTTACAAGCATCGACCACCGATACTAGTTGTAAATTATCATTTTTGCAATCATCATCATCATCATCAATTTCATCATTTTTCTCATCACATTTCAACGACTTAGCTTTGATATCCATCACCAAACTCATACACTTATCCGAATTCAGTTCTTTTGAAAATAATAGGCTTAAAAAAGCATCCAATAGAGCATTTTCATGCTTCTTGTAATCTAACTCACAAATGCTTTTGTTGTAAAATGCTCGCGCTACATTTTTATACTCAAACTCATTCTTGCGTATACTCAACTCATTTTTTATATAAATTTCGAATAAATTTATTGAAAATTCATACTTTTGATTCTTATTTAGTAAGATAGCTGTATTGTGTGTGTCGGTTTGCAGTTTCCGTTGGCATTTTTCATAGTTAACACAACCTAGTTTTTGTAATTCAGCCATTATGGTGTATTGTTTGTGTATAACCGTGTTATACAGAGGCAATAAGTTATTTAAATCCGAGTTATTCTGCACTGCATTTGTTATGAAATGTTTTAATAAAAAAGAGAGTCTTAAAGCGTCATGCAGACCTGTTTTAACTTTACAATTTTCACATTTTAACAACTGATCGCAGCTTTTCAACTCATTTAGTAACTTGATCATGAAATTTAAGCAATTTTCCTGTATCTCTCCACTAAAATTTATTTTAATTGAATTATTTACTGAATATTCAATGAAGAGTCTTAGAAATTGAGCAATGAAAGGGTATGTGGCTACCATTGTGTCTTTGTAACCCAGTTTTTCAGTGATTTCACAGGACATGGTGAGATTTTTGAATAGGGCATCCAAATATGTGGTTTTATTAACGAAGATATCGCAGAAGGAATTTAAATAGAAAGTCTGTAAGCAGTGAAATATATCTGATCGATGTCCAAGCAAAGTAATCGCTGTCCGGACAGCTACACTTAAAGCGGACTCCTTAAAACGATTCTTTGATGAATTCTCAGCAATCACGTACAGACAGTCACTGAGCTTTACATACAAATCTAAAGCATCCTTTTCTTTTATCTTCTTGAATGCACTCAAGTCAGTTTTTCTTGAAAATTTCTCAAATATGTCACCGTAAAATCCATTCAGTTGTTCCGCATAAGATTCGCTGAATATAAAGTGAAGTTTTTTGACTAAAAACACTAAAATGTTTGCGCAAAACTGTGCTGTATCATAAATATCTAGAATTTTGAGCACATCTTCGGTTAGCTTTGGTAGCAGTTTGTGTATTGCTTTGCCTTTCAATTTTTCTATGTATATGAGGCGGTCTGCAATAATATTCCAGTATGTTTTATAATATTCTTTTAATAAATTCTTTGACTCTGCCTCGAAAGCCATGAAAGATAGTTTGAGTATTAATTCTGGTGGTACTGGTGCGTTCTGAAATAAAAAACATTGGATTAATCTATAAGAAAACCACAGATTTTTTGGGGTTCTTTGTCCAAGCCTCCATGATTATATATATTGCCAATCCTTCTCGTCGAGCGGCCTGTAGGTGAGATATACGCAGCGAGCCTACAGAGCCCTGCGCACTCAGTACAATAATGCGTTCAGGATGTTGTTGGGTCTGCCGTGGCGATGCAGCGCGTCTGGGACGTTTGCTGAAGCGCGCACTGATGGTTTCCAGGCCATCATGCGCAAAAAGCAGCTTCCCTGCTGGTCCGTATACGGGGTAACAACAACGGCATTCTGAACTGAATAGCTGTACGTTTTGACTGCCCCTTTCTGAATCAGTGGGTCATGTCTTGGGTAGATGTGGCGCACAGATATATATATATACCTACATAACGCAAGAGCAACTACTTCGCGTGCCATTTTCGTGCCCAACTTACGTACTACAATCGTAAGCTGCCACTTTCGCGCTGTCTGCATCGGTGCCACGCTTGTCGGAAGTCAGTTAAAAAATTGTAAATGGTTAATTACGCTGTTATAAATTGTAAAAACTGTGCAAATGCGAGGAGAAAAAATAAAAGAAACGTTTCCTAGTGCTTGTGACGTCATAGTAGGTAATCAAAAAATGGCACCCTTGGTTTTCATACAGATCGTGATACTACGCAAGTATCACGATCTGTATGAAAACCAAGCTAGGTCTATCTATATTTGTAGTGTGGCGAGTCATGGCAAATAAAAATATGTACTAGGTTAAGGTTTCTATGGGTTTATGCCACCCGAAATAAAGTTTTATATTATTATTATTTAAATACAGTTTAAGATGATAAGTTCCTCTCATATTATCGGGGCCCGTGAAAGACCACAGCCTGTTGAGAGCCACCTCCAGGCCCAGGCGTCGTATGCGACCCACCACCTGTGAGACCGCAGCCGTCGGCCTCGCCAGCATTGCTGCAACCCTATACGAGCTCCCCCGGGCCGTGACCAGCGTGTCTTCCGCATAATACATCAGGTCCACTACCGGTTTGAACTCGCCCCTCAGCACCCAGTCGTAACCACAGGAGCGGGCCCACGACTAACCCCTGTGAAACACCGCACGACACGTCCCCTGTAGGTGACACACCTTTCTACTAAATAAGCCCCAACGATGTGGCGGAGGTAGCGGGGCACCCTATGGTACCGCAATGACTCCCGAATACAACTTCAGGGCAGGGTATCTGTACCAAGGGGTAGGCAATTGGAAGAGAAGTATACGTCTATGTCTCAAATCCATCAAAGTGGGTTATATTTACAATATTTATTTATGTTTAGTTTTTAATATTCTCATGTAAGTGAATGAATTTATTCTACTGAAAACACAGTATCTTAAAATCAAAACCTCATGGCAGCTGAAGCTAGATTGGTTCCCTTGGCTGCAAATGAACCCAATTACAAAACATAACTGTTGAAATGTGGGTGTTTCTATTAGGTGCACCTCTGCCTAAACCTTCTGTGATAACAGGCGTATTGTTACGTAATTTTTTCCCCAGAACCACAAAATAGTAGGTACAAAAGATTCACTCCGCAAAATCATTTAAATAAAAAGCGATTCTTGCTACGTCACAATAAAGTGCAATCCAGGTCGCACACCGACAGTTATATTCACGTAGAATTTACTAACTCTTATATAATAATATATCTTCTGACTACGTTACGCTCACTGAATTGGCCCGACAAAACGAGCCCGCCAGGTACTTGTAGCTTCATACCTAAAAATACCTTTCTGTACAATTCTGTGCCAGAACACACGACTGTTGATCACAAGATCAACAGTCAATTTTGTGGCCTAGCTCAGTGGTCGGCAAACCGCGGCAGCGAGTCGCATGCAGGGCCGCGCCGCCCGTATGTGCGAAGTGTGCGGCGCCACACACAGGCGCCAGGGCACTAGGGGCGCCGGAGGCGACCCTAAAGACTTAATTAAATGTCAGCGCCAATTACTGTTTTTTTTTACACAAATCATGAGGCTTTGGCTTAGATTATGAGTATTAATAACATAACATTCATTATAGTTGAGTATCGATGTGTAAAAACAATAAAAAATTTGAAAAAAATAAAAAAATACCCGGCGAAACAGGACGTCAAAAATGAGGCACTTCAGAGGTTTCGCACACAGGCGCTGCCGAAGGTCGGCGCGGCCTTGGTCGCATGCGGCTCTTTGGCCTATATATAGCCTTTGGATCTGTACAATTTTTTTTTTCAAAATACACATAATAATATTTCAAAGACTTAAATTCCAAAGTATTTTTTTTTTTTTGGAAAATAAATAATTTTCTGTTAATAAGTAAGATGCCTTCATCATATTATTATCAGCCGATAAGATGATGATGATGAAGGCATCCTACTTCTTAGCAAGTTAATTTTAGGAAGCGTTGTGGAGTGAAAGAGGATGGGAGTTTTAAGGATTAAGAAAAGTGTATTGAAACAGTTTGGACACACAGAAAGGATTGGCTCTTATAAGAAATCTTAGTCGTTATAGTATTGATATTTGACTCTATTGACTAATGAGTCTGCCGACCACTTGTCTAGCAGAACGGAGGTAGATAGAATAAATGTTTGCAATACAACATACCTTCCTTACAACATATCTATGTATATGGTAGATACAGGCCAATGTCTTGACCTGTTCTGGCTTGTTGAGCCCTCTGCTCTCTCTGATACAGTCTATGGTCAAAGTGAGCAAGTCTTTGGTGTCTATGCTGTCCCTCCATGTTGGCGCTTTGTCTAAGTTCCTGAAAAATATACAATTGACAATTTATTTCTGTACTAGCTTCTGCCCACGACTTCGTTTGCGTGGAAGTCGTAAGATACACAAAATACTTAAAAAACCGGCCAAGTGCGTGTCGGACTACGCACTATGAAGGGTTCCGTAGTTGGGATGGATCTATCTCAAATACAAACTTAACATTGTAGTTGAAATACATGTTCTCCCATACATTCCAACTACAAATATTAGTTTGTACGCACAACATTGAGAGATTTACCATGTTAAGACCATAAGGTTCTTATAGGTTTTCCTGTAATCTTTGAGAACCATTCGTCATTTTTTTTCAAAATTTTAGGCTCAGTAGTTTCGGAGTTAAGGGGAATGGTCAATTTCCATCTATTTTCTTAAATATCTTTAAATATATTAACTTTAAAATTATTTAAAAAAAAAATATTTGATATCCTCGCAACAACCCCTTTCGTTTGATAAGAATAAGAATATATTTATTTGCATAAAACACGGTATAAAAAGATGGTAAAAGAACAATTTGATATGTCACATAATACTTTTTTTTTTAAGCAAATTGGCTGTAACCGACACAGATAGACACATGAGTGATCCCATAAGGGTTCGATTGTTTCTTCTGAGGTATGGAACCCTAAAAACAGTCGCATTTTTATAAGACTCCCTCGGTCCCCGACCCACCGACTCGCATCACCCGCCCGCGCAAACTTTTGTCTTTTTGCTCGTCTCCTTAGGGTCGTAGCGTGATGTTAAATAGCCTACAACCTTTGTTATGCTCGGGCCACACCAACGGGAAACGCCAATAATTATCACGATGATGGACCTTAACCCGTCGGAATAAAGTCTATCATCGCGATAATTAACGGCGTTTCCCGTTGGTGTGGCCCCAGCATTACGCTTTCACGCTAACACGGCTAAACAGATTTGGATTAAATTTGGCACATGGATACACCATGACCTGGATTAGGACATAGGATACTTTTTATCCCGATATTCCTACGGGACTGAGACTTATGGGGTGATACCGCGCGGCGCAGCGAGTACGTAATAAATGTTATTATAATGTCAAAAAATCCGCCTCTAAGACGACCCACTGACCTGCCCTATGTTTAGCAATCAACAACCACGGATTGAATCGATTTTAGAGAGACAAAACTTCAAAATGACCATAAAAAACTAGTGAGTTATGTATTAAGACTTACCTGCACAATAAACAAAGCACGTTCAACGAGAAAGAACCTCTTTCTTTCGAAGATAATTTGGATGCAATCGTTTTGTAATCGTTGTAAACTTTTGCCAAGTTGCTCAGGTCTTTCTCATCGCCATTCGCTTTGATTTTCACAAGGAAATCGTTGGCTTCCATGTTAATAAAGTGTCTATTAATCAAACATCACACAAATAAAACTTTTAAGACTGTATTTACAATATTTTGTAGAGAAATTACATGGAATCAAATCAGACTTTTATAATTCAGCCCTAATAAAAGCTTCAGCCGTTATATTTTGATTTTTAAACGTCAAGTGTCAAATCGTAAACCCGCCATCAGTGTTGCAATCAAGAAAAAGATACGTATGTTTTTATTGTTATTTTGGAACCAATACCAATAGCGTAAATGATAGAATGCACCAATCAGAAATATGCTATTTGTAAGATTCCTTATTTTGCGATTCGTTTCCGAATTCGTTCTTGTGGAAGAAATTATTAGTAAAGTTATTTTATGACAAAAAACTTTTTGTCCATGGAGCTATTTAATTTTCCATTCTTCAGCAGCAAAAACAATAACGGTTGAAAAACATCACCAGCTTCATGTATGGCCACGTGTAGTACCTGTAGAGAAACGATATTTTACGTTTTGTTTTAGCAACAAGGAAAATAGGAAAATGTAGATTTTCTTTGCTTTTTGTACTAAGTTTTTCTGTTTAGTATTGAAATAAACCACCTTCATTCATCATCATTTTTTTATCAAAAATTTGTAAAATAATAACCCAGCGTAGTGTACTATTTTAATGATAGGTAAAACGTTTTGTTAGCAATCAAGTGAGTGAATTTTGTCTTGTGTCAAAAAAGCCGCCATTTCTCGTTATCACACTCGCGTTCCGGCGAATTTGTAATCAACGAAAAAGTATATGAAAACAATGTGTAATCAATAAATATATCTCAAGGCAACGTATATAAGATTACGGAGCGAAGATATCCTAAGTAAACGCTATAGTTTATCCTGGATTTACACGGTAATTCCTGTTTTTAAACTAGGTATCGATTTATTTTGGTTTTTCGGGACGCATGTGCAATGTAAACTATGCTTCTTCCTGTTCATAAAGTTATTTAATTGTTACAAGGATATAGTTATTGATAAAAGAGTTTTTTTTTTTAATGCTGACAAATGAATATGTTTTCCGAAGCAAAAAATAAAATTATGAAAAGGTTATGTACATAAATGCAATTTTAAAATGTTATTTAAGTAAATCCCTCGTGCAACTAAGCGTCCAACTGTATTATTCACACGTAAACCTAATAGTACATGAAAGAGGTTAAATTATAGAGTCAGTGTGTATTAAAAAAAAACCTTTAAAACAATAAATAACTAAAGAATTTAACATCAATGTACAATTTAAGTATGTAGATAACATAACATCCGACAATCTTCAAAAGTTCACCCTCAAATCCACCAGCTATCTTCAAACCCCATTTAATATAAACCTAATATTCAAATAAGAATTTTAACAAAAGTGAATGTTTCTTTTTCAGCAGCCTGCCAAAATGGTGTTGCCAGCGAGATACTACATTCTGCTTTCTCTACAAGTTTCCTCATACTTCTTAGCATCAAAACTCATATTCAACAGTGTCAACAAAGCAACGCAGACAGTAATTGATGAACATTTCCATATACCGCAAGGAATATCTTACTGTACCGGTAATTTCTCACACTGGGACCCAAAAATAACGACACTTCCTGGCTTGTATTTGGTCTCCTCTTTGATCGGTTTGTTTGCTGAATGCAATACGTACAATCTACGCTTCGTGAATCTCATCGCATCATGCATTAACTTAATTTTATTTTCTAGTATTCTTAAATATGTGTATTATGGCGACAAAAATCATATGAAGATTATTTTGCAGGCTCTGAATTTAGCTATACTGCCCCCTTTATATTTCTTTTCTCATGTGTATTATACGGACGTACTTTCATTAACTTTTCTTCTCATGTTTTCAAGACTGTGTTTAACTAACAGATACTTAATTTTAATCTTAATATTTGGTATTTCTTCTATAATAATGAGGCAGACAAACGTAGTGTGGGTTGCGATGGTTTTCGGTCACAAGTTATTAGATTTACTGATCAAAAGCTCAAGGGTTTTCGGTAATCAATATATCAATGATGTAAAACTCAGCAAACGGTCACTGATAGCCAAAGACGTTGATAAGTCTAAGTTGAAACGGTATTATGGTATGTGGGACGTATACTGTGCAGCAAAATACCATGTATCGACTCATCTTTCTACCTTTTTTAAGTTCGTAACATTCCATGATGCCACTGTTCTACTCACACATATGATCATACTGAGCGGGTTCGTAGCATTTGTGTACATCAATGGTTCTATAGTAGTAGGTGATAAGACCGCTCATGAAGCGACCATCCACTTACCACAGTTGCTATATTTTCTTGTATTCTATGGAGTATTCGGTTTTCCATATGTTGTTTACAAGCTGCAGTCAACCTTAAAACTCATGTTAAGAGAGAAAATTCTTGTATTATTATGCGGTATCATCTTTACTTTGATGGTCCACCATAACACCTTAGTTCATCCATACTTACTCGCAGATAACAGACATTTTACTTTCTACATATGGAACCGCTGGTACGGAAAGTATGATCATGCCATCTACACAATGGTGCCTGTATATATTTTCTTATTATTTAGCATCTATGATAATTTAAAAGATCAGAATTGTATTTCGTTCCTTTTGCCGTACACCGTTAGCTTAGTTTTAGCTTTAGCGTTGCAAAGGTTGATAGAAATCCGTTATTTCTTGATCCCTTACATAGTTTTAAGGTTGAGATTTGCTCGGCCATCTTTTCCGGTGGTAATGGCAGAATTTTTGTGGTATCTCATAATAAACACAGCTGCATTCTTTATATTCTTTGAGAGAGAAGTAATTTGGCAGGATTTTGATTATGTGCAGCGAATAATGTGGTAAATTTTTTAGTTGTAGGTAAATAATTAATTTTGTATGTGAATTTTCTAGTCTCGAGACTGGAAAAATAATGCCTGAGGCTAAGGATTTGTTAGACAAATCTTCCCAAGGCTTTTAAATATTACTTGAGTCCACATATAGTATTTCCAGTGTCTGAAATCGTTAGCACAAATATACACTAGCTGACTTTTAGGGCAAAATTCAGAGAATTTTTACCTTTGTTTACTTTTAGTGGGCGTTATATACAAATATCAACATTATTAGTACAAGAATAAGATTCTAATTCACATTTTCTCATAGGAATTTAAACATTATTCTCATGATTCTCTCAAGAATTGGGTTCTTGTAGTAAAAACGCAAATTTCACTTAGCAAAGGCAGTCACTGTGAATTTTGCCCTTATTTTAAGGGACAAAAGTACTCAGGAACATATTTGTAAATACAAATTTTACAATGAGACCAACTATGAAAGATCGAAATAAAAATTGCTGTGTCATTCAAATTGCCATGGAAGAAAGGTGACTTAAAAAAAGTAGTTCAAAAGTTGGAAGTGAACCCTACACCGAATTAATTCCTTTTTTCGTATGATCAAAAACACATCGACAGTAGGGACAACTCTCAAATCAAGTTCCAATCAGTCGAGAGATCCGAATAGGAAATGTTCTAAATTCGAATGGATGGTTTTCGGATCAGAGTGCGCAACCCTTGACACAAAGATCGTCATTCCTCGGATTTGAATCGGATGCAGTGTGCAAACACTCCAAGTTGTCATCTCGGTAGACACTCCATTTCTATCCATATCATCTTCCACATAGACCATCCAGCATTTCTTTGGTCTTCTCCTACTCATATAACCCTCTCTCTACATTCATACTCAAATATTGATTTAAGATTTGGAGCAAAAAAAATGGTGATCATGACTTCGACCTTCAGTAAAATTGAATTCGGGTAATCAAAAACTATTCTGAATGTAGATAGGTAATTAATATCAAAGAAAAAATATAAATTAATTAGTTTTGATTGTTATATTATGTATAAAGACAACTGTCAGCAATTTACAATTAAAATACATATTATTATTAATTATTATAAAATAGAAATGGATGTTTTAAAATTAATAAATGCATTAGTAGCTATAATTATATTATGTATCACAAAAATTAAGTAGTTTGCACATACTAGTTATTAAATAATAATCTTCCTTTAAACATGCTCAAATATTTTGATAATAAATATATCGTCGTCAGGAAACCTGGACTTATAGTTAATATAAGTCTGAAATCGCCAACCCTTGAGCAGGCGTGGTGATCAATGCTCGTGCCTTCTCTGTATGAGGAGAGGCGTTTGCCCGTTTAGGACAATAATAGGTTGGTTATTATATCAAAAACGTCACAGCAATTTTTGAGATAAATCAACTAGTATTTTGTAATTATCTGAATGTTTCGGACTCGCGCACAAAGGGTTGCTTACCACCTACCATCGCACAAGATTAAGCAAAAAACGCCGGAAAAAAAAACACGTTCCTTCCTGAATATTTTTTTTACTTTTTTTTTTGTTGTTTTAGCGATAATAGAAATAAGTACACAATTTGTGAAAATGTCCTATCTATTACGGGTCATGAGATACAGCCCGCTGACAGACAGACGGACGGACAGCGGAGGCTTAGTAATAGGGTTCCGTTTGGCACCCTTCGGGTACGGAACGCTAAAAACGAAGGGCTAGATTTACAGCCCCCAGTTTGACTTTTCTCTGCTAAGTAATAGTTTCAATACAAATGTGAATCTTATCTGTATGCGTATAATGTTCATATTCAGATGCGAATGTGAACAAGCGTTGTATACAAATATGATCATTAATGTTCTAGGAATAAAGTTCACATTCATATGAGACGCTTACTTTGATAATGTGGTCTCAATGTATTTACAAAGTCAATTTTTGTGTGCCAATTTGGTATTAGTAGAAAAATATTATTATTTATACGTCTTTGACATTTCTCGGGACCCAGGGGTCCCGGACCTTTGGAAGGCGTACGAGGGGCCGAAGCCAACTCGCAGAGGCCCCTTAAACGTTTTTAATCAAATGAGGAAAAATATTATTATTATAACAACAGAAAAAATCTATGAATGGATTTGTTTTATTTGTAGCAGCTTTCGATACTGGATTTGTCACATAATTGGCGAAATGTGGGTGGTTTTGTGGAGAATGCATTCCTTTAATATTTAAGTTAATTATAAATAAAGAAACGAAGTCATTTAACTATTAGGTATATTTTGATTATTTTTCTTTCCTATAATTACGTTTTTCTATAATGTAAATAAATTATTTTTGTAATAAATCGAATTGAATTGAGATCTTTTGTTTTTTTTTATATGACCTGAATTATGCTAAAATGCCTTTGGAGGCCTATATATTTATGCGGTACTAAAAATATTGAACATTAATATTATGATGAATGCGTTTGTTTAATTAAAATTGCTATTTTCGGGTCCTAAAAGTACGAAATAGCCAAATAGCTGTGACCAACTTGAATGTAGGTCATGTAGCGCTCGCTGGCTGCTGCCACGTTCTACCTAACATTTTATCCACGAGCTACCTAACCTATAAATGACATTGATTTTACATTCTGTGATTACTTCCTCACACACTGACTTAAGGCTCTTTCAAACAGGCGCGACACAAAGGCACCGCTCGTCGCGCGACGACCGGTGCCTTTGTGTCGCGTCGCGCGCTGGTCTGTACAAGCCTTTATTAATTGTAAAATTTGAGGAAATTCGTCTACTTTTACAATGTTTGTAAATATGTGAGCACCATGTATCTATCACATAATTAATTTATCTGTCGTTGCTTCATTTTTAATTCTTTTTACTTAGTGTGGTATAGTTATTTTATTTTAGGTGCATCGTCTTCACATATAATTAATTATTTAACTAATGTACCTACCTATACAAAATATTGTAAAACATTTTAAAAGAGCACCTAACGTTGGAATTTCTTGCCCATTCTTCTCCATACGAAAACTACCTTTTGGAAGGGGCGACTAGAATTTGTTTGTAATGATTTGACTTTGACCCATTTGGTCGGGGTAACCTAGCTTATAGATACTGCGACCAATTCTGCTCGCACGTCGTTGGTCACAGTTCCAACATAACCTAACCCGTTTGATCTGGATACCTTATCTTAGTTACTGCGACCAACTATGAGAGAAAAGGCCAGAAAGTAAAAAGGCTCAATTATTAAAATACTAACTTTTACCCGCGACTCCGCCCGCATGGATGTGGGAAAATATCCCACGGGAACGTACTACCGGGATTAAAGTACCCTATGTGTTAATCCACGTTATAAACTATCTGTGTGCCAAATTTCATCCAAATCCGTTCAGCTGTTTTTGCGCCAATCACCCTAACGCCCAGTAGGCCCGGGCCTAGGGCAACCAATCGTGAAAAAATTCACTGAAGATAACAAGAAATAACTCAAAGTACCTATATATTGACTGCCTTGTTGGTCTAGTGGTCGCAAGCGCTACTGCTGAGCATGAGGTCCTGGGTTCGATTCCCGGGTCGGGCAAAGTGTTATTAAGTTTTTCTATCTGAAATTTCTCAGTAGCAGCCCGTAGTCTGGATTTGTGCCCGGTTGATGGCAATAGGCTCGCCCCCTATTACATGGGACTTAAACATAACTGGCGAAATGTGGGTGTACCTGTACCTGCTACAGGGACACCTCTGCCCAACCCTTCGGGGAAACAAGGCGTGATGTTATGTTACCTATATATTCTAAACGTTCGCGCACATTATGGCGGGCCGCACTGCACCGCATCGTCTATCAATCTCTATATATAAAAATTAATTGCTGTTCGTTAGTCTCACTAAAACTCGAGAACGGCTGGGCTGATTTAGCTGATTTTGGTTTTGAAATGTTTGTGGTAGTCCAGGGAAGGTTTAAACGGTGGGAAAATATGGAAAAGATCACAAAAAAAAAATTAAGAAAATTCACGTTCTCATACATTTTGTGTGGATCGGCTTTTTTAACCGACTTCCAAAAGGAGGAGGTTCTCAATTCGTCTGTATGTTGTTTTTTTTTTTTTTTTTTTTTTTGTATGTTTGTTACGCGATTACTCCGCCAATTATGAATTGATTTTGATGATTCTTTTTTTGTTTGGCAGATCATACTTCAGAGGTGGTCCCATATAAATTTTATTAACTTTGCTTGGGTAGTTTTTGAGTTAGCTTCAATAATACGTATTTTTTCCCACTTAGTATGTGGATGATATGATAACTTCCTGTCACTGTTATTTACATAGCAGGTAGTGGTATTCGAATTTGTTTGGGGTAGGTACCACAACACTAAAAAGTGATAAATAAAAACTTTTTACAAAAAAAAAACAACCGACTTCAAAAAAAAAACACTACAAAGTGAAAAATCAAAAAATCAAAATCACAAAGTGAAAAATAACTTTAATTTCGGAAGTCGGTGACAAAGAACGAAAATTCAAAACCAAGACACCGACTTCCGAAATTAAAGTTATTTTTCACTTTGTAGTGTTTTTTTTTTGAAGTCGGTTGTTTTTTTTTTGTAAAAAGTTTTTTTGATATCTCGGTAGGTAGGTAGGGTAGAAATTTTAAAATCCTAAACATGCACATTCATTGACTGTTAGACGGAACGAAGTTTGCTGGGTCAGCTAGTAATAAATAAAAACCATTTAACCCTGAAACCTCGGAAAATATTATAAACCAGCAGCTTATTATAGTTAACAAAATTTCTGAACCGATTACGATAAAAGTTGGCAATACATTAATTATGTACCTTGTATATATGATAGGTGCTGAGTAAGGGGGCGGCTGATATTTACTACATGGACTGGGGCCTAGGGCGGCCAAGACGGCAAATCCGCCACTGGGTAGGTACAGACGCCAGCACATCAAGCTACCCGAAACTAGATAATTAATTGATTCAGGCGTGACCTTGCGAAAATCCATTATAAAATACAATAGACGTGGATATATTTAGTAACTTGTTTCGCTTAGCTATTTCTAAAGAGCCATAAAAAACTCCTGAAAGAATACCGGAAACATTACACTGTTGAACGAATTAAATACGAGTAGGTATGCCAAGGTCACCTTTGCTGCGATTGTTCGCCCCTTATCGCACTGATAACGGTCGCACTGATAACGGCGACACTATATAAGTGGGTTTCACGGGCGATAAGGCTCAGTGGCCACCTGACGCAAAAGCCCTGCCCCGCGACCTGGTAGCGGACCCTTGACCCCATCGCACCGGATACGAAGCCTCGGGTAAGCAGCATCCAGGTTACACGCAGCTTACTCGAAATAATAAGACTCTACAGATGTACACATACATCTGTTGTGTGGCGTGTGCTAGGTTAATATAGACACGTCACATAACTATACAGACACCCATTACTATACATGCATCCATACACAACACGCACGGGCGCGATGCGGGTCGCGACGTGCGTCTACACTGAGCGGTGTTACACTACAACACTTGCCGCTCAAACATACGTGACTGCCTACCCCTCAAACCGTAAACGGCTCGATCTGTAAGCGGGGCGAGGGGGAGACTACATATTAGACCTGTAGGGCGTCGAGCCGGCATCCCTGTCGCTGGTCGTTCTCGCTGGGCCTCCCCCAGGCAACTGGGGGTCTCACCTGGCGGGGACAGACCGCCGGGATGTCGTGAAGAAAGCGGCGCCAGGAGCTGGCGTCGTGGCGCGCCTACAGAAATATTCAGAGCAACCAATCACACCGACGCATTATTGCTTAACAATATGTGGTCGTTTCTATTAGCCGTTGTAGGCAAACATAATTGAGGGGCCCCATTTTTATGGGCCAACGTAAAGCCTCCGCGGGCGAAGGGCGAAGCCCTGACCCCGCTCGCCACGCCCCCTTGCGGGGGCGTCGCGACATCTATCGAGAAGGCTCAGTCTGCACTCAGCGCTCGGTGTGGCAACACGCCGTGTTCGAGTTCGCAACAAGTCCATCGTCATCCTGAGGATGCCTCGTTGAGAGGTGAAACATGTGTCGATTTCTTTCAGGAGTTTTTTATGGCTCTTTAGAAATAGCTAAGCGGAACAAGTTACTAAATATATCCACGTCTATTGTATTCTACCCGAAACTGTCGAATTTTCCCAATCAACTTTGAACCATATACTTCAGCGATAAAGTTGAACATCTATTAAATAAATTTGACAGATTGTAGTAGCTTGAAGTGCTGGCGTCTGTACATCCAGACAAAGGGACAAAAACTCTTCGTTCAGTTTCAATAATTAAAAAAAGTTTCCCTCATTAAAAGCGCAAACAATTTTTTAAGGATGAAAGCAGTCATCTGATAAATTCCCATTTCACAAATGTCTGTCGAAATATTTATAAGAAAGGGATTTAGCAAAATCAAATCCAAAAAATAAAACTGGTTAGTATCAAAACATTTATTAAACATCAAATGGTAAAAACACAGCCATTACAATTATAAATAATTATATAAATTGTAAAAGAAAAGCAAGATATATTTTTTTTCTTTATAAGAAGGTAGTAGAATATAAATGTAAATATTACAATAGTCCTGTCAGGGTTGGAAGGAAGACATCTTTTTATTTTTATTTCACCTGTTGTTGGTATATCCATTCAAAAAACACCTAATTTAAAAATAATAAGTAGGTACAATACACATTAATTACATAAACTCATTCACTCTCTTATTTTTTCATCAAAGAATAAATATTTGTTATAGTAGGTATTTATCAGAATAATAAATCATCCAACCCTGCTTTTTAAACTTAAGGCGTCCCACACACGGACGCGTCCCCGTGCAGGAGCGCGTTGCTCCGTTCAAGCGACCCGCGCAGGAGGGGTTTCAGTTCGTGCTACCCTATCGCGCGTGTTTTACATACAAATTGAGCGAATTGCATACATGATTGTTATTTAGATGTTGATGTTTTATATACCCCTATTATATGGGACTTGGCGATATATGGGTGTACTATTATCCATTAGGTACACCTCTGCCAAACCCTTCAGGAATTACAGGTGAGATGTTGGGGAAAAAGCTGCTAGGCTAAGCTGGAATTGTGCCGACCCGAACATGATGAAACGAGGGTAGATTTCGAACAGAATTTACCGATCGGCACAAGCCGGATATGTATAGTAATTGCTTCGGGTCGGTAGGTATAGCTGTTCAACAAACACTGCCGAATGTGCCGAACGAACATGTGCATGACGTCAAGTGTCAGCGCACACAGACTCTCAGAGAATCATCTCTTGCTCGCTATTTTGAACTCTATTTCAGTTGTGATCAAGTTCATTATCAATGGAAAACTCTTCGAGCTTTGCTGCTCGGTCTCATCTGACCCTAAAGATACTCCCTAACAAAATGTTCATGTATTAGTAGTTGTGTGAATGTAGTGAGCGTGTTGCTATTACAAAGGTTGTCACTGGTTGCGGCTGTGGAGACAATGCCTCTGAGGTAGTACCGGTCTGTGCCTCGTTCTGACTCGGGGAACGCTAACCCGCCGCCGCTGTCACCTCTGCATAGCGCTGTAATACCTGAAAAAAGAGGTTGAACGTCAAAAGTAATGATCATTTGGCTAGCCTTTTCCCAACTATGTTGGGGTCGACTTCCAATCTATCCGGATGCAGCTGAATACCTATATTTGACATGGAGTGACTGCTTAGACCTCCACGACCCAGTTACCGGGTAACACGATTCGATATCCCTTGGTAAGACTGGTTACACTTTCAGGCTTTTGACTACCCGTACCCAGCCCCGAATCTTGGGAGGGCAAACCGGGACACGTGCCCTGGGTGCCAACTTCAGGGGGGGACAAATTCAAGCTTAGCAGACAAGTGCATCACCCAGCACACCGCAACTTTGCAATAAATGAAACGCGCAGCACATGTAATCTTTCTATTTTTTTCTTTTATAGGTACAACAGTTTTAGCGGCCCTGTTGGATTGGCGCATTATCGTGCTGCCAAAATTACATTCTGAGAAAATTTGAATTTAGCGGGCTAACTTAGCGCATCTCCATAAAAGATTGGCGGCAGACGGTAGTATTTGCCCCGCATCAAAAAAGATCTAGATCTGGGGCTGCCCGTACCTACGTAACAACCGTCAAAGATCTACGAATGACATCCTGGACCGGCGGATTCGATTAATGTGCTTTCCGAGGCAAGAACCCCGTCTGAAAATTTTAGGGTTATAGTACGGTAGGCTGCACGTAACGACAGCTTGTACTGGTTTTTGGTAACAAAACCAGTACAAGCTAGCCTTATATACCTACTATTGAAATTCCTTACTACTGTAGCGGTATCCACACATACTTGGAACTCAAGTACCTAAGGCGAAAACGTAAGGGTAGCCCGCGAAATTCAAATTTTCTCACGTTTTTTGCAATTTGCAGGTCAGTATCATGTTGTATGTTGATCTAAATATGATTCGCGGCCGTAACAAATATGGCTTTAGAAAATTATAATCATTACGATCAGCAATAGAACTCCATAAGTTAGCAAAAGTGTCAAATGTCATGATTTCATGAAATCATAAAACCTGACGCTGACCTGCAAAATGCAAAAACGTAAGAAAATTTGAATTTCGCGGGCTACCCTGACGCTTCCCCCTTAAGAGGGCGCCCAATGGTCCCCTAGCGCCACTCCTTTAAAAAAATATTATCTCGTGACTGAGAAGGAATTATGAATAACGGCTAGTAAGGACCCTCGGTAAGTGTGTCTAGAATTTTCTAATACCTTTTGTAAAGTTTCATATTGAGACACGAAGCAACGAAATACGATCTTATTTTTTTGTTTGAAAGGGTATACTTTCAAGTTCGTCCCATCAGATCATGGGATCTTGGAGAAATCGAGGGAATTCTTCAAATATGAAAGGCACATCTATAGCGATTAGGTATTTTTGATGAACAGTTGACATAAGGATACTGTAACTTAGATCAATTACAAATCAACCCACTAAAAAGTGTAAAAAAACAAAAACCTTTTTTACAAAAAATACAACCGACTTCCAAACTACAAAGTGAAAAATTACTTTAATTTCGGAAGTCGGTGTCTTTGGATCAGTAGTTTAGTTTTTGACACCGACTCCGACAAAAAAAAAAAAACAGTTGAATTGAGAACCTCCTCCTTTTGGAAGTTGGTTAAAAACAGGTTTGCAAAGCAATAGTCCAATCGCTTAGTTATTTGCTGTTGTTGAAACTTAGCTAAAATAGCCGGTCTTATAATATTGAAAATATAGCGTGATGAAAGTTACTATATCTGCAATATCCTAACCTCGCGTTACCACAGGTAGTGTTTGCCAGAAGTCGCCACTAAACAGAACTGTAACACCACCCATCTTGTCTTGATTCCATCACACTATAGGTACAGTGCGAGTCTTTATAATATGCACATATCAAAATGAATCTATGCTTAATTTTAACGACGGTTTTTTTTTTCTTTTTTAAAGGTAGGTATGTAGGTCTTATTGAGAAATATTACGATTATTGTAAAAAATTGTGAAAAAAAAACAGATTTTTGCAAAAAAAAAAAACATGTTTATTTTCAATTGAGGGTAGTTTTTTTTCCACAATTTTCATTTTATGAGGACGCCTAATTACTTCCAATCATTATGGAGTTTCTTTAATCGCGATAGATCATTCAGTTTAAAAGTTACACTGAGGTCAAAGTAGCGAATAATTAAAAAAAAAAATCCATATTATAAATTTTTTTAAATTTTTTTTCTGCGATAAAAATTAAGCAATTTCGATACCTATGTGCACATAATAAAGACTCACACAGTAGAATCTCTACCACATTCTACCAAAAGTTCTATACTACGTTAGGCCAGCTCAAGGTCAAAGTGTTACCTTAAATGATTTTATTTCTGTAAGCAGGTTTGTACAAATATTTTTACACGTCAATCATATTTTAAAAACTAGATGAGTTCGGCGTTTCCTATCTGACTACTCTGAGAAGAAAGGCCGAAACAAACTCAGAGGTCACAGTCTCTTTTAAAGTCCAGCCATAATCTTGGTCAGATCATGTGAAGGCCATGTGGATTGGTGTCTGAAGTGGTCTTTTGAGGAAAGCACCACACAGATTGAGAGGGCCTGTCCAGTCAGTGCACGCATTTGTCAGTTATCCTGCAGCTCAACTCAGAATTGAAGGAGCTCAACGATTCGACGAACAATAAGTACCAAAAAAAGGACATATGGGTGGGCCACATTAGCGATGTGACGAGTCGGAATTTTTTGGACTCGAGTTACTCGAGTTGATATCGCTACTAACTCGAGTCGCAACTCGAGTTGACTCGACTCGGTGCCTGTAGAGAGCGTATACAGATGTGCGAGTCGACTCGTAATGAGTCACTCGAGTCAGACGATTTGCAACTCGAGTTGACTCGACTCGGTGCCTGTAGAGAGCGTATACAGATGTGCGAGTCGACTCGTAATGACGTAATGTATTGTATTGTAGTGTAGAGCTCGAGTCAGACGATTCGCAACTCGAGTTGACTTGTTGCTTTTCTTTTTATAAAATGTTAAAATATAAGTCAAAATAAACATTTACCGCGGTTTTTTACTCGCAATTCTGATCGTGACCGAGCGCCCCGAACGAGTAACGCAATTTACGACGCAACACGCATGCTATTGCTATTTCACTCAGCTCACATCGAGTAGAGCGAGAAGTGAATCATGCAATGCAATAGGCATCATCACGGCGCGCGGCGGGTGAGCGCTCGGGTTGCGCGGGCTCAGATCGATCGACCGAGTTGACTCGAGTTGGTAAAAATTTTACTCGAGTTGACCCGTTTGCGATTTGGCTCGAGTTACTAGTGTTAAATAACTCGACTCGCCCATCACTAGGCCACATCTTAACGTACGGTCGACTGTAGGTACCTACGATATCTTCATTTTTTTACTCACCATTCGCATAGCCTGCGCAAATCTTATCGCTGGTGATGTACTCTCTGAAGTCAGGTGGAGATGCTGTGATGCATTCCTCAATGTCCACGTAAGGCAGATCAACGACCTTGAGGATTTGGGAGGCCTTGCCATTTTCTGCTGTGAGGCCCCAACCGGCCACCTAGAACAAAATAAAATACAAATACTATACATATTAATATCATCCCTGTTTCTTGGTAGTGTAGCGGTTACACCGCCACATACAAACTACGCATCAAAGACATGACGTCACACAAATCCTGCATCGCGCAGTTAGAGTTTACCGAGCGATCGACATACATACAAGATTTCAACTTCCAAAGGATGGGCAGTTGCACGCCAGACACAACAACCGTCTGGTCGGAGGATCCTCCCAATTTTAGGGGTATGAGGAACAGGGTGTAAAGTTCACTCATCCACCATGGAAAAGGGAGGATCCTCCGACCAGACGGGTGTTGTGTCTGGCGGGCAACTGCCCATCGGTTGGAAATTGAAATCTTGTATGTATGTCGATCGCTCGGTAAACTCTAACTGCGCGATGCAGGATTTGTGTGACGTCATGTCTTTGATGCGTAGTTTGTATGTGGCGGTGTAACCGCTACAGTAGAATTGTATAATTTATCTTCTATATCTGTAAAACAAAGTCGGGTTGATTACACAATTTATAACTCAAGAACGACTGGACCGATTGTATGATGTTTGATTTGGCTCAGTAAAGTAAGTTAGGTGCTCGTGGCTAATTAATAATAGCCGCACGGATCGATCAATCAGGTTAAGCTACGCTTGCCGAGGTTGGTCCGTGAATGGGTGACCATCTTTACATACAGGTGCTGTACACTCCTCCGTGCCTCGGAAAGCACGTTAAGCCGTTGGTCCCGGCTGTCATTCGTGGATCTTTGACAGTTGTTACGGGTCGTCAGAAGCCCGAAAGTCAACCATTCTTACAAGGGTTAAAACACAGAAAAAATTCACGAAACAAAATTTAATAATTAATTCATTAGGTAGGTAGGTAGGTAGGTAGGACGTGTGTGGATAGCCCGGAGGACACGGTGGAGCAGACGGTGGAGATCTGCCCGGCTTGGGCGGGGCATCGCCGTGTCCTCGTGGAGGTGATCGGCGGCGGTGATCTCTCGCGTCCGGACCTGATTCGGGCCATGGTACGGAGCGAGAGGAAATGGGAGGCCGTCACCTCATTCTGCGAAGCAGTAATGCTCGCGAAGGAGGCGGAACGCGTGAGGGATAGGCAAATTTCGCGCCCTCGTGCTCCTAACCGCCGCAGGAGACGCCCTGGGCGTCGGGAATCACAGGCAGATTTCCGGCCACCGTAGGCGCGGGCTTGCGGACGGTGAGCAATGGGTAGCTCGCCGTCCGGTAAGGACCAAGCCCGGGTCGACGGCACGTTGTGTTCCACGCGCGCCTCAAAGAGATGTCAGCAGAATTGACGGAGTCCGCTAGGGCCAATGCCTGCCAGGGCTGCGAATATGGGCCAAAAGGGAAATCGTGGCCCCCGGCAACAGGGCAACCGAAGGAACACGGGTGGGTTTTAGTCAGTAAGAGTCTGACACGCCCTCCCGCTCCACCCAGAGCGGGAGAAGTTACTTGATAATTACCCCAAACAAAAAAAAAAAACTTGTTAGGACGTAGGTAGTTACGTAGGTACATGTATTTAATTAACGTTACAGAACTTAACCTGGCACAGACCTGGCGAAGCGCAGTGCAGCGCGGGTTTTTCAGGCCAAACAAAATGAACGTTGCGTCTGTTTAACAATAAAGTCGAAAATACAAAATCTTAATTGCGTACGTCCGCGTTAATTATCTCTTAGACAAAATTTTATTAATTTATTTTCATATTTGTAGGCGCCTGCAACTTATGTGTCCGTATCACGCACTTCATGCGACAGATTGCCAAACGTATTTTTCAGGCGCAAGGTTGATATTTGTTCGACAGTTAAAATCGCGCTGATAACCATTTCTGTGTCAAACTCAAACTCAAAGCATTTATTTCAATTAAACCATTTACAGGCACTTTTGAATTGTCAAGGAATCGGTCAGTCAGAAATAGGTATGAAGCTAGTTGCCCATTCCAAAGCGTAGTAGGTACCTATGGAGAAGAACGGGCAAGAAACTCCACGGACACTCTTTTAATAAAATGTCTTCTTTTAAGCGACATTTACCTTCCCCAAATTTCCTGGCTGCAGCTGGCTCCTGTCGAATTTAAAGCCAAAAGATAAGCAGATCGGTCTAACGAACGGGTTGTATACGAAGTCATTCTCCAGGATTAGAACTGCGATGTCATCTTGAAAGTTCGCTGCACCGCCTTGGAAGCGGGCTGGGATCTTAATTTCTTTGACCTGTGGATCATAAATGTCCTTTAATTATGCCTAAAGGTTCATTAGAATAAAAAGCCAGCGTTAAGCGCACAGACAATTTGTACGCAAACTCCGCCCCCATACACTCCACCACTCCACTATGTGCTAAACGCTAACACATCAGTAATAAAGTTGAATATCGCGTGCGCTCTTTGGTCGTGTTCGAGCACGGAACTAAATGTCGTAAGTCTCAATTCTTATTTCGTTTATAACTAAAGTAATAATTGATCTAGAGAAAAATATCTTATATTTGGACAATAAACTATATTTCATTTCTGTCAATAATTATTTTAGACGTAAAAGCCGAGTAATTTTGTTTCTGTTTCAAATAATCTTTAGAAAAGACAAGATTTTCGAATAAGAATCGAGCGAAAATGTTCCAATTACGTAACTGTCTTATATTCGGAAAGAAAAAGATCCAATAAATCATATACTAAAATTTTGATTGTAGGCGTGACTTTTTCAGAATATTAATGCAAATTAACATACAATTTAGGGATTGCACATCGCATTGTAAAATTGCACCAAAGCACATTAGGAGTCGCGTCGGGCCGCGCAGTAACGCAGTAATTGTTTCAAACAGATTCTAATTTCGAATTTGAATTTGGTACAAACTATTTAAGAGCCTATACTCAAATTCACTTTTTATCTCGCTCGCACCATACTGCTCGCGGACTAAGTGAGAGCGAGACAGAGTGGGGTGCTAGCGGCTCCGAGGCGCCAATAATTTAGGTAATTGCTTTTTACGGCAAAAATAACGGTAATTTAAAAAAAATAAAAAACATAGGTGCTGCTTTATAGTTAGTTCAGTTATTATGCAAAGTTTCATGATCTAATTTGAAGTATTTTTTGAATACCAGCGGTTTATTGTTCGGTTTGGAGGTGACTTTGGATTTTTTTTTTTTAGAGAAAATTTTAATGGAATCGTGTTTTCGTTTTTTTACTTTAACATATATTTATTTTAAAATTAATGCTGCAGTATTTTCGATATAACGGAGGATCATGCAAAGCCATTTGAGGTAGTATAGGCCCTTAAGGTTACTTTAAGGAACTTACATCTGACTTCTGCGCGTGCACATCTCGGTGGTTATTCCAAGGGCGGTAGATCTTACCAGCTGCCACCGCGAACTGAGAGGCAGGCAGTTGTTTAGTGACATCGTTCCAGAAACAATGGGCAGCTGGAATCAATCAATTGTGAATAAAATTATTAAAATCACAGGGTAGGTTCGTGGAGGCGATCGGCGGCGGTGATCTCTCGCGTCCGGCCCTGATTCGGGCCATGGTACGGAGCGAGAGGAAATGGGAGGCCGTCACCTCCTTCTGCGAAGCAGTAATGCTCGCGAAGGAGAAGACGGAACGCGTGAAGGAGAGGCAAAATTCGCACCCTCACGCCCCTAACCGCTGCAGGAGGAGACGCCCTGGGCGTCGGGAATCGAGAGCCGATTTCTAGCCACCGTAGGCTCGGGCTTGCGGACGGTGAGCAATGGGTAGGTCGCCGTCCGTTAAGGACCAGGCCCGGGTCGACGGCGCGTTGTGTTCCACGCGCGCCTCAAAGAGATGTCAGCAGAATTTACGGGGTCCGCTAGGGCCGATGCTTTCCGGGGGTGCGAAGAAAACCGATAGGGAGATCGTGGCCCCCGGCAACAGGGCAACCGAAGGAACACGGGTGGGTTTTAGTCAGTAAGAGTCTGACACGCCCTCCCGCTCCGCCCAGAGCGGGAGAAGTTATTTGATAATTTCCCACCCAAAAAAAGGTTAGTTAAGGTTAGGTACTTGCATTAAAGACTGCAGAGGTAGCAATAGCTGAATGTGTCAGTGGGCCGGCCATGTCTGTCAATGGACCCAGTAGTGGATCCAGGGGAGGGCTAAGGGGCTTAAGCCCCCCAAAAGCGCCCCCTTAGCTACGGCCCTGGGTCGCCCCCTAGATATATTGAACAGACGACCTTAAAAACGCTGCTGGGGCAGACTAGATGTGAAAAGCAGACAACCGGGTTGTGGTGTAATTTAAGAGAGGTAGGAGTCTTATCGTAACGAAAAAAGGTACAGACGCCAGCACCACAAGTTATTACAATCTGTCAAATTTCTTTAATAGATTTTCAACTTTATAACTAAGTTATAAGGTTTAAAGTTGATTGGGAAAATTTGACAATTTCGGGTAGCTTGATGTGCTGGCGTCTGTACATGAAATGAATCCTCCTCATAATACTACTCTTGTACTGTATTTATATTTTCTGAATGTCCCTCGGGAATCATCGCATTTCCGAATACAAACGAATGCTAATTTCCATGTCCATCAATCATTAGATTTATCGTGTATAATAATTTGAATTCAGAACTAAGTACTTTATTGTTGTTGTTTTGATTTTTGTGTCAACTGTATAGAGCTGTAAAACTATTTTCCTGTCTGTCGTGCCTGCGACTTTAGCAGCTTTCCTACCATTTTTTTAAACAAATTACATTAATTAAAAGAGTATTAACAACTCTATATACTTCCAAGTCGATTAAGAGCGTCCGGTCTGCACCAAGTGCAAAGGGCAACTGATAGAAATCCGACAACTGACGAAACACGAAGTTTGCCGAGGAATATTAAGAAAATATTTTGTCTGTACCATAGATGTGAATGGACCACTTACCAGAAATAACAAGCTTGTTGGAAACGAGAGTTCCGCCGCAGATCTGCATGTAAGGTTTCGAGTTCTTCCGGTAGATGCCGACGTGCCACGGCAGCTCTCCTCGCTTAGCTGATCTGCCACCCATCATGAGGTCTACGCCATTTGGAGTTACTCGGCCACACTCTGAGGATAAAGAGTTTATTAAAAAACAAATTATTAAAAAAAAACAAAAAACCCGACTGCAAAAACTCATAACTAAAAACAACCGACTTCCAAAAAACACTGCAAAGTGAAAAATAACTTTAATTTCGGAAGTCGGTGTCTTTCTTTGGTTTTGAATTTTCGTTTTTTGTCACCGACTTCCGAAATTAAAGTTATTTTTCACTTTGCAGTGTTTATTGGAAGTCGGTTGTTTTTTTTTTGTAAAAAGTTTTTATTTTTTACTTTTTAGTTGTGGTACCTACCCCACACAAATTCGAATACCACTACCTGCTATGTAAATAACAGTGACAAGAAGTTATCATATCATCCACATACTAAGTGGGAAAAAGTACGTATTATTGAAACTAACTCAAAACTATCGAAGCAAAGTTAATAAAATTTATATGGGACCATTTCGAAAGCATACCCTTTCAAACAAAAAAAAATTTCAAAATCGGTCCACAATTGACGGAGAAATCGGTGGACATACATAAAAAAAACATACGCGACGAACATATAACCTCCTCCTTTTTGGAAGTCGGTTAAAAAGAGAAAAACAAGCATTAAAATCTATCAGTTATGAGTTTTTGCAGTCGGGTTTTTTGTTTTTTTAATAATTTGTTTTATTTCAAACTTTTTAGTTTTACATACATAACATACATAACATCACGCCTTGTTTCCCCGAAGGGTTGGGCAGAGGTGTACCTGTAGTAGATACACCCACATTTCGCCAGTTATGTATTAAGTCCCATGTAATAGGGGGCGAGCCTATTGCCATCAACCGGGCACAAATCCAGACTCCGGGCTGCTACTGAGAAATTCCAGATAGAAAAACCCAATAACACTTTGCCCGACCCGGGAATCGAACCCAGGACCTCATGCTCAGCAGTAGCGCTTGCGACCACTAGACCAACAAAATAAAAAAATAATAATAAAATATATAAATATGTATATATATTTGGAATTGACTCATTACTAACTTTTATTTGATACCAATAATGTTGTGTTTTTTTTTAAACCTACCCCTCCCTTTTTTTGTATTTGCAGATACAATATATACATATTATATAGCCTATGTCACTTCCACTATTAAGACGAACCTAACGACACCTTATATGTTAAAATCCATCAAGCCGTTTAGGCTACAGAGCGTGCCAAAGAAATAGACATACATACAAACATACTCTCGAAAAACATTACCCTCCTTTTGGGGCAGTCGGGTAAAAAGACTGATTAACGCTTTTAGGCAGTGTGATGAGAGAGAGGTCTGTTATTTTATCAATAGTGTTATTCTGCAAAGATCGCTTAGGACTTTGAACATGGTATTGTATGTTCAGTCAGCAAAATATTTTTTTTATCAAATTGATACACTCCGTCAATTTTCCAGCTCTATACCCTAATTGCGTAATACACGATCAATCACAATCTGTTTCGATTTGAAACAGATTGCTAATTCCATTGCTTCATAAGTTGGAAAAAATAAATCTGCTTAAAAACGTAAATAACGCAATGAATGTTGTTGAACTGTCAAAATGAAACAAATTAGGCATAATCGTTTATTAAAATAAGTTACGCAATTAGGGTACAGGGAAGAGATGAAGCTCTACAGGTTGTATAGCTCCATCTCTTTCTCCCACTGAAGTAATATTCAAATAATACTGCTTTATGAGCTGGTGGTAAGCCCCCCTGGTCGGGATAAAAAAGAGAAAACGAATTTTCCTAGACATGACACCTAGCTAGATCAATTTTTCGCCCCCGTAAACCCCTATATTGCAATCAATCTGGTTGCCCTAGGCCCGGGCCTCTTTAACCTTAGGAAAAATCCGCCACTGATTACAAATATTGCACATTTAATAGGGAAAGATGGTAATATAGCCTTTTCATACAAATGTCAACGAATGACAGTAATTTGTGATTTCAATAGACGTAGGCACATTTATGAAATCCTTGAATTTATCCACTGTGAAATGTGAATCAATAAGAAAGGTACAGTACAAACAAATATGTTCTTAATGTCCCTCGGCAAACCTCGTGTTTCGTCAGTCGTCGGATTTCTATCAGTTGCCTTTTGCACTTGGTGCAGACCGGACGCTCTCAATCAACTTGGAAGTATATAGAGTTGTTAACACTATTTTAACTTAATGTAATTTATTTAAAAAATGGGAGGAAAGCCGCTAAAGTCGCAGGCGCGACAGATAGGAAAATAGTTTTACAGCTTTATATAGTTCACACGGAAACCAAAACAAAACAACAGTAAAGTATTTGGTTCTGAATTCAAATTATTACACACGATAAATCTAATAATTGATGGACATGGAAATTAGCATTCGTTTGTGTTCGGAAATCCGATGATACCCGAGGGACATTAAGAAATACTGTACACTTCTGCGGCCTGCCCATTACGACCACCGTTAGCTATAAGATACTTCTCACCACCAACAGTATCTTTAATCAATAATAATGATATTTTTTCCGTTCTCAGTCAAACCTGGGGAGCAGACCGGGATGTTGTCCCAGTTTCCGTCGATGCATCTCATAAAGGGGAGGGCGCCGGCGGAGTAGTAGTTCGGGCTATTGCATTCGGGCCTCACGACTGTCCCCGAAGGTTCGTAGGCGTTGCAGGCGCGGCGGCCCTCGATGGAGCCGGTGACGAGGCAGTGGTAGTCGACCGATGGGTTCTTGTCTAGCTTGCAGAAACCTGGAATATAGGAGGTGATGTATTAGTATGACAAATGGGAACAGCGTTTGAATTTTAATGCAGTAGTCGAGGACAGACCGAAGTGTAATCTAATTTGTCATTGCTTCATTTTTAATTCTTGTTATCTATTGTGGTAATTTTATTCTATACACATATAAATATTTAACTAATGTAGGTACCTATACAAAATATTGCAAAACATTTTAAAAGAGTAACTAACGGTGGAGTTTCTTGCCCATTCTTCTCCATACGAAAACTACCCTTTGGAAGGAGGGACTAGAATCAATTCTATTATTTTGTAAATTTTAACGTTCAATGGCTATTTGAAAGAAATTATTTGACTTTGACTTTGTAGAATTATACGCTTTTTACCGAGTATTTTTTTTTAATCTAAACCGGCCCCATTATAGCTACTTTAAAATAAAAATGACTGTATTTTTGGAAACTTTCGCAGAATCAAATATACATGCGCATTGGTAGCGTACCATGCATACATTTAAAATCATTAATGAATGTACCAATATTTTGTAATTACTTTACAGGTAGTACTAAACATTACACACTCTATCAAAAGCTTCGCTTTAGTCAACAACCCTGTTAGCCTCGCATTCAAGGGATTTTAGAGATTATTAGTGTAAGAAATATCTTTCAATACTTACGGACGCATTTTGGAATAGAATCAGACCATAATCCATCGAGGCAGAAAACTATTTCGGTTCCCAAGACTCCGTAGCCAGGTAGACAACTGACGGTCAGCTTTAGTGACTCGAAGCTCTCACCGGGTTTCGCGTCTGGAGCGTTCGTTATTACGAAGTTACCGTTCTCAGGGTATGCTGGCAGGACACACTTCCCTGATTGTTTTGGCCTGAAATTGTGGATCTAGTAAGTATATGGATTACATACATCGTCTGCCTAGCTTCTTGCTAACTATGTTGGAGTCCGTTTTCTAATGTTTTCCTTGCTAATAAGTGTCTAAGTCTTCTTAGGAAAGAATCAAACAGATTTGAGTGGACCTATTAAGTTAGGTTAGTTTGTCGGTAATCGTGTAGCTCAACTCTGAACTTAAGCAACTATGTTGAGGTCGGCTTCCAGTCTAACCGGATTCAGCTGAATACCGTTATTTTACATGGAGCGATTGCCTATCTGACCTCCACATTTCCACGACCCAGTTACTCAAACATCAATTCAAATATTGATCGATAATAATCCAAATAATATATATTCCTTACCTGTTAGTTTTTTCTGCTGGTTTTCGCAGCTGTTTGTTGTCCGGTTCATCTGCTCCATCTACACTCATCCGTTTCTGTTTGACAAAGCAACATAAATTATTACACCAAGCATTGTTCTCTTGTCTTGGTTCCTGACGGAGCACCACAACACCATCTCCATTATTAGATCAGCTATATGACACCATAGTACAAATTTCTGCCGCTAAGGCACAAGGGACGTAAAAGCTGCTTAGCAATAAGGCTAAGGGCACGAAGTCAGTGGGCGCGGGGTGGCGGCGCACAGTGGGCTGGGATTACAAGGTTGGGTCTTAAGAGATCAAATGTATTTTTTTGGTATCTAGGCATAAATATAAAACGTTTTTATTCTTTGACTTTTTTAATTTAACGAGTACTTTCGGAGATATAGCCATATCAAATTTGTATGAAGAGTCATGTTATTTTAGTTAAGCAATTTATTCCAATTAAATTGAAATTGAAAATAATGTATTCTAAACGGCCTGAAAACCTCAATACCTACTTAGTTCTTTAAAAAAAAAACAATGTTCGACATTTTCCACTACCATAGGTAGGTATGACGTAATTTGTTTTGAGACTTATTTCCGGGAATCAAGGGATAAGAGTGCCCGAGCGCAACAACAAGTTATGACGTGTCATAACGTGATTGGTGCAACGATATGGTATCTACGGAATGTTCGGTTGCATTCAAACGTACTTCAGTGTTCTATTACCCACCATAATAGACGCACTACCCCCCCCCCCCCACACATTCATTACTTACTTACTTATTTGTTATTTTGTATTTGTGAAAATGTTTGAAAATTTTGTGACAAACCTTGATCTTTTCGTTATTTTAAAAAACAGTGGCAGTATTAAAAATAATTACAGTTTGTGTAGTAAGATAAGGTCTAAATTTTTAGTCGAATTAAGTGATGATCACGAAAAGACCTTATAGGTAGTTGTTTTGTGCAAAATTTTGTTATAATTTAAATAGAAGATGGGAAAACGCTTATCGTAAAGAAAATATATTCAGAACTAAAAATAGTGAATGGTTACAAGAAAATATAATATGGCCAGACTTTATTAAGTGTTTAATAGGCAGTAATGAAGATCAACCAGCACCGAGTACATCAACTCAGTATGTATCACCATCAAAAGTTTCTGTCGGTGTCTCCATCGAACAAAGCCCAAGAAAACCTTTTTGTGAATTAGCGTCTAAACAGAAAAGACGTGCAGAAAACTTTCATTTATCTTCGGACGAAATAAAATATGCATATTTTGAGCAGTTGAAAGCGGATTGGAATGAGGAGGTTGCTAAAATACTAGAACATTTACTAAAAAACGCGCCTAGTTCTTAACCTCTATGGTGGTGTGGAATAGAGAACAAAATTTGAAATTGCGACCAAATCGCAGAAAATCGCAACCCGAGAATAGGCGCTAAAATAGGACAAATATACGTACTATGCATACGTAGAGTCAATTTTTTGAGAAAATTTGAGAATTTCGAGATTTTCACATTTTTTTCTTTTGCTTCATACAAAAATTACTTTGGATATTTATAACTCCGAAAATACTAAGTTATCTGAACAACCCTCATAGAAATAATTACTTATAATCGATAGATAAATCCAACACAATATTTAAAATTTCAGAAAAAGAAACTTTTTTTTTTAAAATGCTAAGTCCTTTACCGGCCCGTTTCAGCCCACCGTGCGGCGGCGGTGGCGCGGGGAGCGGCGCGTTTCAATACATAAATTTATATGGAACTGATGTCGATGGCAGCGGCACGGGGGGCGAGAACAGTTCCATATAAAACTATGCATTTGAACACGCCGCTGCCGCCACGCGCCCGCTGACTTCGAGACCGAGGCCTAAGGCCGTATTCCCGACGGCAGCAGACAGCGGCGACAGCGGCGTGTGCATAGTTTTATATGGTACTGTTCTGGCTCCCCGCGCCGCTGCCGCCGAGAATTCGGCCTAAGGCCTCGGTCTCGAAGTCAGCGGGCAGCGGGGCGGCGGCGGCGGTGGCGCGACAACGCATAGTTTTTAACTGACTTCCAAAAGGAGGAGGTTCTCAATTCAACTGCATGTTTTTTTTTTTGTATGTTTGTAACGCGATAACTCGGCCAATTATGAATTAATTATAATGATTATTTTTTTGTTTGGTAGGTAATACTTCAGAGGTGGTCCCATATAAATTTTAATAACTTTGCTTGGGTAGTTTTTGAGTTAGCTTCAATAATACGTATTTTTCCACTTAGTATATGGATATCTTAAGTTCCTGTCACTGTTATTTACATGGCAGATAGTGGTATTCGAATTTGTGTGGGGTAAATACCACAACTAAAAAGTGAAAAAAAAAACTTTAATTTCGGAAGTTGGTGTCTTTGGTTTTGAATTTTCGTTTTTTGCCACTGACTTCCGAAATTAAAGTTATTTTTCACTTTGTAGTGTTTTTTTTTGGAAGTCGGTTGTTTTTTTTTTTATATATGGAACCGCTCGCTCCCCGCGCCGCTGTCTTCGAGGGCAGTTACATATAAATCTATGCATTTAAACGCGCCGCTCTCGCCGTCCCGCTGTCCGCTGACTTCGTGTCCGCGGCCTAAGTGTTTTGAGAGTAGAAGTTTGAAGGATATGACTACAATACAACACTATCATGGATATAATTCTCAAAATGTACTATGTGACTGACAAACACACTTCAGACTGAGACATTTCGTCTCCGGTATTGACCACTTACCATGATCCTAATCGCCTGCCTGTACACCAGAACAAAAACAAACAACACGATCACTGCCAAAAACGCCGTTGCGGTCAGAAACTTGATGAACGCAGCCGCCACACCCGCGATGGAACTGTTAGGCGGGCCTTGTCTTTGTTGGGGAGTCATCGGGGGAATCAGGGTAACTGTCTCAGTAGTTGGTAGCTGGGTTGGTACCAGCCAATTTCGCAGTCTGGATGGCAGCATCCAGGCTGCTAAATCGGCCGCTGAAAAGGAAGAAACCATCTTTTACTAAGTTATTTCGTGTGAATTGAAAAAAAAATGAGTTTAAAAAACTAGCCAAGTGCGTGTCGGACCACGCACAATGAAGGGTTCCGTAGTTAGGATGAATTTATCCAAAAATCAAACTTAACTTTGTAGTTAAAAAACATGTTCTCCCATACGGAATGTATGGGAGAACATGTTTTTTTCATTTTTGCAACTGCAAAGTTAAGTTGGTCGATTATTACTCGTTAACTTGTAGAGCCTACTTAGCTGTGATAGTTTTCCTTTTAATTTCGTTATATAAACTACTGCTGTGATTTTTTTCACACATCCAAAACCAACCATTTAGCTGGCGGGGAGGGTACACTTGACTCTAACAAAAAGTTGCACTTTAAAGCTTAATATTTCGCAAACGGATCTCTGAATTCAAAAATGGTTTTAACACACTCACAATGTTTTTGAAAGGCCTTTCCAACGATACCTCACACTAAGGGATAGAAAATAAAAAAAATAAACATCCCTACTTTACGTGTAGGGGAGGTACCCTAAAATTTAAATACTAAGAGTCTCGGAGCTAGACCGTGGACAGACAGACAGACAGACGGACATGACGAAACTATAAGGGTTCCTTGTTTACTACGGAACCCTAAAAACTGTAATCCGACTACGGAAAAATAAAAGTGATTATGTTGCGAACTTACTGTGAATCATCATCAGTGATGTTTCTACGCTTGAGTTCGCCGGCCTGGGCCGCGCACCCCGCAGAACCACTGCCATGGGCACTCCCACCCTTGTATGCGCCGTGCGTACATTGGAACCGCTTCGGTTGCCATCTGTGGGAGAAAAGTTGGTTAATTAACTTCGTGACAATAGATTCATAAGATTTCTCAACTCTTTGTATTTTTAACCGAGTTCAAAAAAAAGGAGGAGGTTCTCAATTCGTCGGGATTTTTTTTTTTTTTTTTTTATGTATTTTCCCCTATTACTCGAAGACGGCTGGACCGATTTGAAAAATTATTTTTTTGTTTGAAAAGGTATACTTTCAAGTTACCCATTGTCATTTGGTCACGATCTGATGATGGGATCTTGGAGAAATCGAGGGAACTCTTCAAATATTATAGGCACATCTATAGCGATTTAGGTATTTTTGATGAGCAGTTGACATAAGGCTATTGTAACTTAAATAAATTAAAAACCAAATCACAAAAAGTAAAAAAAAAACTTTTTTACAATAAATACAACCGACTTCCAAACTACAAAGTGAAAAATAACTTTAATTTCGGAAGTCGGTGTCAAAAAACTAAAATACTGATCCGAACATAAATGTAGGGAACAGCTGATATTTTTTAATAACCTGCTGTTTCATGTAAAAGTGCAATACCTTCGCGGTCAAAATGTATGGAACAGCTGATTTATTTTAAATAACCGACGAAAAATGTCAACCCAGGGGTTTCAGAATCCGCAAGAGGAGACGCCAAGGGCGTCGGGAATCGCGAGCCGATTGCCGGCCACCGTAGGCGCGGGCTTGCGGACGGTGAGCAATAGGTAGCTCGCCGCCCGATAAGGACCAGGCCCGGGTCGAACGGCGCGTTGTGTTCCACGCGCGCCTCAAAGAGATGTCAGCAGAATTGACGGGGTCCGCTAGGGCCGATGCCTGCCGGGGTTGCGAATAAGGCCAAAAGGGAAATCGCGGCCCCCGGCAACATGGCAACTGTTAAGAATTTATATTATTTACTATTTATAAACTGTTTATGTTTTTATTGTGTTCATTCATATCGACCAGGCTGAGTTAGTCGATTACTAAATTAATAATACTTTTTGTAAGTTTGCAACAATGTAATAAAAAAGGGGGAGCTCGATGGAGGACAAAAGGTTGGATCGATGGCCATTGATTTTGTATTGATTTTGAAAAGCTTTATTGGAAAATATAGGATTGCAGAACACTTCAATTCAATATAGTGCGTTTTATTTTAAAACAACTGAAGGAACACGGGTGGATTTTAGTCAGTAAAAGTCTTGACACGCTCTTTCGCTCCAGCCAGAGCGGGAGAAGTTATTTGATAATTTCCCACCCAAAAAAAAAAAGAAAAAAAAAGAGGTTCCAGAATCATGTACTGAACAGTTGTAACAGTTTTCGCGTCGATGTGGGATGCCAGCCTGTATAGTACCATACTGCGACGCAGAGGCGGCCTAAGGCGTGGGCGACGTGGCCCACCGCCTACGGCCTCGCGGTCCGAGGGGCCTCGCACACCTCGAAGGTTTATGCATTACATAAAAGCCGAGAACGCGTCGAAAAAATGCAACTCTTACTAAAACGATAAATATTTTGACATGAGCCCTCCAGGAGGGATCCTGGCAAAAAAAAGTGTTAAAGCTTAATATTACGCAAACTTGACCTTGTGAAGGCCGCAGGAATCCGCTGGATGCGGAAAGCACAGAATCGGTCGAAGTGGCGGTGCTTGGGCTCTCCCAAGCACCGCCACTTCGACCGATTCTGTGCTTGTGCCTATGTCCAGCAGTGGACGTCTTTCGGCTGAAATGATGATGATTACGCAAACGGATACCTGAATAGAAAATTAATGGTTTTCACAGACCCGCAATATTTTTGAACGGCCTATCCTATATTAACTTGACCTATACCAAAAAATTTGACAACTGTTCAACTGTTTTTTTTTTTCGTCTTCTTGTGCCACCAGTGGGCCTCGCGAAATGTACCTCGCCCACATCAAATTTTTGTCTTGCCCCGCCACTACCGCGACGCTGACGTCAACGGCGCGTACGCGACTGACATCAGCGTAAGAGGAATTCAGGCCTTTTTTTTTTTGTTTGGGAAATTATCGTATAACTTCTCCCGCTCTGGGCGGAACGGGAGGGCGTGTTGGCCTCTTACTGACTAAAACCCACCCGTGTTCCCTCAGTTACCATGTTGCTAGGGGCCACAGTATCCCTTTCAGACTTTCCCGCGACCCCGGAATTCAGGGGGCCTACCAACAGCTCAAAAGCAATATTATTTATTATTAGCAATAATACTGTTTTATGAGCTGGTGGTAGGCCCCAGGTCTTACATTCAATTATTCGGATCAGTACAAAATCGGTCAAGTGCGAGACGGATTCGCGCACAGAGGCATAATAATCTTTTCACTCCTCTTGCTCAAAAAGGCCGTCATTGTAGAGTACCAGAGCAATCTTTATTCTTATGTAGAATAATCATGATTATGGACTCGACTTATTACTGGTTCACAAAAAAAAAGAACATTTTATTTTTGAAAATGGAACTAAATTCGACTATCTCTTCAGTAAAATGCGTGCATTGCGTTGCGGCTACAGAAAAAATAAAAAAGGCATCAATGGCGCGAAATCTTTAAAAAAAATCTCTAATTAAGAATTGAATTGGTGACCGTAATATAAGTAATTTACAACAGTGAAAATGTCATCATCTAGTGGGAAGGAACATCTTCACAGAGGACTGAAATTATCTGGACTGATATTAATTATAAATATCGTTAAATATCCAGAATTGTACAAATTGTACATTTAAATAAAATAAACTATTTAATATTGGATTATTTTATTTTCTCGCAATCGTAGTGAAAAGTAGAGTGTAACACACGGCGCTAAAACCCATTATAACTCGGTTTCTATTTACTCCCTCGCTAAAGCTCGGGAGTAAAACTACCTCGTTACAATGGGTTATTTTAGCCCCTCGTATAACAATCTACTATTTATTCAGATAAGTAGGTAGGTACATTTATGGGCTAGGAGTGAATTCGTCGATAAAAATGAGATTATAATATTCAGCAGCAGTCAACCGCAAGATAACGATAAAGGCGTCAGTTAGTGTTGTTAACTTAGGTACTTAAGTACTATATTTTCTACTTTATTTGAATAAAAATAAAGATAGATTTACAATGACGAATTTCGTATGATACGAGTAAGTTCACAATGACGTATTATGACAGAGAATCGCTAGCAAAGAAAAGCTAGTATTTTTCGTAAGTAATTTATTTCTTCGAAAAAAAGTCGGAAAAAGCACGTAGTCTCATTAACAGTTACTATATCAGGATTGGAAAAAAAACAGTTTTTATTTTATAAAAAATTAAGAAAGAAGAAAGAAAATTTGTTTATTTGCGCTGCGGTAAACATGACGCAAAGAACGATAAAAAAAACACGTAAATAATAAATTGGGGGAAAATATGCGTCACATCCACGCAAAACAGCCAAAAGAAATGAAGGAATTTAGTTCAAAATGTTTTAGACAAGAGTTTTAAGTATTTTTTTTCTTTTGTTCGTTGTTTTGAGCGATTTATCAAATTTATTACTTACTTATCAACATAAATCGATCAGTACCCTAATTGCACAACTTATTTTCGTAAACAATTTTGCCTACAATTTGTTTCATTTTGACAGTTCAACATTTTTTACTTTTTTTCCAACTTTTGAAGCAATGGATTAGCAATCTGTTTCAAGTCGAAACCGAAACAGATGGTAATTTTGTTGCATTACGCAATTAGGGTACCGGACTACTATAGTTAATTTCTAGACTTAGTATATTTAAAAAACACACAAAATAACTCACTAAAATACATATAATTAGTTAATACTAACTATTATAATAATTAACTTGTAAACACTTACTTTTTTTTCTAATCAATCTAGGTAATTAATATGTAACATCCACACTATACGTTCCGAATTTTATTGTGAATAAATGTTCGTTCTTAGACGGACATTTTCCAAAAGTATATTTAAATAAGGGAAATCTCCAAAATAATTGCGGGGAATTACCTCTTTGACAAGCGACAGAACGGGACTTTACCGGCTTTGTATTTTTCTAGAAATTTAGCTCAAAAGCTGAAAGTCATTTATTTTTCCAAGAAAAAAATGTTTTCAAAAGCACAAGCAAAAGCGCGTGGTTGCTCATCAATAACACCCACGTCACCTTTCGCCAGACTAAACAAAACAGGATAAAATCCAGTTTTATTTACTGAAAAACCGACCACAAATGTTTGCTGATGACTAGTGATGACACATCACTGATTTTTAAAGTAAACAGACATGCACAGGAGCTTGACGACGTAAATAACGAATTGGTTTAAGTACATATCTATACTAATAAAAAAACCGGCTAAGTGCGTGTCGGACCACGCACAATGAAGTTGGGATGAATTTATTCCAAAAACAAACTTAACTATGTAGTTGAAAAATATGTTCTCCCATACGGAATGTATGGGAAAACATGTTTTTGCAACTGCAAAGTTAAGTTGGTCGATTATTACTAGTTAACTTGTAGAGCCTACTTAGCTGTGATAGTTTTCCTTTTAATTTCGTTATATAATCTACCTACTGTTGTGATTTTTTTCACACATCCAAAGCCAACCATTTAACTGGCAGGGGGGGGGACACTTGACTCTAACAAAATTTGCACTTTAAAGCTTAATATTTTGCAAACGGATCCCTGAATCCAAAAATGGTTGTCCCAAACTCACAATGTTTTTGAAGGACCTTTCCAATGATACCCCATGGAATAAAAAATAAAAAAAACTTTAACCACTTTACGTGTAGGAGAGGTACCCTAAAAAAAATGTTTTTCATAATTTTGTTTTACCACTTTGTCGGCGTAATTAATATGTATACCTATGCCACAGATTACATATACTCCTATGCCAAATTACAGCTTTCTAAAGAAAGAAAGAAAGAAGAAAGAAAAATGCGTTTATTGGCATTACTGCAGAAAAAATACACCTTATAACTATAAAAAACAGAAAACAATGATTATTCTAGTACTAAGGGTCTCGGAGCTAGACCGCGGACAGACAGACAGACGGACATGACGAAACTATAAGGGTTCCTTGTTTACTACAGAACCCTAAAAACTACTGGACCGATTTGAAAAATTCTTTCAGCAATGGATAGCTACATTATCAGCGAGTAACATAGGCTATATTTTATCCCCGTACTCCCACGGGAACGGGAACTACGCGTGTGAAACCGCGTGACGTCCGCTAGTTGTAAATAATTTGGTAAATGAGAAGAAAACTAAATGCGTAGGATTCGCGTTACCAGGAGACGGCTCGGCTCGCTCAATTAATCAAATTATCAATAGCTCTTTGCAAGATATTCACACTAGTCACCGAACGAAGCTTCGTTTTTTTTCGGCCAAAAAATCATGATTCGGCCACAATATTTTCTTTTTCGACCATAAGCCAGCCGAAAATCCGAAGTTCGTGAATTGTCGCGTGTCATTCGGCCTACTTTGTAAAGCTCGGTAATATCAGGTGAATCTATACAACAAGAAATACAAGAAATTTTATATCCTCTAATGAAATTATCGTGTTTTATTTCTTTTAATCTATATTTGGTCTTTTTCTCCCTAGGTGTAAAAAAAAACAAACAAGATTTCAGTGTACAACGGAAATATTAAAGAATGCATGGCAGTGGCAGCTGCAACGAAATCTTGAAGGCAGTAGCCAATAGGATCTCATCCCCGCTTTGAAGGTCACTTGTTAGGTTAGTCATCTGACTTTTATATTTATTATTTTTAATGTTTATGATTTCATAATGAATTTCTGGACTTTAATTGACTTAATTTTAATGAATTTAAAGAATGTAAATTATTTTAATTTATATTATTTTATTTAAAATTTTAATGAATTTAAAGAAAGTAAATTATTTTATATTATTTTATTTAAAATTTTAATGAATTTAAAGATGCAGTTAACTTATTAATTTATTTTACAATTTGATTTTATGTACCTATTTCTATGTAGTTATTTATTTTAGTTATAATAATATTATTGTGGAATCTTTGTTTACTAACGTAGGTAATTTTTAAGTAGGTATACTAAATACTAACATAAATATAGATCACTGTATCTGAAATAAATAAATTAAATTAAATTTATTTTCGTATTCGGCTGAAAATCCATTATCGGTCGGACATTAATTCACACGCGTAGCGATAAGTGAATTGTTACGGATAACGTTGAGAATATCTTGTTTATTTTTGTGCCGGTGTTTGATAGTAAAGTGCCTGCTACACGGCTGCCAACCGCGTCCCTGATAGAGGTGACCTTGGTTCGCGACCAGCTCCGGATCTAGGGGGGAGGCAAGCCGGGGCCCGTGCCCCGGGCGCCAACGTCAGGGGGCGATAAATTCAAGCGTAGCAGACATGTGCACCACCCAGCACACAGCAACTTTGCAATAAATGAGACGCGCAGCACATTTATAATCTCTCTATTTTTTTATTTTTTTTTACAACAGTTTTGGCGCCCCTGTTGAATTGGCGCATTATCGATCGATACAATTTGATTAATATGTTGCTGCCAAAATTTTCATTTTAAGAAATTTTTAATTTCGCTGGGGCAAATGACAGTTTTTGCCCCGCCTCAAAAAAATCTAGATCCGGGGCTGTTGGCGACAGACAGAGCTGTTTGAAATTTGGTCGTAAATCATTCATCTACACGGTTGTAAACCACCAAGGTCACCTCTGTCGGGACGCGGTTGGCGACCGTGTAAGGATTATCCAATAAAACATATTCTTTAAATTGGGCATTTAATTTAGATTAAAATATGCCTTGACCTTGGATGAAAGATTGGTCTCGCTGCTCAGCGAGACCAATGACCATCATATCATTTAAATTAAATGAATAGTTTAAAAGATATCACAGATTCAAAATTATTGACGGTAACGCGAGCGTAGCGGTAGGAGTCAATGACCTTTTCCGCGGCTATTAGATATGAAATCCCGGTAGTACGTTCCCGTGGGATATTTTCAGACATCCACACGGGCGAAGCCGCGGGCAAAAGCTAGTTACGTTATAATACCGCCTCCCTGACTGACGAGCATTCGCCTGTAATGTAACATTTCAGATGAAATATTATTACAGACTGCGCACTATAATGCTCGGTTCTCTTCACAGGTTCTCCTCCTTCACTGATATAATGCTCGACCTTGAACGTTACATTACAGGCGAATACTCCCGGGTTAAGCGCAGCAGTCAACCGTATGATAATGAAAATGACATAAGTTTGTGTTGTTGACTTACTATTTTCTACTTTATGTCAATAGAAATAAAGATAGATTTACAGTGAAGAAAGTTGTAGGATAAGTTCACAATGACGTGTTATAACGGAAAGTCGCTGTCGGTGGCAAACAGCTGCCAGTAATTTTCATGATTCTAGGAATTTAGCTCAAAAACCGAGTCATTCTCCGGTTTAAATAGGTTCTTATTTTTTATTATTTTGTTAATCTTTTATATAGATTATTTTCTTTTAGATTTTGTGAATGTGAGAACGTTGTAGGCTGTAAACTTGTGTACCATTTTTTATTTTACTAAGTACCTGGTACTTGTTGATAGGCCTACACTGTCCTCCCATACCTATTAACACTGTAATTTGAAAACATTTTATAAACAGTTTATTTTGAAAAGAGTAACCGTGGAGTTTCTTGCCGGCTCTTCTCCATAGGAAGCGACCAAATGGAACCGTGCACCTAGCTTCTGACGTTTCATAAATGCCCTTGTAGGTTTATGTGAAATAAAATATTTTGATTTTGATTTTTGATTTCATTTATTTTTTCCGAACAAAAGTTGGTAAAAGCACGTGGTCTCATTAACTCTTTAATGTGATAGTATCAGGATTGGAAAGAAAAAAGAGTAAAAACATTTTTTTTTAAACATTTCAAAATGTTACAAACAAGTTTTTTTTTTCCTTTTGAGCGATTTATCAATTTTATTTTTCAACACAAATCGATCAGTACATACAGTAGGTACCCTAATTGCGTATTAGTTTCATTTTGACAGTTCAACAAAATTCATTGCGTTATTTACGCTGTTGAGCAGATTTTTTTTCCAACTTATGAAGCAATGGATTAGCAAACTGTTTCAAATCGAAACAGATTGTGATTGTGTTTATTACGCAAATAGGGTACAGGTATCCGATTATTTGTAGTTGTACAGTCAGCATCAAAAGTCGATTAACACTTCAGTTTTTTCAATCTTATTTATTGAGCAAAATATCCATAAAAATTCTGAACAAATATAAAATTTTAAGAGCATTAACTCATAGCTATTGTATGAAATGTTGAAAAACAAAGTATCAAACCAGGTATCTATTTAGTTGATAAACGTCAAAGTAACAGTGTTAACCGACTTTTGGTGCTGACTGTACATTCCCGGAATTCCGGAGCCGCTTCCATAATTTGACAAAAAAAAAATCTTTAGGTATCATCCGATCTCTGCTCAATAAAACCCACGCCACGTGTCGCCAGATAATTAACAAAACAGGAAAACCCAACGAGTCTTTTATCATTGAGATTGGACTCTAGGTCAAATAGGGTAGGCTATCATAATGAAGAGAAAAGTTTTCTGTATGAATGTGGATGGCTTTATGAGTAGGGGAAGACCAAAAAAACGGTGGATGGTCTATGTGGAAGATGATAATTATGGATAGAAATGGAGTGTCTACCGAGATGACAACTGATGGAGAAGTATGGAAGAAAAAGACATGTTGTGCCGACCATAAATTAATTGGGATAAAGAAGGAAAATGATGATAAAAGGGCTTCTACGTTAAATAAATATTTATGACCCAGATATAATAAATAAATATTTATGACCCAGATATAATGACAGTGACCTTGAGTGGTTTTTAGGGTTCCGTAGTAAACAAGGAACCCTAAAAACCACTCAAGGTTATAGTTTCGTCATGTCCGTCTGTCTGTCTGTCTGTCTGTGACCGTCTGTCTGTGTGTGGCTGGCTTATGGCCGAAAAAGAAAATATTGTGGCCGAATCATGATTTTTTGGCCGAAAAAAACAAGCTTCGTTCGGTGACTAGTGTGAATATTTTGCAAAGAGCTATTGACTGGTAACGCGAATCTTATTTATGCATTTACTTTTCTTCTCATTTAATACCAAATTATTTACAACTAGCGGACGTCACGCGGTTTCACACGCGTAGTGCCCGTTCCCATGGGAGTACGGGGATAAAATAAAGCCTATGTTACTCGCTGATAATGTAGCTATCCATTGCTAAAAGAATTTTTCAAATCGGTCCAGTAGTTTTTAGGGTTCCGTAGTAAACAAGGAACCCTTATAGTTTCGTCATGTCCGTCTGTCTGTCTGTCCGCGGTCTAGCTCCGAGACCCTTAGTACTAGAAAGCTGTAATTTGGCATAGGTATACATATTAATTACGCCGACAAAGTGGTAAAACAAAATTATGAAAAACATTTTTTTTAGGGTACCGCTCCTACACGTAAAGTGGTGATGTTTTTTTTTTATTTTTTATTCCGTAGTGTGGGGTATCATTGGAAAGGTCCTTTAAAAACATTGTGAGTTTGTGAAAACCATTTTTGGATTCAAGGATCCGTTTGCGAAATATTAAGCTTTAAAGTGCTAATTTTTTTTAGAGTGAAGTGTCCCCCCCTCTGCCGGCTAAATGGTTAGTTTTGGATGTGTGAAAAAAATCACAGCAGTAGTTTATATAACGAAATTAAGAGGAAAACTATCACAGCTAAGTAGGCTCTACAAGTTAACGAGTAATAATCGACCAACTTAACTTTGCAGTTGCAAAAACATGTTTTCCCATACATTCCGTATGGGAGAACATATTTTTCAAATACAAAGTTAAGTTTGTTTTTGGGATAAATTCATCCCAACTACGGAACTCTTCATTGTTCGTGATCCGAAGTTATGGCATCTCTTAGTTGACCTCTGCGATCATGACTACTTAACCGGGCTTTCCTGTGGGTGTCTTAAACTACTACACTTAAAACCTCCACCCAGGGTTATTCAATTATGCTAATTAAAACTAGGTGAACGCTCGCTAAGGGCACCCCCTGTGGGGTATGAACCACGGCTTAGGGCTTCAACCGGAGGGAGGACGTTAAGGATGGGACGGGCTGGATCAAAGTTTTGATCATGATTATTAGTCGGGGAATTTAAAGCTGCGTGTTCAGCTGCAACAACTGCTGACACCTCGTTATCGAGCAAGGGTCGGGGGGGAGTATTATTTACTCGGGGACGCGGTCGCGATCGCAAAGGACCTCTGCGGCGAGGCCGGAATGAGGGGCCTTGAGTGGTTAAACTCCCTTATTATTTTCATGGTTTGGGCATGATGGATGATGCAATAGAATCAGGAGCATTTCATGAGGAAAATTGCGAGTATAAACATGAAAGAGGTCAAACGAAGTAAAGATTATGTGAAAGATAATGACATGATATGATATGGCTGGAAAGGGCGTAGCTCCTACGATTACGGCTATCAACCGACGTAGGCACGGACACAATAAAATCGCGGCGATTTTTTTTCATGCACTTGATTTTCAACTCTCGGTGTTAAGCCGAGCGTTGAGAATCCAACCCGCTGGGACCAGTGGCGGGGCAAGATCATAATTTAATGTGGGCGAGGTACATTTTGCGAGGCTCTCTAGTGCCGCAAGAAGACTAAAAAAAAACAGTTGAACAGTTGTTAAATTTTTGGTAGGTAGGTATAGGTCGAGTTATAGGATAGGCCATTCAAAAATAATGCTGGTACCTATGTGAATTTTTTTTTTTCTATTCAGGGATCCGTTTGCGTAATATTAATTAAGCTTTAACACGTTCAGTGCCGGGAACCCTGCTGGAGGGCTCATGTGATTATATTTATCGTTTTAGAACGAGTAAATTTTTTTCGACGCGTTCACGGCTTTTATGTAATGCATAAACCTTCGAGGTGTGCGAGGCCCCTCGGACCGCGAGTCCGTAGGCGGTGGGCCACGTCGCCCACGCCTTACGCCGCCTCTGGCTGGGACGCACTCTCGTCCCAGCGTGTTGAAAAAACACACTGTAGGATTTTCAACTCTCGGCACTGAGCAGAGCGTTGTAAATCAAGTGCACGAAAAAAAAATCGCCGTGATTTTATTACGCCCGCCCGTGCGTACGTAGGCTTAGAGATGTCATGTGTGGTAAAAAACCGGCCAAGTGCGTGGCGTATTTCCAATCTATACAAGGCCAGAACGCAGCCATAGGAAACTGCTCGCGTATACATTGTAATGCTATTTTTAAATCTGTGATTACCATGTATGTCACGAATTTTGCGTATTGCTGGTGTATAGTTTGTAACGTGGGCGAGCGCGTCCTGGTTACAAACTATACTACATAACATACGCCTGATAAGAGTTTTAAAGATAAAGTCTTTAAAAAAAGAAAAGAACAAAAGTGTGAACTGGGTGAAATGGCTTGGGTTAGGTTAGGTTAGAACTGTGACCAACCGCGCACGAGCCGAGCGAGCGAAGCGAGCGGTGTCGCGGCAGGCTATTTAATATTAGCGCAAGGTGCACAAGTTGGTTCTTCTCGCAATCTAAACTCGATTAATCCGTATGTATACTGGCACTGTATATGTACTATGGAATGAGGTAGTTAATTTGGTCACTACGAAGTATACGCGAGTATTTGCGTAGGTAGGTACTACTCTTGTATAGATTGGAAGACCTTAGTAAAAAAAGTGATTTCCAATCTATACGCGAGCAGTTTCCTATGGCTGCGTTTTAGCGTTGTATAGAATGGAAAGACGCAAGTGCGTGTCGGACCACGCACAATGAAAGGTTTCATAGTTGGGATGAATTTATCTCAAGGACGACCACCTCAAGAGCATATCCGTTCAATCACAAGAAGAATTTTCAAAATCGATCCACTAATTGACGGAGAAATCCTTCGATCAACAATACCAACATTGTTGACATGCCATCTTAATTGTAATTACTTACTTGTGTTAATTTTGTACGCCATAAATATTGGCAAAACATAGTGCGCATATTTTAGACTATACTATCTGTAACCATACCTATGTTTAACAAAATAAATGATTGATTGATTGATCGAAGGAGAAATCGGTGGACATATATACATAAAAAGAAATGGCAGAGTGGTAATGATTATAATTGAGTAAAGCCATATTTGTTACGACCGCGAATCATATTTTAATCAACATAAAACCTGCCACTGACCTGCAAAATGCAAAAAACGTAAGAAAATTTGAATTTCGCGAGCTACCCTGACGCTTCCCCCTTAAATAAAGAGTTTACAAAAATGAGGTGTCGGTAACGGTGTCGCGAGTTCAATTGTTTTTTCCCATCTCAAAAATGCCCAACGCGCCTAGTTTTAAATAAAAAAAATAAACAAAGCAAACATACGAACATAGAACCTCCTCCTTTTTGGAAGTCGGTTAAAAAATGGGTGGAGTCGAAAGTGTTAAAATAGACAAGAGGATGATAAAGAATTGATGAAATACATTTTTATAAAGTTACTTACGCTGTGGCACCTTTTACACTAACTTCACTTTAGCTTGTCTTTGTACACTTAGTTATGTATTTATCCTTTATTAATTGTATTCTCGCTTAAGTCTTTTGGATAAGTACATAGATAAATAAGTAATCTTGAATGCGCAGTATTTGAGAGAATCGTGTATTGCGAACCGGGGATTGTGGTAAACTCACAGATTAATAATGTATAGGTAAACTGTGAGTCAGACCAGGGTTGCCAGATGTGATTTTTTATTTCTCCCCAAATTTGAAATAATTTTTCTCCAAAATGATACCATTTTTCTAAGTTTTACCCAAACGCAAAAAACAACCGACTTTCAAAAAAACATTACAAAGTGAGAAATAGCTTTAATTTTGGAAGTCGGTGTCTTTGGTTTTGATGTTTTCGTTTTTTGCCACCAACTTCCGAAAGTTATTTTTCACCTTGTAGTGTTTTTTTTTTTTTTGGAAGTCGGTTGTGTTTTTTTTTGTAAAAAGTTTTTATTTTCCACCTAGAGAGCCATACCCTTACAAACAAAAAAAGAATTTTCAAAATCGGTCTACAATTGACGGAGAAATCGGTGGACATACAAACTTACATACCTACGCTACGAACATAATAACCTCTTCCTTTTTGGAAGTCGGTTAAAACCAAAGGAGTAAATAAAACCCGCGTTCTGTTAGGCAAATGAAGTAAATTTAAAACATAATTTACCAGAAATCTGCGTTTCAGCTTCCCAAGCTGGTCTGTATCGTCTTGATTTTTACATGATTTAGGTAAATAAATAGTAGGTAACACTAACTCAACAGAACGACATTTTATCTTTGAACTTTGAAGATAATTTTGATAGATCGAAATAAATCGTATATCTTAGAAAGTGCGAAACAATAACAACACAACAGTCATGCATGAATGAATGAAACCAATGAACCATAGACTACTATACAACATGTCCCAAAATTCAACGATAAGCCGGCACCAGAGGATGGACCTACTAATGACTACTTGAGAAAAAAAAAGAAAAAAAAAATACCTCTACTTTTTTTTAAATTACTTAAAAAAATGGAAATTCTTCGAAAATGTATACCCCTTATGACACTTTTAACTACCATGACCACAATTTTTCAAATATTTCAGTTTTTTTGTTTGTATCGGCAACCTAAGTAGTACTACTATTCACCATAATCTTTGAAAATTACAGAATTTTCGTAGTTTTATACAAAAAAACAACCAAAAATAATTATTTCCCTAAAATTTTGAAAGATTTTAACGTTCAGTACACTTTAATTCATCGTAGTGTAAAAAAAAAATATGGACACTACTATGGCAAGTTTTTAAAAAAATTAGCGCAACTAACCTAGATTTTAAAATGGTATAATACTTTAGGAAAACTAGCCACAAAAAAAAATAATGACACTTTTTCTAATCAAGAACCAAATTTCATAAGTTGTTGTTAATAGGAATCACTTCTACTATGTGCCCAAAATAGATTTTTGTTGTAAAAAAAGTTGTTGAAAAAAAGTAGAGGTATTTTTTTTTCTTTTTTTTTCTCGAGTAGTCATTAGTAGGTCCATCCTCTGGTGCCGGCTTATCGTTGAATTTTGGGACATGTTGTATATAGCAATGAACAGTATGCAATATGTAGAATATTGTGGAAGTAGACTGAACCAAACCATAGACTATTCAGAGATACGAACTAAAAAACGAGCGTACTCACGGATTTTGAGATCTGTGAGCGTACTGTTTTATCGGGTGTGTTCGGAAAATATGATACATCCCGTAGGAAACTATAAAATAAAAACCTCAAAATTCTCCATGAATTTTTTCTTTTCTCCCATTATTTCTCCAAAATTTCTCCAGGAGTCAAATTTTTACCCAAAATTGTGAAAAAAATACCCAATCTGGTAACTCTGAGTCAGACAGTCATACTCATTTGGCACGTACGATATTACGGTGCGTTTCCACTGAGCGAATCACAGTCGAGACGAGAGCCGTAGTGGTGCCGATTCCCTTGTTCACAAACTAAACTAAATTTAAGTTCAGTGCATCTTTTTCTTTCTATTTCATTAAGAAAAGGACAGAAGATAAATTTTGGTTTAGTCCTGTCAAATTAATCAGCGCCTGTCATACTCCATACAAGTTTAGACGTGATTAAAAACTTGCCAACTAAAATTACGTCAATTTACGTCAAGCGCTGATTAATTTGACAGGACTAAACTAAAATTTCTCTTCTGTCCTTTTCTTAATGAAATAGAAAGAAAAAGATGCACTGAACTTAAATTTAGTTTAGTTTGTGAACAAGAGAATCGGCACCAATGTCGATATTTTAAACAATGAGGTTAAAAACTGAAAGCTCAGAACAGATGGCAGCACAGTTGTACGTTTTTAAACCGCCATTGTTGTGTTTATGTTTACTTTTGTGTCGATCACAAATACATACGAAAACTAGATAAATATGTATGAGACTTGGAGTGTAGCACTATTAAAAGACGAGCTAAGGACATGGGAAGCGTCTACCACTGGTAAAAAAGCAGCTTTAGTGGAAAAGTCAATAAATTATGAACGTTTTATATTTGATAGGTTATTTTGTGTTTGTTGACTTTAAGTTCGGTTTTTGTTAAAGACTGGAGGCGTACGATAGAAATAACCTGATCAGAGTTGAAAACCAACTCGAGCATAATTTTCCTGACTGAAAAACCTCAGAGATAGCACTTCTAGCACTGATCTAATACGACAATATAAACACACACATACTTTACTATAATTTACACAATAGAGTGCCTTTATATAATGAAAATAGACTTAGTTCTCTTGGGAGCATCACCTATAAATCACTTTCTCCCATAAAAGGGTTAAGGAAAACACATAGTTTCGACGAAATATCGGATTCCAATTTTTCGGTGAGCTTTCTCCCACAGTTTTCTTCTTATAACATTTTTGACAAATACATGGGTCCCCGTATCTTTGCAGTAAACAGCTGCGCAACTGGGCTCAATAATAAATTACCAGTGGGGCGGGCAATAAAGATACTCAACAGCGTCTCTCTGCAAGTGGATATCTTTACATGCTCATTGGCCGAATACCAGAGGGTGACACTTAACATATTGTCCTCTGTATGACTAGTGCCACACAGTGGACATTGTGACTACATTGCTGTATTGAGTTGAACCTGTTAAAACAAATGTAAGTGTGAATAGTCAATAAATAAATAATTAGGTATACGTAAAAGAAGTTGCTTGTTTACAAAAAATATATGGTTAGCTGTCAAATTATAAGACGCTGGAGATCAGCGCCATCTGAAGTGAGCAAGTGGCAGTGTTTAACCCCATTCAATGGGTTTAATATTGGATTGGTCGATTCCTTCACGTCTCCGCTCGGCTCGTCGAACTCACCCTTAGCCGACGTTTGCATGGACGTAATAAAATCGCGGCGGGATTTTATCGCGCACTGGATTTACAACTCTCTGCTTTGGTTCCGAGCGTCGAGAATCCAACGCGTTGGAACGCTCTCGTCCCAGCGCGTTGAAAAAACACAATGTTGGATTTTCAACTCTTGTTGCTAAGCAAAGCGTTGAAAATCAAGTACACGAAAAAAAATCGCCGCGATTTTTTTTACCTCCGTGCCAATGTGGGCTTAGGGTTACGTTAGTTGGTCATTCTTCCATACAAACGTAGTACACGGTGATTACTCGTCTGTTTGTGTACAGACGCCAGCACATCAAGCTACCCGAAACTGTCAAATTTTCCCAATCAACTTTGAACCTTATTCTTCAGTGGTAAAGTTGAAAATCTATTAAATAAATTTGACAGATTGTAGTAGCTTGATGTGCTGGCGTCTGTACGTTTAAAACTAAAAATTATATCAATTTGTCTTGTCAATATCCAGCCCTATATGAAAAAGCAGACTTGGAAAAACAAAATTGGTTTGGAAGTTATAAGCGTCTAAACTTCCATAATTCAACACAAATTTTAACTCATATTTTTGGGCGTAAATAAATAACTTATACTAGTATGAAAATGGCAAAATAGAAACCGTACAGGGATAGATCATTTATTTAAAAGTTAAAGTAATTTTATTTTGAGTAGATAAGTACCCACATCCAGTAGTTTTTCCATAATATCTATACGCCCAAAGGTCTGTTCATGAAATTTTACACGCTCGTTTTTGTTAAAAATCATCGTCTGTTTCACTAAATAAATAATTAAATATTATAAATAAAAACTAGATGAATAAATACTTACTAAATATTATTTTATATTAGTCACTCCACCAACGAGTTCGAACCGTCGCGCGTCGACTAGTGGAACCAAGCTTACCTATAACTCCGTTTACAATAGCATTAGACAGAAGTTAAAAAAGGTTCTTTTTAATGTACACTTTGTAAAAAAAAGAACATTAAACTTGTTACAGTTACGATTAACGCCAAATGTATTAATATCTATTTATATACCAGCTGTTACACTTCATTGTAATCATTTTGACTATTTATCTTTTGAAATTAAGTGGCTTTTATTTATATATATTATTTCATTCCAACTTACAATTAAAGTGTCAATGCTAAAAACCTAAAAGAAGCAGGAGTGAACAATACTGAGAACATTTTTCGTTTCACTATAATTCTACCAAATCTAAAATGTCACCTAATCCCTTCATAAGCTGTGACAGCCGGGTTTTTCTAATTTTACCGGGTTATGTCGTCTATGAAATTGACATAAATATTCTGTGATTGTCATGTCATAATGTCATTCACTTGTGAAAACTTGTGAATGTTACGCCTTGTTTTTTGTTATTGTCGAATTTTCGTGATTTAGTTATTTGTTACTGTTTTATCTTTGTTATTGTTTTGTTATCGTTATTTGGTTGTTTTATACAAAACGTTACGTTTTGTTGCGTTATGGGTGATCCCGGTGCGGGCCCAAGTGGCTTACAACATATAAGTTCTGAGTCTGACCAAAACCAACGGCGAAAAAAACGTGGCCCTAAAGTTGACCACGACGACATAATAATGTCTCCCAAGAAAAAGAGAATGAAGCAAACTGCACTTCGTGCTGTAGAAAAGCAAACTGTCATAAATATTTTTAAGCAATCCTATCCTGGCCTGCAGGTACTCCATGTTATAAGACAGAGATGATAAAGCAAACTGCAGAAGTTGCCGGTAAGGATAATTCATAAAATTATTACTTTTAAAATATTTGAAAGTAACATGCATTGTGATAAAACATATTTTTTCTTATTTAAAGGCGTATCTCGGGCTACTGTGTACAATATACTCAAAGAGTACAACACTGAAGGTCGCCTGCAATCTCCCCCTCGCCAACGGAAGCACATGAAACATGATGATTTTGATGATATGACATTTAGCGGAATACGTAGGAAAATTCATTCCTTCTTCTTTAATAATGAGTTGCCCACCTTGAATAAGATATTGGAAGCAGTAAACAATGATGAGTCTCTGCCTGATTTTAAGAGAAGCAGTCTTTATAAAATAATTAAAGAAACATTAAAGTTCACGTATGTCAAACGGAGCAGAAAAAGTGCACTCATAGACAAGCAGGAGATCGTCCTATGGAGACTAAAATATCTCCATGAAATAAAAAGGCTAAGGAGTGAAGGAAGAAAAATATATTATTTAGATGAGACTTGGCTAAATGAAGGTACAGTGCTTCTAATCTTTCTTAACAGTTTTTTATGCACCAAGCAGTGTATGACCTCCTGCATTCAGTAGCATCATGATTTATTATACAGTTAAATAAAAAAGTACAACATAATTTCTTTAACTTGTTTTGTGAATATTGTATTTAAATTAATAACCTTTTATCATACATACAGGTCATACGAAAAGTTTAATATGGCAAGACACCACTATTAAGTCCTCAAAAGAAGCACATCGGGCAGGTCTATCCACTGGTTTAAAAAACCCAACGGGAAAAGGAAGGCGGCTTATCATTGGTCATATTGGTATGTACTTGATTTACTTGCATTTGCTTTTATTATACTTTGTTAACTGTCCTCACCATTAACAAATGAACACCCAAGTGTTATTGACTATTAATTAAGTAATATTATTGTATTAGAAATTAACACATGCAAAGCGAACTACAAGTTATAAATGTTGTTGCTATTTTATTATAGTACCTACTCGTATATATAAGACCTATTTACAACAGTGAAATTCTGTAGGGGGTATGGAAAATTTACTTGTATTAATTTTATTTCACAGGATCAACTGAAGGGTTTTTAACAGATGCTGCATTAATATTTGATGCCAAGAAGGGCGATGGAGATTACCACTCCGAAATGGACGCTTATAACTTTGAAAAGTGGTTCAAATTAATTTTGACCAAAATTGAGAGTGGCGCTGTAATTGTTATGGACAATGCGCCATACCACTCAAGGAAATTGGAGAAGCTGCCGACTACAGCCACACGAAAGGCAGATATACAGGAGTGGTTAAAAAGCAAAAATATTCCTTTTGAGGAAAAAGACCTTAGGGCAACTTTATTAGAAAAAGTAAAAAATCAAAAACATTTATATCAAAAGTTTGTTGTAGATGAGATGGGTAGAGATAAGGGTATTTCAGTACTGCGCCTCCCACCGTACCACTGCGAGCTCAACCCAATAGAATTAATATGGGCTCAAATGAAGGGGTATGTGGCCCAACATAATAAAACATTCAAATTAGACGAGGTGAAACGATTACTCCCACAAGCTCTGGATAGTATTACTCCAGAACGATGGCAGTCTTGCGTTGCTCATGCAATTAAAGAAGAGGAAAAGTTTTGCCAACTTGATGGCATAATGGATGATCTGGTAGAAAGATTTATTATAAATGTCGGTGAAACTTCTTCATCTTCATCATCTGATGATAGTGACTAAATTTGCTGATAAAGACGAAGAAGTTTCACCTACAATATGTCGGTGAAACTTCGTTGTAAGTTGTTATTTAACATAAAGCATTGTTAAAAAAATAATTTTTAATTAAATAATCATCATGTGATCGGTTGTTTCATTCATTCGTTTTGTTGTAAGTTTGTAATTTGTGATGAAGATGTTATAATAAATAAAGCAATATTTAAAAATAAAATTACTGTTATTTCGTTTATCTCAGTATTTAGTTGCTCGTGGCTAATTAATACCAGCCGCACGGGGCGATCCACCAGGTTAAGCTACGCTTGCCGGGGTTGGTCCGTGGATGGGTGACCATCTTTACATACCGAGACTCCTCCGTGCCTCGGAAAGCACGTTAAGTCGTTGGTCCCGGCTGTCGTTCGTGGATCTTTGACAGTCGTTACGGGTCGTCAGAAGCCCGAAAGTCTGACTACCAATCTTACCAACGAGCATTGTATTACCCAGTTACTAGTGTAGCGCGTAGGCATATTAAACATCTTTAGTCTTAGGCAATGTATGACGTAGCTCGTAAGTTAATTCTAAGTCCTCTCAATCTCTGTATACAACATTAGTCGTTCAGTAAACCTTCAACTGAGAACACGCTCTTTCATTTGCCGAACCTTCTGATAATACACACATACCAACCAACCACTTTAACGGCAAAGTGGTGACCCCTGTACGTGTCCGCGCGCGTATCGTGTTTCAAGTTATCGTAACTAAGAGACTGTTACCATATCGCGCGTAAAAGGTAAACGATTCAAGCTACCAGGCCACAGCTCTCCAACAACCCGCAGCCATGTCAACCCCGAACGAGTCACAACCTCAACAAATGACCGCAATTTCCATCACGCCGAGGATACCGGACTTCTGGCGAGACCGACCAAGGCTCTGGTTTCACCAATTCAACGCCATCGTGGATCCCCAAAAGGCAAGTGACCTGCACAAAAGTCAACTTTTAATAGCTAGGCTGAAACCTGACGAGTTACCTGACATTAGTGACATTCTTGAAAACATGCCTGAGGATAATAAATTCGAGACTCTTAAAAATAGGTTAATTTCGGTTTACGAAGAGTCCGAAGCAAAACAATTGAACCAACTCTTAACCGAAATCGAACTCGGAGACCAGAAGCCGTCACAATTATTACGGCGCATGCGAGATTTAGGGAAAAATAAGGTGCCAGACGAGACTCTAAAATTATTGTGGTCAGGTCGTCTTCCACACTCAATTAGGGCCGTCATAGCCGCATGCGACACTGGCGAGGTAAAACTCGACAGTTTGGCTAAAATTGCAGATAAAATCATAGAAAATACCAGGCCATCTGAAATAGCCCCAGTTATTAAAACAACTCCGAGTGCAGACCAAACTATTCCCGAAACCATTCTTAGAGAACTAAAGCAAATGAAACTAGAAATTTCAGAATTACGTAATAAACTAAACGGTTCCAATAATCATCAGAACCGTGAGTCGCGAAGCCGAAATCGTTATGGCCCTAGTACATCCCAGGCACGCTCTAAAAGTCGCGAAAACACTCATATAAATAGGGAAAAGTATCTGAGCCAAAAAGCGAAACCAGGTGATGCGGATTATCTGTGTTTCTACCACTTCACTTATGGTACCAACGCGCGTAAATGCGGCGACACAATAAACTGCAACAATAAGAACCCGGAAAACTAATGCAGACACCGGGTCAAATACACAATGTCGCCGGTGTCAACAATTCCTATCGTTTATGTGTTACAGATATAATAACTGGTGCACGATTTCTAATCGACACTGGTGCTGATGTGTCGGTTTTAGCCGGTAAAAGGCAAAACGCATCCACGTCAGATTACATATTATATGCAGCCAACGGAACAAAAATTAAAACTTACGGCGAAAAAAACATTACAATAAACTTAGGTTTGCGTCGCCCATTCCAATGGAAGTTCATACTAGCCGACGTTCAACGTTCAATTATAGGGGCTGACTTCCTTGCTGCTAACAAACTAATAGTAGATTTACATGGTAGGAAAGTAATAGACAAACTTACTTTAATGTCGCGTGCCACAAACATTACAAATTGCCACGAATCGAGTATTCGATCAATCGATGTAAACGACGAATACCATCTCATATTACAAAAATTTCCCGATATCACCAAATTGGAAAATTTTAAAACACATCCTAAACATAACGTACAACACCATATTTATACTACCGGACCCCCGGTCCATGAAAAGGTACGACCACTTAATCCGGAGAAATACAAAGTAGCCAAAGCAGAATTCGAGAGGATGATGCAATTAGGCATTTGTAGACCTTCGAATAGCCCGTGGGCTAACCCACTTGTATGTGTTAGTAAAAAAAATGGGGAAATTAGACCATGCGGAGATTATCGTAGACTTAACGCGCAAACTACTCCCGACCGTTACCCATTACCAAGACTACTTGATTTCACATACATACTCAAAGGGAAAACTATATTTTCAAAAATCGATGTTCGGAAAGCCTACCATAATATACCTATGGCTCTCGAAGACATTCCAAAAACTGCAGTCATAACTCCATTCGGTTTATTCGAGTTTACAAGAATGAATTTTGGGTTACGCAATGCAGCGCAAGATTTTCAAAGACTAGTAAATAATGCATTAAAAAGTCTTGATTTTGCATTTCCTTATTTAGATGACATAATTATAGCATCTGAATCAAAAGAAATGCATGTTAAACATTTAGAGATAGTTTTGGAACGTTTAAATAACTACGGTTTAACGATCAACACAGATAAATGTGAATTTGGTCAATCCGAATTAAACTTCCTCGGTTACCACATCAATTCAAAGGGCCTAAAACCGAGCGCAGAAAAAATGCAACTTATAAATGACTATCCACAACCCAAAACAATTGAGGAACTACGACGTTTCCTCGGAATTATGAATTTCTACAGACTAAACATTCCAAAAGCTGCAGAAATTCAAGCACCACTAAACGCGTACTTACATAATTCCAAAAAACGCGACAAAACTGAAATTACGTGGACCGAAAGCGCATTAGAAGCATTCAGTCGATGTAAACAAATGATCAATAATACAGTAATGTTATCACACCCAGACGCAACCGTGCCACTAGTGTTGATGACAGATGCTTCTGGTACTTGCGTAGGGGCAGCTTTAAATCAGAGAGTTAGTGGAAAATTAGAACCTCTAGGATTTTACTCAAAGAAACTCACTGACACCCAAACAAGATACAGCACTTATGATAGGGAACTTCTAGCAATATACATGGCAATAAAACATTTCCGCCATTTGGTAGAAGGTAGAAAGCTAACCGTCCTAACAGATCACAAGCCATTAACATTCGCCCTATCTAAAAAGGTTTCACCTTCAGACTCACCTAGGCGATTAAGACAATTAGACTTTATTTCTCAACTTTGTGATAACATCATGTACATTGAAGGTGATAAAAATACAGTCGCCGACGCATTATCCCGAATCGATGAGATTATCGTGCCACCATTATTCGATTATCAAAAGTTAGCCGAACTACAAAAAAGCGATTCAGAATTACAAAATCTACGCAAGCATGATAAACTCCAATTTAAATTAATCACAATGCCCGATTCGGAGATAAAGTTAGCCTGTGAAACATCAACAAATGACATACGTCCTTATCTACCTATACAGTTCCGGGAACTCGCTATCAAAACTTTACACAATGTGAGTCATCCCGGCGTCGCAGCTACCCAACGCTTAGTTAAATCTAGGTATTTTTGGAGCAACATGAATACAGACATAAAAAATTACGTCAAAATGTGTGTTCCCTGTCAAAAATCTAAAATTCAACGCCACACAGTAACACCGATAGGCGAATTCGACAACACAGGAAATCGTTTTGAACACGTACACATCGATATAATAGGACCACTGCCACAGGCAGAGGATTTCAAATATTGCGTTACCATCATCGACAGGGTGACGAAATGGCCTGAAGTTATACCCGTAAAAGATATAACAGCTGAAACGGTTGCTAAGGTGTTCGTAGAGCATTGGATAGCTCGTTTCGGTTGTCCAATACGTATAACCTCAGACCAAGGTCGCCAATTTGAATCAGACCTATTTTGGCAGTTATTAAAAAGACTCGGTATCGAACGAGTTCGAACAACTGCATACAACCCAAAGGCGAACGGCATGATCGAAAGACTGCACCGTACCTTAAAAGCTGCTATTATGGCAAAATGTGCAAATAGCATACAATGGTTACGGGAATTACCTCTAGTACTTCTAGGGTTGCGCTCGGCAGTTAAATTAGATCTAGGATACAGTCCATCACAATTTTTATACGGCTGTAGTCTCAGACTCCCAGGTGACCTATTTAATTCAAAGCCTGCAACCAATATCAACGAGAGCGACTACATCAAACAATTAACTAATTCATTATCATCCGTTCCCAGCCTCTCACATTCAAGTTTACATAGCAACAACAATAGCGTATTCATTCATAAGGATTTAACTGTTAACACTCATGTGTTTGTTAGGGATGAAGCACGGCGATCTTTGGTACCACCGTACGAAGGTCCATTTAAAATAATAAAGCGACATCCAAAATTTTATACTTTAGACTGTAACGGCAAACAAGTCACAGTGTCACTTGATCGTCTAAAACCAGCTTACCTATTAGACTTTGATAATGTGCCGGTCCCACTTTACAGGACCCAAACAAAGCCACTCAACACTGTCCCACATCCGGCGAACGTTACAACTTCATTCGACACTTCAAGTACCGCCGGCACTTCAAGTACAACACCGCCGGTTATAACGAAATCGGGCCGGCTCATTAAGAAGACCGTGAGATTCGACTTGTGAGCCAACCACGATTATTGACGTTATCAGCTGTTTACCTTTCGTAACCGTCACACATCAACAAACGCTCACTATGGCCGCACTTATACCAGTCAGACAACATGGGCCAGCCAGCTAGCAAAATGACCATCGTCACGCCCAACAGCGCAGCCACAGCCACAGTAACAAAACCTCGGTGGAAGACTAAACCCTTGACATCACTCACAACATGTCACTAGTCGCAGTCATCCTAGCCAGCGCAACGGGAACCCTATGTATACTCTACGTAGGGTGGTGCTATTGCAGGCGCCGCGCGCCGCATCGAAGCCGCCATCGAAATAAGAAATAGCCGCGCGATCACACAACGTGCTAACGACGTACCACCGGAGATGCCCAACCTACAAGCAAATATCGCGAGTGCAAACCTCAAAAAAACTTAATAACGGTGTAGGTAGTGTAGTGTAAACAATGTGCGACGGAAGGACTAATATGAACTCTCTAGTTTAAGTAAAACAGTTGTCCATAACTCAATTTGTTATTATTGTTAACGTTTGTAGTAGGTACCTAGTTAGTTTATAATTTTGTATTCTTTCTTTTGGGGACATACAAATTCCATTGTTTAATCTAAGGAGGGAGGATTGTAGCGCGTAGGCATATTAAACATCTTTAGTCTTAGGCAATGTATGACGTAGCTCGTAAGTTAATTCTAAGTCCTCTCAATCTCTGTATACAACATTAGTCGTTCAGTAAACCTTCAACTGAGAACACGCTCTTTCATTTGCCGAACCTTCTGATAATACACACATACCAACCAACCACTTTAACGGCAAACTAGGTTGTGGGTCAGATAGGCAGTCGTTCCATGTAAAATACTGGATTTCAGCTGCATCCGGTTAGACTGGATGCTGACCCCAACATAGTTGGGAAAATGCTAGGCAGATTTTATCTCAGTATTTCTATTTAGTACTGTTTTAGATTTATCTAACAAAGTTATAACTTAACCTTGAAATAAAATGTTTTGCACTACTGCTTCTACGAGCCTCTTTTTTCTAAAGCTATAGTAAATGGAGTTATAGAGTCAAATTGTGTGTGTAGAATAGAATTGAATTTTAGATTCGAGGTATAACCCGTACGAATTATCTAGGCACCTCGCTGGAATGCGGCCTCATAATGTACGAGTGACATCACAGCGCCAGGTGCCTAGTTAACTCGTACGGGTTGTACAATTAATGTTTTTGTGTGCGTGCAGGCGGCTCGGCGGGTTCGGCAGCTCGGCCTTCGGAGTGAGATAACTTCTTTGACATTTTACAAATTGTAAAATAGACATAACATGGGTAATTTGTTAGCTTCGTAGATAGGTACATGATATAACATGCAGGCGCGGTCGCAGCCGAAGATTTTGGGGGGGGTCACCATGGGTGCCGAGGAATATTTTTGTGCACATTACTTATGCTATTCAGGGACGCAGTTTTTACATGCGGGGGGGGAGGGGGGCTGTAGTTGCGGGCAAATTAGTCGCAGTAGCAGCACTTTTTGATCAACCAGCCTTGGTTAGGTTAGGTTGTGTTAGATATTTTCAATTCTAAGAACTTTTGAACTGAATGCAGAATGCAAAAGCGAGCGAAGTGAGCTCGAAAATTTTGCACACACTCGGATAGGTTAGATTTTCTTTTGATTATTCAAAAAGAACTAGGAATTAGTTGCTATGTCGACTTATGAAGAACACCTCAAGAATTCTCATTAAGGCTGCCGACAGCGTGATAGATTTTGGGGGGGGTCATGACCCCCAGGACCCCCCCCCTCGGACCGCGCCTGATAACATGATAGTGTAATATCCCCCAAGGGGGATATACCCATAACAAATGTCTATTTACAATTCCATTATATCTTCGATTACAGATCTATGACCACAGACTCGATAGTGTAATACCTCCTTAGTAAAAATTTTCGTAGCTGACTACCTAACCAAATTTCGTTCTATTTTTAAAATTCATTCCCGCCCTAGAGAGGGAAGCAATTACTATGAGTCTTTCCCGCCCAAGGGTGGGGATCAGCGTCTTCCACCCGCTACTTGGATCAAACAAACACTACTTTCCGAGTATGAGAAATGAAAAGAAAATTGTTAAAAGAATAAGTATTTAAATTTTTGTTCGTTCGATTAGAGAACCCTAAAAATCTGAGTAATGTAGAAATACATACATACATAAACTCACGCCTTCTTCCCATGGGGGTAGGCAGAAACTACAGAAATGTGATAAACTATTTAATTGTTATTCAGAAGTTAGTGTTATTTCAAGTTATAGCTTAGTAACTAGACAATGTGTGCACTTTTATTCAGCTTTATAAAGCAAAACACTCGATCGCCATTAAAAATCTTTGTATTTTATACTTACAAGGAATTTACGAGATCATCAATGCTTAATCTTACAACTACAACATTTTCAACTAGATTCATGTTATTTTATTGGATTATAATTGCTGGTAATAGCTATTTCGTCAAAAGTTCTTTTATCAGACCTAGTATGTATATTTGAAAATACTATTTACTATCTGTTATCTTGATTATTCACACCGCGCGTCATACGTAATGAAAAAAAACATATTATTCACGACAAAATTACTTGCGTACTAACAATTAACATAAGCATACCTCTAACTTGTAAATTAATCAACATTTAAATTCGACATCGAAAAATATTTAATCCAATTGAATTCTTTTCACAGTTTGTATGAATATTTTTTGCAAAAGTGAACAATAAATTTAAATGCTTATTAACCTCTCGAATGTCGTAATTACAGACACAATTAAAAAACCATTGTGTCTCGCGTGGATCCACGTTTAGGCATACGAAAGGTTAAATTCTGAATACAATAACCAATTCGACTAAGCTGAATAACTTAGTTGTAAGAGCTTAATAAAAACAATTCAAAAGTTATTAAGCTAATTGAAACGTTATTAAGCTCCTACTCAGATGTTGCTCAGATGTTATTCAGCGTTAAGCATTCAAATACGGGGCCCTTTTTGCTTGAATAACGGCTGAATAGACGGTACTCAGACATTATTCAGCTTAGTATTCAGCTTATGCTCTTGATGATTGCTCTTACTCAATCTTTATTCAGCACGTCTGTGTTACTTGGGATTGAACAAAATGATATACGCGTTCTAAACAGCTGTCTTAATTTACTTAACAAGACGTAGTAATTTCCATCGGTGACAATCCACTGATCGAGTATGGGTTGCCGGCTCCACAATCATTGGCACATCAAGACCGCAGAAATCGGGAATATGCCGCCGAAACTAATTATGATCCAGTCGCAATGTCGCCATCGTCTACGATGACCACGTATCTATGTTCACCTCAGAGCAAAGGGACCTTTTTAACACCGTTCTCCAAAGCTTTGGGCTCAGTCAGATGTCTTGGATGCTCCTGGTGGAACAGGAAAAACATTTACTACCACTGGCGTCCTTGCAGAGGTCTGGAGGCAAGACAAAATTGCAATCACGGTAGGTAGCGTCTTCCAGAATCGCATCCACACTCCTTCCTGCAAAACAGCGCACACCATGTTTAAAATTCCCATCGATTTAGACTGCAACGAAACGCCTGTTTGCGCATGCATTATGGCAAATAGGAAAGCAGTGGAAGCTGCAAACAGAACCCTGCAGGAAATCCGTAGGAATCAAGACAAGATGGGTGGTGTTACAGTTCTGTTTAGTGGCGACTTCTGGCAAACACTACCTGTGGTGACGCGAGGTTAGGATATTGCAGATATAGTAACTTTCATCACGCTATATTTTCGTCATTAAATATTATAAGACCGGCTATTTTAGCTAAGTTTCAACAACAGCAAATAACTAAGCGATTGGACTATTGCTTTGCAAACCTGTTTTTAACCGACTTCCAAAAGGAGGAGGTTCTCAATTCAACTGTTTTTTTTTTTGTGTCGGAGTCGGTGTCAAAAAACTAAAATACTGATCCAAAGACACAGACTTCCGAAATTAAAGTTATTTTTCACTTTGTAGTGTTTTTTGTAAAAAGTTTTTTTTTAAGTTCGATTCCCCCGCGTGGTAGATTACAGCCCACTGCCTCTCGAAGAGCGGAGGCCTGTGTCCCAGCGGTGGGAACATTATGGGATATCTCAATTATCTCAAATTAAATAAATCATCGTCTGCGCGTGCGCGCCTACCGTGCGGTCGTGTCATTGACCTTCGAACTAAAAAATAACGTCTCAAGTTATTAAGTGTAATAATTTCAACATAGTGATTTGTGAAGTACTTGCATTCGTCCAAAATAAAATGCAAGTGATGGATGAGGAGAGTTTGGTGAGGTTGTAATAGGAATAGTAATAGTCCATTTATTTGGGAGAATATTGTTACAGAGATGTTACATGGTTTTCATAGTTCATAATATTCTGCCGTTTCCGGCGTACAAATACATTGTCAGGGTTTTGGTTAGTGTATTAGATTACAAATTAATTTTATTGAATTAATAATTAATTGATTCAGGCGTGACCTTGCGGAAATCCATTATAAAATACAATAGACGTGGATATATTTAGTAACTTGTTCCGCTTAGCTATTTCTAAAGAGCCATAAAAAACTCCTGAAAGAAATCGACACGTGTTTCACCTCTCAACGAGGCATCCTCAGGATGACGATGGACTTGTTGCGAACTCGAACACGGCGTGTTGCCACACCAAGCGCTGGACACACTGTATGAGAATATCGTTACGATATTATCCGAGGCATGTTTGTACAGTCGTAAGCATGTAAATAAATCACGCAGAAATCGTACAGTAATTGGTTGGAATAAACATGTAAGCGAGGCTCACAGGGATGCCAGACTTACATTTTTGAATTGGGTTGGGCATAATAGACCAAAAGAGGGTAACGTCTATAAAGATAATTATGTGTGAGAGTAGAAAATTGTTTAAAAGAAAATTGAAATGGTGCCAAGACAACAATGAGCAAATTAAAATGGACATAATTGCTCAACATCGTTCCTCAAATAACTTTGGCGATTTTTGGAAGGTAACAAGTAATTTGAATTCTAAGCCTGGCATCCCTGTGAGCGTGGGTGGCGTGAGTGACAGTAAGGGCATTGCTGAGCTGTTTAGAGAACACTTTAGGGTGAGTTCCCCGCTTGGTCCTTCAAAGGTGATGCCTGATGCTGGATCAGTCGTGACCGGTGACTTATTTAATGTAACAGCCAAACAAGTGTCGGGTATAATTATAAGGATGTCCAGAGGTAAGTCACCCGGTCACGACGGGCTCAGCATTGAGCATCTAAAGTATGCAGGCGTTCATTTGCCGCGCGTTCTGGCAATGTTCTACACACTATGCATGAGTCATTCCTACCTACCCTCCGACCTCTTGCGAACTATTATTGTTCAAACTGTCAAAAATAAAACAGGTGTTTTATCCGACAAAGAAAATTACAGGTCAATTTCTTTGGCGACAGTAGTAGCTAAGGTGCTGGACGCTGTGCTTGACTCAGAACTTGAGAAACATCTCAGCATTCATGATGCGCAGTTTGGGTTCCGCCCCGGACTTTCTACTGAAAGCGCCATTCTGAGCTTCAAGCACACCGTGCAATATTACATGGAGAGGCGTACACCTGTGTATGCATGTTTCCTCGACCTTTCAAAGGCTTTTGACCTAGTGTCATATGACTTGCTGTGATCTAAATTTAAAAAAACGGGCGTGCATGCACAGGTGCAACGAATCTTCCACTACTGGTATGCCAACCAGACCAATAATGTCAGATGGGCAGACAGCCTCTCCGAAGTGTACGGGTTGGAGTGCGGGACGAGGCAAGGTGGTTTGACCTCCCCTAAGCTCTTTAACCTGTACATTAACGACCTGCTAGCTGAGCTCAGCAGCACTCATGTCGGCTGCTCAATTGATAATGTTTGCATGAATAATATTAGCTACGCAGATGACATGGTGCTGCTGAGTCCAGCTGTCAGTGCAATAAGGCAGCTCTTACTGGTCTGTGAAAAGTATGCCCATAAACATGGTCTGTTGTATAATGGTAAAAAAGTGAGTTCATGGTCTTTAGGGCCTCTGGCAAGTGTCCGCCTAGTGTGCCCGCCATAAAACTGAATGGTGTTGAGCTAAAACGGGTCTACCAGTTCAAATACCTAGGGCACTATGTCACTGAGAATCTTGATGACCAAGTTGACATTGAAAGGGAGCGCGGGGCATTGGCGGTTAAAAGTAATATGCTGGCACGCAGGCTCGCTCGCTGCAGTAAACAGGTAAAGGTTACACTTTTTAAAGCTCACTGCCAAACTTTTTATACGAGTAGCCCGTGGGTCAGCTGTACTCAAAGATCGATCAATGCCTTGCGTGTCCAGTATAATAATGGATTCAGGATGCTGCTGGGGCTGCCCCGCTTTTGCAGCGCTTCGGGCATGTTTGTGGAGGCTCGGGTTGATGGCTTCCATGCTATAATGCGCAAGCGAACCGCCTCCCTACTAAGCAGGGTGCGGGGCAACACTAACAGTATCCTTCAAGTAATTGCTGAGAAGTATGACTCGGCAGTCATGAAGACTTTCGTTCGGATTCTGGTCAGATAGCGTGGCAATCTATCCTGAACTCAGGCGGGAGGTTTCATGACTGCTTACACCTTTTATGTACCTACCTTTAACAATTATGGACTTTGTCTGAATAAACAAATAAATAAATAAAATAAAAAGATCAGTAAATACCTATAATGTAGCTATGAGTGTGATGTGTTGCACTTGTTGTTGCAAATACCAGGCTACAATAATGTTAATCATTTTAATTTACAAAATATGACATTTTAATTACTGATACTTACTACAATTAATATCAAAATTAAAAAAAAAAACACTGTTAGTTCATAGTTTTAAGTTTTCATTTCTATCGGTAGTCCGTGACTGCCAATTATTTTTTCTGTCATAGCCAAATTTTTTTTTTATGTGATCGTATTGAATGTTAATGTACGTAATTTATTTTAATTATTTTCCTAATGAATTTTAAAGTACCTACTTAAAATATTTAATGATACAGTACTTTTTTTTTAAATGATGTAATGAATTGAATGTATTTGTGATTGGTATAGGGACGGACTTGGTACCTTGCTAAACAAATAATACATCACTTTACTCGACAGAATAAGCTGTTTTGAACTAAACTGTCTCTGCTAATGTTAAATTTGGAATCCCACGCACTATCCCCACGCCATCAGCCATAGGGTGACGTCCTTGACCTAACGCTCCTTAAGAACGTTAACCTACGTATTGACTATATGGAAACAGTACACGAGCTTACCTCTGACCACCGTCCAGTCATCATTGAACTTGTCTCCCGCATAGGACCCTCTGACTCCAACCATTCCCTTGCCACTAAAAAGGTGACGGACTGGAGTAAAGTAAGCGTTCAGCTGAAATCCAACACGTCCCCCTTATTAGATACTATCCCTAATAAATTTGACTCTATCGCTAACACGACAGCCACGATCGACTCACTCACCGAAAACGTGCAAACCGTCTTGAACGATTGTTCAAGGGAGGTTTCAGCAACAGATCCCCGTTACTTGACACTCCCGGACGATGTGCATGCTCTGTTGACTGAGAAGAACGCGGCTGTCCGTACCTACAGCATTTTTCCCTGCGCTGCTAACAAAGCCCACATGCGCTACTTACAGAGATCTGTAAGGACATGTACTGCGGAGCTGCGTGAAGCGGGTTTGGATAAGATGCTGAGCGATCTCGAGCCTACCCATCTAGCCTTCTGGTAACTTCAGAGGAAACTCAGGTCCCCTCAGGCAGCCTCTATGCCCCCTTTAGTCCGCCCTGCTAAATCCATCGCCTTCGATGACATCGACAAGGTTGAGTGCCTAGCCGACAGTCTAGAAGCTCCAGGGGATACCAGTAAACAAAGCTCACCTCGATGAGGTCGACGCTGAAGTCGAACGTAGAACCTCCCTCCCTCCCGTTGATGACCCTGATTTTCCTCTGCTCCCCATCGAACCAGATGAGGTACACGAGATTTATTTATTTATTTATATACCTATACTTTATTGTACACCACAAAAATACGTAACAAAAAATAAATCAAACACTACAAAATATACAATGGGCGGCCTTATCGCTTTCCGCGATCTCTTCCAGACAACCTTGGAATGGACAGTGATTTGCCTGGACATAAAATGGGGCTGTCGTTCAGGGACTCGAAACGTTACTCAAAATAACGTTACGTGAAGTTCCGGTAACGATAATTCCACCAGGATAATAACAAAATTAATTCATTGACTATAACGATACTAACAAACGGAACGAAATCTTAAACTGTTTAAAAACATTATTAAAAATATATCGTTATTAATATATCGGTATAACGAAATAATAACGTTATTCATTTCGATACGCAAAATTGCCAAAAAAAACTGTGAACATGACACTATCGCATGAAAATAAAAGTAGGTAGGTAACAATAACCATTCATTCACAACACTGTCTGTAAAAAATGAGCACTTTCGTACGAACTTATGTTTGAATACGGCGGTGGCTTACCACCAGCCGGCCGCTGGCCGCTGTAACGGGGGTGGCCGGTGGTGGTGGTGGTGCTGGGCGACGACAGAGCGGTGGTCAGCGGGACAAGTTCTTAAGAATAACGTTATACAAATGAATCTGTAACGTTATTACAAGTGGATATAAGCATAATGTTACTGATACCTATAACGTTACTTAAAATTTTGTTCTACAAAAATGATATTCTATAACGTTTTTTTTTGTAACGTTATTAATATTTTTAGGTTTTAGTATCGTTACAAAATTTGGAGCGTTATTAGATAACATTTTGTGTATCGGAACGAAATTAATTTCGTTTTCAAGTCCCTGCTGTCGTTGGTGCAAATAATAAGTATCGGGGGGCACGGCAGTGCCCCCGCCAAGTCGAGCGCGAAGCAAACACTGCCGTACCATCCTTTACTGGAACCATTTTGCCGCATTTTCAGGCCCCTATTTGAGAACCTCTGGATAAGATCAGAACGCAGAAATTTTCGTCATCCAGTAAGCTATAATCACATACTTAAAATCCAAAATTTCAAGTCTGTAGGTCATTTAGTTCCGAAGTTAAGCGAAAGCAAAGTTTCGCATTTATGACACTCACTCACTCATGATCATCAGAATAGAACTAGTACTTCCCATAAACTCAGAGAGCTGAAATTTGGTACAGAGTTAGGGTTTAATGGCCACATAAAGGGAAAACTATAAAAACTAGGAAAATCGAAGATCTGGAGTACCTGGTGACCCTGATTAGAAAACAAAAGAGCCCAACCAAACTATTAGAGATCGACATACCGCCTTTACAAAAAATATTCAACTTGGTGGGCCGCTTCATTTGATGTCAAAAATCGAAGGTCTGAAGTATCTGATGAAGAACCCTCAGCTGGTTTCAGCTGTATTAGAGATATGGTAATGCCCCCTTCTAATATTGGTACATAAAAAAATCGACTGTCATTGCAAAAATCCAGCGTAGTGGGACACATCTTCTAATCTAATTTAATCTAGCCTATAGCGTCTCACTGCTGGGCAAATGCCTCCCCTTCTGCTTTTAATACGCATATAAATAAAATTAAAGGAAAACTCTGGATATGACTAGACTGGCTTTTATACTTACAAGTTTACAAGAAGAAATATTCGAACGATTAACTTTATTCTACTCGAACATTACACAAATTAAATAAACAAATTACACAAAAATATTAATTTCGCTCAATTTCGCTCAAAATTTGGTCAAAATATAATGCATTGGACTAAGAGTGGCGATGATACCCGCACACGTCGCTAGATAGCGCTGACTGTATTTTAAAATGCGCTTACGTTTGTTTTTCCGATAACCTTATATGGCGAAGTGGCAACCGGCCGCGTTACAGTCGTTTACGACATTCTTCTACTGCGCTTGAAAACGTTTGCTAGGGATTAGGAGGGATTATTTGCATTTCGTTGATTTCGCTTATTATTTTGTGAGGTTTGCTAAGGTTAATTAGCAGGTTGTTATTATAACAATTCGAAGATTTGAATAGGTTAGGAATTTAATGATTAGTGACGGATTACTGATTATTACTTAATTATTAGATTTAAAAGAAGTTTTAATTGAATAATTTATTTAATTGTTAGTTATTTAGTACTCTTAGTTTTCTAGGTTTAATTTACAGTTAGGCAGTAGGTACTTCGAATCGCGTTTGTGTTTATAAGTACTTTTCTAGTATCTAGAATACTAGAAAAGTACTTATAAACACGAACTTATCACACGTTAGTTTATTTAGTTAGATATTACTTCGTTTCGTTTAAAAATATCATTAATTTAGCTGTATTTCAGTACTACGTAGGTAATACCTTTGGTAGAAAGTTCATTGATAATTAATTATATTGACACTTGTCAAGAAATTCGTTAATAATTTGATTCACGAATTATTGCCTATTAAGTCAAAATTTGAGATCATGCCCCGGGCATGCGTGTACAGAGAACAATTCCAAATCTGTGTGGCGTATGCCCTAACAATTCACAAGAGCCAAGGTCTAAGTCTAAAAAATGCCCTCATGGACATTGGCACCTCCATATTCTCTTGTGGCCAAGCCTACGTGGCGCTTTCACGAATAAACAATCTTCATGGGGTGCACCTCATAAATGTTGACTTCAAGAGTATAAAAGCTCAAGCTTCAGCGATCACCGAATATAACCGGCTTAGGCGTAAATACCGCGCCGATCTTTCAGAAATTAAACCGTCTAAACCGTCTAAAAGAATAAATAATGAACGCGAATGGGCAATACGAAAAACTGTTGCTACTGTACAAGAATCAGAACCGGAAAAAAAGAAAAGAAAGATTTGTAATAATAAAAAAGCAAAAGAAAAAACTACTCCTAAAAAGAAAGAAACTGTGTCAAATAAGAAAATCTAATACAATAAATCAATATGCCCACGTTTCTACAAAAAGAAGTGAAATCCCACCAAAAACATTCTGTAAAAAACTAGCCAAGTCTCGATGGAGCTGCTTGTTTATCTCTAAAAAGTAATGAAATCTAGACAAAGTCGTGCCAAGTCTAAGGTTCCTTACTGCGATTTCGTTATTATTATAGTTAATGTTGTGTGACTTGGCCGTTGAAGGGTAGACAAGGGTACAAAACCAGGTGCTCCATGACACCATTGCACTAATCTGTCGCCAGACCCGCTACCCATTGTCAATGCTGAATGCATGTGTTGCACAATCAACAACAGCCTAAAATGAGACACTAGCGTCCAATTACCAATACCAGTATGGGCTATTATCTCGCTTAACAAACATAGGTAGTTACAACAGATATACTCGTAACATTACGTGTAAACAAAACTGATTTGTACCCACTAACATACATATAAAGAATGTTCAACGGCCAAGTCACACAACATTAACTATAATAATAACGAAATCGCAGTAAGGAACCTTAGACTTGGCACGACTTTGTCTAGATTTCATTACTTTTTAGAGATAAACAAGCAGCTCCATCGAGACTTGGCTAGTTTTTTACAGAATGTTTTTGGTGGGATTAATAATTACAGTTACGAGAACAAGATCACGACAAGTAATGTTCCTTTACGAGTCTCTTAAATACAAGTAACGAATGCGCACGTTTTATTTGAATTGGCAATGCATTCCACAAACGAGCGGCCTGGACAGTAAAGGACTTGTCAAGGAAAGTTGTGGAATGCATAGGCATTTTAAGCTTTAAGTTATCTGATGACCTTAAAAGTTTCGTGTGGGAGTCGCAAAGAAACTGGAAACGTTTCTTGAGATAGAGAGGGGTGGAAGGGGAAAAAGAACATTATACAAAAGGGAAAGAATATGAACATTCCGGCGAAGGTGAATTGGTAACCACTTGAGCTTCACACGAAATTCGGAAACATGGTCATATTTGCGCAAACCGAATATGAACCTTATACAAACATTTTAAAGCCGCTTAAGCCGCGAGATTATCAAAGGTCTTCATATTCGTAAAGAAGACATCGTGGCCCCCGGCAACAGGGCAACCGAAGGAACACGGGTGGGTTTTAGTCAGTAAGAGTCTGACACGCCCTCCCGCTCCAACCAGACCGGGAGAAGTTATTTGATAGCCCGTACATCTACATGTGTGAACAACACGATACACACACCACAGAGAACGCAGTTTTGCACTACACGAAACAAAAATACATTTCCGTCGCTTTTGTAACACGGTAGCACACACGCATCTTGCGCATGACCTTGGCCAGTTTATGGCATTATTAAAATTCGAACGTAACTTAGCAAGTGCAGATTGCAGAAGGCGTTAAGCGTTGGTATGAAATTCAAAGTGCCTCAGGTTCTAATCTCATAAAGCACAGCACGGTTTTTAGTAAATATTATTATTTTTGTTTTCGATGATAATATTTTTTAAATATTACTGCTTTTTTATTAATGTTGTTATTGCAATAAAGGGTTCAGAATAAAAAATGCGTGATATGTGATAACAAAATTAAAAAATAAATTTATTCTACATTTAAGTTAACAAACTGCTACAATTATTTATCATTACTTCAGCTGAATAAGATGTGAAATAGATGTCAAGAAACTTAGAAGCAATTTATATTATTTTGACATAATATTTAAATTATGAAATGTTTTAAATTTTAAATGGATTTTTTCACCATAAATATTAAGCTTTGACCATGGTCGAAGTAATTAAGTAATAAATAAGAACATTAGACTACATAAAATGTAAAAAAAAATACTTAGGTGATTTTAAGGTTAAATATGGGCAGTTTGTTTACATTAATTATTTTATTTGACTCTAGTAAATATTGGTTGGTATTGAGGTTTTAGCTTTTTTTTTTTCTTAGCCATTATTGTCCCACTGCTGGGCAAAGGCCTCCCTACCCTCTTCCCACCTCTTTCTGTCCAGAGCTTCCAAGGACCAATCTTTCTTAAAGGAGTCCAGTTCATCCCGCCATCTCCGTCTGGGCCTGCCGCGATGTCATTTGCCATTAAGCGGGACCCACTGGGTCGTAAGTTTGGCCCATTGATCGTTTGACATGCGGCAGATGTGTCCAACCCAATTCCATTTCATTTTCTTTACGAAAAGAAGATTGAAACTAAACCTCAAATTTTAATTCTAATATAATAATACCTTTTACTAAAATAATCTTAAACATTTTCGGTCTATCTGCAAGAAATACAACAAACACCATGTTGAAACGTGCTTAAATAATTCGTTACCACAAATTCATGCAATAACGAATCTGTTGTTTATTAAGTTGGTATGGTAAATATTTTAAGGTTAAATATAGCAGTGTCTCACTTGAAGTCTTAATACTTATTATCGTGCGAAACCTAAATGTTCAGGTTTATGCCTTTCTGTCAAAAACGGTTTTCTAGCTGGTCTTCAGTGATGCAAGGCTTCAGAGTGCACGGCGAATGGTTCATAATGACGTGTTTAATAATTCAGCAAAATATCTCGTTACAGTATGAAACCATTTGTTTCATAATCATTCACCATTTGAGGTTGCTGCACCTCGATAATAAGCCTTTTCCTCATATCTCTTAACCCTCACAGTATTTCTCTAGAACAAAGAATAACATTGTATTTATTACACATAATACCTAATTATTTATCATTTATTAATCAAATTAAACGTCATAATGAATTTAAAACTTTTTCTGGCAGAACAGAGGCATTTTCTATCTCAACAATACCTCTGTTCTATCAACAATACCTTTGATTAAGATTTATGTTTAGTAAAATATGAAATATTTAAATGATAACACTCACACTTACTTCGGTTTCATTAGATATTTCTGTAAATTACATTCACTTTTACGCAGCGCTACGCATATTTGACTGCATTTTGAAAATAATAACCACAACACCGCTAATAGCTAAATACTCGTCACCGACAATAATCGCGAACCAACAAAGTTCTATGTGAATACTCGTAACGAAATGCAACTTTCTACCCTACAGAAATCGAAATAATTTACTTAGTTTTCTGTGGTCTACCTGCTAAACTTTGATATTTATGTGAGCAAGACGAATGAAACAAAAAACGAACAATTATCGAACTAGTCATTACTATGAGTTGCAGACAAAGTAAGTGTGTGTGTAATATGCGTGTCTACAGTATTATAACAACTTAGATAAGAAGGTCGTAAGTCAAACCGAAGCGTCAGTTTATTGCTTTGTGACATTGCCTATGGACTTTTGGACGGTACTGTACATATTATTATATTAAGTCTGATAGTTTTTAAATGATGTAAATACGTGTGTAAATAGAATCTTAAATATAATAAATAATAATTGTCTCACAAAACTTTTATAATAACATTTAATACATTTTATTATAGACAGTCCTAACTCCTAAGCCTGGAAACTATGAAGGAAAGTTCATTGAATTCTAACGCTTCATGTCAAGAATATTATATTATTTCGTGTACAGCGCGTTGCGAGATAACATTCACCTCTTCTCCGCGTTGAGACTGCGGCCGAGTTTTGTAACGTGTTATAATGATAGCATATAAAATAACGCGCTAGAAAAATATATTTTTTTGTCTTTAAACACGTCTATATAGTTTCTACCGGATTTGAACATCACTAGACCTTACCCCATTTTGCATACAAAGTCGAGTTCAAGTTCATTCAATTCCTGACCCTCGCTTAAACTATTCCATAAATAAGTAGACTCATATTCTCAATTTTCTAGTTGTGAATTCACGAAATCGTAGCAAGTGTGTAGCAAAAACACGAAAATGGTAGCTGCATACTTGGAAAGCAAAGCTCCTATTTCAAATACAAGCAGTGTAACAAGCTTAAAAAATGAAAATAATAACATAACTAAAGTAGAATCAATTCCTATACCTAAAGTAATTGGGACAGATTATTCTTACAAGCATACAATTATTTGGAAAAATGCCATCGGGTTCTTGATAATGCATATTCTTGCTCTTTGGGGAACCGTTCTTATGATAACGGGCTATTTTAAATGGCAAACTATTTTATGGGGTAAGTCACAAATTGCATTATATTATTATATTTGCGTTGCATAAATGTATTATGATTTCTAATTAGGGGTGGGTCGTTACGTGATTTTTGTGAAACGTAACGTAACTAGTGACTTCGAGGACGTCACCGGTTTTGAAAACTATTGATTTTAGTAACTAGTTATTTTTCAAATTCTATTCGGTGATTCAAAACGGTGATTCTATTGAAGTGTTACTGTTATTTGCGAAACGAAAATATAAATGGTTACCTACGTAATACGTTACATATCACAAGCTTTAAGTTTTTGGAACGAATAAGTTTTTATAGCTACATAATATATTGCAGTTACATTATTATCGTAATACTAAAGTTATTACTTGCGAAAGAAACAACAAGCGTCGCAACGTACTTTTGTTTCGTTTCACTCTTTTCATTCGATCACTGCATTGTGATGGAACTAGGTAGTTACAAAAATCACGTGTTTATGTGTGACTCGAAACTAGTTATTCGGTTACATGCCCCGTAGCCAGTTATTGTAACAAGTGACGTTAAATAACGCCCATACCTATTTCTAATCAAACATTATTGTTTCAGGTTTCTTCGTCTCGTACCTGGGCAGTGAAAGTGTCACAATCGGGGCGCATCGTTTTTACACTCATAAATCTTTTAAAGCAAATACTTTTCTGAGGGCTATGTTTGTACTATTCCAGACCATCGCTGGACAGGTAATCTAATCAAGCTCAAAATACATTTATTTATTTAAATCACAATTATAACACCTTTACAGATTCATCCAAGGCGATGTTACAAGTCACAAAATATAAACTTTCCAAAAAAAAAAAAAAGTTATAACCTGTAAGCAGAATTACAATGAATTATATAATATTATGTAATATGTATAACAATTATTCTAAACATGACAACTTTTATTCTTTTAAACCTTTTTCAATTATTATTTGTGCCGTTTGAATGAATTGCGGCAGGTTTTGCCCAAATATATCCTCTGATATCGTAATAACATTAAAATACGTGCGGCTCGTGACATAGGGGCAAACTTGAGTAGGTTAGTCCTAGGGGTGGGTCGTTACGTGATTTTTGTGAAACGTAACGTAACTAGTGACTTCGAGGACGTCACCGGTTTTGAAAACTAGTGATTTTAGTAACTAGTTATTTTTCAAATTCTATTCTCATTGAAGTGTTACTGTTATTTGCGAAACGAAAATGTAAATGGTTACCTACGTAATACGTTACATAACACAAGCTTGTTTCGTTTCACTCTTTTCATTCGATCACTGCATTGTGATGGAACTAGTTACAAAAATCACTTGTTTATGTGTGACTCAAAACTAGTTATTCCGTTACATGCCCCGTAGCCAGTTATTGTAACTAGTGACGTTAAATAACGCCCATACCTAGTTAGTCCTAGCCGCTGGCATATCTAACAGTGCGGGGCGGAGGCGTGCACCGCCGCGCCGCCCGCGCCCCAACTCCGGGTGGTGTAGCTACCCCAGCAGTACGCGGGCCACGTACTTGACCAGCGCGACGTCCCTTCTTACGGCCAGCCTGGTGTACCCGACCATGCCCAGGACGAACAGACTCGGGTACATCAGGGGATAAAAGGGATAAACCCCGTACTGTTTACGGTATGTATGACATCACGCGTAATTCAGGTTCTAAATAATCATTAATTTACAGAATTCTATGTTCATCTGGTGTCGCGACCACCGCCTGCATCATCGCTACTCGGATACGGATGCTGATCCTCACAACTCGAAACGTGGTTTCTTCTTTTCCCATATGGGGTGGCTCATGCACAAGAAGCACCCCTACGTCATCGAGCTCGGTAGGAAGATAGACATGAGTGACTTGCAAGCCGACTGGATGGTCATGTTCCAAAAGAAGTAAACTAAATTTTTCATTAACCATGTTTTCCTACAGCAGTTTCTATGTGGTTCAGTTTAGTTCAGTAATGTCTTCAGTATTTATTTTTCAGGTATTATTTACAATTATATTTGATGCTAGCCTTTCTACTGCCTGTGTGGGTGCCAGTGCATTTCTTTGGCGAGCCTCTATTTCAAACCATCTTATTATGTTACTTCGCTCGCTACATTCTACAACTGAACGGAGCCTGGCTCGTCAATAGTGCTGCTCATCTGTGTGGGACTCGGCCTTACGATCAGTAAGTATGCCTTAGTTGGTAGACTTGAGTCTACCAATTATTATGTAAATCATCACCCTTTTAAACTAGGTACTTGTTTATTTAATATTTTTTGTTAAAACTTTACAGAAAATTGCAGCCAGTGGAATCATGGTTCGTGTCAATGATAACTTTGGGCGAGGGCTGGCACAACTACCACCACGCGTTCCCCTGGGACTACAAGGCAGCTGAACTGACCATGCATTTCAACCAGTCCGCGAGTATCATCCGATTTTTCGAGAGGATCGGAATGGCTTATGACTTGAAAACTGCTTCACCTGAAATGGTAAGTTACAATAACAGCTTGTTATTACAGAACTTTGCATTCAGTTGAAGATTTTAGAATCAATCCAAAAATCTAACTCAAAATATTTTATTTCACATAAACCTACATGGGCCTTAATGAAACGTCAGAAGCTAGGTGCACGGTTCCAATTGGTCGTTTCCTATGGTGTAGAGCCGGCAAGAAATTCCACGTTTACTCTTTTAAAAATAAGGGAGTGCCTCCGCTGCCGGCGCCGGCTCCCAAAAATAACGCCATTGATTCTGCATGACATTACTGCCGGCCGGCAGCCAAGATTAAAAACATCGGCTACAGATTACATACTCTGTGGCCGGCACCGCCGCCTTCAATAATGGACACCGGCGGCGGCGGCGCGGGCGCGGCGTTTATGGAAATCCTTCTAGTAATCAGAACTCCAACTAACTAACCCTAACTAAAGTATTTTTTCTATATATTCTAGTAATTTTTGGCACCGCTCGCATCGCTCGCTCGGCTCGTGCGTAGGGGGTCATACTTCTAACCTAACCTAACCTGTTTTGCGAGTAAAAATATTTAACCTAATCTAACTAGTTCGGTTCCGGGTACCTACTTAGTACTTGATTACTGGAATATGGAAATCATTGAATAGGGAAATATAATTCTGAAAAAGTTATGCTTTATTACATGTCTCTTGAACTATGCCTACCCCGCCTATCTACTCCAATATGCCAAATTGCCAACCCCGTTTTCCGGTTTTTTTTTCAAAACTCAGCGCCGGCAGCCAATTAAGCAACCGGTGCTGGCAGCCAATTTGGGAGCCGGCGCTGGCAGCGGAGGCACTCCCTAAAAATAAATATCCTGGGTGTTTGGAAGCTGGGTGCAAAGCTTTAAGGGGGTGATAGTCGACACCATTTTGAGCATTTTGAGCAATACATGTCTTAGACAAAGTAGGTTTTTATTTATTTTTAACTGCTATTTTTTAATAATTCGATTTCTGATAGGTTTGCCGACAGTGCCCCAGATAAAGTTGTATTTTTTGTGATTTGACTGATGACCTAATCTAATAAACAAAGTTCCATGCATGTGTTAATGAAAAAAAATCTGGACATTTTTGAGGTCACAGAAAACTTAAAATTTTTGAGAAATCTAGAAAATAGCGTAATCAAATAATGATGATTATGAGATGATTATGTCAAGGAAAAATATAAAAAGTAAACATCGTAATTTGAGAGTAGTTAATAGAAACTTACATATTGGTGCCGATTCCCTTGTTCACAAACTAAACTAAATTTAAGTTCAGTGCATCTTTTTCTTTCTATTTCATTAAGAAAAGGACAGAAGATAAATTTTAGTTTAGTCCTGTCAAATTAATCAGCGTTTGACGTAAGTTGACGTAATTTTAGTAGACAAGTTTTTAATCTCGTCTAAACTTGTATGGAGTAGTGACAGGCGCTGATTAATTTGACAGGACTAAACTAAAATGTATCTTCTGTCCTTTTCTTAGTGAAATAGAAAGAAAAAGATGCACTGAACTTAAATTTAGTTTAGTTTGTGAACAAGGGAATTGGCACCATTATGTCGGTAATGAGGTACACACGGCTACACATCCAGCTATAGGTACATTTCCAGTTTATGCTGATCTCGCATTGTATAGGATTTTTGTACAATGTGAGGTACCGAGCCGTGTTTACCAGGGAAGCCATATGTGCAGAAGGAATTACCGCCCCATTGCCCTCTTATCGACAGCTTCCAAAATATTCGAAAAAGCCATGTGTAATCGAGTTTTTGCCTTTTATGAAAAATACGTATAGATAAGTATTTAATTACTGCCAAAATGGTTTCCGAAAAAACCGTTCCACTATCTTGGCCGTTCACAAATTATGTTCAAAAAGCCCTTGATATTATTAATGATAAAAAACTTTTTACAAAAAAAAAACAACCGACTTCCAAAAAACACTACAAAGTGAAAAATAACTTTAATTTCGGAAGTCGGTGTCTTTCTTTGGTTTTGAATTTTCGTTTTTTGTCACCGACTTCCGAAATTAAAGTTATTTTTCACTTTGTAGTGTTTTTTGGAAGTCGTTTGTTTTTTTTTTTTTTGTAAAAAGTTTTTATTTATCACTTTTTAGTTGTGGTACCTACCCCACACAAATTCGAAAACCACTACCTGCTATGTAAATAACAGTGACAGGAACTTATCATATCATCCACATACTAAGTGGGAAAAAGTACGTATTATTGAAGCTAACTCAAAAACTATCGAAGCAAAGTTAATACAATTTAAATGGGACCATTTCGAGAGCATACCCTTTCAAACAAAAAAATAATTTTCAAAATCGGTCCACAATTGACGGAGAAATCAGTGGACATTCATAAAAAAAACAAAAAAAACAAACATACCTCCTCCTTTTTGGAAGTCGGTTAATAAAACAATAATGAATAATTTTAAAAAATTATGGTTATTATAATGTTACTAAATAAATAAACGTATATTTATTTATAAAACAATAATTCTGTACCTTCAGTGAAAAGTGATGTAACTGGAAAATCATAATTTTGAGAAAATTCATGTTAAAGTTTAAAAAAAATCTGACTCTTTAGTCTACTTCACTAAAATGAGTACTGATTACTGACATTGGTAAACAATATCTTAGAGCACGATTTAGTGTAAGAAGAAACAGATTATTTGTATAGTTTTTTTTATAATTTAAAAAGAAATCCAGTTGTATCACGTAACACAACAATATTAAAGTCGTTTTATGTGTAAATTAATTTAAAATGACTTGAACCATTTTACACATTATTTATTTATTGGTTGGTGTTGGATGATTATGTGTAAATATATCAGTTTGTACTCATTCACATAGATCGTGTAAAATAAGAGTCACAAACATTTGTATTATATACATTTTTTAAGGTACTTGAAATATTTGTTCAGTTCACATTGATATTATTTAAAATGTATTTTAATACACATTCATAAATGTAAAAATGCTTAGTTAGAGCACTTTACACCAAAATAAGCTTGCTCAATTTTAATCTTAGAGGGGTACCAATTAGACCAAAAAATTGATTTTTTTTTTCTGTACTTAGTGTAAGAATATTAAAACTGATATAAGTCAAGATATATCACTTTTCACTGAAGGTACAGAATTATCCTTATCCTTTTTTTTTTTTTTTTTGGGTGGGAAATTATCAAATAACTTCTCCCGCTCTGGGTGGAGCGGGAGGGCGTGTCAGACTCTTACTGACTAAAACCCACCCGTGTTCCTTCGGTTGCCCTGTTGCCGGGGGCCGCGATGTCCCTATCGGTTTTCTTCGAACCCCCGGCAGGCATTGGCCCTAGCGGACCCCGTCAATTCTGCTGACATCTCTTTGAGGCGCGCGTGGAACACAACGCGCCGTCGACCCGGGCTTGGTCCTTACCGGACGGCGAGCTACCCATTGCTCACCGTCCGCAAGCCCGCGCCTACGGTGGCCGGAAATCGGCTCGCGATTCCCGCCCCGGGCGTCTCCTCCTGCGGCGGTTAGGGGCGTGAGGGCGCGAAATTTGCCTCTCCCTCACGCGTTCCGCCTCCTCCTTCGCGAGCATTACCGCTTCGCAGAAGGAAGTGACGGCCTGCCATTTCCTCTCGCTCCGCACCATGGCCTGAACCAGGGCCGGACGCGAGAGATCACCGCCGCCGATCGCCTCTACGAGGACACGGCGTTGCTCCGCCCAAGCCGGGCAGACCTCCACCGTATGCTCCACCGTGTCCTCAGGCCGATCCACACAATGGTGACACCCGGGTGTTTCCTCCCGCCTTATCCTAAACAGGAACCTCCCGAAGCAGCCGTGTCCGGTGAGGACCTGCGTCAGGCGGAAGGTGAGGACGCCGTGGCGTCTCTCAAGCCACTCCTCAAAGAGGGGTCTTATCGCCGCAATTGTGGCGTGCCCATCCTTATCCTTATCCTTACATATTATAAAACAAAGTCCCCCGCCGCGTCTGTCTGTCTGTCTGAACGCGATAAACTCAAAAACTACCGAACGGATTTTCAAACGGTTTTTACCAATGGATGGAGTGATTCATGCGAAAAGTTTTAGTGTATAATTCATCAAGGTTTTGTGTAAATTAGCAGAAATATGACGATTATTGTTGAAGAAGTCGGAAAATATCATGCCGACTGGGAGCTTTACTGGCGTGCGCTGCGTTAACCGGAAAAGATACATCAAATTTATGTTCTACGGTATTGTTCATCTTAAAAAGTTCAACGAAAATGTCCGCGATAGAATTTGATAAAAATTTAATTATTTTCGAAGCTTTTTTGACCGGTACAGTATTCCTTATCCAAAAAAATATGTTATTTAAATTGGGCATTTAATTTAGATTAAAATATGCCTTGACATCATATCATTTAAATGAATAGTTTAAAAGATATCACAGTTTCAAAATTACGCGGAGCAACGCGGGCGCAGCGGTAGGAGTCAATGATGTTTTCCTCCAATCTCAGTAGTACGTTCCCGTGGGATATTTTCCGATATCCACGCGGGCGAAACCGCGGGCAGAAGCTAGTAATGCAAAAATTGAATTCTATAATAATAAATACATCTATAACTTACTAACTACCATTAAACGACGATCTTCCTCCTCTCTCCTACTTGATCTATGCTGGGTCCATAATTGTGACTAATATAATGATTTACCAACGTTCTATATATTATACATTATGGTACGCAATAAAGAATTTGAGATTTGAATTATTGCCAAACTTTCTTGTCTTCAAATTAGTCCACCTCCCGTCCCGAGTCCCGCAAAAAATGCGCGCGAAAATACACCTAAGTCCACGCGGATTATCGCGATTTTATTTGACCCGGGCTGACCCCGCTCACAAAAAACGCATTCTGTAAATAGATTCGGGTGTTTGAACAATAGGACCACTTATGATAATAACAATGACACTCGTTAGTATTATTAGTTTATTAATTACACACACGTATTTACATTATTTAAAAACGATCAGACTTAAAATAATAATATGTACAAGTATATAAAAAAGGAGGGGGCGGGGAATTGATCATAGGGCATCAAAAAATTCGTCCATATCGCTGTCAATAGGAAAAGTGCCCAAAAGGCTGGCAGCATTGCCACGTTGTATGGCAATGCTGATTCTTTGACCAAAAAATAGGCCAGCCCTCTGGTCACGTGAAGAGTCGACCAGCCGCTTGGCGATGTCTTAAAAAACAAGGTGGGCACTCGGACCCCATGGCCCTAGTGTTTCAACCCCAAACGGCTCAAACATATAAGTCCCAATAAGATTGGAGTATTTGCGCCGTTTGAGGTTTTCCGTACCAGCAGCAGCAGCCCCAGCACAGCCCGCCGTGCTAGGAAGATGGGATGGCGCAAGGGTGTCGACACACGTTGCATCCCACACCAAAGGCCTCTACCTTCCAAGGCATTATGGTCATTCCGTCTGGTCTCTTCCCATCGTCGCGTGCCAAGCCATTGGGTTCTAAAACAGCTGGCACTCCGGCGGTGACAAGAGCACGACGGATGATGTCATTGATGCTGGCGTGCCGTGCTATCCGGCCTGCGCTCTTACTGCAGGATAGGCCATGGTGTCCGAGACAGTCGACACCTTCACCGCATTGGCAGCGATGCGGAGCCACGCAAGGAGCACCCAGACGCAGACAGGTAGCGAGCCGGAAGGTGGTATCACCCAGCATAGTGCCTATGTTGGGTGACGGTAGCGCCTGAAGCCAGAGGCCCGACTCCCACTCACCCACAGCCAGCAGGCGGGCACGCTCAGCAGTATTGGTGGACGTATTAATAAGATTGTTCCGTACCAACCTGCAGAGCGGCTCATCCCACTGCCTCTGGGAAGATGGGTTCACGGGCCGATCTGTATTCGGGCAAGTCGCTTTCTAGGCGTTCTCCGCAACGGTCAAGCACGACACTTCAGAGTTAACCAGGCATGGGGCTAAAATTTTCCCGGTCAACTTTTCAGTGCTGTGGACAGAGGACAGGAACGCGGGTAAGCTAATACTGGTAATTTTGCGGACGCCGAGGCCATCAAAACGGATGGGTAGTGTAGCTTGCAGCCACGCTCGGTCGTCCAGGGCCACATTTAAAATGGATGCTAATGTGCTGCGAATAATTTGGTCAATTTTGTCCAAGAGGTGTGCCTGCTTCCATAAGGGGGAAGAGCGTAGACAATATATAAAATTTGGACCAAAACAACAGTGTCTAATCAGGGTGAATGCCGAATGTAAATTAATTTTGGAGAGTCTGTCCGAGACGTCGTTAAAGTTTTTGATTTTTTCGTCGATGAAAGGAGAAAAACTGTCTTCTAAAATTGGGGAACCTAGGAGCTGAAGTGAACTTTTTTCTGAAATTTTGATTTGTGGGGCTATTGCATTAAATTTATCAAGGGTCAATTGTCTGTCAGTTATGTCAGGAAGGAAAATTTCGCATTTTGATGGGTTAAGGTCCAAGCCAATGGATTTAAATTGTTGTTTGAGGAGTTGTAGGTCTTTCAAAACGGTGTCTACATCACCTCCTAGCGTTCCATCATCCAAATACCACACGTTAAATTTTGAATTTAGTTTCTGTATAATTGGATGGATAGCCAAGCTGAAAATGACTGGCCCGAGAGGGTCACCTTGTTGGCATCCTACTGCAGATTCCAAAACATTGTCCTTGTATAGTAATTTAGAGGGGTACCTGTAACACTGCCACATAAAACCATAAATTTCGGGTAGTTCTTTTTTGACTTCAGCCAACAAAGTATCCCTGTTAACAGAGTTAAAGGCATTCTTAACATAAACCTTGAGGATAACCTCACATTTGTTAGAGTTCAAAAAGGTGGAAAGGGCATGTACGGCAGCCTCACAGCCCCCTCTTGAGCCGAAACCAAGCTGCAGGGGCTGAAACTTAGCTGTTAGGGATTCGCTGTATAGCTTACAGCATATTTTGGCTGCCGTACGCCTGTAGGTGCACCCAACGGCGATGGGACGAATGCCGCCGTCCTTCTTGCGCAGGGCACATAGGTTTGCCCCGTATAAGACATCGACGACGGCTTCGTTCACGCCACCGGTGAGCATGAGGTTAATCAGGGCCGCAAGCTCCTTCAGAAGCGACTCACCAGCGTCCCCGGCGCCTGAACTCAATAGGTCCTTTAGGTGTTGTGGAGTCAGGCCGTCGAGGCCGCCGGCGGAACCACTCCGGAAGGAGCTCACGGCTGCAATCAGCTGGGGCGCCGAAACGTTTAGGACGGTTGAATTTAGGACAGGAGGGTCGGGGGGATCGGGAAACGTGAGACTATCCGCAGGCTCTGGGTGTTTACTCTCTAGGGCTGTTAGCGTTTCTGGAGAGTAAGGCGCCACCACATCGCTGCTGAACAGTATCCTGGCCGCTCCCCTGATGTCACCTTCACTTAATTTGGATTCCACATGTGCACATAAGCCTTTCTGTGGTTGATTATTGAATGCAGGTAATTTTGGATCTAAAATTAGGGTCGAATTGTTAAAATTTTCTTTAATTTGGTTTGTCAAGGTTTTTTTAGTTGCCAAATTTTTTTGCACATGCAGAATCCTATAAGGGAAGGTAAGTAATTGCTCCCAGGCACTTTGTGAGTTCTCCTGGGTCGCAAGACGGAGACATTGCGCCAGATTCAGTGCGACAGACCGTCTCGCGCCCCGGGGAACTCTCTTTTACACTGGGGTAGAATTTTTTAATTTTGAAAGCGTTTTCCACAAGGTTTTCTCTAAAGGTGTTGATGTTGGGGATGTGGCTGGGGGGCACAATGGTACACTATGTGGTTTGTGGATCTTGCCATAGTGTATCCTCAGCCCCCGTTCGCCTTAAAGAAACGTGCCTGTGAGCAATGTGGACATCTTACCAGCTGGACATCAAGCGATGTGGCAGGTTGACTGGCATAGGTCCCGGCGTCGCTACTGCCGGCATTGAACATATAATGTTAAAACACTTAAACTTACCTAAAAAAATATAATAATAAACTGTACATACACGCACATTATAATAAAAATATACTAAGCACCTATTTTTCTTATATTTACAGAATGTCACGTAGATTCATATTTGACGTTATTGTTATTTTTTGACGACCGCGGCGCAGTCGCGCTCTAGGCCTGGGGCGCTGCGCATGCAGGGCGCAGCCTTCGCAACCGTTACCTAGGCTGCAGGCGTCGCGTCTTCGTCGTTGAAATAAATTAATTTTTCTGTGAGTTTGTGTGGTTCACCTTCTCTTTGATCGACTAAAGTTCAGTATCACCGCTCTCGTTGGCTCTTAGCTGCTAGTGGAGATACTTATTATAGCATGAGACGGGAAAAATTGAGAAGAATGACATACACGTAGAAACATTTTAACTTCTGAGGAATCTTTGTCCACAGAGGTCTTGACGTCTTGAGATGTAATTGAATTTGTATAAGTCCACAAGCTTCGCAAATATATCCATGTAATTTGTTACTTAAATAAAAAGTTTATTTTATAATTTATTTATAATTTTAGTTTAGTCCTGTCAAATTAGTATTATTTAAATCCTATTGAAAACGAGAACCTGGCCGTAAAGCCGTCTTGTTAATTAATTAATGTATTATTTTGATGTCTGGCAAAAGTACTGAATCAATTTACGTAAAAGTTTGGTAATAATTATCATGAATACACAAATAATCAAATTCGATTTTTTTTCTTAAAAGTGTTATTTACAATATTTCCATAATATTCCAACTCAAACTAAACTAGTGCGCGGTGCTGTAATTTGAAATCGTGTAGTTCAATTCGTGATTTTGGAAATGATCATATGAGTAAACAGTTTTAATGAGCAATTATATCAAAATGAAATATTTCTAGGATATTACCTATACCTACCTTCTTCGACTGATTTCTATCCATGAATCCTAAAAATATACTACGATATAATTGGTAAAATACCAAGATGACCTTGACGGGCTATTTTACCCATCTATTCGGGAAATAATAAAAATTCCGCAAATAAAATTAACTTCCGAAAATCTGTGGTTGACTGTAATACTAAATTTCCAAAAAAAAAAATACTAAACTTCCGAAAAAAAAAATACTAAACGACTGTAGCAATTAACAAAACAACAACCGCTTAAGGCCCGCGGGTGGTCCGCGCCGTGACAGATTTACGACCGCACATAAATAAACAATTACTCGGGTTTCATTATAACGTCTCAAGTAGTATTGTTTATGTTTTTTGCTACTCGAATAGATTAGGAATACGTTTCAAATGGTTGCAGTCTTTGTAAACAACGTTCACTTATCTTTATTACCCGCTTTTGTTATTATTTCTTTTGTTCTTTGTGATAACGATTTCTGATAAAACTAGCGTACCAATTCACACGAAATTTTGCAGGGTACATTATGGATAGTTATGTTATCTAACAAAAGCGTTTTTAGAGACAAACATTGAAAATAAAAAATGCTAATAATCTAGAATTTTTAATATCTAGAATTTCTAGTGCTTACGTAATTTTCTCCGTTTCAAAAAAATATTTTTTTGCCGTATTTAGGTGAAAAAACATGCTAAAATTATTATAAATCTAATATTTTGTATAAAAAATGGGACTTACACATAAAATATCGACGATCACACACCAAAATACCACAAAATCACAGCACGGTCACGTTTTCATTCAAATGTTTGTTTACACTTTTTGTTTGGGTCAAAATAGGTATAACATGATGTTATTTAGTGCGAATATTATCTAAAACGATGTAATATTTACTTCAAAATGAAAATATCACCACTTTCCGACGATTTACACACAAAAACTATTAAAAAACGAATTATTACAGCGAACGCGCGCGTCCCGGAAGTGACGTTTGACTGACATTTTATCGCGCGGGAACGTGATTTTGAACATTTTTTTAAAATGTTGCTTATTAATATTTTTGCTTTTAGTCGATTTATTTGACGAGAATATTTATCCGACCATAGACACAAAAATTCACAGACAACAATAGCCATTACAGCGAATACAAATAGAGTTGTAAGCCGCGTGGGTACTTGGACGCACCGGTGCGTCCGCGGTCCTTTAGCTAAATTATAAATTTAAAAATCGCAGAAATGTAGATCCGGCAATGTTAATTGCTACAGTCGAAAAGTTAGTGACAGAAACGAATCGCTGCAAAACCGACTCCACGTAGTCTTGTCTGCCCTACCCCGAGTTTAATTTAAGTCCGCGTAAGCGCGGAGGGGCGAGGCGGCCATCTGCAACGATAAGCTCGCGTGGGACCGCGCCGGAGCCTCGCAGCGCCGGAGCAGTGATTTGTTAAATATTCAAAAACAATGATTTTTTTTCTCTTTGGCATCTTATTGATAAATTTTACAATTATTGTAAAAATTTATGAAAAAAATATAGGTACATTTTTTCTAAAAAAACATGTTTAATATTTTCAATTGAGGGTAGCTTTTTTCACAATTTTCATTTTATGAGGACGCCTAATTACTTCCAATCATTATAATGGAGTTTGTTTCATCGCGACAGATGATTTAGTTTAAAAGTTACACCGTTTTGATACAATTTTTTTTTAATTCCATAAAAAGTATTGAAAAAATATTTACGATTTTTTTTAAATATTTTTTCCTTCGTTAAAATTAGGCATAGATTCCCTTATTTCGATATGTGCACATTGGTGCCGATTCCCTTGTTCACAAACTAAACTAAATTTGACAGGACTAAACTAAAATTTATCTTCTGTCCTTTTCTTAATGAAATAGAAAGAAAAAGATGCACTGAACTTAAATTTAGTTTAGTTTGTGAACAAGAGAATCGGCACCAGTATAGTTTCTGTGATTAACTACATCTAGTTTCTTGCCATCAAATGATTTTTGTTTTGTTATACACAGGTCGAGAATAGGATAATAAGGACAGGCGACGGCAGTCACTACAAGCTGGGCACCGAGGAGGCGCGTGCGGCGGTGACTGCGTGGGGACCGCTACATCCACTCAACCCTACCTACAACACCACGCTCAAAGTACCAGATGTTATACTCAAACCTGAAGGACTGCCACTGTTCCATGAATAAGATGTGCTCAACATGCAAAGAAACTTGAGACGCGATTAAATCGATTTGTAATCTTATACATAGAATGATAATAACGAGAGCTACCAAATTGTCTAATGCTCTATGCTGCAAAGCTGAAATCGATGTCAATCATGACAGTCTCAACACTTTTAAAAATAAATTATGTAAGCACTTTCGGGTATAGGACATTTGACTTATCATTCCAATCATTAAATAGTGTATACTTTTAATTAATATCAAATTTAATTTAATTTATAATTCTTTTATTTACAATTTTTTACATAACATAACATCACGCCTTGTTTCCCCGAAAGGTTGGGCAGAGGTGTCCCTGTAGCAGGTACAGGTACACCCACATTTCGCCAGTTATGTTTAAGTCCCATGTAAAAGGGGGCGAGCCTATTGCCATCAACCGGGCACAAATCCAGACTCCAAGCTGCTATTGAGAAATTTCAGATAGAAAAACCCAATAACACTTTACCCGACCCGGAAATCGAACCCAGGACCTCATGTTCAGCAGTAGCGCTTGCGACCACTAGACCAACGATATACGATACGATACGATATATATTTTAATTTTAATTAATTCAGACATAATAATTGATAATCAAGTTAATGCTTGGTTTTACCTCTTGTGGTTTTACTGTATTGTACTCGTGTAAGTTTAAACTTTTTTATTAGCATGTACAGACGCCAGCACATCAAGCTACCCGAAACTGTCAAATTTTACCAATCAACTTTGAACCTTATACTTCAGCGGTAAAGTTGAAAACATATTAAATAAATTTGACAGATTGTAGTAGCTTGATGTGCTGGCGTATGTACAATGTTTCTTTTTTTTATTCCTAATTTAATTTAAATTATGTATTCAGAGCATTATGTACTCGATAATGTGTAAGCTGTGGTTACCTGTAATTGAGTGTGCGTTACAGGATAATGTATTATAACTAAGTTTTACTATTGTAAAAGATAATAATTGTAATATAACTCGTTGGTAATCCTTAAACAAATAAATAAATAATTTATAAGTGGTTACAAAAATAAAATCTTTTTTTGCCATTCTTATTTTTACATAGGTACCTAGGTACTAAGAGAATGATAAAATATGAAGTGTGCATGATACATAAAAATAAATAAAATAAATATAGGCAAACGATCGTTAATCTGATACAGCGTCACGATGTAAAAAAAATCATGCGAGACAATTTTAAGCTACTTCTATGTCGTATCGGAATTAAACTGTACGAGTAGGTATGTATATGTAGTTCGGATGACAATACTATAATTTAGTCTCTTGAAACTAATCTGATGATGGAGTCAGGAGGTGGATAGTGGAACTCTTCAGTGGCTACTAGTAAACCCCTCGAGTGTTGGGTCATATGATTCGTTTTGATGAGTTCAATAGATTGCAATTGATGTTGAGGATATGGCGCGGGGCGAAAATGGCAAAAAACGCGGGAATCGTTGTTTCTTAAAGGTGCAGAGGAATGGCGAAAATGTTGTGAACATGTAAAGAAAATTGAAAACGATTTCATAAAGCAAGATAGAATACGAAGAGCGTTACATACATATTGCACGCGTAGCATGACCACCGTAGAAAGAGGTTTTGTCTTGTCGACGGAAGAATAGACAAAATGACAGATAAACAATCACAATCTGTCATTTTGTCTATTCTTCCGTCGACAAAACCCGTTTCTACGGTGGTCATGCTACGCGTGTTGGTTATATTTATCATTCATGTTGAAATTAACCAGTAGGCCGTAAATCTGTTTATACAGGTAAACATCCACTGCTGAACTTTGGACCATCCAATAATTATATTTTTAGACCCACGATAAAAACTGTTAGTGTCCGCCTTATATTGAGGCCTTTGAAACTATCATGCAAGATAGTTTGAAAAGCCTCAGTAGCCAGTTCATTAAAAAAACTGTGATTCACAAACGTCACCGTCACAGACCATGCTCGTAATTTATTACTGTCATTAATGTCAGTGTCAAACTGTCAAGTAGCTTTATAACCCTCTGCATTCCGAGCTAAGCTAAAAGTGATAAGATCGCGAATCCGACCAAATTTTATTGTCACAATTATAACATAATAGCCTGTATATTTTGTGACTATTAAATTTGGTCGGATTCGCGATATTATCACTTTTAACGTAACTCTGAATGCGGCCTAAAATTGAATGTTATTTTTCATTATTGCATGTAGATTACATGTGTAAATAAATGTGTACAACCCGTATTCCATAATAGTTTAAAGTAATATGTGAACAATAAAAGTTGTAGATGGTGTTTAGGGACTAATAAACTAAATCCGTTATGAACTACTAACTGGACTTTATGATATACCTACCGAACTATTCATATCGTGGTCTAATATTGAAGTGCACACGTTATTTACTAGTTTTTATTCCCGTTCGAAGATAACTAGAATTCGTAATAATATATACAAGCCTCGCCAGTTATTTGTGCGCCAGTGTTTTTCAATAATATATGTAACGCTGAACTAAATAACTTTCAAAGATGGAAAAACTGTCAATGTGTAGAATATGTTTAGTGCAGAATGTTCGCATGTATCTAGTAGTCAACAGGAACTACCATGAACTATATGAGAAGCTGACTGATATTCCAGTAAGTTGATAAATAAGAATAAAGTGAAAGATATGGATTAATGTGAGGGAGAACCTGGACTTAAAATACTTAATTGTAGGAGTCACCGAACGGCCTTGAGCAAGAGTGGTAATCAATGCTCATGTCTTCTGAGGTGTTTAGAAAGCATTACTGAGATTGGAAGTATTTCCTTCATATAAACAAAATAGTGTAAGACAAGTTTTGTTGCAGTTTGTAACTGAAGACAGGAGACCAATTCTTGTTTGTTTCTTCTGCTGCGCTAAACTAGAAAAATGCTACCAATTAATGAGAAAATGTTTGGAAGCCGAAGAGCTGTTCGCTCAGATGATGAATGAGGATTATGAGGTCAGATATTCTTTAGCAGATATTTATAATTTCTAATTTCAGTATAATGTGGAATTGATTTCTCTCAAGATCATACCTACCTATTGTATATGGAGTTTATGCCAATCTTACCATTGGCAGCCCCTGATCTAGGGGGGGGGGGCAAACCGGGCACGTACCACGGGCTCCAACTTCAGGGGGCAACAAATTCAAGCGCAGCAGACAAGTGCACCACCCAGCACACCGCAACTTTGCAATAAATAAGACGTGTAGCACAATCTTTCTATTTTTTTTTTCTTTTGGGAACAGTTTTGGTGCCTTATCGATCATTAAAATTTGATTAATATGTTGCTGGCAAAATTTTCATTTCGTGAAAATTTTAAATTCACAACTTAACGCATCCCTATAAAAGATTGGTGGAGGGCGGCAGACAGTAGTATTTGCCCTGCCTCAAAAAAAAAAACGAGATCCTGGGCTGACCATTGGTCTGTGAGTTTGGTAGCATGGCCAATTCTGCAGGGTACATTGGACCTACTTAAGTGTCTTCACCTGTGAGGGGGCTCTTTTGAGTGACTTTAGTATAATGATAAAAGTTTCTGCTTGTGGAACTGACTGTAATATTTTCCTAATACTATAAATATTTTTTTACAGCCCAAACCTTTAATAAACCAAGACCACTTAGAGTATTTAGGTGGGTTTATTAAATCTCCAATAGAGAACATAAGTATAGTTGGTGAATGTCAAACAGACAGCATTGCTATCAAAGAAGAAGAATTAACAGCTGTTTGTGAGGGACCAGATGATATTATTGAGTCAAAGGAGGAACACCAAAGTGATGCCAGTATGTTTTTAAGATCAACAATAATATTAACAAAAAAATATTTCCTTACATATCCTTATCCTTACATATTATAAAGCGAAGTCCCCCGCCGCTTGTCTGTCTGTCTGTTCGCGATAAACTCAATAACTACTGAACGGATTTTCAAACAGTTTTCACCAATGGACGGAGTGATTCATGAGGAAGGTTGAGGTATAATTCATTAAAGTTTTGTGTAAGTTGGCTGAAATATGACTATGATTGTTAAAGATGTCGGAAAAAATCATGCTGACTGGGAGCTGTACTGGCGTGCGCCGCGTAAACCGCAAAAGATACATAAAATTGATGTTCTACAGTATTGTTCATCTTAAAAAGTTTAACAAAAAAAAAACCCGCGATGACATAATATGTCTATCTTGTAAGGATGACCCACAGTAACCATTTTTATCTTCTAGAATTTGATACAAATTTGATTGTTATTTCTGAAGCTATTTTGACCGGTATTTTATTAATCCTTATCCAATAAAATGTTATTTAAGTTGAGCATTTAATTTAGATTAAAAAAATGCTTGACATCATAACATATGAATGCTTTAATAGCTACCACTGATTCAAAATTACGTGTCTCAAAATAGTTATGGTTAACGGCGCGCGGTGCGGCGCTAGGACTGGAGTCAATGACCTTTTACTCGGTTATTAGTATGCGATCATCGCTTCGCTTCCTTTAAATACCCGGTAATACGTACCCGTGGGAAATTTTCCGACATCCATGCGGCTGAAGCCGCGGGCAAAAGCTAGTGTTATGTAAAATTACGCAGTATTACGCTATTTCCTAATCGTGCTTTTGTATGTCTTCACTAAATAACGATTTAGCTATCTATCTATCTATTAGTGATAGCTTGAGTAACGTATTTAATTGCCACTTTTTTTATCTACACCCTAATTGCGTAACACACGATCAATCATAATCTGAATCATTTTGAAGGAAATTGTTAATCTAAACACACATAAACATAACATCACGCCTTGTTTTCCCGAAGGGTTGGGCAGAGGTGTCCCTGTAGCAGGTACACCCACATTTCGCCAGTTACGTTTAAGTCCCATGTAATAGGGGGCGAGCCTATTACCAGCAACCGGGCACAAATCCAGACTCCGAGCTGCTACTGAGAAATTTCAGATAGAAAAAACCAATAGCACTTTGCCCGACCCGGGAATCAAACCCAGGACCTCATGCTTAGCAGTAGCGCTTGCGACCACTAGACCAACGAGGCAGTCAAAAATTGTTAATCTATTGCTTCATATTTTTTAAAAATAACTACTCAGCAACGTACTCTTGTTGAACTGTCATAATTAAACAGATTGTGATTGATCGTGTGTTACGCAATTAGGGCGCAGATCGGTTTGGAACAGACCATATATCGAAGTTAGTACAATTTTGTACTTTATGTCTCTGGTGATTAAGGGTTTACCAGAAATTCCTCCTTTTCGGTGAATCATGCAAAGCGCAATTATTTTGATTAGTGTGCTGTGCATGTCAATCTTCTTCCAACATTGTACTGACCAGATTTATAATCATAGGGGTGACCGTCGCGGAGAAACCAAAACTAGACACACGAAGATCAATACTAGAAGATGCACTAACAGCCGAGCAAACGAAAAAAGAAAAATCTGAATCGAAAGTTATCCGGACAACTCAAATCCGTACATCGAACTCAAAACCCAGCACTTATTCTAAAGAGCCTTACAAATGTGATCAGCGTAGATTAAATCGAGTAAAAAAAAATACACAACATACTCGTACAAAAATCGGCGAAAAAACTTATATGTGTGATGTATGTCTACGTAGTTTTAGGCGAAACGATGAGTTAACAAAACATATTCGTATACACACTGGTGAAAAACCTTATAAGTGTAATGTATGTCAACGTAATTTTAGTCAGAAGCCTCATTTAACAGAACATATTCGTAAACACACCGGTGAAAAACCTCATAAGTGTGAAGTATGTCAACGTAGTTTTAGTAGAAAGAATGATTTAATAAAACATATTCGTATACATACTGGTGAAAAACCTTATAAGTGTGATGAATGTCAACGTAGTTTTAGTGATAAGAGTAATTTAACATCACATATTCGTATACACACTGCTGAAAAACCTTATAAGTGTGATGTATGTCAACAAAGTTTTAGTCAAAAGAGTAATTTAACAAGGCATATTCGTGTACATTGGTAAAAAAAACTTAGAGGTATAAAATCATATTTGAACACAATCTGGCGAAAAATCTTTCAAAAGTGAAAAACACAAATAACATAATTAATGACTACTTTTAAAAGATTTAAAAGGCAGATTGTTAATCGTACTTTTCAATTCTAATTTGTAACAGTATGTCGCTAACTAACTAGCACTTTGCCCGCGACTTCGTCTGCGTGGCTTTCGTACTTTCCTCTAAAAACTTCAACACCCCTTTGAAAGATAGTTTTCGAAAATTAATATTTCCGATTGTTAACATTTATTTAGACAAATAAGTATTCGGGCTCATTTTTAAGTTTTTAAGTTTATAGATCAAAATAATAAAATTATTCAAATAAACTGTGGCCTCCCTTTTCACCACGACAGGGCTTGTTTTAAAAAAAGCGTTTGGTACTTTTCCATTGTATGAGTTAAACATTATTTATACCCGTTTTCGAGTTATTAAAGCAAGCAGTAAAATGTACCCCTTTAACTTTATTACCCTTTTACACCCCGTTAGGGATTGATTTTTGAAAAACCCTGAAACACGTACCTACTTTTTTTTGTTAATAAGTATTAGTACCTACCAAGTTTCGAGTTAACTGACAGCGAATTTAAAAAAAACCTTGCATATTTTAACACCCCGTAATTCCTCTGTGACGGGTTGTGTAAAGAACTAAAAAGTGGTAATCTACACCGTGAAATTTGAATCACAGTTTTGCTAGAACAAACTTTATTCAGACCATGGTCTACTACCATTCTACAATATCCAATAAAAAAAAAACATATATTGGTTTTTGAAAAAACACAAAAAGACAAAGTTTAAAATGTCAAAATTATCTATTGCTTACTTAATTTCGTTTATGGAGGTACATTTCCCTGTAGACAATGCTGTGTCCCGTGCGTGGTGTCTGTGTTGTAGGGAGTAACGATAATCTTGATATTTTAAACTTTGTTTTTTTTGTGTTTTTTCTAAAACCAATTATGTTTTTTTTTATTGGATGCTGTAGAATGGTAGTAGACCACGGTCTGAACAACGTTTGTTCTAGCAAAACTGTGATTCAAATTTCACGGTGTATATTGAGGAAAGTATTTCCAAGTTTCAAGTTTATAACCAAAAGAATAAGATTTTTCATATAAACGGTATTCTCTCTTTTCATACCCACAGCAGCGGTGGAATTTTGAAAAATTTATTAAGATTTTTACATAATTTGAATCAGATTATTTATACAAATTTTTTAGTTAATCAAGCCACGCAGTAAAACCCTCCCTGTAAAAATGTAATTACCTCTTTTTGATTCGTCAGGGGCTGATTTTCGAAAAACCCAAAAACTTATTGGTATTTATTTTTCCATCAAAAGTATCAATACTCAGTTTCAAGTTAATCGAACCGCGCGTTAAAATTCTTCCATACAAACTTTAACCCCCAATCATCTTTAGGGAGTAGTTTAGAATATACTTAAATACCTAAGTATTCGTGCCAAGTTTCAAGTTTATTAGTTTATTTTTAATAAGAGTTTTCTTATTTAATTTTATTGTGTTTGGGTGGCTTACAGCTATCTTTCAAGAAAAACAGTGAGGTAATTGACGACAAGCCATTTACAAGCCTCCACAGTTAGCAATAGAATATTGTTATTGTTAATAGAATATTGTTATTGTTAATAGAATATTGTTATTGTTAACAGAATATTGTACAAATTTTCAAATTGATTAGCTATTCGTAAACTATAACACTAAATAACCTTAAATCAACCATTAAATTAATTACCTGAAAAGATGCATGCGCAATCGCTATAAACCCCATCCCGTCCCCGTCCGTTATAAACTGTATCCCCTCTTTTTACCCTTACAGGGGTGACATTTTTGATAAATCGTTTTGTTAGTTCCGTAACGTGACTCAAAGATAATTTATACCACAAGCAGTGAAATCCTCCGCTGTAAAATTGACTACCCCTTTTCACGACATTAGGTGTTGTTTCATGTTTTTTTTATATTTCAATGGTTGTTTCCGAAAAACCCTGATACACCTTATTCTTTATTTTCGATTTTTATGTACAAATACTGAGTTTCGAGGTAATCGGACTTGCGTAAAAATTCTTTCATACAAACTTTGACACCCAATCTCCGTTTAGGGGGTAGTTTAGAAAAACTAAAAATGACAAACTTAAAATTTACTTTGCCAAGTTAGTTTCAAGTCTATCGAAATCCCCCCTTATAACTTCCTTAAAGGTCGAATTTTCAAAAACCCCTTCTTAGCGCTCCCCTACATTATAAAAGGAAGCTGTGTGCAAAATTTCAATCAATCAATCTTTATTCGTGAACACAGGTATTACAATAAAGGTCTTATGTATACATTTTAGTCGAGCACTATGTCCTACCAATGAAATTGGTGTACAAATATGTTAGTTTTTAGCAATAAGCCTGAATTTACACAATGCAAAGTCACGTTCTAGTAAATAATGTCAATTAAATGTATTATTATAAATAATTAATTAATCAATTACTTATAATTTATTTTTACATGCATGCCAATGGTAAATTATATTAGAGGGCTATAAGTAATGTCATATTTCATCATAATTGTAAATAATGTCAATTAAATGTATTATTAATAAATAATTAATCAACTAAAATTTAATTTTATATGCATAACAATGGTTTAATTACATTATATGGCTGGTAATGTCATAATTTTGACGTTCGAAAAGTGCTGATTCTCAGCCTAGTTTGAATAAATGACTTTTGAATTTTGAAAATAGGGTGGATTTTGAGATGGGGATTACAGTTTTAGACTGTCCTTAACTTTTTGAAACATTTTGATCTGCATTCACAGATTTTGAAAAGAATAGTCAGAAGAACATAACCGCCGCCACATAACGGCCGCCACATAGCGGCCGCCACATAACGGCTGCCACATGATGGTCACCACGTAGCGGCCGCTAGGATAACGACCGCCAAATAACGTCCCCCATATAACAGCCACCACATGGCGGCCGCCACATAACGGCCGCAACAAAACGGCCGCCACATGATGGTTGCCACGTAGCGGCCGCTAGATAACGGCCCCATATAACAGCCGCCACATAATGGCCGCAAAAATACGGCCGCCACATAGCGGCCGCCACATTGCGACCGCCACATTACGGCCGCCACATAGCAGCCGCAACACAATGGCCGCCACATTACGGCCGCCAAATTGCGGCCGCCACTTTACGGCCGCCACATAATGGTCGCTAGATTACGGCCGTCAAATAACGGCCGCAACACAACGGCCGCCACATAGCGGCCGCCACATAACAGCCGCCACGTAACGGCCGCCACATAGCGGCCGCAACACAATGGCCGCCACATTACGGCCGCCAAATTGCGGCCGCCACTTTACGGCCGCCACACAATGGTCGCTAGATTACGGCCGTCAAATAACGGCCGCAACATAACGGCCGCCACATAGCGGCCGCCATATAGCGGCCGCCACATAACGGCCGCCATATAGCGGCCGCCACATGGCGGCCGCCACATAACAGCCGCAGCAAAACGGCCGCCATATAGCGGCCGCCACACAACGGCCAACACATGATGGTTGCCACGTAGCGGCCGCTAGATAACGGCCGCCAAATAACGACCCCATATAACAGCCGCCACATGGCGGCCGCCACATAACGGTCGCAAAAAAATGGCCGCCACATAGCGGCCGCCACTTTACGGCCGCCACGTAACGGCCGCCACATAGCGGCCGCAACACAACAGCCGCCACATTACGGCCGCCAAATTGCGGCCGCCACATAACGGCCGCTACTTTACGGCTGCCACACAACGGCCGCCACATAGAGGCCGCCACATAACGGCCGCCACATGATGGTCCCCACATAGCGGCCGCTAGAAAACGGCCGCTAGGATAACGGCCGCCAAATAACGGCCTCCATATAACAGCCGCAACAAAACGGCCGCCACATAGCGGCCGCCACATGATGGTCGCCACGTAGCGGCCGCTAGATAACGGCCGCCAAAGAACAGCCGCCACATAACGGCCGCAACAAAATGGCCGCCACTTTACGGTCGCCACGTAACGGCCGCCACATAGCGGCCGTAACACAACGGCCGCCATATTACGGCCGCCATATAACGGCCGCTACTTTATGGCTGCCACATAACGGCCGCTAGATTACGGCCGCCATATAACAGCCGCAACACAACGGCCGCCACAAAGCGGCCGCAACATAACGGCCGCCACATGATGGTCCCCACGTAGCGGCCGCTAGATAACGGCCGCTAGGATAACGGCCGCCAAATAACGGCCCCCATATAACAGCCGCCACATAACAGCCGCAACAAAATGGCCGCCACATAACGGCCGCCACATGATGGTCGGCACGTAGCGGCCGCCAAATAACAGCCTCCATAGAACAGCCGCCACATAATGGCCGCAACAAAACGGCCGACACATTGTGAATTTGTGACTGCCACATTACGGCCGTCACTTTACGGCCACCACGTAACGGTCGCCACATTACGGCCGCGACATAACGGCCGCCATATAACAGCCACCACATAACAGCCGCAACAAAATGGCCGCCACATAACGGCCGCCACATGATGGTCGGCACGTAGCGGCCGCCAAATAACAGCCTCCATAGAACAGCCGCCACATAATGGCCGCAACAAAACGGCCGCCACATTGTGAATTTGTGACTGCCACATTACGGCCGTCACTTTACGGCCACCACGTAACGGTCGCCACATTACGGCCGCGACATAACGGCCGCCATATAACAGCCACCACATAGCGGTCGCCAAATAACGGCCTCCACATAGCGGCCGACACAACCGCTGCCAAATAATGGCCGCCACATGAAAATGATGGGCAGCGGGGTTTGGAAATATGAATATAAACATGAAATATAGCAAATTATAGCTATATTTCATATTTATTGTCAAATTAATCAAAGCTGATAAGAAAATTAATTGATTCAGGAAATCCATTATAAAATACAATAGACGTAGATATATTGAGTAACCTGTTCCGCTTAGCTAACCCGTGCCCGTTTAGCTAAGCGGAACAGGTTACTGAATATATCTACGTCTATTTTATTTTACAACGCTAATAACGCAACATTCGCATCAACTGACCAATCTTCACATTATTAGGTTTTATTTTTGCCTCATTTTTAATTTTCTCAAATTATGGTCTCCTTGGTACATACGTCTGACGCCACTGGTTTCTGAAAATTGTGTTTTCGGTATCTAAAATCTATCGTTCAACTACATTCTGAAAATCAGACAGATTGCTATAAAACAGTTCGGTTATTACCGAACTGTTGAAAATATTTTTTTTTACATATTTAATAATGCGGTCAGATCAGCAGTAACGCGGAAATTTTCTAAAATTAGGATTTTTGAATTTCAGAAAAACCAAATCTATCGATTTTATACGATTTTGTTCGTAAAACGATGAGGCAAAACAGTTGGTCATGGTCTCGCCAACCAATAAAATTAATTTGAATTTGGAATTCTAAATGAGAAAAAGGGTCAAGACCCTTTTTGTCATTTAGTCGTTTAGTAACGAAGTTATCCTTTAACGGTTTCAATTTAGCATTTTGAGTACAGATTTATTATCTGCCTGTTACCTTTTATTACCGTAACGGCTGAACGTATTTAGATGAAAGGAAAACGGATAGGCCATAATCTGGCTTAGAACATAGGACTCTCTGAATTCCGGTAGCATGTTCCTGTGGGATATTTTGCGACATCCACGCGGGCTAAGCCGCGGGCAAAAGCTAGTTTTATTATAAAACTTTTTTTTTAATCTAGCATGATTTTGGCATTTTTTGAACAGCACTTTAGCGTATTTCGTATTGGCTAGGTGCCAACACTGGCTGTCATTAATTACTGTCAAGCTGTCAGTGTCAAGTGTCAAGTAGCATTTTTAAAATTGTATCTACTTGGTCTGTGAATTGTATGCTAATTTTCATTTTTGCGTGTGTAAATAAATGTGTACAACCCGTATTCCATAATAGTTTAAAGTAATATGTGAACAGTATATAAGTTGTAGATGGTGTTTAGGGACTAATAAACTAAAACCTTTATGAACTACTAACTGGAGTTTATGATATACCTACCGAACTATTCATGGGTCTATTATTGAAGTGCACACGTTATTTACAAGTTTTTATTCCCATTCGAAGATAACTAGAAGTCGTAATAATATATACAAGCCTCGCCAGTTATTTGTGCGCCAGTGTTTATCAATAATATAAATGTAACGCTGAACTAAATAACTTTCAAAGATGGAAAAACTGCCAATGTGTAGAATATGTTTAGTGCAGAATGTTCGCATGTATCTAGTGGTCAACAGGAACTTCCATGAACTTTATGAGAAGCTGACTGATATTCCAGTAAGTTAATAAATAAGAATAAAGTGAAAGATTATCTATGTGAGGAAGAACCTGGACTTAAAATACTTAATTGAACGAGTCACCAATTGGCCTTGAGCAAGAGTGGTAATCAATGCTCATGCGTTCTCTGTATGAGGCGTATAGAAGGCATTACTGACCGCCAACTGTTGGCTTTACAATTTAATGTAAGTTTGGTAGTATTTTCTTCATAAATAAACAAAATAGTGTAAGACAAGTTTTGTTGCAGTTTGTAACTGAAGACAGGAGACCAATTCTTGCTTGTTTCTTTTGCTTTGCTAAACTAAAGCAATGCTACCGATTTCTAAGAAAATGTCTGGAAGCCGAAGAGCTGTTCGCTCAGATAATGAATGAGGATTATGAGGTGAGATATTCTTCAACAGATATTTATTCTTATAATTTCAGTATAATGTGGAAGTGATTTCTCTCTATACCTATACTTACCTATTATATCTGAGTTCATCCATTGGCAGCCCAGGATCTAGGGGGGGGCAAACCGGGGTCCGTGCCCCGTGCGCCAACTTCAGGGGCCGACAAATTCAAGCGTAGCAGACAATTGCACCACCCAGCACACTGCAACTTTACAATACATGAACGCACAGCACACATAATCGTTCTATTTTCTTTTTTTTTTACAACAGTTTTGGTGCCTTATCGATCAACAAAATTTGATTAATATGTTTCTGCCAAAATTTACATTTTGAGAAAATTTGAAATTCACGAGCTAACTTAACGCATGAATGAACGGCAGTCAGCAGTATTTGCCCCGCCTCAAAAAAAAAACGAGATCCTGGGCTGACCATTGGTCTGTGAGTTTGGTAGCATGGCCAACTCTGCAGGTTACATTGGACCTACTTAAGTGTCTTCACCTGTGAGGGGGCTCTTTTGAGTGACTTTAGTATAGGGTTGCCATCCGTCCCGGTATACCGGGACATGTCCCCGGTCTAGAACTTCTGTCCCGGTCGTCCCGGTAATTCTTTTTTTATTTTTTATATGGCCTCTCGCAGTTTTGACCACTAAGGTCTTAGCTGCTTAACCGGACTTTCCTGTGGGTGCCTTAAGCTACTACACTTAGAGCCTCCAGCCAGGAGCAAATAAACTATTCTAAATTAAATTACGCGAGTGCTCGCTAAGGGCACCCCCCTGTGGGGTACAAACCTCGGCTTAGGGCATTGCTGGGGGGAGGACAGCAAGAAGGGGCAGACTGGATCAAACTTAGATTTTCATCATGATTATTGTGCGGGGTATTTAAAGCTACGTGCTCAGCTGCAACAACTGCTAGCACCTCCTTTTCGAGCAAGGGTCGGGGGTCCCGGTAATTCAATTTAAATAACGTGTATATATGTATACGCGCACATGGCTGGCGGCGTGGTGTGTTTCATGTAGAATTGTATTGTTAACCATTTTAAGCTGACTTGTTAAGAACATGAAGGTAGTAAAATCACTTACTGCTTATGTACTGGTCAGTACTTAAGCTTCTATGGCAACCCTACTTTAGATAATGATAAAAGTTTGTGCTTGTGGGACTGTGACTGTAATATTTTCCTAATACTATAAATATCTTTTTTACAGCCCAATCCTTTAATAAACCAAGACCACTTAGAGTATTTAGGTGGGTTTATTAAATCTCCAACAGAGAACATAAGTATAGTTGATGTTGTTCAAACAGAAAGCATTGCTATCAAAGAAGAATTACCAGCTGTTTGTGAGGGACCAGATGATATTATTGAGTCAAAGGAGGAACATCAAAGTGATGCCAGTATGTTTTTAAAATCTAAAATAATATGTCCTTACATATCCTTACATATTATAAAACGAAGTCCCCCGCCGCGTCAGTCTGTCTGTTTGTTCGCGATAAACTCAATAACTACTGAACGGATTTTCAAGCAGTTTCCACCAATGGACGGAATGATTCATGAGGAAGTTTTAGGTATAATTTATTAACGTTTTGTGTAAGTTGGCTGAAATATGACGATGATTGTTAAAGATGTCGGAAAAAATCATGCTGCCTCGGAGCTGTACTGGCGTGCGCTGCGTAAACCGCAAAAGATACATAAAATTGATGTTCTACAGTATTGTTCATCTTAAAAAGTTTAACAAAAAAACCCGCGATGACATAATTATGTCTATCTTCTAAGAATGACCCACAGTAACCATTTTATCTTCTAGAATTTGATTGTTATTTCTGAAGCTATTTTGACCGGTATTTTATTAATCCTTATCCAATAAAATGTTATGTAAGTTGAGAATTTTATTTAGATAAAAAAAATGCCTTGACATCATAACATAAGAATGCTTTAAAAGCTACCACAGATTCAAAATTACGTGTCTCAAAATAATTATGGTTGACGGCGGTGCGGCGCTAGGACTGGAGTCAATGACCTTTAACTCGGTTATTAGTACGCGATCATCGCTTCGCTTCCTTTTAATCCCCGGTAGTACGTTCCCGTGGGAAATTTTCCGACATCCATGTGGGTGAAACCGCGGGCAAAAGCTAGTGTTATGTAAAATTACGCAGTATTACGCTATTTTAATATTTAATCGTGCTTTTGTATGTTTTGCTGTCTTTTGTGTTCACTAAATAATGAATTATCTATCTATGTATTAGTGATTGCTTGAGTAATGTATTTAATTGCCATTTTTTTATTTGCTACTGCTGAGCATGAGGTCCTGGGTTCGATTCCCGGGTCGGGCAAGTGTTATAGGGTTTTTCTATCTGAAATTTCTCAGTAGCAGCTCGGAGTCTGGATTTGTGCCCGGTTGATGGCAATAGGCTCGCCCCCTATTACATGGGACTTAAAAAACATAACTGGCGAAATGTGGGTGTACCTGCTTCAGGAGCACCTCTGCCCAACCCTTCGGGGAAACAAGGCGTGATGTTATGTTATGTGTTTTTTATTTGCACCCTAATTGCGTAACACTCGATCAATCATAATCTGAATCATTTTGAAGGAAATTGCTTATCCATTGCTTCTTATTTTTGAAAAATGTCTACTCAACAACTTAATAACGCAATGGCTTGTTGAACTGTCAAAATGAAACAGATTGTGATTGATCGTGTGTTACGCAATTAGGGTGCAGATCGTTTTGGAATAGACCATATATCGAAGTTAGTACACACGGCTACACATCAAGCTATACAAAACCAGTTTATGTTGATCTCGCATTGTATAGGATTTCGGTACAATGCGAGGTCTGTTTATACTGGAAATGTATAGCTTGATGTGTAGCCGTGTGTACAATTTTGTACTTTATGTCTCTGGTGATTAAGGGTTAACTAGAAATTCCTCCTTTTCGGTGAATCATGCAAAGCGCAATTATTTTGATTAGTGTGCTGTGCATGTCAATCTTCTTCCAACATTGTACTGACCAGATTAATAATCACAGGTGCGGCCGTTGCGAGGAAACCAAAACTAGAAGATGCAATAACAGCCGAGCACTCGAAAAACGAAAAATCTGTCTCGAAAGTTATCCGGACAACTCAAAAACGTACGTCGAACTCAAAACCCAGCACTTATTCTAAAGAGCCTTACAAATGTGATCAGCGTAGTTTAAATCGAGTAAAAAAAAATACAGAACATATTCGTACACAAATCGGTGAAAAAACTTATGTGTGTGATGTATGTCTACGTAGTTTTAGGCGAAACGATGATTTAACAAAACATATTCGTATACACACTGGTGAAAAACCTTATAAGTGTGATGTATGTCAACGTTGTTTTAGTCAGAAAACTCATTTAACAGAACATATTCGTAAACACACTGGTGAAAAACCTTATAAGTGTGAAGTATGTCAACGTTGCTTTAGCCAAAAGAATGCTTTAATAAAACATATTCGTATACACACCGCTGAAAAACCTTATAAATGTGATGTATGTCAACAAAGTTTTAGTCAAAAGAGTAATTTAACTAGACATATTCGTGTACATTGGTAAAAAAAAACTTAGAAGTATGAAATCATAGCTAAAAAACCTTATAAGAGGTATGAAATCATATTAAAACTCAACCTGGCGAAAAATCTTTCAAATGTGAAAAACACAAATAACCTAACTAATGACTACTGTTGAAAGATTTTAAAAGCAGATTGTTAATCGCACTTCTCAATTTCGAATTGTAACATGATATCACTAACTAGCACTTTGCCCGCAACTTCGTCCGCGTGGATTTCGTACTTATTTTCCTCTAAAAACTTCAAAACCCTTAAAAAAAATAAAAAAATATTAACTTAGGTATTTATGCTTTCGGGCCAATTTTTAAGTTTTTTTAATTTTATAGATCAAAGTAATAAGATTGTTCAAATAAACTGTGCCCTCCCTTTTCACCACGACAGGGCTTGTTTTAGCCCTGCAACGTTTCCATTGTATGACTTAAACATTATTTATACCCATTTTCGAGTTATTAAAGCAAGCAGTAAAATCTACTTTGTTTTATTTACTAACAACATTCATAGCAATAAATTGCAATATTTTTTTATGCCAACATTTTATGGCGCACATAAATTAATATTCTCAGTTTCATTATCCTTTAACTGGTGACAAGCGGTCTCACAGGCCGAGCAGCAACAGTGAACCGTCATTTTACCTACTTCCCCGCGCTTCCTTTCTTTCAACGCCTGAGTAGCTTCGACTTTAGTTGCGTCCACGCCGTAAAGAGGGATAGTTGCGTCGTATTGTCCCAAATCGGTAAGTTACATCGATGTAAAGTTCGGCAGCGGTCTCTCAGACCTTATGTCACCACTTATGTAACTTTTAAAAGTAATTTAGTTTTATTGTTTTTTTTCGTATTTTACAGTTATTACTTGAAATTAATAATTCCGCACCTCCAAAAAAGAAGCGTAGGGAGTCGGGAGTTGGGAATGTAGTGCCAAACACTAGAGAACGGCTTGAAAATATATAAATTGAAGAGTTTTTGGCACAGGAAGACTCAAGTAGATCGGAAGCTGAAAATATTCCCGAAAACTTCGTCCCGGAGCAAAATGACCATGACTCGGAAACCGAAGAAAGTGCTTATGAATATGAAGATCAAATTCAGGAGAATCAACAGTTAGAAAGTGACAATGATGATGAACCTTTATCAAGATTAGTTACATATTTCTATGGCAAAAATAACCAAAGTTTGACCGTTGTCAGTTTTGTAACATGATACTAGTGATTAAAGCATTTTTTTATTTTTTATTAATTAGTATCGTAACTATAAGGAAAAATAGTGTTTTTGTTACAATATGTTGATAATTTTTTTTTATTTGTGATTATTGATCTCATCTCTAGTTTTTTGATTTTAGCTAATACATACATTGTAATAGCAAAAGTTCTTCAATAAAAATTACGTTTAGAGTTTATTGGTTAGTTTTATTTTATCCTTTTATATGTTATTAAACTGTTTTTAAAGACAGCGCTAAGCTACCTTATCTAATTTCTATGCTATAGACCAGATACGGCAGCGGCCTCTCAGGCCGTTCGTCACCAGTTACGCTACACAAAAACCATGTCACCAGTCAAACGTTATTATGCTGGACAGGTGTTATCGCTGGATATGAAGTGTTGAAGGTATTCTATACTGGTTTATCCCGGTGTGGGGGTAGGTCTCTCCTGGTCCAGGCGGCGCCGAGGTCCGGCACCTGTATATATGTGTGTCTTCACGAATCAACGGCTATGTCTCTAAGTCTTGAAAGGAAGAGGTTAGTCTCTTCAGCTATCCTTGAAACAAAATCAAAATTTTATTTTATGATTATCCTTTTAACTGTCATTAACGAGACACAATTGAATTTTAATTGTTATCCACCTCAATGAGGCGGCGTAACAGATGAGCTAAACTATGTCTTGAGTAAATGATAGGCGAAACAAACCATATTTTCGAGAGCGCAAAAGTGATGCAACCCCGATATATATTATTTTCCTCTATGGATGCAACTATTAACAGGTACTTACTGTGACTGAAACGAAAGGTTTAGCACCACGAAAACTGTCTCCTTGGCCTAGTGGTCGCAAGCGCTACTGCTGAGCATGAGGTCCTGGGTTCGATTCCCGGGTCGGGCAAAGTGTTATTGGGTTTTTCTCAGTAGCAGCTCGGAGTCTGGATTTGTGCCCGGTTGATGGCAATAGGCTCGCCCCCTATTACTTGGGACATGGGACTTAAACATAACTAGCGAAATGTGGGTGTACCTACTACAAGGACACCTCTGCCAAATCCTTCGGGGAAACAAGGCGTGATGTTATGTTATGTAGATAAGTTATTGACGAAAAGGGTTTTTTTCCCAAAACATACCCTTATCAATTTAATGCCGCCTGAAATTACGAAATATGGCAATCTTTATAATTTACATAGATAAAGTATTCGTGCTAAGTTTCAAGTTTATTAACTCAAGGAATAAAATTTTTCATACCAACAAAATTCCCCCTTTTCATCCCCGTATAGGTCGAATTTTCAGAAACCCTTAGCGGACGTCTACTAACTATAAACTACCTTTTTGCCAAATTTCATCTTTATACGTAAAGCGGTTTTCGATATTTCGTCGCGCGCCGTGATCGTCGTGATGAATGAGTGAGTGTGACCTTTCGCTTTTAAGTATTTTGATTTTACTAGAAATGATTATTTTGTGATTATAATTATTTGAAATGATAGTCAGTTATTGTATGTATTGTTTATTAAACATTTTACAACAATTTGGGTAAGTATGTATTCAAAATTTTAGTACAAAATCGACAATAGGAAAATTTATGACTTTTTTTATACATAAAAATAATTAAATATTACGTATTGAGTAAAACGCTGTTGTACAGACGCTAGCACATCAGGCTACTACAATCTGTCAAATTTATTTAATAGATTTTCAACTTTATCGCTGAATGATAAGGTTCAAAGTTGATCGGGAAAATTTGACAGTTTCGGGTAGCTTGATGTGCTGGCGTCTGTACATAAAAAATAAAAATATTTCACATAGACCTACCTAGCTCAAACCTAGCTTCTGACGTTTCATATGTGCCCACCACATATGAAATGTCCGAAGCTAGTTTCACGGTTCTAATTAGTTGTTTCAAATGGAGAAGTGCCGGCAAGAAACTGCGGTTACTCTTTTAATAATCTGTTTAACAATAATAGCTTTTTATATGCATTACATAATTAAAAAAAGGCCTTTATGTAGACTCGTCTGAGAAGTTCTCATAAAGTTGCCACGGTAAAAAAAGGGAACAATTCAGCTGTGCTGCCATAATCACCCTAACTTTTGAGGCCAAAAAGTTTTGGGCGTACTATTCGCCCGAATGTTTGAATTTGAATGGTAATCTGTCAAGTCAAAAGTCTGTACTTTCTGTCATTCATGATGCTGGCTCCACACGTTTGCCACTTGCCACAAACTACAAACCTCTGCAAACTTTGGATGCAATTGAACGTTGAATTAGGTGATGAAAACACCGACATCCACACGCTTGCGAGTGTGTTGGAACTTGGAAGGAAGCAAGCATGACGGACGTCGAGCTTTTGTCGGCTATAACGTTTGATGTTTACGATATGTGACCTTAACTATGTCTTTCTTGTTTTTGATTTCTGCAACTGGTTTATTTAAAATTTCACTTAGCCAATGCCATGCATCGGCTACTTTTTTTTTATTTTTCTGTTCTTTTATGTTTTCTGGAATCCGAAACATAAGTTTGTTCGTAGCCGACAAAAGCTCGACGTCTGTCATGCTTGTTTCCTTTCAATAGGTACCTACACTAGCACACTCGCAAGCGTAGTGATATCGCTGTTTGCATCATCTAATTTATTTAAGCGTTTGTATATGTTTGTAGTTTGTGGCAAGTGGCAAACATGTTTTTAAGGACATAGGTGGAAGGTATTCCACCTGTCTCCTTTTACGCGTATTGGAAGTGAAGCGTAGTCAAGGAGCGGAAGTGAAACTTTAACTTGCAGAAAAAATCATATAATTGTCACACGTATGAAGGTCTAACGTTAGGTACTCTATTAGTACTTATAACTAATTAGAATAGTAGGGACAAAATACTAATGACGTAATGTCTAGTCTGTCCTGCGACGACGGTTAACAAGCAAGCGAGCGACGCTACTGGTAAGGCTGTAAGGCACGTTGTAGGTAACGTCCCGGATCGTGGCTTCGTGTTGCCACTTACAAGGGTGCGTTCCTGACTATTTATAACTTAACATAATACAGGCGACGCCACTTATACTAATGTGCGTTCACAAATTCAGAATACGTGACGAAACACTGAAGCCGTGTTCATTGTTGTTAAGTAGTGTTGCCAACCCGTACGATAATTTTGCGATTTGCTGAAAAAACAAGTTCCATTAACAAAACGTATTTGTCAGACAAAATCAAACGCAGAAAAAAAAAAAAGAACAAAAATATGTCAATGTCAATTTGTGTCCACATCAACAAGTAATTATCTCTCTCTTTCCCTCCCTAGTTAGAGGGATAAAATATAAACATGTTGTATAATTAACTTTACAGTGAAAACCCAAAAATATGAACTAAGTAATAAGAAAAAAACATGTTTATGGTTTGTGCTGCTAGCGCCATTAGTGGTGAAACTTGGCATATACTTTCCCTTTGACTCTAGTATAAAATAATTCATTGTCTTTTGTTAGCAATTTGAAGTAACGCTTTACTTTTTTTTAATTTAATTTTTCTTTTGTACGATAATTTTGCCCAAAAAATGATAATTTCGACGTGGGATCTCAATAATTTGAACTTTTGGAGTTGGCAGCACTGGTAGATGGTGTCACAAAGTGAAAGATGGTGTCTAGGGACTAAACGATATCCTATGAACTACCTGGACTATTTATGAGAGATATAATAAGTTTCTCTGGCTGCTGCCGTTGTACCGTGATCCACCAAGGAAGTGCACTCGTTATTTACAAGCTTTTATTCGCATTCGAAGATTACTAGAAGTCGCAATAATTTATACAATTCAAGCCGGTTATTTGTAAGACACAGTGTTTTGAGTACAAAGATGGAAAAGCTGTCAATGTGTAGAATATGTTTAGTGCAGAATGTTCGCATGTATCTAGTCGTCAACAGAAACTTCCATGAACTTTATGAGAAGCTGACTGATATTCCAGTAAGTTGATAAATAAGGTTTAACAATATGATATGCAAATCAAACCCAAGAAGGCCACTTTGCTTGTTGACAGTGATGCCCTGTAATTATTTCCCCTCACTTTTTATATACTTGTACACATAACACACATAACATCACGCCTTGTTTCCCCGAAGGGTTGGGCAGAGGTGTCCCTGTAGCAGGTACACCCACATTTCGCCAGTTATGTTTAAGCCCCATGTAATAGGGGGCGAGCCTATTGCCATCAACCGGGCACAAATCCAGACTCCGAGCTGCTACTGAGAAATTTCAGATAGAAAAACCCAATAACACTATGCCCGACCCGGGAATCGAACCCAGGACCTCATGCTCAGCAGTAGCGCTTGCGACCACTAGACCAACGAGGCAGTCACTAATACTTGTACATATTATTATTATTATTTTAAGTCATATATATATACATAATTTACAAACGTACATTTCTAAATTATGTAAAAATTATCTTGAAAAAGTAAATACAGTTTTAAATGTTTCTTTGTAACTGTTGGTCAGAGGGCCGTCCTAGGGACAATATGGTAATCACTGTCATTAGTGAAAGATAATCTAAGTGAGGGAACCTGGACTCAAGGTACATATTTAACTCACCAATCTGCCTTGAGTAAGAGTGGTAATCAATGCTCATGCATTCTCTGTATGAGGCGTATAGAGTGCATTACTGACCACAAACAGTTGGCTTTACAATTTAATGTTAGGTTGGAAGTATTTCCTTCATATAAATAAAATGGTGTCCTGTCATTTCACCGATAATTAAGTTACAAGTTTTCACTTGACAACATGGTTTTTAACAAATAATTAGTTTTTAGGGTTCCTTATCTAAAGGTGCCAAACGGAACCCTATTAATAAGCCTCCGCTGTCCGTCTGTCTGTCAGCGGGCTGTATCTCATGAACTGTAATAGGTAGACACTTGAAAATTTCGCAGATTATATATTTCTATTGCTATTGTAACAAATAGTAAAAATTAAAGGGAAAAAAAATCTAACCCAGAGATATAATTGTATATGTAGAGCTCATCGAGATGAGTTTTTTTTTTAAATCTTCCAAAATGACGAAATAGGTGGGTGTTAACGTTGTCATCTTTAGACCATATTTGTACAAGGTCTATCTCAATAACTAAACAAGTTAGGGATTTGAAACTTCTTTACGTCATGTACCATATCGCACCCCTAGATGAAGACTACGGTAACTCAAAAAGTACGCATTTCAAGTTAGTGGCGGTTTCGAATTCCTGACTCGAATACCTACACAAAGATATAACTCGCGTGACAATACCTTCAACTGCTGTTAAAAGATAGCTTTACTTAATTAATAAAACGCAGCTTTACTTAATTTGATTACAGCTGCAAAACTAGAGTAACTAAAAAATCTTGATATTTTACAGGGTTTTAACAGACAAAATACAAACAAGCTAATTCAACGTTACCTCCATGAATGCCTTAATAGATTTTTGATATCTTTCTTAGGAAAGATCATTTCTGAAAAACGAGGTTTTTTGAGTTACCGGAGTCTTCATCTAGGGGTGCGATATATATATTTAATACCATATACATATAATTCTAGTTCATCGTTTTCAGTCACACATTTAAATTATAAACTCTAATCTAAACGGATAAAAACTCAAAATAAAATTGTGTTTAATTTTTAAACAAGTATTCAAAAAAAAAAAAGTCAAAAAATTATATAAATGTGAGAATGGAAAAAAATACAATAAAATGTCAAATATAAAATTGTCAACGTGTAAAATTCTATAAAAATGTTAAAATACGTTTAAAAATTTAAAAAATAAATCATTATTTTGCATTTTTACCTGCCCCAAGCCTGATATACGGGTGCATGTAAGGCCTGCCAGTGCTGCATGAAAGGCCCTTCCAACCTGTTGACTACAACGATAAGAGGACTGTTGCCGCTGCCCTTTTTTTTTATTGGGTGGGAAATTATCAAATTACTTCTCCCGCTCTGGGCGGAGCGGGAGGGCGTGTCAGACTCTTACTGACTAAAACTCACCCGTGTTCCTTCGGTTGCCCTGTTGCCGGGGGCCACGATGTCCCTATCGGTTTTCTTCGAACCCCCGGCAGGCATTGGCCCTAGCGGACCCCGTCAATTCTGCTGACATCTCTTTGAGGCGCGCGTGGAACACAACGCGCCGTCGACCCGGGCTTGGTCCTTATCGGACGGCGAGCTACCCATTGCTCACCGTCCGCAAGCCCGCGCCTACGGTGGCCGGAAATCGGCTCGCGATTCCCGCCCCGGGCGTCTCCTCCTGCGGCGGTTAGGGGCGTGAGGGCGCGAAATTTGCCTCTCCCTCACGCGTTCGCGAGCATTACCGCTTCGCAGAAGGAGGTGACGGCCTGCCATTTCCTCTCGCTCTGTACCATGACCTGAACCAGGGCCGGACGCGAGAGATCACCGCCGCCGATCGCCTCTACGAGGACACGGCGTTGCTCCGCCCAAGCCGGGCAGACCACCGTATGCTCCACCGTGTCCTCTAATATGGATACCTATGCCAAATTACAGCTTTTTAGTACTAAAGGTCTCGGAGGTAGACCGCGGACAGACAGACAGACAGACAGACGGACAAGACGAAACTATAAGGGTTCCTTGTTTACTACGGAACCCTAAAAATGTACAAGTGATTAAATATCATGCAAAACATTTTTACAGAGAAGCAAATAAATGTTTATAATTATAAAGCCAGTGTTTATAAAATAAAACATTTGCGAAATTTATGAAGTAAATAGTTTGTGAAAAGTTGGTTGTAAAAATTCGTCAACGGTGTTTTGGTGAAATATTAGTGAACCTGTGTAACACAAGTTTTTTAAGCGCTAAACAGTCACACTGTTGATTCTGGGCTAATATACGAGTGCCACCAGCGCCTCAACCAGGTGGGTGACCTCAATAATATAACCATTCAATGGATTAAGGGACACAGCGGTTCGCGGGGCAATGACGCAGCCGACGAACTTGCCAGAAGGGGGTCGAGCATGGCACCAGTGGGGCCCGAACCCATCACCCCACTCCCCTTCGGGTACCTACGCACTCTGGTAAGGAAACGAACCAGGGAACAACATCACAAACTATGGGTGGACCACGGTGAGTGCAGGCAGGCCAAGGAGGCTCTCCCTACAATCGACGGCCGCCTCACGAAACAGGTTCTCCGATTAACAAAACAGCAGCTGCGCACAGTTACAGCTGCCCTAACTGGCCATGGGTCATTTAATAAACACCTCTTTGTCATAGGAGTCACAGACAGTCCGCTGTGCAGAGCTTGCATGGAGGACGACGAGACAGCAGCCCATGTGCTGTTAAACTGCCCGGCGGTCGCCACATACAGGGCAAAGTACTTCGGTAACCCAGGTACCCTACGTGAGATTGTCAGTGACACCAAGGCGTTGCTGGCCTTCTTTGAGGAGCTGGGGTGGATCGAATAACAGATTTTCCCACCCATACGCAAAATACGCGCTTTGACGTGGAGTTGCGGATACCAGCCCGTATTACCTATTACCTATTACCTAACACAAGTTTTATTGCAGTTTGTCACTGAAGACAGGAGACCGATTCTTGTTTGTTTCTGCTGTTGCGCTAAACTAAAGAAATGCTACCAATTACTGAGAAAATGTCTGGAAGCCGAAGAGCTGTTCGCTCAGATGATGAATGAGGATTATGAGGTGAGGTGTTTTGCAACAGACATTTATACTTATAATTTCTCATTTCAGTATAATGTGGAAGTGATTTCTCTCAAGCTCACAGCTATTGTGTCTGGATTTCATGCCAGCAATACCATTATTACCATAGATCTATGACATCTGTTAGGTTGGTACCATGGCCGACTCTCCAGGATACATTGGACCTACTTAAGTGTCCTCATTTGTGGGGGACTCTTTTGAATGACTTTAGTACAATGAAAAACTTTGTGCTTAGGGGCTGTGACTGCCATATTTTCCTAATACTTTAAATATCTTTTTACAGCTCAAACCTTTAATAAACCAAGACCACTTAGAGTATTTCGGTGGGTTTATTAAATCTCCAATAGAGAACATAAGTATTGTTGATGGTGTTCAATCAGAAAGCATTGCTATCAAAGAAGAATTACCAGCTGTTTGTGAGGGACTAGATGGTATTATTGAGCCAAAGGAGGAACATCGAAGTGATGGTATGTTTTTAAGAACAAACATAATATTAACAATAAATAATATCCTGCTTCGAAAGTGTGTTTGTTTGTTTTGCTTTTACGCTAAAACGGCTGAACGGATTTGAATGAAATTTAGCACATGGGTAGACCATAACTTGGGTTAGGACATAGGATACTTTTTATCCCGATATTTCCACGTTATCGAGACTTACGCTGGTGAAACCGCGGGGCGCAGCTAGTGTTTATTTAATATAGGGTTAAGGGTAAGTACATCTTGTCTTGATCATTACAGAACACAGCTACGAAGGGTTACCAGTTGAAGCCACAGCTTCGACGCCCGGCTTGTCCCGTTCTTCTGGTAAGATGGTTATTTGACTGTGTCGCCTTAAGTAGTGATATGCCGGATATCCGTATCCGCGGATATCCGAAGGAGAAAAAAGATCTGTATCCGTATCCGTTACTTTTTGGCAGATCTTGAACGGATCTTTTACATTAATACATTTCATTACGTCTATGAAATTTTAAAGATATGTAGCAATGAAATACTGTTAACTAGTAAAAAAAATTTTTTTATCATATTATAATTCAAGTAGAGTAAGTACCAGTAAATTAAGTTATAAGGTAGTAATTAAACTATCTTTGTAGTGAGATCAAACCTCTAATATTTGTGCTAAACTAATTTAAATAATTATGTGAGTTAACACATCAATTAAAACTATGTTGTTTTCAAGAACTTAAAAAAAAAAATGTCATAATTAATATTGAGTAATGGTAAATTGTATTTCAAAAAGAGTAACTTGGCAGCTTTGTCCCCCAAAAGTCAGTTTCGATGAGGATCATAAATAATTCCTGCTGAACCTGAAGAAAGTTGAGATCCGTATCCGTATCCGTATTCGCGGATCGAGACCCTTATGATCCGTATCCGCGGATTACATTTTTTAACGATCCGGCACATCACTAATCTTAAGTAATTTGCTAAGTTTCATGTAGGCTAAATCTTATGTTGTTTGTTACAGTACACCGTTACGCAAGGTTACTGGTCGAAGCCACAGTTTCCACGTCCGGATTGTCCCGTTCTGCTGGTAAGATAGTTATTTGACTGTGTCATCTTTAGTAATTTGCTATGCTTAATGTGCGCTACATCTTGACCAGCCCTAGAAACAGACATGGAAAACGAGTTTAGTAAGTTACTGTTTTGTGGGTGTCTGTATTAAATCTCCAACAGAGAACTTAAGTATAGTTGATGTTGTTCAAACAGAAAGCATTGCTATCAAAGAAAAATTACCAGCTATTTGTGAGGGACTAGATGATATTATTGAGCCAAAGGGGGAACATCAAAGTGATGGTATGTTTTAAGAATAAAAAATATACAGGGTAAGTTTTTATCCAGTGAGGAAAATTAAATACAAAAAAAATCAGCTGTTCCTGAAATGGTACACCATTTCAGTACTAATATTTCTGTATTTATAATCTTGCACACATACAAACTTTGTACACTTTTAGCATTATTTAACAAACTATTTAATTAGGTAGTTAATATAATAACGTTATAGGCTTTAGACTTCATGAAGACACCTTCTGGTTTCGAGGCTCCAAACGAACTGAACTAGAAGTTGAGCGACGCTCCAAACATCATGTTTCCAATTCTGTTTCGTTAAAAAAACCAGTACTTTTACGGAACTGTCAAATGAGATACTTTTAAACTTCATAATTACACTGATACAAAATCATTTGAGGCAAATCACATAATTTTAATTTTATATTTAGTATTTAAAATCAGTAAATCTTATTAATATTTGGAAATCATGACATTCCCTACATTTATGTTCGTAGAACTGAACGGTTTACCCTTGAACAGGGTGTCACAATTTAAATATTTGGGCCATATTGTTACCGAGGATCTAAAAGATGACTTAGATATGGAAAGGGAGCGCAGGGCGCTGGCTGTGAGGGGAAACATGCCAGCACGCAGGTTTGCTGGTTGTTCAGCACCGGTTAAAATAACACTTTTTAAGGCGTTTTGTCAAATATTTTACACCAGCAGTCTGTGGGCTAATCATACCCAAAAAGCAGACAGCGCACTGCGCATTCAATATAATAACGCCTTCAGGGCGCTGTTGAGGCTTCCACCTTACTGTAGTGCGTCAGGGATGTTCGCGGATGCGCACTCTGACGATTATTTCGCAATCATGCGCAAAAAAGTGGCATCAGGTTAGGTTAGGTTAGGTTAGGTTAGGTTTGCTCCAGAGCATGGCGGAGTGGTCGATCCATGTGGCTGTGGTCGCTGAGCCGTATTTTGTCCCTCCCCGCGATAACTGGGCAGGGGACCTAGACGGTTTAGTGGCCATCATTGGCGGGACACTGGTCAGTCCCTCCCGAGGACACGGTTGGGTGGCCGCCCTTGCGGACGGAATTGTCACCATTGGGGCGTACTTCTCGCCCAACAGGAGTCTTGCTGACTTCGAGGGGTTCCTTGTCGAACTGGGTGCCGTCGTGGGCCGGTTCCACCCTCGCCCGGTGCTGTTGCTCGGGGATCTCAATGCCAAGTCTACGGCGTGGGGATCCCCGGTCACCGACCCCAAGGGTGAGGTATTGGAGGAGTGGGCGGTCACGACCGACTTGACCATCCTGAATCGGGGCTCAGTTTACACGTGCGTGCGGCAGCGGGGTGGGTCTATAGTGGACGTCTCGTTCGCTAGCTCCGCTGTTGCGGGTCGTGTCCGCGACTGGCGAGTTGCCGTAGAGGTGGAGACGTTGTCAGACCATCGATATATTCGCTTCGACGTCTCCACCCAGACTGCGGGCGGCGGCCGCCCGTCAGCCCCGCGAATGGATGGTCCTCGCTGGTCGTATAAGCGACTCGACAGGGAGCTTCTCGAGGAAGCCGCTATCATCCAGGCCTGGGTCCGGGAGTCACCGACGAACGAACCCGTCGACGTCGAAGAAGAGGCGCAGTGGTTCCGCGGGGCGATGACACAAATCTGCGACGCGTCCATGCCCCGCGTCCGCACAAAGCCCACAAGGCGTCGGTTGTACTGGTGGTCCGACGCAATCGAGCAGATGCGCGTGACCTGCGTGGAGGTTAGACGCCAGTACACCCGATACCGGAGGAGACGTCGTCGGGTTCCGGAAGAAGAAGCCGCGCTGTATGAGGTGTACCGCGCGGCGAAGCAGACTCTGTGGCTGGCTGTCGGCGAGTCTAAGACTCGAGCCAGGGAGGAGATGTTGGCGACCCTAGACGGGGATCCGTGGGGGCGCCCTTATCGTGTAGTCCGAGGGAAACTTCGTGCCTGGGCGCCTCCACTAACGGAGAGCTTACAGCCGCAGTTGCTGGAGGATGTGGTCGCAGCTCTCTTCCCTGCTAGAGAAGAGCATACACCGCCGCCGATGGCTTTGCCCACAGCCGCAGAGTCGGAGGATGAGGAGGTCAACGTCCCTGAGGTGACACAGCCGGAGATGAGGGCGGCCGTAACGCGGCTCCGGGCTAAAACCGTTGCCCCGGGGCCCGATGGAGTTCCCGGCCGCGCGCTCGCCCTCGCTCTGAAACAGCTAGAGCCCCAGCTGAGAGGACTCTACTCAGCTTGTTTTGAGCGGGGCCTATTCCCTGCTCAGTGGAAGACAGGTCGTCTGGTCCTGCTCAGGAAAGTGGGGCGCCCAGCAGACTCGCCGTCCGCATACCGGCCTATAGTGCTGCTAGACGAGGTGGGTAAGCTTTTTGAACGGATAATTGCAGCCCGCCTCGTCTGTCACTTATACAGAGAAGGGCCGGATCTGGACGACAGTCAGTTCGGCTTTCGGCATGGGCGTTCCACTGTCGACGCAATAATGCGGGTGAGAGTCCTGGCGGAGGAAGCGGTATCCCGGGGCGGGGTTATGTTGGCGGTGTCCTTGGACATCTCCAACGCATTCAATACCCTGCCCTGGAGTTGTATTCGGGAGGCACTGCGGTACCATAGGGTGCCCCGCTATCTCCGTCACATCGTTGGGGCTTATTTAGCGGAAAGGTGTGTCACCTACAGGGGACGCGACGGTGGGGGCCGGCGCGATATGTCGTGCGGTGTTCCACAGGGCTCGGTCGTGGGCCCGCTCCTGTGGAACATCGGTTACGACTGGGTGCTGAGGGGCGAGCTCCAACCGGGAGTGGACCTGACGTGTTATGCGGACGACACGCTGGTTACAGCCCGGGGGAGCTCGTATAGGGAGGCAGCGTTGCTGGCGACGGCTGCGGTCTCACAGGTGGTGGGTCGCATCCGACGCCTGGGCCTGGAGGTGGCTCTCAATAAGTCGGAGGCCGTGGTCTTTCACGGCCCTCGGCGAGCGCCACCACCGGGATCACACGTCGTGGTCGGGGGGGTCCAAATTGCTGTCGAGTCCACCATGAAGTACCTGGGACTGGTGCTCGACAGCCGGTGGGACTTCGGCCCCCACTTTCGACAACTGACGCCCAAGTTGATGGGCGCCGCGGGTGCGCTGTCGACGCTGCTTCCCAATCTGGGGGGCCCGAGCACCGCCTGTAGGCGGTTATACTTGGGGATCGTGCGATCCATGGCCCTGTACGGGGCCCCGGTGTGGGCTTCTGACCTGACGGCCGGTAGCATCGCAATACTGCGAAAACCGCAGAGGGCGATGGCCGTCAGGGCTATCAGGGGGTATCGCACGATCTCCTATGAGGCGGCTTGTGCACTGGCCGGATCCCCGCCCTGGGACCTAGAAGCGAGAGCCCTCGCTTCACTGCACCGGTGGCGCGAGGAGGCGCGAACGAGGGGAGGTGGACCGATGCAGCGTGAGATCGAGCTTCATCGGTCTCAGCTCCGCGAGGTCCTGGTGACGGAATGGCGGGACAGGCTTTTGCGCCCTACCGCCGGCCTCGCTACCGTCGACGCGATCCGACCAGTGCTCGACGAATGGCTCGGGAGGAGGCACGGTTCCCTGTCGTTTCGGGCGACGCAGGTGCTCTCGGGGCATGGCTGCTTCGGGAAGTACCTGTGTCGCATAAACAGGGAGCCGGACGCTCGGTGCCATCACTGCACCCACTGTCGGGAGGACACGGCGCAGCATACACTAGCAGAGTGTACCGCATGGGAGGAGCCGCGCCGTGCCCTCGTATCTGAAGTCGGAGCCGACCTGGCGCTGCCGGCTGTCGCTCGTTCGATGGTCGGGAGCGCCGAGTCGTGGGATGCGGTGATCTCCTTCTGTGAAACCGTAGTTTCGCAGAAGGAGGCTGCGGAAAGGGAGAGGGAGATTGAGACCACTCTCCTAATCCGTAGCAGGCGGACTGGGCGTCGGCGGAGGGCGGACAACGCCCTCTTCCAGCCCCCGTAAACAGATCCGGAGGGACGGCGGACTCGGGGACGTCCGCCGCCCCCCATCCAGCAGGACCCGAGGTGGCGGTGCGTAGTGTTCCACGCGCGCCCCTATTTGACGTCGCGGGGGGAGTCTCACCTCACTCCCCCCGCGGGCATGAAGTGGCCCGCAAATGCGGGTCGGCACCAGTCGGGGATCATGGAAGGCGCACTAGATCTCATGATCCCCGGTCCAAGTGTGGGAAGGGAACACCGGGGTGGTTTTTAGTCAGTAGGAGTCTGACAGACCCCTTCGCCTGCCCCAGGGCGGAGGACATCCATGAGGATTTTCCACCCCGGAACAAAAAAAAAAAAAAAAAAAGGTTAGGTTAGGTTAGGTTAGGTTAGGTTAGGTTAGGTTATACGCAGATTGAGGGGAAGCAGCAATAGCATTCTGAAGGTGTTTGCAGAAAGGCTAGAAGGGCCTACAATGGATACATTTATCAAACTGCATGTCAGACATGGGACTTGATATATCTTCCTCCTCTAATCTTGACTGTATTTTTGTTGTGTATTTGTGTTTTTATTTTTGTACTCATGTGTGTCTAAGTGTTACTACTAACATAATTTTTAAGTTTGTTCTGATTACTAACACGCTATGGGCCGTCGACGCCTGAAAATAAACGATGTTTATTTTAATTTTATTTATTTATAACTCGTCAAAATGTAGGGAACATCTGATATATTTTCACGATTTCAGGTTTGGTCCCATAGTAAAAGTTGTTCATAATGATGAGTAAAGTCACGTGTTTAAGTTTGCACACTGGATAAAAACTTACCCTGTTGTTGTTCTTAAAAACATACCATCACTTTGATGTTCCTCCTCTGGCTCAATAATATCATCTAGTCCCTCACAAACAGCTGGTAATTCTTCTGTTAATGTTATGTTAAAATAAATGTAAGATTATAATCTATTTATTTCTTCAATGTTTTGAATTACTTGAAAGTTTTGGTAGTGTTTAGTTTAAATATTAGTAACCACATTGTATTGTGAAATAAAATAAATATTAGTAAATAACGAATAATACTCTTGACTGGTTTTGTTTACTTACAGAGTTAGAACCGGAAAATTTAGACAATATTTGTCTAAATGTTCCGGATGTACTACCACACCTTTCTGAATCAGATTTAGAAGATGATGTACCTTTAATGGAGTTTAAAACTGAAGTGGAAGAAGAACAAGAAGTATCCAAGAAGAAACGAAAAGCCGGGGAGACGATAAGTAAGTATTAGTTGATCTGTAGATAAGCAAACAGGCCAATAGTAAACCTGATAGGAAATACAGGGTGGCGCAATAGAACGTGCATATTGCATCATCTTTTTTGCGGGGGTAGAAAGCGCGCGGGCGGGGGGGAGCCTACATCGTTGGATTAGGCGGGCTCATAGAGTTTTAGTCCCCATGAGTCACTTCGACGGGAAGCGTCGCGCATTTTACTTCCCTGCGTTGAAAATTTTCTATATTTAGAAAAAAATCAGCTGCTCCATACATTTTGACCGCGTAGGTATTGCACTTTTCTATGAAACAGCAGATTTTTTTTTAATAACCGACGAAAAATTTCAACGCTGTGGTGTTTAGAATCATGTACTGAATCCATGGTAACAGTTTTCGCGTCGATGTCCCTGCCACCCTGTATAATAAAGTTTAGTATAGTTAGGATTGATTGAAAATGTTTTGAACTACCTCATAGTTTTGGTGGTATTTAGTTTAAATAATTAACATTATGTAATGAAGTAAAACAGATAACAAGCTTCCTCTAGAGGCTTACCCTCGTGGTATCTTTATAAATTATAGCCTATGTTACTCAGTGATAATATAACGTACTATTGGTGAAAGAATTTTTATACCATTTCCCCTCTAAAAAGCTTATTTTATTCACTGAAAACAGTTAACAAAAAGCATTACTATTTTGGTGTTTGAATGTAGAACACACCAATATATTCGACAACCAAACTCCTTGTTCAAATAACTCCTCTAGATTTGATTGGTCGACATTTTCGACAAGGAGTTTAGCATTAGAATAAAAACTGTTTTGTGTTCTTTGCTGTCATTAGTAAATTGGCGCTATTTTAATAATAATAAGAAAATAACTCTTTTTAGTAATTATTCCAATTTTAATGTGCATTTTAATTATTAACCTTCATTTTTTCTTCATTAAATGTCTATTTTCTTTCGCTTAAATTTTTCTTTTTCTCGTAGTCATGGTATAAAGTATAGTATGCAACTCTTGAATAAAACGGATTTATATCGAGGGCCATGAATCACTCGCGTCGCTCAGGATTCTAACACTTGAATCACTCACTACGCTCGTGATTCAATTATCATGAATCACTCCCTTCGGTTGTGATTCAGTCGTTAGAATCCTTCATTTGCTTGTGATTCATCTATGGCCCTCGCTTTAAATCCATCCTTTATTCACTAATTACATAATATACTATTAAAATCGGTCCAGTAATTTTTATGTTTATTCATTACAAACAAAAAATTTCCTTATAATATTAGTTTAGATTAATGAGTAATACTCTTGAATTTTAACGTTAAAATGATGTACCTTTAATAGAGTTTTTAACTGAAATGGAAGAAGAAGTACCTGAGAAGAAAAGAAGAACCGATAAAGCAGAAAGGGAGACGAAAAGTAAGTATTATATTTAGTAAATCTATAGGCAAGCAAACAGGCAAATTTTTCAATGATAGGATGTAGTTAGCGTTACTTTAAGGGCGTACCCGCTTACATGTGCAATGTTGAATTCTATCCATAGAACTAACTCGAAGTCACAAATGATAAACTAGGACTAGCGTAATTAAATCAGTAAAATGTAAGTTTCTGATAACAGTAACAAAACCATGGTCAGCAAGACAGTCACCACAAGCAGCACTCATTCACGAGCATAACGCTAAGATCAGCCATTAATTAGCTCCTCGCTGTTTATGTGCCCCGACGCTACCGCAAGCAGTGACAACTAGGGAGCATGACGAACTTGCTGCCAGTTGCTCAGACAAGATAATGAACACAAACACGCACGCGGGTCTATTCCGCTTGCGGGAGCAAATCCGCATAACACTTAAAAAAACTAGTCCAGAACGAGTCGGACTTGCGCACCGAGGGTTCCGTACCATCATATATAAATATTTTGGAAGTGTTACTTTTCATCGGCGAGGCCTATATTCGTCAGAGAATTTTATCACTGCTGTGTAGAATATTGCGGTTTTAGATCAGCGCCATCTCTTGACCGATGGTGGAACTAATGTAATTTTTGTTGACGATTTCTGAAAAAGTATGCTATTTAGAGACCTATTTTATTTTTCCTGTAATCTTTAAATAAACTTATATCACATAGGATAATTTCAGATTTTTCTCTATGCAAACTTCGGAGATAAGGGGGGAATGATATATATATTTTTTTTTATTTACACAAAAATTCCTTGCACATAACAAAGCTTAAATTTTGGCCTAATATTAAAAAAAAAATTGGGCCCCCATCCCCCATATCTCCGCCCCCGTTCATTTGGGGTCCATTCGGACATTACAGGGGGGTTCGGTATCACTTCAAGACCCAGATTACCACTCGTCATCCGGTTGTCAACTTTCAATACCGGTATTAATACCGTATAAAAAAAATACCAATACCGGGATCCCGGTATTGGATATTTAGAATTCAGACTCCATTTTTTTACTTAATATTTTTTTATTCAACAACTAATAAGTTTCACAAAAAAAAAAAAAAACTATATTTTTTTAATAAAAGATCACTTCTTTAATATAATTAAGTTGCAAACAGAATCTCTTAACAAAATGACACAGTATGATAAAAGTACCTAGATAAAATAAAACGATTCAATTTGAGTCATCATCAGTTTCGAAGTAATTACAATTTAACGAACTATTTATCTTTGTTTTTATAAAATAAATCTCTTTAAAATCAACATACAATATTTTTTACTAAAATCACATTAAAATCAGTCAAAATTGTTCATGGTGCTTTTAAGGCTCTTTCTTCCTGACTTTCTAAAGTTACTACTGAGTGGAACATAGTATATTGAGCTATAAAGTATCATGCATATAATCTCTTTAAAATCAACAGTTAAATAATAATATAATATTTTTTATACTTAAATAAATCAGTCACAAATTCATAATTGTTTCGGTTCTTTCTTCGTGAAAATGAATTCTTAGGAAGGAAAGAGCATCTAAACTTTATCTGAGACCGAGCTTCTTAAACGGTTGCACAAATATGTAATCGAGGAGCTAACAAACTGTGTAAATAAACTCCGAGATAATTAAAATACGCAGTTTTTAAACTTACCCATATATAAAATTGGTTGGAAATATAATGTGCAATACAAAGAAATTGTTTTACTGTACTGATAATAAAATTAAATCATCAATACCGGATTCCTATTGGATATACAATACCGGTATTGAAAATAGAAAAAAAAAACCGGGATCCCGGTATTGGCCAATACCGGGATCCCGGTATTTGAAGCCCTAATGTACACCTATATCGGCGAATGTAGATATGATAAATAATACACCCGCATTCCGCGATATCGGCTTCGACTTCCGGTTTGTCCCGTTATGCTGGTCAGATGGTTATTTGACTGTGTCGTTTTAAGTAATTTGCAATGTTTAATGTGGGCTACATCTTGACCTGTTTGTTACAGAACACTGCTCTACAGGACCTGCCGAAGCTATGGCTTCGACGTCCGGCTTGTCCCGTTCAGCTGGTAAGATGGTTATTTGACTGTATAGTCTTTAGTAATTCGCTATGTTCAATGTGCGCTACATCTTGTTTTACAGTACTCGTACAGCTCCCTTACCAGGCTTTCAACTATATAGGTTAAGTAAGAGTCTATTAACTGCTCCCAAATTACCATGTTTATTTTAATCTAAAAATTAATTTTTTTTACTTACGTCCTTGACATATTTATTCTATTATTTGACATTATACTGGGTTTTAGATTTCAGATAACCCCAAATTGAATGGCGAGGAAGCTGTGGCCGCGACTACTAAAAAACTATTGACCATCAGTCTGATTCTGATGAAGAGCTGCTGTTTCAGAATTTTTTATATTCCTCATTACACCTACTGGCAAGCTCAACCTTAATTCAAAATATTTTATTTCACATAAACCTACAAGGGCACTTATGAAACGTCAGAAGCTAGGTGCAGGGTTCCAATTGGTAATTTCCTATAAAGAAGAGCCGGCAAGAAACTCCACGGTTACTCTTTTAAAAATAATTGGCTTTTACAATACTTTCAAATAACAGTGTTACTAGGTATGGGAGGACAGTGTAGGTCTTTCAATAAGTACCAGATACTTAACAAAATAGAAAATGGTCAACATGTCTACAATCCACTGAGCTTACAGCAGCGTTCTCACATTCACAAAATAGAAAAGAATCTATACAAAAGATAAATAAATTAATAAAAGTAAAAACCTATTTAAATAAAACGCAATTATATGATAGCTATAACAACTGTAAACAATCTGAATAATTATCATGTCCACAAAAGTCACTAATAAAGAGTTGAAATTAAATCGTAGGTATACTGAATGATTTTTTTACCGTCTCTAAATTTTTACAGGGTGTTCTACCCATGAATATAAAGAACTTTCACTATGGGAGCAACTCTGAGATCACGAAAAAAAATCAGCTGTTTCATACATTTTGGTCAAGTAGGTATTGAACTTTTGTATAAACAGCAAATTTTTTTTTGGTGATCTGGTACTTATTGAAAGACCTACACTGTCCTCCCATACCTAGTAACACTGTTATTTGAAAGTATTGTAAAAGCCAATTATTTTTAAAAGAGTAACCGTGGAGTTTCTTGCCGGCTCTTCTCCATAGGAAATTACCAATTGGAACCGTGCACTTAGCTTCTGACGTTTCATAAGTGCCCTTGTAGGTTTATGTGAAATAAAATATTTTGAATTGAGGTTGAGCTTGCCAGTAGGTCTAATGAGGAATATAAAAAAATCTGAAACAGCAGCTCTTCATCAGAATCAGACCGATGCTCAATAGTTTTTTAGTAGTCGCGGCTACAGCTTCCTCGCCATTCAATTTGGGGTTATCTGAAATCGGTAATTATAAATGACTGTGTATAGTGTTCCGTCGTTCAAAAAGTAATAAGTAAAACTTCTGTGTCATGTATCATATTGTTTGTTCCAGGTATTGATGAAGATGAATTTGACCATTCGATAGTACATCAGACTGACTCGGGTGACAGTGACGACAATGACGACGATGACTTCTTCCCGACTAATCAGGAGCGTAATGTGACAACTGACCCAGACAGTGACAGTGACATGACGGAGTTCCAAGCGATGGTGTTGCAGAGGGAGGATTCCGCCACTGACCAAGCCCTACGCGGCATTATGCCCGACGACAGCTTCACTTTCAGTTGGAGCAAAGACCGCCGAACTTTTCTCGGACGACGAGAAAAATTTACAAGTACAACGGGACCAACTTTTGACGTGACTGACGAGACACGACCGATCGACATTTTTGACAAGATGTTCGACACTGACTTTATCGATCGTCTGTGCACGGAGACCAATCGGAATGCAGAGCAGAAGATTACGTTGCTGCGAAAACAAAATAAGTTATCTCCGAATTCACGTTTAAACCGTTGGTCTCCTACAGACAGAGACGAAATGATAAGTTTTTTGGCAATACTCGTTTTGCAAACCCTCTACCCCTTACCGGAGGAAGAGGCATATTTTAAGTTTAATGGATTCGGAACCATGATCTATTTTGCCAAAATTATGTCTTACAACCGATTTTTATTGCTGAAAACCTGTTTCAGTTTCGTTGACGGTGAGACTTTAATGGATACGACAAGACTGTGTAAAATACGACCAGTGATTGACTATTTTAATACCAAGTTTTCAACCCTGTACATGCCTTCACAAGAGGTTGCTATTGACGAACCTCTTCTCAAGCGGTATGGGAGGTTGACCTTCGCCCAGAAGATTTCGCTGAAGGCCGCACAATTCAAGGTGCGAACTTACGAGTTGTGCGAGTCATCCAGTGGCTATCTTTGGAGGTTTTTTGTTGACGCTGGAACAGATAAACCGACAACGAGAGCGCATGAACAGACAGATGACGGACCAGTCGGAGACGAGGCTATTGACAGACTTGACAGTGGCAGCCATAGTACCACGAGCGCTACTGCCAAAATTGTTTATGACTTAATGGAGCCGCTGCTTCACCGTGGACACACTCTAATAATGGACAATTTTTACAATTGTCCATTATTATTGCGTTGTCTGAAACAAAAAAAGACCGACTGCTATGGGACTCTAAGACTGAACCGAAAATTTGTTCCTGAGTCACTGAAGAATCTGACAACGAAAAAACTTCGACGTAGAGAAGTGGTGGCTACTTACTGTTCCGATTTGTCAGTTCTGGTGTGGCGAGATGCTAACTTAGTTAGTATGATCTCAACATACCACAACCTGCAAGTGGACACTAACGACAAGTACAACAGAATGTATTCCAAACCAACCATAGTACTCGACTACAACAAGAGTATGGGAGGAGTTGACAGGAAAAATCAATTCCTGTCAGCCCACCAAATGGAACGTCTGAGTAATAGAGGTTGTTACAAAAACCTCTTCGGCCGATTGTATAATACGGCAATTTTCAACTGCTTTGTGATATTTTCCAGTTTTCGTCGGAAAATAACAGATCGTCAGTTTCGGATTGCGGTAGCGGAAGATTTACTGAAGAGACACAGACAAATCGACTTAACGACTGAATCACGAGCTTTAAACGTTCGGACAAATACGAATGGACCAGTGACGACGACCCTAGTACGTCGTAACACTCAACCGAAGGATCAAGCTAGACCGTCGGTTGACCATAATCATTTCCCAATTCGTACAGGGTCCAAAAACACCTGTTGTAAGATATGTCCTAAAAAGACCAGGACAGTTTGGAAATGCGAGGAGTGCAACGTAAACCTCTGCATTATTGGATGTTTCAAGGCATACCACAAGCCTTACATATATCTTACATCACCTGCTTTCACAGCACCGACAGACTGAATACCCAACCAGACACCGAGCCGCTGCTTCACCGTGGACACATTTAAATAATAAATATTTTTTACAATATCTGGTCGAAAATGTTGGTGGTATTTTTGTATGGAATAGACAACGCACAGCCTAAACCACTGGAGACAGAGACATGAAATTTACCCGGGCGACGCACAGTGGAAAAAAACTCCGCGGCCGACCGTCACGCGACATGCAACACACAGACGAAAAAGTTTGAGACGATGTAATAAAAGTTTCACTTTAAAAATGAAATTCCGATTTTGGAAAAGTGGTAATAACACACCAAAGTGTGTCATTTCGGGAGTATATAAAAAAAAAAGGCAGCGATTCGTAAAAAATTGTGGTGTAGGCAGATTTTTTAACAAAAAAAGTATTTTTTTTCCACTATGTGACGCCGGGCATTAACAACTAGTAAACTTATACACGTAATGGCAATCAAATGTTTGACATTATACACCGTGACATTTTAGTCGTCTTACAAAAGCAGCCCACTTCATGTATCCAATGACTACTAAACATTCATTTAAAAAAATATATATAATGTAACAATTTTTTAATTGCTCCTAGAGGTATTTTATGTCGGGTACATTGAGTGGCCCTTTGTAATACGACTAAAATGTCACGGTGTACATCATTTTTTTTTAAATGAATGTTTAGTAGTCATTGCATACTTGAAGTGGGCTGCTTTTGTAAGACGACTAAAATGTCACGGTGTATACTTCATCATTATCTATCTGCCTAGCCTTTTCCCAACTATGTTAGGGTCGGCTTCCAGTCTAACCGGATGCAGCTGAATACCAGTATTTTACATGGAGCGATTGCCTATCTGACCTCCACAACCTAGTTACTAGGTAACACGATACCCCTTGGTAAGACTGGTTGTCAGAATTTTTGGGCTTCTAACTACTCATAACGACTGTCAAAGATCTACAAATGACAGCCGGGACCAACAGCTTAACGTGCTTTCCGGCGCACGGAGGGGTCTTGGTATGTAAAGATGGTCACCCATCCACAGACCAACCACGGTAAGCGTAGCTTAACCTGATCGGTCGACCCGTGCAGCTGTTGTTACTTAGCCACAAGCCCCTCCCTTGACATTATATACTTACTATTCTAATTACCCGACTACGGCGAAGCAAAAATGAGGGTTATGATTTTGACTGGTATGTATGTATGTTCATCTGTTACTTCATAACTTCTCAGCTGCCGATCATAATTTGACAAATGAGGTATCATTGGAAGCGTCTTGATCGTCTGCTGGTCATGTGACGACACATTAAATGCAATATGGCGCCATCTAGAGGACATAAAGTCAAGAACTTAAAAAAAAACAGTGGCATTCCGGGAGTGCCGACAGAAGTGAAAACTTGAACAAGATCGCCTTGGTGGAAGAAAAATACTTGTATAGAACATTGGTCCGTAACCTTATCTAAATAAAGAGCACACTAACAATTTTAACACATTTATTTACTTAGACAATATGAAATATACAGGGTGGCAGGGACATCGACGCGAAAACTGAAACCATGGATTGAGTACATGATTCTGAACCCCCCTGCGTTGAATTTTTTCTGAAACTGAAACCATGGTTTCAGTACATGATTCTCATGTACTGAATCCATGGTTTCAGTTTTCGCGTCGATGACCCTGCCACCCTGTATACATATATTTATAATGTGCTTTGATACCAAACATGCCACAATTTGTTTGAAGTGAAAACTTCTTTAGGCGCGTTGGGGATTTTTGAAACGGGAAAAAAACAATTGAACTCGCGACACCGTTACCGACACCTCATTTTTGTAAACGCGATTGTGCTCTTAATTTATATTACGTTACGGATAAATGTTCTATGCAAGTATTTTTTCTTTAAAGGTTATGGAAGTTTTTTTTTAAATTGTTCAAGTTTTCACTTCTGTCGGCACTCTCGGATTGCCACTGTTCTTTTTAGTGGCTTTTGTGGATTTGTTACAGTTGTAATGACAATCATGCCATTTAGTTTTTGAAGTGAAAACTTCTTTAGGCGCGTTGAACGTTTTTGAGATGGGACTAATTTCGCGACACGATGACGACACCTCATTTTTGTAAACGCGATTGTGCTCTTTATTTATATTACGTTACGGATCAATGTTCTACACAAGTATTTTTACTTTAAAGGTTTCGGAAGTAATTTTTTTTTGTAAACACGATTGTTCTCTTTATTTAGATATGGTTACGGACCAATGTTCTATACAAGTATTTTTCTTCCACCAAGGCGATCTTGTTCAAGTTTTCACTTCTGTCGGCACTCTCGGAGTGCCACCAATTTTTTTATTTGATTTATCTTAAATGTGAAAACGTTGTAGGCTGTTGATTTGTAGACAATTTTCTATTTTGTAAATGTTTTATTTATCTTTTTCATAGATTCTTTAATATTCTGTAAATGTGGGAACGTTGTAGGCTTAATAGACTTGTAGATTTTTTGACCATTTTCTATTTTGTTAAGTACCTACGTGCTACACACGGCTACACATCAAGCTATACATTTCCAGTTTATGCTGATCTCGCATTGTAAAGTATTTCCGTACAATACGAGAGGTCAGCTTATTACGATTTATATAGCTTGATGTGTAGCCATGTGTACTTGTTAATAGGCCTACACTGTCCTCCCATTGCTATTAACACAAATTTTAAAACATTGTAAAAGCCAATTATTTTCATAAGAGGAACCGTAGTTTCTTGCTGGCACTTCTCCATAGGAAATAACCAATTGTAACCGTGCACCTAGCTTCTGACGTTTCATAAGTGCCCTTGTAACCTACATTAAGTATGTGAAATAAAATATTTTGATTTATTTATTTATTAAAACTTTATGTACAAGTAAAACAAATACTGTACAAAGGCAGACTTTGCCTGAGGCATTTTCTACCAGTCAACCTTAGGGTGATGCAGAGACAAAACATGGCAGGTGCAACATAATTGATGATTAAACGAACTTACCTGTAAGTGAAGTTCTATCTCAATTATATGAGTACGTTTCATTCGAAGATAAATAATAGGCACATGTAGTACTTTGTACTGGCAACTTCGCACTTATTATTAGGTTAGATCCCTGTTTGCGCTCAATCCGACCCGCCGCAACGGCGCCGACGCTCCTCATTCTTTAGGAGTCCTATTACAATTATTTTTAGATTAAGGGCTCTGGGAAGGGAGGGATATTGGTGCCGATTCCCTTGTTCACAAACTAAACTAAATTTAAGTTCAGTGCATCTTTTTCTTTCTATTTCGTTAAGAAAAGGACAGAAGATAAATTTTAGTTTAGTCCTGTCAAATTAATCCGCGCTTGACGTAATTTTAGTTGGCAAGTTTTTAATCACGTCTAATCTTGTATGGAGTAGTGACAGGCGCTGATTAATTTGACAGGACCATTATCCTTTATCTTCGAATGAAACGTACTCATACAATTGGATAGAACTTCACTTACAGGTAAGTTCGTTTAATCATCAATTACGTACGTTTCATTCTTCAGGTAAATAAGACACATGTAGATGTCTAGAGAAAAAAAAAATGTAATTAAATGGTGATGAATAAGAATAAAACTAGTGTTTTACTACTAGAAATCCTTTAATTACTCAACACAACTTCAACATTCTTATATTTGCACAAAACAAGAGAAACAAAGGTCAATTATCTGTCAAATATTTCGCTGTTTTGATTAATTTGGTAATATTACTGTATGGAAGCGGTACACATTAGTGCTAGCGCTTCTGCTGAGCATGAGGTCCTGGGTTCGATTCCCGGGTCGGGCAGTTTTATTGGGTTTTTTCTATCTGAAATTTCTCAGTAGCACCTCGGAGTCTGGATTTGTGCCCGGTTGATGGCAATAGGCTCGCCCCTATTACATGGAACTTCAACATAACTGGCGCGAAATGTGGGTGTACCTACCTACTACACGGACACCTCTGCCCAACCCTTCGGTGAAACAAGGCATGATGTTATGTTACTGTAACATGAAGAAATATGCTAACACCCCGCGGTTTCAATCCACATAGGTATCAATCCCGTAGGAATATCGGGATAAAAAGAATCCTATGTCCTAATCCAGGTCATGATCTACCCATGTGCCAAACATCCAAAACCGTTCAGCCGTTTTAGCGTAACAAACAAACAAACTCACTTACGCATTTATAATATTAGCTAGGATTAGGATAGTGTCTGGTCCGCTAATATCCTTTTTAGACGTTTTTGTTAATTCGCGCCCTCACGCCCCTAACCGCCGCAGGAGGAGACGACCTGGGCGTCGGGAATCGTGAGCCGATTTCCGGCCACCGTAGGCGCGGGCTTGCGGACGGTGAGCAATGGGTAGCTCGCCGTCCGATAAGGACAGGCCCGGGTCGACGACGCGTTGTATTCCACGCGCGCCTGAAAGAGATGTCAGCAGAATTGACCGGGTCCGCTAGGGCCGATGCCTGCCGGGGTTGCGAATAAAACCGAAACAGAGATCGTGGCCCCCGGCAACATGGCAACTGAAGGAACACGGGTGGGTTTTAGTCAGTGAGAGTCTGACACGCCCTCCCCCTCCGCCCAGAGTGGGAGCAGTTATTTGATAATTTACCACCCAAAAAAAAAAGTATTAGGATAGTGTCTGGTTCGCTAATATCCTTTTTAGCCACTTTGTTGTTTTGGTTTTGGATAGTAAATCCTTTGTGGTTTGGAATAAAATTGATTAGATTTTTTATTTTAAAAGTCTCTATTATTTATTTAGTACTATAAAGTGCATATAATTATATAAGATCATTTATTTATTCTAACTGTGTAGGTACCTTAAAAATAACAAGTTCTTAGGCTAATGTACGTTAACAAACATTTTACACTGAGTTTACTATTCATATTCTTTAAACATCCTTCGTAGCACTGACTCTAAACGTAGGTATTTACCTACTAAAGGTAATGCACTCAACTAATACAAGAACCAATTGAAGCGCGCTATAACATCGGTACAAAAATTATCGGGTAGTAATAAACGCCCCCGGAAAAAAATGAAAATATGTGCATACTCAAATCACTAACTTTTGTAGCACAACGTATTGACTTTTCGGAAACTTAGTATTTTTTTTCGGAAGTTAAGTTTTTTTTTTTTTTTATTATTACAGTCAACCACAGATTTTCGGAAGTTAGTTTTTTTTTTCGGACGTTTTATTACTATGCAAAATTATCTGAGTTATTCGTGTGGTGTCTATAAAAATCGGTGTACAAAATTATAGTACTAAAACAGACTTATAATTTTACTAAATGAACCTAAGTTTTCTAATAAGTAAGCATTATAATCACCGCTAGTGATAATGGACTTGTCCGAGTTACAAATTTTGTGTAACATCCATTACCTTTTCCAAGCAGTCATACAATCCTGAAGGGGGTCTGTAGTTCTGTACACACAATAAACTGCTCTAATTCTATTCAGGCTATTTCAATATTCCGCTCAACAGATAGACTCACAATATTCTTACGGTCCTTAAATTTAAGTTAATAGCTTAATATAATTAAAGAGACACCATGTATAGAATTTACTCTGCAGAACAAACTACCAACAATAGTGATATACTAAAACTGAACATGAACTGCCAGCATTTAAGTCAATGTTCTGTCATACCTTACACCTTATCATTAAAACTACGCTGACATAATGTCAAACTTCACCAGTGTGTATTTGAATATGTTTTCTTATATGACAATTTCGACGAATACTACAATGACACATATCACATTTAAAAGGTTTATTACCAGTGTGTTCCGACCTATTCGAATAGGGTTTGTTAAATCACCCTTGTCACTGAAACTACGCTGACATAGATCAATTATAAGGTTTTTCACGAGTGTGTATACGAGTATGTTTTGTTAAACAGCCTTTTTCACTAAAACTACGCTGACATACATCGCACTTATAAGGTTTTTCACCAGTGTGTACACGAATATGTTTTGTTAAAATATACTTTTGACTAAAACTACGTTGACATACATTACACTTATAAGGTTTTTCACCAGTATGTATACGAGTATGCTTTGTTAAACAACTTTTTTCACTAAAACTACGCTGACATACATCACATTTATAAGGTTTTTCCCCAGTGTGTGTACGAGTATGTCTTGTTAAACAACCTTTTTCACTAAAACTACGCTGACATACATCACACTTATAAGGTTTTTCACCAGTATGTTGACGAATATGTAGTGTTAAATGACCCTGTTGACTAAAACTACGTAGACATACATCACACTTATAAGGTTTTTCACCAGTGTGTATACGAATATGTTGTGTTAAATGATTTTTTTCATAAAAACTACGCTGACATACATTACATTTGAATTTTAAACCCGGGTGAGTTGTGTAGATAAATTTCGATTCGGATTTTTCTTTTTTCGTTTGCTCGGCTGTCAGTGCATCTTCTAGTATTGATCTTCGTGTGTCTAGTTTTGATTTCTTCGCAACGGTCGCCCCTATGATTATAAATGTGGTAAGTACAATGTTGGAAGAAGACTGACATGCAAACAAATCAAAATAATGGCGCTTTGCATGATTCACAATTGGACCTTAGAGAATACAACATTGGAGACGCCTTAGGAACACTTCCACTTGTAAAAGTACAAGAACAACATAATGTTCTAGCACGTTCATAAAAACTACTTTCAAATCGATTCTAACGCACTTAGTAAATTGTTTTCAATTTAACAAAACAGCTAGGCATTTTCATGGAGCTCCCGTGAAAATACCTAGCTGTGTTGTTAAATCATGTTAAGTGTCCAAATACGTTACACATACGTTAGTGGAGCGCCTGGAGCTTTAAAAATATGAGAACCTCGGATCTTAGTTACAGAAAGAAAGGATGATGGGCGTTTTTGGTAGCACCTCCCACCCCAACAGCAATAATTGTAGTGTCATTGAAAAGGTCTTTCTAATAGGAACAATAATGACTTTTATTCTGAACCATTTGTTTACATTTTTATCAGATACTTTCGGAATAGACTATGACGTGAGGCGTTATAGGGCGCGCTGTTAAGACTTATTCTGATCGGATGCTACAATCCGATCTCCCTGTGTGGGATTCGTTAGGAATGTGTATAAAACAATTTTTTTGTTCTGAACTGATCTCAGTACGAATGATTCCTATGTAAGAGTGAGACCACACGATACACTGTCAGTGACTTGCGACGCAGGAACGGTGGCCCTGCGATGTCCTACATTATAACGGTACAGTAATTACGAATGTGCCCAACCGCCTGATGTTTTCAGTCGCAAAACAAATGACAGATCGTAGCAACTCCACTGGTGTCTATGTATCTCTATGTAAACGCTTCAATAAATGGCGACTTTGCCGCCTGCTGCTACGGTCGAGTACAGCCGTCCGACTGCAGACAGCATTCGACATTGCACAAGTAAACTGGCACGTTAAGCTAACTACTTCCTATCAGGTAAACCATTGGCCTTTTTGCTTACCTACAGATGAACTAACTAATACTTACTTTTCATCTCCCTGGCGTTTTGTTGCTTCTTAGATACTTCTTGATCTTCTTCCACTTCAATTCTAAACTCCATTAAAGGTACTTCATACTCTACATCTGATTCGGAATTGTGTGGTGGTATTTCTGTTTCAGCTCTTAGCTCTGTAAGTAAACAAACAGACAAGAGTATTACTCATTTATTATTAACTAGCTTTTGCCCGCGGCTTCGCCCGCGTGGATGTCGGAAAATAACCCACGGGAATGTACTACCGGGCAGTACCGGGATTACATACCTAATAGTCTAGGAAAAGGTTATTGACTCCTACCGCTGCGCTCCAACCATTATTATTTTGTTACTCGTAATTTTGAATCTGTGATATCTTTTAAACCATTCATTTAAATGATATGATGTCAGGCATATTTTAATCTAAATTAAATGTCCAATTTAAACAACATATTTTATTGGATAAGGATTCATATGATACCAGTCAATATAACTTCGGGAATAACAATGGAATTTTTATCAAATTCTGAAAGATAATAATGGTTACTGTGGGTCATCCTTAGAAGATAGACATATGCAATCGGGGACTTTTTTGTAGAACTTTTTAAGATCTTCAATCCTGTAGAACATAAATTTGATGTATCTCTAACGATTTACGCGGCAGTCAGCTCCCAGTAGACATGATTTTATCCGACATCTTCAACAATAATCGTCATATTTTAGCTAATTTACACATAACCGTAATGAATTATACACCAAAACCTTCCGCAAGAATCACTACGTCCATTGGTGAAAACTGTTTGAAAATCTGTTCAGCAGTTTTTGAGTTTATCGCGTTCAGAGAGACAGACGCAGCGGGGGACTTTGTTTTATAATATGTAAGAATATTTGTTTTATTTCACAATATAATAGAATAGAATTATTTATTTGTAAAACATAGGTAAAATGTCAAGGTCTTATATAATGCTACAATCCGACCCCATTTCGTGGAATTCGTTAAGAATGTGTATAAAACAATTTTTTTGTTCTGAACTGATCTCAGTACGAATGATTCCTGAGTAAGAGTGAGACCACACGATACACTGTCAGTGACTTGCGACGCAGGAACGGTGGCCCTGCGACGTCCTACATTATACCGGTACAATAATTACGAATGTGCCCAACAGCCTGATGTTTGCAGTCACAAAACACAATTGACAGACCGCAGCGACACTACTGGTGTCTATGTATCTCTATGAAAACGCTTCAATAAATGGCGACATCGCCGCCTGCTGCTACGGTAGAGTACAGCCTTCCGACTGCAGACAGCATTCGACATTGCACAAGTAAACTGGCACGTTAAGCTAACTACTTCCTATCAGGTAAACCATTGGCCTTTTAGCTTACCTACATATGAGCTAACTAATACTTACTTTTCATCTCCCTGGTGTTTTGTTGCTTCTTAGATACTTCTTGTTCTTCTTCCACTTCAATTTTAAACTCCATTAAAGGTACTTCATATTCAAAATCTTGTTCGGAATTGTGTGGTGGTATATCTGCTACATCTAGACAGCTACTGTCAAAATTATCCAGTTCTAGTTCTGTAAGTAAACAAAAACAGTCATCAAGAGTATTACTCACTAGCGGACGTCACGCAAAATAAATGGTTTATAATCTATCATTTATGAAAATATATTATTTATTGTTATTATTATTTTTGTTCATAAAACATACCATCACTTTGAAGTTCCTCCTTTGGCCCAATGATATAATCTAGTCCCTCACAAACAGCTGGTAATTCTTCTTTGATAGCAATGCTTTCTGTTTGAACACCATCAACAATACTTATGTTCTCTATTGGAGTTTTAATAAACCCACCTAAATACTCTAAGTGGTCTTGGTTTATTAAAGGATTAGGCTGTAAAAAATATTTATAGTGTTAGGAAAATATTACACTCACAGTCCCATAAGCACAAGCTTGTTTTGTTATACTAAAGTCACCTAACAGAGACCCCAGAAGTGAGGACTAATGTACCCAGGAGTCAGCCATGCTACCAGCCTCACAGACCAATGGTATGATTGGCGTGAACTCCAGACAAAATAGCTTGAGAGAAATCACTTCCACATTATACTAAAATTGAAAATTATACAAATATATCTGTAGAAGAATATCTCACCACATAATCCTCATTCATCATCTGAGCGAACAGCTCTTCGGCTTCCAGACATTTTCTCAGAAATCGGCAGCATTGCTTTAGTTTAGCGAAGCAGAAGAAACAAGCAAGAATCGGTCTCCTGTCTTCAGTTACAAACTGCAACAAAACTTGTGTTACACTATTTTGTTTATATGAAGAAAATACTTTCGATCTTACTTACATGGATTATCTTTCACTTAAATCTTATTTATCAACTTACTGGAATATCAGTCAGCTTCTCATAAAGTTCATGGAAGTTCCTGTTGACCACTAGATACATGCGAACATTCTGCACTAAACATATTCTACACATTGGCAGTTTTTCCATCTTTGAAGTAGAAATGTATCGATTAAAGTTAAATATTCAGCGTTACATTTATATTATTGAAAAATGAAAAACACTGGCGCACAACTGGCGTGGCTTGTATACAAAAGTATTACGACTTCTTGGTAATCTTCAAATACGAATAAAAGTTTGTATAACGTGTGCACTTCCTTGGTTGATAACGGTAAGACGGCAGCAGCCAGGTACACTTATATCTCTCAGATATACTAAACCATTCAGCATTCACAAATTACGATTACTAGAATTCTGAATTCTAAATCTTTAATTGCTAGTTTGCTAGTTGACAGTAATGTCATAATGTGACAGATAGAATCAGTGTTGTTTGATAACGTAAAAATCTGAGCTGCCGTATGTCATAGTCTGGTTTGCCGTATTGGAAAAATATAATATGCCGAATTTATGTCTGTAAAAATGTCTATTCATCATTTGTTTCTTCTCCTTAGAGGTTCTTCTTATCGTTTCTATTACTTTAGATTAAAGTCAATTCTATAATATGTCAAAATTAACAAGTAAGTATCTCACTCTCTTTCTCTCCCAAGTTTTTAATTAAATTTTACAATGAAAACACAAAAATATCAACTAAAAACTATGACAAAACATGTTTACGGTTTGTGCTGCTAGTGCCATTGGTGGTGAAACTTGGCATATACTTCCCTTTTGACTGTATTATAAAATTATTCACTGTCTTATGATCGCAATTTTTAGTTTTCATTTGTACAGACGCCAGCACGTCAAGCTACTACAATCTGTCAAATTTATTTAATAGATTTTCAACTTTGTCGCTGAAAGTTAAGGTTCAAAGTTGATTGGGAAAATTTGACAGTTTCGGGTAGCTTGATGTGCTGGCGTCTGTACTGGTCTGTACCATAGACGTATAAGTTGGTCTGTACATACGATAATTTTGGCAAAAAAACTATAATTTCGACGTGAGATCTCGTTAAATTTTTACTTTTGGAGTTGGCAACACTGGTCAGTGTTAATGTGAAGTAGCTTATTAAAAAAGTTGGTTTGTTTTGCAACCTAAAAAGTACTCTGTGGTTTTGCATGTTATTTTTTATAATAGGGACTTTACCTGAACTAACAGGAGATTTTATTTTGGTCTGAGGGTTTGAGTTCAAAGATGGAAAAACTGGCAATGTGTAGAATATGTTTAGTGCAGAATGTTCGCATGTATCTAGTGGTCAACAGGAATTTCCATGAACTATATGAGAAGCTGACTGATATTCCAGTAAGTTGATAAATAAGATTTAACTGAAAGTTAATGCATGTCAGTAAGATTGAAAGTACCCCTAAGACGACCCACCGACCGTATTTTCTTCATTTATACAAAATAGTGTAAGACAAGTTTTGTTGCAGTTTGTAACTGGAGACAGGAGACCGATTCTTGTTTGTTTCTTCTGCTGCGCTAAACTAGAAAAATGCTGCCAATTAATGAGAAAATGTCTGAAAGCTGAAGAACTGTTTGCTCAGATGAGGAATGAGGATTATTTGGTGAGGTATTCTTCAACAGATATTTATTCTTACAATTTCTAATTTCAGTATAATGTGGAAGTGATTTCACTCAAGCTTTCCTATTGTGTCTGGATTTCACATCATCAATACCATTGGTCGGTGAGGGTGGAAACATGGCCGACTCTCCTGGGTATATAGGACATACTTAAGTGTCCTCACTTGTGGGGTTCTTTTGAGTGACTTTAGTATAAAAAAAAGCTTGTGGGATTTTGATTCTTGACATGTTTTCCTAACACTATAAATATTTTTTTACAGCCCAATCCTATAATAAACCAAGACCACTTAGAGTATATAGGTGGGTTTATTAAATCTCCAACAGAGAACATAAGTATAGTTGATGGTGTTCAAACAGAAAGCATTGCTATCAAAGAAGAGTTACCAGCTGTTTGTGAGGGACTAGATGGTATTATTGAGCCAAAGGAAGAACATCAAAGTGATGGTATGTTTTTTTAAGAACAAAAATAATATTAGCAATAAGACCTGTCTCGAAATAAATTAAAGATAATAATCAAATAATTTTTAAAACATTTTGTTGTCCTTAAAATTTTTGGTAGTGTGTAGTTTAAATATTGGTAACCACATTATATTGTGAATTAAAACAAAATAAATATATTAATAATAAACAAGTAATAATACTCTTGTTTGGTTTTGTATACTTACAGAGCTAGAACTGGAAAATATAGACAATATTTGTCCAGATGTAGCAGATATACAACCACACCATTCCAAATCAGATATCGAAGATGATGTACCTTTAATGGAGTTTGAAACTGAAGTGGAAGAAGAACAAGAAGTATCCAAGAAGAAACAAAACGCCAGAGAGACAAAAAGTAAGTGTTAGTTAATCTATAGGTAAGCAAACAGTTCAATGGTTCACCTGATAGGAAGTAGTTAGCGTTACCTGCTTACATGTGCAATGTTGAATTTTATCCATAGGACTCAAGTCACAAATAATAAACTAGGACTTTCATAGTTAAAATCAATAAAATGTTAATTTCTTATAAGAATAACAAAACCATGGCCAGCAAGACGACTAGTCACCACAAGCATAACAATTAAACGAGGTTGTAACCTGCAAGGTGATTAATTCATGCTTCACGTGTTAGAAAGTGCGGTAAGCACTGTAAATATATATATAGGTATTACCCAAATTAGCAAGCTTCTAATGTCAGAATGATTACTGGTTATTTACCATATGTTTTATAGGGAAAAGGTTTCATGAATTAAACCACAGAAAGACCAGGCTAGACATTTATTTAATTAGACTTGTCAGTATTTAATTAGAAAGCTAGTTATCCGTTCGCAAAACTAGGTCTTCATGGAGAAGAAGGACAAGATACTCCATGAAAACAGTATTACAGTATTCTATCAATACATTTCTTATAATTCCATAAATTATCGTTATCTCAAAAACAGTTTAATTCTATGTCTTGAATAATAGCAACATCATAAAAATAGGAATATTGGCAATAATATACCATACACAACAACATAATCACAATAAGCAATAATTACTGTATAATATCAAATTACTTAACTTAAATGACACCTGGTCCGTCTATTCCACACAACAACGGCACTAGAACCAACCAACTGAACATCTACCGAGCAACTGAACTACATCTCAGTAGAAGAGTTCGCTACGCCCCCGCAAGGGGGCGTGGCGAGCGGGGTCAGGGCGTAGCCCCTCGCCCGCGGAGGCTATACAGTGGCCCGCAAATGCGGGCCCCTCATTTGAGTGCCTAAGCGGCGAAGGAAGTGAGTGCGGGGTTTAGGTCGCACTCGTGTGTATGGTTGCACTGAATAGGTACCGTAGGAGCGCCGCGACGCTTATAGTGGCGTCGCTTTCTTCACGACACCCCGGCGGTCCATCCCTGCCGAGTGAGACCCCCAGTTACCTGGGGGAGGCTCAGCAGGAGACGACCAGCGGCGAGGGTGCCGACTCTGCGCGCCTACGGGGAAGATATGTAGTTCCCCCCCGCCCCGCTCACAGATCTAGCCGTTTACGGATTGGGGGGGGGGGACCGTCGTGTGTGTGTGAGCAGCTAGTGTTGTTGTGTTCGCTGCTCATTGTCTATGTGTGACGCATGGCACGCTCGCGCCGCGTCGACACATGATTATGTAGGTGCACGTATAGTAGTGGTTGTCTGTATAGTTACGCGATGTGCCTATATTAACTTAGAACACACCGCGCAACAGATGTGTGTGTACATCTTTAGAGTCCCTTTATTCGAGTAAGCCGCGTGTAACCTGAGTGCAGCTACTCGAGGCGTCAAATTGGAGAGATGGGGGCATCGTCCGCAGTCAGGTCGCGGGGCAGGGGTCGCCTCGCGTCGGGGGGGCGCGTGTGCCAGGGCGCAATCTGCTTTATGTGAGGCCACTCAGACGCGTCGGCACGCGCGAACATACCTTTCGCGAGGCGCCGCACGAACTCGTCGAGGCTCTCGATCCCGAGATCCCTCTGGATGACGTCGTTCCTCACGAAGCGAGGGGCGGCGACGATGGTCCGCAGCGCTAAGCTCTGTTGCGCGCGGAGGAGTTTGCGATTGGTCTCGCTCGTGAGGGCGAGCCATGCGGGTGCGGCGTACGTCAAGATTGGGCGAATGTACTGCTTGTACACGCCTAACTTGACGCGCACCGGGATTCGGGATTTGAGCACCGGTTGGAGCAGGTTGCGGGCGACCCTACCTTGCGCAGCGACATTGCGGACGTGGGCCCCCATCGTGAGCCGGCGGTCGATGGTCACACCCAGGTATTTGACCTGGGGCGCCCAATCGACGGTGGCTCCTTGCATCTTCAGGGGGGGCGGGAGGGGCGCGTATCCGGCGACCATTGCCTGCGTTTTACCCACGTTCACCGACAGCCGCCACTTAGACAGCCACTCGGGAAGCAGATCGAGGGCGCGCTGCATTTTGACCGCCGCGTGCTTCGCATTAAGCGAAGTAGCAATATACGCGGCGTCATCAGCATACAGCGCGAGCGTCACAGCGGAAGTGGCGGGGATGTCGTCGGTGTAACGTGAGTAACACGCTGGCGACACACAGCTGCCCTGCGGCACACCTGCCAGCACCGGGCGGGCGCCTGATAGCGCCCCGTCGACCACCACCCTAATGGTTCGTCCTGTGAGACTGAACTACATCTCGATAGATGTCGCGACGCCCCCGCAAGGGGGCGTGGCGAGCGGGGTCAGGGCTTCGCCCTTCGCCCGCGGAGGCTTTACGTTGGCCCATAAAAATGGGGCCCCTCAATTATGTTTGCCTACAACGGCTAATAGAAACGACCACATATTGTTAAGCAATAATGCGTCGGTGTGATTGGTTGCTCTGAATATTTCTGTAGGCGCGCCACGACGCCAGCTCCTGGCGCCGCTTTCTTCACGACATCCCGGCGGTCTGTCCCCGCCAGGTGAGACCCCCAGTTGCCTGGGGGAGGCCCAGCGAGAACGACCAGCGACAGGGATGCCGGCTCGACGCCCTACAGGTCTAATATGTAGTCTCCCCCTCGCCCCGCTTACAGATCGAGCCGTTTACGGTTTGAGGGGTAGGCAGTCGCGTATGTTTGAGCGGCAAGTGTTGTAGTGTAACACCGCTCAGTGTAGACGCACGTCGCGACCCGCATCGCGCCCGCGCGTGTTGTGTATGGATGCATGTATAGTAATGGGTGTCTGTACAGTTATGTGACGTGTCTATATTAACCTAGCACACGCCACACAACAGATGTATGTGTACATCTGTAGAGTCTTATTATTTCGAGTAAGCTGCGTGTAACCTGGATGCTGCTTACCCGAGGCTTCGTATCCGGTGCGATGGGGTCAAGGGTCCGCTACCAGGTCGCGGGGCAGGGCTTTTGCGTCAGGTGGCCGCGCGTGCAATGGCGCTATCTGCCTGACATGGGGCCAGGCAGATGCGTCAGCCCGCGCGAACATGACCTTCGCTAGTCGCCCCACAAACTCATCCAGGCTCTCAATCCCGAGGTCCCGCTGGATGATATCGTTCCTCACGCAACGAGGAGCGTCTAATATGGTCCGCAACGCAAGATGCTGTTGCGCGCGGAGCAGCCTTCGGCTCGCCTCGCTCGTGAGAGCGAACCAAGCGGGGGCGGCGTACGTCAAGACTGGGCGCACGTACATCTTGTACACGCTTAGCTTGACGCGCGCCGGGATGCGGGACGAGAGCACGGGTTTAAGGAGGTTGCGGGCTACCCTACCCTGTGCGGCGACCTTGCGGACATGGGGCCCCATCGTGAGGCGGCGGTCGATGGTCACACCCAGGTACTTAGCCCGGGGCGACCAATCGACGGCGGCTCCTTGTAGTTTCAGGGGTGGTGGGAGGGGCGCGTTTCCGGTGATGAGCGCCTGCGTTTTACCCACGTTAACCGAAAGCCGCCATTTGGACAGCCACTCGGGGAGCGCGTCGAGGGCGCGCTGCATCTTGACCGCCGCGTACTTCGCGTTAAGCGATGTAGTAATGTACGCGGCGTCATCTGCATACAGCGCGAGCATTACATCTTTAGTGGCGGGGATGTCGTCGGTGTAACGTGAGTAACACGCAGGCGACACGCATCTGCCTTGCGGTACACCCGCAAGCACAGGACGGGCGCTAGATAGCGCTCCGTCGACCACCACCCTGATAGTCCTGTGGGAGAGAAAGCTAGACACCACTTTTACGACGCGACGGGGCGCGTCCGAGGTGGCCAGTTTGAAAATAAGACCGTCGTGCCACACGCGGTCGAAGGCCTTCTCCATGTCGAGGAATACTGCCACCGAATATTCCTTTTTATTTCTTGCAGTTGCGAGGTGGTGCAGTACCCTCGACAGCTGGAGCGTCGTACTGTGCTCCGGCCGGAACCCGAATTGTTCTGGTCGTGGCTCTATATGATGTTGGAGATGTCGCAGCAGGAGTGCCTCGAACACCTTGGAGACCGTCGGCAGCAGAGTGATCGGCCGATAGCTCTCCGGCTTCAGGATGTTCTTTCCCGCCTTGGGCAGCATGATGACGCGCCCCTCCTTCCACGAGGCGGGAAAGGTCCCCGTGCGCAGTATCGCCGTGAACAGGCGCGCCAGTGCCGCTACCATACGGAACGGCAAGTGGCGCAGCACTGTGTTGGTGATACCGTTAGCACCGGGGGCCTTCCTAGGCTTGGTTTTTAGGATGGCGCGTCTAACTGCGCCAGGCGAGAAGAAGATAGGGTCTTCATCGGGAACTATCGGCGTTGCGAAGTAGTCTCCCAGGTGTTTCTCGACTGCTGCGACATGTACGTGGTCGCTGAACTACATTACTGTGGCTCCGCTCTTTTATACCCGATAACAAACAAGTATGATTCACAAATGACAGTTGAGTCAAATCAGTGTTTGACTAATAAAAATAAGTTTGTTACAAAAATCATTTAGTAAATTAACAACCGAATAATAATTATATTTATAGGTAGGTATATCCAGTATTTATTTTAAATTATTAGACACATAATACAGACATATCGACACCGGAAACTTCAACCGTCGTAAAGGACATTGTATTCCCTGTCCTTTACGACATCCGAAACCTCCAGTGCCGATATAGACATATAATTATATTTATATATCACACGCATATATGGAACACACGAGCGACATTTTTGTTAATGAACCATATGCCATGGTGATACCCACGATTTCACCCATCAACAATATCATAAACATTTCTGTTCGTAACTCGTAGTTGCATATTGAAACGCATGAAGAGTCGTTCAAGAAGATTGATACTGAACTGCGCTCGATTAAAGAACAATCGAAGCTAGAAACCCTATCTCCTGATGATGTTCATCACTACATCGCGATCTATGTGGTCATTAGTATTAGCATTGCACTGTTTGTAACATCGATGTATTATTGACGAAAGATGACAACCAAAAGACAGGGGGAGAGTCCTCAAGGTGCGAGAATCAGAGGAAGACGAGAAGAGGAAGACGAGAAGAAGAAGATGACATCGAGGACGGGTACAGCAAGGTCAACAAACGGGAATCAAAAGTGCATAGTGAAGTAAATACGATGGCAAGGGTTAACCCCTCCTCTAGTGAAGTGAAATTTGACACTGAGAGACATAGTGACGTGCTAATTATTAACTGTGACATTCTATTTATGGATTTTAGTTTACATTTTGTTATTCATTGACACATTATTTTACATTTATTACTGCTCTGCATTTTTTACATTGGACTTTCTAAGGTCTGTATTTGTTTACATGTCTTGCAATTTGATACTGTCACCATTCTTTGTGGTGGCAATATGTACGGTGTACGTACATGGTTTTGTAGAATGTATTTTTTATGCAATAAGTTAGTTAGTATGCTCGCGTATTTGCACTTTGATCGCGACCTACATTTGGAAGTGCATTGTCATACGGCGGAGCCCAGAAGATGCATTTTTGTACATAATTTAATTAGTGTTCAATTAGACGTGATTTGAGTCGTACAACTTGCATTTTTATTAAGATTCATTCCCGTGCATTCACTGACATTCTTTGCATTTTATTGACATTTTCTGCATCCTTGCATTTTGCATTTACATACATTGACAAAAATGTTCTGTTAATACGCCGTACAAAATATATTATAAAGTTAAAACCTTCTAAATATAGATTAATGTGTTAATAATTCCCTTGAACAGGGTTTTATAAATTTCGGTGAGATAGTTTTGGAACACACCATATTATGTCATCGTTAGCACAATTTTGATTAAGTGTAAAATTCAATGTCACCAGAAAATTGAATTAAAATGCATGATTCAGACTAGGACCGAAAAGGAGGAACTTGTCGGTCCTAGTGTGAATCATACAAAGCGCTATTATTTTGATTCGTTTGCATGTCAATCTTCTTCCAACATTGTACTGACCAGATTTATAATCATAGGGGCGACCGTTGCGAAGAAACCAAAACTAGATACACGAAGAACAAAACTAGAAGATGCAATAACTGCCGAGCAAACGAAAAAAGAAAAATCTGACTTGAAAGTTATCCACACAACCCACCCAGGTGAAAAACTCAAATGTGATGTATGTCAACGTAGTTTTAGTCAGAAGAGTAATTTATTGACACATATTCGTATACACACTGGTGAAAAACCTTATAAGTGTGATGTATGTCTACGTAGTTTTAATCAAAAGGTTCAGCTAACACTACATAGTAGTAAACACTCTGGTGAAAAGCCTTATAAGTGTGATGTATGTCAACGTAGTTTTAGTCAGAAGAGTAATTTAACAGCACATATTCGTATACACACTGGTGAAAAGCCTTATAAGTGTGATGTATGTCTACGTAGTTTTAATCAAAAGAGTTTGCTAACACGACATAATAGTAAACACTCTGATGAAAAACCTTATAAGTGTGATGTATGTCTACATAGTTTTAGTCACAAAAGATATTTAAAACTTCATATTCATACCCACACAGGGGAAAAACCATATAAGTGTGATGAATGTCAACGTAGTTTTAGTCAAAAGGGTAATTTAAAACTACATATTCTTACACACACAGGTGAAAAACCTCATAAGTGTGATGTATGTCAACGTAGTTTTAGTCACAAAAGACATTTAAAACTACATATTCATACACACACAGGGGAAAAACCATATAAGTGTGATGAATGTCAACGTAGTTTTAGTCAAAAGGGTAATTTAAAACTACATATTCTTACACACACTGGTGAAAAACCTTATAAGTGTGATGTTTGTCACCGTAGTTTTAGAGAAAAGGGTCATTTATCACAACATAGTCGTAACCATACTAGTGAAAAACCTTATAAGTGTGATGTATGTCAACGTAGTTTTAGTCATAAAGGTAATTTAACAACACATATTCGTATACACACTGGTGAAAAACCTTACAATTGATGTACCTATGTCAGCGTAGTTTTAGTGACAATCGTGATTTACAATACGACTGATATAACTTGGCAGGTCTTAACACAGGCACTACCAACTTTCGCGCATGTTCTCTCACTCACACTCGCCGCATGTAACCATTTGGTTCCTAAAAAATGTAATTGTGCAGCGTTCGGCGCGAAGTTCGGAAACCATATTTGAATTGGTAGGTACAGTAAAAATATGTTCTTTGTTGTAGTTATAAATTTAAGACCTTTCTCCTTTATCAATTGGTACATCACTACCATATTACTAAAAGTACTTCACTATTAACGCTACTCTATGCTCTGTAGTCTGTGGTAATCTCTCAAATAAATGAACGTTACAAATTAATTTCACTTGCTTTATTTAACCTCTCAGGTATTTTTTGACAGATGAGTCATTCCTGTCAAGCCCCGCGACCACCCACGACGCAAAAGATTTATGACTCACCTTCAGATAAACAAAATACTCAAGTTTCCTAGAAGCCGTCGAACGATAAAGCCTATTATTTTCGGTTCTCGGATAGATAAGGAACCCAACATAAATATTTATAACTTTCGTGTGAAATGTTTACTAAGATTTATTACGCGTTTTTGTTCGCGAGTCTATTGTCCACTAATTTTACGATTTCTGATAAAACTAGCTAACCAATTCACACGAAATTTTGCAGGGTACATTATGGATAGTTATGTTATCTAACAAAAGCGTTTTTAGAGACAAACGTTGAAAATAAAAAATACTAAAAATCTATAATTTTTAAGATCTAGAATTTCTAGTGTTTACGTAACTTTCTTCGTTCCAAAAAAATATTTTTTTGCCGTATTTAGGCAAAAAAAGTGCCTATCATTATTAAAAATCTAATGTAATCATTAAAAAAGGCGACTTACCCATCAAATACCAACGATTACACACCAAAATACCACAAAATCACAGCACGGTCACTTTTTCATTCACATGTTTGTTTACACTTTTAGTTTGGGTCAAAATAGGTATAACATGATGTTATTTACTGCAAATATTATCTACAACGACGTAATATTTACTTAAAAATGAAAATAACACCACTTCCCGTCGATTTACACACAAAAACCACAATAAAAATGAAATATTACGGTAATAACCTTCAAGGCCGGAGCGATTCGTAGACTGACATTTTTTCGTCCCCGAACGTCACTTTCAATATTTTTTTAAAATGTTGCGTTCTAGGTATTTTAAAATGAAATGGTTTTGTTGACTAGCATATCTATCCGACCATAGAATAAAAAAGCCACAGAGGACATTAGACATTATTTTATATTAGAAAAAGATAAAATCCCGGTGTCCAACAATGTTTGTCGGGGTGTCAAACATTGTTTGACACCGGGGCTTCAGCTTAATAAATATATCAGGTTATGGGCCCAGTAGCACATAATTCTTCCAAATTAAGTGAAAATAATAATAAAAAAACTTTTTACAAAAAAATACTACCGACTTCCAAAAAAAACACTACAAAGTGAAAAATAACTTTAATTTCGGAAGTCGGTGTCTTGGGTTTTGTGTTTTCGTTTTTTGCCACCGACTTCCGAAATTAAAGTTATTTTTCACTTTATAGCGTTTTTTTTGGAAGTCGGTAGTATTTTTTTGTAAAAAGTTTTTATTTTTCACTTTTTAGTTGTAGTACCTACCCCACACACATTCGAATACCACTACCTACTACCAGTGTCAGGAACTTATCATATCATCTACATACTAAGTGGGAAAAAAATACGTATTTTGTAGCTAACTCAAAAACTACCCAAGCAAAGTTAATAAAATTGATATGGGACCAATTTAGGAGAATACCCTTTCAAACAAAAAAAGACTTTTCAAAATCAGTCCACAAATGATGGAGAAATCGGTGGACATACATACGCGTCGAACATATAACCTCCTCCTTTTTGGAAGTCGGTTAAAAAGTAAAAGTTATAAAAAAACAGTAGTGCAGTTTTTGTGACTCAGTGACTTTTACATAAAATTCGCAACGTTGACGCGTGGTCGTGACAGCAAAAGCGTGATCTTCAGTTATTCTTCATCAGCTAAAAATGTCTGCAAATGCAATGACTCTGATTTAAAGGCTGACGGGAAGAGATAACTATCCCACGTAGAGATTCGCGGTTCAAACATATCTTGAACATGAAGAGTTATGGAGTTGTATCACATCAGTTGAAAAAGTTGACCCAAAATTAGACACGAAATCTAAATCAAAAATCATTTTATTAGTTGATCCAATTAATATACACATTCAAGAAGCGAAAACAGCGAAAGAGGTGTGGAACAACCTGGCTAAAGCTTTCGATGATAACGGTCTCACACGACGTGTTGGTTTATTGAGAGATCTGTACCCTAATTGCGTAACTTGTTTTCATTTACAATTTTGCCTAATTTGTTTCATTTTGACAGTTCAACAACATTCATTGCGTTATTTACGTTGTTGAGCAGATTTTTTTTTCCAACTTATGAAGCAATGGATTAGCAATCTGTTTCAAATCGAAACAGATTGTGATTGTGTTGTATTACGCAATTAGGGTACTGATCACTACAACCCTAGATAGTTGTCAGAATGTCGAAGACTACATAAATAAAATAATGAGCACTGCCCATAAGTTAAGAAACATCGGTTTCTCTGTGAATGAAGAATGGCTTGGAACCTTACTACTTGCTGGGTTACCTGAAATGTATCAACCGATGATAATGGCACTTGAGAGCTCCGGTATGGCAATTACAGCAGATTCTATAAAGACAAAATTACTTCAAATGTCAGAAAATCAGACAATGCGGCACTTTTTGTCAATAAAAGTAAGAATAACTATGCGCAGAATGCCAAACAAGCTCCAGATAAAGTGAACAAAGTTTGAGATTAATTTGACAGGACTAAACTAAAATTTATCTTCTGTCCTTTTCTTAATGAAATAGAAAGAAAAAGATGCACTGAACTTAAATTTAGTTTAGTTTGTGAACAAGGGAATCGGCACCAGTATTTCAGAATACACCACTTTCAAAGAACAGAATCGTTGCGTATGCGGTCGGCGGTGTCGCACGACTATGTCGCTGTGTGCGTGCGTGTCGACGACCCTAAATAATCCTAAAATTATACATTAATCCTAGTAATAAAAACGTGTAGGTACGTAGTTATCAGCTGATTAATAAAATGTTAGTTTTGCATTACGTATACAAATATATTATATTTTTGATAAATGGACAATCTATCCTTACATATAATAAAACAAAGTCCTCCCGCCGCGTCTGTCTGTCTGTCTGAACGCGATAAACTCAAAAACTACCGAACGGAATTTCAAACGGTTTTCACCAATGGACGGAGTGATTCATGCGGAAGGTTTTAGTGTATAATTCATTAAAAGTTTTGTGTAAATTGGCTGAAATTTGATGATTATTGTTGAAGATGTCGAAAAAAATCATTGTGACTTTATTGGCGTGCGCCGCGGAAATCGTAAAGTTACATAAAATTTATGTTCTACAGTATTGTTCATCTTAAAAAGTTCAACATAAAAGTCCGCTATGGTATATTTCAATCTTCTAGGGATGACCCACAATAACCATTTTTATCTTTCAGAATTGCACTTGCCGATTCGTTGTTAAGCTATGGACTCCTTGTGTACGGGCGAACCTACCTTATTACATATTTAAGAGATGTTAAAGACATACAAATAAGTTTCTGGTCAGTAAAAATGTTAAAGATAAGTGCAACAAAGAGTATCATAAGCTATTTCCCATCTGTAAAGTTTTACCCATAGATAAAAAAGTAGATTATTTGGTATTCTGATGATTATTATAATGAAGAGTATAAAATTAATGTTAACAACAAGTACAGACGCCAGCACATCAAGCTACCACAATCTGTCAAAGGAGAATGCGCAAAATTGCCCCAGCTCCGGCGCAAACGGAACCTATCCAGGATTTTTGTACGTTTTATATGTATACAAAATACATGTATGTGATTTCCCCAATTAGTGGCTAACATAGAAAAAAAGTGCCTTGATTTTGCACATTTTATGTTGTTCAGAATGATGAGTACAATGACCCTTTTTCGGCTTTAGGGTAGACAAAAAATAAGATTATATTTATATTTATATATCTATATATATTATATAAGTATAGAAATGTAAATAATGTATTGTATATTCAATAAATAATACTTAAGAATTTTTTTTTCTCATTTCTCAGTAGCATAGGCCGCAGTCTGGTTTTGTGACCAGTCGATGGCCCCTTTTTCATGGTCTTTAAATATATCTAGCAAAATACGGGTGTACTAAGTACCTCTGCCTATCCCTTCGGGGAACAAAGGCGTGATAATATGTTATGCGTGTGGGCTGTGTGTTGTGTTATGTAATGTTGTCTTATTATATTTAAATGGTAGGTAATAAACAAGACTTGATATTTAATGCGTTTATTCTTTCAGATCATAATTCTAGGTCTATTAAAATGTTGTCTAAAAAGGCAGCAGGATGCTCAAATTCTTGTTCGTTATGTCGGGCCCAACCAAGGTAGTACAAAATACTGATAACATGGGCGCAACTTCCTAGTGTCCGACGGCCGTGAATGCAAGAACAATAATACTCCTTTATGGCGCTCCGACCCTGTGTCTCTGTACAATACAAAATGTATGTATAATATATCTTGCTTCGCACATGCCGTGATTGTATTTTGCATCTTATTAAAACGTTTTGCTCATTATTAATTACAACTCTCTCTGAATGTCGATAGTATTCAATTTCGTAAACTCCGGTTCTTTTGATGTGCTCGCTGCAGTAAGATCGCGCTAGCTTCAAATGATACGTTCCGATAGCAATTATAATTAAATCTTCGTGTGAGAGTTCAGGGAAATCCATATTTTGGTTATTAGCGTCCAATCTACTAAATGTGACTCTTTGTCGATTTATATTATTTGCTTCGATATAATCTGCCAGTAGATTTGGTTTATTCAAGTTCAATCGAATAGATTCCATGAATTCAGGTGTATATTGGTTGTCCTCGAAGGGTTCTTGAAAGCAGTTGATAATGGCTCCTGCTATTTTAAAATCATTAATGGTATTACGTGAGGCGCGGTTAAAAATTCTTTGCCTGAAAATCTTGTAATCTCTTTTGAACTTTCCATTTACGGCTTCAACCACCCATCTACAAATAGTCACTAGTCTTGACTTGTTTGCTTCTATGGTGGTCAATTGAGTTTCGCCTCTTCGTTTCGTCGGGGGCATACGTGCATCATATCCATAGGTTTCTATGAGTGGTATCGCATCTCGGAAACCTCTATCCAATATTAGGATATCGCCCTCTTCAAATAAATAATTGAAAGCACCGTATTCAGCCGGTAGGTCGTCATTTTCTAATATTTTTTTCATGATGTCAGCATCCGTGGTTGTAGCGGCATACGGTCCCTTTATATCTATTATATGACCATCAGCACTAACTATTATAAATGGTTTTATAAGGTTTCTATATTTATGTAAGCTGTAGGTGCGTCGCTGGTACAAAAAGTTAGAGCTTTTTTCAATAAATAAGTAAGTGCCATCTAATATAATGATGGCTTTTGGAGACTCTACACTTCCAAAGATGTAGTTCGGAAGGATTCTGTTTCTTTCTATTATCTCGTTCCGAGTTATATGATTTAGCCCTATGTGCAGTGGCACAAAATCAGCCAGTAGGCATGCTCTGGTTAAGTGGATTTTTCTGTCTATGCTTCTCCTTGATACACAGAAAATAGAACTCAGCCTGGAGCTTGGTTCTCCTGTTCTAATCTTGCTCAAATATACACCCAAGTCTACTTCTGGTGAATTCGATTGTTGTCGTAGTGACGGAACTTGATCCAGAAGCCGATTGAATTTATTATGGTTTAACCCAGTCCAAAAATGAAGCTCAACCTCCGACATTTCGTTAATGTCATCAAATAAAGATTTCCTTGTTTCAAGGGCACGTGTGTAGATGTTTACAATGTCCATAAAACTATCAGCATTAAAATCATGTTGTTGATGCGTTATATGTTGTGTCAAATCTTCCATAGTTATGGTTGTCAAATGTCGCTGGCAGATCCGAGCACGATCTGGTATGTAAAAATGCAAATAGCTGAGGAGGTATACCTTAATAGAATTTGGTAGTTGGCGTAATAGTACGTTTTGACAGTGGCTTATCATGCATCGCCGAGATGTATTAGCAGCTCGAGCCATTTCGGGAACAGGTATCGAAGCTCTAACCCGTACTGGATTAGCAGGCATGGGTGGTTGGTCTTCATTTGAAATGGAGTCAATTCTATGCCAGCATGGATGGCATATGGATCGCGTACCGTCGAATGGCACCTACAAAAAGCAAAAGAGACGATAACGAATGGTTCAGTGGCTTTCTAGTTCTATGATGTATATTGAGTCATTATAATAATATGTTAATATGTTAGTCGTTAAGGTATTTATGTTATGGGTCTTTGTTATCTAAAAAAAGGTAAGGGTTGTAGGTTGGGTTTGTAAGGTTTCATCAATATTAATAACATAAAAAATACTACAAGCTCCAATAAACTTTTGCATTTACATTTCGCCAGTTACACAGATTTGTACAGATGGTTCACTGCGCAAAATCATTAGGCAAGTAACCAAAAAACGACTCTTGCTACGACACAAAAAAGTTAAATTCAGGTCGCACAGCGCTAATTAACTACAGTTATATTCACTTAGAAGTTGCCTCTCTTTGTATCGCATAACTCTTATATCTTCTGACTACGTTACATTCACTGAATTGGCCCGACAAGGCGAGCCCACCGCATACTTGCAGTTTCATACCTAAAATGCGGGTTGCGCCTTCTGTACAATTCTGTGCCAGTAGTAAGTAAATCGGTAATAGGTTAAAATAGATAATAAGTAAATATCTTGGAGCACATCATAGAACGCTATCTAGACTTAACTAAAACTAACTACGACAACGGATAAAAACATACCTAACGTTTTTTTGTAAACACACATGTAATATTATATTATGATACATAGAAAACACCCATACCAAAACATACACACATAGAAACCTATTCATGGACTTTATATTATTATCCTTTACATGTTAAACAACTGCATATTATTTTAAGAAACTGTAATCATATTAAACATGTACTTGACAGATTTTTACCTCTTGTGGTGGTTCCATGTTACGTACAATATGTTCCACGAAGTTTGCACGATTTTGTAGAAAACGAACATTAAGAACGTGTCTACGTATTCGCCGAAGTGATCGATGACACACAACACAATGATTGAGGTCTTCCATATCAACATCCAATCGTTTAGCACTTTCAGGTCCGTTGAGATATAAGCCAAGTTGTCGTTAAAATAAAATCCAATGAAAATAACAAAAACACAGAGCACAACGAACGCAAGCGAAGTCAAGACTGCGACTGCGAGTGCATGCCATGATTATAAACAAAGTAAGTTGTGCCCGTGTCGTCTCTACTCTTCTCCCTCTAATATAACTAAAAGAGCGAGACGGCAATAGCAGCGATCTGCTACCTGCGAGTCCGTCACGTTTGCACCTGGCAAGCAATAAAACTCATTATTCTTTTAAACAATCAAAATGGTATGCAATCTTGTACGTATTTAAAAATAAGAGCCAAGTATGTCAAAAATATAGTTTTAAGTCCGCCTAGAATTTAAATGTAAGTGATTCTGTAGCCATTATTTTATATTTTACTCGATTTTTGCTAATATCGTGATATAAAATTCACGCCAAAAAAAGGCATTTTTTTCTATGTAAGCCACTGATTGGGGAGATCACATATATTTCTTTTTTATATACATGAAATGTACAAACATCTGATATAGGTTCCTTTCGCGCCGGAGCTAGGGTAATTTTCTATGAAATTTGCGCATTCTCCTTTATTTAATAGATTTTCAACTTTATCGTAGTTACGTATAAGGTTCAAAGTTGATTGGGAAAATTTGACAGTTTCGGGTAGCTTGATGTGCTGGCGTCTGTGCAACACACGTAGGGTTAGAGAGAACAAATTGGTTCAACCACAGATAACAAATTATTATGGTAAGAGAACATCTAAGTATTTGGTACCTAAAGTGTTTAACAAACTAGATTTATTAAGAGAAAAAGTAAAAATTAGTAAAGGATCACTTAAGACAAAATTAAAAAACATTGTACAGGATAGCAGATAAAATTAAAAACATTGTTAATTTATGAGTAGTAGGTATGTGCGTAAGGTGGTGCATTGTTATGTAAAAGAGCGCCTCTCGCCATCAAACGTAAAAGTTTGGCGAGTTTAGAATTAAGTAACAACTTTGTATTATAATATCATTAAATTAAATAAAAAAACTTGTTATTTCGTCTGTGTACAGACGCCAGAACATCAAGCTACTACAATCCGTCAAATTTATTTAATAGATTTTCAACTTTATCGCTGAAGCATAAGGTTCAAAGTTAATTGAGAAATTTTGACAGTTTCGGGTAGCTTGATGTGTTGGCGTCTGTACATTAGTCTTTTAATGTCTCCCATATAAAAGTCCAGGGGCGTTAAGTCCGGAGAAGGCGGAGGCCAGGCCACAGGTCCACCGCGACCAATTCACTGGTTGCAGAAACTTTCGGTCAAGTACTCGCGGACTTGACGACCGTACTGAGCAGGGGCACCGTCCTGCTGGTAGTACAGACGCCAGCACATCAAGCTACTACTATCTGTCAAATTTATTTAATAGATTTTCAACTTTATCGCTGAAATTTAAGATTCAAAGTTGATTGGGAAAATTTGACAGTTTCGGGTAGCTTGATGTGCTGGCGTCTGTACAAGTTGCGATAGAGTGCCAGCAGAACGTCATCGAGCATCTCCTCGACGACTTGTCGCTCCAGGTAACTAGTGCTGGTAAGGTAACCCTCGATGAAGTAGGGTCCAGGCACGCGGTCCCCTATTATGCCAGTCCACACATTTAAGGTAAACCGCACTTGGAACGAATCCCTTTTGGTCACGTGCGGGTTATGTCCCGCTGATATCACCAAGTGTCCATTATGAACATCGTAGATGCCAACTCGAGTAAATAAACACTCGTCCGTCCACAGGATGTTGGCGTCTTGGTGTTCCAGTAACCACCGACAAATGCGTGCGGCGTTATCTCCCGGGTGAATAACTTGCACCATGCGAAAATGGAATGGGTGTTGCTCTTCCCGCTTCATTAAACGCCATACTATGGAGTGGTGCACTCCAAACCGCCGACCATCGTCCCGCGTACTCGCCCGTGGTTCTTGCTGGAAGTACTCCAGGCACAGATAATATAATACTAGTACAGATACCTAATCCCATACAAAGAAATGACACCTCCCTAAGACTGGCTATTGAACTGGCTATTTTTTTCCTCCATTTTAGTAACAGATGGCAGCACATTTTAACACAATATGATTAAAGTATCTACACTATTTGTTAATTTTTTTGGATAGTACTTTTAACATATTTGTAAAGCGGCACTTCAAATCTTTTAATAAATGTCTAAGCGACGGCAGGTGGGAAGAACTATTATCACTTACCTATGTTTTCTAGCACAAGTATCTGGGACTCGTCCTCGACAGTCGGTGGAATTTCGTCGAACATTTCCGACGTTTGGCTCCCAGACTGGAGCGGGCTGGGGCTGCCTTGAAGCGGCTCCTGCCCAATCTAGGGGATCCAAACGCCTCCTGCCGGAGGCTCTATGCGGGAATCGTGCGGTCCATGGCCCTTTACGGGGCACCAGTGTGGGCGCGTTAATTGAGGCTGCGGCCAGCCCGCCGGTTGAACGCGTCCCAGAGGGTCATGGCCATCGGGCTGGCCCGAGGATACCGCACGGTCTCCTGCGAGGCAGCGAGCCTCCTTGCCGAATTACCGCCATGGGATCTGGAGGCAAAGGTCCTCGCGCACATCTGGGAGTGGCGCGAGGAGGCGAAACGCCGGGGCTTAACTCCGATGCCGCAAGAAATCGCGGCACAGCGGACAGAGCTCCGGCGGGATCTCATGGCGTCATGGAGAGTGCGATTGTCGCAACCACTCCTCCATTTTAGTAACAGATGGCAGCATCAGCGACTCACAAATTACCAAACACTGTAGTTTTACAACGCCAGTTAGGAGTCGACTTAGATACTTAAGATTCTCTACATTTTACGGTGCGTTCAAGGACAAGTGTAATAACAATACAACAAAAAAAATCTCTGAGTTGGCGAAAAAAGACTGGCGATGATACTGAGATATTAATTTAGTGAAAATGGCAATTTTGCTATTCTGAATTTGACATTTTCACCTAAAATTTAGATTTCTAACTAAATATGACTATTTGTAATCGCGACTAAAATCTTGTGGAATAATATTGGTTGTCATGAACAAATAGCGTAGATTGTGTGCCAAATGTGGTGCCAAATAAAAAGACTTGGCTTATAGGTCTTAGTAACCAGGCCATAATATCAAAAAAAAAAAAAGATTCTGACTGTCACATTACTGTCAAGTAGCAATAAGAATTCAGAATTATTCTATTTAATCTAGTATTCGTAATTTGTGAATGCTGAATGGTTTAGTATATCTGAGAGATATTATAAGTGTACCTGGCTGCTGCCGTCTTACCGTTATCACCGTTATCCACCAAGGAAGTACACACGTTATACAAACTTTTATTCGTATTTGAAGATTACCAAGAAGTCGTAATACTTTTGTATACAAGCCACGCCAGTTGTGCGCCAGTGTTTTTATAATATAAATGTAACGCTGAACTAAATTAACTTTAAGCGATACATTTCTACTTCAAAGATGGAAAAACTGCCAATGTGTAGAATATGTTTAGTGCAGAATGTTCGCATGTATCTAGTGGTCAACAGGAACTTCCATGAACTATATGAGAAGCTGACTGATATTCCAGTAAGTTGATAAATAAGATTTAAGTGAAAGATAATCCATGTAAGTAAGATCGGAAGTATTTTCTTCATATAAACAAAATAGTGTAACACAAGTTTTGTTGCAGTTTGTAACTGAAGACAGGAGACCGATTCTTGCTTGTTTTTTCTGCTTCGCTAAACTAAAGCAATGCTGCCGATTTCTGAGAAAATGTCTGAAAGCCGAAGAGCTGTTCGCTCAGATGATGAATGAGGATTATGTGGTGAGATATTCTTCTACAGATATATTTGTATAATTTTAAATTTTAGTATAATGTGGAACTGATTTCTCTCAAGCTATTTTGTCTGTAGTTCACGACAATCATACCATTGGTCTGTGAGGCTGGTAGCATGGCTGACTCCTGGTTACATTGGACCTACTTAAGTGTCCTCACTTGTGGGGGCTCCGTTAGATGACTTTAGTATAACAAAACAAGTTTGTGCTTATGGGACTGTGACTGTAACATTTTCCTAACACTATAAATATTTTTTACAGCCCAATCCTTTAATAAACCAATACCACTTAGAGTATTTCGGTGGGTTTATTAAAACTCCAATAGAGAACGTAAGTATTGTTGATGGTGTTCAAACAGAAAGCATTGCTATCAAAGAAGAATTACCAGCTGTTTGTGAGGGACTAGATTATATCATTGGGCCAAAGGAAGAACTTCAAAGTGATGGTATGTTTTATGAACAAAAATAATAATAACAATAAATAATATCTTTTCATAAATGATAGATTATAAACTATTTATTTTTTTAATGTTTGAATTAATTCAAAGTTTTGGTAGTTTTTAGTTTAAATATTGGTAACCACATTATCTATATCTAGGCATACTAATTTTATAAAGAGGAAAGTTTTGTATGTAACAAATAAACATAAAAACTACGGGACCGATTTGAAAAATTCTACATAGGCTATATTTTATCCCCGTACTCTCGCGGGAACGGGAACTACATGGGTGAAACAGTGTGATGTCTGCTAGTGAGTAATACTCTTGACTGTTTTTGTTTACTTACAGAACTAGAACTGGATAATTTTGACAGTAGCTGTCTAGATGTAGCAGATAATATACCACCACACAATTCCGAACCAGATTTTGAATATGAAGTACCTTTAATGGAGTTTAAAATTGAAGTGGAAGAAGAACAAGAAGTATCTAAGAAGCAACAAAACACCAGGGAGATGAGAAGTAAGTATTAGTTAGCTCATATGTAGGTAAGCAAGAAGGCCAATGGTTCACCTGATAGGAAGTAGTTAGCTTAACGTGCCAGTTTACTTGTGCAATGTCGAATGCTGTCTGCAGTCGGAAGGCTGTACTCGACCGTAGCAGCAGGCGGCGATGTCGCCATTTATTGAAGCGTTTTCATAGAGATACATAGACACCAGTGGAGTTGCTACGATCTGTCATTTGTGTTTTGCGACTGAAAACATCAGGCGGTTGGGCACATTCGTAATTACTGTACCGTTATAATGTAGGACGTCGCAGGGCCACCGTTCCTGCGTCGCAAGTCACTGACAGTGTATCGTGTGGTCTCACTCTTACATAGGAATCATTCGTACTGAGATCAATTCAGAACTGTGTAAAATTCGCTCGACCAAATGTCAGAAATCTAGGACCCAACATCGTCGTAGATAAAGAGGTGCTTGAAACTGTGAACTCGGCAGTTTTTCTGGGAATAACAGTAGATGCCAAACTTCAGTGGGGCCCACATGTATCAAGCCTAGCGGGAAGGCTCAGTTCCGCCTATGCTGTCAGGAAAGTAAGACAGTACACTGACGTTGATACAGCTCGGTTAGTCTATTTTAATTATTTTCATAGTGTTATGTCCTATGGTATTCTGCTGTGGGGCAAAGCCGCTGACATTTACACACTAAAAACATTGATATTCACAATGTTAACACTAGAAATAAGGAAAAACTACGAGCTCCCTTTCACCGGCTTCATAAGGTTCATAACTCATTTCTTCGGCTTGGTATAACCTTTTATAACAAGCTACCCTCTTCTTTGCTAGATTTGCCTTTTAAGGCGTTTAAAACCAAAGTAAAATCCAACCTTTGTTCAAAGGCATACTATTGTATCAACGACTATTTAAATGATAAGAATAGTTTGTTGCTGTGATTAACTCAAGACAATAATTATGTTCTTTCTCCAGAATTAGTTTACCTACTTTGAATTTATAAGTCAATTTATTTTTTTTACTTATTTTTTATGAGTCAATTTTTTTTTAAAGTGAACCTTTTATTACATCGTCTCAAACTTTTTCGTCTGTGTGTTGCATGTCGCGTGACGGTCGGCCGCGGAGTAGAGATAAAGTGAAAGGCGCTCGTCAGAGCAGCCAAGGCCAATATGGCGGCGCCTATTATAGGCTATAACTAACTATAATAGTTCGCAGCAGCTGACCGTGTAGTGTATATGTCACCGTAAGATTGTGAGAACCGTTAGTTTATAATCTGTCGGAATTATTTCCGATAGATTATAAACTGTCGAAAAATTGTGAACTGGGTGAAATGGGTTAGGTTAGAACTGTGACCAACCGCGCGCGAGCCGAGCGAGCGAAGCGAGCGGTGCCGCGGTAGCGGTTGGCGAGCGCTATTTCCAAATTGCTCGCAGACAGGCAGGCTATTTAATATTAGCGCAAGATGCGTTACGTCGCAAGCAAGTTTGATACCAGTTCACAATTTGTCGGTTTCCCATGGAAAGATTATAAACTAGCGAAAAATAATGCGTTAAATTGTAAATGGTTCGTTGCAGTTCGCAATTTTTCGACAGTTTATAATTTAACGGAAATAATACCGATAGATTATAAACTAACGAAGTTCATAATTATACGGTGACATATAGACTATTACTCATTTGTGCCAGTGCTCCACGCTATTTTGTTTGTTTTTGTCAGTGTTTAATGTAAATGTTGTTTGTCAGTGTTTAATGTAGGTAAATGTTGTTTGTCAGTGTTTAATGTAAATGTTGTTATAATTTATTAAAGTGAAACTTTTATTTGCTTTTTTTGGTAAACAACGACACAGCTAGTGACTCCAAAAAACTGATCAACGAGGAAAAAGCAAAGAATAGTGCAAAAATGAATGACGATGAATTAATTTTACGCCGTAAAAAACAGAACGCCGAGAGATCACGTGCTTATAGAAAAAGGAAAAAAGATCTTGGTGAGTAAACGTAGTTTTTATATCGAATTTATTAGAATTGTTAGAACTTTTTGCTGGTGCATGTTGTTGTTTATGGATTTATTTCAATTTTAAGTGCTTGAATTTATTATTAAACTTATTTCGTATGAATATTAAATTAAGTATTTTTTTATTTAAATTCGGTCCATTCAAAATATTTAATTTTATTTAACAGATGCCATGCCCAGTACTAGTACCGTTCAACATCAAAAGCAACTAAATGCAGAACGATGCCGCAGGTATCGTCAAAAATGCAAGCGGCTAAAATTGGGTGCCAATTTTAACCGAGGCACTAGTGACAGCAATTCAAGTACAAGTCGAGATACAAGTACAAGTCGAGAATTAATTGTTAATCCAGAGGAATTTCAAAAGTCGTCAGATCACCCTCAACAATTTTAAAGTGAAACTTTTATTACATCGTCTCAAACTTTTTCGTCTGTGTGTTGCATGTCGCGTGACGGTCGGCCGCGGAGTAGGGATAAAGTGAAAGGCGCTCGTCAGAGCAGCCAAGGCCAATATGGCGGCGCCTATAGTTCGCAGCAGCTGACCGTGTAGTGTATAGACTATTACTCATTTGCGCCAGTGCTCCACGCTATTTTGAATTTTAATTGAAATTGAAGATAGTCTAGTTGCTGAACAGCATACTCTCTTATGGTCGGAGGATAAATATTTACAAATTGCACCGGGAGAGAACAAAATACCTATAAGCTTGCTGTTTGATTCTCATGCAGAAGAATTGTCTTTCCCAGGAATTTACTATGGACAATTTCGGAAATTCAAAGATGGTGTTAATTGTAAGGCATACTCGGTTGCAACAAGCGAATTGCGGCGCTCTGATCGACGAGGAGTTACTCCTCGCCACTTGCTCTACTTAGCCATGAAGATTATGCGATTTCGAGTGAGTGAAAACATCATATATACATATAGGACAAGGCATAAACATACTCGTAACAAAAGACCAGATATTATCCTCTGAATATTTTAATGGCTGTATGGAGTCAAATTTGGCTTTTCTTAAATCGATACCGAATTCAGTACAATATTGGCAAAGTCGAAAGAAAGACCTCTTTGCAATGATCCGGCAACTTGGTAAGCCAACAGTATTTTTGACGATGAGTGCCCATGAAATATCATGGAAATGGCTTTTGAAAACATTGCATAAATTGAAATATAGCACGGAGATAACTGATTTAGAAATTGATCAGCTGCATTATAAAGTCAAGGCAGAATTAATAAATGAAGATGCTGTGATATGCGCCATTTATTTCAATAAACTCGTCAATGTCATGATAAAAATTCTCCAACATAAAACCGTTAGCCCATTCGGTAAGCATTATGTTCAACATTATTTCAAGAGGATTGAATTTCAACACAGAGGAAGTCCTCATGCTCATATTTTACTTGGACTGAATGAGGCGCCTAAAGATTCGTTTGGAGCAGATATGAATTCTACTATTCAGCTTATTGATGATTTAATTTCAGTATCGAGCACAGAAGAAAATATTAATCTCGTCACACACCATCACACTTTTACATGTTATAATTGGAATCAACGAAAATGCAGATTCAACGCCCCTTTCATGCCTAGTCGGTCAACGATACTACTCAAGCCTTTGGCTAAATCTACTGATGATGAAAGATACGCTTATGATGAGTATACGAAAAGATATAAAACAATACACCAAAATCTTGAAAACAATAACTACGATGATATTGATGATTTTTATAATAAAAATAACATTTCATCAGATGAGGACTATCATAAAATTCTATCTGCTGGAATTTTAAGGCCAATGGTTTTTGTTAAATGGCACCCTAATGAAAAATGGCATAACTTCTTTAATATTTCACCATTTGCAGTCGAACATGGATATCCAATACATTACAGATGAGTATTCCTGTGCTGCATACGTTGTGGAGTATATAAACAAATCGAATCGAGGCACTAGTAATCTTCAGCGGGAACTACTGGATCTTTTGGAAGAAAATCCAAATTTAGATTCAGTTGAAATGACAAGACATATGAGTGTTAATATTTTAAATACAATAGAAATGTCCAGCCAAGAAGCAGCATGGTTTCTTCTTAGGGAACCAATGTCTAAATCAACGCTTAAGGTTGAATTCATACCTGCGATGGGGCCTCAGGAACGTCATCGTATTCGAAAAACAGAGAAAGAATTAGAAAGACTTTTTGATAACGATACCAATATTTGGAAAGAAAATTGTTTCGAAAAATACGAAAATCGACCTGCAGAATTAGAAGATATTTCGTTGATTCTGTTTGTTGCTTGGTATGCAGTCAAATCTGGACAAAACCCGTCGGAACCTGAAATTACAGACGAAAATTCGAATTCAGAAGATGAAGTAGACATTGAAGAAGGGTTAGCACCAGAAGAAAACATTAATCAACAAAGTAATAAAGTATATTACCGTCGGAAAACTCCAAGGATCGTACGCTATCGACATTACGATATGGCAAATCAAATGTTAGACTACAAACGTGAAATGGTTACTTTGTACATTCCATTTTATAATGAAGAATGGGATATTTTGGCTGAAATGCAATTCAATCAAATTTATGAAGAAAATGAACAACTGATTTTAGCTCGTCGTGAAGAGTTCGAAGCAAATTTAGATATTGACAAAATTATTGAAGCATACAAAAAATGATGTCACCCTGATGAAAACGAAGAAGACCTTGAAATTTTGCCCCTTATACAACATGATGCAAATCCATTTATTGAATTTTACAACAATCCAGACTCAGGTACTGTTTTCATTTAGAGTAGGTATAGCATTAATATGTAATAATCAGAGATCGGAATTGGGTGTGTGAAAATACCTAAAGTTTGCAGCGAGACATATCATAGAGCTGTTACAACCACTTAAGTTAACCGGTTTTGAATTGTACCGGTTTATTTACGGTTTTTTGTTTTACATGTTCTTTACCTTTGAAAAACCGAACTATAAACATAAGCAAGCTGCTAATACAGTTTTAAATTATTTTTTGTTTTGAACTTTTCCGGTTCAAATTCGGTTTTTTAGTTCTATTTGTTCTGTACATCTGAAACACCGAATTTTACACATCTGCAAGCTGTAATACAGTTTTAGATATTTTTGTTATTTAACTTAAGATACAGATCAAAAAAAGAAATTAAAACCGTATTAGCATTTTGCAGATATGTAAAATTCTGTGTTTGACCGACAAAGAACAATTAGGACTAAAAAACCGAATTTGAACCGGAAAAGTTCAAAACAAAAATTAATTTAAAACTGTATTAGCAGCTTGCTAATGTTTATAGTTCGGTTTTTCAAAGGTAAAGAACTTGTAAAACAAAAAACCGAAACTAAACCGGTAAAATTCAAAACCGGTTAACTTAAGTGGTTGTAACAGCTCTATGATATGTCTCGCTGCAAACTAGGTATTTTCACACACCCAATTCCGATCTCTGGTAATAATATGTAAAATACTAACATAGTGATTTTTGTTTCAGGATTCAATGAAGATCTTTTTGTGGTGAGCATGCATTTACTTGGACCCATTGCTCGGAAGAAAAATTTGATGGATAATACGGTGTTTTATGAGCTAATGCAACGAGCAAACACTCGTCAAATATCTTTGCTCAATAATATGATTAATCATCTGCATACGCCCAATCGTCCACCAATGCAAGTATTTTTAACTGGGCCTGCCGGTAGTGGGAAAAGTTATACCGTTTTAATGGTCCGCGTACAGGCAGAATTCATTTCTAATCCGTGCGTGCAGACTACGGAGTATAGAAAGAAGCGGAGATGCCGCAAGGCAAGTAGGCCTTGCGCCTTCAATTAGGTCCTGACGTCATAGTGGGCGGGGCCGCAAACCTTAGTTGTGAGTGAATCTTCATCGCGTTTGGGTGCATTGCATTCTAATCGTTTTTTATTAGTTAAATTGTTTTAATAATGAAGTGCGCTGTTGTTGGATGCAAAAATTATTCAGGATCAAAACTGAAACATATTGATGCCATAACATTTCATGTGTAGGTCCCTAAAATGTATATTTTCATTTTAAAACACATTTTCTCGTTTGATCGCCAGATTGTAGCTAGAGACATCTGTTGTCGAGGAGGTGCATTCTAACCAATTCTTACCGATTTCGTATTTTCATCATTATCAATGAATATTATTGTGACTAATTTGCGACTCAAATTACTTGCTTAAGTTTTATTTTGCTCGCTATAAGTTAATTCATAGATAAATACGTTCCTTGATACATGAAATAAGAAGAATTTAAAATAAGAAAATGCGCCATCTGTCGGTAAGTTGCCGGTCCTAACTGTTAAATAAAAATGTGTGCATCATGCTAGCAAGACCCTATTTTATCGAATTTGTTATCTTAATTAATAATATCTAATTTTCAACCATGTCACGTTGTTAACAAAAGCTATAAGCCACAACTATTGTAATACGAGACTTAATTGACATTATACCTACATAATACCTACAATTTTCTATATGTTTTTTTAATCAAATTAGATTTGTTACAGCTGTAGTTGCAATCATGTCATTTGGTTTAAATAGGTTCTTATTTTTTATTATTTTGTTTATATTTTATATAGATTCTTTTCTTTTAGATTTTGTGAATGTGAGAACGTTGTAGGCTGTAAACTTGTGTACCATTTTTTATTTTACTAATTACCTGGTACTTGTTAATAGGCCTACACTGTCCTGCCATACCTGTATATTAACACTGTAATTTGAAAACATTGTAGAAACAGTTTATTTTGAAAAGAGTAACCGTGGAGTTTCTTGCCGGCTCTTCTCCATAGGAAGCGACCAATTGGAACCGTGCACCTAGCTTCTGACGTTTCATGAGTGCCCTTGTAGGTTTATGTGAAATAAAATATTTTGATTTTGAATTATTACAGTAAGCTCGAAAACATTGTTTTGTCTAAAAGGCAGCATTTAAATAAAACTGTTGTTTAGTGGAAAATAATAAGCTATGTCCAATAAATATGGATGATATTATTTTTTTATTTTACTACCTACAGGGTGGCAGGGACATCGACGCGAATACTGTTACCATGGATTCAGTAGGTACATGATTCTAAAACGCCCTGCGTTGAAAATTTTCGTCGGTTATTTTTTTTAAATCTGCTGTTTCATAGAAAAGTGCAATACCTACGCGGTTAAAATGTATGGAACAGCAGATATTTTTAAAAATAACCGACGAGAAATTTCTACGCAGGGGAGTACAGAATCATGTACTGAATTCATGACAATAATTTTTGCGTCAATGTCCCTGCCACCCTGTATACTAAATGACTATAAAAATGTTAACCTGTGTTACCCATCTTTTGGGCTTCGCCCACAGTTGGGTATAAGTAATGTGTTCCCACCATACTAACGCATAGAACGTTCTGGAACAAAGTGTCATGCTTTGTTACGCCATAGTGGCCAGTAGAAGAACTAAAATGAAAAATTGTTAGTTCATGTTCACTGTAATAATTCCTTTCACCGCTAGATGGATTTACAAAAAATGGGCGGGGTTTCCATCGTGGGGTGTGGCCATCGCCGTACCTCGTCCCCCGAACACCCGCATTCAGGCGACGCTTCATTCTTAGGAGATTTTGGCTTGCGGCATCTCCGCTTCTTTCTATACTCCGTGGTGCAGACGTTTTAATAAACTGTCTGGTGAACATGATTTGGATATATTCAACACCAGTGTTTCTCGGCTTAAGCATTTGTTGGTAAAAAGCTTCTTTACGGAAAAGTAATTGTTAGCAAAATTTGATTTTTAGTTTGTAATTTATCGTGTGCTATTTTTTTTCCCTAATTTATGTTTAATAGGTATTTTGTACCGACCTTTTTTTTTTCACTTTTTATGTCACGTGTTTATCAGTGGAAACTTGTAAATGGCCTTCAATTTTATATAATTTAAGAACACTGTGTAAGTTAGCTGTAAGTTTCCCGAATATAATAAAATAAAGAAATCTACAACCGTTTTACAGATAACTGTGGAACTCTCAATGCATATATTGTTGCAGCATCAACTGGTAACGCTGCAGTTGCAATCAATGGAACTACAATTCACACAGCATTGAGTATTTCATCTGTAGGACTCATCGCACTCAGCTCTAAAAAAGCTAATTTGTATCGATCACTATTTCAGTACGTAAAAATTCTTATCATAGATGAGTGTAGTATGATTGGCGCACAAATGCTTACCAAAATAGACGAGAGGTTAAAACAAATCACAGGCAATCACGACGTGCCATACGGGGGCTTAGACATTCTAATGATTGGTGACTTGCGACAACTTCCGCAATTTACAAGCAACCAAAACAAAGTATCGCAGGGCCTATGCTCTGGCGACAACTACAATTTTATCCGTTACATAAAGCAATGCGTCAAGAAGATCGAGTGTTTTCGTCTATTTTAACAAAAATTGGTCACAGTTAAGTTTAGAGGAAACAAATATTATCGAATCAAGAATGTTCACTGAAGACGAAGCTAAACAAATGTCCATCAGGAATTCGATTATTTTTTCAAGTTAAGAAAGTTGAAAATTACAACAATTCGATCCTATCGACGTATGATACAAAATACGAGCCAATTGCTGAGGACATCATCATGAATTGTGATGACCCGGTACTTGCTCAAAAATATTTAGATGTATTTGCAAAAAGAAAAACACCCGTTGATGCCGGTGGGCTGCCACCACAGACTAAGCATAAAATAATTTTTGATAATGATTTACCGTACGTCATAACAAAAAATGTTGACGTTTCAGACGGAATCGCTAACGTTAATGTAGGGAAATTGATACCATCTTGAATTTGACGATACAAAATTAATTAGAGTATGGTTACTGTTTCCGGATAAGAATGTGGGGAAAAAAATCCGACAAAAATTTGCTCATCGCATCGAGGAATTAATTAAGATACTCCGTGCCAATCAAGTTATTATCAACTTCATCACCAATCAACGGTCGTCAACGTAATCACTACATAGTATAAAACAAAGTCGCTTTCTCTGTCCCTATATAGAAGAAAGAAAGAAAACTTGTTTATTCTGCACAAACAAAACGCACATTTTAAAAACTAGACAAAATACACACAATACAAAAGTAGCCAAAAGCCTCGTATTTAATCCAGAAAAAGTTTGACATTGTTGTTCATGGCTTAAATATCACTGGTTCATTGGTTGATGTCAAGGCCACAGACCAAAGACAATTTTGCGTAATTCCGTATGTATGCATAAATCTTTAAAACTACGCAACGGATTTTGATGCGGTTTTTTTAAATAGATAGAGTGATTGAAGAGGAAGGTTAATATGTATAATAACATCCATTAAATAGTGGAGAAATACTGTTATTTTTGAGGTTTCTAATGTGATGTCGTAAATAATTACAATTTTTCCGCTTACATTGCAAACGCAGGCTGAACCCTACGAGATTTATCAAAATAATGTACTAAGTATTGTACACATTGAAAAGGTCTACAGAAAACTCCGCGATGGTATATGTCTATCTCTTATGGATATCCCACAATAACATTTTTTTGTCATTTACTTTTTACGACGAATAATGGTGTCGATTCTCTTGTCACAAATGCCTCTAAACTAGACTAAAAATCACTAAAATTTAGTTTAATCCTGTCAAACGACGATTTCCCATTCTGAAATTAGACTAAAATGACACAACTTAACTATATTTTAGTTTGGCAGCACTAAGATGGTACTGAGATATTAGTTTAGTGAAAATGGCAATTTTGCTATTCTGAATTTGACGTTTTTCACCTAAAATTTACATTTTCTAACTAAATCTGACTATTTTTAATCGCGACTAAAAACGTGTGGAATAAAATTGGTTGTCATGAACTTTTAATTCACACCAACACCTCGACTTCAGATGCAAAAACAGTACTGAATATTTTTTTTTCTTTTGCTTATATCTCGAAAACGGTGTGTCCAATCGCAAAAATAATGAAAATTTCGACACCCTTTATGAAACCCAACCCCTAACACTACATGTAGGTAATATTTTTTTCTTATTTTCCATACAAAAACTGAAGAAATCTATATAAAACACGTCGAGGCTGCCCCCCGCTGCGCGCCTCCGGCTCTAAAAAGATTCACGTGGTTAGGTATCACGTGTGGAGTTGCGATTGTCAAATTCGATTTAGATGTGTCAAAATTATTTTTAAATTTAGAGAATTTATTTTGCAGAATAGCTTTGAGATTCTCATAGTCAAAAGTAGGAAATTTTAGTGATAGTTTAGTTAGTTTAGTTCGGTGTACAAGAGAATTGGCACCAATGGCTAATTTTCGAAGCGATTTTAACCAATACGTGATTCATCCCAACAACAGCGAATGCTTTTATCTGAGAATGTTACTGCATATTGTAAAAGGCCCGATATCCTTTGCACACCTAAGAACTGTACAAGGTGTTGTTTACAATACTTATCAAGCAGCATGCAAAGCTATGGGCACAGATTACATAGGCTCTTTGAAGACGATTCTCACTGGGAAAACACATTATCAGAAGCAGTTGTTTGTAGTCCAGCTACATCATTAAGATATTTATTTGCCGTCATAGTAGCGTTTTGTCAAGTAACTGGTTCTGTTAATCTATGGAATAAATTTTAAGAAAATATGGCCAGTGATATTCTGATTCGGCGACGGCGAGAGTTAAACTCAGATGATGTACAATATGATCAAAACATATTTGAATTGAACAAAGTAGTGTGTAATTACTTTCGGGTAAATCGATCAAGGATTTTGGGCTGCCGATGCCAGCTAATACTAATAACTCAGATTTAACTAACAGTGCTGAATACACAAGAGAAACATCATACGATCAAACGAGACTTTTACAAAATATAGCTCAAGATGAGCCACGATTAAACATCGATCAGAAAAAAAGTATTCACTGCATTAATATCAACAATTGATAACAATGAAGGGAAATTGTTTTTCCTTGATGCCCCAGGAGGTACAGAAAAAAATTTTTTAATCAATCTGCTTTTAAAAAAAGTGAGATAGTCTACCGGAAAAATTGCGTTAGCTGTTGCGTCATCCGGCATTGCCGCTACGCTTTTGGAAGGAGGCCGAACCGCACACTCTACATTCAAGCTCCCGTTGAAAATCGCCACCGATGATAATAACAACGTCTGTAGTGTTTCTAAACAGAGCAATACAAGAAAATTGATGCGTGAACTCCCTCCTCACAAAATGTTGTTGAAAGTAGGTAGGTTGTCCTGTTATTTTATTAAGAAACCTGAATCCACCTAAACTTTTCAATGGCACGCGTTTGCTGGTAAAATCACTGAAAACTTTCATAATAGAGTGCACAATACTCACAGGATGTGGTACCGGAGAAGATGTATTGATTCCCCGAATCCCTCTGATACCATCGGATTTACCCTTCCAATTTAAACGTTTATAGTTTCCGGTAAAGACATCTTTTGCAATGACCATTAATAAATCGCAGGGTCAAACCTTCAACGTTGCAGGCTTAGATTTGAGCGTTGACTGTTTTTCACATGGCCAACTGTATGTCGCTCTTTCAAGAGTAACCTCTAGAGAAAACATGTTTGTATTGTCTAATGACAAGAAAGCTGTGAACGTTGTATATAAAGACATTCTGTAATATATTAATTGTTTTAAAAATAAAATAAATAGGTAAAATGTAAAAAGTAAATAAGTAAAAAACTTTTTACAAAAAAAAAAAAACCGACTTCAAAAAAAAACACTACTTGACAAAGTGAAAAATAATGTTAATTTCGGAGTCTTTGGTTTTGAATTTTTGTTCTTTGTCACCGACTTCCGAAATTAAAGTTATTTTTCACTTTGTAGTGTTTTTTTTGTTTGTTTGTTTGTTTTTTTTTTTTTTTGTAAAAAGTTTTTTATTTTTCACTTTTTAGCTGTGGTACCTACCCCACACAAATTCGAATACCACTACCTGCTATGTAAATAACAGTGACAAGAAGTTATCATATCATCTACATACTAAGTGGGAAAAAATACGTATAATTGAAGCTAACTCAAAAACTACCCAAGCAAAGTTAATAAAATTTATATGGGACCACCTCTGAAGTATGATCTACCAAACAAAAAAAGAATCATCAAAATCTATTCATAATTGGCGGAGTAATCGCGTAACAAATACCTATACAAAAAAAAAAAAAAACAAACACACGAATTGAGAACCTCCTCCTTTTGGAAGTCGGTTAAAAATGTAGTGTATGAATTTAGATATTCCAAAGATAGCAGGAAATCTTCATGATATAGGGAAAGGGGAATTGTTTTACTCCAAATTTAACGCGTGCGGGCCACGTGCAGTAATGAATAAATCAAAACTACTGGATCGATTTTAATCATTTTTTCAGTGAGTGACATAGGCTATATATTTTATACCCGTGCGAAGCCGGGGCGGGTCGCTAGTTTCAAAATAAAACTTGTTACAATAGCCTAATGGTGCCGATTCCCTTGTTCACAAATTAAACTAAATTTAAGTTCAGTGCATCTTTTTCTTTCTATTTCATTAAGAAAAGGACAGAAGATAAATTTTAGTTTAGTCCTGCCAAATTAATCAGCGATTGACGTAATTTTAGTAGGCAAGTTTTTAATCACGTCCAAACTTGTATGGAGTAGTGACAGAAGCTGATTAATTTGACAGGACTAAAGGCTTGTTCAGACCAGCGCGACACGCGACGCGACACAAAGGCACCGCTCGTCGCGCGACGGGCGGTGCCTTTGTGTCGCGTCGCGTGTAAAATGTATCTTCTGTCCTTTTTTTAATGAAATAGAGAGAAAAGATGCACTGAACTTAAATTTAGTTTAGTTTGTGAACAAGGGAATCGGCACCAGTGTCAACCGTTCATCAAAAATACCCAAATCGCTATAGATACATAACATCACGCCTTGTTTCCCCGAAGGGTTGGGCAGAGGTGTCCCTGTAGCAGGTACACCCACATTTCGCCAGTTATGTTTTAAGTCCCATGTAATAGGGGGCGAGCCTATTGCCATCAACCGGGCACAAATCCAGACTCCGAGCTGCTACTGAGAAATTTCAGATAGAAAAACCCAATAACACTTTGCCCGACCCGGGAATCGAACCCAGGACCTCATGCTCAGCAGTAGCGCTTGCGACCACTAGACCAACGAGGCAGTCAAAATCGCTATAGATGTGCCTGTAATATTTGAAGAGTTCCCTCGATTTCTCCAAGATCCCATCATCAGATCGTGACCAAATGACAAAGGGACCAACTTGAAAGTATACCCTTTGTGAGCTTTATGGGTCTCACACGTAGTGCGCTGGATTGGAGGATACTGCTGCGTGGTTTCTTGAATAAAACTCATTAAGTTGAAGAACGTTGTTTTACTTATTTCACCAATTGTTCGAAAATTACAGCCAGTACAGTTCGCTCAAAATGCTTTATAGTTGTAGTAAATTACACGGGTACAGATGCCAGCACATCAAGCTACCCGAAACTGTCAAATTTTCCCAATCAAATTTGAACCTTACATTTCACCGATAAAGTTGAAAATCTATTAAATCAATTTGATAGATTGTAGTAGCTTGAAGTGCTGGCGTCTGTACAAGTAGCGGTGGTGACGTTGCGAATAACAAATCGAATTTTCCAATAAAATTTTCATGAATCGGTGGTCGGGCTCAACTCCAGATCCACCAATCAGCGAGAGTCAGAGGCGTCTCGAAAATGGACAGGTTTCGAAAAGTTCAAACCTGCATCGACTTGACCAGTAGGTACCCTAATTGCGTAACTTATTTTCGTAAACAATTTTGCCTAATTTGTTTCATTTTGACAGTTCAACAACATTCATTGCGTTATTTACGTTGTTGAGCAGATTTTTTGTCCAACTTATGAAGAAATGGATTAGCAATCTGTTTCTAATCGAAACAGATTGTGATTGTATTGTATTACGCGATTAGGGTACTGGAGTTGCGTTCGATCATGACAAAGTTAGTGATTAACAAATCGAACTAACTTATATAACTAAGAAATAAACTTATAGCTATATATCTCTGGCTGCGTATCACTATTTACACTGATTTTCCTTAGGTCTGTAGAAATTGGTCGAGTTGACCAATTCTACTTGAGTCGGGAATCGAACCCAGTATCTAATTTCCATTAGATTAGAATGAAGCGAGCGAAAGGACGAGTGAATGAGAAAATGAGTATAGCGGAGAGAATAAATGAAGAATATTATTATGATTATTAAATTATATTACTAGATTAATTAAAATACAAAGCGCGTCGCGACCCGATAGGTATGGTAGCTAGTCGAGAGTAGACTGCGGCTCGCACCTCGGCGCGCGCGTAGGTAGCTTCGTGTGCACGCCATCGGTCCGGAGCTCAAGGACGTCGTCGCGTCAGCCAGTACAAATATCACGCGCCTGCTGCATGCGCGCCTCTTTCCGACCCAGATGACCCCATTACACTCCTCCAGGAGCAGAATAGGGCCACCAGTACAGTATACAAGAACAGACGCCTCCCGTCATTCCGACCTCGCCGCCGAGGTCCTTTGCGATCGCGACCGCGTCCCCGAGTCAATGAAACTCCTCCCCGACCCTTGCTCGAAAACGAGGTGCCAGCAGTTGTTGCAGCTGAGCACGTAGCTTTAAATACCCCGCATAACAATCATGATGAAAATCTAAGTTTGATCCAGCCTGTCCCTTCTTGCTGTCCTCCCCTCAGCGATACCCTAAGCCGAGGTTCGTACCCCACAGGGGGTGCCCTTAGCGAGCACTCGCTTAATTTTAATTTAGTATAGTTTAAAAGCTCCTGGCTGGAGGCTCTAAGTGTAGAAGCTTAAGGCCACCACAGGAAAAGTTCGGTTAAGCAGCCAAGACCTTAGTGGTCACAACTGCGAGAGGCCATAGTTAAAAAAAAAAAAAAAAAATTGCAAGCGCGCGGCACGTGTAACTGTGCGAACGTTGATCCCTCGTAGAACAAAGGATCACCTGATTTTCGGATCTGGCGTAACTTCATAGGCGACAGCCGATTTCTTGAAATTGTAAGGTGGCGGTCTAAGTAACAATTGTTTCCGCTACAGGTCTATTATTGTACAGACGCCAGCACATCAAGCTACCCGAAACTGTCAAATATTCCCAATCAACTTTGAACCTTATGAGTCAGCGATAAAGTTGAAAATCGATTAAATAAATTTGACAGATTGTAGTAGCTTGATGTGCTGGCGTCTGTACGAGTGGGCGTCCTGCACACCCTTTAAAAAAAAAAATATCCATCGGTCCAGCCGTCTTCGAGTAATCGGGGAACATGTATGTCGGAGACGGGTATGTGACTTGTTATTTCAGCGATATTTTAACTACTGTGGGCGCAGTGTGGGTAGTGTTGGTTAATGCGCAATAGAAAAAACGTTTGCAGTTCAGATCACATTATAATTTACTATCAAATTAATCACACTAGCTAAATTATACACACACTGGGTGCGTCGGCGTTTATTAAAATCACTAATTAACATAATGATCATAAATTACAACTAACACAATAACTGAGCACCACGAATCGAGAACAGTTCCGCGACGTCTTAACTCCGATGCGACCAGAGGCTGAATGCCCTCCTCGCCGTGGCCTTAAAACATCACGACTCTGTAGAAGCGCGCTTTTTGGTGTGGGTAGATCACTTGATGACGTCAGTGGCGCGCTTGCGGTTCGTTTCGTGTCCGTACTAATGACCGGATCCGACATGTACCTATATAAAAAATAAAATATATTTCGACGAACTGAGAACCTCCTCCTTTTTTTTGAAGTCGGTTAAAAACAACAAAGCATAATTTCACAAAAACAAAATAAAACCACCTCACGCCTTGTATTATTTGCTAGTTTTGGGAACTAGCTACGAGAGCGCCACTTTGACAGTTGCCTTCCCCATAGAACAATAGCCGGTAGCCCACTGGTTTGTGCAATGAAGACCGTTTCAAGTTGAACCCAGGACGTAAAACGGTTTCATCATCACAAAACACAAAACGGTCTTTGTAAGCGGTTCGTCGTCGCATTGTCGCAACGCCCACCCCTACTAGACAGCTGCCACTTGTTTCGTGTTTTCCGATGCGTTTGGAGTGCTTTCCCGATTATTTTTCATTTTCAACGATCACTGCTTTGTTTTTTACGGATTCTGACCCACCTTGTACGACCCTTGCTTTCACACTGGACACCGCAGATCGCTCACACGATTGACTTGAAATTGTTACTTTGGATTTTACTGATTTTACGGATCGCTGTGTGAATTGTGGGATAGCAACTAGTCACTGCAATACACTAATATGTTTGAATCTATAAATTCACACCATTTTCATCTCGTTACATTTAGGCCCAAGAGTGTAGTAATCGTTTCCGTCTCCTTTAACATACCACTTTAGCTAACGTCACGTCCTGCCGTAACCCGATCGCGCACCTGCGCTTGAGCCTATTCGTTGAAATTGCACACCTTTGGACAAACAATAGACTAGATAATGCGTCAGCAACGGTATTTTATGGACCGTTTATATATTGTAACAACATAACATCACGCCTTGTTTCCCCGAAAGGTTGGGCAGAGGTGTGCCTGTAGCAGGATATGTTTAAATTGTGTGTCGCAATATATATAATACATACAATAATCGTCTGACCCTCCTCATTCATACGGTTAATGGTAGCTGCATAACCACTGGAGTGCAGCGTGGACCTCTTGACCTTGACTGCGATCTGCGCCAGTTTCCACGATTTCCGCGTTCCCTACTGCGTCCACGTAGGCGTCCTCCTCAGCGATTCGGTTGACGATGACGCTGCCGAAGATATGGTGGCTACTGATATCGGTGATATGGAACCCTTGAAATACCCGCCGATAGGTCCCTAGTCGGCGGGGAGTCGTTTTCCGCGCGTGCAAACACTAAACTTGTTGCTTAGGTTTAACACACTGTCCGTATTCTATTTCTCCACAATCATGTCTCTAAGATCACGTCGGGGTCACCAATGTTGGGGCCTTATGAGTTTCGTGGTTGGAGAGGGATAAATGAAATTCAGGTGTACAGTATAAAGTCTGTTCATATGACCATGAATCTTAAGCACAATGCCGCTTCTTACATTAGTTACACGGTACACAAATTATTGCCACGGCGCTGGGAAAACGACTGGTCGCTAAACCTAATGCGCGGGGGACATTGCATTCTGCACCTTATTGTTTTTTTTTTGGGTGGGAAATTTTCAAATAAATTTTCAAATAACGCCCTCCCGCTCTGAGTGGTGCGGGAGGGCGTGTCAGACTCTTACTGACTAAAACCCACCCGTGTTCCTTCAGTTGCCTGTATGTATGTTGCCAGAGGCCACGGTAACCCTTTTGGACAAACCCGCAACCCCGGCAGGCGTTGGCCCTATCGGACCCCTTCAATTGTACAGATATCTTTTTGAGGCGCACGTGGAAAACAACGCGCCGTCGAGCCGGGCCTGGTCCTTATCGGACGGCGAGCTACCCATTGCTCACCGTCCGCAAGCCCGCGCCTACCGTGACCGGGAATCGGCCTGCGATTCCCAACGCCCAGGGCATCTCCTGCGGCGGTTAGGGGCGTGAGGGCGCGACATTTGCCTCTCCCTCACGCATTCCGCCTCCTCCTTCGCGAGCATTACTGCTTCGTAGAAGGAGGTGACGGCCTCCCATGCCCTCTCGCTCCGTACCATGGCCTGGACCAGGGCCGGATGCGATCACCGCCGCCGATCGCCTCCACGAGAACACGGCAATGCTCCACCCAAGCCGGTTAGACCCCCACCGTATGCTCCACCGTGTCCTCCGGGCGATCCACACAGTGGTGACATCCGGGAGTTTCCTCCCGCCTTATCCGGAATAGGAACCTCCCGAAACAACCGTGTCCGGTGAGGACATGCGTCAGGCGGAAGGTTAGGACGCCGTGGCGCCTCTCTAGCCACTCCTCAAAGAGGGGGCTTTTCGCCGCAATTGTGGCGTGCCCAGCATTACTGCTACCTGTAGTCCCTACAGAGGGTAATGTTTTTATTACGATTATGGACGCTCTGACGTTGGACATATAGGAAGAGGCACCCTGTACCCTAATTGCGTAATACAACACAATCTATTTCGATTTGAAACAGATTGCTAATCCATTGCTTCATAAGTTGGAAAAAAAAAACTGCTCATCAACGTAAATAACGCAATGAATGTTGTCGAACTGTCAAAATTAAACAAATTAGGCATAATTGTTTACGAAATTATGTTACGCAATTAGGGTACTGGTAACAGAATAAATAAGTGGCAGTATTATATCTCGGCACTGACCTTGAAATAATTACCTGCGGCCGCTCGGTAGATAAACCTTTCGCATCCGTGCGTACTGCGTAACTGCCGCGCACTTGAAACTGTTGCGTACTGATATTCACTGAGATTTCGAGGCGCGTCATTTGGGCCGTTTTCTATGAAGATAGAATACTGCAGGTACTTATTTATACTGTGCCCTGGTGCATGCTGTTTGCCGATGATATTGTTCTTATCGGTGACAAGCTTCCGCCAGCGGCTTCGCCCAGGTGATGTCTTTTGAAATTATTAGCTTCTGCCATCGTATACAAATTATAGCCTATGTTACTCAGTGGTAACTGATAATATAGCATTCTACTGGTAAAACATTTTTTTAAATTGGTCCAGTAGTTTTTTCTCTTAAAAATATTAGTTTAGAAGATGAACCTGAGATCCAGAGCAGATTGGAGAAATAGCAACAGAAGCTGGAGAATGTTGGCTTGAAAGTCAAGTCAAGTAGGTCACTAAAATGCACTTTGCGCCTATCAAAAGGTAGTTTCGTATGGAGAAGAATGGGCAAGGAACTCCATAGTTACTCTGTTGGGGAATTTTTAAGGCGACTCTTCAATGAAACTCCAAATATACTGATATTTAGTCAAACTTGTATTGTGTCGATGAACAAAGATTGAAGAAATAATGACAAGCCAGTACAGATAATCCTTACATCTAATTACTAACAAATTAGTACGCAACGTTGGTTTGCTCATCGAAAACGAGCAGGCGCTGGCACGAACATACTCTTTTAAAATGTTTTACAATATTTTGTGTATGTCACCGTAAGATTGTGAGAACCGATAGTTTATAATCTGTCGGAATTATTTCCGTTAGATTTTAAACTGTCGAAAAATTGTAAACTGGGTGAAATGGGTTAGGTTAGAACTGTGACCAACCGTGTGCGAACCGAGCGAGCGAAACGAGCGGTGCCGCGGCAGCGGCCGGCGAGCGCTACTTCCAAGTTGCTCGCAGCCAGGCAGGCTATTTAATATTAGCGCAAGGTGCGTTACGTCGCAATTAAGTTTGATACCAGTTCACAATTTGTCAGTTTTTCATGGATACATTATAAACTATCGAAAAATTATGCGTTAAATTGTAAATTATTTGTCGCAGTTCACAATTTTTCGACTCGAATTCAAATTCAAAAGTCATTTATTTAAACTAGGCTGAGAATCAGCACTTTTCGAACGTCAAAATTACATAAGACAGTCCCCCAAAAACGCCCACCCTTCACCACTTCCTAGTGCCTTTAGCTGGGAAGAAGAAGTGGCGCAACAAACTCCCCAGCAGCACAGCTGTCTGTTCAAGTTAGAGAATGATTCTATACAATAGTATACAAAATAACTTACATTAGGCAACACAAAACATAATTCAAATGATAAATTATAGGCCATATGTCAGCTAGCACACGCCAATATACCAACCAAAAACATCGAGGACTATACTCAAGCATTATTTTAAAAAATAAAAAGAAAATAAAACTAAACGTAAACTGGACTAAATAAAAGCCTCCAGACATAAAGGGCGTGCCCACTTACATAAAGCTGTAATTGGCAGTTATAAATGATAAACTAGGACCATCGAGATAAAATAAATGAACAGTTAATTACTAGTAACAATAACAAAACCATGATCAGCAAGACGACCAGTCACCACAAGCAGCACCCGTTCACGAGCATAACGCAAAGATCAGCTATTACCCCCTCGCCATATTTGAGTTGCCATATACTGTTTATAATTTAACGGAAATAATACCAATAGATTATAAACTAACGAAGTTCATAATTATACGGTGATATACACATTATAAATATGTGAAAACGATGTACCTAGGATAAAATTAATATACTACAATAGGTACAAAGCACAAAAAATTTAACAATGACATACATTACTTATGTTAATAGATACATGGTTATCTTAACAGTGATATCCTTTTTAGCCACTTAGTTGTTTTGGTTTTGCATAGTAGGTACCTAATCCTTAGTGGTTTGATATAGCATCGGTATAAATATTATTTAAGTTATTCGTGTAGTGTCTAGAAAAATAGGTGTACAAGATTATAGTACTGAAACAGACTTATAATTTTACTAAATAAACCTGAGTTTTCTAATAAATTAACATTAAAATCACCGCAAGTGATTGATATTGGACTTGTTCGAATCACAAATTTTGTGTAACACTTCATCCATTACCGTTTCCAAACAGTCATACAATCCTGAAGAGGGTGTGTAGTTCTGTACACACTTAATACAATAAACTGCTCCACTTCTATTCAGGCTTATTCAATTGTCCGCTCATCAGGTAGGCTCACAATATACTTGCGGTCCTTAAAATGTTGGTAACTTACTATATTGAAAGAGCCACCATGTATAACATTTACTCTGCAAAACGAACTACCACCCAGCCAGCACAAACCTTCTGAGTAAGTTTTGTTTAACAGCAGTCATAGAAAAAATACAATAGACGTGGATATATTTAGTAACTTGTTCCGCTTAGCTATTTCTAAAGAGCCATAAAAAAACTCCTGAAAGAAATCGACACGTGTTTCACCTCTCAACGAGGCATCCTCAGGATGACGATGGACGTGCAGACAGCGCACCCGCACGAGCGCGTCTGCACTCAGCGCTTGGTGTGGCAACACGCCGTGTTCGAGTTCGCAACAAGTCCATCGTCATCCTGAGGATGCCTCGTTGAGATTCGATTGTCGATTTCTTTCAGGAGTTTTTTATGGCTCTTTAGAAATAGCTAAGCGGAACAAGTTACTAAATATATCCACGTCTATTGTATTTTATAATGGATTTCCGCAAGGTCACGCCTGAATCAATTAATTAGCAGTCATAGAACTAATCGCTGAATAAGACTACCGTAATTAGCTGATTTGGCGTTTAGTCAGAGGTTATTCAAGCAATTTGGGCACAAAATTATATTGCTAATAGCTGTGTAATAGCAACGTAACAGATGAATAAGTTTTGAATAATTGTACGACAAGCCGAGTATCTTCTGCGTAAAAGCATTTTGTTCTTTAATACAAGTATTACAGCTCTGTTAGCCAGATGATGAATGAACTAATGGTTAATAGGTCCTACCACTTCCAATATGCGCTCCAAAGACTAACTTGAAACGTTATTATATAGGTAATTACTGCCTATAAATAGTGCTGAAATTTCATTAGTGTCCTATACGTAATTAAAAAGTTATGATGAAACTTCAATTTGTTCAAAGATTCAGTTACCACTATTACACGTCCATAGTTGAAAACCGTTTGAAAATCAGTTCGGTAGTTTTTGAGTTTATCGCGTTCAGACAGACAGACAGACGCGGCGGGGGACTTTGTTTTATAATATGCAAGGATTAGCCAGATGGGAAGGTGGGGCAGCCTCGTCGGGTCTTCTCCACTTCTTTTCCGACTACCTGCGGGATCGCAAGCAGTTTGTCAGACATGGCTGCTTCGAGTCCAAGCCTTATGACACACGCTCAGGCGTAAGTCAGGGATCGATACTGGGGCCGCCTCTGTTCCTGATCATGATCAATGATCTCATAGCAAATGTTAAGTTCGCCAAATGCCTTCTTTATGCCGACGACCTAAAGCTTGTCGCACACATCAGAACAGACGAAGATTGCAAACTCCTACAAAGGGATATTGACGCCGTTTTTGAGTGGAGCATTGCAAATAAGCAATTTTTTAATCCTAGCAAGTGCTACGTCATGACATACGGTAGAGGGCTGCGACCAATCCATTACGACTATTGTTTGGGTGGTGAAGTAATAACTCGTGTCACCAACATAAAGGACCTGGGAGTGACTTTCGACCGCCGTCTTACTTTTAGAGATCACATTTCTACCCTTGCGAAGGAATCTTTCAGGCGCCTGGGATTTGTTTTGCGAAATGCTCGTGACTTTCGCAATCCAGATGTTATTCGGCTGTTGTACACCACTCTGGTTCGAAGCAAACTCGAGTCCAGTGCCTGTGTCTGGCACCCCTATACCGCGACCCAAACATTGATGCTTGAAAAGGTATAGAAAACGTTCTTAAGATGCCTCTTCCAGAGGCTATACCATTTCTTTCCCTATATGTACCCTACTAACTATCTTTTAGGGATATTGGGTTTCAATTCATTGGAGGTGAGAAGAGGTCTTGATCAGCTCACGGTAGCCTGTAAAACCTTACGGGGACGTATAGACTGCCCAGACCTCCATGGCCTTTTCTGCCGACTATTTGTGCCCGACAAGTACATCGGACACCGTCCGAGCCGCCGGCACAATTTGTTTGCACAACCGTCATCCAAAACTGTCGCCAGAGCTGAATCCCCAGAAGATGCTCAACGCCCTTCTGCCTGCCAACTCTGAATGTGATGTGTTTGCGGATGAATGGAATAAAATTATGCGTATATGTCTGGTGTTCTGTGAAAAAAAGTATGCAAGGAAGTCCACTGTTATATGTTAATTTTAATAAAATTATACACAACAAAATTGTCAATATTAATCTTTTAAGTTTCTATGTTAATTAATGTAATTGGTGTTGTACCGTTTTAATTAACTATAAATAAATACAGTTTTTATTTTTGCCTGTTTGTCCACCTCTCCAGTTCTAGTTCCCTTTTTCTTGTAATTTCTGACCATATTTTTTCTGTAAAACAAAATTATGATATCACCTCAAATCCTCAATTCTAAAAACTAAAATAAAAAAACAGGCCAAGTGCGTGTCGGACTACGCACAATGAAGGGTTTCCTAGTTGGGATGAATTTATACCAAAAACAAACTTAACTTTGTAGTTGATAAACATGTTCTCCCATACGGAATGTATGGGAAAACATGTTTTTGCAACTGCAAAGTTAAGTTGGTCGATTATTACTCGTTAACTTGTAGAGCCTACTTAGCTGTGATAGTTTTCTTTTAATTTCGTTATATAAACTACTGCTGTGATTTTTTCACACATCCAAAACCAACCATTTAGCTGGCAGGGCGGGGACACTTGACTCTAACAAAAATTAGCACTTTAATCTTAATATTTCGCAAACGGATCCCTGAATCCAAAAATGGATTTCACAAACTCATGGTATAGTACTCATGGTATGATACCCCGCATCATGGGATAAAAAAAACACACCACCCAAGCAGCACACAAGTCAGATAACTGGCCAACAATTTAACCTTATGCAGAGTTAAGCTTAATTATATGTGTATAGAAGCTGTGTGTATTACGAAGTTCTGAATAAAAGTTTTTTTTTGCTATAATAATGCTATTAGCTGAGTTAGTTTTGTAATTTGCGGATTTTATTTCTTAAAACTGACTAATCATAAAAAGACCTGTTACTCAAGAGTTTGTGTAACCTTTTGTATAATATGGGTATAAAATTCCATTATCAAGCATGATGCTGGATAAGTTATATTGTGTTCTCTTTTAGTTGTATTACACACCACATCTTGACAGTTATTCAGCTGCTGTACAAAATAGGCGTTATTTCTGTTATGAAGCATATAGTGACTTAACAGAAATTAACACTTTGAGGGACACTAAACGCCCTTAGACGTAATAACAATAAAACTTCTATTGTGTCTCGTTCACTGTCCTTGAATGCGTTCAGATAGCTGTTATAACTACTTTATGACGCTTTAAGTACGAAATAACCGTCATTTGCAGCTAACTGTGGTTAAAGCAATAGTAACAGATTCTTATGCAGAAGTTTGCTGGGTATTCACGAAAAGTAGACATTTTTTAAGCTAGAAGAACTACTCTGGAACGTTAGTGAGCATTTAAGCGGCTAACTGCGCTTTGTTTTGTAGTGGTTGTGTGAAAATGCCTCCTTACAATTTTTTTTTTAAATACTCCTCATTCATGGAAAAACATAAAAAGAACAGGGGCCTACCACCAGCTCAAAAGCAGTATTATTTTAATATTACTTCAGTGGGAGAAAGAGATGGAGCTATACGTCCTGTAGAGCTTCATCTCTTTCCCACACTGAAGTAATATTAAAATAATATTGCTTTATGAGCTGGTGGTAGGCCCCCAGGAGGCATACGAAGAAAGTGCTTGCTTTGATAAGAGCTAAAGAGAATATATAATATACCTATACTGTGGGTTTTCATTACTATAATTATGACTGAATCCTGTTTGATTTACAGTACGAAAGTGTGTGATTATAGAACAGTTATCGAAAAATGTTGAGTGCAGACACTGCAGACCACTTTTAACCCGAGCACAACTTAATAAGTGGACACATAAGGTCTGTTATACAGACATCAGACGATAAGCCGTTGTGCAATCAGATTTTATTCAGAATGAGCGTCGCCATATCGAATAACATAACCTATTATAATGATGTGGAATCTTATACTCAAATACTCAAGTTTAATAACGAAATCAGTATAATATTCTTATAAAAGCATTACAAGGTTATTTTTGAACCCTTAAACTGCATAAAATAAAATAAATTTTTCACACGTAAAAACATCAATAGACGAAATGTTGTTTATTTCTCCAAAACCCGGCTTATCAGGTAGCGCGTGAAAATTTTACACGAAATGTATATATAAATACACGGTAAAGTTGCATGCGCACCAACAATTTCTTCCTCTAAACATAAATAAGAGTAAAATTTATTTACGATAGGTTATTATATTTTCAATGTCGCAGTCACGCAGTTCGGATTTGTCAATTTCAATCTAATTTGATTAACTCCTTGATGAAAATACTGAAATGAGCTAAACGCTGTGTATCGTCTGAATATCTGAGCTTTGAAGGACTTAACCATTAGTTCATTCATCATTCATTCATCATCTGGCTAACAGAGCTGTAATACTTGTATTAAAGAACAAAATGCTTTTATGCAGAATATACTCAGCTTGTCGTACAATTATTCAAAACTTATTCATCTGTTACATTGCTATTACACAGCTATTAGCAATATAATTTTGTCCCCAAATTGCTTGAATAACCTCTGAGTAAGCGCTTAATCAGCTAATTACGGTAGTCTTACTCAGCGATTAGTTTCTATGACTGCTGTTAAACAAAACTTACTCAGAAGGTTTGTGCCGGCTGGGCACTTTACGTGTATGGGACATACCCTAAAAAAAACGTTTTTCATAATTTTGCTATACCACTTTGACGGCGTAATTAATATGTTTACCTATGTCAAATTACAGCTTTTCATACAAAGAATACACATACCTTTTGTTTGTTACAATTCTGGATTTAGAAGTGGGATTGTGCCGTTTAAATCTTTTAAAAGTAGTCAGTAACTTTAAAGTTATGCTAAAACGTTATTTGTGTTTATCACATCAGAAAGATTTTTCGCCAAATTGTACTTCAATATGATTTCTTTAATCCACCTTAATACTAAGCTGACATAATTGTCAAACTTCACCAGTGTGTACACGAATATGTTTTAATAAATGATAATTTTGACCAAAACTACACTGACATAAATCACATTTAAAAGGTTTTTCACCAGTGTGTATACGGATATGTGCTGTTAAATTACGCTTTTGACTAAAACTACGGCCACAAACATCACACTTTTAAGGCTTTTCACCAGTATGTATACGAATATGTGCTGTTAAATTACGCTTATGACAAAAACTACGTTGACATACATCACACTTATAAGGTTTTTTACCAGAGTGTATTGTACTATGTTGCGTTAGCTGACTCTTTTGATTAAAACTACGTTGACATTCATCACACTTATAAGGTTTTTCACCAGGGTGTATACTACTATGTCGTGTAAGCAGACTCTTTTGATTAAAACTACATAGGCATACATCACACTTATAAGGCTTTTCACCGGTGTGTATACGAATATGTACTGTTAAATTACTCTTATGACTAAAACTACGTTGACATTCATCACACTTATAAGGTTTTTTACCAGAGTGTATACTACTATGTCGTGTAAGCAGACTCTTTAGATTAAAAGTACGTAGGCATACATCACACTTATGAGGCTTTTCACCAGAGTGTTTACTATAATGTCGTGTTAGCAGACTCTTTTGATTAAAACTACGTAGGCATACATCACACTTATAAGGCTTTTCACCAGTGTGTATACGAATATGTACTGTTAAATTACCCTTCTGACTAAAACTACGTTGACATACATCACACTTATAAGGTTTTTCACCAGAGTGTATACTACTATGTCGTGTAAGCAGACTCTTTAGATTAAAACTACGTAGGCATACATCACACTTATAAGGCTTTTCACCAGAGTGTTTACTATAATGTCGTGTTAGCAGACTCTTTTGATTAAAACTACGTAGGCATACATCACACTTATAAGGCTTTTCACCAGTGTGTAAACGAATATGTGCTGTTAAATTACGCTTATGATTAAAACTACGTTGACATTCATCACACTTATAAGGCTTTTCACCAGTGTGTTTACGAATATGTGCTGTTAAATTACCCTTCTGACTAAAACTACGTTGACATACATCACACTTATAAGCTTTTTTACCAGAGTGTACACTACTATGTAGTGTTAGCTGACCCTTTTGATTAAAACTACGAAGACAAACATCACACTTATAAGGCTTTTCACCAGTGTGTATACGAATATGTTCTGTTAAATTTCTCTTATGATTAAAACTACGTAGACATACATCACACTTATAAGGCTTTTCACCAGAGTGTATACTACTATGTAGTGTTAGCTGAACCTTTTGATTAAAACTACGTAGACATACATCACACTTATAAGGTTTTTCACCAGTGTGTATACGAATATGTGTGGTTAAATTACCCTTCCGACTAAAACTACGTTGACATACATCACATTTGAGTTTTTCACCTGGGTGGGTTGTGTGGATAACAATCATGTCTGATTTTTCTTTTTTCGTTTGCTTGGCTGTTATTGCATCTTCTAGTTTTGTTCTTCGTGTATCTAGTTTTGGTTTCTTCGCAACGGTCGCCCCTATGATTATAAATCTGGTCAGTACAATGTTGGAAGAAGATTGACATGCAAACGAATCAAAATAATAGCGCTTTGTATGATTCACACTAGGACCGACAAGTTCCTCCTTTTCGGTCCTAGTCTGAATCATGCATTTTAATTCAATTTTCTGGTGACATTGAATTATACACTTAATCAAAATTGTGCTAACGATGACATAATATGGTGTGTTCCAAAACTATCTCACCGAAATTTATAAAACCCTGTTCAAGGGAATTATTAACACATTCATCTATATTTAGAAGGTTTCAACTTTGTATGTCACCACTTTTTCCAACAGTAATTGTTGGAAAAAGTGAATTAAGAATGAATCTTAATAAAAATGCAAGTTGTACGACTCAAATCACGTCTAATTGAACACTAAATTAAATTATGTACTAAAATGGATCTTCTAGGCTCCGCCGTAGGACAATGCACTTCCAAATGTAGGTCGCGATCAAAGTGCAAATACGCGAGCATACTAACTAACTTATTGCATAAAAAATACATCTTACAAAACCATGTACGTACACCGTACATATTGCCACCACAAAGAATGGTGACAGTATCAAATTGCAAGACATGTAAACAAATACAGACCTTAGAAAGTCCAATGTAAAAAATGCAGAGCAGTAATAAATGTAAAATAATGTGTCAATAAATAATAAAATGTAAACTAAAATCCATAAATAGAATGTCACAGTTAATAATTAGCACACGTCACTATGTCTCTCAGTGTCAAATTTCAGTTCACTAGAGGAAGGGTTAACCCTTTTCATCGTATTTACTTCACTATGCACTTTTGATTCCCGTTTGTTGACCTTGCTGTACCCGTCCTCGATGTCATCTTCTTCTTCTCGTCTTCCTCTGCTTCTCGCATCTTGAGGACTCCCCCCCTGAATTTTGGTTGTCATCTTTCGCCAATAATACATCGATGTTACAAACAGTGCAATGCTAATACTAATGACCACATAGATCGCGAAGTAGGGTTTCTAGCTTCGATTGTTCTTTAATCGAGCGCAGTTCAGTATCAATCTTCGTGAACGACTCTTGGTGCGTTTCAATATGCAACAACGAGTTACGAACAGAAATGTTTATGATGTTGTTGATGGGTGAAATCGTGAGGATCACCATGGCATATGGTTCATTAACATAAATGTCGCTCGTGTGTTCCATATATGCATGAAGCATGAATGAATCACCTTGCAGGTTACAACCTCGTTTAATTGTTATGCTTGTGGTGACTAATCGTCTTGCTGGCCATGGTTTTGTTATTCTTATAAGAAATTAACATTTTATTGATTTTAACTACAAAATTCCTAGTTTATTATTATTTTGTGACTTGAGTCCTATGGATAAAATTCAACATTGCACATGTAAGCAGGTAACGCTAACTACTTCCTATCAGGTGAACCATTGAACTGTTTGCTTACCTATAGATTAACTAACACTTACTTTTTGCCTCTCTGACTCTTTGTTTCTTCTTGGATACTTCTTGTTCTTCTTCCACTTCAGTTTCAAACTCCATTAAAGGTACATCATCTTCGATATCTGATTTGGAATGGTGTGGTTGTATATCTGCTACATCTGGACAGATATTGTCTATATTTTCCAGTTCTAGCTCTGTAAGTATAGAAAACCAGTCAAGAGTATTATTACTTGTTTATTATTCATATATTTTGTTTTAATTCACAATATAATGTGGTTACCAACATTTAAACTACACACTACCAAAAATTTTAAGGACAACAAAATGTTTTAAAAATTTTTGATTATTATCTTTAATTTATTTCGAGACATGTCTTATTGCTAATATTATTTTTGTTCTTAAAAAAACATACCATCACTTTGATGTTCTTCCTTTGGCTCAATAATACCATCTAGTCCCTCACAAACAGCTGGTAACTCTTCTTTGATAGCAATGCTTTCTGTTTGAACACCATCAACAATACTTATGTTCTCTATTGGAGATTTAATAAACCCACCGAAATACTCTAAGTGGTCTTGGTTTATTAAAGGATTGGGCTGTAAAAAAATATTTATAGTGTTAGGAAAACATGTCAAGAATCAAAGTCCCACAAGCTTTTTTTTATACTAAAATCATTCAAAAGAACCCCACAAGTGAGGACACTTAAGTACGTCCAATATACCCAGGAGAGTCACCCATGCTACCAGCATCACAAACTAATGGTATCGATGATGTGAAATCCAGACACAATAGGAAAGCTTGAGTGAAATCGTTGAGGCTCAGAATGTCAACTTCCCAAAATGTCCCCTGGTACCAAAATGTCAACTTCCCATAATGTCCCTTTCCCAAAATGTCTCTTTCCCAAAATGTCCCTTTCCCAAAATGTCCCTTTCCCAAAATGCCGCTTTCCCAAAATGTCCCCCATTCTTAGAATTAAGCGTTATAACCCAACTAAAAAATAAAAAACAATATAATAATCAAATTTTTTATTTTAATTACTTTGTATCAACTCTTTCATCAATTTTTTATTAGAAAAGGAATTTGAAATGAAATATAGTTATATATTATCAACATATTATAAAAATAACTTTAATTAGAACTAATACGTTCAAGTACACAGTAATTCAATAGGATTTCAATAGTCAGATACAGACTGATAATTAAGCGTTAAACTATTATCAAATTTAGAAAGAAATTCAATTAAATAAAGCAAGTCTCAAAAATATCAATGTCTTTAAAAATTGTTGAATTGTGAGATGATTTCCTTGTAATTGTTTTAAATATCTTGCATATTTTCTATCAAACTCAATATCTCTGAGCCTTCTTCTGCGGTTGGTCTGCTTAAATAGTGAATCCTGTATACTGTGTATAATTTTTTGAATCGGCCCTAAATGATCACACACTTCCTTCTTCAACTTGATTTTTTCTTTTTTAATATTGATGGCAACAATATTAAGTTCACAAGTATGTGTTGATTCTCTTAAAACAATTTTCCTGCTTTTATCTAATGTCAATGATGCATTACATACGGTTCTATTAATACATCGCCATACCGTACTGTCTTTGTTAGTTTTGTTTTTGTTGTACTGAAATCCTTTCCATATTAGTGTTTGATTTCCTTTTTGGTTACATATAAAGTCTAATTCCTCACTCATTTTCAAGTTATTAATAAAAACACGTCACAAACAACAAAATTAAACTGTCTCACGTAAGTATACACAATACCATTGAATAGAATAAAATGTCAATAAAATACATATTTTTTCAAAAGTAGGTACCCACTTTTGTGAGATAAATATTTTACTTGATAGTTTCGTTTAGTTTATGCAACATGTTTCAAAGAAAATGATTTTTAGAGGCTTTCTTTATTTATTTAAATTTCTTTTTAACTTGATAATATAAAATTTAATTACATAATATGTCGGAGGAAATGGTCAAGAACGAATAGATAATAATCTAGTTCAATTAACTTAGTTAAGTTAATGTCAATTGGTTCAATTAATTTCTGGACGAACAAGATCGTCTAAATGTGACCAACATAATACATTCTAACAGTTATGATGTTGGTAGTTACATTTCTTTATATCCAATCACAAGCGAGGACGATTATAATTATTGTTTTTTTATTTTTTAGTTGGGTTATAACACTTAATTCTAAGAATGGGGGACATTTTGGGAAAGCGGCATTTAGGGAAAGGGACATTTTGGGAAAGGGACATTATGGGAAAGAGACATTTTGGGAAAGGGACATTTTGGGAAAGGGACATTATGGGAAGTTGACATTCTGAGCCTCAACGAGTGAAATCACTTTCACATTATACTGAAATTAGAAATTGTAAAAATAAATATCTGTTGAAGAATACCTCACCTCATAATCCTCATTCCTCATCTGAGCGAACAGCTCTTCGGCTTTCAGACATTTTCTCATTAATTGGTAGCATTTTTCTAGTTTAGCGCAGCAGAAGAAACAAACAAGAATCGGTCTCCTGTCTCCAGTTACAAACTGCAACAAAACTTGTCTTACACTATTTTGTTTATATGAAGAAAATACTTTCAATCTTACTGGCATGCATTAACTTTCAGTTAAATCTTATTTATCAACTTACTGGAATATCAGTCAGCTTCTCATATAGTTCATGGAAGTTCCTGTTGACCACTAGATACATGCGAACATTCTGCACTAAACATATTCTACACTTTGCCAGTTTTTCCATCTTTGAACCTCAGACCAACAAAAAAAGAAAGACGGCGCGCTGCGAACATCAAAACTGAAGCCACCTTTTTATCTATGTGTGATTCGAAGGGTTGCCATTTTTATAAAAAATACCCCATAACTTGGGAAATAATATTTTATGGGTAGGCTAATATTGTACAAGTAAGATATTGTTAAGTATGGCATTATACCTCAATTGTTTAGAAGGACCTCTATTCCGAACAAAACAAAAAAAATTACATCAGAAAAAAATTACATAAAGACAATTATAAAAAAAAAAACAATTATAAAGTGCACCTTTAAAGCAAGAATTGTTGTGTTGGGTCTTGGAAGACTCCGCTGTTCCACTTAGGCCCGTGTTACAGAACCTCACTCAAGACTCAAGCATTACTTAAAGCTAGTTTTAACCAATCACAAGGCTTTAAACGAGTTTTATGTAATGCTTGAGTTTTGAGTGAGGTTCTGTAATACGGGCCTTAGAAATATCCATTAATTTGCAATTGAATGTAAAAAATTCAAAATACAAATATAAATAAATAGGTTAGTTTTAAACTATAGAAAAATCAAATAACTTTATATAAATGAACGAGCTTAATACAGAGAAAAAGGCAAAAATGCGCCTAATTGTGTGACGTGTGCGAGTGTGGGTGAGAGTGCGCTATTACGAGAGTGTGAAGTGTGTAGCATTCTCTGTCTACGGTGTAAGGGTTAAAATTTGCGTATATTTAGTTTTACTATAGGGTATATCTTTAGGTGTAAGTTAACCCTACCCGCGACAGTGTCTTGGGATTGAAAGAAGTGAAATACAGCTTCTTTCGACAACAATGCACATTGAAATTCAATTATAAATTTGTTGAAGCGTAAATCATAACATTGTCGTAGGTATGTATGAAGTCATTATGTAAATTACTTTGAAATAATATAGGTAATTATATTGTCAATTACCTTTATTAAATACAAAAAGATCACAACAACAAAATCACTGATTCTGAAGAAAAAGTAATATCAAGATAAATCGTAACAAACAAAAAGTTTTTTTAACCATAATATAGCCTTTGGTCCACGATTAGTTGAATAAAGGTCGTCATTATCAAAATGATCGGAACAAACCACGCTGGTTTTCGACGGCAGCCATTCTGGATCATTCCGAATTTATCTTATATCTACTATCCATTTACTTTTTAATTCAGTATTAATTAGAAATCTAAAATATTAAATAAATAAAAAAGAGAACATGAATATAACTCGAAGTAAGAAATCACATTTAAATTTGTTGAATCGAATGGGAAAGATTTAAATCATATTATGGCAACCCTCGCACTTTAAGTCACTGCTTTCGTTTGTTGAGGTTATTTGTTCCAAGTAACCTAAAATTCGTTTAATAAAAAACGATGTTATTTCAAGTACATCAATGTTTAGGGGTGAAAAGTGATTCCGTGAGACTTTTTTTGTGATTTGCTATTGTTTTTATAAGTTTTCACTACACAGGAAAGCATAATTATATTTTTTTTAATCAATGTTAACTAGACGACGACTCATGACGTACTAAGAGCGATGAGCATGGTTTTAGTGTAGGTGTGTGCGTGAGCGGGTGTATTTACTTGCAGGAGCACGGTTTTGTGGCTTCACTTTTAATGTTCGCGGCGCGCCGTCTTTCTTTTTTTGTTGGTCTGAGCTTTGAACTCAAAACCTCAGACCAAATAAAAAAACCCGGTCAGTGGGTCGTCTCCCTCAAAACATATCGCTTAAAGTTATTTAGTTCAGCTTTAAATTTACTTGATTGATTATTGAAAAACACTGTGGCCTTTTAGTCAACTTCAAATGCGAATAAAAGCTTGCAAAATAACATGTGCACTTCCCTATTGGATCACGGTAAGACGGCAGCAGCCACAGGGCATGTAACTTTGGCAGTAGCCAGAGAGACTTTTTTAAATATCTCCTGATAGTCTAGGTAGTTCATAGAATTTAGATAATTAGAATCTACAACTTTATGTACCGTTCACATTTAAAAATAACCACAGACTAAGTAGTACTCAGACGGTAATCTTCCATAGTAGAAAAATCGCTTTACGATTTGCGAGCTTTGATTGTAACGTTTAGTTTTTTTTAATTTTAACCATTTTGTTGCTGTTGTTGTTAAGAGACCGAGCCTTTTTGCCAACGTTTATCGAGCCCAGAATATTTTGGAAAATAGCCTTTTAAGCCTTTAACCAACTTCCAAAAAAGAGGTTCTGCTTTAATTCAACCCGAGGTAGGATTGTGTATTAGAAATGTAGTGTTTAGTAAGTATGAGATGTGTGTGTATTAGAAAAAGGAATATTAGTCCTGTGATGAAAATAAAAAACATTCAATATTATTTATAATATTTTTATTTTTGTCTTATATTTTATGAAAGCTTTCTTTTGCATTGGTGGCAAACTTTTGTTTTCTAACCTAAACACATCTGTGCATGGGCACAGATGTGTTTAGGTTAGAAAACAAAGTTATATATTTTAGTTAATTATTATTTATTACATTGCACCAATTAAATACTGCTAATCAATGACTTAAATCTAAAAAGCATTCCTCAACAGCATCCCTGTGTATCACACAATCCAGAAAATCAAACAAATACTTAGATCTTATTTTATTTTATAATACCTGTTTGTTATGGTGTGATTTCCAAGCATTTGTTGTGTGGATTGTGGATATATTCTCTAGAACTGCACTCCGAAGGTTAGAGGATCCAGGTGATAGGCACTGTCGGCGTTTGTTTCATTATTTTTCGTGGCCTTATTTGAAAATAAGGCCTTGAGTTTTACTAGTTGCTCACCTGAATCCTCTTCACAATTGTAACCATCGGAGTGAAAGATTATAAATCTTATGATTAGAAGTGTCTTAAAGGTGTGGCAATTAGGATCATTGTTTCTAAAATTGTACGCTCTGAATCATCAAAAATAGATACCATTTCTGCCGTATTCTTTAAAGTTGGGCTGACTTGTTTGCCATCGGCATAATGAGCTGCAACAAAAAAGTAACATGCTATAATATACTTATTTCTATGTGACACAGCTTGCAGTCAGTATGAAAACTACATTGCAGACAAAATACTTACAAAACTGAGCAGTATATGAAAGAGTAGCTGCCACTGTTTTGTTGAACACTCACGCAATTCTTAACCTGCAATAAAATAGACTATTATAAGTTCTGACTTTTGAAACATTGATAAACAACACTATTTCCATGACTCAGTACAGCTGTATGCATGATTATTGTAATTAGAGCGAACAGACTAGGTATCCCTAAACAACCATCTTCAGAAACATTCTGAATTCTAAAACAATAATTACCTTCGTCTTTTTAATTTGATCTGGAACTACTTGTTTATCATTCAATTTGTGTAAAAATCGCATTTAAATATTACGCAAAGAAGTGCATCTATGCAATTGGGCAAAATAGCCATCAAAAGACAATGCATTCAGAAATTATAAAAATACTAGCTTCTGCCCGCGATTTCGTCCACGAGCCTAGCCCGAGATAACCTTCTTCAAGAATTGGGCTAACCAATGCAAATAGAATTTTTCAAATCCGACTGGTAGTTCCGGAGATTACCCCTTGCATACAAACTTACAAACAAATTTTAGTGTAGATTTATTATATTATTAAAAACAAAAAAAAGATAAAAGCTGTGACTTACCTGTTTTAGTCATTCTATGTTTTTTTGTAGGTTCAAAGGTACAGTAGGTATGATCATCATGCTGCCTTTTCTTAGCATATGTGTGATCAGAAACAGCATTGTCTGTAAAGAAATATTTAAGCTTATCAACAAAACAAAATAATTAAAGTAACTGCCCAAAATGACTAATAAGTAAAAAGCTTCCAAGTGCAAGTCGGACTCGCACACAAAGAGTTCCGTACCTCCGTACAATAAATACTTTTCGTTTTTTATATACCCCTCAAATTTTAATTTAACTTTATTTCATTTTAATTTTTTTGTAATAGAGGCCATTGTGGTACACACTGAATTTCAAGTGTCTACCTATTATGGTTCAAATGATACAGCCCTGTAACAGACAGACTGACAGAGGAGCTTTGGTAACAGGGTCCCGTTAGCACACTTTGCTTATGGAACCCTAAATAATAACTCTGTTTATGCTTTACAAAATATTTCACAATATGAGTTTTTATTGTGAACAATTATTTAATTTTGTCCCGGGTATTAAGTGCATGTAGGGCCACAAACGACCAACTGACCTTTGGCCCACTTTTAAGGCAGAGCAACATAGATGGACATAGTATCTTATTTTCTTTAAAATGTATGGCTTCTGTTCTTCCACAGTGGAACTAAGACGACCCACTGACCGAAAATTCAAGTTTTGAAACCCAAATAGCAACTATAATTTTTTTTTAAAGTGTGTTACACGGTGCACTTTTCATTTGAGTACCTATGTGAGGAATATATGAGTCAATTTGTACTATATTACATACATAATTATCATATTATTGAGGTACAGACGCCAGCACCACAAGCTACTACAATCTGTCAAATTTCTTTAATAGATTTTCAACTTTATCGCTAGAACATAAGGTTTAAAGTCGATTGGGAAAATTTGACAGTTTCGGGTAGCTTGATGTGCTGGCGTCTGTACTTACCAGTGGTGTAGTCAGTGTCCATAGTTTGAAACCGAGGAGTACCACTGCTGATTTCGGTTTCGGAAAACAGCGTGGGATAGGCATTGGTCGAGATGATGAACTTCTGTCCAAAGTGCTTTTAACAAACATATCGCTTGCGCAGATACTGTGCCCTCATGTTTTGCAATTCTTCACAGTTTTTACACTTTATGAGTCCTATCTCACGTTTGGGAAATTGAAATAATCTAACGTCCTTTCGTTTACTAGCGCAATTCACAACATAGCAAGAGTGGTTCATACTGAACGTTATAATTACACTATTACAGGTTTAAATTTGAAAGGATAAGTTACGGTAATTAAAATGTAGAACTTCACTCAAACTGTAATGGCGGGATCACAGAGTACTTTATGGGCGGGATATAGATAACCACAGACTACAATAGATAGACTTACATACAACAAACAAATATGGCGTCGATTTCACAGGCGATAAAGGGGAAAGGTTCGAGGGGCGATTGTCACTTTGGAAGATAAAACCATAGACAAAATACGTCTATTAATGCCAGGATTTTTTGCTCCGAGATTACCAGCCGTGAAAATAACACATGCAAACCACAGATTAATAATGTATGCAAACCATTTTTCTAATGACACTAACTTGACAGATGACAGCATGACAGTACAACTACCCCTGCATTCCGAGTTAAGCTAACGGTACGTTTGCACTGGCCAAACATGCACAACAAAACATGTTGAAACCTCTAATTCCTGTCAAACATTGTATGTAAAATTGACGGAACATAGAGGTTTCAACATGTTTTGTTGTGAATGTTTTGCCAGTGCAAACGCACAGTAAAAGTGATAATATCGCGAAGCCGACCTAAAGTCACAATTATTACTCAATAGCCCTATAATTTGTGATTAATTTGGTCAGATTCGCGATATTAACACTTTTAACGCTTAAAATAATAACTCGTAAGTTATAACTTAACTCGGAATGCGGCCTACTCCATTTTTTTTTTTAATTTGGTGAACTGGCGACTGAGACCTTTTTCGCTATCGGTGAGAAACAGCCACTTGTAACATAATTATTTTCAAAGGTTCAGAGTTGATTAGGAAAATTTGACAGTTTCGGGTAGCTTGATGTGCTGGCGTCTGTACGTTATATTTCAACTCAAATTCTTAACTCATCTCACCTTTCAATGTTATAATTTGATTCTGATAAAAACACTTGGTTCAGGCCATTTTAGTCTCAGGCATCTGGGCGGATTTTTATTCGGAATAAAGAAACCTTTCAAATTATTTAAATAAATAGATAAAGTACAGACGCCAGCACATCAAGCTACCCGAAACTGTAAAATTTTCCCAATCAACTTTGAACCTTAAGCTTCAGCGATAAAGTTGAAAATCAATTAAATAAATTTGACAGATTGTAGTAGCTTGAAGTGCTGGCGTCTGTACATACCTACACACATTTATTATTGGTATCTAATGCCACCAATTGCAATGAGAAGCGATGTTAACTTTTATTACATTACGAGGCAAAATAAGTAATCAATTAACTATGCTTTATCCACCAATCAGTGGCGTAGCGAGGGGGGGGCGGAGGGGCGAACCGCCCCGGGCGCCACCATTAAAAGGGCGGCAAAAAAAAAAATTGTGCAGTCACTGGCGGTCAGTCCGACAATAAATTTTTGAAAAAGTTAGCTTTTACCCACTTGCACATATTAAACGGCAGCGCGGCAGACGAAGAAGTTACTGGTACAAGTTCTTGGAAATCACGAGCGCGGTCGGCCCTTGTTTGCGTTTAGACGTGTACATGTACGGTGTTAAGGTGTGCACGCGAGGCGTATGCGGGCACGCACACTGTCACACCATGCGTGTACAACACAACCAAGGGCCGACCGCGCTCGTGATTTCCAAGAACTTGTACCAGTAACTTCTTCGTCTGCCGCGCTGCCGTTTTAGTAGTAAGTTTTAGTTTGTTTTTTATTATAGGTAATCTAATTATTTTATTTTTAATTATTTTTACGACGTTAAAAGGGTGGCAAATTATGACTCCGCCCCGAGCGACAGTCAGTCACGCTACGCCACTGCCACCAATCCACCATTGTTTAAATTCATTATTTTAAATACTATTTTGTTTTTATCCATAGAGGAGAACGGTGCAGTTAGGTATGGGTCTATCAGTATGCGGATTCTGGAGAAGTAGACCATCATCGACGTGGGCCAAAACCAAAGGCGAATTCTTTGGCTCGTCACTACGACATCGCGGCAAGGCACAGGGCTAATCCGTTTTTATCCACCCGCATAATCTGCAACAGCACATAATGTGTGCTTACAAACAGTGCGAAATCACCTGCATGAACCTGGTTTAGGCTGTAGTAAGCCAACACGGAAGATTTTGCTGTCCTCCGCTCACCGAAAGAAACGAAGTCTTTAAAATTGATTTATTTTTAGTGATGAAAGTCGGATAACGATGAACTAAGAGTTGACTTCTGAAAAGCAATAACATCTTACTTTTTTGGATGGATGGTCATAAACCGTAAAATTGTGGTTGATCAACTTTCTTCGGTAATAGGCACTGCAGGCTCTTATATAGAATAGAATAGAATTATTATTTATTTGCAGCATAATTATTTATATGGACATACTTTCACAGCTTTAACATCCTGTTCTGTCTGCCGGCCTTGAGTGAAAGCACCGCTGACCAGCTCGACATTACGGTGGACCTGATGCACGCTAGCGTGACGAGTTAGAAAGCCGAACTGTTCGTTGGGGATTCGCTTATAAATAAGCCTCTCATAGATTTTGCCGAGAACCTTGAGCAGACTGATGGGGTTCTATGAAGGTAGTGTTTATTGATCTGCCAACGCCGTCTAGCGAAGGCTGCGTAATCATCTAACCGGTCGGAATGCAGCGCTGATGGTGGCGCCCTCCTCGGCGGACGGTACCGCCGGAAAACATTCAGTGAAGTGAAGTGCGTGCGAACAATATTTTTAATTGTCATGGTGGTGGACGTAACGGTGAAACTAGGTTTAAAATTATTGTCTCATAAAACTTTGTAAAAGTCAATGTGAAGGTTCAACACAGTTTTTTTATAATTGCATTGTGTAGGTAGTCGTTGTTCATTTTCCTCCACATCACACATACTCGTCGCACAAAAATACGAGTTTAAAAGAAAACCAAAAAAGGACGCCTAACAGCCATCTTAGGTCGTGCTTCATGGAAGTCGCAGGGCTTATCAAGGCGCCCTAACAGTAGAGTACTGTACTTATTTATTCTGTGCCCTGGTGCATGCTGTTTACCGACGATATTGTTCCTAACGGTGACTAGCTTCCGCTAGCGGCTTCACCAACGCAATTTTTTTTACAAATTATAGCCTATGTTACTCAGTGATTGATAATAATAGCGTGGTATGTTGAAATAAATGTTATCTATTTAGATAACATTTAATTAAATCTAATTATTTGACTGCCTCGTTGGTCTAGTGGTCGCAAGCGCTACTGCTGAGCATGAGGTCCTGGGTTCGATCCCCGGGTCGAGCAAAGTGTTATTGGGTTTTTCTATCTGGAATTTCTCAGTAGCAGCCAGGAGTCTGGATTTGTGCCCGGTGGATGGCAAAAGGCTCGCACATAACTGGCGAAATGTGGGTGTACCTACTACACCCACATTTCGCCAGTCACTCAGTACACTCTTTTAAATTTAAATATTACAAAATTCTGGGTACATTATTCTTGTTGCTTCTATATGTGAGAACAATGTACAAAAAAATTATCAAAGCAATTGAAAATATAAGATTAAAAATAAGCCCTGGCAGATAAGACATGACCCGTCTCAACTGACGGCGCCCGTTCACGAACATGACGCGTGGATCAGCACCATCCAGCTCAACCATTTTGTAGGGAACCGAATGATCCAACACACTCGCCACCATCAGCGAGACATTTATGGGGCGTGAGGCCGTCTTCTCCTTCTGCGAAGCGGTAATGCTCGCGAAGGAGGAGGCGGAACGGGAGAGGCAAATTTCGCGCCCTCACACCCCTAACCACCGCAGGAGGAAACGCCCTGGGCGGGAATCGCGAGCCGATTTTCGGCCATCGTAGGCGCGGGCTTGCGGACGGTGAGCAATAAGTAGCTCGCCGTCCGATAAGGACCAGGCCCGGGTCGAAGGCGCGTTGTGTTCCACACGCGCCTCAAAGAGATGTCAGCAGAATTGACGGGGTCCGCTAGGGCCAATCCCTGCCGGGGCTGCGAATAAGTGCCGAAAGGGAAATCGTGGCCCCCGGCAAGAAGTCAGTAAGAGCCTGACACGCCCTCCCGCTCCACCCAGAGCGGGAGAAGTTATTTGAAAATTTCCCACCCAAAAAAAAAGTAGGCCACTAAAATGCACTTTAAAACGTCAAAATTTACAAGAAAATATAATTGTTCTAAGCACCTATCAAAAGGTAGTTTCGTATAGAGAAGAATGGGCAAGGAACTCCATATGACTCTGTTGGGGAATTTTTAAGGCGACTCTTCAATGAAACTCCAAATATACTGATATTTAGTCAAACTTGTATTGTCTCGATGAACAAAGATTGAAGAAATAATGACAAGCAAGTACAGATAACCCTTACATCTAATTACTAACAAATTAGTACGCAACGTTGGCTTGCTAATCCAAAACGAGCAGGCGTTGTTGGCACGAACATACTCTTTTAAAATGTTTTACAATATTTTGTGTATGTCACCGTAAGATTGTGAGAGCCGATAGTTTATACTCTGTCGGAATTATTTCCGTTAGATTATAAACTGTCGAAAAATTGTAAACTGGGTGAAATGGGTTAGGTTAGAACTGTGACCAACCGTGTGCGAGCCGAGCGAGCGAAGCGAGCGGTGCCGCGGCAGCGGCCGGCGAGCGCTACTTCCAAGTTGCTCGCAGCCAGGCAGGCTATTTAATATTAGCGCAAGGTGCGTTACGTAGCAAGCAAGTTTGATACCAATTCACAATTTGTCAGTTTTTCATGGGTACATTATAAACAATCGAAAAATTATGCGTTAAATTGTAAATTATTAGTCGCAGTTCACAATTTTTCAACAGTTTATAATTTAACGGAAATAATACCGATAGATTATAAACTAACGAAGTTCATAATTATACGGTGACATAAACATTACATAAACATGTGAAAACGATGTACCTAGGATAAAATTAATATACTACAATAGGTACAAAGCACAAAAAATTAAACAATTACATACATTACTTATGTTAATAGATACATGGTTATCTTAACAGTGATATCCTTTTTAGCCACTTTGTTGTTTTGGTTTTGGATAGTAGGTACCTAATCCTTTGTGGTTTGGTATAACATCGGTATAAATATTATCTATCGTGTAGTGTCTATAAAAATAGGTGCACAAGTACCATAAGTGTCAAGTAGGTGTAGTACTGAAACAGACTTATAATTTTACTAAATAAACCTGAGTTTTCTAATAAATAAACATTAAAATCACCGCAAGTGATTGATAATGGACTTGTTCGATCTTTTCCGCGGCGCACGCCAGTAAAGTTCCCAGTCGACATGATTTTTTCCGACATCTTCAACAATAATCGTCAAATTTCAGTCAATTTACACAAAACCTTTAATTAATTATACACCAAAACCTTGCGCATGAATCACTCGGTCCATTGGTGAAAATCCATTCGGTAGTTTTTGAGTTTATCGCGTTCGGACAGACAGACAGACGAGGCGGGGGACTTTGTTTTATAATATGTAAGGATAGATTGTCCGTTTATCAAAAATATAATATATTTGTATACGTAATGCATAACTAACATTTTATTAATCAGCTGATAACTACGTACCTACTCTTACAGGTTTTTATTAATACCTTCATAACTAAACTAAACGCGGCGCGCGCCATTTCGTACCTACACGTTTTTATAACAAGGATAAATGTATAATTTTAGGATTATTTACGGTTGACGACACGCACGCACACAGCAACATAGTCGTGCGACACCGCCTACCGCATACGCAGCGATCTGTTCTTTGAAAGTGGTGTATTCTGAAATACTGTCAAACTTAAATGTCTAAAATAACAAGAATGTATTAATTATTGAACAGATATCGTATTAATTTTATTTGATTGTTTTTATAACAGCCTCTTAAAATTTGACGAGGAAGCAAAACGACACGTTGTATATGTAGAGCTGTAAAACTATTTTCCTATCCGTCGTGCCTGCGACTTTAGCGGCTTTACTCCCATTTTTTAAATGAATTACATTAAGTTAAAAAAAGTATTAACAAATCTATATACTTCCAAGTCGAGACCATTCGGTCTACACCAAGTACAAAGGGCAACTAATAGAAATCCGACGACTGACGAAACACGTGGTTTACCGAGGGACATTAAGAACATATTTTTACTGTATCTACCTATTCGAATATGGTTCGAAGGCTGCACAATAACTTTTTTTAAGAACCAAATGGTGACGTGAGGCGAGTGTGAGTGAGAGAACATGCGCGAAAGTTCGTAGTGCTTGTGTTAAGACCTGCCAAGTTATATCAGCCGTATTGTAAATCACGCTTGTCACTAAAACTACGCTGACATAGGTACATCAATTGTAAGGTTTTCACCAGTGTGTATACGAATATGTGTTGTTAAATAACCCTTATGACTAAAACTACGTTGACATACATCACACTTATAAGGTTTTTCACAAGTATGGTTACAACTATGTTGTGATAAATGACCCTTTTCTCTAAAACTACGTTGACAAACATCACACTTATAAGGTTTTTCACCCGTGTGTATACCAATATGTGTTGTTAAATTACCCTTATGACTAAAGCTACGTTGACATACATCACACTTATAAGGTTAACACTGGTATGGTTACGAGTATGTGTTGATAAATGACCCTTTTCTCTAAAACTACGTTGACAAACATCACACTTATAAGGTTTTTCACCAGTGTGTACACGAACATGTTGTGATAAATTACCCTTTCCTCTAAAACTACGTAGACAAACATCACATTTATGAGGTTTTTCACCATTGTGTATACGAGTATGTCTTGTTAAATTAATCTTACGACTAAAACTACGTTGACATACATCACACTTATGAGGTTTTTCACCTGTGTGTGTAAGAATATGTTGTGTTAAACTATTCTTTTGCCTAAAACTACGTTGACATACATCACACTTATGAGGTTTTTCACCTGTGTGTGTAAGAATATGTAGGTTTAAATAACTCTTTTGAATAAACATACGTAGACATACATCACACTTATAAGGTTTTTCACCAGAGTGTATACGACTATGTTGTGTTAAAGTATTCTTTCGACTAAAACTACGCTGACATACATCACACTTATAAGGCTTTTCACTAGTGTGTTTACGAATATGTTGTGTTAAAGTATTATTTTTACTAAAACTACGTTGACATCTACGGATATGTTCTGTTAAATATCTCTTTTGAATAAAACTACGCTGACATACATCACACTTATAAGGCTTTTCACTAGTGTGTATACGAATATGTTGTGTTAAAGTATTCTTTTTACTAAAACTACGTTGACATACATCATACTTGTAAGGTTTTTCACCAGTGTGTATACGAATATGTTCTGTTAAATATCTCTTTTGACTAAAACTACGTTGACATACATCACATTTGATTTTTTTACCTGGGTGTGTTGTGGGGATGACTTTAAAGTCTGATTTTTCTTTATTTGTTTCCTCAGCTGTTATTGCATCTTCTAGTTTTGTTCTTTGTGTGTCTGGTTTTGGTTTCTTCGCAACGACCACCCCTATGATTATTAATTTGGTCACTACAAATTTGGAAGAAGATTGACATGCACACGAATCAAAATATAGCGCTTTGCATGATTCACACTAGGACCGAAAAGTTCCTCCTTTAAATTACCACTTTTTCAAGCAATTATTGTTGGAAAAAGTGGCAATTTAATAGTTGTACGATTCACGTACAGGCAAATTGCTAACGCCGCGACCTACTTTTCGCTACTCATTTTATTTAATTCATAATTATGTATAATAGTTTAGTTGACTAATAGTTGCCGTAGCGCTATAACCACGGATTAGCATCTAACGGAACTTTCGTGGAACTTCGTGTACGAATAAACTAAATTATCGTGAAGTCTGTGGTTTTCGTCAACTCATCCTCCAACAACTCAACTGTAACTAATTGGCTACCTCTGAGCCATACATAAAAGTGGCTTTTCGAGCCGGATATAACAGATGCGTATTATCTCTGTTAACGTTAGTGAATCGGTCTAGCTGGTGTCCCAGAAGAGCGGATCGCGTTAGTGGGGGGTGCCGACGCACTTAATATCCAAAATTTGCGGAAACTTCGCAACTTTGGTGAACTAGAACCTGCGGCTATACAACTCTACTCCACCAACGGTCAAACCAATAACTAATAACAATGGTTCAGAGTGTAACGGAACTGTTAAGCCATCAAGAATCTATCTTCAGAGACTTGAAGCTTATTTGCACCAAAGAACTACAAGGACAGTCCCACCAGGAGAAACTTGGCGTACCTGGAGGTGCGTCTTTCTCGGCCGAACAATAACTGGGAGAAGTTTGTTCAGAACCATCAACTACTGGAAGAGTCCAGACTCTCAACAGACCTTCAATACTTCAACGACGACATTTTCAACAGTACGAAAAAGATGTATGAAGAAGTGCTGCAAGACATGTTGAAACGTAATTCGGAATTGCCGTCTGCATCTAATAGTAAGACGGAACAACCGCCTGCGACGCCTACGCAAGGTAAGGGATTCCACATACCTCCTCGGGGAACAAGCGAGTCGACAGAAAAACAACAAGATCTTCTGTGTCAACAATACTGCAACTTTAGAGCGTTCGAACGCACTGTGGAGAAGATAAACATAGCATCGGCGGTACCGATAGAAAAATGGGAATTAGATATAGAATAGATATATGTAGAAAGAAATAAATATATATAGAATATAGAAATAAAAGAAATATATTATATAAAATATAATTTTAGGATTAGGATAAATGTGTACCAGCTAACCTGCAAGCAAGCATTAACGACCTCACGCGGAAAGCACGCGTCGAATACTGAGGCGCGCCTGCGCCGGCGGCGCGCTATATTTACGTGTGGCCAACTTCCAACCGAGCGAGTGACGTAGCCAGTAGCAACACCTCAGTTAGAACAGGGGAGCTCGCTCGTGATTGGTTCATTTAGATTTTACCTATGTAGTAAGTGAGCTACCTAAACATTAAAATTGTATATATAGATAAGACCATGTAAGACAATAAATATTCTAAAATCCTACTCGTCTTTTACTTACCAACAACACTGGTAAAGTGGTGACCCCGACGAACGTTCTTGTGCATACAATTATATCATCGAACATGGCATCAGGAAACATCGAGACTATCTCCGTCAAGGCCCGAATCCCTACGTTCTGGCGTGACAAATCGACGTTATGGTTTGGACAATTCGAAACCGTTGTCAACACACAGAAGCCCAACGAAGAAGCCAAATTCAGACTGATGGTGGCGCATCTGGAAAAAATGGACGTCTAGCATATCTGTGACATCATTATGTCCCAAACCCGCACTGGAAGATACGAGGAGGCGAAGAAGAGGCTACTTTCCGTATACGAAGAATCGGAAACCAAACAGCTGCATAAGCTCCTAAACGAGATGGAACTCGGCGATCAAAAGCCCTCACAACTACTCAGGCGCATGAGAGAACCTGCTCGCGAGAAGATATCAGACTCAACTCTTCAGATGTTGTGGATGCAGCGCTTACCGAGTTCAACACGAGCAGTGCTGGCAGTTAGTGAACAATCATCACTCGACGTACTCTCTGCGATGGCAGACAAAATGCACGACCAAATCACGGAAGTACAATCCGTTTGTTCCTGCACCAGTCAAGATCATACCAAAACATCATCATCGACATCGCGTGTACAAGAACGGCAAACGCACGGAGAACAGGATCTACAGAACGCAATAATGCAACTGACGAAAGAAATCGCCGAGCTAAAAGTACAACGGGCAGACACAGCGACGCACGCATTTCGCCGTTTCACTCGGTCGCGATCCCAGTCTCGTTCGCGGTCCGGCGGCCGATATTATAAACATGAGCGTAACACAAGCGACACTTGTTATTTCCACAAGCGCTTCGGCGAGAACGCACGTAATTGTAGATCTCCATGCAATTTCAGCAAGCGCAAGGGAAACTAACCAAGATCTTGGCTACGACGGGACCCGAGATCAACAACATTTCTGCATACCGTCTTTACGTCTGCGAAACCGAAAACAAACTTCGTTTCCTAATCGACACTGGAGCGAACGTGTCGGTGGTACCTCCTTGCAAGAAAGGAATAACTACATCGAATGTACTATACGCAGCTAACGATACACCGATACGAACTTATGGCGAACGCGACTTTGACCTTAACCTTGGTCTGCGTCGAGCATTCAAATGGAGATTCACCGTCGCTGACGTGAAGAGACCAATCATCGGTGCTGTCTTCCTGCAATTTCACAACCTTCTAGTTGACCTACGAGCCCAGAAACTTATTTACAAGAGGACAGGCTTATCAATTAACGGTTGTTTGTCAAGCAGTCAACGTAAACGACCCATACTGCGACCTGCTGAAGAAATACAGCGACATCACGTCCACCCACTTCAGTGACGCAACCAACAGAGACGTGGAACACCACATCGTTACGCATGGACCACCCGTGTACAGCAGAGCACGCCCGCTGCCACCGCACAAATACCAGGCTGCCAGAGACACCTTCCAGCTTATGCTTGAACAAGGCATATGTCAACCCAGTAAATCACCGTGGGCGAGTCCTCTCCACCTAGTCCAAAAGAAAAATGGTGAACTCAGACCCTGCGGCGACTACAGAAAGTTAAACGCCGTGACGAAACCCGATCGATACCCGATTCCCCGTCTACGTGACTTCACCTACAGACTACAAGGGATGAAGATATTCACAAAAATTGACCTTCGCAAAGCATATAATCAACTTCGGATTCGTCAAGAAGATATAGAGAAGACTGCGGTGATAACACCATTCGCATTATTCGAATTCCCAAGAATGTGCTTTGGTTTGCGCAACGCGGGGCAAACTTTTCAGCGGCACATGAATAATATACTGGGTGACTTGGATTTTGTATTTCCATTTGTCGACGATCTTCTTCTGGCGTCCCCTGGTCCGAATCATCATCGACAACATCTGGAAGAAGTTTTCAAGAGATTACAAGAACATGGACTGCGAATAAACGTGTCTAAGTGCATTTTTGGCAAGGAAAAACTTGAGTTTCTGGGCTACGATGTATCGGCAGACGGCATAAACCCTATCGAAGAGCGCGTCAAATCCATCCAAACATACCCAGAGCCAAAAACAGTACAAGAACTACGACGTTTTCTTGGCATTATCAATTTCTACAAAGAAAGCATTCCACACGCAGCACATACTCAAGAAAAATTATTCAAGTATCTTCGCACCTCAAAAAAGAATGACAAGACACAAATACAGTTACGTTGACGGCCGATGAAAAACAAGCGTTCAAGTCATGCAGAAATAGCATAAAAAATGCCGTTATGCTGTCTCACCCATCTACACATGCATCAATCTCGCTCATGTGTGACGCATCCAATATGTGTGTCGGCGCAACCCTACAACAGTACACAAACGGGAGATGGCAACCGCTGGAATTCTTCTCTAAAAAGCTGACCGACGCCCAAAGCAAATACAGCACGTTTGATCGCGAATTGCTAGCTATCTACCTAGCTATCCGTCATTTCCGAAGAATGTTCGAAGGAAAAGAAATCACCGTATATACCAACCATAAACCCCTCACGTTTCCACTCACGAGAGACAACACGCAAGACGGAAACACCGATGCGGACACAAGATACCTTCATTATATCAACCAGTTCACGTCAACAATTCATCACATCGATGGGAAACAAAATGTTCTTGCTGATGCCCTATCAAGACTCGAAACAATTACGGCACCATCACCGATAGACTACGACGAGTTGGCACGACAACAACAAGATGACAGCAAAATAACAAACGTCATTCGTAACAATAAATTACGATTTGAACACATGAAGTCAAACAACTCAAATCTCCAGATATTATGCGAGACGTCAACAAACAGCGCCCGGCCGTACATACCGTCACAGCTACGACGTACAGTGTTCACTACAATCCACGAGATGAGTCATCCCAGCATTCGCGCCACACGACATCTGATAACGAAGCGATTTTTTTGGCCAAGCATGAATGCCGACATAAACAACTGGACACGAAGTTGCATCGCATGTCAACAAACGAAGACTCAACGACACACAGTATCTCCACTTGAAGCCTTTCCACTTGCTGATCGTCTGTCTCATATCCACATCGACATCTTTGGACCACTGCCATTATCAGATGGGAAACGATACTGTGTGACAATCGTCGACAGGACGACGAGATGGCCCGAGGCTTACCCAGTGGCTGACATAACTGCCGAAACAGTCGCCCATGCTGTGTATGAAGGTTGGATTGTTCGTTTCGGATGTCCAGAACGATTGACCAGCGAACAAGGACGTCAATTTGAATCCGAATTATTCAGAAGTCTAATGAAAAGATTAGGCATCGAGCGCACACGTTCGAATGCTTACCATCCTCAAGCAAACGGTATGATAGAACGGTGGCATCGTTCACTGAAAAGCGCACTAACAGCCCGTCTTCAAAATTCAAGCTGGGCGTACGAGCTACCGACAGTCATGTTGGGTCAACGTGCAACATTAAAAAACGACACGGACGTCTCTGCAGCAGAAGCACTGTATGGCCAGTCACTCAGACTACCCGGTGAAATGCTAGGCGTGAAGATAACAAACCAAACACAATCTCATTACGAAGACGTGATAACAAGCGCTATGAAAAAACTTAATGCTTCACATATCAACACAGATCGCCGAACTACGTACATTCCTCATCAACTTGGAACGTGTACGCATGTGTTTGTGCGTAATGATGCAGTCCGCAAGCCACTCACACCTACATACAACGGCCCACACCAAGTTCTACAACGCAATGATAAAACGTACGCTATTCAAATTAATGGAAAATCGAAAAATATCTCCGTGGATCGGTTGAAGCCTGCATTCCTACTGGACACGGAGCCTGACGCCGAGGTCATCCGCAACGCTGCTTACACCACGAGGTCTGGAAGAATTTCAAAACCAACAGTACGCTTTGCTGGGGGGGAGCACTATACCAGCTAACCTGCAAGCAAGCATCAACGACCTCACGCGGAAAGCACGCGTCGAACACTGAGGCGCGCCTGCGCCGGCGGCGCGCTATATTTACGTGTGGCCAACTTCCAACCGAGCGAGTGACGTAGCCAGTAGCAACACCTCAGTTAGAACAGGGGACCTCGCTCGTGATTGGTTCATTTAGATTTTACCTATGTAGTAAGTGAGCAACCTAAACATTAAAATTCTATATATCTATAAGACCATGTAAGACAATAAATATTCTAAAATCCTACTCGTCTTTTACTTACCAACAACACTGGTAAAAATGTATAATTTTAGGATTATTTACGGTCGTTGACACGCACGCACACAGCGACATTGTCGTGCGACACCGCCTACCACATACGCAACGATTCTGTTCTTTGAAAATAGTGCATTCTGAAATACTGACAAACAACAAGAATGTATTAATGTCTAAAAAACAAGAATGTATTAATTACACTGGTCAACACTGGTTTTGCCACACGAACTTTGATAGCTAATTTTGTTTTATCAATCTACCCTCATTATTAAATCACAGTTGCCATATGTCAATTAGCCTCCTATTTGTTGTGATACGGTAATACTCATAACTAGTACTACGGCAGTAAATTAACAGAAACGCTTACAAGTAAATCGTTATAAAAATATTTGTTTGTTCCTGGGCAAAAAAACGTAAAGTATTTACCCCTTGTACAGCCAAATAATGTGCTTCTACCACCATTGCATATCAAATTAGGATTAATAAAAAAATTTGTGAAGGCAATGGATCGCAATGGGAGTGGATTTTTGTATCTAAAAGAAAAATTCCCTAAAATAAGTGATGCAAAGATAAAAGAGGGTATTTTCGTTGGCCCTCAAATTAGGGAGTTAATAAAAGATTCAAGATTTGAAGAAAAATTAAGCGATTTAGAAAAATCAGCATGGAAGTCAAAATGTTGTTGCAAATATTTTGGGTAACCACAAGAGTGACAGCTACAGAGAGTTGGTTAGCGAGCTGTTATTGTCATATCAAGCATTAGGTTGCAACATGTCACTTAAGATTCATTTTTTACACTCGCACCTGGATTTTTTTCCTGACAATTTAGGGGCTGTCAGTGACGAGCACGGCGAGAGGTTCCATCAGGATATTTCTAATATGGAAAAGCGGTACCAGGGCAAATGGAGCCCAAATATGTTAGCAGATTACTGCTGGACAATTAAAAGGGACCAACCAGAAGCTAAATATTCAAGAAAATCTTAGATTTTCTAAGTCATTTATAAAAAAATAAACTTTTGATTTACGAGATCCGTATTTTTTCTTAATATTTTAAATTACTCAATAGAATAAAATCTTTGTCTAGCAAATTTTTTTTAACTGTTTATTTTTTATTACAATCACCAATTAAAGTAAAAAATATCAAAAAAGTCCGTGTGGCACGACAAACTTGAAATTTTGTTGACCAGTGTTATTGAGCATTTTTTTATTGTTTTTATAACAGCCTCTTGAAATTTGACGAGGAAGCAAAACGACACGTTGTATAGAGCTGTGAAATTATATATATACGACGGATAGGAAATTATGTAAAAATAATTTCCTATCCGTCGTATCTGCGACTTTAGCGGCTTTACTCCCATTTTTAAATGAGTTAAAAGAGTATTAACAAATCTCTATACTTCCAAGTCGATTGAGACCATTCGGTCTACATTAGTTGCCCTTTGTACTTGACAAAGAGCAACTACTAGAAATCCAACGACTGACGAAACACGTGGTTTGCCGATGGACATTAAGAACATATTTTTACTGTACCAACCAATTTGAATATGGTTTCCGAACTTCGCGCCGAAGGCTGCGCAATAACATTTTTTAGGAACCAAATGGTGAAACGAGGCGAGTGTGAGTGAGAGAACATGCGCGAAAGTTCATAGTGCCTATGTTAAGACCTGCCAAATTATATCAGCCGTATTGTAAATCACGCTTGTCACAAGGTTTTTCACCAGTGTGTATACGAATATGTGTTGTTAAATTACCCTTAAAACTAAAACTACGTTGACATACATCACACTTATAAGGTTTTTCACTAGTATGTTTACGACTATGTTGTGATAAATGACCCTTTTCTCAAAAACTACGTTGACAAACATCACACTTATAAGGTTTTTCACCAGTGTGTATTATTTTTTTTTTATTTTTTTATTTTATTTATTTATTTGGCTCACCAACAATTGAATACACCGATACAAAGATATGAGATACATGCAATAAACTTATAGACTAGTGTACCAATTTCTTACAGGTAAGCACATCATGCATTATTTATTTGTTGTTTAGTGCCTACTTGTGTACACGGACATGTTGTGATAAATTACCCTTTCCCCTAAAACTACGTTGACAAACATCACATTTATGAGGTTTTTCACTATTGTGTATACGAGTATGTCGTATTAAATTAATCTTACGACTAAAACTACGTTGACATACATCGCACTTATGGGGTTTTTCACCTGTGTGTGTAAGAATATGTTGTGTTAAAGTATCTTTTTTAGTAAAACTACGTTGACATACATCACATTTATAATGTTTTTCACCAGTGTGTATACGAACATGTTGTGATAAATTACTCTTATGACTAAAACTACATTGACATACATCACACTTATGAGGTTTTTCACCTGTGTGTGTACGAATATGTATTTTTAAATGACCCTTTTGCATAAAAATACGTAGACATACATCACACTTATAACGTTTTACACCAGAGTGTATAAGACTATGTTGTGTTAAAGTCTTCCTTCGACTAAAACTACGCTGACATACATCACACTTATGAGGTTTTTCACCAGTGTGTATACGAATATGTTCGGTTAAATATCTCTTTTGACTAAAACTACGTTGACATACATCACATTTGATTTTTTTACCTGGGTGTGTTGTGGGGATGACTTTAAAGTCTGATTTTTCTTTTTTCGTTTGCTCGGCTGTTTTTGCATCTTCTAGTTTTGTTCTTTGTGTGTCTAATTTTGGTTTCTTCGCAACGGTCGCCCCTATGATTATTAATCTGGTCAGTACAAATTTGGAAGAAGATTGACATGCACACGAATCAAAATATAGCGCTTCTCATGATTCACACTAGGACCGAAAAGTATCTCCTTTAAATTGCCACTTTTTCCAGCAATTATTGTTGGAAAAAGTGGTGACTTTTTCCAATAATAATTGCTGGAAAAAGTGGCAATTTAATAGTTGTACGGTTCACGTACAGGCAAATTGCTAACGCGGCGACCTACTTTTCGCTAGTCATTTTATTTACTTCATAATTATGTATAATAGTTTAGTTGACCAATAGCTGCCGTAGCGCTATAACCGCGGATTAGCATACAACGGAACTTTCGTGGAAATTCGTGTACGAATAAACTAAATTATCGTGAAGTCTGTGGTTTTCGTCAACTCACATCCAACAACTCAACTGTAACTAATTGGCTACCTCTGAGCCATACATAAAAGTGGCTTTTCGAGCCGGATATAACAGATGCGTATTATCTCTGTTAACGTTAGTAAATCGGTCTAGCTGGTGTCCCAGAAGAGCGGATCGCGTTAGTGGGGTGCCGACGCACTTAATATCCAAAATTAGCGGAAACTTCGCAACTCTGGTGAACTAGTACCTGCGGTGATACAACTCTACTCCACCAACGGTCATACCAATAACTAATACTCGTAACAATGGTTCAGAGTGTAACGGAACTGTTAAGCCATCAAGAATCTATCTTCAGAGACTTGAAGCTTATTTGCACCAAAGAACTACAAGAAGGACAGTCCCACCAGGAGAAACTTGGCGTACCTGGAGGAGTGTCTTTCTCGGTCGAACAATAACTGGGAGAAGTTTGTTCAGAACCATCAACTACTGGAAGAGTCCAGACTCTCAACGAAAAGCAACAAGATCTGTGTCAACAATACTGCAACTTTAGAGCGTTCGAACGCACTGTGGAGAAGATAAACATAGCATCAGCGGTACCGATGGAAAAATGGGAATTAGATAAAGAATAGATTTATATAGAAAGAAATAGATATTTATAGAATATAATTTTTGGATTAGGATAAATGTATAATTTTAGGATCATTTACTGTACTGACACGCACGCACACAGCAACATAACGATAAATGATTTTATTTGTGTAAGTAGGTTTGTACAAACACTTTTACACGTCAATCATATTTTAAAACTAGATGAGGTCAGCGTTTCCTATCTGACTACTCTGAGAAGAAAGGCCGAAACAAACTCAGAGGTCTCAGTCTCTTTTAAAGTCCAGACATACTCTTGGTCAGATCATGTGAAGGCCATGTGGATTGGTGTCTGAAGTAGTCTTTTGAGGAAAGCACCACACAGATTGAGAGGGCCAGTCCAGTCAGTGCACGCATTTGTCAGTTATAGTGCAGCTCAACTCAGAATTTAAGGAGCTCAACGATTCGACGAACAATACCAAAAAAGGACATTTGGGTAGGCCACATAAATTACTCAAACTGTCAGACCATGATTAGAACTAACTGAGAAAAAATTAAAAACAAAACAAAAAGGAATGACCCAACACAGTCTTCACATTCACAATAATTAAAATAATAAAATACTTTAAAAGTAAATATTCATGTCATTGCATATAAATAAAATTCATTAATGTCAATGTGTATATAAAAACCCGGAAATAATCTTGGTCAGAGCATTTCATTTGAGGACCATGTAGATTTGTCCATGTGTCTGAAATGGTTTTCTGAGGAAAGAACCATTCAGATTTGAGTGGACCTGTCCAGTCAGTGCACGTATTTGTCAGTAACAGTGTAGCTCAACTCACAACTTAAAAGGAGCTCAACGATTCGACGAACAATACCAAAGAAGGGAGATTTGGGTAGGCCGCATAAAGTACTCAAAAACTGCCAGATTATCATTAGAAGTAAATGAGATGAAAAAAAAAAAAGTATATGACCCACATAGTCCTCACATTCATAATTATTAAAATAATAATAATATTATACTTCACAAAGTAAATATTCATGTCAAAGTCATAGTCGTGCGACACCGCCTACCGCATACGCAACGATTCTGTTCTTTGAAAGTGGTGTATTCTAAGATACTGTCAAACTTAAATGTCTAAAAAAACAAGAATGTATTAATTATTGAGCAAGTATCGTAATTTTATTTGATTGTTTTTATAACAGCCTCTTGAAATTTGACGAGGAAGCAAAACGACACGTTTTATAGAGCTGTAAAACTATTTTCCTATCCGTCGTGCCTGCGACTTTAGCGGCTTTACTCCCATTTTTTTTAACCGACTTTCAAAAGGAGGTTCTCAATTTGACAGTATATTTTTTTTTTTTTTGTATGTTTGTTACGCGATTACTCCGCCAATTATGAATTGATTTTAATGATTCTTTTTTGTTTGTTAAATCATACTTCAGAGGTGGTCCCATATATTTTACTAACTTTGCTTGGGTAGTTTTTGAGTTAGCTTCAATAATACGAATTTTTTCCCACTTAGTATGTGGATGATATGATAACTTCCTGTCGCTGTTATTTACATAGCAGGTAGTGGTATTCTAATTTGTGTGAGGTAGGTACCACAACTAAAAAGTGAAAAATAAAACTTTTTACAAAAAAAAAACAACCGAATTAAAAAAAAACACTACAAAGTGAAAAATAACTTTAATTTCTGAAGTCGGTGGCAAAAAACGAAAACACAAAACCCAAGACACCGACTTCCGAAATTAAAGTTATTTTTCACTTTGTAGTGTTTTTTTTTTTTGAAGTCGGTTTGTTTTTTTTTTGTAAAAGTTTTTTAATTAATTACATTAAAGAGTATTTACAAATCTCTATGCTTCCAAGTCGATTGAGACCATTCGGTCTACACCAAGTACAAAGGGCAACTAATAGAAATCCGACGACTGACGAAACACGTGGTTTGCCGAGGGACATTAAGAACATATTTTGACTGTACCTACCAATTCGAATATGGTTTCCGAACTTCGCTCCGAAGGCTGCGCAATAACATTTTTTAGGAAACAAATGGTGACGTGAGGAGAGTGTGAGTGAGAGAACATGCGCGAAAGTTCGTAGTGCCTGTGTTAAGACCTGCCAAGTTATATCAGCCGTATTGTAAATCACGCTTGTCACTAAAACTACGCTGACATAGGTACATCAATTGTAAGGTTTTTCACTAGTGTATACGAATATGTGTTGTTAAATTACCCTTATGACTAAAACTACGTTGACATACATCACAAGGTTAAGGTTTTTCACTAGTATGTTTACGACTATGTTGTGATAAATGACCCTTTTCTCTAAAACCACGTTGACAAACATCACACTTATAAGATTTTTCACCAGTGTGTACACGAACATGTTGTGATAAATTACCCTTTCCTCTAAAACTACGTAGACAAACATCACATTTATGAGGTTTTTCACCATTGTGTATACGAGTATGTCTTGTTAAAGTAATCTTACGACTAAAACTACGTTGACATACATCACACTTATGAGGTTTTTTACCTGTGTGTGTAAGAATATGTTGTTTTAAATAACTCTTTTGACTAAAACTACGTAGACATACATCACATTTATAATGTTTTTCACCAGTGTGTATACGAACATGTTGTGATAAATTACTCTTTTGACTAAAACTACGTTGACATACATCACACTTATGAGGTTTTTCACCTGTGTGTGTACGAATATGTCGTTTTAAATGACTCTTTTGAATAAAAATACGTAGACATACATCACACTTATAATGTTTTTCACCAGAGTGTATATGACTATGTTGTGTTAAAGTCTTCCTTCGACTAAAACTACGCTGACATACATCACACTTATGAGGTTTTTCACCAGTGTGTATACGAATATGTTCTGTTAAATATCTCTTTTGAATAAAACTACGTTGACATACATCACATTTGATTTTTTTACCTGGGTGGGATGTGGGGATGACTTTCAAGTCTGATTTTTCTTTTTTCGTTTGCTTGGCTGTTATTGCATCTTCTAGTTTTGTTCTTTGTGTGTCTAGTTTTGGTCTTTGTGTGTCTAGTTTTGGTTTCTTCGCAACGGCCACCCCTAAGATTATTAATTTGGTCAGTACAATGTTGGAAGAAGATTGACATGCACACGAATCAAAGTATAGCGCTTTGCATGATTCACACTAGGACCGAAAAGTTCCTCCTTTAAATTGCCACTTTTTCCAGCAATTACTGTTGGAAAAAGTGGCAATTTAATAGTTGTACGGTTCACGTATAGGCAAATTGCTAACGCCGCGAACTACTTTTCGCTACTCATTTTATTTAATTCATAATTATGTATAATAGTTTAGTTGACTAATAGTTGCCGTAGAGCTATAACCGCGGATTAGCATCCAACGGAACTTTCGTGGAACTTCGTGTACGAATAAACTAAAATAATTATCGTGAAGTCTGTGGTTTTCGTCAACTCACATCCAACAACTCAACTGTAACTAATTGGCTACCTCTGAGCCATACATAAAAGTGGCCTTTCGAGCCGGATATAACAGATGCGTATTGTCTCTGTTAACGTTAGTGAATCGGTGTAGCTGGTGTCCCAGAAGACCGGATCGTGTTAGTGAGGTGCCGACTAGGGCTTCCAATACCGGGATCCCAGTATTGGCTAATACCGGGATCCCGGTAAATTTTTGACATTTTTCAATACCGGTTTTTAAATGTTCGATACCGGTATTGCTGATTTTATTTTATCACCAGGAGACAATAGGAGTGAAACAATTGATTTTTTTGCACAATATATTTCCAACCAATTTTTTATCTGAGTAATTTTAAAAACTGCGTATTTTAATTATATCGTGGTTTATTTAGACAGTTCATTTCTACTTGCGCTACTAACTGGAGACAGAAATAGAAGCTAAAACTCAAAGAGAAGTTAAGACCCAAGCTTCTTCCAGCACTAATAGAGAGTCTATTGTAGAGTTGAAATGGGCATTTATGTTAGTACTGGAGGTGTCCGAGAGATGTCTAATGACATGGCATATAATTATTTACTTAACATATCACCTACGAGCATAGAGTCAGAGAGAACGTTTTCCTCCGTTACATAATAATATTTATCTACTCTCACAGCGTAATATTCGAATTATGAACTTCAAAACGAGTTTATATTGACATACTTTATAAACAGAATACCGAAATTTAAAAATAGAATCATATTATAACACTTCTCTAACAAAATAATACTATAAAACAATTTTTTTTCTATTACGATACAGCGCTAATCCAAGAAGTTAATTATAACCAAAGAGTTTCCATCCACTTTTGGCGGGGGACAGCAGCACCCGCTGTAGCGCATGTGCGGTGATGTGCTAGTGCAGGCGACATTCATTTGTTTTGTAGTACTTACTGAATTTCGTGGGATTTTTCAAATTTATTCTTGATCTTTAACTTTGATTTTTTATTTAGTACTAGCTGCGCCCCGCGGTTTCACCCGCAAAAGTCTCGATCCCGTGGGAATATCGGGATGAAAAGTATCCATGTCCTTTTCCAGGTCATGGTCTACACATGTGCCAAATTTCATCCAAATCCCTTCTGCCGTTCACGCGTGATGCCGTAACCAAGGGAAATAGGGATTCATTTTTATAAATATAGATTTGTTTCAATCCCAATGTTTGAGAGTAGATAAAGTAGTGTATGAAACTGCACATAACTAGGTATTAAAACATTCGTGTGATACTATTAAAAACCTCGCCTACGGCTCGGTTTTTAAACACACACTCATGTTTTAATACCCCTCATTATGCAACAGTTTCATAAACTACTATTGTGCAATCGTTTAAGAAGCTCGCTCTCAGATAATAGTTTAGATGTTCTTTCCTTCCTTTTTTCTAAAACCCACCCGTGTTCCTTCGGTTGCCCTGTTGCCGGGGGCCACAATGTCCCTTTCAGCCCATATTCGCAGCCCCAGGCATTGGCCCTAGCGGACCCCGTCAATTCTGCTGACATCTCTTTGAGGCGCGCGTGGAATACAACGCGCCGTCGACCCGGGCTTGGTCCTTATCGGACGGCGAGCTACCCATTTCTCACCATCCGCAAGCCTGCGCCTACGGTGGCCGGAAATCGGCTCGCAATTCTCACCCCGGGCGTCTCCTCCTGCGGCGGTTAGGGGCGTGAGGGCGCGAATTTTGCCTCTCCCTCACGCGTTCCGCCTCCTCCTTCGCAGGCATTACCGCTTCGCAGAAGGAGGTGACGGCCTGCCATTTCCTCTCGCTCCGTACCATGGCCTGAACCAGGGCCGGACATGAGAGATCACCGCCGCCGATCGCCTCCACGAGGACACGGCGATGCTCCGCCCAAGCCGGGCAGACCTCCACCGTATGCTCCACCGTGTCCTCCGGGCGATCCACACAATGGTGACACCCGGGTGTTTCCTCCCGCCTTATCCTGAACAAGAATCTCCCGAAGCAGCCATGTCCAGTGAGGACCTGCGTCAGGCGGAAGGTGAGGGCGCCGTGGCGCCTCTCAAGCCACTCCTCAAAGAGGGGTCTTATCGCCGCAATTGTGGCGTGCCCAGCGCTGGGTTGCGACAATCGCACTCTCCATGACGCCATGAGATCCCGCCGGAGCTGTCCGCTGTGCCGCGATTTCTTGCGGCATCGGAGTGGTGCATTCCAAGGACCATGAAAACCCATGGCCTCGGACTTGTGCAGGGCCACCTCGAGTCCCAGCTGCCGGATCCTGTCAACGATTGTCGCAACCCCGCGTGTCGCTAAGTCGGCCGCCGCCTGGTACGACCTCCCCTGCGCCAGGACCAACGTGTCGTCAGCGTAACAAATGACGCTGACGCCGCTAGGGAGGTCGGCGCGCAGCATCCAGTCGTATCCGATTTCCCACAGATGCGTCCCCAGGACCGAACCCTGTAGGACACCGCACGACATCACTTGCCTTGTCCGTCAGATAGGCCTCGACCACACGACAGAGGTAGGTTGGCCGGTGATACCGGAGTGCCTCCCTGATGCAACTCCAGGGCAGGGTGTTGAAGGCATTGGCGATGTCTAGAGACACCACCAAGACGACCCCACCCCGGGCCACAGCATCCCCCGTCGTGAGGGCCCGCACGCGCATGATGGCGTCCACCGTAGAGCGCCCCCTGCGGAAACCGAACTGGCTCTCCGCCAGATCCGGCCCCACCCGCACCAAAATGATGACTACCTACTACAACTTATGAAAAACTAAATATTAATTGTAGAGGCTGAAAACAACATTATAAAAAGAAACACTGCCTTTATGGATGAACAATTCAAAACATTGCGCGGCTACATGAATCAAACTTGCAATGAAATCACAAAAATTGTGAACAAGGCGCAACTGCTATTCACGATGAAAGGCATAAATTCCGCTGCCGTGACGTCAATTCTGATTTTAAGTGATTTAAATCGAATATTGGAAATGCTGATAAATGCTCTCGCCAACATTTCCAAAGGACATTTAGATATATTTCCGGCTAACCAACTGATCGAACAGCTAAACATAATATCCGGAAGGTTGCCACAGGGATTGTCGTTACCGGTAAAGGACATTCAAAGGGATTTGATAAATATCTATGACCTCATCCATGTGAAGGCTCGAATTACAAACAGCTATATGCTATCTGAAATACACATCTCTTTGCTAAGCGATGAAGACTACAAGATATATCGAGTCATACCAATACCGTTCCTTAGACAAGGACATTTAAAACTCGTACAGCCAAGTTCAAGCTTCATCGCAATCAACTTTGTAAAAAACTCTTACATAACAATGGAAGACCAAGACATGCGCCAATGTACTTTATACGGAGAAGACAAATCCATTTGTGTCGCGCGTAATCCTATCTACGACATGCACGATAAAGACGCCACATGTGAGGCCCAAGTCTTTAACCAACAAGAATCTTTATCATGCGTCCTCAATGACGTAACCTGCAAAGAAACCTGGACAAAGCTTCACAAATCGAACATGTGGCTATTTACATTGTGCGGAAAACAGCTGATGCGCGTCATATGTAATGATCAAGTTCCGCCAGCGGTCATTGACGGGACTGGAGTAATTTCCTTGAAATCAAAGTGCTTACTACAGAAAAAGGACGCCACAATATTTACACACAATCAGCTGGGAAGCAATTTTAACATGGAACCAGAGATAGAAATACCAACCATTAATAAAAAAATTAACAACATCTTTGATCTCGGCTGGAAGAATGCAAAATTAAATATAACAGAACAAGAAACGCCAACTGCAGTAGAAATAAGAAAAATTTACCAGCAGTTGGAATTCCAGAAAAACAGAAAAATATTACCGAAGGCGTCTGACATGTCAAGTCACGACATCTATCTCTACTCGGTTACTTCTTTGTGGTTGGGAGGAATCACTGTGCTTGCCCTCTATATTATCCCTCTGTACGGGCTCAGGCTGCACGCTGACGAAGGCCTGCCTACCTACGGCCTGCCGCCGCGCGCCTGTGCTGACAGGCGAACTACCACGTGCTCCCAATGCCTACCGCCAAGAGCACGCGCTGGGGCACTGAATACCAGCAGCCTACGAGGGCCGTCCGACTACTACGGAGCCTGTGCTGAGCAGGCCCCCACACCTACCATGTGCTACCAAGCACGGTACCCTTCCTTTCTATCCTAAGTGTGCGAGTGCTCAGAACTCAGTGTCAGGACCCACGACCTAGCCGTGTACTTTCTACCTACTACTGTGTTGAAAATATATGTATTAACTTGTCTAGCTGTTTTACTATCTACCTCTACTTTCTACCTAACCGTTAACGGCCTGCGCAGCCTATCCTGCGCAGCCCTAGCCGTTACAGTGTCCGTATAAAGGCGTCAAAACACTCTGTCAAAACCAGAGTGACACCTAGAGGAAGGGATAACTTTGGAGGGGATATCGAGCTACAAGAAATACATTCGACAGCAGCGGAGCCCATCTACAGCGAAGCAAGACAGCTGAAGAAAGCATTTCACTTTGACGAATTAAATTGCGTGTATACTTTTACACATTTTGTTTACTATTTAACTTTAATTACTTTACACTTTTCTTATATTATTACTTGCTTTGTAATGGATGCTCATCCCACTTTTCCCTCGGGAGCATGTAGGTACGATTTACGTACAGGCAAATTGCTAACGCCTACTTTTCGCTACTCATTTTATTTACTTCATAATTATGTATAATAGTTTAGTTAACCAATAGCTGCTACTTTCGTGGAACTTCGTGTACGAATAAACAAAATTATTGTGAAATCTGTGGTTTTCGTCAACTCACATCCAACAACTCTACTGTAACTAACTGGCTACCTCTGAGCCATACAGAACGGTCATCCCTAGTCCGAATGAGTAAGAATTATCGAAAAGTACCAAGCTCTACACCCGCCCCTCTAATATCAACATTAACAGATTTTTCGTAGCTTATAATAATGGCATGTGCACCAGGCTAGCATGTCATTGGAAAAATAAGATCAGCAGCATGCCAAAAGAAATTGCGAAATACCTGCAATTGACAAATGCCGAGCTTTACACGGGCCATTGTTTCAGGAGAACATCGGCTACTCTATTGGCGGATTCAGGAGCAGAAATGAACCAGATTAAATGACACGGTGGCTGGAAATCTGATGTAGTAGCAGAGGGCTACATTGAAAATTCCATACAAAATAAGGATAAAATAAGCTGCCGCATTGGTGACAATGGTGCCGATTCTCTTGTTCACAAACTAAACTAAATTTAAGTTCGGTGCATCTTTTTCTTTCTATTTCATTAAGAAAAGGTCCGATGATAAACTTTAGTTTAGTCCTGTCAAATTAATCAGCGTTTGACGTAAATTGGCGTAATTTTAGGCCGCATTCCGAGTTAGGCCTTAATCGCTCACAGCGCTCACATCGATACTTCGCGTTCCTAGTTAAATATCACGATTATGACAGCTCAGAGCTGTCAACAACTCGGAACGCTCGTGAACGCGTTCACACTGCTCACAGTGGTCGCTCATAGTCAAAACTTATAACATAACCCCAAAATTTGCACAAGATGGTTGGATTACAGTATTTCTTTGAGTATACACCACAAATTTCTTCTTCTTCTTTGGTTAGGTGGCAATTGTAGCCAGAAGCACAATTTCGACTCTCAAAACAAAACAGCACAACTGTCATTTTTGACAGCGCTCACGGTGATATTAATTTAGGGCATGGTCGGTGTTATCGCAAGATGGCGCATGTCATGACGTCATCTATGACGATTCACGGGACATCGTTATCGCGATAACGCTAACACGGTACGGGTGTTAGCACGCTCAAATCGATTACAGTGTAAGTCGGAACGCACCCTTGGTTGGCAAGTTTTTAATCACGTATAAACTTGTATGGAGTATGACAGGCGCTGATTAATTTGACAGGACTAAACTAAAATTTTTCTTCTGTCCTTTTCTTAATGAAATAGAAAGAAAAAGATGCACTGAACTTAAATTTAGTTTAGTTTGTGAACAAGGGAATCGGCACCAATATCAAACTAAAAAGACCGTTGATAACTGATCCTTGGACACCTTTGTCACCAGAACTTTCCACATCAAACCACTATTCATCTAGCCCGCTGCCTCAAGCACCACCTTCACCAACTTTCACAATCCAAAATGGTCCTCACCAGACCCAAAATTCTGAAACTTTACTTAACAGTAATACTCAAATAAACTCTACCTCAACTTCAATAAATGTACGAATAAAAACATAAGTTTGTCATTGCACAACTGGTCTAATGTACATATCAAACATTACCTTTAACATTTAATATTGTTTTGTATAGGTCTACTAACTGTTATTGTAATTTTACTTTGATTCTAGTTCTATTGCTTTTTATTGTCTCGTAGATGGTGTGAAAAGTAGAGTATTCTCCTCGGGGATAAAGGTGCCTTCATTTTGGGCGACTTTGAATCCCACGCTGCACTCAGGATTCTTGTCTTAACTTAGAGAGTTAACGCTAGAATCCTTCGTTATTGCTCAGGATTCAATACAGCACCCCCTATATAAGACATTACTTTATCCCCTTAGTGCATAATCTACTTTAACTATGATAGTCCTGTACCCTAATTGCGTAACTTATTTTCGTAAACAATTTTGCCTAATTTGTTTCATTTTGACAGTTTAACAACATTCATTGCGTTATTTACGTTGTTGAGCAGATTTTTTTTTCCAACTTATGAAGCAATGGATTAGCAATCTGTTTCAAATCGAAACAGATTGTGGTTGTGTTGTATTACGCAATTAGGGTACTGGTTTATTATTTGTGACTTGAGTCCTATGAATGGAATTCAACGTTGCACATGTAAGCAGGTATGCAGTTAACGTTACCTTAAGGGTACGCCCTTAAGATACTGCCAACTACTTACAGATATTGTCTATATTTTCCAGTTCTAGTTCTGTAAGTATTTTTTTGTGACTTGAGTCCTATGGATAGAATTCAACATTGCACATGTAAGCAGGTAACGCTAACTACTTCCTATCAGGTGAACCATTGAACTGTTTCCTTACCAATAGATTAACTAAATAATACTTACTTTTTGTCTTTCGGGCGTTTTGTTTCTTCTTGGATACTTCTTGTTCTTCTTCCAATTCAGTTTTAAACTCTATTAAAGGTACATCATCTTCGATATCGGATTCGGAATAGTGTAGCGGTGTATCTGCTACATCTGGACAGATATTGTCTATATTTTCCAGTTCTAGTTCTGTAAGTATACAAAAACAGTCAGGAGTACTATTAATTGATTATTACTACAATATTTTGTTTTAGTTCACAATATAATAGAATAGAATAGAATTTTCTTTATTCGAGTAACCAAGAATCTGTAATATTGTTAGTAAAACTTACGACTATGTTAGTAAGCACAGACACTAAACAAAAACAAGGAAAACAATACAGTAACAGTACAACAATACAATAACAGTAACAATACAACAACAGTTGGTCACTGCTGCGACATCCCATGAGAGAGGGCACAACAGTGACCAACGTATGCACAGTCCAGGCGACTCGCAATCATGCTTAAGACACTGTTGGAGCTGCCCCACACCCTGCGCACCAGGGAAGCGCACCTTTTAGGCATTGTTGCGTAAAAGCAATCTACATGCGCATCTGCGAACATACCCAATGCACTACAGAAACGGGGCAGCCCCACCAGTATCCTAATACCAGCACCAGTATCAGTATAATAAAGATACCAATATTTAAACTTCACACTACCAAAACTTTGAAGTAGTTCAAAATGTTTAAAAATAATTAGATTAATATCTTTATTTCAAGAATTGTCCAAATTGTTTTATTGCTATTATTATTTTTGGTCTTAAAAACATACCATCACTTTGATGTTCCTCCTTTGCCTCAATAATATCATCTGGTCCCTCACAAACAGCTGATAATTCTTCTTTGATAGCAATGCTTTCTGTTTGCACTACATCAACAATACTTATGTTCTCTGTTGGAGATTTAATAAACCCACCAAAATACTCTAAGTGGTCTTGGTTTATTAAAGGATTGGGCTGTAAAAAAATATTTATAGTATTAGGAAAATATTACAGTCACAGTCTCACAAGCAAAAACTTGTTTCACTATACTAAACTCATCAAAAGAGCCCACTAGTTAGAGTAGTTAGGACACTTAAGTAAGTTCAATGTACTCTGGAGTCAGCCATGCTACCAGGCTCACAGACCAATGGACCAATGGTTTGTGTGAACTCCAGACACAATAGGTATGAGATTAAGAGAAATCACTTCCACATTATTCTGAAATTAGAAATTTTAAGTATAAATATCTGTTGAAGAATACCTCACCTCATAATCCTCATTCATCATATGAGCGAACAGCTCTTCGGCTTCCAGACATTTTCTCATTAATTGGCAGCATTTTTCTAGTTTAGCGCAGCAGAAGAAACAAACAAGAATCGGTCTTCTGTCTCCAGTTACAAACTGCAACAAAACTTGTCTTACACTATTTTGTTTATATGAAGATAATACTTCCAAACTTACTCACATGGATTATCTTTAACTTAAGGGTTACACTAGTTGGTCCTTCTTTCACACAAACATAGTATGGTGATTAGTCTGTTTGACGTTATATGTTCAAAATAAAAAATTATGTCAATTTGCCCTGTATGGAAGCAAAATTGGGATAAAACCATTGGTTTGGAAGTTATAAATGTCGAAACTTCTACATTTCAACACCGATTTTAAGTCATCTTTGAGCGTAAATAAATAACGTTACATAGTATGAAAATGGCAAAATAGAAACCGTACAGGGATAGTTAATTTATCGAAAAGTTAAAATCATTTTATTTTGAGTAGATACATCCAGTAGATTTTCCATAATATTTATGCGCCCAAAGGTCGGTCAATGGGTCGTCTTTGGGGCGGCCGTCGTTAAATCTTATTTATCAACTTACTGGAATATCAGTCAACTTCTCATATAGTTCATGGAAGTTCCTGTTGACCACTAGATACATGCGAACATTCTGCACTAAACATATTCTACACATTGCTAGTTTTTCCATCTTTGAACTCAAAACCTCAGACAAAATAAAAAACTCTCAAAACTGTTAATATTTAAAGCCAGAGGCCGATGAAATTAAACATAATTTGAGTTATAACTCAAATTAATTATACGCAAATAAAACTTATAAGTTTTATTTGCGCGTCACACGCTTTTTCACAAAAGTAAAATTGTAGGGAAGAGATGACATTGGTTTTTGACAGATAGGCTGCGTTCAGAAATCAAAAAGGTTTAACACTGCCCCTCGACTCGATTGAAAATCTGTCATAGATTGAAATCGTTACAAAACTATTTACATTAGAAAAACAATATTTACTGAACAATATTTAAGATTTGTTTCATGGTGTGCAGCTTTTCTCCAGACAATGATTTTGTTAATACATCGGCCACATTGTTATGAAAATAACTAAACTAATAACTAACTTTAGAAGAATTAATTTTCTACATAAAATAACTTTAAAAAAATGGTGTTTTATATCAATGTGCTAGGCACGTTTGCTATTTTCAAAGGATTTTGATATTTGAATTGCACCTCTATTATCCATGTGTCTGTACATGTGCCAGCACATCAAGCTACCCGAAACTGTAAAATTTTCCCAATCAACTTTGAACATCAGCGATAAAGTTGAAAATCTATTAAATAAATTTGACAGATTGTAGTAGCCTGATGTGCTGGCGTCTGTACAATACACACAACACATCACTTTTCAGTCCATTCAAATCACTGTATAGTCCTTTTATGTAGAGTAGGTCACATGCACTAGTTGCAGCTGCTACATATTCGGCTTCTACTGTTGACAGAGAAACGCATGCTTGCTTTCTAGAAAACCAGGCAACAGGACAGCCATTGTATAACGTTACAGATCCTGATACACTTTTTCTGTCCGAGTGTGAAACTGCCCAGTCTGCATCAGAGTATGTTTCAATAGACAGCGACTGATCAAGAGTTCTGACCGCCCTAGGCTATTATGAGGACGAGGCCCCGCCAGGTGTGTTACAGACGGCCTAAAAAGTAGTAAGTGAGTAGAGTAGCAGTGTGAAAATTTTAACATGGTTCATACTACCTATAAAAGTTTTCAGATCGATCTGCAAGCGAAACTAACGTTGTCCTTTAATCTGTATGACATTCACAACATGGCAACTGAAGGAACACGGGTGGGTTTTAGTCAGTAAGAGTCTGACACGCCCTCTCGCTCCACCCAGAGCGGGAGAAGGTATTTGACAATTTCGCAACCAAAATTAAAAAAATATGGTTGTACGCAGTATGGCCGCTCGGTAGATAAACCTTCCGCATCCGTGAGTAACTGCCGCGCACTCGATACTGTTGCGTACTGATATAGACTGAGATTTCGAAGCGCGTCATTTGGGCCGTTCTATGAAGATAGAATACTGCAGGTACTTATTTATACTGTGCCCTGGTGCATGCTGTTTGCCGATGATATTGTTCTTATCGGTGACAAGCTTCCGCCAGCGGCTTCGCCCACGTGATGTCTTTTTAAATTACTAGCTTCTGCCATCGTATACAAATTATAGCCTATGTTACTCAGTGGTAACTGATAATATAGCATTCTACTGGTAATATATTTTTCTAAATTGGTCCAGTAGTTTTTTCTATTTAAAATATTAGTTTAGAAGATGAACCTGAGATCCAGAGCAGATTGGAGAAATGGCAACAGAAGTTGGAGAAAGTTGGCTTGAAAGTCAAGTCAAGTAGGTCGTGCGGTGTCCCACAGGGTTCGGTCCTGGGGCCACATCTGATACGACGACCTCGGATACGACAGGGTGCTGCGCGCCGACCTCCCTAGCGGCGTCAGCGTCGTTTGTTACGCTGAGGACACGTTGGTCCTGGCGCAGGGGAGGTCGTACCAGGCGGCGGCCAACTTAGCGACACGCGGGGTTGCGACAATATTGTGGATGGGATCCGGCAGCTGGGACTCGAGGTGGCCCTGCACAAGTCCGAAGCCATGGGTTTTCATGGTCCTCGGAATTCGCCACCATCGGGCTCCCAGGTTACGGCGGGAAGGGTTCACATCGGCGTCGAGTCGACGATGAAGTATCTGGGACTCGTCCTCGACAGTCGGTGGAATTTCGTCGAACATTTCCGACGTTTGGCTCCCAGACTGGAGCGGGCTGGGGCTGCCTTGAAGCGGCTCCTGCCCAATCTAGGGGAACCAAACGCCTCCTGCCAGAGGTTCTATGCGGGAGTCATGCGGTCCATGGCCCTTTACGGGGCACCAGTGTGGGCGCGTTAATTGAGGCTGCGGCCAGCCCGCCGGTTGAACGCGTCCCAGAGGGTCATGGCCATCCGGCTGGCCCGAGGATACCGCACGGTCTCCTGCGAGGCAGCGAGCTTCCTTGCCGGATTACCACCATGGGATCTGGAGGCAAGGTCCTCGCGCACATCTGGGAGTGGCTTGAGAGGCGCCACGGCGCCCTCACCTTCCGCCTGACGCAAGTCTTCACCGGACACGGCTGTTTCGGGAGGTTCCTGTTCAGGATAAGGCAGGAGGAAAAGCCCGGGTGTCACCATTGTGTGGATCGCCGCGAGCGAGAGGAAATAGCAGGCCGTCACCTCCTTTTGCGAAGCGGTAATGCTCGCGAAGGAGGAGGCGGAACGCGTGAGGGAGAGGCAAATTTCGCGCCCTCACGCCCCTACCAACCGCAGGAGGAGACGCCCTGGGCGGGAATCGCGAGCCGATTTCCGGCCACCGTAGGCGCGGGCTTGCGGACGGTGAGCAATGGGTAGCTTGCCGTCCGATAAGGACCAGGCCCGGGTCGACGCGACGGCGCGTTGTGTTCCAGGCGCGCCTCAAAGAGATGTCAGCAGAATTGACGGGGTCCGCTAGGGCCAATGCCTGCCGGGGCTGCGAATAAGTGCCGAAAGGGAAATCCTGGCCCCCAGCAACAGGGCAACCGAAGGAACACGGGTGGGTTTTAGTCAGTAAGAGTCTGACGCGCCCTCCCGCTCCACCCAGAGCAGGCGAAGTTATTTGATAATTTCCCACCCCAAAAAAAAAAGTAGGCCACTAAAATGCACTTTACAACGTCAAAATTTACAAGAAAATATAATTGTTCTAAGCGCCTATCAAAAGGTAGTTTCGTATAGAGAAGAATGGGCAAGGAACTCCATATTACTCTGTTGGGGAATTTTTAAGGTGACTCTTCAAAGAAACTCCAAATATACTGATATTTAGTCAAACTTGTATTGTCTTGGTGAACAAAGATTGAAGAAATAATGAGAAGCAAGTACAGATAACCCTTACATCTAATTTCTAACAAATTAGTACGCAACGTTGGTTTGCTCATCCTAAACGATCAGGCGTTGGCACGAACACAATCTTTTAAATGTTTTACAATATTTTGTATACATTACATAAATATGTGAAGATGATGTACCTAGAATAAAATTACTATACTACAATAGGTACAAAGCACAAAAAATTAAACAATGACATACATTACTTATGTTAATAGATACATGGTTATCTTAACAGTGATATCCTTTTTAGCCACTTTGTTGTTTTGGTTTTGCATAGTAGGTATTTATCTAAGTTATTCGTGTGAGGTCTATAAAAATAGGTGCACAAGATTATAAGACTGAAACAGACTTACAAATTTTACTAAATAAACCTGAGTTTTCTAATAAATAAACATTAAAATCACCGCAAGTGATAGATAATGGACTTGTTCGAATCACAAATTTTGTGTAACACTTCATCCATTACCTTTTCCAAGCAGTCGTACAATCCTGAAGGGGGTCTGTAGTTCTGTACACACTTAATACAATACACTGCTGCAACTCTATTCAGGCTTATTCAATTGTCCGCTCATCAGGTAGGCTCACAATACCCTTACGGTCCTTAAAAAGTTGGAAACTTAATATATTGAAAGAGCCACCATATATGTCGCCGCGGGAGCTTCTATTTGTAAATATTATAACATAATCTTATGCGTAACTATTTATTATAATTGTTATGCACCATAAAGTCGTTGATCCTGCCATCTATGGTTACTGTGGAATACTGTTACAACCGTTTGTATGCATGCTGTGAATGATATCGATTCCTTTGAGACCACAACGCCATCTATTGCTCTCATTGTGAAATCGAACTCAGTGTCGCCGGAGTAAATTATTAAACCAATTCCCATGTCTTAGTTAAAACTATAGTTAAAATTAAAAGGGAACATATTTTATATCCGTGGCTGGCGTGAATATGTTGACATGTCTAAAATGGCAATTTTTCAGGACGGCCATTTTAAAGGTTTGACCTCTTCTGGTAAGTAAATCGGTAAATTAGTTTACAGTATGTGTTTTAGTTGTTTTAGGGGTTAAGTTCATATAACGAAATATCAATGGTCGTTCACAAAACCATCTGAGCTGTCAATTTTTTTCGTATAACTTCCTAATGCGTAGAACGTATTAAGGCAATAAAAAGCCGAGATATCAATGTATTCACGCCAGCCACAGATATAGTCTTTAGGTTTTTAGTCATATTAACAAAATTGCCCATTTGACAGTAAATTTGTTTATGATAAAGCGCTACCTCATGTGACGAAAATGACGCGTGTTGCAAATATTATGATCAATAACTGAATGTTATAATTTAATACGAGAACTAAATAAGTTTAAATAATAGAAAACAAACGATAAAGTAATAAGATAATTTTACACTGCAATTTACTAAAGATTAACTGTTTGATTAAATTCCTTCAATCACATGAACTGTTGCCAAAAAGTGTTGAAAGTAATGAAGCTTCTAATTTAACTTTAATTCTGATAAACCTTTGTATTTGTGAATATTAGCATTGTTTAATTATAAAAGAATTAACTGGTAAGGATTTTAGCATTGTTTGTGAGTTTCATTGACTCACTAAGTAATAAGAGTTTATATTTAACAACACTGGGTTCCACCCGTTTAGAAAAGGGTCGGACAAACAAAGGCGGGTGTGTGAGACCCGGTTTATTACAACAAAAGTAGTGTTAGATAGGACTAAAATTCTGTACCTTCAGTGAAAAGTGATATATCTTGACTTATATCAGTTTTAATATTCTTACACTAAGTTAAACCGTAAAAAAAAAGCAATTTTTTGATCTAATCGGTACCCCTCTAAGATTAAAATTGAGCAAGCTTATTTTGGTTTTAAGTGCTCTAACTAAGCATTTTTTACATTTATTAATGTGTAAAAAAATACATTTGAAGTAATATCAATGTGAACTGAACAAATATTTCAAGTACCTTAATGTATATTAATACAAATGACGTATGTGACTCTTATTACGCGATCTATGTGAATTAGTACAAACTGATATATTTAGGTACACATAATCATCCAACCCCAACCAATAAATATTGTGTAAAATGGTACAAGTAATTTTTAATTAATTTACACATAAAACGACTTTAATATATGTTGTGTTAGGTGATATAACTGGATTTCTTTTTAAATTATAAAAAACTATACAAATTAATCTGTTTCTTCTTACACTAAATCGTGCTCTAAGATATTGTTTACCAATGTCAGTAATCAGTACTCATTTTAGTGAAGTAGACAAAGAGCCAGATTTTTTTTAAACTTTAACATTAATTTTCTCAAAATCTTGATTTTCCAGTTACATCACTGAACGCACAGAATTGTAATTGTCAAACAAGGAAACCCTGTAACATAATGTTTTGATTTAAAAGAGTGTCCGTGGAGTTTCTTGCCCGTTCTTCTCCATAAGAGACTTACTCGTTTTGGAATGGGCGACTAGCGTCACAACTCAAACTGAAAGACTCCTTGCTAAGTGATAAAGTGATAATTCAAAAGTGCCTGTTTATTGTTCTAATTGAAATAAACGCTTCGAGTTTGAGATAACTGTTGTGTGTGATTGAAAACTACCTATAACTACCATTAACGAAGAATTACACCAGAGAGTGGTCAGAAACGGCAAAGGAGGGATTCACCGCCGTGTTATTTATAATATTTACTCTGCAGAACGAACTACTAAAACTGAACATGAACGGCACACCCAATGTTCTGTCATACAAAGAATATCCATTTTGTTACAATTCAGAATTTAGAAGTGCCATTTAAATCTTTTCAAATTAGTCAGTAGTTTTAAAGTTATGCTAAAATGTTATTTGTGTTTATCACATTAGAAAGATTTTTCGCCAGATTGTATTTGAATATGATTTCTTAGATCCACCTTACCCCTAATAGTACGCTGACATAATAGTCAAACTTCAGCAGAGTCTACACGAATATGCTTTAATAAATGATAATTTCGATGAAAACTGCACTGACATAAATCACATTTAAAAGGTTTATCACCAGTGTGTACGTACTACCTATTCGAATATGGTTTATTACAATACGGCCGATATAACTTCGCAGTTCCAAACTCTGCGTCGAAGGCTGCGCAATAACATTTTTTTGGAACCAAATGGTGACATTAAATGAGTGAGAGAACATGCGCGAACGTACACCGAGCCTATGTTCAGACCTGTCAAGTTATATCAGTCGTATTGTAAATCACCCTTGTCACTAAAACTGCGCTGATATAGGTACATCAATTGTAAGGTTTTTCACCAGCGTGTACACGACTATGTAGTGATAGCTGACTCTTTTGAATAAAACTACGTTCACATACATCACACTTATAAGGCTATTCACCAGTGTGTATACGAACATGTTCTGTTAAATTACGCTTATATCTAAAACTATGTGGACATACATCACATTTATAAGGTTTTTCACCGGTGTGTATACGTTTATGTTGTGCTAAATTACCCTTTTGACTAAAACTACGTCGACATTCATCACACTTAAAAGGCTTTTCACCAGGGTGTTTACGAATATGTTCTGTTAAATTACTCTTATATCTAAAACTACGTAGACATACATCACACTTATAAGGCTTTTCACCAGTGTGTATACGAATATGTTCTGTTAAATTACTCTTATATCTAAAACTACGTAGACATACATCACACTTATAAGGTTTTTCACCAGTGTGTGTAAGAATATGTATTTTTAAATAACTCTTATGACTAAAACTATGTAGACATACATCACATTTATAAGGTTTTTCACCAGTGTGTGTATGTTTATGTTGTGTTAAATGACCCTGTTGACTAAAACTACGTTGACATTCATCACACTTATAAGGCTTTTCACCAGTGTGTATACGAATATGTTCTGTTAATTGACACTTTTTAGTAAAACTACGGAGACATACATCACACTTGTTAGGCTTTTCACCAGTGTGTTTTTGAATATGTGTTGTTAGCTGTTCCTTTATGTGAAAACTAAGTGGACATACATCACACTTATAAGGCTTTTCACCAGTGTGTACACGACTATGTATTGTAAGCCGACCCTTTTGAATAAAACTACGTGGACATAAATCACATTTATAAGGTTTTTCACCAGTGTGTACACGACTATGTATTGTTAGCTGACCCTTTTGAATAAAACTACGATGACATACATCACACTTATAAGGTTTTTCACCAGTGTGTATACGAATATGTTTAGTTAAAGTGCTCCTTTCTCTAAAACTACGTTCACATTCATCACACTTATAAGGTTTTTCACCTGTGTGTTTACGAATATGTTCTGTTAATTGACTCTTCTGTCTAAAACTACGTTGACATTCATCACAATTATAAGGCTTTTCACCAGTGTGTATACGAATATGTTTAGTTAAACTGCTCCTGTCTCTAAAACTACGTAGACATACATCACACTTATGAGGTTTTTCACCGATTTGTGTAAAACTATGCTGATCACATTTGTAAGGCTCTTTGAAATAAGTACCGGGTTTCGACGTACGTTTTTGAGTTGTCCGGATAACTTTCGAGTCAGATTTTTCGTTTTTCGAGTGCTCGGCTGTTATTGCATCTTTTAAGTTTGTTCTTCGTGTTTCTAGTTTTGGTTTTTTCGCAACTGTCGCCCCTGTGGTTATAAATCTGGTCAGTACGATGTTGGAAGAAGATTATGTGGAGTGTGTGTGTGGATGTTAGTTCGGAGATTTTACTCGATTAAAAGGAATACAAAAAGTCCTAGAACAAGTGTTCCAAAAATACAGTTTCGAAGATAACATAACACTAGACTCTTGATGTGTGTATCTGTCGTGGCCAGATCTTAGAATTGACCATTTCATGAAGTGTTCGACCATTTCAAGAAATGGTTGCATTTCATGAAATAGAACATCGACCGCTGGTCATATCATGATGAGGTCACGCCAGATCATTGAATACTCAACGTTTGACAATATGAACAGTTAAACGCACGACTACTTCATGATGTGGCCAAACATTAGTCCTTAGTGACCATATCGTAAAACAGATTATACACCGGTGGAGGCGTTAATGTCGCTTTGTTTTTGTTGTGCATCATAGCGGCGGCGGCGGCGGCCGCATAACAATTCAAACAAAGCAGGAGGTGACCACGCAAAAAAAGTCGATGGGCTTTTATTGGATTTTCAAATATGATATTATACACCGTGAAATTTTAATCACAGTTTTGCTAGAACAAACGTTGTTCAGACCATGGTCTGCTACCATTCTAAAGCATCAAAAATATGGTATAAAAACAAACTAAACTAGGCGTTCTCAAATAAGTCTTGGTTACTCAAACGTGTTCAAACATTAACTGTACCATCAAAGTACTCATCGGGCGGTAGCCAGTCTACCGCAATCTCACGCACGTATTGCGTATCGTATCGTTTTTTTGAGAAAATGAGTTCAATTTAGATGCCCTGCTGATAAAAGTAAATTAAACCACGCTGTTAGGAAACTCAAAAAGCTTCTCGACAATGACAGAAATAATAGTGTCCAGGCGTCCCTGAGTGACCTTGATGCTACAGCTGCTACCGACTACTCACTGTGGAAAGCTACCGGCTACCTAAAAAACTAAAGCGGCCTAAAACGGTGTCTCCTCCACTTCGGCAAGCCAACGGGTGCTGGGCTCGAAGTGACAAAGAAAAATGTACAACATTCGCAGAACACTTAAAAGGCGTATTCCAGCCTCACTCCTACGGGAGGCCCCCAGAGCACAAAGAAGAAGTTCTGCGAGAAGTTCTGCTAGATTGTGATTCATCTACAAGCCCCGTCATAACGTTTACGAAGCAAAAACTAAAAAGAGCTATAAATTACTTAAAACCTAAAAAAGCCCCTGGCTATGGTTTGATAACTGGCATGATTCTGCAACAACTTCCAGATTCTGGCTTAACCTTCCTGCTGTCTATATACAATGCCATGTCAAGACGTTCCTTTTTTCCTCCCCAATGGAAAACAGCTAAAATCCTAATGGTTCCTAAACCAGGAAAACTTCTTGATGACCCGAAGTCATACCGGCCTATAAGTCTACTTCCAATAACTTTAAAACATTACGAATCGCTTCTGCTATTACGTTTACTGCCTATAATTAAAGAAAAACATTTAATACCCGACCATCAATTTGGATTCCGGCAGAGACATGGCACAATAGATCAAGTCCACCGGCTTATTAGTAAAATTCACAATACATTTGAGGATAAGAAATATTGTGCTGCTGCATTCCTTGACATCTCTCAAGCGTTTGATAGAGTTTGGCATGAAGGTCTCCTCTATAAAATAAAAACCAGCTTCCCAAACAACATCTTCCTAATCTTGAGGTCATACTTGAAAGATAGATATTTCTTTGTGCAGAGCGGCGAAGCTTCATCAAAACTATGCTCTATTACTGCTGGAGTACACCTTGTACACCTTGACAGACGTCTTACTTGGAAAAAACACATTTTCACAAAACGGAAGCAACTTGGACTGACACTAAGAAAGTTCTACTGGATAATTGGTCGAAAGTCACAATTACACCTGGAAAATAAAACACTCTTATACAAAGCTATAATCAAGCCTATATGGACCTATGGCATTCAGCTATGGGGAACAGCATCACACTCTAACATAGAGATCATCCAGCGATTTCAGAACAAGCTTCTAAGAACAATCACAAACGCCCCATGGTTTGTACCAAATGAAGCTCTACACCATGATCTGAAAATACCGACAGTCCAAGAGGAAATAAAAAGCCGTATAAAGAAAGAATAACTCACCACCCAAATGTCCTGGCAAACCACCTAATGGATAAAAAAGGAATACGCAGGCAAAATTCCACAGGATTTAATTGGACAAAATTAGCTGTTGCTTCATGAATACTAGGATGCGTCATAGGACGCATACCAAGCAAGACAATAATAGCTCGTCATAAAAATTACTGAATGTCCTATTATAGTGACAGATTGTAAGAAAATGGAGACAAAAAAAAAAAAACTACAGTAATACTCAAATAAACTCTACCTCAACTTCAATAAATGTACGAATAAAAACATAAGTTTGTCATTGCACAACTGGTCTAATGTACATATCAAACATTACCTTTAACATTTAATATTGTTTTGTATAGGTCTACTAACTGTTATTGTAATTTTACTTTGATTCTAGTTCTATTGCTTTTTATTGTCTCGTAGATGGTGAGAAAAGTTGAGTATTCTACTCGGGGATAAAGGTCCCTTCATCTTGGGCGACCTTGAATCCCACGCTGCACTCAGGTTTTAGTCTTAACTCCCTCACTTTGCAAAGTCAAATAATTTATTTCAATTAGGCACAAAAAGGCACTTTTGAATGTCAAAAACAAAAAATAGAATTGATTCTAGTCGCCCCTTCCAAAAGGTAGTTAACTCTTAACTTAGAGAGTTAACGCTAGAATCCTTCGTTATTGCTCAGGATTCAATACAGCACCCCCTATATAAGACATTACTTTATCCCCTTAGTGCATAATCTACTTTTAACTATAACAGTCCTGGTTTATTATTTGTGACTTGAGTCCCATGAATAGAATTCAACATTGCACATGTAAGCAGGTACGCAGTTAACGTTACCTTAAGGGTACGCCCTTAAGATAATGCCAACTACTTACAGATATTGTCTATATTTTCCAGTTCTAGTTCTGTAAGTATTTTTTTGTGACTTGAGTCCTATGGATAGAATTCAACATTGCACATGTAAGCAGGTAACGCTAACTACTTCCTATCAGGTGAACCATTGAACTGTTTCCTTACCTATAGATTAACTAAATAATACTTACTTTTTGTCTTTCTGGCGTTTTGTTTCTTCTTGGATACTTCTTGTTCTTCTTCCAATTCAGTTTTAAACTCTATTAAAGGTATATCATCTTCGATATCGGATTCGGAATAGTGTAGCGGTATATCTGCTACATCTGGACAGATATTGTCTATATTTTCCAGTTCTAGTTCTGTAAGTATACAAAAACAGTCAGGAGTACTATTAATTGTTTATTATTAATATATTTTGTTTTAGTTCACAATATAATAAAGATACCTGTGAGCGTTGTGAGGCTCACACTCAGTGTGCTGGATTGGAGGATACTGCTGTGTGGATTCTTGAATAAAACTCATTAACTTAAAGAACGTTGTTTTACTTGTTTCACCAATTGTTCGAAAATTACAGCCAGTACAATTTACTTAATACACCTTATAGTTGTAGTAAATTACATAAGCGCAAGTAGCGGCGGTGACGTCCCGCATGTTAAATTACATTTTCCAATAAAATCAGTTTTCATGAATTGGCGGTCGGACTCAACTCCAGGTCCACCAATCAGAGAGAGGCAGAGGCGTCTCGGAAACGGACAGGTTTCGACATGTTCAAACCTGTATCGACTTGACCTGGGGTTGCGTCCGACCATAACAAATGTTTCATATAAGACAAACTTATAGCTAGATAATCACTTATTGGTATGTATCACTATTCACTCGGTATTTAACACACTATTTACATTTTTCTTTGAGTTCATTATGGTGCGAGTGGGCGTTCTGCACAATACCAATATTTAAACTTCACACAACCAAAACTTTGAAGTAGTTCAAAATGTTTAAAAATAATTAGATTAATATATTTATTTCAAGAATTGTCGAAATTGTTTTATTGCTATTATTATTTTTGGTCTTAAAAACATACCATCACTTTGATGTTCCTCCTTTGCCTCAATAATATCATCTAGTCCCTCACAAACAGCTGGTAATTCTTCTTTGATAGCAATGCTTTCTGTTTGCACTACATCAACAATACTTATGTTCTCTGTTGGTGATTTAATAAACCCACCAAAATACTCTAAGTGGTCTTGGTTTATTAAAGGATTGGGCTGTAAAAAAATATTTATAGTATTAGGAAAAAAATACAGTCACAGTCCCACAAGCAAAAACTTGTTTCACTTTACTAAACTCACTCAAAAGAGCCCACTAGTTAGGACACTTAAGTAAGTCCAATGTACTCTGGAGTCAGCCATAATACCAGGCTCACAGACCAATGGTATGGTTGGTGTGAAGTCCAGACACAATAGGTATGAGATTAAGAGAAATCACTTCCACATTATTCTGAAATTAGAAATTTTAAGAATAAATGTCTGTTAAAGAATACCTCACCTCAAAATCCTCATTCATCATATGAGCGAACAGCTCTTCGGCTTCCAGACATTTTCTCATTAATTGGCAGCATTTTTCTAGTTTAGCGCAGCAGAAGAAACAAACAAGAATCGGTCTTCTGTCTCCAGTTACAAACTGCAACAAAACTTATCTTACACTATTTTGTTTATATGAAGATAATACTTCCAAACTTACTCACATGGATTATCTTTAACTTAAGGGTTACACTAGTTGGTCCTTCTTTCACACAAATGTAGTATGGTGATTAGTCTGTTTGACGTCATATGTTCAAAATAAAAAATGATGTCAATTTGCCTTGTCATTAACTAGCCCTGGGAAGCAAAATTGGGATAAAAACATTGGTTTGGAAGTTATAAATGTCGAAACTTCCACATTTCAACACTGATTTTAAGTCATCTTTGGGCGTAAATAAATAACGTTACATAGTATGAAAATGGCAAAATAGAAACCGTACCGAAACCGTACCGAAAAGTTAAAATCATTTTATTTTGAGTAGATACATCCAGTAGATTTTCCATAATATTTATGCGCCCAAAGGTCGGTCAACGGGTCGTCTTTGGGGCGGCCGTCGTTAAATCTTATTTATCAACTTACTGGAATATCAGTCAACTTCTCATAAAGTTCATGGAAGTTCCTGTTGACCACTAGATACATGCGAACATTCTGCACTAAACATATTCTACACATTGCCAGTTTTTCCATCTTTGAACTCAAAACCTCAGACAAAATAAAAAACTCTCAAAACTGTTAATATTTAAAGCCAGAGGCCGATGAAATTAAACATAATTTGAGTTTTAGTTTTATTTGCGCGTCACACGCTTTTTCACAAAAGTAAAATTGTAGGGAAGAGATGACATTGGTTTTTGACAGATAGGCTGCGTTCAGAAATCAAAAAGGTTTAACACTGCCCCTCGACTCGATTGAAAATCTGTCATAGATTGAAATCGTTACAAAACTATTTACATTAGAAAAACAATATTTACTGAACAATATTTAAGATTTGTTTCATGGTGTGCAGCTTTTCACCAGACAATGATTTTGTTAATACATCTGCCACATTGTTATGAGGATAGACATATTCAACTTTATAGACATATTCAATTAATTTTCTACATAAAATATCTTTAAAAAAATGGTGTTTTATATAAATGTGCTAGGCACGTTTGCTATTTTCAAAGGATTTTGATATTTGAATTTCACCTCTATTATCCATGTACAGACGCCAGCACATCAAGCTACCCGAAACTGTAAAATTTTCCCAATCAACTTTGAACATCAGCGATAAAGTTGAAAATCTATTATATAAATTTGACAGATTGTAGTAGCCTGATGTGCTGGCGTCTGTACAATACACACAACACATCACTTTTCAGTCCATTCAAACCACTGTATAGTCCTTTTATGTAGAGTAGGTCACATGCACTAGTTGCAGCTGCTACATAATTCGGCTTCTACTGTTGACAGAGAAACGCATGCTTGCTTTCTAGAAAACCAGGCAACAGAACAGCCATTGTATAACGTTACAGATCCTGATACACTTTTTCTGTCCGAGTGTGAACCTGCCCAGTCTGCATCAGAGTCAGGCGCGGTCCGAGGGGGGGGGGGGTCCTGGGGGTCATGACCCCCCCCAAAATCTTTCACGCTGTCGAGAGCCTGAATGATTTACTTAAATTACTAACTTTTAAAACTGTACTACAGCCACGGGTTACCGTGGCTCAAGTACGTGCAGTTACGATAGGCATATTTTCCAAAAACATTAAGAAAATAGGCAGTCGTGGGGACTGCCGATAGAAGTAAAAACTTAAAACTATGAAATAACAGTGTTTTCTTAAAATTTTCCAATTAATTGTTAGACCAAAAATTTAAATACAAAATTTCAATGTTCGGTCCTACAATTAATTGAAATTAATATTATTAATTAACATTAGTCTGGTTTTCACATTTATCGGCACTCCCGAGCAACAACAAGCGCAACACGTCATACTCATAGGTGCTGTGCTGTTAACAATAGCATATCGGTGATGCGAACCTACTTATAAGATTTTCACCCAAAATCGCCCAATGCGCCTGAAGAAGTTTTCACTTCAAAAAGTCACTTATAAAAATAGAGTATCTTGGATGCAAGAGCGAGCGACGCAAACTCGGTTTGGGCACCCCGCTCGTATGTAAGGTTTGAAAGTCTAAGGTTAAGGCCATCAGATTCCAAAACCTAAACTGCTGTAAAACTGTTCAGTTTAAGCTTTTCTTCATAACTCGACAAAGTTAGTTCTATTTCTGTATAATGTCAAAAGAAAACAGCTTTTCTGGTTGGAGTGCAAAATTTTCAGGCTCGCTTCGCTCGCTCTTGCCTTCTACATTCTCTTAATTCTTGAGCTTTTCTTTATAAGTCGATAAAGCAACTAACTCCTAGCTCTATTGGAATGATCAAAAGAAAATCTAACCTATCCGTGTGTGCAAAATTTTCGAGCTCGCTCCGCTCGCTCTTGCATTCTGCATTCAGTTCAAAAAAGTTCTTATGATTGAAAATATCAAACAAAACCGTACCTATCCAAGGCGGGTTGTTCGCGCGCTCTTCTCATAATCTACTGTTCTAATACCAACTATCTATCAAAAAGTGCTGCGACTACTACCAATTTGCCCGCAAGTACACCCCCCCCGCCGCATGTAAAAGATGCGTCCCAGAATAGCATAACTAATGGTCGGTCTAGTGGTCGCAAGCGCTATTCGCGTGCTCTTTTGGGAGGTACCTCCCTGAAACTTCCTTGGTGGTACCCATGGGAACCCCCCCTAAAATTTTGGGCTGCGACCGCGCCTGATCAGAGTATGTTTCTATAGACAGCGACTGATCAAGAGTTCTGACCGCCCTAGGCTATTATGAGGACGCGCCCCCGCCAGGTGTGTTACAGACGGCCTAAAAAGTAGTGAGTGAGTAGAGTAGTAGTGTGAAAATTTTAACATGGTTCATACTACCTATAAAAGTTTTCAGATCGATCTGCAAGCGAAACTAACGTTGTCCTTTAATCTGTATGACATTCACAACATGGCAACTGAAGGAACACGGGTGGGTTTTAGTCAGTAAGAGTCTGACACGCCCTCTCGCTCCACCCAGAGCGGGAGAAGGTATTTGATAATTTCGCACCCAAAATTAAAAAAAATATGGTTGTACGCAGTATGGCCGCTCGGTAGATAAACCTTCCGCATCCGTGAGTAACTGCCGCGCACTCGATACTGTTGCGTACTGATATAGACTGAGATTTCGAAGCGCGTCATTTGGGCCGTTCTATGAAGATAGAATACTGCAGGTACTTATTTATACTGTGCCCTGGTGCATGCTGTTTGCCGATGATATTGTTCTTATCGGTGACAAGCATCCGCCAGCGGCTTCGCCCACGTGATGTCTTTTTAAATTACTAGCTTCTGCCATCGTATACAAATTATAGCCTATGTTACTCAGTGGTAACTGATAATATAGCATTCTACTGGTAATATATATTTTTTAAATTGGTCCAGTAGTTTTTTTTTTTTAAATATTAGTTTAGAAGATGAACCTGAGATCCAGAGCAGATTGGAGAAATGGCAACAGAAGTTGGAGAAAGTTGGCTTGAAAGTCAAGTCAAGTAGGTCGTGCGGTGTCCCACAGGGTTCGGTCCTGGGGCCACATCTGATACGACGACCTCGGATACGACAGGGTGCTGCGCGCCAACCTCCCTAGCGGCGTCAGCGTCGTTTGTTACGCTGACGACACGTTGGTCCTGGCGCAGGGGAGGTCGTACCAGGCGGCGGCCAACTTAGCGACACGCGGGGTTGCGACAATATTGTGGATAGGATCCGGCAGCTGGGACTCGAGGTGGCCCTGCACAAGTCCGAAGCCATGGGTTTTCATGGTCCTCGGAATTCGCCACCATCGGGCTCCCAGGTTACGGCGGGAAGGGTTCACATCGGCGTCGAGTCGACGATGAAGTATCTGGGACTCGTCCTCGACAGTCGGTGGAATTTCGTCGAACATTTCCGACGTTTGGCTCCCAGACTGGAGCGAGCTGGGGCTGCCTTCAAGCGGCTCCTGCCCAATCTAGGGGAACCAAACGCCTCCTGCCAGAGGCTCTATGCGGGAGTCATGCGGTCCATGGCCCTTTACGGGGCACCAGTGTGGGCGCGTTAATTGAGGCTGCGGCCAGCCCGCCGGTTGAACGCGTCCCAGAGGGTCACGGCCATCCGGCTGGCCCGAGGATACCGCACGGTCTCCTGCGAGGCAGCGAGCCTCCTTGCCGGATTACCACCATGGGATCTGGAGGCAAAGGTCCTCGCGCACATCTGGGAGTGGCTTGAGAGGCGCCACGGCGTCCTCACCTTCCGCCTGACGCAAGTCTTCACCGGACACGGCTGTTTCGGGAGGTTCCTGTTCAGGATAAGGCAGGAGGAAAAGCCCGGGTGGTGTATAGCCAGTGGGTGACCTTGGGGCTAATCCCCCAATTCCTGCCAAGCAGTCGCTTGCACTGCCACAGGGATATACTGGCTTTTGTAGTGATATAGTTCGTGTGTTTTGCCCAGTTTAGTTGTTTGTCCAAAAATATGCCATTTGGTTTCAGTCGAGAGACTTAGGGTTGTTCCAAAGAATCGTGGTAGTTGTAGTGTCGCTAATTTTCTCTTTTTTGTGAAGAGAATCAGTTCGGTTTTTGTGGGGTTCACTGAGAGTTGGTGCTTGTCGCACCATTCCTCTACTATCTTTAGGGCTTGACGCATGAGGTTGCATAGGGTATTTTCGTGGGTCCCGTTTATTATTATAGTTATGTCATCGGCGTAGCCTACGGTGAAATAACCTTTGTCATTGAGTGTTTTGATGAGGCCACAGTCATCCGACCACTTATTACATACGGCTCACTGGTCTGGTGGCCCAGGACAGACTTGAGTACAGCCCAAAGAGATCTCGAAAAACTGCAGCGGTTTGCTTGTGTTGCAATCACTAGCAGTATGAGAACCACACCCACTGCCGCCCTACAGGCAATGCTTGGACTGCCACCTCTGCACCTAATTGTGCGGGAGGAGGCGGCCCTGGCCGCCTTTAGACTCCATTTATCAGGAACCTTAAGCAAAGACTCCAGAGTTAAGCACACGCGTATAAAGGAAGATGCGATCAAGCGACAGCCGATGATGGCATCACCCTGCGACAAAGCCCCGAAATCACACCACTTTCAAAAGCACTACAACATAATACTTACAGAAGAACAGTGTGACTACTCAGGCCCGGAAGAGCTGAGAGTATATACCGACGGGTCGAAGACCGACTCGGTACTGGAGTCGGAGTCTTCTCACACGACCTCAACATAAATATATCCCGTCCGCTGGGTATGTTCAACACCGTCTATCAGGCGGAGTGTGTGGGCATCATACAAGCGGTCCACGCCATAGAAGCCAGGAAAGTTACTGACACCCACGTTCGTATACTCTCCGACAGCGCTTCTGTTCTCCAATCCTTACGGAAAAAATATATTACCTCGAACTTAATACTAGAATGTCATAATGCACTGGAGCAGGTAACTGTTTCTAGCCGCAACACTGTGACACTGCAATGGATAAAAGGACACAGCGGGTCGCTAGGTAACGATGCAGCTGATGAACTCGCTAGAAGAGGATCTAGCATGGCAGTCTGTGGACCCGAGCCTATCGTACCAATCCCCTACAACCAAATACGCAGGTGGCTACAGGAGTACACCCACACACAAGCGGAGTACTGGTGGACCTCAACACCGGGATGCAGGCAGTCCAAGGAAGCCATGCCATCTTTGGATAACAAGCTAACCAGGCGTATTTTACGCCTGGACAGGAACGGCTTGCGTCTGGTGACGGGGACCATCACGGGACACTGCTCGCTAAACAAACACTTCCACACAATAGGCATAACGGACAGTCCTCTGTGCAGGGCGTGCATGGAGGCTGAGGAAACCGTCGCGCATGTGCTCTTTGAATGCACAGGCGTCACCCAGATTAGAACAGAAACCCTCGGGTCACCCAGATCTTTTGCAGATGTTCTGAACAGACCAGGAGTTTTAATTAACTTCTGGAGGGAGGTGGGCTGGTTGGAATAACCACCAAACGGCCGCCATGGCCCACGTACAATGGTCCACCTTATGGACTAAGTGCGGAAACCAAAACCCCATAACATAGAAAGCCCGGGTGTCACCATTGTGTGGATCGCCGCGAGCGAGAGGAAATGGCAGGCCGTCACCTCCTTTTGCGAAGCGGTAATGCTCGCGAAGGAGGAGGCGGAACGCGTGAGGGAGAGGCAAATTTCGCGCCCTCACGCCCCTACCAACCGCAGGAGGAGACGCCCTGGGCGGGAATCGCGAGCCGATTTCCGGCCACCGTAGGCGCGGGCTTGCGGACGGTGAGCAATGGGTAGCTTGCCGTCCGATAAGGACCAGGCCCGGGTCGACGCGACGGCGCGTTGTGATCCACACCCGCCTCAAAGAGATGTCAGCAGAATTGACGGGGTCCGCTAGGGCCAATGCCTGCCGGGGCTGCGAATAATTGCCGAAAGGGAAATCGTGGCCCCCGGCAACAGGGCAACCAAAGGAACACGGGTGGGTTTTAAGTCAGTAAGAGTCTGACACGCCCTCCCGCTCCACCCAGAGCAGGCGAAGTAATTTGATAATTTCCCACCCCAAAAAAAAAAGTAGGCCACTAAAATGCACTTTACAACGTCAAAATTTACAAGAAAATATAATTGTTCTAAGCGCCTATCAAAAGGTAGTTTCGTATAGAGAAGAATGGGCAAGGAACTCCATATTACTCTGTTGGGGAATTTTTAAGGCGACTCTTCAATGAAACTCCAAATATACTGATATTTAGTCAAACTTGTATTGTCTTGATGAACACAGATTGAAGAAATAATGAGAAGCAAGTACAGATAACCCTTACATCTAATTTCTAACAAATTAGTACGCAACGTTGGTTTGCTCATCCTAAACGAGCAGGCGTTGGCACGAACATACTCTTTTCAAATGTTTTACAATATTTTGTGTATTTTGTGTGCCAGCACTTCAAGCTACTACAATCTGTCAAATTTATTTAATAGATTTTCAACTTTATCGCTGAAGTATAAGGTTCAAAGTTGATTGGGAACATTTTACAGTTTCGGGTAGCTTGATGTGCTGGCGTCTGTACATTACATAAATATGTGAAGACGATGTACAGACGCCAGCACGTCAGGCTACTACAATCTGTCTAATTTATTTAATAGATTTTCAACATAATCCCTGAACATTAAGGTTCAAAGTTGATTGGGAAAATTTGACAGTTTCGGGTAGCTTGATGTGCTGGCGTCTGTACCTAGAATAAAATTACTATACTACAATAGGTACAAAGCATAAAAAATTTAACAATGACATACATTACTTATGTTAATAGATACATGGTTATCTTAACAGTGATATCCTTTTTAGCCACTTTGTTGTTTTGGTTTTGCATAGTAGGTACCTAATCCTTTGTGGTTTGATATAGCATTGTCAGTATAAATATTATCTAAGTTATTCGTGTGGTGTGTATAAAAATAGGTGCACAAGGTTATAGGACTGAAACAGACTTTCAATTTTACTAAATAAACCTGAGTTTTCTAATAAATAAACATTAAAATCACCGCAAGTGATTGATAATGGACTTGTTCGAATCACAAATGTTGTGTAACACTTCATCCATTACCTTTTCCAAGCAGTCATACAATCTTGAAGGGGGTCTGTAGTTCTGTACACTTTTAATACAATACACTGCTCCAATTCTATTCAGGCTTATTCAACTGTCCGCTCATCAGGTAGGCTCACAATATCCTTACGGTTCTTAAAATGTTGGTAACTTACTATAATGAATAAGCCACCATGTATAACATTTACTCTGCAGAACGAACTACCAACCTGTTGATTACTAAAACTGAACATGAACTGCACACCAAATGTTCTGTCAGACAAAGAATACACATATTGTTTGTATGACAAAATTAATAATATTCAGAATTTAGAAGTGGGATTAAATCTTTTAAAAGTAGTCGGTAGTTCTAAAGTTATGCTAAAATGTTACTTGTGTTTATCAAATTTGAAAGGTTTTTCGCCAGATTGTATTTGAATATGATTTCTTAGATCCACCTTACCCCTAATAGTATGCTGACATAATAGACAAACTTCACCAGTGTGTACACGAATATGTTTTTATAAATGATCATTTCGACGAAAACTACACTGACAATAAAAAGGTTTATCACCAGTGTGTACCTACCTGTACGAATATGGTTTGTTACAATATGGCCGATATAACTTCGCAGTTCCGAACTTCGCACCGATGGCTGCTCAAATTTTTTAGGAACCAAATGGTGACATTAGGAGAGTGAGTAAGAGAACATGCGCGAACATACGCCGAGCCTATGTTCAGATCTGTCAAGTTATATCGGCCGTATTGTAAATCACCCTTGTCACTAATATTACGCTGACATAGGTACATCAATTGTAAGTTTTTTCACCAGTGTGTACACGACTATGAAGTGTTAGCTGACCCTTTTGAATAAAACTACGTAGACAAACATCACACTTATAAGGTTTTTCACCCGTATGTTTATGAAGATGTGCTTTTAAATTACTCTTAAGACTAAAACTACGTAGACATACATCACACTTATAAGGTCTTTCACCAGTGTGTGTAAGAATATGTAGTTTTAAATGACTTTTTTGACTAAAACTACGTAGACATACATCACATTTATAAGGTTTTTCACCAGTGTGTATACGAACATGTTGTGTTAAATGACCCTGTTGAATAAAACTACGTTGACATTCATCACACTTATAAGGCTTTTCACCAGTGTGTATACGAATATGTTCTGTTAATTGACGCTTTTTAGTAAAACTACGGAGACATACATCACACTTGTTAGGCTTTTCACCAGTGTGTTTTTGAATATGTGTTGTTAAATTACCCTTAAAACTAAAACTACGTTGACATACATCACACTTATAAGGTTTTTCACTAGTATGTTTACGACTATGTTGTGATAAATGACCCTTTTCTCTAAAACTACGTTGACAAACATCACACTTATAAGGTTTTTCACCAGTGTGTACACGAACATGTTGTAATAAATTACCCTTTCCTCTAAAACTACGTTGACAAACATCACATTTATGAGGTTTTTCACTATTGTGTATACGAGTATGTCGTATTAAATTAATCTTACGACTAAAACTACGTTGACATACATCGCACTTATGGGGTTTTTCACCTGTGTGTGTAAGAATATGTTGTGTTAAAGTATCTTTTTTAGTAAAACTACGTTGACATACATCACATTTATAATGTTTTTCACCAGTGTGTATACGAACATGTTGTGATAAATTACTCTTTTGACTAAAACTACATTGACATACATCACACTTATGAGGTTTTTCACCTGTGTGTGTACGAATATGTAGTTTTAAATGACCCTTTTGAATAAAAATACGTAGACATACATCACACTTATAATGTTTTTCACCAGAGTGTATAAGATTATGTTGTGTTAAAGTCTTCCTTCGACTAAAACTACGCTGACATACATCACACTTATGAGGTTTTTCACCAGTGTGTATACGAATATGTTCTGTTAAATATCTCTTTTGACTAAAACTACGTTGACATACATCACATTTGATTTTTTTACCTGGGTGTGTTGTGGGGATGACTTTAAAGTCTGATTTTTCTTTTTTCGTTTGCTCGGCTGTTTTTGCATCTTCTAGTTTTGTTCTTTGTGTGTCTAATTTTGGTTTCTTCGCAACGGTCGCCCCTATGATTATTAATCTGGTCAGTACAAATTTGGAAGAAGATTGACATGCACACGAATCAAAATATAGCGCTTCTCATGATTCACACTAGGACCGAAAAGTACCTCCTTTAATTTGCCACTTTTTCCAGCAATTATTGTTGGAAAAAGTGGTGACTTTTTCCAATAATAATTGCTGGAAAAAGTGGCAATTTAATAGTTGTACGGTTCACGTACAGGCAAATTGCTAACGCGGCGACCTACTTTTCGCTAGTCATTTTATTTAATTCATAATTATGTATAATAGTTTAGTTGACCAATAGCTGCCGTAGCGCTATTAGCATACAACGGAACTTTCGTGGAAATTCGTGTACGAATAAACTAAATTATCGTGAAGTCTGTGGTTTTCGTCAACTCACATCCAACAACTCAACTGTAACTAATTGGCTACCTCTGAGCCATACATAAAAGTGGCTTTTCGAGCCGGATATAACAGATGTTAACGTTAGTAAATCGGTCTAGCTGGTGTCCCAGAAGAGCGGATCGCGTTAGTGGGGTGCACACGCACTTAATATCCAAAATTAGCGGAAACTTCGCAACTCTGGTGAACTAGTACCTGCGGTGATACAACTCTACTCCACCAACGGTCATACCAATAACTAATACTCGTAACAATGGTTCAGAGTGTATCGGAACTGTTAAGCCATCAAGAATCTATCTTCAGAGACTTGAAGCTTATTTGCACCAAAGAACTACAAGAAGGACAGTCCCACCAGGAGAAACTTGGCGTACCTGGAGGAGCGTCTTTCTCGGCCGAACAATAACTGGGAGAAGTTTGTTCAGAACCATCAACTACTGGAAGAGTTCAGACTCTCAACGAAAAGCAACAAGATCTGTGTCAACAATACTGCAACTTTAGAGCGTTCGAACGCACTGTGGAGAAGATAAATATAGCATCAGCGGTACCGATGGAAAAATGGGAATTAGATAAAGAATAGATTTATATAGAAAGAAATAGATATTTATAGAATATAATTTTTGGATTAGGATAAATGTATAATTTTAGGATTATTTACTGTACTGACACGCACGCACACAGCAACATAACGATAAATGATTTTATTTGTGTAAGTAGGTTTGTACAAACACTTTTACACGTCAATCATATTTTAAAACTAGATGAGGTCGGCGTTTCCTATCTGACTACTCTGAGAAGAAAGGCCGAAACAAAATCAGAGGTCTCAGTCTCTTTTAAAGTCCAGACATACTCTTGGTCAGATAATGTGAAGGCCATGTGGATGGGTGTCTGAAGTGGTCTTTTGAGGAAAGCACCACACAGATTGAGAGGGCCAGTCCAGTCAGTGCACGCATTTGTCAGTTATAGTGCAGCTCAACTCAGAATTTAAGGAGCTCAACGATTCGACGAACAATACCAAAAAAGGACATTTGGGTAGGCCACATAAATTACTCAAACTGTCAGACCATGATTAGAACTAACTGAGAAAAAATTAAAAACAAAACAAAAAGGAATGACCCAACACAGTCTTCACATTCACAATAATTAAAATAATAAAATACTTTAAAAGTAAATATTCATGTCATTGCATATAAATAAAATTCATTAATGTCAATGTGTATATAAAAACCCGGAAATAATCTTGGTCAGAGCATTTCATTTGAGGACCATGTAGATTTGTGTCTGAAATGGTTTTCTGAGGAAAGAACCATTCAGATTTGAGTGGACCTGTCCAGTCAGTGCACGTATTTGTCAGTAACAGTGTAGCTCAACTCACAACTTAAAAGGAGCTCAACGATTCGACGAACAATACCAAAGAAGGGACATTTGGGTAGGCCGCATAAAGTACTCAAAAACTGCCAGATTATCATTAGAAGTAAATGAGATGAAAAAAAAAAAAGTATATGACCCACATAGTCCTCACATTCATAATTATTAAAATAATAATAATATTATACTTCACAAAGTAAATATTCATGTCAAAGTCATAGTCGTGCGACACCGCCTACCGCATACGCAACGATTCTGTTCTTTGAAAGTGGTGTATTCTAAGATACTGTCAAACAATGTCTAAAAAAACAAAATGTTTTAATTATTGAATAGGTATCGTAATTTTATTTGATTGTTTTTATAACAGCCTCTTGAAATTTGACGAGGAAGCAAAACGACACGTTTTATAGAGCTGTAAAACTATTTTCCTATCCGTCGTGCCTGCAACTTTAGCGGCTTTACTCCCATTTTTTTAACCGACTTTCAAAAGGAGGTTCTCAATTTGACAGTTTATATATATTTTTTTTGTATGTTTGTTACGCGATTACTCCGCCAATTATGAATTGATTTTAATGATTCTTTTTTTGTTTGTTAGATCATACTTCAGAGGTGGTCCCATATATTTTACTAACTTTGCTTGGGTAGTTTTTGAGCTAGCTTCAATAATACGAATTTTTTCCCACTAAGTATGTGGATGATATGATAACTTCCTGTTACTGTTATTTACATAGCAGGTAGTGGTATTCTAATTTGTGTGGGGTAGGTACCACAACTAAAAAGTGAAAAATAAAACTTTTTACAAAAAAAAAACCGAATTAAAAAAAAAACACTACAAAGTGAAATATAACTTTAATTTCGGAAGTCGGTGAAAAAGTCTTAAAAAAGTTTAGTCTTTTTAAAAGTTTTTTTAATTAATTACATTAAGTTAAAAGAGTATTTACAAATCTCTATACTTCCAAGTCGATTGAGACCATTCGGTCTACACCAAGTACAAAGGGCAACTAATAGAAATCCGACGACTGACGAAACACGTGGTTTGCCGAGGGACATTAAGAACATATTTTGACTGTACCTACCAATTCGAATATGGTTTCCGAACTTCGCTCCGAAGGCTGCGCAATAACATTTTTTAGGAAACAAATGGTGACGTGAGGAGAGTGTGAGTGAGAGAACATGCGCGAAAGTTCGTAGTGCCTGTGTTAAGACCTGCCAAGTTATATCAGCCGTATTGTAAATCACGCTTGTCACTAAAACTACGCTGACATAGGTACATCAATTGTAAGGTTTTTCACTAGTGTATACGAATATGTGTTGTTAAATTACCCTTATGACTAAAACTACGTTGACATACATCACAAGGTTAAGGTTTTTCACTAGTATGTTTACGACTATGTTGTGATAAATGACCCTTTTCTCTAAAACCACGTTGACAAACATCACACTTATAAGATTTTTCACCAGTGTGTACACGAACATGTTGTGATAAATTACCCTTTCCTCTAAAACTACGTAGACAAACATCACATTTATGAGGTTTTTCACCATTGTGTATACGAGTATGTCTTGTTAAAGTAATCTTACGACTAAAACTACGTTGACATACATCACACTTATGAGGTTTTTTACCTGTGTGTGTAAGAATATGTTGTTTTAAATAACTCTTTTGACTAAAACTACGTAGACATACATCACATTTATAATGTTTTTCACCAGTGTGTATACGAACATGTTGTGATAAATTACTCTTTTGACTAAAACTACGTTGACATACATCACACTTATGAGGTTTTTCACCTGTGTGTGTACGAATATGTCGTTTTAAATGACTCTTTTGAATAAAAATACGTAGACATACATCACACTTATAATGTTTTTCACCAGAGTGTATATGACTATGTTGTGTTAAAGTCTTCCTTCGACTAAAACTACGCTGACATACATCACACTTATGAGGTTTTTCACCAGTGTGTATACGAATATGTTCTGTTAAATATCTCTTTTGACTAAAACTACGTTGACATACATCACATTTGATTTTTTTACCTGGGTGGGATGTGGGGATGACTTTCAAGTCTGATTTTTCTTTTTTCGTTTGCTTGGCTGTTATTGCATCTTCTAGTTTTGTTCTTTGTGTGTCTAGTTTTGGTCTTTGTGTGTCTAGTTTTGGTTTCTTCGCAACGGCCACCCCTAAGATTATTAATTTGGTCAGTACAATGTTGGAAGAAGATTGACATGCACACGAATCAAAGTATAGCGCTTTGCATGATTCACACTAGGACCGAAAAGTTCCTCCTTTAAATTGCCACTTTTTCCAGCAATTACTGTTGGAAAAAGTGGCAATTTAATAGTTGTACGGTTCACGTATAGGCAAATTGCTAACGCCGCGAACTACTTTTCGCTACTCATTTTATTTAATTCATAATTATGTATAATAGTTTAGTTGACTAATAGTTGCCGTAGAGCTATAACCGCGGATTAGCATCCAACGGAACTTTCGTGGAACTTCGTGTACGAATAAACTAAAATAATTATCGTGAAGTCTGTGGTTTTCGTCAACTCACATCCAACAACTCAACTGTAACTAATTGGCTACCTCTGAGCCATACATAAAAGTGGCCTTTCGAGCCGGATATAACAGATGCGTATTGTCTCTGTTAACGTTAGTGAATCGGTGTAGCTGGTGTCCCAGAAGACCGGATCGTGTTAGTGAGGTGCCGACTAGGGCATCCAATACCGGGATCCCAGTTTTGGCTAATACCGGGATCCCGGTCAATTTTTGACATTTTTCAATACCGGTTTTCAAATGTTCGATACCGGTATTGCTGATTTTATTTTATCACCAGGAGACAATAGGAGTGAAACAATTGATTTTTTTGCACAATATATTTCCAACAAATTTTTTATCTGAGTAATTTTAAAAACTGCGTATTTTAATTATATCGTGGTTTATTTAGACAGTTCATTTCTACTTGCGCTACTAACTGGAGACAGAAATAGAAGCTAAAACTCAAAGAGAAGTTAAGACCCAAGCTTCTTCCAGCACTAATAGAGAGTCTATTGTAGAGTTGAAATGGGCATTTATGTTAGTACTGGAGGTGTCCGAGAGATGTCTAATGACATGGCATATAATTATTTACTTAACATATCACCTACGAGCATAGAGTCAGAGAGAACGTTTTCCTCCGTTACATAATAATATTTATCTACTCTCACAGCGTAATATTCGAATTATGAACTTCAAAACGAGTTTATATTGATATACTTTATAAACAGAATACCGAAATTTAAAAATAGAATCATATTATAACACTTCTCTAACAAAATAATACTATAAAACAATTTTTTTTCTATTACGATACAGCGCTAATCCAAGAAGTTAATTATAACCAAAGAGTTTCCATCCACTTTTGGCGGGGGACAGCAGCACCCGCTGTAGCGCATGTGCGGTGATGTGCTAGTGCAGGCGACATTCATTTGTTTTGTAGTACTTACTGAATTTCGTGGGATTTTTCAAATTTATTCTTGATCTTTAACTTTGATTTTTTATTTAGTACTAGCTGCGCCCCGCGGTTTCACCCGCAAAAGTCTCGATCCCGTGGGAATATCGGGATGAAAAGTATCCATGTCCTTTTCCAGGTCATGGTCTACACATGTGCCAAATTTCATCCAAATCCCTTCTGCCGTTCACGCGTGATGCCGTAACCAAGGGAAATGGGATTCATTTTTATAAATATAGATTTGTTTCAATCCCAATGTTTGAGAGAAGATAAAGTAGTGTATGAAACTGCACATAACTAGGTATTAAAACATTCGTGTGATACACGGACACACATGATAGACACACATGTTTTAATACCCCTCATTATGCAACAGTTTCATAAACTACTATTGTGCAATCGTTTAAGAAGCTCGCTCTCAGATAATAGTTTAGATGTTCTTTCCTTCCTTTTTTCTAAAACCCACCCGTGTTCCTTCGGTTGCCCTGTTGCCGGGGGCCACAATGTCCCTTTCAGCCCATATTCGCAGCCCCAGGCATTGGCCCTAGCGGACCCCGTCAATTCTGCTGACATCTCTTTGAGGCGCGCGTGGAATACAACGCGCCGTCGACCCGGGCTTGGTCCTTATCGGACGGCGAGCTACCCATTGCTTACCATCCGCAAGCCTGCGCCTACGGTGGCCGGAAATCGGCTCGCAATTCCCACCCCGGGCGTCTCCTCCTGCGGCGGTTAGGGGCGTGAGGGCGCGAATTTTGCCTCTCCCTCACGCGTTCCGCCTCCTCCTTCGCAGGCATTACCGCTTCGCAGAAGGAGGTGACGGCCTGCCATTTCCTCTCGCTCCGTACCATGGCCTGAACCAGGGCCGGACATGAGAGATCACCGCCGCCGATCGCCTCCACGAGGACACGGCGATGCTCCGCCCAAGCCGGGCAGACCTCCACCGTATGCTCCACCGTGTCCTCCGGGCGATCCACACAATGGTGACACCCGGGCGTTTCCTCCCGCCTTATCCTGAACAAGAATCTCCCGAAGCAGCCATGTCCAGTGAGGACCTGCGTCAGGCGGAAGGTGAGGGCGCCGTGGCGCCTCTCAAGCCACTCCTCAAAGAGGGGTCTTATCGCCGCAATTGTGGCGTGCCCAGCGCTGGGTTGCGACAATCGCACTCTCCATGACGCCATGAGATCCCGCCGGAGCTGTCCGCTGTGCCGCGATTTCTTGCGGCATCGGAGTGGTGCATTCCGAGGACCATGAAAACCCATGGCCTCGGACTTGTGCAGGGCCACCTCGAGTCCCAGCTGCCGGATCCTGTCAACGATTGTCGCAACCCCGCGTGTCGCTAAGTCGGCCGCCGCCTGGTACGACCTCCCCTGCGCCAGGACCAACGTGTCGTCAGCGTAACAAATGACGCTGACGCCGCTAGGGAGGTCGGCGCGCAGCATCCAGTCGTATCCGATTTCCCACAGATGCGTCCCCAGGACCGAACCCTGTAGGACACCGCACGACATCACTTGCCGGTTCCACTCTCCCCGGTGACCGGGGTAGATGACGGCCTTGTCCGTCAGATAGGCCTCGACCACACGACAGAGGTAGGTTGGCCGGTGATACCGGAGTGCCTCCCTGATGCAACTCCAGGGCAGGGTGTTGAAGGCATTGGCGATGTCTAGAGACACCACCAAGACGACCCCACCCCGGGCCACAGCATCCCCCGTCGTGAGGGCCCGCACGCGCATGATGGCGTCCACCGTAGAGCGCCCCCTGCGGAAACCGAACTGGCTCTCCGCCAGATCCGGCCCCACCCGCACCAAAATGATGACTACCTACTACAACTTATGAAAAACCAAATATTAATTGTAGAGGCTGAAAACAGCATTATAAAAAGAAACACTGCCTTTATGGATGAACAATTCAAAACATTGCGCGGCTACATGAATCAAACTTGCAATGAAATCACAAAAATTGTGAACAAGGCGCAACTGCTATTCACGATGAAAGGCATAAATTCCGCTGCCGTGACGTCAATTCTGATTTTAAGTAATTTAAATCGAATATTGGAAATGCTGATAAATGCTCTCGCCAACATTTCCAAAGGACATTTAGATATATTTCCGGCTAACCAACTGATCGAACAGCTAAACATAATATCCGGAAGGTTGCCACAGGGATTGTCGTTACCGGTAAAGGACATTCAAAGGGATTTGATAAATATCTATGACCTCATCCATGTGAAGGCTCGAATTACAAACAGCTATATGCTATCTGAAATACACATCTCTTTGCTAAGCGATGAAGACTACAAGATATATCGAGTCATACCAATACCGTTCCTTAGACAAGGACATTTAAAACTCGTACAGCCAAGTTCAAGCTTCATCGCAATCAACTTTGTAAAAAACTCTTACATAACAATGGAAGACCAAGACATGCGCCAATGTACTTTATACGGAGAAGACAAATCCATTTGTGTCGCGCGTAATCCTATCTACGACATGCACGATAAAGACGCCACATGTGAGGCCCAAGTCTTTAACCAACAAGAATCTTTATCATGCGTCCTCAATGACGTAACCTGCAAAGAAACCTGGACAAAGCTTCACAAATCGAACATGTGGCTATTTACATTGTGCGGAAAACAGCTGATGCGCGTCATATGTAATGATCAAGTTCCGCCAGCGGTCATTGACGGGACTGGAGTAATTTCCTTGAAATCAAAGTGCTTACTACAGAAAAAGGACGCCACAATATTTACACACAATCAGCTGGGAAGCAATTTTAACATGGAACCAGAGATAGAAATACCAACCATTAATAAAAAAATTAACAACATCTTTGATCTCGGCTGGAAGAATGCAAAATTAAATATAACAGAACAAGAAACGCCAACTGCAGTAGAAATAAGAAAAATTTACCAGCAGTTGGAATTCCAGAAAAACAGAAAAATATTACCGAAGGCGTCTGACATGTCAAGTCACGACATCTATCTCTACTCGGTTACTTCTTTGTGGTTGGGAGGAATCACTGTGCTTGCCCTCTATATTATCCCTCTGTACGGGCTCAGGCTGCACGCTGACGAAGGCCTGCCTACCTACGGCCTGCCGCCGCGCGCCTGTGCTGACAGGCGAACTACCACGTGCTCCCAATGCCTACCGCCAAGAGCACGCGCTGGAGCACTGAATACCAGCAGCCTACGAGGGCCGTCCGACTACTACGGAGCCTGTGCTGAGCAGGCCCCCACACCTACCATGTGCTACCAAGCACGGTACCCTTCCTTTCTATCCTAAGTGTGCGAGTGCTCAGAACTCAGTGTCAGGACCTAGCCGTGTACTTTCTACCTACTACTGTGTTGAAAATATATGTATTAACTTGTCTAGCTGTTTTACTATCTACCTCTACTTTCTACCTAACCATTAACGGCCTGCGCAGCCTATCCTGCGCAGCCCTAGCCGTTACAGTGTCCGTATAAAGGCGTCGAAACACTCTGTCAAAACCAGAGTGACACCTAGAGGAAGGGATAACTTTGGAGGGGATATCGAGCTACAAGAAATACATTCGACAGCAGCGGAGCCCATCTACAGCGAAGCAAGACAGCTGAAGAAAGCATTTCACTTTGACGAATTAAATTGCGTGTATACTTATACTTTTACACATTTACTATTGTTTACTATTTAACTTTAATTATTTACTTTAAACTTTTCTTATATTATTACTTGCTTTGTAATGGATGCTCATCCCACTTTTCCCTCGGGAGCATGTACGATTTACGTACAGGCAAATTGCTAACGCCTACTTTTCGCTACTCATTTTATTTACTTCATAATTATGTATAATAGTTTAGTTAACCAATAGCTGTGCTACTTTCGTGGAACTTCGTGTACGAATAAACTAAATTATTGTGAAATGTGTGGTTTTCGTCAACTCACGTCCAACAACTCTACTGTAACTAACTGGCTACCTCTGAGCCATACAGAACGGTCATCCCTAGTCCGAATGAGTAAGAATTATCGAAAAGTACCAAGCTCTACGCCCGCCCCTCTAATATCAACATTAACAGATTTTTCGTAGCTTATAATAATGGCATGTGCACCAGGCTAGCATGTCATTGGAAAAATAAGATCAGCAGCATGCCAAAAGAAATTGCGAAATACCTGCAATTGACAAATGCCGAGCTAAAGCTCGGCATTTGTCAATTGCAGGTATTACATAAACACGGGCCATTGTTTCAGGAGAACATCGGCTACTCTATTGGCGGATTCAGGAGCAGAAATGAACCAGATTAAATGACACGGTGGCTGGAAATCTGATGTAGTAGCAGAGGGCTACATTGAAAATTCCATACAAAATAAGGATAAAATAAGCTACCGCATTGGTGACAATGGTGCCGATTCTCTTGTTCACAAACTAAACTAAATTTAAGTTCAGTGCATCTTTTTCTTTCTATTTCATTAAGAAAAGGTCCGATGATAAACTTTAGTTTAGTCCTGTCAAATTAATCAGCGTTTGACGTAAATTGGCGTAATTTTAGGCCGCATTCCGAGTTAGGCCTTAATCGCTCACAGCGCTCACATCGATACTTCGCGTTCCTAGTTAAATATCACGATTATGACAGCTCAGAGCTGTCAACAACTCGGAACGCTCGTGAACGCGTTCACACTGCTCACAGTGGTCGCTCATAGTCAAAACTTATAACATAACCCCAAAATTTGCACAAGATGGTTGGATTACAGTATTTCTTTGAGTATACACCACAAATTTCTTCTTCTTCTTTGGTTAGGTGGCAATTGTAGCCAGAAGCACAATTTCGACTCTCAAAACAAAACAGCACAACTGTCATTTTTGACAGCGCTCACGGTGATATTAATTTAGGGCATGGTCGGTGTTATCGCAAGATGGCGCATGTCATGACGTCATCTATGACGATTCACGGGACATCGTTATCGCGATAACGCTAACACGGTACGGGTGTTAGCACGCTCAAATCGATTACAGTGTAAGTCGGAACGCACCCTTAGTAGGCAAGTTTTTAATCACGTCTAAACTTGTATGGAGTATGACAGGCGCTGATTAATTTGACAGGACTAAACTAAAATTTTTCTTCTGTCCTTTTCTTAATGAAATAGAAAGAAAAAGATGCACTGAACTTAAATTTAGTTTAGTTTGTGAACAAGGGAATCGGCACCAATATCAAACTAAAAAGACCGTTGATAACTGATCCTTGGACACCTTTGTCACCAGAACTTTCCACATCAAACCACTATTCATCTAGCCCGCTGCCTCAAGCACCACCTTCACCAACTTTCACAATCCAAAATGGTCCTCACCAGACCCAAAATTCTGAAACTTTACTTAACAGTAATACTCAAATAAACTCTACCTCAACTTCAATAAATGTACGAATAAAAACATAAGTTTGTCATTGCACAACTGGTCTAATGTACATATCAAACATTACCTTTAACATTTAATATTGTTTTGTATAGGTCTACTAACTGTTATTGTAATTTTACTTTGATTCTAGTTCTATTGCTTTTTATTGTCTCGTAGATGGTGTGAAAAGTAGAGTATTCTCCTCGGGGATAAAGGTGCCTTCATTTTGGGCGACTTTGAATCCCACGCTGCACTCAGGATTCTTGTCTTAACTTAGAGAGTTAACGCTAGAATCCTTCGTTATTGCTCAGGATTCAATACAGCACCCCCTATATAAGACATTACTTTATCCCCTTAGTGCATAATCTACTTTAACTATGATAGTCCTGTACCCTAATTGCGTAACTTATTTTCGTAAACAATTTTGCCTAATTTGTTTCATTTTGACAGTTTAACAACATTCATTGCGTTATTTACGTTGTTGAGCAGATTTTTTTTTCCAACTTATGAAGCAATGGATTAGCAATCTGTTTCAAATCGAAACAGATTGTGGTTGTGTTGTATTACGCAATTAGGGTACTGGTTTATTATTTGTAACTTGAGTCCTATGAATGGAATTCAACGTTGCACATGTAAGCAGGTATGCAGTTAACGTTACCTTAAGGGTACGCCCTTAAGATACTGCCAACTACTTACAGATATTGTCTATATTTTCCAGTTCTAGTTCTGTAAGTATTTTTTTGTGACTTGAGTCCTATGGATAGAATTCAACATTGCACATGTAAGCAGGTAACGCTAACTACTTCCTATCAGGTGAACCATTGAACTGTTTCCTTACCAATAGATTAACTAAATAATACTTACTTTTTGTCTTTCGGGCGTTTTGTTTCTTCTTGGATACTTCTTGTTCTTCTTCCAATTCAGTTTTAAACTCTATTAAAGGTACATCATCTTCGATATCGGATTCGGAATAGTGTAGCGGTGTATCTGCTACATCTGGACAGATATTGTCTATATTTTCCAGTTCTAGTTCTGTAAGTATACAAAAACAGTCAGGAGTACTATTAATTGATTATTACTACAATATTTTGTTTTAGTTCACAATATAATAGAATAGAATAGAATTTTCTTTATTCGAGTAACCAAGAATCTGTAATATTGTTAGTAAAACTTACGACTATGTTAGTAAGCACAGACACTAAACAAAAACAAGGAAAACAATACAGTAACAGTACAACAATACAATAACAGTAACAATACAACAACAGTTGGTCACTGCTGCGACATCCCATGAGAGAGGGCACAACAGTGACCAACGTATGCACAGTCCAGGCGACTCGCAATCATGCTTAAGACACTGTTGGAGCTGCCCCACACCCTGCGCACCAGGGAAGCGCACCTTTTAGGCATTGTTGCGTAAAAGCAATCTACATGCGCATCTGCGAACATACCCAATGCACTACAGAAACGGGGCAGCCCCACCAGTATCCTAATACCAGCACCAGTATCAGTATAATAAAGATACCAATATTTAAACTTCACACTACCAAAACTTTGAAGTAGTTCAAAATGTTTAAAAATAATTAGATTAATATCTTTATTTCAAGAATTGTCCAAATTGTTTTATTGCTATTATTATTTTTGGTCTTAAAAACATACCATCACTTTGATGTTCCTCCTTTGCCTCAATAATATCATCTGGTCCCTCACAAACAGCTGATAATTCTTCTTTGATAGCAATGCTTTCTGTTTGCACTACATCAACAATACTTATGTTCTCTGTTGGAGATTTAATAAACCCACCAAAATACTCTAAGTGGTCTTGGTTTATTAAAGGATTGGGCTGTAAAAAAATATTTATAGTATTAGGAAAATATTACAGTCACAGTCTCACAAGCAAAAACTTGTTTCACTATACTAAACTCATCAAAAGAGCCCACTAGTTAGAGTAGTTAGGACACTTAAGTAAGTTCAATGTACTCTGGAGTCAGCCATGCTACCAGGCTCACAGACCAATGGACCAATGGTTTGTGTGAACTCCAGACACAATAGGTATGAGATTAAGAGAAATCACTTCCACATTATTCTGAAATTAGAAATTTTAAGTATAAATATCTGTTGAAGAATACCTCACCTCATAATCCTCATTCATCATATGAGCGAACAGCTCTTCGGCTTCCAGACATTTTCTCATTAATTGGCAGCATTTTTCTAGTTTAGCGCAGCAGAAGAAACAAACAAGAATCGGTCTTCTGTCTCCAGTTACAAACTGCAACAAAACTTGTCTTACACTATTTTGTTTATATGAAGATAATACTTCCAAACTTACTCACATGGATTATCTTTAACTTAAGGGTTACACTAGTTGGTCCTTCTTTCACACAAACATAGTATGGTGATTAGTCTGTTTGACGTTATATGTTCAAAATAAAAAATTATGTCAATTTGCCCTGTATGGAAGCAAAATTGGGATAAAACCATTGGTTTGGAAGTTATAAATGTCGAAACTTCTACATTTCAACACCGATTTTAAGTCATCTTTGAGCGTAAATAAATAACGTTACATAGTATGAAAATGGCAAAATAGAAACCGTACAGGGATAGTTAATTTATCGAAAAGTTAAAATCATTTTATTTTGAGTAGATACATCCAGTAGATTTTCCATAATATTTATGCGCCCAAAGGTCGGTCAATGGGTCGTCTTTGGGGCGGCCGTCGTTAAATCTTATTTATCAACTTACTGGAATATCAGTCAACTTCTCATATAGTTCATGGAAGTTCCTGTTGACCACTAGATACATGCGAACATTCTGCACTAAACATATTCTACACATTGCTAGTTTTTCCATCTTTGAACTCAAAACCTCAGACAAAATAAAAAACTCTCAAAACTGTTAATATTTAAAGCCAGAGGCCGATGAAATTAAACATAATTTGAGTTATAACTCAAATTAATTATACGCAAATAAAACTTATAAGTTTTATTTGCGCGTCACACGCTTTTTCACAAAAGTAAAATTGTAGGGAAGAGATGACATTGGTTTTTGACAGATAGGCTGCGTTCAGAAATCAAAAAGGTTTAACACTGCCCCTCGACTCGATTGAAAATCTGTCATAGATTGAAATCGTTACAAAACTATTGATAGGTACATTAGAAAAACAATATTTACTGAACAATATTTAAGATTTGTTTCATGGTGTGCAGCTTTTCTCCAGACAATGATTTTGTTAATACATCGGCCACATTGTTATGAAAATAACTAAACTAATAACTAACTTTAGAAGAATTAATTTTCTACATAAAATAACTTTAAAAAAATGGTGTTTTATATCAATGTGCTAGGCACGTTTGCTATTTTCAAAGGATTTTGATATTTGAATTGCACCTCTATTATCCATGTGTCTGTACATGTGCCAGCACATCAAGCTACCCGAAACTGTAAAATTTTCCCAATCAACTTTGAACATCAGCGATAAAGTTGAAAATCTATTAAATAAATTTGACAGATTGTAGTAGCCTGATGTGCTGGCGTCTGTACAATACACACAACACATCACTTTTCAGTCCATTCAAATCACTGTATAGTCCTTTTATGTAGAGTAGGTCACATGCACTAGTTGCAGCTGCTACATATTCGGCTTCTACTGTTGACAGAGAAACGCATGCTTGCTTTCTAGAAAACCAGGCAACAGGACAGCCATTGTATAACGTTACAGATCCTGATACACTTTTTCTGTCCGAGTGTGAAACTGCCCAGTCTGCATCAGAGTATGTTTCAATAGACAGCGACTGATCAAGAGTTCTGACCGCCCTAGGCTATTATGAGGACGAGGCCCCGCCAGGTGTGTTACAGACGGCCTAAAAAGTAGTAAGTGAGTAGAGTAGCAGTGTGAAAATTTTAACATGGTTCATACTACCTATAAAAGTTTTCAGATCGATCTGCAAGCGAAACTAACGTTGTCCTTTAATCTGTATGACATTCACAACATGGCAACTGAAGGAACACGGGTGGGTTTTAGTCAGTAAGAGTCTGACACGCCCTCTCGCTCCACCCAGAGCGGGAGAAGGTATTTGACAATTTCGCAACCAAAATTAAAAAAATATGGTTGTACGCAGTATGGCCGCTCGGTAGATAAACCTTCCGCATCCGTGAGTAACTGCCGCGCACTCGATACTGTTGCGTACTGATATAGACTGAGATTTCGAAGCGCGTCATTTGGGCCGTTCTATGAAGATAGAATACTGCAGGTACTTATTTATACTGTGCCCTGGTGCATGCTGTTTGCCGATGATATTGTTCTTATCGGTGACAAGCTTCCGCCAGCGGCTTCGCCCACGTGATGTCTTTTTAAATTACTAGCTTCTGCCATCGTATACAAATTATAGCCTATGTTACTCAGTGGTAACTGATAATATAGCATTCTACTGGTAATATATTTTTCTAAATTGGTCCAGTAGTTTTTTCTATTTAAAATATTAGTTTAGAAGATGAACCTGAGATCCAGAGCAGATTGGAGAAATGGCAACAGAAGTTGGAGAAAGTTGGCTTGAAAGTCAAGTCAAGTAGGTCGTGCGGTGTCCCACAGGGTTCGGTCCTGGGGCCACATCTGATACGACGACCTCGGATACGACAGGGTGCTGCGCGCCGACCTCCCTAGCGGCGTCAGCGTCGTTTGTTACGCTGAGGACACGTTGGTCCTGGCGCAGGGGAGGTCGTACCAGGCGGCGGCCAACTTAGCGACACGCGGGGTTGCGACAATATTGTGGATGGGATCCGGCAGCTGGGACTCGAGGTGGCCCTGCACAAGTCCGAAGCCATGGGTTTTCATGGTCCTCGGAATTCGCCACCATCGGGCTCCCAGGTTACGGCGGGAAGGGTTCACATCGGCGTCGAGTCGACGATGAAGTATCTGGGACTCGTCCTCGACAGTCGGTGGAATTTCGTCGAACATTTCCGACGTTTGGCTCCCAGACTGGAGCGGGCTGGGGCTGCCTTGAAGCGGCTCCTGCCCAATCTAGGGGAACCAAACGCCTCCTGCCAGAGGTTCTATGCGGGAGTCATGCGGTCCATGGCCCTTTACGGGGCACCAGTGTGGGCGCGTTAATTGAGGCTGCGGCCAGCCCGCCGGTTGAACGCGTCCCAGAGGGTCATGGCCATCCGGCTGGCCCGAGGATACCGCACGGTCTCCTGCGAGGCAGCGAGCTTCCTTGCCGGATTACCACCATGGGATCTGGAGGCAAGGTCCTCGCGCACATCTGGGAGTGGCTTGAGAGGCGCCACGGCGCCCTCACCTTCCGCCTGACGCAAGTCTTCACCGGACACGGCTGTTTCGGGAGGTTCCTGTTCAGGATAAGGCAGGAGGAAAAGCCCGGGTGTCACCATTGTGTGGATCGCCGCGAGCGAGAGGAAATAGCAGGCCGTCACCTCCTTTTGCGAAGCGGTAATGCTCGCGAAGGAGGAGGCGGAACGCGTGAGGGAGAGGCAAATTTCGCGCCCTCACGCCCCTACCAACCGCAGGAGGAGACGCCCTGGGCGGGAATCGCGAGCCGATTTCCGGCCACCGTAGGCGCGGGCTTGCGGACGGTGAGCAATGGGTAGCTTGCCGTCCGATAAGGACCAGGCCCGGGTCGACGCGACGGCGCGTTGTGTTCCAGGCGCGCCTCAAAGAGATGTCAGCAGAATTGACGGGGTCCGCTAGGGCCAATGCCTGCCGGGGCTGCGAATAAGTGCCGAAAGGGAAATCCTGGCCCCCAGCAACAGGGCAACCGAAGGAACACGGGTGGGTTTTAGTCAGTAAGAGTCTGACGCGCCCTCCCGCTCCACCCAGAGCAGGCGAAGTTATTTGATAATTTCCCACCCCAAAAAAAAAAGTAGGCCACTAAAATGCACTTTACAACGTCAAAATTTACAAGAAAATATAATTGTTCTAAGCGCCTATCAAAAGGTAGTTTCGTATAGAGAAGAATGGGCAAGGAACTCCATATTACTCTGTTGGGGAATTTTTAAGGTGACTCTTCAAAGAAACTCCAAATATACTGATATTTAGTCAAACTTGTATTGTCTTGGTGAACAAAGATTGAAGAAATAATGAGAAGCAAGTACAGATAACCCTTACATCTAATTTCTAACAAATTAGTACGCAACGTTGGTTTGCTCATCCTAAACGATCAGGCGTTGGCACGAACACAATCTTTTAAATGTTTTACAATATTTTGTATACATTACATAAATATGTGAAGATGATGTACCTAGAATAAAATTACTATACTACAATAGGTACAAAGCACAAAAAATTAAACAATGACATACATTACTTATGTTAATAGATACATGGTTATCTTAACAGTGATATCCTTTTTAGCCACTTTGTTGTTTTGGTTTTGCATAGTAGGTATTTATCTAAGTTATTCGTGTGAGGTCTATAAAAATAGGTGCACAAGATTATAAGACTGAAACAGACTTACAAATTTTACTAAATAAACCTGAGTTTTCTAATAAATAAACATTAAAATCACCGCAAGTGATAGATAATGGACTTGTTCGAATCACAAATTTTGTGTAACACTTCATCCATTACCTTTTCCAAGCAGTCGTACAATCCTGAAGGGGGTCTGTAGTTCTGTACACACTTAATACAATACACTGCTGCAACTCTATTCAGGCTTATTCAATTGTCCGCTCATCAGGTAGGCTCACAATACCCTTACGGTCCTTAAAAAGTTGGAAACTTAATATATTGAAAGAGCCACCATATATGTCGCCGCGGGAGCTTCTATTTGTAAATATTATAACATAATCTTATGCGTAACTATTTATTATAATTGTTATGCACCATAAAGTCGTTGATCCTGCCATCTATGGTTACTGTGGAATACTGTTACAACCGTTTGTATGCATGCTGTGAATGATATCGATTCCTTTGAGACCACAACGCCATCTATTGCTCTCATTGTGAAATCGAACTCAGTGTCGCCGGAGTAAATTATTAAACCAATTCCCATGTCTTAGTTAAAACTATAGTTAAAATTAAAAGGGAACATATTTTATATCCGTGGCTGGCGTGAATATGTTGACATGTCTAAAATGGCAATTTTTCAGGACGGCCATTTTAAAGGTTTGACCTCTTCTGGTAAGTAAATCGGTAAATTAGTTTACAGTATGTGTTTTAGTTGTTTTAGGGGTTAAGTTCATATAACGAAATATCAATGGTCGTTCACAAAACCATCTGAGCTGTCAATTTTTTTCGTATAACTTCCTAATGCGTAGAACGTATTAAGGCAATAAAAAGCCGAGATATCAATGTATTCACGCCAGCCACAGATATAGTCTTTAGGTTTTTAGTCATATTAACAAAATTGCCCATTTGACAGTAAATTTGTTTATGATAAAGCGCTACCTCATGTGACGAAAATGACGCGTGTTGCAAATATTATGATCAATAACTGAATGTTATAATTTAATACGAGAACTAAATAAGTTTAAATAATAGAAAACAAACGATAAAGTAATAAGATAATTTTACACTGCAATTTACTAAAGATTAACTGTTTGATTAAATTCCTTCAATCACATGAACTGTTGCCAAAAAGTGTTGAAAGTAATGAAGCTTCTAATTTAACTTTAATTCTGATAAACCTTTGTATTTGTGAATATTAGCATTGTTTAATTATAAAAGAATTAACTGGTAAGGATTTTAGCATTGTTTGTGAGTTTCATTGACTCACTAAGTAATAAGAGTTTATATTTAACAACACTGGGTTCCACCCGTTTAGAAAAGGGTCGGACAAACAAAGGCGGGTGTGTGAGACCCGGTTTATTACAACAAAAGTAGTGTTAGATAGGACTAAAATTCTGTACCTTCAGTGAAAAGTGATATATCTTGACTTATATCAGTTTTAATATTCTTACACTAAGTTAAACCGTAAAAAAAAAGCAATTTTTTGATCTAATCGGTACCCCTCTAAGATTAAAATTGAGCAAGCTTATTTTGGTTTTAAGTGCTCTAACTAAGCATTTTTTACATTTATTAATGTGTAAAAAAATACATTTGAAGTAATATCAATGTGAACTGAACAAATATTTCAAGTACCTTAATGTATATTAATACAAATGACGTATGTGACTCTTATTACGCGATCTATGTGAATTAGTACAAACTGATATATTTAGGTACACATAATCATCCAACCCCAACCAATAAATATTGTGTAAAATGGTACAAGTAATTTTTAATTAATTTACACATAAAACGACTTTAATATATGTTGTGTTAGGTGATATAACTGGATTTCTTTTTAAATTATAAAAAACTATACAAATTAATCTGTTTCTTCTTACACTAAATCGTGCTCTAAGATATTGTTTACCAATGTCAGTAATCAGTACTCATTTTAGTGAAGTAGACAAAGAGCCAGATTTTTTTTAAACTTTAACATTAATTTTCTCAAAATCTTGATTTTCCAGTTACATCACTGAACGCACAGAATTGTAATTGTCAAACAAGGAAACCCTGTAACATAATGTTTTGATTTAAAAGAGTGTCCGTGGAGTTTCTTGCCCGTTCTTCTCCATAAGAGACTTACTCGTTTTGGAATGGGCGACTAGCGTCACAACTCAAACTGAAAGACTCCTTGCTAAGTGATAAAGTGATAATTCAAAAGTGCCTGTTTATTGTTCTAATTGAAATAAACGCTTCGAGTTTGAGATAACTGTTGTGTGTGATTGAAAACTACCTATAACTACCATTAACGAAGAATTACACCAGAGAGTGGTCAGAAACGGCAAAGGAGGGATTCACCGCCGTGTTATTTATAATATTTACTCTGCAGAACGAACTACTAAAACTGAACATGAACGGCACACCCAATGTTCTGTCATACAAAGAATATCCATTTTGTTACAATTCAGAATTTAGAAGTGCCATTTAAATCTTTTCAAATTAGTCAGTAGTTTTAAAGTTATGCTAAAATGTTATTTGTGTTTATCACATTAGAAAGATTTTTCGCCAGATTGTATTTGAATATGATTTCTTAGATCCACCTTACCCCTAATAGTACGCTGACATAATAGTCAAACTTCAGCAGAGTCTACACGAATATGCTTTAATAAATGATAATTTCGATGAAAACTGCACTGACATAAATCACATTTAAAAGGTTTATCACCAGTGTGTACGTACTACCTATTCGAATATGGTTTATTACAATACGGCCGATATAACTTCGCAGTTCCAAACTCTGCGTCGAAGGCTGCGCAATAACATTTTTTTGGAACCAAATGGTGACATTAAATGAGTGAGAGAACATGCGCGAACGTACACCGAGCCTATGTTCAGACCTGTCAAGTTATATCAGTCGTATTGTAAATCACCCTTGTCACTAAAACTGCGCTGATATAGGTACATCAATTGTAAGGTTTTTCACCAGCGTGTACACGACTATGTAGTGATAGCTGACTCTTTTGAATAAAACTACGTTCACATACATCACACTTATAAGGCTATTCACCAGTGTGTATACGAACATGTTCTGTTAAATTACGCTTATATCTAAAACTATGTGGACATACATCACATTTATAAGGTTTTTCACCGGTGTGTATACGTTTATGTTGTGCTAAATTACCCTTTTGACTAAAACTACGTCGACATTCATCACACTTAAAAGGCTTTTCACCAGGGTGTTTACGAATATGTTCTGTTAAATTACTCTTATATCTAAAACTACGTAGACATACATCACACTTATAAGGCTTTTCACCAGTGTGTATACGAATATGTTCTGTTAAATTACTCTTATATCTAAAACTACGTAGACATACATCACACTTATAAGGTTTTTCACCAGTGTGTGTAAGAATATGTATTTTTAAATAACTCTTATGACTAAAACTATGTAGACATACATCACATTTATAAGGTTTTTCACCAGTGTGTGTATGTTTATGTTGTGTTAAATGACCCTGTTGACTAAAACTACGTTGACATTCATCACACTTATAAGGCTTTTCACCAGTGTGTATACGAATATGTTCTGTTAATTGACACTTTTTAGTAAAACTACGGAGACATACATCACACTTGTTAGGCTTTTCACCAGTGTGTTTTTGAATATGTGTTGTTAGCTGTTCCTTTATGTGAAAACTAAGTGGACATACATCACACTTATAAGGCTTTTCACCAGTGTGTACACGACTATGTATTGTAAGCCGACCCTTTTGAATAAAACTACGTGGACATAAATCACATTTATAAGGTTTTTCACCAGTGTGTACACGACTATGTATTGTTAGCTGACCCTTTTGAATAAAACTACGATGACATACATCACACTTATAAGGTTTTTCACCAGTGTGTATACGAATATGTTTAGTTAAAGTGCTCCTTTCTCTAAAACTACGTTCACATTCATCACACTTATAAGGTTTTTCACCTGTGTGTTTACGAATATGTTCTGTTAATTGACTCTTCTGTCTAAAACTACGTTGACATTCATCACAATTATAAGGCTTTTCACCAGTGTGTATACGAATATGTTTAGTTAAACTGCTCCTGTCTCTAAAACTACGTAGACATACATCACACTTATGAGGTTTTTCACCGATTTGTGTAAAACTATGCTGATCACATTTGTAAGGCTCTTTGAAATAAGTACCGGGTTTCGACGTACGTTTTTGAGTTGTCCGGATAACTTTCGAGTCAGATTTTTCGTTTTTCGAGTGCTCGGCTGTTATTGCATCTTTTAAGTTTGTTCTTCGTGTTTCTAGTTTTGGTTTTTTCGCAACTGTCGCCCCTGTGGTTATAAATCTGGTCAGTACGATGTTGGAAGAAGATTATGTGGAGTGTGTGTGTGGATGTTAGTTCGGAGATTTTACTCGATTAAAAGGAATACAAAAAGTCCTAGAACAAGTGTTCCAAAAATACAGTTTCGAAGATAACATAACACTAGACTCTTGATGTGTGTATCTGTCGTGGCCAGATCTTAGAATTGACCATTTCATGAAGTGTTCGACCATTTCAAGAAATGGTTGCATTTCATGAAATAGAACATCGACCGCTGGTCATATCATGATGAGGTCACGCCAGATCATTGAATACTCAACGTTTGACAATATGAACAGTTAAACGCACGACTACTTCATGATGTGGCCAAACATTAGTCCTTAGTGACCATATCGTAAAACAGATTATACACCGGTGGAGGCGTTAATGTCGCTTTGTTTTTGTTGTGCATCATAGCGGCGGCGGCGGCGGCCGCATAACAATTCAAACAAAGCAGGAGGTGACCACGCAAAAAAAGTCGATGGGCTTTTATTGGATTTTCAAATATGATATTATACACCGTGAAATTTTAATCACAGTTTTGCTAGAACAAACGTTGTTCAGACCATGGTCTGCTACCATTCTAAAGCATCAAAAATATGGTATAAAAACAAACTAAACTAGGCGTTCTCAAATAAGTCTTGGTTACTCAAACGTGTTCAAACATTAACTGTACCATCAAAGTACTCATCGGGCGGTAGCCAGTCTACCGCAATCTCACGCACGTATTGCGTATCGTATCGTTTTTTTGAGAAAATGAGTTCAATTTAGATGCCCTGCTGATAAAAGTAAATTAAACCACGCTGTTAGGAAACTCAAAAAGCTTCTCGACAATGACAGAAATAATAGTGTCCAGGCGTCCCTGAGTGACCTTGATGCTACAGCTGCTACCGACTACTCACTGTGGAAAGCTACCGGCTACCTAAAAAACTAAAGCGGCCTAAAACGGTGTCTCCTCCACTTCGGCAAGCCAACGGGTGCTGGGCTCGAAGTGACAAAGAAAAATGTACAACATTCGCAGAACACTTAAAAGGCGTATTCCAGCCTCACTCCTACGGGAGGCCCCCAGAGCACAAAGAAGAAGTTCTGCGAGAAGTTCTGCTAGATTGTGATTCATCTACAAGCCCCGTCATAACGTTTACGAAGCAAAAACTAAAAAGAGCTATAAATTACTTAAAACCTAAAAAAGCCCCTGGCTATGGTTTGATAACTGGCATGATTCTGCAACAACTTCCAGATTCTGGCTTAACCTTCCTGCTGTCTATATACAATGCCATGTCAAGACGTTCCTTTTTTCCTCCCCAATGGAAAACAGCTAAAATCCTAATGGTTCCTAAACCAGGAAAACTTCTTGATGACCCGAAGTCATACCGGCCTATAAGTCTACTTCCAATAACTTTAAAACATTACGAATCGCTTCTGCTATTACGTTTACTGCCTATAATTAAAGAAAAACATTTAATACCCGACCATCAATTTGGATTCCGGCAGAGACATGGCACAATAGATCAAGTCCACCGGCTTATTAGTAAAATTCACAATACATTTGAGGATAAGAAATATTGTGCTGCTGCATTCCTTGACATCTCTCAAGCGTTTGATAGAGTTTGGCATGAAGGTCTCCTCTATAAAATAAAAACCAGCTTCCCAAACAACATCTTCCTAATCTTGAGGTCATACTTGAAAGATAGATATTTCTTTGTGCAGAGCGGCGAAGCTTCATCAAAACTATGCTCTATTACTGCTGGAGTACACCTTGTACACCTTGACAGACGTCTTACTTGGAAAAAACACATTTTCACAAAACGGAAGCAACTTGGACTGACACTAAGAAAGTTCTACTGGATAATTGGTCGAAAGTCACAATTACACCTGGAAAATAAAACACTCTTATACAAAGCTATAATCAAGCCTATATGGACCTATGGCATTCAGCTATGGGGAACAGCATCACACTCTAACATAGAGATCATCCAGCGATTTCAGAACAAGCTTCTAAGAACAATCACAAACGCCCCATGGTTTGTACCAAATGAAGCTCTACACCATGATCTGAAAATACCGACAGTCCAAGAGGAAATAAAAAGCCGTATAAAGAAAGAATAACTCACCACCCAAATGTCCTGGCAAACCACCTAATGGATAAAAAAGGAATACGCAGGCAAAATTCCACAGGATTTAATTGGACAAAATTAGCTGTTGCTTCATGAATACTAGGATGCGTCATAGGACGCATACCAAGCAAGACAATAATAGCTCGTCATAAAAATTACTGAATGTCCTATTATAGTGACAGATTGTAAGAAAATGGAGACAAAAAAAAAAAAACTACAGTAATACTCAAATAAACTCTACCTCAACTTCAATAAATGTACGAATAAAAACATAAGTTTGTCATTGCACAACTGGTCTAATGTACATATCAAACATTACCTTTAACATTTAATATTGTTTTGTATAGGTCTACTAACTGTTATTGTAATTTTACTTTGATTCTAGTTCTATTGCTTTTTATTGTCTCGTAGATGGTGAGAAAAGTTGAGTATTCTACTCGGGGATAAAGGTCCCTTCATCTTGGGCGACCTTGAATCCCACGCTGCACTCAGGTTTTAGTCTTAACTCCCTCACTTTGCAAAGTCAAATAATTTATTTCAATTAGGCACAAAAAGGCACTTTTGAATGTCAAAAACAAAAAATAGAATTGATTCTAGTCGCCCCTTCCAAAAGGTAGTTAACTCTTAACTTAGAGAGTTAACGCTAGAATCCTTCGTTATTGCTCAGGATTCAATACAGCACCCCCTATATAAGACATTACTTTATCCCCTTAGTGCATAATCTACTTTTAACTATAACAGTCCTGGTTTATTATTTGTGACTTGAGTCCCATGAATAGAATTCAACATTGCACATGTAAGCAGGTACGCAGTTAACGTTACCTTAAGGGTACGCCCTTAAGATAATGCCAACTACTTACAGATATTGTCTATATTTTCCAGTTCTAGTTCTGTAAGTATTTTTTTGTGACTTGAGTCCTATGGATAGAATTCAACATTGCACATGTAAGCAGGTAACGCTAACTACTTCCTATCAGGTGAACCATTGAACTGTTTCCTTACCTATAGATTAACTAAATAATACTTACTTTTTGTCTTTCTGGCGTTTTGTTTCTTCTTGGATACTTCTTGTTCTTCTTCCAATTCAGTTTTAAACTCTATTAAAGGTATATCATCTTCGATATCGGATTCGGAATAGTGTAGCGGTATATCTGCTACATCTGGACAGATATTGTCTATATTTTCCAGTTCTAGTTCTGTAAGTATACAAAAACAGTCAGGAGTACTATTAATTGTTTATTATTAATATATTTTGTTTTAGTTCACAATATAATAAAGATACCTGTGAGCGTTGTGAGGCTCACACTCAGTGTGCTGGATTGGAGGATACTGCTGTGTGGATTCTTGAATAAAACTCATTAACTTAAAGAACGTTGTTTTACTTGTTTCACCAATTGTTCGAAAATTACAGCCAGTACAATTTACTTAATACACCTTATAGTTGTAGTAAATTACATAAGCGCAAGTAGCGGCGGTGACGTCCCGCATGTTAAATTACATTTTCCAATAAAATCAGTTTTCATGAATTGGCGGTCGGACTCAACTCCAGGTCCACCAATCAGAGAGAGGCAGAGGCGTCTCGGAAACGGACAGGTTTCGACATGTTCAAACCTGTATCGACTTGACCTGGGGTTGCGTCCGACCATAACAAATGTTTCATATAAGACAAACTTATAGCTAGATAATCACTTATTGGTATGTATCACTATTCACTCGGTATTTAACACACTATTTACATTTTTCTTTGAGTTCATTATGGTGCGAGTGGGCGTTCTGCACAATACCAATATTTAAACTTCACACAACCAAAACTTTGAAGTAGTTCAAAATGTTTAAAAATAATTAGATTAATATATTTATTTCAAGAATTGTCGAAATTGTTTTATTGCTATTATTATTTTTGGTCTTAAAAACATACCATCACTTTGATGTTCCTCCTTTGCCTCAATAATATCATCTAGTCCCTCACAAACAGCTGGTAATTCTTCTTTGATAGCAATGCTTTCTGTTTGCACTACATCAACAATACTTATGTTCTCTGTTGGTGATTTAATAAACCCACCAAAATACTCTAAGTGGTCTTGGTTTATTAAAGGATTGGGCTGTAAAAAAATATTTATAGTATTAGGAAAAAAATACAGTCACAGTCCCACAAGCAAAAACTTGTTTCACTTTACTAAACTCACTCAAAAGAGCCCACTAGTTAGGACACTTAAGTAAGTCCAATGTACTCTGGAGTCAGCCATAATACCAGGCTCACAGACCAATGGTATGGTTGGTGTGAAGTCCAGACACAATAGGTATGAGATTAAGAGAAATCACTTCCACATTATTCTGAAATTAGAAATTTTAAGAATAAATGTCTGTTAAAGAATACCTCACCTCAAAATCCTCATTCATCATATGAGCGAACAGCTCTTCGGCTTCCAGACATTTTCTCATTAATTGGCAGCATTTTTCTAGTTTAGCGCAGCAGAAGAAACAAACAAGAATCGGTCTTCTGTCTCCAGTTACAAACTGCAACAAAACTTATCTTACACTATTTTGTTTATATGAAGATAATACTTCCAAACTTACTCACATGGATTATCTTTAACTTAAGGGTTACACTAGTTGGTCCTTCTTTCACACAAATGTAGTATGGTGATTAGTCTGTTTGACGTCATATGTTCAAAATAAAAAATGATGTCAATTTGCCTTGTCATTAACTAGCCCTGGGAAGCAAAATTGGGATAAAAACATTGGTTTGGAAGTTATAAATGTCGAAACTTCCACATTTCAACACTGATTTTAAGTCATCTTTGGGCGTAAATAAATAACGTTACATAGTATGAAAATGGCAAAATAGAAACCGTACCGAAACCGTACCGAAAAGTTAAAATCATTTTATTTTGAGTAGATACATCCAGTAGATTTTCCATAATATTTATGCGCCCAAAGGTCGGTCAACGGGTCGTCTTTGGGGCGGCCGTCGTTAAATCTTATTTATCAACTTACTGGAATATCAGTCAACTTCTCATAAAGTTCATGGAAGTTCCTGTTGACCACTAGATACATGCGAACATTCTGCACTAAACATATTCTACACATTGCCAGTTTTTCCATCTTTGAACTCAAAACCTCAGACAAAATAAAAAACTCTCAAAACTGTTAATATTTAAAGCCAGAGGCCGATGAAATTAAACATAATTTGAGTTTTAGTTTTATTTGCGCGTCACACGCTTTTTCACAAAAGTAAAATTGTAGGGAAGAGATGACATTGGTTTTTGACAGATAGGCTGCGTTCAGAAATCAAAAAGGTTTAACACTGCCCCTCGACTCGATTGAAAATCTGTCATAGATTGAAATCGTTACAAAACTATTTACATTAGAAAAACAATATTTACTGAACAATATTTAAGATTTGTTTCATGGTGTGCAGCTTTTCACCAGACAATGATTTTGTTAATACATCTGCCACATTGTTATGAGGATAGACATATTCAACTTTATAGACATATTCAATTAATTTTCTACATAAAATATCTTTAAAAAAATGGTGTTTTATATAAATGTGCTAGGCACGTTTGCTATTTTCAAAGGATTTTGATATTTGAATTTCACCTCTATTATCCATGTACAGACGCCAGCACATCAAGCTACCCGAAACTGTAAAATTTTCCCAATCAACTTTGAACATCAGCGATAAAGTTGAAAATCTATTATATAAATTTGACAGATTGTAGTAGCCTGATGTGCTGGCGTCTGTACAATACACACAACACATCACTTTTCAGTCCATTCAAACCACTGTATAGTCCTTTTATGTAGAGTAGGTCACATGCACTAGTTGCAGCTGCTACATAATTCGGCTTCTACTGTTGACAGAGAAACGCATGCTTGCTTTCTAGAAAACCAGGCAACAGAACAGCCATTGTATAACGTTACAGATCCTGATACACTTTTTCTGTCCGAGTGTGAACCTGCCCAGTCTGCATCAGAGTCAGGCGCGGTCCGAGGGGGGGGGGGGTCCTGGGGGTCATGACCCCCCCCAAAATCTTTCACGCTGTCGAGAGCCTGAATGATTTACTTAAATTACTAACTTTTAAAACTGTACTACAGCCACGGGTTACCGTGGCTCAAGTACGTGCAGTTACGATAGGCATATTTTCCAAAAACATTAAGAAAATAGGCAGTCGTGGGGACTGCCGATAGAAGTAAAAACTTAAAACTATGAAATAACAGTGTTTTCTTAAAATTTTCCAATTAATTGTTAGACCAAAAATTTAAATACAAAATTTCAATGTTCGGTCCTACAATTAATTGAAATTAATATTATTAATTAACATTAGTCTGGTTTTCACATTTATCGGCACTCCCGAGCAACAACAAGCGCAACACGTCATACTCATAGGTGCTGTGCTGTTAACAATAGCATATCGGTGATGCGAACCTACTTATAAGATTTTCACCCAAAATCGCCCAATGCGCCTGAAGAAGTTTTCACTTCAAAAAGTCACTTATAAAAATAGAGTATCTTGGATGCAAGAGCGAGCGACGCAAACTCGGTTTGGGCACCCCGCTCGTATGTAAGGTTTGAAAGTCTAAGGTTAAGGCCATCAGATTCCAAAACCTAAACTGCTGTAAAACTGTTCAGTTTAAGCTTTTCTTCATAACTCGACAAAGTTAGTTCTATTTCTGTATAATGTCAAAAGAAAACAGCTTTTCTGGTTGGAGTGCAAAATTTTCAGGCTCGCTTCGCTCGCTCTTGCCTTCTACATTCTCTTAATTCTTGAGCTTTTCTTTATAAGTCGATAAAGCAACTAACTCCTAGCTCTATTGGAATGATCAAAAGAAAATCTAACCTATCCGTGTGTGCAAAATTTTCGAGCTCGCTCCGCTCGCTCTTGCATTCTGCATTCAGTTCAAAAAAGTTCTTATGATTGAAAATATCAAACAAAACCGTACCTATCCAAGGCGGGTTGTTCGCGCGCTCTTCTCATAATCTACTGTTCTAATACCAACTATCTATCAAAAAGTGCTGCGACTACTACCAATTTGCCCGCAAGTACACCCCCCCCGCCGCATGTAAAAGATGCGTCCCAGAATAGCATAACTAATGGTCGGTCTAGTGGTCGCAAGCGCTATTCGCGTGCTCTTTTGGGAGGTACCTCCCTGAAACTTCCTTGGTGGTACCCATGGGAACCCCCCCTAAAATTTTGGGCTGCGACCGCGCCTGATCAGAGTATGTTTCTATAGACAGCGACTGATCAAGAGTTCTGACCGCCCTAGGCTATTATGAGGACGCGCCCCCGCCAGGTGTGTTACAGACGGCCTAAAAAGTAGTGAGTGAGTAGAGTAGTAGTGTGAAAATTTTAACATGGTTCATACTACCTATAAAAGTTTTCAGATCGATCTGCAAGCGAAACTAACGTTGTCCTTTAATCTGTATGACATTCACAACATGGCAACTGAAGGAACACGGGTGGGTTTTAGTCAGTAAGAGTCTGACACGCCCTCTCGCTCCACCCAGAGCGGGAGAAGGTATTTGATAATTTCGCACCCAAAATTAAAAAAAATATGGTTGTACGCAGTATGGCCGCTCGGTAGATAAACCTTCCGCATCCGTGAGTAACTGCCGCGCACTCGATACTGTTGCGTACTGATATAGACTGAGATTTCGAAGCGCGTCATTTGGGCCGTTCTATGAAGATAGAATACTGCAGGTACTTATTTATACTGTGCCCTGGTGCATGCTGTTTGCCGATGATATTGTTCTTATCGGTGACAAGCATCCGCCAGCGGCTTCGCCCACGTGATGTCTTTTTAAATTACTAGCTTCTGCCATCGTATACAAATTATAGCCTATGTTACTCAGTGGTAACTGATAATATAGCATTCTACTGGTAATATATATTTTTTAAATTGGTCCAGTAGTTTTTTTTTTTTAAATATTAGTTTAGAAGATGAACCTGAGATCCAGAGCAGATTGGAGAAATGGCAACAGAAGTTGGAGAAAGTTGGCTTGAAAGTCAAGTCAAGTAGGTCGTGCGGTGTCCCACAGGGTTCGGTCCTGGGGCCACATCTGATACGACGACCTCGGATACGACAGGGTGCTGCGCGCCAACCTCCCTAGCGGCGTCAGCGTCGTTTGTTACGCTGACGACACGTTGGTCCTGGCGCAGGGGAGGTCGTACCAGGCGGCGGCCAACTTAGCGACACGCGGGGTTGCGACAATATTGTGGATAGGATCCGGCAGCTGGGACTCGAGGTGGCCCTGCACAAGTCCGAAGCCATGGGTTTTCATGGTCCTCGGAATTCGCCACCATCGGGCTCCCAGGTTACGGCGGGAAGGGTTCACATCGGCGTCGAGTCGACGATGAAGTATCTGGGACTCGTCCTCGACAGTCGGTGGAATTTCGTCGAACATTTCCGACGTTTGGCTCCCAGACTGGAGCGAGCTGGGGCTGCCTTCAAGCGGCTCCTGCCCAATCTAGGGGAACCAAACGCCTCCTGCCAGAGGCTCTATGCGGGAGTCATGCGGTCCATGGCCCTTTACGGGGCACCAGTGTGGGCGCGTTAATTGAGGCTGCGGCCAGCCCGCCGGTTGAACGCGTCCCAGAGGGTCACGGCCATCCGGCTGGCCCGAGGATACCGCACGGTCTCCTGCGAGGCAGCGAGCCTCCTTGCCGGATTACCACCATGGGATCTGGAGGCAAAGGTCCTCGCGCACATCTGGGAGTGGCTTGAGAGGCGCCACGGCGTCCTCACCTTCCGCCTGACGCAAGTCTTCACCGGACACGGCTGTTTCGGGAGGTTCCTGTTCAGGATAAGGCAGGAGGAAAAGCCCGGGTGGTGTATAGCCAGTGGGTGACCTTGGGGCTAATCCCCCAATTCCTGCCAAGCAGTCGCTTGCACTGCCACAGGGATATACTGGCTTTTGTAGTGATATAGTTCGTGTGTTTTGCCCAGTTTAGTTGTTTGTCCAAAAATATGCCATTTGGTTTCAGTCGAGAGACTTAGGGTTGTTCCAAAGAATCGTGGTAGTTGTAGTGTCGCTAATTTTCTCTTTTTTGTGAAGAGAATCAGTTCGGTTTTTGTGGGGTTCACTGAGAGTTGGTGCTTGTCGCACCATTCCTCTACTATCTTTAGGGCTTGACGCATGAGGTTGCATAGGGTATTTTCGTGGGTCCCGTTTATTATTATAGTTATGTCATCGGCGTAGCCTACGGTGAAATAACCTTTGTCATTGAGTGTTTTGATGAGGCCACAGTCATCCGACCACTTATTACATACGGCTCACTGGTCTGGTGGCCCAGGACAGACTTGAGTACAGCCCAAAGAGATCTCGAAAAACTGCAGCGGTTTGCTTGTGTTGCAATCACTAGCAGTATGAGAACCACACCCACTGCCGCCCTACAGGCAATGCTTGGACTGCCACCTCTGCACCTAATTGTGCGGGAGGAGGCGGCCCTGGCCGCCTTTAGACTCCATTTATCAGGAACCTTAAGCAAAGACTCCAGAGTTAAGCACACGCGTATAAAGGAAGATGCGATCAAGCGACAGCCGATGATGGCATCACCCTGCGACAAAGCCCCGAAATCACACCACTTTCAAAAGCACTACAACATAATACTTACAGAAGAACAGTGTGACTACTCAGGCCCGGAAGAGCTGAGAGTATATACCGACGGGTCGAAGACCGACTCGGTACTGGAGTCGGAGTCTTCTCACACGACCTCAACATAAATATATCCCGTCCGCTGGGTATGTTCAACACCGTCTATCAGGCGGAGTGTGTGGGCATCATACAAGCGGTCCACGCCATAGAAGCCAGGAAAGTTACTGACACCCACGTTCGTATACTCTCCGACAGCGCTTCTGTTCTCCAATCCTTACGGAAAAAATATATTACCTCGAACTTAATACTAGAATGTCATAATGCACTGGAGCAGGTAACTGTTTCTAGCCGCAACACTGTGACACTGCAATGGATAAAAGGACACAGCGGGTCGCTAGGTAACGATGCAGCTGATGAACTCGCTAGAAGAGGATCTAGCATGGCAGTCTGTGGACCCGAGCCTATCGTACCAATCCCCTACAACCAAATACGCAGGTGGCTACAGGAGTACACCCACACACAAGCGGAGTACTGGTGGACCTCAACACCGGGATGCAGGCAGTCCAAGGAAGCCATGCCATCTTTGGATAACAAGCTAACCAGGCGTATTTTACGCCTGGACAGGAACGGCTTGCGTCTGGTGACGGGGACCATCACGGGACACTGCTCGCTAAACAAACACTTCCACACAATAGGCATAACGGACAGTCCTCTGTGCAGGGCGTGCATGGAGGCTGAGGAAACCGTCGCGCATGTGCTCTTTGAATGCACAGGCGTCACCCAGATTAGAACAGAAACCCTCGGGTCACCCAGATCTTTTGCAGATGTTCTGAACAGACCAGGAGTTTTAATTAACTTCTGGAGGGAGGTGGGCTGGTTGGAATAACCACCAAACGGCCGCCATGGCCCACGTACAATGGTCCACCTTATGGACTAAGTGCGGAAACCAAAACCCCATAACATAGAAAGCCCGGGTGTCACCATTGTGTGGATCGCCGCGAGCGAGAGGAAATGGCAGGCCGTCACCTCCTTTTGCGAAGCGGTAATGCTCGCGAAGGAGGAGGCGGAACGCGTGAGGGAGAGGCAAATTTCGCGCCCTCACGCCCCTACCAACCGCAGGAGGAGACGCCCTGGGCGGGAATCGCGAGCCGATTTCCGGCCACCGTAGGCGCGGGCTTGCGGACGGTGAGCAATGGGTAGCTTGCCGTCCGATAAGGACCAGGCCCGGGTCGACGCGACGGCGCGTTGTGATCCACACCCGCCTCAAAGAGATGTCAGCAGAATTGACGGGGTCCGCTAGGGCCAATGCCTGCCGGGGCTGCGAATAATTGCCGAAAGGGAAATCGTGGCCCCCGGCAACAGGGCAACCAAAGGAACACGGGTGGGTTTTAAGTCAGTAAGAGTCTGACACGCCCTCCCGCTCCACCCAGAGCAGGCGAAGTAATTTGATAATTTCCCACCCCAAAAAAAAAAGTAGGCCACTAAAATGCACTTTACAACGTCAAAATTTACAAGAAAATATAATTGTTCTAAGCGCCTATCAAAAGGTAGTTTCGTATAGAGAAGAATGGGCAAGGAACTCCATATTACTCTGTTGGGGAATTTTTAAGGCGACTCTTCAATGAAACTCCAAATATACTGATATTTAGTCAAACTTGTATTGTCTTGATGAACACAGATTGAAGAAATAATGAGAAGCAAGTACAGATAACCCTTACATCTAATTTCTAACAAATTAGTACGCAACGTTGGTTTGCTCATCCTAAACGAGCAGGCGTTGGCACGAACATACTCTTTTCAAATGTTTTACAATATTTTGTGTATTTTGTGTGCCAGCACTTCAAGCTACTACAATCTGTCAAATTTATTTAATAGATTTTCAACTTTATCGCTGAAGTATAAGGTTCAAAGTTGATTGGGAACATTTTACAGTTTCGGGTAGCTTGATGTGCTGGCGTCTGTACATTACATAAATATGTGAAGACGATGTACAGACGCCAGCACGTCAGGCTACTACAATCTGTCTAATTTATTTAATAGATTTTCAACATAATCCCTGAACATTAAGGTTCAAAGTTGATTGGGAAAATTTGACAGTTTCGGGTAGCTTGATGTGCTGGCGTCTGTACCTAGAATAAAATTACTATACTACAATAGGTACAAAGCATAAAAAATTTAACAATGACATACATTACTTATGTTAATAGATACATGGTTATCTTAACAGTGATATCCTTTTTAGCCACTTTGTTGTTTTGGTTTTGCATAGTAGGTACCTAATCCTTTGTGGTTTGATATAGCATTGTCAGTATAAATATTATCTAAGTTATTCGTGTGGTGTGTATAAAAATAGGTGCACAAGGTTATAGGACTGAAACAGACTTTCAATTTTACTAAATAAACCTGAGTTTTCTAATAAATAAACATTAAAATCACCGCAAGTGATTGATAATGGACTTGTTCGAATCACAAATGTTGTGTAACACTTCATCCATTACCTTTTCCAAGCAGTCATACAATCTTGAAGGGGGTCTGTAGTTCTGTACACTTTTAATACAATACACTGCTCCAATTCTATTCAGGCTTATTCAACTGTCCGCTCATCAGGTAGGCTCACAATATCCTTACGGTTCTTAAAATGTTGGTAACTTACTATAATGAATAAGCCACCATGTATAACATTTACTCTGCAGAACGAACTACCAACCTGTTGATTACTAAAACTGAACATGAACTGCACACCAAATGTTCTGTCAGACAAAGAATACACATATTGTTTGTATGACAAAATTAATAATATTCAGAATTTAGAAGTGGGATTAAATCTTTTAAAAGTAGTCGGTAGTTCTAAAGTTATGCTAAAATGTTACTTGTGTTTATCAAATTTGAAAGGTTTTTCGCCAGATTGTATTTGAATATGATTTCTTAGATCCACCTTACCCCTAATAGTATGCTGACATAATAGACAAACTTCACCAGTGTGTACACGAATATGTTTTTATAAATGATCATTTCGACGAAAACTACACTGACAATAAAAAGGTTTATCACCAGTGTGTACCTACCTGTACGAATATGGTTTGTTACAATATGGCCGATATAACTTCGCAGTTCCGAACTTCGCACCGATGGCTGCTCAAATTTTTTAGGAACCAAATGGTGACATTAGGAGAGTGAGTAAGAGAACATGCGCGAACATACGCCGAGCCTATGTTCAGATCTGTCAAGTTATATCGGCCGTATTGTAAATCACCCTTGTCACTAATATTACGCTGACATAGGTACATCAATTGTAAGTTTTTTCACCAGTGTGTACACGACTATGAAGTGTTAGCTGACCCTTTTGAATAAAACTACGTAGACAAACATCACACTTATAAGGTTTTTCACCCGTATGTTTATGAAGATGTGCTTTTAAATTACTCTTAAGACTAAAACTACGTAGACATACATCACACTTATAAGGTCTTTCACCAGTGTGTGTAAGAATATGTAGTTTTAAATGACTTTTTTGACTAAAACTACGTAGACATACATCACATTTATAAGGTTTTTCACCAGTGTGTATACGAACATGTTGTGTTAAATGACCCTGTTGAATAAAACTACGTTGACATTCATCACACTTATAAGGCTTTTCACCAGTGTGTATACGAATATGTTCTGTTAATTGACGCTTTTTAGTAAAACTACGGAGACATACATCACACTTGTTAGGCTTTTCACCAGTGTGTTTTTGAATATGTGTTGTTAAATTACCCTTAAAACTAAAACTACGTTGACATACATCACACTTATAAGGTTTTTCACTAGTATGTTTACGACTATGTTGTGATAAATGACCCTTTTCTCTAAAACTACGTTGACAAACATCACACTTATAAGGTTTTTCACCAGTGTGTACAGTGCCGACCAAAAGTCCATGAGCAATCTCACAAAGCAATAGACTGACGCTTCGGTTTGACTTACGACCTTCTTCTATAAGTTGTTACAATACTGTAGACACGCACATTACACACACACACTCACTTTGTCTGCAACCAATGACTAGTTCAATAATCATCATTCGTTTTTAGTTTCATTCGTCTTGTTCACATAAATATTAAAGTTTAGCAGGTAGACTACAAAAAACTAAGTAAATTATTTCGATTTCTGTGGGGTAGATGCAGTTTGTTACGAGTATTCAATTAATAGAACTTTTTTGGTTCGTGGATAATATTGGTGACGAGTATTTAGCGCAGTGTTGTGGTTATTATTATCAAAAAGCAGGCATAAAATATATTGAAGAGATCAGATCAGATCAGAGAATATTATTGCGCTGCGTAAAAGTGAAGTGAATATCTAATGAAACCGGACTAAGTGTAAGTGTTATCATTAATATATTTCATATTTTACTAAACATAAATCTTAATCAAGGGCATTGTTGATAGAACAGAGGTATTGTTGAGACAGAAGATGCCTTTAAAGTTTTAAATTCATTGTGAGGTTTAATTCGATTAGTGAATAATAAATAATAAGGTATTATGTGTAATAAAAACAATGTTTTTCTTTGTTCTAGAGAAATACTGTGAGGGTTAAGAGATATGAGGAAGGGGCTTATTATATTATCGAGTAGCAGCGACGTCAAATGGTGAATGAAACAAATGGTTTCATACCAACGAGACATTTTGCTGAATTATTAAAAACACGTCATTATGAACCGTTCGCCGTGCACTCTGAAGGCTTGCATCACTGAAGACCAGCTAGAAAACCGTTTTTGACCTTAAAATATTGACCGTACCAACTTAATAAACAACAGATTCGTTATTGCATGAATTTATGGTAACGAATTTTTTAAGCACGTTTCAATAGGGTGTTTGTCGTATTTCTTGCAGATATACCGAAATTGTTTAATATTATTTTAGTAATAGTATTATTTTAGGATAAAAATTTGAGGTTTAGTTTCAATCTTCTTTTCGTAAAGAAAATGAATACTTAAGCTTTAACCTCAATAACAACCAATATTTACTAAAGTCAAATAAAATGTAAAATAATTAATACAAATAAAATATAAACAAACTGCCCATATTTAACCTTAAAATTACCTATTCTGTAAGTAGTTTTTTACATTTTAAGTAGTCTAATATTCTTATTTATTACTTAATTACTTCGACCATGATCAAAGCTTAATATTTATGGTGAAAAAATCCATTAAAAATTTAAAATATTTCATAATTTAAATATGTCTAAATAATACAAACTGCTTCTAAGTTTCTTGACATCTATTTCACATCTTATTCAGCTGAAGTAATGATAAATAATTGTAGCAGTTTATTAACTTATGTAAAATAAATATAACGAATAAACATATATTTTTTAATTTTGTTATCATATATCACGCATTTTTTATTCTAAAACCTTTATTGCAATAACAACATAAAAAAGCAGCAATATTTAAAAAATATTATTATCGAAAACAAAAATAATAATATTTGCAAAAAACCGCACTGTGTTTCACGAGATTAGAACCTGAGGCAGATTGAATTCCATACCAACGCTTAACGCTTTCTGCTATCTGCGCTTGTTAAGTTACTATCGAATTTTAGCAATGCCATTAACTGGTCAAGTTCACGCGCATAGTGCGTGTGTGCTAGCATGTTTAAAGCGACGGAAATATATTGTTGTTTCGTGTAACTGCGTTATCTGTGGTGTGTGTATCGTGTTGCTTACACATACAAATGTACGAGCTATACCGCGTGTTCACAGCAATACGACTCTTAGCGTGCTCATGCACTTTTGAGCGCTTACTGTACACGAACATGTTGTAATAAATTACCCTTTCCTCTAAAACTACGTTGACAAACATCACATTTATGAGGTTTTTCACTATTGTGTATACGAGTATGTCGTATTAAATTAATCTTACGACTAAAACTACGTTGACATACATCGCACTTATGGGGTTTTTCACCTGTGTGTGTAAGAATATGTTGTGTTAAAGTATCTTTTTTAGTAAAACTACGTTGACATACATCACATTTATAATGTTTTTCACCAGTGTGTATACGAACATGTTGTGATAAATTACTCTTTTGACTAAAACTACATTGACATACATCACACTTATGAGGTTTTTCACCTGTGTGTGTACGAATATGTAGTTTTAAATGACCCTTTTGAATAAAAATACGTAGACATACATCACACTTATAATGTTTTTCACCAGAGTGTATAAGATTATGTTGTGTTAAAGTCTTCCTTCGACTAAAACTACGCTGACATACATCACACTTATGAGGTTTTTCACCAGTGTGTATACGAATATGTTCTGTTAAATATCTCTTTTGACTAAAACTACGTTGACATACATCACATTTGATTTTTTTACCTGGGTGTGTTGTGGGGATGACTTTAAAGTCTGATTTTTCTTTTTTCGTTTGCTCGGCTGTTTTTGCATCTTCTAGTTTTGTTCTTTGTGTGTCTAATTTTGGTTTCTTCGCAACGGTCGCCCCTATGATTATTAACCGGTCAGGCGCGGTGGGTGGTCCGCGCCGTGACAGTTTTACGACCGCACTTAAATAAACAAACACTCGGATTTCTTTACAATGTCTCAAGTAGTATTGTTAATGTTTTTTGCTACTCGAATAGATTACGAATACGTTTCAAATGGTTGCAGTCTTTGTAAACAACGTTCACTTATCTTTATTACCCGCTTTTGTTATTATTTCTTTTGTTCTTTGTGATAACGATTTCTGATAAAACTACCGTACCAATTCACACGAAATTTTGCAGGGTACATTATGGATAGATAAGTTATCTAACAAAAGCGTTTTTAGAGACAAACATTCAAAACAAAAAATTCAAAAAATCTAGATTTTTTATGATCTAGAATTTCTATTGCTTACGTAACTTTCACCGTACCAAAAAAATATTTTTTTGTTTTATTTTGTTCTAAATGTTGTCTAAAACGATGATACATGTAATATAGAAAAGAAATAAAACACTTACGGATCAGATCCATACAGAAAAACCACAAATATAACAACTTTCACTGTGACGGGAACTTTCTCTTTTTTGTTTGTTTACACTTTTTTGGTTGGGTCAAAATAGGTGTTATTTAGTGCGAATATTATCTAAAACGATGTAATATTTACTTCAAAATGAAAATATCACCACTTTCCGACGATTTACACACAAAAACCATTAAAAAACGAATTATTACAGCGGACGGGAGTGACATTTGACTGACATTTTACCGCGCGGGAACGTGATTTTCAACATTTTTTTAAAATGTTGCCTATTAATATTTTTGCTTTTAGTCGATTTATTTGACGAGAATATCTATCCGACCATAGACAGAAAAATCCACAGACGATAATAGCCATTACAACAAGTACAAATAGAGATGTAAGCCGCGTGTGTCACTTGTTGCCAATTGGCAACAACGGTCCTTTACCGGTTAATCTGGTCAGTACAAATTTGGAAGAAGATTGACATGCACACGAATCAAAATATAGCGCTTCTCATGATTCACACTAGGACCGAAAAGTACCTCCTTTAATTTGCCACTTTTTCCAGCAATTATTGTTGGAAAAAGTGGTGACTTTTTCCAATAATAATTGCTGGAAAAAGTGGCAATTTAATAGTTGTACGGTTCACGTACAGGCAAATTGCTAACGCGGCGACCTACTTTTCGCTAGTCATTTTATTTAATTCATAATTATGTATAATAGTTTAGTTGACCAATAGCTGCCGTAGCGCTATTAGCATACAACGGAACTTTCGTGGAAATTCGTGTACGAATAAACTAAATTATCGTGAAGTCTGTGGTTTTCGTCAACTCACATCCAACAACTCAACTGTAACTAATTGGCTACCTCTGAGCCATACATAAAAGTGGCTTTTCGAGCCGGATATAACAGATGTTAACGTTAGTAAATCGGTCTAGCTGGTGTCCCAGAAGAGCGGATCGCGTTAGTGGGGTGCACACGCACTTAATATCCAAAATTAGCGGAAACTTCGCAACTCTGGTGAACTAGTACCTGCGGTGATACAACTCTACTCCACCAACGGTCATACCAATAACTAATACTCGTAACAATGGTTCAGAGTGTATCGGAACTGTTAAGCCATCAAGAATCTATCTTCAGAGACTTGAAGCTTATTTGCACCAAAGAACTACAAGAAGGACAGTCCCACCAGGAGAAACTTGGCGTACCTGGAGGAGCGTCTTTCTCGGCCGAACAATAACTGGGAGAAGTTTGTTCAGAACCATCAACTACTGGAAGAGTTCAGACTCTCAACGAAAAGCAACAAGATCTGTGTCAACAATACTGCAACTTTAGAGCGTTCGAACGCACTGTGGAGAAGATAAATATAGCATCAGCGGTACCGATGGAAAAATGGGAATTAGATAAAGAATAGATTTATATAGAAAGAAATAGATATTTATAGAATATAATTTTTGGATTAGGATAAATGTATAATTTTAGGATTATTTACTGTACTGACACGCACGCACACAGCAACATAACGATAAATGATTTTATTTGTGTAAGTAGGTTTGTACAAACACTTTTACACGTCAATCATATTTTAAAACTAGATGAGGTCGGCGTTTCCTATCTGACTACTCTGAGAAGAAAGGCCGAAACAAAATCAGAGGTCTCAGTCTCTTTTAAAGTCCAGACATACTCTTGGTCAGATAATGTGAAGGCCATGTGGATGGGTGTCTGAAGTGGTCTTTTGAGGAAAGCACCACACAGATTGAGAGGGCCAGTCCAGTCAGTGCACGCATTTGTCAGTTATAGTGCAGCTCAACTCAGAATTTAAGGAGCTCAACGATTCGACGAACAATACCAAAAAAGGACATTTGGGTAGGCCACATAAATTACTCAAACTGTCAGACCATGATTAGAACTAACTGAGAAAAAATTAAAAACAAAACAAAAAGGAATGACCCAACACAGTCTTCACATTCACAATAATTAAAATAATAAAATACTTTAAAAGTAAATATTCATGTCATTGCATATAAATAAAATTCATTAATGTCAATGTGTATATAAAAACCCGGAAATAATCTTGGTCAGAGCATTTCATTTGAGGACCATGTAGATTTGTGTCTGAAATGGTTTTCTGAGGAAAGAACCATTCAGATTTGAGTGGACCTGTCCAGTCAGTGCACGTATTTGTCAGTAACAGTGTAGCTCAACTCACAACTTAAAAGGAGCTCAACGATTCGACGAACAATACCAAAGAAGGGACATTTGGGTAGGCCGCATAAAGTACTCAAAAACTGCCAGATTATCATTAGAAGTAAATGAGATGAAAAAAAAAAAAGTATATGACCCACATAGTCCTCACATTCATAATTATTAAAATAATAATAATATTATACTTCACAAAGTAAATATTCATGTCAAAGTCATAGTCGTGCGACACCGCCTACCGCATACGCAACGATTCTGTTCTTTGAAAGTGGTGTATTCTAAGATACTGTCAAACAATGTCTAAAAAAACAAAATGTTTTAATTATTGAATAGGTATCGTAATTTTATTTGATTGTTTTTATAACAGCCTCTTGAAATTTGACGAGGAAGCAAAACGACACGTTTTATAGAGCTGTAAAACTATTTTCCTATCCGTCGTGCCTGCAACTTTAGCGGCTTTACTCCCATTTTTTTAACCGACTTTCAAAAGGAGGTTCTCAATTTGACAGTTTATATATATTTTTTTTGTATGTTTGTTACGCGATTACTCCGCCAATTATGAATTGATTTTAATGATTCTTTTTTTGTTTGTTAGATCATACTTCAGAGGTGGTCCCATATATTTTACTAACTTTGCTTGGGTAGTTTTTGAGCTAGCTTCAATAATACGAATTTTTTCCCACTAAGTATGTGGATGATATGATAACTTCCTGTTACTGTTATTTACATAGCAGGTAGTGGTATTCTAATTTGTGTGGGGTAGGTACCACAACTAAAAAGTGAAAAATAAAACTTTTTACAAAAAAAAAACCGAATTAAAAAAAAAACACTACAAAGTGAAATATAACTTTAATTTCGGAAGTCGGTGAAAAAGTCTTAAAAAAGTTTAGTCTTTTTAAAAGTTTTTTTAATTAATTACATTAAGTTAAAAGAGTATTTACAAATCTCTATACTTCCAAGTCGATTGAGACCATTCGGTCTACACCAAGTACAAAGGGCAACTAATAGAAATCCGACGACTGACGAAACACGTGGTTTGCCGAGGGACATTAAGAACATATTTTGACTGTACCTACCAATTCGAATATGGTTTCCGAACTTCGCTCCGAAGGCTGCGCAATAACATTTTTTAGGAAACAAATGGTGACGTGAGGAGAGTGTGAGTGAGAGAACATGCGCGAAAGTTCGTAGTGCCTGTGTTAAGACCTGCCAAGTTATATCAGCCGTATTGTAAATCACGCTTGTCACTAAAACTACGCTGACATAGGTACATCAATTGTAAGGTTTTTCACTAGTGTATACGAATATGTGTTGTTAAATTACCCTTATGACTAAAACTACGTTGACATACATCACAAGGTTAAGGTTTTTCACTAGTATGTTTACGACTATGTTGTGATAAATGACCCTTTTCTCTAAAACCACGTTGACAAACATCACACTTATAAGATTTTTCACCAGTGTGTACACGAACATGTTGTGATAAATTACCCTTTCCTCTAAAACTACGTAGACAAACATCACATTTATGAGGTTTTTCACCATTGTGTATACGAGTATGTCTTGTTAAAGTAATCTTACGACTAAAACTACGTTGACATACATCACACTTATGAGGTTTTTTACCTGTGTGTGTAAGAATATGTTGTTTTAAATAACTCTTTTGACTAAAACTACGTAGACATACATCACATTTATAATGTTTTTCACCAGTGTGTATACGAACATGTTGTGATAAATTACTCTTTTGACTAAAACTACGTTGACATACATCACACTTATGAGGTTTTTCACCTGTGTGTGTACGAATATGTCGTTTTAAATGACTCTTTTGAATAAAAATACGTAGACATACATCACACTTATAATGTTTTTCACCAGAGTGTATATGACTATGTTGTGTTAAAGTCTTCCTTCGACTAAAACTACGCTGACATACATCACACTTATGAGGTTTTTCACCAGTGTGTATACGAATATGTTCTGTTAAATATCTCTTTTGACTAAAACTACGTTGACATACATCACATTTGATTTTTTTACCTGGGTGGGATGTGGGGATGACTTTCAAGTCTGATTTTTCTTTTTTCGTTTGCTTGGCTGTTATTGCATCTTCTAGTTTTGTTCTTTGTGTGTCTAGTTTTGGTCTTTGTGTGTCTAGTTTTGGTTTCTTCGCAACGGCCACCCCTAAGATTATTAATTTGGTCAGTACAATGTTGGAAGAAGATTGACATGCACACGAATCAAAGTATAGCGCTTTGCATGATTCACACTAGGACCGAAAAGTTCCTCCTTTAAATTGCCACTTTTTCCAGCAATTACTGTTGGAAAAAGTGGCAATTTAATAGTTGTACGGTTCACGTATAGGCAAATTGCTAACGCCGCGAACTACTTTTCGCTACTCATTTTATTTAATTCATAATTATGTATAATAGTTTAGTTGACTAATAGTTGCCGTAGAGCTATAACCGCGGATTAGCATCCAACGGAACTTTCGTGGAACTTCGTGTACGAATAAACTAAAATAATTATCGTGAAGTCTGTGGTTTTCGTCAACTCACATCCAACAACTCAACTGTAACTAATTGGCTACCTCTGAGCCATACATAAAAGTGGCCTTTCGAGCCGGATATAACAGATGCGTATTGTCTCTGTTAACGTTAGTGAATCGGTGTAGCTGGTGTCCCAGAAGACCGGATCGTGTTAGTGAGGTGCCGACTAGGGCATCCAATACCGGGATCCCAGTTTTGGCTAATACCGGGATCCCGGTCAATTTTTGACATTTTTCAATACCGGTTTTCAAATGTTCGATACCGGTATTGCTGATTTTATTTTATCACCAGGAGACAATAGGAGTGAAACAATTGATTTTTTTGCACAATATATTTCCAACAAATTTTTTATCTGAGTAATTTTAAAAACTGCGTATTTTAATTATATCGTGGTTTATTTAGACAGTTCATTTCTACTTGCGCTACTAACTGGAGACAGAAATAGAAGCTAAAACTCAAAGAGAAGTTAAGACCCAAGCTTCTTCCAGCACTAATAGAGAGTCTATTGTAGAGTTGAAATGGGCATTTATGTTAGTACTGGAGGTGTCCGAGAGATGTCTAATGACATGGCATATAATTATTTACTTAACATATCACCTACGAGCATAGAGTCAGAGAGAACGTTTTCCTCCGTTACATAATAATATTTATCTACTCTCACAGCGTAATATTCGAATTATGAACTTCAAAACGAGTTTATATTGATATACTTTATAAACAGAATACCGAAATTTAAAAATAGAATCATATTATAACACTTCTCTAACAAAATAATACTATAAAACAATTTTTTTTCTATTACGATACAGCGCTAATCCAAGAAGTTAATTATAACCAAAGAGTTTCCATCCACTTTTGGCGGGGGACAGCAGCACCCGCTGTAGCGCATGTGCGGTGATGTGCTAGTGCAGGCGACATTCATTTGTTTTGTAGTACTTACTGAATTTCGTGGGATTTTTCAAATTTATTCTTGATCTTTAACTTTGATTTTTTATTTAGTACTAGCTGCGCCCCGCGGTTTCACCCGCAAAAGTCTCGATCCCGTGGGAATATCGGGATGAAAAGTATCCATGTCCTTTTCCAGGTCATGGTCTACACATGTGCCAAATTTCATCCAAATCCCTTCTGCCGTTCACGCGTGATGCCGTAACCAAGGGAAATGGGATTCATTTTTATAAATATAGATTTGTTTCAATCCCAATGTTTGAGAGAAGATAAAGTAGTGTATGAAACTGCACATAACTAGGTATTAAAACATTCGTGTGATACACGGACACACATGATAGACACACATGTTTTAATACCCCTCATTATGCAACAGTTTCATAAACTACTATTGTGCAATCGTTTAAGAAGCTCGCTCTCAGATAATAGTTTAGATGTTCTTTCCTTCCTTTTTTCTAAAACCCACCCGTGTTCCTTCGGTTGCCCTGTTGCCGGGGGCCACAATGTCCCTTTCAGCCCATATTCGCAGCCCCAGGCATTGGCCCTAGCGGACCCCGTCAATTCTGCTGACATCTCTTTGAGGCGCGCGTGGAATACAACGCGCCGTCGACCCGGGCTTGGTCCTTATCGGACGGCGAGCTACCCATTGCTTACCATCCGCAAGCCTGCGCCTACGGTGGCCGGAAATCGGCTCGCAATTCCCACCCCGGGCGTCTCCTCCTGCGGCGGTTAGGGGCGTGAGGGCGCGAATTTTGCCTCTCCCTCACGCGTTCCGCCTCCTCCTTCGCAGGCATTACCGCTTCGCAGAAGGAGGTGACGGCCTGCCATTTCCTCTCGCTCCGTACCATGGCCTGAACCAGGGCCGGACATGAGAGATCACCGCCGCCGATCGCCTCCACGAGGACACGGCGATGCTCCGCCCAAGCCGGGCAGACCTCCACCGTATGCTCCACCGTGTCCTCCGGGCGATCCACACAATGGTGACACCCGGGCGTTTCCTCCCGCCTTATCCTGAACAAGAATCTCCCGAAGCAGCCATGTCCAGTGAGGACCTGCGTCAGGCGGAAGGTGAGGGCGCCGTGGCGCCTCTCAAGCCACTCCTCAAAGAGGGGTCTTATCGCCGCAATTGTGGCGTGCCCAGCGCTGGGTTGCGACAATCGCACTCTCCATGACGCCATGAGATCCCGCCGGAGCTGTCCGCTGTGCCGCGATTTCTTGCGGCATCGGAGTGGTGCATTCCGAGGACCATGAAAACCCATGGCCTCGGACTTGTGCAGGGCCACCTCGAGTCCCAGCTGCCGGATCCTGTCAACGATTGTCGCAACCCCGCGTGTCGCTAAGTCGGCCGCCGCCTGGTACGACCTCCCCTGCGCCAGGACCAACGTGTCGTCAGCGTAACAAATGACGCTGACGCCGCTAGGGAGGTCGGCGCGCAGCATCCAGTCGTATCCGATTTCCCACAGATGCGTCCCCAGGACCGAACCCTGTAGGACACCGCACGACATCACTTGCCGGTTCCACTCTCCCCGGTGACCGGGGTAGATGACGGCCTTGTCCGTCAGATAGGCCTCGACCACACGACAGAGGTAGGTTGGCCGGTGATACCGGAGTGCCTCCCTGATGCAACTCCAGGGCAGGGTGTTGAAGGCATTGGCGATGTCTAGAGACACCACCAAGACGACCCCACCCCGGGCCACAGCATCCCCCGTCGTGAGGGCCCGCACGCGCATGATGGCGTCCACCGTAGAGCGCCCCCTGCGGAAACCGAACTGGCTCTCCGCCAGATCCGGCCCCACCCGCACCAAAATGATGACTACCTACTACAACTTATGAAAAACCAAATATTAATTGTAGAGGCTGAAAACAGCATTATAAAAAGAAACACTGCCTTTATGGATGAACAATTCAAAACATTGCGCGGCTACATGAATCAAACTTGCAATGAAATCACAAAAATTGTGAACAAGGCGCAACTGCTATTCACGATGAAAGGCATAAATTCCGCTGCCGTGACGTCAATTCTGATTTTAAGTAATTTAAATCGAATATTGGAAATGCTGATAAATGCTCTCGCCAACATTTCCAAAGGACATTTAGATATATTTCCGGCTAACCAACTGATCGAACAGCTAAACATAATATCCGGAAGGTTGCCACAGGGATTGTCGTTACCGGTAAAGGACATTCAAAGGGATTTGATAAATATCTATGACCTCATCCATGTGAAGGCTCGAATTACAAACAGCTATATGCTATCTGAAATACACATCTCTTTGCTAAGCGATGAAGACTACAAGATATATCGAGTCATACCAATACCGTTCCTTAGACAAGGACATTTAAAACTCGTACAGCCAAGTTCAAGCTTCATCGCAATCAACTTTGTAAAAAACTCTTACATAACAATGGAAGACCAAGACATGCGCCAATGTACTTTATACGGAGAAGACAAATCCATTTGTGTCGCGCGTAATCCTATCTACGACATGCACGATAAAGACGCCACATGTGAGGCCCAAGTCTTTAACCAACAAGAATCTTTATCATGCGTCCTCAATGACGTAACCTGCAAAGAAACCTGGACAAAGCTTCACAAATCGAACATGTGGCTATTTACATTGTGCGGAAAACAGCTGATGCGCGTCATATGTAATGATCAAGTTCCGCCAGCGGTCATTGACGGGACTGGAGTAATTTCCTTGAAATCAAAGTGCTTACTACAGAAAAAGGACGCCACAATATTTACACACAATCAGCTGGGAAGCAATTTTAACATGGAACCAGAGATAGAAATACCAACCATTAATAAAAAAATTAACAACATCTTTGATCTCGGCTGGAAGAATGCAAAATTAAATATAACAGAACAAGAAACGCCAACTGCAGTAGAAATAAGAAAAATTTACCAGCAGTTGGAATTCCAGAAAAACAGAAAAATATTACCGAAGGCGTCTGACATGTCAAGTCACGACATCTATCTCTACTCGGTTACTTCTTTGTGGTTGGGAGGAATCACTGTGCTTGCCCTCTATATTATCCCTCTGTACGGGCTCAGGCTGCACGCTGACGAAGGCCTGCCTACCTACGGCCTGCCGCCGCGCGCCTGTGCTGACAGGCGAACTACCACGTGCTCCCAATGCCTACCGCCAAGAGCACGCGCTGGAGCACTGAATACCAGCAGCCTACGAGGGCCGTCCGACTACTACGGAGCCTGTGCTGAGCAGGCCCCCACACCTACCATGTGCTACCAAGCACGGTACCCTTCCTTTCTATCCTAAGTGTGCGAGTGCTCAGAACTCAGTGTCAGGACCTAGCCGTGTACTTTCTACCTACTACTGTGTTGAAAATATATGTATTAACTTGTCTAGCTGTTTTACTATCTACCTCTACTTTCTACCTAACCATTAACGGCCTGCGCAGCCTATCCTGCGCAGCCCTAGCCGTTACAGTGTCCGTATAAAGGCGTCAAAACACTCTGTCAAAACCAGAGTGACACCTAGAGGAAGGGATAACTTTGGAGGGGATATCGAGCTACAAGAAATACATTCGACAGCAGCGGAGCCCATCTACAGCGAAGCAAGACAGCTGAAGAAAGCATTTCACTTTGACGAATTAAATTGCGTGTATACTTATACTTTTACACATTTACTATTGTTTACTATTTAACTTTAATTATTTACTTTAAACTTTTCTTATATTATTACTTGCTTTGTAATGGATGCTCATCCCACTTTTCCCTCGGGAGCATGTACGATTTACGTACAGGCAAATTGCTAACGCCTACTTTTCGCTACTCATTTTATTTACTTCATAATTATGTATAATAGTTTAGTTAACCAATAGCTGTGCTACTTTCGTGGAACTTCGTGTACGAATAAACTAAATTATTGTGAAATGTGTGGTTTTCGTCAACTCACGTCCAACAACTCTACTGTAACTAACTGGCTACCTCTGAGCCATACAGAACGGTCATCCCTAGTCCGAATGAGTAAGAATTATCGAAAAGTACCAAGCTCTACGCCCGCCCCTCTAATATCAACATTAACAGATTTTTCGTAGCTTATAATAATGGCATGTGCACCAGGCTAGCATGTCATTGGAAAAATAAGATCAGCAGCATGCCAAAAGAAATTGCGAAATACCTGCAATTGACAAATGCCGAGCTAAAGCTCGGCATTTGTCAATTGCAGGTATTACATAAACACGGGCCATTGTTTCAGGAGAACATCGGCTACTCTATTGGCGGATTCAGGAGCAGAAATGAACCAGATTAAATGACACGGTGGCTGGAAATCTGATGTAGTAGCAGAGGGCTACATTGAAAATTCCATACAAAATAAGGATAAAATAAGCTACCGCATTGGTGACAATGGTGCCGATTCTCTTGTTCACAAACTAAACTAAATTTAAGTTCAGTGCATCTTTTTCTTTCTATTTCATTAAGAAAAGGTCCGATGATAAACTTTAGTTTAGTCCTGTCAAATTAATCAGCGTTTGACGTAAATTGGCGTAATTTTAGGCCGCATTCCGAGTTAGGCCTTAATCGCTCACAGCGCTCACATCGATACTTCGCGTTCCTAGTTAAATATCACGATTATGACAGCTCAGAGCTGTCAACAACTCGGAACGCTCGTGAACGCGTTCACACTGCTCACAGTGGTCGCTCATAGTCAAAACTTATAACATAACCCCAAAATTTGCACAAGATGGTTGGATTACAGTATTTCTTTGAGTATACACCACAAATTTCTTCTTCTTCTTTGGTTAGGTGGCAATTGTAGCCAGAAGCACAATTTCGACTCTCAAAACAAAACAGCACAACTGTCATTTTTGACAGCGCTCACGGTGATATTAATTTAGGGCATGGTCGGTGTTATCGCAAGATGGCGCATGTCATGACGTCATCTATGACGATTCACGGGACATCGTTATCGCGATAACGCTAACACGGTACGGGTGTTAGCACGCTCAAATCGATTACAGTGTAAGTCGGAACGCACCCTTAGTAGGCAAGTTTTTAATCACGTCTAAACTTGTATGGAGTATGACAGGCGCTGATTAATTTGACAGGACTAAACTAAAATTTTTCTTCTGTCCTTTTCTTAATGAAATAGAAAGAAAAAGATGCACTGAACTTAAATTTAGTTTAGTTTGTGAACAAGGGAATCGGCACCAATATCAAACTAAAAAGACCGTTGATAACTGATCCTTGGACACCTTTGTCACCAGAACTTTCCACATCAAACCACTATTCATCTAGCCCGCTGCCTCAAGCACCACCTTCACCAACTTTCACAATCCAAAATGGTCCTCACCAGACCCAAAATTCTGAAACTTTACTTAACAGTAATACTCAAATAAACTCTACCTCAACTTCAATAAATGTACGAATAAAAACATAAGTTTGTCATTGCACAACTGGTCTAATGTACATATCAAACATTACCTTTAACATTTAATATTGTTTTGTATAGGTCTACTAACTGTTATTGTAATTTTACTTTGATTCTAGTTCTATTGCTTTTTATTGTCTCGTAGATGGTGTGAAAAGTAGAGTATTCTCCTCGGGGATAAAGGTGCCTTCATCTTGGGCGACCTTGAATCCCACGCTGCACTCAGGTTTTTGTCTTAACTCCCTCACTTTGCAAAGTCAAATAATTTATTTCAATTAGGCACAAAAAGGCACTTTTGAATGTCAAAAACAAAAAATATAATTAATTCTAGTCGCCCCTTCCAAAAGGTAGTTAACTCTTAACTTAGAGAGTTAACGCTAGAATCCTTCGTTATTGCTCAGGATTCAATACAGCACCCCCTATATAAGACACTACTTTATCCCCTTAGTGCATAATCTACTTTTAACTATGATAGTCCAGTACCCTAATTGCGTAACTTAGTTTCGTAAACAATTTTACCTAATTTGTTTCGTTTTGACAGTTCAACAACATTCATTGCGTTATTTACGTTGTTGAGCAGATTTTTTTTCCAACTTATGAAGCAATGGATTAGCAATCTGTTTCAAATCGAAACAGATTGTGATTGTGTTGTATTACGCAATTAGGGTGCTGGTTTATTATTTGTGACTTGAGTCCCATGAATAGAATTCAACATTGCACATGTAAGCAGGTACGCAGTTAACGTTACCTTAAGGGTACGCCCTTAAGATAATGCCAACTACTTACAGATATTGTCTATATTTTCCAGTTCTAGTTCTGTAAGTATTTTTTTGTGACTTGAGTCCTATGGATAGAATTCAACATTGCACATGTAAGCAGGTAACGCTAACTACTTCCTATCAGGTGAACCATTGAACTGTTTCCTTACCAATAGATTAACTAAATAATACTTACTTTTTGTCTTTCGGGCGTTTTGTTTCTTCTTGGATACTTCTTGTTCTTCTTCCAATTCAGTTTTAAACTCTATTAAAGGTACATCATCTTCGATATCGGATTCAGAATAGTGTGGCGGTGTATCTGCTACATCTGGACAGATATTGTCTATATTTTCCAGTTCTAGTTCTGTAAGTATACAAAAACAGTCAGGAGTACTATTAATTGATTATTACTACAATATTTTGTTTTAGTTCACAATATAATAGAATAGAATAGAATTTTCTTTATTCGAGTAACCAAGAATCATTAATATTGTTAGTAAAACTTACGACTATGTTAGTAAGCACAGACACTAAACAAAAACAAGGAAAACAATACAGTAACAGTACAACAATACAATAACAGTAACAATACAACAACAGTTGGTCACTGCTGCGACATCCCATGAGAGAGGGCACAACAGTGACCAACGTATGCACAGTCCAGGCGACTCGCAATCATGCTTAAGACACTGTTGGAGCTGCCCCACACCCTGCGCACCAGGGAAGCGCACCTTTTACGCATTGTTGCGTAAAAGCAATCTACATGCGCATCTGCGAACATACCCAATGCACTACAGAAACGGGGCAGCCCCACCAGTATCCTAATACCAGCACCAGTATCAGTATAATAAAGATACCAATATTTAAACTTCACACTACCAAAACTTTGAAGTAGTTCAAAATGTTTAAAAATTATTAGATTAATATCTTTATTTCAAGAATTGTCGAAATTGTTTTATTGCTATTATTATTTTTGGTCTTAAAACATACCATCACTTTGATGTTCCTCCTTTGCCTCAATAATATCATCTAGTCCCTCACAAACAGCTGATAATTCTTCTTTGATAGCAATGCTTTCTGTTTGCACTACATCAACAATACTTATGTTCTCTGTTGGAGATTTAATAAACCCACCAAAATACTCTAAGTGGTCTTGGTTTATTAAAGGATTGGGCTGTAAAAAAATATTTATAGTATTAGGAAAATATTACAGTCACAGTCCCACAAGCAAAAACTTGTTTCATTATACTAAACTCATCAAAAGAGCCCACTAGTTAGGACACTTAAGTAAGTCCAATGTACTCTGGAGTCAGCCATGCTACCAGGCTCACAGACCAATGGTATGGTTGGTGTGAAGTCCAGACACAATAGGTATGAGATTAAGAGAAATCACTTCCACATTATTCTGAAATTAGAAATTTTAAGAATAAATGTCTGTTGAAGAATATGTCACCTCAAAATCCTCATTCATCATATGAGCGAACAGCTCTTCGGCTTCCAGACATTTTCTCATTAATTGGCAGCATTTTTCTAGTTTAGCGCAGCAGAAGAAACAAACAAGAATCGGTCTTCTGTCTCCAGTTACAAACTGCAACAAAACTTGTCTTACACTATTTTGTTTATATGAAGACAATACTTCCAAACTTACTCACATGGATTATCTTTAACTTAAGGGTTACACTAGTTGGTCCTTCTTTCACACAAACGTAGTATGGTGATTAGTCTGTTTGACGTCATATGTTCAAAATAAAAAATTATGTCAATTTGCCTTGTCATTAACTAGCCCTGGGAAGCAAAATTGGGATAAAAACATTGGTTTGGAAGTTATAAATGTCGAAACTTCCACATTTCAACACTGATTTTAAGTCATCTTTGGGCGTAAATAAATAACGTTACATAGTATGAAAATGGCAAAATAGAAACCGTACAGGGATAGTTAATTTATCGAAAAGTTAAAATCATTTTATTTTGAGTAGATACATCCAGTAGATTTTCCATAATATTTATGCGCCCAAAGGTCGGTCAATGGGTCGTTTTTGGGGCGGCCGTCGTTAAATCTTATTTATCAACTTACTGGAATATCAGTCAACTTCTCATAAAGTTCATGGAAGTTCCTGTTGACCACTAGATACATGCGAACATTCTGCACTAAACATATTCTACACATTGCCAGTTTTTCCATCTTTGAACTCAAAACCTCAGACAAAATAAAAAACTCTCAAAACTGTTAATATTTAAAGCCAGAGGCCGATGAAATTAAACATAATTTGAGTTTTCGTTTTATTTGCGCGTCACACGCTTTTTCACAAAAGTAAAATTGTAGGGAAGAGATGACATTGGTTTTTGACAGATAGGCTGCGTTCAGAAATCAAAAAGGTTTAACACTGCCCCTCGACTCGATTGAAAATCTGTCATAGATTGAAATCGTTACAAAACTATTGATACATTAGAAAAACAATATTTACTGAACAATATTTAAGATTTGTTTCATGGTGTGCAGCTTTTCACCAGACAATGATTTTGTTAATACATCTGCCACATTGTTATGAGGATAGACATATTCAACTTTATAGACATATTCAATTAATTTTCTACATAAAATATCTTTAAAAAAATGGTGTTTTATATAAATGTGCTAGGCACGTTTGCTATTTTTTTTTTAAATCAGCGTCAGGTGGTACACTTTGTGTTGTCATCTGACAATATGCTGAGCTGAGGCCCTTTTGGCATTATAATCATTGTTTTCTGTTTTTTATAGTTATAAGGTGTATTTTTTCTGCAGTAATGCCAATAAACGCATTTTTCTTTCTTTCTTTTCTATTTTCAAAGGATTTTGATATTTGAATTTCACCTCTATTATCCATGTACAGACGCCAGCACATCAAGCTACCCGAAACTGTAAAATTTTCCCAATCAACTTTGAACATCAGCGATAAAGTAGAAAATCTATTATATAAATTTGACAGATTGTAGTAGCCTGATGTGCTGGCGTCTGTACAATACACACAACACATCACTTTTCAGTCCATTCAAATCACTGTATAGTCCTTTTATGTAGAGTAGGTCACATGCACTAGTTGCAGCTGCTACATATTCGGCTTCTACTGTTGACAGAGAAACGCATGCTTGCTTTCTAGAAAACCAGGCAACAGAACAGCCATTGTATAACGTTACAGATCCTGATACACTTTTTCTGTCCGAGTGTGAACCTGCCCAGTCTGCATCAGAGTATGTTTCTATAGACAGCGACTGATCAAGAGTTCTGACCGCCCTAGGCTATTATGAGCACGCGCCCCCGCCAGGTGTGTTACAGACGGCCTAAAAAGTAGTGAGTGAGTAGAGTAGTAGTGTGAAAATTTTAACATGGTTCATACTACCTATAAAAGTTTTCAGATCGATCTGCAAGCGAAACTAACTTTGTCCTTTAATCTGTATGACATTCACAACATGGCAACTGAAGGAACACGGGTGGGTTTTAGTCAGTAAGAGTCTGACACGCCCTCTCGCTCCACCCAGAGCGGGAGAAGGTATTTGATAATTTCGCACACAAAATTAAAAAAAAAATGGTTGTACGCAGTATGGCCGCTCGGTAGATAAACCTTCCGCATCCGTGAGTAACTGCCGCGCACTCGATACTGTTGCGTACTGATATAGACTGAGATTTCGAAGCGCGTCATTTGGGCCGTTCTATGAAGATAGAATACTGCAGGTACTTTATTTATACTGTGCCCTGGTGCATGCTGTTGCCTGCTGCAAATAGCAAAAAGCAATAGTAAGGAGCCATTTTGACTATAGTGCTATAGCAAAATAGGTAGTCAAAATGGCTCCTTACTATTGCTCTATATAAACTAGCTAATATTTTGGGGTCTGCTCCCCAGGAAACTCCAGCAAGGCATTTCATTATATTTAATCCTTTTAAAGCATTTTGTGAAATATGCTTAATATGCTTTTCAAAAGTAATTTTTTGATCAATAACTCCCAAAAATTTCTTTGAACAAACTCTATTAATTACTTCTCCACCATATAATATATCACAGTTTGGGTTATTGTTGCCAAAAATTATAAAACTACTTTTAGATGCATTAATTTTAAGATGTAATTTACCATTTTAATAGTTTAATAGTTCATTTAAAAGCACTATTAACTTTATCAATGGCTATTTGCAAATTACGGTAACGACTATATAAAACTATGTCATCAGCGAATTGCAAGATACTTACATTACTTGTATCTACATATTTACCTGTATTTCAATTGTACAATAAAGGCGACAATGTACCGCCTTGCATGGTGCCTTTAGATGCTGTTTTTGGTCCATGTAATATATTATTATACTTATCATAAACGGTTCTGTAATTCAAAAACTGATAAATCCATTTACTTAAATGACCAAGGATACCTATATCGGACAAAATTTTGACTAGAATTCCAGGATCAACATTATCAAAAGCACCTTGTACATCTAAAAATACAGAGACAGTGTGTGAAGATAAATTATTTGTTCTTTTCAGGTCTGAGATCAAAGATACAAAGCTATCAACGCAACTACGCCCACGACGAAAGCCATACTGCACATGAGGGATTATACCATTCGCCTCCACATACCAATCCAACCGAGTCTTAACCATATTTTCAAATATTTTGCCGAGACATGATGATAGAGATACCTATAAGAATTTGCATTATCTGGTGATTTATCAGGTTTGAGTGTAGGAATAACACACTGTGTTTTCCAAGAGTCTGGTATCAACTTTTTATTCCAAAGAGAATTGAGAATATTTAAAAAAACTTTTTGAACAGACTCATGCAAATTTTTTATCACAATATATGGAAAATCATCAAGGCCGGGGCTTGTGTTACGTCTAGATTGTAAACTTGATATAAATTCCGCCCATGAGAAAGATTCCAGTAAAAATTTCGAGTTCTGATTGTTGTTGTTCATTTCAAAATAAGTGTATAAATTATGAGATTCTATCAAGTTACTATTGTCTGAAAGTTTGTCTAAAAATAAAGGAATGAACTCATCATTGTATGATTTATTTGCAGTTTTAATTCCATTAAATCTTTTAATAAAATTCCAAATTTTACTGATGGGAGTAGTCCTGTTAAAAGTATGACAAACATTGTTCCAGTCTATTTTTTTTGCTCTGAAATTGTCCTTTTCTTTAAGGCATCTAGTCTTTTATAATTAATGTAGTTTTCAACATTAGGGTCACTTCTGTACAGTTTTAGGGCGTTATATGATGCAACTACAGACTGCTCACAAACTTCATTCCACCAAGGTGATGGAGGTCTACTTTTGAAATTATTACATTTAGTAAACTTCGGAATTACCATCAACTTCAGGGCAGCAAGACGATTACAGAATTCTAAATATGAAGACATAGGATCTTCCTCATCTATCATCATGTCTCCAAATACTATTTCTGATAATTCATGATATTTATTCCAATCAGCTTTACCATACAAAAACTTGTTGATCAGAGGATTAATTGATATTTGTCAATAGCCAAAGATATTTCAGTTATTGTGGGGTAATGATAACTTCCCATAGCAAAATGGTGCAATATACGGACTAATGAAGCTGACATCAATAGCAGATGGATTACGTCTAGGATTATTAATTGTGGTAAAACTGCCATCATTCAAAATGCACAATTCAATAATTGTGGTAAAACTGCCATCATTCAAAATGCACAATTCAAAATCATCTATAATATCATACAAATCCTGACCTCGACCCTTGGTTGACAAACAGCCAAACGCAATGTGATGAGCGTTGAAATCTCCGCTCATAAAAATTGGTTTAGGAAGATCTCTTAATATATTACGCAGCCTGTTCATTCTGATGTGCCCGCAATTAGGAGGGCAATATACACAAAGTATTGAAAGATTACCTTTTTCAGTGGATAATGATATAGCAACTGTTTGAATATCTTCATAGAACCTAGTATTTAAAAATGTATACTGAAAATATGCCTTAATCAATATTGCTACTCCATTATGAACATTCTTTGAATTTCTATTGTAAATATTATATCCAGGTATTTACTTATTAAGTTACTATTGTCTTTAAACCTAGTTTCATTTAGCAAACAAACATCAATATTTTGTTCTTGCAAGAACTTAATAAGTGAATAAACTTTTTACTATTAGCACTTTGAATGTTAAACTGCGCAATACGTAATCGAGATAAACTAGGAGAATTTAAATCCATTATTTGGATAGATTTTTAAGTAACATATCTTTAATTGCTATTGTAGTGATGGGCGTCGAGTCAACGATGAAGTATCTGGGACTCGTCCTCGACAGCCGGTGGAACTTCGTGGAGCATTTCCGACGTTTGGCTCCCAGACTAGACCGGGCCGGGGCTGCCTTGAAGCGGTTCCTGCCCAATCTGGGAGGTCCAATCGCCTCCTGCCGGAGGCTCTACGCGGGGGTCGTGCGGTCCATGGCCCTTTACGGGGCGCCGGTGTGGGCGCCTTCATTGAGGCGGCAGCCAGCCAGCCGGCTGAACGCGTCCCAAAGGGTTATGGCCATCCGGCTGGCCCGAGGATACCGCACGGACTCCTGTGAGGCGGCGAGCCTCCTTGCCGGATTACCGCCATGAGATCTGGAGGCAAAGGTCCTCGCGCACGTTTGGGAGTGGTGCGAGGAGGCAAAACACACGGGCTTAACTCCGATGCCGCAAGAAATTGTGGCACAGCGGACAGAGCTCCGGCGGGATCTCATGGCGGAATGGAGAGTGCGATTGTCGCAACCCAGCGCTGGGCTCGCAACAATTGCGGCTATAAGACCCCTCTTTGAGGAGTGGCTAGAGAGGCGCCACGGCGTCCTCACCTTCTGCCTGACGCAGGTCCTCACCGGACACGGCTGTTTCGGGAGGTACCTGTTCAGAATAAAGCGGGAGGAAACGCCCGGGTGTCATCACTGTGTGGATCGCCCGGAGGACACGGTGGAGCATACGGTGGAGGTCTGCCCGGCTTGGGCGGGGCATCGCCGTGTCCTCGTTGAGGCGATCGGCGGCGGTGATCTCTCGCGTCCGGCCCTGATTCAGGCCATGGTACGGAGCGAGAGGAAATGGGAGGCCGTCACCTCCTTCTGCGAAGCAGTAATGCTCGCGAAAGAGGAGGCGGAACGCGTGAGGGACAGGCAAAATTCGCGCCCTCGCGCCCCTAACCGCCGCAGGAGGAGACGCCCTGGGCGTCGGGAATCACAGGCAGATTTCCGGCCACCGTAGGCGCAGGCTTTCGGACGGTGAGCAATGGGTAGCTCGCCGTTCGATAAGGACCAAGCCCGGGTCGACGGCGCGTTGTGTTCTACGCGCGCCTCAAAGAGATGTCAGCAGAATTGACGGGGTCCGCTAGGGCCAATGCCAGCCGGGGCTGCGAATAAGGGCCGAAAGGGACATCGTGGCCCCCAGCAACAGGGCAACCGAAGGGTGGATTTTAGTCAGTAAGAGTCTGACACGCCCTCCCGCTCCACCCAGAGCGGGAGAAGTTATTTGATAATTTCCCACCAAAAAAAAAAGGTAAGAAATCATTCCTGGCGGCCTGGAAAACAGCCTTGCAATGAACAGATTTATTTAAATTACTATTTGCAGTTTTATAAACAGGTTTAATATTTACAGCTTTATTTACATTTTGCAGTGGGTGTTTTGGTAATGGCAGTGGAGGAAATTCTGTATTTTGAGATATCTTAGTCAAGGAAACACTTGCATAAGTAATTTTAGGAATATATGCTTTCATTTCATACTTCTCCATAAAAGTTGTATTGTTTATAAAATTATTTGCCGTATTATATTGCTTGAATGTAACTGCTATTTTATTAGCATTTACACGCTGAATTGCCACCACATCCTTTACTGCATTATTGAAAATGTGATTTAAATAAACGGGACTTGTTTCCCAATCTATCCTTTATATTTTTATTTTCCACATAGGTCACTTTAAATTCTGTATTGGAGGAATTCTCCGGGTAAAGTCTTTTATAGTTTGGCTTTAAATATGGTAAGTACATGGAATCACTCTCACCGCCACCGCTACCAGAGTCCATACCGCAGGAGGTGCCTCTGTCCTCAGGCCGAGGACGTATTTGTTTGGGATGGGCGGTTTGTCACCGCCCCCCTCGTTACCATCCATTTTCTAGGAAAACTTATGATATTGGTGTAGTTTTATTTTACTTAATTGAAGAAATAATGGGGAAGAAGAAAAAAAATACTTTCAAAGAAAATTTGAAAACCGCGCTTTTCAAGTTCCCGCCAAAAAACCACGTATTATATAATAAATAGTCCAGTTATTTTACAGTACTTTTTTTTTTGTCCATTCTTGGCAATTGAGCCGGTGTCGACTATTCTGCCAGTGTCACGTTGAGACGTGAGCGTCAAGATGACGGGATCAAGTCCCCAATTTGAAATTTATCACATTAAAATGTTTGTACTACAAATGTACTATTTGTACCCAAAACAAGACATTTGTACCTCTAAATGTAAAGAAAGTACGTCAAGATGTCCCTGGACCCGCCACTTCGACCTCAAAGTGGCGGGACCTTCTGGAAGCGCTACTCGGAGGCAGGTAATTCACACCCGAAAACTTAGTACTACATATTATGTACAGGTATATACTCAATTTTCAATACAATTATAAGTGAGAAATTCAAGTTATGTGATTAAAACATTGGCCCCACCAATTTGACGATTGTTTTAATCGCTGAATTCATATGAAAATGAGACGGCAGCTCTGAGTGGCAGGCCGTCGGATTTTGTACTTTGTGGGTAGATAAATGTTAATAGCTGCAAGGTCGAAGACAAGGGTTAATAAAACATGTATCCTAATCTGACAGAGACGCATTCATCGATTGAACGGCATCCTGAACGGAATTGCCAGTGACCAGTAAACTAAGCAAAGCAAAATCCTTCTGAAAACGAAGTATTCTTCGATCACCCCCTTCCAAAAACAAAGCACACCATAACGGGGCAGGGCTAACTACTTTGGTCACCCCCTTCCAAAAACGAAGTAGGCTTCTTGACGGGGCGGTCCTTGTCATTTGGTCCCCTCTGTCCCCCACTTCAGCGGTCCCTGCGTACTGATATTCACTGAGATTTCGAAGCGTCATTTCGGCCGTTTTCTATGAAGGTAGAGTACTGTACTTATTTATACTGTGCCCTGGTGCATGCTGTTTACCGACGATATTGTTCTTATCGGTGACTAGCTTCCGCCAGCGGCTTCGCCCGCGCGATATCTTTATAAATTATAGTCTATGTTACTCAGTGATTGATAATTAATATAGCATTCTACTAGAGAAATAATTATTATTAGTCCAGTAGTTTTTGAGTTTATTCATTACAAACAAACACACAAAAAATCAAATCTTTTCTCTTTATAACATTAGAAGATGAACCTGAGATCCAGAGCAGTTTGGAGAAATGGCAACAGAAGCTGGAGAATGTTGGCTTGAAAGTCACTAAAATGCACTTTAGAACGTCAAAATTTATAAGAAAATATAATTGTTCTAAGAGCCTATCAAAAGGTAGTTTCCTATGGAGAAGAATGGGCAAGGAACTCCATAGTTTCTCTGTTCGAGAATTTTTAAGGTGACTCTTCAAAGAAACTCCAAATATACTGATATTTAGTCAAACTTGTATTGTCTCGATGAACAAAGATTGAAGAAATAATGAGAAGCAAGTACAGATAACCCTTACATCTAATTTCTAACAAATTAGTACGCAACGTTGGTTTGCTCATCCTAAACGAGCAGGCGTTGGCACGAACATACTCTTTTAAAATGTTTTACAATATTTTGTGTACAGACGCCAGCACTTCATGCTACTACAATCCGTCAAATTTATTTAATAGATTTTCAACTTTATCGCTGAAGTATAAGGTTCAAAGTTGATTGGGAAAATTTGACAGTTTCGGGTAGCTTGATGTGCTGGCGTCTGTACATTACATAAATATGTGAAGACGATGTACCTAGAATAAAATTACTATACTACAATAGGTACAAAGCACAAAAAAATTAAACAATGACATACATTACTTATGTTAATAGATACATGGTTATCTTAACAGTGATATCCTTTTTAGCCACTTTGTTGTTTTGGTTTTGCATAGTAGGTACCTAATCCTTTGTGGTTTGATATAGCATCGTCAGTATAAATATTATCTAAGTTATTCGTGTGGTGTCTATAAAAATAGGTGCACAAGATTATAGGACTGAAACAGACTTTCAATTTTACTAAATAAACCTGAGTTTTCTAATAAATAAACATTAAAATCACCGCAAGTGATTGATAATGGACTTGTTCGAATCACAAATGTTGTGTAACACTTCATCCATTACCTTTTCCAAGCAGTCATACAATCTTGAAGGGGGTCTGTAGTTCTGTACACTTTTAATACAATACACTGCTCCAATTCTATTCAGGCTTATTCAATTGTCCGCTCATCAGGTAGGCTCACAATATCCTTACGGTCCTTAAAATGTTGGTAACTTACTATAATGAATAAGCCACCATGTATAACATTTACTCTGCAGAACGAACTACCAACCTGGTGATTACTAAAACTGAACATGAACTGCACACCAAATGTTCTGTCAGACAAAGAATACACATATTGTTTGTATGACAAAATTAATAATATTCAGAATTTAGAAGTGGGATTAAATCTTTTAAAAGTAGTCGGTAGTTCTAAAGTTATGCTAAAATGTTACTTGTGTTTATCAAATTTGAAAGGTTTTTCGCCAGATTGTATTTGAATATGATTTCTTAGATCCACCTTACCCCTAATAGTATGCTGACATAATAGACAAACTTCACCAGTGTGTACACGAATATGTTTTTATAAATGATCATTTCGACGAAAACTACACTGACAATAAAAAGGTTTATCACCAGTGTGTACCTACCTGTACGAATATGGTTTGTTACAATATGGCCGATATAACTTCGCAGTTCCGAACTTCGCACCGATGGCTGCTCAAATTTTTTAGGAACCAAATGGTGACATTAGGAGAGTGAGTAAGAGAACATGCGCGAACGTACGCCGAGCCTATGTTCAGATCTGTCAAGTTATATCGGCCGTATTGTAAATCACCCTTGTCACTAAAATTACGCTGACATAGGTACATCAATTGTAAGTTTTTTCACCAGTGTGTACACGACTATGAAGTGTTAGCTGACCCTTTTGAATAAAACTACGTAGACATACATCACACTTATAAGGTTTTTCACCAGTGTGTGTAAGAATATGTAGTTTTAAATGACTTTTTTGACTAAAACTACGTAGACATACATCACATTTATAAGGTTTTTCACCAGTGTGTATACGAACATGTTGTGTTAAATGACTCTGATGATTAAAACTACGTTGACATTCATCACACTTATAAGGCTTTTCACCAGTGTGTATACGAATATGTTCTGTTAATTGACGCTTTTTAGTAAAACTACGAAGACATACATCACACTTGTTAGGCTTTTCACCAGTGTGTTTTTGAATATGTGTTGTTAGCTGATCCTTTATATAAAAACTAAGTGGACATATATCACACTTATAAGGCTTTTCACCAGTGTGTACACGACTATGTATTGTTAGCCGACCCTTTTGAATAAAACTACGTGGACATACATCACATTTATAAGGTTTTTCACCAGTGTGTACACGACTATGTATTGTTAGCTGACCCTTTTGAATAAAACTACGTAGACATACATCACACTTATAAGGCTTTTCACCACTGTGTATACGAATATGTTGAGTTAAAGTGCTCCTATCTCTAAAACAACGTAGACATACATCACACTTATAAGGTCTTTCACCAGTGTGTACACGACTATGTAGTGTTAGATGAGCCTTTTGAACAAAACTACGTAGACAAACATCACACTTATAAGGCTTTTCACCAGTGTGTATACGAATATGTTTAGTTAAACTGCTGCTGCATCTAAAACTACGTAGACATACATCACACTTATGAGGTTTTTCACCGATTTGTGTACGAGTATGTTGTGTATTCTTTTTTACTCGGTTAAAACTATGCTGATCACATTTGTAAGGCTCTTTGAAATAAGTACCGGGTTTCGACGTACGTTTTTGAGTTGTCCAGATAACTTTCGAGTCAGATTTTTCGTTTTTTGAGTGCTCGGCTGTTATTGCATCTTCTAAGTTTGTTCTTCGTGTTTCTAGTTTTGGTTTTTTCGCAACTGTCGCCCCTGTTGTTATAAATCTGGTCAGTACAATGTTAGAAGATTATATGCTATACATAAAAAGAATACAAAAAGTCCTAGAACAAATGTTGCAAAAATACAGTTTCGAAGATAACATAACACTAGACTCTTGATGTGTGTATCTGTAGTGGCCAGATCTTAGAATTGATCATTTCATGAAGTGTTCGACCATTTCAAATAGAACATCGACCGCTGGTCATATCATGATGAGGTCTGGCCAGATCATTGAATACTCAACGTTTGACGATATGAACAGTTAAACGCACGACTACTTCATGATGTGGCCAAACATTAGTCCTTAGTGACCATATCGTAAAACAGATTATTAAACATCGGTGGAGGCGTCAATGTCGCTTCGTTTTTGTTGTGCGTCATAGCGGCGGCGGCGGCATAACAATTCAAACAAAGTAGGAGGTGACCACGCAAAAAAAGTCGATGGACTTTTATTGGATTTTCAAATTTGATATTATACACCGTGAAATTTTAATCACAGTTTTGCTAGAACAAACATTGTTCAGACCATGGTCTGCTACCATTCTAAAGCATCAAAAATATGGTATAAAAATAAACTAAACTAGGCGTTCTCAAATAAGTCTTAGTTACTCAAACGTGTTCAAACATTAACTGTACTATCAAAGTACGTAGTAGTAAGTATGTTTTGTGTATTTTTTTTCTATACTGTATATTGTAGCTGTTTGTTGTTCCTTTTGAATAAAAATAAAATAAAATCTCTTTGAGGCGCGCGTAGAACACAACGCGACGTCAACCCGGGCCTGGTGCTTATCGGACAGCGAGCTAGTGCAATTTTGTACCTAATTCTGAACTGTGATGTGAGAAAGTAACTAAGTAGGTAGGTACCTAATTTACTTACCAAAACTAATAATTAACTTCAGCTAGGATTTCTGACGGTCCTAATCCCGATAAATATGTGTCATGATTTCCAAATATTAGGAAGATTTACTGATTTTAAATACTAAATATAAAATTAAAAGTATGTGATTTGCCTCAAATGATTTTGTATCAGTGTAATTATGTAGTTTAAAAGTATCTCATTTGACAGTTCCGTAAAAGTACTATTTTTTTAACGAAACAAAATTGGAAACATGATGTTTGGAGCGTCGCCGTCGCTTAACTTCTAGTTCAGTTCGCTCTGAGCCTCGTAACCAGAAGGTGTCTTCAAGAAGTCTAAAAAAATAGGAAAACAACCTGAAAAACCTGATTAAATAGTTTGTTAAATAATGCTAAAAGTGTACCAAGTTTGTAGTGTGCAAGATGATAAATACAGAAATATTAGTACTGAAATGGTGTATCGTATCACATGAAGGGAAAATTGGAGTCAATGTTGTCTTGGTGCACACAGACGGAGCTAACCCAGTTTTGTGGAGGTTTTGTTTTTGTCTTGTTCCTGTAATATCCTAATAAATAAATAAATAATACCTACAAATCTCACTTTAGATACAATAGGTACCCGTACCTATTATCTACAGAAAAGAATTAAAACCATGTCGGATAGTACCTACCGCATGTTCGCACTTCGCACCTAGAACGAAATGATAAAATAAGAGGTCAGCTACCTCGCCACGCCATCGCGTCGGTACGGTGCGTCCGCGTCGCGTCGTGCAATCTTGCATAGACAGAAAATACCTACCAAAGTTTACCATAGCCAAAGCCATACCAAGCCAAGTTTTAAAGTAGCCACTTATCAGTGATAAAATAGTTACCTACCGAAGTTAACTTTAACTTTGGTATTTTCTAGTAAGACGTACAAAAATAAGTGCTTACTTTTCGTTTATGAAGGTACATTGTAGACAATGGTGCCGATTCTCTTGTACACCGAACTAAACGATCACTAAAATTCCTTACTTTTGGTTATGATAATCTTAAAGCTATTCTGCAAAATAAAATCTCTAAAATTAAAAATAATTTTGACACAACTAAATCAAATTTGACAATCTTGACTCCACATCGCTGGAGCTTTGAGCTGGAGGCGCGCAGTGGGGCAGCCTCGACATGTTTTGTATGGAACTTTCACTTTTTGTATGAAAAAAAAAAAAATACCTACATGTTGAGTTTTATGGGGTTATGTGTTTCATATTTTATAGTACAACAAACTCCCCATTGACATTCGAAACTTACCCATTAAACGATTTAAAATCTGTATTAAAACCAAACTTTGTAAAAAAGGGTACTATACAATTTCAGATTATTTAGAAGATAAAAAAGCTTGGGATTGAACTGCTCGCTCTGCTAAGCCTTGTGATAAAACCATAAAACTAGACATTTTAATTATTATATAAAATCAACATACAGGGCGTCCCAAAATTATGGGACATGAAGGGAAAGTACCTTAAATATCGTAGATAGGGTATTTTGCTGAAAGAAGACTTTATGTTATGTTTAAAAGTTAGTAATTCTGCATTCAAAGATTTTCTAAAAATTACTTACCTCGTCTGGGAATTGAACCGACTTAAATGTAAAAAAAAAAACACCCCTACTTTTATGATGCCAATCGAAAGAATGACCAAAAACTAATAACTCTTCATAAGTAACATAGTATTTTAAAAGAAAGGAACAGCGGACTATTTTAGAATGGGAAATCGTCGTTTGACAGGAATAAACAAAATTTTAGTGATTTTTTGTATAGTTTAGCTTTAGACGCATTTGTGACAAGAAAATCGGCACCAATGCTGTGTCCCGTGCGCACGTGCGTGAGCCGCACGCCGCGCTGGTGTTGGTGGTGCTGCCCGGCTTCTGAAGTGCATCGGGGATGTTCGCGGATGCGCATGATGCGCAAAAGGTGCGGTTTCATGGTGCGCAGGGTGTGGAGCAGCTCCAACAGTATCCTAAGCATGATTTCAAGTCGCCTAGACTGTGTTTTCGTGGGTCGCTGTTGTACCATCTCACGTGAGTTGTTACAGCGGTGATCCACTATTTGTGTCAGTTTTTTATAATATAGTTATAGGTGTTATTATTAATCATTTGTGAGTCATAGATACTTGAATAAAGATAATTCTGTTCTATTCTATTAAATTTTAAACTCATAAAATTATGCAAACGGCAATAGATTATTATTATGTTTCGATTGGCATTTGTATGTATTTTAAATTTATTTGAAAATGGCATGTGTATGTATTTTAATTTTATTATAATTGAATGCTTGAGGATTATTTTATTGTGTGTGATTTTTATATCAATTTTATGTTTTAATTTAATGTATGTAATGTTTTTTATGGACTTTAACTGAAAATAAATTAAATTAATTAATAGAACAACAAATTGATAATGTGAGAGTCATCTAGTGGCTTTTGATGAAGCGACTAGAATAACAGCAACTTCAGCTTCATGCATTGACAATATATTTACTAATAGTAAAATACAAGACTCATCCTTAATTAGTGGCGTTAGGTCTGACCATACTGGTCAACTTGTATAATTTAATTTAGATAAAAAGTTAAACCTAGATAAAACCATTGAATTAAGACCTCTCACTAAAAATAAATTGAAAATGTTTAATAATAATGTTCTTAGCAATCTCTCAACTGCTAGTTTTGATTCACAAGACCCCAATATAAACTACGGTACATTATTTTCTACAGTATGCCATGAATTCAATAAAACGTGACCTGTAAAAAAAGTAACAATCAATACTAAACCAAAATTTAATGAATGGGCCACTGCTGGCATAAGAAAAAGCAGAAATATTCTGTATAATTTGTACAACGAGAAGTCATTGACCTCTGATCCAGCCCTTCATAATTATGTTAGAAACTATTCTAAGATATTTAAACGAGTCTGCGCCCAAGCTAAATCAAAATTAATAAGTAACAAAATTAGTATTAGTAACAATAAAATCAAAGCTGTGTGGCAGGTAATTAATAAAGAAACTGGAAACACAAAACAGCGAGGTCAGAATGAATTGTCTTTAAAAATTGAGAATGAAACCATTTCAGATAAGTTTAAAGTTGCTGAGACGCTAGAAAAGTTCTTTACCAACATCCCATTAGAGGTCACGAAATCTCTCCCCTCATCATCAATAGTAGCTGAATCCCTTTTATAAGAAAATTTCAGTAAGGACATTCCAAGTTTTGAATTCAAGCCCATTTCTATTGTCACAATTAAAAAAGCATTTAAAAGTCTTAACATAAAAACACAGAAGATTTATGGGGGCTTTCCGTTAAGGTTCTTGGGGATATCATTGACACAATTGCCCCTGTCCTAACAAGCATATTTAATCAATGTTTAGAGAGCGGTACATTTCCAGATTTAATGAAACATAGAAAAGTAGTACCAATTTTCAAATCGGGTAGTAAGAGTGATCCCTCAAATTATAGACCTATATCTGTGCTACCATTGAGTAAAATATATGAAAAAATAATGCTAGACCAGATGTTGTCACATTTTAATTCAAATGGAATTTTACATAGTCACCAGTTTGGTTTCACGAAAGGTAGGTCGACGACTGACGCAGGAGTAAAACTTATCAGTCACATTTTGGAATCCTGGGAGAAGTCGCAGGATGCAATTGGCATTTTCTGTGACCTCTCAAAAGCTTTTGACTGCGTTGACCACAAAACACTGATCTGTAAATTACACCACTACGGAATTCGTGGACAAGCTGCTGATCTTGTTTTTTCCTATCTATCAAACAGGCAGCAAAAAGTTAATGTTAACGGGGCGACGTCATCGGGGTCTCTAGTTAAGATGGGCGTGCCTCAAGGATCAATTCTTGGCCCTTTCCTATTTCTAGTTTATATTAATGACCTTCCTTACATGATGGCAAAGAAGATTGGCAAAACCCCATGTACTTTGAGTGTCGCATTTATACTTCGCGTGCATTATTGAAAATACCCGAAAAAGATGGATCTAAGGCCTAATAACATAAAATGTAATCATAGCATATTTTTTTGTAATGGGATTTTGGCAGAAAATCGTTTTAAAGATTTACCATTTAGGTTAGGTTATGTAGGTATGTTGTGAAATATGTATTGATAATATGATTGATTACGGAGCAGATTAATTCAGTATACTTAATAATAATATAATAGGTAGCGCTTTTCCTTTGAGGCGAAAAGTATAGGATGTACGTGTAAGGAGGTTGTTACTTACACCAAAAGGTTATGCCTTTGAATGTTGCTGGATCATCAGGCGAACCATACCTATACTTGTTTGCCATCTCTAGGTATATAATATACATAGGCTTCTCCTAAAGCACGGCATTCATACATAACTCATTATCTGTTACGATGCCTCATTGAGGTGGATAACAATTAAAATTCTATTGTGTCTCGTTAATGACAGTTGACAGGATAATATGTATCCCTAGCAATGTAAGCCAGGACCAGCAATAAGGTAGGTAGGTAAGGTAATATTTAATTTTATAAAATGAAACAAAGACTTTTTACAAACATTTAATAGGTTTAACAATTATGTATCTAGCCTGAGTAAAACTTGGTCAAGGAATTGTGCAGGTGGAGTTATATTATCCTGGTGACGCGCGTAGCCCAGGTACCATACTATGCTCATTACGTGAGAGCAACATCCCACAGTGCGCAAACCAACAACACAATTGCAACAATATCCGGTGATGGCATTCCTATCCACTTTTTGCCGATCTATTGATATAAAAACATAATAAGATTTTCGTGACACATGCCGGGACTTTACTTTTGCTCGAATCAAATAAGGACTTATTCCCCCTAACCTGCTTAAATTGACATGGTCCTCTCTGTAAACTTCTATTGTGTAAAGGCCATGAAAGCGTAATTGTTCACCTATGTAAGACCTAGCTTGTCGAATTTGATAAGTGCCACAAGCAAAGAGGACCAATTCTTCTATAGACAGGCTGGGGAACACAATATTTGAACTGGTTATAGTTGTAAATACAGAGTTTCTTCTATTAAGATTCTCTTCTTGTACTATTTCTGCTAAAGTGTTGTCTGCAAAAAGCCTTTCATTTATAATATTGACTATTTGTTCCGCATTACTTGGATCCACAAACATTTTGGCAAATGCATTATGCAGAGCTGCTGCAATGGAAAAATCCTTCATCATGTGAATGGCATGCACGATTAAAATATTCATGCCTGAATATTTTAAAATCTCTTTTGATTCTGCCATTAACGGCTTCCACAATCCATCTATTTATTGTCACACAGCGAGACCTGTTCCCTTCTAGCGTAGATAACTGGAATTGACCTGGTGACAGGGTTTCTGGTAGATGGGCGAGGAAGCCACGCTGATGTATAGCGTCTACACTATCCCTAAAGCCTCTATCGAGAATAAAAACATCATCTTCTCTAAAAAAATTCAAAAAACTGTCTTTGTTTAATAAATCCATCATTATCGTCGCGTCGTTAGTAGTGGCAGGATATGGCCCTTTAACATCCAGGATGTATCCATTGCAACATACAATCATGAATGGCTTTATGAGATTTCGATACTTATGGAGGGAATAAGTCTCTTTTTGAAATAAATAATTTGAGCTTTTTTGGGCATAAACATAGGTGCCATCACAGATAACAATTGCATTTTGTCTTTCCAGAGGGAGATCAGGTCTGCCATATAAACTATTTGCTATATATGAGTTTTTACTGATGACATTACTCCGGCTTATATGATGCAGACCCAAATGTTGAGGCACATACTCCTGAGCTAATATGTCCCTAGCCTTGTTCATCAGGGTTTCCACAGTGCGCCTTGGCGTTTGAAATAAACTCGATAGCCTGTCTCCCGAGTCTCCCGTCCTTAACTTGCATAATAATGCAGTTAATGCAAAACTTCCTCTGTGCATTTCACGAAGTCCTCTTGTTTCGTTCATTATTTGTTGATGTTGGGATAAGGAAATTCCCAGAAAATAATGTGCCAAATATTCTGGCAGACTCTGGATGTCTTCAAAATTAAAAACACTTACAGGTTCTGATAGTATGAAAACCATATCTTCAATTTGGAAACAATTAAAATGGTCTAGTGTGTTTTCAGACGTGTACAATTCACCAAATATGTTTCTACCCATGTGGTAACCGCATATCCTTGCACCTCTAGGGATATAAAAGTTGCAGTCATTCAGCACCCGTCTACGTATTGTGTCCGGAATATGATATCGCTCAGGATTCCTGCAGTCAGGAAACAAGCAGTGCCTTCTAGTGTCAGCAGCTCGTCTAATGTTTGGCAGTGTAATGTATTGCTGCTGTGGTATTTCCTGATTTCCAGATTGTTGCACTGGATTTTCTTCTGGAATTTCAGATAAAACCTGGTGGTTCGCAAGCTCCCAACAGGACTGGCACACATAATCGGTTTCCACAATCTAAAAAGAAAGTATGCACAATTTATTTCTCATTGAATTTTTGAGTTTAACTTACTGAACAGTAAAAAAAATATGATTATAATAGCCTGCAACTTACGTTTCTAGGATATGTCCACAGCTTTATAACTCTTATAAAATGTTCACTTTCTGAAGACAGACAATGCCTATTTTCTGCAGACAGCAGCTGTATGTCACAATTCACACAGCAATCTCTAATTTCCTCATGTTGATGGCTTTCGTGCGGGGATATAGCCATATCCTCTGAAGCACCACTGTTAAATTGGGCGTTTTGGGTGTTAGTGCTGCGACGCAATATTCTTTGAGCTCGTAGCCAACATGGCCCACATGCTTCATCAGTAGGAGTAAGCTAAAACAATAATTAATACAATCAATATTTATAACAACAAGGTCTAGAGACAAGACACATTTCTGTTAAAAACACATCAACAAACACATCTAAAGACAAAAAATATATTTACTTGACGGTGCTGTATCCACTGTGAAATTATTGCAGCAAGCTGTTGTTCTTCGTCTGTACTGTTTTCTCTCAGAACTAAACGACTTCTGCTTCTTAGAATGGAACGGCCACATCCAACACAAACATTTTGATGTCCAACTTGTCTTTCAGGTGCAACTTGGTTAGTTGTATGACTTGCTAATTCCCAACAAGCCTGGCATACAAAGTCAGCATCAGTTGTCTGCGAGTAACATAATAATAAAAAAAATTGTTAGCCTCTGTAACACTCTGAATAGCCTCGTCAAGCACACACTTAGAGGTTGAACACACACTGTCTTTGTGTTACTCATTTGGGTATTTTTAAATACAGTAGTGTCCAGTTATAATGACAGTGAAATATCAAAAAGAAAACATATGTCATACACAGTAGAAGTCATACAAAGCATCTTCTTATAGAATAAACAATTAAACATTTAAGTATGCTAGGTATAGGTATAATTAGTAGAGAAAATCTAGTCTTAGAAAAATAGATCATAATACATGGCCTGTCAATATAAGCAGATTAATAAAATATTTTACTATATTTATCATTTGCTAACAGGGTAGGAAAACATCTTGAGGAAATCTTGGGACCCCGTCGGTGACAAAGGTTTATTCACACTCTTACACAGTAGTATGACTTGTGTATAATTTTTTTACAATTGCGTTTACTTATTATGAACTTTGAGGGAGTTGAAAGTGGTGCAAAATCTTCAGCACTAAACTGTAGACATTATTTTAAAAATGACCCGAATATTTTTACTCACCTCCCTTGGATAAGTCCATAACCTTATAATATTAAGAAGGTCTTCGTTTTCGTTTGAAAGACGATGACGTGGTCTCGTCAACCGAAGTTCGCAGTTAACACACCGAACGTTAGAACGAGACATGTTTATATTAACAAATAGAGTCCTGTCTCAAAAAAAGTGTTCACTATCACAAGTACTCAACACGCAGGAACTCGAAAGCTCAACTGAACGCGGAATAAACAATGAAGTAAACACTAATGAGTTGGAAAGTAAACAAATAACAGACGACAAACAAATCGCAAGGATACGTACGACGACTGTAAGTGTGACAGATCACAGGATGACAGTAATTGTTATGAAATGCGAATTGTTTAATGTTGCCAGGTACAAACTGTAAAAACTAACGATTATGTTATGCTTTCTTTAATTATTTTAGAATACAGTTTATAGTTAAGATTGGAATATTGTAATCACATTAATGTCTATTAATATAAAAAGAAAAAATGTGTTCATAATGTTATTATAAAATGATTGTTCGTTTTTAACCAGCCAGCCAACATTCATATTCTACTAATAAGTAATATTATACTGAAAATGGCAATGATTACTTCAACACCGCTGTTTTCCGTTTAGTTATTGCTACTTTTAATTCTGATTTAACAAAATGTTTATTTATAATTTTTTTCTCTTTTCCCACAAAATAAAAAAAAACTTTAATCAGGAAAATAAACTACTCTACTTGATCTATAAAATGCATATAATTTAGTTTAAGTTCGTTTCTCAAATAGAGCGACACTGACACTGCCGATCTTCTTTATCGGATATAATTCTATTCGCTGATGATACTTCTCTTATTTTTAAAATAGATAGAAAAGATACGGATGTCTTACATGTCAACGATAGTCTAGCAATACTTTCGAAATAGTTCGCAGCTAATAATCTTTTACTTAATGCGAACAAAACTAAATGTCATAAGTTCTCATTACCAAATGTACCTCAAGTAGGTCTCAATTTAAAACTTGATGGCAAGAAACTAGATGTTATTACGGAAACTGTGTTTCTAGGAATTACTCTAGATTCGAAATTGCAATGGGGCGCCCACATTAGAGCTCTTTCAGGTAGATCAAGTTCAGCTGCATATGCAGTAAGAAAAATAAGGCAGTTAACTGATGTAGCCACAGCTAGGTTAGTGTACTTTGCTTATTTCCACAGTATTATGTCTTATGGCGTTTTGCTGTGGGGATCGGCAGCTGACATAGATTCAATTTTCATTTTACAAAAGAGGGCAATTCGCGCGATCTACAAAATGAGTCCTCGTGAGTCCCTTAGAAATAAATTCAAAGAAATTGATATACTGACTCAGCCTTCTCTTTATATCCTAGAAAGTATTTTGTATGTTCGCAAAAACCTAGGACTTTTCAAAATAAGAAGCGATTTCCATAATATAAATACACGTAGTAAACATGAAATTGTGATACCCAAATTTAGATTAACTAAAACTAGTAAGTCATTTCATATAAACGGTATCCGCTTTAATAACAAGTTGCCAAAGTCTGTTACAGAACTAAGCGATGGGAAGTTCAAAACCCACATCAAACGTGTCCTTATCAAAAAAGCATATTATAAGATATTAAAGACTACGTTGAAGACAAGGAAGTTTGGCAATAATTCCTTCTGCACATGTGGCTTCCCTGGTACCTCATTAACGGCATAACAATGTAATGTCTATTAACTACTCCCAAATTACGATATTAATTTTACCTTTTTTTACATACTTCATTGACATAATCTTTTCAGTATTTGACATTATATATCTACAATTTTCTATATTTTTTTTTATCAAATTAGATTTGTTACAGCTGTAGTGGCAATCATGTCATTTGGTTTAAATAGGTTCTTATTTTTTATTATTTTGTTTATCTTTTAAATAGATTCTTTTGTTTTAGATTTTGTGAATGTGAAGTACCTGGTACTTGTTATTAGGCCTACACTGTCCTCCCATACCTATTAACACTGTAATTTGAAAACATTGTAGAAACAATTTATTTTGAAAAGAGTAACCGTGGAGTTTCTTGCCGGCTCTTCTCCATAGGAAGCGACCAATTGGAACCGTGCACCTAGCTTCTGACGTTTCATAAGTGCCCTTGTAGGTTTATGTGAAATAAAATATTTTGATTTTGATTGGAAAATTTTGAATGTGACAAACGAATTTGAATTATGGTATAAAAAGGTTCGGCTAAGCGGTGTGATTACGCGCATTCATTAATAAAGATGGCGCTTATGAAAATTACGTAAAAAAAACGTTTATTTCAGGCATTAGTGCCTGAAATAAACGTTTTTTAACCAAAATTATAATAATGTTGTACTATGAACAACATATGAAAATCAGTCGATCCCACACTTGCCTGTCTTTTTTTTTTCGTTCAAAATCTAGCGGCTTGCCCTAATTTTGACCCCTAGGCACGCCACTGTGTGATACGCGAGCGCCGCATTGTCTGTGTTGTAGGGAGTGACGATAATCTCGACTTTTAAAACTTTTTCTTTTTTGTTTTTTTTCAAAAACTAAACATGTTTTTTTTTTAAACGAAGTTTTCTTTTTTTAACGCGGCTTGTAAACTTTCAGAAATCGTCATGCTAAAAAAGTTAATACTTGCGACTGTCTTCTTCTAATTCAAAGAGAAAGAAAGCGAGAGAGATAGAGAGAACGCCGGCAGAAAAAAAAACAAAAGGAAAGAGTAAAGTGATTAGTGTCGTGGGATAAAATTGTACACATCGGCCCGAGTACACTGCATGCCGGAGAAAGAGAGAGAAAGCGTGAATTTGGTCAAAATGAAAATGCAAGACCAGTTCTGAAAATTTTAAAATTTTTCGTCATTGGTGTCGTTTTCATAGTTTTCGAGGGTGCTAAAGCCAATAGTGAGGTCAAAATGTAAATCCAAGATTGCGGCTGCAAACATTTTATTTTTGTTTTAAATCGTACGTGAGAAAGAACTTCGTTCCTGACGGGAGTCCTCCGATCGCACACGTTTTTTTTATTGGATGCTGTAGAATGGTAGTAGACCATGGTCTGAACAATGTTTGTTCTAGCAAAACTGTGATTAAAATTTAACGGTGTAGAAAGCGAGCAACTTGGAAGTAGCGTTCGCCCTGTAGCAGTTGCCCTAGAACTGTGTGATCTACCGCGGCAGCGGCCGGCGAGCGGTACTTCCATGTTGATCGCAGTTACTTGGTAATTTCTACTACAACTTAAACCATGCCAACATTAATGATGTGGCTAAACGTTGACTGGCATAGTAAAATTATCATTAAACATTGACGTTTAAACAATATGGTCAATTTTAGCTGGCCATTTTACGAAATGCAACCATTTCATGAAATAGTCGAACACTTTTTTAAACTCTATTAAACTATACTGGGGGTACCCGCACTTGTAATAATAGTCAAGTGTCAACTATATGTCAAACACCACAGTATGTTTTTATCTGACATTGGCAGAATTGTCGACATCGGCACCATTGCCATAGAGAAAAATAGAATAGAATAGAAGAACAAAAATAATATTAGCAATAAAACAATTTCGACAATTCTCGAAATAAAGATAAAAATCTAATTATTTTTTAAATATTTTGAACTACTTCAAAGTTTTGATAGTGTGTAGTTTAAATATTGGTAACCACATTATATTGTGAACTAATAAAAATATATTAATAATAAACAATTCATAATACTCTTGACTGTTTTTGTATACTTAAACAACTAGAACTGGAAAATATAGACAATATCTGTCTAGATGTAGCGGATTCACCACCATATCATTCCGAATCAGATTTCGAAATTGATGTACCTTTAAAGCAACAAAGAACTACCTCATCAGTTCAATATGGACGCCAAGTAAGTACATAACACATACCATCACTTTGATGTTCCTGCTTTGCCTCAATAATGCCAACTAGTCCCTCACAAACAGCTGGTAATTCTTCTTTGATAGCAATGCTTTCTGTTTGCACTACATCAACTATACTTATGTTCTCCGTTGGAGATTTAATAAACCCACCAAAATACTCTAAGTGGTCTAGGTTTATTAATGGATTGGGCTGTAAAAATATATTTATAGTATTAGGAAAATATCCGGGCGAAAATAACCAGTCATAGTACAAGCACAAACTTGTTTCATTATACAAAAGTCACTCAAAAGAGCCCACGAGTGAGGACACTTAGTGGCCGATTCTCCAGAGTAGGAGGTAGGTCCAATGTATTCTGGAGAGTCGGCCATGCTATCAGTCTCACAGACCAATGGTATGATTGGCGTGAACTCTAGACACAAAAAGTATGAGCTTGAGAGAAATCACTTCCACATTATACTGAAATTAGAAATTGTATGAATAAATGTCTATTAAACAATATCTCACCTTATAATCTTCAATCATCATCTGAGCGAACAGCTCTTCGGCTTCCAGACATTTTCTCAGAAATCGGTAGCATTGCTTTAGTTTAGCGCAGCAGAAGAAACAAGCAAGAATCGGTCTCTTGTCTTCAGTTACAAACTGCAACAAAACTTGTCTTACACTATTTTGTTTATATGAAGAAAATACTTCCGATCTTACTTACATGGATTATCTTTCACTTAAATCTTATTTATCAACTTACTGGAATATCAGTCAGCTTCTCATATAGTTCATGGAAGTTCCTGTTGACGACTAGATACATGCGAACATTCTGCACTAAACATATTCTACACATTGGCAGTTTTACCATCTTTGAACTCGAAATGTATCGCTTAAAGTTCAGTAGTTTAAAGTTCAGTTCATTTATATTATTGAAAAAATTGAAAAACACTGTGGCTCAGAAAATACGAATAAAAGCTTGTAATAACGTGAGCACTTTCTTAGTGGATCACGGTAAGATGGCAGCTGCCAGAGAGACGTATATAACCATAGACACACAGACTAAGTAGTACTCAGACGGTAATCTCCCATAGTAGAAAAATCGCTTTACGATTTGCGAGCTTTGATTGTGACGTTTAGTTTTTTTTTAATTTTAACCATTTTGTTGCTCTTGATGTTATGAGACCGAGTCTTTTTGCCAACGTTTATCGAGCCTAGAATATTTTGGAAAATAGCCTTTTAAGCCTTTAACCAACTTCCAAAAAAGAGGTTCTGCTTTAATTCAACCCGAGGTAGGATTGTGTAGACAGGTGTACGTATAGTACACCTGAGGTGTGTGTGTATTAGAAAGAGGAATATTAGTCCTGTGATGAAAATAAAAAACATTTAATATTATTTATAATATTTTTATTTTTGTCTTATATTTTATGAAAGCTTTCTTTTGCATTGGTGGCAAACTTTTGTTTTCTAACCTAAACACATCTGTGCATGGGCACAGATGTGTTTAGGTTAGAAAACAAAAGTTATATATTTTAGATTATTTAATTATCTTATTTATTACATTGCACCAATTAAATACTGCTAATCAATGACTTAAATCTAAAAAGCATTCCTCAACAGCATCCCTGTGTATCACACAATCCAGAAAATCAAACAAATACTTAGATCTTATTTTATTTTATAATACCTGTTTATGGTGTGATTTCCAAGCATTCGTTGTGTGGATTGTGGGGATATTCTCTAGAACTGCACTCCGAAGGTTAGAGGATCCAGGTGATAGGCACTGTCGGCGTTTGTTTCATTATTTTTCGTGGCCTTATTTGAAAATAAGGCCTTGAGTTTTACTAGTTGCTCACCTGAATCCTCTTCACAATTGTAACCATCGGAGTGAAAGATTATAAATCTTATGATTAGAAGTGTCTTAAAGGTGTGGCAATTAGGATCATTGTTTCTAAAATTGTACGCTCAGACTTGTCCAAAAAAGTTTTCTATTGGATCAGAGTTGAAATATCTTGGTCTCAAGATAGTTATCATTTTTATTCTCGATTAATTGCCACAACCTTTGATAGCTTTTCAGCATAACTATCCAGTTTTATTTTATACAAATTTTATCCCTTGCAGTTTTTTGATAGCCTCCCTTCAAAATCTATGGTGCCGAGACGCGGCTGTTACCGCATTCCGCAAAGGTTTACCTTTATTCTTTTTACTTGTAAGAGAGGCTCCATTGACCGAATCAAATAAATCATCAAAAATAGATACCATTTCTGCCGTATTCTTTAAAGTTGGGCTGACTTGTTTGCAATCGGCATAATGAGCTGCAACAAAAAAGTAAGATGCTATAATATACTTATTTCTATGTGACACAGCTTGCAGTCAGTATGAAAACTACATTGCAGACAAAATACTTACAAAACTGAGCAGTGTATGAAAGAGTAGCTGCCACTGTTTTGTTGAACACTCACGCAATTCTTAACCTGCAATAAAATAGACTATTATAAGTTCTCACTTTTGAACACCTTGAAATATTGATAAACAACACTATTTCCATGACTCAGTACAGCTGTATGCATGATTATTGTAATTAGACCGAACAGACTAGGTATCCCTAAACAACCATCTTCAGAAACACTCTGAATTCTAAAACAATAATTACCTTCGTCTTTTTAATTTGATCTGGAACTACTTGTTTATCATTCAATTTGTGTAACAATCGCATTTAAATATTACGCAAAGAAGTGCTTCTATGCAATTGGGCAAAATAGCCATCAAAAGACAATGCATTCAGAAATTATAAAAGTACTAGCTTCTGCCCGCGATTGCGTCCACGAGCCTAGCCCGAGATAACCTTCTTCAAGAATTGGGCTAACCAATGCAAATAGAATTTTTCAAATCCGACTGGTAGTTCCGGAGATTACCCCTTGCATACAAACTTACAAACAAATTTTAGTGTAGATTTATTATATTATTAAAAACAAAAAAAAAAGATAAAAGCTGTAACTTACCAGTTTTAGTCATTCTATGTTTTTTTGTAGGTTCAAAGGTACAGTAGGTATGATCATCATGCTGCCTTTTCTTAGCATATATGTGATCAGAAACAGCATTGTCTGTAAAGAAATATTTAAGCTTATCAACAAAACAAAATAATTAAAATACGTAACTGCCCAAAATGACTAACAAGTAAAAAGCTTCCAAGTGCAAGTCGGACTCGCACACAAAGAGTTCCGTACCACCATACAATAAATACTTTTCGTTTTTTATATACCCCTCAATTTTTAACTTAACTTTATTTCATTTTAATTTTTTTGTTATAGAGGCCATTGTGGTACACACTGAATTTCAAGTGTCTACCTATTATGGTTCAAATGATACAGCCCTGTAACAGACAGACTGACAGAGGAGCTTTGGTAACAGGGTCCCGTTGGCACACTTTGCTTATGGAACCCTAAATAATAACTCTGTTTATGCTTTACAAAATATTTCACAATATGAGTTTTTATTGTGAACAATTATTTAATTTTGTCCCGGGTATTAAGTGCATGTAGGGCCACAAACGACCAACTGACCTTTGGCCCACTTTTAAGGCAGAGCAACATAGATGGACATAGTATCTTATTTTCTTTAAAATGTGTGGCTTCTGTTCTTCCACAGTGGAACTAAGACGACCCACTGACCGAAAATTCAAGTTTTGAAACCCAAATAGCAACTATAATTTTTTATTAAAGTGTGTTACACGGTGCACTTTTCATTTGAGTACCTATGTGAGGAATATATGAGTCAATTTGTACTATATTACATACATATTTATCATATTATTGCGGTACTTACCAGTGGTGTAGTCAGTGTCCATAGTTTGAAACCGAGGAGTACCACTGCTGATTTCGGTTTCGGAAAACAGCGTGGGATAGGCGCCAACACACAGACGAATCATTGCATTGGTCGAGATGATGAACTTCTGTCCAAAGTGCTTTTAACAAACATAACGCTTGCGCAGATACTGTGCCCTCATGTTTTGCAATTCTTCACAGTTTTTACACTGAGTCCTATCTCACGTTTGGGAAATTGAAATAATCTAACGTCCTTTCGTTTACTAGCGCAATTCACAACATAGCAAGAGTGGTTCATACTGAACGTTATAATTACACTATTACAGGTTAAAGGAGAACGGGCATTCTAGCCTAAGAACCAATAACAACATGCGATATATCATTGGAAAGATTTTTTTATGTACTTCAACTATTGTTATGGCGGGAAGTTCCAAATCGCTGTGTGGAAAAAGTTATTGCATAATAAAGCCAGACTTAAGCAAATAATTTTTTTTTCGGCATTTTATAAATGTATATAATAACCGTAAGGCGTCGTCCTTTTGTTCGATGAACCGGAACGCGTGGTCTTGCCGACAGAGGGCGCCTTCAGGTTTTCCGTACAAAAAATGACATATGAACGTGACAATCGCGCATTCACGCAACGATCGCTTTATATTAGAACGACGACTTAAGGCTACTACAAACAGGCGCAACACGCGACGCGACACAAAGACACTGCGTGTCGCGCGACGAGCGGTGTCTTTGTATCGCGTCGCATGTCGCGCCTGTTTGTCGGAGCCTTTACTTGACTGTCCACTGGTTTCTTATGTTTTTCCTTATCGCGTCCGATGAGACAGCCAATAAGAGTGAATATTCCACAAGATCAACTTGAGCTTGCAGATTATTTACGGGAACATGCACTATTGGAGGTTTGTTTATTTGTTTTTACAGTGGATATATTATACTAGGGTTATATTGTGTTCGTTCATCTTCTGGTAATACATAAATAGCAATAAAGACTTAGACTGGTATGGGCCCTTATTTTAAAGCCCTACTTACTAATAAGTATCAGCTTAAATTAGCTAAATCATATTGTACAGAGCATTTGCATAATGGCCTATATATAATTGAAGTGAAAAGAGATGATTTAATTGGGGATTTGCAACGGTACAATATGCTTCAAAATGTCTGGTTTTTAAGAGGCCGTATACAGTCTCACCATATAAGGCCAAAAATATATCTACGTTACCTTTTGGTTATTAGGGACGTAATAGGTATTAGTGCGATAGCACAATATTATTGCACTTAATTTACAGGGCGCCGGACAATAGGGAGTTGTGCCCATATAACTTCTTTTGTCTGGTATCTAGGTGTAGGAAGGCATGAGCCGTTTAATTTTCCAGTCGGGGATTTAATTGGTATTCTAATTGATGAAGATTGAAAAGGAGATTTGTTACCATACTGTAAAACTTTAGTATTATTTAACCAATAAAAATATTTATGTATTTGATTTATTATTGCATTGTATTTTTATAAGGCAAGTGTTAGGGCGCGCTAGAGTATTCATACTTTTTTTTTGTTTTAAATCCTTTAACTTATATCTACGTATATTGTCACTAATGACCGTCTCAAATGTTTCGTTAGCAAAATATAATATTGTAAAACGTTTAAATTCATTGTTATTTATAATTAAAAAAAAAAACCACGTGTTTGTTTTATTTTGTAGAGCAAGAACTTAGATCCCCCAGACCTTACTTATTTTCTCAGAAATAAAATGTGTGGGATAATGAGATGAGCCGAAAGCATTAGGCACTCATATAAAACACGTGCAACTAATAGAGTTTAACAAAAACTAAGCTACCTATCTGTTAAACAATACTCCACGCGGTGTATTAAAACGTTAATTAAACAATAGATACGGTATTAAGGTATTTTGAGGTACCATAAAACACCTGCTCCACAACACAATTAGCTAGCTTAATTGCGCCATAACTTCATCCACACAGCGATTTAGGACTTTCCTCCATAACAATAGTTGAAGTACATAAAAAAACCTTTCCAATGATATATCGCATGTTGTTATTGGTTCCTAGGCTGGCTTCCATACATTTTTGCCCGTTCTCCTTTGAGAGGATAAGTTACGGAAATTAAAATGTAGAACTTCACTCAAACTGTAATGGCGGGATATAGATAACCACAGACTACAACAGATAGACTTACAACAAACAAATATGGCGTCGATTTCACAGGCGATAAAGGGGAAAGGTTCGAGGGGCGATTGTCACTTTGGAAGATAGTGCCATAGACAAAATACGTCTATTAATGCCAGGATTTTTTGTTCCGAGATTACCAGCCGTGCATAGACATATCAAGTAAATTTTATTAGTTTTAAATTTGTGTCACATCCACAGACCAAGTAGTACTGTCACATCTCACGCAAAGGCAAAATACCGCTTGCTTGACGGATTCCCAGGCATGAATCCATGCACAGATAACTATAAATCCATGTCACAGATTAATAATGTTTAGTCCATGTAGAAAAGTTACATGCTCTATGCATCATGGAGATGTGTCAATCACTCATGAGGTGCCTCGTTTGAGGTACTCGTGATCGCAAATTGAAAGAGTTACTCGAATTTCAACATTGAATCACCTCACTCGTTCACGCGTCCTCACTTAAAAATTGACATTATTGACGCGAGTACTCGCCAGTGAGTATTGAGTGATTGAGTGAGCTCAGTGAGCGAATGAACCGACTTATTTCATCTGTACAGAATTTTAAGAATGAGTGAGGTGAGGTCTCGAAATTTAGAAAACACAGATAACATTATAGTAGCTATTACTATGAACTCTAAAAACATTAGCATTAGATTGGTGATCAAGTGTCATTGATTCGTTTATTTTGGCGGTCAAAAATGTATGAGCGAAAAAAAAATTATGTGTGTGAGAGAGACCTAAAAATCGGAAACGTGAGTACTTATGAGTCGACGCACCCGTCCGCCCCGCTGCCTCGGACTATCTCAGCTGAGTTCGGCTCAGGCTCGGCTCCAGAGGTGAATACGCCGACGTACGACTCCTCGCCTCAAATGAGGGGTACCTCGTGAGGACCTCACGAGGTAAAATGAGGTACTCCCTCAACCTCATATAAAAATGATGAGTTACCCATCACTCAGTCCATATCAGTGTTGTTATCGTAAAAATCTGAGCTGCCGTATGTCACAGTCTGGTTTGCCGTATTTTCAGGGAAAAAATACTAAACAGCCCTATTTAAAAAAAAAAAAATATTTCTCATTTTTCATTGTCCATTAACACCCATATTCTAAATCCTCATGTTTTCCTCGACTCGACTCAACCTCACTTAAGTAGTTTGATATTCATAGTTGCAATTTCACTCCTCATCTTATACAGTTTCCTCAGTCGAGGTGAGTATGAGTTGAGGAACCAACTGTCAAATATAAGGTACGTCGGCATCTACCTTGAGGAAGTTTTTAACCAAAATAAAGCGTATTTTATCCGATTTTCGTAATGTCTTTTGAAGAGTTTATTGATTATTTGTACGATAATCCATATAATTACGTATCGCGACGCTATTTACGAGATGCAGAAAATCCAATTGAGTTTTATGATGAAAATGAATTTAAAATGAGATTTCGCTTTACTAAAGATATTGTGGTGAGCTTTTTGTTACCACTATTGTTTCAAGATATTGGTAGTGGTAGCAGGCGTGGATTGCCAATTCTACCCATATTCCAAGTATTAGCCGCTTTACGATTTTATGCAACAGGAAACTTTCAAGTAAGTTGTCAACATTTTTTGCGTACACAAGATCATTATTTAATGCAATAGATACTGATTTTGAGGATCGTTCGAGGCACGCCTTGAGGTCTCCTCGAGTGAATAGTGAGTCGAGGAGCTTTCGAGGTTACGACTTAGAATATGGGTATAAGTTTTTTATCGTTTCTATTACCTTAGAATCTAAGGTAATAGAAATGATAAAAAAACTTTAGACTCATGTTTATCTAGTGTGTACTAATCCTTGCTTCTCGCACATGTCGCGCGACACCTTATACTTGGTACAGACGCCAGCACATCAAGCTACTACAATCTGTCAAATTTATTTTAATAGTTTTTCAACTTTATTGCTAAATTATAAGGTTCAAAGTTGATTGGGAAAATTTGACAGTTTCGGGTAGCTTGATGTGCTGGCGTCTGTACATTATCCTTGATTTTTGCCATGATTTCGAATCGGTTGTCATCGATTTTTTCAGTTTTGACAATTCGTGGTAGTTTCTGGGTTAGTGGCAATATTGACGAAAAAAATTATTTAATATTGTGGCGCATAGCCTTTTCAAGTGACAAACATTTGAGTTTCATTCACTAAGTTAGTGAAAAAATGTTTCGATAAGCCTTTAGACAACACTGGTCCATGTTGATAGTGTTTTTTCATTTCATGATGATGACATGACCAGTGTTGCCAACCCCTACCACAGAGCTGACCCCTACTAAAACCCCCTAATAAGAATAATAATTTATTGTTTAGAAATTACATTATAATATATATTATAGAAGAGTGGTGACCGTATCGTAAAGTTGAATGACGTCATGGAGACTTTTGCTATAGAAACAAGTGAAGGTCATACGTTACGGCAGCGTTACGTTACGGTCACTGCTCTTTTAGGACTCCGTAGCTTAATAGGTAATACGGACTGGTATCCGCAACTCCACGTCAAAGCGCGTATTTTGCGTACGGGTGGAAAAATCGGTTATTTAATCCACCTCAGCTCCTCAAAGAAGGCCAGCTCAACGCCTTGGTGTCACTGACAATCTCACGTAGGGTACCTGGATTACCGAAGTACTTGGCCCTTAGAGCATTTAAGGTTAAATGCTCTAAGACTTGGCCCTGTATGTGGCAACCGGCGGACAGTTTAATAGCACATGAGCTGCTGTCTCGTCCTTCATGCAGGCTCTGCACAGCGGGCTATCTGTAACTGTTATGACAAAGAGGTGTATTAAATGACCCATGGCTAGTTACAGCTGCCGTAACTGTACGCGCAACTGCGTTTGTCGGAGAGCCTGTTTCATGAGGTGGCCATCGATTATAGGGAGTGCCTCCTTGGCCTGCCTGCTTTACCGTGGTTCAACCATAGTTTGTGATGTTGGTCCCTGGTTTGTTTTCTTATCAGAGTGCGTAGATATCTGAAGGGGAGTGGCGCAATGAGTTCATGCCCCACTGGTGCCATGCTCGACCCCTTCTGGCAAGCAGTGGCGTAGCGCGAGTCACTGTCGCCCGGGGCGGAGTCATAATTTGCCGCCCTTTTGACGTCGTAAAAATAATTAAAAAATAAAATAAATAAATTAAGTACTTATAATAAAAAACAAACTAAAACTTAATTACTATTAAAACGGCAGCGCGGCAGTCGAAGAAGTTACTGGTACAAGTTCTTGGAAATCACGAGCGCGTCACGCATGGTGTGACAGTGTGCGTGCCCGCAGAAGCCTCGCACACCTTAACACCGTGCATGTACACGTCTAAACACAAACAAGGGCCGACTGCCATTCGTGATTTGCAACAATTGTTTTGGGCGGGAGGGACATTTAATATGTGCAGGTGGTTAAAAGCTAACTTCTTGAAAAATCAATTGTCTGACTGACCGCCAGTGACGGCACAATTTTTTTTTTTTTTTTTGCCTCCCTGCCGCCCTTCTAATGGTGGCGCCCGGGGCGGTCCGCCCCTCCGCCCCCCCCTCGCTACGCCACTGCTGGCAAGTTCGTCGGCTGCGTCGTTGCCCCGCGAACCGCTGTGTCCTTTGATCCATTGAATGGTTATATTATTGAGGCTACCACCTGGTTAAGGCGCTGGTGGCACACGTATATCAGCCCAGAGTCAACAGTGTGACTGTTTAACGCTTGCAGAACATCCATGCTGTCTGAGAGTATTCGTATCGAGTGGTCCTTAAAATCCCTGGCCATGATGGCTGAAGCGGCAAGAGATATACCCATGCATTCGGCCTGGAACACTGTGTTATGGCCTCCCAATGGTGTGGCTATGTGTATGTTGAAGTCCTCCGAGAAGATTCCAGCACCTATGCCACTAGGTACCTGTTTTGGATCCGTCGGTGAAGATTCGTAGCTCTGCGGGGCGTAAACCCTTGCATCGGCGATCCTCGTGAAATTAAATCCTATATTTTTTTATCGAAGATAAATTGTTTGGGTACTGATCATTTACGTCGTAATAGGAAACTCATTTTTGAGTCCCTCAAGCAGCGCGGTGTGTTTTGTGACTCTCTTACCCCAGAGATTAATTGCATTAAGACGCACCGCCGCCATTGTCGCTTCCTGTTGTATGAACAGGTGGAGCGGGGGTAGTCCCAGCATGGCTTCGATTGCTGCAGTCGGAGTAGTCCTCATGCAGCCCGTGGTCACCACGCAGGCTAGTCTTTGCATGCATTGTAGTTTGTTGGAAGCTGTAACCAGCTGAATTCGGGGCCACCAGACCACAGCCCCGTAAGCAATCATGGGGCGGAATACTTAAAAAAAAAACCTAATTAGATTAAGGTTCTCACAAGTAAAATTTCTTTGATGTTGTGCTAAATTACCGAAGTCGTTCATAATAACGTATAAAATAAAATGCTTACATGTTGTTTGTAATATTTTTTTAAGTAAAAGATATCTTAGAACCTATCCAAAAAAAACACTACGAATTGAAAAATTACTTTAGTTTCGGAAGTCGGTGCCAAAAAACAAAAATTCAAAACCAAAGACACGGACTTCTGAAATTAGTGTTAATTTTCATGTTCATGTCAAAACTGAAACCATGGTTCAATCAGTACATTATTCTGAACCCCCCTGCGTTGAAATTTTTCGTCGGTTATTTTAAAAAAAATCTGATGTTTCATAGAAAAGTGCAATACCTACGCGGTCAAAAATTCAACATGTATGGAACAGCAGATTTTTTTTTAAAATAACCGACCAAAAATTTGAATCTGATAGTGGTAATTAACAGTTATTTTGTCAAATTCAGACTAAATTAATTATTAATGAAAGTATAGAATACGGTTTTTTTTTAATCAAGTATCTAGAGTCTGGCCACGCTAACAAGTACAGACGCCAGCACATCAAGCTACCCGAAACTGTCAAATTTTCCCAATCAACTTTGAACCTTAATCTTCAACGATAAAGTTGAAAATCTATTAAATAATGTTGACAGATTGTAGTAGCTTGATGTGCTCGCGTCTGTACATTACACAACCTTTTAAAATCTACCGTATTTATTTATGAACTGAAAACCCGTAAACCATTAAGGCTCTTACAGACCAGTGCGATATCGCGCTGGTCTGTAAGAGCCTTTATTTGGAGTTGGCAACGCGCTGCCCCTTGGTGTCATGTCCAGTGTTAACAACTTTGGGGTTTTTCCCCTAAATTTAAGGGTAAGAAATACGGGGTGTCAGGGACATCGACGCGAAAACTAAAACCATGGATTCAGTACATGATTCTGAACCCTCCCTTTTTATTTGGGTGGTAAATTATTAAATTACTTCTCTCGGTCTGGGCGGAGCGGGAGGGCGTGTCAGACTCTTACTGACTGTATGTTGCCAGGGGCCACGTCATACCTTTCGGAATTTCCCGCGACCCCGGCAGGCATCGGCCCTAGTAGACACCGTCAGTTGTGCTGACATCTCTTAGTGGCGCGCGTATAACACAACGCGCCGTCGACCCAGGTCTGGTCATCGGACGGCCAGCTGCCCATTGCTGGCCGTCCGCAAGCCCGCGCCTACGGTGGCCGGGAATCAGCCTGGGATTCCCAACGCCCTGGGCGTGAGGGCGCAAACTTTGCCTCTCCCTCACGTGTTCCGCCTCCTCCTTCGCAGGCATTACTGATTCGCAAAAGAAGGTAACGGCTTTCCATGCCCTCTAGTTCACCGCCGCCGATCGCCTTCACGAGGACACGTCGGTGCGACCCAATTCTGAACCCCCCTGGGGCGTTGAAATTTTTCGTCGGTTATTAAACGCAAAATCTGCTGTTTTATAGAAAATTTTAAACAGCAGATTTTACGTTTAATTACTGACAAAAAATTTGTGCAATACCTACGCGGTCAAAATGTATGGGACATGTTGAATTTTAAGGGCCATTTATATAAAATATAATATAATATGACTAGTAATTATTTGAACTAAGCAAAGCAAAATCCCTCTAAAAACGAAGTATTCTATGACGGGAAAAACTTCTTCGATCACCCCCTTCCAAAAACGAAGCACACCATAACGGGGCAGAGCAAACTACTTTGGTCACCCCCTTCCAAAAACGAAGTAGGCTTCTTGACGGGGCGGTCCTTGTCATTTGGTCCCCTCTGTCCCCCACTTCAGCGGTCCCTGCGTACTGATATTCACTGAGATTTCGAAGCGCGTCATTTCGGCCGTTTTCTATGAAGGTAGAGTACTGTACTTATTTATTCTGTGCCCTGGTGCATGCTGTTTGCCGATGATATTGTTCTTATCGGTGACTAGCTTCCGCCTCCGGCTTCGCCCGCGTGATATCTTTATAAATTATAGCCTATGTTACTCAGTGATTGATAATTAATATAGCATTCTACTAGTTAAATAATTTTTATTAGTCCAGTAGTTTTTGAGTTTATTAATTACAAACAAACATACAAAAAATCTAATCTTTTCTCTTTATAACATTAGTTTAGAAGATGAACCTGAGATCCAGAGCAGATTGGAGAAATGGCAACAGAAGCTGGAGAATGTTGGCTTGAAAGTCAAGTCAAGTAGGCCACTAAAATGCACTTTAGAACGTCAAAATTTATAAGAAAATATAATTGTTCTAAGAGCCTATCAAAAGGTAGTTTCCTATGGAGAAGAATGGGCAAGGAACTCAATAGTTTCTCTGTTCGGGAATTTTTAACTGTGACTCTTCAAAGAAACTCCAAATATACTGATATTTAGTCAAACTTGTATTGTCTCGATGAACAAAGATTGATGAAATAATGACAAGCAAGTACAGATAACCCTTACATCTAATTACTAACAAATTAGTACGCAACGTTGGTTTGCTCATCCTAAACGAGCAGGCGTTGGCACGAACATACTCTTTTCAAATGTTTTACAATATTTTGTGTGCCAGCACTTCAAGCTACTACAATCTGTCAAATTTATTTAATAGATTTTCAACTTTATCGCTGAAGTATAAGGTTCAAAGTTGATTGGGAAAATTTGACAGTTTCGGGTAGCTTCATGTGCTGGCGTCTGTACATTACATAAATATGTGAAGACGATGTACCTAGAATAAAATTACTATACTACAATAGGTACAAAGCACAAAAAATTAAACAATGACATACATTACTTATGTTAATAGATACATGGTTATCTTAACAGTGATATCCTTTTTAGCCACTTTGTTGTTTTGGTTTTGGATAGTAGGTACCTAATCCTTTGTGGTTTGATATAGCATCGGTATTAATATTATTTAAGTTATTCGTGTGGTGTCTATAAAAATAGGTGTAAAAGATTATAAGACTGAAACAGACTCACAATTTTACTAAATAAACCTGAGTTTTCTAATAAATAAACATTAAAATCACCGCAAGTGATTGATAATGGACTTGCTCAAGTTACAAATTTTGTGTAACACTTCACCCATTATCTTTTCCAAGCAGTCATACAATCCTGATGGGGGTCTGTAGTTCTGTACACACTTAATACAATGCTCAAATAATATTCCGGCTTATTCAACTGTCCGCTCATCAGGTAGGCTCACAATATCCTTACGGTCCTTAAGTTGTTAACTTACTATAATGAAAGAGCCACCATGTATAACATTTACTGTGCAGAACGAACTACCAACCTGGTGATTACTAAAACTGTACATGAACTGCAGAGCCAATGTTCTGTCATACAAAGAATACACATATTGTTTGTATGACAAAATTAATAATATTTAGAATTTAGAAGTGGGATTAACAATGTGCCGTTTAAATCTTTTAAAAGTAGTCGGTAGTTTTAAAGTTATGCTAAAATGTTATTTGTGTTTATCAAATTTGAAAGGTTTTTCGCCAGACTGTATTTGAATATGATTTCTTAGATCCACCTTACCCCTAATAGTACGCTGACATAATAGTCAAACTTCACCAGTGTGTACACGAATATGTTTTTATAAATGATCATTTCGACGAAAACTACGCTGACAATAAAAAGGTTTATCACCAGTGTGTACCTACCTGTACGAATATGGTTTGCTACAATACGGCCGATATAACTTCCGAACTTCGCACCGACGGCTGCTCAAATTTTTTAGGAACCAAATGGTGACATGAGGTGAGTGAGTAAGAGAACATGCGCGAACGTACGCCGAGCCTATGTTCAGATCTGTCAAGTTATATCGGCCGTATTGTAAATCACCCTTGTCACTAAAATTACGCTGACATAGGTACATCAATTGTAAGTTTTTTCACCAGTGTATACACGACTATGAAGTGTTAGCTGACCCTTTTGAATAAAACTACGTAGACATACATCACACTTATAAGGCTTTTCACCAGTGTGTATACGAATATGTTTTGTTAAAGTGCTCCTGTCTCTGAAACTACGAAGGTTTTTCACCCGTGTGTTTATGAAGATGTGCTGTTAAATTACTCTTATGACTAAAACCATAGTATAAAGAGAGGTAGTAAGTTATCTTCATAGAAACGCACCGCGCGCGGCTGTATGTGTGGGGCCATAGTATCTATGCGTCGCCGCACGCTCACTTAGCAAAATCTCGACCCGTTTCTCGTGAGAAACCGCCGAAACCGGTGTTTAACGACTATGTTCTGTTAATTGACCCTTTTGACTAAAACTTTGTAGACATACTATCGAGGAAATCCATAACTAAGCGCCGTAAGGACTATTTTTGCTTGCAGCGCTCAGCCGCTATAGAAATCTCATCAACCAATAGCATCACAGTATCAGATTTTTGCCGAGTCCCTTGTTTTTTTAAATGCAACTAAAACACAGTAAAAACCAGCTGAGGTGGTGAGTTTTTTTTCCAATGGTAATAAATATCAATGGGAACCTTCGTTCGGTTGTAGTTCGAGCACGTTTGGGACAAGGTTTTTTTTTTTGCTGACTGGGGTTTCTATGCTATTCGAAAAATATGAAACTAGCATCTCAGTTGAGTAGATTTCTCACAATTAGCAGTTTTTGGGTGAGAGGCGGAAAATTTCCACAAAACTATATTGGTTTGTTTAAATTAAATTTTGTTATTTATTATATATTAATTAATTAAATTACTAAAATACCAATTTCTAAGTCAAACAAATATCAACATTGCCTACCTTTATAATATTATATATTATTAGTTAAGATTATAATCCTGTAAGGGTTCCGTTTTTTCATGAACCCTAAAAATTACAATGTCGAATAAATGTTAATAATACTGGGGTACTTACTATTTCAACGACAAGGCGAAGCGGGATTTAAACAAACATTGAAATCTAAAAAATAATGTCGCCTTGTTCCTTAGAAATAAACATAGGGTCATTTCTTAATTAGTGAAGCTAAGAAGATGTTGTTTTTCTGTTGGTAAGTAATTTTCAAATAATATTTCAAAATTTGATTTAAATAATATGTCATAGATATCTGTGTTTCAGATCATAGTCCACTAAATGGTCGACAACAGGCACAATTACAATGTGCCTATTTTCGAGTATTTAGTGTAATTGTTAAGTTTGAGAAGAAAATTAAATGATGTCAATTTAAACTAATAATAGAAACAACGTAAAATGAAAATAATTAAATTACACTTAATATGGAAGGTTTTTAATGAAAACCCGATTGACTTACATATCGACGGACCGACCAACCGCTAAACGTTTGTGGCATGCAAATAGTTTTATAAAATGTTTTCTCATTTTTTTTACAGGCAGTTTTCTTGCTGCGAAGGTAGACAAGAACAAGACACAGCGACCAGCCCAGATGGAAGGGAGCTGTCATCGCCGAATTTGGCCATGCCGCCGCTGACGCGTCCGCCATCGCCCTCGCTCTCATCGCCATCATCATGCGCAGGTTGCCAATGTGGTGCGTGTGAAGCACAGTTGGCTATGCTGATGCCGCCACCAGCGCCCCCGCCATCACCGGCTTCGTCGACATTACGAGGGTGCCAATGTGGTGCATGTGAAGCACACCACACTGTGAATATAATTATATAATTAGAGTTTAGTATTTTAAAAAAAATATCTTTTTATTAAATAAATAATGTAAATAAGTGTTTTTTTTTCACCTACCAATCTCTCTAGTCAGTATTTTTTTTTTCATGATAAAACTATACTAAGTAATAAGTATAAGTGCCTAAATAGTTCAATACTATACAATGGTGCCAATTCTCTTGTTCACAAACTAAACTAAATTTAAGTTCAGTGCATCTTTTTCTTTCTATTTCATTAAGAAAAGGACAGAAGATAAATTTTAGTTTAGTCCTGTCAAATTAATCAGCGCCTTTCACTACTCCATACAAGTTTAGACGTGATTAAAAACTTGCCAACTAAAATTACATCAATTTACGTCAAGCGCTGATTAATTTGACAGGACTAAACTAAAATTTATCTTCTATCCTTTTCTTAATGACATAGAAAGAAAAAGATGCACTGAACTTAAATTTAGTTTAGTTTGTGAACAAGGGAATCGGCACCAATGTGTTACAAAAACCCCGTCCGATCCGAAAGGGGCACATAGGTAGTACGGCAATAACATTACCAAAAAGTAATAAAAATACTTATTAACATTAAAAATAAAAAAGTTATTGCTCTTAGATTTAAAATTAAATTTTTTGCACCAAAATTATACGAATTACTTAAAAAATTGGTAAATTTTCAACACCCTTATAATAATATGACTCGTTAAACACCCGCTAAATGAAAATATGCGCCCCATGTAAATAACCCGGTAAAATTCTCCATTTCTTTTTTCAAGTAAATTACCACATAAATAAACTCTCAGTATGGTTCTTAACAACATCCTCACGGATCTTATATATACTTCAATACATATTTATTACGTTCGCCTTTTACTTTTTGACTACCATACAACTTGATACTGACCTACAAATAGCAAAAAACGCAAGAGAATTTTAATTTCACTGTCAACGTCGAGCATATTGATTATAAGCCCAGTTCACCCGATTTTTTCCCGCGGCGGTTTTTTTTCGCGCATTGGATTTTCAACGCTCTGCTTACCGCCGAGAGTTAAAAATCCAACAGTGTGTTTTTTCGACGCGCTAGGACGCGCTCTGTTATATTCTCAATACTCGGCTCAACACCGATAGTTTAAAATCCAGTGCGCGTAAAAATCCCGCCGCGATATTTTTACGTTCGTGCGAACGTGGGCTAATACCTACCTTTAATCTTCGGCGCAGACGTGGCACTCGTCAGCCGGGTAATGGATATAAACACATACGTGACGCACTTCACACCACTTGTCAAAATTGTCCAAAAAGTCCACCAAATTTAACTTCACGTTCATATCTAAAATTAAATGGTATGGACGTCCAGCCTCCGGAATTTCACCACCACATAAAAAACACGATTCTAACAAGATGAACTTCTTGCCAGGGCCAAGACAACTAATTTATAAGGATCTCAACGTAATCACATCTAAAATACTAGCCATGTTAACTGTTGCTGTGCAAGTGTGCATGTAACGAAATAAGACGTTTTCTGAGTCTACCGCAGCCAACAAAGAGACGCCGACAGTCGCAATACTCTTGACATTTAACCCAAGCCCAATATTTATTATAAACATGATGACAAAAGAGACTAAGCGTTGTTGGTATCAACCATACAGCTGGTCGATGCTCTTCAGACTTTTTAAGTGCGTTTCAAAACAACGGGAATTTAACAAAAAAAAAAAAAAATCTGCTGTCATGGGCTAACTGTATTGCAGTGAGTTGGGTAGTTCTGTTAAGAAATTAAGTAAATCGAAATACGCAGTATTAGTTAATAATTTGGATAAAAGAAAACGCCAGTTAAAATAACGAACATTTATTGTAAAAAAAAAAGTCAATTATTAAAACTAGGCTGAGAATCAGCACTGTTCGATCGTTAAAATTACATAAGACAGTTCCCCAACCTTCACCGCTTCCTAGTGCCTTTAGCTGGGAAGAAGAAGTGGCGCAACAAACTCCCAAGCAGCACAGCTGTCTGTTCAGTTAGAAAAAAAAATTGATTCTATACAATAGTATGCAAAATTATTTACATTACGCAACATAAAACATAATTTAAATAATCAAAAAACAACGAGAAAATGAAGCTGAAATAAAATAAAAAAAAAACAGTTGCCATTGTTTTTGCAGACAGAAATGAAAAATTGAAAAAAAAAAAATCGGCACCACGGTAATCAACGCATTGATGTTTTTTTATGGTCAAAAGCTGATGTCGTCACAGTTTCGCAAAATCAATGGTTTAGTCCCATCTCAAAAATGCCAAACGCGCCTTCACACAACTCGTTTTCACACACTACATACTAGAATAATACTACTAAGACACAGACACACATTTAACACTAAACTGAAAACCTTAGCCTAATATTTAGTTAGAACCCCACCTGCATCTATGACTGCGTCACACCGCGCTCGCATCGACTTTATCAAGTTCTGGCAAAGGTCCGAGCGGCGAAGTGATTCCCAAACCTCGTCAACATGAGCGACTAATGCTGGTTTGGTCCTTTCGCGCCTATTATCCCATCTCTGGACCATTATAACCCATTAGTTTTCAATGGGGTTTAGGTCGGGAGAACGAGAAGGCCACGGTACCGATCGTATACTTGGCTGCTGCCGGATCCAATTTTGCACCAAGCGCGAAGTGTGTATAGGACAGTTGTCCTGAATAAAAACAATTTCAGGAACTTCGTCCTCTGGATACACTACTCGCACTGTTGGCAAAAATTTAACTTGCAGCAGACGCAAGTAACTTTCACCGTTTGCCCTCCCGGGGATATAGACTAATTCCCCAGGACCTGCCGCACATATCCAGGCCCACATGTTGACAACTGCTCTTCCTGACTCTAGGTTTGGTAAAACATTTTGCGGCTCGTACCGGGTATTAGCCATACGCCATAAATGCCGACGACCTATCTGGCTGGACCTAAAACTTTTTTCATCGGAAAATATTGGGTGTGAAAAATCGAAGTCTCGATAATCTGGCGCGAACCGGACTCTAGCCTCCTGATCAGCTTGACTGAGCACTATTTTCCGAGCGGGCTTTCTGCTGTGTATTCCCGCCCGATGTAGTGCATTCTGCACTGTTCTCAGAGTGCAGTCAAATTATTCTGCAAACTGTCTGGTGGGCGTAAATGGTTCTTCTTGGAACACCTGAACCATTCTTTCCAATTGCGGCGGGGTGATGATGCTCGGAGTAACGAATGGTCGGTGGCTTTGCAGATGTACAGACGCCAGCACATCAAGCTACTACAATCTGTCAAATTTATCTAATAGATTTTCAACTTTATCGCTGAAGCATAATGTTCAAAGTTGATTGGGAAAATTTGACAGTTTCGGGTAGCTTGATGTGCTGGCGTCTGTACTTCGCTGTCGTAGCGCCGGAGCCATAGACTGACAGTATTTCTCTGTAAAAAGTAAATTAACTTTACTAAGCATTTAAAAAAAATGTTTACACCTATTCGTTTGAAAAAGTCATTCGCTTTTTGCACAAATAGTTAAAATAATTTCTACCTATAACTCTATTTGAAATAAGATTAGACATTTAAACAAACCTTTTCTACAGTCCGTTCAACCGATTTGGACTTCTATTGCGTTGATGGCATGACAAATGACAGCTGCAGTAAACAGTTGGTATTGTAACCACTTTTTTGCTTTGAATGCCATCCTTATGCCTACGGTATAGAAGTCAAAATCGGTTGAACAGACTGTAAAAAAGATTTGTTTAAATGTCTAATCTTATTTCAAATGGAGTTATAAAACTGTGATAGATAGGCAAGCTTAGGTAAAAAGATTGTGTGCGGAAATGGAGTTAATTGTTGTTGCTATTTTGTGTATTTTTTTGGTTAATTACATTTATCTAAACAAATTTAATAAAATATCGTAATATGTTTAAGTAAATTGAAATCAGTCACTTTGGATAAGCGCACCTATTAAAATATAAATAAAACAAAAAATACTCACTGTCGTATGCAGCTCCTCGGCAATTTGACTAATGTTTAGTCCTTCCTCCCTCAGAAACACGATTTCATGCCTCTGTTGTGTGGTGAGACGGAACGAAGACATGGTTAATTTAGTTGTTAACTTGTTACCGAAAACTCTGCAAATTTGCAACTGACTGAACCCGAGAAATTAGTTGAAATAAAATGTAAAGTATAAAAACATTAATATTAAAAACTTTCTCATCTCGTTTCTTTTGTTCTATATCTAGTGGTCGAAAAAGGGTTAAGGGAAAAAAGGGTTAAGTTAAGATTAACTGATTTTTTTACAGAGCCTACAAAAAACACGAAAATAAAAAAAAAACAAAAACGACAAAATTATTATTATGTATTTTTGTTTCATTGGTCAACGCAAAAGGGGCGTTAAACAGATGTGGTCATCGTGTTCACTGGATTTTGTTTTCGATATGCTTAGTTATGGCTTTCTCCCATAGTACATCACACTTGCAAGGTTTTACTCCAGAGTGTATACGACTATGTTCTGTTAATTGACCCTTTAGACTAAAACCATGTAGACATACATTACACTTATACGGTTTTTCACCAGTGTGTATTCGAACATGTTCTGTTAAATAAGTCTTTCGACTACAACTATGTACGCATACACCACAGTTATAAGGTTTTTCACCAGCGTGTTTGCAAATATGTAGTGTGAAATCAGTCTTTAGACTAAAACAACGCTGACATACATGACACAAAGGGTTTTTCACCAGTGTGTTTACGAATATATCGTGTTAAATCAGTCTTTAGGCTAAAACAAAGCTGACATACATCACACTTATACGGTTTTTCACCAGTGTGTATACGAATATGTAGTTGAATCAAACGCAGATTTTCTTGGTACTTAATTCCGTTTAATTTAAGGTACGAAATCTTTAGGTACGTTATACAACCGAGAAAATGTCAGAAAGGAGCGTGCGGCTTGCGCGGGGCTCGAATTTGTACTGCCTCCCGCTATCCCCTGCGGGCCCTGCGATCCTTACGGCCGCGCGCTCCCCTCTCACTTACACACACATTTAAAACTAAATTCTACAGGTACGTAGGCATATCGCGCCGCTTACATCCCCCACCCCAGTGCTGCTAGCAGCACTCATCAGTCAAAGGCACCCGAGCGACACGTGGGGCGGACCGCGTCACCATTCCAGACTTCGTTTCAATCTTTACTACCCTCACGCGTCCATCCTTTCCAGGGCACACCTCTCTAATCAAGCCCTTTGGCCACACGTTTCTAGGGCCGTTTGGGTCGACTACAAATACCAGGTCTCCCACTTGTAGCGGTCTATGGTCTTTGTTCCACTTTTTCCGAGGTATAAGGTCAGGTAACACCTCTCTCACCCATCTGTTCCAAAACATATCAGCTAATCGCTGGGATATTCGCCATTGCTTTCTTAGGTATAAGCAGGAGTCATCAAATTTACCGAGCTGCGGTGAGTTCAAAGATGTCCCAAGTAGAAAATGGTTTGGTGTTAAAGTTTCTATGCTGCCAGGTTCCACCGAAACGTGGGTCAGTGGTCTACTGTTTACTATGCTTTCGACTTCGCTTAACAGAGTATTAAAAGTCTCTTCCTTTGGTGCTCGTTCTTTGAGTATTATTTTTAACGACGTCTTCACACTACGGATGAGTCGTTCCCATGCCCCACCCCAGTGAGGACTAGCAGGCGGTATGAACGACCATTTGGTTCCATGATTTTCAGCTTCGTTCTTCAAGTCTTCCTCATCCAATTCCGCAACTGACTTCTTCAGTTCAGCGTGAGCTCCTCTAAAGTTAGTCCCGTTGTCAGAATATAAATGACGGGGCCATCCGCGTCTTGCGGCCATGCGTCGAAGGGCCATGATGAGGGAGTCGGTTGTCAGCGTGGCAACAGTTTCTATGTGAATGGCTCTTACTGTGAGGCAAGTGAACAGCACGCCATATCTTCGTTCGTGGCGTCTACCAATAGTGACCTCCATTGGCCCGAACAAGTCTACTCCGCAGTACGTGAATGCACGTTGATGGTGAGCCACCCTTGCTTGAGGTAAGTCTCCAATTCTGGGTATTTCTGGTTTACATTTCCTTAATCTGCACAGCATACATTTTGTTACTACATTTTTAACCGTTGGTCGCAATCTGATAACCCAGTATTTTTGTTTTACTTCATTGACAACGGTCTCTTGATTTCCATGGGCGGCTCTGACATGGTAGTGTCGTATGATCAACCGAGTTATATAATTTTGTCCACATAATATTGCAGGTCTTTTCATTTCAGGTAGCACGTCTGCAGCAGCATCGATTCTCCCTCCAGCCCTCAGGACTCCATGCTGATCAAGGTAAGGTGACAAGGTAATCAATTTACTAGTGGTAGGTATTGATTTTGAGCCTTTCAGCAAAGCGATCTCTTCACTGAACGACTGGGCTTGTGAGTAAGTAAGTAACAGGTGCTCAGCTCTATCCATGACGTCGTCTTGACGCTCTAATTTATTTATAGCCTTCAATCCCATATCAACGAAGGTAAGTACTCTTGATGTAGATCTCAGTAAGCGTAACCATGATGAAAAACGCGTAGGCTCAGGCACAGGTAAGTTTGCAGTTTCATTTTGAAGTATAACAGTTAAACATTCCAGTGGTAAATCTTCTTTTTCAGGTTGTATAATATTTTGCGGCCAATGGTCAGAGTCTCTGTGTAAAAAGGCAGGTCCATGCATCCATTCATTTTGTAAAACAGAGCAGTCATAGCTTTCTCGTGTGGCGATGTCAGCAACATTTAATTTAGTGGGTACGTATCGCCATTCACTTATTTCTGTGAGGTCGTCAATTTCGCCCAAACGATTAGCCACAAATATTTTATAATTACGGGCTTCGTTATTTATCCAATGAAGCACTGTTGTCGAGTCGCTCCAAAATACTCGTCGCTCAGCCTTCATCTTATGCTCTTTATTAATTGAGTCCGCCAGTCTAGCTGCCAACACTGCAGCCTGTAGCTCTAAACGAGGAACAGTAATTGGTTTGCTCCCCACAACTCGACATTTACTAGCGATGAATGCTACGCGTACGTTTAACTCGTCGTCAATCCATCTCCAATACGCAACGGCGCAGAAAGCTTTTGTTGAAGCGTCACAAAATATATGCATCTGCAGATGCCTATAACCACATAGCGTAATAGTCTTTCTATCGTCACTGTTATCAGGCGAGTGCGTCGTGCCCCGCGTAGCGCTTGTAGCGTCTGCTACGCTCGTAGCGCTGTACTCAGCTGTAGGCGTAGCACTCGTAGACTCAAGGTGCGACGATAGCCGTTCGCGGGTTCGATTCCCTGCCTCGCTCACTACAGCGGTAGCCGCTGGGTAGTGTCTCGGTAATCTTACGTCACGCAGTGATTTTAGCAAACAAATCCACTTTTGCCATTTTGCGTATATTTCGTCGCTAACAGGATCATCCCAGCTGATATTGAGTTGCCATGTCTCTTGCAAAATGATTTTTCCGTTAATTGTAAACGGCGATAGAAAACCGTAAACATCAAATATCGACATTACAACACTTAGCATTTCTCGTTTCGTAGGCCTTTTTTGCCCGGTGATAATGGCAGTTGGTATACGTTTGAATGACACGTCGAATCTTAATGAGTCGTCTTTTGGATTCCATATTAATCCTAGTGTACGTTCACCATCGTATTCTGTTTGTCCGACCTTGAATGTCACGTCCGTCGAACGTAGGTTTTCTTGTGGCAATGTATTTAACACGGCTTGACTGTTGCACGTCCAATTTCTTATATCAAACCCTCCTTGCTTATGTATGTGTGTGACGTCATTTACAAGCTTGATTGCCGTTTCTTCGTCTTCTACACTGTCGATGTAATCGTCCATGTAATGTTGTTTACAAATAGCTTGCACAGCGCTCGGCATAGATGACTTAAACCGTTCGGCATTCTTATTTTTAATAAATTGTGCTACGAAAGGTGAGCAGTTAGCACCAAATATAAGCGAACTCATTACATATGTTTTGACAGGTTTATCCGGTGATTCTCTCCACAAGAATCGTAATGCATCTCTGTCTTCTTGTATAATTTTTATTCTTAGAAACATATCTCTAATGTCACCGGTTACAGCGATTTTGCTTTCACGAAATCTTAGCATGGTTCCATATAACGAAATAAGTAAATCGGGTCCTTTCAAGATATAATCGTTCAAACACACTCCATCCGTTTTGGCGGCAGCGTCAAACACCAATCTTAGCTTTTGCTTGTTGGGGTTATCGACCCCGAAGTGAGGTAGGTAGTATATTTTTCTTGAGAGATCAGATTTGTTATTTATTTCAGAAGCGTAGTCGTTGGAGATGAGATGTTCGATCCGTTCCTTGTATCGCGAAGCATAGCCTGCGCTGGACCTCATCTTCCTCTCGACGCTTTTTAGTCGTGACATCGCGTTATGGTACGAGTCAGGCAGCGTACAGTTGTTGTCTTTCCATGGTAAGCTCACATGCCACCTGGCTTTGATTAGTGTGGATGTTTGTTCCAGGTGGTTCCAGGCACGCTGTTCTTCAGAGTTCTGCCGTGGTTTAGCAGAAGAAACTCCCATAGATTCGACGGAGAAGTAACGTCGAACGTCTTCATAAAGCTCGTGAAGGTTGGGGTCCACAGAAGTATTTTCTGTATCATTGTTCTCAGTGATGAAGAACGTGGAATGCTGCATGCGCGCTGGTAAATATCTACGTGGTACTACACCGTGGAGGCACCAACCCATGACCGTACGGGTGGCGCATGGCTCGTTCCGTCCGCCTACCACTGTCTCCAAAGGTAAAATTAATTGACAATTATCCTGCCCGATTAGCACTTCCGGTTTGAGTTGGCTAGTACTCAGGACGCCTCTAAGCTTCCGTAAGTAATCATAGTTCTCACATCTCACTGACGCCAAGTTTTGTATAGGTAAGTTAAGTTCATTGACACTATGCGCACTGAGGTTATATTTTTCCCCGAGTGTATTAGACACGGTCAAGTCCATTAGTTCTGTGTCGCACGATAGTTCAGTGTTATCCCATGCACCACGCACTCGCATTGCCTGCTTACGGCCGCTCACTCCGGCGCGCGATGCTAGTGAAGCGCTTATCATTGAAACTGTCGAGCCATCATCAAGTAACGCGCACGTGCTGAACACGCCATTGGGTCCGTGAATGTTTATCGGCACTACTTTTAGTAACACTGACCACTTATTATTGTTTGAATTAACGTGAGTAACTGTTTCACTGGTTTCAGTCTCAGTTGTGGCACTAGGTTGCTCGGGTTGCGCCGTCACTACGTTATTATTATTTTGCCGCGAACTCGGCACAAAATGCAGCAAACGGTGGTGGGGTTCCGCGCACTCGTCGACGTCACACGCGGCGGCGGGACACGTTTGTCTATCATGTTTTGATAACAGGCACTTGTAACATAACCCGGAGCGTTTCACATACGACCACCGATCCTTACGTAAGGATCTTTTAAATTTTTTGCAGTCTGTTAAATCGTGTTTTGATGTACGGCAGAACCGGCATTTGTTATCATCACTAGAACTTTGTTCGTGTTTTTTAGTTTGCAACAACACAGTTTGATCGTTATCACTATGATATTTACGTTTACTGTCCCATCGAATGTTCATCAAACCGGCACTACTCGTAGCTACCTTAATAGCTTCTTCGCTCAAAAAGTCACTTAGTATGTCTAACCTGCACTTTTCTTGGTCCTTTATCAAAGGGTAACTGTAGTCTACCCACTTTGATATCAGCACGGTAGGCAACTTAGTTAGCACCATGTTAACTACATCAACACCCTGTAAGTATTCCTGTCGTTTGAGTTGTCGAACCGAAGCAACACAGTTTTTTATTTTGACACTGAAGGGTACTATGTCTTTATGATAATCTGACGGTAGTGGATTTAACTTTTTCACGTCATGTAGGATTCTTGATATGATAATGTCCGAGTTTCCAAACTGTAGTTCTAACGTAGACATGACTATTTCAGGCGACGTAGAACTAATCAACAGAGCTGACACTGCTTCTTTAGCGGGACCGCGGAGACATTTTCTCAGACGCCATAAGTTCTCCCTCTCACTAAAGTTGCACATGTCTGTCGACTCCTGGTATGCAGTTTTGAAGAATAGCCATTCCATAGGGTCACCAGAAAATAACGGAAGTTCTCGTGGTGTACTGATGCGGCTGAGTAGGTTTGCATTGTGGCTAGTGGGTACGGAAGTGGTGACTAGATCCCTGAGTGCGCTGGCTAACTGCTGAACTGCACCGTTAGTGCCGCCGCCCTCTGGCAGCAGCGGGAACAGCGGGTCTATGGATGCTCCTTGTGCGTTGACCTTCTGTTTTTCCAGTTCGTGTTGGCTGCGCTCCAACCACTCCTCAATGTCCCTGCCATCACCTTGTGATTCCGACGCTGGTGGACTGTATTTTTCGTCAAGGGCCGCTATATCAGCAGCTAACTTCTTGTCTATGAGTTCCATTTGAATTCGAGCTTTCTCCTTCGCCGCGTCCAGTTCAAGCTTCTTTCTTTGTGCAACTACCGATGATGACGACGTCTTTGTTCTCGAATGTTTCGATTTCACAGACACGTGTTCGCGTTTTTCTTCTACTTTCACACTTTGAACTGTTGTCTGTGATACTTTTGAAGAATCGATCACCTTCGACTTTCCATCATCCACTTTGGTCGATGATTGCTCTTCATCCTTCCGATGACTTTGTTTCTTGGTGGTACTACGCGTGTTAACCATTTTGTTCTGCGGCGGCGTGTGGTACATTGATAGATCCGGCTGAAGGACCAATGAATCAAACGCAGATTTTCTTGGTACTTAATTCCGTTTAATTTAAGGTACGAAATCTTTAGGTACGTTATACAACCGAGAAAATGTCAGAAAGGAGCGTGCGGCTTGCGCGGGGCTCGAATTTGTACTGCCTCCCGCTATCCCCTGCGGGCCCTGCGATCCTTACGGCCGCGCGCTCCCCTCTCACTTACACACACATTTAAAACTAAATTCTACAGGTACGTAGGCATATCGCGCCGCTTACAGTAGTGTTAAATCAGTCTTTAGACTAAATCAACGCTGACATACATGACACTTGTAGGGTTTTTCACCAGTGTGTTAACGAACATGTCGTGTCAAATAAGTTTTTAGACTAAAACAACGCTGACATAAATCACACTTCTAAGGTTTTTCACCAGTGTGTATACGAATATGTCGTGTTTAATCAGTCTTTAGACTAAAACAAAGCTGACGTACATCACATCTTATAGGGTTTTTCGCGAGTGTGTATACGAATATGTCGTGTTAAATCAGGCTTTAGACTAAAACAACGCTGACATAAATCACACTTATATGGTTTTTCACCAGTGTGTATACGAATATGTCGTGTTAAATCAGCCTTTCGACTAAAACAACGCTGACATACATCACACTTATAAGGTTTTTCACCAGTGTGTATTCGAATATGTTGTGTTAAATTACACTTTTGACTAAAACTACGTAGACATACATCACACATATGAGGTTTTTCACCGATTTGTGTACGAGTATGTTGTGTATTTTTTTTTACTAGATTAAAACTATGCTGGTCACGTTTGTAAGGCTCTTTGAAATAAGTACCGGGTTTCGACGTACGTTTTTGAGTTGTCCAAATAAGTTTCGAGTCAGATTTTTCGTTTTTCACATGCTCGGCTGTTATTGCATCTTCTAGTTTTGTTCTTCGTGTTTCTAGTTTTCGTTTTTTCGCAACTGTCGCCCCTGTGGTTATAAATCTGGTCAGTACACTGTTGGAAGACATGCGCAAGAATCAAAATAATAGCGCTAAATTAAATGATTCACAGTAGAACCGAAAATTATCTGTGACATAGTACGAAATTGTACTGACGATGACATTATGTGGTTTGTTCCTAAACTATCTGATCGAAGTTGAAACAAACCTTGCAGCCTAATTGCGTAACATTTTTTATTTTTGTTTGCAATCCTGAATCGAAAGCAAGTCCAGTCTTAATCGCATGAATTGCGATATACATTTTTTACCAAACGACTGGAATTGTATAGGGATGTTCAAAGAAATTGTCTATATTTGTTAAATTGATATGTTTAGTTACAGCATGTATGAATGGTTTATTTTAAGGAGTCACTCATGCATGAAAGGATAGTGAGGTCGTCAGAGAGGAGTTGGAAGTTCTCCGTAAATTACTGGGGAGGAAGGTAGGCCAATATTAGAGTGATCGGCTGATGGCCGGTCATGCCTAAGCGGCAGACTGAGACTTCTAATCGTGAGAGGGGGATGATCCATAGGGATACAGTATAGTTCCTTTTTATAATAAATTAATGAAAGTGCCGCCTCTGTGACATCGTAACCTGTCGTTGCGAACTACGCGATAGTTGGCAATTGATGGGTTACGGTGGCAGGGCTTTAAAAATGACTCTTAAATGAGAAAGACGTCAATTTGATGGTCACGGAGGAAAGCCGTGTCTCATCGCGTTGACCATGTATGCCATTGGCATTGAAATAACCTAACTTTAGGGATCGGGGTTTTCTGCTCTCTCGACCGCTAAGATATTCCACAGTACAGTTATATGCGGAATTTAAAGTGTTGACTGTCAGGCAGCTGTATGTCCTTCAGTCAATGCTTCGCAAACACCCTACTCGTCCGTCCTCTGAGCCAACAGGCAGAATTAAACACGGTTTTTCCTAAAGAATCCCATAGAACCTCGTTTGCCATGAGACACTATTATGTCACCAGCACGAAACTTTATAACCAGCTTCATATATGAAGTACTAAAAATTTATCCAAATACTAAACATCAGCTCAAATCTAAGTTACAGGAATATCTTCCTAAACTAACTTACCGCAATACTGAGGATCTTGTGTTGGGAAATTTTGGAAACATAAATAAATAAATACCTAGTAAAAATTTAAAAGATTTTAAAGTAAAATTATGCAAATTCTTATGCATACGCTCGCACACTCACTCATACTTCACTCACAGTCACACACCCTCTTTCACAAACATACACCCTCAAACACCCACTTTTTTCACTTATTTTTTGTATCCCTTTTATTTTTCTTTTTGTTTCTCTTGGACTTTTTTTTTTTTTTTTGGGTGGGAAATTATCGAATAACTTCTCCCGCTCTGGGTGGAGCGGGAGGGCGTGTCAGACTCTTACTGACTAAAACCCACCCGTGTTCCTTCCTATGCCATGTTGCCGGGGGCCACGATTTCCCTATCGGTTTTCTTCGAACCCCCGGCAGGCATTGGCCCTAGCGGACCCCGTCAATTCTGCTGACATCTCTTTGAGGCGCGCGTGGAACACAACGCGCCGTCGACCCGGGCTTGGTCCTTATCGGACGGCGAGCTACCCATTGCTCACCGTCCGCAAGCCCGCGCCTACGGTGGCCGGAAATCTTCCTGTGATTCCCGACGCCCAGGGCGTCTCCTCCTGCGGCGGTTAGGGGCGCGAGGGCGCGAAATTTGCCTCTCCCTCACGCGCTCCGTCTCCTCCTTCGCGAGCATTACTGCTTCGCAGAAAGAGGTGACGGCCTCCCATTTCCTCTCGCTCCGTAGCATGGCCCTAATCAGGGCCGGACGCGAGAGATCACCGCCGCCGATCGCATCCACGAGGACACGGCGATGCCCTGCCCAAACCGGGCAGACCTCCACCGTATGCTCCACCGTGTCCTCCGGGCGATCCACACAGTGACGACACCCGGGCGATTCCTCCCGCTTTATCCTGAACAGGTACAGTAAGCGCTCAAAAGTGCATGAGCACGCTAAGAGTCGTATTGCTGTGAACACGCGGTATAGCTCGTACATTTGTATGTGTAAGCAACACGATACACACACCACAGATAACGCAGTTACACGAAACAACAATATATTTCCGTCGCTTTAAACATGCTAGCACACACGCACTATGCGCGTGAACTTGACCAGTTAATGGCATTGCTAAAATTCGATAGTAACTTAACAAGTGCAGATAGCAGAAAGCGTTAAGCGTTGGTATGGAATTCAAACTGCCTCAGCAGGGCTATTGGCTATCTTTTTCAAGGCCAGTGACTAACAAGCTTCAGTTGTACACCGAACTTTGATGACAACTGAGAATTTCATAACATTGGTATTGCGTATCACCGTAAGTGGCTATCACGTTACGGTGACTAACAGACCGGGAACGGTGCTCTTCATCCCAGCACTTGACGCCTCTATTTTTTATCGACTATTATGCGGCTAAGTTGAGTAACGCCTTTTGAGCGTTACAATACTTTATTTTAGGGACCATTTATATTGAACGGTTTATATACACTTGTTCAAGGCCAATGGCTATCTATACAGATATATTATAAACAGAAGCTGTTGGTAACCATACATCGCAATGCTACGTAAAAAATTATGTAAATATTAAAATAATTGAAACATTAGGTACATTATTATTTTATACATTAAATTATTTATTGTTGTTTTTTTTTTACATTTTTCATAAAACAAATATATTTGTATGTATATTATTAAAAAAACGAATATTATGACAAGAAAATATGAATTTTAGATTAATATGAGCAGTAAAATATTACAAAGCGTTAATCTCTAGGATTCCATAAATTTTGGATTTTTATTCACATAAAAAAATAATGTAATTTTTTTTTTATTAAAACCTGAAAATAACAGTTAAGTAGGTATACATAATTGTGAGCAACATTACACACAACAGATTAATTTTCTATATTATGTACTAATTTTCTAGCACTTTTTCTCTGGCAACTGCAATGGGTTAGGCGTCGCGTATGCGGCTACTCTCATTCGCAAATGACTTTATTTTCGCTCTTCTTCAGGAAATCCCAGCAATAATAGACGTGCCATACTTCTCTACCACGAACAAGAATCACAATAAAACAACAAAAAACGTAATGTTTACACGCTTCACTTAATACAGGCTTCGGTGCTCATCATAAAAATTTCAAAAACACTACCTTTGAGTAGTGTCTTTCACGAAAGCCACCAATAACTAAATGACTATCAATTTGATGTCCACTAAGCTTAGACAATCGCAATCTTAAAAGTATCGATACACAAGCATCTGTCAAAATGTGTTACGGTGCTTATCAGCAATACTGGGTGCTCATGACGTCATCCTAGTTAGTCACTGAAGATAGCCAATACAAAACTAACTGTTTGACAGCTAATCGTTAGACACTTTGCCAAGTGATCATCATTATGAACTGTCAACCGAGATACGCAATAGCCCTGCAGGTTCTAATCTCGTGAAACACAGTGCGGTTTTTTGCAAATATTATTATTTTTGTTTTCGATAATAATATTTTTAAATATTGCTGCTTTTTTATGTTGTTATTGCAATAAAGGTTTTAAAATAAAAAATGCGTGATATATGATAACAAAATTAAAAAAAATATGTTTATTCGTTATATTTATTTTACATAAGTTAATAAACTGCTACAATTATTTATCATTACTTCAGCTGAATAAGATGTGAAATAGATGTCAAGAAACTTAGAAGCAGTTTGTATTATTTAGACATATTTAAATTATGAAATATTTTAAATTTTTAATGGATTTTTTCACCATAAATATTAAGCTTTGATCATGGTCGAAGTAATTAAGTAATAAATAAGAATATTAGACTACTTAAAATGTAAAAAACTACTTACAGAATAGGTCATTTTAAGGTTAAATATGGGCAGTTTGTTTATATTTTATTTGTATTAATTATTTTACATTTTATTTGACTTTAGTAAATATTGGTTGTTATTGAGGTTAAAGCTTAAGTATTCATTTTCTTTACGAAAAGAAGATTGAAACTAAACCTCAAATTTTTATCCTAAAATAATACTATTACTAAAATAATATTAAACAATTTCGGTATATCTGCAAGAAATACGACAAACACCCTATTGAAACGTGCTTAAAAAATTCGTTACCATAAATTCATGCAATAACGAATCTGTTGTTTATTAAGTTGGTACGGTCAATATTTTAAGGTCAAAAACGGTTTTCTAGCTGGTCTTCAGTGATGCAAGCCTTCAGAGTGCACGGCGAACGGTTCATAATGACGTGTTTTTAATAATTCAGCAAAATGTCTCGTTGGTATGAAACCATTTATTTCATTCACCATTTGACGTCGCTGCTACTCGATAATAAGCCCCTTCCTCATATCTCTTAACCCTCACAGTATTTCTCTAGAACAAAGAAAAAAATTGTTTTTATTACACATAATACCTTATTAGGTATTTATTATTCACTAATCGAATTAAACCTCACAATGAATTTAAAACTTTAAAGGCATCTTCTGTCTCAACAATACCTCTGTTCTATCAACAATACCCTTGATTAAGATTTATGTTTAGTAAAATATGAAATATATTAATGATAACACTCACACTTAGTCCGGTTTCATTAGATATTCACTTCACTTTTACGCAGCGCAATAATATTCTCTGATCTGATCTGATCTCTTCAATATATTTTATGCCTGCTTTTTGATAATAATAACCACAACACTGCGCTAAATACTCGTCACCAATATTATCCACGAACCAAAAAAGTTCTATTAATTAAATACTCGTAACAAACTGCATCTACCCCACAGAAATCGAAATAATTTACTTAGTTTTTTGTGGTCTACCTGCTAAACTTTAATATTTATGTGAACAAGACGAATGAAACTAAAAACGAATGATGATTATTGAACTAGTCATTGGTTGCAGACAAAGTGAGTGTGTGTGTGTAATGTGCGTGTCTACAGTATTGTAACAACTTATAGAAGAAGGTCGTAAGTCAAACCGAAGCGTCAGTCTATTGCTTTGTGAGATTGCTCATGGACTTTTGGTCGGTACTGTACCTCCCGAAACAGCCGTGTCCGGTGAGTACCTGCGTCAGGCGGAAGGTGAGGACGCCGTGGCGCCTCTCTAGCCACTCGTTGGCTCGTAGCCAGGCGTTGGCACGAACATACTCTTTTAAAATGTTTTACAATATTTTGTATACATTACATAACTATGTGAAGATGATGTACCTAGAATAAAATTACTATACTACAATAGGTACAAAGCACAAAAAATTAAACAATGACATACATTACTTATGTTCAGATTCAGATTCAGATAACTTTATTTGTTCAAACATGTGTGTACATACGATACAATGCATGCAAGGTGTTATAAGTACATAAAGGTGTTAATAGATACATGGTTATCTTAACAGTGATATCCTTTTTAGCCACTTTGTTGTTTTGATTTTGGATAGTAGGTACCTAATCCTATGCAGTTTGGTACCGTAAAATGTGGTGAATAGAAATCGCGGGGTGAATGGAAACAAATCTGGGAGTTTATTATTTTGGTATCTAATTTGTCTTTAGTCGATTATCGTACATTTATTTCTACGATTTATTAAACGGCAACATTTCTCCATTATAGTGGCAACCCCCAAATTTACGTCAAGTTTATTGGCTTAAGGAAAAAAGTGGTTAAAGTGACGTCTGTGTGTGCTAGTGATTTTAGGCTGTCTAAAACTTTCATCAAACATAACATTCTTGAGTTTTATCTCTTTCAAAATTTATATAATTGGATAGTAAAGTTTCTCATCTCTTAGAGACACAAAGGCTAGTGTAAATATTTAATGAATTTTTTCGTATTTCTAGTAAAATCATAGTGCATAGATGCGCGTGGGGGGTTAATGGAAACACCTTTAGGGTCAATACACATGAAGAAAGGGGTGAATAGATACGAGTGAGAGGGTTAATAAAAACGAAAAAGGGGTCTATAGAAACATAATTTTCAGGGTTGTTAATCGAGGACTATGTGTGTATACGCATATGTGTTGTTAAATTACACTTCTGACTAAAACTACGTTGACATACATCACACTTATAAGGTTTTTCACCAGTGTGTATAAGAAAATGTAGTTTTAAATAACTCTTTTGACTAAAACTACGTGGACATACATCACACTTATAAGGTTTTTCACCTGTGTGTTTAAGAAAATGTAGTTTTAAATAACTCTTTTGACTAAAACTATGTAGACAAACATCACACTTATACGGTTTTTCACCAGTGTGTAAAAGACTATGTTGTGTTAAATGACCCTTTCGACTAAAACTACGTAAACATACATCACACTTATAAGGTTTTTCACCAGAGTGTATGCGAATATGTGATGTTAAATTATTCTTTCGTCCAAAACTACGTAGACACACATCACACTTATAAGGTTTTTCACCAGTATGTTTACAAATATGTGGTGTTAATTTAGTCTTTAGACTAAAACTACACTGACATACATCACATTTATAAGGTTTTTCACCAGTGTGTATACGAATATGTCGTGTTAAATCAGTCTTTAGATAAAAACAACGCTGACATACATCACACTTATAAGGTTTTTCACCAGTGTGTATACGAATATGTCGTGTTAAATCAGTCTTTAGACTAAAACAACGCTGACATACATCACACTTATAAGGTTTTTCACCAGTGTGTATATGCATATGTTGTGTTAAATGACCCTTTTGACTAAAACTACGTAGACATACATCACACTTATAAGGGTTTTCACCAGTGTTTATACGAATATGTTGTGTTAAACGAGTCTTTCGACTAAAACTACGTAGACGTACATCACCCTTATGAGGTTTTTCACCGATTTGTGTACGAGTACGTTGTGTAATTGTTTTTACTCGATTAAAACTATGCTGATCACATTTATAAGGCTCTTTAAAATAAGTACCGGGTTTCGACGTACGTTTTTGAGTAGTCCGAATAACTTTCGCGTCTGATTTTTCGTTTTTCTCATGCTCGGCTGTTATTGCATCTTCTAGTTTTGTTCTTCGTTTTTCTAGTTTTCGTTTTTTGGCAACTGTCGCCCCTGTGGTTATAAATCTGGTCAGTACACTGTTGGAAGACATGCACAAGAATCAAAATAATAGCGCTAAATTACATGATTCACAGTAGAACCGAAAAGGAGGAACTTTTCGGTGCTAGTGTGAATCATGCAATATAATTAAATTATCTGGTGACATTGAATTATACACTTATCACCAGACTTAGTACAAAATTGTACTAACGATGACATAATATGGTTTGTTCCTAAACTATCTGATCGAAGTTGAAACAAACCCTGTTCAAGGGAATTATCAACACAGTCATCTATATTTAGAATATTTCAACTTTACATGTCACTTTTTCCAACAATAATTGTTGGAAAAACTGGCAATTAAATCATGTTATTCAAGAAATCATCATTATTGCGTAACTAGCTGACCCTGCAAACGTTGTTTTGCCATATATATGCTTGGGGTGCATCATCTTTATCATTTATTACCTACCCTACCTAAAACCTTGTCCTGAAAATAACGAACACAATAAAAAAAAGAATTAGCGAAATCGGTCCAGCCGTTCACGCGTGATGCCGTGACCAAGGGAAATAGGGATTCATTTTTATATATATAGACTTTATATAAGGTCCCATTAAAATAGATGGATAAATTTTAACACGGCGTTCAGTATGTATAACCAAGATATCCAAGCAAAAAAAACACTGATTAAAGTGATTTTATTTTGACCTAAAATAATAAATTGTTGGCACACTAGATTAAACACATCCATTATGGGTAGGTACTTGCACTCGCGCCCCGCGAGTAAGTAACATAATTCTGTATTTAACCATAGTAACTTTCAGTTGAATACACATCACCTTTTTAGGGTAGTGTTGTTAGGAAAATTAGAAGAGAGTAGGTAATTACGCGCAACTCCAGAACAGGCTACGATTGCGGGTAAATAAACTTTGCTCGAACACACATGATTATGAACCGTCTAGGTACTTGTGAAAAAAAAATATTCTAATTTCTCATCACACTTTACCAGGCTTTACTGATTAATTGCGTGCTGAACTGTTATCAAAGTATCAAAGCTATTGCAGTAAGTTGTAAACAAACAAGCGCGCATTGGATACAGTGTAGTGTTTAAATGAATCATTTTTATTTATAACAGTAAAACACTGAATCAGACGTGGTTAAAAATTAGAATCAGCCCTATTTACAGTAATTAATTAAAATACCACTTACTCTACACCGGTAGGTGGATTCCTATTTATATTAATTGTTGAACGTGCCTACCGTATTGTTCGATGCACTTGTGAGCGCGTTTAATTACGTATCTTTTCACTATTCATGGTTGCTGTACGCATAATAAAATAACTAAAAGTCATTGTTGTCGATTGTGATAACTACCTAACAACACACACATACTTACACGTTGCGCGACGAAAAATGAAATTACGTCAAGCGAGCGGCAGGCGCCCGCGGCGCGGATTGCCTGTGTTGGAGTGAGATGGAATGAGTTGGACAATGAACGCGGCGGGCGCGGGCGGTAACGTGGTCACGTGTGTCTGCACATTTGTTGAATTATGTGATAACAAAGACATCCTGTTTAAGCATTGGGTAACCAACATTTATAGTGTATTTTCGTTAGCTGTTTTTTTTTTCTTGTAAGTATCTAATGCTTCGATCAATAATAGTACTAGATTCCCGATAAGCGCTTCAAAAACGGCCCGAAAAATAAGACCACGAATACTTTTGTGGTCTTATTTCAAATTAGTATGATCCAATCATAGCCAACATTAAGACGTCAAAATACTGCAGTGCGCGTTCAAAAACTCTGTAAATAACCACCGTAACACCAAGGTTTTGGAATGTATATCTTATTTTCGGTAAGTTTAAATCATTAAGTGTTTTTCATAAAATAAAAACAGAATTAAATTGTAAATATAATTCAATTAGCTAATATTATAATTGTTTGGCCAATGTTTGCTACAACGCACCAACTATTGTATCAAACATCGACTGTTCTCGAACAGGGAATGGATGGAGTAGTGTTATTTTATAAATTTTTGTTTGTAGATTTCCTAGTGACCCATTTCGCTGTGCACGGTATCTACTGTCGCGAAAGAAAGAGGAAAAGAAATATACAACCCTTGTAAAAATTCGAATATGTTTGATTCATTTTAACAGATTTGACATAACTGGAAACACGCGTAGATTACTAAAAACAGCGGTTCCCAAATATCTACTACTTTTGAATCGGTCAAAAATATTTGCCACAATACAAAACGAACCTATAAAATATATATTCTGCAACTCTACGTCTTTCAATACTTACTGTGTTCTGAGCATTGAAATGTAATACCAAGAACTACGTCTAGTTCCACAATAGAATAAGCACGAAATTATAAACAAAATGTTTTTAACCTTATTACTTTTAAAATTAAGTTTCATTTTAGAATAAATATTTTTGTACTGATTTTATTTTCAAGCGACATTTTAAAATTCCTTATAAAACTTTCTCCGATAAAAGGACTTGAATAAATAATATTTTGCAATGGTAATTAAACTTTAAGTTTAAGCATTAAGGTTTATAATAAAGTGAAGTTGTTAATATTATTAAACTTTTTTCTAAGAAATGTAGATGTTTACGTGTGTGCAAACGTAGCCACTTGAGCGACGTATTTTTGTTCCTGATCCTTAATCTAGTACTATTATTGATCGAAGATCTAATGCGTTTTTTTTTTACCATTTTCCTTATTTTGGTGGTCTGAATGGTTTCTGAAAGTTTGTCCACCTATTTTAATGGAACCTTATATAACATAATTCAATTGAAATTGAAACATTAGTGACAAAAACCGAGGTTATAAATATATTCTGAAAAAAATCGTTTAAGGTGATTCAAAATTACAATTTCGGTTTTTAATAGGTATTCAAATAATCAAATTAAAGCACTCGATTTGCTCCACAAATTGGTATCCACGGGCATGGGCGTACCCAGCAATTTTTATGGGTGGGGTAGAAGTAAATAAACTCGATAAGTAGTAGGAAATTATCTTGATAAAACTCTACAACTACGCATGCGCGCTCGATTCATCGATACTGCACTGTTTCCAGCCACCTGAATGATTAATTTTGTTACTTAATAAACCAAATTATTTGCTTCGAGTCAGGGATCGAGTCGAGTCGAGAGGTCGAGTCACCTGGCTCCACCGTGTAGGTACGTTTTCCGATTAATTTGTTTGCATTTTCATCAATACTTTTAGAATAGACATCACACAGCCACCTCACTAGCGCTTTATGGCGTGAGCCGTCCTAGGGCGCGCTTTCGAGGCTTATTCCGATCGGATCCCACAATCCGATCCTACTTTGTGGGATTCGTTAGGAATGTGTATAAAATTAATATTTTGTTCCGAACTGATCCCAGTACAAAATGATCCCTGTGAGACCCGTGAAACACTGCCAGTGACTTGCGATGCCGGAGCGGTGGCGCTGCGTCATCATAAAGGTACAATTCCGAATGTGCTCAACCGCCTGATGTTTGCAGTTGCAAAACACTAATGACAGACCACAGCAACTCTACTGTTGTCTATGTATCTCTATGAAAACGCTTCAGTACATGGCGACATTGCCACCTACTGCTACGGTCAAGTACAGCCGTCCGACTGCAGACGGCGTTCGACACTGAACATGTATGTGGGTACGCACTGAAGGTAACACTATTTCCTAGCTGGTGCATCGTTTGGCTTTTTTGCTTACCTACAGATTAACTAACTAATACTTACTTTTCGTCTCCCTGGCTTTTCGTTTCTTCTTAGATACTTCTTGTTTTTCTTCCAATTCAGTTATAAACTCCATTAAGGGTACATCATCTTCTAAATCTGATTCGGAATTGTGGGGTGGTATATCTGTTACAGATCTTAGCTCTGAAAGTAAACAAAAACAGTATTAAAATAATACTTTTCTATTAATTTCTTGTAATAGTATTGATATAATGTTGCTAGGGATCATGTGTGGAGTTCGTGATTGCCATATTCGATTTAGATGTGTCAAAATTATTTTTAAATTTAGAGAATATATTTTGCAGAATAGCTTTGAGATTCTCATACTCAAAAGTAAGGAATTTTAGTAATAGTTTAGTTAGTTTAGTTCGGTGTACAAGAGAATTGGCACCATTGTCTATTGTTAATATTATTTTTGTTCTTAAAAACATACCATCACTTTGATGTTCCTCCTCTGGCTCAATAATATCATCTAGTCCCTCACAAACAGCTGGTAATTCTTCTTTGATAGCAATGCTTTCTGTTTGAACACCATCAACAATACTTATGTTCTCTGTTGGAGATATAATAAACCCACCAAAATACTCTAAGTGGTCTTGGTTTATTAAAGGATTGGGCTGTAAAAATATATTTATAGTATTAGGAAAATGGTATTGATGACGTGAAATCCAGACACAATATCTACGAGCTTGAGAGAAATCACTTCCACATTATACTAAAATTAGAAATTGTAAGAATAAATATCTGTTGAAGAATACTTCACCTCATAATCCTCATTCATCATCTGAGCGAACAGCTCTTCGGCTTCCAAACATTTTCTCATTAATTGGCAGCATTTTTCTAGTTTAGCGCAGCAGAAGAAACAAGCAAGAATTGGTCTCCTGTCTTCAGTTACAAACTACAACAAAACTTGTCTTACTATCATGAATTTTCTATCACTTAAATCTTACTAGCTGCCCCCGCGGTTCGACCTGCATCATTCTGGATCCCGTGGGAATATCGGGATAAAAAGTATCCTATGTCCTAACAGAGGTCATGGTCTACCCGTGTGCCAAATTTAATCCAAATCTGTTTAGCCGTTTTAGCGTGAAAGCGTAACAAACAAACAAACTCACTTTTATATATAAATGCTATAATATTAGTTAGGATTTATCAACTTACTGGAATATCAGTCAGCTTCTCATATAATTCATGGAAGTTCCTGTTGACCACTAGATACATGCGAACATTCTGCGCTAAACATATTCTACACATTGCCAGTTTTTCCATCTTTGAAATCAAAACCTCAACCTTATATAAAAAACCCTCAAAACGTTATTTAGTTCAGCTTTACATAACTGGCATCCTTTTAGTTATCTTCAAATGCGAATAAAAGCTTGTAAAATAACATGTAAGACGGCAGCAGCCACAGAGCATGTAACTTTGGTAGAAGCCAGAGAGACTTATTATAAATATCTCCTGATAGTCGAGGTGGTTCGTAGGATTTAGATTATTAGTCCATAATATAACTACAACTTTTAGTACCGTTCACACTTAAAAATAACATGCAAATGCAAACCAAACCAAATTTTATTTGAAAGCTACTTGACAGTATTTGACACTTAACTTGACAGATGACAGAAAGACAGTTCAACTTTCAAGTTTCAAACTTCAGAGCTCAATTCCATTTTTTTTTATTTTATGAAGTGGCTAATGAGACCTATCTATAATATACATAATCTATCACGCAATTTACCGCTATCGGTGAGTAACAGCTACTTGTGACTTATTTATTTTCATAACGATATAAAATGTTGAAATATTGGGAATAATTCAATTATAAGTTTACTATACATTGGTTTATTAGTTATTGGTATATGTGGGTATACTATACGCAAACCTCAGACCAACAAAAAAAGAAAGACGGCGCGCTGCGAACATCAAAACTGAAGCCACCTTTTTATCTATGTGTGAGTCGAAGGGTTGCCATTTTTATAAAAAATACCCCATAACTTGGGTAATAATATTTTATGGGTAGGCTAATATTGTACAAGTAAGATATTGTTAAGTATGGCATTGTACCTCAATTGTTTAGAAGGACCTCTATTCCGAACAAAACAAAAAAAATTACATCAGAAAAAAAAAACAATTATAAAGTGCACCTATAAAGCAAGAATTGTTGTGTTGGGCCTTGGAAGACTCCGCTGTTCCACTTAGGCCCGTGTTACAGAACCTCACTCAAGACTCAAGCATTACTTAAAGCTAGTTTTAACCAATCACAAGGCTTTAAACGAGTTTTATGTAATGCTTGAGTTTTGAGTGAGGTTCTGTAATACGGGCCTTAGAAATATCCATTAATTTGCAATTGAATGTAAAAAACTCAAAATACAAATATAAATAAATAGGTTAGTTTTAAACTATAGAAAAATCAAATAACTTTATATAAATGAACGAGCTTAATACAGAGAAAAAGGCAAAAAATGCGCCTAATTGTGTGACGTGTGCGAGTGTGGGTGAAAATGCGCTAGTACGAGAGTGTGAAGTGTGTAGCATTCTCTGTCTACGGTGTAAGGGTTAAAATTTGCATATATTTAGTTCTACTATAGGGTATTTCTTTAGGTGTAAGTTAACCCTACCCGCGACAGTGTCTTGGGATTGAAAGAAGTGAAATACAGCTTCTTTCGATAACCATGCACATAGAAATTCAATTATAAGTTTGTTGAAGCGTAAATCATAACATTGTCGTAGGTATGTATGAAGTCATTATGTAAATTACTTTGAAATAATATAGGTAATTATATTGTCAATTACCTTTATTAAATACAAAAAGATCACAACAACAAAATCACTGACTCTGAAGAAAAAGTAATATCAAGATAAATCGTAACAAACAAAAAGTTTTTTTAACCATAATATAGCCTTTGGTCCACGATTAGTTGAATAAAGGTCGTTATTATCAAAATGATCGGAACAAACCACGCTAGTTTTCGACGGCAGCCATTCTGGATCATTCCGACTTTATCTTATATCTACCTACTATCCATTTACTTTTTAATTCAGTATTAATTAGAAATCTAAAATATTAAATAAATAAAAAAGAGAACATGAATATAACTCGAAGTAAGAAATCACATTTAAATTTGTTGAATCGAATGGGAAAGATTTAAATCATATTATGGCAACCCTCGCACTTTAAGTCACTGCTTTCGTTTGTTGAGGTTATTTGTTCCAAGTAACCTAAAATTCGTTTAATAAAAAACGATGTTATTTCAAGTACATCAATGCTTAGGGGTGAAAAGTGATTCCGTGAGACTTTTTTTGTGATTTGCTATTGTTTTTATAAGTTTTCACTACACAGGAAAGCATAATTATATTTTTTTTAATCAATGTTAACTAGACGACGACTCATGATGTACTAAGAGCGATGAGCATGGTTTTAGTGTAGGTGTGTGCGTGAGCGGGTGTATTTACTTGCAGGAGCACGGTTTTGTGGCTTCACTTTTAATGTTCGCGGCGCGCCGTCTTTCTTTTTTTGTTGGTCTGAGACGCAAACAAACAGTTTAGCGTTTTCTATTCGTACCCTACCGACCTACTCAATAATTTACGCACATTGTGACAATAACTCATAAGTGTGAATAGGTTTGCACCGACATCACACCTTTTTTTTTCTGTAGAGCATCTCATAGCTGATCTCTCAGAGATCAGCTATGAGATCTCTCATGAAGTCATGACTATAACCGGTCAAAACCGAGCGGTTATACCACACGATCTATCGTATTAAAACTGAAAACACCGTAAACCATAGAGAAAAGCAATATTGCCGTAATTTATTATTTGGAGTTGGCAACTTTGCCCCCTGGTGTCATCGCAGTGTGACCAGATTCAGTATTTTAATACTTTTTCAGTGTATTTCATCGATTTTTCCGAACATCAGTATATTTTCAGGTATATTGCTGGCAGTCAGTATTTTTGGGTATATTTTGGTTGAAGTTATGGCAACACCGTAGTGAGTGATCGTCTTTGCGACATTGTTTGCGGAATTCCCCGGAACGCGAACATTGGGGACTTTCCCGGATTTAATTTATACTTATACATGTTATTATGAGCAAAAATGAGTAAGTTACAGATATGACAAGAAAGACGGCCGTTGCCGGCGCGGCGGCGTTGTAGTATTGTAATACTACATATACAATTATCAATCAATACATAGTATTAATCAGACTTGCAGAATATATGTTCGCCTAAAACTTTACAACTGCTGGACCGATTTTAATGCGGTTTGCACTATTAGATAGAGCATAATTTCCAGTTTGAATACATTCAAATTCGCTGTGTTTCATGAATATCAGTCTACCCGGACGAATTCGGGACGGACCGCTAGTTTATCTATAATTTTCAAAACAACGTCTAGTTTTTAAGTTGTCAGTTGCGTGAATAGGTAGTAGTTAAACTTAAAATATACTTTATTACTAGTATCAAATCCTCTAATACGGTTCAAGTGAAATGATTCTCTTCTGCATTCGACTTAATCTTTGAGGACTTTCTTTCGATAATTCGGGAATTTCTCCAAAATATGAGATGTTTTTGTCATCATATAAATAGAACGCGATTTTTGTTGTTTTTATCCAGCCCGTCCCATCTTTTGATGTCCTCCCTCCGGATAACGCCCTAAGCCGAGGCTCGGACCCCGCAGGGGGTGCCCTTAGCGAGCGTTTATACTAAGCTTTTTAGCTTAGTTTGTGTGTGCCCTGGCTGGAGGCTTTGAGTGTAGTAGCTTAAGGCAACCACAGGATTGACCGGTTAAACAGCCACGGTTTCAGGAGCCAGAAGTTGTTTTTATTTACTTAGTTGCATTCATCCGGACAGCATGTCCAGTTTTCAGCAAAGTTATTTAGCTAAGTGGGAACAAACTCCGGAATTTTCTTCGTGGCTTTCACGTTATAAAGATGACGAGTTCACCGCATTTTGCAAAGCATGCAATGCGAAACTGCAAAGTAGATTAGCATCTATAAAACAGCATGCAAATACTGAAAAGCATAAATCGAACTTGATAAAATATACAGGACAGTCAAAGGTAAGCATAACTCGCTTTACTTACCAAACTAAAGAATATAACTAGTTTTAGTAAATCTCTTCTATTTATACCGGTGTCGAATGCTGTATGCGAGCGCATATTTTCACAGATAAATTTTATAAAAACGGACCAAAGAAACAGATTTATAAACAAAAATGTGTCAGCTATTTTAAAAACAAAGCAAGGTGTTAAGGATGAAGGAGGTTGTATAAATTTTAATCCTTCGAAAAGGATGTTAAATTATAACTCTAACATTTATTGTGAGTATGAATAAATAAAACAGAAAATCAGTATTTTTATTGGTATATCTGTCTGTAAGTCGGTATATTTCAGTATTTTTTTGAGGTGCCTCGGTATTTTCGTAAAATTTAATCTGGTCACACTGTGTCATCGGCGTCGTATAGAAAAGTTGTGGTCGTCGTTTTATGATTAAATAAATAAAAATTTAAAAATTAACTATCAATGTTTAATAACTGTAGTCTGTGATTAAAATCCTGTGAACTACCTGGACTAAGTGAGATATAATAAGTCTATGGTGGAAGGGCCCACCTTATTACAAGCTTTTATTCGCATTTAAATATTATTAGAAGGAAGTCGTAATAGTACAAGCCACGCCAGTTATTTGTGCGCCTCAGTGTTTTTCATTAATAGAAAATGTAAAGCCGAACTAAATAACTTTAAGCGATACGTTTTGAGGGTTTTTTTTTATTCGGTCTGAGGTTTTGAGTTCAAAGATGGAAAAACTGGCAATGTGTAGAATATGTTTAGTGCAGAATGTTCGAATGTATCTAGTGGTCAACAGGAACTTCCGTGAACTATATGAGAAGCTGACTGATATTCCAGTAAGTTGATAAATAATAAATAAGATTTAAGGGTACCCTAGTCCACAGAATATGTAATCACTAGTCGACGGCCGCTCCTAAGACGACCCACTGACCGGAACTCGTTGATGGCATGGCTAATAAGCACACTATTTAGTAAAGTTACTTATTTTTTCATTTTGTTTTTATTTACCTAGTTTTTTTTTATTTATTTAGTGAAATAGATGATGATTTATAACGAATACAAGCGTGTAAAATTTCATGAACAGACCTATGGGCGTACATATATTATAGATAAACTACTGGATGTATCTACTCAAAATAAAATTATTTTAACTTTTCGATAAATTAACTATCCCTGTACGATTTCTATTTTGCCATTTTCATATCACATTACGTTATTTATTTACGCCCAAAGATGACTTAAAATCAGTGTTGAAATGTGGAAGTTTTGACACTCATAACTTCCAATCCACTGCTTTTTTCCCAATTTTGCTTCCATACAGGGCTAGTTAATGACAAGGCAAATTGATATAATTTTTAATTTTGAACGTACAACGCCAAACAGACTAATCACCATACTACGTTTGTATGGAAGAATGACCGACCGACTAGTGTAACCCTTAAGTGAAAGATAATCCACGAGAGTAAGATTTGAAATATTTTCTTTCATATAAACAAAATAGTGAAAGACAAGTTTTGTTGCAGTTTGTAACTGAAGACAGGAGACCGATTCTTGTTTGTTTCTTCTGCTGCGCTAAACTAGAAAAATGCTGCCAATTAATGAGAAAATGTCTGAAAGCCGAAGAACTGTTTGCTCAGATGATGAATGAGAATTATGAGGTGAGGTATTCTTCCACAGACATTTTTTCTTTCAGTATAATGTGGAAGTGATTTTTCTTAAGCTCATACCTATTGTGTCTGGAGTTCACGCCAAACATACCATTGGTCTGTGAGCCTGGTAGCATGGCTGACTCCAGAGTACATTGGACCTACTTAAGTGTCCTAACTAGTGGGCTCTTTTGAGTGAGTTAGTATAATGAAACAAGTTTTTGCTTGTGGGACTGTGACTGTAATATTTTCCTAATACTATAAATATTTTTTTACAGCCCAATCCTTTAATAAACCAAGACCACTTAGAGTATTTAGGTGGGTTTATTAAATCTCCAACAGAGAACATAAGTATTGTTGATGTTGTTCAAACAGAAAGCATTGCTATCAAAGAAGAATTACCAGCTGTTTGTGAGGGACTAGATGATATTATTGAGCCAGAGGAGGAACATCAAAGTGATGGTATGTTTTTAAGAACAAAAATATTATTAGGAATAAAACATATCCTAAAATAAATGAAAGATATATAATCTACTAGCTTCTGCCTGTAATGGCGTTTGCGTGATGACTTTTTTTCTATTGATGTGATTACGTCTGCTTCCATAGTGGGAGGCAATTCAAAAACTGATAACATAATCGGGGGATACAATTTGATGCTGCAGCTAAATGTCTATCGTCTACATCCAAAATTTAATTACACCATACAATAGCTAAAGGATCAAAGAATTAGTCTCAAAGAAAATATTACTCCCAACGTACACGTCCACGACACAGCCACACCCCATTTTTTTGCTTGGTACCTAAGGTTCATAGCCTGATGTTACATAATCTATAACCTTCCTCAAGAATAAGGCTATCCAATGTGTTGAGACCTTATGAGTATCTTGGTTGGAGAGGGATAATAAATGAAATTCAGGTTTACAATATAAAGTCTGTTCATATGACCATGAATCTTAAGCACAATGCCGCTTCTTACATTAGGTACACAAGTTATTGCCACGGTGCTGGGAAAACGAGTGGCCGCTAAACCTAATGCGCGAGGGACATTGCATTCTGCACCACTAGCATTACTGCTAATTAAAAAAAGAAAAAAAAAATTCAAATCTTACATGTCGTTCAGAGATCACCCCTACAAAAACTTATAGTTTTTATAATATTATAGATAAGGTAGTGTTTAGTTTAAATATTGGTAAGGTAACCACATTATATTGTGAAATAAAAAAAAAAATTAACACTTTGAAGGACGGACACTATACGCCCTGTGTCATAACAATACAACTTCTATTGTGTTTTGTTTACTCAAGGGCTGATCCAGCCTTCGAGTCAGTCACATAGTCGGGGTCCAGTCAGGACAGGTTCCAATCACTGGCAGACTAAGCCTGTCGGGTGCCCAGGGTGGCAAAACAAAATGAGATCTTCTCAGTTTATGTAGGTATTATAATTATATATTATCCGCCCTTGACCCCCCCCCCCCCCCCCCGCCCCCGGATCCGCCCTTGTGTGTACTCAATTCGAAAGTCATTTATTCAAACTAGGCTGAGAATCACCACTTTTCGAACGTCTAAGGGTCCCAAAACGTCCACCCTTTACCACTTCCCGCCTTTAGCTGGGAAGAAGAAGTGGCGCAACAAACTCCCCAGCAGCACAGCTGTCTGTTCAAGTTAAAAAAATATATTCTAAACAATAGTATGCAAAATAATTTACATTACGCAACACAAAACAATTTAAATGATAAATAATTATTGGCAGCTAGCACGCGTTAATATACCAACCAAAAACATCGAGAGCTATATTCAAGCAGAAATAAAAAATAAACGTAAACAGAACTAAATATCTAAATAAAAGCCTCCAGGCATAAAGGGCGTGCCCGCTTACATAACGCTATTTAAAGCTGTAATTGGAAGTTCTAAATGATAAACTAGGACCATCGAGCTAAAATAAATACAACAGTTAATTACTAGTAACAATAACAAAACCATGATCAGCAAGACGACCAGTCACCACAAGCAGCACCCGTTCACGAGCATAACGCAAAGATCAGCCATTACTTCCCTCGCCATATTTGAGGCGACATACTGTCCTTCAAAGTGTTATTTATAAACAAGTAATACTTGTTTACTTACAGAGCTAGAACTGGAAAATTTAGACAATAGCTGTCTAGATGTAGCAGATATACCACCACATCATTCCAAATCAGATTTGGAAGAAGATGTACCTTTAATGGAGTTTAAAACTCAAGTGGATGAAGAACAAGAATTATCCAAGAAGAAACGAAGAGCCAGGGAGACGAAAAGTAAGTAATAGTTAGTTAATTTATAGGTAAGCAAACAGGTCAACGGTTCACCTGATAGGAAGTAGTTAGCGTCAAGGCCGTCTTAGATCTCCCGGATCTATAGTAACAATGGGAGTCCCTCAAGGCTCAATTCTTGGTCCTTGTTTCTTATTTATATTAATGACTTGCCTTACCTCATAAAGGATAACCATGATATAGTGTAGTTTGCGGATGACACTTCACTTTTGTTTAAACTTCAGCAGCTGGTAACTGACGATGTAAATAGCGCGATCTCAAAAGTAGTTCACTGGATCAATGTTAACAATTTAACTTTGGATGCTAAGCTTCAGTGGGGCCCACACATAGATGAATTGTCAATAAAGCTAAGCTCTGCAGCATATGCTGTTAGAAAAATTCGTAATTTCACTGACATAGAGACAGCCCATTTAGTGTACTTTAGCTATTTTCATAGTGTAATGTCGTACGGTATTCTGTTGTGGGGAAATGCCGCCGACATTTAGACTATCTTTGTTTTGCAGAAAAGAGCTGTTCGATCAATTTATAAATTAAGTCCGAGACACTCTCAGGGATAAATTTAAGGAGATTAATGTAATGAATGTGCCTTCTCAGTATATTTTTGATAATCTTTTATATGCCCATAAAAATATAAAATTGTTTAAAAAATACAGTAATATCCATAACATAAATACTAGGAACAAAAACAAATTTGTTGTACAGACGCCAGCACATCAGGCTACTACAATCTGTCAAATTCATTTAATACATTTTCAACTTTATCGCTGAAAGGTAAGGTTCAAAGTTGATTGTGAAAATTTGACAGTTTCGGGTAGCTTGATGTGCTGGCGTCTGTACCTACAACAAGGCTCAAGAAAATAGGTGGCTCGTTCAGATGTCAATGTATACGCTTTTATAATAAACTTCCAAGCCACGTACAAGATCTAAGCCTTAATAAATTCAAATCATTCATTAAACGTAAGTTGTGCCAGAAAGCTTTTTATACGGTTAAAGATTACATTGAGGACAAAGAGGCTTGGGAGTGAGCTGCTCCAATTATTTATTTTATTTTTTAATTTCGGTACTTAGTTTATTTTGCTAACTTTAAAAATTATATACACAATGGCATGAATATTTACTTTGTGAAGTATATTTATTATTTTAATTATTGTGAATGTGAGGACTATGTGGGTCATAAATATATGTATATATTTATTTTTCTCAGTTACTTCTTATGATAATCTGGCAGTTTTGAGTACTTTATGCGGCCTACCCAAATGTCCTTTCTTTGGTATTGTTCGTCGAATCGTTGAGCTCTTTTTAAGTTCTGAGTTGAGCTACACGCTTACTGACAAATGCGTGCACTGACTGGACAGGTCCACGCAAATATGTATGGTTCTTTCCTCAAAATACAATTTCAGACACCAATCCACATGGCTTTCACATAATCTGACCAAGATTATGTCTGGACTTTAAAAGAGACTGTGAACTCTGAGTTTGTATCGGCCTTTCTTCTCAGAGTCACATAGGAAACGCCGAACTCATCTAGTTTTTAAAATATGATTGACGTGTAAAAGTGTTTGTACAAACCTACTTACAGAAATAAAATCATTTATCATTTACTGGGTACACGAGAATTTGGGGCCCCCTTGGAAAGTAAAAAAAAAGTCAATGACAAAAAAAAAAACTGTTACGATTTCATAATAATGGTTTCCATACTGTATACCATGGGTAATTGATACAAATCAAATATTATAAATCAAATGCTGCAGGTTTCAGTTGATTTAGAATTTACGATAGTGGTTTCTTTCGGGATTTCTGTTCTAAATCATAACATAACATCACGCCTGTAATCCCCGAAGGGTTAGGCAGAGATGTACCTATAGTACACCCACATTTCGCCAGTTATGTTTAAGTCCCATGTAATAGGTGGCGAGCCTATTGCCATCAACCGGGCACAAATCCAGACTGCTCTAAAAATGTTCTATTATACAGGATACGTTTTTATCCAGTGCGCAAAAAGAAAATCAGCTGTTTCCTACATCTTGACGAGTTATGCGAACATTAATGTAGGGAACAGAAGATGTTTTTTCGCGATTTCAGGTTTTCAAAATTCAAAAGTCATCTATTCAAATTAGGCTGAGAATCAGCACTTTTCGAACGTCAAAATTACATAAGACAGTCCCCCAAAACGCCCACCCTTCACCACTTCCTAGTGCCTTTCGCTGGGAAGAAGAAGTGGCGCAACAAACTCCCCAGCAGTTGTTCCAATAGTAAAAGTTGTTCATAATTATGAGTAAAGGCACGTGTTAAAGTTATGCCCTATGACGCCTCACGTCATAGAACGCCTGGGAGACCGGGACGCTACATGATACCCCAGAACGCTAGTGGGGTGGCCGTGTGATGTCTAAAGTCTATTCCGAAAGTATCTGATGAAAATGCAAACAAATGGATCAGAACACGTACATACATACGGCATTTCCAGTTCATCAGTCCATCTCGCATTGTATAGGATTTCCGTACAATGCGAGGTCAGCTTAAACTGGAAATGTATAGCTTGATGTGTAGCCGTGTGTACCTGTGGATACAAATTTGAGGTGCTGCTTACAAATCGAATGCTTTGATTTGATTATAATTTGAATACTTTTTGAAAGCCCGAAATTCTAATTTTGAATCACCTTATAGATGTTTTTCGATTGATTTGAGACTATTTTATAACCAAAATTTTTGTCGCTAATATTTCAATTTAATTATGTTAAGTATAGAAAATTACGCAATAATGATGATTTCTTGACTAAAATTATTAAATTGCGTTTTCCAACTATTCATGTTGGAAAAAGTGGTGACATAAAAAGTTGAAACCTAAATACTTATATATGAATGTGTTAATAATTCCCTTGAACAGGGTTTGTTTAAACTTCGATCAGATATTTTTGACATTTGGAACAGACCATATGTCACCGTTAGTACATTTTTGTACTATGTTTCTGGTGATTAAGTGTATTATTCAATGTCACCAGAAAATTTAATTAAATTGCACGATTCACGCTAGAACCGAAAACGAGGAACTCGGTCTTAGTGTGAATCATGCAAAGCGCTATTATTTTGATTCGTGTGCATGGCAATCTTTCAATGTTGTACTTACCACATTTTTTATCATAGGGGCGACCGTTGCGAAGAAACCAAAACTAGACACACGAATAACAAAACCAGAAGATGCAATAATAGCCAAGCAAACTAAAAAAGAAAAATCAGATTTGAAAGTTATTCCCACAACTCACCCAGGTAAAAAAACTCTAAATGTATGTCAACGTATTTTCAGGGAAAAGAGTCATTTAACAGTACATATTCGTATACACACTGGTGAAAAACCTTATAAGTGTGATGTATGTCTACGTAGGTTTAGTCAAAAGGGTAACACCTGTACAGTCCCAGTGTCGTCCGGAGGAGTCGGTTTCTGCGCGCCACCGTTTAGCCCCGGTGACCCCTCCGGTTGACAGCGGGCGACGCCTGGAGGCGCCACCGTTAAAATATTATTTTTGCAAAAAATATGGAACTAAATCGATGCCTAATATTTTTCCTACTCACGCAATAATATTTGTAAGCCATAGACAATAAAATATGCTAAAAACCTCGTGCCCAAAACTGTATAAAAATAATAATTAACTCGTATTTTTTTTACATTGCTATTCTGTGGTTCCTACTTGTGCGTCAGTGTCGGTGTTGTGCTATTCTTATATTATAGTGAAGGATTTTGCCACTGAAACTTCGGTAAGTATATCAATTATCATTTATTAGTGTATAGTTCAACTTCGTAGATAAAATTTTATGCCCTATATCGGAACTTTCCGACTGTTTTGGTTTACAGCGGGATTTAGATGGACTTCAAAATTATTGTTTCCTTAATAAACTTGAACTGAATTTTTCTAAATGTTTTGTTAGTACTTACACACGCAAACCACATGCAATCACGTTTCAGTATAAGTTACATAGTACTATTATAAATAGGGTAAGCGTTATCAGGGACTTGGGAGTAACGTTTGACTCTAAATTGCTTTTTGATGCACACATCGAAAACTTTATTAATAAAGCTTCCAGAGCACTTGGATTTATACTTAGGCTATCGGCTGATTTTAAAAACGTAAAAATGTTGAAAATTTTTTATTGTGCTTTTGTCCGCAGCCATTTAGAGTACGCCTCGCAAGTGTGGAACCCTAATTATAATATTTATATAGATAGAATTGAGGGAATTCAAAAGCGGTTCCTACTTTTCTTGCAGTACAAAACTAGGAAATATACTCCCAATTATGGTTCCACAGGTTCCACATCTTACCACTTCATGAGCGCAGACGCATTGTAGGTATGACGTATTTATTTAAAATCTTAAATGGTACTATAGATTACCCTGAGCTCTTAGGTAGTATAGGGTTAGTTACACACGCAAAATGTTTCGCAAACCTAGTTTGTTGCATGTCCCTCATTCCAAGTCCGCGTACAGGCAGAATTCATTTCTAATCCGTGCGTGCAGACGCTTTAATAAACTGTCTGGTGAACATGATTTGGATATATTCAACACCAGTGTTTCTCTGCTTAAGCATTTGTTGGTAAGAAGCTTCTTTACGGAAAAGTAATTGTTAGCAAAATCAGATTTTTAGTTTGTAATTTATTGTGTAAGTACTATTTTTTTTCCTAGTTTATGTTTAATAGGTATTTTGTATCGACCTTTATTTTCTCTTTTTTATGTAACGTGTTTATCAGTGGAAACTTGTAAATGGCCTTCAATTTTATATTATTTAAAAACACTGTGTAAGTTAGCTGTAAGTTTCCCGAATAGAATAGAATAAAAAATATAAAAAATTGTTTGCGTGAAACAGTGTAGTAAAATTTACATGCCAACAAAATGAAAATCCAACGTGCTGGGACGCACTCTCGTCCCAGCGCGTTGGCAAAACACTGTTGGATTTTCAACTCTCGGCGCTAAGCAGAGCGTTGAAAACCAATTGCACGAAAATAAATCGCCGCGATTTTATTACGTCCGTGCGTACGTCGGCTTAGTGTCAACATAAAACTTCTATCACGTCACATTTTTTTTTCTAATTTCAAATCTTTTTTTTTTTTATATAATCATCCATAGCTGCTTAGGTTCGATGTTCATTGACTTTTGTTTATGAGATATCTTTATTTAAACTTAAACAAAATATTGAGTAGAAAGTCTAAACAAAGTTCTGATCGCTTTTTTTACATTTATGGACAATTTATATTTTCAAAAAGACCTGTTGTAAAATCGTTGAAAAGTGCATATCTTCATTATTTTGGATTTCCTGTAGCTAACCAAGATAAAAACTGGGTTCCCCATGTGTTTTGTGAAAGCTGTAGAATCACTTTACTGCAATGGTCATCCGGCGAAAATGTACACCTTACATTTGGTACACCAATGTTGTGGAGAGAACCAAATAATCACGCAAATGACTGTTACTTTTGTGTTACGAAAACTTCAGGTTATAATAAGAAAACTAAGTCGGGTATTGTGTATGCAGATATTCCATTTGTTACTAAGCCAATATTGCATTCTAAAGACCTTACATATCCAATTTGCCCCGGTGGTGGTAAAATACTCCAGCTAGATGATGACAATGAAAGTGACGTCGAAATTAAATCTGCTGCTAGCGATTCTGAAGACTTTTCCTTCGAAGAAAAAGCCCCACATTTGATCAACCAGCCAATATCCATTTCCTGCATTCTCACTTGGATTTTTTCCCTGAAAACTTAGGAAGTTTTTTTTTTTAAAGCATCTCGTAATTGACCTCTGAGATCATGACTACTTAACCGAGCTTTCCTGTGGGTGCCTTAAGCTACAGCACTTAAAACCTCCAGCCAGGGGTTATTCAACTACGAGTGTGCTAATTAAAACTAGGTGAACGCTCGCTAAGGGCACTTCCTGTGGGGTACGAACCTCGGCTTAGGACGTCAACCGGAGGGAGGTCCCATCAAGGATGGGACGGGCTGGTACTTAGAAAGTATGAGTAAAGAGTAAGGGGAGCGTTTTGAACAAGATTTAAAGGCTTTTTAAGATCGCCATCAAGGATATTGGGATGAAAATATGTTAGGAGACTACTGTTGGTCTATTTTTAGAGAAACCCGATTCAGAAACCTGTAAAAAGAAGTCTATTTGTCATTTTCAGTTAATTTCTGTTCGTCATAGTCGATTTTCTTAATTTTTTACTTACTTAATTAAGTATTTCTGATTATGGACGTGACAGATTTTTAAATTATTTTTCCTGGATAACCCTTACATAGATAAATACAACTCAACAACTTTCGGCTGGGGTATAAAAGCCATATAAACTTAGTGTTATTTTCAAGCCAATCAAATTATACGTAATTTCGATTTTGTGACTCGCAATTTTTTGTGTTTTTTGACTGTTTTTCAACGAATTTGTGACTATAAACGGTGAATAACTATGCTAAAACGAATTGTAATTAATTATTTCATGCACTCAAGACGTATTCATTCATTTTTATCCATATTTCAAAGCATTTTCGTGTGTAGGTACTTAAATGGGTATAAAGTATGGCTGACGCAGTCATTGCGTAATTATTTTTGAAATAGTATTAGATTTGGTGTGTAACCATTATTTGAATGAATTATATGTGTATAAGTTATGTATTTATAATAATCGTTCGCTTGAAACAGTATCATAATGTATGTATTATTTTGAGTCATAAAATTTTCGTCCAAGTCGCCGTTGATGATAATGAAATCCGGTTATGAATAACTAGCTTTTGCCCGCGGCTTCGCCCGCGTGGATGTCGGAAAATATACCACGGGGACGTACTACCGGGCAGTACCTATTACATACTTAATAGTCCAGGAAAAGGTTATTTATTAGAAGGTTATTTATGATACCGGTCAATATAGCTTCGGAAATATCAATGGAATTTTTATCAAATTCTGAAAGATAAAAATGGTTACTATGGGTCATCCTTAGAAGATAAAAATATGGACTTTGTTGAACTTTTTAAGATCTTCAATCCTGTAGAACATAAATTTGATGTATCTGTAACGGTTTACGCGGCGCACGCCAGTAAAGCTCCCAGTCGGCAAGATTTTTTGCGACATCTTCGACAATAATCGTCATATTTCAGCCAATTTACACAAAACCTTAATGAATTATACACTAAAACCTTCCGCAAGAATCACTCCGTCCATTGGTGACAACCGTTTGAAAATCCGTTTGGTAGTTTTTGAGTTTATCACATTCAGACAGACAGACGCGGTGGGGGACTTTGTTTTATAATATGTAAGGATAAGGGTCTTTGTAAGGCTAGTGAACAACGCAAAAACTAATTATTCATAATTGCATAAATTCGAGGCGTATACATTCAGTTATAAACATCTCAAAGTATTTTCAAGTGTCCGTTATAATTTGTCAAGTGTTTGAGTATTTGTGAAGTATTTTCAACTGTCAAATTCAAACGGCGCAGCAAAACCCCGCTAGGTCGTGGGTCATATCGATAAAAGTTATCGATAACATCGAATACTTTTTTGTAAGAGTTTCGAATATTTTGTTTTCATAAAATAATAATATATTTATTTTATATTTTGTAAAGTTTTAGTTGTGTAATGTAATTCTAATTTAGAACAAAACTTATTTTTTAGACATGGCGAGCTGGAATGTTGGACAGGGCGAGGAAGCACCGGAAGACTTCGAGTCGCTCCTCAGGTACAGTGACTCAGAGGACGAGGGCCCAGAGGTGGAGTTCTTAGAACTTTTGGAGCCCGAGGAGCAGGAGGAGGTGGCCGGCGAATACGAAGAGCCGGATCTTGAGGTAATTCCTTTTTTTTCTCTTATAATGGATGGCCAGGAATCTTATGTTGTCTTGTATGTATTCTTTTGTTATTTTGTGTGAGCCGCTAGGTTTAATAGTAGTGATTTCATTTTATTTCTTTGTTTCTTCAGTATATCGACTCGCCACCGACGCTCCTCGGGTTAAATACCCAGGAGGGAGAGAAGAGCCCCCTGGATCTTCCTCAAAGTCCTCCGATGGCACGATCATCGCCTCCCGTTACGTAAGTCATAAAACCTGTTTTGATCGAATTAATTATAATATTTGTAGTAATTTTGTAGCAATGAAATCCTTTTATTTGATAGGCCAAGCCCGCCGCGTGCTCCGGTGTCTCCTACCCTTGTTGAGAACGCGGAGGATGGTAGTCAGCTGTAAGTTAATTTATGTTTTTCAAATTTGCACTTTACCTTTCTCCGTTATTTACATGTAATGTATTATTATTATCATCAGTCTGTATTTTTTCACTGCAGGGCAAAGGCCTCCCTACTCTATTTTTGTTGGGGTGACTGGGAATATACCCTTTTCACTTGTCTCTATCCAGGGCTGTTTGGGACCAGTCTTTTTTGAAGGAGTTTGGCCCATTGATCATCCAGATGTGTCCAGTCCAGGTCCATTTTAGCGTGACAGCTTTCCGAGCCTGGATTGGAAGAATACACACAGATTTACATGTATGTAAAATTATATTAATTTTTTCTTAGGGTGAAAGTCGTGGGGGAAGGAGACTTTCATTTAGCTGACGAACACCACACGTTTTCTCAAGTGGTAGAGCGACCGTCGACATCAAGTCGTCCGCAGCGTGGCGCGAGAGGGGGGCGGCAAGGACGTGGAGCACGTGGCACGAACCGGCCGGCAGGTGAGCCCCAATGGCGAAAGGATGATAGGTGTGTGCATGTTTATGTGAATGATGACGATGTGCCCGAGGATTTGAGAGCAGCTGTTTTGAAAGTAGCGAGAAATAGGGAGGCAGCGTGAGAACGTGCGACAGCGACAGTGAGGAGGCAAATGCCAGTTTCAGCGCATGATGAGAATGAAGAGTTTTTACATGCAGAGGATGGCCAGGACGAGGCCCTGTTTGCCGAGATGAAAGTTTCTAGTCGTTTTGAATGGTCGTCCATGGGTGATTATTCAGGCGACCGGAAAGAATTTCTGCCTCAGCTAACAGGGCCTACTGTTGCGTCTGAGAATGCGTATGGGGCGTTTCGGCAGTACTGGGATGACGGTATCTTGTTAAATATTGTGACTGAGAGCAACCGATACGCTCAGGGGATGATGAGCTCATCCGCTTCTTTTGCCCGGGATTGGTATGACACGAACATTCACGAAATTTTGATCCTGTTTTCCTTCTGGATGTTGCTCGGTATCATCAAGATGCCCTCCACAAAATCTTGCTTCACCACTAACCCACTCCTTCAGACGAACATTTTTAGGAAAATGTTCCCTCACCACCGTTATAAACTTCTTTGCTGCGCTCTCCACTTCAATGACAACCGCAATAGACCGACTAACATTAATACTGACCGTTTATTTTCTTTTGGCCCAAATTCTCGCTTCAAAGAAGCCAATGTCCCATCCCAAAATATTTGCATTGACGAATCCCTGACTTTGTGGAAAGGAAACTTTGGCTTCCGCCAGTACATAAAGACCAAGGCAGCCAAGTTCGGGGTGAAAACCTTCGAACTGTGCGAGTCTTCCACCGGCTACCTCTGGTCTTTCTCCGTGTACATCGGAGGTCGCACCGCCTATGATCCCACTTACCCGTCGACGCTGCTGAAAAGCACGTCGACAGTGCTCACACTCATCCGTCCTCTCCTAAACTCTTTTCATGGACAATAGGTTCAGTAGGCCCCTACTGGCCAGATTTCTGAAGGCACATAAAACCGATTGTGAAGGGATATTGCGTGCTAACTGCAGCCATGTGCCTCCACTCATATCGCTGTGCCAGCTGAATGAAGGTCAGTTCGTAGCCCATCATTCCGGCGATATCGTTATCTTGGCTTATAAGGACAAGAAACGAAAGATCAGCACCATCTCCACCTACCACGGCATTCAAAAAGACCTGATGGCGCCGAAACCATATCGTGAGGCACAATACAAACCTCAAATAATTTTGGACTATACAAGGGTATGGCAGGCATTGATCGTAAAGATCAAATGCTAGAACCATACCTGCTAGAAAGAAAAAAATGCCAAAAATTTAATATGAAGGTCTTCAAACGCCTTCTCAATTGCTCTATTTTAAATGCACGCATTCACTACGAGACTTCGATCCGTACCTCCAAAGATCATTTAGTTTTCCGGTTAGGGTTAGTGGAACTGATAATGCAGCACCACCACGGCCACATTCCCAAAAAAATCACATGCCGTCGTGGTGATACGACGGCATGTGATTTTTTGACAAATTTTTGTTTTCGCTGCATGTAAATTTAAATGTTACAAACCAAAAAAAAAGTGTTCTGTCGAAAGTGGAATAGTCAAGTTTTCAAAAGAACATCCTCATATTATTTGTCTATTCATTATATTATTACCAAAATTTTGTGTAAATTGATCCATTGCTTTTGCCAGAAATCACCAGAAAGCAACAAGTCTGCTTTCGGCAAAAAATCACACGCCGTCGTATCACCGCACGAGTGAGCACGAGCACTCTGGCTCAGCCAGAGTCCACTTCAGGTCATTTTCTAAGGCAAAACGACCTATTACCCAATGGTCGCCGTGCTCGTCGCCGGTGCTTGCGGTGCAGCCTGCTCGGTGTCCGTAGAAGTTCAATTTACTTGTGTACTAAGTGTAATGTTCCACTTTGCATAGAGCCCTGCTTCAAGCTTTACCATATGGCCAATTCCTAATTCTCAATTCATAATAAAGATGCACTTTTTTTTAGTTTATTTGACATTTCACACATTTTATATTTAGCTTGACAGACATACATCTTGATATAGACTGACATTTCACACATTTTATATTTCTAGTTTGACAAACATACAGCGACAGACATACCCAAAGAGTGTACCTTTTCCTCAAAGTCTCAACTGACGCCGACAGACAAATAGTAGAGTCACTCCTTTTCTCGGTCATACAATTGTTTACTGTCTAAACGTCATGTATGTGTGGATTGAGTGCGTGTCTATTGGGGCTCAGTAACCTAATTACGTAACACCTACATTATATAATATATAATACAATGCCAAATCTCTTTCATTTTGACTATGTAACCACAGGTGGTCGAGGACCCGAATTTTTCAAACATCGTATGAAGCAACAACGCAATATGGAATATAAATTGTATCCCTTTCAAAACCCTTCGATTTATGATTGTGAGTGTGTTACGCAATTGGTGTATCAGGTTGGATAACGGTAGTCTGACTTGCGGAATAAAACTACAACAGTTTATTTCTATCTCCTTTATTTCATTTATAAACATATAATTTACATTTTTAAATATTCTTATAAAAATTATTAAAAAAACATTTAAAAATATTTAAAAAAAAAATTGTTTCTATTATTATTTAGTTACTTACATTTTTGATTCAATACAAATGTTCCAATAACTATGTTTGCTCTATTGCCAATTTTTTTTTTTTTTTGTCTGTTCTACGTATAAATTTATGAAGCAACATTGGATTATGACTTTAGGAGTCAGGCTCGCGAAATAAAAAACTACAATAGTTTATTTTGATATTTAGTTACACTGTGACGTAGTACATGTTCCTAGAACTATTGTCTTCCGAATGTATAAAAAATACTGTGAAAAGTAGTTATTTTTTGTAAACAACACGGAAATAAAACTCAATAGTTGTGTTTGCAATTAACAATTTTTATTAAAGTAAATGTAATTTTTTTTCTGTGACGTAATACATGTTTCAAGATCGTCTTCCCTATGTGAAAAAAAGTGTAGCAAAGTACAGTTATTTTTTGTTAACTTTACAGAAATATAATTTTTGATGTGATATTGTAATATGAAAAATATAATATATGTCTAAACAATTTTTATTTTCCTTACTGAACTCATTTTTGTACACATTTTATGAATATTCTACAATATCGATAAAATGTGTACCGAAATGAGTGCGGTACGTTCCCCACCCTACGGAATGTAGGTAATTCAGTACATAATTTATGACCACTTGAGAGGTCGATATTTCTTATCATTTCCATTATAGGAAGGAATGTGTGTACATAAATTGACAAACCACTTTATTCTTGTTTATTTTCCAATATATGATTATATCTAGAAAACCTAAATTTACGTTGGCACGTTACAAAATGGCGTTTCTTCCCCGTCAAGGTCATTTGGTATTATACAAATTATATCGTAGCATATTTTTACGATTCATTGTTAGCAATGAGGCGAAGAAGGTATATGTAATATCCTAGAAAGATTTCATATTGATATAAGCTCAATAAAACTCGGATGATCGTTCCCAAAATCATGTATTGAACTACGTGATTCAAAAGTACAGCACCGCGCACTATGAAGTTTGAGTTGGAATATTATGGAAATATTGTATGTAAGACTTATAAAAAAAAATATAACGAGATTATATGAGGAGGTTCTTTTCAAAACTTGACTATTCCACTTTTTTTTTTCAGAATTTGAGAAACGCGTTTTTTAGGAATGCATTTATGTATTTAATCGTATATTTTGTTGAATTATTTTATACAACCAGAATAACCATTGTTTTGACCAGTACCCTAATTGCGTAATACAACACAATCACAATTTGTTTCGATTTGAAACAGATTGCTAATCCATTGCTTCATAAGTTGGAAAAAAATCTGCTCAACAACGTAAATAACGCAATGAATGTTGTTGAACTGTCAAAACGAAACAAATTTGGCAAAATTGTTTTTGAAAATAAGTTACGCAATTAGGGTACGGGTTTCAAAAATCGAGCAATAATCTATTTTGAATAAATTAAAAAATTTAAAAGGAATAATCTAGTTTTGACTCGGCTTTATTGGAATAATCATGTTTTGTTAAGGGTCTAGAGGAATAATTTCAAGCCACGCCGTTCCAAGCCATTTCAAACACTATTTCAAGCCACGTCGTAAAAATAAAAACTGAGCTGCACCGAAGAAATGTACCTAACTTTGAAACTAAACTAACTGAAAAATATAGAGAAAAAGTGGATTAAACTAATTTTGATGAAATCATGCGTTTCATTAATTTTTTTTTGCTGGATCAATTACGTTTTGGCAAATTTTTGTTTTCGCTGCATGTAAATTTCAATGTTACAAACCAAAAAAAAAGTGTTCTGTCGAAAGTGGAATAGTCAAGTTTTGAAAAGAACCTCCTCATATTATTTGTCTATTCATTAAATTATTACCAAAATTTTGTGTCCATTACTTTTGCCAGAAATCACCAGAAAGCAACAAGTCTGCTTTCGGCAAAAAATCACACGCCGTCGTATCCCCGCACGAGTGAGCACGAGCACTCTGGCTCAGCCAGAGTCCTCTTCAGGTCATTTACCAAGGCAAAACGACCTATTACCTAATGGTCACCGTGCTCGTCGCCGGTGCTTGCGGTGCAGCCTGCTCGGTGTCCGTAGAACTTCAATTTACGTGTGCACTAAGTGTAATGTTCCACTTTGCATAGAGCCCTGCTTCAGGCTTTACCATATGGAAAATTCCTAATTCTTTTCCATAAAGTGTTTTTTTATTTCTAGCTTGACAGACTGACATCATATAGACAAAAAAAAGTAAATATGCACTTTTTTTTAGTTTATTTGACATTTCACACATTTTATATTTAGCTTGACAGACATACATCTTGATATAGACTGACATTTCACACATTTTATATTTCTAGTTCGACAAACATACAGCGACAGACATACCAAAAGAGTGTACCTTTTCCTCAAAGTCTCAACTGACGCCGACAGACAAATAGTAGAGTCACTCCTTTTCTCGGTCATACAATTGTTTACTGTCTAAACGTCATGTATGTGTGTGTGTGGATTGAGTGCGTGTCCATTGGGGCTCAGTAACCTAATTGCGTAACACCTACATTATATAATATATAATACAATGCCAAATCTCTTTCATTTTGACTATGTAACCACAGGTGGTCGAGCACCCGAATTTTTCAAACATCGTATGAAGCAACAACGCAATATGGAATATAAATTGTATCCCTTTCAAAACCCTTCAAATTATGATTGTGAGTGTGTTACGCAATTGGTGTATCAGGTTGGATAGTGGAAGTCAGACTTGCGGAATAAAACTACAACAGTTTATTTCTATCTCCTTTATTTCATTTATAAACATATAATTTACTTCTTCTAAAAATTATTAAAAAAACATTTAAAAATATTAAAAAAAAAAATTGTTTCTATTATTATTTAGTTACTTACATTTTTGATTCAATACAAATGTTCCAAGAACTATGTTTGCTCTATTGGCAATTTTGTTTTTTTTTTTCTGTTCTACGTATAAATTTATGAAGCAACATTGGATTATGACTTTATGAGTCAGGCTCGCGAAATAAAAAACTACAATAGTTTATTTTGATATTTAGTTTCAATGTGACGTAGTACATGTTCCTAGAACTATTGTCTTCCGAATGTATAAAAAATACTGTAAAAAGTAGTTATTTTTGTAAACAACACGGAAATAAAACTCAATAGTTGTGTTTGCAATTAACAATTTTTATTAAAGTAAATGTAATTTTTTTTCTGTGACGTAATACATGTTTCAAGATCGTCTTCCCTATGTGAAAAAAAGTGTAGCAAAGTACAGTTATTTTTTGTTAACTTTACAGAAATATAATTTTTGATGTGATATTATAATATGAAAAATATAATATATGTCTAAACAATTTTTATTTTCCTTACTGAACTCATTTTTGTACACATTTTATGAATATTCTACAATATCGATAAAATGTGTACCGAAATGAGTGCGGTACGTTCCCCACCCTACGGAATGTAGGTAATTCAGTACATAATTTATGACCACTTGAGAGGTCGATATTTCTTATCATTTCCATTATAGGAAGGAATGTGTGTACATAAATTGACAAACCACTTTATTCTTGTTTATTTTCCAATATACAGGATGATTGGAAGATGGGTGCAAAGCTTTAAGGTGAAGATAGTATAGACAATTTAGAACCATTTAAGCCATGGTTGTCTTAGACGAAGTCTTACCAAATTTTTTTAACCAAATTTTTAAGTTTTTTTTCGGAAATTCTCAAAATTTAATGTAAACTGCATAATTATGGCCAAATTGAATGATAAATGAATTAATTTTTTATTTATTTAATTAAAGTAATGTGTAAGCAACCAAGCAAAACATGTTTTAGGCTTCTGTGTCATTAGATTTTTTTTTTACAGATATTTAAAGCTCAGAAAAAATAAAAAAATTGAACAATACGTCTTTTAAACCTTATTTAAAAAAAAAAACGGAGGGTGCTTTTTTTTGTTCAAACCTTTTTGAAGACATGCTTGATAATCGCTCTTTCTTTTGAGGTATCATTTATGCGGATATCTTACAAATTATTGAAATTAGGACCTACAAACCAATTCGAGGGAGAAATTTTAAATTTTAGGCAGTCTAACAAAACACAAAATTTTTGCTTAAAAGAATACTTTAAATACTCGAAATGATAACATTGTTCAATTCTAAGAATTTTTGGCACATGCAGGAACCAATTGAGGGGAACCCATTGAGGGGATTCTCTAAACAATGGCCACCGAGCGCGGTGCGACGGCATTTCCAGGTAGAACGCCCAATGAATAGCAAAAAGCGATAAGAGTTGGTTTTTACAGCAAAATGGTCTTAGTTACTGAGGCAACCAAGGCGTTTTTCTTTAGTCAGGGTCAGTCGGTCTGTGATGAAGCCGTTACATCTTTTACTTATTAGTCAAACTACTGCCCTTGTGAGTGGATGTTGTCGTGTTGATTCACAATTTACCGTGTTCAGTTGTAGCCCTTTGCGTTCCTGCACGTGTTGTTTGCGTTAGTTTTGAACTTTTTTGTTTCACCGTGTCCAGTCGTAGCCTCGCGCTCCTGCACGTGTTGATTTTTGACTTAATTGTGTTGAGTTGACATTTAGTGCGCTCCTACGCCGTTTTTCTTAATTGTTAAGTGACTATGGCTACTTTTTCCAATCAAGAATATGCGGAAATCGTATTTATGTACGGTAGAGCAGACGGCAATGGATCTTTGGCGCGACGGATGTATCAAGAGCGCTATCCGAATCGCAGGATACCGAATGTCCGAGTGTTTTACAACACGTTTCGTCGTCTTGCCCAAGATGGGTTTCACCGCGTGGAACCTGGAGTCAACCCGGGCAGACACGAAACTGCCGTCGACGAAGACATTTTAGCAGCATTTCAAGCGGATCCTACTACCAGTACTAGAGCAGTAGCTCGAAATTTAAACATTTCTCAATGGAAGGTGTGGCATACAATGCACCAAAATGATAAGTATCCGTTCCATGGCAGGAGTGTGCAAGGTCTAGTAGAGCAAGATCCTCAAAGAAGAATTCAGTTCTGCCGTTTCCTCCTCAACAGAGACATCGAAGATGCGTGGTTTCTGAAATCAATCTTGTGGACGGATGAAAGTAAATTTTCAAGGGAAGGTATTACAAACTTACACAACATCCATGAATGGGCCGACGCAGACAACAATCCACATTTTAAGAAGCAGGTGTCATTTCAGATGAAATTCTCTGTGAATGTATGGGCTGGAATAATTGGCAGAACATTGATTGGGCCCCACTTTTTGCCTGATCCATTGAATGGCGAAATATATTTGCAATTTCTGCAAATTGATTTACCACTGCTGGTAGAGGAATCAGGTGTCCCGATCTTCGAAAGAGACCGAACAGTCATCTTTCAGCAAGACGGCTGTCCAGCGCATTGGACTTTAAATGTAAGGGAACACCTCAACAATTGCTTTCCTGATAGCTGGATCGGCAGGGATGGACCCATCCCTTGGCCCGCTCGCTCCCCAGATCTGACCCCGTTGGACTTTTTCGTGTGGGGCCGGTCCAAGGAACTGGTGTATAACAACATAGAAATAAACACTAGAGAAGAATTGATACAAAGAATAAATTCAGCGTTTGAGACAATGAAGCAGGAGATGATGTTGAAAATAACGACTACACAAGTTAGAAGACGGGGCCGTGCTTGTATTAGGAATCACGGCCGTCATTTTGAACATGAAAAATAAATAATTTTAATTCAAATGTTGTTTTAATTAGTCTGCCTAAAATAAAAAATTTCTCCCTCAAATTGGTTTGTAGGCCCTAATTTCAATAATTTGTAAGATATCCGCATAAATGATACCTACCTCAAAAGAAAGAGCGATTATCAAGCATGTCTTCAAAAAGGTTTGAACAAAAAAAGCACCCTCCGTTTTTTTTTTAATAAGGTTTAAAAGACGTATTGTACAATTTTTTTATTTTTTCTGAGCTTTAAATGTCTGTAAAAAAAAATTCTAATGACACAGAAGCCTAAAACATGTTTTGCTTGATTGCTTACACATTACTTTAATTAAATAAATAAAAAATGAATTCATTTATCATTCAATTTGGCCATAATTATGCAGTTTACATTAAATTTTGAGAATTTCCGAAAAAAAACTTAAAAATTTGGTTAAAAATATTTGGTAAGACTTCGTCTAAGACAACCATGGCTTAAATGGTTCTAAATTGTCTGTACTATCTTCGCCTTAAAGCTTTGCACCCATCTTCCAATCACCCTGTATGATTATATCTAGAAAACCTAAATTTACGTTGGCACGTTACAAAATGGCGTTTCTTCCCCGTCAAGGTCATTTTGTATTATACAAATTATATCGTAGCATATTTTTACGATTCATTGTTAGCAATGAGGCGAAGAAGGTATATGTAATATCCTAGAAAGATTTCATATTGATATAAGCTCAATAAAACTCGGATGATCGTTCCCAAAATCATGTATTGAACTACGTGATTCAAAAGTACAGCACCGCGCACTATGAAGTTTGAGTTGGAATATTATGGAAATATTGTATGTAAGACTTATAAGAAAAAATCTAACGAGATTATATGAGGAGGTTCTTTTCAAAACTTGACTATTCCACTTTTTTTTTCAGAATTTGAGAAACGAGTTTTTTAGGAATGCATTTATGTATTTAATCGTATATTTTGTTGAATTATTTTATACAACCAGAATAACCATTGTTTTGGCGGGTTTCAAAAATCGAGCAATAATCTATTTTGAATAAATTAAAAATTATAAAAGGAATAATCTAGTTTTGACTCGGCTTTATTGGAATAATCATGTTTTGTTAAGGGTCTAGAGGAATAATTTCAAGCCACGCCGTTCCAAGCCATTTCAAACACAATTACAAGCCACGTCGTAGAAATAAAAACTGAGCTGCACCGAAGAAATGTACCTAACTTTGAAACTAAACTAACTGAAAAATACAGGGAAAAAGTGGATTAAACTAATTTTGATGAAATCATGCGTTTCATTAAATTTTTTTTGCTGGATCTATTACGTTTTGGCAAATTTTTGTTTTCGCTGCATGTAAATTTCAATGTTACAAACCAAAAAAAAAGTGTTCTGTCGAAAGTGGAATAGTCAAGTTTTGAAAAGAACCTCCTCATATTATTTGTCTATTCATTAAATTATTACCAAAATTTTGTGTCCATTACTTTTGCCAGAAATCACCAGAAAGCAACAAGTCTGCTTTCGGCAAAAAATCACACGCCGTCGTATCCCCGCACGAGTGAGCACGAGCACTCTGGCTCAGCCAGAGTCCACTTCAGGTCATTTACCAAGGCAAAACGACCTATTACCCAATGGTCGCCGTGCTCGTCGCCGGTGCTTGCGGTGCAGCCTGCTCGGTGTCCGTAGAACTTCAATTTACGTGTGCACTAAGTGTAATGTTCCACTTTGCATAGAGCCCTGCTTCAGGCTTTACCATATGGAAAATTCCTAATTCTTTTCCATAAAGTGTTTTTTTTATTTCTAGCTTGACAGACTGACATCATATAGACAAAAAAAGTAAAGATGCACTTTTTTTTAGTTTATTTGACATTTCACACATTTTATATTTAGCTTGACAGACATACATCTTGATATAGACTGACATTTCACACATTTTATATTTCTAGTTCGACAAACATACAGCGACAGACATACCAAAAGAGTGTACCTTTTCCTCAAAGTCTCAACTGACGCCGACAGACAAATAGTAGAGTCACTCCTTTTCTCGGTCATACAATTGTTTACTGTCTAAACGTCATGTATGTGTGTGTGTGGATTGAGTGCGTGTCCATTGGGGCTCAGTAACCTAATTGCGTAACACCTACATTTTACACCGTGCAATTTGAATCACAGTTTTGCTAGAACAAACGTTATTCAGGCCATGGTCTACTACCATTATACAGCATTCAATTTAAAAAAAACATAAATTGGTTTTTGAAAAAACACAAAGACAAAGTTAAAATGTCAAGATTATCTACTGCTTACTAAATTTCGTTTATGGAGGAACATTTCCCTGTAAACAATGCTGTGTCCCATGCGTGGTGTCTGTGTTGTAGGGAGTAACGATAATCTTGACATTTTAAACTTTGTTTTTTTTTTGTGTTTTTTCAAAAAACCAATTACGTTTTTTTTTTAATTGGATGCTATTGTATGGTAGTAGACCATGATCTGAACAACGTTTGTTCTAGCAAAACTGTGATTCAAATTTCACGGTGTATAATATATAATACAATGCCAAAAGCTCTTTTCATTTTGACTATGTAACCACATTTAGGTGGTCGAGCACCCGAATTTTTCAAACATCGTGTGAAGCAACAACGCAATATGGAATATAAATTGCATCCCTTTCAAAACCCTTCGATTTATGATTGTAAGTGTGTTACGCAATTGGTGTATCAGGTTGGATAGCGGGAGTCAGACTTGCGGAATAAAACTACAACAGTTTATTTCTATTAGTAGTTAGTTACTTACATTTTTGATTCAATACAAATGTTCCAAGAACTATGTTTGCTCTATTGGCAATTTTGTTTTTTTTTTCTGTTCTACGCACAGATATAGATAGACCTAGATAACGCAAGTATCACGATCTGTATGAAAACCAAGCGTGCCATTTTTTGACTACCTACTATGACGTCACAAGCCCTAAGAAACATTTCTTTTATTTTTTCTCCTCTCATTTGCACAGTTTTTACAATTTATAACTGCGTAATTAACCATTTTCAATTTTTTAACTGACTTCCGACAAGCGTGGCACCGATGCAGACTGAGCGCGAAAGTGGCAGCTTACGATTATTGTACGTAAGCTAGGCACGAAAATGGCACGCGAAGTAGTTGCTCTTGCGTTATCTAGGTATATCTATCTGTGGTTCTACGTATAAATTTATGAAGCAACATTGGATTATTATTAAATTCTTTATTTCGAGTAACAATGAGACTCATACAATGTTAGTAACAATAAAATAAACTTACAACTATGTTAGTGATACAATTACAACAAAAATTATCTACAAAAACACACAAACACACACACACACCCTCACAAACACACACACTCAACAAATTAGTCACTGCTTCAGTATTCCAGCTGAGATACTGGAGCAACGACTTACAACACAGCAGTCCAGCCTGTCAGCAATAACTCTCAGGATGCTGTTAGAACTGCCTCGCGAAATAAAAAACTACAATAGTTTATTTTGATATTTAGTTACACTGTGACGTAGTACATGTTCCTAGAACTATTGTCTTCCGAATGTATAAAAAATACTGTGAAAAGTAGTTATTTTTTGTAAACAACACGGAAATAAAACTCAATAGTTGTGTTTGCAATTATCAATTTTTATTAAAGTAAATGTATTTTTTTTTTCTGTGACGAAATACATGTTGCAAGATCGTCTTCCCTATGTGAAAAAATGTGTAGCAAAGTACAGTTATTTTTTGTTAACTTTACAGAAATATAATTAAAGAATTGTCTTAGAAATTATCATAATTGATTTTTTCATGTGATATTATAATGTGAAAAATATAATATTATGTCTAAACTATTTTTATTTTCCTTACTGAACTCATTTTTGTACACATTTTTTGGATATTCTACAATATCGATAAAATGTGTACCAAAATGAGTGCGGTGAAATGAAATGAAATTGTTTATTCTGTAAATAGGATATTAGAATCACTTTTACACGTCCAATAAAAATAAGAGTTTCCTATCTGACTACTCTGAGAAGAAAGGCCGAAACAAACTCAGAGGTCGCAGTCTCTTTTAAAGTCCAGACATAATCTTGGTCAGGCCATATGAGGACCATGTAGATTAGTGTCTGAAAAGGTCTTTTGAGGAAAGAACCACACAGATTTGAGTGGACCTGTCCAGTCAGTGCAAGCATTTGTCGGTAATCGTGGAGCTCAACTCAGAACTTAAGGAGCTCAACTCAACGAACAATACCAAATAAAGGGTTGGCCGCATACATATTTAAAATAAAATAATACTTTACAAAGTAATCATGTCATTTTGAATATAATTTTCAACAATGTCAATGTGAATATAAAACGTATATGTTGATTTTACATAATAATTAAAATGTCTAGTTTTATGGTTTTATCACAAGGCTTAGCAGAACGAGCAGTTCAATCCCAAGCTTTTCTATCTTCTAAATAATGTGAAATATTGTATAGTACCCTTTTTTACAAAGTTTCGTTTTGATAGAGATTTTAAATCGTTTAATGGGTAAGTTTCGAATGTCAATGGGAAGTTTGTTGTAAAAGCCCATACCAAGACCCATGAATGAGTTGCCTACTTTGTGGAGACGTGTGCGATGATGTACGTCAAGGTTGTGTTTATTCCTGGTATTTAAACTATGAATTCATATCGGACATTTTCTTAAAATTTTATATATTTTTGTGTACCTACATACAATAGGTTTTCAAAAATATATTGAGAGGCTACAGTCAGAATATTTATTTCTTTGAATTATTCTCTAAGGGAATCTCTTGGACCTAGGTTGTAAATGGCTCGAACAGCCCTTTTCTGTAGAACAAAGATAGTATGAATGTCCGCACAGGTTCCCCAGAGAAGAATCCCATATGACATAAGATGAGTGCGGTGCGTTCCCCACCCTACGGAATGTAGGTAATTCAGTACATAATTTATGACCACTTGAGAGGTCGATATTTCTTATCATTTCCATTATAGAAAGGAATGTGTGCACAGAAATTGACAAACCACTTTATTCTTGTTTATTTTCCAATATATGATTATATCTAGAAAACCTAAAACGTTGGCACGTTACAAAATGGCGTTTCTTCCCCGTCAAGGTCATTTGATATTAAACAAATTATATCGTAGCATATTTTTACGATTCATTGATAGAAATGAGGCGAAGAAGGTATAGGTAATATCCTAGAAAGATTTCATATTGATCACACACTGCCCGACACTGCTCGACAGACTGCTCAACAATTGTATCCGGTTCATATTCAATCTCAGGAAATACTCGTATGATCATGTGTCGAGCTATAGGTCTGAGCTCAATTGGATGTCCATTCGCCAAAGAAGAAGTTTGCGCGCTTTGACCACGCTTTTCTCCCTTCTCAACTCTCTCACTCCTCCTTCTTATCTTTTATCTCACTTCCAATATCTTTGTTCTTCACACACTAAGAATCCGCGTTCTTCTAACAATCTTCTCCTACTTTGTCCTTCTCATACTTCTGACTTTGTTCATTCTTCCTTTCATATTCAGTCCATTCTTCTATGGAACGCGCTTCCTCTTGATATCAGGACGGCCACCAGTCGGTATGCATTTAAGCGGAAATTGCAGAGATTTTTTCAAAATAAAAAGAGTAGGGTCATCTCAACACCTCTCTCCCTTGAATTTGTATTTATATATATATTATAGATATATATTATATTAAATGTATGTATGTGTATTATAAGTTATAACCTATTTATTACCGTTGTTCCTACATTTTATTTCTAATGATATATTTTTAATAATTTTTTCTTTGTTCCTCTCAAACAGAGCACCTGCCATCTAATCTCTTCACCACCCTTGGTTGACTGGTAGAGAATGCCTTTGGCATTAAGTCCGCCTTTGTACCTTTTTGTGTGTGAGAAGTTTAAATAAATAAATAAATATAAGCTCAATAAAACTCGGATGATCGTTTCCAAAATCATGTATTGAACTACGTGATTCAAAACAAAAAAAAACAACCGACTTAAAAAAAAACACTACAAAGTGAAAAATAATTTTATTTCGGAAGTCGGTGACAAATAACGAAAATTCGAAACTAAAGACACCGACTTCCGAAATTAAAATTATTTTTCACTTTGTAGTGTTTTTTTTTAAGTCGGTTGTTTTTTTTTTGAAAAAAGTTTTTAGTTTTCACTTTTTAGTGTTGTGGTACCTACCCCACACAAATTCGAATACTTACCACTACCTGCCATGTAAATAACAGTGACAGGGAGTTATCATATCATCCACATACTAAGTGGGAAAATATACGTATTATTGAAGCTAACTCAAAAACTACCTAAGCAAAGTTAATAAAATTTTATGGGACCACCTCTGAAGTATGATCTGCCAAACAAAGAAAGAATCATCAAAATCAATTCATAATTGGCGGAGTAATCGCGTAAGGTAAAAAAAATACAGTCGAGTTGAGAACCTCCTCCTTTTGGAAGTCGGTTAAAAAGTACAGCACCGTGCAGTTTGAGTTGGAATATTATGGAAATATTGTATGTAAGACTTATAAGAAAAAATCGAACTAGATTTTATGAGGAGGTTCTTTTCAAAACTTGACTATTCCACTTTTTTTTTTCGGAATTTGAGAATCAAGTTTTTTAGGAATGCAATTATGTATTTAATCGTATATTTTTTTAAATTATTTCATACAACCAGAATAACCATTGTTTTGACGGGTTTCAAAAATCTATGAATAATCTATTTTGAATAAATTAAAAAAATTAAAAGGAATAATCTAGTTTTGACTCGGCTTTATTGGAATAATCATGTTTTGTTAAGGGTCTAGAGGAATAATTTCAAGCCACGCCATTTTCTTTCAAGCCACGCCGTTCCAAGCCATTTCAAACACAATTTCAAGCCACGTCATAAAAATAAAAACTGAGCTGCACCGAAGAAATGTACCCAACTTTGAAACTAAACTAACTGAAAAATATAGGGAAAAAGTGGATTAAACTACTTTTGATGAAATCATGCGTTTCATTTTTTTTTTTGCTGGATCAATTACGATTTGGCAAATTTTTGTTTTCGCTGCATGTAAATTTCAATGTTACAAACCAAAAAAAAAAGTGTTCTGTCGAAAGTGGAATAGTCAAGTTTTGAAAAGAACCTCCTCATATTATTTGTCTATTCATTATATTATTACCATAATTTTGTGTAAATTGATCCATTAGTTTTGCCTAAAATCACCAGAAAGCAACAAGTCTGCTTTCGGCTAGTTCTCTGTTATCAATAGGATGTTATAATACTAAGGTACAAATTTATGAGTGTTGTTGATATTATCATGTTCATGAACCCGAATCTGTTTACAGAATGTAAATTGAAGCAATAGAATCGAAACTACAACGTTTTTTGTGAGCGGGGTCAGCCCGGGTCAAATTACATCGCGATAAGCCGCGCGTGGCGGTGCGTGAAGGGATTTTCGCGCGCATTTTCTGCGGTAGTTTAGAGGTATACTACATATTCGTATATACACTGGTGAAAATCCTTTTATGTGTGATGTATGTGTACGTAGTTTTAGCCAAAGGGTAATTATTTAACACTACATATTCGTAGACACACTGGTGAAAAACCTTATAAGTGTGATGTATGTAGGGTTACCATCCGTCAGAATATCTCCGGACACTTCTAGACTTTAGTCCGGACTTTGTCTGGCTCTTTCATTTGTCCGGATTTTTTGGCTTAGATGAAATAAGAATATTAGACAAATTAAAACGTAAAAAAAATTATTTACAGAATAGGTGATTATATGGGCAGTTTGTTTACATTAATTATTTTACATTTTATTTGACTTTATTAAATATTGGTTGGTATTGAGGTTATAGCTTAAGTATTAATTTTCTTTACGAAAAGAAGATTGAAACTAAACCTCAAACTTTAATCCTAAAATAATCTTAAACATTTTCTGTCTATCTGCAAGAAATACGACAAACACCATATTGAAACGTGCTTAAAAAAATCGTTACCACAAATTCATGCAATAACGAATCTGTTGTTTATTAAGTTGCTATGGTAAATATTTTAAAGTTAAAATATAGCAGTGTCCCACTTGAAGTCTTAATATTATCGTGCGATTCTTAAATGTTCAGGATTATGGTTAAAAAACGGTTTTCTAGCTGGTCTTCAGTGATGCAAGGCTTCAGAGTGCTCGGCGAACGGTTCATAATGACGTGTTTAATCATTCAGCAAAATATCTCGTTGGTATGAAACCATTTGTTTCATAATCATTCACCATTTGACGTCGCTGCACCTCGATAATAAGGCTCTTCCTCATATCTCTTAACCCTCGCAGTATTTCTCTAGAACAAAGAATAACATTATATTTATTACACATAATACCTAATTATTTATCATTCACTAATCGAATTAAACGTCATAATGAATTTAAAACTTTAAAGGCATTTTCTGTCTCAACAATACCTCTGTTCTATAAACAATACCTTTGATTAAGATTTATGTTTAGTAAAATATTAAATATTTAAATGATAACACTCGCACTTAGTCCGGTTTCATTAGATATTTGTGTAAATTACATTCACTTTTACACAGCGCAATGATATTTGATCTCCCTTCAATATTTGACTACATTTTGAAAATAACCACAACACCGCTAATAGCTAAATACTCGTCACCGACAATAATCACGAACCAACAAAGTTCTATTAAGTGAATACTCGTAACGAACTGCATCTGTCTACCCCACAGAAATCGAAATAATTTACTTAGTTTTCTGTGGTCTACCTGCTAAACTTTAATATTGATGTGAACAAGACGAATGAAACAAAAAACGAATAATTATCGAACTAGTCATTACTATGAGTTGCAGACAAAGTGAGTGTGTGTGTGTGTGTAATGTGCGTGTCTACAGTATTGTAACAACTTATAGAAGAAGGTCGTAAGTCAAACCGAAGCGTCAGTCTATTGCTTTGTGAGATTGCCAATAGACTTTTGGTCGGTACTGTACATACTGGTGCAAAACCTTACAATTGATGTGTAAAAAAATCAGCTGTTCCCTACATTTATATTCGTATAACTCGTCAAACAAAATGTAGGGAACAGCAGATTTTTTTTTTTCGTGATTTCAGCTTTGGTCCCTCAGTTGAGTTGTTCATATTATGAGTAGTCACGTGTTAAAGTTTGCGCACTGGATAAAAACTTACCCTGTATAGACGGATTGCAAAATTCTTTTTTTTGGTTTGAAAGGGTATACTGTCGAGGTGGTCCCATTGTCATCACGTCAGGATCTGATGATGGGATCCTGGAGAAATTGAGGGAATTCTTCAAATATTATAGGCACACCTATAGCAATTTGGGTATTTTTATAGTAACTCGTGCAGTTGCTGTCGGAAAGCAATATTTGGTGAAGTGGAACTGATGATGAAGACCACAGATGGCCACCGGAACTACTCAATACTAAGTATTCCACGGTTTGCGATTCGATTACTTTAAATATGGTTGCCAAGTAATTTATGCTCGTCACAATGCATGTGGAGAAGTGGAGCTGATGGTAAAGTACCAGGAGAACTCCTCAACGATTAACGTCCCTGCGAGAAATAAAACTTTTTTACAAAAAAAAACACCCTACTTAAAAAAAAAAGATTTATTCCAGAAATTCCCACTGACAAATCCCCAGCATTGGGGATTGTTATTTTTATTTCCAGAAATTACCACAAAAAAAAGGCTGAGTTTATGTCATATAAACTCAGCCTTTTTTTTCTTATATTCTAGTCGTTTTTGGCACTCGCCGGCCGCTACCGCGGCACCGCTCGCTCGGCTCGTGTGTAGGGGTTCACAGTTCTAACTTAACCTTATAACTAGTGGGGATTTCTGGAATAAACTCAAAAAAACACTTCAAAAATTTCGGAAGTTGGTGGCAAATAACGAAAATACTAAACCAAAGACACCGACTTCCGAAATTTAAGTTATTTTTCACTTTGTAGTGGTTTTTTGGAAGTCAGTTTTTTATTTTTGTAAAAAAGTTTTTGTTAAGTATAATGTAATCGACACCTATTTTTAATTTTATAGCAGATACCGAGATATAACTTTGCGATCTCAATACCAAAACTTGTTACGCACAGGTGGATATGACTGCTTTGTCGAAGAAAAGTGTTTTCATTTCTCATACTCGGAAAGTAATGTTTGTTTGATCCAACAAGCGGGAGGAAGACGCTGATCCCCACCCTTGGGTGGGAAAGACTCATAGTAATTACTTCCCTGTCTAGGGCGGGAATGAATTTAAAAAATAGAACTAAAGGACATGTCCTAAAATGGTTTTTTATTATTCAATCATTCTAACCAGGATATGTTAAATATATTTGAATAGACATCCCAAAAACTAGTGGTTCTAACTATATCATAAGTACATTTTTAAAGACCTCCAATTTTGAGAAAAAACCTTTTTTATTTTAGTAAGAATTTACTCCTAAAACGAACAAACCTTTATAATTATCTAGGATAATATAGTGAACACACCCCTTAGAATAGTAAACTTTCAATTTATGTCATATTGACATATTCAAATAGTAAACTTGTCAAAATTTACACATGATACTGTCATCGCTGTCGATTGATTGACAGTAATGACAGAACCATGTGTCAATTTATATCTAATTTGTCATAGTTGCCATCAACAAATAAAATATTTGTACATAGTTTATAATTTTTCTCATAAATGGAGGGCTCTAAAAATATTATTTCAGTGGTTTCCAGGTCCATATTTTGTCGTTTTTATTTAGATGTAGTTTGATGCCGGTTAGATTTTTCTCGTAATAAAAAATCAACGTCCCTACAAAAAGCGGACTTCTCCTTTGGTTAGGTAGTCGGCTACGAAAAATTTTACTAAGGGGGTATTACACTGTCGAGTCTGTGGTCATGGATCTGTGATCGAAGATATAATGGAATTGTAAAATAGACCTTTGTTATGGGTATATCCCTCTTGAGGAATATTACACTATCATATATTATGTCATATACCTATCTACGAAGCTCACAAATTACCCATGTTAAGTCAATTTTACAATTTACAATGCCTTTGATTATGGATCTGTGGTCGTAGATATGATGGTGTAATAAACCCTTATAGAAAAATACTGATTAAAAAAAATGCTGCAGTCTGTCATTGTATAAACAGCCAGTTTGAATTAAAAAAATACCTAAGGGTCAGCTCACACCGAAACGCGACACGACGCGCACTTTTTTAAGATACGATACAATATCGAATTTATTTACTACGCAATAAGGTACAGACGCCAGCACATCAAGCTACCCGAAACTGTCAAATTTTCCCAATCAACTTTGAACCTTATACGTAACTTCGATAAAGTTGAAAATCTATTAAATAAATTTGACAGATTGTGGTAGCTTGATGTGCTGGCGTCTGTACACGCGCTGCGCAGCAACGCGCATCTCTGCGTACTTTGACACGCGTTCACGCTCGCACTAAAATATACCTTTTTGTGAGGAAAATAAGTTCGATAAGTACTGTTCCATATTTAAAATTAAAAAAAAGACTAATAGGTACAGACGCTAGCACATCAAGCTACCCCAAACTGTCAAATTTTCCCAATCAAATTTTAACCTTATTTTTTAGCGATAAAGTTGAAAATCTATTAAATAAATTTGACAGATTGTAGTAGCTTGATGTGCTGGCGTCTGTACAGATGCCAGCACATCAAGCTACCCGAAACTATCAAATTTTCCCAATCAACTTTGAACCTTAAATTTCAGCGATAAAGTTGAAAATCTACTAAATAAATTTGACAGATTGAAGTAGCTTGAAGTGCTGGCGTCTGTACTAGAATACTCATGTTAATATTATCAATTAATATTTTAGAAAAAACTACAACTTTTTACTTTCCTTAAATTCGAAATGAAAAGTAGAGTGTTTAACACGGGTGAAAGTCATCAATTCCTTTCGACCCATACCAATCTACCATTTTGGTATGGCACCTGGCACCAGCCATTTTAAAACACATTCCTAATTCCATATAAAAAGTCAGTTCAAAAAAAAAACAACCAACTTCCAAAAAAAAAACACTGCAAAGTGAAAAATAACTTTAATTTCGGAAGTCGGTGTCTTGGGTTTTGTATTTTCGTTTTTTGCCACCGACTTCCGAAATTAAAGTTATTTTTCACTTTGCAGTGTTTTTTTTTGGAAGTTGGTTGTTTTTTTTTGTAAAAAGTTTTTATTTTTCACCTTTTGGTTGTGGTACCTATCCCACACACATTCGAACAACACTACCTGCTACCAGTGACAGGAACTTATCATATCATCTACATACTAAGTGGGAAAAAAATACGTATTTTGTAGCTAACTCAAAAACTACCCAAGCAAAGTTAATAAAATTTATATGGGACCAATTTGAGAGCATACCCTTTCAAACAAAAAAAGAATTTTCAAAATCGGACGGAAAATGACGGAGAAATCGGTGGACATACATAAAAAAAAAAAAAAAAAAACAAACATAGGTACGCGACGAACATATAACCTCCTCCTTTTTGGAAGTCGGTTAAAAACTAAAACCCGACTACCTACCGAAAAGCTCTAAAAGTATGAAACGAAAATATTTCGGACAGAAATCAAGACATAGGTACAAAAATGGTCAAGGTAAAGCCGTGGTCGCATGCCTGTAAATCTACAAAATTATAATGACATGCGACCACCCTTTCAAGCCAAAATTCTCCTGCTTCTGTTGCCATTTCTCCAATCTGCTCTGGATCTCAAGTCCGTCTTCACCGACAAGAGCAATATCGTCGGCAAACAGCATTCACCAGGGTGCCTCTTCTTGTATCTCCAACGTCAGAGCGTCCATATTCACCCTGCAAACGTTGTTTTGCCATATAAATGTTTGGGGTGGACCATCTTTATCACTTACTACCTACCCTACCTACCCTACTGCTATAAACCTCACGGAGCCCGAGACCTTTCCAACTAATGCAAAACCGTGGAAATCGGTTCGTGCGTTCTGGAGTTATAGCGTCAGGAAGGAAAACCCGACTTATTTTTATATAGTAGAAGATAAAGGCGAGGATAATAAAATATAATCAATATGGCGAAAGAGTAACAGAGCTGATAGAGGCACGACTTAAGTTTACTTATTTTCGACTGTATTTCAATGTCTCTAATGAGGTTAAAAACTGAAAGCTCATCATAGATGGCAGCACAGTATTCTGACTTCAAACCGCCATTGTTGTGTTTATATTATTATTTACTTTTGTGTCGATCACAAATTGTACGAAAACTAGATAAATATGTATGCGACTTGGAGTGCCATTAAAAGACGAGCTAACACAAGGGAAGCGTCTACCATTGGTAAAAAAGCAGCTTTGGTAGAAAAGTCAATAAATTATGAACGTTTTATAATTTACTAGCTTTTGCCCGCGGCTTCGCCCGCGTGGATGTCGGGAAATATCCCACGGGATCGTACACACGCGCTCCACTGCGCCTGCGTTCTCGTCAACCATAATTATTTATTTACGCGTAATTTTGAATCTGTGATATCTTTTAAACCATTAATTTAAATTAAATGATGCTAAGGCATATTTTCAGCTAAATTAAATGCTTAATTTAAGTAAGATTGTTCACTGGATAAGGATTATAATACCAGTCAAAATAGCGAAGCTATTTTTTAATTTGCAAACTAAGCGACAAGTGAATCGTGACCAGCGAGTAGACCGTCAGTCATGTTAAAAACCCAAAAACCGCTCCGCGACTTGTTATCTGGTTATGACGACCTGATTGCCTGCCGTGTGTTGGATTGCTGGAAGGTTAGGAAGTAGTGCGATGGCATAAACCAGTTAATTACTTCGATTATCTCACAATTTTTTAATATTTCTACAATTAGCAAATTCGACCTTTGCCAGCACTAGCGACTGTTTCATCGGCACCTCTAAATATTTTTTTAACATTTGTACCTCGTTAGGTAGCTGATTAAGTGACGATGTCTTTTCCGTAATTTGTACTCTTAATGCCATAGTAAAATTTCGAGATAACTGGTGTCAAAATTCATGTACAGACGCCAGCACATCAAGTTACTACATTCTGTCAAAGGACATGTCCTAAAATGGTTTTTTATTATTCAATAATTCTAACCAGGATAAGTTAAATATTTTTGAATAGACATCCCAAAAACTAGTGGTTCTAACTATATCATACATTTTTAAAGACCTCCAATTTTGAGAAAAATATTTTTTATTTTAGTAAGAATTTACTCCTAAAACGAACAAACCTTTCTAATTATCTAGGATAATATAGTGAACACACCCCATAAAATAGTAAACTTGTCAAAATTGACACATGTTACTGTCATTACTGTCAATTCATTGACGGTAATGACAGTACTATGTGACAATTTATGTCATATTGCCATATTCAAATAGTAAACTTGTCAAAATTGACACATGTTACTGTCAACACTGTCAATTGATTGACAGTAATGACAGAACCATGTGTCAATTTATATCTTATTTGTCATAGTTGCCATTAACAAATAAAATATTTGTACATTAAAATAGTTTATAATTTTTCTCATAAATGGAGGGGTCTAAAAATATTATTTCAGTGGTTCCTAGTTCCATATTTTGTCGTAAGTAAGTAACAGGCAGTTGTTATCCCCATTGTTGAGAAGCGCAGAAACCCTAGCATGTAATTAGGAAATTATAACATTAGAATTAGGTTTGGTTATTGGGGTACTGTAAAATTCTTATTGTGGGGAAACCTAACTGTTTGAGTAACTATAGATTTGACTATTAGATAAAGAATGTCCAGTTTAATAGATTACAACAAAAATTTGAAAATTGTAATAAGATTACAATTTTCTTTCTTCTTATTTAATAACTTAAATGTCAAATAATTATTAAATTAGACCAGATAGGGGAATTCAGAATATGTAGTGAAGTAAGTTGGGACAGATTATGCACAATAAGTACATAAGGAAAATATGTACGAATGTACACAATTAAGAAACAACAAAGGAAAACATGTATGTACATTTTGGTAACTGTGCAGTACCGCACCTCTCGGGCCCCTCCTTCGTCCCGGACGAGCTAACTACGCAGTACCCCGCAACCACCCGTTCCCTTTCATCACCCCCTCACCTTGAGTCGCTCGACTACGGCTGCTGAATTTGCCTAGCGGCGACTTAGGCACCCAGGCGAGACGCAATACAACACGAGGTTATATAAGGAATCGCCTCCCTTATATTTGAGCACCCTGGCTGAAAGGTTTAAGTGTAGTAGCTTAAGGCAGCCACAGTATAGCCCTATAAAAAAAAAAAAAAAAAATTAGTACGGTCTTCAGTCATCCTCCGTTTGAGCAACATTGCCGCCACGTTCCGTTATTGTCTCCGTCTCGTGAACCGCGTTGCTCAAACTCGCGCTCCGCCTTACGCATAAATAATCTAGATAAGTAAGTTCTACTGGTAGTTCGGAGATTACCCCCTACATAAAAACAAAATTTTACGTCTTTTTAATAATTATAGTTAAAATTTATTTTTAAATTATTTCGAACTATTTCAAAGTTTTGGTAGTGTTTATTTTAAATATTGGTAACCAGATTATATTGTGAAATAAAACAAATTTTAACAATTTGAAGGTCACTCTGTGTCATAACAATAAAACTTCTATTGTGTCTTGTGTACTGTCCTTCAAAGTGTTAATAATAAACAAGTAATACTCTTGACTGTTTTTGTTTACATCCAGGGCTAAAACTGGAAAATATAGACAGTAGCTGTCTACATGTAGCAGGTAGACCACCACACCATTCCGAATCAGATTTGGACGAAGATGTACCTTTAATGGAGTTTAAAACTGAAGTGGAAGAGGAACAAGAAGTTTTGAAGAAAAAACGAAGAGCCAGGGAGACGAAAAGTAAGTAATAGTTAGTTAATTTATAGGTAAGCAAACAGGTCAATGGTTCACCTGATAGGAAGTAGTTAGCGTTACCTTAAGGGCGTATCCACTTACAAGTGCAATGTTGAATTCTATCCATAGGACTAACTCGAAGTCACGAATAATAAACTAAGACTATTACAGTAAAACAATTGAATGTTAATTTCTGATAACAATAACAAGACCATGGCCAGAAAGACGACCAGTCACCACAAACAGCACTCATGCACGAGCATAACACTAAGATCAATCAGCCTCTACCCCCTCGCTGTTTTTGTGTCCCGACGCTACCGCAAGCAGTGACAACTAGGGAGCATGACGAACTTGCATCCAGTTGCTCAGACAAGAATAATAACACAATCACTCACGTGGGACGCATGCGGGTCTATTCCGTTTGCGGGGACTGTTATTTTACGATATTATGTCAAAATTCGAAAATATGTACTTACTTACTCTTTATTTTCATTTCCATTATTCGTTGCACAGCAGGGATCATTTCGCACTAGGATCGGAACGGAACAAGATATTAATTTTATCTACTTTCCTAACGAATCCCACAAAGTGAGATGGGATTCTAGCATCCGATCGGAATAAGCCTTAAGAGCGCGCCCTATGACGCCTCACGTCATTGAACGCCAGGGATGCTCGATGATACCCCAGAACGCTAGTGAGGTGGCCGTGTGTTGTCATAGCCTTGTAGCGGTTACACCGCCACATAGGATTATAGGAACTAAGCATCAAAGAAATGACGTCACACAAATCCTGCATCGCGCAATTAGAGTTTACCGTGCGATCGACAAATATACAAGATTCTGACTTCAACCGTTGGGCAGTAAAGTTGCCCACCAGACACAACACCCGTCCGGTCGGAGGATCCTCCCTTTTCTATGGTGGATGAGTGAACTTTACACCCTGTTCCTCATACCACTAAAGCCTATTCCGAAAGTATCTGATGAAAATGTAAACAATTTGATCAGAACACGTACCTGTGGATACAAATTTGTGGTGCCACTTACAAATCGAGTGCTTTGATTTGATTATTTGAATACTTTTTAAAACCCGAAATTCAAAATTTGTATCACCGTTTTTCGTTTGATTTGAGACTATTTACCTCAATTTTTGTCGCTGATATTTCAATTTGATTCGTACAATATTATCAAAAACCACCAACAATATTACAAGGCATAAAAATTTGTACAGATTTGCTTAAATGTAAATTATAATACCAAGACTTACGTCACTGATTACTCACGTCACAGACTGAACTAGGTAATCCTGTGTTTCAGGCGAGAAGAACTAAAATAGACTTGTAATAGTTATTTATGCAACTGTTGTATAATAAGGGGTATTAAAACACGAATCGCCTCGTGTGATAATAGTGTCACATGAGTATTTAAATTTGTGGCTTACTGAGGCTTCAAGCTAAAGGCACGGTCCTACTTTCAAACTCTAACATTCATTTAGTAAAATCACACACAAAATGTAACTCGTAGGTTACATTTTCCGTGTGATTTTACTCGTGTCAGGATGCTTCAATTTTTGAGCACACTACACTCGCTCTTACATTCCAATAACAGCTTAACCTATCCGAGTCAGGATTCTCCTAATTTCTAGCTGGCTTCACTCGCTCTTGCATTGTCTATTCAAATTCCAATGAATTCTTCAACCATCTCGGTTCAGAATGCTTCTATTTTCGAGCTCGCTTCACTCGCTCTTCAATGAAAACTTAAAGTATCTGAGTCAGTTTTCTAGCTCGCCTCGCTCGCTCTTGGATTCTCTAAGAGAATCCAAGAGCACAAGCAAGGTCACAATGACAGCTAAAGCTCTCGACGAAGGATGCTATATTATTTATTTTGTAAAAAAAAATACCTTCGTGTGCATGGCAATCTTCTTCCAACGTTGTACTCACCACATTTTTTTATCATAGGGGCGACCGTTGTGAAGAAACCAAAACTAGACACACGAAGAATAAAACTAGAAGATGCACTAACAGCCGAGCAAACGAAAGAAAAATCTGACTTGATAGTTATCCCCACAACTCACCCAGGTAAAAAACTCACATATGATTTAGGTCAACGCAGTTTCAGTGAAAATAATCAGTTAACAGAACATATTCGTATACACACTAGTGAAAAACCTTATAAGTGTGATGTATGTCTACGTAGTTTTAGTCAAAAGGGTAATTTAACACTACATATTCGTAGACACACTGGTGAAAAACCTTATACATGTGATGTATGTCTACGTAGTTTTAGTCGAAATTCTCATTTAACACAACATTTTCGCATACACTCTGGTGAAAAACCATATAAGTGTGATGTATGTCTACGTAGTTTTCGTCGAAATACTCATTTAACACAACATATTCGTATACACACTGGTGAGAAACCATATAAGTGTGATGTATGTCTACGTAGTTTTCGTCGAAATATTCATTTAACACAACATATTCGTATACACACTGGTGAGAAACCTTATAAATGTGATGTATGTCTACATAGTTTTAGTCAAAAAGGTAATTTAAAACAACATAATTTTATACACACTGGTGAAAAACCTTATAAGTGTGATGTATGTCCGCGTAGTTATCGTGACAGAGATAGATTAACAAATCATACTCGTATACACACTGGTGAGAAACATTATAATTGTGATGTGTGTCAACTTAGTTTTAGAGAAAAGGGTCATTTATCATTACATAGTCGTACCCATACTGGTGAAAAACCTTATAAGTGTAATGTATGTCAACGTAGTTTTAGTCATAAGAGTAATTTAACAACACATGTTCTTATTCACACTGGTGAAAAACCTTATCAGTGTGATGTATGTCAACGCAGTTTCAATCATAAGGGTAATTTAACAGCACATATTCGTATACACACTGGTGAAAAACCTTACAATTAATGTATCTATGTCAGCGTAGTTTTAGTGACAAGTGTGATTTACAATACGACCGATATATGTAACTTGGCAGGTCTAAACATAGGCACTACGAAATTTTGCGCATGTTCTCTCACTCACATCTCACCATTTTGTTCCTAAAAAATGTTACTGCGCAACCTTCGGCGCGGAGTTTGGAACTACGAAGTTATATCGGCCGTATTGTAACAAACCATATTCGAATAGGTAAGTACACACCGGTGATAAACCTTTTAAATGTGATATAATTTCAGCGCAGTTTTCGTCGAAATGATCATTTATAAAAACATATTCGTGTACACACTGGTGAAGTTTGACTATTATGTCAGCTTAGTATTAGGGGTAAGATGGAACTAAGAAATAATATTGAAATACAATCTGGCGGAAAATCTTTAAAATTTGATAAACACAAATCACTTTTTAGCATAACTTTAAAACTACTGACTATTTTTGAAACATTTAAACGGCGCATTGTTAATCCCACTTCTGAATTCTGAATTGTAACAATATGTATATTCTTTGTATGACAGAACATTAGCTTTGCCGTGGTGGTAATTCGTTCTGCAGAGTAAATGCTGTACTCTTTCATTATAGTAAGTTACCAACTTTTTAAGGACCGTAAGGATATTGTGAGCCTACCTGATGAGCGGACAGTTTAATAAGCCTGAATAGAATTTGAGCATTGTATTAAGTGTGTACAGAACTACAGACCCTCTTCAGGATTGTATGACTGCTTGGAAAAGGTAATGGATGAAGTGTTACACAAAATTTGTAACTCAGACAAGTCCATTATCACTAGCAATGATTATAATGTTTATGTATTAGGTTTGTAATTAGATGTAAGGATTATCTGTACTTGCTTGTCATTATTTCTTCCATCTTTGTTCGTCATCGAGGCAATATAAGTTTGACTAAATATCAGTATATTTGTAGTTTCTTTTCAAGAGTTTCCAAAAATTCCCGAACAGAGTAACTATGGAGTTCCTTGCCCATTCTTCTCAATACGAAACTACCTTTTGGAAGGGACAACAAGAATCAAATCACTTAATTTGACTTGACTTTCAAGCCAAAATTCTTCTGCTTCTGTTGCCGTTTCTCCAATCTGCGCTGGATCTTAGATCAAATAAAGGCGAGAATAATCATTATAAATGGCGAAAGAAAGAGTACCAGAGCTGATAGAGGCACGACTTAAAGTTCACCTATTTTCGACTGTATTTCAATGTCTGTAATTGCTGAGAAGCGCAGCAACCCTAGTATGTAATTAGAAAATTATAACATTTGAATTAGGTTTGGTTCTGATTCCTTTGTTCTTGTACATTAAAATCCTTATTGTGGGGAAGTCGAACTGTTTGAGTAACTATAGATTTGACTATTAGATAAAGGATTTCCAGTTTAATAGATTACAACAAAAATTGGGGTAGGACGTTAGTGGGGGGAGCTCAACAAGCCCCCTGTGAAGGAAAACATGCGGAGAAATGTTTTTATTTTTATTTTAACCCAACTTTGAATTTTCGGAAGGGATTATAAGGGTACATATACAGGGCGTCCCAAAGTTATGGGACATGAAGGGAAAGTACCTTAAATATCGTAGATAGGGTATTTTGCTGAAAGAAGACTTTATGTTATTTTTAAAAGTTAGTAATTCTGCATTCAAAGATTTTCTAAAAATTACTTGCCTCGTCTGGGAATCGAACCGACTTAAATGTAAAAAAAACACCCCTACTTTTATGATGCCAATCGAAAGAATGACCAAAAACTAATAACTCTTCTTAAGTAACATAGTATTTTAAAAGAAACGAACAACGTAAAATGTAAAACTTTATGGCCGTCCACTGTCTCTTAAGATACAGGTATACCCTAGTTTAAGAGACAGGGTAACGTAATTTGTCAACAGATGTTCCATGTACTTCATCAACATGTTCTACCATAAATAGTAGTTACATAACTTTGTACAACTTGCTTGTAACTAGTTTAGCTTTGTTTTTCTCACCATCTGTACCTTCTTGATCAATAAACAATTTATTTATTTATTTATTTATTTGTATATGTATATTTGTAGAGGAGGCAGTAGGAGATCATCCCACCCCCCCGCATGGAGGATGTTCAGGAAATGCATAGTTTTTTTAAGATCTTATTTTGAGTTTATGTTTTGGTGATTTTTTGAGGAAGCCTGTACGTTATGGCTATTTTATAAGGTACATTTTTTTTTGTCACACCTTGTCGACGGAGCCCTGCCTGGCGGGGCTCCTATTTCAGAGTGGTTTAAAAAAAATAACCTTATCTGTCCGAGTCGGGGTGCCCCAAGTCCCGAGCTCGCTTCGCTCGCTCTTGCATCCTAAGTTCTCATTGCCTTTTTACTAAGTCAAGATATCAACTCGATGGATGTTAATCTAAAGCTTAGCTAAAATTGGTGCTGATTTCCTTTTTTACTAACTTAAATGTGAAATAACTATTGAATAGGGGGATTCAGAATACCGATGTAGTAAAGTTAGTTGGGACATTTCCTACCCATACACAAAAAGTACATACGGAAAATATGTACGAATGAACACAATTAAGAAACGACAAACGAAAACATGTATGTACATTTTGGTAACTGCGCAGTACCGCACCTCTCGTGCCCCTCCTTCGTCCCGGACGAGCTAACTACGCAGTACCCCGCAACCACGCGTTCCCCTTCATCACCCCCTTACCTTGAGTCGCTCGACTACGACTGCTGAATTTGCCTAGCGGCGACTTTGGCACCCAGGCGGGACGCAGTACAATACGAGGTTATATAAGGAATCGCCTCCCTTACATTTGAGCCCCCTGGCTGAAGGCTTTAAGTGTAGTAGCTTAAGGCAGCCACCGGATAACCCTAAAAAAAATATTTAAAAAAAAAATAGTACAGTCTTCAGTCAGCCTCCGTTTGAACAACATCGCCGCCACGTTCCGTTATTGTCTCCGTCTCGTGAACCGCGTTGCTCAAACTCGCGCTCCGCCTTACGCATAAATAATCTAGATAAGTAAGTTCTACTGGTAGTTCGGAGATTACCCCCTAAATAAAAACAAATTTTACGTCTTTTTAATATTATAGTTAAGATTTATTTTTAAAACATTTCGAACTATTTCAAAGTTTTGGTAGTGTTTATTTTAAATATTGGTAACCAGCTTATATTGTGAAATAAAACAAATTTTAACAATTTGAAGGCCACTATACGCCCTGTGTCATAACAATAAAACTTCTATTGTGTCTTGTGTACTGTCCTTCAAAGTGTTAATAATAAACAAGTAATACTCTTGACTATTTTTGTTTACATACAGGGCTAAAACTGGAAAATTTAGACAGTAGCTGTCTACATGTAGCAGGTAGACCACCACACCATTCCGAATCAGATTTGGAAGAAGATGTACCTTTAATGGAGTTTAAAACTGAAGTGGGAGAGGAACAAGAAGTTTTGAAGAAAAAACGAAGAGCCAGGGAGACGAAAAGTAAGTAATAGTTAGTTAATTTATAGGTAAGCAAACAGGTCAATGGTTCACCTGATAGGAAGTAGTTAGCGTTACCTTAAGGGCGTATCCACTTACAAGTGCAATGTTGAATTCTATCCATAGGACTAACTCGAAGTCACGAATGATTAACTAGGACTATTACTGTAAAACAATTAAATGTTAATTTCTGAAAACAATAACAAGACAATGGTCAGAAAGACGACCAGTCACCACAAGCAGCACTCATGCACGAGCATAACACTAAGATCAATCAGCCTCTACCCCCTCGCTGTTTTTGTGTCCCGACGCTACCGCAAGCAGTGACAACTAGGGAGCATGACGAACTTGCTGCCAGTTGCTCAGACAAGAATAATAACACAAACACTCACGCGGGACGCATGCGGGTCTATTCCGTTTGCGCGGACTGTTATTTTACGATATTATGTCAAAATTCGAAAATATGTACTTACTTACTCTTTATTTTCATTTCCATTATTCGTTGCACAGCAGGGATCATTTCGTACTAGGATCGGAACGGAACAAGATATTAATTTTATCTACATTCCTAACGAATCCCACAAAGTGAGATGGGATTCTAGCATCCGATCGGAATAAGCCTTAAGAGCGCGCCCTATGACGCCTCACGTCATTGAACGCCAGGGATGCTCGATGATACCCCAGAACGCTAGTGAGGTGGCCGTGTGTTGTCATAGCCTTGTAGCGGTTACACAGCCACATAGGATTATAGGAACTAAGCATCAAAGAAATGACGTCACACAAATCCTGCATCGCGCAGTTAGAGTTTACCGTGCGATCGACAAATATACAAGATTCTGACTTCAACCATTGGGCAGTAAAGTTGCCCACCAGTCACAACACCCGTCTGGTCGGAGGATCCTCCCTTTTCTATGGTAGATGAGTGAACTTTACACCCTGTTCCTCATACCACTAAAGCCTATTCCGAAAGTATCTGATGAAAATGCAAACAATTGGATCAGAACACGTACCTGTGGTTACAAATTTGTGGTGCCACTTACAAATCGAGTGCTTTGATTTGATTATTTGAATACTTTTTAAAACCCGAAATTCAAAATTTGTATCACCGTTTTTCGATTGATTTGAGACTATTTACCTCAATTTTTGTCGCTGATATTTCAATTTGATTCGTACAGTATTATCAAAAACCACCAACAATATTATTACAAGGCATAAAAATTTGTACAGATTTGCTTAAATGTAAATTATAATACCAAGACTTACGTCACAGATTACTTACGTCACAGACTGAACTAGGTAATTCTGTGTTTCAGGCGAGAAGAACTAAAATAGACTTGTAATAGTTATTTATGCAACAGTTGTATAATAAGGGGTATTAAAACACGAATCGCCTCGTGTGATAATAGTGTCACATGAGTGTTTTAATTTGTGGCTTACTGAGGCTTCAAGCTAAAGGCACGGTACTACTTTCAAACTCTAACATTCATTTAGTAAAATCACACACAAAATGTAACTCGTAGGTTACATTTTCCGTGTGATTTTACTCGTGTCAGGATGCTTCAATTTTTGAGCTCACTACACTCGCTCTTACATTCCAATAACAGCTTAACCTATCCGAGTCAGGATTCTCCAAATTTCTAGCTGGCTTCACTCGCTCTTGCATTGTCTATTCAAATTCCAATGAATTCTTCAACCATCTCGGTTCAGAATGCTTCTATTTTCGAGCTCGCTTCACTCGCTCTTCAATAAAAACTTAAAGTTTCTGAGTCAGTTTTCTAGCTCGCCTCGCTCGCTCTTGGATTCTCTAAGAGAATCCAAGAGCACAAGCAAGGTCACAATGACAGCTAAGCTCTCGACGAAGGATGCTATATTATTTATTTTGTAAAAAAAAAATACCTTCGTGTGCATGGCAATCTTCTTCCAACGTTGTACTCACCACATTTTTTTATCATAGGGGCGACCGTTGTGAAGAAACCAAAACTAGACACACGAAGAATAAAACTAGAAGATGCACTAACAGCCGAGCAAACGAAAGAAAAATCTGACTTGAAAGTTATTCCCACAACTCACCCAGGTAAAAAACTCACATGTGATTTAGGTCAACGCAGTTTTAGTGAAAATAATCATTTAACAGAACATATTCGTATACACACTAGTGAAAAACCTTATAAGTGTGATGTATGTCTACGTAGTTTTAGTCAAAAGGGTAATTTAACACTACATATTCGTAGACACACTGGTGAAAAACCTTATACATGTGATGTATGTCTACGTAGTTTTAGTCGAAATTCTCATTTAACACAACATTTTCGCATACACTCTGGTGAAAAACCATATAAGTGTGATGTATGTCTACGTAGTTTTCGTCGAAATACTCATTTAGCACAACATATTCGTATCCACACTGGTGAGAAACCTTATAAATGTGATGTATGTCTACATAGTTTTAGTCAAAAGGGTCATTTAAAACAACATAATTTTATACACACTGGTGAAAAACCTTATAAGTGTGATGTATGTCCGCGTAGTTATCGTGACAGAGATAGATTAACAAATCATACTCGTATACACACTGGTGAGAAACCTTATAATTGTGATGTGTGTCAACTTAGTTTTAGAGAAAAGGGTCATTTATCATTACATAGTCGTACCCATACTGGTGAAAAACCTTATAAGTGTAATGTATGTCAACGTAGTTTTAGTCATAAGAGTAATTTAACAACACATGTTCTTATTCACACTGGTGAAAAACCTTATCAGTGTGATGTATGTCAACGCAGTTTCAATCATAAGGGTAATTTAACAGCACATATTCGTAAACACACTGGTGAAAAACCTTACAATTAATGTATCTATGTCAGCGTAGTTTTAGTGACAAGTGTGATTTACAATACGACCGAATATGTAACTTGGCAGGTCTAAACATATGCACTACGAAATTTTGCGCATGTTCTCTCACTCACATCTCACCATTTTGTTCCTAAAAAATGTTACTGCGCAACCTTCGGCGCGGAGTTTGGAACTACGAAGTTATATCGGCCGTATTGTAACAAACCATATTCGAATAGGTAAGTACACACCGGTGATAAACCTTTTAAATGTGATATAATTTCAGCGCAGTTTTCGTCGAAATGATCATTTATAAAATCATATTCGTGTACACACTGGTGAAGTTTGACTATTATGTCAGCTTAGTATTAGGGGTAAGGTGGAACTAAGAAATAATATTGAAATACAATCTGGCGGAAAATCTTTAAAATTTGATAAGCACAAATCACTTTTTAGCATAACTTTAAAACTACTGACTATTTTTGAAACATTTAAACGGCACATTGTTAATCCCACTTCTGAATTCTGAATTTTAACAATATGTATATTCTTTGTATGACAGAACATTGGCTTTGCAGTGGTGGTAATTCGTTCTGCAGAGTAAATGCTGTACTCTTTCATTATAGTAAGTTACCAACTTTTTAAGGACCGTAAGGATATTGTGAGCCTACCTGATGAGCGGACAGTTGAATAAGCCTGAATAGAATTTGAGCATTGTATTAAGTGTGTACAGAACTATAGACCCTCTTCAGGATTGTATGACTGCTTGGAAAAGGTAATGGATGAAGTGTTACACAAAATTTGTAACTCAGACAAATCCATTATCACTAGCAATGATTATAATGTTTATGTATTAGGTTTGTAATTAGATGTAAGGATTATCTGTACTTGCTTGTCATTATTTCTTCCATCTTTGTTCGTCATCGAGGCAATATAAGTTTGACTAAATATCAGTATATTTGTAGTTTCTTTTCAAGAGTTTCCAAAAATTCCCGAACAGAGTAACTATGGAGTTCCTTGCCCATTCTTCTCAATACGAAACTACCTTTTGGAAGGGACAACAAGAATCAAATCACTTAATTTGACTTGACTTTCAAGCCAAAATTCTTCTGCTTCTGTTGCCGTTTCTCCAATCTGCGCTGGATTTTAGGTCCATCTTCACCGACAAGAGCAATATCTTCGGCAAACAGCATTCACCAGGGTACCTCTTCTTGTGTCTCCAACGTCAGAGCGTCCATATTCATTATCTAATCATTATAAATGGCGAAGGAAAGAGTACCAGAGCTGATAGAGGCACGACTTAAAGTTCACCCATTTTCGACTGTATTTCAATGTCTGTAATTGCTGAGAAGCGCAGCAACCCTAGTATGTAATTAGGAAATTATAACATTTGAATTAGGTTTGGTTCCGATTCCTTTGTTCTTGTACATTTAAAATCCTTATTGTGGGGAAGTCGAACTGTTTGAGTAACTATAGATTTGACTATTAGATAAAGGATTTCCAGTTTAATAGATTACAACAAAAATTGGGGTAGGACGTTAGTGGGGGGGGGAGCTCAACAAGCCCCCTGTGAAGGAAAACATGCGGAGCCCCTTTTTGAGAAATGTTTTATTTTTTATTTTAACCCAACTTTCGAATTTTCGGAAGGGCTTTTATATTATAACATACATATGTATATTTGTAATTTATTTTGAGTTTATGTTTTGGTGATTTTTTGAAGAAGCCTGTACGTTATGGCTATTTTATAAGGTACATTTCAGACCTTGTCGACGGCGGGGCTCCTATTTCAGAGTGGTTTAAAAAAAATAACCTTATCTGTCCGAGTCGGGGTGCCCCAAGTCCCGAGCTCGCTTCGCTCGCTCTTGCATCCTAAGTTCTCATTGCCTTTTTACTAAGTCAAGATATCAACTCGATGGATGTTAATCTAAAGCTTAGCTAAAATTGGTGCTGATTTCCTTTTTTACTAACTTAAATGTCAAATAACTATTGAATAGGGGGATTCAGAATACCTATGTAGTAAAGTTAGTTGGGATATTTCCTACCCATACACAAAAAGTACATACGGAAAATCTGTACGAATGAACACAATTAGGAAACGACAAACGAAAACATGTATGTACATTTTGGTAACTGCGCAGTACCGCACCTCTCGTGCCCCTCCTTCGTCCTGGACGAGCTAACTACGCAGTACCCCGCAACCACCCGTTCCCCTTCATCACCCCCTTACCTTAAGTCGCTCGACTACGACTGCTGAATTTGCCTAGCGGCGACTTAGGTACCTAGGCGGGACGCAGTACAATACGAGGTTATATAAGGAATCGCCTCCCTTTCATTTGAGCCCCCTGGCTGAAAGCTTTAAGTGTAGTAGCTTAAGGCAGCCACCGTATAGCCCTACAAAAAATTATTTAAAAAAAAATGAGTACAGTCTTCAGTCAGCCTCCGTTTGAGCAACATTGCCGCCCCGTTCCGTTATTGTCTCCGTCTCGTGAACCGCGTTGCTCAAACTCGCGCTCCGCCTTACGCATAAATAATAATCTAGATAAGTAGAACTCTACCAGCAGTAGAACTCTACTGCTAGTTCGGAGATTACCCCCTACATAAAAACAAATTTTACGTCTTTATAATATTATAGTTAAGATTTATTTTTAAAATATTTCGAACTATTTCAAAGTTTTGGTAGTGTGTGGAGTTTTAAATATTGGTAACCAGTACCATAATTGCGTAATATAACACAATCACAATTTGTTTCGATTTGAAACAGATTTCTAATCCATTGCTTCATAAGTTGGAAAAAAAATCTGCTCAACAACGTAAGTAACGCAATGAATGTTGTTGAAATGTCAAAATGAAACAAATTTCACGAAATTGTTTACGAAAATGAGTTCCGCAATTAGGTAGCTGATTATAATTGTGAAATAAAACAAATTTTAACAATTTGAAGGCCACTATACGCCCTGTCTCATAACTATAAAACTTCTGTTGTGTCTTGTGTACTGTCCTTCAAAGTGTTAATAATAAACAAGTAATACTCTTGACTGTTTTTGTTTACATACAGGGCTAAAACTGGAAAATATAGACAGTAGCTGTCTACATGTAGCAGGTAGACCACCACACCATTCCGAATCAGATTTGGAAGAAGATGTACCTTTAATGGAGTTTAAAACTGAAGTGGAAGAGGAACAAGAAGTTTTCAAGAAAAAACGAAGAGCCAGGGAGACGAAAAGTAAGTAATAGTTAGTTAATTTATAGGTAAGCAAACAGGTCAATGGTTCACCTGATAGGAAGTAGTTAGCGTTACCTTAAGGGCGTATCCACTTACAAGTGCAATGTTGAATTCTATCCGTAGGACTAACTCGAAGTCACGAATAATAAACTAGGACTATTACTGTAAAACAATTAAATGTTAATTTCTGAAAACAATAACAAGACAATGGTCAGAAAGACGACCAGTCACCACAAGCAGCACTCATGCACGAGCATAACACTAAGATCAATCAGCCTCTACCCCCTCGCTGTTTTTGTGTCCCGACGCTACCGCAAGCAGTGACAACTAGGGAGCATGACGAACTTGCTGCCAGTTGCTCAGACAAGAATAATAACACTATCACTCACGCGGGACGCATGCGGGTCTATTCCGTTTGCGGGGACTGTTATTTTACGATATTATGTCAAAATTCGAAAATATGTACTTACTCTTTATTTTCAATTCCATTATTCGTTGCACAGCAGGGATCATTTCGTACTAGGATCGGAACGGAACAAGATATTAATTTTATCTACATTCCTAACAAATCCCACGAAGTGAGATGGGATTCTAGTATCCGATCGGAATAAGCCTTAAGAGCGCGCCCTATGACGCCTCACGTCATTGAACGCCAGGGATGCTCAATGATGTCATAGCCTTGTAGCGGTTACGCCGCCACTTAGGAACTACGTATCATAGACATGACGTCATACAAATCCTGCATCGCGCAGTTAGAGTTTACCGAGCGATCGACATTGATACAAGATTTCAACCTCAAACCGATGGGCAGTTGCCCGCCAGACACAACACCCGTCTGGTCGGAGGATCCTCCCTTTTCTATGGTGGGTGAGTGAACTTTACAAACTGTTCCTCATACTACTAAATTGGTGACCCTGAGTATGAACGTCAGCGCAGCCTTCGTGCAAGTAGTTATGCCTGACGTCATCATCATCACTCCCGCAAGCTTTCGTGAGGCGAGTCACACAGCCAGCACCCACGGCTTCAGCGGGTATCCTGACCACCAGCATGCAGCGAACGCGCATTTCTGGTCATCACCCTCAGCCTCATCACCCCGACTCACTGGGGAATCACCGCAATCACCTCAATCACCCCGACTCACTGGGAAATCACCTCAATCACCCCGAGTCACTGGGGAATTACCACAGACAGTACCGACTCTTTCGCGAACGATGCGGCACCCGGTTCCGACTCACTGGAACCACAGCTGGCACTGTGTGAAGCATCGCATGATTCAGCCGACTATCGACCTCTGGTCTCCAGAAGGGAGTGATGTAGCGGTTACACCGCCACATACGAACTACGCATCAAAGACATGACGTCACTTAAATCCTGCATCGCGGAATTAGAGTTTACTGAGAGACCAAAATCAAAAAAAAAAAAAAAAAGACACATATACCTACAAGGGCACTTATGAAACGTCAGAAGCTAGGTGTACGGTTCCAATTGGTCGCTTCCTACGGAGAAGAGCCGGCAAGAAACTCCACGGTTACTTTTTTCAAAATAAATTGTTTCTACAATGTTTTCAAATTACAGTGTTAATAGGTATGGGAGGACAGTATTGGCCTATCAACAAGTACCAGGTACTTAGTTAAATAAAAAATGGTACACAAGTTTACAGCCTACAACGTTCTCACATTCACAAAATCTAAAAGAAAAGAAAATAATCTATATAAAAGATGCACAAAATAATAAAAATAAGAACCTATTAAAACCAAATGACATGATTGCCACTACAGCTGTAACAAATCTAATTAAAAAAATATAGAAAATTGTAGGTATATAATTTCAAATACTGAAAAGATTATGTCAATGCAGTATGTAAAAAAGTCGACATATATACAAGATTTTAATTTATTTATTTCATTAACAATTTTTACATTGTATCGAAATGTAATTATTTATAAACTAACATGAAGAGAATTAAATTAAAAAAATATTAAAAAGCACATAATAAATTATTCAAAATTACAAATCCATGGATTCTGAAGTTTTATCAATAATAAAATTCAATATTTATTTCAACTTCAAACCGTTGGGCAGTTGCCCGCCAGACACAACACCCGTCTGGTCGGAGGATCCTCCCTTTTCTATGGTGGATGAGTGAACTTTACACCCTTTTTTTCTTTTTTTTTTTGGGTGGGAAATTATCAAATAACTTCTCCCGCTCTGGGTGGAGCGGGAGGGCGTGTCAGACTCTTACTGACTAAAACCCACCCGTGTTCCTTCCTATGCCATGTTGCCGGGGGCCACGATTTCCCCATCGGTTTTCTTCGAACCCCCGGCAGGCATTGGCCCTAGCGGACCCCGTCAATTCTGCTGACATCTCTTTGAGGCGCGCGTGGAACACAACGCGCCGTCGACCCGGGCTTGGTCCTTATCGGACGGCGAGCTACCCATTGCTCACCGTCCGCAAGCCCGCGCCTACGGTGGCCGGAAATCTTCCTGCGATTCCCGACGCCCAGGGCGTCTCCTGCTGCGGCGGTTAGGGGCGCGAGGGCGCGAAATTTGCCTCTCCCTCACGCGCTCCGTCTCCTCCTTCGCAAGCATTACTGCTTCGCAGAAAGAGGTGACGGCCTCCCATTTCCTCTCGCTCCGTAGCATGGCCCGAATCAGGGCCGGACGCGAGAGATCACCGCCGCCGATCGCATCCACGAGGACACGGCGATGCCCTGCCCAAGCCGGGCAGACCTCCACCGTATGCTCCACCGTGTCCTCCGGGCGATCCACACAGTGACGACACCCGGGCGTTTCCTCCCGCTTTATCCTGAACAGGTACCTCCCGAAACAGCCGTGTCCGGTGAGTACCTGCGTCAGGCGGAAGGTGAGGACGCCGTGGCGCCTCTCTAGCCACTCCTCAAAGAGGGGTCTTATCGCCGCAATTGTGGCGTGCCCAGCGCTGGGTTGCGACAATCGCACTCTCCATTCCGCCATGAGATCCCGCCGGAGCTCTGTCCGCTGTGCCGCAACTTCTTGCGGCATCGGAGTTAAGCCCCGGCGCTTCGCCTCCTCGCGCCACTCCCAAATGTGCGCGAGGACTCCCAAATGTGCGCGAGGACAACTTTACACCCTGTTCCTCATACCACTAAAGCCTATTCCAAAAGTATCTGATGAAAATGCAAACAAATGGATCGGAACACGTACCCGTGGATACCAATTTGTGGATGCCACTTACAAATCGAGTGCTTTGATTTGATTATTTTAATACTTTTTGAAAACCCGAAATTCTAAATTTGAATCACCGTTTTTCGATTGATATTGATATGACGCTGATATTTCAATTCAATTATGTTTAGCATAGAAAATTGGTTTGTAGTAAGAAATTCGTACAGTATTATCAAAAACCTATTTTTTTATTGATGAGGAATGAATACCTAAAGAAAATATGAAAATTTACTTAATTTGTTTATATGTAATGTACTATAATAACATTTATTCAAAAAATTACAAGTCATAAAAATTTGTACAGATTTGCTTAAATGTAAAAAACTCGTATAATACAAAGACTTACGTGCCTGAACTAGCTAATCCTGTGTATGAGGCGAGAAGAGCTAAAATAAACTTATAATAGTTATTTATGCAACTGTTGTATATTAAAACACGAATCGCCTCGCCTGATAATAGTATCACATGAGTGTTTTAATTTATGGCTTACTGAGGCTTCAAGATAAAGGTACGGTCCTACTTTCAAACTCTTACATTCATTTAGTAAAATCACACGGAAAATGTAACTTACGAGTCAGGATGCTCAATTTTCGAGCTCACTACGCTCGCTCTTACATTCCAATGACAGCTAACCTATCAGAGTCAGGATTGTCCAAATTTCCAGCTGGCCTCGCTCGCTCTTGCATTGTCTAGTAAAATTCTAATGAAATCTTCAACAATCTCGGTTCAAAATGCTTCTCTTTTCGAGCTCGCTTCACTCGCTCTTCAGTGAAAACTTAACGTATCGGAGTCAGTTTTCTAGCTCGCCTCGCTCGCTCTTGGATTCTCTTAGTAAGGTCACAATGACAGGTAAAGCTCTCGACTCAGGATGCTATTTTATTTATTTTGTAAAACAAGAAATACCTTCGTGTGCATGGCAATCTTCTTCCAACGTTGTACTGACCACATTTTTATCATAGGTGCGACCGTTGCGAAGAAACTAAAACTAGACACACGAAGAATAAAACTAGAAGATGCACTAACAGCCGAGCACACGGAAGAAAAATCTGACTTGAAAGTTATCCCCACAACTCACCCAGATAAAAAACTCAAATGTGATTTAGGTCAACGCAGTTTTAGTGAAAATAATCATTTAACAGAACTTATTCGTAAACACACTAGTGAAAAACCTTATAAGTGTGATGTATGTCTACGTAGTTTTAGTCTTCAGACACATTTAACACACCATATTCGTATACACACTGGTGAAAAACCTTATAAATGTGATGTATGTCAACGTAGTTTTAGTCAAAAGGGTAATTTAACACTACATATTCGTAGACACACTGGTGAAAAACCTTATAAGTGTGATGTATGTCTACGTAGTTTTAGTCGAAATACTCATTTAACACAACATCTTCGCATACACTCTGGTGAAAAACCTTATAAGTGTGATATATGTCTACGTAGTTTTAGTCTTAAGACTCGTTTAACACACCATATTCGTATACACACTGGTGAAAACCCTTATAAATGTGATGTATGTCTCCGTAGTTTTAGTCAAAAGGGTCATTTAACACAACATAGTCGTATACACACGGGGGAAAAACCTTATAAATGTGATGTATGTCTACATAGTTTTAGTCAGAAGGGTCATTTAAAACTACATATTCTTATACACACTGGTGAAAAACCTTATAAGTGTGATGTATGTCAACTTAGTTTTGTTCAAAAGAGTAATTTTATACAACATTTTCGTATACACACTGATGAAAAACCTTATAAGTGTGATGTATGTCCGCGTAGTTATCGTGATAAAGATAGTTTAACAAAACATACTCGTATACACACTGGTGAAAAACCTTATAAATGTGATGTTTGTCAACGTTGTTTTAGAGAAAAGGGTCATTTATCACAACATCGTCGTAACCATACTGGTGAAAAACCTTATAAGTGTGATGTGTGTCAACGTAGTTTTAGTCATCAGGGTAATTTAACAACACATTCGTATACACACTTGTGAAAAACATTACAATTGATGTATCTATGTCTGCGTAGTTTTAGTGACAAGGGTGATTTACAATGCGGCCGATATAACTTGGCATGTCTGAACATAGGCATTACGAACTTTCGCGCATGTTCTCACTCACACTCGCCTCATTTGGTTCCAAAAAAATGTTTTATGCAGCCTTCGGCGCGAAGTTCGGAACTGCGAAGTTATATCGGCCGTATTGTAACAAACTATATTTGAATAGGTAGGTAAACACACTGGTGACAAACCTTTTAAATGTGATTTATGTCAGTGTACGAGTAGTTTTCGTCGAAATAATAATTTATAAAAAACAAATCGTGTACACACTGGTGAAGTTTGACTATTATGTCAGCGTACTATTAGGGGTAAGGTGGATCTAAGAAATTATATTCAAATACAATCTGGCGGAAAATCTTTCAAATTTGATAAATACAAATAACATTTTAGCATAACTTTGAAACTACTGACTATTTTTAAAGATTTAAACGGCAGATTGTTAATCCCACTTTTAAATTCTGAATACAATATATATGTTACGGCTAAACCCCGAAGTGCGGTCATACCTTGTTTTAGCCGGCTACACCTATGTGCAGCCGGTAGCAGTTGGTTAAACTAAGGTGTATGTAGCCTATTAATTCACGGCTGGAACCAGGTTAGAACTGTGACCACACAACTGTGACACGTAAAGCCAGGGTCTGTTTAGGCACAAGAGAATGTCAAGAACTCATGATCCTCGGTCCAAGTGTGGGAAGGGAACACCGGGGTGGTTTTTAGTCAGTAGGAGTCTAACAGACTTCGCCCGCCCCAGGGCGGAGGACATCCACGATGATTTTTCAACCCGAAAAAAAAAGGCACAAGAGAATCTAAGTCTGCTTGTGCGTTGTGTCACATTTCCAACCTAACCTTACCTATCTATCAGCCTTTTTCATTTTCTACACCGAAGTTTAACCAACTGCTATCGGTCCCACCTAGATGTAGCTGGCTAAAACTAGGTAGGTATAGCCAAATTTCGGGTTGTAGCCGTTACATATACAATATGAAAAAAAACCCTCTCCGATCCGAAAGGGGCACATAGGTTATTTTTATTATTATTGAAAATAAAAAAGCTAGGTATTTCTATAATTCACATTCTAGTAAAACATTTTCAACAGGGGTTCAGAAGTTATGACTTGTAGACTCCCGCTAAACGACGGCCGCCCGCGCTCCATGTAATAACCCGGTAAAATATGCTATTGAAAAAAAAATGTGGCGAAATTTTTTTTTTTCCTGCTAATTGCAACTTATGTAGACTCAGTACGATACCTAACAACACCCTCACGGATCGGACAGAGTTTTTTTTTATATTCTTTGTATGACAGTAGATTGACTTACCAGTTCATGATCAGTTTTAGTAATCACCACATACCTAGTTCATTCAGGAGGACATCACCCCCTCAACGAACCCCCCGAACCGTCTCGCGCGCAGGTTTGACGACCTCCAGCCTCCCGAACAAGCCGGATTCCGTAAAGGCTTTAGCACCGTAGACCACATACATACGCTGCGGTAGAAGACCGAAGAGTATAACATGCCTCTCTGCTTAGAGTTTGTGGACTACGAGAAAGCCTTTGATTTGATCGAGACATGGGCTGTGCTGCAGTCTCTTCAACGGTGCCAGATCGACTATCGTTACATCGAGGTGCTAAAGTGTCTGTACAAAAACGCCACTATGTCAGTCCGATTCCAGGACCAGATCTCGAAACCTATCCTTCTGCAGCGAGGTGTGAGACAGCGAGACGTTATCTCTCCGAAACTGTTCACCGCTGCTCTGGAGGATGTTTTCAAGGTTCTGGATTGGAAAGGGCTAGGCATCAACATCAAAGGCGAGTATATCACTAACCTTCGGTTTGCCGACGACATAGTTATCATGGCTGATACCATGGAGGACCTCAGTACAATGCTCGATGACCTCAGCAGAGCCTCCCGAGAGTGGGTCTTAAAATGAACATGGCAAGACAAAGTTCATGTCAAATGCCCATGTGACACCCACTCTCATGAAGATCGGAGACCGCTCGAAGTTGTGGACGAGTATGTTTACCTAGGACAAACTGTCCAGCTAGGTAGGTCCAACTTCGAGAAAGAGGTCAATCGTCGAATCCGACTTGGCTGGACAGCGTTTGGGAAGCTACGCAATATCTTCTCATCCCATATACCACAGTGTCTCAAGACGAAAGTCTTTGATTAGTGCGTGTTGCCAGGGATGACCTATAGTACTGAAACGTGGTCGCTCACAATGGGCCTTATCAGAAGGCTAAAAGTCACCCAAAGGGCAATGGAGAGGGTTATGCTTGGGAGTTTCCCTACGTGATCGAATCAGAAATGAAGAGATCCGCAGGAGAACCAAGGTAACCGATATAGCCCAAAGAATTGCCAAACTTAAGTGGCAATGGGCAGGGCACATTGCTCGCAGAACGGATGGCCGATGGGGTCAAAAGGTTCTGAAGTGGCGACCACGTACCGGAAGACCTACAAGATGGACCGATGACCTTGTGAAGGCCGCAGGAATCCGCTGGATGCGGAAAGCACAGAATCGGTCGGAAGTGGCGGTGCTTGGGGGAGGCCTATGTCCAGCAGTGGACGTCTTTCGACTGAAATGATGATAATGATGATGATGATGACCCCCTCACATTGAGTCATTCGACTACGAGTGGTGAATTTGCCTAGCGGCGACTTAGGCACGCAGGCGGGACGCGCTACGACACGAGGTTATACATATAAGGAATCGCCTTCCTTTCATTTGAGCTCCCTAGCTGGAGGCTTTAAATGTAGTAGCTTAAGGCAGCCACAGGATAGCCCGGTTAAGTAGTCATGACGTCCGAGGTCAGCTACGAGACGCCCCAAAAAAAAAATTATTTCAGTAGTTTTAGTCTTCAGTCAGCCTCCGTTTGAGCAACATCGCCACCACGTTCCGTTATTATCTCCGTCTCGTGAACGGCGTTGCTCAAACTCGCGCTCCGCCTTACGAGTAAATAATCTAGATAGTTTGGTCTTATTAAGTAAGTGTTTCTAGTCTATTTAGTGCGTAAGTTTTGATTTGTTGTAACTGCTTAGTTGTGAATCGTGTGAAATATATGTGTTAACTCTGAAGAAAGAGTTGTTTTCGTTATTATCACCGCTTCCATCCACCTTGCACCTGGCTCTACAGGACGTATAGCTCCATCTCTTTCACCCACTGAAGTAATATTAAAATAATACTGTTTTGAGAAAAGAAAGAAAGAGAAAGTATTTATTGAGACTCGCACAGGGAATCAAAAATTAAACTAAACACCTTCACCTTAAAACATTAATAAAAAAAACAAGGTAAAATTAAAACAAAAGCAGAAAGTCCTGTACGAGGCCAAAAGGCTCCTATCTCAGCATATGCTGCATATGTCTTTGAGCTGGTGGTAGGCCCCCTGAAATATCGGACAGTAATGTTGTTATGCGCCTGGCACTTCGTCAGGTGAGTTCTGAAGGTCATTCTCATAGTTAGAAAACGTTCAAATTCAAGGCTGGCCGTATACGTACGGTTTTCTGATTCGGAAACCTGAATGCTTGCCTTACATACAAAATGTTTCATTTTCCGAACGGAAACAAACCCGATGTTCGGTTCGGAAACAAAAGAAAATAAATCCAACGTCTGCACTAGTCTCACGGAATTCCGAATCAGCAATCGTGATCAGGAAACCGTAAGTATGCGGCCAGCCAGTCGCAATATCACCTCGGCGACGATCAATATCAAAAATTAAATGAGATGATATTTTTGACATTGAGATTAGAATGCGAATGTTCCTAAAAATACGGAAATTGGCCTCAGATCTTTCGCCAACGTCCATTGTGCGTGTTGTGTATGTGTAAGTCTCCCGCAGCTATATGAAGTTATCTAATGTCCGTGACTACCGCAGGACCACCAACGCCAATCGCTTCCATATTTAGTAAATAATTAGTGCTCGAATGACAAAATTGGTACCTTAGTAGTTTTCGAGAAATTCGACTTTGAAGGTGTTCCGGCGGTAGTCACGCTCCCTTCAGCAGGACCACCATGAGCGCCGAAAAAGGGGGCATGCTGCAGCTATTCTAAGTATACACATAATTAGTACCTTTAAATGTGATTCATTGCGTAAAAAAAACAGAACTGAAACATTTGTATTTACCGAGAAATCAACGATGATAACTTTCGCGCGCTCGTTCAGCAGGACCATGACTTTGAATGTTGATTCCAAGTTTGACGAGCTTGTCGCTTTCCTCAAACCTATATAGAAAATTAGTACCCTGCAAGATAAAATTAGTGCCCAAAATTCAAAATTAGTTCTTCCGTAGTTTACGAGATATACCATGCCATTGGGTGGGGTGGCGGTGGTCACGGTGTAAAATTTCGGTGTAAAATTTTCATTTCAAGATTTCCCCATTAAAAACTTGTGATTTCTTCCCAAATTTATACAAAAATTTGTGCTCCTAAAGAAGTTATAGCGACCAAAAATTCAGATACCTAAATGTTGTATTTTAAGAGAAATTAGCTTTCATTACTTTTATATACTAAATCTCCGCGTATAACCCGACCAAATTAAGTTGACAATGGTATTGAGCAGTCGTATCTATTCTGTAAAAATGTCACCGTGAAAACTTAGATGAAGTGAGCTGTCACTCCACTTAGGGATTAGCATTATTGTCACCTCACTACCTAAATTTTCATGGTGAGATTTTTACAGAATAGATAGACTGCTCAATACCATTGACAACTTAATTTGGTCGGGTTATACGCGGTGATTTAGTATGGAAAAGTAATGAAAGCAAATTTTTCTGAAAATACAACACTTAGGAATCTGGATTTTTGGTCGCTATAACTTCTTTAGGAGCACAAATTTTTGTATAAATTTGGGAAGAAATCACAGTTTTTAATAGGGAATCTTGAAATGAAAATTTTACACCGTGACTACGGCCACCCCACCCAATGGCATGGTATATCTCGTAAACTATTGAAGAACCAATTTTGAATTTTGGGCACAAATTTTATCTTGCAGGGTACTAATTTTCTATATAGGTTTGAGGAAAGCGACAAGCTCATAAAAACTTGGAATCGACATTCAAAGTCGTGGTCCTGCTGAACGAGCGCGCGAAAGTTATCATCGTTGATTTCTCGGTAAATACAAATGTTTCAGTTGTTTTTTTTACGCAATGAATAACATTTAAAGGTACTAATTATGTGTATACTTAGAATAGCTGCAGCATGCCCCCTTTTTCCGCGCTTATGGTGGTCCTGCTGAAGGGAGCGTGACTACCGCCGGACCACCTTCAAAGTCGAGTTTCTCGAAAACTACTAAGGTGCCAATTATGTCGTTCGAGCACCAATTAGTACCGATTGGGTACTAATTATTTACTAAATATGGAAGCGATTGGCGTTGGTGGTCCTGCGGTAGTCACGGACATAGTTATCTGTGGTTCAGCTTGCCGGTTAACTCCTCAATGTATGAAGTAAGAGATAGTAGCCCAACGGTTGAAGCACTGACTGGCAAGCGTGAGGTCGTCAGTTCAAACTCCATACCAATTTATTTGTTCAACGCGCTAAAGGATTATAAAAATGATACAAAAATAAGATTTAGCTGAATTTATTTAAATAAAACATATGTATAATTAAAACTTGAATCTCCTATATCTAATAATAATAAAATATTCGAAGAGACATCTATTCTAGTGGCCAAAATTTCACGCACTAATTGCATTTCAGGAGCGCGTGTCTGTCATTGTAATTTAAACCTTATTTCAATGTATGGAAGTCACATGACGCACGCTCCTGGTTTGCAACGACTTTACTTTTTCTCTCTCCTGATACATCGGCTCTTTCTTTACAAACATTATCTTGCATTGTCAATGTTCACAGATTGTTATTTTACGTGCGTGACGATCGTTCTAAGAGCGCTATATGAACAGTAAATATCGTTTTCCTAACAGTACTGTGTATTCTAGGACTCGTGGTCGCCAGCGCTATTGCAGAGCATGAGCTCCTGTGTTTGATTCCCTGGTCGAGTTATTAACGTGTTATTGGGTTTTCCATCTGGAATTTCTCGGGAGCAGCTTGTGCCGGTTGATGGCAACAGGCTCGCCCCCTATTACATGGCATTTGAACAATGTTCTAGGTGGCAGACTTGTTAAGTCCAGAGATCTAATCATGAAATTCAACGATGTATCTCCAGAATGACCCATTGACGGATTACAAAATCCTTTTGTAATGTATGCCTGTCTCGTATCAAGAACACAGCAACCGTTGTTCAGTTGGCAGATATCTCAAGTCCTAAGATTCCTCTGACTAAAACAGGTAAAAATCCACTGCTGAGCTTTGGATCATACAATAATAGTTTTTTTTTATTATTGTGAAATGCTGCTCGTGACCTCGATCTCGCTTGGTGGAAAGCGTTGGATGAAGTCTACGGTGAAATGACCAAGCCGAGAAGATGCCTGTGCCTGTGTGCAGGTGCCCGTCCATCTGTCACAGGGCTGTATGTATCTTTTGAACCATGGTAGGTAGACACTTCAATTTACAGTGTGTGTAACCAAAACATAATATAGTGTTAAATGTTGTACGGTGGTACGGATCCCTTCGTGCGCGAGTCCGACTTGCACTTGTCCGCTTTTACGTTAGGACCACGATAAAAACTGTTCGCATAACGCCCATCTTATATTTAGTTGCATGACAGTGTAAATGTTAAAGTAATATATTAAACTACATAATATTTGACGAATCTACCACACGTTCAAGTTACATTGATATTTTATGTAGAAACTGTAGCTGTTGGTCGCGCATGTGATGGAGAGGAATGATCCATTTTGTTTTACCGGTCAACCCGCGCTGTGCCTGCGTGCTAGAACACAGTCATCTCCCTCTCACAAAGAGGAGGCCTGTGTCCCAGCAGTGGGAACATTGTAGGCTCATTATGCTTATGATACATGTCAATCAAACCTTATATAAGTCACCTTAAGTACAATGTAGCCTAGTTAGGGTGACCATTCCTATCTTATCACGAAACTTGCAGGTGTCTGGGTGTATTAAAGTCCTCTGCCCAACCCTTCAGGGAGTACTGGCGTGATGTTACGTTGCTATAGTTTGACCGAAACCGCCGCACCGCGCCTTACCCCTTGGTCACATCACTGCTCGTGCAACCTGCGTCAGCGACCGCGGCGAGAATGTTAGAAGTTATTTAGAGCGTGCTATGAGTTGCCGCGCTGCGACTTGCTGAGAGAGCGGCGCGGGAGCATGAGCGCCGCCCTATGTCGTGGCCCTGGCCTTAGGGTTGTGCGCGGCGGGACAGTGCAGACAGCTCATTCGTAAACGCTCACGGCGTCCCGCCGCTCATTCCTCAACGCTCCCCCCACCTCTCGCCGCATTCCTAAGCCGCGGTTCAGCGGTGTCGGTCAAACTATAATATAAGCTCTCTTTACATTATGCGCGACCAACAATTAGTCTTCTTATTTATATTAGACACATTATTAAACGGTACTAAGTGTATAGTCATGGCAATATAAACTCTATTGCTCTGTACTAGAACCGCCATTGAGTTTACATGTTACATCTCTGCCTGTACCTTTATAGGAATGGCATGGCGGTTATAACACTATGATTTTTATATTCTAGTTTGATTAGCCATTTTATTTACGAACAGTCGAAAACTGTACGGTTAAGGTTTAGAGAATACCATGTTCGTGACACCAATTTCTATCAATACTTTAGAAGAAAATCGCTTTTGAATCTTGCGTAAATGTAAGATATTTTATGCTTGTGACTGTACAAATATCGCTATTTGAATGCGGACAGATGAACAAGATGGTTGCTGAAACTACTACTACTACAAAAGTGTATTAATATACATACAATTACATCAACACACACTACTATGTTAATAACTATTAATAATTATGTTCTCAAGTGTTAATTAAATAAATATAATATTGTACTTCAATAGACATGTTAATATAATGTGTGCGTTACCCAGGCCAGATGTTGTCGAAAATGGTCATTTGAATCTAATAGATAATTAGTTTTGCGGCTTCTGTAATTGTTGCGCACATTTTTAAATTTGTTGCGCTTATAGTTTTTTAATTATTTCACAAAAACATTTCCTGCTGGGGTAACGTTATCCCAGCCAGACCTTTTTCTTTCTAATGGGAATATTTAAATAAATACTAGCTATAAAATTAGTTGTCTAGATGAAGTAAATGTTGTGCATTATTTTGTATTTGTTCTTTCATCGGTTGCGAAGTTATTCGAGATTTTGCTGGGGTAACGTTTTTGGTTTTGCTAGATCTTTGAAACGGTTAAGCGGATTCTTATCATATTTTGTACATGACTTCTTAGGATTTACTTTACATTTGTTCTGCAATAAGAAAAACAAAATAATGCATACTTTAAAGGTTATTTCATTAAATAGAAAAACACTTCAATTGGTTCCAGCACTCTCAATAAGAGGTCTAAAGACTTACTTTAAACGTTATTTTAAAGCTTGTAAATGCCTTCAAATGTATGTGAAGTTTCATTAGTATCCTGTAAGTATTTAACAAGTTATGATGATATTCAGTTCTTCACGAGCACGGTCTTGATGCGCGCGGTGTTATTTGGCCACTGGATTGGATATATGAACTGAATGTTATATCAATTATTGTTGTTTAGTTCAGTTGTATATCAGTAAAATTTCAGCGTAGTACATTGGATAATTAATGAGATAATACGATTAAAGTCATTAGGAAGTGAATGACCGAGGTAACCCGACCAAGTTTAGGTGGTTACGAAAAAGCGAAATCGCAGAACATTATGCTATCTTTAGAAATGTTTAGTATAATACACCTTACAATTTCGGTACAGACGCGTACACTGTTAAATACATAATAATATAATAATATCTGTACTATGAAAACATTATTATTATCTTCCAGTTGCACATACTTATCAAAAATCACCGATATAACATGTCGTTCGGTGGGACGCGAAAGGGGTGGGGTGAAGGGGTAATTCATTGTTTGCATAACGCACTAAACATGCTCCATAATCACATAATTCATCTTGTAGAGTGCGCGTGCGCTTCGGCAGTTCCGTTTCCTGTTTTTGCAAATATTTATCGAGTGCGTGAGAGCTAAATGAGACAACAAAACAGTAGGACTAACTGTGAGCATTTTACTACATTGTGATATCATTTAATATTACCTTTGATCTGTGATTTTAATTGATATAAGTAGGTATTAGTAGACATACGTAAGTTTAGAGTTAACTGAAAAAAGTCATTATATATAATTTATTGTCTGTGATCATTACACATTCCAATATGTGTATATTTAAATAAAAACTGTAACTGTGTACCTACTGTGTATACTGAAATCTATAATTTAAATAAAAAGTATTAGAAAATTTCAAAATAGCAAAATTACTATCTGTAATTTTAATCTGTGATTGTTTTTAAGTATAAGTTTATTAATACTTTAAAAGTTCAGTTGAAATGATTATTTTACCTGTTAATAAAAATTCTTTAATAAACATGTAGTTTTTTTTAAACTTGTGTACATGTCTGTACTAAATTTGTAACACTATCCTACATATTTTAGAAGGTGCCATAATGTTCTGCGATTTCGCTTTTTCGTAACCACCTAAACTTGGTCGGGTTACCTCGGTCATTCACTTCCTAATGACTTTAATCGTATTATCTCATTAATTATCCAATGTACTACGCTGAAATTTTACTGATATACAACTGAACTAAACAACTAATAATTGATATAACATTCAGTTCATATATCCAATCCAGTGGCCAAATAACACCGCGCGCATCAAGACCGTGCTCGTGAAGAACTGAATATCATCATAACTTGTTAAATACTTACAGGATACTAATGAAACTTCACATACATTTGAAAACATTTACAAGCTTTAAAATAACGTTTAAAGTAAGTCTTTAGACCTCTTATTGAGAGTGCTGGAACCAATTGAAGTGTTTTTCTATTTAATGAAATAACCTTTAAACTATGCATTATTTTGTTTTTTTTATTGCAGAACAAATGTAAAGTAAATCCTAAGAAGTCATGTACAAAATATGATAAGAATCCGCTTAACCGTTTCAAAGATCTAGCAAAACCAAAAACGTTACCCCAGCAAAATCTCGAATAACTTCGCAACCGATGAAAGAACAAATACAAAATAAGGTACAACATTTACTTCATCTAGACAACTAATTTTATAGCTAGTATTTATTTAAATATTCCCATTAGAAAGAAAAAGGTCTGGCTGGGATAACGTTACCCCAGCAGGAAATGTTTTTGTGAAATAATTAAAAAACTATAAGCGCAACAAATTTAAAAATGTGCGCAACAATTACAGAAGCCGCAAAACTAATTATCTATTAGATTCAAATGACCATTTTCGACAACATCTGGCCTGGGTAACGCACACTAATATAATATAAGGTTGAAACAACATTGTATTTCTTGAGAAATTACATCATTTTACATTAGTGCAGATGATTACAGATGGTTCACTCCGCAAAATCATTTAAATAAAAAGCGACTCTTGCTGCGACACAATAAAGTGCAATTCAGGTCACACAGCGCTAATTAATAAGTTGCCTCCTTTCTATCGCGTAACTCTTATATCTTCTGACTACGTTACGCTCACTGAATTGGCCCGACAAGACGGGCCCGCCGCGTACTTGTAGCTTCACAACTAAAATGCGGAGTGAACCATCTGTATTCATCTGTGGTACAGTATTTATATTTTCTTCCTTAATGTCCCTCGGGTATCATCGGATTTCCGAAAACAAACGAATGCTAATTTCCATGTCCATCAATTATTCGATTTATCTTTTATAATAATTTGAATTCAGAACTAAGTACTTTATTGTTGTTTTGTTTTGATTTCCGTGTGAACTATATAGAGCTGTAAAACTATTATCCTATATGTCGTGTCTGCGACTTTAGCAACTTTCCTAACATTTTTTAAATAAATTTCATTAAGTTTAAAATAGTTTATCTACACCCATGCTATAAATCCTCTATAAAAGTTTCTGAAACAGTTAGCTTATTGCCAACATTAAAACAACCAGTGTCATAGTAACCATAATATCATTCAAATGAGTGTTATAATGTTGTACTAAACATTATGCAACTCATTGCAATACGTGCAGTTGTACTGAATTTCGAGGGAATTTATTTATTCTTGATCTTGAATTACAAACACCCAATGGTTTCGGAACCTTTTATAGAGGATTCATATCATTGGTGTAGATAAAGTCTTGTATGCAACTGTTTATAATTAGGTATTAAAACACTCATGTGGTAGTGTTTTAATACCACTTATTATACAACAGTTGCATAAATAACGAATTAACAACTCTGTATACTTCCAAGTCGATTGAGAGCGTCCAGTCTGCACCAAGTGCAAATGGCAACTGATAGAAACCCGACGACTGATGAAACACGAAGTTTGTCGACGGACATTGAGAAAATCAGGCGCTATCAGGCGTTATGTCCCAGGTTCTATGCGCGAGTGAAGCAGCGTTTAGAGGACGCATTGTATCTCTGTAATTGCAATAGGGTAGACCCCTATTAGGCAGATCCTAACATCGGCAAAATTGATTAGTAAAATAAAAAATATACGTAACTAAATTTTTTGATTTTTCTTTCTGTAAATAAAAAACTATGTATGTAAGTTACATACATAGTAATATAATCATAGTTTTTTTTTATATACAATATAAGCCATCATACTCCAAAGTAAATAATGTACATTTAAAGTGACTCCTAGACTATGTACAATAATAGTCCAAGAGTCAGTTTTGTTTTAAGATTTTAATAAAATTACCAACTTATTTACATTACATTTTAAGTAAATTATTTTGATCGTTAGTACAGTTTTAAAATACTGTTGTTACATATTTCTATCTAGCCTTTTTCCAACAACGAGGGGCAGCTTCTATTCTGCCCAGATGCATCTGAATATCAGTATTTTACATGGAGCGACTGTCATCTGACCTCCACAACCCAATTACTGGGGAATACCGATCCGACTTTTGGGCTTCGTACTGGTAATCATTATGACAACCGACCGTGATGGCCACCCATCCACAAATTGACCGCGTCAAGCACAGCTTAACCTCGCAGACATAGTTGTGAAATGGCTAAACAGATTAAATATGTTCTTGATTTTAGATAATAATATTAAAATCGACTATAACTACGTTTTAAGAACTAGTGTAAGTATTATTAGTATAATATAATTTTATATTGATTACATAGAAGTGTAGTAAAGTTATATCTAGATGAAATTATGTCTAACTATGAATATGAGTGACTGCCCGCCATCTGTGACGTCATTACAAATGAGTCGCATTCGAAACATTACAATATGCCAATACTAATCAAAGTTAGTCTGCTCGTTCTTATTCGAATCGCAAACGTAGTACAGAAATCTTGACGTTTTGTCAAGTCCTATCGAACATTATTTTTTACGATCTCTTACGGTTTCGTCAGCGCACGCCATGTAAGCGCTCAAAAAAAGCGTCTTTTAGGGTTCCGTACCCAAAGGGTAAAACGGGACCGTATTACTAAGACTCCGCTGTCCCTCCGTCTGTTTGTCCGTCTGTCACCAGCCTGTATCTCATGAACCGTGATAGTTAGACAGTTGAAATTTTCACAGATGATGTATTTCTATTGCTGAAAAACAGAATAAAATAAATATTTAAGGGGGCTCAGATACAACAAACGCGATTTTTTTTTTGGCGTTTTTTATAGGTTATGGTACGGAACCCTTCATGCGCGAGTCCGACTCGCACTTACTCTGACGAAACGTTTTTTTTTTTAAACCAATCTCTTTCCGTTAATTTTACAACTAACTTCTTTCCTGTTTAATTTTTCATCACTCTTTTTCATAAATAACTCTATCCATTATTAGACATTTAATCAGTATTTTTAACAACTAAATTACAGTTAAACATCCCTACATATTACAATTGTGAGTTCAAATATACAGACTACATTTAGACCTTGAACTAACTGCGCGATGACGCGGCGCTAACGCAGCGTATACGCTGAGCCATACGATTATAATTTAGTTCTTTATTCCAACATGTAGTAGGCTGATGGAGCCGTCAGTCCTGCGCCTGATCTCTCCCCAGTCATGTCGGATGGCCACAACCGGGAGGATCCCTCTTGCCAGATGAGGGACGAGGGAGTGCAGTTGTTACTTGAGCGCTTTGGCTAGTTTCCGTTGAGACTGGCCGCTATGACCGAGACAGTCTGTATATTAAACTCACTGATTCTTACACCCTATCTGGAGCAAATCCTCACACACTGATCTTGCTAATCATTGTGACAGCAAAAGATTTTGTTCATTAATCTGATCGGCATGTTTTCATTATATTTGACCATAAATCTCACGCAAATGCCGTCCATTTTCTTTCCATTAATTACCACAATTTATTAAAAATCGTCCGTTCACACGCGAATCTTTCACAGCATATAGTTATTTTGATCATATAGCCTTCTGTCGCACCAATAATCTGTATTTAATCCTTTCAAGACATTTATTTTAATAGATTATGATACTACTTAACTATTACATTTATTCACATTTTTTTTTAATACATTTTCCACGGAAACAATTTGATTATTGCAAAACAGTTTTTTTTAATTGTTATAGAATATACATAGCATCCATGATTGCAGACAGTAGCCAGTCAACAAAGTCAGTCAGTAGCGTTGCTGACTGTCCAGACCCACGTACGTTTCGTACGTACGTGGGTCTGGCGCACTCTGGACACTAATGTGGCTATTCGCCATTTTGCGAAGTAACTTGCCTAAAGATGAGTCGCGTTCTAAATATTAGAATATAGCCAACTTATCAAAGTCGTTACGCGCACATTAACACTAAGTTTCACACTGAAGTGTCCATGTTTGACAGTCGAGGACTCTAAAGCATTTGATTAGCCATTGGAAGTTGTCGTTTGATCAGTCTGTTTGTTTTGTTGCCACTATAAAAGTCGCGTTTGGCCAACGTCTATAGTGTTCTTTATCAACTATTTGCGCACTATGTAGTGATATTTAGTTGGAAGTTCTCACTTTGCAAACATTGTTTTTGCGCGAACATGTAAAATAATTTCACAGGACGCACAGTGTCATAAAACCACTGTTAGACTCAACACTGTTCAAAAGAATTGAATGTTATCACCATACTAATCACTTCAGGTATACAAATATAAATTTATGTTGTGTTTTTGCACTGTATAGTGTCTTTGTTCGACGTTCCGACATAGTCCTTACCACACGCACTGCAATTTGGTATGAACACGTATGTTACCAGCACAGCGTCCCATGTGTGTCCCTGCATGTCACATCACAAATCTTCTAGCACTATAACGGCACAGTAGTGCCCTAATGACAAAGTTAGTATCACTCCACACTGCATGTATCCTACTCAACAGCGTCCAATGTGTCGGTGCCTCCCCTACGCGCCCAGGTCGGAGAGGGCCCCCGCCGCCAGGTCCACAGACAGGACGGCGGCGGGGGCGGCGCGCCCTCAGCTGCGGCGGTGGCGCCCGCCGCGACGGCGACGCTCGCGACGGACCTATGGAAGTAGGTAACATTTTGAACTCTGTTAGGAAGCTCGCCTTCTGCTCGTTTTTTATTCTTGCATTGGGTGAATAGGTGATGTGACCTCTATGTCTAAATAGAACGGACCACAGACATGCATAAACTTACCCTTTTTTCCATAAAGTATAGCTAGAAACTACAAAATGTCACTTGCTTCACATCCCTTGACTATTTTGAATCCAAAAATATTCATGCATCTGGTCAAGACTTATTTGCACAAAAATGAGTGATTCGTTCAGCATAGTAGGAATAATGCTAGGTAAAAAAAATAGAAATTCTATTTAGTCCATAGTAGTGAATTAAATATCCATAGTGTAACTATATTTTTTACCCGACCGATTTTGACTCGGTATGTATGTTCATCTGTTACCTCATAACTTCTAAACTACCCATCATAATTTGATAAATGAGGTATTATTGGAAGCGTTTTGATCGTCAGCTGGTTATAGGCTGTCTGACGTCACATTAAATGCAATACAGCGCCCTGTAGAAGACATAAAATCTTGAACTGGTTTTTTGTTTTTAAATTGGCCATCTTGGGTATCAAATGAAATGGCTTGACGAGCACATTACAAATATGTATAGATTATATTATATTGTCTAAGTAAATAAATATGTTTAAATTGTTAAAAACAAGCAAAAGTGAGACTGTGCTACGTACGGCGCGGCTGTAAAATTAATATCTATTATACAAAAAACCCCAATAAAAAAAAATTAAGCTCTGCAAATACTTTATCACGAAATTATAACCCCAAAATAATTTAAATAAAAATTCAAGTTAAAAAACTAAAACCCTACTCCAGAAAAATCACGCTCTAAAAAGTATGAAACAAGAAAATATTTCAGACAGAAATCAAAACATGGGTACAACAATGGTCAAGGTAAAGCCGTGGTTGCATGCCTGTACACCTGCAAAATTATAATGGCATGCGACCGTGATTTTTCAGTAGTCGGTGTAGCTTTGTGTGAGGTCTCAACCATAATTAGTCGAGTGATACTAAAATATCACAATTAGTAAGTAACCACATCACTAAAAACGTGGCACAACACTAATTTTCTAAGGACGCTCTGCATTTCGACTTTCGCTAGCTTACACATAAAGGTAGGTATTCCTTGACCATCAGGATTACTTGTGCCCCGACCTAGGGGCTCTCTGTACGGGCTCAATGCTGCACGCCCACGAAGGCCTGCCTACTTGCGGCCTACCGCCGAGAGCACGCGCTGGGGCACTGAATACCAGCAGCCTACGAGGGCCGTCCGACTACTACGGAGCCTGTGCTGAGCAGGCGCCCACGTCTACCGCGCGCTACCAAAGACGGTACCCTTCCTTCCTGAGTGTGCGAGTGCTCAGAACTCATATTAGTGACCTTACCTACGACCTAGCCGTGTTCTTCTATCTAAATTATACCTATAAATCTATCCAGCTGTTTCTACTCACCCAATCCGTTAATGGCCTGCGCAGCCTACCCTGCGCAGCCCTAGCCGTTATAGTTTTTAAACTTATTGGCAATAGTAGACACTACTGCCATTTTTCAATAGCGGTAGATTTGCGAACCTCCGAAGGGAAACCGGTAGGAATCGTGTTCTATGTATCGTGCTATCGCCACTGTCCTCTCCTCACTAATGTTCCGACTTACCGTGCCAACCTCGCCTTCTGCCCATCGCTCGTACGCACGCTCGTGCTTCAACCATTCTTGATACTTGTACCACCATTCCTCCCATTTCACATAGTCGCCCAGAGTTAACCCTGTTAACAAAACGTATCTTGTAAAAAAGGAATTTTCTTTTAATTAATATAACTTACTATTACTGACAAATGCGTGCACTGACTGGACAGGTCCACTCAAATCTGTATGTTTCTTTCCTCAGAAGACCATTTCAGACACAAATCTACATGGTCCTCAAATGAAATGCTCTGACCAAGATTAATTCCGGGTTTTTATATACACACTGACATTAATGAATTTTATATAAACAATGACATGAATATTTACTTTTAAAGTATTTTATTATTTTAATTATTGTGAATGTGAAGACTATGTGGGTCATTCCTTTTTGTTTTGTTTTTAATTTTTTCTCAGTTAGTTCTAATCCTGGTCTGACAGTTTGAGTAATTTAAGTGGCCTACCCAAATGTCCTTTTTTTGGTATTGTTCGTTGAATCGTTGAGCTCCTTAAATTCTGAGTTGAGCTGCACGATAACTGACAAATGCGTGCACTGACTGGACAGGCCCTCTCAATCTGTGTGGTGCTTTCCTCAAAAAACCACTTCAGACACCAATCCACATGACCTTCACATGATCTGACCAAGATTATGTCTGGACTTTAAAAGAGACTGAGACCTCTGAGTTTGTTTCGGCCTTTCTTCTCAGAGTAGTCAGATAGGAAACGCCGACCTCATCTAGTTTTAAAATATGATTGACGTGTAAAAGTGTTTGTACAAATCTACTTACAGAAATAAAATCATTTATCATTTGGTTTTAAGACTAGAAACCCGAGACCCGAGGGGGGGAGCAGTGATAGCCTAGTGGTGTGACCGTCGGACTGCCAAATCATAGGTCTCGAGCTCGAACCCAAGGCACGCACCTCTGACTTTTCGGATTCATGTGCGTATTGTATAATTATCACTTGCTTCAAAAACGGTGAAAGAAAACATCGTGAGGAAACCCGAGAGATATTTCTCGACGGTATGTGAAGCCAAGTCAGAGGCCCATGGGCGGCTTTAAAACTCTGACACCAGGTTAGTCACTGCCATTAACCGGACACAAATCCAGACTCAGGGTTGCTATAGTCCGCGCGACTGCTAGTCACCGCCCGAGGTATGTGAGCGGTGAGACGGGGGAGGTAGACAAAGGTCAAGCTAACTCAGTCTGCCAATTTTGTCAATGGCGCCCTCCTCCGTCTCACTTACCTCAGGCGGTGACTAGCAGTCGCGCGCAGACTATACTGAATTCCCTGATAGGAAAAACCCAATAATAATATTGACCGATCTGATAATAGTACCCAGCCACGATCCCATAAGCTCAAAAAGTTGCGCTTTATCGCGGCGAGATTTTATGGCGCACTGGATTTTCAACTCTCGTTGTTAAGCCGAAAGTAGATAATTTAACAGAGTGCATCCCAGCTCGTGGAAAAATCACACTGATGGATTTTCAACTCTCGGCACTAAGCAGAGCGTTGAAAATCCAGTGTTAGCGAAAAAATCCTGCCGCGATATACGTGAGCTTTGTTTGATAAAATATTATTTTTATCGGTCCGGCGCCGGTGCGGGAAGTCTAAGTATAGGAAGCCGAAGACATGTAACATTTATTTATACTTTATTGTACACCACAAAAATACATAACAAAAAATAAAATGGGCGGCCTTATCGCTTTCCGCGATCTCTTCCAGGCAACATTGGAATGGACAGTGACATCTACCAACCCACACTGGGCCCGCGTGGTGGATTACGGCCCACTCCCTCTCACAGAGAGGAGGCCGCAGTCCCAGCAGTGGGAATATTATAGGCTGATTATGAAGGTATCGGAAGAAATCGTGTGTCTTACCTCTGAGGTAGCCCCGTTTCTTGTAGTAATCATATCTGACACGCACGTCGTCCCAAGATGGTAAGCCAGCCGGTGCGGCGAGCAGTAGTTCTTCGGGATAGCTGCCTGCTGCTGCGCCTTCTAGCGCCCTGTAAACCAGATGATTTGTTAAATGATTAATGATAATAGCTTATGAGCGTAAGATGGCAACATCGCAAATAGATGTCAAATATGGAAATAGGCACGCTGGACATTTTTGTGATGGGACTAAACCATTGATTTCGCGACACTGTTACGACACCTCATTTTTGTAAACGCGATTGTGCTCTTTATTTATATTTCGTTACGGATCAATGTTCTATGCAAGCCACTGTTTTTAATGTTTTCTCCACTAGGTAAAATTTATTTAATCACCACTGCTTTCAAAACGGCCATAGAAAACGATGTGAGAAAAATGACAGCCTAGAACCGCGTACTGGATCCGTGTGATGGATGACGGTCCACTCCCTCTCTGCGAGAGGAGGTCTGTGTTCCAGCAGTGGGAACATGTTCTCGTACAGTACTCACGGGTAGGGCGAGGGCGCCTGCGGCGCGGGCGCGGCGTCGTCGCGCTCGATGCGCACGTGCAGCGTGCTCTCGCGCCGCGTGATGCGCATGTTCTCGTACAGTACTCACGGGTAGGGCGAGGGCGCCTGGGGCGCGGGCGCGGCGTCGTCGCGCTCGATGCGCACGTGCAGCGTGCTCTCGCGCCGCGTGATGCGCATGTTCTCGTACAGTACTCACGGGTAGGGCGAGGGCGCCTGGGGCGCGGGCGCGGCGTCGTCGCGCTCGATGCGCACGTGCAGCGTGCTCTCGCGCCGCGTGATGCGCATGTTCTCGTACAGTACTCACGGGTAGGGCGAGGGCGCCTGGGGCGCGGGCGCGGCGTCGTCGCGCTCGATGCGCACGTGCAGCGTGCTCTCGCGCCGCGTGATGCGCATGTTCTCGTACAGTACTCACGGGTAGGGCGAGGGCGCCTGGGGCGCGGGCGCGGCGTCGTCGCGCTCGATGCGCACGTGCAGCGTGCTCTCGCGCCGCGTGATGCGCATGTTCTCGTACAGTACTCACGGGTAGGGCGAGGGCGCCTGGGGCGCGGGCGCGGCGTCGTCGCGCTCGATGCGCACGTGCAGCGTGCTCTCGCGCCGCGTGATGCGCATGTTCTCGTACAGTACTCACGGGTAGGGCGAGGGCGCCTGCGGCGCGGGCGCGGCGTCGTCGCGCTCGATGCGCACGTGCAGCGTGCTCTCGCGCCGCGTGATGCGCATGTTCTCGTACAGTACTCACGGGTAGGGCGAGGGCGCCTGGGGCGCGGGCGCGGCGTCGTCGCGCTCGATGCGCACGTGCAGCGTGCTCTCGCGCCGCGTGATGCGCATGTTCTCGTACAGTACTCACGGGTAGGGCGAGGGCGCCTGGGGCGCGGGCGCGGCGTCGTCGCGCTCGATGCGCACGTGCAGCGTGCTCTCGCGCCGCGTGATGCGCATGTTCTCGAGGCGGGCCGAGCGGTCAGCTGACCATTGCGCCATCTTGCCGAAGCGCTCGGAGAGGGTAAGCCTGTGGAAGATATAAAGATTTTAGTGAAATATTTAACACTTTGTGTAGTGTGTAAAAAAAATAGGCTACCGGTATGTAAATTGCATATTAGAAATCAAACGTCTTTCATCTTGATGAATACGTAATAATGTGAAGATTGAAATGAAACGATTTTTTTTTCTTTATTTAGGTTTGTACAAACATTTTTACACGTAAATAATATTAATTAAAAAAAAAACTAGATGAGGTCAGCGTTTCTTATCTGACTACTCTGAGAAGAAAGTAATTGTATAAAGACGAGTTTTGTATTGTCTATTGTCGAACAGTCAAAATTAAAGCTATACAATGTCGCCCATCGGCATGGCGCCCACATTTTTCTAAATTCTCATGAAAAATTATCGAAAAATAACTTTAAAAGGGCGGGTCTACCTCGACCTTTTTTTTTTTAATCTCCCAATGATTTTATGCACTTACACTTGTTTTAATTTAGAAAAAAAAATTCACCTCCGTTTTTTTTGCACAGTTGACAAATTTTACTAAAAGTGTTAATTAATCCTATAAAATAACTCATAAGCTTTTAGAAATAATAAAAAGAATCCAAATCGAGCTAATAACATCGGAGATAAGGCAAACGATACTCAAAACAAAAAATTGAATTTCATGAAAATATTCCTTTTAAATTTATTTTTCGATAATTTTTCATGAATATTCAGAAAAATTCGGGCAGTCACATGCCGATGGGCGATATTGTATTGTTGCAATACCCGTATTAGGTTACCTTTGCCTCCATGCCATAAAATGTTTTCTGTTTTTGTCTTTTAACTATGTAGAATTACAAAACCGTCTAGAGATATCATTATTTATCATACTGCAACAGTTAAATTACAGCATATTGAGAATATACACGTGCCGCGATGATTACAAGATGATTGTCGTTTACGTGCAAGATAACAGTTTCATTTCAAGCGATAGTGCTTGAAATTATTCAGTCAATATTAAACTACAGTACAAATATGTTCTTAATGTCCCTCGGCAAACCTCGTGTTTCGTCAGTCGTCGGATTTCTATCAGTTGCCCTTTGCACTTTGTGCAGACCGGAAGCTCTCAATCGATTTGGAAGTATATAGAGTTGTTAATACTCTTTTAATGTAATTTACTTTAAAAAAGCTAAAATCACAGGCACGACAGATAAGAATATAGTTTTACAGCTCCTATATAGTTCACACGGAAATCAAAACAAAACAACAATAAAGTATTTAGTTCTGAATTCAAATTATTATACACGATAAATCGAATAATTGTTGGATATAGAAATTAGCATTCGTTTGTTTTCGGAAATCCGATGATACCCGAGGGACATTACTTATAAAGGTAAGATTCACACGTTTACCTCTGCGGCTGCGGATCCGAACTGGCATCAGACTCGGAGTCCGAATCGCTGTCGTTGAGCGCGGCCGCGATCGCCGCGGGCGACACGGCGCGCGGGTCCCGGGGGTCCCGGCGCGCGGGGCGCGGGGCGGCGGGGCCCGGCGGCGGCGCGGGGCCCGCAGGCCGGCGCTCGCCCTCGCGCTTGATGTGCGCGGCGGGCACGGGCGGCCGGACGGCCATCTGCGAGCGTTGCCATTCTAGCACCTGGTGGAGTACATTGACAAATAAGGGGCAATTTTATCCTTTTGCTCAGGGTGTGCACATAACTGAAAAACAACGAGCATGGCGAAGTGGACACAATTTGGCTTGACATACAGTGTGTCTTTATAATTGTGCACATATCGAAATGTGGGAATCTATGCTTAATTTTAACATTTTTTTATACTTTATTTAGGACAATTTTTTAAGTTTTCTATACAGGGTAAGTTTTAATCCAGCGCACAAACTTTAACACGTGACTTTACTCATCATTATGACCAACTTTTACTATGGGACCAAACCTGAAATCGCGAAAAAAAAATCAGCTGTTCCCTAGATTTTGACGAGTTATGCGAACATAAATGTAGGGAGCAGCTGATTTTTTTCGCGATTTCAGGTTTGGTCCCCATAGTAAAAGTTGTTTATAATGATGAGTAAACTCACGTGTTAAAGTTTGCGCACTGGATTAAAACTTACACTGTATTGAAAAAAAAAAAAAAAAACGGTATAACTTTTAAACTAAACGATCTATCGCGATGAAACAAACTCCATAATGATTGGAAGTAATTAGGCGTCCACATAAAAAGAATATTGTGGAAAAAAACCACCCTCAATTGAAAATAAACATTGTTTTTTTTTCATGAATTTTTACAATAATCGTTGTTTCGCAATAGCGCCAAACAGATTTTCAATATGTGCACATTATAAAAACTCACACTGTATTTATGGTTGTGGCGGTCAAAGACTTTTTGACGTTTACAACTTTAAGCGAACTCTTTCACAAGTTCTAATAGCACTTAAATCTGTCACAAAACTGTTTTACAAGTAAAATTATCACAATACAACACCCTTTCATCCCCAAAAATGATAAGAGTTCATAATCTGCTACTGCAGCTTGGATGCAGCTGAATACCAGTATTTTACATGAAGCGACTGTCTATCTGACCTCCACAACCCAGTTACTGGGTAACACGATACCCCTTGGTAAAACTGTCAGCCTTCGGACTTGTGTGACAACCCAGTTACTGGGTAACACGATAACCCTTGGTAAAACTGTCAGTATCCGTAACGACTGTCAAAGATCTACATACAAATGATAGCCAGGATCAATGTCTTAACGTGCTTTCCGAGGCACGGAAGGGTTTGGATGGTCACCCATCCACGGATCGATCTCGGCAAGCGTTGCTTAACCTTGAAGATTGACCTATGTGGCTGTTATTATTTAGCTACGAGTGCCTCCGAGCTCAAAGGGCTAGAAGTGTCTAACCATAATAGGGATAATGCTTAGTTGAAAAAAAAAAAAAAAAAACTATTTAGTCCGTCTTTCAGATAATAAAAAAATATTAGATACGTATTTTTTGCTTTATCATATTAATCATAAATAACTTAGAAAACACGCATTAAAGTTGGGGAGTGGGGGCTCGCTACGTCACAACGCAGTATTAAATCTAGCAAGGCGTGACGTCATGCCACATTTTAACTCAATGTATCGCCGTAATCTTTTGATAACGTCAAAAATTAAAAAATACGTGTTCAATATTTTTTATTAACCTACAAGACGGACAAAAAAAAAATGGACAGGCCTATTTAATTAACCCCAGTAAAAATAATAAAAGTAACATTTCTGGCACATACATTAGGCGCACATACCTTCTCTTCCCTGGTCCGCTTGCTGGCTTCCCGCGCCTTCAGCAGCTCGCGTGTGGGCTGCACGGCGCGGGCGGGCGGGCGAGCCGGCCGCGCGGGCGACGCGCCGGGGCTGCGGAGGGCACGGATACATTCGTTAAAAATTGCCAGCCAGTGGCCAGAATATAATAAAAGTATGTAAAATCGACATGTATGTATGGAGCGCAGCATTCTAGATGTAAAACGGACTGACACCACCACGCTACGTTCCAAAACGGGGATCTTAGACGTAGGCAAAAAGGCTGCCAAGCTAATACGGGATTGGGCGAGTCATGTCAGCCGCATGCATCGTGACCGTAGGCAACAAGATGGTCGGCCCAGGAAGAGGTGGCGAGACGACCTACACGCGTACCGCAAGGGTTGGATGGAGGTGGCCTTGGAAGGATTTGGGGGAGGCCTTTGCTCAGCAGCGGAACAGCATAGGCTAACAAAATAAAAACAATTTTTGATGCAATTTTGGCGTTGATTGACAGACTCTTATTTTAACTGACATATTGAAGTAATTTTGTGTTGATAGATTTTGTTATTTACTGTAATTCTGTACTAAGTGTAATTCTATTACTTAACACTTAGTACGTAAGTTAAGTTGTGTAATTTTAGATCTACTTTATTGATTGTAGGTACGCCGCGGAAAAACATCGTGATCTATATTTTTATTTACAACACCTGTTTTTACACCTATGCTTTAAATATTTTGACTTTGACTTTGATATAATAAACTTTACACAAAAAAATTGTCTGTCTGTAAAGTCGGTTTACGGACGATAATGTCACAAGCCGAACGTTTAGGCCGATCGTGCCTCTCTATCGCTTCTTCCGCGCTCTCGCTTGCACGCTCGGCTCAGGCGGAACGTGACACTTTTTCGTGCGTGCAGCCGGCGTTCATCGATTTATAAGACGTTATGATGTCAAAAAAAAAAAAAATATAATCTCCAGGAATATTAGTCAAATAATTACTTACGTCGGTTTGACTCCCTTGGGCGGCTGCGGCGGCGCGGTCTTCTTGTTCTTGGCTGAGCAAACTGAACAGTCAGAACAGGTGCTCCCTGATGACCCAGAGCCTGATGACTGGAGGAGACATGTTTGGTCAGTATCGTGAAAGAAGGAGCAGCAGTCATTTTATTCAAGGTATATCGTCTTCACATAAAATTATACAGGATGACGATCTAAGATAGATTAATCGAAGAATCGATTTTTCAGGCCCAAAACATCGATTTTTTTTTAATCGATGTGCAGTACTGAATCGATTCAGTGAATATTTCACTCTTGAAAATCGCCATTCGATTTTTTTTTTGTTTTAATATTACTTACAATTAGTTAAATGTACCCGTAATATTTCGGTGTTGCCGGCTAAAGAGTTAATTACTCAAAAACCCGCGAGATTTCATGTAATAAACACATTTTGAAAATAAATGTCATAAACCTGATCCGACTTTGATATGGTAATAAAAATAATTGTTATTATCGAATTCCTTGAAGCAAAAAAAAAAAACAGATTTTACTGATAAGTGATAATAGATCATTTGTTATGGTATCTTTCTTGTTTTTCATAAAATGGATTTATATTTACATTATAAATGCAAACTTGTAAAAAAAAAAAAACGATTTTTTAGAAATCGATCTTTTCGACCTTGATTTTTTTTTAATCGATACGTAAACTTACGATTCGAATTGATTTAAAAATCTATATTTTTCGGAAAGAATCGCCATCCTTAGTAGGGACATCGACGCAAAAACTGTTATCATGGATTCAGTGCATGATTCTGAAAAACAGCTGTTTTATAGAAAACTGCAATACCTACGCGGTCAAAATGTATGGAACAGTCGATTTCTTTTTTAAGAACCGACGAGAAATTTCAACGCATGTTCAGAATCATGTACTGAATCCATGGTAACAGTTTTCGCGTCGAAGTCCCTGCCATCTTACATAATGTATATAAAATATTGTAAAACATTTTAAAAGAGTAACGGTGGAGTTTCTTGCCAATTTTTCTCCATACGAAAACTACCTTTTGGAAGGGGCGACTAGAATCAATTCTATTTTTGTGTAAATTTTGACGTTCAAACGTAAGACACGTCTGAACGTCAAAATTTTAAATTACGTCAATTTACGTCAAGCGCTGATTAATTTGACAGGATTAAACTAAAATGTATCTTCTGTCCTTTTCTTAATGAAATAGAAAGAAAAAGTTGCACTGAACTTAAATTTAGTTTAGTTTGTGAACAAGGGAATCGGCACCAATGTCGCAGTAAGATTTAATAGCAGTCGGCCTAGTGAGTAAGATTTAGAATGAGATATGCTGCTATATTTACTATGCTGACCTTCCTCGGGTCGGGCGGCGAGGGCGGGCGCGGGCGCGCGGGCAGGCGGCGCGGGGCGCGGCGGGGGGGGGGCGCGCGCGGCGAGCGGCGCCGCGGGCTGCGCGCGGGGCTGCGTCTGTGGGGGAACAACACATACAATCAATCTGCCGAGGCTTTTCCCAACTATGATGGGGTCTGCTTCCAGTCTAACCATAATATGCAGCTGGATACCAATATTTTACTGACCTTTACAACACAGATACTGGGTATTACAATACCCCTTGGTAAGACAGGTTGTCAGACTTCCGAGCTTCTGACGACCCGTAACAACTGTCAAAGATACACGAATGATAGCCGGGACCAACGGCTTATCGTGCTTTCCAAGGCACGGAAGAATCTCGGTATGTTAAGATGGCCACCCATCCACGGACCAACCCCGGCAAGCGTAGCTTAACCTGATGGATCAACCCGTGTAAAATCGTGAGGCGAGCTACGACTACACCAGCAATTGGACACAATTTATCGTGACCACAACAGCCGTGAAACGCGAGGCAAAGAATGTATTTTTTTTTTTTAACTTTACCCCGCACTAGAAATTTCACCTGTATTGTGGGTGCATTTACAAAAATTAAAACTCCCATAGCAAACAGCCAGACCCGAGACAATTACCATAGATCATCCAAATATTTATTCCATGCGGGAATTGAACCCGCGACACGCAGCGCAGCAATCATTCGCTTAACCACTGCGCCAAGCGTGCCGTTATATACAAGATGGCAGGAACATCGACGCGAAAACTGTTACAATGGATTCAGTACGTGATTTTAAACCCCCCCCTATTTTTTTTGGGTGGGAAATTTTCAAATAATCCCGCTCTGGGTGGAGCAGGAGGACGTGTCAGACTTACTGACTAAAACCCACCCGTGTTCCTTCGGTTGCCATGTTGCCGGGGGCCACGATTTCCCTTTCGGCCTTATTCGCAACCCCGGCAGTCTGAACTCCCCCTGCGTTGAAATTTTCCGTCGTTTTCAGTTATTCCATACATTTTGACCGCGTAGGTATTGGACCTTTCTTACTGAAGCCATGGCAACAGTTTTCGCGTCGATGTCCCTGCCACCCTGTTTATTATTCCTAACACGTAATTAACCTACCTAGCAACAGGACTCCTCCTAGGGCTTCTCCGGGGGCTGCGGCGGGCGGATCGCGAGCGCGACTTGCGCGGCGAGCGCCGACCCACCGGCGAGCGAGAGCGCCGCACCACTGGCGAGCGGGAACGACGACCCGGGAGCGGTGTTCTGGGGAGAATAGATGGGTTGGTAAGTGATTTGTTAACTAAAAAAATCACTCTCTCTCTTAGTTTTATCTCGGGGTCTATAGTTAATTGATTCAAGCGTGACCTTGCGGAAATCCATTATAAAAACAATATACGTGGATATATTTAGTAACCTGTTCCGCTTAGCTATTTCTAAAGAGCCATAAAAAAAACTCTTGAAATAAATCGACACGTGTTTCACCTCTCAACGAGGCGTCCTCAGGATGACGATTGACGTGTGTTCGGGTTCGCGAATACGTCAATCGTCATCCTGAGGATGCCTTGTTTCTTTCAGGAGTTTTTTATGGCTCTTTAGAAATAGTTAAGCGGAACAGGTTACTAAATATATCCACGTCTATTGTTTTTTTTTTCGGGGTCCATAGTTTAAACTTAAAGTAATAACAAAAAATACGAGCGAGCTTTACAGTAGTCGCATATAATGTGTAACATCTGACATCTAACCTTAGTAATAACCAACATTAAAGGGGCGAGGCCTCGTCAAGGTCGTTTCTGACGGCCAACTCTAGCACCGCGCGCACTCATTGGTCAAATCAAATAGCGCGCGCTTCCTGTTACACACTTCCGTCCCTTTCACGAATCACTCCCACAGATTTTTAGGGTATATTATGTTCTGTCATGTCAAAAACATAAACTAAAAGCATTTATTTCAAATTAACCAATTACAGGTACTTTTGAATTGTTAGGTCAGTCAGAAAGATGAAGCTAGTTGCCCATTCCAAAGCGTAGTAGGTACAGTGGGCTGCATCAATTGGGTACCCCATTTGTATTAAAAAAATTATACAACTGGGGTACCCAATTGATGCAGCCCACCGTACCTATGGAGAAGAACGGGCAAGAAACTCCACGGACACTCTTTGAAATCAAAATATTGGTTACATCATTCATGTTGAAATTATACATGTGAGAACAACGTACAAAGACGTGCACGTTAAAAGCGTCACTATTAAAAATATAAAAACAATTTTAAAAAAACCGTGGCAGCTAAGTGATGACCAGTTCCTACTGACGGCGCCTGTTCACGAACATGATGCATGGATCAGCACCATTTAGCTCAAAGATACTAACATAGACATGTAATTGCAACAAATTTCGGGTGCTGGATACAAACAGCTGAAAATGTTCTAATCTCCATGTCATTAATCTATAGGTGTGGAGGAAATGTAATGTTAAAAAAACATTTTTACAAAACATACAACCAACTTCCAAACTACAAAGTGAAAAATAACTTTAATTTCGGAAGTCGGTGTCTTTGGATCAGTATTTTAGTTTTTTGACACCAAAATTAAAGTTATTTTTCACTTTGTAGTTTGGAAGTCGGTTATATGTTTTGTAAAAATGTTTTTTTTTTTCACTTTTTAGTGGGTTGATTTGTAATTTATCTAAGTTACAATAGCCTTATGTCAACTGCTCATCAAAAATACCCAAATCGCTATAGATGTGCCTTTAATATTTGAAGAGTTCCCTCGATTTCTCCAAGATCCCATCATCAGATCGTGGCCAAATGAAAAAGGGACCAAAAAAAAATATCCCGACGAATTGAGAACCTCCTCCTTTTTTTTGAAGTCGGTTAAAAATACAAAATGTTCCTATCCACCTAACATATTCTTTGTCATCTTTCGTTACCCAGACATTAGTTTTATTTAAGTTATTTACAAAACATTATCAGAGTTGGCATAAAACATTGTAAAACTAAAAAAAAATACTCAAAACTCAAAGCATTTATTTCAATTAAACCATTTACAGGCACTTTTGAACTGTCAAAGAGTCGGTCAGTTAGTCAGAAAGTTGAAGCTAGTTGCCCATTCCAAAACGTAGACCTCTATGGAGAAGAACGGGCAAGAAACTCCAAGGACACTCTTTTAAATATTGATATTAGTATTACAAAATCCTGATGTCAAAAGCAATTGAAAATATAAGATTAAAAATAAGCCCTGGCAGATAAGAGATGACCAGTCTCAACTGACGGCGTCCGTTCACTTGTTTTTTATTAAGTGTTTATTAAAATCAGTTTAAAACAATGTTTTAAACTACAATAGACGTGGGTATATTTAGTAACTTGTTCCGCTTAGCTATTTCTAAAGAGTCATAAAAAACCCCTGAAAGAAATCGACGTGTTTCACTGAGCCTTATCGCCCGTCAAACCCACTTATATAGTGTCGCCGTTATCAGTGCGACCGTAAAGTGGGTTTGACGGGCGATAAGGCTCAGTCTGCACTCAGCGCTCGGTGTGGCAACACGCCGTGTTCGAGTTCGCAGCAAGTCCATCGTCATCCTGAGGATGCCTCGTTGAGGTGAAACACGTGTCGATTTCTTTCAGGAGTTTTTTATGGCTCTTTAGAAATAGCTAAGCGGAACAAGTTACTAAATATATCCACGTCTATTGTATTTTATAATGGATTTCCGCAAGGTCACGCCTGAATCAATTAATTAATTAATGTTTTAAGCATTAAGAAAAAAACATGGGTTTATATCAAATTTTGAAAGCGAATGAATGGAAATAAATGAAATTTATAAATGTTTAAGACTTGAAATAGCTCGAAAAGAAATTAAAAAGGTTAGTAGATTAGAATATTAGATCTATTTTGGGGATTCCCCGTTTCTGCCGCGGTCAGCGTGTGACGTCATTTACCAGGGTACTGCTTTGTTTACATCTGTTTTATAAGGTTTTTTAGCCCCAAATAATACCGGTATAATACCGGTAATACCGGTAACACCTGACTTTACGGTCATTATGAACAACTTTTGCTATGGGACCAAACGTGAAATCGCGAAAAAAAATCAGCTGTTCCCCACATTAATGTTCGCATAACTCGTCAAAATGTAGTGAATAGCTGATATATTTTCCCTGTATAAATTACATTATTTTTTGTGCTTTTTTAAGCAGCAATCGCACTTGGGTAGTATTTGCTTACCTTAGTGAGATTTCAAGCACTTTTCAAAGAATAGATTTTTATTCACTTAGTTTTTTACGTCACTTCCGGTTTATTGTCGAAGGCGACGCTATTGGCGTTTGCGTTCTGTTTCACAAAAAAAAAACGCAACATAAAATAATGATTTAAAAAAATAAAAATTTAATGGAATTTGTTTCTTGACTCATAATAAATGTGTGTATATTTAAATAATTAATAAGTTGTGAATTACGTGCATAATCCCTATTATCACATTGTTTGCGCAGTTAAGCAGAATTTTAGTGCAACCACACTACCTTTTTGTGCAACCACACTACCTTTTTAGTGCAACCACACTACCCTTTTTGTGCAACCACACTACCTTTTTGTGCAACCACACTACCTTTTTTGTGCAATCACACTAACACCGCAATTTTTGTGCAGCAACCAGCCTTATTTATGTACAACTACAATATATTTTTGTGCAAGCACCGCCTGGTAAGCGCAGTCACACAAAGACGCCTCTAGAAGACCCAATAATCACCGATGTATACAGTTCGATTCAAATTTAATGGCGGCTCGGAAGTGCGCTCCTCGCTGTGCAGTATCCCACCCCTCACCCCCGCTGACCCATGAATTCGTTAGTGCGCAGCGACTCGGCTCATGTTCCGAGCCGCCATTAGGCCGCGTTTTGACATATTATGCGTGTGTACTCCCAATTTTGAGTCCTATGCTAATTACATAAAGCTTATTTTCGCTGATCGGTGACTGCACGGTTGCTGCTCGGTGGCTGTGCACGTAAGCGGTGTTTGTAGGAGGATTTCAAAATTAAGCTTTATGAAATGAGCATAGTACTCAAAATTGCAATAACCTTTGGGAGTACACGCGCATAAAACGCGTATGTTGGAACGTGGCCTTAAGTTTGAATCGGGGTGTACTCAATATACTGTCAAGATGTGAATCTTCACATTCTTCTTCTTTTGTCATTTTGGCTAAGCGTACACGTGAGTGTACGCTTAGCCAAAATGACAGATTGTGATTGTTAATCTGTCATTTTGTCTATTCTTCCGTCGACAAAACCCGTTTCTATGGTTATCATGCGCGCTGGGCGGGCCACAGATTATAATGCGACTACCAAAATATCAAATTTCTTGCATCAGCGTATGTAATTTCATACAAAAGTAGATATTGCCGGGAAAAAATATTATATAATAAGCTACTGTGCTATTTTCGCGCAGCTGCAGCCCAATTTACCCCTAACTACAACACTTATTTAGCGAACATCGCCCAATTTTAACACCCCAAAGCCCCCAATTGGCTCCCAATCACCAGTACTCAATATATGACAAGATTCACCTGGACCGCCTAAGTGCCGGGGACCTGGATCGCCGCGGTGACGGCGACCGCGACCCGTCAAGATACAGCTGTTTGTATCCAGTGTGACGCCATCTGTTCAAACGGTGTGACATATTTTAGGTAGGATCTCACCATTTTTATCAACACGGAATCGGCTTTAGCTGGTTAAAAACGCCTTTATGTCTGCGCAATAAGAGTGTAAATGATGTGCCAACAGTCCGAGTCAAGCTGAAGCAAACACGTTTTTACACTTAGGCTCAATTTACACTGAAATGGCAGCGGCCGGCAGCGACGGGGAGAGCAGTTTTGATGACAAGGTATTTATGTATTTTAAACTTTATGTGCAATATCAACAAATATAGATACGCTTGATAAAATAGCGGCTGCTGTCGGCCCGCGAGACTACACGCGAGGCCCCGCGCGGCGCTTTCTATTCTATCAAGCGTATTTATATTTTTTGATGTTGCACATAAAGTCTATAATGCATTGTCATTAAAACTGCTCGCCATGTCGCTGCCGGCCGCTGCCATTTCAGTGTCAATTAAGCTTTATGCGATACACATAAAGTATTCACTAGGGGACAAATGTCATCAGACATGTCGTGAGACGTCGCGCGACATCGCGCAATGTCGATTTGTCCTCTGGTGGATACATGGTTTGAATCCGATTCCACGTTGATAAGTACGGAGAGACTCTCATAGGGTTATTGACTACTTTTTTTGTAAGAGATTTAAAAACAATTCACACGAGTGGCCGCATCTGCGAACATGACGACAGTCCACACGCATCAGTTGAATTTTAAATCACTTTCAACTATAGGCTTTTTTACACAAAATAATAAAAATATAAAACAATATTCTGTTTGTAAGGCCAATCTTTTTTTTTGTACAAATCGCCTTCAACAATCATTATCATTAAAAACACATATAAATGTTCCGAACATGAGTCTCGGCGAAGAAACTGCTGCAATCAGCTGTTTCTCAAAAAATATATTTAACAGTTGGTTAAATGGCAACTGCATTAAGTTGCAATTTATTAGTGCAAAAATGGCAACAATGAAAATTAAAATAACGTGCAAATTTTTTTTTGGAACAAAAAACTATTGAGATGCTCTTGGCGTTATCAAAAAACAAGCAAAATTTTCCGTTTTTTTTTTACAATTTTCTTCTTTTTTTTTTTTTTTAATCAATAGAAGTAGTCAACGACCCTATCTATTATGTTCACATCATCGATCACAATAGGCCACCCGAATAGTAACATAGGGTCGTCAGAAGCAAAGACTATCAGATGGATGACAATTGACAAGCGAGGGATGAGCTATTGAATTGCCAAGTTGCATCAATGCAAGCGATGATTAAAGCCAAAGTAAAATAATTTATTTCAAGTAAACCATTAAGAGGGATTATCCGAAAAGTTGGCAATGTCGTAAATAGCTGTCGAATATTCACCTGTTTTGATTAATTTGGCAATATTACTGTATGGAATTGAGAAATGTGGCTAACTAGGGAACTAAAATATTGATTATGAAATGCAATAATTAATATCGTAACACCGAATATTTAGTTTTAGATGTTTTGAAACTTTCCAAATGCCTTTTTTACACCTAAAACGGTTACAACATTACATTCAGTGTTATAATTGCAATTCATTATTAATATTCTAGTTCGTTAGTTAGCCACATTTCTTATTTCCATACAGTAATATTGCCAAATTAATCAAAACAGCGAAATATTTGACATCTATTTGCGACGTTGTCCACTTTCAAAATAAACGCTCTTAAAAGTCACTTGAATGCCAAAATTTACAAGACGATATACTTGACGTCTCAGTGCTGCCCCCTAGTGAACGTCATTTTAGAAAACCCTCATTGTTTTGTGAAATGTATTGAAAAAACAAGATGGCGGCGATATTTCCGACTTTGAACGCGCGCCTAAGTTCCTTGTACCATCGCGGAAACCCATAACTACCGCCGTAAGGACTATTCTTGCTTGCAGCACTCGACCGCTATAGAACCGGTGCGGTAATAGATGTGGTCATCGTGTGCACGGGATTTTGTTTTTAAATGGGTTAGTTATGGGTTTCCGCGATGGAACACTGTACAGCAGCTATACAGTCCACCGTACATCAGTGTAAACAATTTTTTTTCAGCGCCTTTAAATTGCAGTAAATAAGGGTGATTTTCGAATATTTATATCTTATAATAATTTATTTAGATTATTGTAAATTGACTATCGAGTTGACGATTAAGCCCTCATACATACGCACGTAAAATTTTTTATGCAACGATTTTTATACTACACTGGATTTTCAACTCTCGGCACTAAGCAGTGCGTTGAGAATACAGTGTACAATAAAAAAAATCGTCGCGTTATAAAAACACCCATGTTCACGAGCCCAAATAAATTGGGAAAATGCTGCGGACGCATCTGCGTCTATCGTGATGAAGCAATGCGTGTCGAAGCTTCGTATGTTAAGCTCGCTAAAAAGTTATCGCGCTAATGCGGTGTTCACATTGGCGCTAGTGCGCTAAAACCCTTTTATGTACCCGAGCGATAAGTGCTACGCAGCCCGAACTATCACGACGATAGCCGATAATACACTCATGGACAAATTTAGAGGAACGCAAAAAAAAAAGTGTGTATAACAATGAACCGGTCATATCTGGCCACAGTTTTCCGTTAACGTCCCTGTCTTGCGAGTCTAGTATACTGTCCAGTTTGCCGATACCTCTTGAAAACTCGGTGTACCACAGATTTTGATAGGTACTCGTAATGTTTGGGAGACATGTTTGTAGGTGTTCCCAGTTTCAATCAAAGTAACAGCCTTCGCAACTTGAGTGGTGTTTAGATCTGGCATTCTCAGTTTATTTGCAGTAACAATTCACACTTAATACGATAAACAGGGTAGTCAAAGCAAAAATTTAAACAAAACCTAAATTAAAACTCAAACTCAAAAGTAGGCAAATTTTTTCGCAGTATGAAAGAACGCAATATTATGCAATAATTACATAAAACAAATGAAATTCGAAAAAAAAAAACATTCCAAAACTTTGTTTTTTTTTAATAGCATTTACTAATTAATGTTTGTGGCCAGTACACACGTTAATTACAATAGGAGAAATTAAACTCTTTTTTTGCGTTCCTCTAAATTTGTCCATGAGTGTAGTTGGTCACGTCTGCGTGTATCGTATCACTGTGCGAAGCTTCGTCACCATAGACGCAAGAGAATGATGATAAATTATTATTGATGCTCACCGATTCGGGTCCTTTTCCTCGACCTCCAGCAGCTTCCGATCCCAGCTGCCCGGCGAAGCCTGGCGAGCCCTCTTCATGACGTTGTCAATCTCTTTCCGGCGGCCTGCCGGATTTGATGGATCTGTTGGAGATGAGAACAGTGTTACTAGCAATTCTGAATAATATAACATCTTGTCTGGATTTTTTCCTATTTTTCCTGGTTCGCGAGACGGCCATGTTACGCAGATACGGATAGAGAAATAGTCGTTTTCGTTTGCTGCAATGCAGATTGCGCTCAGGTCCGCCTCTGCGCGCGCCGCTGTGTTATATCTCCCGTTGCACAGCGCGTTATCGATTGCTCGTCGCATAGAATATTTATGTAGGACTAGCTTTTTCCCGCGGCTTCGCTCACGTGGAAGTCGGAAACGTAATACTGGGATAAAAAGTATCCTAATGTGTTAATCCAGGTTATAAACTACACTATTAAACTTCCAAGAAAAACTAATGAGGTATTCCTCGAAGCGCCACCGTTTTGAGGCGCACCTAATGAGGCGCACCTTTATTATTCCTCAGAGCGCACCTTTTACTAGCGCTCCCGATAACAATTAAAAACATTAACTTTTTTTTCCTCGAAGCGCTCCTATGATTAACTTTCGAATAGAGATAGGATACTAACTTAAACTATCGATAGTAAGTAAAACACGTTATTTTATTCAATTTGCAAAAACTCTATACTGATACAGTTGTCTTTGTCCATCCGATAAAATAACGTGTTTTACTTACTATCGATAGTTTAAGTTAGTATCCTATCTCTATTCGAAAGTTAATCATAGGAGCGCTTCGAGAAAAAAAAAGTTAATGTTTTTAATTGTTATCGGGAGCGCTAGTAAAAGGTGCGCTCTGAGGAATAATAAAGGTGCGCCTCATTAGGTGCGCCTCAAAACGGTGGCGCTTCGAGGAATACCTCAAGAAAACCATAAGTATTTATTGTACACAATAAATCAAACAAATATTTTTACAATAATTACAACTAAAAAGAGTATTTGCTTATGTTTTTAAGTGAGTTCAACCTTTTTTGAATAAAATCGGATTGAGTTTTTAAACATGTGTCAAAATAAAATGTAATTTAAATCAAAAGCACAAAGGAGTATTAACATCAACTTCGAAGCAAATCACCGCCAAAATAACTTTCTACCCCTTTTTGACCCCGTCAGGGGATGAATTTCAATAAAATACGAAACACGTCCATCAATTCTGTTAAAAAAGGTTTATGCAAAATTTGAAGTACATTGGACCAAGGAATCACGCTGTCCCATACAAACTTTGCCCCCCTTTTTCACCCCCTTTGGAGTAGAATTTCGGAAAATCCTTTCTTATCGGATGCCTACGTCATACAAAGAACACACCCTCCAAGTTTCAGGTCTCTACGATCAGCGGTTTAGACTGCGTTGATCCGTCAGTCAGTCATTCAGGACAAAGCATTTTATATGTATAGATATCTAGGTTCGCCCGCGTGGATGTCGGTCACGGCAACGCCTTATCCCTCGTGCAAGTTGGAAAAAAAATTTTAGCCTCAATTTGTGCAACTTTGTTGCCAGCAATATAGCTTTAAGAGTAAAGAAATGCTGGATGAGCTGTGTGGAAGATCATATGGATAGAAAGGGGGGGACTGACAAGATGACTAATTGAAAAGTATCGAAGAAAAACATTTCCCAAAAAAAAAAAAAATACAATCGTTTTCCAAAAAAAAAAACACTACAAAGTGAAAATTCAAAATCAAAGACATTGACTTACGAAAATAAAGTTATTTTTCATTTTGTAATGTTTTTTTTTGGAAAAAGTTTAAATTTTTCACTTTTTATTTTTCGTACCTACTCCACACAAATTCGAATATTACCACTACCTGTTATGTAAATAAGTCACAGGAACTTATCATATCATCCACATACTAATTGGGAATAAATACGTATTATTGAAGCTAACTCAAAAACTATCCAAGCAAAGTTTATAAAATTTATATGGGACCACCTCGAGAGCATACCCTTCCAAATAAAACTTTATCGAAATTTCAAACTCGGTCCACGGAGAAATTGGTGGACACACATAACTCCTCTTTTTCGGAAGTCGGTTAAAAAGACATGTTGCTCCGGCGGGTAAGCGACTGATGGTGATGTAGCAAACACCTTATACAGAGTGGATTTTTAAGACGAGGCAATATAGGGCACGGGTCACCTTAACCGAAACAGCTACAGGAAAAGTTCTGAAGACACTGTCCTTATCTATTTGGATAATTGCTAATTACACTCACAGATTTATGTTAAATAGTACGGATGTTTTAGACAAATGAGTACGTGTCCTGTAGTGGCCTGTATGGAAAGCAATCAATCGACTGCGGACGAGTGGCCAGTTTTTTTTTTTTTTTGGGTGGGAAATTGTCAAATAACTTCTCCCGCTCTGGGTGGAGCGGGAGGGCGTGTCAGACTCTTACTGACTAAAACCCACCCGTGTTCCTTCGGTTACCATGTTGCCGGGGAGGCCACGATATCCCTATCGGCCCATATTCGCAGCCCCGGCAGGCATTGGCCCTAGCGGACCCCGTCAATTCTGCTGACATCTCTTTGAGGCGCGCGTGGAACACAACGCGCCGTCGACCCGGGCTTGGTCCTTATCGGACGGCGAGCTACCCATTGCTATCCGTCCGCAAGCCCGCGCCTACGGTGGCCGGAAATCTGTGATTCCCGACGCCCAGGGCGTCTCCTCCTGCGGCGGTTAGGGGCGCGAGGGCGCCAAATTTGCCTCTCCTCCTTCGCGAGCATTACTGCTTCGCAGAAAGAGGTGACGGTTCCATTTCCTCTCGCTCCGTAGCATGGCCCGAATCAGGGCCGGACGCGAGAGAACGAGTGGCCCGTTGCAAGCACAATCTAGCAAAATTGGGGATAAAAGATCCCAACGATACCAAGCGCCAATGCGGTGCTCCTGACCTAGCCATGTCCCATGTTAGAGTGTCTGTCCACACACCTGCACTTCTGAGGATCTGATGCCTCCTTTACACGTCGACAGATGCGTCCGCCGACTGTAGATGGGGGAATTTGCTCGTCTGTGGTAGGTATTTAACATCGGCAGATGCGTCTGCCACCAATCTGGCACGCAACAAAGGGTTTCAGCACGAGCGCACAGCGTCTGTCCACGCGTCTGACGATAAATCTGAGTTGCGAATCAAAGTACACGCGTGCTTCTTGCAGTTTTTAATAACTCTACTGCGATGCACACTCAAGTAGTAGTTAATAGCACTAAATAAAAAAAACAGTGGCACTCCGGGAGTCCCGACAGAAGTGAAAACTTGAACAATTTTACTGTGCAGGAAATACTTTTCTTTTTTTAAGTCGGTAAAAAAGGGAAATGTCAATCATGTCGTTGTCATGTCTCAATGTTTGGATTGACATTAATCCCAAAGAAAATGTATCGCGCGTTGATGTCTTATTAACGAGGTGTCGGTAACAGTGTCGCGAGTTCAATTGTTTTTTCCCATCTCAAAAATGCCCTACGCACTTAAAGAAGTTTTCACTACAATAAACAGCTGCGGACAGCTACGGTCTCAACATCCATTTTTAACCGACTTCCAAAAGAAGGAGGTTCTCAATTCGTCTGTATGTTTATGTTTGTTACGCGATTACTCCGCCAATTATGAATAGATTTTGATGATTCTTTTTTTGTTTGGTAGATCATACTTCAGAGGTGGTCCCATATAAATTTTATAAACTTTGCTTGGGCAGTTTTTGAGTTAGCTTCAATTATACGTATTTTTTCCCCACTTAGTATGTAGATGATATGTATGATAACTTCCTGTCACTGTTATTTACATAACAGGTAGTGGTATTCGAATTTGTGTGGGGTAGGTACCACAACTAAAAAGTGAAAAATAAAAACTTTTTACAAAAAAAAAACAACCGACTTCCAAAAAAACACTACAAAGTCAAAAATAATTTAATTTCGGAAGTCGGTGGCAAAAAACTAAAATTCAAAACCAAAGACACCGACTTCCGAAATTAAATTATTTTTGACTTTGTAGTGTTTTTTTGGAAGTCGGTTGTTTTTTTTTTTGTAAAAAGTTTTTTTTTATGTTGCGTGCGTGCGAGTTGCGTCTGTCGAGAATTAACACAGCCTGAACGACCTACAGACGTGTGGACGGCTCATGCTAATCCATCTGCTCATGGATCTGTCGACGTCCGCTGACGCATCTGTCGACGTGTAGAAGAGGCTTTAAAAATGCCACTGATGTCGCGACTAGCATGGCCACCTACTGGGTCCAACTCGGTTAACATAATACGAAATGTATCTGGGAAAAGTTTTATGCAATTTGTGAGTTTTCTAGTACAGACGCCAGCACATCAGGCTACTACAATCTGTCAAATTTATTTAATAGATTTTCAACTTTTTCGCTGAGTCGTAAGGTTCAAAGTTGATTGGGAAAATTTGACAGGTAGCTTGATGTGCTGGCGTCTGTACTCCAACGTCAGTTGATCCATAAATTTTCCATATACGTAACTGCATGGATTGGCATCATAAACATAAAACGTGAATATTTTTATTTCTCTAGCTGTCTACCATTTTTCCAAAACACTGTCAATGCAGTTAGCAATTATTCAAAAAGTTAAGCACAGACGCCTAAAGATTGTTTTCACGTTGCACGTTGACACGTTGCCGAGGTTAATGCAACATTGTATCCTTGAACACGAAAGCATTTTGCTGAACTGTGTTTACACCAAATAAACGAATTTTCTTTCTTTCTAACTTCACCTTCGACTGAGCTTGCATTTTGAAAGTTGACAACGTCGCCAAGACCGTAGCCAGGAATTCCCTATGGGGTCCGGTCGAGCTCTGGAGCAAGGGGGGCCTACTCTAAGACCGTCAACGACGATACGGGGTCGTCCGGAAGTAGTTCGAAACTTCCGATTGAATTCTACTCCCGATTAACTATCTTTTTCGAGGCTCCAAACTAATCTTATATCCGTAGGTGATACGGACTAGGAAACGTCCGTACCATCGGCCGAAACTAGAGATTTCGTACTTAGGAATTATCCTCTAGAGACAACAAGTTGCAACTTCATTTTGTAAATAAGTTTAATTGAAAATTTACATAAATACAAATTTAATTAAAAATAGAGTCCGACCAAATTTCGTTTTTGGGCAATATGCGGACGAAATTTTTGGCAATTTTCGTTTTTGGCCAAAAAAAGAAGCATAATTTCAGCTGTAGTCGAAATAAATTAAGAGGCAGTAAATTCAAACTTTCAATATATTTATCCAGATATTATGCATATAGTCACAATAACTACAAGTATAAATAATAACTGATAAAAAAAATTCTTTTTCTCGCATATATATTGGATTGTTTAATTATTAATTATTATGTCATAGAGCAGTGGTGGCCCAGTGGTAATGGCCGCGACTCACGAGATGTAGGTCGTGGGTTTGTCGAACCCAAGCGACCCTTTGTGTAAATTATTATATCACTACTCAAAACGGCGAAGAAAACATCGTCAGAAAACCGGCATGTCTTAGAACCAAAAATTCGAAGACATGTGACATCTACCAACCCGCACTGGGCCTGCAAGGAGGATTATGGCCCACTCCCTCTCACAGAGAGGAGGCCTGTGTCTCAGCAGTGGGAACATTATAGGCTGATTATTATTTATTATGTACCACCCCTGCGCTTCTCGCATCGAGCGGATTCCCTCGACCTTCACCAGGATATCGGTCCAACAAGTGGGAGGCCTACCAACCGCCTTTCGGTATGCGGTCGCCACTCATGAACCCTTCGGCCCAATCGACCATCTGTTCTGCAAGTAATGTGCTGCCCACTGCCAAAGCGTTTGGCAATTCTTCAGGCGCTTCTCCAATTTACAATAAAATGACTCACACATACATCAATTTACGTCTTTTTCCATGGCAGAAACTGCTGAACGCTATAGCTCGATTTTTTTAACCGACTTCCAAAAAGGAGGAGGTTATATGTTCGACGCGTATGTATGTCCACCGATTTCTCCGTCATTTGTGGACCGATTTTGAAAATTCTTTTTGGTTGAAAGGGTATGCTCCCAAATTGGTCCCATATAAATTTTATTACCTTTGCTTGGGTAGTTTTTCAGTTAGCTACAAAATACGTATATTTTTTCCCACTTAGTATGTAGAACTTATAATAATAAGTTCCTGTCACTGGTAGCAGGTAGTGGTATTCGAATGTGTGTGGGGTAGGTACCACAACTAAAAAGTGAAAAATAAAAACTTTTTACAAAAAAAAACAACCGACTTCCAAAAAAAAACACTATAAAGTGAAAAATAACTTTAATTTCGGAAGTCGGTGGCAAAAAACGTAAACACAAAACCTAAGACACCAACTTCCGAAATTAAAGTTATTTTTCACTTTGTAGTGTTTTTTTGCGGAAGTCGGTTGTTTTTTTTTGTAAAAAGTTTTTTTAACCGTGCGTTTGGAGCTGTCAAAATCGTAGGTTCTTAGTATTTAATTCACCCGCCCGGTTACCTCCTCAGTGCCCCGACGCCTCTTAATACGGTCTAGACAACTCGTGTCGACTCCCCAGTTCTGTCATATTTTTCGATAAGTTGTCATCATTTAAACCACATACACTGTAATATTTTAACGTTGGCAGTTATAAAAATCGGGTTATACCTGCTACGATCCTAATATACTACTCTTTTTGTTTCGTTTACGTTCATACATCTGGTCATACACGCACGCCGGTTGCGAATACTACGCACCACATTTTTCTGAAGAACATCACCAATAAGGTCCGTGTACGTCCTTCTTGGGGTTTCCTTGTTAAGTCAATAATAAGTAATTTTCACTGACCATTGATCCGTGAATGTTGCGGATTTCTATCCATATGCAGGCGGTTCTTCGAAGCCGCCTCTGCAGCTCGAGACACCGACCCGTTGCGACGGGACGACATCCTGCAAAATGGTGATACACTGATAAGATACCTGATAGAAACCTTGTTATCATGGTCAGCTGCACTGAAAAGAGAAAATGCTGGTGACTCTGTGATTTTCGCGGGTTTTTAGATGACCTTCCATGACTTTGTAGGCAAGCTGTTGGTCTCGGTGGGTCATAGGAGCCGTTAATATCTGTTTATATTACAGAATTTTTTGGTCATCCAGAAACAGGATAGCACAGATCGAACTGCAGTAGCTCCGTGTGGTTTGAAAAACACACATGACTGCCGTGAAGTGACAGGACTGGGTATTCCGTAAACCGATCCAATGCTGCTGGAAAACCTATCTGACCTTTGTTTTCTACTGACCAGCATGATGAGGTTCTCAAGTCGACGCGTATACCTATTTGTTTTTTTTTTAATGTATGACCTGGCCGCATATATTTTTACAGAGCAGTCCGATTTTTTTAAGAAAAATAAAATTACTAATTCTGAGTCTGCGCCAAAAACACAAACAAGCTGCCATCATTTTACTTGGAGCCTTTTTAGGGTTTCGCAGTCAAAGTTAACGAGTAATAATCGACCAACTTACATTTGCAGTTGCAAAAACATGTTCTCCCATACATTCCGTATGGGAGAACATGTTTTTGCAACTACGACGTTAAGTTTGTTAACTACAAGTCAACTACGGAACCCTTCATCGTGCGTGGTCTGACACGCACTGGGCCGGTTATTTTTGTTTGGTGCCGACTCAACATTTTTAATTTTCATTAATTTAGGAGCTTATTTAAACTAAAAGGTTTTATGTTTCGGTTTTCAGTTTCTTTTCTCATTGGTTTTATTTTGTTTATTTGTAAACCGGAAACGTCGTGTGGTATTTTATAACGGCCTAAACTGCAGTATAGGGAAGGGTATTTTCTATATCTTATCTTAATATATATAAATTACGTGTCACGTTGTTTTTCCGCGAGGGACTCCTAAACTACTTAACCGATTTTAGTCAAATTTGCACACCGTGTGCAGTTTAATCCAACTTGAAAGATAGGATAGCTTACATCTTAATTTATTGGTAGGGTAGGTAGGGTAGGTAGGGTCCGGTAGGTAGGGTAGGTAGGGTAGGAATTTTAAATTCTGGTTTTGAACGTAGATTCAGGCATAGTTTTTTTTTATGAGTAGAGTATTTGTTCTTCGTAGTAAATGAATGATACATTGAAAATGATTTGTGAAAATGGATGTGTTCATAAACCTCAAGATATTCCCCCTGCTCTATATATTTAATCAGCCTCAATTTTAGTTAAATCAAACAGTACCTATGACACAGTAGTATGGACATAAAAATATTTAATAAGTTACCCATAGATATTAAAAACTAACATTAAATTGGTATTTTTAAAAGGAAGCTAAAAGACTTCCTGATTAAAAATGCATATTACTCCGTAAAATAATTCCTTGAAGTTTTTTTTTTTATTTAATATTAAAATGATTGTGATACTTAATGATAATGTGATATAGATTATAAGATTAGTATGATATAATATAAAATGTATAAATAATGATATTTAATGTAATAATATATTAATGTAAAATGTATAAAAGTGAGTATGTGTATGTCTGATCTTATTTTTTTATTAAATTTTTCTAACCATTTAATTGCAATGCCATAACAGGCAACTAAGTTCTAAGAACCTACCTATTGTTAACATCTTCAAAATGTTGTACACTTAGTTCGCAATAAAGAATTTGAATTTGAAAGATTATGATGTATTTTCATGTGTCATTTTTAGTAAAGCTAGCTGAAAAAGTATAAAAAAAGGCTTATCAACACAAAAGTTATCTAGCAGACTGTTAAGCTTGTGACAAGTAATTTGATCAGCTGTTTCTAATTTCTATTATTCCATTCTGTCAGTTAGAGCAGTAAACACAATGAGTGCAAGTGAGTTTGTAAGAAAATTTTAGTTTCTATTAGCCTTTTACACAAAACAAAAGTTTTTGATTGTATCCGGTGGTGTTCTGTGGTAAGCATAAGTTTATGTAATAATAGTAGTATATATACATATAACAATAGTTTGTAATTAATGCTCATTGGCCTATGTGCTATGAAAACGGATATTACTGCTGTCCTTAAACTAGAAAGCTGTTAATCCTCAAATGGCCAATTTTTACTTTTTAATTGAAAGTGACAGAGTTCCAAATTCTCTATCTTTCTGTCTAAGAAACCTTTTTTACAATATAAATGGTTCCAGAGATATGAAAATTTTGTAGGCCGTTAAATAACACAATTTATGATGATTCCATCACTAGAAAGCGTCTAACCCACACTTCTTGTTTAAGAGTTTCTGGACAGAAATGATTCTTTAGGATAAACAGAAAAGGATATCAATTGATGTGTCCAACAAACATAGTTTTTAAGAAACAACGATTCCTGCGTGTTTTATTTTTGCCATTTTCTCTGAAATAACTTTTTGGGCTTAAGAGCCCATACTACCTCAGCTCAAATTACTCATACTGCTCGCGGACTGAGTGAGAGCGAGACGGAGTGGGGTGCTAGCGGCTCCGAGGCGCTAATAATTTAGGTAATTGCTTTTTACGGCGAAAATAATGGTAATTTAAAAAAAAATTAAAACATAGTCGCTGCTTTATAGTTAGTTCAGTTATTATGCAAAGTTTCATGATCTAATTTGAAGTATTTTTTTAATACCAGCGGTTTATTGTTCGGTTTGGAGGTAACTTTGCATTTTTTTCTATCGAGAAAATTTTATGAAATCGTGTTTTCGTCTAACATAGTACTTAAAATTAATCCTTAACTTTTACATATATTTATTTCAAAATTAATGCTGCAGTATTTTCGATATAACGGAGGATCGTGCTACGCCATTTGAGGTAGTATAGGCCCTTAACGGCATTCTAGTTAAAAGGACGGCAGATTAGCAAATACTATGAAAATGAAAACTTCAAGCAATTACTTAAGTCGTACCTAGTACTTTTCAGTTATAATCCGCCCCTAAGACGACCCACTGACATTATATATTTTTTTTTAAATTGTTGACCTGATTGCAAATCTGAGTCATGGTTACAATGCCAAAACTGGATTCCAGGTGAGATACCCATCATAAAGCTGTATACATTTTACTGGCAGCCAGACCATGGTTGCGCTATCAAGTTTTCAGTGTAAAATTGCTTTTATGGTGTCACCAAAAATGAAATAATCATTACCTTAATTTACAAGTATGAAGTGGAATGTCAGGCAAAAACATGATAATTTTTTTATGAATGTGAAGCGCTACCTGTCTAGGGGAAGACCAAAAAAACTTCTTATAAATGTTATTTTTACCTATTAGACAAATATTCAAAATATTAATTTTATTTGCATAAATATACACGTTCAGTTATAATATTAGATTTTGTTATTGAAGAGATCCGCAAATATATATTGGTATTGTGTCCGCTGCATAATATTTGATGTGATGTCATGAATTTATGACCAACCGAACAACAAATGTCTTTGTTATGGGACTTATTTATAATATTGTAGGCATTGAGTGTTCTTTATTTGTTGTCTTTTGTCTGTTTTTAACCTATTCATGGCTACTAAGTATATTAAGACGTTCCGAGACACATTCCTCTAAGAACTTTCACATTTTCAAGCGATTTTGTTCAAGTATTGATTTGTATGTTGTGTTAACATACAAATCAATACTTGCCTTTTTCTCATCGAAAACGTATGCTGACGTCATTTTAACGCGTAGATTTGTTATTATTTACGATTGACCTCGTTAAAGAATTGATGTACGAGTTATTATAACCGTTTTTATTGACCGCTAATAACTGTTCAGCCTTATTCTATTAATACTCAACAAAATGGCTGCTTCGCCTTCAATCGATTTTCTTCACCTGCATTTAAAACCATGAAAAACTTACCTGAGCGACTCCGTTCAAGGATCGGATGGAGCGAGGGCTCCGAACGCGCGCGGCGGGACGCGGGGGGCGAAGCCCCGGTGCCTGTCGGCGGGCAGACGCGAAGCCCGGCAGCGCCGCTGTAAAAACCGACATACTTAGAATACGCAAGCGGCGCGCGGGCGTACGAGAGCTTCGCGAGGGGCGAAGCGACCGCGATCGACACAGGCCCACGCGAGGCGAACATGCAGCCTCCGGGCACACGCGGCGAGGCCTCACGGTACAGGCCGTACGCGGCAGCAGCATAACATCCTCCATAATGCAGGCGATGAGGCGACGTTCCTCGAAGACAGGCTGAACATCCAACATCAAATACTATATTCACCTTATATTAATCACAAAACAAAGTTACGAACCAGTATAAAACACGTAAACTTTTCACTGAAGTTCAATGGTATCCGAAAGAGAAGGCGTAATTCGCTAGGAGTATCCGCGACACGCCTTTCTACGTTCAGCGGCCATTTTGTTTAGCAATACATTGACCTTTCTCTTTCTCTTCGATTTTTGCGTTTCATCCTATGATGAAGTGAAAGGATGACAATATTACTACTTAGAAAAAATATTTACTCCTAAATAATAATTTCCAATTTTGTTTTATTGGAATTTTGGTGATTGTTAATAAGTCAATTATTTTACTAGCCTCATTTATCAAGTTTTCCTCAGAAAATTCTGTAAATAAACTAACAACCTAATGTTTTGCTGTAGCAATAACAAAACGAAGACCACAGCGGAGATTCAATGTTTCCAGTGTAATATATTTCTACTATTTAGTAGCGTTACGTAACTTTTGGTTATTTGAAATTATGTAAGACTATTTAAATTATTTTGGAGTTGCCTTGAAATTTAAAAACCTAATAAAAAACAACAAATTATTTCAATAAACCTTAACAAGATACACTCTTTAAGTTATATATTAGCTTTCTAGTTTCCATGAATACTACAAACTACAATCATACCATTTAGCAACACCGATGCATTCCAGTTTCTACTAAAAAATAGTGCAGTAATAACGTCCATCGGGGAGGGATGTGTTACTTTGCACTTTAATTTTAAGTTTTAAATTGTATCGTTAGCTATAGAACATTAAAATTATAACTCAATTCATATTCACAGTTCTTTAACATAAAAGTAGTCGTATAAGTTCGTATAACTCGTTTTAATCTTAGTTTTATCGAAATAAACTGAATAAAAGCTAGTTACCTGAAAGAGTAAATAAAAAAGTGAAAACTATAAACCTTTCTACAGATAAGAACCGGTTCTTGTAAGAAAAAAACGACTTGCCCAAGGAATTCAAGGTATGCATGTTCCTTATTTTAACCCTGAATAATGTATCTTTAGGAAATAAGTCTAAATCAATGAAACTTTTCTTGTGTTTGTGGAGGTAGTTGAAGCCGCACTGTTATCATTTAAATAAATAGCCGTCATAAAATTGATTGAATGTTGGCTCAGTTAGCTGCATTAAAATACGTCTTATTATGACAAAAATCGCGATAAAATGCACAGAACACTGATAATAATGTCATACCTATTCTGTGAAGGTATGTGCAGGCCCAGGGGTTTCGAGATGTCATTGTGTTACGGCAAAGAAATGTACATGTGCAAAAGGGGGCTACGTGACTGTTGCCATGTCGGCCATATCATAGATTCGTGGGCGGAATAAAATAATGATCTATTATGTTCGATTTAAAAAGCGTTTCAACATCCCTTTGATTTGTTTAGAATAGAATTATTATTATTCTTCTTAATTTCTTTTGTGGCGTTTGTTGATAAATAATATTATAAATACTTACCTACTAAAACAATAATCAGCTGGCTTCTTTTCTAGTTTCGTCTTTGAGTTTGAATCTGGGGGCCTACCACCAGCTCATAAAGCAGCATTATTTTAATATTACTTCAGTGTGGGAAAGAGATGAAGCTCTACAGGTCGTATAGCTCCATCTCTTTCTCCCACTGAAGTAATATTAAAATAATACTGTTTATGAGCTGGTGGTTGGCCCCCTGATTGCGACGTCTGACTGTGAGCAATGTTCGGGTTGGCTAAATTCGATTTTAAGTAGATATAATTATTAAGTTCGGGAAAAAGCTGCTCGGCTTAGCTCGATACAAACATTTTTAAGCGAAGGTGGATGCCAAACGAAGTATGGCGATTGGCACGAGCCGAATGAAAGCCGAATATTTATAGTAATTGCTTCGGGTCGGCTTTGTAATTCAACAAATACTGCCGAATCGAATATAAATATATATACCTGCCGACCCGAACAGGGACAATTCTAGTATTTTTAAAGCTGGCCATTCACGGGCACTGAATTACTTCATAACATTCCACGGCAACACTCCAAAAACCTTTCATGTACAAATCTCACGTGGATTAGGTGGAATGGCAAAAAGTATTGGGTTAGTGTGTACGCGGCCTAAAGGTGCTGATAAACTTGAACATTCACTTGAACAATGAGCATTCTAGCGAATGTTACATAACGACAAGTAAACAGGTGTGTTTTAGCGAGCATTCTAGCGAGCATTCCAGCTAAAGGACAGTAAATTTGCTTCGAGCTTTTTGCCGAGCCGAGCCATTCTGTCATGCCATCTTTGGATATCAAGCTAACCAGGCGTATATTACGCCTGGACAGGAAAGGCCTGCGTCTGGTGACGGGGACCATCACGGGACACTGCTCGCTAAACAAACACTTCCACACAATAGGCATAACGGACAGTCCTCTGTGCAGGGCGTGCATGGAGGCTGAGGAACCCCCCCGCATGTGCTCTTTGAATGCACAGGCGTCACCCAGATTAGAACAGAAACCCTCGGGTCACCCAGATCTTTTGCAGATGTTCTGAACAGACCAGGAGTTTTAATTAACTTCTGGAGGGAGGTGGGCTGGTTGGAATAACCACCACACGGCCGCCATGGCCCACGTACAATGGTCCACCTTATGGACTAAGTGCGGAAACCAAAACCCCATAACATATAACATAGCCATTCTGTCATTGTTTCACACGCAACCGTCAAGGAATATTTTTTTGACGAGCAACTAGAGCATTCATTAGAATGATCGTAAAAATGTTCGTAGCGATGTTTGGCTCTATGCTTGGCTCTGTTCGTTGTTCAGTTCGACACGAATGCTCGTATGTTCTGTTACAAATGAATGCTCAAGTTTAGCAGCACCTTTAGGAACGCCACGCCAGTCGCCACACAAAATAAACGCGTTGTTTTGCAACTGTTTTGCACCGATTTCGCTACGCATTGCCAAACGACAAGAAACAAAACAATTAGGGCCATATCATATTAGACTCGATATTTTTAGCATCGAATGTCGTGAGGAAAGTTTTGAGTAGGTACGTATGATAATGGTGCCGATTCCCTTGTTCAAAGTTCAGTGCATCTTTTTCTTTCTATTTCATTAAGAAAAGGACAGAAGATAAATTTTAGTTTAGTCCTGTCAAATTAATCAGCGCGTCCCTACTCCATACAAGTTTAGACGTGATTAAAAACTTGCCTACTAAAATTACGTCAATTTACGTCAAGCGCTGATTAATTTGTCAGGGACATCGACGCGAAAACTGAAACCATGGATTCAGTACATAATTCTGAACCTCCTGCGTTGAAAATTTTCGTAGGTTATAAAAAAAAACTGCTGTTTCATAGAAAAGTGCAATACCTACGCGGTCAAAATGTATGGAACAGCTGATTTTTTTTTTATAACCGACGAAAAATTTCAATGTTCAGAATCATGTACTGAATCCATGGTTTCAGTTTTCGCGTCGATGTCCCTGCCACCCCGTATTGTATTGTCTAAGTAAATAGATATGTTTAAATTGTTAAAATCAAGCAAAAGTGAGACTGCTACGTACGGTGCGGCTGTAAAATTAATAATACCTATTTTACAATAAAACCCAAACAAAAAATAATTTATCACGAAATTATAACCCCAAAATAATTTAAATAAACGTAAGTTAAAAAACTAAAACCCGACTCCAAAAAAATCACGCTCTAAAAAGTATGAAACAAGAAAATATTTCAGACAGAAATCAAGATATAGGTACAAAAAGCGGCCAAGTGCGAGTCGGACTCGCCCATGAAGGGTTCCGTAGCAGCAAGTAACATTGAATGAAAGGTAAATTGCGGTTTACGATTTATGACGTATTAAAAAAAACTACTTGCTAGATCTCGTTCAAACCAATTTTCGGTGGAAGTTTACATGGTAATGTACATCATATATTTTTTTTAGTTTTATCATTCTCTTGTTTTAGAAGTTACAGGAGGGGGGACACACGTTTTACCACTTTGGAAGTGTCTCTCGCGCAACCTGTTCAGTTTAGAAAAAAATGATATTAGAAACCTCAATATAATTTTTAAAGACCTATCCATAGATACCCCACGCGTATGGGTCTGATGAAAAAAAAATGTTTGATTTTCAGTTCTAAGTATGGGGAACCCTAAAATTATTTGTTTTTTTTTCTATTTTTGTGTGAAAATCTTAATGCGGTTCACAGAATACATCTACTTACCAAGTTTTAACAGCATAGCTCTTATAGTTTCGGAAAAATGTGGCTGTGACATACGGACGGACAAACAGACATGACGTATCCATAAGGGTTCCGTTTTTTGCCATTTGGCTACGGAACCCTAAAAATGGTCAAGATACAGCCGTGGTCGCATGCCTCTACACCTACAAAATTATAATGGCATGCGACCACAGCTTTACCTTGACCATTTTTGTACCTATGTCTAAAGTTTTAAAGATTTTATACTGAAAATCACGTCTAAACGAGTAGTGTTAATGATTTGGAAAAAATACATGATTTTCTTTTAATAACTTAATCTGTGAATATTGTAGATTATGTTTACTACATAGTGATAGCCCCGCATCTAGATTTTTTTTGAGGAGGGACAAAAACTGCCGTTTGCTACCCCCCCTACCCCCCCGCCTATCTTTTATGGGGATGCGCTAAGTTAGCACCCACGAAATTAAAAGGACAATGACCAAAAGTGGTACCAAAAAGTCTCGCGCATCAAGACCAAAATTTTATAGTAATTACTTTCATAATTTTTTACGATATTACACGTCGGGGATTTGATTTGTGAAAAGGGAATTTACTTTTGAGATTAAAAGTATGGATACTGTTTTACTCCCTATAACTGACGTTCCGTTTCACATGAACAGCCCCTTGTCTGTCGACTTGTCAACAAATTAGATGTTACGAAATGCCTTGTTTGCAAGCATAACATTTTATGACAACCGTTGGCGTCCTTCGTTTTTTAACCCTTGATTTTTGAAAGCGTCATGATCACTGTAAAAAAGAATACTTTGCCGATTCTACATTATTAAAAAAAACTAGAATATAATGGAATCTAATTGTATGATTATCATTATTTTATCTATGGTAAATTGGCTGTTCATAGCCAGTCTTAGAGATGTAGAATGCAATAGAATTGATTTTTGATGAATCGACTAACCAGTAATAGTTTTTTTTGTGTAATAAATAATTATATAATGTTTGCTTAAAAAACATTTCACGAATTATATGTTTTTGCTTTGATTACTTTGATTATCAGCAACAATTAAGTAAAATCAAACAATTAAGTACACTAAATCGATTTAGTTTGGCTTATTGTTAATTGACACAAACCGATTTTCATACCCTTAAGATTTTTGTTTATCGATTACATCCCTAAATCCCGACTAGTTACTTTATAATCTGTGCATTGTCTGTGCATTGATTTGACATTTTTGGTTGTACTCTACTGACGTATCAAGAACCAACTATCTTTGCGCTAGCGAGTACTGTTTTTGAGAGTTAAGAACTTGAGATTATATTAGATAATTATTGAATTGTGCATTGAGAAGTAGAACTTGTTTGTATTTTTTTAACTTCTTTTTCTGTGTTGTGTATTGTGCAAATATGGCGAGTCGTGGGGTCGACCGATTGATACCGTCAGTCAACCGGCAAATTCGACGATGTATCAATTGTTCATTTTTGATACCCAGAAACCAACCTAAACATTCATTAGAACAAGCGTCTACTCCAATGATTAACTTGTTACAGTCATGGATAACTCCTACTCAGGTAAGCAGATCCGCTCACAGTATTGGCAATATAAAGGTCGGACAAATCTCAGAGTTTCAGTCACGCATCTTGTGGCGCGGCTATTATGTTGCAATAACTCGTAATTCTTACTTATATTAGTGGTTTACGCTATTTTTTGAGCAATAATGTTCGTTCGTGTTTAACGTGTCTATTTAAAATAGGTCTTAGGAAGCGTCGAAAAAAATAACCTAGTTTTTAGGTTATTTTAGATTTTATAAAATAACTCCAAAACCCGGGTTTTTTTTTCAAAAATAACTTTTGTAGGAGTTCATATGATCAGTGTAGTCTATAAAAAAACGAAGTTTGATTTTGATGCAACATGGTACGGGATTCCATACATCCATGAGCATTCTCCTTTTCTCAAAATGAAAATTTTGGCAGCAACATATTAATCAAATTGTATCTACCGATAGTGCGCAAATTCAACAGGGGCGCTAAAACTGATGTAAAAAAGAAAAAAAAAATAGAAAGCTTGAATTTGTCGCCCTCTGAAGTTGGCGCCGGGGGCACGGGCCCCGGCTTGCCCCCCCCCTAGATCCGGGGTGCATAGTGAAATTAATTTGTAAAGTTATTTCTAACGCCGATAAAAAACTGAGAATCACGCAAAAATTATCAAGCGTATTTTTCTGAAACTTTCACCATTTTAAAGATAATTTAATTATTGATCTTTTTGTATACGTGTTTTGTTAGAATACCTTTTGTTTAATGTATAATAAATTAATAATAGTCCAGGAATATTGCGTCTAATTTGGGACGGCGCACAGTGGGTCGAAACTATGATTTTAGTGACTTAGGGCTCAACTTTGCTTTTTTACTTTTTTCTTCATGTGGATGGATAGAGCTCATTAACCTCAACAATAATTGTTCTGATGTATTTTTTCCTAAACTTTATACTTTGGGTAGAAAAATGTGTTTTGTTATTTTTTTGTATGGAGCGGATCAAATAACCTTAAATTCCTGCTAAGTAGCGTGTGATCCCGCGTTGAAACTTTATTTTTCATATACCTTGTCTAGTCTATTATCATTTGATGCTATTAACGTGTGCATAAAGTTGCAACTCTGCCAAATAAATGGATCGAAAAAAATGAAAAAATATATCGAATAAAAAGCTACATTTTTTACTTTCGTAAGTTCTTTTAAGTTAAATTTGATATGGAATAGTAAGTAAAAGCACGTAATAATACACATAGTTACTTAACAACTAACAACAATACATTTAAAAGGTCCCTAATTAGCTTAAATTTACTAATATATGTAGTATTAGTAAATTTGTAAATTTAAGCTAATCACACTAATCATAATACATTTAAAAGGTCCCTAATTAGCTCAAATTTACTAATATATGTAGTATTAGTAAATTTAAAGCTAATCACACTAATCATAATACATTTAAAAGGTCCCTAATTAGCTCAAATTTACTAATATATGTAGTATTAGTAAATTTAAAGCTAATCACACTAATCATAATACATTTAAAAGGTCCCTAATTAGCTTAAATTTACTAATATATGTAGTATTAGTAAATTTAAAGCTAATCACACTAATCATAATACATTTAAAAGGTCCCTAATTAGCTTAAATTTACTAATATATGTAGTAGTAGTAAATTTAAGCTAATTAGGGATCTATGAATTTCAATTTCTTTGTTTTAATGACTTTAACATGTTTATGAAATGTTATTTTAAGTTAGATTTAATACTGAATAGTAAGTAAAGATAGGTACATAATAATACAAATTAGTAAAGGTAAACTAACATTACTACAACTAACACAAGCAAACTAAAAACTAACTATAAACAACATCAAACATTACTATTTCCTTTCAATTATGAGTTTGACATTTATAAACTAATAAAAAAAACAAGAAACTTACAAACTACCAAAAAATCTTATTCACTATCGCTATGACTATCTTGTAAATTATCTACATCAATAAAATCTATATCGGATTCTGTGGGAAAAATCAGCAGAAGCTCTTTGACTTTTGGAGAGAGAACCATTATATTTTGTTTCACCATTCGAGGTCTTAGACTTGTGATCTTTGGATCAGAAGACAAAAGAAGATTGTGTATAATATCCTCATTTGTCGCCGTTCTACTTACCTTTCTAGAATGACTCTCTCTATATTTCCGGAAATCTTTATTACGAGCTTCCGCTGCCTCTTCCGACAGTTTACCTATAGGTATGGCACCAAAGTGCTTAATTATATCACTCCCATGTACTAACAATTTATGTATACTGGAAGGCATATAATACCAGGGATATAAGTGAACGTACAATTGTGCAGTATCTCTACAAAATTCGGAAAACTTAGAAAGATCCACGCTCTCTCCAGATGCAACCGTCTGAAGAATCACATGAAACCTTTCTATTAAATCTTTATCTATTCCTGTTATGCGAGCTGTTGTTTCTGCATCCCTAAAAAATCTTCTGGCAGTATTGCCATCATTGGTTGTGCCTACTCCTTGCTTGACTACGTCAATAAGTAAACCGCATTCTTTCTTAAACGCTTGCTGTATAGCGCTCTTTCTGAGTGACATTTTTTCTTTGTCATCGCCCCTGCAACTCCATTTTTTGAAGTCCAAACGATAAGCTGCAAACAAAAAGAAATATCACTTAAATAAAAATCTCACAAGTAACTATATAACGTGAAAAAAATTATGAACTAATAAAATTATATTTACCGATATGAAGTAAGCACTCCATGCTTCTTATCCAGGCATGTAAAGATGACATTCCATACTGGAACACTTCTTCGTTGTTCTCTTTTTGAGCAAGTGACTCTAAATTGTTCATCTCTGACGGTTTTGCTTTGCAGATATCACAGACAGCTGAAGATGTGTCTGACAAATATGACGATATTTTGCCGTCTATCATCGTCAAGTGCAATTGATGCTTAACTTCAACTTGATTGAACTTGATTGGCTGAAGTCTTTCTATTTCTTCGGTTATGCTAGCTTTTATAGTTACCACTGTTGACTGCGTTTCTTTGGTAAATTTGAACATTATCGGACGGCAATAGAAAGTTGATGAGGGTCGATCGTTTTCCCAAACAATTGTTCCATCACATTGTTGAAGCCTTATAGGAACTAGACTGGCCATGAAGATAGTTGAGTCATCAAACTCTGCTTCAGTCTTTTGTTTATAATTACTTTGACCTGAGGCTCCATCAAAACCCCATTTGCTTATTAGCAGTAACTCAGTTGGCGAATCCAAATCTAAAGTAATCACTTCTAAAAGCCTAGATACCGTCAAGTTGAGTAAAGCTTGCAGTTTAATAGCAGCTCCTTCTTCAGTTATAATTATGTCTTCTTTCCCTGGATAACATTTTGCCTTCGCTTGTTTTATTTTATAATAAGAAGGGTATAAATCAGACCTATTTTCACTTGCTGCTTCTCTTAGGCTTATATACTGCCACTTACTTAATTTAAGTGAAACTAATAAAGACAGTGCCTTATCGGGTGAATATGTACTACTTTTCGGTTTACTTGTACTTAAACACTCTTTAACTTTTTCTAGATCTTCGGGGTGACTTAGTAAATGGTTCATAATTTTTCCTACATCCTCATTTCCGGTGTTTCTTAAACTAGCAATTGTAGTAGCTTTAAGTTCATCCGGGGATAACGAAAGCGATTGGTTAATTTGATCAACGCGTCTTCGTTTTTGCCTGGAGCCCAATTCCTCGAAAGGTTTTCGAGGTGTAAATGTAGATGTCGAAGCTTCTGTAGTAGATGGTGGTAGATTTTCGACATCTTCAGTATTACAAATCTCGAGCCTTTCCTGTTCAGTGTTCACAGCTTCAGGTATCATTCCTTCGGGCCAGTTTATTGCACGTTCCAACCAATCACCATTTTTTCTTACAAACTGTGCTAACGTGCGACTACTTCGTTCCCATCTTGCACTTATATTTGAACAAAAGCGCGTACAGAATTTTTGGAGCTCAACACTGTTCTCTTCGGTCACGTTTATTTTATGTTGTAGGAATTGAAAGAATTTTTGACTATCCGACAGTGACTTGACCTGCTCTCTTAAAATCATAAATAAATCTAAATTGTTAACTAAATTATCCATTATAACGAAAAAGGGACGATCAGAATCACGAGATGTTAGTAGTAGTACGAATAAACGAACACTAGTTAGTATATAATAAATTATGGTCATTTTATACTTCCAGAATCCAGTGACAAACAATGTTTACTAATTTTTCTACTACCCTCATTAACTAATTATCCTAATTAATATTACAGTAATGACTAAAAGTGAAAAACATTGTTTTTTTATAAGGTAAAAGGTTAAGCTAATTACAGTAATTAAACACACAAATAGAAATTAATTGATTTCATATCCACATTTTTAAATAAAGGTCCCTAATTAGCTTAAATTTACTAATATATGTAGTATTAGTAAATTTAAGCTAATTAGGGACCTTTTAAATGTATTGTTGTTAGTTGCTAAGTAATTATGTGTATTATTACGTGCTTTTACTTACTATTCCATATCAAATTTAACTTAAAATAACTTACGAAAGTAAAAAATGAAGCTTTTTATTCTATGTATTTTTTCATTTTTTTCGATCCATTTATTTGGCAGAGTTGCAACTTTATGCATTTGTTTATAGCATCAAATGATAATAGACCAGACAAGGTATATGAAAAATAAAGTTTCAACGCGGGATCACACGCTACTTAGCAGGAATTTAAGTTTATTTGAGCCGCTCCATACAAAAAAATAACAAAACACATTTTTCTACCCAAAGTATAAAGTTTAGGAAAAAATACATCAGAACAATTATTATTGAGGTTAATGAGCTCTACCCATCCGCATAAAAAAAAAGTGAAAAAGCAAAGTTGAGCCCTAAGTCACTAAAATCATAGTTTCGACCCACTGTGCGGCGCTCCTTGATGGGCGAGTCCTATTACTGGCTGGACGTAGGACACGTTGCTAGAGCTCAGTACAGAACACGCAAGCTAACCACTCAAGGTCACTGGCATATATCTGCGTCTTAACTTAAAGTATCGTGTAGAACCTACCTATTCTGTCTGCTCTGGCCCTTAGTTAATGAGTGGTTACTAAGCAAATTTTATATACATATTATCAGTAGATAAATCATTATGATAATTTCGGCTTTTTATAAAAAAATTACGACAGGACACGAATAATCTTATCGAGACGATAGAAAGTTCGCGTTGGTCCGATAACAGTTGCCCAGGAACGATTATTATAAATCTATATAAAGTTAGTTGTTACTACACTATACTATAGCTGTGATAGCCTATAGTTTGACCAATACCGCTGTACCGCGCCTTAGGAAGGCGCGCGGCGAGACGGGGGAGCAGTGCAGGCCGCTGATTCGACAAAGCTCTCGGCGCACGGCGTCCCGCCCGCCGCTCATTGGTCAACACTGCCCCCGCCTCGCCGCGTATTCCTAAGGCGCGGTACAGCGGTATTGGTCAAACTATAGTGGTGTGACCGTCGGACTGCCAAGTCATAGGTCTCGAGTTCGAACACAAGGCACGCACCTTTGACTTTTCGGATTCATGTGCGTATTGTATAATTATCACTTGCTTCAAATACGGTGAAGGAAAACGTCGTGAGAGATATTTCTCGACGCGGCGTGTGAAGCCAAGTCAGAAGCCCATGGGCGGCTTGCAAACTCTGACACTAGGTTAGTCACTAACCACACGAAAACGAAAGAAGTTAGGTACTACACAGCTACAAACAAGATAATATTTACATACTTCATAAAAAAAAGTAACAGACTTAAAATATATGTACATTTGTGTATAAAAACCGGCTAAGTGCACGGGCGATTTTTTTTTGCGCTCTTGATTTTCAACCTACAAACTAGTGCCGAGAGTTTAAAATCCTAGTGTGTTTTTTCGACGCGTTGGGATGCTCTTTGTTGGATTCTCAATGCTTGGCTCAACACCGACAATTGAAAATCCGGTGAGCGATAAAATCCCGCCGCGACATTTTTACGCGAGTCGGACTCGCACACGAAGAGTTAATATATAGAATATTTAGCAAAAAACGCCGAAAAAATCGCGTTTCGTTTATTTTTTTATTAAACACACAATGTATGAAAATTTCAACTATCTGTCTATTACGGTTCATGAAATACAGCCCACTGACAGACAGACGAACAGCGGAGGCTTAGTATTTAGCGTTCCGTTTGGCACCAACGTGTTATTACCCGACTACGGTGAAGCAAAAAGGAGGGTTATGATTTTGACCGGTATGGATGTTCATCTGTTACCTCATAACTTCTAAACTGCCGATCATAATTTGACAAATGAGGTATCATTGGAAGCGTTTTGATTGTCCGCTGGTTATAGGCTATGTGACGTCACATTAAATGCAATATGGCGCCCTCTAGAGGACATAAAGTAACGAAATAAAAATAATTGAATTGTACCATGTTGGGTATCAAATGAAAGGGCTTGACGAGCACATTACAAATATGTATATATATCATATTGTCCAAGTAAATAAATATGTTTAAATTGTTAAAAACAAGCAAAAGTGAGACTGCTACGTATGTCGCGGCTGTAAAATTAATACCTACTTTACCATAAATGCCGTGATGATCCAGTGGTTAAGGCCTCGTCTCTTATGCACGAGGTTGTGGATTCAAATCCGGGCAGGCACTAATGTGACTTTTTCAATTTAAATGTACTTTCTGAGTTTATCTTGGACATTACTAACATCGGTGAAGGAAAAACATCGGGAGGAAACCTGTACCCTAATTGCGTAATACAACACAATAACAATTTGTTTCGATTTGAAACAGATTGCTAATCCATTGCTTCATAAGTTGGAAAAAAAAATCTGCTCAACAACGTAAATAACGCAATGAATGTTGTTGAATTGTCAAAATGAAACAAATTAGACTTGACTACGTACACCATGAAACACTTTTGAATAAACTGTGCAACTATGGAATAAGGGGCAATGTCTATAGTTTATTAGAATCTTATTTAAGTGATAGATATCAGGTTGTAGAAATAAATGACATCAGCTCTTCAAATGCCACAGAACAAAAATATCGATCTAAACTTAAAGAAGTACTATATGGTGTACTACAAGGTAGCGTGCTAGGGCCACCCTTATTCTTAATTTACATTAACGATCTGCCAAACGTCACACAACACCCTATGATTCTTTTTGCTGACGACAGCACAGCTATTTTTACTGGTGAAAATATGGATACTTTTGAAGCAGACGTAAATAATACCCTTAATGTAATAATTAACTGGCTCACAAATAATAACCTAGTCATCAATTTAGAAAAAACTAAATTAGTCACATTCCCGTGAAATAATAAAAACTACTTCAACATTCAGCATGATGGTACAGTAATTGAACAAGTCAGCTGCGTAAAATTTTTAGGACTTTGGATAGACAATGATATGACATGGCAAACACACATTGACACAGTTTGCAGTAAACTGAACCAGTACTCATATGCTCTATATAAATTATCCAAAATTGTCGATCTATCAGCTCTATTAACTGCCTATCATGCCTACGTATCATCAACCTTAAAATACGCCATTATATTCTGGGGCAACGCCACAAACAAAGAATTAGTGTTTAAAGCGCAAAAAAGATGCGTTCGCGGAGGGCTTGCCCTTGCCTCTGGCTTTGGCGGGTGGAGCGCAGGCCTTGCTCCCAGCCCGGTGATCGGCCGGCTTGCCAGCCGCCGCACATACGACGCAGTGCGGCGCGGCGTTGTACGAGCCGGCCTTATGACCGGGCTGACCACAGCGGAAGCAGTGGTCGCTGCGGTCCACCTCCGAGGTGCACTTCGCTCCCACGTGGTCGCCCACCCGGCAGCGGAAGCACCTCAGAGGTCGGGGCTCCAGCAGTTTGACCTGCGCGGAGACCCAACCCACCAGAAGCCTTCGGCCCTCCCCGGCTATCAGCTTGGCCGCCGCTCCCCCTCCTGCGGCACCTCTCGGGGGCCGGCTCCTCGGAGCCCAGCCAAGTCCGCTCGGAGCTCCGCATTCTCCTTTTGGAGAAGCTCCATGGCGGCTGTCAAGCAGGCGATCTCTGCCCGCATTTCCGACATACCGTCCGACGGAGGCCCGGGTTGGAGGGCCTCCGCTGCCGCCTTGATAGAGGTAGTACCCACGGATACGGCCTTGCCTCTAGAGGACTTCGTCCTCTTCAAGGCCACCTCGTTGATCGCGGCCGCTACCTCCTCCGCGAACTTGACCGCTCGCTCCGAATTGGAGCCGCCAGCGGCGTCCGGCTTACCACCACGGTGGTCCGGCTTGTTTTTGGCCCGCTCCCGGAGCGGACGGGCCATTTCGGCGACCTGTTCGGTGGCGACCACCCCACCCTGAGCACTCTTCGCGGCGTCAGGCCGCACCTTCGTGCCCACCAGTGAGGCAGCGACCACCACTTCCGATTACTCTGTTGAGGCTTCGGATGACGAGACCCCAGGGTCGCTCTCCGACCGATTACTGGCGTATCAGGCCGCTTGGGGCGACCCCGATTGCCCCGCCCTGGCCTCGAAGCGGAAGCTGCACCCGCAGCCGCTCGTCCTCGGCCTCTCCTCACCGTCGGCACTTTCGCGATCGGGAGGCTTTCCTCGCTCGAGGATTGCCCCGCCGATCCTGTGCGCTCCGACCCGCGCGACCGTTTGCCCCAAAATTTGGAGCCCCCGAGTTTAATGTCCTGGTCGGACATACTTTGGTCCCCTGAGGGACTGGAGCCTCCTCGGCTCTTGTTGCCGTCGCCGGCAAGCGGTACCTTCTCCGCCAATAAAGGCACGTCATCGTCTTGATTTTTGTTTTTATAATTGTAATCCATTTGATTCCCACGAGTAATTAGGAAGTTTATGTCCACCTAGGCAGAGCCTTTTACCTAGGTAAGCCTACATACTGTAGAGGTCGGCAGGTATCTTCAGGGGAAGCGCTAACGACTGGTCCCCCACCAGCCACTCGTCCTCTCGCCGCGCTTCGAAACATAGGATTAGGTGGTTTTTTTTATCTTAGAGGTGTCCTTCCTCTGGGCCGGGCGGTTAAGCCAAGCCCCCGGCGGCGGCATTATACATGCCTCCGTTCGCTGTCCAGATAACCTGGCTCAGCGAACCCGCTGAAAGTTCTCCCTCAAGATCGCTCTTGAGGGAGAAACGACAGCCGCTTTGGTGCGCCTGCACCGCAGCGGCTGGGTCACGTTCAGTGTCAATCGACTAACGTCGATCGATCAGGAGCGACCCGCCTCCCTCGTTCCTCCACTGTGCCCTCTGCAAATCAGAGGGACACGCGGAAGAACGTCGAGGAGCATGCTGCTCCCCCGCCCGCAGAAATTCGCCACAAACAATACCCTCTCCGAAAAACTCCCAAACCTTTTCCGAAGAGTATATTGTTCATGCCCAGGGTGCACCGGCCTGACAACTGCTCTTCCCCCCGAACGTATCCATAAGGGACCAGCAGGTATCAGGCACACGTGGAGGTTTTCTGTACGCACCCCTTTATGTGATGCCTAAGATTTTATTCTGCATGTTGATATAATTATTGTATGCCTATTAGGCAGGACATAATGAAACTGTAATTTACCTAACATCTGTATGTATAACCTATGCCCACAATAAAAAGATTAAAAAAAAATAAGTTACGGCAAGGTAGGTACTGGACTTATACTTAGTTAATATATGTACCTACATAAGTCTGAAATCGCCAACACGTCTTAAGCGCGCGTGGTGATCAATGCTCGTGCCTTCTCTGTATGAGAAGAGGCCTTTTCCCGGCAGAGGGACAATAATAGGCTGGTATTATTATAATATAACAAAAAAAAAAAAAAAAATCTGCTCTGCAAATCACGAAACTAACCCCAAAATAATTTAAATAAAACGTAAGTTCAAAAACTAAAACCCGACAAAAAGGTATGAAACAAGAAAATATTTCAGACAGAAGTCAATACAAAAATGATCAAGATAAAGCCGTTATTTTTAGGATAGTATTTGAAAAAAATATATTGTTAAATATTGTACGGTAGTATGGAAACCTTCGTGTACGAGTCTGACTCGCATTTGGCCGGATTTTGGACATTAGGAAAGCTAGAATTATCTGAGTTTGGGGACCCTGTGATAATCCAGTACCCTAATTGCGTAATACACGCTCAAACACAATTTGTTTCGATTTGAAATAGATTGCTAATCCATTGCTTCAAAGTTGGAAAAAAAATATGCTCAACATCGTAAATAACGCAATAAATGTTGTTGAACTGTCAAAATGAAACAAATTAGGCAAAATTGTTTACGAAAATAAGTTACGCAATTAGGGTACTGATCTAATACATGTAACAAGACCTAAGAGACATCGCAACCGACTGTTCGAGTCTACGCGGAAGAGAAAATCTCTGAGACGTACATTGAGTGTGCTATAACTTTTTGCGCGTCATTCGTGTGTCCTACTTTATGGTTACTTTACTCGATTCCTTGTTGTCAATTTCCATTCTGAGAGATGAAAGTGCTCTGTGAATTGTCTCATTGTCTGTTCAAATTTATTTACGCTACAGCGTCCCAAGTCCCAACAACTGTAGAACAATGGCTTTCCTTTGTTCTTTTTGCTTGCCTCTGTCTGCTTACTTCTGGGTCCAATACCCGGGTACAAAACCGTGGATATTTGCGGTGAAACACTTTTCAAAAAAGGGCATTTGCGGTGAACAACTTTTCACCGCAAATGCCCTTTTTTATGCCCTTATTTAGTAATAAAGTTGATAAGTAGTCCACCGCCAGCACAAAAATAAAATGAGTTGTGCTGCCAGTGTCCGCCATAGTATATTAGATAGATGGAAGTCCAGTACATCACGATATCCTTCCATCTGACCGCCAAATTAGCATAAAAAATGTGTTCCAAATTTTTTTTCGAGTAACGCGAACATGGATGGAGCAGTTGTTTTTAAAGTTCCGTACCACAAAAGGAAAAAAAACCGACTGCGTAAAAAGTGAAATTTTAAAAAGATGGAAACAAGACGATCTAATTTATGTCTCCAATCTCACTTAATTCTAGAAACAATTTCATGCAGTCGGGGGCATCTTCTTAACACTTAGGACTCCACCCACTTTTCATAGAACTCACACGCCATGCTGCCATACATATTGCAAGTGAACCCTCCGGGAGGGTTACCGGCATTACATTTGCACTAAAGTTAACCATCGAGGATGGTCAACGGAACTGTGTTATATATAAAACACTGTAAAACGAAGTAGGATAGTGTTTTCAGGGGTTTTGTCACTATACGTAGTTTCCAACATTAAAATTTTTTTGTGAAAGGAGAAAAAAAAAACCAACGCATGCAGGGTGGCAGGGACATCGACGCGAAAACTGTTACCATGGAGTCAGTACATGATTCTGAACCCCCTGCGTTGAAATTATTTGTCAGTTATTTAAAAAAAAATCTGCTATTCCATACAATATTTTGACCGCGTAGGTATTGCACTTTTTAAGAAAGAGCAGATTTTCAGAATCATTTACTGAAACCATGGTACCCTGTTAAAATGTACATCAGATTTTATTTTTACGGTTTATAATGCTGTATTCGCTAAGAAAAACCTACTTATATAAAAACTTTTTACAAAAAAAAAAACAACCGACTTCAAAAAAAAAAACACTACAAAGTGAAAAATAACTTTAATTTCGGAAGTCGGTGTCTTTGGTTTTGAATTTTCGTTCTTTGTCACCGACTTCCGAAATTAAAGTTATTTTTCACTTTGTAGTGTTTTTTGGAAGTCGGTCGTTTTTTTTTTGTAAAAAGTTTTTATTTTTCACTTTTTAGTTGTGGTACCTACCCCACACAAATTAGAAAACCACTACCTGCTACCAGTGACAGGAACTTTTCATATCATTCACATACCTACTAAGTGGGAAAAAGTACGTATTATTGAAGCTAACTCAAAAACTATTGAAGCAAAGTTAATAAAATTTATATGGGACCACTTCGAGAGCATACCCTTTCAAACAAAAAAAGAATTTTCAAAATCGGTCCACAATTGACGGAGAAATAAGGGGGACATACAAAAAAAAAAAACAAACATACGCGACGAACATTATAACCTCCTTCTTTTTGGAAGTCGGTTAAAAATAAACGGGAGTGTTTTAGTGAGCATTTTAGCGAAAGGACAGTAAATTTGCTTCGAGCATTTTGCCGAGCCGAGCCATTCACGCGACCGTCAAGTCTGACATCTTCGTGAAGAATATTTTTTTGACGAGCATTGACGAGAGCATTTGCTAGAATGATCGTGAAAATGTTCGTAGCGATGTTTGGCTCTATGCTTGGCTCTGTTCGTTGTTCAGTTCGACAAATTTGAAAAAGGGCGAATGCTCGATGTTCTGTCACAAGTAGTGATGTGCCGGATGTCCGTATCCGCGGATATTCGAGGGAAAAAAAAGATCTGTATCCGTATCCGTTACTTTTTGGCGGATCTTGAACGGATCTTTTATATTAATACATTTCATTACGTATATGAAATTTTAAAGATATGTAGCAATGAAATACTGTTAACTTCAATCCAAATTAGTAAAAAAATATTTAATCATATTTATTATAATTCAAGTAGAGTAAGTACCAGTAAATTAAGTTATAAGGTAGTAATTAAACTATCTTTGTAGTGAGATCAAACGTCATCAATTAAAACTATGTTGTTTTCAAGAACTTAAAAAAAAATATACGTCATAATTAATATTGAGTAATGGTGAATTGTATTTCAAAAAGAGTAACTTTGCAGCTTTGTCCCCCAAAAGTCAGTTTCGATGAGGATCATAAATAATTCCTGCTGAACCTGAAGAAAGTTGAGATCCGTATTCGGGATCTAGAACTTTATGATCCGTATCCGTATCCGCGGATCACATTTTTTAACGATCCGGCACATCACTAGTTACAAGTTTACAAGCGAATGCTCAAGTTTATCAGCACCTTTAGAAAGTACAGATGCCAGCACTTCAAGCTACTACAATCTGTCAAATTTATTTAATAGATTTTCAACTTTATAACTGAAGCGTAAGGTTCAAAGTTAATTGGGAAAATTTGTCAGTTTCGGGTAGCTTGATGTGCTGGCGTCTGTACCAAGCGTGGATAATGTAATAAAATGCTTTTTTATTTTGTTTTAGATTACCTTCGAACAGAAACCGTTATGTTATGAAGTCGTAAATAAATGGTAAGTGATTCACTGCATATTTTGTTCTTTTTAGTCTTCTTACTAGGTTTGTGTGGTCGAGAAGCTGGATTGCCTCGACGTTCACATGATCCGACTTCCAAAAGGAGGAGGTTCTCAATTCGTCTGTATGGTTTTTTTTTATTTTTTATTGTACTCTTTATTAATATTAGGTTACGGATCAATGTTCTATGCAAGTATTTTTACTTTCAAGGTTTTGTAAACGCGATTATGCTCTTTATTTATATTAAGTTACGGATCAAAGTTTGATGCAAGTATTTTTACTTAAAAGTTTTCGGAAGTTTATTTTGTAAACGCGATTGTGCTCTTTATTTAGATAAGGTTACGGACCAATGTTCTATACAAGTATTTTTCTTCCACCAAGGCGATCTTGTTCAAGTTTTCCCGGAAGGGAACTCCCGGAGTGCCATCACTTTTTTTTTTCGATATATTTAGATAGAAAGTTGATAAACAGCCCACCCCTGACGCAATCCATTATGACACCTACAAGCAAAGCCAACCTTTTTACCCTTCAAACTAATCTCTCAAACTCAAACTCAAAGCATTTATTTCAAATAAACCAATTACAGGCACTTTTGAACTGTCAAGGGGTCGGTCAGTCAGAAAGATGAAGCTAGTTGCCCATTCCAAAGCGTAGTAGGTACCTATGGAGAAGAACGGGCAAGAAACTCCACGGACACTCTTTTAAATCAGAATATGGTTACAAAATATTGGTTACATCATTCATGTTGAAGTTATACATGTGAGAACGATGCAGAACGTTAAAAGCGTCCGTAATAGAAAATAAAACAAATAATACAATTCAAAAATTAAATTAAAATAAGCCATGTCAGCTAAGAGATGACGGACTGGTCATCTCTTAGCTGACATGGCTTATTACTGACAGCCTACTGACAGCCTCTCCACTAGGTACCTACATAAATAATCTCCCTTTTCTTAAGACACTGTCAACGCCCTCTCAAAGATTTAATTAAAAATGTCGTGACCTTTTTATCTCAAGAAATTTCAATTGAATACGGTAAATAAGTAATTGAATTAAGATAAATTTAGTTGTGATGCTCTTAGCTGGTACATTGACTTCAAGATAAGCAAGGACAGTGAGTCTTTCAATAAGAGAGGGAGCTTTGTCTTAAATTGTTTTAATTAATTATCATTATAAGTCAATATTCTTATCTTTTTGTAAAGGGGCACGTGGCACAGATTAGTACAGATTGGTCACTCCACAAAATCATTTAAAAAAAAAAACTTTTTTACAAAAAAAACAACCGACTTCCAAAAAAAAACACTACAAAATGAAAAATAACTAGAGATGGGCCGAATGTGGTTTGAACCGAATCCGAACTTCGGCCGAACATTCGGTTAAATAGAAAAGTTCGGCCGAAGTTCGGCCGAACTTCGGTTCAATTTCGCGCGCTTTCTCGAGAGCGACACGTCGTAACTTGTTTACGCATTTACTTAAATTATTGCTAGATGTACCCCGCCCGCAAACCGCGCTTCCACCGCGTGGCCTAATAAGAAGAAAAGATTTTTAAGACTAATGTAATAAGACGAACTGATTTAATTTAAGTTTTACATTTACAATGTTCCTAACTAAAATAAACGACCATGAGTCTCGTGAGTAAAAGACATAATTTTATTTTACAGTAGGTAATGCTATTCTAATTCTATTAAATTTCAGTCAAAATAATGCAAATAGGTATTATTTTTCTTGTGCCGAATGTTCGGCATCTGAACCGAAATTCGGCCGAATGCCGAAGTTCGGTTCAAGCTGCCGAAATTCGGTTGAACCGAATGTGAACCGAATTTCGGCCCATCCCTGAAAATAACTTTAATTTCGGAAGTCGGTGGCAAAAAACGAAAATGCAAAACCCAAGACACCGACTTCCGAAATTAAAGTAATTTTTCATTTTGTAGTGTTTTTTTTTGGAAGTCGGTTGTTCTTTTGTAAAAAGTTTTTATTTTTCACTTTTTAGTTGCGGTACCTACCCCACACACATTCGAATAACACTACCTGCTACCAGTGACAGGAATTTATCATATCATCTACATACTGAGTGGGAAAAAAATACGTTTTTTGTAGCTAACTCAAAAACTGCCCAAGCAAAGTTAATAAAATTTATATGGGACCAATTTGGGAGCATACCCTTTCAAACAAAAAAATACCTACTTAATTTTCAAAATCGGTCCACAAATGACGGAGAAATCGGCGGACATACAAAAAAAATAAATAAACATACGCTACGGTTAAAAAGCGACTCTTGCTGCGACACAGTAAAGTGCAATTCAGGTCGCACAGCGCTAATTACCTACAGTTATATTCACCTAGAAGTTGCCTCTCTTTCTATCGCGTAACTCTTATATCTTCTGACTACGTTACGCTCACTGAATTCGACAAGTCGAGTCCGCCGGCGCGGCGCCGTGTACCTACGAGAGACAGTCGTTACGGGTAGTTAAGCCCGTAAGTCTGACAACTAGTCTTACCAAGGGTTATCGTAGGCACTCCAAACACAATTTCCACGCAAAATTCGCCCCTATGTACCCGCACTATGTGCTAAACGCTAACACATCAGTAATAAAGTTGAATATCGCGTGCGCTCTTTGGTCGTGTTCGAGCACGGAACTAAATGTCGTAAGTCTCAATTCTTATTTCGTTCATAACTGAAGTAATAATTAATCTAGAGAAAAAATATGTTATATTTGGATAATTAACTATATTTTCTTACTGTCAATAATTATTAGAGACATAAAAGCGGAGTAATCTTGTTTTTCTTTCAAATAATCTTTAAAAAAGACATGATTTTCGAATAAAAATGAATCGAGCTAAAATGTTCTAATTACGTAACTGTCTTATAATCGGAAAGAAAAAGATCCAATAAATCATACTATACTAAAGTTCCATTAAGATTGTATGCGTGACTTTTTCAGAATATTAATGCAAATTAACATACAATTTAGGGAGCCTCCTCTTATGGAACTTCAGACAAGAAAACTGCGGATAAATTTATGAAAATAATAATAAATAATAATAATATTTATTTGTACAGTTAGAAAAACACACATAAGTACACAAGGATTATATAAATATTGTACAATAGAGTCACATTAAAGGGCGAACTGCTGCCTCCTAAACTAGGCCAGAAGTCTGTGTTTTAGGAGCCAAGTTAAATAATTAAATAGGCAGATTAAAGAAACGATGTGTAGATTTTGTGGAAGATGATTATGAATCGGAAGGAAGTAAATACCTGAAATGACTGCAACATAGTTTTAAGAAGGAGGAAGCACTCAAACCCAAAGCATTTTATACAATGTGTCCGGACATGGAGTAGCGATATTCTAAATACTTAAATATAAACTATTTACAAGTACAATTACACTCCAAGTTTGGGTCCAATACACTTCCCCGCTATGTAGCAGCCATTTTGTTTTTTTTGTTGAAATATTCTCTATGCGAGTACAAAAAAAATCATATCTCTCAAAGTTTTAGTCATACTGAGATAAAAATAGGCTTATTCGAAAGGCAATAATATTGTCTACCCTCTGCATTACAAAACAATGTATTCACTATTCCAAAACTTTTGAAAAAAAATGTGAAAGTCGAAAAAAAAAATCAAAAAATTATGCAATTCAACCAATAATTTGTTAATTACCACAAAAACAGAGAGTGTATTGGTCCCAAGCTTAGAGTGTAATTGTACTTTAAAATAGTTTATATTTAAGTATTTTGAATATCGCTAGTCCATGTCCGGACACACTATATAAGTTACCGAAACATTTATTTCAACTAAACCAATTACAGGCACTTTTGAATAGGCCTTTTTTTTTTTTTTATAGGCCTGTGTCCAAAAAATTTTTTGTCCGTCTTGTAGCTTATTAAAAAATATTGAACACGTATTTTTTCTTTTTTGATGTAATTAAAAGATTACGGCGATACATTGAGTTAAAATGTGGCATGACGTCACGCCTTGCTAGATTTAATACGACGTTGTGACGTAGAGAGCCCCCACTCCCCAACTTTAATGTGTGTTTTCTAAGTTATTTTTGATTAATAAGATAAAGCAAAAAATACGTGTCTTATATTTTTTTATTATCTGAAAGACGGACTAAATAGAATTTCTTTTTTTTTACCTACGTAACTACCCTATTGTCAAGGATTCGGTCAGTCAGAAAGTTGAAGCTAGTTGCCCATTCCAAAGCGTAGTAGGTTCCTATAGAACAGAACGGGCAAGAAACTCCATGGATGATCCCTTTTCAAGATAAATTGTTACAAAATATTACTTACTTCTTGCGTTGTTATTATATTTTTATCTGAATATGAAAACATGTCCTTAGCAACGCGAATCGTATTATTATGCAAGACCTTAAAAACATCGTACAGCTGTTAATTCGAAAACCAGTATTGCAACATCGTTAAATTGACTTATCAATAAAAAAATACAAAAAACAAACCTTATTTGCTATCACGCTCAGTGTTCGTGAAGATTTAAATAAATAAAACAGTCAGACTTAAAAATACAAAAAATAAATAACTATCTAGAGGTAAACAGATGACCTACGAGTCTAAAAACGGCCACATTAAGCAATTCCTCTTAAGGGGGAAGCTTCAGGGTAGCCCGCGAAATTAAAATTTTCTTCGTTTTTTGCCTTTTGCAGATCAGAGTTAGGTTTTATATTGATTAAAATATAATTCGCGGTCGCAACAAATATGGCTTTCCTCAATTATAATCATTCCAATCAGCAATAGTGATTAAGAAGAAGATAAAGGTGTCAAATGACACCTTTGCTAACTTATGGAGTTATATTGCTGATTGTAATGATTATAATTGAGTATTTTATTTGTTACGACCGCGAATCATATTTTAATCAACTTAAAACGTAAGAAAATTTGAATTTCGCGGGCTACCCTGACGCTTCCCCCTTAAAGCAATTCATTTTCTGAATTCCTAGCACTAGGCCTGTGTCCAAATTTAGCGGATTCACCTTATGACGACGAAAACCGACTTTTAATGATTTTATACTGAAGATCACGTCTAAACGAGCAGTGTTCATGATTTGGAAAAAATATATGTTAAATTAGAGCATTTACTTAATAACAATATAGAAAATTAGGAGTATTTTAGATTATGTCTATATTACATAGTGAAATTAATTTGTAATGTTATGTCTAACGCGGATAAAAAACTGAGAATCATGCAAAAACTAACAAGCGTATTTTTCTGAAACCTTCACCATTTTAAAGATAAGTTAAGAATTGATCTTTTAGTATATGTGTTTTATTAAAATACCTTTTGTTTGATGTATAATAAATTAATATATAATGCGTCTAATTTGGGACAGCGCTCTTTCCCCCCCGACCCTTGCTCGAAAACGAGGTGCCAGCAGTTGTTGCAGCTGAGCACGTAGCTTTAAATTTCCCGATTAACAATCATGATCAAAACTGATCCAGCCCGTCCCATCCTTGATGTCCTCCCTCCGGTAAACGCCTTAAGCCGAGGTTCGTACCCCATAGGGGGTCCCTTAGCGAGCGTTCACCTAGTTTTAATTACCTTAGTTGGTAGTCATGACCTAACGAAAAAAAAAAAAGACAGCGCTCTTTGATAGGCGAGTTCTATTACTGGCTGGTAGTACGACGCGTTGCGTGAGCTCAGTACAGAACACGCAAGCTAACCACTCAAGGTCACTGGCATATATGTGCGTCTTGAATATTGACCCGTGTGGCTATTATTATTTACCCACGAGACCCCCCAGTATCGCCAACCGTGGAAGCTATATTGTAGCTAGTGTCGAGAGAAGAATGTACGCCACGTTATTGTCACCCTTTACTGATAACAACATATTTACTGATAAGCAGTCCATTTTAATTACAGGCTTGTCCATTGTTTTGTACTAAATTGTCGATATAGCCTTGAAATTGTTATAGACGGCCAATGGGCTATGCATGTGATCAATGTAGCACATGCGTATCGAGTCAGGCGATTACGATATTTGTTTATAGTAAACAAAAAAAGTTTATCAGCATCCAAATTTTTTTGGGGTCGACTGAATATTTATTTTTCTTCCATACTTTTAGTCGTTATTAAAGACCCCCCTTTTACGATAAATTTTCATGAAAAATACGGGCGGGCACATGCCGATGGGCGACATTGTATATGTTGTTCGCTCGTTAAACTTTTATTGCGCGATGCAGGATTTGTGTGACGTCAGGACGTAAGTTCACATGTGGCGATGTAGATGCCGCCACAGGGTTACCAAAGGGATCTTCACTTGTTGAAGTAATTAGAAAGAAAGAAAAAAAAAAGGTTATTTGTCACAGAAACACGTGCATAAAAGAAGAGAACAATAAAATAAAACAATAGATTTAAATATAATCACGAGCACAAAACAGAAATATGCGGCAGCTGCTGGCACGTCATGGATTGTGACAAGAAGGCTTCCACTCAGCATGATGCTGTGCTATGGGGACCCCACAGCTTACGGGTGACCACTGAAAATCAGTGCTGTGCTGTGGGGTCCCCATAGCCGACCACTGAAAATCAGTGCTGTGCTGTGGGGTCCCCATAGCACAGCATTTCAGTGGTCACCCGTAATTAGGTTGTGGAGGTTAGATAGGCAGTCGCTCCATGTAAAATATTCTGCTGCATCACTGTCTCTCTCTTTTGGTGTATGAAATCTCTTTCCATCAGTTGGCTTATGGCCAACTTATTACTATAAAAAAATAATTCTGTGTTAATTTAAACAGTTGTTTACAAGTAGATTTGATATTCATACTTCAGAGATTTTGACAGCTGTTTGCGTGGGTGAGTCTGTTGGGTGTTAATAAAACATGGGTTTGGATATTATTCAAACTCAAACGTATATTAATCAGCTTTTCTTTGCTCACATATTATGTTACAATTTTCTATCTTGAACATACCTATCGAATGTTAATGTAACGCATTTCGATTGCGACTTGCGATTTTGTGAATATCGACACTAGGTACTCCAACAAAACTAGGTCTCTTTTGCTACTAAACCATTGTTTTCGCGACACTGTGACGACACCAGCTTTTGACCATTATAAAGACATCAACGCGTTGATAACCGCGGTGCCGTTTTTTTTCCAGTTTTCACTTCTGTCAGCACTCCCGGAGTGCCACTGTTTTTTTTTTTTGTCAACTTTCATCATCATTATTATATCAGCCGAAAGACGTCCACAGCTGGACATAGACCGGGCCCAAGCATCGCCACATCGACTCGACCGGTACTGAGCAGCCAGTAACCAAGTAGTCAGTCACTTAAAGTGAAAACTTCTTTAGACGTGTTGAGTATTTTTGAGATGGGAAAAACAATTGAACTCGCGACACCGTTACAGTTTTTATGGACTTCACTTGTGTTTTTTTAAATAGTTACTGTTTTTTTTTTTGAAAGTTTTTTTTTCATAGTCGAAAAATTTTAATAATCATTTTTATTAATCCGATAAAATAACTCATAAGCTTTTAGAAATAATAAACAGAATCCAAATCAAGCTAAAAACATCGGAGATATATGGCAAACGCTCTTCGATCAACAATACCAACAGCAAACGCTACTCAAAAAAAATTTTTTTTTTTTTCTCATTGAACATTCTTTTCATTTTCGTATTTACATTATTTAAAAACTAACAGACTTAAAATAATAATAATAATATGTACAAGTAGGTATATAAAAAAGGCCTTTAATAATCATAGGGCATCAAAAAATTCGTCCGCGCCGCTGTCAATAAGAAAAGTGTCTAAAAGACTGGCATTGCCACGTTGTATGGCAATGCTGATTCTAATGCTAAAGAATAGGCCAGCCCTCTGGTCACGTGAAGGAAGAAAAAAAAATTTAATAACATGAAAAATATTAAAGATAAGACCCCTTTTAAAGATATTTTTCGATAATTTATCATGAATTTTCAGAAAAATACGGGTAGCCAGTAGCAACACTGCCACATGCCCAAGGGCGACATTGTATTGTCTTCAACTGTTCCTGTTGCCATCTCCGGGGTACCATTCTGTAACAGCTTTACTCCACTTGTGTTAATGCCTCTCCACTATCAACGTTTTATTTTTATTGAAAACGTGCTGCCAATGCACACGTGAGCTCGACAAGGTCACTGCGACAGTTCATACAATCTATTTATTGCAAAACTTCACGTTTTTATATCTTTTACACTATCGTAAAACTTGAGAGTTGTGGGTCTTATGACAGTCAGTACGGCCATTACGGGCGAGTTATATTACATTATGTTCGTATTCTTCTCCGCAAATTGTAGAAGGACGCGCCAAAAGTTTAGAATATTGCAGATAATTAACGATTTAATCATTTAACTTTTTAAAGTGAAAACTTCTTTAGGCGCGTTGGGCATTTTTGAGATGGGACTAAACCATTGATTTCGCGACACCATGACGACACCTCATTTTTTTAATGCGATTGTGCTCTTTATTTATATTACGTTACGGATCAATGTTCTATGCAAGTATTTTTACTTTAAAGGTTTTGTAAACGCGATTGTGCTCTTTATTTATATTACGTTACGGATCAATGTTCTATGCAAGTATTTTTTACTTTACTGCGTCTACTGCGTCTAGTCGCGGAGCTGTCGTTTGCGTCTGCGACTAGTCTTGAGGTCCTGTACCCTAATTGTGTAATACAACACAATTTGTTTCGATTTGAAACAGATTGCTAATCCATTGCTTCATAAGTTGGAAAATTATCTGCTCAACATCGTAAATAACGCAATGAATGTTGTTGAACTGTCAAAATGAAACAAATTAGGCAAAATTGTTTACGAAAATATGTTACGCAATTAGGGTACGGGTTTCAATTAGCAAATCGAGCAGTGTTATTGGGTTTTCCATCTGGAATTTCTCAGTAGCAGCCCGGAGTCTGGATTTGTGTCCGGTTGAAGGCAAGGGACTCAAATATAACTGCTCAGCTGAAGCGCTTGCGACCACTAGACCAATGAAGCAAAAGTATATTCTAGCATTATTAGATACTGGAGAGATCTTCTTGACAGAAACCACAAAACAAAAGAAGAATTTAAAAATCGAACAGAATGTCTACGCGGTCGTGGAAGCGACGCATCACGCGGTTAAACGGTGATGGTTCTATTTTGAAATTCAAATAGGTATATTTGTGTAGACTCAGCTATACCATTCTTTTACCAAAAGTCATTGAACTGGCACGTGGATCGATTATGTGGATTTATTTTGTCAGTTGTTTGAAATTTTTCTCTAAAATGGAGGTTTGTAGAAGACAAAGTATTTACTTTTCTATATTTTTGATTTTCGTCGCAAAAGTCATCGCTTTTCGTCCATTAAAAAAAATCTGCATAGTTAAAACAGTTTTGTGACTATTTGCTAGTTCTTATTTTCAAAATACAGCTCTTTGACCACTCCTGTATTTTTTGTCATACTTACAACTTTCGTCCTTGGTCGGTCAGACAACAAATAGCCTAAGGCCGGACTCCACCAAAGCGGAGATGTGCGGAGATGTCCGAAGCGAAGACGAGAAGAGATGTTTTTCAGCTAGGGCGATCCACCGAAGCTGTGCGGAGATGCGTACTGGCTGGACTAGGGCGGAGATGTGTGCTGGCTAGTGCTGAGATGTGTCCTGGCTAGAGAGGGACTGTTACGGCGCCGCTCACATTTATTGTCGCCTCCGCTGCGCGCCGTTGCCAGCTTGGGAGGCACAGCTCACCCAGCTCTCGGCCAGGTACAGGAAACATCTCCGCTTCAATCGCGCTATACAAATATGATACATCTCCGCTCAGTGTTCTTCACTGAAGCTGAGAGGAGACAAGATGTGTGAATAACAAAATTTTAATGGTTGTTTAATACACATCTCCTCTCCTCTCGTCTCCGCGGCTTGGTGGAGTCCGGGCCTAAACCACTGAAGATAGAAAACCATATACTTAGGAACCTGCACCAGCACACAAAGAAATTCCTGATCTATATTGCTTCATATATTTGAAAAATTCGTCTGCTCGACAACGCAATGAATGCTGTCGAATTGTCAAAATGGCATTGCAATTTTTTATTACGCAATTACAGTGCAGGTTTGGAAGGTGTATAGGTGTACTATGAACGAATTTTTGGAAAATTCAGTCTATGAGTAAACTGACCAGCTATCTTGCGAAAGTCACAGTCAACCTGAATTGCACTTTATTGTGTCGTGGCAAAAGTCGCTTTTTATTTAAATGATTTTGCGGAGTTAACCATCTGTGTTATTGTGTTGTGGCAAAAGTCGCTTTTTATTTAAATGATTTTGCGGAGTTAACCATCTGTGTTCACCTGTGACTGTATTCGTTTCTTGCGTAAATCTTGATGACTCAGAATTTAAAAGCAATTTTTCTGGTTGTAACCAGTTTTTTTCGATTGGTATGAAAGCTCGAGTTTTTGGCAATAGTCCAAGAAAGTCTCAGTTATGAAAAGCTGGGGGTTTTTCCTTAATGTGTGAAACAGCTGTTTTTTCAAGTATGCCATTAGCATTTTATTCTCTTGTATCGGTACGAGCAGTGTCGGAACTCGAAGTAATTACGCAATGCGAATTTTCTTTAGTTCCTGGTCATCAAGCAATAGATAAAATAGGCCTGTGTCCAAAAAAAATTTTTTAGGTAGGTAGATTAATAAAAAATATTGAACACGTATTTTTTCTTTTTTGACGTAATCAAAAGATTACGGCGATATATTTATGAGTTAAAATGTGGCATGACGTCACGCCTTGCTAGATTTAATACTGCGTTGTGACGTAGCGAGCCCCCACTCCCCAACTTTAATGCGTGTTTTCTGTGTTATTTTTTATTAATATGATAAAGCAAAAAATACATGTCTAATATTTTTTTATTACTTGAAAGACGGACTAAATAGAATTTCTTTTTTTTTACCTAGGCATCATCCATATTGATAAACTTCTACTACTTGAATACGAGATATTTGGCTATAGCATAGGAGAATAGAAATTGCACTCTTTTATTTAATGATTAATTTGTTTTAGTAACAAATGTTTCTATTAAAGTACTTAACTTTAAAAATAAAAATAACCAACTTAATTTACTGGTACTTACTTTACTTGAATTATAATAAATATGATTAAATATTTTTTTACTAATTTGGATTGAAGTTAACAGTGTTTCATTGCTACATATCTTTAAAATTTCATATACGTAATGAAATGTATTAATATAAAAGTTCCGTTCAAGATCCGCCAAAAAGTAACGCCAATACAGATCTTTTTTCTCCCTCGAATATCCGCGGATACGGACATCCGGCACATCACTACTTGTAACAGAACATCGAGCATTCGCCCTTTTTCAAATTTGTCGAACTGAACAACGAACAGAGCCAAGCATAGAGCCAAACATCGCTACGAACATTTTCACGATCATTCTTGCGAATGCTCTAGTCAATGCTCGTCAAAAAAATATTCTTCACGAAGATGTCAGACTTGACGGTCGCGTGAATGGCTCGGCTCGGCAAAATGCTCGAAGCAAATTTACTGTCCTTTCGCTAAAATGCTCACTAAAACACTCCCGTTTATTTTAACCGACTTCCAAAAAGAAAGAGGTTATATGTTCGTCGCGTATGTTTGTTTTTTTTTTGTATGTCCCCCTATTTCTCCGTCAATTGTGGACCGATTTTGAAAATTCTTTTTTTGTTTGAAAGGGTATGCTCTCGAAGTGGTCCCATACAAATTTTATTAACTTTGCTTCAATAGTTTTTGAGTTATCTTCAATAATACGTTCTTTTTCCCACTTAGTATGTGAATGATATGAAAAGTTCCTGTCACTGGTAGCAGGTAGTGGTTTTCTAATTTGTGTGGGGTAGGTACCACAACTAAAAAGTGAAAAATAAAAACATTTTACAAAAAAAAAAACGACAGACTTCCAAAAAACACTACAAAGTGAAAAATAACTTTAATTTTGGAAGTCGGTGTCTTTGGTTTTGAATATTCGGTTTTTTGCCACCGACTTCTGAAATAACTCAATTTATCGCCGTAATCTTTTGATTACGTCAAAAAAGAAAAAATACGTGCCTGATATTCCTTATTAAACTACCTAAAAAAAAAAAAATTTAGTTATCCCTTACAATGTTTAAAAAAAGTCGGTTTTGTTTTTTTTACTAATCAGTAATCACAGTCTGGCCAGGAATTTATAAGCCAACCCCCTCGCGATATATTTTTTAACATACCTACTAAATTAGAGATAGTTAATTGATTCCGGCGTGACCTTGCGGAAATCCATTATAAAATACAATTCTCTGCGTTGGCAACATGCCGTGTTCGGGTTCGCGACAAGTCAATCGTCAACCTGAGGATGCCTTAATGAGAGGTGAAACACGTGTCGATTTCTTTCAGGGTTTTTTTATGGCTCTTTAGAAATAGCTAAGCGGAACTTCTTTTCATTCATAAAACAGATGGGGTGCAGGTCGTTCCTCTGTGGATTTTAGACCACTACGTTGCATATGTGTGTATTTTATGTCATTTTATTGTAAATTTTGTCCACTCTGAAATGAAGCGCCCCACTATCACATTTATGTATATCGTAATGCGGTTTTTAGGGTTCCGTAGTAAACAAGGAACCCTTCTAGTCTCGTCATGTCTGTCTGTCCGCGGTCTAGCTCCGAGACCCTTAGTACTAGAAAGCTGTAATTTGGCATAGGTATACATATTAATTACGCCGACAAAGTGGTAAAACATAATTATGAAAAACATTTTTTTTAGGGTATCTCTCCTACACGGAAAGTGGTGTTTTTTTTTTTTTTAACCCAAAATGTGGAGTATCATTAGAAAGGTCCTTTAAAAACATTGCGAGTTTGTGAAAACCATTTTCCGTTTCCGTTTGCGAAATATTAAGCTTTAAAGTGCTATTTTTTGTTAGAGTCAAGTCCCCCCCCTGCCAGCTAAATGGTTGGTTTTGGATGTGTGAAAAAAATCACAGCAGTAGTTTATATAACGAGATTAAAAGGAAAACTATCACAGCTAAGTAAGCTCTACAAGTTAACGAGTAATAATCGACCAACTTAACTTTGCAGTTGCAAAAACATGTTTTCCCATACATTCCGTATGGGAGAACATATTTTTCAACTACAAAGTTAAGTTTGTTTATGGGATAAATTCATTACAACTACGGAACCCTGCATTGTGCGTGGTCCGACACGCACTTGGCCGGTTTTTATGGGTAATGCGGTCAAGGCGAGTGAGCCTTATAGTAGTCCCATAAATGATGTGTAGCATCTGACCATCTGATATCTTGGCTGAAAGTCACAGACTTCGTAGTACTCTGACAGTACCAACCTCTCGGGAAATGGGTCTGACGGCCAACTCATTTTTTTTTTTTTTTTTTTTTTTTTTTTTTTTTTTTTTTTTTTTTTTTTTATAAAAACGTTGCCCCACACAATTAATTTCTCCTGTATCGTGGGTGCGTTTACAAACATTTAAACTCACATACACAAACAGCCAGACCCGGAACAACTACTTGTAGGTCATACAAATATTTGTTCCGTGCGGGAATCGAACCCGCGACACGACACGCAGCGCAGCAGTCAATCGCTTAACCACTGCGCCAACCGTGCCGTCATTGGTCATCAAATAGCGCGCTCTTCCTCGGCTTCCTGTTACACACTTCCGTCCCTTTTCACGAAATCACTCCCGCTGATGATGTTACACAACAAAAAAAACAAATACAGAAAAGATGTTTTAAAATATCAAGCTGGCAAACGTGTCAAGTACATACTACATAGCAACGACAATGTTTGATCAAACACAGTTCAAACATGATTACAAGTTGTATTGATTGTAACCACGACACTTTCACTTTTACTAAGTAGTTTATGTATCTACCAACAGCTGTAGGTAGTATGTAGAGAAATACCTGTTAGTCTGCAAAAATCTACAATAAAAAAACTTTTAACAAAAAAAAAAAAATACCGACTTCAAAAAAAAACACTAAAAAGTGAAAAATAACTTTAATTTCGGAAGTCGGTGTCTTTGGTTTTGAATTTTCGTTCTTTGTCACCGACTTCCGAAATTGAAAGTTATTTTTCACTTTGTAGTGTTTTTTTTTTGAAAAAAGTTTTTATTTTTCACTTTTTAGTTGTGATGTGTGTGTGGCTCGCAAATCCTTCCATATCCTAAGGGCACGTCTTCCCTACCATTACCGCGCCCCCCGGTCTACTCCTTGATATGCAATGGCCTCTGTAGCCCCATGCAACATGAGGTTCCAGGGGCTAGTGCAAATCTTGGGGTTCATTTGATTAATCGAGTCTGGTTAAACCACCCTGGGATTTCATTCATTCATAGCCAGCCACAGCTAGATATTACTACAGAACTCTTTTTACAACATTTTTGGGGTTCCGTACCTCAAAAGGAAAAACGGAACCCTTATAGGATCACTCGTGTGTCTGTCTGTGCATCTGTCACAGCCAATTTACTACTCCAAATCGAATGAACCGGTTAAGTCGAAATTTAGTACACATATGTATTTCTGTGACCCAAACACAGACATAATGTAACTTTAATAAATTAATTTTGAATATGGGGTCACTTTTTGGGGCCAAAGCGGGAAATTAAAAAAAAAAGTTTTGCCAACTGTACTGTGTGACATAGGGAGGGTTCAATTATTACGTAACGCAATTTTTGGTGATTTTTGACCCCCTCTCCCCCCCATGTAACGCGCCGTAACGTTTTTCTTTACCCCCCCCCCTCCCCCCCCCCCCCTCCCCCTAGTAAAACGTTACGTAATCACCACCAAGTGACCATTTTTACCTGAAAGTCACAATTTATGTGGCATAAAGTACTAAGCTGTTGATAAATAATTTTTTTGCTTTACATTTGGAGTAGGTATCAAAAAAAAAAAAAATCACTATCCTGTAAAGCAAGCAAGAAATTTTGTGAAGGTAAAAAAAAATTCAAGTGGTCATTCCATTTGAAATTTTGAAAAAAAAAAACGTTTTAAAAAATGCTTGAGAAAAAATCTCTGCGCGACCGTTCTGAAGGGTTAAAACAATGTTACGTAACGCGTAGTTCACACAATGCGCCGTCGACCCGGGCCTGGACCTTATCGGACGGCGAGCTAATCGGCCTGAGATTCCCGACGCCCAGGGCGTCTCTTGCGGCGTTTAGGGGCGTGAGGGCGCGAAATTTGCCTCTCCCTCATGCGTTCCGCCTCCTCCTTCGCGAGAGTTACTGCTTCGCAGAAGGAGGTGACGGCTTCCCATGCTCTCTCGCTCCGTACCAGGGCCGGGAGCGAGAGATCACCGCCGCTGCTACCAACTACCCTACAAAGATTGTCACTCCATCAAGCCTGAGAACGTCCTGCCCTATGTTCGCCGATTCGCTGTCTCCATTCGAGAATACTTACGTCTAACCGTCGGGGTCGGTCATAATCAAAATCAAATCAAAAGTCATTTATTTAAATCTTTTTCAACGTCAAAATTACATGAGACAGTCCCGCAAAACGCCCACCCTTCACCACTTCCTAGTGCTTTATCTGGGAAGAAGAAGTGGCGCCACAAACTTCCCAACAGCACAAAAGAGAACCCCGCTGCACGTAGCAGTGCTGCGCGGCAGTTCTGTCTGCCGCGCTGATCCCGAGCACCTGGGTCTTTTTCAAATTTGGGGCCAAAAAAGTAGGAATTTTATGATATTTTCGTATTTTTTTTGTATTTAGTTGCGTTCAATAATTTAAAAACCACATGAAAATCTTTTTGGAAGTCTGTTGTTTTTTTTTTCTAGGAATTAATGACCAATGCTTCTCTAAATGGTAAGATTTCTTGTACGATTGGCTCTTATTTGCATATGACAACAAACATGCTATGTAATGTACCAATCAAAACCAGAAAATAAATTCAATGACATACTTAGTAATTTTTCAATCAATTCTGTAGGTCCAGAGGTCTCAAATAATTTCAATAGTTACCAATCTCAACCTTAATTTCTACGTGTTTAAGCTTGAAATAGTACACTGTGCACTGTTCTTTAGGATACAATTGATTTGAAGTCTTAAACTGCGTCGGTAGGGTTCGTTTTTAGTTGTCAAATTGAATAATGATTAAGATCGAGCGATTTTGTTTCTTAAGAACATGCATTAATGTTTAGTTTTGATTGTGTAGGGCTAAATTTGATCAATTCGTGTCAATATCCCTTTTGTGAAGGGCGTATAAATCATATTTTGGTGTCTATAAGGCCTTGGTGCAACTGTAAGCGGATTAAAATGTCTTGACGGATAAATAATTTGATGAGATTTTTTTTTCGTGAAATCAATGTTCAAGTAAGATTATCATTTGTCACTCAATTGGCTAGACACCATTCATTTTCAAATTGTTTTTAACCTCTCGAATGTCGTAATTACGGACACAATTAAAAAACCATTGTGTCTCGCGTGGATCCACGTTTAGGCATACGAAAGGTTAAAATTCATAATAGACACATCGAATTGACAACTTAACAATGTTATTGATGTTAAATAGAAATTGACCTCAAACCGGACGAACAACAAATCAATTTATTATCATGATGAAATATCGGAATTTTATCATTGTAATGATTTGAAATTGAAACGGGTTCTTGTGCATAGAATAGTTCTGAATCAGCTAGGGCGCTGATATTAAGGCGACGATAACAGACTTTTAATGATTTTATACTGAAGATAACGTCTAAACGAGTAGTGTTAATGATTTGGAATCTGTGAATATTTTAGATTATGTTTATATTACATAGTGTAATTAATTTGTAAAGTTATGTCTAACGTGGATAAAAAACTGAGAACCACGCTAGAACTGTCAAGCGTATTTTTTTGAAACCTTCACCATTTTCAAGATAATTTAATTATTGATCTTTTAGTATACGTGTTTAACTCAAATACCTTTTGATTTATGTGTAATAAATTAATAATGCGTCTAATTTGGGACAGCGCTCCTTGATGGGCGAGTCCTATTACTGGCTGGACGTACGACGCGTTGCGTGAGCTCAGCACAGAACACGCAAGCTAACCACTCAAGGTTACTGGCAATCTGGCATATATCGGCGTCTTAACCACCAGCTCTCCGTGAAACAGCCGTGTGTAGGTACCTACATGTACACACGGCTACACATCAAGCTGTACATTTCCAGCTTATGCTGATCTCGCATTGTATAGGATTTCCGTACAATGCGAGGAGAGGCTATTTATGAGAAATAACCCCCATTTGTATCCTCAAATATCAGACATTATAATACGTAATCGCCGGGATAATAGTAAAATTCGTGTTCAGCCAACTAAGACGGCGCTACTGTATAAAAGCGTTGTATGCAGAGCGCCAATAATTTATAATAATATCCCTAACTGTGTTAAGAAATTAAATATAGACCAGTTTAAGAAAACATTTTAAAAAATACTGACAGAAAAAGCTTATTAATGAATTTTTAAATGATAAATACCTCTGAAGATACTGACTGAATCTATTTCTATTTATTTTGAATCATGACTATTGACGTTATTTCATTTAATATTATTGTTAATTGTTGATTTATTTATATTATTGTTCATTGTACCTATCTTAATTTTGAAATCCTATTGTCTTTCGACCTAATTTGTCAAACATGTTGAGCCAAAAAATACCTTGTTACATCTAAAATAAGCATCATACCATGTAGGTATATTATCTACACATGTTTTTACAAATAAATGAATCTGAATCAGCTTATTCTGGAAATGTATAGCTGGATGTGTAGCCGTGTGTACATGTCATCTATTCCCGCTTACAATACCACCTCGCCTCAATAGACCGGTTGCTGAGCCCTCAGCATCCGGTGTATTTATCTGAGGCAATACATTACATTATGATAAATGGTCGTACTTTAAATATCTGGTATGTATGCAAGATGGTTGATAGATTGTGCCTCTGTGTACAACGGTAAAATACGAGTAAATATGATGGAGCGATGAAACTCTGAAATCAATTAATCTGAGCATAGTACAAAAAAGTAAATTAGTAAATATTAGACACGTATTTTTTGCATTATCATATTAATCAAAAATAGCTTAGAAAAGTTGGGGAGTGGGGGCTCGCTACGTCACAACACAACGCAGTATTAAATCTAGAAATGCGTGCGTGACGTCATGGCACATTTTAACAATGTATTGCCGTAATCTTGTCATAACGAAAAAAAAGAAAAAATACGTGTCTAATATGTTTTAATAATTTACAAGACGGACAAAAAAAAAATTCAGAAAGAAAGAAAAAGTATTTATTGAGACTCGCACAGGAAATCATAAGTAAATTAAATTAAATTCAAATTCAAAAGTCATTTATTCAAACTAGGCTGAGAATCAGCACTTTTCGAACGTCAAAATTACATAAGACAGTCCCCCAAAAACGCCCACCCTTCACCACTTCCTAGTGCCTTTAGCTGGGAAGAAGAAGTGGCGCAACAAACTCCCCAGCAGCACAGCTGTCTGTTCAAGTTAGAGAATGATTCTATACAATAGTATACAAAATAAACTAAAACATACTCATTAAAACATTAATCTATATGTATAAAAATCAATTGCTGTTCGTTAGTCTCGCTAAAACTCGAGAACGGCTGGGCCGATTTAGCTGATTTTGGTTTTGAAATGTTTGTCGTAGTCCAGGGAAGGTTTAAACGGTGAGAAAATATGGAAAAACTCAGGAAAAAAAAAATATGAAGAAAATTCACGTTCTCATACATTTTGTGTGGATCGGCTTTTTTGATATCTCGGTAGGTAGGTAGGGTAGAAATTTTAAAATCCTAAACATGCACATTCATTGACTGTTAGGCGGAACGAAGTTTGCTGGGTCAGCTAGTAATAAATAAAAAACTTTTTACAAAAAAAAAAAAACAACCGACTTCAAAAAAAAAACACTACAAAGTGAAAAATAACTTTAATTTCGGAAGTCGGTGTCTTTGGTTTTGAATTTTCGTTCTTTGTCACCGACTTCCGAAATTAAAGTTATTTTTCACTTTGTAGTGTTTTTTTTTGAAGTCGGTTGTTTTTTTTTGTAAAAAAAATTTATTTTTCTCTTTTTAGTTGTGGTACCCCACACAAATTCGAATACCACTACCTGCTAACAGTGACAGGAACTTATCATATCATCCACATACTAAGTGGGAGAAAAATATGTATTTTGTAGCTAACTCAAAAACTACCCAAGCAAAGTTAATAAAATTTATATGGGACCAATTTGAGAGCATACCCTTTCAACCAAAAAATTTTCAAAATCGGTCCACAAATGACGGAGAAATCGGCGGACATACATAAAAAAAAAAAACAAACATACGCTACAAAGTAAAATTTAAATAATTGCAGAAAGCCCTGTACGAGGCCAAAAGGCTCCTATCTCAGCATATGATGCGACATTAAAAAAAAAAATGTCGCCGCGCTGGTTTTAGTCAGTAGGTATCAGTATCTCTCTATTAAATATCTAGCCATTATCTCCAGTACATTGCCTCTCTCTATCAAAACGGATGTCGAGCACAAGCGTTATATTGATCATCGTTGGTCAACAGTGACATCATTGATATCGATATATTGATCTTTGATCAACTTGATTGTGAATTATTAGCTATCACTTATATGAACAAATTGTAAGTTAAATTGTTTGTCCTTGTCATCCATTTTCTGGTCTTTGGACCCGTCTGTAGTTAAGATTTGTACGAGAATAACTCATCGCGAGCTTGTAGTGGCCTATTCAAATTCAAAATATTTTATTTTTAATAAAGGGGCCGTTCAAGTATTTATTTTTATTATTCATTTATTTCGGACAGAGTCCATATAATGTGTTAGTAACAATTTTCTTAATTAAGATCTATGTTAGTAGGTACATAATCTAATATATATTTACAATTTCCCTGTAACTATTCCCACCCAGTGTGCCTGTATGGGACAGTCATGTCGGGATGCAATCATTTGCAAAATGGTGTTGGAGCTACCGCGCAGTCTGTGGAATAATGACGCCACTTTCTTACGCACTATAGCGTGGAAACCGTCAACGCGCGCATTTGCGAACATTTGCGACGCACTACAATGCCGCGGCAACCCCAACAGCATTCTGAAAGCATTATTATACTGAATACGCAGGGCGTTGTAGGCATGTTGCGTATACCGGACCCACAGGCCGCTCGAGTAAAAAGACTGACAATATGCCCTAAAAAGTGCCAGCATACTGCAGCATATTGTATAATGGGCCTACCACACGCACAAGCTTCACCACAGTTCTGCCTGCGCAGGCTTCTCGCATGAAAAAACTGTACACGGACGGCGTTACCACACGGCACAGTTAAGGCTCTTTCAAACAGGCGCGACACGCGACGCGACACAAAGGCACCGCTCGTCGCGCGACGAGCGGTGTCTTTGTGTCGCGTCGCGTGTCGCGCTGGTCTGCACAAGCCTTTAAGTACGCGCAAGCCACAGTCTTGTCGAAATCGTCGGCGTAGAAACATGTTTCCTAATGAAGAACTATTTCTTCTTTCTCCCTTAAACTATGTTCCTCTTTCATTTTATTTATATTTTTTTGTAGGCATGCCTAGTTCTTTTTATTTCGGTCGGAATAATCCTTCGATTTAATTTTCTAGAGTGCAGGCAGAGATTTGTATAGACTTATTTATTCAGACATGAACTCGCGATTGTGCGTACGCAAATCGGCCATTTTTAGGGTTCTATGGAACCCTTAAGTATACGATCTCTCGTGTGTCTGTCTGTCTGTCCGTCTGTCACAGCCAATTTGCTCCGAATCTAATGGATCCATTAAGTTGAAATTTGGTACACATTATGTATTTCTGTGACCCAAATACGAATGTGTAACGTAAATAAATGAATTTTGAATATGGCGGTCACTTTTGGGGGAAAATTTAAAATTACAAACTGTACCGACATATCAAATGAAAGGGCTTATTGCGAGGATCTCAAAAGAATTTATTTTTATAAACGTAACATATACATTTAAAGTTATTTAAGAAAATAGATGAAAAATTTACCTTCCCCCCCCCCCTTATCTTCGAAACTACTGTGTCTAAAATTTTGAAAAAAATACAGAGAATGGTTCTTTAGTCATAGATTACAGGAAAACCTATAAAAAAGTCTATGGTCTTAAAATAACATGGTAATCTCTCAATATTGTGACTACAAACTTACATTTGCAGTTGGAATGTATGGGAGAACATGTTTTTCAACTACAATGTTAAGTTTGTATTTGGAATAAATTCATCCTAACTACGGAACCCTTCATTGTGCGTGGTCCGATACGCACTTAGCCGGTTTTTGAGTGACGGAAGACCACGTATTCACCGAACGACGACTAACCTAGACTGCGGCTTGAACACTGAACGCCCAACCACACGCACAGGCAAGTACGCGCAGGCCGGGCTTGCGCAGGCAAAATTTCAAACAAGTCGAAAAGTGCGCAGGCCGCGCCGTGGGGTTTGCGCGTCGTACAGTTTTACCAACCACACGCTCAGTGTTCCGTGTACAAGCCGGCCTGCGCAGGCAAAACTGTGGTGAAGCATGAGCGTGTGGTAGGCCCATTACGTAAGCAGATTTATTACAATTATTTACCCCCGCTTCCCCCTTGTCAGCAAAAGTAAGCAAAGCTGTTACCCACCCTATACTTACGTAAACGTTGTTATATGCATTTTTCTTGTAATGTAAGTATTCTGTTTTTTTATTGATTCATGAGCAGCAGTTATAATTCTAACAAGTGTAAATTTAGACAAGTGAATAGCACGCGGTAATTCCCCTACTCGGTTTTAAACGAGTACCTAAACGTATTCATTATTTGTGGGAATCCCCGTATATGAGTTTCGTTTTCAAGCATAGACAATGTGTGGGTTGCCATACTTGCCATATGTGTAAAAAAGTAAATTATTACTGCTGACGTAATCACCGTCTAGACCCCCCACCCCCCATGTCATCAAAAATAAGCAAAGCATAGACCCCCGCCCCCCTATAGTGCTCACGTAATACTTGAACGGTCCCAAACCTACATGGGCACTTATGAAACGTCAGAAGCTAGGTGCACGGTTCCAATTGGTCGCTTCCTGTGGAGAAGAGCTGGCAAGAAAATCCACGGTTACTCTTTTAAAATAATTAATTGGCTTTTACAATACTTTCAAATAACAGTGTTACTAGGTATGGGAGGACAGTGTAGGTCTTTCAATAAGTACCAGATACTTAACAAAATAGAAAATGGTCAACAGATCTACAGTTCACTAAGCCTACAGCGTTCTCACATTCACAAAATAGAAAAGAATCTATACAAAAGATAAATAAATTAATAAAAACCTATTTTAATTAAAAACAACTACATGATTGCTATTACGACTCTAATAAATCTGAATAATTATCATGTCCACAAAACCCACTAATAAAGAGTTTGGAAAGCACTGAATCGATTGCGTAAAAATTAAAAAAAAATCAAATTCAAAATTTAAAGGTCATTTATTCAAACTAGGCTGAGAAGCAGCACTTTTCAAACGTCAAAATTACATAAGACAGTCCCCCAAAAACGCCCGCCCTTCACCACACTTCCTAGTGCCTTTAGCCCGTACCCAAGTAGGCTTTTCCTACGCCCGTCTTTTTAATGCACCTTGCAGGTCGCATCTTAAAAACCTCCTTAAATCCCCTCCCCACTCAACCGACTTCTATTCCTACTCCTTCACTGTGTGTGTCCTCATTCACTACCGCCTGACATTAGGAACTGTCATACTGTTTAGCATAAGCATTTAAGCGAAGAGTGAAAGAACACTATCTTTCCAACTCGTCATAGTTGCATAGTTATTTTAAATCACAATGTAATTATATATATTGTAGTGATATTTATTTTAGAAGTATGTATGTAAGTATATTCTCATATTGTATGTTGTTTAAATTGAAATAAGTGAATTGTTTTTTCTTCTTCTTTGATTTTTGTTTTTTATTTTCTCTTTTAAGGTTACACACGTTGTCTACATCTCTTTTATATACTTTCCTGTCGCAGGTATGCTGGAAGAGATTTCTTTAGAAATAAACATTGCCTTTGTACGTATTTTTCTGTTCCTTTCTTCTTGTCTGTTTATATGTGTGTGTATAAATGGTTAAATAAATAAATAATTTGACCAAATGGGGCATTAAAGAGTCATCCAATATCAAGAGCGAGTGCGGTGCTTCTGATCAGACCATGTCTCATCTGATGGAGTCCCCTAAATGTCCGTTCACCTGCACCCTTGACGATCTGAACAACGCCTCTGGCGTCGCAATAAACGTAACCACCTTTTGGGGCCAAACATTATAAAAAGAACATAAATGTACCGTCGAATCGAAAAGAAGATGTCTCTGCGTCCAGGGCTCGGTGTGGCAACGCGACAAGTCTATCATCATCCTGAGGATGCCTCGTTGATAGGTGAAGCACGTGTCAATTTCTTACAGAGTTTTTTTATGGCTCTTTAAGAATAGTTAAGCGGAACTAGTTACTAAATATGTCACCGTCTATTGTATTTTATCCTCCTTTTTGGAAGTCGGTTAAAAATGTGCCATGACGACACGAGTATGTGGAGTTTATACTTACTTGTGATGTAGCGACATATACCAGTAATATACACATTGACGTTGTTGAAAATTATATTCAAAATGACATGATTACTTTGTAAAGTATTATGTTATTTTAATTATTGTGAATGTGAGGACTGTGTGGATATTATTTTTACTTCTCTGCTAGTTTTAGTGATGGTCTGGCAGTTTGAGTAGTTTATGCGGCCTACCCAATGTCCTTTCTTTGGTATTGTTCGTCGTTTTGAGCTCCTTATGTTCTGAGTTGAGCTCCACGATTACTGACAAATGCTTACACTAACTGGACAGGTCCACTCAAATCTGTGTGGTTCTTTCCTCAAAAGACCTTTTCAAACACTAATCTACATGGTCCTGATATGGCCTGACCAAGATTATGTCTGGACTTTAAAAGAGACTGCGACCTTTGAGTTTGTTTCGGCCTTTCTTCTCAGAGTAGTCAGATAGGAAATGCCGAACTCATCTAGCTTATTATTTTTTTATTTGACCTGTAAAAGTGATTCTAAAATCCTATTTACAGAATAAACAATTTCATTTAATTTCATTTCGACCCCCACTCCCCAACTTTGATGCATTTTATCTAAGTCATTGTTTGTTAATATGTTAAAGCAAAAAATACGTGTCTAATTTTTTTTTATTGTCTGACTGGCGGACTGAATAGAATTTCTTTTTTTTTACCCAGGCATCATTTCTAATCTCCTGTACTGTGTTTAGGTACCAAAGCTTCCTAGCAGGTGATATGGGGATCAAAGTGGAGACAAACAAATAAAAAAAATATGTATTACAAACAGAGATCTCTTGACCCTAAGTTGTTTTTCGATCGCAGAACACCCCGAGCTTATCAAATTCGTTTAATTAATGATCATTAAAACCTTTTTTGGTCACCTTTGGTCACCACGACACGATACATGCGCCTGAGCAAGGCTGCAACATGGCCATCCACGTGAATGATATCAGTTGACAGATAGATGTATGGGTTGGTTGTCGAGTGATAACCCTGTCCCGGTTACCGGGGTTGTCGACAAACTAATATAGAATATTATCTATGGCAACTCGCTGATAAGAATCGTCTGTGGTGTGTCTGGGTGAATGTATTCCTTTCCTAGATTTGTGTCAAAGATTCATTGAATTGCGTATATTCATATGCAGGAAGGACTTTTTTGTGGAGTAGCTTTTGTCTTGTCATTTCTCTGTTCTTTGGACAGCATTTCTACTAATTTACCAATTCCACTCTTTGCGAAGTGAAAACTTCTTTAGGCGCGTTGGGCATTTTTGAGATGGGAAAAAACAATTGAACTCGCGACACCGTTACCGACTCATTTTTGTAAACGCGATTGTGCTCTTTATTTATATAGGTAACGTTACGGATTAATGTTCTATGCAAGTATTTTTACTTTCAAGGTTTTGGAAGTATTTTTTTTTGTAAACGCGATTGTGCTCTTTATTTAGATAAGGTTACGGACCAATGTTCTATACAAATATTTTTCTTCCGCCAAGGCGATCTTGTTCAAGTTTTCACTTCTGTCGGCACTCCCAGAGTGCCACTGTTTTTTTTAATGGACATTGCTACTTCCATGTCAACCTAGGTGCTGCTGTTGTTGGCTGCTTAACCGGACTTTCCTGTGGGTGCCTCAATAACATAAGGCCTCAAGCCAGGGCATAAAACTTATAAACTAAGCGACTACACGCTAAGGGCACCCCCTGTGGGGAACGGACCTCGGCTTAGGGTGTCGCTGGGGGAGGACAGCAAAGGACAGGAATTTAAAGCTTAGCGGCGCAGACTCGAACACGGGTCGGGGCGGAATTTGAGGTCCGTTCCACTACGGATCTCAAAATCCTTTATCTGCCTCTGATTTATCTTGATAGATATGAACATACTTAGAATAGTCATTTACCTACAAATCAGCTGTGGGCACTTCAAGTTCAACCTCACTGATAGATGGGGCATGTTCGTGAACGGGTGCTGTCAGTAGGGACTGGTCATCTTTTATAGATAGTGCAATCCACGAAGACGCGCCCCACTCCGCGATTACTGTATTGTAAGCTGAACTCTAGTACGGCGCGGAGCAGAGTGGGGCGCGTCTTCGTGGATTGCACTATCTATAGCTGCCACGGCTTATTTTAATTTTTTACGGACGCTTTTAACGTTCTGCGTCATTCTTACATGTATAACTTCAACATGAATGAGATAACCAATATTTTGTAACCATATTTTGATTTAATAAAAGAGTGTCTGTGAAGTTTCTTGCCCGTTCTTCTCAGCTTCATCTTTCTGACTGACCGACCCCTTGACAATTCAAAAGTGCCTGAGATTGGTTTATATGAAATAAATGGTTTGAGTTGATTTATTTAGGCCATGAACCTGTCAAAACGGTGAAAAAGTCACTCTTCTGTTATAATTATAAATGACGTCACGTATTCACGTGTAAGATTTTCCTACCTATATTTAGATTACAGAATAGAAAAAACAGATTATGACTATTGATTTCTTTATACGGCTTCGAGTAATGTATCTAGTCGAATTACATCTTACTCGTTTTGTTCCATTGTCTGTGTAAATCTACACTGCAAACGGGTTTTGTCGACGGAAGAATAGACAAAATGACAGATGCACAATCACAATCTGTCAATTTGTCTATTCTTCCGTCGAAAAAAACCGTTTTATTTGTCGTCATGCACGCACACAACTATCTTCTCATAGTTAACAATTCTATGAGTCTTTTGGCAAGATCCTGGGACTCCAACAGTTCATAAAACCATAATTATAATACTTTGTTGGATCCGAAAATAAAACCTCGCTCAACTGTTTTGTTAAAACGTTTCACGAGCCCGTGGATCCTCGAACCTTGTGGAGCCGTCGACAGCACCAGAATAATGCATAAGATACTCAAAATCCTCCAAATGAGGAACAGCGAAGTATTTGACCCCAGAAACTTTCCTGGAAACGTCAAAAACCAGCTTCATGTCATCTATGTATATCTACACTCCACGTAAAACAAACTCTGTCCAATCCGTGAGGGTGTAGTTAGGTATCGTACTAAGAGTCTATTTATGTGGTAATCTAAAGAAAATCGAAAATAAAAATCGTCTTGTTTTTTTTTCAATGGGGAATTTTACCGGGTTATTATTATATTACATAGGGCACGGGCGGCCGTCGCTTAGCGGGTGTCTACAAGTCATCATAACTTATGTATGACTTCTGTTGAAAACTTGTTAATTTTTAATGAATTTGGGGTAATTTTGGGTAATAAAAATGAATTTTTTTAATAGCAATAACTTTTTATTTTCAATAATAATATTTCGATTTTTTATTGCTTTTAGGTAGGTAATGTTATTAAAGTACCTATGAGCCCGGACAGGTTTTTTTTTTACATATTGTATACTATTTATTATTATAAAAAGGCAAAATTTGTTTGTTTGTAAGTTGGTATGTAGGGGTTATACACCGGAAGTCGGATTTGAAAAATTATTTTTGCATTGGATAGCCCAATTCTTGATGAAGGTTATAGGGTCGCGGAGGAACTCGCGCGCAGAAGCTAGTTAGGGTATAAAAATAAAACCTCTTCCACCGCCATCTATCGCCCATTTCCGCGAACTACGTTCATTATCAATTTGTAAACATAGATGGCGCCTCTTGTCTGCGGTCGTATGTCCCTGAGCCATACGTTTTGTATGAAATATCATAACTTTGCAGGAAGACTATCGGATGGCCTGCGGTCACTGTGAATGTGTGCGAGATCACCTGACTACTGTTTTGTTGCCATTAGAAGAATGTGTATCCTGGATTTTTATAATTAGGTCAGCCTGAGTAAATTAGCTGTAGAGAGAGTTATAAGCAGTCTCAAATAGAGGAAATTAATTTAATTGATTACAATGTTTCAATTTGCCTAGCCTTTTCCCAACTATGTTGGGGTCGGCTTCCAGTCTAACCGGACGCAGCTGGATACCAGTATTTTACATGGAGCGACTGCCTATCTGACTTCCACAACCCAGTAACTGGGTAATACGATACCCCTTGGTAAGACTGGTTGTCAGACTTTCGGGCTTCTGACGACCAGAAGTTACAAAAATTGTGAGAAATGGAGGCGGTTAACAAAGTTTCGTGCAATTTAGTTTCGTTTCGTTTTGACAATATCCCTGCGACATATACAAATCTTTTTGTTTGAGTTACGATGTGATGACATCGCACTGCCAGTGGAACAGCATAGGAATAAAGAGTCTATTTGACTATGATGAAGCCATTCCCGTCTACACCCACGAAATGACAAACTTAACCTATATTTATCCTCAAATATTACGCATTATCCATAACAAACAGTTGAAAATCTTAATGTAATGACTTACATACGTAATGGCGCCTGGCGGCCATTTTCATGACGTCATTTTGGCGGGAACCCACATTATAAGCGTCAATTTATTTCTGTCCCCGCTATATTTATAAAATGCGTGAGTTTTTTTAAAGAAAATGTTGGGGAAAACTCGGGTTTAATTAATCATAGGACGAATTATTGACATGTATGTAGGAAGAGATGACTTCTTTCTTAGACACTCCCGTCTTGTTCTACGAAGAACATCTGCTGACCCATTTTATCCCCACCTCAATGCTTAACCCAGCCACCTCTACCATAATTCAGGGTCATCCTTCACTGCCTTATCGACCAGATAAAGAGCCAGAACAATATTTATTTTAACATTAGTTTATCAACAATCGAGGTCAGAGAAAGTTATCGATATATTTACTGAAGTGTATTGTGTTAATGTTATATTTTACTTCACATAAGTAATAACTTCATTTATGGCCAAAGATAGCCTTTGTGTAAATTATTTCATCATCATTGCTCTCAAAACGGTGAAGGAAAACATCGTGAGGAAACCGGCATGTCCTAGAACCAAAAAAATCGAAGACATGTGACATCTAATAGAGTACACTGGGCCCGCGTGTTGGATTATGGCTCACTCCCTCTCACAGAGAGGAGGCCTGTGTCCCAGCAGTGGGAACATTATAGGCTGAGTATACTGAGGCCAAAGTCAAATAATTTATTTCAATTAGGCACAAAAAGGCACTTTTGAACGTCAAAATTTACAAAAAATAGAATTGATTCTAGTCGCCCCTTCCAAAAGGTAGTTTTCGTATGGAGAAGAATGGGCAAGAAACTCCACCGTTACTCTTTTAAAATGTTTTACAATATTTTGTATACATTAATTGTATAATTATATGTGAAGACGATGCACCTGGAATAAGATTACTATACCACAATAGGTAAAAATAATTAAAAATGAAGCAATGACAGAGGAAATTACTATGGTGTTCACAAATTTACAAGCATTGTAAAAGTAGGTACTTATACAATATTCCTAAAAAATTACAAGTAATACTAATAAGTCAGTGTGTGAGTTCAAGTAATCACAGAATGTAAAATGAATGTTATAATAATTAATTATACAATTAAATTAGCAACCAGTTTGATTTTGTCTAGACTAAATTGTCCTATGGAGCTAGAGTAGCATGCTTCCAAGCATTCTTATCTAGAATATAATCCTCTAATTTGTAATCCCATCAAAAACATAAATGTGAAAATGGGAGCCAAGTTCAATAAATATGGTTGTTGACTTCGCCGACAAAAGAATTGAGATCTAAATGGGTGCCAAGTTCTGTAGATAATCCTGAAATTTATTTATAAGAACATGCAACTTTCTAAAATAAAATTAAAACACAAATTCTTGTTTTTTCTGCTATAACAATGTTTGCTATTTAAAAATATAACTTCTTAAATTTGAACAGTCGAATTATTTACACAAAGCACTTAGGATAAATTGAAGCTCAAGATTTGACTTGGCTAGTTTTTACATACAAGTTATCTTACAACTTTATATTTGATTTTATATTTGTCTACAGTGTCGTGGTGCAAAAGAACTAAAATAAACAGAGTAACTTTTTTATGCCGGTGTGCGTTACCTCTACGTCTTACACTCGCGCCACGTCATTGTGCTGTAATTTTACTTTTCTAGTGTGCGTGCATTAAGCGGCTAACAGTTGGATGCTATTTTTTTCATCGACTTTACAGCTTTGACTGTCTACCTAGTCATATTTAATTATTATTATTTAATTTTAAGTAGGCACTCAACATCAAATAAGTCATTCATGATGTGACCTGTAAGAAATTGGTACTCTAGTCTATAAGTTTATTGGATGTATCTCATATCTTTGTATCGGTATACTCAATTGTTGGTGAGTCCAATAAATAAAATAAAATGATGATATCTTTGTTCTTTATGTTATGCGCAAGTTACTGTTTCTTATTATAACTGTTTACAGCTTTGACTGTCTGCCTAGGCATATTTATATTATGCGCAAGATACTGTGTCTTATTGTAACTGTAAGGTCAAAATATCTTCCTCCTCTAAAATTTCAGCTTGCTGGTAAAAACTAGCCAAGTCAAATCTTGAGCTTCAATTTATCCTAAGTGCTTTGTGTAAATAATTCGACTGTTCAAATTTAAGAAGTTATATTTTTAAATAGCAAACATTGTTATAGCAGAAAAAACAAGAATTTGTGTTTTAATTTTATTTTAGAAAGTTGCATGTTCTTATAAATAAATTTCAGGATTATCTACAGAACTTGGCACCCATTTAGATCTCAATTCTTTTGTCGGCGAAGTCAACAACCATATTTATTGAACTTGGCTCCCATTTTCACATTTATGTTTTTGATGGGATATCATTACTTTTTGTAAAGAAATTATTATCATTTGTCAATCAAACGTGATCTATAAAATTCTTTTTGCAAATATGCGTAGCAATATTGTGTAAGAATGTAGGTATTTCTTTCGTAACAATTGTTACAATTGTCCGCAATGATGTCAGGTCGCTGAGCCGGCGCGGTAAGTATTATTATTTTAAAAAACTTGTACAGTCGGGGAGCCCCGTCAGGAACAAAGTTCCTTAACTATTTACTATATTAAACGACAATAGTCCCTAAAACAATAGTCATACGATCTATCAATTCAAAAACATCTCAAGCACAGTACCAACCTACAAACTACCTTGATCATACCAACCTGAGGTTTGTAACAACGTTTTTCGAGATCAGAGAATGAATGAAATGAATTCACTACCGCTTAACATTAAGGACCAAGATTTTGACACGTGACACATCAGTTGACTCGACGGGGTGTTTTGAATTCAGTCATGAAATTCTGGAATTTACATCAACTTTTAGCATTCGAATCAAAAATGTATAGTTAGCTGTCAAATTATAAGACGCTGGAGATCAGCGCCATCTGAAGTGAGCAAATGGCAGTTTTTAACACTATTTGAAAATTTTTCGTCATGACTGTCATTTTCGGGAGATAGTGCTGATATCGAATTAGATGGAAATTCTGGATTTTAAGATGGCGGCTATTCCAAATAATAATAATATTGTAGATCAATTCTCATAGACATCAATTGCATGCCGATTGTAAACTTGATAATCAAAATCCGTAAAAAAAACGGACCTCTTAATTTCGTCAAGTTCGTCTGTCCGTGTGTCCGGATGACATACAGCCATTTTAAATAAAGAAAATTTAAAAAAAGGTGTATTTTTAGCACCGTTAAACAATGGTGTAGTGAAATTACGATAAACATAATAGTGGGGGTGGCATTCTCCATACCTACATATAACCGAGAAATAAAAAAATCTATGCATATAAAGCGTGTATTGTTGGATCTCATAATTAAAATGTTAAAGATGTTTCTAAGTGACTTTGCTTTTGACGTCAATAGTTTTTGAGATACAGTTTATTTTCGGTTACAACCGCAGAATTAACTTTGTTTTTTATAGTTTTTTCGAGAAACACAAACTTATTTTTGCAGTCGATAAAATTGATACTATGCAATGTTTATGCGTAAATATTCATCCCAATTACGGAACCCTTCACTGTGCGTAGTCCAACATACACTTGGGCAGTTTTTTAAATTTCATTTTGAAACTACCTCAAAAAAAAAAGCAATTTCTATTACTCGAGTAAGATTATCCTAATAAAAAGAAATACTACCAAACTCATACAACTAACAAAAAATATAGACGTCATTAAGTGTTTGCGGAATACCTACCTAATTTATAGAATTAATTTAACATCATTCCCGAACAAAATTTTCTTGCCTACCTAAAAAATGTATACTAGGCATTCTGTAGCAAACTATCAAAAATAAAATCCTACCAAAGTCATACAACTAACAAAAAATATAGACGTCATTTAAAAGTGTTTGCGGAATACCTACCTAATCTAAAGAATTAATTTAACATCATTCCCGAACAAAATTTTCTTGCCTACCTAAAAAATGTATATTAGGCATTCTGTAGCAAACTATCAAAAATAAAATCCTACCAAAGTCATACAACTAACAAAAAATATAGACGTAATTTAAAAGTGTTTGCGGAATACCTACCTAATTTATAGAATTAATTTAACATAATTCCCGAACAAAATTTTCTTGCCTACCTAAAAAATGTATACTAGGCATTCTGTAGCAAACTATCAAAAATAAAATCCACATTAAATAATTGTCCAATAAATTAAAAATAATTTTGAACAACGTTCCGAATTTAAATTCAAATGTAGAAACAATACTGCGCGAAATTCAATAAATGAGGTAAGTATCTATCCACGTCCTGTCTGTTGACTCGTTTTATATTGAATGTCCTAAAAACGATTAAAATTACACTAGAAAAGTATAAATAATTATTTTAAACAATGCTTATTGTATTTAATGCTTAAAACAATTTTATTTAAATTTTCAAGTATAGATTTCAGACATTCGACATATACCTAAATTAATCGAGACAATCAAAATTGAAAAAAAAAAAAACGTTTGGCATAATCGTTTTCGCACATCATTACAATAAAAAAAAACAATGATCGGCGATTTTTAACACAAATTGAGTAGTAGTAATGAATATTACGTGTTATTGAACGTGTGTTCGTATAATAAGTTAAGATCTGGGCATTTTCTAGTTGCTTATAATATTTTTAATCATATTTGTCACATTTTAAATCGTATCTACATGTGTATGAGTGTTAATTGTGAAAAGTTAAAATGTAAACACGCACGATTGGCGCGAAACTTCGACTTTTGATAATAAAAAACTTCATTACCACTACTTATTTAACTTGAACAATGGATGAATTTGTCAAATAATTAAATGTTGTAATAATCACTGTCCTTGTGGTGGAGTTTGGATGTTCGAAATCCCCAATTTTTATGTTTTTTAGCCTCGACCTCGACTGTCATCAAAATGGCGATTGTTGCATTTACAGACTTGCAATTTTATAAAGGTAAATTAATAATCTTGCGCGCTAAATATGAAACATCTAATGGCATAAACATTATTTTAGCCAACTCTCTTAACTAAAGATGAATAATCTTATTGGTAGCAACATTTTCAGCGCTTCTATAGGAAGGTTTACTCTAACAAATAACACAACAATAAATACTAAAAACATTTTATTTCTCATAGAATTTAAAACGGCTTCAGCTTCATTCTCATAACTTAGTCATGGTATGAAAGCAGCGTAGGTACAGTAGGTGGTAGGTGTACGCTTTCCCACGAAACAGTAATAAGCAATGATGATCTCTTAAACGATTTGTCCTATTTTGCTCACTTATCAATAATTATGTACACCAAGTCCTGCTGCTCACACGTCACGATTTGATTCTGGCCCTAACCAGATTATTGTTTTGACCTAAGGGTAAATCTCTTAAACTCTAGGGTGGCTCTGTTTTTATCATCACTTGCTTGTCTATAAACATCTCTGGTAGCAGCCTCTCTCAATAAGCATGACAAACTTTATCCAAATGTATGACCTAGAAAGTAAGAAAGTACTTCTTATTGTTGTTTATTTACTTTTGTTTAGTAATTATATCACTCATAATAATTCTGCCATTTTAAAAACACTAACCTGATGACTTCTGTGACTTGCAATTGACATGCCACTTGCAAAACATAATATGCTTAGATTTCCATGAGTAAGTAATACTTGGGATAGAGTTGTAGATAATATAATCAATAATTTCAAGTCTTGCAATAACACATGTCATCGTCATACCTGAAAAAGGTAAAAAAATTCAGTGTATTTACTTATGTAATATAATTACATCATACTATAGAAATTTACAGCTGACGACGCGCGACGTACCCCTGACTGAACATAGGCCTTCTACTAATAGGCTGCTAAAATCAATGAGGTTATACAATACGCTAAAATAGTGAAAGGTGAACGGGTGTTTACAACAAATATTTAAAGAACTTATTAAACTTACCCAGGGCCATGGAAAGATAAGCAATAGTTCGTCTGGCTTCAATTTAAATTAACAGTATTAAATCGTAACGTAATTTTAACTATAAAGTAAATACGGAAAAATAAATTCAAATCAACTTAAACAAACAGCCAACAATGCCATTGATCTGACAGATATTTTTTTGACAGTTTGACATTATGCATGGTGTCAATGTTACCAGGTTTAATTATTTTGGTAATCGATTGACGAAATTGATTGGCTGATTAGCAGTGATCGGAGTAGGTAGATTGATTTTACGTAGGTACTCGCATCATGAATAGTCATAGAAATCATAACATGGATAAGCCTTTTTTCCGGGATTTCATTTTGGTACTTACGGGATTTAATCAAATATTGTTAAAGTAAGGATTTTTAAACTACTACATTAGAAATTTATAGAATGCGATAGATAAACATTTAAAATATATTAAATTATTATATTGTTTACAGTATACCTATCCTTTTCTTGGAGTCCGATCACCTATATACTATTAAAAAGACAGCAAAAGGGTTAAACATTTCTTATTCATATTGATGTATTCTTTATTTTACACATCACAACATTTGAAATTCCTTAAAAAAATCTTAATAATTTCAAAATCCCGGAATCCCGGAGGCATATCCATACTAATATATACGTGCCAGTTCATTGACACCAAATCAATCTACCTACTCCGATCACTGGTGATTAGTTTATAAAATAACATTACTGTCTCGAAACACTTTTAAGTTTTTGAGTATATTCAGACCAGATAATATTTTAATTATTGTAAAATCATAATTTTACAGTATTTGAGTATAATTAGAAACATAGAACAATAGAGCATTTGAAACATACTCGTGTAGTGGATACTCCACGTACTCCATGTGGGTTAGAATCGATTTTTCAATCGATTACAAATTATTTGATTGGAATAGTCTGTCATTTGGCAACATTCAGGTTAGGATTGAATGGCGGATGTACAAAATTACAATTAGTCAACCAAATAAATATTAATTAGGTTCTCTAATGCTAGCAGAAAGAAATTAAAAAAAAAAACGACTTAACTTGAAAAAAATACGACATCATTTTTGTTAAATAAGCTTTGACACAGTACCATACCGTGGGCCTGCTTTCGAGAAATCTCCTTTCAACTTTATAGGTCATCCGGAAGTGGATTAAAGGTTTTTGATGACCATGGCTATGTGGTTGATAAAAATGCCGATTTTTAGACGTTAATATCTCAATAACCGTTTGAGCTTTATTTATGAAATTTGGAGTTCTAGTTAATCTAAGGGGTTTTAATAAATAAACCAAATTTCATGTGCTAATGTTACATAGATTTTGAGTTATTAAAGGGTCAAAAGTGGCTCCAAATGGTTCGTGTAATATAACACACTGCAGCCGTGTCTTGCCTGGAACTTGGCTCGACACGCTATCGCGTGTCTAGATATGCTTGTTTACAAAGAGTACTTTTAATATGAGTTTTAAATTTTCTTTCTGTTAATTGTAATATATCACAAGGTATTTTGTTGTAACATTTAACACAGTACCCCATAAAAGATGTATGTAGGTACTTTAGATAATCAGAAAAATGGTTGATATATTTTATCTTTATTTCTAGTACTAAAATTATGTCTATCACTTATTTTATTAAAAAGATGTAGATTTTTCCTCCAAAGAAAATATAGATTGATTGTTTGAGGAATCCTTTTTTTTTCGTTGTATTGATTCCATTTTTAACCGACTTCCAAAAGGAGGAGGTTCTCAATTCGTCTGTATGTTTTTTTCTTTTTTTTTTTTTTTGTATGTTTGTTACGCATACAAAAAAAAAAAATACATAGAGGTATACACATATATATACCTCTATACATAGAGGTGGTCCCATATAAATTTTATTAACTTTGCTTGGGTAGTTTTTGAGTTAGCTTCAATTATACGTATTTTTTCCCACTTAGTATGTAGATGATATGATAACTTCTTGTCACTGTTATTTACATAGCAGGTAGTGGTATTCGAATTTGTGTGGGGTAGGTACCACAACTAAAAAGTGAAAAATAAAAACTTTTTACAAAAAAAAAACAACCGACTTCAAAAAAAAACACTACAAAGTGAAAAATAACTTTAATTTCGGAAGTCGGTGACAAAGAACGAAAATTCAAAACCAAAGACACCGACTTCCGAAATTAAAGTTATTTTTCCTTTGTAGTGTTTTTTTTTGAAGTCGGTTGTTTTTTTTTTGTAAAAAGTTTTATTAAATGTAGATTTTTCCTCCAAAAGAAAATATAGATGGATTGTGTGAGGAATCTTCTTTTTTTTTCGTTTTGTATGTTTTAAATAAAAGCTTTGACTAGACGGAGCTAGTACACAAGCTTGTAATTGTTATTGAATGGGAAACAAACTTATTTTATATGCAGGGCATTCCACTGATTCCACATTCATCCCGGGCTGGCAATGACCCAAATTGACTGTGACATTATTTTATTTATTTTGATAACAGATAAAGTTACGAAAGCAGGTTCTAGTCCCTGACACACTTTGCAAACTTTTACTTTAATACGGTAGTAAAAAAAAACGTGTGGCACACTGGGACTGCCGCGGTAAAGCTATTGCATTTGCATAGCATTTGTAACCTCCATACTTCCTATTTGTCAACGCTACACTTGGGATGATGACGGATGATGACATAAAACAAAAATTACGTTCCCATGACAACGTAATTTTTGTTTTATGTCATCACTTGTCATTACATGGTAGGCGGAGGGGGGGTGTTAGGTTTTTTTCGTTACGGAATTTCTTGATTCGGTCGCCGCGCTCAAAGCCCGCGATAAAAGCTATGCAATAGCTTAAAATAAATTCTATTTAGTCCGTCTTTCAGATAATAAAAAAATATTAGACACGTATTTTTTGTTTCATCATATTAATCAAAAATAACTTGGAAAACACGCATTAAAGTTGGCGAGTGGGGGCTCGCTACGTCACAACTCAGTGTAAAATCTAGCAAGGCGTGACGTCATGCCACATTTTAACTCAATGTATCGCCGTAATCTTTTGATTACGCCAAAAAAGAAAAAATACGTGTTCAATATTTTTTAAAAATCTACAAGACGGACAAAAACTGTTATGTATATTTCGCTGTACCCGGCGAATAAAATAGTAATGTGCTACTACGATAGTTTTAAGGTTATTGCATATTCGATATTAAGACGTCCGATTACACTCTGTCAATTTTTTTCATTCATTCCTACGGTTATTTCAGAAGTTACAAGATTTTAATGTGTATTGTAATGAATGGTTTTTCTATCTGAAATTTCTCAATAGCAGCTTGGAGTCTGGATTTGTGCCCGGTTGATGGCAATAGGCTCGCCCCCTATTACATGGGACTTAAACATAACTGGCGAAATGTGGGTGTACCTGCTACAGGGACACCTCTGCCCAACCCTTCGGGGAAACAAGGCGTGATGTTATGTTATGTTATGTTGTAATGAATGTAAAAAATCACTTTTTTTAATATTTGAACAATTCTGCTATGTACCTATATTAGTTAATAAAATTTTCACAAAAAAACTGTTTTTATTTTTCCTGTAAAATTTGGTTTTTACGATTACCATTTTATTTGCCGGGGACAGCGATTTGACGTTCAAAAAGTGCTGACTTTTGATTTTGATGATTTTAAGACTCAAATGGGTATCGTCTTTGTTCTAATGGGTTATTTCTCTTGTTACAGATTTTACGAGGAGAACAGGAACTAAAGATTTGCGCCTGAGATTACAAAGCTGAGGTAAATTTTATATAAAAATAATACTTTATCATTTTCAATAATTGGAGGATGCCAATTGTTCGTGTATCGTGGGTGTGTAAACACATATAAACATACACAAATAATACATATAACTAAATACACTTTTGTTTTTTTTTTATTATTTGATTATTTTATTATTTACACACACGTATTTACATTAGGTATTTAAAAACTATCAGACTTAAAATAATAATATGTACAAGTATATAAAAAGGGGGGGGGGGGGGGAAATAATCATAGGGCATCAAAAAATTCGTCAGTATCGCTGTCAATGGGAAAAAGTGCCCAAAAGGCTGGCAGCATTGCCACGTTGTATGGCTCATTTTTGTAAACGCGATTGTGCTTATTATTTATATTATGTTACGGATCAATGTTCTATGCAAGTATTTTTACTTTAAAGGTTTTTGAAGTATTTTTTTTGTAAACGCGATTGTGCTTATTTAGATAAAGTTACGGACCAATGTTCTAAACAAGTATTTCTTCCAACAACGTCACACAAAAATCCTGACGTCACACAAATCCTGCATCGCGCAATAAGAGTTTACCGCGCGATCAGCATAGACATATATAACTTCCCCGACATTAATCGTTGGGCAGTTGCCCGCCAGACACGACACCCGTCTGTTCGAAGGATTCTCCCTTTTCTATAGAGGATGAGTGAACTTTACACCCTGTTCCTCATGCCTCTAAAATCTTAACGTAATAATTATCTTTGGGAATTGGTAGTATATATTACAGTTAGGTACTGTTGGATATAAAATGGGTGCTGTCACCCTGCTCTGAATGTCGCTCCAACGAGACGAAGGGTGTGTCATCGGGGTGTGTCAAGGGTGTGACACGACTACTCTAATTGTCATCGGTTCAACGGCCCTTTGACACTTTAGCTATAGTCGCTGGCACGTAACTTGGCAAGAATCGTTGATGCCCAGAATTCGTTTTTGCTTGTTTTTCTAGACATGTTCAAAAATAAATTATGGCTATACATACCCAAGAATAAATTACATGCAATAGAAGTGTAAATTTTTTAAGTGAAAACTTCATTAGGCGCGTTGGGCATTTATTGAGATGGGAAAAAACTATTGAACTCGCTACACCGTTACCGACACCTCATTTTTGTAAACGCGATTGTGCTCTTTACGGATCTATGTTCTATGAAAGTACTTTAAATTTAAAGGTTTTGGAAGTATTTTTTTTAATTGTTCAAGTTTTCACTTCTGTCGGCACTCCCGGAGTAGCACTGTTTTTTTGTTGCACTAAATACATTCACAAACTTATTACCAATACGCTAAAACGTTGCCAAGTTACTGGTCGTGTCATTAAAGGGTTTGACTTGCGCAGTAGATAATTTATGGGTCTCTTTAGCGGTATGAGGTCCCGCGGGGCGTCATCGGGGCGGTAGAAAGAGCAGTGGGAGGCGTGGTCAAGTCTCAACTTTAATGGTACGACTTGTACGTGCGGCGACTGTAGGTTATACTGGGCAATGGGCTATGCCAGCTATATCAAATGTCCTATCTTGAAGTGTTCCATTTTGGTACAGATGTTATGTCAACAAACGTCATCGCACGATTTGCAGCTATAGTTTGACCAATACCACTGTACCGCGCCTTAGGAATACGCGGCGAGGCGGGGGGCAGTGTTGACCAATGAGCGGCGGGCGGGACGTCGTGCGCCGAGAGCTTTGACGAATTAGCGGCCTGCACTGCTCCCCCGTCTCGCCGCGCGCCTTCCTAAGGCGCGGAGTAAGGTGCGGTACAGCGGTATTGGTCAAACTATATCACACGAGGTTAAAAAAAAAGAGCAATAAAAAATATCAACACTATAACATTTGCCAAGATTACATTTGCCAGATAACGTATAAAAAGAAAGTAATGTTGACTGCTGTTGAATTGTGTAACCTCTGTGTGACAGACAGATAAAACTGTATCTGAAAGTCACACTTTTCTCTAAAAATAACTGCGTTTGATAATATGAGGAAAATAAATAGTTGTGTTACTTCTCACGTAGGCCACTCTCCATTTTCTACAGCACTAGACATGCAACAGATACATCAAAACGAATCTAAAATCCGATTTCTGATTGAAATCGAATCGTATCGATAATCCGAACTAGACAAACCGTTTTCACAAAATCACGGCAAGAGTAGATTTGCGTAAGCAATTATTATTTGTTTATGTTTGGATAGTTTTGATCGATGCATTTACACGTACAACCGAATAATATTACTAGAGACGATCGAAACTGCGAGCTAAAGCCTTTCCTGAAATCTATTTCTAAAAAACGAAATCGGATATTTAACCGTTTGCGTAAAACTCCCCAAAAACGCCCACATCCGGCGCACCCTATCCAGTCCGTTTTCTGACTGACTAAAGTCGACCGTCCACTGCTGACCACTCCTAACCTCCTATCCGCGCAATTGCATGCAGAAACCCGACAATAACCATCGGGTAGTAGCCCACGAGGCACAACCCGTCTGGTCAGATGATTCTCCCTTAGCTACGAAGGCTGAAGAACTTTCCACCGCATTCCTCATACCTCTTCAATATGTAATAAAAACCCTCTCCGATCCGAAAGGGGCACATAGATACTGCAATAACAGTACCAAAAAGTTTATTTTAATTTTTTATTATTATTGAAAATAAAAAAAGTAATTGCTATTTATCACATTTTTTTTTAGTACCAAAATTACCCCAAATTCATTAAAAATTAGAAAATTTTCAAAAGTTATGACTTGTAGACAGACACCCGCTAAACGAACGCGCCCCATGGAACAAACCGGTAAAATTCCACATTGAAAAAAAAAAAAATTGCGTATTATTTTTTTGTTTTTTCCTGATAATTACCACATAAATAGACTCGTCAGTACGATACCTAACAACACCCTCACGGATCGGACAGGTTTTTTTTTTTACATGTTTTGTAGTACCATCTACTTCAGAGGTAGGTATGACCACTGACCACTCCTATCCGCGCAATTGCATGCAGAAACCCGACAATAACCATCGGGTAGTAGCCCACGACGCACAAGCCGTCTGATCGAATCCTCCCTTTGATACGAACTAATTACATGATGTAATTAATCACAATCACCTATCACCTGTTTGTTCAACCACAATGTTATTAATAACTTTGACCTCCTGAACTGTTTCCCCGTTGGACTAGATTGTTGCGCAACAACTGATCGACGCGTGGGCATATCGTGGCGCTTATTTGTGCGTTTGCGCGTGTTTGAACTGTATGGACGTAAGGTTGGGGTCAGATGTGTGAGAGTATAGGTGGGCACGTACTTCGCCACACGCAAGAAGTTTTGGCATTTGCATGGAACTTGACAGGGTTTTAAAAACTAAGTTTATGGTAGTCTTGTTACCTGTGGACAGCCTCATGTACAGAGTGACTGGATCTGGACCCGCCATAGCAAATTCGCATATAGAGGAGGTCTTTTGCTAATTATTAGACCTCTCGTTCCCAAGATTATCTACTATTATCGATTATCTACTATACAGGGTGACTGGATCTGAACTAGACCCGCCATAGCAAATTCGCATATAGAGGAGGTAATTTACTCCATACTTGCCCTAGCTAAAGTTTTATAGTTAAGGAGATATGTCAATTTGATCGTAAAGATTTTTTTTTTGTATTTAAGAAAAAAGCGTACTATCTTATTTTTAACCCTAGTTTGAGACCAGTTCCGAGGTATTTTAATCACCAATGTTTATGAATACCAACAAATAATAAAAAAACTACAAAAATAATCCAAAAAAAAGTTATGAATGCTTGAAGGTAAAACTTTGGAAAAATCTCAATAAAGTATAAAAATTTACATATCTCCCAAACTATAAAACTTTAATTAGGGAAAGTATGGAGTAAATTACCTCCTCTATATTCGAATTTGCTATGGCGGGTCCAGTCTAGATCCAGTCACCCTGTATAGTCGATAATCTTGGGTACGAGAGGATGAACGTTTCTGATATAGTAAGAATCGATTAAAACAACACTATGGCCTTTCAATTACTTTTGCAGACAGCCGTTGTCGGTTGCTTGATATCTAAAGAGCCCAGAGCTTTAACTGGGTTGTGGAGGTCAGATAGGCAGTCGCTCCATGCGACATTTTCGTGAACGGGCGCCGTCAGATGGGACTGGTCATCTCGTCGCTGCCACGGCTTATTTTAATTTATGAATTGTTCTTTGTTTTTATCTTTTTATTACGGATGCTCTTAACGAGCACGTCTTTCTACATTGTTCTCACATGTATAATGTAACCAATATTTTGTAATAATTTTTTGAAGTGAAAACTTCTTTAGGCGCGTTGGGCATTTTTGAGATGGGACTAAACCATTGATTTCGCGACACTGTGACGGAATTTACCGACACCGTGGAGGACAAGACATCAACGCGTTGATTACTGCGGTGTGTGGAGTAACAGACATCAACGCGTTGATTACCGCGGTGTCGATTTTTTCTCAAGTTTTCACTTCTGTCGGCACTCCCAGAGTGCCACTGTTTTTTAATTTCAAGAATGTCCGTGGAGTTTCTTGCCCGTTCTTCTCCATAGGAACCTACCTACTATGCTTTTGGAATGAATGGGCAACTAGTTTCATATCGTCGACCGTAGGTTCAATTGAGGTAAGGGACAATATACGATTTTTCAGGAGAGGCCGACAAAGTTTTGCTTTCGGACTAAATCGCCCATAACTTTTTTTCTTATTAACCTTTTTCGGGTCTGTTTTTCTTACGTTAGAATTTTTTCATATTCACCATTCGATAGAGCGAAAATTTCTGAACAAAACTGTATACTCAACTCATTTTGGGTATTTTGTCCCTTACCTCAATTGAACCTACGGTCGACGATATTTCTGACTGACCGATTCAAAAGTGCCTGTATATGGTTTAGTTTAAATAAATGCTTTGAGTTTGAGTGAACACTGATATTGAGCTGCATCTTGTTGGACTGGAAGCCGACCCCAACATATTTGGGAAAAGGTTAAGTAAGTAGATGATGAATGAAGGTATGCCAGTGTGACCTTGAAAATGCGTTTTCTTTTACGACTAAAGATCATAAGCACACATATCAACTCGGAAAGGGTTCGTTACCGTATCGCCGCGGTTCGTGAGCTCGTCCCGAGACGAGGCGATTACGTTACGATTCCGATTAGTGTATTGCAGTAGGGAGTTTCATACAACGAATACTGAATAGCTCGAGTTGATACGGTGACGATCTCTTTCCGAGTTGATATATGTGCTATTTCCTTTGTACGTTAGTTTCCGAAGGTACCTATCTATTAGTAGCTACTTACAATTTAGGATTACGATACTAGGTAAATCTTCTTCTTTTCGTGTGGTTAGTGACTAACCTGGTGTCAGAGTTTTAAAGCCGCCCATGGGCCTCTTTGTTTTCACATGCCGTCGAGAAATATCTCAGGCATTGGTTTCCTCCCGGCTTGGGCGGAGCATCGCCGTGTCCTCGTGGAGGCGATCGGCGGCGGTGATCTCTCGCGTCCGGCCATGGTACGGAGCGAGAGGGCATGGGAGGCCGTCACCTCCTTCTGCGAAGTAGTAATGCTCGCGAAGGTGGAGGCGGAACGAGTGAGGGAGAGAAAAATTTCGCGCTCTCACGCCCCTAACCACCGCAGGAGGCGTCGGGAATCGCAGGCCGATTTCCGGCCACCGTAGGCGCGGGTTTGCGGACGGTGAGCAATGGGTAGCTTGCCGTCTGATAAGGACCAGGCGCGGGTCGATGGCGCGTTGTGTTCCACGCGCGCCTCAAAGAGATGTCAGCAGAACTGACGGGGTCCGATAGGGCTGATGCCTGCCGGGGTTGCGGTTATTGTCCGAAAGGGTTACCGTGGCCCCTGGCAATATAGGCAACTGAAGGAACACGAGTGGGTTTTAGTCAGTAAGAGTCTGAAATACCCTCCTGCTCCAACCCAAAAAAAAAGCGTCGATTTCCTCACGATATTTTCCTTTACCGTTTTTGAAGCAAGTGATAATTATACAATACACACATGAATCCGAAAAGTCAGAGGGGCGTGCCTTGGGTTCGAACTCGAGACCTATGACTTAGTTAACCCTTTCGTACATGCTTAGTGTTTTGATAACCAACAGTAGACTTGAAAACATCCTGCTTTCTAATGCTTTAGTGATTAGATTAGCCGTAACGTGTGTCTCATACATTCTGTTTTGCAATGCTTAGGAGATTAGATTAACAGTGTAATAGTGTTACATAATACAAATAATTATCGTTAAGGTTGAAATAATACTTAAGGCGACGATAACCGACTTTTAATGATTTTATACTGAAGATGACGTCTAAACGAGTAGTGTTAATGATTTCGAAAAAATGAATGTTAAATTAGAGCATTTTCTTAATAACTTAATATAGGCATATTTTGGATTATGGTTATATTACACAGTAAAATTAATTTGTAAAGATACGTCTTTTTTTTTGGGTGGGAAATTATCAAATAACTTCTCCCGCTCTGGGCGGAGCGGGAGGGCGTGTCAGACTCTGACTAAAACCCACGGTGTTTCTTTGGTTGCCCTGTTGCCGACGGCCACGATTTCCCTATCGGTTTTCTTCGAACCCCCGGCAGGCATTGGCCCTAGCGGACACCGTCAATTCTGCTGACATCTCTTTGAGGCGCGCGTGGAACACAACGCGCCGTCGACCCGGGCCTGGTCCTTATCGGACGGCGAGCTACCCATTGCTCACCGTCCGCAAGCCCGCGCCTACGGTGGCCGGAAATTGGCTCGCGATTCCCGCCCAGGGTGTCTCCTCCTGCGGCGGTTAGGGGCGTGAGGGCGCGAAATTTTCCTCTCCCTCACGTGTGCCGCCTCCTCCTTCGCAAGCATTACCGCTTCGCAGAAGGAGGTGACGGCCTGCCATTTCCTCTCGCTCCGTACCATGGCCTGAACCAGGGCCGGACGCGAGAGATCACCGCCGCCGATCGCCTCCACGAGGACACGGTGATGCTCCGCCCAAGCCGGGCAGACCTCCACCGTATGCTCCACCGTGTCCTCCGGGCGATCCATACAATGGTGACACCCGGGCGTTTCTCCCGCCTTATCCTGAACAGGAACCTCCCGAAACGGCCGTGTCCGGTTAGGACCTACGTCAAGCGGAAGGTGAGGACGCCGTGGCGCCTTCCAAGCCACTCCTCAACGAGGGGTCTTATCGCCGCAATTGTGGCGAGCCCAATGCTAAGCGTGCTGAAGTTACAAAAAAAAGAGAGTACTCGCTCAGCGAGCGACGTTGAACAGGGTTTGTTTACACTTCCAGGAGATACTTTTTGGACGGACTTACTATACGTTCCGAGTCACACACTGGGTTATCTCTTATCGGTCACATAGTGCCAAGTTTAGCTACCTATTACTAAAAGCACGTATTAATCTTTGACTTCCACGCTAATCTTGGACACAAGTAAACAACAAGTCTTTATCAAGATGTCAGAGAGGTCTACAGTTAATTTAATTGTCAGATTAACTAATTGGTATACACGCATCGCCTCATGGTACGATTTGTAATCATTTGTAGGAGAATAGCTCGTGTTATGATGGAAAAAAACACTCGGGTGGTTCCTTTCGTTGTATATTTACCCGACTACGGCGAAGCAAAAAGGGTTATGGATGATTTTGAACATGTATTTATGTTCATCTGTTACCCCATAACTTCTAAACTACTGATCATAATTTGACAAATGATATGGTATCGTTAGAAGCGTCTTGATCGTCCGTCATTAACCGCTCAAGGCCGGAATAAAGGCCGGAATACAGCGCCCTCTAGAGGATATACAGTCAAGAACTAAAAAAATATATGTTTTTAATTATGCCAAGTTGGGTATCAAATGAAAGGGCTTGACGACCACATTTCAAAATTATAAATATATATTATAATCCCAAAATAATTTAAATAAAAATAAAAGTTATAAAAACTAAAACCCAACTACGACAAAAAGTCAACTCAAAAGGTCACAAGAGATCACTGACAGACTAATTAAAATCTGGAGTCACACGTGTTAGGGCATAAATTGAATAAATAGATAACGTGTTGTTATTGTAAACACGAATTTTGCGTACTGCTTATGTATAGTTTGTAACGTGGACGCGCACGTCCTGGTTCCAAACTATACTACATCACTTACGCCTGACAAGAGTTTTAAAGCTAGAGCAAAAAAATCACAAAAATGTGAACTGGGTGAAATGGGTGCAGCCCGCGCGAGCCGAGCGAGCGCTACTTCCAAGTTGCTTGCAGCCAGGCAGGCTATTGAGTATTAGCGCAAGGTGCATTACGTCGCAAACAAGTTGGATACCAGTTCACAATTTGTCACAATCTATAGGTACACGATTAGTCCGTCTGCGTACTGGCACTGTATATTATGGAATAAGGTAGTTAATTAGGTCACTACGAAGTATACGCGAGTATTTGCGTACTACTCTTGTATTGTTTGGAAGACCTTAGTAAAAAAGTGATTTCAAATCTATACCTAAGCGATTAGTTTCATATGAGCCTGAGCCTGTAGCTTTAATTTCCCTACACAATAATAATTATTCAGTTATGATCCAGCCTGTTCCATCTGGCTGTCTTCCCCCAGCGACGCCCTAGCCGAGGTTCGTACCCCACAGGGGGTGCCCTTATCGAGCAGTCGCTTAGTTCGTAAGTTTTTATGCCCCGGCTGGAGGCTTTAAAATAAGCTAAAGGCAGTAACAGGATAGCCCGGTTAAGTAGTCACGACCTCAGAGGTCAGCTACGAAATGCCATAGATAAAAATATTTGGAAAATCCAAAAGTGCACGCCTCATAACGCTCATTCAAAAAACTTTTTACAAAAAAAAAAACAACCGACTTCCAAAAAACACTACAAAGTGAAAAATTACTTTAATTTCGGAAGTCGGTGTCTTTGGTTTTGAATTTTCGTTTTTTGTCACCGACTTCCGAAATTAAAGTTATTTTTCACTTTGTAGTGTTTTTTGGAAGTCGGTTGTTTTTTTTTTGTAAAAAGTTTTTATTTTTCACTTTTTAGTTGTGGTACCTACCCCACACAAATTCGAATACCACTACCTGCTATGTAAATAACAGTGACAGGAACTTATCATATTTATCATCCACATACTAATGGGAAAAAGTACGTATTATTGAAGCTAACTCAAAAACTATCGAAGCAAAGATAATAAAATTTATATGGGACCACCTCGAGAGCATACCCTTTCAAACAAAAAAGAATTTTCAAAATCGGTTCACAATTGACGGAGAAATCGGTGGACATACATAAAAAAACTCCTCCTTTTTGGAAGTCGGTTAAAAACAGAAAAATATTTAAACGACTTTTCATGAAGTATGTTTTGACTGCTTTTTTACCCATCAATATGGGTAAAATTTCTCACCTCATAAGTTTTACGTACTGTCAAAGACTATTTAGGTTTGCTTTGTTGGTTGCTAGGCAACGGAAGAGGGTCGAAGTTGGAAATAGATATTTATATTATTAGTTAGTTATTTAATTATAATTTAAACTACTTTCAATAAAAGAGCAATTTTCAATAGGGTTCCTTCTATGGCGGAAACAAAACTATTAAAAAATTTACTCAATTAATAGATTTTTTCGCAAGCTACAATGTTTTCAGGTTCACACTTGACTGACGGGATTTTAAAAAAAACTATTTTGATGTTTTTTTTTTATTTCTGCTGCATTCAATCAGTTTTTGAAAAGTACTGAATTAATCTCCATTAAATTATTTATACAATGGTATACAAATAAAGTAGGTTCTGTGTACCAGCAGGAGTGTAACATTAAAAACAGTTGCCAAAAGGAGGCAAAACAAATTTTTCGATCGCAAAGCAGTCTAATTAATGCTTCGCATTACTCTAGTGCAAAAAAAAATGTCGCACTCCGCGAGTGCCGACAGGAGTAAAAAAAAAAAAAAATCGGCACCTCGGTAAACAACGCGTTGATGTCTTTTACTCCACGGTGTCGGTAAATTGCGTTACAGTGTCGCGAAATCAATGGTTTAGTCCCATCTCAAAAATGCTCAACGCGCCTAAAGAAGTTTTCATTAATAAAAAATTGATTCCGTTCAATACCGTCGCGCGTCGTACCGTAGAGAGAGGCGCGCGGATAGAAGACCAGGACTACTGATAATTACCAGTTATGTCAGCCATGTTTTAAAAGTTGGGTGGTCTATTTGTAAACAAGAGTCGAGACCACACAAAACTAGATAAACTTTTAACACTATGCCCTTTATAGATAGATCAAATAACGAAAGAAGAGCTCATAAATTTTACAAATGAGTTTGAGCTATAATATGTTCGTATGGGAATTGTTTTCTGACACAAGCGGCCAAAAAAATATAAAATAAAGTTCGTATAGAATCGAACCTTACGTTCCGGACGTGTTCAAAATCACCCTGCAGTTTCTTAGCGTATAATCCTGGCAGGTTGAACTTTTTGCACGCTTCGAAAGGCATAAATAAATGAAGTCATAATCCTCATCTTAGGGGTTCTCACGCGCCCAGTTCCGATTCTTTACGAAGTAAATATTGTTTCTACTTTTGTGGTATACGTAGGTGATTGTACTAGCGAAGAAGTCTGAAAGGGAAATCGTGGCCTCCGGCAACATGGCAACTGAAGGAACACGGGTGGGTTTTAGTCAGTAATAGTCTGGCACGCCCGTTAATTAAGAAGTTAATTGATAATTTCCCAAACAAATAAAACGTGTGCCACTCGGGGATTGCCGCGGTAAAGCTATTGCATAGCATTTGTAACCTCCATACTTCCTATTTGTCAACGCTACACTTGGGATGATGACGTGATGACATAAAACAAAAATTACGTTGTCATGGCAACCGTCAATACATGGTAGGCGGAGTGGGGGGTGTTAGGTTTTATTTTCGTTACGTTACGGAATTTCTTGATTCGGTCGCCGCGCTCAAAGCCCGCGATAAAAGCTATGAAAACCGGCCAAGTGCGTGTCGGACCACGCACGACGAAGGGTTCCGTATTTGGGATGAATTTATCCCATAAACAAACTTAACTTTGTAGTTAAAAAATATGTTCTCCCATACGGAATGTATGGGAAAACATGTTTTTGCAACTGCAAAGTTAAGTTGGTCGATTATTACTCGTTAATTTGTAATGCCTACTTAGCTGTGATAGTTTTCCTTTTAATTTCGTTATATAAACTACTACTGTGATTTTTTTAAAACATCCAAATCTAACCGTTTAGCTGGCAGAGGGGGGGACACTTGACTCTAACAAAAATTAGCACTTTAAAGCTTAATATTTCGCAAACGGATCGCTGAATCCAAAAATAGTTTTCCCAAACTCACAATGTTTTTGAAGGACCTTTCCACATCACGGGATAAAAAAAAAAACATCTTCACTTTACGTGTATGGAACCCAAAAAAGGTGATTGTACTGCTTTTTCCGCGGCTTAGCTCGCGTGAAAGTCGGAAATTATTCCACGAAAACGTACTAACAGGATAAAAAGTATCCTATGTGTTACTCCAGGTTATAAACTATCTGTCTGCCTCATCTAAATCCTATTTGTAGCACAACATAATGATTGCATACTATCGTGAATTCATGCAAGCCTAGTACTTTTGTGCTACTCAAGGAATAAAACTATGACTCAAGTATGAAAAACTGCGTCAGCTATGCGAGCTAAGCTAAACTAACTTAGCTTAGCTCGCATAGCTGACGCAGTTTTCCATACTTGTGTGCAGACCGCAAACTAAGACTCAAGTATGAAAAACTGTGTCAGCTATGCGAGCTAAGCTAAACTAACTTAGCTTAGCTCTTGGTCTGCAACCCGCATTCGATTTTTCATACAAACGAAATCCCCTCTTTTCGCCCCCTTAAAGGTGGAATTTTCAAAAACCCCCTTAAAGCTCCCCTACATTATAAAAGGAAGCTGTGTACAAAATTTCACGTTCCTAATCCTAGTAGTTTCGGCTCTGCGTTGATAGGTCAGTCAGTCAGATTCATCGATTTTCTAGCTTGACAGGCAATAAACTGACAAAGGGCGCAAAACGGCGCAAATTCTCTATTATGTAGATATACGTTGTATTCAATTCAAACTCAAACTCAAAGCATTTATTTCAATTAAACCATTTACAGGCACTTTTGAACTGTCAAGGAGTCGGTCAGTTAGTCTGAAAGTTGAAGCTAGTTGCTCATTCCAAAACGTAGATCTCTATGGAGAAGAACAGGCAAGAAACTCCTAGGACACTCTTTTATATCAACACATAACATAACATCACACCTTGTTTCCCCGAAGGGTTGGGCAGAGGTGTCCCTGTACCAGGTACACCCACATTTCGCCAGTTATGTTTTTTAAGTCTCATGTAATAGGGGCGAGCCTATTGCCATCAAACGGGCACAAATCCAGACTCCGAGCTGCTACTGAGAAATTCCAGATAGAAAAACCCAATAACACTTTGCCCGACCCGGGAATCGAACCCAGGACCTCATGCTCAGCAGTAGCGCTTGCGACCACTAGACCAACGAGGCAGTCCAGAGTCAGTATCTTTTATTTCAAGATACTACAAAATCTTTGGTACATTATTCTTGTTACTTCTATATGTCGTTCACGTGGCATCCAATGTGTTTCAAAGATAAATTAATACTTACCTATACTCCATAGGTTTAGGTAGTTAAAAAAAGGTAAACAAAAAAAACCACGTGACGAGACAGCTGTCAAGTAACCGACTAAACGTAAACCTGTCACTTCAGTTGTTATGCTACGTCACAGTTGAACTCTTCAATTTAGCAACGTTATACTTCGTTGACGTTTAGAAATTGGGTTCTTTACAATAGACAGATTACAAAATCTTGTAAACCAGACAAAAAAAAATGTGCTTAAGCAGTTACATCTACGAAAAGTAGTTGAAGAATAAACAATAAAGTTTAACATACATTAATTACATTAAACTATGGTAAAACACTAAAATAAATTTAATTTGGTTTTATTGTTTTTTTAACAAGAAAGTGTCATCTATAAAAACCCTTTTTACGATTTGTTTACCTTTTTTTAACTACCTAAACCTATGGAGTATAGTAAAATATACGCGGTATGTAATCACTAATTGCCGGTACACATGTACTTAGATAATGATTGCACTCAAACGTTATAAATAACTTAAGTAGTTAATGACACGCCTCTGTAAACATCGTGAGGAAACCGGCATGTCCTAGAACTAAAAATCCGAAGACATGTGACATCTACCAACCCACACTGGGCCTGCGTGGTGGATTACGGCCCACTCCCTCTCACAGAGAGGAGGCCGCAGTCCCAGCAGTGGGAACATTATAGGCTGATGATGCTTTATAAGTTATAATCACGCGTAGCCTGACAACCACCGAAACGGGTTTTGTCGACGGAAGAATAGACAAAATGACAGATTTTGATTGTAGTTCTGTTCATGACCAATAATCTATAAGCTTTAAAAAAGGAAATCAGTGCTATAAAGAAGAGTAATAATTAGCCCAAAAACTATTCAATACAGCATTTGGCTATCCCGTAAGCTTTTATAGCTATGTAATAAATAAGGCTTTATACTGCTAATTAGTAAATTTTTAGGGTTCCGTAGTAAACAAGGAACCCTTATAGTTTCGTCATGTCCGTCTGTCTGTCCGCGGTCTAGCTCCAAGACTCCAAATTACAACTTTCTAGTACTAACGTACTAGAAAGTTGTAATTTGGCATGGGTAGCCATATTAATCATGCCGACAAAGTCGTAAAATAAAATTAAGAAAAATATTTTTTTTTTAGGGTACCTCCCTTACACGTAAAGTGGGGATGCTTTTTTTTTTTTTTTCTTCTATCCCTTGGTGTGAGGTATCGTTTTAGATATGTGAAAAATGCACGGCAGTAGCTTATATAACGAATTTAAAAGGATAACTATCACAGCTGAGTAGGCTTTACAAGTTAACGAGTAATAATCGACCAACTTAGATTTGCGGTTGTAAAAACATGTTCTCCCATACATTCTGTATGAAAGATTTGTTTTTCAACTACTAAGTTAAGTTTGTTCTTGGGATAAATTCATCCCAACTACGGAACCCTACATTATACGTAGTCCGACATGCACTTGGCCGGTTTTTTTATTCTGTTATCTGGCTTATGTGTTGCTTGGGTGTCTTTCGAGTGCTTGGTTTAAAGTACCATGCAATAGGGGTGAGCCTACTATCAACCGGACACAATTCCAGAATCCGGGCTGCTACTGAGAAATTATTTGCTGCTTGTGGGAAGCCTATGGCCAACAGTGGACGTCTTTTAGCTAAAATGATGATGGTGAATTGGTGATGAACTCTTAAACATAAGTTAACTTTACCTTGATGTAGGTCCTATAGTTTGACCGAGACCGCTGTACCGCGCATTAAATCGCTTTGCAGATGGAACAACTATTGCAGCAACTAGCTGTTTACATATATCTCAATGGAACTGCGCTCACGTAGCAACTCAAGTTGCGTGTTCCGGTGATAGACAACAATTTTCAGTTGCTGCAATCGATGACTTAGTTTCTAATTGCCACAACTAGCAACTGAATTTGTATCGGTTGTGTAAAGTTGCTGGTTTCGTTGCTGACGCCGTCGACGGCGGCGACGTACTATAATGAGAACAAGTGCTGCTTCTTCGATATCCATCATCACACTGTACGTAGCGTAGATTAAGCAACTCAGCTATAAAAGTTGCTCACAGATTGCCATAAAATTGCGGCAACCGTAAACCGGGCTATTTGATTGTAGCAACTGGCAACTATTAAAATAAACTTTTTAAAAGTTGATAGTTGCCTCAACTAAAGTTGCTCCATCTGCAAAGCGCCTAAGAATACGCGGCGAGGCGGGGGGCAGCGTTGACGAATGAGCTGCAGGGCGCCGTGAGCGTTGACGAATGAGCGGCCTGCACTGTCCCCTGTCTCGCCGCACACATACCTAAGGTCAGCAGTTTCGGTCAAACTATATCACGTTTCTTTTACCTACAAAAGTCGATAATGATGCAATGACTACACTATTTCGCTGAAATTTTATGCTCACAGTACTTACCGGTAATCTTTACTTATGTCATGGTTTATCGCTTCAATGCAATTGTTTCTTACAACAGTAATTACTAGTTATTATGTTTTTTAATTGCAATCGGTGTTAATTTTCGAAAGTGTTTGTAATTTGTTACATACCTGTGTAATAAGGTAATAGCTTAATAAGAATTGGAAGAGTATTGCATTCGACTTATTTAGAATGTAGACATTTTTTACTGAAACAGTTCGCCCGTGGAAGTATTCTATTTTACAACTTGCTGTTGCCCGCGACTTCGTCTGCGATCCAGGATGAAAAATAGCCTATGTCCTTCTCCAGAGCATGGTCTACTCATGTGCCAAATATCATCTAAATCTGTTCAGCCGTTTTAGCGTAAAAGCGTAACAAACAAACAAACTCACTTTCACTTTTATATTTATATAGTTAGGATGTCCTGGGCATAGCAACTAAGTTGCCTACATAGAGTTACGCGTTAAATACATAAACAACACTGGCAACACTTTTCCATTATCATAGATTAAAGAAAAAAACAACTAAGTATTACTACCATAAAATAGATATTTTTTTAAATAATTCACAATAAAAAGGCCTTGACATTCGAATTTTAAATGTGTAATCCTGATAACGAGTTCGTTCACACCGCTTATCGTATCACGTTCTTATTTTGAAGTTTTGAATGTTGATAATAATGTCATATTCGTATGTTCCATAGATAGTAGATTGGTTTAATTTGTGAATAAAATAAAAACAATTGTGTCAGAGGTGTATTTTATTACCTACTCAACTGTTGCAAGTTTATGGTATCAGATTCATTGTTGATAATTCTGCTCTCGTATTTACACGAAAATATCAAAATAGTTCCAACCTGCCGTAAAAAAGTTGCCAATCAGCTCGTTGGTACAGATAATGCCTCCACGAAGACGCAACCCACTCCGTGATTATTGTACTGAGCTTTACTTTTATCATCATCATCATTTCAGCCGAAAGTCGTCCACTGCTGGACATAGGCCTCTCCCAAGCACCGCCACTTCGACCGATTCTGTGCTTTCCGCATCCAGCGGATTCCTGCGGCCTTCACAAGGTCATCGGTCCATCTTGTGGGAAGCCTTCCAACGCTACGTCTTCCGGTACGTGGTCGCCACTCCAGAACCTTTCGACCCCATCGGCCATCCGTTCTGCGAGCAATGTGCCCTGCCCATTGCCACTTCAGCTTTACTCCTTCTCAAAGAGAGGAGGCCCGTGTCCCAGCAGTGGGAACATTATAGGCAGATTATGATGAAGCTGTACTTGATACATCTTCGTGGATGGCCCAGTCTATAGCGAGGCTAACTGTACAGGATGCTCTGGAAATTTGGACCTTCATTTAAGAATCGCCACTAGTGGAAAAACCACATTTTTTTTTCGTTTTTTAGTTTTCTTGTTGCAAAAGTAATTAACTCCGCATTCGGCATTTTGTTTTTGTTGTCATTTGCCAATGTCGCAACAGTAATTACGCAATATTGTCTTTGGTCCGTGGCCTTGACATCAACCAATGAACAACATTGTCAAACTTTTATTGATTGAATACTAGGCTTTTGGCTACTTTTGTATGTGTGTATTAAAAGTTTTTTTTTTTAAATGTGTGTTTTGTTTTTGCAGAGTAAACAAGTTTTCTTTTTTTATTTCTTCTTTTCGATTTTGCTTAAGTAGCAGGTTCACTAAAGATAGCAACTAAAATTAGGGCATAGTAACTAGGACAAAGCCCAGTGGTTAGGCCTCGCCTCTCATCCGAGGTTGTGCGTTTAATATGGGACAGCGCTCCTTGATGGGCGAGTGCTATTACCTACTGGCTGACGTACGACGCGTTGCGTGAGCGCAGTACAGAACACGCAAGCTAACCACTCACACAAAATTTAAGTTCAGTGCATCTTTTTCTTTCGAAAAGGACAAGATAAATTTTAGTTTAGTCCTGTCAAATTAATCAGCGCTTGACGTAAATTGACGGAATTTGAAGTAGGCAAGTTTTTAATCACGTCTAAACTTGTATGGAGTAGTGACAGGCGCTGATTAATTTGACCTTTTTTGTCCTTTTCTTAATGAAATAGAAAGAAAAAGATGCACTGAACTTCAATTTAGTTTAATCACTGTCATATATCTGCGTCTTAACTAGACATAAGCCAAACTAAATTTTGCGATAAGCTTTGGCAACTTTATGTCTGACGTGCATAAATAATGAATAAATTCAGCTGTCGTGCAAATATCAGGGCCAAACGGAAGCGCGGAAGTATGATATCGATTGTAACCTTAGAGAACCGGTATGCCCACTTTATTTAGTTGTAACAAATGACACTTACTTATGTCATCTTTCTGAACAGGAAGGAAACATTAAATATGACTGTCGGATGTCGTAAGTAGCGTTGCCAGACGTCCCGTATTTCAGGCGTAATTTATATATCAGGATAGTAAGCTAGTGGTGCCGATTCCCTTGTTCACAAACTAAACTAAATTTAAGTTCAGTGCATCTATTTCTTTCTATTTCATTAAGAAAAGGACAGAAGATAAATTTTAGTTTAGTCCTGTCAAATTAATCATGGGGCATGCGTTTTGGGGGACTGTCTTATGTAATTTTGATGTTCAAAAAACTCAGACCAAGTAAAATACCAAGACAGCGCTGTCAACAGTGACGTGAGGCTGGTTTCGTAAACATGTGTGCATTTAGTGAGTTGTAGTTTGATTGTAAATGTGTGCGTGTGAGCGTGTATGCACAGAGTGGAGGTGTAGTTTTAGCATGCTTCATTGTAGGTATTGTTCGCAGTTGTCTTGGTTTTTTATTTGGTCTGAAGTTCAAAAAGTGCTGATTCTCAGCATGGTTTGACTAAATGACATTTAATTTTGATTTTTGAAACGTGTAAACAATCGAATTTTGTCAAAAAGACGTAACTAAAAAAAACTTTTTTTTACAAAAAATACGCTTTTAACTTTGTAGTTTGGAAGTCGGTTGTATTTTTAGTAAAAAGTATTTTTTTTAATTTTTTAATGGGTTGGTTTGTAATTTATCTAAGTTAGAATAGCCTAATATCAAAAATACCCAAATCGCTATAGATCTATTATCTATCGCTATAGGTATAATATTTGAAGAGTTCCCTTGATTTCTCCAAGATACCAACTTGAAAGTAAACCCTTCAAACAAAAAAAAAAAAAAGAATTTTTCAAATCGGTCCAGCCGTCTTCGAGTAATCGGGGAACATACATTAAAAAAAACACCAGACGAACTGAGAACCTCCTCCTTTATTTTGAAGCCGGTTAAAAACAACTGTCACGGAATCACCTGATTCAAAATATTTGATAAGAGGCTTATGTTCCTAATATCATTCGGTTACCACGTCTCGACTGTCCTTATCACCACGCCAACAGCACGTGATATCCCAGACAGTCGTACTTATCTTATCAAAGGATAGGAAACATACGATTCGTCAGACATTTTTTGTCTCACTATCGGTATGCTGTTTCGTTTTTCTATGTTGTGTTGGTGGAAGTCATTTTTCTAGAGAATGGAAAGATTTTAATAATGCATGTCAATTTCGAAAAGATGGCCTTCGAAATTGTGTGCTGTGCAACAAACTCTCCAATCAAATTTATATCCACATCCACAAAATGCGAAATGTCGCGCCCCGAAAAATGAGACTTGACCGCGCCTCCCGCGCTCTTCCCCGCCGTGGCGCAGACCTCATACCGCTAAAGAGACCTAAAATCGTCTACTGCGCAAGTCAAATCACGTGATGTGTCAAGTCTCATCTTTAGTGGCACGCACTGTACACCGTACACCTCTACCTAACTTTTTGGGTAAAACCGGCGTCATTTTACGTGTGACGTTTTAAAAGTGTGAGGAAAAACTCCGTATTGTTGACTATTAAAAAATATTGAACACGTATTTTTTCTTTTTTGACGTAATCAAAAGATTACGGCGATACATTGAGTTAAAATGTGGCATGACGTCACGCTTTGCTAGATTTAATACGACGTTGTGACGTAGCGAGCCCCCACTCCCCAACTTTAATGCGTGTTTTCTAAGTTATTTTTGATTAATATGTTAAAGCAAAAAATACGTGTCTAATATTTTTTTATTATCTGAAAGACTAGATTTTTTTTATTTTACCTACGCAACTACCGTATTATTCAAGCATACTTAAATATAATTTATTTCTTCGTCTAAAATCCAGCAATGAATAATCCAAATCCTGGTTGACACTTGAACTTGCTCAACGATAAGAAAACGTCCATTCCAACATGAACTCGAAACTGTGCCGATAACTAGCATTTAGATATAAACAAAAATAATTGTGAATTGAATGACCATATCTGTCGTATAGTCAAAACTCAAAGGTTATCGACGAAAAATGGTTTTGTTATAGATATTTCTAATTTTTAACCGACTTCCAAAAGGAGGAGGTTCTCAATTCGTCAGTATGTTTTTTTTTTTTTTTTTTTTGTATGTTTGTTACGCGATTACTCCGCCAATTATGAATAGATTTTGATGATTCTTTTTTTGTTTGGTAAATCATACTTCAGAGGTGGTCCCATATAAATTTTATTAACTTTGCTTGGGTAGTTTTTGAGTTAGCTTCAATTATACGTATTTTTTCCCACTTAGTATGTAGATGATATGATAACTTCTTGTCACTGTTATTTACATAGCAGGTAGTGGTATTCGAATTTGTGTGGGGTAGGTACCACAACTAAAAAGTGAAAAATAAAAACTTTTTACAAAAAAAAAAAAACAACCGACTTAAAAAAAAAACACTACACAGTGAAAAATAACTATAATTTCGGAAGTCGGTGACAAAGAACGAAAATTCAAAACCAAAAACACCGACTTCCGAAATTATAGTTATTTTTCACTTTGTAGTGTTTTTTTTTGAAGTCGGTTGTTTTTTTTTTTGTAAAAAGTTTTTTTACTTTCGCGTGTGGTCAGCTACATAATAACATAGCTCATGGCTAAGTAATAACAGCCGCACGGGTCGATCCAACAGGTTAAGCTACGCTTGCCGGGGTTGTACGTGGATGGGTTTCACGTGGACCATCTTTACATACCGAGACTCCTCCGTGCCTCGGAAAGCACGTTAAGCCGTTGGTCCCAGCTGTCATTTGTAGATCTTTGACAGTTGTTACGGGTTGTCAGAAGCCCGAAAGTCTGACAACCAGTCTTACCAAGGGGTATCGTGTTACCCAGTACCTAACTGGGTTGTGGAGGTCAGATAGGCAGTCGCTCCATGTAAAATACTGGTATTCAGTTGCATCCGGTTCGACTGGAAACCGACCCCAACATAGTTGGGAAAAGGCTAGGTAGATGATGGTGTGGTCGGCTACCAGTCACAGATAACTAGTCAGAGCTTTCAGAGTCAATGTTTTTAATGCCCGGCTTGGGCAGGGCATCGCCGTGTCCTCGTGGATGCGATCGGCGGCGGTGATCTCTCGCGTCCGGCCTTGATTCGGGCCATGCTACGGAGCGAGAGGAAATGGGAGGCCGTCACCTCTTTCTGCGAAGCAGTAATGCTCGCGAAGGAGGAGACGGAGCGCGTGAGGGAGAGGCAAATTTCGCGCCCTCGCGCCCCTAACCGCCGCAGGAGGAGACGCCCTGGGCGTCGGGAATCGCAGGAAGATTTCCGGCTACCGTAGGCGCGGGCTTGCGGACGGTGAGCAATGGGTAGCTCGCCGTCCGATAAGGACCAAGCCGGGGTCGACGGCGCGTTGTGTTCCACGCGCGCCTCAAAGAGATGTCAGCAGAATTGACGGGGTCCGTTAGGGCCAATGCCTGCCGGGGCTGCGAATATGGGCCGATAGGGATATCGTGGCCCCCTGGCAACATGGCATAGGAAGGAACACGGGTGGGTTTTAGTCAGTAAGAGTATGACACGCCCTCCCGCTCCACCCAGAGCGGGAGAAGTTATTTGATAATTTCCCAACCAAAAAAAAAAAAAAAAAACGGGCTGATATTTTGCACAGAAAATATTATATTTGTAAGTCACTGGGCATTGATGAGTCAGTCAGTGAGTGAATGAGTGAGTCAGAAGTCGCCGGCGTCATAGTCTAGTTTTAAAATAAAAAATAAATAAAATCTTGTCTACCTCGTTGGTCTAGTGGGCGCAAGCGCTACTGCTGAGCATGAGGTCTTGGATTCGATTCCCGGGTCGGGCAAAGTGTTATTGGGTTTTTCTTTCTGGAATTTCTCAGTAGCAGCCTGGAGTCTGGATTTGTGCCCGGTTGATGGCAATAGGCTCGCCCCCTATTGATGAGTCTAGGGGGGGGGGGGGGCAGCTGCCCCCTTTGCTCCCCTTGGCGACGCCCTTGGGTGTCATTATGGTGTGGTTGTTGTACGTGTGATCGGGCCCATATCAGGGTAAGTAACGCAAATAAGCCATAACACATGTAACATAGCGTTTATAATACAAATGCCTGAATGAAACGCAAAAATGCGTGACTGAATTTCAAACCGATTATGACGTCCATTATCATTACTATCGATAACTTTGTTGTTATAATACGTGTGCGAAAACGTATGTAAGATACGTCACTTTGACGTTTCATGTTTTGTAAATATTTCGACGTAAAAAGCCGTAACTGACTCAACGACCGACGTAAGTGATGAAAATTACTTAACAAGTTAGATGCTAAAAATAATTTATAATCTGTTGTAAATTAGGTGTGTTAGTATAAATGTGTCACGCACGACTGAGTGTTTTTCAGAAATATAGATTATGAATCATGTTGTGCTGTGTAGGTCAGACAGGCAGTCGCTTCATGCATGCTTTTAACTCGCCTCTCGTTCGGGCCCTTACTATGCTCAATGCTCTTCTGACATCAACACCGGAATGTGACTTGTTTGCTGGGAGATGGATCGATGTGTGTCGTGAATGTTTAAGTTTTAGTAAGAGGATGGATGAAAGATAATTTTTTCTTCCTCTTGATTGCAGTTTGTTTATTATACGAGTGTAATTTTTTTATATTTTTATTTTATTTACATTACCTGCTTACGTAGGTATGTGTGTAAGTTTTAGTTTGTATATTGTTCTGTACAACGCCTTGGAAGTGTATTCTGTTATGTTGTGCATGAAAACTTAAATAAAATAAAATAAATAAATAATGTCATGTTCAGCTGCATCTGTTCAGACTGGAAGCTGACCCCAACGTAGTTGGGAAAGGTTAGAGTGGTGATAATAATATTGCTAGTAAACAATGTTATTTTCGTGCGTTTGTTATGAATATTACTCAATACGTTACGTTGGTGGATTTGTAGATTTACAGAACGTTTTTTTTTCATCAGGTCAGGATAGGTCTTCAAAAATGATATTGAGGTTTCTATTATCATTTTATCTAAACTGAATTTGCGCGAGAGACACTTCCAAAGTGGTAAAATGTGTGTCCCCCCTCTGTAACTTCTAAAATAAGAGAATGATAAAACTAAAAAAAATATATTATGATGTACATTACCATGTAAACTTCCACCGAAAATTGGTTTGAACGAGATCTAGTAAGTAGTTTTTTTTGAATACGTCATAAATCGTGAACCGCAATTTACCTTTCATTCAATGTTACTTGCTGCTACGGAACCCTTCATGGGCGAGTCCGACTCGCACTTGACCGCTTTTTTTCTTCCTGAATATTGCCTCTAGAGCAATTATTTTTTTCTTAAAATCAAGGTCTGCTGTAGGCACGTCCCTGTTATTTCCTTTTTTTAAGCAACTAATTGGTAATGAAAATATGACCCTCCAAAAATTACAAAAGTCCCCCATTTTTATCGCCAAGATTAGAGGACTACCAGACAAATGCGAAAAGTTTTTAACATAAAAGAAAATGATAGGAACATGGACATAATCTTTCTTAAAATTTTATTGTAAAAAATGATTGAATCGGCTCAGTTTTCGAGGAGAAAAAAGGGGAATACGAAACGTTGATATCGTCAAAAAATTTGTGATTTGATCGGTCTGAGCTGCAGCTGTCCCTATCGCACTCTACAGGGGCAGACTTGAGGACAGACGACGGCAATAGTTTCTTCAAAAAACTATTTTTCAAATTCCTCGCAGGCCCTGTCCCTTCAGATGTGTTCTTTTGTCCGTACCGTACCTCCGTTTCTAAAAAGTTTTTTTTTTCCAAAAACTCTGGACGCAAAGTAACTCACCTTTGAACGGGGCGAAAAAACGGACTCGCGATGGATCGGAGCGTACCTTTTTTTTTTTTTTTTTGGTGTGAAATTTTCAAATAACTGGGTGGAGCGAAAGGGCGTGTCAGACTCTTACTGACTAAAACCCACCCGTGTTCCTTCAGTTGCCATGTTGCCGGGGGCCACGATTTCCCTTTCGGCCCGTATTCGCAGCCCCGGCAGGCATTGGCCCTAGCGGACCCCGTCAATTCTGCTGACATCTCTTTGAGACGCGCGTGGAACACAACGCGCCGTCGACCCGGGCTTGGTCCTTATCGGACGGCGAGCTACCCATTGCTCACCGTCCGCAACCCCGCGCCTACGGTGGTCGGAAATCTGCGTGTGATTCCCGACGCCCAGGGCGTCTCCTCCTGCGGCGGTTAGGGGCGCGAGGGCGCGAAATTTGCCTCTCCCTCACGCGTTCCGCCTCCTCCTTCGCGAGCATTACTGCTTCGCAGAAAGAGGTGACGGCCTCCCTCCACGAGGACACGGCGATGCCCCGCCTAAGCCGGGCAGACCTCTACCGTATGCTCCACCGTGTCCTCCGGGCGATCGGAGCGTACCTGTATCCGTATCGAGATGTCCTACCACCTTACTGTACCGAACGGGCGTCCAAACTAGCGTTCTTGACTCGCGACGCTGATAAAAACGGAGGTACGATACGGACAAAAGAACTTATCTGGATGCAGTTTTTGCTGCACGGTTAATATGTAGGTATACCAGCCACGCATCCCTGCATCGCGTGGCCGTGGCGTCACAGTGGATGATCCCGGGCCTACATTTTCGTACAAAGCGAAGTTAAGTACACGTGCGTAATTTAGTCGTGGGCTGCTGTGGAGCAGTGCCTTTTCCCATTTGACAAGCTCTCATCTTTCACTTTGAGAAGAGTACTAACGCATCTTCGATGCCTTTGGTATTTCAAATATCCATAGAAGGCAGTCAAAACTTTCCACCCGATGTTTGTTCATAGAAAGCAGTAAAAATTTTCCACCCGATGTTGGTCCGTAGAAGGCAGTCAAAACTTTCCACACGGTGTTTGTCCATGGAAGGCAGTCAAAACTTTCCACCCAGTGTTTGTCCATGGAAGGTAGTCAAAACTTTCCACCCGGTGTTTGACTGCCTATCATTTAAAAAAAAAGCGATTAATATTTAGTACTATCCGGTTATTTCTGATAGAGACTTGATAAGGATGACTACCTGGAAACAGCTCGTCATCAAAATTTCTGACAATACGGCGAAGGCTTAGCTGTTATCGCAAAAAATCCTTTGTTGGTGACTTCAGTTCCTTTTTTTATGAGACTGTAATCTTCTATGAATACGTGAGCGTTTTTGAAGAATCATAAAAAAGTATGATATCTTACCACTGCTGGGACACAGAACTCTCTGCGAGCAGTCCGTAATCCGTAGTGTGTATGTCACATGTCTGTGTTTTTGAAGTGAAAACTTTAGGCGCGTTGGGCATTTTTGAGATGGGACTAAACCATTGATTTCGCGACACTGTGACGGAATTTACCGACACCGCACCACGTTGATTACCGCGGTGCGTGGGTAAAAGACGCGTTGATTACCGCAGTGCCGATTTTTTTTTTCAAGTTTTCACTTCTGTCGGCACTCCCGGAGTGCCACTGTTTTTTTTTTGTGTGAGTGTGTTTGTGTAGTTTTTTTTTGTGTGTCATACAATCAGGTAAAAAATTACATTTGGTATTTTTTTCTTTATCTTCTTTCTTCTTCGTGTGGTTAGTGACTAACCTGGTGTCAATGTTTTTATGCCGCCCATGGGCCTCTGGCTTGGTTTCACATACCGTCGAGAAATATCTCTCAGGCATGTCGGTTTCCTCACGATGTTTTCCTTCACCGTTTTTGAAACATGTGATAAATTATACAATAGGTACGCACATGAATCTGAAAAGTCAGAGGTGCGTGCCTTGGGTTTGAACACGAGACCTATGACTTGGCAGTCCGACGTCACACCACTAGGCTATCACTGCTATTTTGGCGTTGAAAAAAACTGACATCCAATAGTATATTTTGCCAAAAAAAAACTGAAAACACGCCTAAGTCGCATTTTAAGGTTCACTTCAACAATTTTACAAAATCACATCTTTATTTTATCTTATTAGATTCTAACAAGATAACTAATAACTAAATTCAAATAAAAAATGAATTAGAACACCATAAAACACTTAAAATTCTAACTAGAAACTAAAAAACTTATACAAAAATGGCAAAAGTTCACCTAGATCCCGCCGCTACTTGCGCTATAGTGCACAGATAGGGTCTCGACTTACTTTTTCAAACTAACACTTTTAAACATTTTAAACTTATTCTTACACTACGCTGGCACATGACTCAGTCTTATGTATTATATAACGAAAACACTCGGCGTCCGTTACAAATTGCTTTTTTACTTAGTGGGTCAATTTGTAATTTACCTATCTAAGTTACATTAGCCTAATGCCAACTGCTCATCACCTTTTACAAAATTTTGCTGTTCCCGATGCAGGGACGTTCATCGTTGAGGAGTTCTCCGGGTACTTCACAATCAGCTCCACTTCTCCACATGCATTGTGACGAGCATAAATTGCATTGCAACCATATTAAAGTAATCGAATCGCAACCCGTGAAATATTTATTATTGAGTAGTTCCGGTGGCTATTTGTGGTCTTCATCATCAGTTCTACTTAACTAAATGGTACTTTCCAAAAGCAACTGCACGAGTTACTATAAAAATACCCAAATCACTATAGGTTTGCCTATAATATTAAAAGAGTTCCCTCGATTTATCTAGGATGCCATCATTAGATCCTGGTTTCCTTATCATGGTACCATCCTTGGGATATCTCCTTTCCAACAAAAAAAGAATCATCAAAATCGATTCATAAACGACGAAGTTATCCGCGAACACACATAAAAAAAAAAATATATACGGTCGAATTGAGTAACCTCCTTTTTTTGAACTCTGTTAACAAAGTTCAATGTTTACGAAGTTTTATTTGGTACTTTTTAGTTCATTAAAAGCTTGTTTTTTAAAAGGTTTTTAAGTGTCCGACAGAAACTGGTTTTTACGACCGAAACCAAACCGAATTTCGGCAAGTCTCAGTTTCGGCCGAAACCGAAACCTACTTACAAGGATCGTGTTTTGAGGGAATAATAAAAAAAAACGTTATTATAATCTGACAGTTTTTTTTTTTAATAAATCACTAAAATCACAACAAACAAAACGAACTGCAAACACACGACATGATTAGGCACGTGGACGCGGCAAAATGTCTTCGTCGCTTACTGGTTTGAATGGAATTTAATGCGCCGAACATGACCGATCACAGCGCGAGAACTCCCAAATGCAGTTGCGGTTTCGGTCGTAGTTTCGGCAGGTTTGCCGCCGAAACCGAAACTTGTTTTTTTGCCGAAACGCGATGTTAGAGTCAACAAGAAGGTAGGTTTTATAGTACCTTTAAAACCTCCTTTTATAGATTTATTTTTCTTAGTTTTAAATATTTTATATCTTCTTTTGTTTTCTTTTTCTATTGTGTCATCTCATGTATGCACTAAAATAACTAAATAAATAATTTATAATATTCAAGTTTTGTTTGCTTATGTCTAACAAAAATGGTGCCGAAACCAGGGAATACCGTATAAAACCAATTCTGTTTAGCTAATGTCTATAAATTTGGTGCCGTAATAAATATAATAAAGTGATAGGTATTAGTAGGTATGTGCGCGAGTTCATTTCCATTGCCTAATTAATATTAGTGTTAAAAACATTGTGCGCCCGGTTGTCGCGTTCATATTTTGTTTATACTTACAAAATCGTGTGCTATTTGAGACAAGGAATATCGTCATTACAAGCACAGCTAAGTACAATACTAAATCAATATCAATGTCAACAGAGAGTGACATCTATTTTTCTGATCGCTCCTCCACGTCTACTACTAAAATAATGGCAGAAAATCTTGTAAAGAAGCTCCGTATAGAACGCGAACTACGAAAGGCGGCGATAACGCGTCTTGAAAACTACTTCAAGGTTCATACCATTGAGGAACTTGACTATGAAGACATCGCCTTTCGCCAGGAACAATTGCGAAAATCTTATGAGCAATATCTGGCTGTAAAAATGGAGCTTCTATTGCAGGACGACGAGCCTGACTCAGATGAGGTCGACGACCGAGTCACACAGCTTTCTGTTCAGATTGAAAGACTCAAAAGGCTGTTAATGAAATCTTCACAGGAATCTAACCAACAAGGCTCATTTGATCAATACAAAACGGCTCATTTACCAAGTATTGATATTCAAACGTTTGATGGGAAGGATATTGCTTGTTACAAGCCATTCATGGACCTCTTCACGGCGATAATACACACAAATAAAAGGCTATCTGATGTTCAAAAGCTTTTTTATTTGAAGAAATATATTAAGGGAGAACCACTTACACTAATAGTCAACTTGCCGCTGGTCAACGAATCCTACGACTCTGCTGTCAAGATTTTGGAAACACGCTACAACAATCCACAATCACGTAACGTCGATACTCGATTTGCCGGCAATTCACCGAGGTACGGCACAGCAGCTACGAGATTTGGTGGCGCAGGTCCAGCAGCAGATAGCTGCCCTTAAGAATATGAAGGAGCCAGTCGACTAGTGGGATTCAATCTTAGTTTGCATAATATCCCGCAAGCTTGATCCATTGACTGTCAGGCTGTTTCACGCAGACAGGGATATGAGAAGTATGCCTACAATAAATGAGCTATTGATATTTTTAGATAAGAGAGCAATGTCCCTAGAGGTAAGCCCATCTTTTGTAAATACTAAGAGCAAGGCTGCTGTTAATTTCTCTAAGATTTCCGAAGCGTCAAAGTGTAAACTGTGTGGTCAACCTCACAAAATATTCAAATGTCCTAAATTCATTTTAATGTCCATAAGTGAGCGTTTAGAATACGTAAAAGCGAATAACCTTTGTAAAATATGTTTATGTTCCCATGCTAGCAAGTGCCGTTTTCATTTCAAATGTACAGTATGTGCCTCTAAATTTCATAACACTTTAATACATCGTGATGAGCACAGGTCTGTGCCGAGTGATGCTCAAGTACATCAAATTCAAGAGCAAATATCGCAACCTGAGGTGAGTTTGCTTTCGTCCAAGCAATCAAGCACTAATGTGCTCTTACCTACTGTAAAAGTGTTGATGTCAGATTCGCAAAATAATAAATATAATATTCAAGTTTTGTTTGCTTAAATGTCTAACACTCGACCGAAACCGAAACCGAACTTTCGGTCGGACACTGAAGGTTTTTACTTAAGGGCCTATACTACCTCAAATGGCTTAGCATGATCCTCCGTTATATCGAAAATACTGCAGCATTAATTTTGAAATAAATATATGTCAAAATTAAGGATTAATGTTAAGTACTATGTTAGACGAAAACACGATTCCATAAAATTTTCTCGATAGATTTTTTTTCCAAAGTTACCTCCAAACCGAACAATAAACCGCTGGTATTAAAAAAATACTTCAAATTAGATCATGAAACTTTGCATTATAACTGAACTAACTATAAAGCAGCGACTATGTTTTTTATTTTTTTTAAATTACCATTATTTTCGCCGTAAAAAGCAATTACCTAAATTATTGGCGCCTCGGAGCCGCTAGCACCCCACTCCGTCTCACTCTCACTCAGTCCGCGAGCAGTATGGTGCGAGCGAGATAAAAAGTGAATTTGAGCTGAGGTAGTATGGGCTCTTAAATTTAATTTGCAAAAGCAAATTAAATTTAAGTAAAAACCTTCAGTGCCATCCCTATGCCATCCTAATGCCATCCCTATGCCTACGGTATAGAAGTCAAATTCGGTTGAACGGACCATAGAAAAGATTTGTTTAAATGTCTAATCTTATTTATTACAAATAAACAAAAAAAACGAACGGAATATTTTTATAAAAATATTTTAATACACTCATGTTACACGTTGATAATGTAGCTTTCTATAGGTGAAATAATGTTTAAAATCAGTTAACTAGGTTTTGAGTTTATCCATTACAAAGAAACATAGGTCTGGTGCAGTACTCGCAACCAGCGTGTTTGTATGACCAGAGGCCTTAGTGTGTTTCTTTAAACATAACTTTACGCATCGACCGCGTTCGGCGCTCCGATTGGCCCTTCATCAGTGAAGGCCAGTGAAGAGCCAATCGGAACATCGAACATCGAACGCGGTCACTAAGTAAAGTCGAAATGGTTAAAAGAAACTCACACTAGGGCCACTGATGTGCGAAGAAGTCCGAAAGGGAGATCGTGGCCCCCGGCAACATGGCAACCGAACGAACACGGGTGGGTTTTAGTCAGTTAGAGTCTGACACGCCCTCCCGCTCCACCCAGAGCGGGAGAAGTTATTTCATAATTTCCCACACAAAAAAAAGACCACTGATGTATGAACGTAAACGTGGCAAAAGGAGTAGGTATGTAAGGTTCGTAGCAGGTGGCGTTCTGTAGTTTCTGCCTACCTACCCCCATGGGAAGAAGGCGTGAGTTTATTTATTTATGTACACAAACATACAAAAAATCAAATGTCTCTTTATTATAAGTACGTTTCGTACAATCCTTTTGCAAATAAAGTTTTATAGGTTTTACTATTCCTAGTAAAACCGAAACACCCTTCGGAACTTGACAACTAGACGATTTGGGACGGAGGTGCTATGTGGCCTCTTTGTTTCGACTTAGGTACATTTATTTCTTTTTCATTATGGCGTGTCAAACTGCTTGTCACTGTCATATTATAAAATCTATTGAATACAAAATGAATATATTTATTTAGTAAGATACATATAATACTCGGCTACATATTTTCCTCATTCTAGTTCTGTCTCACAAATTCGTTTGGTAGTATTTGTTTCGTTTGTTTTGTTTCGTTGTTTAAAAGTAATAAAAAAATAGTGGTCGGTCGGTTGTTCTTGCTCGGAAAGACTTTTTCTCCGAGTGTAATTGTTTAGTTATAGGATACATAATACTCGGCTACATATTTTCCTCAATCGATTTCTGTCTCACAAAGTCGTATGGCAGTATTGGTTTCGTTGTTTAAAAGTCATAATAACAATAGTGGTCGGTCGGTTGTTCTTGCTAGGAGAGACTTTTTCTCTTTGAAAATTCTAAACGTGTAAAAATTTGTATATGTTGATATAATTTTAAATTTATTGTTAGGTTAGGTCTTGTACAGTCTATGCGTGTAAAAAATTGTAAGTATTGTAATAAAATTTGTAATCTAATCTAAATATATAAAAGCGAAAGGTCACTCACTCACTCACTCATTCATCACGAAATATCGGAAACCGCTTGACGTATGAAGATGAAACTTGGTAGGGAGGTAGTTTATAGTTAGTAGACGTCGGCTAAGAAAGGATTTTTGGAAATTCGACCTTTAAGAGGGTGAAAAGGGGGGATTTTGTTTGTATGAAAAATCTTATTCCTTGAGTTAATAAACTTGAAACTTGGCACGAATACTTATATATGTCTAAATATATAAAAGCGAAAGGTCACTCACTCACTCACTCATTCATCACGAAATATCGGAAACCGCTTGACGTATGAAGATGAAACTTGGTAGGGAGGTAGTTTATAGTTAGTAGACGTCGGCTAAGAAAGGATTTTTGGAAATTCGACCTTTAAGAGGGTGAAAAGGGGGGATTTTGTTTGTATGAAAAATCTTATTCCTTGAGTTAATAAACTTGAAACTTGGCACGAATACTTATGTATGTAAATTATAAAGTTTGCCATTTTTAGTTTTTCTAAAATACCCCCTAAAGGAGGATTGGGGGTGTCAAAGTTTGTATGGAAGAATTTTAACGAGCGGTCTGATTAACTCGAAACTCAGTATTTATAATTAAAACTGAAAATAAATAAAAACGTATATCAGGGTTTTTTGAAAATCTACCCCTAACGGGGTGAAACGGGGTATTAATTTTTACAGTGGAGGATTTTACTGTGTGGCTTAATTAACTTGGAAATTGATATACATAATATATAAGTCAAATAATGAAAATGTAACAATAGATTTTTCAAAAACTATTATCACGCTATTTGCTATGGGGGATGAGCAATATAGCATTATGTTTGTATTCTTCTATAGTTTACCGCAAATTGTAAAAAGGCTAGCCAAAAGGTTAGAATTTTGCAGATAGTTACGGATTTAACCTTTTAAAAGATTATCATCACGCTATACCTATACGGAACTAAGCAGTCAATCATAGCATATACAGGGTGGATTTTGAGATGGGGCAATAAGGGTAGGTACCTTAACCGTTGTCGCTACAAGAAAAGTCTTAGGAGACTGTCCTTAACTTTTTGAAACATTTTGATCACACAGATTTTGAAAAATTGTACAGTCAGCAAGAAAATGGCCAATTTTCACTAAAACTTTTTTGATGCCGGTCGATCCTTTTTTTTTTTTTTTTGTTAGCCTAAATTGTGTCCCACTGCTGGGCAAAGGCCTCCCCTATTTCCTTCCAAACCTCTCTGCTTTGTGCGATTTCAGGCCATGATGGTCCCGCAAACATAACTAGATCGTCACACCACCTTCGCCGCGGTCTACCTCGACGGCGTTGTCCTCCTTCAGGCGTCCAGTGAGTGACGATCTTTGCCCATCTCTCCGGGTGCATTCGTGAGACGTGGCCGGCCCACTCCCACTTCAGCCTGGCTGTTTTTTCTCCAACATCCGCTACTTGAGTTATGGAGCGCAGGATGGTGTTTTTAACGTGGTCCGCCATCCTGCGGTCGATCCTATTTCTTATTATTACTAGAACCAAAAACTATATTGGGCCAACTGAGGTTTGTTACCCCAAGACACGGCCTATGAATATTTTATCCCAGATTGCAGAAAAAACTTAACTTTGCCGTTCATTATAGAACTATAAATTACCAATTTTCGGATTTTCCTCTCTACTTGACCTTACTTTTACTTCTCGCCAAACTTCATGCTGCTGAACCAACGTGAAGTACCAAATAGACTGGTTTATTTGCGAGTGTCAAAATATGCGGCACAAATGGCCGTATTTTTTATTTCGTTAACTTTTTTTTGGGTGGGATATTATCAAATAACTTCTCCCGCTCCGCCCAGAGCGGGAGAAGTTATTTGCGAGCGCGTGGAGAGCGTGTCAGGTTTATACTGACAAAAACACACCCGTGTTCCTTCAGTTGCCTGTGTGTTCAGGGGCCACGGTAACCCTTTCGGACTTTCTCGCGACCCTGGCAGGCATCGGCCCTAGCGTACCATGGACTGGACCAGGGCCGGATGCGAGAAATCACCACCGCCGATCGTCTCCACGAGGACATGGCGGTGCCCCGCCCAAGCCGGGCCTCCACCGTATGCTCCACCATGTCCTCCGGGCGATCCACACAATGGTCACACCCGGGCGTTTCCTCCCGCCTTATCCGGAACAGGAACCTCCCGAAACAACCGTGTCCGGTGAGAACTTGCGTCAGGTGGAAGGTGAGGACGCCGTGGCGCCTCTCTACCACTCCTCAATGAGGAAACTTATCGCCACAGTTGTGGCGTGCCCATTATTGCGTTGACTTGGAAGTTTGATTTCCGTTACACTTCCAAGAGACCGTAGATCTAAGTTTTTGATATCTATTTCAAATTGATGCCTCCACGCGTTCCTGAAAAAAGGGTATTGACAGACAATGAAGTCATCCTTTAAGGGTTTTAATGTTTCAATTTGAGGAACCCTAAAACAGATTTAATATCAGCCTGTTACCTTTGGCCATGACCTGGGTTAGGATATAGGATACTCTGAATCCCGGTAGCACGTTCCTGTAGGATATTTTCCGACATCCACGCGGGCAAAGCCGCGGGCCAAAGCTAGTTTATACATATAATTATTACTAGCTGACCCAGCAAACTTCGTTCCGCCTAACAGTCAATGAATGTGCGTATTTCTACCCTACCTATCCTATCTCTCAAGTTGGATCGAACTGCACATGGTGTGCAAATTTTATTATAATCGGTTAAGTGGTTTAGGAGTCCATTGAGGACAAACATTGTGACACGAGATTTATATATATTAAGATATATTAAGATTTTTTCGTTATAATGACACTTTAAAAAAAACTAAAAAAAGCAACACGAGTCGCACAAAAGCGTCGAAATGAGTCACCTGATACAAAAAAAAGAAGGGGGGAAGGTAACAAAAAGTACATGTCGAATCAAAGAGCTACAGAGTCTCCAACACGCAGAGAAATCAGATTATGCCAAATGAAAAAGAGAGTTGCCTGGCATAAACGTGAATTCTCTCAATCACGATTGTCTAAGAACATAGAAAAGAATATTCTGCAGACGCACGTGCGCATGAAGATTCTCTGTCCAGAGAAAAAAGACTAAGATCTCGGCGAGAGTATGCTAGAGAAATGAGAAAAGCAGAATCGCCTCAATCCCGCGAGTTGCGACTCTCCATGATTAGAGATTATGCCTCTCAGGCTAGAGACGCAGAATTGCCCCAATCACGCGAGTTGCGACTCGCCATGATGAGAGATTACGCCTCTCAGGCTAGAAACGCAGAATCGCCTCAATCACGCGAGGTGAGACTCGCCATGATGAGAGATTATGCGTCTCAGGGCAGGGATGTAGAATCGCCTCAATCACACGAGTTGCGACTCGCCATGATGAGAGATTATGCCTCTCAGGCTAGAGACGCAGAATCGCCTCAATCACGTGAGTTGCGACTCGCTGTGGTGAGAGATAATACCTCTCAGGCCAGGGATGCAGAATCGCCTCAATCACGCGAGTTGCGGCTCGCCATGATGAGAGATTATGCCTCTCAGGCTAGAGAAGCAGAATCGCCTCAATCACATGAGTTGCGACTCGCTATGGTGAGAGATAATACCTCTCAGGCCAGGGGTGCAGAATCGCCTCAATCACGCGAGTTGCGGCTCGCCATGATGAGAGATTATGCCTCTCAGGCTAGAGACGCAGAATCGACTCAATCACGTGAGTTGCGACTCGACATGATGAGAGATTATGCCTCTCAGGCCAGGGACGCAGAGTCTCCGCTTTTACGGAAAGTCAGATTAAATAATATGAGACGTGTCTCTAGGCATGCTTATTTTCGTCAGAGAGACTTATTTAGTACTGATTCTTGTCAATTCCTTGATGCGATTTCACAAGTAGCCGATCAAGTGTGCCACGTATGTAAGCAAATGAAATTCAAAAACCAAACTAAACAAATGCGTAAGACACAATGCCATTTATAAAATTCTCTGGACAGTCCTCTACCGGAGGACTGTCCAGAGAATTTTGTGGCATGCAATAGGTGTTATACCAATCTTGTCAAAAACAAGATACCTACCACCGCCTACTGAAATAATATGAATGTGGTCACAATTCCCGAGGAATTAAAAAATCTGAGTGAAATGGAGCTCCGACTAATATCAAGAATTAGAACATTTTTAAAAGTTGTCAAAGTGGGCGGACGTCTTGGTCAGAAAGGGTTTAAGGGGCAGGCCATTTTATTTGCGCAACAGGTTGAAGAGTTGGCTGTAGAACAAATCCGAAGATTGTCTGCAGATCGTCACAGTGTGGTGATATCAGCTCCGACTGGCGTCGCTGCTCGCCTTGTGGGTGGATGTACCTTATACTCGAAATTTTCATTGCCAATAGAAAAAGGTCGCATAACAACTCTGCGGCCATTGTCCGGAGATCGACTACAAAGAGAGCGAGTTAAATGGCGGAACATCAACTGGCTGATTATTGACGAAATATCCATGGTGCCGTATCAGTCACTGAGGAACATACACACCCGGCTTCAAGAAATTAAACAAAGTTCTGATTTCTTTGGTGGAGTGAATATATTGTTGTTCGGTGATATAATGCAGTTGCCTCCCGTAGCGAAGACATCAGGCGGATCGTACTGTTACAGACAACCGGATCAATTTGCAGCTGAGCCTCACCTGTGGAGACTTTTTAGTTTCACCGAGTTGCGTGAAAACATACGCCAAGGTGGATATTTTGAACAATATTAGAGTTGGTCAATTAACCATCGATCAGTTGTCAATTTTAGATAGTCGGCGATTGCAAAATACACATGATCATGAAGATGTTGTCAGAATCTACCCAACAATCAAACAAGTAGATCAGTACAACTGCGAAATGAGCGAAGTTCTTTCAAGAATTACTAAGATCTACGAAATCAAAGCGGTAGATACATCCACAGAAAGTAAGACCTACGGTCGAAAACCTCAATGCGAGCACGTTCCTAGTGATCCCAACACGACAGGAGGTTTAGTAAATAAGCTTCAAATAGGGATTGGGTCAAGAGTAATGCTCAGGCAAAACTTAAATATAAGTCGAGGTCTCGTAAATGGTGCGATGGGCACCGTAAAGAGCTTCGATTGGCCAGCTCTTAGACGAGATCAATTGGAGCCCGGTGAACTTCCTGCAGCTGTACACATTCAATTTGATGACAGTACCATCAAACCAGATAACCAAACAAATAAAACTGTTCTAATAACTCCTAGCACGGTTGAATACGACGGTTTGAGAGGCAGTGGCAAAATTTTGCGTAAAATGCTGCCACTAATTCTGTGTTGGGGTGTGACTGTGCACAAACTACAAGGCTGCACTTTAGACGAGGCTGTTGTAGACGTTGGTAAACGTATTTTTGCACGAGGCCAAATTTACGTGGCACTGAGCAGGGTAAGGTCATTGCAGGGTTTATTTCTCAGTGATCTGGACCCGCGGAAACTCTTGTGCAACCCTCACGATGCAGCGTCTTTGACGGAGTTAGAGAGGCTGAGAAATCTTGACTCTGCTCAATGATAAGCCAATACAAATTAGTAAATAATGTATATTTATGTGTAAATAAGTAATTATATATGTTACGTAGTGCTAGTATATGTTACGGACAACGAGCTCGCACCTAAACACGTCATTATTTACCTGTTTAGACTTTTAGAAACACGTGCGAGTTAGAAACATAAGGTCGTGTGCATGTCTCGGATATATTTCCTAAGGTTATGTTTTGGGACCGAGGAATTATTACCAAAAATTCGTAAGCCGTTGCTATTAATCGGTTGTCAAAAAATAAAGATTGATGAGCTAAATATTATTAGCCAATAGCGGAGAAGCTTGTGGACACACACCTAATTTTCAGCCCCGTTGCGCCCGTTGCTGCAAATATATAAAAGGTAGGCGCACGCTAACCCGGGTGTTGCTTTGATTGGTGGCCTTAAATTATTGAGGCAGCCACAGTAAAGTCCGGTTAAGCAGCCGACAACCTCCTAGGTTGACCTGCAACACCGCGGTAATCAACCCGTTGATGTCTTTTTAATGGTCAAAAGCTCGTGTCGTCACAGTGTCGCGAAATCAACGGTTTAGTCCCATCTCAAAAATGCCCAACGCGTCTAAAGAAGTTTTCACTTCAAAAAACCCGGGTGTTCAGACTACATGTGAGCGCGCCAAGTATAACACGTATATTATCACGGCACCCTGACTCTTGATACAGCAGACCTTGCAAGACTCCTCTCTTTCCTTCATCATAGTACGAGTTTTATTAAGAAGATTCAAACTGAAGATTGTTTAGAATACAGAATAACGTTTGAGAGTCGATGCCCGTCGTTAGTGCTAAGTTTACAATTGTTATGTGAGGTTAACCAGTGTTGTTAAGTAAAATATAGTGGCAAGTGCCTTTCAACGGACCTTAGCTTCCTTAATATCTTCCGTATAATATGTGCAGCACAATTACATACGTATTTTTGACACAACACACACAAATCTTCCTCTCATTACCACTACCACTGACAATATTAACCCGCGCAGACTGGTGAACGGGACGGCAGAGGATTTTAAATTTATCAATTGAATATAATACTTATCCAATCGAAATAAGGTACATATTTCAATGCTCGGTGATCGAGCTTGGAGCATCGCTGCGCAGTTTTCCGTATAAACAAGAAAATATTTCAGACAGAAATCAAGACATAGGTGACAAAAATGGTCAAGGTAAAGCCGTCGTCGTATGCCATTATAATTTTGAAGGTGTTCCTGGCACCCACATGGTATTCAGGCATGCGACCACGGCTTTACCTTGACCATTTTTGTCACCTATGTCTTGATTTTTGTCTGAAATATTTTCTTGTTTCCTACTTTTTAGATCAGTTTAATTTTTCCGTAGTCGGGTTACAGTTTTTTAAACTAAATATTTTTTACTTATGTAGTTAGCGTGACCAGACTATGTTCTATGTTGTTATAGGGTTTGGTTTCCGCACTTAGTCCGTAAAGTGGACCATTGTGAGTGAGCGTGACCAGACTCTAGTGACCAGACTCTTAGTTGTTTATTATTTTCTAATTCTTACAACCAAAACACTGATAAGGCGAGGCACGTATAACAGTTATTTACCCACGTGATCATCCCTTTTGGAAAGGTATTAAAATTAGACCAGATTAAATAGATAAATCGAGTGGTCGATAAAAATGTCTACCACGCATTGTACGCGTGTCGCGTGGCTGATTTTTTCGTATAGTTATTTATAAATCGTGTGAGCCTAACTGGTTAAAACCGCTTATCGAGTAAATTTACATAGTTTGAATAAATCAAAATATTGACTTTGGTCTTCATTTATAGAGCAGAGCATTGCTCTATACAGCTTAGTAATAGCTTAAATAACATAACATCACGCCTTGTTTCCCGATTGGTTGGGCAGAGGTGTACCTGTAGCAGGTACACCCACATTTCGCCAGTTATGTTTAAGTCCCAAGTAATAGGGGGCGAGCCTATTGCCATCAACCGGGCACAAATCCAGACTCCGGGCTGCTACTGAGAAATTCCAGATAGAAAACTCAATAACACTTTGCCCGACCCGGGAATCGAACTCAGGACCTCATGCTCAACACTAGCGCTTGCGACCAACGGTTGTGAATCATATTTTAATCAATATACAACCTGACACTGACCTGCAAATTGCAAAAAAACGTAAGAAAATATGAATTTCGCGGGCTAGCTTAGCGCATCCCCCTTAAGACGCAGATATATGCCAGTGACCTTGAGTGGTTAGCTTGCGTGTTCTGTACTAAGCTCACGCAACTCATCGTACGTCCAGCCAGTAATAGAACTCGCCCATCAAGGAGCGCTGTCCCAAATAAAACAAAAGGCATTTTAATAAAACACGTATACTACAAGATAAATAATATAATTAAATTATCTTTAAAATGGTGAAGGTTTCAGAAAAATACGCTTGATAGATTTTGCGTGATCCGCGTTAAGACATAACTTTCCAAATTAATTACACTATGTAATATAAACATAATCTAAAATATTCCTATATTAAGTTATTAAGAAAATGCTCAAAATTAACGTATATTTTTTCCAAATCATTATCACTACTCGTTTAGACGTGATCTTCAGTATAAAATAATTAAAAGTCGGTTATCGTCGCTTTAAGGCATGTCCTACTCGTACACTTTACTCGTTGACTTTCGACTTTCTTACAACATAGGTTTTTTTAGTCCGACAGTCAACTGTTTCAAAAAGTATTCATTTACAAAATCTACGAACAGACATTAAGAGGGCCCTTCCCGATCCGTCTATCGTCAACGCAAGCATGGTCAAAAAGCATGTTGTTTCATCTAGCGCAAGTGAGAACTGCTAACAAGCAAGTGAGAACGCGATAAAATTTTACGAAAAATAGTGTGCGGAAATTTTATAAAACTTGTTTCAGGAAATACGTGTTTTTGAGATAAGCTTTACTAGTTTGTGAAATAAATGTTTATCATTTAGAATCTCCATTACATGTGCAAGGTTTCTATGCAGATGTTTTCTTTACTTTTACAATTGATGAATATATTATAAACGGCCAAAGTTCAGGTAAAAATTGTGCAAAAATGCAGATTTTCGGAGGCTTGTACTGAATTTATTTCTCGACATTTAAATTTTTTGGTTTCATAGAAACCTAGAAATAGTGCACAAGATACCTATTAGTTTAAACATTTCAAAGAAAGATGTCTTACGACGCCATAATCACGTATGAGCGTTTGTATGAAAAGTATGACGGGTTGGCCGCTCTTAAACTCCGTTATTTCGGTGAGATATCTACTCGTAACTCGGTTATTCCGGACTCAGAATAGCCTGCGTAATTTGTTTTAGCTGCTACTGTAAGCCGCTCGAAGATTACATCAGACATATCGGAAGTTCGGAGCACTACATTACATCATGTGGATACGTGTTCCGAGGTTCGATCGTTTGCGTTGCTCGTAAAGTCGCCATTAGTTTTTATTGCGTCAAAATAGTTGGTACAGATTTTCCTGTTATAAATCAGTTTGTGTCTACTCGTCTTACTTTACAAGAAGATTTCTCTTCTTATAGCTTAGAGTCTGGCTTTGTGCCCGGGACATAAACATAACTGGCGAAATGTGGGTGCACCTCTGCCTAACCCTTCGAGTAATGCTAGTGTGATGTTATGTTATAATCATAGCAGCCAATCAACTCGTCACAGACAATTAATTTAGTAAACAAACGCAAGCCACATCTGATGCAAACAATTTTATTCCTCGTCCCTTGGCTTCGGTGTTAGAAAATACTCAAATTTGTTCCCGATAATATCCGACCTCCACGCGGGCGAAACACGGCGGAAAATCTTTAGTGTCCGACCGAAAGTTCGGTTTCGGTTTCGGTCGAGTTTTGGCAAAAAATCGAGTTTCGGTTTCGGCGGCAAACCTGCTGAAACTACAACCGAAACCGAAACTGCATTCGGGAGTTCCCGCGCTATGATCGGTCATGTTTGGCGCGTTAAATTCCATACAAGCGAGTAAGCGACGAAGACATTTTGCCGCGTCCACGTGCCTAATCATGTCGTGACTGGCTCGTGTTTGCTTTTGTTTGTTGTGAGTTTTCGTGTGATTTTAGTGATTTATTTTGAATTCGGTAAGTTTTATTACGTGATATGCTTAAGAGTAGCTAGTAAACATAAAAAAAGAATTCATTGTAACAAACTAATACTACATAGATTATCGTTTTCTTTATTTTTCCCTCAAATCATGATCCTTGTAAGGAAATTTCGGTTTCGGTTTCGGCCGGAACTGAGACTGTTGCCGAAATTCGGTTTCGGTTTCGGTCGTAAAAACCAGTTTCGGTCCGACACTAAAAATCTTACGATAAAGAAACACCTGCCATTTACTTACTTATTTCAATATAAAACCGCACATATTGACAGAGATTATGACAACAATGTCTGTTCTTAAAATAGGTGATGTGAGCACGCGCTCTGCTTTGTGTATCACCATACGTCATTGGCTGTTTGTTTTGTAAATAATGAACGTAAATCATATTCTTATGCATATTTGGTTAAAAATAAAACTTATGCATGTCTATCTTTATTTAGATTCTTTGTGGAAATGGAAATTATGTTGTTACAATGTTTCCTTTTAGTAACCGTGGTAAAGTAACATCTGCAGAGCCTTTTCCCAACTATGTTGGGGTCGGCTTCCAGTCTAACCGGATGCAGCTGAAAACCTGTATTTTACATAAAGCGACTGCTTATCTGACCTCCACAACCCAGTTACTAGATAACACGATACCCCTTGGTAAGACTGGTTGTCAGACTTTTGGGCTTCTAACGGCTTAACGTGTTTTCAGTATAAAATCATTTCAAAGTCAAACTCAAATCATTTATTTCAAATAAGCCTATGTATGGCACTTATGAACAACAAAATTTACAAAATAATAAAATTGATTCTAGTCGCCCCTTCCAGAAGGTAGTTTTCGTATGGAAAAGAATGGGCAAGAAACTCCACCGTTACTCTTTTAAAATGTTTTACAATAGTTTGTATAAATAAGTACGTACATTAGTTAAATAATTATATGTGAAGATGATGCACCTAGAATAAAATTACTATACCACAATAGATAAAAATAATTAAAATTAATCAACGACAGATAATTTAATTATGTGATAGATACATGGTGCTCACATATTTACAAACATTGTAAAAGTAGACGATTTTCCTAAAATTTTATAATTAATAAATCAAGTGTGTGCGGAAGTAATCACAGAATGTAAATTATATGTCATATAACATAAAATAATAAATTTTACAATTAAATTAGCAACCAGTTTGACTTTGTCTTGATCTTAAATTGTCCTATGGAGCAGGACCAGCATGTTTCCAAGCACTCTTATCTTGTATATAATCCTTTAATTTGTAATATGCTTGTTTACAAAGTGTACTTTTAATATGAGTTTTAAATTTTCTTTCATTTAATTGCAATGTGTCACAAGGTATTTTGTTGTAACATTTAACACAGTACCCCATAATTTAAAAGTCGGTTATCGTCGCCTTAAACATAACTGGCGAAATGTGGGTGTACTATATAGGTGCACCTCTGCCCAATCTTTCGGGGAATGCAGGTGTGATGTTATGTTACAATTATATCAGCCATTCAACTCGTCACAGGCAATCAATTTAGTAAACAAATGCAAAACACATCTGACGCATACAATTTTGATTCTCGTCCAGGCTTCGTTTTTATTTATTTTATTGTAAGTTTGTACAAACACTTACACGTCAATCATAATTTAAAACTATATGAGTTCGGCGTTTCCTATCTGACTACTCTGAGAAGAAAGGCCGAAACAAACTCAGAGGTCACAGTCTCTTTTAAAGTCCAGACATAATCTTGGTCAGATCATGTGAAGGCCATGTGGATTGGTGTCTGAAGTGGTCTTTTGAGGAAAGCACCACACAGATTGAGAGGGCCTGTCCAGTCAGTGCACGCATTTGTCAGTTATCGTGCAGCTCAACTCAGAATTTAAGGAGCTCAACGATTCGACGAACAATACCAAAAAAAGGACATTTGGGTAGGTCACTTAAATTACTCAAACTGTCAGACCATGATTAGAACTAACTGATAAAAAATTAAACACAAAACAAAAAGGAATGAGCCACATAGTCTTCACATTCACAATAATTAAAATAATAAAATACTTTAAAAGTAAATATTCATGTCATTGTTTATATAAAATTAATTAATGTCAATGTGTATATAAAAACTTGGAAATAATCTTGGTCAGAGCATTTCATTTGAGGACCATGTAGATTTGTGTCTGAAATGGTCTTCTGAGGAAAGAACCATACAGATTTGAGTGGACCTGTCCAGTCAGTGCACGCATTTGTCAGCGTTGCCAGCAAATACCCAAATTCGTCATTTATTTTTCCTCCTAGTTACAATACTGTTTAACCTTTTATACTTGCGTAATATTATTGAAGTGTCAACGATGTGTGTTTGTATTGGCAAGCTTTTTTAACCGACTTCCAAAAGGAGGAGGTTCTCAATTCGTCTGTATGTTTTTTTTTTTTTTTTGTATGTTTGTTACGCGATTACTCCGCCAATTATGAATAGATTTTGATGATTCTTTTTTTGTTTGGTAGATCATACTTCAGAGGTGGTCCCATATAAATTTTATTAACTTTGCTTGAGTAGTTTTTGAGTTAGCTTCAATTATACGTATTTTTTCCCACTTAGTATGTAGATGATATGATAACTTCTTGTCACTGTTATTTACATAGCAGGTAGTGGTATTCGAATTTGTGTGAGGTAGGTACCACAACTAAAAATTGAAAAATAAAAACTTTTTACAAAAAAAAACAACTGACTTCAAAAAAAAAACACTACAAAGTGAAAAATAACTTTAATTTCGGAAGTCGGTGACAAAGAACGAAAATTCAAAACCAAAGACACCGACTTCCGAAATTAAAGTTATTTTTCACTTTGTAGTGTTTTTTTTTTGAAGTCGGTTGTTTTTTTTTTGTAAAAAGTTTTTTTATTTATTTATTCGGCCATATTTGTCACGTCGGGGCAGCGTGGTTTGAGCCAAATGTAGTCGCTTATTTCACTCGTTACGACGCGAAATATATGAAAGTATGTAGCTCATTACATAATTAGCCTATAATGTTCCCACTGCTGGGACAGGCATTCTCTCTGTGAGAGGGAGTGGGCCGTAATCCACCACGCGGGCCCAGTGCGGGTTGGTGGATGTTACACATGTCTTTGGTAGCTGTTTTCCCTACGATAATGTCCTGGTAATGTTTAAATTTCCTCATCGCGAGCATTCGCCTGTAATGTAACAGTTCAGATTCGAGCATTACATCAGTGAGGGAGGAGAACCGAAATTTCACGCCCTCACGCCCCTAACCGCCGCAGGAGCAGACGCCCGGGGCGGGAATCGCGAGCCGATTTCCGGCCACCGTAGGCGCGGGCTTGCGGACGGTAAGCAATGGGTAGCTCGCCGTCCGATAAGGACCAAGCTCGGGTCGACGGCGCGTTGTGTTCCACGCGCGCCTCAAAGAGATGTCAGCAGAATTGACGGGGTCCGCTAGGGCCAATGCCTGCTGGGGGTTCGAAGAAAACCGATAGGGAAATCGTGGCCCCCGGCAACAGGACAACCGAAGGAACACGGGTGGGTTTTAGTCAGTAAAAGTCTGACACGCCCTCCCACTCCATTCAGAGCGGGAGAAGTTATTTGATAATTACCCAAAAAAAAAAAAAAGGGAGGAGAACCGAGCATTACAGTTCGCAACCTGGCGATACAATTCGAGCATTACATTAGTGAGGGAGGCGAATGGAGCATTACACACAGTTCGCAATAATGCTCGAAATCGAAACTGAAATGTTACACTACAAGCAAATTCTCGTCAGTCAGGGAGGCATAAGGTAACGTAATGCTCAATATCGAATGCTGGTCATTAGCTGCCATGGCTTATTTTTACTTTTTTAAATTGTTCTTTGTTTTATCTTTTTATTACGGACGCTTCTAACGTGCACGTCTTTCTACATTGTTCTCAGATGTATAATTTCAACATGAATGATGTAACCAATATTTTGTAACAATTTTTTATTTAAAAGTGTTCGTGGAGTTTCTTGCCTGTTCTTCTCCATAGGTACCTACTACGCTTTGGAATGGGCAACTAGCTTCATATTTCTGAATGAACCGATTCCTTGACAGTTCAAAAGTGCCTGTGAATGGTTTAATTGAAATAAATGCTTTGAGTTTAAATCGGAAATGTTACATTACAAGTGAATGCTCCCCGGTAGGTACCTTAAGATTAGCATTACATCACGCCCGTATTCTTTGAAAGGTTGGGTAGAGGAGCATCTATAGGAACACCCACATTTCGCCAGTTATGTTTAATTCCCATGTAATAGGGGGGGCGACCCTATTGCTATTAACCGGGAAAATCGAGACTCCGGGCTGCAATTGCAAAAATTCCTAATGATAAAATTCAGTAACACTGCCCGACCTGGGAAACATACCCAGGACCTCACGCTCAGCAGTCGCGCGACCAGTCTAAAGCGGCCACATTAAGCCATTCCTCTAAAGCAATTCATTTTCTGAATTCCCGGCAATTCTTCAATGGTGACACATATTTTAGCTGAATCATATTCAATTCAACTCATATCAGAATCATATTTGGTGTAAATATTGCCGCATGAAAAAATTAAGACCGTAATTTTACCGGAGATTTTTTCTTTACTGTTTTCGTTAATCAAATGAGATTTTTATTTCTACGGTTTAAATGTTATTTCATTATAACACAAAACTGTCAAACAGATGAATTGCGTAATATGAATTGAACGCAGATAATATTATGAATTGTCAGTTTGTGACAGTTTATGTGATTCTAATATTATCGTATTATGATTCTGCCAAAGCGGCCGTTTTAGGCCCCCAGTACACCAACAAGGTCAACCAAAATTTTCTAAGAAAATAATATGGGGTTGTTGCCCTGCTGAAAATTTCCCGCAATATAATAAATTGAAACTCGGCCTAACTTTGTATTTGAGCGTGCTACTCCGATGTAAATAAATAATTTATGGATCAATTCTCCCTGCATGACTTAAACGTATGCAAACATACCTACAATACGACCATAGAGCTCGTGTATGAATTAACCTATACCGATGCGCGAGCGCAAGTAACCTTGCAATGACATTTATTTTATTTACTATGCCCGTGCAGTTAAACGAACATATTATGTAGATTGTTACATGTGTATAAAGACGTTATTTAAGACGAAATTAAGAGTAATTTATTGACATTGAATAATATGACAATAATATTAGTGTGACATGCTATAATAATTTAATTTGACATCTGTATAATTTTATTTTATTTTAATTTGGACCAACATTTTATTTAATTTATTTGACTGTTCAGTCTATGACATGTATTTTAATTCATCTGAATTTTTTATTTTATTTTTGAACCGTTGACTTTTGTAGTATTCAGAATTTAATATTTTTTTTATTTATATTTTTATTTATTTGAGGATAATAATTTTGTAATGTTATTTTAATAATTATTTAATTAGATTAACAATCATATAAATATTTACACACCATAATAGGTAATGATACAGAGTACTTTATATATTAATTTGTAACATCAAATAAATAATTAAATTTGATTTGATTTGAGGTACTAATCTGCAATAGTGACCTTATTGGTGATGTTCTTCAGAAAGGTTAGGTGCGTAGTACTCGCAACCGGCGTGCGTGTGTGACCATGTATGAACGTAAACGAAGCAAAAGGAGTATGTAAGGATCGTAGCAGGTGGCGTTCTGTATGTTTCTGCCTATGTAACGGTTTTCTGTTGTTTTTGGTTTAGGTACCTAATGGGAATCATTCTACGGGTAACCCACTTCGGTGACCATACAAGCCAACATTAATGGCTCAGTTTAGCTTTAATGTCTATGCCCGGTACAGATTGGTGAAACGTAATATGAAATGTAACACACGTTGAAACAAATTCGCCTACAAGTGTTACATTTCATGTTGCATTGCATAAGTTTGGACGGATCAAGCCTCGTGCAGATTAGCGTGACGCAACGGCGCGATGCGACTCTAACAAAACAATTTCTAAGAAAACTACACGGTAGAACAATATTATGGGTGTCGTGGCCTGTCTGCACGAGTCTTCATTTGTGTTACATTTAATGTTGCATTGCATAAGTTCATTTGTGTTACATTTCGTGTTGCATATAATTGCATAAGTTTGGACGGATGATTGTTACATTTCATAAGTTTGGACGGCTCATTTGTTTTACATTTCATGTTATACGTTTCACCGAACTGTACCGGGCATTAGCTGCCTTTGAGTTCTAATATATTTTATCAATATTTCCGTAAAATACACTGGCCTACGTTTTAAAAAGCACGTCCACACAAATCACCTCATTTTATTCACACCTAAACATGAATGAAATATAAATAACATATTTTTCATATTTTCCCTTTACGCATTTGTGACGTAATAGGATAGTAAAATAATGTGCCTTCCCATATACGTATATATACCTGCGCAATATGGGTATTTCGTAATGTGTATTAAGTTTATAATTTACCTCTTTTACCACGAAACTAATTATTTATTGACACGATCGGAAATTGGTAGCAAGATTCTTTTTGCACACATTTTATGTAAGCTAGGACAGAGACTAAGGCCCGTATTATAGCACGCGAAGCATGATGACGAGGTTTTTGTCGACGGAAGAATAGACAAAAGACAGATTGTGATTGTTTATCTGTCATTTTGTCTATTCTTCCGTCGACAAAACCCTTTTCTATTGTGGTCATGCTAAGCGTGGTGAACTTTACTAAAGACTCAAGTGACTTAAAAAAAAAATACAACAGACTTCCAAACTACAAAGTGAAAAATACATTTTGTAGTTTGGAAGTCAGTTGTATTTTTTGTAAAAAAAGTTTTTTTTTTTCACTTTTTCGTGTGTTGGTTTGTAATTTATCTAAGTTACAATAGCCTAATGTCAACTGCTCATCAAAAATACCCAAATCGCTATAGATGTGCCTATATTTAAAGAGTTCCCTCGATTTCTCCAAGATCCCATCATCAGATCGTGACCAAATGACAATGGGACCAACTTGAAAGTATACCCTTTCAAACAAATAAAGATTTTTTCAAATCGGTCCAACCGTCTTCGAGTAACCGGGGAAAATACATTTAAAAAAATCGAACGAACTGAGAACCTCCTCCTTTTTTGTAGTCGGTTAAAAATAGTTTGAACCAATCAAATTTATTTATTTATAAATACTTTATTGTGCACCACAAAAATACATAGCAAAAAATAAATCAAACAGACAAATGGACTAGTTTTAAATAATGCTTGAGTTTTGAGTGAGGTTCAGTAACACAAGCCTTATATTGACTATTTAGTAAAGGTCTTTCTCCTTTTTGTTCTTTTCTACGTAGTACTTTTCGCGGTTTACAGTTAACCTAAAGCTTACCTTCGGTAGGAGTCAAGCATAATTATCTTGGTCGGCTGCAGTGTCGCCCAACGTTCAATAGAACCCACTGAAAAGTAGCTTTTAAAGTAACATCCGTTAATGAGATTGATCACCACGTTGATTAAGCCCATGTTCGCATGGACGTAAAAATATCGCGGCAGGATTTTTTCGCACACTGGATTTTCAACGTTCTGCTTTAGCACTGAGAGTTGAAAATCCAACAGTGTGTTTTTTCGACGCGCTGGGACGTACTCTGTTGGATTCTCAACACGAGAGTTGAAAATTCAGTGCGCGATAAAATCCCGCCGCGATATTTTTACGTCCATGCGAATGTGGGCTAAATGGGGGCAATAGGCCTGCGAACAAAATTTTTTTTTTGACCTTGTAGATTATAAAAAAATATTGAACACGTATTTTTTCTTTTTTGACGTTATCAGAAGATTACGGCGATACATTGAGTTAAATTGCGGCATGACGTCACACCTTGCTAAATTTAATACTGCGTTGTGACGTAGCGAGCCCCCACTCCCCAACTTTAATGCGTGTTTTCAAAGTTATTTTTGATTAATATGATAAAGCAAAAAATACGTGTTTAATATTTTTTTATTATCTGAAAGACGGACTAAATAGAATTTCTTTTTTTTTACCTATCCAACTACCGTATTACAGAATATTTATTACAAGTTTCTCATTAAATATGTTGCTATTAGTATTTTCTTTCCAAGCAAAATAGTTACCTACATTTTTCCGGTAACGTAGATACTTATTATTATCTGAGTATTCTTTTGTCGTCATCCCGTTCTTCTGTGTGACGTATGGGGAACGGGCAACCGCAAAAATGTTTTTTACCTACTTGTTAAGCTAGGAAAAATTTGTGCTAATAAATATGCGTCTAGTTGCTGGGAAAAAAATTTTGTTCGCAGGCCTATTGCCCCCATTTAGCCCACATTCGCATGGACGTAAAAATATCGCGGCAGGATTTTTTCGCACACTGTATTTTTTGCTTTATCATATTAATAAAAATAACTTAGAAAACACGCATTAAAGTTGGGGAGTGGGGGCTCGCTACGTCACAACGTACTATTAAATCTAGCAAGGCGTGATGTCATGCCACATTTTAACTTAATGTATCGCCGTAATCTTTTGATTACGTCAAAAAAGAAAAAATACGTGTTCAATATTTTTTCACAAGGTAAAAAACAAAAAATTGTACACAGGCCTAACGGCTTAACACCGAGAGTTGAAAATCCAGTGCGCGATAAAATCCCGCCGCGATATGTTTACGTCCGTTTGACGGTGGGCTTACGTCAAAAGTGCAATGAATGGCAATCGAACTCACGCCCTCTTACTAGCCAGTCTATTATCGCCAAGTCTCGTGGCCACTTTACCAATGAGCCATGACACTGAAACGTCATTATAAATAGTAAACTATACTCGGCTCTTGGCATTACACTCGCATACATTTGCCAAGCCCGTGGTTTATAGTAAAAGCATCAAGACAGTTCCGCCATCTTGGCAGCCATCTTTGGTACGGAGTTGACAATCAGCTGATTGGGTTTACATCAGCTGATGTTGTTATTGATAAATAAAGATGATTTGCAATAGCACACGCCTGGAAATAAATGAATAAAATACTGCATCGTTGATCTATTACTTGCTAGCAATTGCGATTTTTAAACGTGGCGTGGTGGGGGTGGGATCCTGTGTTCTATCATAAAGGGTCCGAAAAAGTATTATTGAGTTCTTCCAATATCTTTTTGAACCTATACTGAAGGGATGTAACGGATATCCGTATCCGCATCCCCAACTACAGAGCATCCGCTTAAATTTTGATACCCGCAAAACATCCGCTTCCTCAACTTTTGATTTTAAAAGCTCCGCATCCTCATCCACATCCTCATAACTTCTATGAGGATGTGACCCACGTTGTTCGGACAAATAGTGAATTTTGTTAAACTCGCTCCGAGCCAAATGTGCGGGCCGGAGTGTGAGTGACGCGTTCCTATTGCCTGAATTCGCAGTGTCTCTGTCCTATGACAGACGATCGGCCGCATGTGGCAGTGGCAGTGGTGGCATGATTGTGGTGTCAGGTGTTAAAAACAAGGGCTATTTTTCATACGACATCTTCAACAATAAAAAAAAAAACCAATATCCGTATCCTCATCCGTTATATGCCATCCGTTACAACCCTGCTATATTGTATCTCAGACCAAATAAAAAACGAAGACATAGCGCTGCGAACAATACAGTGAAGCATGCCAAAACTACACCTCCGCTCTGTACATACTCACTCACATGCACACATGTACAACCATTTTCAATCAAACTACACCTCACTAAGTACACACATGTTTACGAAACCGGCTTATTAACGTCACTGTTGACAGCGCTGTCTTGGTTTTTTATTTGGTCTGAGAAGTAGATCGCCCTGGCTCGACCTCAATTACATTTATTACTTTTTAACATAACTGGCGAAACGTTTTAGAGAATACTGGCTCTATGTTGTTTTCATCATAACTTCAGCCGAAAGACGTCCAAATCTAGAGTTGATGCAATACAATTTTTAATTTAAAAAGTATCTTTTTAAGCATTCGCCTGTAATGTAACGTTACAGATTCGATTTTGAGCATTACGTTATGGTAGCCACACACGTAACGATTTGCTTGCGCAAATTTAGGCTTACGCAAGCAAATCGTTACGTGAGTTGGAAGAAATTTGCGCATTAGGCTTGTGTGATTTTCAATTTTCGATTCCAAGCACTGCAAAATTGCTTGAGCGTGTGTCCCGCATGCGTTCAGGTTTCAGTAGAATTTTTGTATCAACAATGAAAGTACTCACAACACACCAGTAGGTACAGTCAGCGTCAAATAGTTAGTGACACTCAGGGTATTCAAATAAATAGACGCAACCAAAAAGTCAATAATATCGGTACAAACAAAGTTTCCTTATTGTTGTCAACAATGTATTTGCTCAGAAGGTCGAGACGTTTAAAATGTCATATAGATCGGTTCAGTCAAACCGCCATAAATATGGTTACAGTCATCCCGCCAATGGTATAAAAGCATTATAAGTGTTCAAAAATATACACACACATTAGAAAAATAAACAAGCATGTAAGGGTGGCCGCACATGTCAGGTACCTGATCCGATTCTCCAATTCGGAAACCCGATCGGACGAGTGCCGCATACAGGCGTTTGATTGTATTCGGTTTCTACGCTCTCCAGTCGTGTGCCAGAGCTTGTGGCGATTGTATCAAAGAACGCTTATGAAATTAAAAATAATTTAAAAAAGAATGGAGATGACGAATTTCTATTAGCAATTCTTTTGTCAAAAGAATGAAAGAAAAGAAAACGATGCTGTTGGGTATACGCAGAGATTGTACGAAGTCAATTCTATCGTTTAAGTCGTCATGACGTATGTTCCATAAACATACGGGATACTTTTCGACAATTAATCAGCACCACGTACGTCCGCACCGCACGATGGCCAAGGCGACCTGGACTTCTGGAGACAAAACCGTACGAGCGAACTGAATGTGTGCACCGCTACATATAAATTGCGTCATTGACGTCATGCTTATAATGAAAAGGACAGCAGAAGTTTCTATCCATTTGATTTTGTGAAATGTTGACGTGAGAAATAATATTTAATATATAAAGCCGTAAAGTTTATTTCTCTAATGTGTTCCATATTTTTGAATACTTATAATGCTTGGATACCATTGGCGGGGTGACTGTAACTATATTTATGGCGGTTTGACTGAACCGATCTATATGACATTTTAAACGTCTCGACCTTTTGAGCGACTATATTGTTGACAACAATAAGACAACTTAGTTTGTACTGATATTATTGACTTTTTGGTTGCGTCTATTTATTTGAATACCCTGAGTGTCACTAACTATTTGACGCTGACTGTACCCTAATTGCGTAATACAACACAATCACAATCTGTACTCTAATTGCGTAACTTATTTTCGTAAATAATTATGCCTTATTTCAACTTATTTGTTTCATTTTGTAAGTTCAACAATATTAATTGCGTTATTTACGTTGTTGAGCAGATTTTTTTTCCAACTTATGAAGCAATTGATTAGCAATCTGTTTCAAATCGGAACAGATTGTGATTGTGTTGTATTACGCAATTAGGGTAAGTTCTGGACGGTCACTAAACACAAATAATATCGTTGCAAATGACAAGCAAACTTGAGCCGTCTGTCGTCAAGCAAATTTGCGCAAGCAAATCGTTACGTGTGTGGCTAGCATTACAATATTGTCTCCCTGACTGACGAGCATTCGTCTGTAATGTAACATTTCAGATTAAATATTATTACAGACATTGCGCACTGTAATGCTCAGTTCTCCTCCCTCACTGATGTAATGCTCGACTCTGAACGTTACATTACAGACGAATGCTCCTGGAGAGGGGAGCACCTTTAATGTTGACATGTTGTCAATATGAACTGCACCTTACATCTGCATATTACATCATGATCATCATTGCAATCCTAATCTCCTTATCACAGTACTTACAACTTTTATTCTTGTTGTTTACATGTCCTCTTGATCAAAGTCCGTCTGTCGTTTCTGGCGTGTCGGCATGATAATACGTAATAGTAAATAGATGAAGCTCTAGTGTTGCTATCACTATCATAGTGTTACGTTATCAGGTGACATCCACGTTGTTACGAGAATTGCATACGTATTTTGTTATGATTGTAAACAATAAACATGCATGTACTACCTACCAGTGCCGGTTTTTGAGGCCCGGGCCTTTTTTTTTTTGGTTGGGAAATTATCAAATAACTTCTCCCGCTCTGAGTGGAGCGGGAGGGCGTGTCAGACTCTTACTGACTAAAACCCACCCGTGTTCCTTCAGTTGCCATGTTGCCGGGGGCCACGATTTCCCTTTCGGCCCGTATTCGCAGCCCCGGCAGGCATTGGCCCTAGCGGACCCCGTCAATTCTGCTGACATATCTTTGAGGCGCGCGTGGAACACAACGCGCCGTCGACCCGGGCTTGGTTCTTATCGGACGGCGAGCTACCCATTGCTCGCCGTCCACAAGCCCGCGCCTACGGTGGCCGGAAATCTGCCTGTGATTCCCGACGCCCAGGGCGTCTCCTCCTGCGAAAGAGGCCCGGGCCTAGGGCGACAAGATATAAAAGGCGACCAACTTGCGCAAGCGGCTGGCAATATCTCAGCTCAGTAAATAATGGAACTTACGCTTTTCTGCCAGCCTCATCCAGGTTTTGCCCGCGATGGCAACAAAGTCAACATCTCGTCTTCCAATCCTTGGACGCCACTCGGTTACAGACTTGCTCCATCTGTCATCTTGCCAGGTGTCCTGCCCAACTCCACTTGAGTTCCATAATACGTTTTCCACCTGATCTTCTCTCCGGTCGTGTCGGATTGCCGTCCCATCGGACTATGAGAGTGAGGCAGGCGCGGACGCAGTCGAAGATTTTGGGGGGGGTCACCATGGGTGCCGAGGAATATTTTTGTGCATATTATAATATCTCCTGCTCCACATTACTTATGCTATTCAGGGACGCAGTTTTTACATGCGGGGGGGGGGGGGCTGTAGTTGCGGGCAAATTAGTCGCAGTAGCAGCACTTTTTGATCAACCAGCCTGTAGAACTAATACAGGATAGTTTTAAAAGTTAGTAATACATTATACAAGTCAATCATTAAGGCTGTCGACAGCGTGAAAGGTTTTGGGGGGGTCATGACTCCCAGGACCCCCCCCCTCGGACCGCGCCTGGAGTGAGGAAAGAGAGAGTGCACCTGTGTCTGCGCACACACTTGTGCACTGTAATATCTCCCGCGGCGGAGGCTGGTCTCGACTGAGCCATTCAGTATTCGTTGTATGAAACTCCCTACTGCAACACACTAATCGGAATCGTAACGTAAACGTCTCGCCTCGGGACGAGCTCACGAACCGCGGCGATACGGTGACCTTTAAGGCATTTTGAAGTCTCCTTTCGTCACCTTAATTACAGCTATTGTTAAAAAAAACTAACAATACGTTTCAAACGTGTTTCGTTTGCAAACATACCTATTAAGTAGGTACCTAGTCATGCTGTTAAGTAATGCAAACCAGTTGTTAAGCGTGCAAGCGGACTATTATGATTAGCATAAAATTGTTTTCTTTACAGTTAGTAGACAGCTTGTGTGGCAGCTGAATTACTGAAGTCGATATTGTAATTTATTTCAGGAAAATTAAAAAGAAAGTTAGTCATGCAAAGTTGTGCGTTAGCGCATAAACGGAGCTGTTTAAATTGTAGGTTACTTTTCAGCGGACGGTGAGCAATGGGTAGCTCGCCGTCCGATATGGACCAGTACCCTAAAGGCCTACGCAGACCGGGACGGCATGGCAAGGGATTGAATTTTTTACCAATGGACATTCAAACGTATCGGTGTAGAAATACGACATAAATTGCTATGCTTTAAAATGATGCCGTGGCATCGAAAGGCAAAGTAAAATCCCTTTCGATGCCGCGGCATAATTTTAAAGCATAGCCAACCTTGATCCGTAACTTAATCTATCTGATACCTCGTTTAACGAGCAATTCTTGTATATATAGATATAATCTGAATCTCGGAAACGGCTCCAACGATTTTCATGAAATTTAGCATGCAGGGGGTTTCGGGGGCGATAAATCGATCTAGCTAGGTTTCATTTTTAGAAAACATCGTTCAAAAAAAAAAAACAATAGGTCATCCAAATATTATAAATAAAGAGCACAATCGCATTTACAAAAATGAGGTGTCGATAACGGTGTCGCGAGTTCAATTGTTTTATCCCATCTCAAAAATGCTCAACTCGCCAGAAGTTTTCACTTCAAAAACATTGTTTTATGTAGGCTGAACTATCCAAGTTTGGACATGTCTGTTATTAATTAACCTTGCAAGTCTGTATGCTTGTTTACAAGCTTTCACACGTCCTTAGTAACAGCCACCCATCAAAATTGTAACCGCGGCAATGTAGCTTAACCTTAGTTAGTCACCTCAACAATGCTATCGCTATGAGAGGGGGAGCGGCTTTTTATTATTTATTTATTTTATACTTGATTGTTTATCAGTAATAACATAGTAAAATAACAATAAAATATACGTAAGCGATAAAATTTAAGTCCTTTTTTATACCTAGTTACTAGTGATCAGTTTGTTGAGGAGCTCGTGGCTAACAACAGCCGCACGGGCCGATTCAACAGGTTTAGCTACGCTTGCAGGGGTTGGTCCGTGGATGCGTGACCATCTTTACATACCGAGACACCTCCGTGCCTCGGAAAGCACGTTAAGCCGTTGGTCCCGGCTGTCATTCGTGAATCTTTGACAGTCGTTACGGGTCGTCAGAAGTCTGAAAGTCTGACAACCAGTCTTAACAAGGGGTATCGTATTACCCAGTTACTGGGTTTTGGAGGTCAAAGAGGCAGTCGCTGAATGTAAAGTACTGGTATTCAGCTGCATCCGAAGCCAACCCCAACATAGTTGAGAAAAGGCTAGGCAGATTTATTTATTTATTTAAAAAGGCTTACCAACTAAACACATACACAGCATTATCCCAAAGTCTCTGTCAAATGTAGATCTCGCATGTATTAGATTGATTTCACTAGTGGTCAGTTTTTTTTACCTTTGTTTTCGAGGTCGTATTACATAATTATTCCTATAACAACAACCTGTTACAACTACAACGTAAAGATTCGAAAAAATCCGTTCAAGGTTTTCTACCTGTAACGGTTCAAGCTTCTTCATAATTTTGTCACCTCAATCAATTTGCCTAGCCTTTTCCCAAATGTGTTGGGGTCGGCTTCCAGTCTAACCGGATGCAGCTGAATACCAGTATTTTACATTTAGCGACTGCCTCTTTGACCTCCACAACCCAGTTACTGGGTAACACGATACCTCTTGGTAAGACTGGTTATTAGACTTTCGGGCTTCTGATGACCTGTAACGACTGTCAAAGATCTACGAATGACAGCCGGGACCAACGGCTTAACGTGCTTTCCGAAGCACGGAGAAGTCCCGATATATGGATGGTCACCCATCTACGAACTGACCGCAGCAAGCGTAGCTTCACCTTCGATCAACCCGTACAGCTGTTATTACTTAGCCACGAATCTCTAATTTTATCACCTCTACCAGTAAAATTAGCATTAATTTGAGCTTTCTAGCTTTAATACCAACCTATACTAGTTCATAAAGAAAACAAAATCAGGGCAAAACCCGTATTTCTTTTTAGATCAACATTTTGATCACTTATCGGACTTCCTCGCAGCCCGTCAGTTCTGCTGACATCTCTTTGAGGCGCGCGTGGAACACAACGCGCCGTCGACCCGGGTATGGTCCTTATCGGACGGCGTGCTACCCATTGCTCAGCGTCCGCAAGCCCGCGCCTACGGTGGCCGGAAATCGGCCTGCCATTCCCGACGCGCAGGGCTTCTGCGGCGGTTAGGGGTGTGAGGACGCGAAATTTGCCTCTCCCTCACGCGTTCCGCCTCCTCCTTCGCGAGCATTACTGCTTCGCAGAAGGAGGTGACGGCCTCCCATGCCCTCTCGCTCCGTACCATGGCCTGAACCAGGGCCGGACGCGAGAGATCACCGCCGCCGATCGCCTATACGAGGACACGGTGATGCTCCGCCCAAGCCGGGCAGACCTCCATCGTATGCTCCACCGTGTCCTCGACCGCGGGATTGCTTAACCTCGCATGCGCCCGCGGCGTTGTCAAGTAGTATTTTAATAATAATATCGATCACGCAGAAGCGCAAGCGCCATGTGTGAGCGAGACGTGATAACCAGTGTGGCCATGTAGTATGTTGTTAGGCGGACAGTCCCGAAATCGGAGATAACGTTTGCCATAATTTTACACACACATCTAAAAACTTATAATAATATTGAATTGCTACTAAGCCCTCTTCCTCTCCTAATTTTGCAGTGCCCGACAGGGTCCATATTGATATTTTACTTTGATAAACCGTCTATGTAATAGATATGGAATTCAATAAAGAATTGAGTATTTTTCTGTATTTTTTTCAGTAATTTATTTTAAACTTATTTAATTTTGGGTTGGATTTTATAAGTTTTCTATTAAATGATTTTCGTGCATAATTTTATTGTTGCTTACTTTTCATGACTTTCTGGTGTTCATTGATGATGTAGTCGACTATGGTTACGCTTGCCTAGAAGCTAATATTTTTCTTTTTTAAATATAAGAGTGTCCATGGAGTTTCTTGCCCGTTCTTATCTCTAAGAACCTACTACACTTTGGAATGGGCAACTAGCTTCAACTTTCTGACTGACCGACTCTTGGACAATTCAAAAGTGTCTATAAATGATTTAATTGAAATAAATGCTTTGAGTTGAGTTGAATTAAGTGCCTTAAATATTGTTAATCGTGAAGACAAAAACCTAATAATGTAATAGCATCAATTTAAGGTAGTTACTGCTCACTTAAAAATTATTTTCCGTAAATCGCTTAATCAATCAATTAATTAATTAATCAATCAGTTGATCGTTTCGAGGACCCTTTATGACTAGCATCATAAAGGGTCCTCGAAACGATCAATTGCAATTGGCAATATTTACGTGATTGATACACATTGATGAGCAAATTGATCGTCTACCAAATGCAATTGAAGCGATTGATAATATTACTATAATAGAGATGACGCCTGGGTAAAAAAAAGTAATTCTATTAAGTCCGTCGATCAGATAATAAAAAAAATATTAGACACATATTTTTTGCTTTATCTCAATATCATATATTATTAAAAAAATACTTAGATAAAACGCATTAAAGTTGGGGAGTGGGGGGGGGGTAGCTACGTCACAAGTAAGTATAAAATCTACATACTCGTGACGTCATGGCACATTTTAACTCAACGTATTGCTGTAATCTTTTGATTACGTAAAAAAAGAAAAAGTACGTGTCTAATATTTTGTAATAATCTACCTGACGGATAAAAAAATCATTTTCATCACCTTCCCTATTGCTATTGATCGTTTCGAGGACCCTTAACAAAAACAGGTAGGTACTCTACTAAATGGCACACGACATTATTATGCTCAAAACAAACAAATAAAACTATACAATTTTACGAGCGGTCATTATTTGTGCTCATAAAGATCACTTAGCGTTTCAGAACTGAGTCATATGAGATCATAAAGTTGCGAAATATATTCGAATAAAATGACCGGGTCAGATGTATTTGTTCCGAGGAAAATACATGTTATTATCATGTCATTCAGCTGCATTCGTTTGCCAGATTTTGTATTCTTGAGACCAGCACCCTAAATCCTAATTGCGTAATGCACTAATTCAGAATCCGAGGGTTTTGAAGGAAATTCCTAATCATAAGTTTGAAAAATTCGTCTGCTGAACAACGTAAATAACGCAAATAACGAGGGACTTGTGGCTAAGTACACAGTCACATGGGTCGATTGATCAGGTTAAGCTACACTTGCTGCGGTTGATCCGTGGATGGGTGATCACCTTTATCTAACAAATTGATCCTGGCTCTCATTTGTAGATCTTTGACAGTTGTTAGGGGTATTCAGAAGCCCGAAAGTCTAACAACCAGTCTTACCAAGGGGTATCGTATTACCCAGTAACTGGGTTGTGGAGGTCAGACGGGCAGTCACTCCATGTAAAATACTGCCAAAATTCCCATCCGATTCAAACTCAAACTATTTATTTTTAATTAAACCATTTACTGTAATAACATAATAGGGTGAATTATTTTATACACAAAGTAGAACTTGGATATAAACCGAGAATGTGCTAAATCTCTAAGAAATTTCCATCAAATTACTCGTACGTATAATTTACGGTCACAAACCGAATTCAATGTCATTTCAAAATCATTACCCTCACTTTTATTATCACCAAAAATAATAAAAAAACAACAAAAATATCCTACACACCCACGAACACACACACCCTGACCCAATAACAGAAATAGTCTCCCAAAATATTCCACTACAAACATTGTCACCCTCACTCAGTCGTATCGTTCGCGTGGCTTGCGCATGCTTAAAACCGGCTGAACGCGATAAATGCCTTTCAGTTTGCGACGAACGCTCGCTCAGTACAGACGTATATTGTTACAGAAATGTGCGCGGCAATCGACATGTTAGCATCGGAGTCGTTCTACGGGCACAGTCCGCCCGCCGGCTTCCTCTCCGACTACAGTATACAAGCCCCTAGAAGACCAACAAAGCTGACAACAAGAGGATTCTCAGCTCCTTGTCTTACGCCTTTGAAACCAGTGCAGCTAACTTTGAAATCGGCTCCAAGATCGTGTATAAGGATACCAAATGAAACGAAGAAGAAAAAAGTGGTATTTGCGGATGACAGGGGGTTTGCGTTGGAACAGATTAAGTTCATGACAGAGCCTTCGCATCTGCCTCCTAATTGGACACTGAAGTTTGAGTGCAGCCCACCTCCAGAGAGAAAATTACCACCGCAACCCGTAGTAGACTTATGGGAAACCAGATTCGTGCAACCAGCGTCGAACTACCTGGAATTTCGCCGACGAGTGACTCAAGATTGTGTATCGTTAGAAAATGTTATAGTAAAACAAAATGAGTGTGCGGTCGACGGTACTGTGAAAGTGAAAAACCTGGACTTTACAAAAGAAGTTTACGTTCGAACGTCTTCCGATGGTTGGTTGACGAGCGAAGACACTTTTTGCGCGTTTGTGGAACCTGGGCCTTTGAACCAGAATGGAGTGTCGACCTACGATACTTTTGGGTTCAGACTGCAGCTACCAATTCACTCTCGAAGATTGGAATTCTGTGTCTCCTTCAGATGCAAAGGAGTTGAATACTGGGATAACAACGGAGGCCTAAACTACTGCATAGAAAAGGCCTCTGTTAGGAGCGCCCCAGCAATTTCTTGTGCCAGAATTAAATTCGGAAACTCGTGGACTACTAGGTCAAAAGGAGATGGAAATGTACCGTACTGGTGATATGTTACTGGACCTTAAATGAATTAGTGTCGAAAGCCTACGGGCTGGTGATGTGTGCCATATTTGGTTCCTAGTGATTTTGAAGGTCTGTATATTTTTTTGTTATTGCTGTCTGTGGCAGGTGAAGCTATAAATGCCTAATTCCGCCCCCAGGGCTGTAGAAGGGTAAATATGGAAATGTTATAGCTTTTTCTATAAGCAATTGCCATTTTTAGAGTATTGGTGATCAAGCCATTAGCTTATATTTCCGCCCTTAAGTCTAGATATGCTGAATGTTTTAAGCATTTCTGTACCCAAATGCCAATTTTAGTCCATGGGTCTAATGGTGATTATTGCCTCCCCTAAGTAAGAGAAGAACATGGTGATATTTCAGCTAATTGCCTTATTAGTGTTATTTTAAAGGTATTGTTGAAGGCCATCATGTAAATGATATAGACTTAGATTTAAAGAGACATACATGACTGTCTCGATCAACAGTCTCTCTTTCTGAATGAGGTATTTAGAAAGAGAGGAAAGTCATACGAGAGTTAAACTCTTGAAGATTAGTTTTTCGTCTCGAATAAGATATTATGCGAACCTCCGCCTATGTATTAACCCTTTGGGTGAAGTCAGAAGGGAGGTTTTGAGGCCGAAAGCCCTAAACTATAATGTCCAATCGTTAATAAGTGACAAAAAAGTGAAAAAAATATTGGGGGTGAAAACAACCATGAATATGAACAAATTTTTGTAAAGGAACAACTTTGAATTCGAGAAAAAGACGGCTATTCCATACATTTTTTATTTTTGGCGAATTCGGATTTGTGGCCATGGAAAAAGTTGTTTTATTCATCGCGTGTTTTCACCCCCATATTACTTTTTATCACTTTTCTGTAACAATATATGCAGTCACTAAAACCTTTTATAATTGACACAAAAGATTCCACTATTCAATTAATTTTAATAGCGACAAAGCCATTTGAATATTTAATTATTAAAACAGCTGCTTTGTCACTATGCAGTGTCGTGATTTTAGACTCGTTTTCCGGCTATCAGTTTAATTTACTACCTAGAACCATTGTACCGTTTTCGCAAATACTGGCTTGAATGTAAATGAGTGAATAAATAGGTATATTTTAGTAGATTTTGCGAGGAACTAAGCGTTTAATATTCAAATGATTTTCTTAAAAATCTTTGCACCACTTATACTTACAAAAACTTTTTAATACTGAAAAATGGGGTTAATGGATATGGACTTAGGGGTGAATTAGGATTAAACTTTGAAATGAATTTGATTTAGTTGAGTTTGTTGCCAATAAGGACTTCTGTTATTATGATTTAGTTAGCAATTGAGAATCCACAATGGCAACAAACTAATTATATTGATTAATCGTTAAAATCTTTATAGTTCTCGTCCGTATTCACCCCTGCATCCCTATTTTTTCAATATTTTGATTTGAATTGCGAATATTAAACTTAGAACAGTAACAAGTAAACTTATTGCTAGTGGTATTTCTGTATATTTTATTCTACAGTTTTTAGTGACTGCTAATTCGTGTTCCTATAAAGACTAAAATGTCCACATTTTTTAGTCATGAAGTGTGGCCAAAATAATTGTGCCAAAGTTTTGACACCTGTCAAAATAAACTCTGAGTCAACTTTGTGAAGTTTGGTTGCAATTAATTTTATTATTGTTATTATGAATCGATAGTCATCGTTGTTATTTCAAACAAAACTGAAAAAGTAATTAAGTAATCATAATTTAAATAACTCAAAACAGTTTAAGTTTACAAACACTGTAATCTTGTTTTGTCTACATTTTGCCGCCATCTTGAATTCCAGTGTGATAAACACAATCATACTTTGTTTATTAATAAAAACCCTATCTAATCGATTCATTATTTTTGTATAATATTGTAATTTATTTATTGCAATCAAACTGTTTCATTTAAAACTTTCTTGAAAGGTCATTATGACATAAGTCAGAATGACATCTGTCATATTTGACAGCTTTGTTGTTATGTCATTTTACAAATATTTTAGTAGTCTAGTCAAATGTTTTTAAGAAAAGCGTGATGAGAATCACGCTTTTCCGTTGATGGTAAACCAAACTGTTAGTATTTCGAAAGAATGAAAATGAAATTAATAGAAACGTGAAATCGTAGTTTTTGGTACCAAGCATAGCCAGGATTGAATAATGAGATACCAGTGGTTCTCAATATGTGGTTTGAAGAATTTTATTTTTGATTCCCGCAATATAAAATAGTAATAAACGTTAAAGGTGGGAAAAGGTCGTATATCTACTAACGCTAAAGAAATATTCTCCAAATGATTTTCAAAAAATATTAATTATATGGAGCACCAAGTTTTTTTTATAACTTGAGCCTCATTAATTTACCTCTGCTTTCTCCGTAAGGGACCGAAGCGTGATGGTTTATTGTTTTTATTAAATTTATTTATTATAAGCAACTGGTATACTGATATTTTTTAATTCCTAGTTCGGTAGAAGACTGACATTCTGGCCAGCAATGAATGATAAAAAGGCTAGAATACCAGTTGCTTTTTAATCGGCGCAAGAAAGTCAAATGGGAAAAATTTTCAATAGTGTTTTTAGATCGCGAAACACAAAAAAATGGCAACATCATATTTTGACAAAAATTTGTTTCGTTTTTATTAAAAACAAGTGTGTATAGAACAGGTGGCCTACCACAAGCTCATAAGGCAGTATTATTTTAATATTACTTCAGTGGTGGAAAGAGATGAAGCTATGTATGCGATGTCCCACACTGAGCTGCTGGTAGGCCCAATGTCCTATATAATGGTAAGCATGAAATAAAATTGTCAAATTGGAATGTTGTACTTTTTAAGATATTTCAATCTGTTGGTGAATTTGTGGAAAGTCCATGTATGTGATGGCTTTGGTTGTCAGTATAATTGGGTCGAAAAAGCTGATTTCTGCAGATTCAGCTGTCTCAACACTGATACTGATGACACTAAAGTAAAAAAAAAAACGGAATTTATAAAAAAACCGGGCGCCAAAAAATGTTCATGCCACAAATGTTGATAACCACTGCAATTTAGCAACATAACAGAAAAAAAAAACAATTTTAATTTGCGAAAAACAATGCAAGATCTTTAATTAGGTTTTTTTATGAACTTGATAGTCGCGTGAAAATTACGTTTTGTCTTATTACTACTATTCTGATAAACTATTATATTTGTAAAATGACTTTTTTTTGTTAAAACAATGTATTCAGAATATTTGCTCAATAAATGTCAATGTCATCTACAAATTTCTGAAACATGGTGTAGAAGGTTTAAAAACCCTGGTTAGGAGTAAGTTGAAAAACAATTGTCTATTATAGGCGGTTTTAACCGCTAGTAACGATTGGTTTTACATTACGAATGAAACCAGGTTTTTAAAACTTAGTATTTAAACACGATTTTTTTAATTTTGTAAATGGAAAATTTTTGAAATACACTGAAATGAGAATGGGTAGCTAAATGAGATAAACAAACCAGCTGATTATAAGTTTATTTCGATAAAAAGTACATTATAATATTAACATAGTACATAGCTGCACACTACGATTCTTGAATTTATTTTGTTTTAATCAAAAATCGTACGTTTGTATTAATTATAGTTTCGACGGCCGTGTCAGGTATGCTGGTGATAGAAAAACAATAAAAAAAAAAATTTGAAAAAATATTTTTTTGTATTTTTTCTTGTTTTTCTTATTTTTTTTCTTATTCAAAGTGCTGTTTCTAAGGGTCTGGTGTAAATTGTAAATATATATTTTTTTATTATAAATATTATACCTGATTATATTTTTATTTTTAAGAATCATTGTAGATCTTTCCGCATTAGAATTTTATTATGGTCAACAGCAAATCTGTAAATAAGATCACACGGCATTTTAATTTGTAATTATTCAGAAATATTATTATTTTTAAGATTGAATTGATGAATGTAAGTAATTTATTTTGAATGATAAATAAATGTAAAAGTAAGTAATAAATAATATTTTTCTATTTTTTATAATCAAATAGTTAATAAAATAAAATAGGGTTGTACGAATTTTTAGTGAAAGAACTGATTATTATGTAATAAATGTTTAAAATTAAGAGTTTATTGAATTTTATTGTTTTTGTATAAAATTGTATAAAACTCAGAATGAAGCATGGATGACAGAATATATTTTTTCATAATATAATAATACTGATTATTAAATTTTGGTTTTATTTTATTTTTCAAAAAAACGTAAAAAAATTTTTTGGGAGGTACCTTAGCAATCCGATCGGTGATCGCAGAATAAATATTGTAATATAAGCATGAGGTCCTGGGTTCGATTCCCGGGTCGAGTAAAGTGTTATATTGGGTTTTCCATGAGAAATTTCTCAGTAGCAGCCGTCTCGATTCGTGCCCGGCAATAGGCTAACATCGGGCGTCTATAAATCCTTTTGCCATGCCGATTGGGGGCAAAGTAAGAATCATTTACATATCACAATACCTACCACGAAAATACTGCTAATTCCATCATTAAAACGTCCCGTATCATGTAGGTAGGGTCCAAAAATTAATACTTAGAATGGATTTTTTCGCAAATATCTCGAAAACTAGACACCTTAGATATACATAATAATTAAATTTTCATCTCTTCTTTGTATGACATCCCGTGGACGTTGATTACATTTACCTACCACCTTTATCGTTCTACAAAAGCGTGGTGATTTCACGCAACCGGTGTCTCGAATTTAACACTAATGGACAAAAAATAATGGTGCCGATTCCCTTGTTCACAAACTAAACTAAATTTAAGTTCAGTGCATCTTTTTCTTTCTATTTCATTATGAAAAGGACAGAAGATAAATTTTAGTTTAGTCCTGTCAAATTAATCAACGCTTGACGTAAATTGACGTAAATTGACGTAATTTTAGTAGGCAAGTTTTTAATCGCGTCTAAACTTGTATGGAGTAGTGACAGGCGCTGATTAATTTGACAGGACTAAACTAAAATTTATCTTTTGTCCTTTTCTTAATGAAATAGAAAGAAAAAGATGCACTGAACTTAAATTTAGTTTAGTTTGTGAACAAGGGAATCGGCACCAATACCTACTTTTCTACTTACCCCTCCCTCGCAAGAGCAGCTCCACAAAGTGAGAAAAATTACGTGTTGCCTCCAATGCTATTTATATCAATAGGTCGATCAGCGCCATCTATGTTAGTACTGGGAGATTACTGAAGTATAGTTACACATTAGTTCAAAGATGGCGCTGTTGTCAATTTAAAAATACATCACGCTTACGATTCCTCAGTTGGTTTGCAGAATTATTACTTATTTGGATACTTAAGTAGCTACGTTTATTTATCAATAATTCTAGAATAACTTGAGAGATATTAAAAAATGCTATGATAGGCCAAAATCGTCATTATTTTCTTTACTTAACAGTGACTTTCAATGCAAAACAAATACTGCTAATTGATAAGTATGGCGTCTGCTCTTCATAACTCTTTAACTGGGAAATATCAATATCCTAGCTTGTATAGTCGACCGCACGTCGTTGGTAACTTTGCCCTTGAACAGGACTAGCGTACTACGGAGTTTCAAAAGTATAAGAGGCGAGCTTATTGCAGCTTTAGTTACCACTGACATACGGCGTAGTGTACTTCGGGCTTCTGTTTCTAACCTCTTTGACTATGTAGTGTAGACGTTCTCCATCACCCTACGGCAACAGTGTTTGCCAGAGGCGTGTCACTGTTTTGACCACCGCCGTAGCGGCAGACCTACCTGGCGAAGGGGTGAAATGAAAGCGCTTCTACTCCCCTGGTTTTGGCGTAGAAGTAAACACTTGTAAATATAGGCCGTAATGCGCGTTGATACTGAGCGGTGTTACAGAATACAATGCTGCTCACATTCATGACAGTTCCTTCCCTACAGAACGGGGCGGGTGAGAACTAAACACCTAATCTGTAGGAGCGTTGAATCGACCTCTCCGTTGCGTCGTCCTCGCTAGGTCTCCCCCAGGTAATTGGGGGTGTCCCCTGGCGGGGACAGACCGCGGAGATGTCGCGAAGAAAGCGGCGCTATGTTACTTGAGATGTGGCGCGTCTACAGAAATTTTCATTGCAACCATACACACGGGCTCGTTAAAATTACGCCCAAATTACCGTCAGCAGCTATAGGCGCATATAGTAAGGGGTCCACATTTGTGGGCCACTATAGGTCTCGCAGAAGAAGGGTGAAACCCTGACTCCACATGCCACACATATCATACCATGCCAGACATACCGAAGTCAACATTCGGCGCTATGATGAGCGTTCAAAATCCATCAGCTCGTTTTTATTGAGGTGTCGCCTGGACCGGGTACGTGTGGTTTTAGAAGGTAAGCCGTTTCATCGACGCCTTCCAGTCCGCACCGGTTTTCAGGTTCACATTTTCAGGTTACATTACAAGGGTTAAATAAAAACGAATAATACGCATAAATAAACCTGTATTTGTTTTAGTAAAATTTAAACATTGCTTAGAAACATTCTGCTCATCTAAATTTAAAATATACATCGTTTCATTTTAATATGTTGTGAGTCTTTAAAACATTTTTGTGATTATATTTTAAACATTGAAATCAGCATGTACTCGTAAGTATAGTAGATTTTTAACAAACATTCCAAGAATGTAAACAAATCAACATTTTACAAATGTCTGTGACACGACATGAGTGTGTGGAATTTCATAAGACAATTTTATTTTGTATATATGTCACGGCTAAAACCCGAAGTGCGGCTACACCTAGTTTTAGCCGGCTAGAACTAGGTGCGGCCGGTAGCAGTTGGTTAAAGTTAGTTGTAGCAAAGGAAAATGGCTGAAAGGTAGGTTAGGTTAGAACTGTGACCACATAACACACCGCACGAGCCGAGCGAGCGAAGCGAGCGGTGCCGCGGCAGCGGCCGGCGAGTGCCAGGATCCATTTAGGCAAGTTTAACCATCTGCTACCGGCCGCACCTAGTTCTAGCCGGCTAAAACTAGGTGTAGCCGCACTTCGGGTTTTAGCCGTAACAAATATAACAAATAAGCTATGGGTTTTCGACACCAAATATTTGTACTGAATAATAAGAATTATTTTAGCAAACAAACAGTGGTGGTCAATTTCGTTGGCACCTTATCTGATTGTCATTAACACTTCTGCAGAATCCTGTTGACTCCGTTTTTAAATTGATATATCACTACATTGGTTCACTACCACACCAAACCTTTCGTGCATGGTCAGTCCTTTTTTACCTTTTCCTGCCATTCGTGGTGACTGACAGATGACATTAGTGACAGCATCTACCTCACTACTTGTGTGAATGAGATTATGAGACAGTGTATTGAAACCCATTGCGATCATAGAGGTGCAGATTTATCGAAACTCAAACCCTGACTGAGATGTTCCAACCGTGGATTGTTAGTTAGCAGTTTTCGTAAAAGTAAAATCGCTGATAATTCTAAAGTGTGGATGTAGATATGCCTCCTTCAAAAGTAATTTTAGGGGCATGAGGAACATGATGTAAACTTCACTCATCCTCTACTGAAAAAGGAGGATTCTCCGATCAGGCGGGTGTTGTGTCTGGCGGGCAAATGCCCGATGGTTGATGTCGGATAGTCTTATCTAAGTCATTCGCGCGGTAAACTCTAATTACGAGATGCAGGATTTGTGTGACGTCATGTCTTTTTTGACGTGTACTTCATATGTGACGGTGTAACCGCTACATAACAAAGTCCAACTTATGACACAAAAGGGTAATTACAGTGGTATAAAACTATATTATACTTTTTACAATATAAATTCATCTTTTGATATACACAGTAATTTTAATGTAACACTTTATAGTAATTAGAGATAAAGATAAAGGACATGTCCTAAAATAGTTTTTTATTATTCAATAATTCTAACCAGGATAAGTTAAATATATTTGGATAGACATCCCAAAAACTAGTGGTTCTAACTATATCATACATTTTTAAAGACTTCCAATTTTGAGAAAAATCGTTTTTTATTTTAGTAAGAATTTACTCCTAAAACGAACAAACCTTTCTAATTATCTAGGATAATATAGTGAACACACCATTTATAATAGTAAATTTGTCAAAATTGACACATGTTACTGTAATTACTGTCAATTCATTGACAGTAATGACAGTACTATGTGTCAATTTTGACAAGTTTACTATTTGAATATGTCATTATGACATAAATTGACACATGTTACTGTCATCACTGTCAATTGATTGACAGTAATGACAGTACCATGTGTCAATTTATATCATATTTGTCATAGTTGCCATCAACAAATAAAATATTTGTAGGTACTTTATTAAATAGTTTATAATTTTTCTCTTAAATGGAGGGGTCTAAAAATATTATTTCAGTGGTTCCTAGTTCCATATACTGTCGTTTTTATTTAGATGTACATAGTTTGATGCTGGTTAGATTTTTCTCGTAATAAAAACCAACGTCCCTGCAAAAAGCGGACATCTCCTTTATTTTTTCAAACATGTGTAACATGATACATGAATATGCACATATAGATGGAAAAATTGTTTTACCGGTCCAACATGTTTTGCCTCACTCGGCGTACAAAATATTTATACGTTGTTAATTAAATTGGCAATTGTAAATTAATCATTAATAATAAAAAAGAGAGAGAGTATAAAATTAAAGTCGAGTACAAAAATATAGTCAATAATTAAATATACAATTAGAGTCAGTACAAAAAGTAGTCAATTTTAATTACAGGCAAAATATGTCATTATTAAATCAAATAAATAGTAAAATTCAAAATTTGTCATTTAAAAAATCAACAATATTATAGTAACACTTATCCTTAAGCAGTTTTTTAAATGTTTTCTTAAATAAATTAAAATTCAATTGCGTAATGTCATTCGGAATTTTATTGTATATTAACGGGGCCATGCATACAACACTTTTTTTTAGAAGTGCTGTTTTGGCTGAGTGTGATTGTACCCAAAGTCTATACTTCTTACGTCTATTTCTTTAGAAATTATTTGACAATAGAGGAAACCATTTAGGATTACTTTTTAGAAATATTGCTATTTCTAATATGTAGAGTGACGGAAATGTTAAAATTCTGTGCTTTATGAACATTGGTCTGCAACTGTCCATAGTTTGCAACCCAAACATAGCCCGTACACAACGTTTTTGTGCTTTGAACACTGTGTCTTTGTTTGCTGAATTGCCCCAGAAAATTACCCCAAATCTAAATAAAGATTCAACAAGTCCGTTATAGAGCTGTTTTAAAAATACTAAAATTTTCCTGTCATTCCGTACATTGCAAAAAAGTTTTCGATTAAGTAGTTTTGATAAGTTAAAAGACAAATCTGTATTGACTGTAAGTGCATATCAATAGATATCGTCATATCTCAGCAACAGACAGCAATGTATTGTGATATCGAAAATCGATGGAAAAAAGGTACTCAGAATGTACAAGTCTGAATATGAACAATGCATACGCGGCGTTCCACAAGGAAGCGTACTGGGACCGATGTTATTCCTATTGTACTTTAATGACATCGTAGAAGTTACCAACCATAAATGTATACTGTTTGCAGACGATATTTCAATAATAGTAACAACAGATAAAATAAAATACACAGTTAAAGACCACGAAAATGACATAAATAACACAATAGACAAATTAATTAATTGGTTACATATTAACTAAAACCTGGGTAACTTAAAATAAATCTTGATAAATCTGTATTCATTCAATTCAATAAATCTAATAATAAAAGACATAATATTAATCTTGACATACCAAAAATAAAGGCTGTAACACATACAAAATTCCTAGGAATAATCATAGACGTAGACTTAAATTGGAAATTACAGACAGAAAGTGTATCCAAAAGGTTAAACCAGTAAATTACTGGTTTAACCTTTTGTAACAAACAAACTAACACAAACTGTTTGTGTATGCGTTAAGACAAGTAAAATACGTTACCAATCTAAAAACAGTTATCATGCCCATGTGCAATCAATACTACGATATGGACTTGTAATGTGGGGAAACGGCACAGACCAACACAAAGCATTTGTAGCACAAAAAAAATGCATAAGAGCAATGTATGACATGAAACCTGATCAATCATGTCAACCGATATTTAAAAACCTTGGTTTGTTGCCTCTACCCTCACTTTACATTTATGAAACATGTATATGTTCGTAACAAACAACAAAGATTTATTTAGAACTGCAAATGATGTGAATCCAAGAAATCGTAGAGATCCATTCAGACTCGTACTAAATGACGTTCCTAGATCTACAAAATACAATAAGAACTGTTTAGCAATGTGTGTACGTATTTATAATAATATACCAAGCAACTTAAAAACGTTGACTTGTAGAGCATTTAAGCACAAACTGTATAAATGGCTAAACATACAAAATATCTATTCAATTAAAGAATTTATAGAGACTAAATATGCTCCAATAACTGTGATGTAACGCATGCCGACAAGTTTGCATGCTATGTATGTATAGCAAAACATGTAGCACTAATTTTAATGTAACATCTGTAATACCATGTTTTAATGCACATAAAAATGATTTGATTTGATTTGATAGATAGTGCAATCCACGAAGACGCGCCCCACTCCGCGATTACTGTACTGTAAGCTGAACTCTAGTACGGCGCGGAGCGGAGTGGGGCGCGTCTTCGTGGATTGCACTATTTATATATTTCCACAATTTTACGTTATTTATATCCCATTAGCTTAACTTAGTATTTCTTATTCACTTGCCGAACTGATCACCATAAAGTTTGTGGATTGTGGGACAATACTTCTGAGCCAGTCTCGCATAAACAGATTTATTTGTAATTTCATACTGAGCAGTTACCTTGTTGTACATGTGGTGTGCATACGGATTCCCCACCTGGATGTCCTTTTGTTCGAGGTATTGTCTGGCGAACGAAAATCCTACTGGAAAGAACAGTTCTTTGTTGAAAACTCTAAAACCTCTGCATCTGCGTGCTGACATTAAATTTATATTTGTTACTTTGCAGATCTTTTTTAGTACAGCCGTGATCACATATGTAGAGCCTCGACTCCATAAATTTTCTCTGTAGTGAGTTTTGAAGGCACTGAGAGCTTCATCAATAACCGATTTTCCGAGTGGGTCCTTTGAAATGGAGAGCGGACAGCCCGCTAAACTCGTATCATGCTCGCGAACCACCCAGTTAGTTCCCAGGTCCTCAAACGACTTCACCACTACTTGATCTAGGTCCAAATACACCCCTCCCCATTTGGACAACGTAACAAGCCGTAAGAGATCTGAAGTGTGCTGGATCGGCCAGAGAGACCTGTTAAATACACCTTTTTTAACAAAATTTTCCACTCGCGTCCCTTTGACGTATTGCAGTAAATGCAACCTAAAGAATTTTACATTCGTAAACTGCTTCAGGGTGTTCAAACTCCCGTTAATGTTGAGGTTCTCGGTTTTCACGGGCCCCGAGAACAGTACATTGATCTGCCAATGTGGGTGTGCCCTCGCCGCTGACTCCACGGAACACGCCTGCCGAGAATTTAGTTGTTCTCGACACGACGTCTCATGAAAGAAAATAGATTTTAATGGGAAACTTGAATTCTGTGCTATTGGCGACAAATCGTCACTGGTGTCTATGTAGTGGCACGTTACAATATTACCTTTTGTATTGCTCTGATGTGAATTATTTTTAAGCGACTGCGGCAAAGCCAAAAAAAAAGTGTTATTTACGGAAAATAACTGAATCCGGAATTGACGATGGCTTTGCAGATCCATACGAGTAAGTAATAAAACACTTAATGCCACACTAAGAAATATTAAAAAAGCAAATCCTTTCTTTAAAATAATATTACAATTACGGAATGACTTATTTGAATCACAACAAAACATGTTTTCATTTGGTTATTTGGTCTGCGTCCATTCTGTGTCAAGCACAAGAAATACTACCTAAACTTCAGTAGGTATACTTATGTGTAATTTTTAGTATCCTAATATAGTAAAATCGTAATTACTTTGTAGCTGATAATAACCAGGCATAGGAATGGGCAGTAAAAAAGTTTGTACGGCACTATATTTTTAAAGGCATCATTTGATATGTATGTCCCACAGAAGAAGTATTATTTAATGATTGTATCGTTTTAAAAGTGTCATCATCACTAACTGGATAAATGAAGAAACTGGCGTTGAGTGGTGAAATTAAATGGCGATATCCCATCATCGACACTGTTCTCGTTGATATCGATGAAATAATTATTAAACGTGTTGGAAATGTCAATAGTATTATTAGTCGTATTATGAAATTTAATTTTTGTGATTAATTTTTTATCATTATTTGAATATGTCATTGTATTATTTTTTATTAATATCTAAGATGCTTTACAAATGTTCTTTGATGTTTTAATATATTTTACATTAAATAGTTTTTGTGCGGGAACAACAATTTTTTTAAAATTGTTTATTGTATTTTCTGTTATTAATTTTATAACCTGATGTATTGAATTTAAATCGTAATGTTCGCTTTGTGGCACATGATTTCTTTATCCAATCAGAGTTTTTATTTGCTTTGTTTGTCATTTTCTGTTTACATACCGGAAAATATAAATTGAAGAAGAGTATAAATTAATCATAAAAGGTGTTAAATGCCGTGTTAAAATCCTCTTCCGAATATACATCCGACCAAGACATATTAGAGAGACAATCACAAAACTTTTTTAAATTTATGGAACAGTAGTCGCGTTTAATAATAATATTCGTTGAAGGAGCGTTTCTTTGGTCGCCTGAAAAAGGTATTAAATAGTCTTCTTTCATGCGGAAACAAGGTGCGTGCCTTCAACGGTTGGGTCATGCCGGTTTTGATGTACTCTTTCGGCATACTCAAATGGACTCAGACTGAACTCAACGCCCTGGACAGGAGGGTCCGTACACTCCTGACCGCAAACCGGATGCATCATCCACGTTCATCGGTGATGAGACTGTACATCCCGCGGAAGTGCGGGGGTCGAGGCTTTTTAAATGCGAAGACCCTCCACAACCGCGAGGTGTGCAGCCTCAGGGACTACTTTCTTAAAGCCGATGTGGGTATGCACCGTGATGTGGTCGCAGTGGACAACGGGCTCACCCCGCTCTCCATGGCTAAAGAGAACTGGCGCAAAGCTGTAGTACTTACTACAGATGACCGCAAGGAGGTATGGCAAAGCAAGGCGCTTCACGGGCGCTTCTATCGGGCTCTTCATGAGCCCGGTGTAGATTTCTTAGCGTCCGTATCCTGACTATGTTTCGGTGACCTTTTCGGGGAAACCGAAGGTTTTGTCTGTGCAATTATGGACGAAGTTCTCTTGACGAATAACTACCGGAGACATATTATGAAGGACGGTACGGTTGACGTGTGTCGGCATGCCATCGTCCGGGTGAGTCCATCAGACATATTATCTCTGGTTGCTCGCGTCTAGCTAACGGCGAGTACTTGCACAGACATAACCAAGTGGCTAGGATTATTCACCAGCAACTTGCTTTGAAATATAAACTTGTGGACTCTGAGGTACCGTATTACAAGTATGTGCCCGACCCAGTTCTCGAAAATGACCATGTCACGTTGTACTGGGATCGGTCTATCATTACTGACAGGACTATTGTAGCAAATAAGCCTGATATAGTAGTGATAGATCGATTAGCGCGACGCGCAATGATAGTCGATGTTACCATTCCACATGACGAGAACCTCGTGAAAGCTGAGAAAGAGAAACAAATAAAATATCTCGACTTAGCACACGAGGTTGTTGACATGTGGAATGTGAGCTCGGCTATCATTGTGCCGATTGTCGTAACGGCTAATGGCCTGATGGTCGAAAGCCTCGACCAACATCTCTCGAGGCTCTCGTTAGGCGGTTGGATCAAGCGCCTGATTCAGAAGGCAGTACTCCTCGATACGGCTCGCATTGTGAGGAGGTTCCTGTCTCTGCAGCCCTAACCACCGGTAGCTTGGACCCTGCTCCCGACACCGGTGGAACTCTATTTTTTTATATTTTTAATGTTTTTTATCCTTTTTATTTTAAGAAATATTTAAAAATGTAATCGAATAAGAATTGAAATGAATAAACGATAATAATAATATAAATCTTTATTTTCAGACCAGAGATCTATAACATAAGTAATTAATACTAATAATACTAGGTAATAAAATAAGTTGATACTTACTAACTAAAACACGTTTATCGTACTACATCACATAACTGAATGACGGTCTGTGTGCCGCCATCCAGTGACATATTGTTATTCCATCATAATATTTGAGCAGTTTCATGGTCTAATAAACCAAGTTTGAGAACCTCACTCGAAGCTTCCGGAATATTACTAATAAATTGATCGAGACAGGCATTTGCGCGAGTAGGTTGGTTAATATGTATGTTGTAGTTGTAATTGTACACTATTTTCTGAAATTTAGTTAACACTTTACTCTTCTTAAGTGAATCAATATTAAAATCCCCAGTTATGATGATTTTCATTTTTAATCTGCGTCTTAGTGTTGTAATTAGGTACTCCAAGTTACGAAGAAAAATGTCCGAATTTATCTTGGAATTCGATATATACATACAATTATACTTTATAAAGTGGAATTTCAATTCCACAGCATTCGAACGATCTTTCAATGCACAATTCATTCAGTAATGGAACTTTTTTAGTTTCCATATAATGTTTACATAATATACCAAACCCCGCGTCGCTTTTGATTTGGTCTGGAGTAGAAATCAGCAAGCTTAAATCCTTTCAAAGACAAGTTAGATTCCTCCCCTGATCTGAGAAAAGTTTCAGATAGGCATATTATGTCTACGTAAATTTTCTTATTTAATAGTTCGCAAAGAGAAATTTGAAGAATGTCTACTTTACTAAGTGCTCCAGCTATATTTTGATGCAATATAGTTAGGAAGGAAGTTTCGTATTCGCCTTTACTATTAGAGATGTGTCCCTCACTCATGAGGTGCCTCGTTTGAGGTACTCGTGATCGCAAATTGAAAGAGTTACTCGAATTTCAACATTGAACCACCTCACTCGTTCACGCGTCCTCACTTAAAAATTGACATTATTGACGCGAGTACTCGCCAGTGAGTATTGAGTGATTGAGTGAGCTTAGTGAGCGAATGAACCGACTTATTTCATAATTGTATAGAATTAATAAAATGAGTGAGGTGAGGTCTCGAAATTTTGAAAACACAGTAAAGTGTCATTGATTCGTTTTTATTTAAATTTTTTGAATTGTTCTTTGTTTTATCTTTTTATTACGGACGCTTCTAACGTGCACGTCTTTCTACATTGTTCTCACATGTATAATTTCAACAAGAATGATGTAACCAATATTTTTGTAACAATTTTTTATTTAAAAGAGTGTCCGTGGAGTTTCTTGCCCGTTCTTCTCCATAGGTACCTACTACGCTTTGGAATGGGCAACTAGCTTCATACCTATTTCTGACTGACCGATTCCTTGACAATTCAAAAGTGCCTGTAAATGGTTTAATTGAAATGAATGCTTTGAGTTTGAGTTTGAGTTTCGTTTATTTTGGCGGTCAAAAATTTATGAGCGAAAGAAAATTATGACGTAAAAATCGGAATCGTGAGTACTTATGAGTTGACGCACTCGTCCGCGCCGCTGCCTAGGACTATCGGCTGAGTTGGGCTCGGGCTCAGCTCGTGAGGTGAATACGCTGACGTACGACTCCTCGCCTCAAATGAGGGGTACCTCGTGAGGACCTCGCGAGGTAAAATGAGGTCCTCCCTCAACCTCATATAAAAATGATGAGTTACCATTATTATTTACTAGTAAAAAAATATTCTGTATATCTGAATTTGTTGATTTATTTAATTTAGGAGGTGACTGGTAGGTACGTAGGTATGCCTATCCTTAGTTAATAATGGGTTTGGCTTCTTTATCCGAGAGCAATAATTAAGAATTGATTGCTGTGTGCATTTTTTTGAAGAAATACATTTGTTTACGCTGTTGTGCCGTATCACCTTATGTTTAGCATGTTAATTTTAAATTTAGACTTGTTTGTTCTTCTACGAAGTGAGAGTACTTCATTTGATCATGAAGTATTGTTCAGTGCAGTTGTATCCCGCATAGGCGATTGCCTTTCTGACGAAGATCGTGTTGTTCTCAAAGAATTTTGTCGGAGATTTACGCGAGCCTCTTTACAAAGGTGGCAGAAATCCAACCGATTCCTTGATAATTTCAGGAGAAAGTACGAGAATTGGTTGGGAGCAAATATTGATTGGCCGAGTTTTGTGCAAACTTTAGTTACTCAAGAACCAAGTGTTGATGAGATACCAAGAGCGCCCTCAGTCTCTCCAAAACTGTCGACATCAACGTTCATTGGAACAATGACGAAAAGATCCCGTAAACCATTCGAAGATCTGGGAAGTAAACAAAAAAAGAGAAGATCTGATGAACACACAGGCGAAGATTCCAGTGAATTGGCATATGCAGCTGCAGTACGTTTAAAAGAAGAAGGGCATGGAGATGTCACCTCTGTCATCGAATACATGATGAAAAATCCTGAAGCAGCCGCTAAATTAAATGAAACGCTTAAGAAACCAGCGAAAACAATCATATTTACGCCAGAAAAGGCGCTTGGATTGCTTCTTTCGCTAAAACTCTCAAAGTGGCAATATATTACGTTGCGAGAGGCTGCCATTCGGGAAGGTGCTAAGGATATTTATCCATCTTACTATAAAGTGCAACAAACTAAGCTTGATTGCTACCCTCCGAAGCAATCAGTGACAGTTACTGATTCATCGGCTAGGATTACACTTCAAGCTTTACTTGATATCACAGTTAGGTACAAGAATCCTTCAGAACCTTTCTAAGGAAGAGCATAACAAGCAGTTGAAGCTGATATCCAAGTGGGGTTTTGATGGTGCTTCTAACCAAAGCCGATACAAGCAGAAAATGGAGGGTGAGGAAGATGACTCGAGCATTTTCATGACCTCCTTGGTGCCACTAAAACTGACAGATGGAGACAACATCTTATGGACGAACCCAAAACCATGCTCAGTTTTGTATTGTCGTCCAGTTCAGTTTACTTTTGTAAAGAAGAGTGAAGCAGTTGTCTTTGAGCTGAAAAAACAAATGGATGAAGAAATTGAGGCCCTTATCCCCACAGAGTGCAATAATAATAATAGGGTGACTCTTGAACTAATGATGACGATGATCGACGCTAAAGTTTGTACCTACATATTTGTAAATTTGTTTTTGAGTGTGTTTGGTTTTTTTTTTTGTAATATTTAATGATATTTTGTCTTTTTTTTAATTTATTTTACTTTATTTTACAAATGCTTAGTATTAATTCCTTAAATTAAACTATTTTGTATATAATATAACTTTATATGTTACTTAAATAAGTGTTTGATAATCTTTTATTATTTAAATTAATAAAAATGTGTCAAAAAACAGCAATTTTTTTATTTAATTTTTCTTGTTTTTTGTGTTCTTAATATTTGGGTTAATAACATATCGAACTTTTTAACTTGGTCACTAAAAGGGATCGTTTTACATGTAAAAATAAATAAAAATAATTTGACGATTTTTAAAAAAAAAACGGCATTCAATTTTTCGTCAAATTGGCAACCAAAAAATCATAAATAATTAGCACTATGACCACCTCCAAGGATATTACGGTTAAACATGCCGTTTAGGAGATAATTCGATTTTTCATACTATTATACTAGCTTCATACAAATTTTTCGTAAAAAAAATATATTTCCTTCGTTTTTGGGCCAAATTAACTCGGGTGTCATTTTTGTACATAGTAATGACTAATAGAAGCGATATCCGGCAAAAAATCAAGCACTTGCAAATTGAAATCCCTAAGTCTATGAAAGCCGATTTCCAGCCCACCGTGCGCCGTGTCCTCGTGGAGGCGATCGGCGGCGGTGATCTCTCGCGTCCGGCCCTGATTCGGGCTATGCTACGGAGCGAGAGGAAATGGGAGGCCGTCGCAGTAATGCTCGCGAATGAGGAGGCGGAGCGCGTGAGGGAGAGGCAAATTTCACGCCCTCGCGCCCCTAACCGCCACAGGAGGAGACGCCCTGGGCGTCGGGAATCACAGGCAGATTACCGGCCACCGTAGGCGCGGGCTTGTGGACGTTGAGCAATGGGTAGCTCGCCGTCCGATAAGGACCAAGCCCGGGTCGACGGCGCGTTGTGTTCCAAGCGCGCCTCAAAGAGATGTCAGCAGAATTGACGGGGTCCGCTAGGGCCAATGCCTGCCGGGGGTTCGAAGAAAACCGATAGGGAAATCGTGGCCCCCGGCAACAGGGCAACCGAAGGAACACGGGTGGGTTTTAGTCAGTAAGAGTTTGACACGCCCTCCCGCTCCGCCCAGAGCGGGAGAAGTTATAAAAAAAAAAGGTCGGAGGAGTTATGAATACACCTCACCCGTCTGCTCTAGATTAAGGTACATATTGTCATTTGCAAGCTCAGCGGTCTGTGCCCACCGGATGAGCCATGTATGCATGAAGATTAGAATAAAACTCGCCTCCAAATCGGCAGCACGTATTTTAATTTTTAACCCTCGGTAAAAATCCTGAGTAGATAGTTTTATATTACAAATGTTTCTCACGCCCCGAAACAAAAAGTAGGTTGCATCAGTAGGTAATTAGATTTCAATGGTAGGTATACTTACAAAAGTAGCCAAAAGCGCAATCCAGAAAAAGTTTGACATTATTGTTCATGGCTTAAATATCACTGGTTCATTGGTTGATGTCAAGGCCACAGACCAAAGACAATATTGCGTAATTACTAATTACCATTGAAATAGAAATAACATATGTCTATGATACCTACCGAAGTTTAGGCATAGAGGAAAGTATGAGTTTAGGTAGTATTTCTTGTGCTTGACACAGAATGGACGCAGACCAAATAACTAAATGAAAACATAATTAATTGATTCAGGCGTGACCTTGCGGAAATCCATTATAAAATACAATAGACGTGGATATATTTAGTAACTTGTTCCGCTTAGCTATTTCTAAAGAGCCATAAAAAACTCCTGAAAGAAATCGACACGTGTTTCACCTCTCAACGAGGCATCCTCAGGATGACGATGGACTTGTTGCGAACTCGAACACGGCGTGTTGCCACACCAAGCGCTGAGTGCAGACTGAGCCTTATCGCCCGTGAAACCCACTTATATAGTGTCGCCGTTATCAGTGCGACCGTTATTAGTGCGATAAGGGGCGAACAATCGCAGCAAAGGTGACCTAGGCATACTCGTATTTAATTGGTTCAACAGTGTAATGTTTCCGGTATTATTTTTGACAATTTCTAAACTCTCTAATACTGACATTCTGAAACCTTTATCACATGTGTGTAAAATTTCGAAAGTGTTATTATTATTTAACGAATGACCTGTATCTATTAAATGTTGTGCAAAATGGGATTTTTCTGGATAATTATTCCTGTACGCTGCAATATGTTCCTTATATCTTGTCTGAAAATTACGACCAGTTTGACCTATGTAAATACCATTACAATCATCGCAATGTAACTTGTATACACCTGATTTTTTGTGGTTTTCTAATCGATCTTTTCCGTTACAAATCTGTCTTAGTGAATTATTTGTTTTAAAAGCTACCCTTAATCCATTTCGAAACAAAGTTTTTGAAACCCTATCACTAATTGACCCTAAGTATGTCAAACTTCCTAAATATTCATGTGGTCTTTCTGGAGGCAGTGGATACAAAAGTGAACGAACTATGTTGCGACGTTTCGTTTGAATCAAATCATCAACCATTCTCTTATTGTATCCGTTACTTTCAGCTATATGATAAATAATGTTAAGTTCTCTGTCATAATTATCTCGTGAAAGTGGTACTGTCATTAATCTATGAGTGAAACTATGATAAGCTGCTAATTTATGTTGAATCGGATGACAAGATGACGCAGGAATCGTAACATCTGTACAAGTTGGTTTTCTATAAATCTGAAAATCGTGTTTATTGTTTTTTCTTGTAATAGTTAAATCTAAAAAGTTAAGGGATCCGTCAATTTCTAATTCTAATTTAAACTTTATTTTAGGGTGTAAACTATTGATTTTATTAACAAAAACATCAATTTGACGCAATGTACCGGTCCAACACATAATTATGTCGTCAACATAACGGTAATAATATAAAATTTGAGGCTGTCCTACAATGTATTTATTTTCAAAATGGTCCATGAATATATCTGCCATAAGGGGGCTGAGTGGAGAACCCATGGCTAAACCTTCTTTTTGTTTGTAATATTGGTTTTTGAACCTAAAATAATTCTGTTCCATACAAATCTTGGTCAAAGATAATAATTCATTAACCTCACCAGGATGGATTCGCCGTTTCTCAAAAAGATCTTCTAGTATTTGTAAACACTCCTCATATGGAACGTTTGTGAATAAACTTTCTACATCTAATGATAATAATTTTGCACTAGTCGGTAAATCAATATCCTTAACTTTCTCTATTAACTGTAAACTATTTTTAAGACTAAACTTTGGTTTATAATTCGATCTCGACTTCAATAAACAGTTCAAATGTTTTGACAAATTATATGCTGGTGCACCGATATAAGAAACCACTGGCCTTATTGGGATATTATCCTTATGAATTTTAGGCAAGCCGTATAGCATAGGAGACCTTGGGTTCATTGGTACAATATATTTTAACGGTTTCTGATCGACGTAAGAAATGTTTTTAGTAATGTTTTTTAATTGTGAAGTAAATACTTTAGTGGGGTCCGAACTTAGTTGTTGAAAATCGCTGCCCTGTATTACGTCATTTACCTTTTGGTCGTAAATGTTTCTGTCTAAGATAACTATTGTGTTTCCTTTATCGGCCTTAGTAACAACTATACTGTTTTGATCAATCTTGTTCTTCAAAGTTCTATAAATACGTAGGTCTGATGATAAAGTCATTGAATTTGATGAGTTAAGAGACTGTTTAATATGAACAGATACCTGGTGTGCTACTGTCTCATCTTTTTTACCTCTAACTATAGCCATTTCTGAATCTACTGCCAAAAGTTCCAAAAGTTTTTGTGACAAGACGGGCTGGAAATTAAATTTAAGTCCTTTCTCCAGCAAAGAAGTTTCTTCACTTGACAATTGTATGTTAGTTAGGTTTTTTACTCGTTGATGAAACGTATGAGGACATGTTTGCTGATCCATTTGTCTGTCACTATTAATATAAATGCCTTCATTACTGTGACTTCTGTTGTTTCTAACTAATCTTTCCAACTTCCTAGACTGTATCAAATATTTTTCGTGAGCTGTAATAGATGCGAATTCCCGCGCTTTATTGTCTAAAATATCAAATTCTATATTGTGTAGTCTGAAAACTAACTCTGTGTACAAAATTTTAAGATGATTTTTTATATTATCCCTAACTGAAAACCAGTATCTTATTTCCTCATTTAACCAAATGTTTTTTGCCCTACTCAAAGCGATATTAGCTGATCTACTATATGTATTGGAACGAATATTGATATAAGAAGGGATTACCCCCAATTGTTTACACTGTTGATTAAACCAAACATTCTGAGCAGCAATACGATGTGATTTAGTGAGTTTGGTGTATAGTTTTGCCTGTTCTGCTGTACCTGCAAGTTTAAGATAATTAATTGATTCAGGCGTGACCTTGCGGAAATCCATTATAAAATACAATAGACGTGGATATATTTAGTAACTTGTTCCGCTTAGCTATTTCTAAAGAGGCATAAAAAAAAAAAAAAAAAAAAAAACTCCTGAAAGAAATCGACACGTGTTTCACCTCTCAACGAGGCATCCTCAGGATGACGATGGACTTGTTGCGAACTCGAACACGGCGTGTTGCCACACCAAGCGCTGAGTGCAGACTGAGCCTTATCGCCCGTGAAACCCACTTATATAGTGTCGCCGTTATCAGTGCGACCGTTATTAGTGCGATAAGGGGCGAACAATCGCAGCAAAGGTGACCTAGGCATACTCGTATTTAATTCGTTCAACAGTGTAATGTTTCCGGTATTATTTTTGACAATTTCTAAACTCTCTAATACTGACATTCTGAAACCTTTATCACATGTGTGTAAAATAAAATAAATAATAATAATAATAATTTCGAAATGGATTAAGGGTAGCTTTTAAAACAAATAATTCACTAAGACAGATTTGTAACGGAAAAGATCGATTAGAAAACCACAAAAAATCAGGTGTATACAAGTTACATTGCGATGATTGTAATGGTATTTACATAGGTCAAACTGGTCGTAATTTTCAGACAAGATATAAGGAACATATTGCAGCGTACAGGAATAATTATCCAGAAAAATCCCATTTTGCACAACATTTAATAGATACAGGTCATTCGTTAAATAATAATAACACTTTCGAAATTTTACACACATGTGATAAAGGTTTCAGAATGTCAGTATTAGAGAGTTTAGAAATTGTCAAAAATAATACCGGAAACATTACACTGTTGAACGAATTAAATACGAGTATGCCTAGGTCACCTTTGCTGCGATTGTTCGCCCCTTATCGCACTAATAACGGTCGCACTGATAACGGCGACACTATATAAGTGGGTTTCACGGGCGATAAGGCTCAGTCTGCACTCAGCGCTTGGTGTGGCAACACGCCGTGTTCGAGTTCGCAACAAGTCCATTGTCATCCTGAGGATGCCTCGTTGAGAGGTGAAACACGTGTCGATTTCTTTCAGGAGTTTTTTATGGCTCTTTAGAAATAGCTAAGCGGAACAAGTTACTAAATATATCCACGTCTATTGTATTTTAAAATGAAAACATGTTTTGTTGTGATTCAAATAAGTCATTCCGTAATTGTAATATTATTTTAAAGAAAGGATTTGCTGTTTTAATATTTCTTAGTGTGGCATTAAGTGTTTTATTACTTACTCGTATGGATCTGCAAAGCCATCGTCAATTCCAGATTCAGTTATTTTCCGTAAATAACACAAATTTTTTGGCTTTGCCACAGTCGCGTAAAAATAATTCACATCAGAGCAATACAAAAGGTAATATTGTAACGTGCCACTACATAGACACCAGTGACGATTTGTCGCCAATAGCACAGAATTCAAGTTTCCCATTAAAATCTATTTTCTTTCATGAGACGTCGTGTCGAGAACAACTAAATTCTCGGCAGGCGTGTTCCGTGGAGTCAGCGGCGAGGGCACACCCACATTGGCAGATCAATGTACTGTTCTCGGGGCCCGTGAAAAACGAGAACCTCAACATTAACGGGAGTTTGAACACCCTGAAGCAGTTTACGAATGTAAAATTCTTTAGGTTGCATTTACTGCAATACGTCAAAGGGACGCGTGTGGAAAATTTTGTTAAAAATGGTGTATTTAACAGGTCTCTCTGGCCGATCCAGCACACTTCAGATCTCTTACGGCTTGTTACGTTGTCCAAATGGGGAGGGGTGTATTTGGACCTAGATCAAATAGTGGTGAAGTCGTTTGAGGACCTGGGAACTAACTGGGTGGTACGCGAGCATGATACGAGTTTAGCGGGCTGTCCGCTCTCCATTTCGAAGGACCCACTCGGAAAATCGGTTATTGATGAAGCTCTCAGTGCCTTCAAAACTCATTACAGAGAAAATTTATGGAGTCAAGGCTCTACATATGTGATCACGGCTGTACTAAAAAAGATCTGCAAAGTAACAAATATAAATTTAATGTCAGCACGCAGATGCAGAGGTTTTAGAGTTTTCAACAAAGAACTGTTCTTTCCAGTAGGATTTTCGTTCGCCAGACAATACCTCGAACAAAAGGACATCCAGGTGGGGAATCCGTATGCATACCACATGTACAACAAGGTAACTGCTCAGTATGAAATTACAAATAAATCTGTTTATGCGAGACTGGCTCAGAAGTATTGTCCCACAATCCACAAACTTTATGGTGATCAGTTCGGCAAGTGAATAAGAAATACTAAGTTAAGATTTTTTAAATGACAAATTTTGAATTTTACTATTTATTTGATTTAATTATGACATGTTTTGCTTTTTTACTCTAATTGTATATTTAATTATTGACTATATTTTTGAACTCAACTTTACTTTTATATAAGAAACTGTTATTAATGATTAATTTATAATTGCCAATTTAATTAACAACGTGTAAATATTTTATACGCCGAGTGAGGCAAAACATGTTGGACCGGTAAAACTATTTTTCCATCTATATGTGCATATTCATGTATCATGTTACACATGTTTGAACAAATAAATTTATATTAAAAAAATATATAATATAGAGTTTTATACCACTGTACTTACCCTTTTGTGTCATAAGTTGGACTTTATTATGTAGCGGTTATACCGTCACATATGAAGTACACGTCAAAAAAAGACATGACGTCACACAAATCCTGCATCGCGCAACTAGAGTTTACCGCGCGAACGACTTAGATAAGACTATCCAACATCAACCATCGGGCACTTGCCCGCCAGACAACACCCGTCTGATCGGAGGATCCTCCCTTTTCAATAGAGGATGAGTGAACTTTACACCCTGCTCCTCATACCCCTAAAATTACTTTTAAACGAAGCATATCTACATCAACAGTTTAGAATTATCAGCGATTTTACTTTTACGAAAACTGCCAACTAATAATCCACGGTTGGAACATCTCAGGGTTATAGTTTCGATAAATCTGCACCTCTACACCTTTTTTGGAACATTTCTTTTAAACTTTACTTTTTATTTCACAGTGTAATACATTTGACAATTGATAGCCATATGTTTCATTTTGACAGTTAACTGACGTTCATTGCGTTATTTACGTTATTGAACAGACGAGTTTTTCAAACTTATTTAGCAATGGATTAGCAACATCCTTAAAACTCTCGAATTCGCAATAAGAATGCCGGTTTCGGAAAAGCAAATATTAGCTAAGAGACTGTCAAACTCGCGTTAACAAACTGTCATTGTCTAAAATCGCACCAGCCACCTGATCAAGTCGTGGCTGTTTGACAGGCAATTTTTGACAGAATCCGAGTGATAGTGAGTCAGGCTTTGTGTTGTCAGTCAGTCAGTCACAGAATATTATCTAGCTTATGACCACAAGAGAGATTTAAACCCTTGATATATAAAAGTATGATCTAACTTATTTTTAATACGAATAACATAAGCATAAGTTATTTAAATACTTATGAAGCTACAGTCTTGAGGGAGTGTTGCAACTAGGAAGGGTCATCAATTTTGTTTAAAGCTTCTTGAAACCCACTTCTGCCTCCACTTTAAAGCCATCATCAGCGTCTGCTCTACCTTTCCCAACTTGGGTGAGTCTAACTGCTAAATACCACCTATTCTACATGGAGCGGTGTTTTCTCTTTTACGCCATTCTTGTGTTATTTGCACTGATATCATGTTAATAACGTCATGACCCATCTTATAATCAGTCAAGATTTTTCAATCTTGGTACCATAAGTGCTTTTTTACTTTCAAAATAAATATTTTCTGAGTATCTTGTTGTAACACTGTCTTTTAGAAAGACTGTGGCTCTAACCCAATAACTGTTGAAACTTACATAAGTTTTATTTAAAACATATTTTCAATAGATATTTAGCTAGCGAATAAAGAAGTTTACGAAACACATCTAAATAATTGTTGTTGTACCTGCCTACATAATTTATTTAAACATATTTTTGTAAACTATACCTAGCCTGTGCAAAAATAAGTGCTATTTTTGTAAACAAACAATGGTTGGTAACCTAAATAAGTAACGTTCAAAATTCTTGACGTTTTCATGGTAGATGCTGTCACTAATGTCATCTGTCAGTCACCACGAATGGCAGGAAAAGGTAAAAGAGGAATGACCCTGCACGAAAGGCTTGGTGTGGCAGTAAGCCAATGTAAGTGATATATCAATTTAAAAACGGAGTCAACAGGATTCTACAGTAGAGTTAATGATAATCAGATAAGGTGCCAACAAAATTGACCACCACTGTTTGTTTGCTAAAACAATTCTTATTATTCAGTACAAATATTTGGACTCGGAAACCCGTAACTTATTTGTTAAATATACAAAATAAAATTGTTTTATGAAATTCCACACACTCATGTCGTGTCACAGACATTTGTAAAATGTTGATTTGTTTACATTCTTGGAATGTTTGATACAAATCTACTATACCTACATGCTGATTTCAATGTTTAAAATATAATCACAAAAATGTTTTAAGACTCACAATGTATTAAAATAAAAATATCATGAAACAAACGATGTATATTTTAGATTTAGTTGAGCAGAATGTTTTTAAAGCAATGTTTATATTTTACTAAAACAAATACAGGTTTATTTATGCGTATTCTTCGTTTTTATTTAACCCTTGTAACCTGAGAACCTGAAAACCGGTGCGTACTTGAAGGCGTCGGTGAAACGGCTTACCTTCTAAAATCACACATTCACACGTAAGTACCCGTTCGAGGCGACACAAAAGTTGCGCCTCAATAAAAACGAGCTGATGGATTTTAAACGCTCACCATAGCGCCGAATGTTGACTTCGGTATGACTCCACGCCCCGTGCTGGGGGCGTGGCATGCGGAGTCGGAGTTTCACCCTCTTCTGCGGGAGCTATACAGTGGCCCACAAATGTGAACCTGTCACTGTATTCGCCTGTAGCGGCTGGCGGTAATTTGGGTGCGATTTTAACGCGCCCGTGTGTATAGTTGCAATGAAAGTTTTTGTGGGCACACCACGACGCCAGTAACAGCGCCGCTTTCTTCACGACATCTCGACGGTCTGTCTCCGCCAGGTAAGACCCCTGGGAGAGGCCTAGCGAGGACGACCAGCAACGGAGTTGTCGATTCAACGCTCCTACAGATCAGGTGTTTTTTCTCGCCCGCCCCGTTCCCAGAGCTCGGTCCGAGCTAAGGAAATGTTATAAGTGTGTGAGCAGCATTGTATTGTGTAACACCGCTCAGTGTCTACGCGCATTGCAGCCTTTTTTTTTAGGTAGGGCATCTCGTAGTTGACCTCTGAGATCAGAGGCGGCGTAAAGCGTGGGCGACGTGGGCCACCGCCTACGGCCTCGCACCTCGAAGGTTTATGCATTACATAACAGCCGTGAAAGCGTCTAAAAAAATTCACTCGTCCCAAAAAACGATAAATATATTGACACGAGCCCTCCAGGAGGGTTCCCGGCACTGAACGTATTTTAAAGCTTAATATTACGCAGACGGATCCCTAAATAGAAAAATGGTTTTCTCAGACCCACAATATTTTTGAACTGCCTATCCTATAACTCGACCTTTACAACTGTTGCGGCGGCGGTAAAATCAGTGACACGCTCTGGCAGACACTGCTGCCGTAGGGTGATGGAGAACGCCTACACATAGTCAAAGAGCTTAGAAACAGAAGCCCGAAGTACACTACACCGTATGTGAGTCGTAACTAAAGCTGCTGTGCTTTGTTTTTTGTTTCCTTTTTTATTTTTTATTTGTGTTATAATTATGTTGTGTTAGGTATGTGCCTTTATGGAGAGCAATGGTAGCCCAGTGGTAACGGCCGCGACTTACGAGTTGTAATTCGTAGGTTCGAACCCAGACAGGCGCTTTACTTTGTGTAAATTATTTCATCACCACTGCTCTCAAAACGGTGAAGGAAAACATCGTGAGGAAACCGGCATGTCCGAGAACTGAAAATTCGAAGACATGTGACATCTACCAACCCGCACTGGGCCCGCGTGGTAGATTACGGCCCACTTCCTCTCACAGAGAGGAGGCCTGTGTCCCAGCAGTGGGAACATTTATAGGCTGATGATGATGTTGATGTGCCTTTTTGTCTGTGCTAAATAAATTTATTTTCTTTCTTTCTTTCTTTTTGTTTACGTGATAATAATGTTATAGCCATTTAATGTGACCAATGAGCGCGCGCGGCGCTAGAGTTGGCCGTCAGATGGTACCAACCCATTTTCCGAGAGGTTGTAAACAGGATGATAATGATAACGATGACGATGATGATGATAATGAATATTGTTTATATCATACATACGTCAACCAAGATGTCAGATGTTACACATCATATGCAACTATTGTAAAGTTCACCCGTTTTTTAAAGTTTATTTTGACACTACTGAGGAAGAACACGTTGATTTAGTGGTTTAGAGCAGGGATGTTACGGAAGTCGTTTTATTAGAAACGGAACCGGAATCGATGGTATTCAGATCGAATGATCGGAACCGAAACCGGAACCAGAGTCGAAGGTGGAAGTAGAAGAAAGATGTGTTATGGGAAGGCCTAATGAAACAATTGAAATATAATTCAGTCTCTTTAATCAGTCAAATATTAGCGATAACATCCACAAACAAAACAATAAACTGAGACTTAAAGCGAGGCTGAGGCTTAAATTATCGGAACCGAATTCGAAATCGGAGGTGTAAAATTAATCGGAAATTCCGATCTTTCGGAACCGGAACCGCAGCTCCGTAACATCCCTGGTTTAGATATGCTTTTGTGCAACTGGTTCCACACACTTCGCGGAAAAATGTAGAATTCTTGGGTAGAGTAACTGTTGAGAACTTGAGACAGTGAACGAGGGGGACAGCGACGAGTAGGCCAGCCGCACGGCCGTGCGGCGATGTTGATAGGAGGGTTTTAACATACTCCCCTCGTAGTAAGATGCTGGTAGGGATCTTGACCGTTGTTCCGGGATTGTCCTGAAAGCCGTGGAATATCTCTCCACTCCTCAAGCACCTCAGGACATGTTGCCCCCTTGTCGCTACGACACTGTGCTAGCGACCTTTTTCGGGGGCCCATTAATGAGTGTGCAAGTCACCCCCTCCCATTTTCCTGTGTATTTTATATAAAATATTGGTCAGGCAGGGGGCCATACATTATCTTTTCATTGTTCTAGATAACCAGTTCACTTAGCCACCGAAACCCATAACCCAATATCTTTGTTTCCATATTCTGCAATAGTCCTGCACCAACCAGGGGTTGTCCTTGGGTGTACTAGCATAGTGCGAACGGGGATAATCGTCGGTTGATGTCACATTTAATTTTAAAAAACGTCTAAGGGGCCTCTGCGAGTTGGCTTCGGCCCGGCCCCTCGTACGCCTTCCAAAGGTCCGGGACGGGACGGTCCACGGTCGCATGTCAAAGAAGTAAAAAAAAAAAAATTTTTTATTTTGAACATTTTTCTTTCTTTCTTTTTACAACTTAGCAGGCTCGCCAATATTGTCGATATAATAAAATAATTTATGACGCATTAAAACTCTCATTACTTTCTGTGCTCAAATCTGTTGTGTTAATCTGTAATTAACTGTCCATTAATTTAATCAATAAATGGGACACTTTATCGGTTTGCAATAAAACTACCTTCCTCATTTGAAAACTATATATATATTTTTATTTTTTTCTACAATATTCGCTGAAATGGTTTATTATAAAACTAGCTGTGCCCTGCGGTTTCACTCGCGTAAGTCTCGATCCTGTAGGAATATCGAGATAAAAAGTATCTTATGTCCTAATCTAGGTCATAGTCTACCCATGTGCCAAATTTAATCTAAATCTGTTCAGCCGTTTTAGCGTGAAAGTGTAATAAATAAACAAACAAACTCAGTTTCGCATTTATAATATTAGTAGCTTTCGCCAGGGGGTTCGCCCGCGTAGAAGTCGGTCGTCAGCAAAATGCTCGAGCAATTTACATTGACAAAATCAAAATCGCTAAAATTGTTCTTTTCAAGTTTGGGCTATGGTCCCTTTGAATTTTTGGCAGAAAGAAGAACAACAAAAAAAGAAACTATTTTGCTGCTATAAGATACTTTAGTAATTAAATCGCTGCATGCCTCTCAGCAAAATTAAAGAGGTCCATTTCTGATAGAAATGTATACGACAGAAGTGAAAACTTGAACAAGATCGCCTTGGCGGAAGAAAAATACTTGTACAGAACATTGGTCCGTAACCTTATCTAAATAAAGAGCACAATCGCATTTACAAAAAAAAAACTTTCGAAACCTACCAAGTAAAAATACTTGCATAGAACATTGATCCCTAACGTAATATAAATAAAGAGCACAATCGCGTTTACAAAAATGAGGTGTCGTCATGGTATCGCGAAATCAATGGTTTCATCCCATCTCAAAAATGCCCAACGCGCCTAAAGAAGTTTTCTCTTCAACTATAAATTTAATCAGGTTGATGAATAATTTACTATTTTTAAAATTACAATTTAGCGTCTCCATGGCTACCTTTAGCATCAAGAACTTGCCAAATGAAGGCTTCGAAATCGCTTAACAGTTTAGAAGCCCTTATCATAATGACACGTCAATCTTCAAAGTAAAAGTGAATACATAAGGGGTCCAGACACTATCAGTAATAATGACAATATTACTGTCATTCCTTTTTTTTTTTTACTTCTTTGACATGCGACCGTGGACCGTCCCGTCCCGGACCTTTGGAAGGCGTACGAGGGGCCGGGCCGAAGCCAACTCGCAGAGGCCCCTTAGACGTTTTTTAAAATTAAATGTGGCATCAACCGACGATTATCCCCGTTCGCACTATGCTAGTACACCCAAGGACAACCCCTGGTTGGTGCAGGACTATTGCAGAATATGGAAACAAAGATATTGGGTTATGGGTTTCGGTGGCTAAGTGAACTGGTTATCTAGAACAATGAAAAGATAATGTATGGCCCCCTGCCTGACCAATATTTTATATAAAATACACAGGAAAATGGGAGGGGGTGACTTGCACACTCATTAATGGGCCCCCGAAAAAGGTCGCTAGCACAGTGTCGTAGCGACAAGGGGGCAACATGTCCTGAGGTGCTTGAGGAGTGGAGAGATATTCCACGGCTTTCAGGACAATCCCGGAACAACGGTCAAGATCCCTACCAGCATCTTACTACGAGGGGAGTATGTTAAAACCCTCCTATCAACATCGCCGCACGGCCGTGCGGCTGGCCTACTCGTCGCTGTCCCCCTCGTTCACTGTCTCAAGTTCTCAACAGTTACTCTACCCAAGAATTCTACATTTTTCCGCGAAGTGTGTGGAACCAGTTGCACAAAAGCATATCTAAACCAGGGATGTTACGGAGCTGCGGTTCCGGTTCCGAAAGATCGGAATTTCCGATTAATTTTACACCTCCGATTTCGAATTCGGTTCCGATAATTTAAGCCTCAGCCTCGCTTTAAGTCTCAGTTTATTGTTTTGTTTGTGGATGTTATCGCTAATATTTGACTGATTAAAGAGACTGAATTATATTTCAATTGTTTCATTAGGCCTTCCCATAACACATCTTTCTTCTACTTCCACCTTCGACTCTGGGTCCGGTTTCGGTTCCGATCATTCGATCTGAATACCATCGATTACGGTTCCGTTTCAAATAAAACCACTTCCGTAACATCCCTGCTCTAAACCACTAAATCAACGTGTTCTTCCTCAGTAGTGTCAAAATAAACTTTAAAAAACGGGTGAACTTTACAATAGTTGCATATGATGTGTAACATCTGACATCTTGGTTGACGTATGTATGATATAAACAATATTCATTATCATCATCATCGTCATCGTTATCATTATCATCCTGTTTACAACCTCTCGGAAAATGGGTTGGTACCATCTGACGGCCAACTCTAGCGCCGCGCGCGCTCATTGGTCACATTAAATGGCTATAACATTATTATCACGTAAACAAAAAGAAAGAAAGAAAGAAAATAAATTTATTTAGCACAGACAAAAAGGCACATCAACATCATCATCAGCCTATAAATGTTCCCACTGCTGGGACACAGGCCTCCTCTCTGTGAGAGGAAGTGGGCCGTAATCCACCACGCGGGCCCAGTGCGGGTTGGTAGATGTCACATGTCTTCGAATTTTCAGTTCTCGAACATGCCGGTTTCCTCACGATGTTTTCCTTCACCGTTTTGAGAGCAGTGGTGATGAAATAATTTACACAAAGTAAAGCGCCTGTCTGGGTTCGAACCTACGAATTACAACTCGTAAGTCGCGGCCGTTACCACTGGGTTACCATTGCTCTCCATAAAGGCACATACCTAACACAACATAATTATAACACAAATAAAAAATAAAAAAGGAAACAAAAAACAAAGCACAGCAGCTTTAGTTACGACTCACATACGGTGTAGTGTACTTCGGGCTTCTGTTTCTAAGCTCTTTGACTATGTGTAGGCGTTCTCCATCACCCTACGGCAGCAGTGTCTGCCAGAGCGTGTCACTGATTTTACCGCCGCCGCAACAGTTGTAAAGGTCGAGTTATAGGATAGGCAGTTCAAAAATATTGTGGGTCTGAGAAAACCATTTTTCTATTTAGGGATCCGTCTGCGTAATATTAAGCTTTAAAACACGTTCAGTGCCGGGAACCCTCCTGGAGGGCTCGTGTCAATATATTTATCGTTTTTTGGGACGAGTGAATTTTTTTAGACGCTTTCACGGCTGTTATGTAATGCATAAACCTTCGAGGTGCGAGGCCGTAGGCGGTGGCCCACGTCGCCCACGCTTTACGCCGCCTCTGATCTCAGAGGTCAACTACGAGATGCCCTACCTAAAAAAAAAGGCTGCAATGCGCGTAGACACTGAGCGGTGTTACACAATACAATGCTGCTCACACACTTATAACATTTCCTTAGCTCGGACCGAGCTCTGGGAACGGGGCGGGCGAGAAAAAACACCTGATCTGTAGGAGCGTTGAATCGACAACTGCGTTGCTGGTCGTCCTCGCTAGGCCTCTCCCAGGGGTCTTACCTGGCGGAGACAGACCGTCGAGATGTCGTGAAGAAAGCGGCGCTGTTACTGGCGTCGTGGTGTGCCCACAAAAACTTTCATTGCAACTATACACACGGGCGCGTTAAAATCGCACCCAAATTACCGCCAGCCGCTATAGGCGAATACAGTGACAGGTTCACATTTGTGGGCCACTGTATAGCTCCCGCAGAAGAGGGTGAAACTCCGACTCCGCATGCCACGCCCCCAGCACGGGGCGTGGAGTCATACCGAAGTCAACATTCGGCGCTATGGTGAGCGTTTAAAATCCATCAGCTCGTTTTTATTGAGGCGCAACTTTTGTGTCGCCTCGAACGGGTACTTACGTGTGAATGTGTGATTTTAGAAGGTAAGCCGTTTCACCGACGCCTTCAAGTACGCACCGGTTTTCAGGTTCTCAGGTTACAAGGGTTAAATAAAAACGAAGAATACGCATAAATAAACCTGTATTTGTTTTAGTAAAATATAAACATTGCTTTAAAAACATTCTGCTCAACTAAATCTAAAATATACATCGTTTGTTTCATGATATTTTTATTTTAATACATTGTGAGTCTTAAAACATTTTTGTGATTATATTTTAAACATTGAAATCAGCATGTAGGTATAGTAGATTTGTATCAAACATTCCAAGAATGTAAACAAATCAACATTTTACAAATGTCTGTGACACGACATGAGTGTGTGGAATTTCATAAAACAATTTTATTTTGTATATTTAACAAATAAGTTACGGGTTTCCGAGTCCAAATATTTGTACTGAATAATAAGAATTGTTTTAGCAAACAAACAGTGGTGGTCAATTTTGTTGGCACCTTATCTGATTATCATTAACTCTACTGTAGAATCCTGTTGACTCCGTTTTTAAATTGATATATCACTACATTGGCTTACTGCCACACCAAGCCTTTCGTGCAGGGTCATTCCTCTTTTACCTTTTCCTGCCATTCGTGGTGACTGACAGATGACATTAGTGACAGCATCTACCATGAAAACGTCAAGAATTTTGAACGTTACTTATTTAGGTTACCAACCATTGTTTGTTTACAAAAATAGCACTTATTTTTGCACAGGCTAGGTATAGTTTACAAAAATATGTTTAAATAAATTATGTAGGCAGGTACAACAACATCGCGCACATTTGGGAGTGGCGCGAGGAGGCGAAGCGCCGGGGCTTAACTCCGATGCCGCAAGAAGTCGCGGCACAGCGGACAGAGCTCCGGCGGGATCTCATGGCGGAATGGAGAGTGCGATTGTCGCAACCCAGCGCTGGGCACGCCACAATTGCGGCGATAAGACCCCTCTTTGAGGAGTGGCTAGAGAGGCGCCACGGCGTCCTCACCTTCCGCCTGACGCAGGTACTCACCGGACACGGCAGTTTCGGGAGGTGCCTGTTCAGGATAAAGCGGGAGGAAACGCCCGGGTGTCGTCACTGTGTGGATCGCCCGGAGGACACGGTGGAGCATACGGTGGAGGTCTGCCCGGCTTGGGCAGGGCATCGCCGTGTCCTCGTGGATGTGATCGGCGGCGGTGATCTCTCGCGTCCGGCCCTGATTCGGGCCATGCTACGGAGCGAGAGGAAATGGGAGGCCGTCACCTCTTTCTGCGAAGCAGTAATGCTCGCGAAGGAGGAGACGGAGCGCGTGAGGGAGAGGCAAATTTCGCGCCCTCGCGCCCCTAACCGCCGCAGCAGGAGACGCCCTGGGCGTCGGGAATCGCAGGAAGATTTCCGGCCACCGTAGGCGCGGGCTTGCGGACGGTGAGCAATGGGTAGCTCGCCGTCCGATAAGGACCAAGCCCGGGTCGACGGCGCGTTGTGTTCCACGCGCGCCTCAAAGAGATGTCAGCAGAATTGACGGGGTCCGCTAGGGCCAATGCCTGCCGGGGGTTCGAAGAAAACCGATAGGGAAATCGTGGCCCCCGGCAACATGGCATAGGAAGGAACACGGGTGGGTTTTAGTCAGTAAGAGTCTGACACGCCCTCCCGCTCCACCCAGAGCGGGAGAAGTTATTTGATAATTTCCCACCCAAAATATTTTTTTTAGGTACAACAACAATTATTTAGATGTGTTTCGTAAACTTCTTTATTCGCTAGCTAAATATCTATTGAAAATATGTTTTAAATAAAACTTATGTAAGTTTCAACAGTTATTGGGTTAGAGCCACAGTCTTTCTAAAAGACAGTGTTACAACAAGATACTCAGAAAATATTTATTTTGAAAGTAAAAAAGCACTTATGGTACCAAGATTGAAAAATCTTGACTGATTATAAGATGGGTCATGACGTTATTAACATGATATCAGTGCAAATAACACAAGAATGGCGTAAAAGAGAAAACACCGCTCCATGTAGAATAGGTGGTATTTAGCTGTTAGACTCACCCAAGTTGGGAAAGGTAGAGCAGACGCTGATGATGGCTTTAAAGTGGAGGCAGAAGTGGGTTTCAAGAAGCTTTAAACAAAATCGATGACCCTTCCTAGTTGCAACACTCCCTCAAGACTGTAGCTTCATAAGTATTTAAATAACTTATGCTTATGTTATTCGTATTAAAAATAAGTTAGATCATACTTTTATATATCAAGGGTTTAAATCTCTCTTGTGGTCATAAGCTAGATAATATTCTGTGACTGACTGACTGACAACACAAAGCCTGACTCACTATCACTCGGATTCTGTCAAAAATTGCCTGTCAAACAGCCACGACTTGATCCGGTAGCTGGTACGATTTTAGACAATGACAGTTTGTTAACGCGAGTTTGACAGTCTCTTAGCTAATATTTGCTTTTCCGAAACCGGCATTCTTATTGCGAATTCGAGAGTTTTAAGGATGTTGCTAATCCATTGCTAAATAAGTTTGAAAAACTCGTCTGTTCAATAACGTAAATAACGCAATGAACGTCAGTTAACTGTCAAAATGAAACATATGGCTATCAATTGTCAAATGTATTACACTGTGAAATAAAAAAGTAAAGTTTAAAAGAAATGTTCCAAAAAAGGTGTAGAGGTGCAGATTTATCGAAACTATAACCCTGAGATGTTCCAACCGTGGATTATTAGTTGGCAGTTTTCGTAAAAGTAAAATCGCTGATAATTCTAAACTGTTGATGTAGATATGCTTCGTTTAAAAGTAATTTTAGGGGTATGAGGAGCAGGGTGTAAAGTTCACTCATCCTCTATTGAAAAGGGAGGATCCTCCGATCAGACGGGTGTTGTCTGGCGGGCAAGTGCCCGATGGTTGATGTTGGATAGTCTTATCTAAGTCGTTCGCGCGGTAAACTCTAGTTGCGCGATGCAGGATTTGTGTGACGTCATGTCTTTTTTTGACGTGTACTTCATATGTGACGGTATAACCGCTACATAATAAAGTCCAACTTATGACACAAAAGGGTAAGTACAGTGGTATAAAACTCTATATTATATATTTTTTTAATATAAATTTATTTGTTCAAACATGTGTAACATGATACATGAATATGCACATATAGATGGAAAAATAGTTTTACCGGTCCAACATGTTTTGCCTCACTCGGCGTATAAAATATTTACACGTTGTTAATTAAATTGGCAATTATAAATTAATCATTAATAACAGTTTCTTATATAAAAGTAAAGTTGAGTTCAAAAATATAGTCAATAATTAAATATACAATTAGAGTAAAAAAGCAAAACATGTCATAATTAAATCAAATAAATAGTAAAATTCAAAATTTGTCATTTAAAAAATCTTAACTTAGTATTTCTTATTCACTTGCCGAACTGATCACCATAAAGTTTGTGGATTGTGGGACAATACTTCTGAGCCAGTCTCGCATAAACAGATTTATTTGTAATTTCATACTGAGCAGTTACCTTGTTGTACATGTGGTATGCATACGGATTCCCCACCTGGATGTCCTTTTGTTCGAGGTATTGTCTGGCGAACGAAAATCCTACTGGAAAGAACAGTTCTTTGTTGAAAACTCTAAAACCTCTGCATCTGCGTGCTGACATTAAATTTATATTTGTTACTTTGCAGATCTTTTTTAGTACAGCCGTGATCACATATGTAGAGCCTTGACTCCATAAATTTTCTCTGTAATGAGTTTTGAAGGCACTGAGAGCTTCATCAATAACCGATTTTCCGAGTGGGTCCTTCGAAATGGAGAGCGGACAGCCCGCTAAACTCGTATCATGCTCGCGTACCACCCAGTTAGTTCCCAGGTCCTCAAACGACTTCACCACTATTTGATCTAGGTCCAAATACACCCCTCCCCATTTGGACAACGTAACAAGCCGTAAGAGATCTGAAGTGTGCTGGATCGGCCAGAGAGACCTGTTAAATACACCATTTTTAACAAAATTTTCCACACGCGTCCCTTTGACGTATTGCAGTAAATGCAACCTAAAGAATTTTACATTCGTAAACTGCTTCAGGGTGTTCAAACTCCCGTTAATGTTGAGGTTCTCGTTTTTCACGGGCCCCGAGAACAGTACATTGATCTGCCAATGTGGGTGTGCCCTCGCCGCTGACTCCACGGAACACGCCTGCCGAGAATTTAGTTGTTCTCGACACGACGTCTCATGAAAGAAAATAGATTTTAATGGGAAACTTGAATTCTGTGCTATTGGCGACAAATCGTCACTGGTGTCTATGTAGTGGCACGTTACAATATTACCTTTTGTATTGCTCTGATGTGAATTATTTTTACGCGACTGTGGCAAAGCCAAAAAATTTGTGTTATTTACGGAAAATAACTGAATCTGGAATTGACGATGGCTTTGCAGATCCATACGAGTAAGTAATAAAACACTTAATGCCACACTAAGAAATATTAAAACAGCAAATCCTTTCTTTAAAATAATATTACAATTACGGAATGACTTATTTGAATCACAACAAAACATGTTTTCATTTAGTTATTTGGTCTGCGTCCATTCGTCAAGCACAAGAAATACTACCTAAACTCATACTTTCCTCTATGCCTAAACTTCGGTAGGTATCATAGACATATGTTATTTCTATTTCAATGGTAATTAGTAATTACGCAATATTGTCTTTGGTCTTGACATCAACCAATGAACCAGTGATATTTAAGCCATGAACAATAATGTCAAACTTTTGACATTGATTTTATCATAAAACTAAATCTGTCTAGGTTTTTGATAAACAAACTGGATTTTCTCAGGTTTATGATAACATAAAGTAATACTTTTGTCTTCCTTCGGCTCTTGATGTAAAGCCTAGGTTTTCGATCGAAACCTGATTTTGTCATAAACCTGCGACATATACAATGAATGATAGAAAATAACATTTAGAGCGTACCATCCTAGTATTATTTTTATGAGTAATGTGTTGTTGGCGTGTCCAATTTCTGACTATGTAGGTATTAGGAAATGTAATTATAATTATTGTAGTATGACCTACCACGACAATTATGGTACCAATACATATTGCAAAATAAATTATTTTAACTATAATGTTATGGGTTTTATTTTATGTTATTTTCTGCAGCCCTAAATAATCCCTTAATTTACTCATGTCAGTCTATGAATAAATTATGGGGTTATGAAAGTAAATTAACTAATAATAAAAACAGCCTGGAATAAGGAATGATGGTAGACGTATAGATCTAACTATATACATAGCAGGAAAGTTGTAGGTTTATAGTTGCAGATGGCGCCACTAATCGCTTTCCTTCTGAACCGGTCGAGTAAAGCCTCTATACCTATATTAAAAAGTACTCTGTTAAAAAGTACTCTGTGATTGCGCTTTTGGCTACTTTTGTAAGTATACCTACCATTGAAATCTAATTACCTACTGATGCAACCTACTTTTTGTTTCGGGGCGTGAGAAACATTTGTAATATAAAACTATCTACTCAGGATTTTTACCGAGGGTTAAAAATTAAAATACGTGCTGCCGATTTGGAGGCGAGTTTTATTCTAATCTTCATGCATACATGGCTCATCCGGTGGGCACAGACCGCTGAGCTTGCAAATGACAATATGTACCTTAATCTAGAGCAGACGGGTGAGGTGTATTCATAACTCCTCCGACCTTTTTTTTTTATAACTTCTCCCGCTCTGGGCGGAGCGGGAGGGCGTGTCAAACTCTTACTGACTAAAACCCACCCGTGTTCCTTCGGTTGCCCTGTTGCCGGGGGCCACGATTTCCCTATCGGTTTTCTTCGAACCCCCGGCAGGCATTGGCCCTAGCGGACCCCGTCAATTCTGCTGACATCTCTTTGAGGCGCGCTTGGAACACAACGCGCCGTCGACCCGGGTTTGGTCCTTATCGGACGGCGAGCTACCCATTGCTCAACGTCCACAAGCCCGCGCCTACGGTGGCCGGTAATCTGCCTGTGATTCCCGACGCCCAGGGCGTCTCCTCCTGTGGCGGTTAGGGGCGCGAGGGCGTGAAATTTGCCTCTCCCTCACGCGCTCCGCCTCCTCATTCGCGAGCATTACTGCGACGGCCTCCTATTTCCTCTCGCTCCGTAGCATAGCCCGAATCAGGGCCGGACGCGAGAGATCACCGCCGCCGATCGCCTCCACGAGGACACGGCGCACGGTGGGCTGGAAATCGGCTTTCATAGACTTAGGGATTTCAATTTGCAAGTGCTTGATTTTTTGCCGGATATCGCTTCTATTAGTCATTACTATGTACAAAAATGACACCCGGGTTAATTTGGCCCAAAAACGAAGGAAATATATTTTTTTTACGAAAAATTTGTATGAAGCTAGTATAGTATGAAAAATCGAATTATCTCCTAAACGGCATGTTTAACCGTAATATCCTTGGAGGTGGTCATAGTGCTAATTATTTATGATTTTTTGGTTGCCAATTTGACGAAAAATTGAATGCCGTTTTTTTTTTAAAAATCGTCAAATTATTTTTATTTATTTTTACATGTAAAACGATCCCTTTTAGTGACCAAGTTAAAAAGTTCGATATGTTATTAACCCAAATATTAAGAACACAAAAAACAAGAAAAATTAAATAAAAAAATTGCTGTTTTTTGACACATTTTTATTAATTTAAATAATAAAAGATTATCAAACACTTATTTAAGTAACATATAAAGTTATATTATATACAAAATAATTTAATTTAAGGAATTAATACTAAGCATTTGTAAAATAAAGTAAAACAAATTAAAAAAAAGACAAAATATCATTAAATATTACAAAAAAAAAAAACAAACACACTCAAAAACAAATTTACAAATATGTAGGTACAAACTTTAGCGTCGATCATCGTCATCATTAGTTCATGAGTCACCCTATTATTATTATTGCACTCTGTGGGGATAAGGGCCTCAATTTCTTCATCCATTTGTTTTTTCAGCTCAAGGACAACTGCTTCACTCTTCTTTACAAAAGTAAACTGAACTGGACGACAATACAAAACTGAGCATGGTTTTGGGTTCGTCCATAAGATGTTGTCTCCATCTGTCAGTTTTAGTGGCACCAAGGAGGTCATGAAAATGCTCGAGTCATCTTCCTCACCCTCCATTTTCTGCTTGTATCGGCTTTGGTTAGAAGCACCATCAAAACCCCACTTGGATATCAGCTTCAACTGCTTGTTATGCTCTTCCTTAGAAAGGTTTTGAAGGATTCTTGTACCTAACTGTGATATCAAGTAAAGGCGTAAGGCGAAGTCATAGAAAACGGCCGAAACGGCGCGCTTCAAAATCTCAGTGTATACCGTACGCAGCAGTATCGACTGCGCGGCAGTTACGCACAGACGCGGAAGTCGAGCGGCCTTAGGTAATTATGACAAGGTCACTGCCGAGACGTAACACTGTTACTTTATTATACTATGCTTATGCCTTGATGGAAATATAATTTGTCTATAAGTAGTTTGAAACACAGCTTCCAGAAATCGAGGATGAATCTAACGCACATCGGAGTTTGTTGTTATTCTTGCGTTGCCTTCGTCTTTCAGATGGGATATAACATTGAGACGTCTGTAGATACATTATTTTGGAGAAAGTGGTAAAAGCTGAAGCAAACAGATGAGAAATAATCTAACGTACAAAATCAAATGGAAGTTATTTATAATATTACTGCAAAAGAATAATACTAAGCTATAAACGCGTATTACAACGTTACTTTAAGTGCATTAAGTGAAGCTACAGGTTGTAATGTATAGGTTGCTTTAAGTAAACCGAAGTAATTCGTTAAATTACCAATCGTAGTATTAGTGCCAACAACAACGTTCAAACGTCTGATCTAAGTAACGCTTTTGAGACAGTATGTTCCTTCAAATATTAACTGTTAATGTGTGTACTTTACAGGAATTTAGAATTAAGTAACTTTAATTATTCATTTTTCAATCTTTTATTTTACTTCACTCGTTCGTGAATAAATAATAGTAAACGAACATCATTTAGTATGGGATACCCCAGGGGAGGATTTTGGGGCCGATTCTTCCTACTCCAGAAATAAGTCTCTTCTACCACTTTCTTCAAAATATTATCCTTGGCAATATATTTTTCTATTCATTTATATTTTAACTGGACTAAGATTTCGTATATTTTATGATATTTTGTAGATATGTAACAAGTTTATATGGGAATAGAAGATTTTCCAAAAATAAGCTAAATCTCGTTTTTGGATCAGGTCGATAAAATTCTATAGTTTTATAAAGATGACATGAAGGTGCAAGCAATTGTTATTAAAAAATATCTACACGAGAATTTGATTACTGCACTTCACAATTAAATGTTCTAGAAAGTATGTGCAAGATTTGAAGTCAAACCAAGGCAACTGTACATTAAAAAAGAAACGTGGTCACGTGGCCGGTGACGAATAGAAAAAAAAGCTGTCGTATTCCTAATTTTTGGTAGTGGTGAAAGAGATTGAATATTCTTGATGAATCTTTATAAATGCTTCCTAAACATTTATAAAGTAATTAAAAAGTCCAGTCAAATTATAAATAAACAGAATATAATAATTACAACTATTAAAACCTATTAATATTATAATATGTTATAATAAAATTTATATTTTTTTTATAAAATCTCACTATTTGGTTGCGCATCACTAAAAAGTGACAGATAATCTAACGATTAATATTGTGTAGTGCTTTAAATAACACTTTAAGTACTAATGTGTCAGTTAAAAAGACACTTTTGAAAGATGTTTCTTCATATTTGATCATTTGGAGCCCGAAATGTGGGCTGATATTGTTTTAGACATACGAAGAGCTGGCGTGGTGATCAATGCTTATGCTCTTTCTGTATGAGAAGAGTCTTTTCCCCCTCAGTGGGGCAATAATGCTGGCATTCTTCCGTTACATTGCGATGTTTTGCTAAAATATTTATTCAGTTTTGCTGAATGTTTTGACGAAGTTAATCAATGGTCAATTCTTCCAATGTCATTCATCATCAAACTCGTCGTTTTGATTGATTTGTTTAGTCTATTTTTATTTTTACATCAGTTTTAGAACCGTTTTAAGACATTATTATTAACCACCTCTTTACTTTTAAATCGGGTTCAATATTTTTTCCTTTTAAACCGAAGTGTGTCTTACTTTAACTTTAGTGGCCACTTCTGCTTCTTCACCCGTTTCATCAACTTCAGATAAAACAGTTTGTAATTGAGTCCCTTGAATTTCCACGACAGAATTATCAATTTTGGTTACACTCTCTTCAGATTCAGTTTGATTTTTACTTGCTTCTGCACTTACAGCTAATCGGTACTGTTCTCTAATTTCTTGAATTTCTTCAGGCGATGGGCTCCATTTCTTCATGTCACGATCGCTGTCAATAACTTGACTATCATCATCATCACTAATGTCTTTAATCTCATCAAGGCTTTTACTCATTTTACCGTCAACTCCTTTGACACTTTCTGATCTTTCTTCACCAGATTTGGCTATTTCAATATCTTTGTCGATTGACCGGTTAATGACTCCATCGCCGCAGGCCACATTGGCTCGTTCGTCATCTTGTATGTCCTCAACGTCATCTAAACTAGCTTGACCAGCCTTATAGTCATGTCCGTTACTATCGCTTTCAGAAGTCCTAGGCTTTGGACTTTTAAGTTTATCTAATTGCTCTTCACTTTCATCAATAATCTCTAAACGAGACCTCGAAAAGAATTTATGTAAAGACTCTAATTTGTCCAAAGCTCTTGCACTTTTTTCTGAACTTGAACTTAACGATGTATCTTCTGTCATGCACGCTGAATCTATCCTCTTTGACATATCGGATAAAGAATCTGATATCTCAGTTGTTGAAGTCGATTTATCGACTTTTACGACTTTAGGTTTGATAATCATACTTGGTGGTAAATCAGGGATGTTCCTCAAATCGATTAGGCTAATCGATGATCGTTTTAAACTGGAACTTATATCGAATTCATCATCGGAGTCTTCATCAAAATGTTTAGCAACTTTATATTCTATGTAGTTAACTAAATCTTCCGCGGTTGCTCTTATTTGAGAATTCCGATCATCCGAATACTTTCTATCAAGATCTCTAGATGACGGTTCGTCTTCTTCAATAATATCTGATAATTCAACACTGTATGGTAGATATTGTATGTACGGTAACATAGGAGGTTTTGTATACGATTCGTAATTCTCAGAATCCTCTGCTTCTGTCATAGTATCATCTTCTAGCTTTTTGATTTCAGCAACTCTAGTAACCGCTTCATCAAATATCATTTCTAGATCATTCTTTATGTTACTAAGATCGATAACAGTTTCAGAAATTCGTCTATCTGTTAAACAATCTTCACCTCTATCTATTACTGTATCTTGAGTATGAGTTAGTGTCGAATCAGATTTCGTCTTACTAATATCGCTAAAAGTTTCAAGTTTACTTATAGTTATATCCGATTTAGATTTCTCTGACAACGACGGTGTCAAAGACTTTGAATAGAATTTCTCTTTCGTAGTATAATTTTCCATATATTTTATTAGCATTTCGACTAAAGTTTCCGCCTCTTCTTCAGGCGTATCATCAATATATGATAGGTCTTTAACATTAATATTGGCCTCATTAAGACCTGTGTCTGCTTCTATTATTTCTATACTAGGTTTCGGGTCTTCCGGTCCGAATAGGAACTCCATCAGGGTTATTTTATTGTCACCGACTTCATTCTCCTTTTCCATACACCCTGTAGTAGCTAAGAAGTCCATTAAAGTCTCCATTTTCGCTTCCAATTCAGTATTCATTCTACTTGGAACGAACTGCTTACTACTTTCTTCAGGGGTGACTTCACTTTTGAAGCAGCTACCTGTACTGTTCTTCCGTTCACCTCTTTGGCTTTTAACAATAGTAAAAAAGAAGTCAATTAGATTAGCAATTCTTCGCTCAGTACCTTCTTCTCCATCAGAACTGAGATCAGATTCCTCCTTAACCAAAGGACATCTTCTCGGAGACTCTTCGTACTTCTTAGAGAAGACAGTTTCTTGAATTACTTGGAGTAAGTCTCTAGCTAATCGTACAGGTGATCGTGTGTCGGTGTGTATGGCTTCGTAGGTGGAGGCCGAAGGTGCGGAGCGTCGGCGATCGCGGTCAATCCTGATGAAGTCCCACAGAGAGCCCAGCTCGGAGGAGAGCGAGGCTCGGTGGGTGGCCAAGCGGTTGCCTAGCCGCCGGAAGACCTGGAACGAAGATAGAGACTGATAAAAATATAGTTGCACTTTAAAAGGATTATCATGCAGGTAATTTGTTTATCTTCCTTATCTTCTGCCATGTCATCTCAACGGGTTAAGTTCATGCCATGATAAGGAATACGCTAGTCAGGGTGGGTTAGTAGTGGAACTATGTCCAGGGTGCCTGACACCATCTCTCTAATCATATAAACGGTATTATTTTATTCTTATATGTAAAATTAAAATAATACTACTGTTAGAGGTGGTGGCGCGCATGGCGGCGAAGCCAGGTTGCGTCACCAACAAAATGTATGATAATAATAATAATAACGCTGGCAACACCAAGTCAACAAACGTCTTAAAATTTTATTTCCAGATTTTTCACTATATAATATTATCAATACCTTTCGACGCAGTTGTAGCACAGTATAACAATTTATAAGAGTAAAAAAGAACCTGAAACCTGAATTTATTACAAAAAGAACAAAACACACACCAGAAATGAACCATAAACTGCCGAACAGGAGGTGACATTAGCTGTCATGTCACCTCCGATAAAATCAATACCTAACGAATGAAGCATAGAGGAAAGTATGGAATGAAGTAAAGAATGTTGACACGATCAGCCGCACGTAAAGCACGCCCACCACCTCCGGACTCGTCGCTCAGCTCCGCCTCGCCGCCACCGGTACCCAGCCCCACTAGAAGTGCTGTGACAACACTGGCCGCGGTAGTTGCGTCGAGCTCGAGCGACGAGTATTTCTCTCCGCCCACGACGCCACCACCTGCTCGTCGACGGGGAGGACAACGGCCACCGGACGGCTTAGGACCTCGAGGCCCACCGGCCTCTGATAGGGTCCCAGCTCCCGGCGGAAGTGTGCAGCGCATGAGATGGACACGCTCCGTCAATGAAAACGTCATGCGCTCATACTATGGGGCTACAGATGGAGGAAATAATCTGACCGCGTACCGTGTTCGGATGCTTTCCCTTTTTCAGGTGCTTGAGCCAGCTGTCAACGTTTCGGCACAACGACTATCGGATCAGGTGCGGGTCATCCAGCGTAATCATATGCTGGACGACACTGCACTTGATCGCCTACGAGTTGAAATGCAGAGTAGCCATGTCGTTGCTCCCCCGTCGCAGACTATTGTAGTGACACCACGGTCCAACACAAGCCAAGCTGACGAGGGGACTGACGACAGGGCTACAACCGTAAGTACCCAATGCAATGAGGAATTGAGGAATGCTTTGGAAGGTGCGATTCAGGAATATCGATATATGTCACCTGAACTTAGGCCACGCTTACCTCGTTTGCCCATGCATAAAAAAAATAGGGCGCTGGTGGCGGTTCTGGATTCGCAGTTATCAAACTATTTTGATGACTGCGAAGACCTCACTGATACTCACTCAATTTTGTACTGCGCGGCTGTAGCGGCATGTCGTGTAGCTCACGTCAAATTTGCTAATAGTTCTAGAGCTACACGACCGAAACCAGCCGTACCAGCTTGGCAGTGCAGAATTGAGCGCCGTATTGGTGAGGCCAGAGCGCTCATCGGCAAACTATTCTGCTTCAGGGAGGGCAATACTCGCCCTAGAGTGATGCGCTTTGTGAGGCGGGCGTTCTCAGGGACTGATATCAGCCCTGAGGACTATATGTCCCGTGTCACAGAGCGCATCGACTTCCTGAAGCAGAAAGTGTATGCATGGGCAAACCGTATCCGTAGGTATAAGCGGCGAGTAGAGCGATATACTCAAAATCGCACCTTCCAGAGTGATGAAAGGTGGGTTTATAGGGCTTGGGAGCGACCGGACCAAGGTGTGACTGACACGCGCCTACCGGATGATGATGCCATGGATTCTTTCTGGCGGAGTATCTGGTCGGTGCCTGTTAATCACACCGAAGGTGACTGGACTCGGGAAGTCGAGCGAGCCTGCGATCCAATACCAGAAATGGGGGCTATTACCATCTGCCCCCAAGATGTAACACGTGCAGTTCGTCCGCTACCTAACTGGAAGTCTCCAGGACCGGACGGGCTGTACAACTTCTGGATCAAATGGTTTGTGAGATCGCACGCTCGCTTGGCGGCTCAGTACCAGACTGCTTTGGAGTCTGGGTCGCTACCCCATTTCCTAACAACAGGAGTTACCCACCTGCTCCATAAATCTGGTAGCACCGCGGAACCCAAAAATTATAGACCGATCACGTGTTTACCGACGGTCTATAAAGTTCTTACATCCATTTTGAGAGCTAAAATTAACAAACATATAGACACCAACTCCATCATGTCTGCCTCTCAAAATGGATGTAGGAACGGGTCCCGCGGTACTAAGGAGCTACTCCTCATTGATATGGCCATTAGCCAACAGGTTCGCCGTTCCCGAAAGGATCTGTCGACATGCTGGATAGACTATAAGAAGGCCTATGACTCGGTGCCACATACATGGCTCATGAGGGTGCTGGAGTTGTATAAAGTAGATACAACTCTGCGCACCTTTCTGATGTCGTGTATGAGGCAATGGAGGACGGTCCTTCGCTATCCAGGATGTCGAAATATCCAGAGGAATAGCGAACCGATAAGGATAGAGCGAGGCATATTTCAGGGTGACAGTTTGAGTCCGCTTTGGTTCTGCTTAGCCCTGAATCCTCTAAGCACACTGCTAGAGGATTCAGGTCTTGGCTATCGGTTGAGGAGAGGAGGTCAGGTTATATCTCACCTCCTATACATGGATGACCTAAAACTCTTTGCCCCCAACAATTTGCAACTGATGGAGCTACTGAAAGTAACTGAAACTTTCAGTAGCGCCATCAGGATGGAATTTGGTGTGGACAAATGTGCGGTCATGCATGTAAAGCGAGGGGAGATTGTGGAATCCGTGGGAGCCCAACTCTCGGATTCCATAAACCTTAGAGCCCTCTCCGCATCCGAAACCTATAAGTATTTGGGTATGTCGGAAGCGTTGGGCATCAATGTTACTGACATGAAGCAATCGTTGAAGGAGCGCTTCTTTGGCCGCCTGAAGAAAGTATTTAATAGTCTCCTATCAGGCGGAAACAAGGTGCGCGCCTTCAACGGTTGGGTCATGCCGGTTTTGATGTACTCTTTCGGCATACTCAAATGGACTCAGACCGAACTCGACGCCCTGGATAGGAGGGTCCGTACGCTGCTGACTGCATATCGAATGCATCACCCACGGTCATCGGTAATGAGACTGTATATCCCGCGAAAGTGTGGAGGTCGAGGCTTTTTAAACGCTAAGACCCTCCACAATCGCGAGATATGCAGTCTTAGGGAATATTTCCTAGATGACGTGAGGATGCATCGAGATGTGGTCGCGGTGGACAAGGGTCTCACCCCGCTCTCCTTAGCTAAAGAGAACTGGTGCAAGCCTGTAGTGCTTGACACTAACGATCGCAAGGAGGTATGGCAGAGTAAGGAGCTTCACGGACGCTTTTTCCGGGCCCTACATGGACCCGATGTAGATTTACTAGCGTCCGTGACCTGGCTACGTTTTGGTGACCTCTTCGGGGAGACCGAAGGTTTTATCTGTGCAATTATGGATGAAGTTATCATGACGAACAATTACCGGAGATTTATTGTGAAGGATGGCACGGTTGACATCTGTCGGGCATGCCACCGGCCGGGAGAATCAATCCGACACACTAACGAAGAGTACTTGCATAGACATAACCTTGTAGCCAGGATTATCCATCAGCAACTTGCTCTGAAATACGGCCTTGTGGAATCGGAAGTGCCGTACTACAGGTATGTGCCCGATCCAGTTCTCGAAAATGGAAATATCACATTGTACTGGGATCGATCCATCATCACTGACAGGACTATTGTTGCCAATAAACCTGATATAGTGGTGGTGGATCGAGTAGAACGGCGCACAATGATTATTGACATAACAGTCCCGCATGACGGGAACCTCGTGAAAGCCGAGAAAGACAAACAAATCAAGTATCTTGACTTGGCTCGCGAGATTGTCGACATGTGGGATGTGGACTCAGCGATCATTGTGCCGATAGTCGTATCAGCCAATGGCTTAATTGCCAAGAGCCTCGACCAACACCTAAGGAGGCTCGCGTTGGGCAGCTGGATCAAGGGCTTGATTCAGAAGGCGGTACTCCTGGACACGGCTCGCATTGTCAGGAGGTTCCTCTCTCTGGAGCCCTGACCGCCGGTAGCTTGGACCCTGTTCCCGATACCGGTGGGCTACTATTTTTTATATTTTTAAATGTTTTTATACTTTCTTTATTCTAATATTTAAAAATATAATTTATAAGTATTTAAATGAAATAAAAGATAATAATAATTTATATTTTTAAATGTTTTTTTTAATCATTTTATAAGAATATTTAAAAATGTAAATCATATGTTCATAAATGAAATAAAGGAAATAATAATTTCTTTATTTGTATAGAATGCAGGTGTTACAATAATGGTGTTAGTTTCAGATATTATTCCCAGTACATTCTGCCTGTTGGCATACAAAAATATAGTGGTTATCTTACAGATAATTTAGAAACTAGGTACTTAAATTCATAATGAGATCATGAACCGGCTAAGTCTAAAATTATTTACATAATAATTTACATAATAAATGAGATTAGGTGAAGTAAATATTAAAATTTATCATTAATAAAATCGGTAACAGAGTGATAACATTTCTCTGTTAGCAACGACGACAGGAGTTTCTTAAATTTTAGTAAGGGCTGATCCTTAATACAATTTGGCAATTTGTTAAATATAAAAGGTGCCATACCAATAATGTTTTTTTTAAGCAAAGCAGTGTTATATCTACCAGTACACAATTAACTCTGATATTTTGATCTCATGGCAGTAGTTCGCGTCCTCGTTTCATTCAATGCAGGAAATTGATGCTTGTTAGTTTTAACGAATATAGCTACTTCGAGAATGTATATACTAGGAAAAGTTAGTATTTTATATTTCTTGAAAAAAGGAATGCAACTATCGTAACCTTGAGATTAAAAATTGATCTTATGCACCGTTTTTGGGCTTTAAATATAGTCTCCCTTTCGGAACAATTACCCCAGAATACTACACCAAATCTTAGAACAGATACCACCAAACCGTGATATGCAACCATTAATGTATCAATGTTAACTTTCTTGGACAGATTGTACAGAGCATACGCAGACGTGCTTAATCTTTTGCAAACTTCATCAGCCTGCGGTTTCCAAGTTAATTGACTGTCAATCAATATACCCAAGAATTTAGCCACTTTAACGCTTTCGATAGTTTGTTCTTTATAATTAATTTTTAGGTTTAAAGGAAGAATTTTTTGATAGTAATGCATTATATTTGTTTTATTGAGGTTTATGATAAGATTATTATAGTTAAGCCAGTTTATTATTAATTTTAGAGAATTATTTATTTCATCTTCATAAAGCTCTTTGTTGAGGCAGTCTATTAGGATCGTACTGTCATCGGCAAATAACACACAAGGGTATGGGATGTGTCGGGGTAGATCATTTATGTAAAGCAAGAATAATAATGGCCCTAGAACGCTGCCCTGCGGAACGCTATATTTAATTTCCCTAGGACCAGATAAATATTTAACCTCACGTTTTGATTTGACGCATATTTTAGAGATTTCTGTATATTGAATACGTCCACTTAGATACGATTTTATTAGAAGCAGAGCATTCCCTCGTATACCGTAAGCATCAAGTTTGACCAAAAGCGTTTCATGGTTCACGAAATCAAAAGCTTTGGTCATATCGGTAAAAATGGCACAAATTGGTATTTTTTTATCCACATTAACCATTATTTTATTTATTAGATCGTATATGGCCATATTTATATTTTTATTTTTACGAAAACCTTTTTGTTCCTCACATAATATATTATATTTTGACAGAAATGAATAAAATGACTCATAAATTACTTTTTCAATAATTTTGGAAAATACGGGGATTAAAGCTATTGGTCTATAGTTAGCCATGTCTTGTTTATTGTTCTTCTTATGGAGTGGTTTAACTATTGTGGTTTTAAGACTATCGGGGAATGTTCCAGCAAATATGCTTGCGTTAATAATATGGCTTAGAGGGTTAGCTATAGTAGAGCAGACAAATTTTATAACGTTTGCTGAAATACCGTCATATCCATAACTTTTCTTGTTCTTTAAAGATTTGATCACCCTTGTAATGTCTTGAGGAACAACAGGGGCCATAAAAATAGAACGAAGGTTATACGTTATTCTTACAGTATTTTTAGTTGTGTTTAGGGTTGGATCTGAGATCTGATCAATGAAGTAATCGTTGAAGGATTGAGCTATTTCATTAGGGTCAGTCAATATTAAATCATGTTTTTTTATTCTTGTAATGGGTTCATTTATAGATTTTGTACTATTTATTATTTGCCAGGATGTTTTAGATTTATTTTTGGAATTTTTAATTAGAAAATTGTTCTGTGCTTTCTGGGTTAGTTTGATAATTTTTTTAAATTTTTTTGAGTACTCTTTAAATGTCGTTTTATTTCTACTAGTAGGATTAAGTCTTTGTTTCCAGAGTAATTGGCGTTGTTTTTTGCTGCAGATTCTAATACCTCTAGATACCGATCTTTTTTTCAGATCTCAATATGACTGTTTTGAAGGGGAAGCATAGTTCATACAGGAGTTGAAATATTTCTAAAAAGTTATCATAGGCTTCATTTGGATGGCTACGTAACCAAGCGGACGCCAGGTGACCCATCCAATATACAATATGTAAAAAAAACCCTGTCTGATCCGAAAGGTACTGCAATAACATTACCAAAAAGTTTTATTTTATTTAAATATTATTGAAAACTAGCTGCTACCCGCGGTTTCACCCGCAGAAGTCTCGATCCCGTGGGAATATCGGGATAAAAAGTATCCTATGTGTTAATCCAGGTTATAAACTATATATGTGCCAAATTTCATCCAAATCCGTTTAGTAGTTTTTGCGTGAAAAAGAGACAAACATACACACACACTCACAAACTTTCGCCTTTATAACATTAGTGTGATAAATAGTTATAGCTGTTTAAAATTCACATTTTTAGTACCAAAATTACACCAAATCCATTAAAAATTAGAATTTCAACAGCGGTTATGACTTGTAGACACCCGCTTGCGCCCCATGTAAATAATCCGGTAAAATTCCCCATTGAATAAAAAGTAGCGATTTTTTTTTTCTTTTTTCCTGAAATTACCTTAAAAATAGACTCAGTTACGATATCTAACAACACCCTCACGGATCGGACAGAGTTTTTTTACATGTTGTATAGCTGTGTACATTTAGTTGACAGGGTGAGTTTGCCATGTCATCCCGTTCCCTAATTGCTTAAGGCCTGAAACTGCGTTAAGCGAGCGCCCGCGACGGGCACCCGTCGCGTGTCTACGCGCGTGGACACGCGGATGGGCTCCGTGGGAACGCGACGGCCCCCGTCGCGGGTACCCGTCACGGAGACCGGATTACTTTAATTACGCAGTGTTGCTAGTTTAATTTCAACGGTCGTGCCGATGGAGAACTTAATATATTAGTACCTAGGTGACCGAGCTCGACAGAAACCGAAACCGAATTTCGGCAACAGTCTCAGTTCCGGCCGAAACCGAAACTTCTTTACAAGGATCATATTTTGAGGGAAAATAAAGAAAACGTTATTATAATTTGTCAGTCTTTTTTTTTTTAAATAAATCACTAAAATCACACGAAAACTCACAACAAACAAAATTAACTGCAAACACGAGCCAGTCACGACATGATTAGGCACGTGGACGCGGCAAAATGTCTTCGTCGCTTACTCGCTTGTATGGAATTTAACGCGCCAAACATGACCGATCATAGCGCGAGAACTCCCGAATGCAGTTTCGGTTTCGGTTGTAGTTTCAGCAGGTTTGCCGCCGAAACCGAAACTCGATTTTTTGCCAAAATTCGACCGAAACCGAACTTTCGGTCGGACACTAAAGATTTTCCGCCGTGTTTCGCCCGCGTGGAGGTCGGATATTATCGGGAACAAATTTGAGTATTTTCTGACAACGAAGCCAAGGGACGAGGAACAAAATTGTATGCATCAGATGTGGCTTGCGTTTGTTTACTAAATTAATTGTCTGTGACGAGTTGATTGGCTGCTATAATTATAACATAAGATCACACCTGCATTTCTCGGAAGGGTTGGGCAGAGGTGCACCCACATTTCGCCAGTTATGTTTATGTCCCGGGTACAAATCCAGACTCTAAGCTATAAGAAGAGAAATCTTCTTATAAGTAAGACGAGTAGACACAAACTGATTTACTTATAACAGGAAAATCTGTACCAACTATTTTGACGCAATAAAAACTAATGGCGACTTTACGAGCAACGCAAACGATCGAACCTCGGAACACGTATCCACATGATGTAATGTAGTGCTCCGAACTTCCGATATGTCTGATGTAATCTTCGAACGAGTTACAGTAGCAGCTAAAACAAATTACGCAGGCTATTCTGAGTCCGGAATAACCGAGTTACGAGTAGATATCTCACCGAAATAACGGAGTTTAAGAGCGGCCAACCCGTCATACTTTTCATACAAACGCTCATACGTGATTATGGCGTCGTAAGACATCTTTCTTTGAAATGTTTAAACTAATAGGTATCTTGTGCACTATTTCTAGGTTTCTATGAAACCAAAAAATTTAAATGTCGAGAAATAAATTCAGTACAAGGCTCCGAAAATCTGCATTTTTGCACAATTTTTACCTGAACTTTGGCCGTTTATAATATATTCATCAATTGTAAAAGTAAAGAAAACATCTGCATAGAAACCTTGCACATGTAATGGAGATTCTAAATGATAAACATTTATTTCACAAACTACAAACTAGTAAAGCTTATCTCAAAAACACGTATTTCCTGAAACAAGTTTTATAAAATTTCCGCACACTATTTTTCGTAAAATTTTATCGCGTTCTCACTTGCTTGTTAGCAGTTCTCACTTGCGCTAGATGAAACAACATGCTTTTTGACCATGCTTGCGTTGACGATAGACGGATCGGGAAGGGCCCTCTTAATGTCTGTTCGTAGATTTTGTAAATGAATACTTTTTGAAACAGTTGACTGTCGGACTAAAAAAACCTATGTTGTAAGAAAGTCGAAAGTCAACGAGTAAAGTGTACGAGTAGGACATGCCTTAAAGCGACGATAACCGACTTTTAATTATTTTATACTGAAGATCACGTCTAAACGAGTAGTGTTAATGATTTGGAAAAAATATACGTTAATTTTGAGCATTTTCTTAATAACTTAATATAGGAATATTTTAGATTATGTTTATATTACATAGTGTAATTAATTTGGAAAGTTATGTCTTAACGCGGATCACGCAAAATCTATCAAGCGTATTTTTCTGAAACCTTCACCATTTTAAAGATAATTTAATTATATTATTTATCTTTTAGTATACGTGTTATATTAAAATGCCTTTTGTTTTATTTGGGACAGCGCTCCTTGATGGGCGAGTTCTATTACTGGCTGGACGTACGATGAGTTGCGTGAGCTTAGTACAGAACACGCAAGCTAACCACTCAAGGTCACTGGCGTCTTAAGGGGGATGCGCTAAGCTAGCCCGCGAAATTCATATTTTCTTACGTTTTTTTGCAATTTGCAGGTCAGTGTCAGGTTGTATATTGATTAAAATATGATTCACAACCGTTGGTCGCAAGCGCTAGTGTTGAGCATGAGGTCCTGAGTTCGATTCCCGGGTCGGGCAAAGTGTTATTGAGTTTTCTATCTGGAATTTCTCAGTAGCAGCCCGGAGTCTGGATTTGTGCCCGGTTGATGGCAATAGGCTCGCCCCCTATTACTTGGGACTTAAACATAACTGGCGAAATGTGGGTGTACCTGCTACAGGTACACCTCTGCCCAACCCATCGGGAAACAAGGCGTGATGTTATGTTATTTAAGCTATTACTAAGCTGTATAGAGCAATGCTCTGCTCTATAAATGAAGACCAAAGTCAATATTTTGATTTATTCAAACTATGTAAATTTACTCGATAAGCGGTTTTAACCAGTTAGGCTCACATGATTTATAAATAACTATACGAAAAAATCAGCCACGCGACACGCGTACAATGCGTGGTAGACATTTTTATCGACCACTCGATTTATCTATTTAATCTGGTCTAATTTTAATACCTTTCCAAAAGGGATGATCACGTGGGTAAATAACTGTTATACGTGCCTCGCCTTATCAGTGTTTTGGTTGTAAGAATTAGAAAATAATAAACAACTAAGAGTCTGGTCACTAGAGTCTGGTCACGCTCACGCACAATGGTCCACTTTACGGACTAAGTGCGGAAACCAAACCCTATAACAACATAGAACATAGTCTGGTCACGCTAACTACATAAGTAAAAAATATTTAGTTTAAAAAACTGTAACCCGACTACGGAAAAATTAAACTGATCTAAAAAGTAGGAAACAAGAAAATATTTCAGACAAAAATCAAGACATAGGTGACAAAAATGGTCAAGGTAAAGCCGTGGTCGCATGCCTGAATACCATGTGGGTGCCAGGAACACCTTCAAAATTATAATGGCATACGACGACGGCTTTACCTTGACCATTTTTGTCACCTATGTCTTGATTTCTGTCTGAAATATTTTCTTGTTTATACGGAAAACTGCGCAGCGATGCTCCAAGCTCGATCACCGAGCATTGAAATATGTACCTTATTTCGATTGGATAAGTATTATATTCAATTGATAAATTTAAAATCCTCTGCCGTCCCGTTCACCAGTCTGCACGGGTTAATCTTGTCAGTGGTAGTGGTAATGAGAGGGAGATTTGTGTGTGTTGTGTCAAAAATACGTATGTAATTGTGCTGCACATATTATACGGAATATATTTAGGAAACTAAGGTCCGTTGAAAGGCACTTGCCACTATATTTTACTTAACAACACTGGTTAACCTCACATAACAATTGTAAACTTAGCACTAACGACGGGCATCGACTCTCAAACGTTATTCTGTATTCTAAACAATCTTCAGTTTGAATCTTCTTAATAAAACTCGTACTATGATGAAGGAAAGAGAGGAGTCTTGCAAGGTCTGCTGTATCAAGAGTCAGGGTGCCGTGATAATATACGTGTTATACTTGGCGCGCTCACATGTAGTCTGAACACCCGGGTTTTTTGAAGTGAAAACTTCTTTAGACGCGTTGGGCATTTTTGAGATGGGACTAAACCGTTGATTTCGCGACACTGTGACGACACGAGCTTTTGACCATTAAAAAGACATCAACGGGTTGATTACCGCGGTGTTGCAGGTCAACCTAGGAGGTTGTCGGCTGCTTAACCGGACTTTACTGTGGCTGCCTCAATAATTTAAGGCCACCAATCAAAGCAACACCCGGGTTAGCGTGCGCCTACCTTTTATATATTTGCAGCAACGGGCGCAACGGGGCTGAAAATTAGGTGTGTGTCCACAAGCTTCTCCGCTATTGGCTAATAATATTTAGCTCATCAATCTTTATTTTTTGACAACCGATTAATAGCAACGGCTTACGAATTTTTGGTAATAATTCCTCGGTCCCAAAACATAACCTTAGGAAATATATCCGAGACATGCACACGACCTTATGTTTCTAACTCGCACGTGTTTCTAAAAGTCTAAACAGGTAAATAATGACGTGTTTAGGTGCGAGCTCGTTGTCCGTAACATATACTAGCACTACGTAACATATATAATTACTTATTTACACATAAATATACATTATTTACTAATTTGTATTGGCTTATCATTGAGCAGAGTCAAGATTTCTCAGCCTCTCTAACTCCGTCAAAGACGCTGCATCGTGAGGGTTGCACAAGAGTTTCCGCGGGTCCAGATCACTGAGAAATAAACCCTGCAATGACCTTACCCTGCTCAGTGCCACGTAAATTTGGCCTCGTGCAAAAATACGTTTACCAACGTCTACAACAGCCTCGTCTAAAGTGCAGCCTTGTAGTTTGTGCACAGTCACACCCCAACACAGAATTAGTGGCAGCATTTTACGCAAAATTTTGCCACTGCCTCTCAAACCGTCGTATTCAACCGTGCTAGGAGTTATTAGAACAGTTTTATTTGTTTGGTTATCTGGTTTGATGGTACTGTCATCAAATTGAATGTGTACAGCTGCAGGAAGTTCACCGGGCTCCAATTGATCTCGTCTAAGAGCTGGCCAATCGAAGCTCTTTACGGTGCCCATCGCACCATTTACGAGACCTCGACTTATATTTAAGTTTTGCCTGAGCATTACTCTTGACCCAATCCCTATTTGAAGCTTATTTACTAAACCTCCTGTCGTGTTGGGATCACTAGGAACGTGCTCGCATTGAGGTTTTCGACCGTAGGTCTTACTTTCTGTGGATGTATCTACCACTTTGATTTCGTAGATCTTAGTAATTCTTGAAAGAACTTCGCTCATTTCGCAGTTGTACTGATCTACTTGTTTGATTGTTGGGTAGATTCTGACAACATCTTCATGATCATGTGTATTTTGCAATCGCCGACTATCTAAAATTGACAACTGATCGATGGTTAATTGACCAACTCTAATATTGTTCAAAATATCCACCTTGGCGTATGTTTTCACGCAACTCGGTGAAACTAAAAAGTCTCCACAGGTGAGGCTCAGCTGCAAATTGATCCGGTTGTCTGTAACAGTACGATCCGCCTGATGTCTTCGCTACGGGAGGCAACTGCATTATATCACCGAACAACAATATATTCACTCCACCAAAGAAATCAGAACTTTGTTTAATTTCTTGAAGCCGGGTGTGTATGTTCCTCAGTGACTGATACGGCACCATGGATATTTCGTCAATAATCAGCCAGTTGATGTTCCGCCATTTAACTCGCTCTCTTTGTAGTCGATCTCCGGACAATGGCCGCAGAGTTGTTATGCGACCTTTTTCTATTGGCAATGAAAATTTCGAGTATAAGGTACATCCACCCACAAGGCGAGCAGCGACGCCAGTCGGAGCTGATATCACCACACTGTGACGATCTGCAGACAATCTTCGGATTTGTTCTACAGCCAACTCTTCAACCTGTTGCGCAAATAAAATGGCCTGCCCCTTAAACCCTTTCTGACCAAGACGTCCGCCCACATTGACAACTTTTAAAAATGGTCTAATTCTTGATATTAGTCGGAGCTCCATTTCACTCAGATTTTTTAATTCCTCGGGAATTGTGACCACATTCATATTATTTCAGTAGGCGGTGGTAGGTATCTTGTTTTTGACAAGATTGGTATAACACCTATTGCATGCCACAAAATTCTCTGGACAGTCCTCCGGTAGAGGACTGTCCAGAGAATTTTATAAATGGCATTGTGTCTTACGCATTTGTTTAGTTTGGTTTTTGAATTTCATTTGCTTACATACGTGGCACACTTGATCGGCTACTTGTGAAATCGCATCAAGGAATTGACAAGAATCAGTACTAAATAAGTCTCTCTGACGAAAATAAGCATGCCTAGAGACACGTCTCATATTATTTAATCTGACTTTCCGTAAAAGCGGAGACTCTGCGTCCCTGGCCTGAGAGGCATAATCTCTCATCATGTCGAGTCGCAACTCACGTGATTGAGTCGATTCTGCGTCTCTAGCCTGAGAGGCATAATCTCTCATCATGGCGAGCCGCAACTCGCGTGATTGAGGCGATTCTGCACCCCTGGCCTGAGAGGTATTATCTCTCACCATAGCGAGTCGCAACTCATGTGATTGAGGCGATTCTGCTTCTCTAGCCTGAGAGGCATAATCTCTCATCATGGCGAGCCGCAACTCGCGTGATTGAGGCGATTCTGCATCCCTGGCCTGAGAGGTATTATCTCTCACCACAGCGAGTCGCAACTCACGTGATTGAGGCGATTCTGCGTCTCTAGCCTGAGAGGCATAATCTCTCATCATGGCGAGTCGCAACTCGTGTGATTGAGGCGATTCTACATCCCTGCCCTGAGACGCATAATCTCTCATCATGGCGAGTCTCACCTCGCGTGATTGAGGCGATTCTGCGTTTCTAGCCTGAGAGGCGTAATCTCTCATCATGGCGAGTCGCAACTCGCGTGATTGGGGCAATTCTGCGTCTCTAGCCTGAGAGGCATAATCTCTAATCATGGAGAGTCGCAACTCGCGGGATTGAGGCGATTCTGCTTTTCTCATTTCTCTAGCATACTCTCGCCGAGATCTTAGTCTTTTTTCTCTGGACAGAGAATCTTCATGCGCACGTGCGTCTGCAGAATATTCTTTTCTATGTTCTAGCCTAGACAATCGTGATTGAGAGAATTCACGTTTATGCCAGGCAACTCTCTTTTTCATTTGGCATAATCTGATTTCTCTGCGTGTTGGAGACTCTGTAGCTCTTTGATTCGACATGTACTTTTTGTTACCTTCCCCCCTTCTTTTTTTTGTATCAGGTGACTCATTTCGACGCTTTTGTGCGACTCGTGTTGCTTTTTTTAGTTTTTTTTAAAGTGTCATTATAACGAAAAAATCTTAATATATCTTAATATATATAAATCTCGTGTCACAATGTTTGTCCTCAATGGACTCCTAAACCACTTAACCGATTATAATAAAATTTGCACACCATGTGCAGTTCGATCCAACTTGAGAGATAGGATAGGTAGGGTAGGTAGGCTAGGTAGGGTAGAAATACGCACATTCATTGACTGTTAGGCGGAACGAAGTTTGCTGGGTCAGCTAGTAATAATTATATGTATAAACTAGCTTTGGCCCGCGGCTTTGCCCGCGTGGATGTCGGAAAATATCCTACAGGAACGTGCTACCGGGATTCAGAGTATCCTATATCCTAACCCAGGTCATGGCCAAAGGTAACAGGCTGATATTAAATCTGTTTTAGGGTTCCTCAAATTGAAACATTAAAACCCTTAAAGGATGACTTCATTGTCTGTCAAGACCCTTTTTTCAGGAACGCGTGGAGGCATCAATTTGAAATAGATATCAAAAACTTAGATCTACGGTCTCTTGGAAGTGTAACGGAAATCAAACTTCCAAGTCAACGCAATAATGGGCACGCCACAACTGTGGCGATAAGTTTCCTCATTGAGGAGTGGTAGAGAGGCGCCACGGCGTACTCACCTTCCACCTGACGCAAGTTCTCACCGGACACGGTTGTTTCGGGAGGTTCCTGTTCCGGATAAGGCGGGAGGAAACGCCCGGGTGTGACCATTGTGTGGATCGCCCGGAGGACATGGTGGAGCATACGGTGGAGGCCCGGCTTGGGCGGGGCACCGCCATGTCCTCGTGGAGACGATCGGCGGTGGTGATTTCTCGCATCCGGCCCTGGTCCAGTCCATGGTACGCTAGGGCCGATGCCTGCCAGGGTCGCGAGAAAGTCCGAAAGGGTTACCGTGGCCCCTGAACACACAGGCAACTGAAGGAACACGGGTGTGTTTTTGTCAGTATAAACCTGACACGCTCTCCACGCGCTCGCAAATAACTTCTCCCGCTCTGGGCGGAGCGGGAGAAGTTATTTGATAATATCCCACCCAAAAAAAAGTTAACGAAATAAAAAATACGGCCATTTGTGCCGCATATTTTGACACTCGCAAATAAACCAGTCTATTTGGTACTTCACGTTGGTTCAGCAGCATGAAGTTTGGCGAGAAGTAAAAGTAAGGTCAAGTAGAGAGGAAAATCCGAAAATTGGTAATTTATAGTTCTATAATGAACGGCAAAGTTAAGTTTTTTCTGCAATCTGGGATAAAATATTCATAGGCCGTGTCTTGGGGTAACAAACCTCAGTTGGCCCAATATAGTTTTTGGTTCTAGTAATAATAAGAAATAGGATCGACCGCAGGATGGCGGACCACGTTAAAAACACCATCCTGCGCTCCATAACTCAAGTAGCGGATGTTGGAGAAAAAACAGCCAGGCTGAAGTGGGAGTGGGCCGGCCACGTCTCACGAATGCACCCGGAGAGATGGGCAAAGATCGTCACTCACTGGACGCCTGAAGGAGGACAACGCCGTCGAGGTAGACCGCGGCGAAGGTGGTGTGACGATCTAGTTATGTTTGCGGGACCATCATGGCCTGAAATCGCACAAAGCAGAGAGGTTTGGAAGGAAATAGGGGAGGCCTTTGCCCAGCAGTGGGACACAATTTAGGCTAACAAAAAAAAAAAAAAAAAGGATCGACCGGCATCAAAAAAGTTTTAGTGAAAATTGGCCATTTTCTTGCTGACTGTACAATTTTTCAAAATCTGTGTGATCAAAATGTTTCAAAAAGTTAAGGACAGTCTCCTAAGACTTTTCTTGTAGCGACAACGGTTAAGGTACCTACCCTTATTGCCCCATCTCAAAATCCACCCTGTATATGCTATGATTGACTGCTTAGTTCCATAAAGGTATAGCGTGATGATAATCTTTTAAAAGGTTAAATCCGTAACTATCTGCAATATTCTAACCTTTTGGCTAGCCTTTTTACAATTTGCGGTAAACTATAGAAGAATACAAACATTATGCTATATTGCTCATCCCCCATAGCAAATAGCGTGATAATAGTTTTTGAAAAATCTATTGTTACATTTTCATTATTTGACTTATATATTATGTATATCAATTTCCAAGTTAATTAAGCCACACAGTAAAATCCTCCACTGTAAAAATTAATACCCCGTTTCACCCCGTTAGGGGTAGATTTTCAAAAAACCCTGATATACGTTTTTATTTATTTTCAGTTTTAATTATAAATAAATACTGAGTTTCGAGTTAATCAGACCGCTCGTTAAAATTCTTCCATACAAACTTTGACACCCCCAATCCTCCTTTAGGGGGTATTTTAGAAAAACTAAAAATGGCAAACTTTATAATTTACATATATAAGTATTCGTGCCAAGTTTCAAGTTTATTAACTCAAGGAATAAGATTTTTCATACAAACAAAATCCCCCCTTTTCACCCTCTTAAAGGTCGAATTTCCAAAAATCCTTTCTTAGCCGACGTCTACTAACTATAAACTACCTCCCTACCAAGTTTCATCTTCATACGTCAAGCGGTTTCCGATATTTCGTGATGAATGAGTGAGTGAGTGAGTGACCTTTCGCTTTTATATATTTAGATTAGATTACAAATTTTATTACAATACTTACATACAATTTTTTACACGCATAGACTGTACAAGACTTAACGTAACAATAAATTTAAAATTATATCAACATATACAAATTTTTACACGTTTAGAATTTTCAAAGAGAAAAAGTCTCTCCTAGCAAGAACAACCGACCGACCACTATTGTTATTATGACTTGTATACAACGAAACCAATACTGCCATACGACTTTGTGAGACAGAACTCGATTGAGGAAAATATGTAGCCGAGTATTATGTATCTTATAACTAAACAATTACACTCGGAGAAAAAGTCTTTCACTATTTTTATGACTTTTAAACAACGAAACCAATACTGCCATACGACTTTGTGAGACAGAAATCGATTGAGGAAAATATGTAGCCGAGTATTATGTATCCTATAACTAAACAATTACACTCGGAGAAAAAGTCTTTCCGAGCAAGAACAACCGACCGACCACTATTTTTTTATTACTTTTAAACAACGAAACAAAACAAACGAAACAAATACTACCAAACGAATTTGTGAGACAGAACTAGAATGAGGAAAATATGTAGCCGAGTATTATATGTATCTTACTAAATAAATATATTCATTTTGTATTCAATAGATTTTATAATATGACAGTGACAAGCAGTTTGACACGCCATAATGAAAAAGAAATAAATGTACCTAAGTCGAAACAAAGAGGCCACATAGCACCTCCGTCCCAAATCGTCTAGTTGTCAAGTTCCGAAGGGTGTTTCGGTTTTACTAGGAATAGTAAAACCTATAAAACTTTATTTGCAAAAGGATTGTACGAAACGTACTTATAATAAAGAGACATTTGATTTTTTGTATGTTTGTGTACATAAATAAATAAACTCACGCCTTCTTCCCATGGGGGTAGGTAGGCAGAAACTACAGAACGCCACCTGCTACGAACCTTACATACCTACTCCTTTTGCCACGTTTACGTTCATACATCAGTGGTCTTTTTTTTTGTGTGGGAAATTATGAAATAACTTCTCCCGCTCTGGGTGGAGCGGGAGGGCGTGTCAGACTCTAACTGACTAAAACCCACCCGTGTTCGTTCGGTTGCCATGTTACCGGGGGCCACGATCTCCCTTTCGGACTTCTTCGCACATCAGTGGCCCTAGTGTGAGTTTCTTTTAACCATTTCGACTTTACTTAGTGACCGCGTTCGATGTTCGATGTTCCGATTGGCTCTTCACTGGCCTTCACTGATGAAGGGCCAATCGGAGCGCCGAACGCGGTCGATGCGTAAAGTTATGTTTAAAGAAACACACTAAGGCCTCTGGTCATACAAACACGCTGGTTGCGAGTACTGCACCAGACCTATGTTTCTTTGTAATGGATAAACTCAAAACCTAGTTAACTGATTTTAAACATTATTTCACCTATAGAAAGCTACATCCCATCAAAAACATAAATGTGAAAATGGGAGCCAAGTTCAATAAATATGGTTGTTGACTTCGCCGACAAAAGAATTGAGATCTAAATGGGTGCCAAGTTCTGTAGATAATCCTGAAATTTATTTATAAGAACATGCAACTTTCTAAAATAAAATTAAAACACAAATTCTTGTTTTTTCTGCTATAACAATGTTTGCTATTTAAAAATATAACTTCTTAAATTTGAACAGTCGAATTATTTACACAAAGCACTTAGGATAAATTGAAGCTCAAGATTTGACTTGGCTAGTTTTTACATACAAGTTATCTTACAACTTTATATTTGATTTTATATTTGTCTACAGTGTCGTGGTGCAAAAGAACTAAAATAAACAGAGTAACTTTTTTATGCCGGTGTGCGTTACCTCTACGTCTTACACTCGCGCCACGTCATTGTGCTGTAATTTTACTTTTCTAGTGTGCGTGCATTAAGCGGCTAACAGTTGGATGCTATTTTTTTCATCGACTTTACAGCTTTGACTGTCTACCTAGTCATATTTAATTATTATTATTTAATTTTAAGTAGGCACTCAACATCAAATAAGTCATTCATGATGTGACCTGTAAGAAATTGGTACTCTAGTCTATAAGTTTATTGGATGTATCTCATATTTTTGTATCGGTATACTCAATTGTTGGTGAGTCCAATAAATAAAATAAAATGATGATATCTTTGTTCTTTATGTTATGCGCAAGTTACTGTTTCTTATTATAACTGTTTACAGCTTTGACTGTCTGCCTAGGCATATTTATATTATGCGCAAGATACTGTGTCTTATTGTAACTGTAAGGTCAAAATATCTTCCTCCTCTAAAATTTCAGCTTGCTGGTAAAAACTAGCCAAGTCAAATCTTGAGCTTCAATTTATCCTAAGTGCTTTGTGTAAATAATTCGACTGTTCAAATTTAAGAAGTTATATTTTTAAATAGCAAACATTGTTATAGCAGAAAAAACAAGAATTTGTGTTTTAATTTTATTTTAGAAAGTTGCATGTTCTTATAAATAAATTTCAGGATTATCTACAGAACTTGGCACCCATTTAGATCTCAATTCTTTTGTCGGCGAAGTCAACAACCATATTTATTGAACTTGGCTCCCATTTTCACATTTATGTTTTTGATGGGATATCATTACTTTTTGTAAAGAAATTATTATCATTTGTCAATCAAACGTGATCTATAAAATTCTTTTTGCAAATATGCGTAGCAATATTGTGTAAGAATGTAGGTATTTCTTTCGTAACAATTGTTACAATTGTCCGCAATGATGTCAGGTCGCTGAGCCGGCGCGGTAAGTATTATTATTTAAAAAAACTTGTGCAGTCGGGGAGCCCCGTCAGGAACAAAGTTCCTTAACTATTTACTATATTAAACGACAATAGTCCCTAAAACAATAGTCATACGATCTATCAATTCAAAAACGTCTCAAGCACAGTACCAACCTACAAACTACCTTGATCATACCAACCTGAGGTTTGTAACAACGTTTTTCGAGATCAGAGAATGAATGAAATGAATTCACTACCGCCTAACATTAAGGACCAAGATTTTGACACGTGACACATCAGTTGACTCGACGGGGTGTTTTGAATTCAGTCATGAAATTCTGGAATTTACATCAACTTTTAGCATTCGAATCAAAAATGTATAGTTAGCTGTCAAATTATAAGACGCTGGAGATCAGCGCCATCTGAAGTGAGCAAGTGGCAGTTTTTAACACTATTTGAAAATTTTTCGTCATGACTGTCATTTTCGGGAGATAGTGCTGATATCGAATTAGATGGAAATTCTGGATTTTAAGATGGCGGCTATTCCAAATAATAATAATATTGTAGATCAATTCTCATAGACATCAATTGCATGCCGATTGTAAACTTGATAATCAAAATCCGTAAAAAAAACGGACCTCTTAATTTCGTCAAGTTCGTCTGTCCGTGTGTCCGGATGTCATACAGCCATTTTAAATAAAGAAAATTTTAAAAAATGTGTATTTTTAGCACCGTTAAACAATGGTGTAGTGAAATTACGATAAACATAATAGTGGGGGTGGCATTCTCCATACCTACATATAACCGAGAGATGAAAAAAATCTATGCATATAAAGCGTGTATTGTTGGATCTCATAATTAAAATGTTAAAGATGTTTCTAAGTGACTTTGCTTTTGACGTCAATAGTTTTTGAGATACAGTTTATTTTCGGTTACAACCGCAGAATTAACTTTGTTTTTTATAGTTTTTTCGAGAAACACAAACTTATTTTTGCAGTCGATAAAATTGATACTATGCAATGTTTATGCGTAAATATTCATCCCAATTACGGAACCCTTCACTGTGCGTAGTCCAACATACACTTGGGCAGTTTTTTAAATTTCATTTTGAAACTACCTCAAAAAAAAAAGCAATTTCTATTACTCGAGTAAGATTATCCTATTAAAAACAAATACTACCAAACTCATACAACTAACAAAAAATATAGACGTCATTTAAAAGTGTTTGCGGAATACCTACCTAATTTATAGAATTAATTTAACATCATTCCCGAACAAAATTTTCTTGCCTACCTAAAAAATGTATAAGTACTAGGCATTCTGTAGCAAACTATCAAAAATAAAATCCTACCAAAGTCATACAACTAACAAAAAATATAGACGTCATTTAAAAGTGTTTGCGGAATACCTACCTAATTTATAGAATTAATTTAACATCATTCCCGAACAAAATTTTCTTGCCTACCTAAAAAATGTATACTAGGCATTCTGTAGCAAACTATCAAAAATAAAATCCACATTAAATAATTGTCCAATAAATTAAAAATAATTTTGAACAACGTTCCGAATTTAAATTCAAATGTAGAAACAATTCGGCGCGAAATTCAATAAATGAGGTAAGTATCTATCCACGTCCTGTCTGTTGACTCGTTTTATATTGAATGTCCTAAAAACGATTAAAATGTATACTAGGCATTCTGTAGCAAACTATCAAAAATAAAATCCACATTAAATAATTGTCCAATAAATTAAAAATAATTTTGAACAACGTTCCGAATTTAAATTCAAATGTAGAAACAATTCGGCGCGAAATTCAATAAATGAGGTAAGTATCTATCCACGTCCTGTCTGTTGACTCGTTTTATATTGAATGTCCTAAAAACGATTAAAATTACACTAGAAAAGTATAAATAATTATTTTAAACAATGCTTATTGTATTTAATGCTTAAAACAATTTTATTTAAATTTTCAAGTATAGATTTCAGACATTCGACATATACCTAAATTTATCGAGACAATCAAAATTGAAAAAAAAAAAACGTTTGGCATAATCGTTTTCGCACATCATTACAATAAAAAAAAACAATGATCGGCGATTTTTAACACAAATTGAGTAGTAGTAATGAATATTACGTGTTATTGAACGTGTGTTCGTATAATAAGTTAAGATCTGGGCATTTTCTAGTTGCTTATAATATTTTTAATCATATTTGTCACATTTTAAATCATATCTACATGTGTATGAGTGTTAATTGTGAAAAGTTAAAATGTAAACACGCACGATTGGCGCGAAACTTCGACTTTTGATACTAAAAAACTTCATTACCACTACTTATTTAACTTGAACAATGGATGAATTTGTCAAATAATTAAATGTTGTAATAGTCACTGTCCTTGTGGTGGAGTTTGGATGTTCGAAATCCCCAATTTTTTATGTTTTTTAGCCTCGACCTCGACTGTCATCAAAATGGCGATTGTTGCATTTACAGACTTGCAATTTTATAAAGGTAAATTAATAATCTTGCGCGCTAAATATGAAACATTTAATGGCATAAACATTATTTTAGCCAACTCTCTTAATTAAAGATGAATAATCTTATTGGTAGCAGCATTTTCAGCGCTTCTATAGGAAGGTTTACTCTAACAAATAACACAACAATAAATACTAAAAACATTTTATTTCTCATAGAATTTAAAACGGCTTCAGCTTCATTCTCATAACTTAGTCATGGTATGAAAGCAGCGTAGGTACAGTAGGTGGTAGGTGTACGCTTTCCCACGAAACAGTAATAAGCAATGATGATCTCTTAAACGATTTGTCCTATTTTGCTCACTTATCAATAATTATGTACACCAAGTCCTGCTGCTCACACGTCACGATTTGATTCTGGCCCTAACCAGATTATTGTTTTGACCTAAGGGTAAATCTCTTAAACTCTAGGGTGGCTCTGTTTTTATCATCACTTGCTTGTCTATAAACATCTCTGGTAGCAGCCTCTCTCAATAAGCATGACAAACTTTATCCAAATGTATGACCTAGAAAGTAAGAAAGTACTTCTTATTGTTGTTTATTTACTTTTGTTTAGTAATTATATCACTCATAATAATTCTGCCATTTTAAAAACACTAACCTGATGACTTCTGTGACTTGCAATTGACATGCCACTTGCAAAACATAATATGCTTAGATTTCCATGAGCAAGTAATACTTGGGATAGAGTTGTAGATAATATAATCAATAATTTCAAGTCTTGCAATAACACATGTCATCGTCATACCTGAAAAAGGTAAAAAAATTCAGTGTATTTACTTATGTAATATAATTACATCATACTATATAAATTTACAGCTGACGACGCGCGACGTACCCCTGACTGAACATAGGCCTTCTACTAATAGGCTGCTAAAATCAATGAGGTTATACAATACGCTAAAATAGTGAAAGGTGAACGGGTGTTTACAACAAATATTTAAAGAACTTATTAAACTTACCCAGGGCCATGGAAAGATAAGCAATAGTTCGTCTGGCTTCAATTTAAATTAACAGTATTAAATCGTAACGTAATTTAACTATAAAGTAAATACGGAAAAATAAATTCAAATCAACTTAAACAAACAGCCAACAATGCCATTGATCTGACAGATATTTTTTTGACAGTTTGACATTATGCATGGTGTCAATGTTACCAGGTTTAATTATTTTGGTAATCGATTGACGAAATCGATTGGCTGATTAGCAGTGATCGGAGTAGGTAGATTGATTTTACGTAGGTACTCGCATCATGAATAGTCATAGAAATCATAACATGGATAAGCCTTTTTTCCGGGATTTCATTTTGGTACTTACGGGATTTAATCAAATATTGTTAAAGTAAGGATTTTTAAACTACTACATTAGAAATTTCTAGAATGCGATAGATAAACATTTAAAATATATTAAATTATTATATTGTTTACAGTATACCTATCCTTTTCTTGGAGTCCGATCACCTATATACTATTAAAAAGACAGCAACAACAACGACAGGGTTAAACATTTCTTATTCATATTGATGTATTCTTTATTTTACACATCACAACATTTGAAATTCCTTAAAAAAATCTTAATAATTTCAAAATCCCGGAATCCCGGAGGCATATCCATACTAATATATACGTGCCAGTTCATTGACACTGAAATATATGAGTAAAACGATATAATTTTGCTTGTAATCCGGTTTAATATTGGACGGCTATATATGACAGACCATTGACAAAGCAGATCGTAGAGAGTAAGAAGGTTACCATACATTACACCTTCACCTTAATCTAGAACCCACTCGATCCACATTCCATAAAAGGCTTTCAGACTTTTAAAACTATATAACTCAAAGCAAAATAACCTCAATATCCTTCAAAATAAATTATACCTAACTGGCTTATTAATTCGACATTGACGAACGGGACGAGAATGAGGCGGCTCAGGAGAAGGCAAATAAGGCTGTGTTGTGCTCTGAACCGGCCCTTCTACGCAGTCTTCAAAAGGCTCTCCTTCATCATCATCCTGATGTGCGGTCGTTGCGGCCGAGCCTTCGCTCCGCGGACCGCCCGGACTGGGCGCACCCTGTTCCTGAGTTATCTCAACCGTCTCGGAACTCTCACTGATCGGTCTAGAGGGAGAAGGACAGATTAGTGAACTCCGTATCCGTTGTTTCAGCTGATCTACATGTTTGTGGGATTCTCTACCTAAAGCATCTACTACCTTATAATCAGTGGTCCCCATCTTTTCGGTAACCTTTCCAGATACCCATTTATCCTGTCCACGATATTGACGCAGCCAGACCTCATCCCCCGGGCGCAGTTGGCGCGATCCCCTTGCGCTGTATTTTTGTTGACGCTCTTGAGCATCCCTAACTCTACTGTCCCTACTTGGTATTAGGGCGTCGAATTTTGTACGCAACCTGCGGCCAAACATGAGCGACGCTGGTGTTTCACCTGTAGTACAGTGTTCTGTGTTCCTATAATATAAAAGGAAATTATTTAAAAATAAATTTATGTTTGCGTTCTCTCTAATTGCTTTTTTGATAGCTCTTTTAACGGTATGTACTGCGTTCTCAGCTGCCCCGTTTGAGGCAGGGTGATATGGCGCTGAAAATATATGTTCGATCCCGTTTGTACAGAGAAATTGAGAAAACTCATGACTTGTAAACGGCGGCCCGTTATCAGAGACTATTTGTCTCGGTAACCCAAAACGTGCAAACACGTCACTTAAAACGCTGATCGTGTGATTAGCCGCTGTACTAGGTACTTGACTAACTTCTAGCCATTTGGTCCTGGCATCAACTATTACTAAAAATATCCGCCTCGTGATAGGGCCTAAGAAATCAACATGTACACGGGCCCATGGTCTGTCTGGCCAAGCCCAAGGGCAGGGCGTATGTCGAGGCGGTGCCTCACTTTCTGCAGCACAGACACTGCAACCACGGCACGTTTTTTCAATTTCTTCGTCCATACCCGGCCACCAAACATCTCCTAGCAAAAGATTTAGTTTTAACTATACCCATATGAGCCTCATGTAAATCTATCAAAACCTTATTCCTACACTCACCCGGTATGACCACCCTATGGCCCCACATCACACAACCTAACTCCTCGTATAGTTCTTTTTTACGATTAAAATAAGGTTGGAGCGATTTAATTTCGTTATCAGACGGCCATTCGTCGCGAAGATATGTTAAAACTCGGCCTAGCAACTGGTCTCGGCTCGTTTGTCTTTTAATCTCATTATAATCCAATAACATGTCATTTTGGGCGAAATGTAAATATGTTTGTTCCGGAATTTTAATAGGTTGTTTAATAGCAGAAACAGCTGGCAACCGTGACAACCCATCTGCCCCATTCTGCTTTGAAGTAACATACTCGATATCATATGTATAGGCTGACAACTTAATAGCCCACCTTTGTAATCGGCTCGCAGCCATTGATGGTATACCCTGTTTAGGCCCAAAAATAGTGACCAATGGTTTGTGGTCTGTGCGTAGTGTAAAACGTCGCCCATATAAATACTGGTGTAATTTTTCAAAGCAGAATACAATAGCCAAAGCTTCACGCTCGATTTGTGAATAATGCTTCTCCGCAGCGTTAAGCGCACGCGACACGTACACGACGGGTCGCTCCTGCCGTCCGTCTGCACCACTATCATTGTGCTCACACATTTGACTTAATACTCCTCCTATTCCTCTCGCGCTCGCATCACAAGTTAAAAACAAGGGTTTGTTTGGTTCGTAGTGAGCAAGGACGTCAGCACTAATCAAAATGTTTTTAATTCTTTTAAAAGCTGACTCACACTCATTGTCCCACGTCCAAGTAACTCCCTTCTTTAGTAACCTGTACAAAGGTGCCAATATATTGCTCAAGTTTTTAACAAATTTTGCGTAGTACATGATTGTTCCTAAAAAGGCCCTCAAGTCGGTAATATTGTCTGGGCGGGGTATGTTTAATATACCTTCCACCTTTTCAGGGTCCACCTTAATTCCCTCGGCAGAAATAATAAAACCTAAATATTTAACCTCATTAGTCAAGAACAAGCACTTCTTTTGATTAAGTTTCATTCCGTTATGATGTAACCGCTCTAAAACTTTCTCTAAAATAACTAAATGCTCCCTAATGTTGGGTGATCCTATAATAATATCATCGAGAAAGACTTCTACGTTTGGAATATCGTTCAGAAGATTCGCCATAATTCGTTGGAAAATACCAGGGCTTGACGATAAACCGAAAACTAATCTTTTATACTTAAAAAGGCCCTTGTGAGTATTAATAACCGTACAATTATCAGGGTCATCCAATTCAATCTGATTATATGCTTGCGTTAAATCTATTTTTGTAAATATCTTAGAACCATTTAATTTAACCAGCAAGTCGTTTATACGTGGTAAGGGATATTTGTCCACCAATAGTACTGGATTTAACGTTATTTTGAAATCAGCACAGATACGGAGTCCACCATCCGCCTTACGAACCGGTACAAGTGGAGTAGCCCAATCCGCGCACTCCACTGGCTCGATGACACCGGCGCGTAGCATGCCTTCTAGCGCAGCCTCGACACGCTCGCGGAGTGCGTATGGCACAGGCCGTGCGCGGCAGAACACCGGCGTTGCTCCCTCGCGTAGTCGTAACCGAGCCTTGCCTCCCGTGAACCGGCCCAGTCCCTCCGAAAACAAATCCTTATATCTGTGAAGCAATAATGTTAATTGATCATTACATGAATCATTGCTATTTATTTTGTCTGTGCTCAGCGTGATCATATTTTGGTACAAAGGTATTTTAATGCCTAGTTCTGTAAGCCATTGTCGACCTAATAACGAGGTGGTGCCACCCTCTATTACAAACAATTCCATTTGTTTGGACTTATTTCCATACTTAACTATTGGCCTAATCACCCCTACAGGTTTCGTAATAGTACCATCATAGAATCTAAAAACTAAATTAGAATTATCTAAAGGTCTATGACTAAACAGTTGATTATACTTTTCCCTACTAATACATGATACTAAAGACCCCGTATCAATCTCCATAGGTAATTGAGTTTGATCCACATAAATAGTTAAGCTCACCGGTTTGTAGCTATTCAAACTAAGTTGATGCAAATCTTCTACCTCCCAGTCCTCCTCATCGAACAAAGGAGGCTCATCCTCCCCTGACTGGTCCCAGAGGTTTGACTGATTGGCTGCCCCGCCTGCTTCTTGCACATGCGCCACCATGTTATTGGTGTCACATCGGTCCTGCGGCTGTCTTCCACCAGAACGCACCGGACAAACCCGACGTAGATGTCCTTTCTGTCTACACCTACCACAGATAAACCGACTGTATCTACATCGTTCCCTCTGGTGATCCGAAGCCCCGCAAGCAGAACAATTGTTTTTTGAATCTTCGGCGGTGTCCTTCCGTGCCGCCGGTAGCCCGCGTGGTCCACTACGCCCTCGGCGGCTCCCACTGCCCGACGTCGCCACCGCATACAACGCTCCAGCCGCGTTATCGCCGCTAGCGCCCGAGTCGCTATTTTTCCCGACCGTTTGTTCCACTGCCGCTGCATCCCTCTCCGCCGCTTCCATAGCGCACGAAATTTTTACGGCGTTTGCATATTGCAGATTTTCTTCAGTAAACAATCGTTGCCTAATCGACTCGCTTCGCAACCCGCATACTAACTGATCACGTAAATTCTCTTCCAATACGGACATAAATTCGCAAAATTTTGACATTTTCTTCAGTTCTGAAATATATTGCAAAATCGATTCACCCGCATTTTGTCTTCTTTGTCGGAAACGGTACCTCTCTGCCATGAAAGTCGGCTTTGGTTGCAAGTGATCCGTCATGACCTTCACCACCTCCTCATAAGTTTTTGCACTCGGTTTGCCCGGACTTGTTAAGTTGCTTATAAGTTCATAAGCTTCGTCACCCATCGCCGCAATCAATGTGGGTAACCAAAATTCCTCCTTAATACTGTTGACCTTGAAGAACATTTCCATGCGTTCCACGTACATTGTCCAATTTCCCGATCTTACATTAAACTCGGTTAGTTTTCCGATTGACATTTTGGAAATAATTTTTATTTGCCACGCTTCTAATTTTTATCCTCGTCGCCACTGAAATATATGAGTAAAACGATATAATTTTGCTTGTAATCCGGTTTAATATTGGACGGCTATATATGACAGACCATTGACAAAGCAGATCGTAGAGAGTAAGAAGGTTACCATACATTACCAAATCAATCTACCTACTCCGATCACTGGTGATTAGTTTATAAAATAACATTACTGTCTCGAAACACTTTTAAGTTTTTGAGTATATTCAGACCAGATAATATTTTAATTATTGTAAAATCATAATTTTACAGTATTTGAGTATAATAAATAGCATTTGAAACATACTCGTGTAGTGGATACTCCACGTACTCCATGTGGGTTAGAATCGATTTTTCAATCGATTACAAATTATTTGATTGGAATAGTCTGTCATTTGGCAACATTCAGGTTAGGATTGAATGGCGGATGTACAAAATTACAATTAGTCAACCAAATAAATATTAATTAGGTTCTCTAATGCTAGCAGAAAGAAATTAAAAAAAAAAAACGACTTAACTTGAAAAAAATACGACATAATTTTTGTTAAATAAGCTTTGACACAGTACCATACCGTGGGCCTGCTTTCGAAAAATCTCCTTTCAACTTTATAGGTCATCCGGAAGTGGATTAAAGGTTTTTGATGACCATGGCTATGTGGTTGATAAAAATGCCGATTTTTAGACGTTAATATCTCAATAACCGTTTGAGCTTTATTTATGAAATTTGGAGTTCTAGTTAATCTAAGGGGTTTTAATAAATAAACCAAATTTCATGTGCTAATGTTACATAGATTTTGAGTTATTAAGGGGTCAAAAGTGGCTCCAAATGGTTCGTGTAATATAACACACTGCAGCCGTGTCTTGCCTGGAACTTGGCTCGACACGCTATCGCGTGTCTAGATTATCAACGTGTAACATGAGTGTATTAAAATATTTTTATAAAAATATTCCGTTCGTTTTTTTTGTTTATTTGTAATAAATAAGATTAGACATTTAAACAAATCTTTTCTATGGTCCGTTCAACCGAATTTGACTTCTATACCGTAGGCATAGGGATGGCATTAGGATGGCATAGGGATGGCACTGAAGGTTTTTACTTAAATTTAATTTGCTTTTGCAAATTAAATTTAAGAGCCCATACTACCTCAGCTCAAATTCACTTTTTATCTCGCTCGCACCATACTGCTCGCGGACTGAGTGAGAGTGAGACGGAGTGGGGTGCTAGCGGCTCCGAGGCGCCAATAATTTAGGTAATTGCTTTTTACGGCGAAAATAATGGTAATTTAAAAAAAATAAAAAACATAGTCGCTGCTTTATAGTTAGTTCAGTTATAATGCAAAGTTTCATGATCTAATTTGAAGTATTTTTTTAATACCAGCGGTTTATTGTTCGGTTTGGAGGTAACTTTGGAAAAAAAATCTATCGAGAAAATTTTATGGAATCGTGTTTTCGTCTAACATAGTACTTAACATTAATCCTTAATTTTGACATATATTTATTTCAAAATTAATGCTGCAGTATTTTCGATATAACGGAGGATCATGCTAAGCCATTTGAGGTAGTATAGGCCCTTAAGTAAAAACCTTCAGTGTCCGACCGAAAGTTCGGTTTCGGTTTCGGTCGAGTGTTAGACATAAGCAAACAAAACTTGAATATTATATTTATTATTTTGCGAATCTGACATCAACACTTTTACAGTAGGTAAGAGCACATTAGTGCTTGATTGCTTGGACGAAAGCAAACTCACCTCAGGTTGCGATATTTGCTCTTGAATTTGATGTACTTGAGCATCACTCGGCACAGACCTGTGCTCATCACGATGTATTAAAGTGTTATGAAATTTAGAGGCACATACTGTACATTTGAAATGAAAACGGCACTTGCTAGCATGGGAACATAAACATATTTTACAAAGGTTATTCGCTTTTACGTATTCTAAACGCTCACTTATGGACATTAAAATGAATTTAGGACATTTGAATATTTTGTGAGGTTGACCACACAGTTTACACTTTGACGCTTCGGAAATCTTAGAGAAATTAACAGCAGCCTTGCTCTTAGTATTTACAAAAGATGGGCTTACCTCTAGGGACATTGCTCTCTTATCTAAAAACATCAATAGCTCATTTATTGTAGGCATACTTCTCATATCCCTGTCTGCGTGAAACAGCCTGACAGTCAATGGATCAAGCTTGCGGGATATTATGCAAACTAAGATTGAATCCCACTAGTCGACTGGCTCCTTCATATTCTTAAGGGCAGCTATCTGCTGCTGGACCTGCGCAACCAAATCTCGTAGCTGCTGTGCCGTACCTCGGTGAATTGCCGGCAAATCGAGTATCGACGTTACGTGATTGTGGATTGTTGTAGCGTGTTTCCAAAATCTTGACAGCAGAGTCGTAGGATTCGTTGACCAGCGGCAAGTTGACTATTAGTGTAAGTGGTTCTCCCTTAATATATTTCTTCAAATAAAAAAGCTTTTGAACATCAGATAGCCTTTTATTTGTGTGTATTATCGCCGTGAAGAGGTCCATGAATGGCTTGTAACAAGCAATATCCTTCCCATCAAACGTTTGAATATCAATACTTGGTAAATGAGCCGTTTTGTATTGATCAAATGAGCCTTGTTGGTTAGATTCCTGTGAAGATTTCATTAACAGCCTTTTGAGTCTTTCAATCTGTACAGAAAGCTGTGTGACTCGGTCGTCGACCTCATCTGAGTCAGGCTCGTCGTCCTGCAATAGAAGCTCCATTTTTACAGCCAGATATTGCTCATAAGATTTTCGCAATTGTTCCTGGCGAAAGGCGATGTCTTCATAGTCAAGTTCCTCAATGGTATGAACCTTGAAGTAGTTTTCAAGACGCGTTATCGCCGCCTTTCGTAGTTCGCGTTCTATACGGAGCTTCTTTACAAGATTTCCTGCCATTATTTTAGTAGTAGACGTGGAGGAGCGATCAGAAAAATAGATGTCACTCTCTGTTGACATTGATATTGATTTAGTATTGTACTTAGCTGTGCTTGTAATGACGATATTCCTTGTCTCAAATAGCACACGATTTTGTAAGTATAAACAAAATATGAACGCGACAACCGGGCGCACAATGTTTTTAACACTAATATTAATTAGGCAATGGAAATGAACTCGCGCACATACCTACTAATACCTATCACTTTATTATATTTATTACGGCACCAAATTTATAGACATTAGCTAAACAGAATTGGTTTTATACGGTATTCCCTGGTTTCGGCACCATTTTTGTTAGACATAAGCAAACAAAACTTGAATATTATAAATTATTTATTTAGTTATTTTAGTGCATACATGAGATGACACAATAGAAAAAGAAAACAAAAGAAGATATAAAATATTTAAAACTAAGAAAAATAAATCTATAAAAGGAGGTTTTAAAGGTACTATAAAACCTACCTTCTTGTTGACTCTAACATCGAGTTTCGGCAAAAAAACAAGTTTCGGTTTCGGCGGCAAACCTGCCGAAACTACGAACGAAACCGTAACTGCATTTGGGAGTTCTCGCGCTGTGATCGGTCATGTTCGGCGCATTAAATTCCATTCAAACCAGTAAGCGACGAAGACATTTTGCCGCGTCCACGTGCCTAATCATGTCGTGTGTTTGCAGTTCGTTTTGTTTGTTGTGATTTTAGTGATTTATTAAAAAAAAAAACTGTCAGATTATAATAACGTTTTTTTTTTATTATTCCCTCAAAACACGATCCTTGTAAGTAGGTTTCGGTTTCGGCCGAAACTGAGACTTGCCGAAATTCGGTTTGGTTTCGGTCGTAAAAACCAGTTTCTGTAGGACACTTAAAAACCTTTTAAAAAACAAGCTTTTAATGAACTAAAAAGTACCAAATAAAACTTCGTAAACATTGAACTTTGTTAACAGAGTTCAAAAAAAAAGGAGGTTACTCAATTCGACCGTATATATTTTTTTTATGTGTGTTCGCGGATAACTTCGTCGTTTATGAATCGATTTTGATGATTCTTTTTTTGTTGGAAAGGAGATATCCCAAGGATGGTACCATGATAAGGAAACCAGGATCTAATGATGGCATCCTAGAGAAATCGAGGGAACTCTTTTAATATTATAGGCAAACCTATAGTGATTTGGGTATTTTTATAGTAACTCGTGCAGTTGCTTTTGGAAAGTACCATTTAGTTAAGTAGAACTGATGATGAAGACCACAAATAGCCACCGGAACTACTCAATAATAAATATTTCACGGGTTGCGATTCGATTACTTTAATATGGTTGCAATGCAATTTATGCTCGTCACAATGCATGTGGAGAAGTGGAGCTGATTGTGAAGTACCCGGAGAACTCCTCAACGATGAACGTCCCTGCATCGGGAACAGCAAAATTTTGTAAAAGGTGATGAGCAGTTGGCATTAGGCTAATGTAACTTAGATAGGTAAATTACAAATTGACCCACTAAGTAAAAAAGCAATTTGTAACGGACGCCGAGTGTTTTCGTTATATAATACATAAGACTGAGTCATGTGCCAGCGTAGTGTAAGAATAAGTTTAAAATGTTTAAAAGTGTTAGTTTGAAAAAGTAAGTCGAGACCCTATCTGTGCACTATAGCGCAAGTAGCGGCGGGATCTAGGTGAACTTTTGCCATTTTTGTATAAGTTTTTTAGTTTCTAGTTAGAATTTTAAGTGTTTTATGGTGTTCTAATTCATTTTTTATTTGAATTTAGTTATTAGTTATCTTGTTAGAATCTAATAAGATAAAATAAAGATGTGATTTTGTAAAATTGTTGAAGTGAACCTTAAAATGCGACTTAGGCGTGTTTTCAGTTTTTTTTTGGCAAAATATACTATTGGATGTCAGTTTTTTTCAACGCCAAAATAGCAGTGATAGCCTAGTGGTGTGACGTCGGACTGCCAAGTCATAGGTCTCGTGTTCAAACCCAAGGCACGCACCTCTGACTTTTCAGATTCATGTGCGTACCTATTGTATAATTTATCACATGTTTCAAAAACGGTGAAGGAAAACATCGTGAGGAAACCGACATGCCTGAGAGATATTTCTCGACGGTATGTGAAACCAAGCCAGAGGCCCATGGGCGGCATAAAAACATTGACACCAGGTTAGTCACTAACCACACGAAGAAGAAAGAAGATAAAGAAAAAAATACCAAATGTAATTTTTTACCTGATTGTATGACACACAAAAAAAACTACACAAACACACTCACACAAAAAAAAAACAGTGGCACTCCGGGAGTGCCGACAGAGAGTTCTGTGTCCCAGCAGTGGTAAGATATCATACTTTTTTATGATTCTTCAAAAACGCTCACGTATTCATAGAAGATTACAGTGTCATAAAAAAAGGAACTGAAGTCACCAACAAAGGATTTTTTGCGATAACAGCTAAGCCTTCGCCGTATTGTCAGAAATTTTGATGACGAGCTGTTTCCAGGTAGTCATCCTTATCAAGTCTCTATCAGAAATAACCGGATAGTACTAAATATTAATCGCTTTTTTTTTTAAATGATAGGCAGTCAAACACCGGGTGGAAAGTTTTGACTACCTTCCATGGACAAACACTGGGTGGAAAGTTTTGACTGCCTTCCATGGACAAACACCGTGTGGAAAGTTTTGACTGCCTTCTACGGACCAACATCGGGTGGAAAATTTTTACTGCTTTCTATGAACAAACATCGGGTGGAAAGTTTTGACTGCCTTCTATGGATATTTGAAATACCAAAGGCATCGAAGATGCGTTAGTACTCTTCTCAAAGTGAAAGATGAGAGCTTGTCAAATGGGAAAAGGCACTGCTCCACAGCAGCCCACGACTAAATTACGCACGTGTACTTAACTTCGCTTTGTACGAAAATGTAGGCCCGGGATCATCCACTGTGACGCCACGGCCACGCGATGCAGGGATGCGTGGCTGGTATACCTACATATTAACCGTGCAGCAAAAACTGCATCCAGATAAGTTCTTTTGTCCGTATCGTACCTCCGTTTTTATCAGCGTCGCGAGTCAAGAACGCTAGTTTGGACGCCCGTTCGGTACAGTAAGGTGGTAGGACATCTCGATACGGATACAGGTACGCTCCGATCGCCCGGAGGACACGGTGGAGCATACGGTAGAGGTCTGCCCGGCTTAGGCGGGGCATCGCCGTGTCCTCGTGGAGGGAGGCCGTCACCTCTTTCTGCGAAGCAGTAATGCTCGCGAAGGAGGAGGCGGAACGCGTGAGGAAGAGGCAAATTTCGCGCCCTCGCGCCCCTAACCGCCGCAGGAGGAGACGCCCTGGGCGTCGGGAATCACACGCAGATTTCCGACCACCGTAGGCGCGGGGTTGCGGACGGTGAGCAATGGGTAGCTCGCCGTCCGATAAGGACCAAGCCCGGGTCGACGGCGCGTTGTGTTCCACGCGCGTCTCAAAGAGATGTCAGCAGAATTGACGGGGTCCGCTAGGGCCAATGCCTGCCGGGGCTACGAATACGGGCCGAAAGGGAAATCGTGGCCCCCGGCAACATGGCAACTGAAGGAACACGGGTGGGTTTTAGTCAGTAAGAGTCTGACACGCCCTTTCGCTCCACCCAGTTATTTGAAAATTTCACACCAAAAAAAAAAAAAAAGGTACGCTCCGATCCATCGCGAGTCCGTTTTTTCGCCCCGTTCAAAGGTGAGTTACTTTGCGTCCAGAGTTTTTGGAAAAAAAAAACTTTTTAGAAACGGAGGTACGGTACGGACAAAAGAACACATCTGAAGGGACAGGGCCTGCGAGGAATTTGAAAAATAGTTTTTTGAAGAAACTATTGCCGTCGTCTGTCCTCAAGTCTGCCCCTGTAGAGTGCGATAGGGACAGCTGCAGCTCAGACCGATCAAATCACAAATTTTTTGACGATATCAACGTTTCGTATTCCCCTTTTTTCTCCTCGAAAACTGAGCCGATTCAATCATTTTTTACAATAAAATTTTAAGAAAGATTATGTCCATGTTCCTATCATTTTCTTTTATGTTAAAAACTTTTCGCATTTGTCTGGTAGTCCTCTAATCTTGGCGATAAAAATGGGGGACTTTTGTAATTTTTGGAGGGTCATATTTTCATTACCAATTAGTTGCTTAAAAAAAGGAAATAACAGGGACGTGCCTACAGCAGACCTTGATTTTAAGAAAAAAATAATTGCTCTAGAGGCAATATTCAGGAAGAAAAAAAGCGGTCAAGTGCGAGTCGGACTCGCCCATGAAGGGTTCCGTAGCAGCAAGTAACATTGAATGAAAGGTAAATTGCGGTTCACGATTTATGACGTATTCAAAAAAAACTACTTACTAGATCTCGTTCAAACCAATTTTCGGTGGAAGTTTACATGGTAATGTACATCATATATTTTTTTTTAGTTTTATCATTCTCTTATTTTAGAAGTTACAGAGGGGGGACACACATTTTACCACTTTGGAAGTGTCTCTCGCGCAAATTCAGTTTAGATAAAATGATAATAGAAACCTCAATATCATTTTTGAAGACCTATCCTGACCTGATGAAAAAAAAACGTTCTGTAAATCTACAAATCCACCAACGTAACGTATTGAGTAATATTCATAACAAACGCACGAAAATAACATTGTTTACTAGCAATATTATTATCACCACTCTAACCTTTCCCAACTATGTTGGGGTCAGCTTCCAGTCTGAACAGATGCAGCTGAACATGACATTATTTATTTATTTTATTTTATTTAAGTTTTCATGCACAACATAACAGAATACACTTCCAAGGCGTTGTACAGAACAATATACAAACTAAAACTTACACACATACCTACGTAAGCAGGTAATGTAAATAAAATAAAAATATAAAAAAATTACACTCGTATAATAAACAAACTGCAATCAAGAGGAAGAAAAAATTATCTTTCATCCATCCTCTTACTAAAACTTAAACATTCACGACACACATCGATCCATCTCCCAGCAAACAAGTCACATTCCGGTGTTGATGTCAGAAGAGCATTGAGCATAGTAAGGGCCCGAACGAGAGGCGAGTTAAAAGCATGCATGAAGCGACTGCCTGTCTGACCTACACAGCACAACATGATTCATAATCTATATTTCTGAAAAACACTCAGTCGTGCGTGACACATTTATACTAACACACCTTATTTACAACAGATTATAAATTATTTTTAGCATCTAACTTGTTAAGTAATTTTCATCACTTACGTCGGTCGTTGAGTCAGTTACGGCTTTTTACGTCGAAATATTTACAAAACATGAAACGTCAAAGTGACGTATCTTACATACGTTTTCGCACACGTATTATAACAACAAAGTTATCGATAGTAATGATAATGGACGTCATAATCGGTCTGAAATTCAGTCACGCATTTTTGCGTTTCATTCAGGCATTTGTATTATCAACGCTATGTTACATGTCTTATTGCTTACTAGCTTTTGCCCGCGGCTTCGCCCGCGCGATCTCCAAAATATCCCACGGGAACGAACTACCGGGATTACATACCTAATAGCCGAGGAAAGCGTCATTGACTCCTACCGCTGTGCCATCAACCATGATTATTTTGTTACGCATAATTTTGAATCTGTGATATCTTTTAAACTTTTCATTTAAATGATATGATGTCCAGGCATATTTTAATCTAAATGAAATGCCCAATTTAAATAAAATATTTTATTGGATAAGGATTAATATGATACCGGTCAAAATAGTTTCGGATATAACAATAAAAAAATTATCAAATTCTGAAAGATATTAAGATTATAAATTATTTTTAGCATCTAACTTGTTAAGTAATTTTCATCACTTACGTCGGTCGTTGAGTCAGTTACGGCTTTTTACGTCGAAATATTTACAAAACATGAAACGTCAAAGTGACGTATCTTACATACGTTTTCGCACACGTATTATAACAACAAAGTTATCGATAGTAATGATAATGGACGTCATAATCGGTCTGAAATTCAGTCACGCATTTTTGCGTTTCATTCAGGCATTTGTATTATCAACGCTATGTTACATGTCTTATTGCTTACTAGCTTTTGCCCGCGGCTTCGCCCGCGCGATCTCCAAAATATCCCACGGGAACGAACTACCGGGATTACATACCTAATAGCCGAGGAAAGCGTCATTGACTCCTACCGCTGTGCCATCAACCATGATTATTTTGTTACGCATAATTTTGAATCTGTGATATCTTTTAAACTTTTCATTTAAATGATATGATGTCCAGGCATATTTTAATCTAAATGAAATGCCCAATTTAAATAAAATATTTTATTGGATAAGGATTAATATGATACCGGTCAAAATAGTTTCGGATATAACAATAAAAAAATTATCAAATTCTGAAAGATATTAATGGTTACTGTGGGTCATCCTTAGAAGATAGACAAATGCCATCGCGGACTTTTTGGTTTAACTTTTTAAGATGAACAATACTGTAGAACATAAACTTTATGTAACTTTTACGATTTCCGCGGCGCACGCCAATTAAGCTCTCAGTCGTCGGCATGATTTTAACCGACTTCCAAAAAGGAGGAGGTTATATGTTCGACGCGTATGTTTGTTTTTTTTTTTTTTGTATGTCCACCGATTTGTCCGTCATGTGTGGACTGATTTTGAAAATTCTTTTTTGTTTGAAAAGGTATGCTCCCAAATTGGTCCCATATAAATTGTATTAACTTTGCTTGGGTAATTTTTGAGTTAGCTACAAAATACGTATTTTTTTCCCACTTAGTATGTAGATGATATGATAAGTTCCTGTCACTGGCAGCAGGTAGTGGTATTCGAATCTGTGTGGGGTAGGTACCACAACTAAAAAGTGAAAAATAAAAACTTTTTACAAAAAAAAACAACCGACTTCCTAAGAAAACACTACAAAGTGAAAAATTACTTTAATTTCGGAAGTCGGTGGCAAAAAACGAAAACACAAAACCTAAGACACCGACTTCCGAAATTAAAGTAATTTTTCACTTTGTAGTTTACGACATCTTCAACAATAATCGTCAAATTTCAGCCAAATTACACGAAACTTTAATTAATTATAAACCTTCCGCATGAATCACTCCGTCCATTGGTGAAAAACGTTTGAAAATTAGTTTGGTAGTTTTTGAGTTTATCGCGTTCAGACAGACAAGACAGACGCGGCGGGGGACTTTGTTTTATAATATGTAAGGATTTGTACGTACCACAACCGCATCATAATGACACCACGTATACGGCCGCTAATTTGTATGAAAATTAATTAGCAATATTTTTTTTTTTTTTTATCTTTGTTTGTTTGTTATGAATAAACGCAAAAATTACAGGACCGATTTAAAAAATCTTTCACCAAATGAATGCTATACAGGGTGATTGGAAGATGGGTGCAAAGCTTTAAGGCGAAGATAGTACAGACAATTTAGAACCATTTAAGCCATGGTTGTCTTACAAATTTCTTATTTTTTCTAATCGTATTGTACAATTTTTTTATTTTTTCTGAGCTTTAAATGTCTGTAAAAAAAATGTCTACTGACACAGAAGCCTAAAACATATTTTGCTTGGTTGCTTACACATTAAGGAACTGAACGCGTCCCAAAGGGTCATGTCCATCCGGCTGGCCCGAGGATACCGCACGGTCTCCTGCGAGGCGGCGAGCCTCCTTGCCGGAATACCGCCATGGGATCTGGAGGCAAAGGTCCTCGCGCACATTTGGGAGTGGCGCGAGGAGGCGAAACGCCGGGGCTTAACTCCGATGCCGCAAGAAGTCGCGGCACAGCGGACAGAGCTCCGGCGGGATCTCATGGCGGAATGGAGGGTGCGATTGTCGCAACCCAGCGCTGGGCACGCCACAATTGCGGCGATAAGACCCCTCTTTGAGGAGTGGCTAGAGAGGCGCCACGGCGTCCTCACCTTCCGCCTGACGCAGGTACTCACCGGACACGGCTGTTTCGGGAGGTACCTGTTCAGGATAAAGCGGGAGGAAACGCCCGGGTGTCGTCACTGTGTGGATCGTCCGGAGGACACGGTGGAGCATACGGTGGAGGTCTGCCCGGCTTGGGCAGGGCATCGCCGTGTCCTCGTGGATGCGATCGGCGGCGGTGATCTCTCGCGTCCGGCCCTGATTCGGGCCATGCTACGGAGCGAGAGGAAATGGGAGGCCGTCACCTCTTTCTGCGAAGCAGTAATGCTCGCGAAGGATGAGACGGAGCGCGTTAGGGAGAGGCAAATTTCGCGCCCTCGCGCCCCTAACCGCCGCAGCAGAAGACGCCCTGGGCGTCGGGAATCGCAGGAAGATTTCCGGCCACCGTAGGCGCGGGCTTGCGGACGGTGAGCAATGGGTAGCTCGCCGTCCGATAAGGACCAAGCCCGGGTCGACGGCGCGTTGTGTTCCACGCGCGCCTCAAAGAGATGTCAGCAGAATTGACGGGGTCCGCTAGGGCCAATGCCTGCCGGGGGTTCGAAGAAAACCGATAGGGAAATCGTGGCCCCCGGCAACACGGCATAGGAAGGAACACGGGTGGGTTTTAGTCAGTAAGAGTCTGACACGCCCTCCCGCTCCACCCAGAGCGGGAGAAGTCATTTGATAATTTCCCACCCAAAAAAAAAAAAAAAAAAAAGGAGATAATTCGATTTTTCATACTAGCTTCATACAAATTTTTCTAAAAAAATTATATTTCCTTCGTTTTTGGGCAGAATTAACTCGGGTGTCATTTTTGTACATAGTAATGACTAATAGAAGCGATATCCAGCATAAAAACAAGCACTTGCAAATTGAAATCCCTAAGTCCATGAAAGCCGATTTTCAGCCCACCGACCGTGCGGCGATGCCCTGCCCAAGCCGGGCAGACCTCCACCATAAAGGCTGTGATGCGCGTCGGTACCGAGCGGTGTTACAGAATACAATGCTGCTCACACTCATGACAGTTCTTTAGCTCGACCCGCAACCGGCTAGCTCTGGGAACGGGGCGGGTGGGAATTAAACACCTGATCTGTAGGAGCGTTGAATCGACATCTCCGTTGCATCGTCCTCGCTAGGTCTCCCCCAGGTAATTGGGGGTCTCACCTGGCGGGGACAGACCACCGAGATGTCGTGAAGAAAGCGGTGCTATGTTACTGGAGACCTGGCGCGTCTACAGAAATTTTCATTGCAACCATACAAATTGCGCCCAAATTACCGTCAGCCGCTATAGGCGCATATAGTAAGGGGTCCACATTTGTGAGCCACTATAGCTTCCGCAGAAGAGGGGTGAAACCCTGACTCCGCATGCCACACATACCATACCATGCCAGACATACCGCACTCAACATTCGGCGCTATGATGAGCGTTCAAAATCCATCAGCTCGTTTTTATTGAGGTATCGCCTCGACCGGGTACGTGTGGTTTTAGAAGGTAAGCCGTTTCACCGACGCCTTCTAGTACGCACCGGTTTTTAGGTTCACAATTTCAGGTTTTCAGCCTACATTACAAGGGTTAAATAAAAACGAATAATACGCATAAATAAACCTGTATTTGTTTTAGTAAAATATAAACATTGCTTAAAAAAATTCTAGAAAAATATACATCGTTTCATTTTAATATGTTGTGAGTCTTTAAAACATTTTTGTGATTATATTTTAAACATTGAAATCAGCATGTACTCGTAATCAGCATGTTTCAAACATTCCAAGAATGTAAACAAATCAACATTTTACAAATGTCTGTGACACGACATGAGTGTGTGGAATTTAATAAAACAATTTAATTTTGTATATTTAACAAATAAGTTATGGGTTTCCGAGTCCAAATATTTGTACTGAATAATAAGAATTATTTTAGCAAACAAACAGTGGTGGTCAATTTTGTTGGCACCTTATCTCATTTTCATTAACACTTCTGCAGAATCCTGTTAACTCCGTTTTTAAGTTGATATATCACTACATTGGCTTACTGCCACACCAAGCCTTTCGTGCAGGGTCATTCCTCTTTTATCTTTTCCTGCCATTCGTGGTGACTGACAGATGACATTAGTGACAGCATCTACCATGAAAACGTTAAGAATTTTGAACGTTACTTATTTAGGTTACCAACCATTGTTTGTTTACAAAAACAGCACTTAATTTTGCACAGGCTAGGTATAGTTTACAAAAGTATGTTTAAACAAATTATGTAGGCAGGTACAACAACAATTATTTAGATGTGTTTCGTAAACTTCTTTATTCGCTAGCTAAATATCTATTGAAAATATGTTAAAACTTATGTAAGTTTCAACAGTTATTGGGTTAGAGCCACAGTCTTTCTAAAAGACAGTGTTACAACAAGATAATCAGAAAATATTTATTTTGAAAGTAAAAAAGCACTTATGGTTATCAAGATTGAAAAATCTTGACTGATCTTGAGATGGGTCATGACGTTATTAACATGTCGAAAAGTCCGGGCAGATTAGTGCAAATAACACAAGAATGGCGTAAAAGAGAAAACACCGCTCCATGTAGAATAGGTGGTATTCAGCAGTTAGACTCACCCAAGTTGGGAAAGGTAAAGCAGACGATGATGATGGCGTCAAAGTGGAGGCAGTACGGAAGTGGGTTTCAAGAAGCTTTAAACAAAATCGATGACCCTTCCTAGTTGCAACACTCCCTCAAGACTGTAGCCTCATAAGTATTTAAATAACTTATGCTTATTTTATTCGTATTAAAAATAAGTTAGATCATACTTTTATATATCAAGGGTTTAAATCTCTCTTGTGGTCATAAGCTAGATAATATTCTGTGACTGACTGACTGACAACACAAAGCCTGACTCACTATCACTCGGATTCTGTCAAAAATTGCCTGTCAAACAGCCACGACTTGATCAGGTGGCTGGTGCGATTTTAGCCAATGACAGTTTGTTAACGCGAGTTTGACAGTCTCTTAGCTAATATTTGCTTTTCCGAAACCTTATTGCGAATTCGAGAGTTCGATTGAATTCGATTGAAAAAGTCGTCTGCTCAACAACGTAAATAACGCAATGAATGTAGTTTTCAAAATGAATCCCATTGCGATCATTTGTCATTTTATGTATGTTGTGTGTTACTCTGTGAAATAAATATAAAGTTCTGAAAAAAGGTTTAGAGGTCAAACCCTGAGATGTTCCAACAGTGGATTGTTAGTTAGCAGTTTTCGTAAAAGTAAAATCGCTGATAATTCTAAAGTGTGGATGTAGATATGCCTCGTTCAAAAGTAATTTTAGGGGCATGAGGAACATGGTGTAAACTTCACTCATCCTCTACTGAAAAAGGAGGATCCTCCGATCAGGCGGGTGTTGTGTCTGGCGGGCAAATGCGCGATGGTTGATGTTGGATAGTCTTATCTAAGTCGTTCGCGCGGTAAACTCTAGTTGCGCGATGCAGGATTTGTATGACGTCATGTCTTTTTTTGACGTGTACTTTATTATGTAGCGGTTATACCGTCACATATGAAATGTGACGGTATAACCGCTACATAATAAAGTCCAACTTATGACACAAAAGGGTAAGTACAGTGGTATAAAACTATATTATAATTTTTTTTAATATAAATTGATTTGTTCAAACATGTGTAACATGATACATGAATATGCACATATAGATGGAAAAATAGTTTTACCGGTCCAACATGTTTTGCCTCACTAGGCGTATAAAATATTTACACGTTGTTAATTAAATTGGCAATTATAAATTAATCATTAATGACAGTTTCTTATATAAAAGTAAAGTTGAGTTCAAAAATATAGTCAATAATTAAATATACAATTAGAGTAAAAAAGCAAAATATGTCATAATTAAATCAAATAAATAGTAAAATTCAAAATTTGTCATTTAAAAAATCTTAACTTAGTATTTCTTATTCACTTGCCGAACTGATCACCATAAAGTTTGTGGATTGTGGGACAATACTTCTGAGCCAGTCTCGCATAAACAGATTTATTTGTAATTTCATACTGAGCAGTTACCTTGTTGTACATGTGGTGTGCATACGGATTCCCCACCTGGATGTCCTTTTGTTCGAGGTATTGTCTGGCGAACGAAAATCCTACTGGAAAGAACAGTTCTTTGTTGAAAACTCTAAAACCTCTGCATCTGCGTGCTGACATTAAATTTATATTTGTTACTTTGCAGATCTTTTTTAGTACAGCCGTGATCACATATGTAGAGCCTTGACTCCATAAATTTTCTCTGTAATGAGTTTTGAAGGCACTGAGAGCTTCATCAATAACCGATTTTCCGAGTGGGTCCTTCGAAATGGAGAGCGGACAGCCCGCTAAACTCGTATCATGCTCGCGTACCACCCAGTTAGTTCCCAGGTCCTCAAACGACTTCACCACTACTTGATCTAGGTCCAAATACACCCCTCCCCATTTGGACAACGTAACAAGCCGTAAGAGATCTGAAGTGTGCTGGATCGGCCAGAGAGACCTGTTAAATACACCATTTTTAACAAAATTTTCCACACGCGTCCCTTTGACGTATTGCAGTAAATGCAACCTAAAGAATTTTACATTCGTAAACTGCTTCAGGGTGTTCAAACTCCCGTTAATGTTGAGGTTCTCGTTTTTCACGGGCCCCGAGAACAGTACATTGATCTGCCAATGTGGGTGTGCCCTCGCCGCTGACTCCACGGAACACGCCTGCCGAGAATTTAGTTGTTCTCGACACGACGTCTCATGAAAGAAAATAGATTTCAATGGGAAACTTGAATTTTGTGCTATTGGCGACAAATCGTCACTGGTGTCTATGTAGTGGCACGTTACTATATTACCTTTTGTATTGTTCTGATGTGAATTATTTTTACGCGACTGTGGCAAAGCCAAAAAATTTGTGTTATTTACGGAAAATAACTGAATCTGGAATTGACGATGGCTTTGCAGATCCATACGAGTAAGTAATAAAACACTTAATGCCACACTAAGAAATATTAAAAAAGCAAATCCTTTCTTTAAAATAATATTACAATTACGGAATGACTTATTTGAATCACAACAAAACATTTTTTTGGTTATTTGGTCTGCGTCCATTCCGTGTCAAGCACAAGAAATACTACCCCTCCCATATTATTATTATACTCTTTGATACTACCTAAACTCATACTTTCCTCTATGCCTAAACTTCAGTAGGTATCATAGACATATGTTATTTCTATTTCAATGGTAATTAGTAATTACGCAATATTGTCTTTGGTCTGTGGCCTTGACATCAACCAATGAACCAGTGATATTTAAGCCATGAACAATAATGTCAAACTTTTTCTGGATTGCGCTTTTGGCTACTTTTGTAAGTATACCTACCATTGAAATCTAATTACCTACTGATGCAACCTACTTTTTGTTTCGGGGCGTGAGAAACATTTGTAATATAAAACTATCTACTCAGGATTTTTACGGAGGGTTAAAAATTAAAATACGTGCTGCCGATTTGGAGGCGAGTTTTATTCTAATCTTCATGCATACATGGCTCATCCGGTGGGCACAGACCGCTGAGCTTGCAAATGACAATATGTACCTTAATCTAGAGCAGACGGGTGAGGTGTATTCATAACTCCTCCGACCCTTTTTTTTTTATAACTTCTCCCGCTCTGGACGGAGCGGGAGGGCGTGTCAAACTCTTACTGACTACAACCCACCCGTGTTCCTTCGGTTGCCCTGTTGCCGGGGGCCACGATTTCCCTATCGGTTTTCTTCGAACCCCCGGCAGGCATTGGCCCTAGCGGACCCTGTCAATTCTGCTGACATCTCTTTGAGGCGCGCGTGGAACACAACGCGCCGTCGACCCGGGCTTGGTCCTTATCGGACGGCGAGCTACCCATTGCTCAACGTCCACAAGGCCGCGCCTACGGTGGCCGGAAATCTGCCTGTGATTCCCGAGGCCCAGGGCGTCTCCCTCATGCGCTCCGCCTCCTCCTTCGCGAGCATTACTGCGACGGCCTCCCATTTCCTCTCGCTCCGTAGCATGGCCCGAATCAGGGCCGGACGCGAGAGATCACCGCCGCCGATCGCCTCCACGAGGACACGGCGATGCCCTGCCCAAGCCGGGCAGACCTCCACCATAAAGGCTGTGATGCGCGTCGGTACCGAGCGGTGTTACAGAATACAATGCTGCTCACACTCATGACAGTTCTTTAGCTCGACCCGCAACCGGCTAGCTCTGGGAACGGGGCGGGTGGGAATTAACCACCTGATCTGTAGGAGTGTTGAATCGACATCTCCGTTGCATCGTCCTCGCTAGGTCTCCCCCAGGTAATTGGGGGTCTCACCTGGCGGGGACAGACCACCGAGATGTTGTGAAGAAAGCGGTGTTATGTTACTGGAGACCTGGCGCGTCTACAGAAATTTTCATTGCAACCATACAAATTGCGCCCAAATTACCGTCAGCCGCTATAGGCGCATATAGTAAGGGGTCCACATTTGTGAGCCACTATAGCTCCCGCAGAAGAGGGGTGAAACCCTGACTCCGTATGCCACACATACCATACCATGCCAGACATACCTACAGCACTCAACATTCGGCGCTATGATGAGCGTTCAAAATCCATCAGCTCGTTTTTATTGAGGTGTCGCCTCGACCGGGTACGTGTGGTTTTAGAAGGTAAGCCGTTTCACCGACGCCTTCTAGTACGCACCGGTTTTTAGGTTCACAATTTCAGGTTTTCAGCCTACATTACAAGGGTTAAATAAAAACGAATAATACGCATAAATAAACCTGTATTTGTTTTAGTAAAATATAAACATTGCTTAAAAAAATTCTAGAAAAATATACATCGTTTCATTTTAATATGTTGTGAGTCTTTAAAACATTTTTGTGATTATATTTTAAACATTCAAATCAGCATGTACTCGTAAGTATAGTAGATTTTTAACAAACATTCCAAGAATGTAAACAAATCAATATTTTACAAATGTCTGTGACACGACATGAGTGTGTGGAATTTAATAAGACAATTTTATTTTGTATATTTAACAAATAAGCTATGGGTTTTCGACACCAAATATTTGTACTGAATAATAAGAATTATTTTAGCAAACAAACAGTGGTGGTCAATTTTGTTGGCACCTTATCTGATTGTCATTAACACTTCTGTAGAATCCTGTTGACTCCGTTTTTAAATTGATATATCACTACATTGGCTCACTACCACACCAAACCTTTCGTGCATGGTCAGTCCTTTTTTACCTTTTCCTGCCATTCGTGGTGACTGACAGATGACATTAGTGACAGCATCTACCTCACTACTTGTGTGAATGAGATTATGAGACAGTGTATTGAAACCCATTGCGATCATTTGTCATTTTATGTATGTTAGAAAAATGTATTACTCTGTGAAATAAGTACTGAAAAAAGGTGTAGAGGTGCAGATTTATCGAAACTCAAACCCTGAGATGTTCCAACCGTGGATTGTTAGTTAGCAGTTTTCGTAAAAGTAAAATCGCTGATAATTCTAAAGTGTGCATGTAGATATGCCTCGTTCAAAAGTAATTTTAGGGGCATGAGGAACATGGTGTAAACTTCACTCATCCTCTACTGAAAAAGGAGGATTTTCCGATCAGGCGGGTGTTGTGTCTGGCGGGCAAATGCCCGATGGTTGATGTCGGATAGTCTTATCTAAGTCATTCGCGCGGTAAACTCTAATTACGAGATGCAGGATTTGTGTGACGTCATGTCTTTTTTTGACGTGTACTTCATATGTGACGGTGTAACCGCTACATAATAAAGTCCAACTTATGACACAAAAGGGTAATTACAGTGGTATAAAACTATATTATACTTTTTACAATATAAATTCAACTTTTGATATACACAGTAATTTTAATGTAACACTTTATAGTAATTAGAGATAAAGATAAAGGACATGTCCTAAAATGAATTTTTATTATTCAATAATTCTAACCAGGATAAGTTAAATATATTTGGATAGACATCCCAAAAACTAGTGGTTCTAACTATATCATACAATTTTAAAGACTTCCAATTTTGAGAAAAATCGTTTTTTATTTTAGTAAGAATTTACTCCTAAAACGAACAAACCTTTCTAATTATCTAGGATAATATAGTGAACACACCTCATATAATAGTAAATTTGTCAAAATTGACACATGTTACTGTAATTACTGTCAATTCATTGACAGTAATGACAGTACTGTGTCAATTTTGACAAGTTTACTATTTGAATATGTCATTATGACATAAATTGACACATGTTATTGTCATCACTGTTAATTGATTGACAGTAATGATGACAGTACCATGTGTCAACTTATATCATATTTGTCATAGTTGCCATCAACAAATAAAATATTTGTACTTTAAATAGTTTATAATTTTTCTCATAAATGGAGGGGTCTAAAAATATTATTTCAGTGGTTCCTAGTTCCATATATTGTCGTTTTTATTTAGATGTACATAGTTTGATGCTGGTTAGATTTTTCTCGTAATAAAAAACCAACATCCCTACAAAAAGCGGACATCTCCTTTATTTGTTCAAACATGTGTAACATGATACATGAATATGCACATATAGATGGAAAAATAGTTTTACCGGTCCAACATGTTTTGCCTCACTCGGCGTACAAAATATTTATACGTTGTTAATTAAATTGGCAATTATAAATTAATCATTAATAAAAAAAAAGAGAGAGAGAGAGAGTATAAAATTAAAGTCGAGTACAAAAAAAAAGAGAGAGAGAGTATAAAATTAAAGTCGAGTACAAAAAAAAAAGAGAGAGAGAGAGAGAGAGAGTATAAAATTAAAGTCGAGTACAAAAAAAAGAGAGAGAGAGAGTATAAAATTAAAGTCGATTACAAAAATATAGTCAATAATTAAATATACAATTAGAGTCAGTACAAAAGTAATCAATTTTAATTACAGGCAAAATATGTCATTATTAAATCAAATAAATGGTAAAATTCAAAATTTGTTATTTAAAAAATCGACAATATTATAGTAACACTTATCCGTAAGCAGTTTTTTAAGTGTTTTCTTAAATAAATTAAAATTCAATTGCTTAACGTCATTCGGAATTTTATTGTATATTAACGGGGCCATGCATACAACACTTTTACTTTTTGGCCGAGTGTGACTGCACCCAAAGTCTATACTTCTCACGTCTATTTCTATCGGAATTATTTGACAATAGAGGAAACCATTTAGGATTACTTTTTACAAATATTGCTATTTCTAATATGTAGAGTGATGGAAGTGTTAAAATTCTGTGTTTTATGAACATTGGTCTGCAACTGTCCATAGTTTGCAACCCAAACATAGCCCGTACACAACGTTTTTGTGCTTTGAACACTGTGTCTTTGTTTGCTGAATTGCCTCAGAAAATGACCCCAAATCTCAATAAAGATTCAACAAGTCCGTTAAAGAGCTGTTTTAGAAATACAAAAAAATTTCCTGTCATTCCGTACATTGCAAAAAAGTTTTCGATTAAGTAGTTTTGATAAGTTAAAAGACAAATCTGTATTGACTGTAAGTATAGATAGTGCAATCCACGAAGACGCACCCCACTCCGCTACTGTATTGTAAGCTGAACTCTAGTACGGCGCGGAGCGGAGTGGGGCGCGTCTTCGTGGATTGCACTATCTATAAAATATATAGACAAATCTGTATTGACTGTAAGTATAGATAGTGCAATCCACGAAGACGCACCCCACTCCGCGATTACTGTATTGTAAGCTGAACTCTAGTACGGCTTCGTGGATTGCACTATCTATAAAATATATAGATAGTGCAATCCACGAAGACGCGCCCCACTCCGCTCCGCGCCGTACTAGAGTTCAGCTTACAATACAGTAATCGCGGAGTGGGGTGCGTCTTCGTGGATTGCACTATCTATACTTACAGTCAATACAGATTTGTCTTTTCCACAATTTTACGTTATTTATATCCCATCAGCTTAACTTAGTATTTCTTATTCACTTGCCGAACTGATCACCATAAAGTTTGTGGATTGTGGGACAATACTTCTGAGCCAGTCTCGCATAAACAGATTTATTTGTAATTTCATACTGAGCAGTTACCTTGTTGTACATGTGGTGTGCATACGGATTCCCCACCTGGATGTCCTTTTGTTCGAGGTATTGTCTGGCGAACGAAAATCCTACTGGAAAGAACAGTTCTTTGTTGAAAACTCTAAAACCTCTGCATCTGCGTGCTGACATTAAATTTATATTTGTTACTTTGCAGATCTTTTTTAGTACAGCCGTGATCACATATGTAGAGCCTTGACTCCATAAATTTTCTCTGTAGTGAGTTTTGAAAGCACTGAGAGCTTCATCAATAACCGATTTTCCGAGTGGGTCCTTCGAAATTGAGAGCGGACAGCCCGCTAAACTCGTATCATGCTCGCGTACCACCCAGTTAGTTCCCAGGTCCTCAAACGACTTCACCACTACTTGATCTAGGTCCAAATACACCCCTCCCCATTTGGACAACGTAACAAGCCGTAAGAGATCTGAAGTGTGCTGGATCGGCCAGAGAGACCTGTTAAATACACCTTTTTTAACAAAATTTTCCACTCGCGTCCCTTTGACGTATTGCAGTAAATGCAACCTAAAGAATTTTACATTCGTAAACTGCTTCAGGGTGTTCAAACTCCCGTTAATGTTGAGGTTCTCATTTTTCACGGGCCCCGAGAACAGTACATTGATCTGCCAATGTGGGTGTGCCCTCGCCGCTGACTCCACGGAACACGCCTGCCGAGAATTTAGTTGTTCTCGACACGACGTCTCATGAAAGAAAATAGATTTCAATGGGAAACTTGAATTTTGTGCTATCGGCGACAAATCGTCACTGGTGTCTATGTAGTGGCACGTTACAATATTACCTTTTGTATTGCTCTGATGTGAATTATTTTTACGCGACTGTGGCAAAGCCAAAAAATTTGTGTTATTTACGAAAAAAAACTGAACCCGGAATTGACGATGGCTTTGTAGATCCATACGAGTAAGTAATAAAACACTTAATGCCACACTAAGAAATATTAATAAAGCAAATCCTTTCTTTAAAATAATATTACAATTACGGAATGACTTATTTGAATCATAACAAAACATTTTTTTGGTTATTTGGTCTGCGTCCATTCTGTATCAAGCACAAGAAATACTACCTAAACTTCAGTAGGTATACTTGTGTAATTTTTAGTATCCTAATATAGTAAAATCGTAATTACTTTGTAGCTGATAATAACCAGCTTCCTAATTGCGCAATGGATTTTTGATTACCATTCGACTAGAATTTACTTTAACTTGAATCCAGTTGCTTTGATTTGACGTGTTTGGAATTGCGAAACACAATTATTTGTGTTACCAACTGCGGTCTGTTTGAGATTCTAAAGAGTGAACGAAAAGCGCCTAAAAAGGCTATTATTCGAATTGCGTAACCATTTTGACAGTTGTAACTTTGTTTCAAAACAACGAGTAATTTTTTTCATCCGTCAAATGAAACAGAAGGCAGTCTAGTGGCCTCAATCGATTTTACTTAGTAATCTTTTTGGGATTAACTCATGAAATCTCCATAATTATTACGAAAAAATTTAGGTAATAGCCTTCCTGATAAATTGTGAATGTGTTTTTATGTAAAACCTCAATGATAAATCAATATTAATGGTGTGTTAAATATCGAAGCAACGAGATCGATTTTTAATAATAATTGTGATAGTTTTCTTCTGTTACGAGTGCTTACAATATAATCTAAAGATAAATATTATGATATTTCAGAACCGAGGTATTTTGGTGGCATTTTAACGAAAGACAAATTCGCACCTCGTACTGTAACACATTTATCATCAGCCACAAGCTTAGCAACCCAGTCGAGCTTGCATGGGAAAAGCGAAAACTTACAATAGAGGAAGAACAAAAAAAAGCAGTTTGAAAAATTGTATACATTCAATGGAATATGTAAGGACATCGATGAACATACACACCACTATACTTAGATCTATTGCCACATCATTGTCTGTTTAAGGTACCTACTTAATATCAATACTTATTATTTTCTTTCTAAGTGTTGAACATTCAATGTGTGGCACAGCAACAATGTTACACGCAGGGGTTTATTCATAAACATAAATGTTAAGTGACATTCAAACCTCAAAAATGTATGGTTAAACAGTTGCTAATCATTACATAACTATATGCAATGTTAATAAATAAACCCCATATTGTATGTTGGTGAATACGAAATGCACCATCAAAAACTTACCATACATATATTTTCAGTTGCCTAACCTACTACATAAATGAATATTTATTTAGCAATTATAACAAAGTAAAGAAAGTAGGTAGGCAACTGAAAACATATCTAAGTACCTATCTTAAATGTTTTTTAATAATTAATAATAAAATTATTGTTAAGTAAGTAAGAATATCAAAGTCAATTGTTGCCTACATTATGGGAGGCGCATATTAGACTTAGTGGATGGATGTAACGGATGGTGGAATACAGTATGTTAACTAACGAAAGGCGTTCCCGTTAACCCGCAATAGTATAGCATCCATACATGCTAAAAAAAATATTACCATTCAAAAACAAAATTCTTTTTTTATTTTTTATAATGAAATATTCACAAAAAATATTAAATTGATACTTAAAAGAAACACTCTGTACACGCGTACATGTTCAAAAGTGTAAGAACGGCAATGTCGCAAATTACCTACTTATGAATGACGGGCCACGTGCGCTGTGCGGCGATCTATTTGATGCACCTAGCCCCGCCCCCTGCCCCCCGAATGTCCATCTAATTTTATTCGGAACTAATCTCGCGCGCTGGCCGGATGTGCATTTATTTTCGCAATGCAACATGTGTTCTTTCGTCATTCGTGTGTGAAAAACAGTGCTCAGGAGTATGTTTTCATAGTGCTCATTTATGCTGAGTGTAATTATGATGGTGCATATGCTCTGAGGAGGTATGCTGAGAGGTACCCCAATGCAAATCAACCGCGGAATTCCCTGAGTGCCCTGGTGCGTCTCCGTAACAATGAACCAGTAGTGCCGCGTGGTTCTGGTGGCCCCCGACCCGTGATCTCTGTGCGGCAGGAAGAAAACGTGCTAAGGCATTTTGAGGAGGAGCTCGGTTCAAGCAGTAGAAGGGCCGGCCGCCTGTTGAACACTAGTCACGTCAGAAAAACAAACAGCATCCGTACTTACTTCAAAAAGTGCAAGCGCTGCTTGGTCCAGCTGATTTCGCGCGCCGGTTAACATAGGTATTGCCAGCGGCCACTGCAGTGAAGTGCGGAGGACACCCACTTCATCGAAAACGTCATTTGGTCAGAAGAAAAGCCTATTCACGCGCATGTGGAACCGGCGTGTAATGCCATCATCACATACGCGAGGACCCGCTTTTATTGCGACGAGTGCACCAAAATAACCGTCCGCGATTGCAACAATGTGTAGAGAGAGGAGGTCAGCATATTGCAGTTCAAAATCTAGGTAAGTTTTTAAACATCATAATACCTAAAATACACTAAACGACTGTGTCACAAAATAAATAAGTTCAGAAGACCCACTCTTTGTTTAAATTGCTTTTACACTCGCTCAGGGAGTACCCCGTTCAACGAGCGTGTTACTACTGTGTTGTTACTATTGCAATGAATAAACGCAAGTACTTTTTATTACGAATGCAACTGCATAAAGTTATTTTTTTAATTTCTATGACATTGCAGTAAACATTCACTTATTAACGTGCAATACCATCATTATGATTTAAAAGCTAGCCTAAACTGTGATTTAAATAATTAAATGAAACTTTCTCTAAACTTAACCGCCCACTATTTCTTAGCGTAGGTACGTTATTTTTTAGATACAATTTATTTTATCTTCTGTAAGTCTGTACCACCGTGTCTTGTGTACTAGTTCCGTGAGTGGACCTTCTGTACTCGTATCTGTTTATTTTGTGGCCGCGAGCTCGCGACGACGGACGCCGATGACGACGTAGCGGCCGTGCAGTATAATTCTCTGTATCCTGTATTTTGATATTATTGAAACGTGGCTTAGATAGGTACATGAATTTATGTTTTTACTATGTTTGCGAATAGGTCCTTTCAAGCCCAAGGGGCGCGTTCAGTGACGCGTTCCTTTGTCAGCCGGCCATTTGAGACGGGTAGTTAAATGTTAGTGCTAAATCTAAACATACTTAAATGTTTAATTCTACTGATAACAACCCGACGACGTGCATTTCACTGTCTTTTAAATTAATTTTGCCGCCTTTATCAAAGTCGCCGCTCGCCATTCAGAACCGCCGCGCCGCTGCCGCCCGCCGCCGCGCCGCGCCGCCCCGCCCCGCGCGCGCCCCCGGCCGGCTCGGTACGGTAGGTAACACGTGACACAAAAATTGCGATGTTGCCGGTTTGTGCAACGCCACTACGCTAGGTACTATTCCGCGCTACTATTTTGATTTTAAACAGGACGTTTCGAATTTATTGTCAATTATTCAATTTTTTTAATTCGAATTTTTTATACTTATTTTTCTATGCTGATATTTTTATTTAAATCTATTAATGATATAGATTAACGAGTTTAAGGGAACGCCCTCTGTTATTTAACATACTGTATATTGAGGATTTACTATTCTTTTTTTTTTCAGGTGTTAGGCTCAACTAAATTATTCAGGATTTTTTTTTACTTTCTCTCATGCACTTACAGCAAGTAGTAAATACATAATCCATGATGATTTCCACAGGAAGACATTAGATTCCGAATTCCACTAATCCTTACACGCCCCATGTGCAAATATTTTATATTAATGTGAATAAATGCTATTATCAGGTTATAACAATTTAATAAAATTGTTTTATTTGTTTACCATAATTTATTTCTCTCTATTTACTTAAACCTAATGAATGACAGTTAATTTAGGTAAACATCTCTAAATAGTATCATTATAATAATCAATTGTCTGTGTTTATAAAAAAATAAATAGTATTCAATTCTTAAATATTTCATTTAAAGTTATTTTTATCTCTTCATAATTAAAACACTATGAAAGATTACACTGTTATCAGTTAACACAATAGGAACATGCGTTTACATCGCCGTCGTACACGACTAAAATCAACAGTTTTATAAAAAAAAATATTTTCTTTCATGAAAGATCTTCAGTTTCTACTTTTGTACTTGAGAAGCTTGAAATCTGGAGTAGCAGGGTAGCACAGCAGGGGCGATATCATTCATGCTGCCTTCATGTCTTCGTAGGTGAAATGCCCCAGGAACTCTAGTTTTAAAACAAAATCATATTATTTTCTACTCAAATAAAGTATTTGGACATTATGTGGCAAAGTAGGCATATCAACTAGGCCCATGGCTGGAAAAAAGCCATCGGCCTAGTCATTGCTGCTAGTTTTATAATTTCTTCTTTATTTAGGGCAGATTTTTCAGTCTCCAGATATTTTATAATACTAAATGTTATTAGATATACATAAAGCATATGATGTGTTTATGAAGAAAGTTCGGCCAAGGAAATATAATCATAATTATTATGTGATTTGCTATGCTTGATTCTTAACTGTGTCAAAAAGCTTACCTTCAATTAATGCAGAAGATTCTTAATCCAATCCATTATGTTTGCCACCTTGCCACCAACTTCTTTGTTAGGAAGTCAACAAGATTGATGTTGGGTAGTATTCCATTCTTGTATTTTCAGCTCTTAGCACGTCTGTGAAAATATTATTAATGTTTCGTAGTTATCTGTTATTTGGTTAGTGGTTATTATAGTTTATTTCAGCATCTACTTATGCACAAAAATATCAATTAACAATTTCAGTTATAATGTGAGACCTAGTACGTAACTATTATTTTAACCACAATAAATAGTTAACCTCACGTCAGATGTCTGTGTCTACGCAACAAAAGAATGATTGTCCGTATACGTAGACTCATCAATAATGTACCTACAACTACAATAATCTAATGAGATACGAAGGTACTCTCTTACACACGTTATTCCTATTTATTGGCTTACTTACTTGTAGTGATAATATCGACTTAGGTACTTTTCGCTATTGAGCAAAACAGCTTAATTAAGTCTTAGTTCATATAATTGTAGTCTGTGGTCTTAGTGCAGCTAGTACAAAACGACGACAGAGCAGGCAGTGTCTTGAACGAGAGAATTTTCCAAAGTTCTTCCAACTTCCACAAGCCACAAGAATAATGTTCCAACACTGCTTATCATAGGCCCATGTTTCTGTATGAGAATAGTAAATATAATTTTGTATGTTGAAAAATATAAAACAACTAATAATTTAAACAAAATTCAAGGCAAAACAATGCAACAAAAACTTTACCGAACTCAACAAAAATAAAATGTAAACAAACGCGTCGCCATGATTGATATCGTATTTTCTCCACAGACTTCAAAGAATAATCATTCCGGCGCAAATTATTGTCAAATGTTTAACATGTGGTGTTATATGCTTTTCCTGTTCTTTTCCCTACACTCTGATAAAGTTAGAGCAGCAAAGGTATATTTTAGACAGGCAGTAGTTTGCATTAAATCATCAACGCAATGAATCTGCAGATCGTTCAACTTTTACTCTCAGTGTTGCAATTTTTTTTCCCCTGAGTCCAGTATAGACATGCGTCAGAAACACCGAAATGAATCAAAAATCCGATTTCAGTCAGAAATGGAATCGTATCGATAATCCGAACTAGACAGACTGATTTCACAACACCACGGAAGTGTAGCTTTGCCTAAGCATTTGTTTATATTTGAATAGTTTTGATCGATGCACTTACAACCGAATAATATTACTAGAGATGATCGAAACTGCGAGCCAGAGGAGCCTCCTGAAATCGATTTTCTGTTACCGACATTCGGTCACTGTTTTGGGGTTCCATTTGAAGATTTGAGTATGAAAATAAAACATAACTTACGTAATCATAGTATTTGTAGGGTTCCGTACCTCAAAAGGATAAAACGGAACCTTTACAGGATCACATTCGTTGTCAGTCTGTCAAGACCCTGTTTCTCAGGAACGTACGGAGGTATCAAGTTGAAATTACTATCAAATACGTCTGTGGTCCCTTAGAGCTCTAAAAAATCAAGCTTCTACTTACGGCTAAGCGACATATTTTGATACTCGCAAATCAATCAAAACCTACAGGGTACTTCCCGTTGACCTAGACTCATGAAATTTAGCACAAAGCCCGTCTCCGAAAATCCAAAATGTTTAGTTTTATCCCATATAGAAAAAACCATTACAAATTTACATTTGCAGTTGGAGAATTGACCGTGACGTATATCGATACATGGGAGAACATGTTTTTCAACTATGAAATTAAGTTTGTTTTTGGGATAAATTCATCTCAAATACGGAACTCTTCATTGTGCGTGGTCTGATACGCACTTGGCCGGTTTAAACATCATCCTACTATAATATCAAACAATAATTAATGAAAAAGTTAGTGAAGGTTGTTATTTACGTGTTTTTTTTTATCTCTCTTTGCGTCATGTTTACCGCAAATAAACGAATTTTCTTTCTTTCTTTCTTTGAAGATGTGTGGATGTTTGTTAGATACATAATAAAATAATGACCTAGCAGCAGATTTTTTATCCCTGAAGTATGTTCCCGTAAGATACTTTTTTCGAAATGACGTTGTTTTTCGATATCCACTCGGATGGAGCCTCTGTTTGGCTATATTCGCTATATTCGTCATGTTGAACAGTCTTTCAGCATGACGAATATAGTGAAGAATAGAAGAAACGAATAGACGGAATCAGCGTTCAAACCCGCAGTGGTTTCGGCGTTTGATACAGGTTTTAGACAAACATTAATAAAATAAAATGCCATCATCGTGTTATTTTAATATTTTCTCGAGTCAAAGTTGAGTGTATTATTTCTACAAATTGAATTAACTAACCACTACACAAAACCACCAGCCACTAAAAGCAAAATTCCTCCGCCAGTAGGGGTGTCCAAACTCCCAGGTTTAGTTGGAATCCCACTAAGTTGACAACACTGCTTTTCTACGATTTTGTCATTGGCCACAGATAACAAAAACGTGAATAGAAAAACGTTTTGTTACGTAGTTCAATTATGGTAGAAAGTGTTTTAAAAATTGTTTTTTTATTTTTCGGCAATCATTATACATTTTCATTTAAAAACACTAGTAGAACATCAGTTGTAATTAAAACAAAATTACATTATAGCACAATAATTTTAAAATAAACCATTCATACATGCTGTAACTAAACATTTCAATTTAAAAAATATAGACAATTTCTTTGAACATCCCTATACAATTCCAGTCGTTTGGTAAAAAATGTATATCGCAATTCCAATTATGGCATGCGATTAAGACTGTACTTGCTTTCGATTCAGGATTGCAATCAAAAATAAAAAATGTTACGCAATTAGGCTGGTATAGGAATGGGCAATGGAAAAAGTTTGTACGGCACTACATTTTTAACCGAGTTCCAAAAGGAGGAGGTTCTCAATTCAACAGTATGTTTTTTTTTCTTTTTTTGTATGTTTGTTACGCGATAACTCGGCCGATTATGAATTGATTTTAATGATTATTTTTTTGTTTGGTAGGTAACAAAAGTGGTCCCATATACATTTTAATAACTTTGCTTGGGTAGTTTTTGAGTTAGCTTCAATAATACGTATTTTTTCCCACTTAGTATGTGGATGATATGATAAGTTCCTGTCACTGTTATTTACATAGCAGGTAGTGGTATTCGAATTTGTGTGGGGTAAATACCACAACTAAAAATTTCGGAAGACGGTGTCTTTGGTATTGAATTTTAGTTTTTTGCCACCGACTTCCGAAATTAAAGTAATTTTTCACTTTGTAGTGTTTTTTTTGGAAGTCGTTTGTTTTTTTTTTTGTAAAAAGCTTTTATTTTCACTTTTTAAAGGCATCATTTGATACGTATGCCGTTATGTATGATAGATAACATGCATCAAATTCCGTCCCTGGGGACTATAAGAAAAATACTGAAAATTGGTATTATTTCACAAACATGGAAACCATTAATGTTCGAGTCTGACATGGCTCAGCCGGTTTTTTGAAGTGGAAACTTCTTTAGACGCGTTGGGCATTAATTTTTCAGATGGGAAAAAACAATTAAACTCGCGACACCGTTACCGACACCTCATTTTTGTAAACGCGATTGTGCTCTTTATTTATATTACTTTACGGATCAATGTTCTATGCAAGTATTTTTACTTTAAAGGTTTTGGAAGTATTTTTTTTTTGTAAACGCGATTGTGCTCTTTATTTAGATAAGGTTACGGACCAATGTTCTGTACAAGTATTTTTCTTCCGCCAAGGCGATCTTGTTCAAGTTTTCACTTCTGTCGTATACATTTCTATCAGAAATCGACCTCTTTAATTTTGCTGAGAGGCATGCAGCGATTTAATTACTAAAGTATCTTATAGCAGCAAAATAGTTTCTTTTTTTGTTGTTCTTCTTTTTGCCAAAAATTCAAAGGGACCATAGCGTGTGCGTTACCCAGGCCAGATGTTGTCGAAAATGGTCATTTGAATCTAATAGATAATTAGTTTTGCGGCTTCTGTAATTGTTGCGCACATTTTTGAGAGTGCTGGAACCAATGGAAGTGTTTTTCTATTTAATGAAATAACCTTTAAAGTATGCATTATTTTGTTTTTCTTATTGCAGAACAAATGTAAAGTAAATCCTAAGAAGTCATGTACAAAATATGATAAGAATCCGCTTAACCGTTTCAAAGATCTAGCAAAACCAAAAACGTTACCCCAGCAAAATCTCGAATAACTTCGCAACCGATGAAAGAACAAATACAAAATAAGGTACAACATTTACTTCATCTAGACAACTAATTTTATAGCTAGTATTTATTTAAATATTCCCATTAGAAAGAAAAAGGTCTGGCTGGGATAACGTTACCCCAGCAGGAAATGTTTTTGTGAAATAATTAAAAAACTATAAGCGCAACAAATTTAAAAATGTGTGCAACAATTACAGAAGCCGCAAAACTAATTATCTATTAGATTCAAATGACCATTTTCGACAACATCTGGCCTGGGTAACGCACACGACCATAGCCCAAACTTGAAAAGAACAATTTTAGCGATTTTGATTTTGTCAATGTAAATTGCTCGAGCATTTTGCTGACGACCGACTTCTACGCGGGCGAACCCCCGGGCGAAAGCTACTAATATTATAAATGCGAAACTGAGTTTGTTTGTTTATTTATTACACTTTCACGCTAAAACGGCTGAACAGATTTAGATTAAATTTGGCACATGGGTAGACTATGACCTAGATTAGGACATAAGATACTTTTTATCTCGATGTTTCTACAGGATCAAGACTTATGCGAGTGAAACCGCAAGGCACAGCTAGTTTTATCATAAACCATTTCAACGAATATTGTAGAAAAAAATATATATAGTTTTCAAATGAGGAAGGTAGTTTATTGCAAACCGATAAAGTGTCCCATTTATTGATTAAATTAATGGACAGTTAATTACAGATTAACACAACAGATTTGAGCACAGAAAGTAATGAGAATTTTAATGCGTCATAAATTATTTTATTATCTTGACAATATTGGCGAGCCTGCTAAGTTGTAAAAAGAAAGAAAGAAAAATGTTTTTTTTTTTTTTACTTCTTTGACATGCGGCCGTGGACCGTCCCGTCCCGGACCTTTGGAAGGCGTACGAGGGGCCGGGCCGAAGCCAACTCGCAGAGGCCACTTGGACGTTTAAAAAAAATTAAATGTGGCATCAACCGACGATTATCCCCGTTCGCACTATGCTAGTACACCCAAGGACAACTCCTGGTTGGTGCAGGACTATTGCAGAATATGGAAACAAAGATATTGGGTTATGGGTTTCGGTGGCTAAGTGAACTGGTTATCTAGAACAATGAAAAGATAATGTATGGCCCCTGCCTGACGAATATTTTATATAAAATACACAGGAAAATGGGAGGGGGTGACTTGCACACTCATTAATGGGCCCCCGAAAAAGGTCGCTTGCACGGTGTCGTAGCGACAAGGGGGCAACATGTTCTGAGGTGCTTGAGGAGTGGAGAGATATTCCACGGCTTTCAGGACAATCCCGGAACAACGGTCAAGATCCCTACCAGCATCTTACTACGAGGGGAGTATGTTAAAACCCTCCTATCAACATCGCCGCACGGCCGTGCGGCTGGCTTACTCGTCGCTGTCCCCCTCGTTCACTGTCTCAAGTTCTCAACAGTTACTCTACCCAAGAATTCTACATTTTTCCGCGAAGTGTGTGGAACCAGTTGCACAAAAGCATATCTAAACCAGGGATGTTACGGAGCTGCGGTTCCGGTTCCGAAAGATCGGAATTTCCGATTAATTTTACACCTCCGATTTCGAATTCGGTTCCGATAATTTAAGCCTCAGCCTCGCTTTAAGTCTCAGTTTATTGTTTTGTTTGTGGATGTTATCGCTAATATTTGACTGATTAAAGAGACTGAATTATATTTCAATTGTTTCATTAGGCCTTCCCATAACACATCTTTCTTCTACTTCCACCTTCGACTCTGGGTCCGGTTTCGGTTCCGATCATTCGATCTGAATACCATCGATTACGGTTCCGTTTCAAATAAAACCACTTCCGTAACATCCCTGCTCTAAACCACTAAATCAACGTGTTCTTCCTCAGTAGTGTCAAAATAAACTTTAAAAAACGGGTGAACTTTACAATAGTTGCATATGATGTGTAACATCTGACATCTTGGTTGACGTATGTATGATATAAACAATATTCATTATCATCATCATCGTCATCGTTATCATTATCATCCTGTTTACAACCTCTCGGAAAATGGGTTGGTACCATCTGACGGCCAACTCTAGCGCCGCGCGCGCTCATTGGTCACATTAAATGGCTATAACATTATTATCACGTAAACAAAAAGAAAGAAAGAAAATAAATTTATTTAGCACAGACAAAAAGGCACATCAACATCATCATCAGCCTATAAATGTTCCCACTGCTGGGACACAGGCCTCCTCTCTGTGAGAGGAAGTGGGCCGTAATCCACCACGCGGGCCCAGTGCGGGTTGGTAGATGTCACATGTCTTCGAATTTTCAGTTCTCGGACATGCCGGTTTCCTCACGATGTTTTCCTTCACCGTTTTGAGAGCAGTGGTGATGAAATAATTTACACAAAGTAAAGCGCCTGTCTGGGTTCGAACCTACGAATTACAACTCGTAAGTCGCGGCCGTTACCACTGGGCTACCATTGCTCTCCATAAAGGCACATACCTAACACAACATAATTATAACACAAATAAAAAATAAAAAAGGAAACAAAAAACAAAGCACAGCAGCTTTAGTTACGACTCACATACGGTGTAGTGTACTTCGGGCTTCTGTTTCTAAGCTCTTTGACTATGTGTAGGCGTTCTCCATCACCCTACGGCAGCAGTGTCTGCCAGAGCGTGTCACTGATTTTACCGCTGCCGCAACAGTTGTAAAGGTCGAGTTATAGGATAGGCAGTTCAAAAATATTGTGGGTCTGAGAAAACTATTTTTCTATTTAGGGATCCGTCTGCGTAATATTAAGCTTTAAAACACGTTCAGTGCCGGGAACCCACCTGGAGGGCTCGTGTCAATATATTTATCGTTTTTTGGGACGAGTGAATTTTTTTAGACGCTTTCACGGCTGTTATGTAATGCATAAACCTTCGAGGTGCGAGGCCGTAGGCGGTGGCCCACGTCGCCCACGCTTTACGCCGCCTCTGATCTCAGAGGTCAACTACGAGATGCCCTACCTAAAAAAAAAGGCTGCAATGCGCGTAGACACTGAGCGGTGTTACACAATACAATGCTGCTCACACACTTATAACATTTCCTTAGCTCGGACCGAGCTCTGGGAACGGGGCGGGCGAGAAAAAACACCTGATCTGTAGGAGCGTTGAATCGACAACTCCGTTGCTGGTCGTCCTCGCTAGGCCTCTCCCAGGGGTCTTACCTGGCGGAGACAGACCGTCGAGATGTCGTGAAGAAAGCGGCGCTGTTACTGGCGTCGTGGTGTGCCCACAAAAACTTTCATTGCAACTATACACACGGGCGCGTTAAAATCGCACCCAAATTACCGCCAGCCGCTATAGGCGAATACAGTGACAGGTTCACATTTGTGGGCCACTGTATAGCTCCCGCAGAAGAGGGCATGCCACGCCCCCAGCACGGGGCGTGGAGTCATACCGAAGTCAACATTCGGCGCTATGGTGAGCGTTTAAAATCCATCAGCTCGTTTTTATTGAGGCGCAACTTTTGTGTCGCCTCGAACGGGTACTTACGTGTGAATGTGTGATTTTAGAAGGTAAGCCGTTTCACCGACGCCTTCAAGTACGCACCGGTTTTCAGGTTCTCAGGTTACAAGGGTTAAATAAAAACGAAGAATACGCATAAATAAACCTGTATTTGTTTTAGTAAAATATAAACATTGCTTTAAAAACATTCTGCTCAACTAAATCTAAAATATACATCGTTTGTTTCATGATATTTTTATTTTAATACATTGTGAGTCTTAAAACATTTTTGTGATTATATTTTAAACATTGAAATCAGCATGTAGGTATAGTAGATTTGTATCAAACATTCCAAGAATGTAAACAAATCAACATTTTACAAATGTCTGTGACACGACATGAGTGTGTGGAATTTCATAAAACAATTTTATTTTGTATATTTAACAAATAAGTTACGGGTTTCCGAGTCCAAATATTTGTACTGAATAATAAGAATTGTTTTAGCAAACAAACAGTGGTGGTCAATTTTGTTGGCACCTTATCTGATTATCATTAACTCTACTGTAGAATCCTGTTGACTCCGTTTTTAAATTGATATATCACTACATTGGCTTACTGCCACACCAAGCCTTTCGTGCAGGGTCATTCCTCTTTTACCTTTTCCTGCCATTCGTGGTGACTGACAGATGACATTAGTGACAGCATCTACCATGAAAACGTCAATAATTTTGAACGTTACTTATTTAGGATACCAACCATTGTTTGTTTACAAAAATAGCACTTATTTTTGCACAGGCTAGGTATAGTTTACAAAAATATGTTTAAATAAATTATGTAGGCAGGTACAACAACAATTATTTAGATGTGTTTCGTAAACTTCTTTATTCGCTAGCTAAATATCTATTGAAAATATGTTTTAAATAAAACTTATGTAAGTTTCAACAGTTATTGGGTTAGAGCCACAGTCTTTCTAAAAGACAGTGTTACAACAAGATACTCAGAAAATATTTATTTTGAAAGTAAAAAAGCACTTATGGTACCAAGATTGAAAAATCTTGACTGATTATAAGATGGGTCATGACGTTATTAACATGATATCAGTGCAAATAACACAAGAATGGCGTAAAAGAGAAAACACCGCTCCATGTAGAATAGGTGGTATTTAGCAGTTAGACTCACCCAAGTTGGGAAAGGTAGAGCAGACGCTGATGATGGCTTTAAAGTGGAGGCAGAAGTGGGTTTCAAGAAGCTTTAAACAAAATCCCTTCCTAGTTGCAACACTCCCTCAAGACTGTAGCTTCATAAGTATTTAAATAACTTATGCTTATGTTATTCGTATTAAAAATAAGTTAGATCATACTTTTATATATCAAGGGTTTAAATCTCTCTTGTGGTCATAAGCTAGATAATATTCTGTGACTGACTGACTGACAACACAAAGCCTGACTCACTATCACTCGGATTCTGTCAAAAATTGCCTGTCAAACAGCCACGACTTGATCCGGTAGCTGGTACGATTTTAGACAATGACAGTTTGTTAACGCGAGTTTGACAGTCTCTTAGCTAATATTTGCTTTTCCGAAACCGGCATTCTTATTGCGAATTCGAGAGTTTTAAGGATGTTGCTAATCCATTGCTAAATAAGTTTGAAAAACTCGTCTGTTCAATAACGTAAATAACGCAATGAACGTCAGTTAACTGTCAAAATGAAACATATGGCTATCAATTGTCAAATGTATTACACTGTGAAATAAAAAAGTAAAGTTTAAAAGAAATGTTCCAAAAAAGGTGTAGAGGTGCAGATTTATCGAAACTATAACCCTGAGATGTTCCAACCGTGGATTATTAGTTGGCAGTTTTCGTAAAAGTAAAATCGCTGATAATTCTAAACTGTTGATGTAGATATGCTTCATTTAAAAGTAATTTTAGGGGTATGAGGAGCAGGGTGTAAAGTTCACTCATCCTCTATTGAAAAGGGAGGATCCTCCGATCAGGCGGGTGTTGTCTGGCGGGCAAGTGCCCGATGGTTGATGTTGGATAGTCTTATCTAAGTCGTTCGCGCGGTAAACTCTAGTTGCGCGATGCAGGATTTGTGTGACGTCATGTCTTTTTTTGACGTGTACTTCATATGTGACGGTATAACCGCTACATAATAAAGTCCAACTTATGACACAAAAGGGTAAGTACAGTGGTATAAAACTCTATATTATATATTTTTTTAATATAAATTTATTTGTTCAAACATGTGTAACATGATACATGAATATGCACATATAGATGGAAAAATAGTTTTACCGGTCCAACATGTTTTGCCTCACTCGGCGTATAAAATATTTACACGTTGTTAATTAAATTGGCAATTATAAATTAATCATTAATAACAGTTTCTTATATAAAAGTAAAGTTGAGTTCAAAAATATAGTCAATAATTAAATATACAATTAGAGTAAAAAAGCAAAACATGTCATAATTAAATCAAATAAATAGTAAAATTCAAAATTTGTCATTTAAAAAATCTTAACTTAGTATTTCTTATTCACTTGCCGAACTGATCACCATAAAGTTTGTGGATTGTGGGACAATACTTCTGAGCCAGTCTCGCATAAACAGATTTATTTGTAATTTCATACTGAGCAGTTACCTTGTTGTACATGTGGTATGCATACGGATTCCCCACCTGGATGTCCTTTTGTTCGAGGTATTGTCTGGCGAACGAAAATCCTACTGGAAAGAACAGTTCTTTGTTGAAAACTCTAAAACCTCTGCATCTGCGTGCTGACATTAAATTTATATTTGTTACTTTGCAGATCTTTTTTAGTACAGCCGTGATCACATATGTAGAGCCTTGACTCCATAAATTTTCTCTGTAATGAGTTTTGAAGGCACTGAGAGCTTCATCAATAACCGATTTTCCGAGTGGGTCCTTCGAAATGGAGAGCGGACAGCCCGCTAAACTCGTATCATGCTCGCGTACCACCCAGTTAGTTCCCAGTTCCTCAAACGACTTCACCACTATTTGATCTAGGTCCAAATACACCCCTCCCCATTTGGACAACGTAACAAGCCGTAAGAGATCTGAAGTGTGCTGGATCGGCCAGAGAGACCTGTTAAATACACCATTTTTAACAAAATTTTCCACACGCGTCCCTTTGACGTATTGCAGTAAATGCAACCTAAAGAATTTTACATTCGTAAACTGCTTCAGGGTGTTCAAACTCCCGTTAATGTTGAGGTTCTCGTTTTTCACGGGCCCCGAGAACAGTACATTGATCTGCCAATGTGGGTGTGCCCTCGCCGCTGACTCCACGGAACACGCCTGCCGAGAATTTAGTTGTTCTCGACACGACGTCTCATGAAAGAAAATAGATTTTAATGGGAAACTTGAATTCTGTGCTATTGGCGACAAATCGTCACTGGTGTCTATGTAGTGGCACGTTACAATATTACCTTTTGTATTGCTCTGATGTGAATTATTTTTACGCGACTGTGGCAAAGCCAAAAAATTTGTGTTATTTACGGAAAATAACTGAATCTGGAATTGACGATGGCTTTGCAGATCCATACGAGTAAGTAATAAAACACTTAATGCCACACTAAGAAATATTAAAACAGCAAATCCTTTCTTTAAAATAATATTACAATTACGGAATGACTTATTTGAATCACAACAAAACATGTTTTCATTTAGTTATTTGGTCTGCGTCCATTCTGTGTCAAGCACAAGAAATACTACCTAAACTCATACTTTCCTCTATGCCTAAACTTCGGTAGGTATCATAGACATATGTTATTTCTATTTCAATGGTAATTAGTAATTACGCAATATTGTCTTTGGTCTGTGGCCTTGACATCAACCAATGAACCAGTGATATTTAAGCCATGAACAATAATGTCAAACTTTTTCTGGATTGCGCTTTTGGCTACTTTTGTAAGTATACCTACCATTGAAATCTAATTACCTACTGATGCAACCTACTTTTTGTTTCGGGGCGTGAGAAACATTTGTAATATAAAACTATCTACTCAGGATTTTTACCGAGGGTTAAAAATTAAAATACGTGCTGCCGATTTGGAGGCGAGTTTTATTCTAATCTTCATGCATACATGGCTCATCCGGTGGGCACAGACCGCTGAGCTTGCAAATGACAATATGTACCTTAATCTAGAGCAGACGGGTGAGGTGTATTCATAACTCCTCCGACCTTTTTTTTTTATAACTTCTCCCGCTCTGGGCGGAGCGGGAGGGCGTGTCAAACTCTTACTGACTAAAACCCACCCGTGTTCCTTCGGTTGCCCTGTTGCCGGGGGCCACGATTTCCCTATCGGTTTTCTTCGAACCCCCGGCAGGCATTGGCCCTAGCGGACCCCGTCAATTCTGCTGACATCTCTTTGAGGCGCGCTTGGAACACAACGCGCCGTCGACCCGGGCTTGGTCCTTATCGGACGGCGAGCTACCCATTGCTCAACGTCCACAAGCCCGCGCCTACGGTGGCCGGTAATCTGCCTGTGATTCCCGACGCCCAGGGCGTCTCCTCCTGTGGCGGTTAGGGGCGCGAGGGCGTGAAATTTGCCTCTCCCTCACGCGCTCCGCCTCCTCATTCGCGAGCATTACTGCGACGGCCTCCTATTTCCTCTCGCTCCGTAGCATAGCCCGAATCAGGGCCGGACGCGAGAGATCACCGCCGCCGATCGCCTCCACGAGGACACGGCGCACGGTGGGCTGGAAATCGGCTTTCATAGACTTAGGGATTTCAATTTGCAAGTGCTTGATTTTTTGCCGGATATCGCTTCTATTAGTCATTACTATGTACAAAAATGACACCCGAGTTAATTTGGCCCAAAAACGAAGGAAATATATTTTTTTTACGAAAAATTTGTATGAAGCTAGTATAGTATGAAAAATCGAATTATCTCCTAAACGGCATGTTTAACCGTAATATCCTTGGAGGTGGTCATAGTGCTAATTATTTATGATTTTTTGGTTGCCAATTTGACGAAAAATTGAATGCCGTTTTTTTTTTAAAAATCGTCAAATTATTTTTATTACATGTAAAACGATCCCTTTTAGTGACCAAGTTAAAAAGTTCGATATGTTATTAACCCAAATATTAAGAACACAAAAAACAAGAAAAATTAAATAAAAAAATTGCTGTTTTTTGACACATTTTTATTAATTTAAATAATAAAAGATTATCAAACACTTATTTAAGTAACATATAAAGTTATATTATATACAAAATAATTTAATTTAAGGAATTAATACTAAGCATTTGTAAAATAAAGTAAAATAAATTAAAAAAAAGACAAAATATCATTAAATATTACAAAAAAAAAAACCAAACACACTCAAAAACAAATTTACAAATATGTAGGTACAAACTTTAGCGTCGATCATCGTCATCATTAGTTCATGAGTCACCCTATTATTATTATTGCACTCTGTGGGGATAAGGGCCTCAATTTCTTCATCCATTTGTTTTTTCAGCTCAAGGACAACTGCTTCACTCTTCTTTACAAAAGTAAACTGAACTGGACGACAATACAAAACTGAGCATGGTTTTGGGTTCGTCCATAAGATGTTGTCTCCATCTGTCAGTTTTAGTGGCACCAAGGAGGTCATGAAAATGCTCGAGTCATCTTCCTCACCCTCCATTTTCTGCTTGTATCGGCTTTGGTTAGAAGCACCATCAAAACCCCACTTGGATATCAGCTTCAACTGCTTGTTATGCTCTTCCTTAGAAAGGTTTTGAAGGATTCTTGTACCTAACTGTGATATCAAGTAAAGGCGTAAGGCGAAGTCATAGAAAACGGCCGAAACGGCGCGCTTCAAAATCTCAGTGTATACCGTACGCAGCAGTATCGACTGCGCGGCAGTTACGCACAGACGCGGAAGTCGAGCGGCCTTAGGTAATTATGACAAGGTCACTGCCGAGACGTAACACTGTTACTTTATTATACTATGCTTATGCCTTGATGGAAATATAATTTGTCTATAAGTAGTTTGAAACACAGCTTCCAGAAATCGAGGATGAATCTAACGCACATCGGAGTTTGTTGTTATTCTTGCGTTGCCTTCGTCTTTCAGATGGGATATAACATTGAGACGTCTGTAGATACATTATTTTGGAGAAAGTGGTAAAAGCTGAAGCAAACAGATGAGAAATAATCTAACGTACAAAATCAAATGGAAGTTATTTATAATATTACTGCAAAAGAATAATACTAAGCTATAAACGCGTATTACAACGTTACTTTAAGTGCATTAAGTGAAGCTACAGGTTGTAATGTATAGGTTGCTTTAAGTAAACCGAAGTAATTCGTTAAATTACCAATCGTAGTATTAGTGCCAACAACAACGTTCAAACGTCTGATCTAAGTAACGCTTTTGAGACAGTATGTTCCTTCAAATATTAACTGTTAATGTGTGTACTTTACAGGAATTAAGAATTAAGTAACTTTAATTATTCATTTTTCAATCTTTTATTTTACTTCACTCGTTCGTGAATAAATAATAGTAAACGAACATCATTTAGTATGGGATACCCCAGGGGAGGATTTTGGGGCCGATTCTTCCTACTCCAGAAATAAGTCTCTTCTACCACTTTCTTCAAAATATTATCCTTGGCAATATATTTTTCTATTCATTTATATTTTAACTGGACTAAGATTTCGTATATTTTATGATATTTTGTAGAAATGTAACAAGTTTATATGGGAATAGAAGATTTTCCAAAAATAAGCTAAATCTCGTTTTTGGATCAGGTCGATAAAATTCTATAGTTTTATAAAGATGACATGAAGGTGCAAGCAATTGTTATTAAAAAATATCTACACGAGAATTTGATTACTGCACTTCACAATTAAATGTTCTAGAAAGTATGTGCAAGATTTGAAGTCAAACCAAGGCAACTGTACATTAAAAAAGAAACGTGGTCACGTGGCCGGTGACGAATAGAAAAAAAAGCTGTCGTATTCCTAATTTTTGGTAGTGGTGAAAGAGATTGAATATTCTTGATGAATCTTTATAAATGCTTCCTAAACATTTATAAAGTAATTAAAAAGTCCAGTCAAATTATAAATAAACAGAATATAATAATTACAACTATTAAAACCTATTAATATTATAATATGTTATAATAAAATTTATATTTTTTTTATAAAATCTCACTATTTGGTTGCGCATCACTAAAAAGTGACAGATAATCTAACGATTAATATTGTGTAGTGCTTTAAATAACACTTTAAGTACTAATGTGTCAGTTAAAAAGACACTTTTGAAAGATGTTTCTTCATATTTGATCATTTGGAGCCCGAAATGTGGGCTGATATTGTTTTAGACATACGAAGAGCTGGCGTGGTGATCAATGCTTATGCTCTTTCTGTATGAGAAGAGTCTTTTCCCCCTCAGTGGGGCAATAATGCTGGCATTCTTCCGTTACATTGCGATGTTTTGCTAAAATATTTATTCAGTTTTGCTGAATGTTTTGACGAAGTTAATCAATGGTCAATTCTTCCAATGTCATTCATCATCAAACTGTGGTCGTTTTGATTGATTTGTTTAGTCTATTTTTATTTTTACATCAGTTTTAGAACCGTTTTAAGACATTATTATTAACCACCTCTTTACTTTTAAATCGGGTTCAATATTTTTTCCTTTTAAACCGAAGTGTGTCTTACTTTAACTTTAGTGGCCACTTCTGCTTCTTCACCCGTTTCATCAACTTCAGATAAAACAGTTTGTAATTGAGTCCCTTGAATTTCCACGACAGAATTATCAATTTTGGTTACAATCTCTTCAGATTCAGTTTGATTTTTACTTGCTTCTGCACTTACAGCTAATCGGTACTGTTCTCTAATTTCTTGAATTTCTTCAGGCGATGGGCTCCATTTCTTCATGTCACGATCGCTGTCAATAACTTGACTATCATCATCATCACTAATGTCTTTAATCTCATCAAGGCTTTTACTCATTTTACCGTCAACTCCTTTGACACTTTCTGATCTTTCTTCACCAGATTTGGCTATTTCAATATCTTTGTCGATTGACCGGTTAATGACTCCATCGCCGCAGGCCACATTGGCTCGTTCGTCATCTTGTATGTCCTCAACGTCATCTAAACTAGCTTGACCAGCCTTATAGTCATGTCCGTTACTATCGCTTTCAGAAGTCCTAGGCTTTGGACTTTTAAGTTTATCTAATTGCTCTTCACTTTCATTAATAATCTCTAAACGAGACCTCGAAAAGAATTTATGAAAAGACTCTAATTTGTCCAAAGCTCTTGCACTTTTTTCTGAACTTGAACTTAACGATGTATCTTCTGTCATGCACGCTGAATCTATCCTCTTTGACATATCGGATAAAGAATCTGATATCTCAGTTGTTGAAGTCGATTTATCGACTTTTACGACTTTAGGTTTGATAATCATACTTGGTGGTAAATCAGGGATGTTCCTCAAATCGATTAGGCTAATCGATGATCGTTTTAAACTGGAACTTATATCGAATTCATCATCGGAGTCTTCATCAAAATGTTTAGCAACTTTATATTCTATGTAGTTAACTAAATCTTCCGCGGTTGCTCTTATTTGAGAATTCCGATCATCCGAATACTTTCTATCAAGATCTCTAGATGACGGTTCGTCTTCTTCAATAATATCTGATAATTCAACACTGTATGGTAGATATTGTATGTACGGTAACATAGGAGGTTTTGTATACGATTCGTAATTCTCAGAATCCTCTGCTTCTGTCATAGTATCATCTTCTAGCTTTTTGATTTCAGCAACTCTAGTAACCGCTTCATCAAATATCATTTCTAGATCATTCTTTATGTTACTAAGATCGATAACAGTTTCAGAAATTCGTCTATCTGTTAAACAATCTTCACCTCTATCTATTACTGTATCTTGAGTATGAGTTAGTGTCGAATCAGATTTCGTCTTACTAATATCGCTAAAAGTTTCAAGTTTACTTATAGTTATATCCGATTTAGATTTCTCTGACAACGACGGTGTCAAAGACTTTGAATAGAATTTCTCTTTCGTAGTATAATTTTCCATATATTTTATTAGCATTTCGACTAAAGTTTCCGCCTCTTCTTCAGGCGTATCATCAATATATGATAGGTCTTTAACATTAATATTGGCCTCATTAAGACCTGTGTCTGCTTCTATTATTTCTATACTAGGTTTCGGGTCTTCCGGTCCGAATAGGAACTCCATCAGGGTTATTTTATTGTCACCGACTTCATTCTCCTTTTCCATACACCCTGTAGTAGCTAAGAAGTCCATTAAAGTCTCCATTTTCGCTTCCAATTCAGTATTAATTCTACTTGGAACGAACTGCTTACTACTTTCTTCAGGGGTGACTTCACTTTTGAAGCAGCTACCTGTACTGTTCTTCCGTTCACCTCTTTGGCTTTTAACAATAGTAAAAAAGAAGTCAATTAGATTAGCAATTCTTCGCTCAGTACCTTCTTCTCCATCAGAACTGAGATCAGATTCCTCCTTAACCAAAGGACATCTTCTCGGAGACTCTTCGTACTTCTTAGAGAAGACAGTTTCTTGAATTACTTGAAGTAAGTCTCTAGCTAATCGTACAGGTGATCGTGTGTCGGTGTGTATGGCTTCGTAGGTGGAGGCCGAAGGTGCGGAGCGTCGGCGATCGCGGTCAATCCTGATGAAGTCCCACAGAGAGCCCAGCTCGGAGGAGAGCGAGGCTCGGTGGGTGGCCAAGCGGTTGCCTAGCCGCCGGAAGACCTGGAACGAAGATAGAGACTGATAAAAATATAGTTGCACTTTAAAAGGATTATCATGCAGGTAATTTATTTATCTTCCTTATCTTCTGCCATGTCATCTCAACGGGTTAAGTTCATGCCATGATAAGGAATACGCTAGTCAGGGTGGGTTAGTAGTGGAACTATGTCCAGGGTGCCTGACACCATCTCTCTAATCATATAAACGGTATTATTTTATTCTTATATGTAATATTAAAATAATACTACTGTTAGAGGTGGTGGCGCATGGCGGCGAAGCCAGGTTGCGTCACCAACAAAATGTATGATAATAATAATAATAATAACCCCACCGCCGTATCTCTACGTTGACGTCGTGGTGGGGCTTGCGCTCTCCGAACTCTAGGCCTGTGCTGGTAGAGTTTACTTTGCCGGAACGGGTCTGAGATGAGGAGCCAGACCAAGAGAGATACAAAAACCCGCAGGGCAGCATGTGGCGAGCTGTTGGGCAGTAGCGACCCCACGGACCCTATTCTCCGGGAGAAGTCTTGTTCCTCACCTCTAGCTTGCCTTTATTGGCCGGCTGGAGTGAACACTGACGAGGAACAGAGCTCCCACCTCATTCTTGCCTTTATTGGCCGGCTTGAGTGGAGATTCGCTAGAGCAAACGTGCTCGGAGGAAGGAAGTATTCCAGTAAGATGCTGGTAGGGATCTTGACCGTACTTCCGGGATTGTCCTGATAGCCGTGGAATACCTCTCCACTCCTCATAAGCACCTCAGGACGTGTTGCCCCCTTGTCGCTACGACACTATGTGCTGGCGACCGTTTTCGGGGGCCCATTATTGAGTGTGCAAGTCACCCCCTGCCATTTTATCCGTGTGCATATAAAACATAGATCAGGCAGGGGCCATAGTCCTTCCATAGTTCCAGGTGACCAGTCCACTTTAGCAACCCAAACCCATTGTCCGAAATCTTTGTTTCCTTAACTTACAATAGTCCTACACCAACCGGGGGTTGTCCTTGGCTGCACTTGAATAGTGCGAACAGGGATAATCGTCGGTTGGTACCTCATTTAATTAAAAACGTCTAAGGGGCCTCTGCGAGTTGGCTTCGGCCCCTCGTACGCCTTCCAAAGGTCCGGGACCCCTGGGTCCCGAGAAATGTCAAAATCTAAATATAATAATAATCTGTGGCCCGACTGTCAATCCAACTGACATGAATTTTTTTCCTCCGTATTTTATATTTTAGTATTTTTACCGATTCCTTTGATTTTTACTAATTGAATATGACACAAAGCTGTGAAATGTGCCCCCAAAGAAACTAAAATGGACAACAATCTCAAGCAAAAACCTTTTTGATGTAAGGACAAAAAGTATAGACGGAGACATACAATGCTGACGCGAAGTCGGGCACGATTGATACAAAACACACACCCAACAGCTTCGGGTTCGTCGCTCAGCTCCGCCTCGCAGTTGCCGGATCCTGCTTCAGACGTGAGTCCAGTGATACCGGCCGCTGCAGTTGCGTCGAGCTCGAGCGACGAATACTTCTCACCGCCGACGACACCACCACCAGTACGTCGGCGCGGAAGAGGCCGACCACCGGCCAGCTTAGGACTCCGAGGCCCACTGGCCTCTGATAGGGTCCCCGCTACCGGTGGAAGTGTGCAGCGCATGAAGTGGACACAAACTGTCAATGAAAATGTCATGCGCGCATACTTTGGGGCTACAGAGGGGGGAACTAACCTGACTGCGTACCGTGGTCGGATGCTCTCTCTGTTTCAGGTGCTTGAACCAGCTGTCAACGTGTCGGCGCAACGACTGTCGGATCAGGTGCGGGTCATCCAGCGTAACCATATGCTGGATGACGCCGTACTTGATCGACTACGCCTCGAATCACGGAATAACCATATTACACCTGCTTCGCCACTGGTCGCGGTGCAATTGCAAAATTTACCCAGTTCTTCACCGCGACCCGACCGCGTTGGTGAAGAGGATGATGACGGGGTTATATCCGTGAGTTCCCAATGCAATGCACGATTGAGGAGCGCTTTGGAGGATGCTTTTCGGGAGTACCGTTCTATTCCGCCTGGACTTAGACCACAATTACCTCGTTTGCCCATGCACAAGAAAAACAAGGCGCTGGTGTGTACTCTAGACTCGCTTCTGTCAAACTGTTTTGACGGCAGCAAAGACCTCGCCGATACCCACTCGATCTTGTACTGTGCAGCTGTGGCGGCATGTCGTGTAGCTCAAGTTAAATTTGCCAACAGTGACAGAGCTCCACGACCAAAACCAGCTGTACCAGCTTGGCAGTGCAGGATTGAGCGTCGTATTGGTGAGGCTAGAGTACTCATCGGCAAGCTAATCTGCTTCAGGGAGGGCAATACTCGCCCTAGAGTGATGCGCTTTGTGAAGCGGGCGTTCTCGGGAACTGAAATTAGTTCTCGAGATTATTTGACCCGCGTCACAGAGCGTATCGACTTCCTGAAGCAGAAGATCTGTGCATGGGCAAATCGCATTCGACGGTACAGGCGGAGAGTGGAGCGGTACACTCAGAATCGCATATTCCAGAGCGATGAAAGGTGGGTTTACAGGGCTTGGGAGCGACCAGACAAAAGTGAGATTGACACGCGCCTACCGGATGATGACGCCATGTGCTCGTTCTGGCGAAGCATCTGGTCGGCGCCTGTCAATCACACCGAAGGAGACTGGACTAGGAAGATCGAACGAGCGTGCGAACAAATACCAGAAATGGGGGCACTCACCATCAGCCCCCAAGATGTAGCTCGTGCAGTCCGTCCGTTACCTAACTGGAAATCACCAGGGCCGGACGGGCTGCACAATTTTTGGATAAAATGGTTACAAAGGTCGCACGCCCGTTTGGCATCCCAGTTCCAGTCAGCTTTAGAGTCAGGGTCGCTGCCCCAGTTCTTAACGACAGGAATAACCCACCTGCTCCATAAATCAGGTAGTACTGCGGAACCCAAAAATTATAGACCCATCACTTGTCTACCGACGGTCTATAAAGTTTTTACATCCATTTTGAGAGCTAAAATTAACAAACATATAGACACCAACTCCATCATGTCTGCCTCTCAAAATGGATGTAGGAACGGGTCCCGCGGTACTAAGGAGCTACTCCTCATCGATATGGCCATTAGCCAGCAGGTTCGGCGTTCCCGAAGGGATCTGTCAACATGTTGGATAGATTATAAGAAGGCCTACGACTCGGTGCCACATGCATGGCTCATGAGGGTGCTGGAGTTGTATAAAGTAGATGCAACTCTACGCACCTTCCTGATGTCATGTATGGGGCAATGGAGGACGGTGCTTCGCTATCCAGGATGTCGACATATCCTGAGGAATAGCGAACCGATAAGGATCGAGCGAGGTATATTCCAGGGTGACAGTTTGAGTCCACTTTGGTTCTGCCTAGCCTTGAATCCTCTAAGCACACTGCTGGAGGATTCAGGACTGGGTTATCGATTGAGAAGAGGTGGTCAGGTTATATCTCACCTCCTTTACATGGATGACTTGAAACTCTTTGCCCCCAACAATTTTCAACTGCTGGAGCTACTGAAGGTAACCGAAACTTTCAGTAGTGCCATCAGGATGGAATTTGGTGTGGACAAATGTGCGGTCATGCATGTAAAACGAGGGGAGATTGTGGAATCCGTGGGAACCCACCTCTCGGATTCCATACACCTAAGATCCCTCTCCTCAATCGAAACCTACAAGTATTTGGGTATGTCGGAAGCGTTAGGTATCAACGCTGCTGACATGAAGCAATCGCTGAAGGAGCGCTTCTTTAACCGCCTGAATAAAGTATTAAATAGTCTTTTATCAGGCGGAAACAAGGTGCGCGCCTTCAACGGTTGGGTCATGCCAGTTTTGATGTACTCTTTCGGCATACTCAAATGGACTCAGACGGAACTTGACGCCCTGGATAGGAGGGTCCGCACACTGCTGACCGCAAATCGGATGCATCACCCACGTTCATCGGTGATGAGACTGTATATCCCGCGGAAGTGCGGAGGTCGAGGTTTCTTAAATGCTAAGACTCTGCACAACCGTGAGGTATGCAGTCTCAGGGAATACTTCCTAGAAACCGACGTGGGGATGCACCGAGATGTAGTCTCAGTGGACAAGGGCCTCACCCCGCTATCCTTGGCTAACGAGAACTGGCGCAAACCTATAGTATTAGATACTAATGACCGCAGGGAGGTATGGCAGAGCAAAGAGCTTCACGGGCGCTTTTACCGGGCCTTACATGGGCCCGATGTAGACCTGTTAGCGTCCGTATCCTGGTTGCGATTCGGTGACCTCTTTGAGGAAACCGAAGGTTTTGTCTTTGCGATTATGGACGAAGTTATGATGACGAACAACTACCGGAAATATATTGTGAAGGACGGCACGGTTGACATCTGTCGGGCATGCCACCGTCCCGGAGAATCAATCCGACACATTATTTCTGGCTGTTCTCGTCTGGCTAACGGAGACTACTTGCATAGGCACAACCTTGTAGCCAGGATTATCCACCAGCAACTTGCTCTGAAATACAGTCTTGTGGAATCGGAAGTACCGTACTATAGATATGTGCCCGACCCAGTCCTCGAAAATGGCAATATCACGTTGTATTGGGATCGATCTATCATCACTGACAGGACTATTGTTGCCAATAAGCCCGACATAGTGGTGATAGATCGATTAGAGCGTCGCACAATGATTATTGATATAGCGGTCCCGCATGACGAGAACCTCGTGAAAGCTGAAAAAGATAAACAGATTAAGTATCTTGACCTGGCTCACGAGGTTGTCGACTTGTGGGATGTGGATACAGCAATCATTGTGCCGATAGTCGTGACGGCCAATGGCATAATAGCCAAGAGCCTCGACCAACACCTGAGGAGGCTCTCGTTAGGCAGCTGGATCAAGGGCTTGATCCAGAAAGCGGTACTCCTGGACACGGCGCGTATTGTTAGGAGGTTCCTCTCTCAGGAGCCCTGACCACCGGTGGCTTGGACCCTGTTCCCGACACCGGCGGAACTCTATTTTTTTATATTTTTAAATGTTTTTTTTATCCTTTTTATTTTAAGAAATATTTAAAAATGTAACCAAATAAGAATTAGAATGAATAAAGGAATAATAATTTATATTTTTAAACGTTTTTTTTAATCATTTTATAAGAATATTTAAAAATGTAAATCATATGTTCATAAATGAAATAAAGGAAATAATAATTTCTTTATTTGTATAGAATGCAGGTGTTACAATAATGGTGTTAGTTTCAGATATTATTCCCAGTACATTCTGCCTGTTGGCATACAAAAATATAGTGGTTAACTTACAGATAATTTAGAAACTAGGTACTTAAATTCATAATGAGATCATGAACCGGCTAAGTCTAAAATTATTTACATAATAATTTACATAATAAATGAGATTAGGTGAAGTAAATATTAAAATTTATCATTAATAAAATCGGTAACAGAGTGATAACATTTCTCTGTTAGCAACGACGACAGGAGTTTCTTAAATTTTAGTAAGGGCTGATCCTTAATACAATTTGGCAATTTGTTAAATATAAAAGGTGCCATACCAATAATGTTTTTTTTAAGCAAAGCAGTGTTATATCTACCAGTACACAATAAACTCTGATATTTTGATCTCATGGCAGTAGTTCGCGTCCTCGTTTCATTCAATGCAGGAAATTGATGCTTGTTAGTTTTAACGAATATAGCTACTTCGAGAATGTATATACTAGGAAAAGTTAGTATTTTATATTTCTTGAAAAAAGGAATGCAACTATCTGTAACCTTGAGATTAAAAATTGATCTTATGCACCGTTTTTGGGCTTTAAATATAGTCTCCCTTTCGGAACAATTACCCCAGAATACTACACCAAATCTTAGAACAGATACCACCAAACCGTGATATGCAACCATTAATGTATCAATGTTAACTTTCTTGGACAGATTGTACAGAGCATACGCAGACGTGCTTAATCTTTTGCAAACCTCATCAGCCTGCGGTTTCCAAGTTAATTGACTGTCAATCAATATACCCAAGAATTTAGCCACTTTAACGCTATCGATAGTTTGTTCTTTATAATTAATTTTTAGGTTTAAAGGAAGAATTTTTTGATAGTAATGCATTATATTTGTTTTATTGAGGTTTATGATAAGATTATTATAGTTAAGCCAGTTTATTATTAATTTTAGAGAATTATTTATTTCATCTTCATAAAGCTCTTTGTTGAGGCAGTCTATTAGGATCGTACTGTCATCGGCAAATAACACACAAGGGTATGGGATGTGTCGGGGTAGATCATTTATGTAAAGCAAGAATAATAATGGCCCTAGAACGCTGCCCTGCGGAACGCTATATTTAATTTCCCTAGGACCAGATAAATATTTAACCTCACGTTTTGATTTGACGCATATTTTAGAGATTTCTGTATATTGAATACGTCCACTTAGATACGATTTTATTAGAAGCAGAGCATTCCCTCGTATACCGTAAGCATCAAGTTTGACCAAAAGCGTTTCATGGTTCACGAAATCAAAAGCTTTGGTCATATCGGTAAAAATGGCACAAATTGGTATTTTTTTATCCACATTAACCATTATTTTATTTATTAGATCGTATATGGCCATATTTATATTTTTATTTTTACGAAAACCTTTTTGTTCCTCACATAATATATTATATTTTGACAGAAATGAATAAAATGACTCATAAATTACTTTTTCAATAATTTTGGAAAATACGGGGATTAAAGCTATTGGTCTATAGTTAGCCATGTCTTGTTTATTGTTCTTCTTATGGAGTGGTTTAACTATTGTGGTTTTAAGACTATCGGGGAATGTTCCAGCAAATATGCTTGCGTTAATAATATGGCCTAGAGGGTTAGCTATAGTAGAGCAGACAAATTTTATAACGTTTGCTGAAATACCGTCATATCCATAACTTTTCTTGTTCTTTAAAGATTTGATCACCCTTGTAATGTCTTGAGGAACAACAGGGGCCATAAAAATAGAACGAAGGTTATACGTTATTCTTACAGTATTTTTAGTTGTGTTTAGGGTTGGATCTGAGATCTGATCAATGAAGTAATCGTTGAAGGATTGAGCTATTTCATTAGGGTCAGTCAATATTAAATCATGTTTTTTTATTCTTGTAATGGGTTCATTTATAGATTTTGTACTATTTATTATTTGCCAGGATGTTTTAGATTTATTTTTGGAATTTTTAATTAGAAAATTGTTCTGTGCTTTCTGGGTTAGTTTGATAATTTTTTTAAATTTTTTTGAGTACTCTTTAAATGTCGTTTTATTTCTACTAGTAGGATTAAGTCTTTGTTTCCAGAGTAATTGGCGTTGTTTTTTGCTGCAGATTCTAATACCTCTAGATACCCATTTGATCTTTTTTTCAGATCTCAATATGACTGTTTTGAAGGGGAAGCATAGTTCATACAGGAGTTGAAATATTTCTAAAAAGTTATCATAGGCTTCATTTGGATGGCTACGTAACCAAGCGGACGCCAGGTGACCCATCCAATATACAATATGTAAAAAAAACCCTGTCTGATCCGAAAGGTACTGCAATAACATTACCAAAAAGTTTTATTTTATTTAAATATTATTGAAAACTAGCTGCGACCCGCGGTTTCACCCGCAGAAGTCTCGATCCCGTGGGAATATCGGGATAAAAAGTATCCTATGTGTTAATCCAGGTTATAAACTATATATGTGCCAAATTTCATCCAAATCCGTTTAGTAGTTTTTGCGTGAAAAAGAGACAAACATACACACACACTCACAAACTTTCGCCTTTATAACATTAGTGTGATAAATAGTTATAGCTGTTTAAAATTCACATTTTTAGTACCAAAATTACACCAAATCCATTAAAAATTAGAATTTCAACAGCGGTTATGACTTGTAGACACCCGCTTGCGCCCCATGTAAATAATCCGGTAAAATTCCCCATTGAATAAAAAGTAGCGATTTTTTTTTTTCTTTTTTCCTGAAATTACCTTAAAAATAGACTCAGTTACGATATCTAACACCCTCACGGATCGGACAGAGTTTTTTTACATGTTGTATAGCTGTGTACATTTAGTTGACAGGGTGAGTTTGCCATGTCATCCCGTTCCCTAATTGCTTAAGGCCTGAAACTGCGTTAAGCGAGCGCCCGCGACGGGCACCCGTCGCGTGTCTACGCGCGTGGACACGCGGATGGGCTCCGTGGGAACGCGACGGCCCCCGTCGCGGGTACCCGTCACGGAGACCGGATTACTTTAATTACGCAGTGTTGCTAGTTTAATTTCAACGGTCGTGCCGATGGAGAACTTAATATATTAGTACCTAGGTGACCGAGCTCGACAGAAACCGAAACCGAATTTCGGCAACAGTCTCAGTTCCGGCCGAAACCGAAACTTCTTTACAAGGATCATATTTTGAGGGAAAATAAAGAAAACGTTATTATAATTTGTCAGTCTTTTTTTTTTTAAATAAATCACTAAAATCACACGAAAACTCACAACAAACAAAATTAACTGCAAACACGAGCCAGTCACGACATGATTAGGCACGTGGACGCGGCAAAATGTCTTCGTCGCTTACTCGCTTGTATGGAATTTAACGCGCCAAACATGACCGATCATAGCGCGAGAACTCCCGAATGCAGTTTCGGTTTCGGTTGTAGTTTCAGCAGGTTTGCCGCCGAAACCGAAACTCGATTTTTTGCCAAAACTCGACCGAAACCGAACTTTCGGTCGGACACTAAAGATTTTCCGCCGTGTTTCGCCCGCGTGGAGGTCGGATATTATCGGGAACAAATTTGAGTATTTTCTGACAACGAAGCCAAGGGACGAGGAACAAAATTGTATGCATCAGATGTGGCTTACGTTTGTTTACTAAATTAATTGTCTGTGACGAGTTGATTGGCTGCTATAATTATAACATAAGATCACACCTGCATTTCTCGGAAGGGTTGGGCAGAGGTGCACCCACATTTCGCCAGTTATGTTTATGTCCCGGGTACAAATCCAGACTCTAAGCTATAAGAAGAGAAATCTTCTTATAAGTAAGACGAGTAGACACAAACTGATTTACTTATAACAGGAAAATCTGTACCAACTATTTTGACGCAATAAAAACTAATGGCGACTTTACGAGCAACGCAAACGATCGAACCTCGGAACACGTATCCACATGATGTAATGTAGTGCTCCGAACTTCCGATATGTCTGATGTAATCTTCGAACGAGTTACAGTACAGTAGCAGCTAAAACAAATTACGCAGGCTATTCTGAGTCCGGAATAACCGAGTTACGAGTAGATATCTCACCGAAATAACGGAGTTTAAGAGCGGCCAACCCGTCATACTTTTCATACAAACGCTCATACGTGATTATGGCGTCGTAAGACATCTTTCTTTGAAATGTTTAAACTAATAGGTATCTTGTGCACTATTTCTAGGTTTCTATGAAACCAAAAAATTTAAATGTCGAGAAATAAATTCAGTACAAGCCTCCGAAAATCTGCATTTTTGCACAATTTTTACCTGAACTTTGGCCGTTTATAATATATTCATCAATTGTAAAAGTAAAGAAAACATCTGCATAGAAACCTTGCACATGTAATGGAGATTCTAAATGATAAACATTTATTTCACAAACTAGTAAAGCTTATCTCAAAAACACGTATTTCCTGAAACAAGTTTTATAAAATTTCCGCACACTATTTTTCGTAAAATTTTATCGCGTTCTCACTTGCTTGTTAGCAGTTCTCACTTGCGCTAGATGAAACAACATGCTTTTTGACCATGCTTGCGTTGACGATAGACGGATCGGGAAGGGCCCTCTTAATGTCTGATCGTAGATTTTGTAAATGAATACTTTTTGAAACAGTTGACTGTCGGACTAAAAAAACCTATGTTGTAAGAAAGTCGAAAGTCAACGAGTAAAGTGTACGAGTAGGACATGCCTTAAAGCGACGATAACCGACTTTTAATTATTTTATACTGAAGATCACGTCTAAACGAGTAGTGTTAATGATTTGGAAAAAATATACGTTAATTTTGAGCATTTTCTTAATAACTTAATATAGGAATATTTTAGATTATGTTTATATTACATAGTGTAATTAATTTGGAAAGTTATGTCTTAACGCGGATCACGCAAAATCTATCAAGCGTATTTTTCTGAAACCTTCACCATTTTAAAGATAATTTAATTATATTATTTATCTTTTAGTATACGTGTTATATTAAAATGCCTTTTGTTTTATTTGGGACAGCGCTCCTTGATGGGCGAGTTCTATTACTGGCTGGACGTACGATGAGTTGCGTGAGCTTAGTACAGAACACGCAAGCTAACCACTCAAGGTCACTGGCATATATCTGCGTCTTAAGGGGGATGCGCTAAGCTAGCCCGCGAAATTCATATTTTCTTACGTTTTTTTGCAATTTGCAGGTCAGTGTCAGGTTGTATATTGATTAAAATATGATTCACAACCGTTGGTCGCAAGCGCTAGTGTTGAGCATGAGGTCCTGAGTTCGATTCCCGGGTCGGGCAAAGTGTTATTGAGTTTTCTATCTGGAATTTCTCAGTAGCAGCCCGGAGTCTGGATTTGTGCCCGGTTGATGGCAATAGGCTCGCCCCCTATTACTTGGCGAAATGTGGGTGTACCTGCTACAGGTACACCTCTGCCCAACCAATCGGGAACAAGGCGTGATGTTATGTTATTTAAGCTATTACTAAGCTGTATAGAGCAATGCTCTGCTCTATAAATGAAGACCAAAGTCAATATTTTGATTTATTCAAACTATGTAAATTTACTCGATAAGCGGTTTTAACCAGTTAGGCTCACACGATTTATAAATAACTATACGAAAAAATCAGCCACGCGACACGCGTACAATGCGTGGTAGACATTTTTATCGACCACTCGATTTATCTATTTAATCTGGTCTAATTTTAATACCTTTCCAAAAGGGATGATCACGTGGGTAAATAACTGTTAGACGTGCCTCGCCTTATCAGTGTTTTGGTTGTAAGAATTAGAAAATAATAAACAACTAAGAGTCTGGTCACTAGAGTCTGGTCACGCTCACGCACAATGGTCCACTTTACGGACTAAGTGCGGAAACCAAACCCTATAACAACATAGAACATAGTCTGGTCACGCTAACTACATAAGTAAAAAATATTTAGTTTAAAAAACTGTAACCCGACTACGGAAAAATTAAACTGATCTAAAAAGTAGGAAACAAGAAAATATTTCAGACAAAAATCAAGACATAGGTGACAAAAATGGTCAAGGTAAAGCCGTGGTCGCATGCCTGAATACCATGTGGGTGCCAGGAACACCTTCAAAATTATAATGGCATACGACGACGGCTTTACCTTGACCATTTTTGTCACCTATGTCTTGATTTCTGTCTGAAATATTTTCTTGTTTATACGGAAAACTGCGCAGCGATGCTCCAAGCTCGATCACCGAGCATTGAAATATGTACCTTATTTCGATTGGATAAGTATTATATTCAATTGATAAATTTAAAATCCTCTGCCGTCCCGTTCACCAGTCTGCGCGGGTTAATATTGTCAGTGGTAGTGGTAATGAGAGGGAGATTTGTGTGTGTTGTGTCAAAAATACGTATGTAATTGTGCTGCACATATTATACGGAAGATATTAAGGAAACTAAGGTCCGTTGAAAGGCACTTGCCACTATATTTTACTTAACAACACTGGTTAACCTCACATAACAATTGTAAACTTAGCACTTATAACGACGGGCATCGACTCTCAAACGTTATTCTGTATTCTAAACAATCTTCAGTTTGAATCTTCTTAATAAAACTCGTACTATGATGAAGGAAAGAGAGGAGTCTTGCAAGGTCTGCTGTATCAAGAGTCAGGGTGCCGTGATAATACACGTGTTATACTTGGCGCGCTCACATGTAGTCTGAACACCCGGGTTTTTTGAAGTGAAAACTTCTTTAGACGCGTTGGGCATTTTTGAGATGGGACTAAACCGTTGATTTCGCGACACTGTGACGACACGAGCTTTTGACCATTAAAAAGACATCAACGGGTTGATTACCGCGGTGTTGCAGGTCAACCTAGGAGGTTGTCGGCTGCTTAACCGGACTTTACTGTGGCTGCCTCAATAATTTAAGGCCACCAATCAAAGCAACACCCGGGTTAGCGTGCGCCTACCTTTTATATATTTGCAGCAACGGGCGCAACGGGGCTGAAAATTAGGTGTGTGTCCACAAGCTTCTCCGCTATTGGCTAATAATATTTAGCTCATCAATCTTTATTTTTTGACAACCGATTAATAGCAACGGCTTACGAATTTTTGGTAATAATTCCTCGGTCCCAAAACATAACCTTAGGAAATATATCCGAGACATGCACACGACCTTATGTTTCTAACTCGCACGTGTTTCTAAAAGTCTCTACAGGTAAATAATGACGTGTTTAGGTGCGAGCTCGTTGTCCGTAACATATACTAGCACTACGTAACATATATAATTACTTATTTACACATAAATATACATTATTTACTAATTTGTATTGGCTTATCATTGAGCAGAGTCAAGATTTCTCAGCCTCTCTAACTCCGTCAAAGACGCTGCATCGTGAGGGTTGCACAAGAGTTTCCGCGGGTCCAGATCACTGAGAAATAAACCCTGCAATGACCTTACCCTGCTCAGTGCCACGTAAATTTGGCCTCGTGCAAAAATACGTTTACCAACGTCTACAACAGCCTCGTCTAAAGTGCAGCCTTGTAGTTTGTGCACAGTCACACCCCAACACAGAATTAGTGGCAGCATTTTACGCAAAATTTTGCCACTGCCTCTCAAACCGTCGTATTCAACCGTGCTAGGAGTTATTAGAACAGTTTTATTTGTTTGGTTATCTGGTTTGATGGTACTGTCATCAAATTGAATGTGTACAGCTGCAGGAAGTTCACCGGGCTCCAATTGATCTCGTCTAAGAGCTGGCCAATCGAAGCTCTTTACGGTGCCCATCGCACCATTTACGAGACCTCGACTTATATTTAAGTTTTGCCTGAGCATTACTCTTGACCCAATCCCTATTTGAAGCTTATTTACTAAACCTCCTGTCGTGTTGGGATCACTAGGAACGTGCTCGCATTGAGGTTTTCGACCGTAGGTCTTACTTTCTGTGGATGTATCTACCACTTTGATTTCGTAGATCTTAGTAATTCTTGAAAGAACTTCGCTCATTTCGCAGTTCTACTGATCTACTTGTTTGATTGTTGGGTAGATTCTGACAACATCTTCATGATCATGTGTATTTTGCAATCGCCGACTATCTAAAATTGACAACTGATCGATGGTTAATTGACCAACTCTAATATTGTTCAAAATATCCACCTTGGCGTATGTTTTCACGCAACTCGGTGAAACTAAAAAGTCTCCACAGGTGAGGCTCAGCTGCAAATTGATCCGGTTGTCTGTAACAGTACGATCCGCCTGATGTCTTCGCTACGGGAGGCAACTGCATTATATCACCGAACAACAATATATTCACTCCACCAAAGAAATCAGAACTTTGTTTAATTTCTTGAAGCCGGGTGTGTATGTTCCTCAGTGACTGATACGGCACCATGGATATTTCGTCAATAATCAGCCAGTTGATGTTCCGCCATTTAACTCGCTCTCTTTGTAGTCGATCTCCGGACAATGGCCGCAGAGTTGTTATGCGACCTTTTTCTATTGGCAATGAAAATTTCGAGTATAAGGTACATCCACCCACAAGGCGAGCAGCGACGCCAGTCGGAGCTGATATCACCACACTGTGACGATCTGCAGACAATCTTCGGATTTGTTCTACAGCCAACTCTTCAACCTGTTGCGCAAATAAAATGGCCTGCCCCTTAAACCCTTTCTGACCAAGACGTCCGCCCACATTGACAACTTTTAAAAATGGTCTAATTCTTGATATTAGTCGGAGCTCCATTTCACTCAGATTTTTTAATTCCTCGGGAATTGTGACCACATTCATATTATTTCAGTAGGCGGTGGTAGGTATCTTGTTTTTGACAAGATTGGTATAACACCTATTGCATGCCACAAAATTCTCTGGACAGTCCTCCGGTAGAGGACTGTCCAGAGAATTTTATAAATGGCATTGTGTCTTACGCATTTGTTTAGTTTGGTTTTTGAATTTCATTTGCTTACATACGTGGCACACTTGATCGGCTACTTGTGAAATCGCATCAAGGAATTGACAAGAATCAGTACTAAATAAGTCTCTCTGACGAAAATAAGCATGCCTAGAGACACGTCTCATATTATTTAATCTGACTTTCCGTAAAAGCGGAGACTCTGCGTCCCTGGCCTGAGAGGCATAATCTCTCATCATGTCGAGTCGCAACTCACGTGATTGAGTCGATTCTGCGTCTCTAGCCTGAGAGGCATAATCTCTCATCATGGCGAGCCGCAACTCGCGTGATTGAGGCGATTCTGCACCCCTGGCCTGAGAGGTATTATCTCTCACCATAGCGAGTCGCAACTCATGTGATTGAGGCGATTCTGCTTCTCTAGCCTGAGAGGCATAATCTCTCATCATGGCGAGCCGCAACTCGCGTGATTGAGGCGATTCTGCATCCCTGGCCTGAGAGGTATTATCTCTCACCACAGCGAGTCGCAACTCACGTGATTGAGGCGATTCTGCGTCTCTAGCCTGAGAGGCATAATCTCTCATCATGGCGAGTCGCAACTCGTGTGATTGAGGCGATTCTACATCCCTGCCCTGAGACGCATAATCTCTCATCATGGCGAGTCTCACCTCGCGTGATTGAGGCGATTCTGCGTTTCTAGCCTGAGAGGCGTAATCTCTCATCATGGCGAGTCGCAACTCGCGTGATTGGGGCAATTCTGCGTCTCTAGCCTGAGAGGCATAATCTCTAATCATGGAGAGTCGCAACTCGCGGGATTGAGGCGATTCTGCTTTTCTCATTTCTCTAGCATACTCTCGCCGAGATCTTAGTCTTTTTTCTCTGGACAGAGAATCTTCATGCGCACGTGCGTCTGCAGAATATTCTTTTCTATGTTCTAGCCTAGACAATCGTGATTGAGAGAATTCACGTTTATGCCAGGCAACTCTCTTTTTCATTTGGCATAATCTGATTTCTCTGCGTGTTGGAGACTCTGTAGCTCTTTGATTCGACATGTACTTTTTGTTACCTTCCCCCCTTCTTTTTTTTGTATCAGGTGACTCATTTCGACGCTTTTGTGCGACTCGTGTTGCTTTTTTTAGTTTTTTTTAAAGTGTCATTATAACGAAAAAATCTTAATATATCTTAATATATATAAATCTCGTGTCACAATGTTTGTCCTCAATGGACTCCTAAACCACTTAACCGATTATAATAAAATTTGCACACCATGTGCAGTTCGATCCAACTTGAGAGATAGGATAGGTAGGGTAGGTAGGCTAGGTAGGGTAGAAATACGCACATTCATTGACTGTTAGGCGGAACGAAGTTTGCTGGGTCAGCTAGTAATAATTATATGTATAAACTAGCTTTGGCCCGCGGCTTTGCCCGCGTGGATGTCGGAAAATATCCTACAGGAACGTGCTACCGGGATTCAGAGTATCCTATATCCTAACCCAGGTCATGGCCAAAGGTAACAGGCTGATATTAAATCTGTTTTAGGGTTCCTCAAATTGAAACATTAAAACCCTTAAAGGATGACTTCATTGTCTGTCAAGACCCTTTTTTCAGGAACGCGTGGAGGCATCAATTTGAAATAGATATCAAAAACTTAGATCTACGGTCTCTTGGAAGTGTAACGGAAATCAAACTTCCAAGTCAACGCAATAATGGGCACGCCACAACTGTGGCGATAAGTTTCCTCATTGAGGAGTGGTAGAGAGGCGCCACGGCGTACTCACCTTCCACCTGACGCAAGTTCTCACCGGACACGGTTGTTTCGGGAGGTTCCTGTTCCGGATAAGGCGGGAGGAAACGCCCGGGTGTGACCATTGTGTGGATCGCCCGGAGGACATGGTGGAGCATACGGTGGAGGCCCGGCTTGGGCGGGGCACCGCCATGTCCTCGTGGAGACGATCGGCGGTGGTGATTTCTCGCATCCGGCCCTGGTCCAGTCCATGGTACGCTAGGGCCGATGCCTGCCAGGGTCGCGAGAAAGTCCGAAAGGGTTACCGTGGCCCCTGAACACACAGGCAACTGAAGGAACACGGGTGTGTTTTTGTCAGTATAAACCTGACACGCTCTCCACGCGCTCGCAAATAACTTCTCCCGCTCTGGGCGGAGCGGGAGAAGTTATTTGATAATATCCCACCCAAAAAAAAGTTAACGAAATAAAAAATACGGCCATTTGTGCCGCATATTTTGACACTCGCAAATAAACCAGTCTATTTGGTACTTCACGTTGGTTCAGCAGCATGAAGTTTGGCGAGAAGTAAAAGTAAGGTCAAGTAGAGAGGAAAATCCGAAAATTGGTAATTTATAGTTCTATAATGAACGGCAAAGTTAAGTTTTTTCTGCAATCTGGGATAAAATATTCATAGGCCGTGTCTTGGGGTAACAAACCTCAGTTGGCCCAATATAGTTTTTGGTTCTAGTAATAATAAGAAATAGGATCGACCGCAGGATGGCGGACCACGTTAAAAACACCATCCTGCGCTCCATAACTCAAGTAGCGGATGTTGGAGAAAAAACAGCCAGGCTGAAGTGGGAGTGGGCCGGCCACGTCTCACGAATGCACCCGGAGAGATGGGCAAAGATCGTCACTCACTGGACGCCTGAAGGAGGACAACGCCGTCGAGGTAGACCGCGGCGAAGGTGGTGTGACGATCTAGTTATGTTTGCGGGACCATCATGGCCTGAAATCGCACAAAGCAGAGAGGTTTGGAAGGAAATAGGGGAGGCCTTTGCCCAGCAGTGGGACACAATTTAGGCTAACAAAAAAAAAAAAAAAAAGGATCGACCGGCATCAAAAAAGTTTTAGTGAAAATTGGCCATTTTCTTGCTGACTGTACAATTTTTCAAAATCTGTGTGATCAAAATGTTTCAAAAAGTTAAGGACAGTCTCCTAAGACTTTTCTTGTAGCGACAACGGTTAAGGTACCTACCCTTATTGCCCCATCTCAAAATCCACCCTGTATATGCTATGATTGACTGCTTAGTTCCATAAAGGTATAGCGTGATGATAATCTTTTAAAAGGTTAAATCCGTAACTATCTGCAATATTCTAACCTTTTGGCTAGCCTTTTTACAATTTGCGGTAAACTATAGAAGAATACAAACATTATGCTATATTGCTCATCCCCCATAGCAAATAGCGTGATAATAGTTTTTGAAAAATCTATTGTTACATTTTCATTATTTGACTTATATATTATGTATATCAATTTCCAAGTTAATTAAGCCACACAGTAAAATCCTCCACTGTAAAAATTAATACCCCGTTTCACCCCGTTAGGGGTAGATTTTCAAAAAACCCTGATATACGTTTTTATTTATTTTCAGTTTTAATTATAAATAAATACTGAGTTTCGAGTTAATCAGACCGCTCGTTAAAATTCTTCCATACAAACTTTGACACCCCCAATCCTCCTTTAGGGGGTATTTTAGAAAAACTAAAAATGGCAAACTTTATAATTTACATATATAAGTATTCGTGCCAAGTTTCAAGTTTATTAACTCAAGGAATAAGATTTTTCATACAAACAAAATCCCCCCTTTTCACCCTCTTAAAGGTCGAATTTCCAAAAATCCTTTCTTAGCCGACGTCTACTAACTATAAACTACCTCCCTACCAAGTTTCATCTTCATACGTCAAGCGGTTTCCGATATTTCGTGATGAATGAGTGAGTGAGTGAGTGACCTTTCGCTTTTATATATTTAGATTAGATTACAAATTTTATTACAATACTTACATACAATTTTTTACACGCATAGACTGTACAAGACTTAACGTAACAATAAATTTAAAATTATATCAACATATACAAATTTTTACACGTTTAGAATTTTCAAAGAGAAAAAGTCTCTCCTAGCAAGAACAACCGACCGACCACTATTGTTATTATGACTTGTATACAACGAAACCAATACTGCCATACGACTTTGTGAGACAGAACTCGATTGAGGAAAATATGTAGCCGAGTATTATGTATCTTATAACTAAACAATTACACTCGGAGAAAAAGTCTTTCACTATTTTTATGACTTTTAAACAACGAAACCAATACTGCCATACGACTTTGTGAGACAGAAATCGATTGAGGAAAATATGTAGCCGAGTATTATGTATCCTATAACTAAACAATTACACTCGGAGAAAAAGTCTTTCCGAGCAAGAACAACCGACCGACCACTATTTTTTTATTACTTTTAAACAACGAAACAAAACAAACGAAACAAATACTACCAAACGAATTTGTGAGACAGAACTAGAATGAGGAAAATATGTAGCCGAGTATTATATGTATCTTACTAAATAAATATATTCATTTTGTATTCAATAGATTTTATAATATGACAGTGACAAGCAGTTTGACACGCCATAATGAAAAAGAAATAAATGTACCTAAGTCGAAACAAAGAGGCCACATAGCACCTCCGTCCCAAATCGTCTAGTTGTCAAGTTCCGAAGGGTGTTTCGGTTTTACTAGGAATAGTAAAACCTATAAAACTTTATTTGCAAAAGGATTGTACGAAACGTACTTATAATAAAGAGACATTTGATTTTTTGTATGTTTGTGTACATAAATAAATAAACTCACGCCTTCTTCCCATGGGGGTAGGTAGGCAGAAACTACAGAACGCCACCTGCTACGAACCTTACATACCTACTCCTTTTGCCACGTTTACGTTCATACATCAGTGGTCTTTTTTTTGTGTGGGAAATTATGAAATAACTTCTCCCGCTCTGGGTGGAGCGGGAGGGCGTGTCAGACTCTAACTGACTAAAACCCACCCGTGTTCGTTCGGTTGCCATGTTGCCGGGGGCCACGATCTCCCTTTCGGACTTCTTCGCACATCAGTGGCCCTAGTGTGAGTTTCTTTTAACCATTTCGACTTTACTTAGTGACCGCGTTCGATGTTCGATGTTCCGATTGGCTCTTCACTGGCCTTCACTGATGAAGGGCCAATCGGAGCGCCGAACGCGGTCGATGCGTAAAGTTATGTTTAAAGAAACACACTAAGGCCTCTGGTCATACAAACACGCTGGTTGCGAGTACTGCACCAGACCTATGTTTCTTTGTAATGGATAAACTCAAAACCTAGTAAACTGATTTTAAACATTATTTCACCTATAGAAAGCTACATCCCATCAAAAACATAAATGTGAAAATGGGAGCCAAGTTCAATAAATATGGTTGTTGACTTCGCCGACAAAAGAATTGAGATCTAAATGGGTGCCAAGTTCTGTAGATAATCCTGAAATTTATTTATAAGAACATGCAACTTTCTAAAATAAAATTAAAACACAAATTCTTGTTTTTTCTGCTATAACAATGTTTGCTATTTAAAAATATAACTTCTTAAATTTGAACAGTCGAATTATTTACACAAAGCACTTAGGATAAATTGAAGCTCAAGATTTGACTTGGCTAGTTTTTACATACAAGTTATCTTACAACTTTATATTTGATTTTATATTTGTCTACAGTGTCGTGGTGCAAAAGAACTAAAATAAACAGAGTAACTTTTTTATGCCGGTGTGCGTTACCTCTACGTCTTACACTCGCGCCACGTCATTGTGCTGTAATTTTACTTTTCTAGTGTGCGTGCATTAAGCGGCTAACAGTTGGATGCTATTTTTTTCATCGACTTTACAGCTTTGACTGTCTACCTAGTCATATTTAATTATTATTATTTAATTTTAAGTAGGCACTCAACATCAAATAAGTCATTCATGATGTGACCTGTAAGAAATTGGTACTCTAGTCTATAAGTTTATTGGATGTATCTCATATCTTTGTATCGGTATACTCAATTGTTGGTGAGTCCAATAAATAAAATAAAATGATGATATCTTTGTTCTTTATGTTATGCGCAAGTTACTGTTTCTTATTATAACTGTTTACAGCTTTGACTGTCTGCCTAGGCATATTTATATTATGCGCAAGATACTGTGTCTTATTGTAACTGTAAGGTCAAAATATCTTCCTCCTCTAAAATTTCAGCTTGCTGGTAAAAACTAGCCAAGTCAAATCTTGAGCTTCAATTTATCCTAAGTGCTTTGTGTAAATAATTCGACTGTTCAAATTTAAGAAGTTATATTTTTAAATAGCAAACATTGTTATAGCAGAAAAAACAAGAATTTGTGTTTTAATTTTATTTTAGAAAGTTGCATGTTCTTATAAATAAATTTCAGGATTATCTACAGAACTTGGCACCCATTTAGATCTCAATTCTTTTGTCGGCGAAGTCAACAACCATATTTATTGAACTTGGCTCCCATTTTCACATTTATGTTTTTGATGGGATATCATTACTTTTTGTAAAGAAATTATTATCATTTGTCAATCAAACGTGATCTATAAAATTCTTTTTGCAAATATGCGTAGCAATATTGTGTAAGAATGTAGGTATTTCTTTCGTAACAATTGTTACAATTGTCCGCAATGATGTCAGGTCGCTGAGCCGGCGCGGTAAGTATTATTATTTAAAAAAACTTGTGCAGTCGGGGAGCCCCGTCAGGAACAAAGTTCCTTAACTATTTACTATATTAAACGACAATAGTTCCTAAAACAATAGTCATACGATCTATCAATTCAAAAACGTCTCAAGCACAGTACCAACCTACAAACTACCTTGATCATACCAACCTGAGGTTTGTAACAACGTTTTTCGAGATCAGAGAATGAATGAAATGAATTCACTACCGCCTAACATTAAGGACCAAGATTTTGACACGTGACACATCAGTTGACTCGACGGGGTGTTTTGAATTCAGTCATGAAATTCTGGAATTTACATCAACTTTTAGCATTCGAATCAAAAATGTATAGTTAGCTGTCAAATTATAAGACGCTGGAGATCAGCGCCATCTGAAGTGAGCAAGTGGCAGTTTTTAACACTATTTGAAAATTTTTCGTCATGACTGTCATTTTCGGGAGATAGTGCTGATATCGAATTAGATGGAAATTCTGGATTTTAAGATGGCGGCTATTCCAAATAATAATAATATTGTAGATCAATTCTCATAGACATCAATTGCATGCCGATTGTAAACTTGATAATCAAAATCCGTAAAAAAAACGGACCTCTTAATTTCGTCAAGTTCGTCTGTCCGTGTGTCCGGATGTCATACAGCCATTTTAAATAAAGAAAATTTAAAAAAAGGTGTATTTTTAGCACCGTTAAACAATGGTGTAGTGAAATTACGATAAACATAATAGTGGGGGTGGCATTCTCCATACCTACATATAACCGAGAGATGAAAAAAATCTATGCATATAAAGCGTGTATTGTTGGATCTCATAATTAAAATGTTAAAGATGTTTCTAAGTGACTTTGCTTTTGACGTCAATAGTTTTTGAGATACAGTTTATTTTCGGTTACAACCGCAGAATTAACTTTGTTTTTTATAGTTTTTTCGAGAAACACAAACTTATTTTTGCAGTCGATAAAATTGATACTATGCAATGTTTATGCGTAAATATTCATCCCAATTACGGAACCCTTCACTGTGCGTAGTCCAACATACACTTGGGCAGTTTTTTAAATTTCATTTTGAAACTACCTCAAAAAAAAAGCAATTTCTATTACTCGAGTAAGATTATCCTATTAAAAACAAATACTACCAAACTCATACAACTAACAAAAAATATAGACGTCATTTAAAAGTGTTTGCGGAATACCTACCTAATTTATAGAATTAATTTAACATCATTCCCGAACAAAATTTTCTTGCCTACCTAAAAAATGTATAAGTACTAGGCATTCTGTAGCAAACTATCAAAAATAAAATCCTACCAAAGTCATACAACTAACAAAAAATATAGACGTCATTTAAAAGTGTTTGCGGAATACCTACCTAATTTATAGAATTAATTTAACATAATTCCCGAACAAAATTTTCTTGCCTACCTAAAAAATGTATACTAGGCATTCTGTAGCAAACTATCAAAAATAAAATCTACATTAAATAATTGTCCAATAAATTAAAAATAATTTTGAACAACGCAACGTTCCGAATTTAAATTCAAATGTAGAAACAATTCGGCGCGAAATTCAATAAATGAGGTAAGTATCTATCCACGTCCTGTCTGTTGACTCGTTTTATATTGAATGTCCTAAAAACGATTAAAATTACACTAGAAAAGTATAAATAATTATTTTAAACAATGCTTATTGTATTTAATGCTTAAAACAATTTTATTTAAATTTTCAAGTATAGATTTCAGACATTCGACATAAATACCTAAATTTATCGAGACAATCAAAATTGAAAAAAAAAAAAACGTTTGGCATAATCGTTTTCGCACATCATTACAATAAAAAAAAACAATGATCGGCGATTTTTAACACAAATTGAGTAGTAGTAATGAATATTACGTGTTATTGAACGTGTGTTCGTATAATAAGTTAAGATCTGGGCATTTTCTAGTTGCTTATAATATTTTTAATCATATTTGTCACATTTTAAATCATATCTACATGTGTATGAGTGTTAATTGTGAAAAGTTAAAATGTAAACACGCACGATTGGCGCGAAACTTCGACTTTTGATACTAAAAAACTTCATTACCACTACTTATTTAACTTGAACAATGGATGAATTTGTCAAATAATTAAATGTTGTAATAGTCACTGTCCTTGTGGTGGAGTTTGGATGTTCGAAATCCCCAATTTTTTATGTTTTTTAGCCTCGACCTCGACTGTCATCAAAATGGCGATTGTTGCATTTACAGACTTGCAATTTTATAAAGGTAAATTAATAATCTTGCGCGCTAAATATGAAACATTTAATGGCATAAACATTATTTTAGCCAACTCTCTTAATTAAAGATGAATAATCTTATTGGTAGCAGCATTTTCAGCGCTTCTATAGGAAGGTTTACTCTAACAAATAACACAACAATAAATACTAAAAACATTTTATTTCTCATAGAATTTAAAACGGCTTCAGCTTCATTCTCATAACTTAGTCATGGTATGAAAGCAGCGTAGGTACAGTAGGTGGTAGGTGTACGCTTTCCCACGAAACAGTAATAAGCAATGATGATCTCTTAAACGATTTGTCCTATTTTGCTCACTTATCAATAATTATGTACACCAAGTCCTGCTGCTCACACGTCACGATTTGATTCTGGCCCTAACCAGATTATTGTTTTGACCTAAGGGTAAATCTCTTAAACTCTAGGGTGGCTCTGTTTTTATCATCACTTGCTTGTCTATAAACATCTCTGGTAGCAGCCTCTCTCAATAAGCATGACAAACTTTCTCCAAATGTATGACCTAGAAAGTAAGAAAGTACTTCTTATTGTTGTTTATTTACTTTTGTTTAGTAATTATATCACTCATAATAATTCTGCCATTTTAAAAACACTAACCTGATGACTTCTGTGACTTGCAATTGACATGCCACTTGCAAAACATAATATGCTTATATTTCCATGAGCAAGTAATACTTGGGATAGAGTTGTAGATAATATAATCAATAATTTCAAGTCTTGCAATAACACATGTCATCGTCATACCTGAAAAAGGTAAAAAAATTCAGTGTATTTACTTATGTAATATAATTACATCATACTATATAAATTTACAGCTGACGACGCGCGACGTACCCCTGACTGAACATAGGCCTTCTACTAATAGGCTGCTAAAATCAATGAGGTTATACAATACGCTAAAATAGTGAAAGGTGAACGGGTGTTTACAACAAATATTTAAAGAACTTATTAAACATACCCAGGGCCGTGGAAAGATAAGCAATAGTTCGTCTGGCTTCAATTTAAATTAACAGTATTAAATCGTAACGTAATTTAACTATAAAGTAAATACGGAAAAATAAATTCAAATCAACTTAAACAAACAGCCAACAATGCCATTGATCTGACAGATATTTTTTTGACAGTTTGACATTATGCATGGTGTCAATGTTACCAGGTTTAATTATTTTGGTAATCGATTGACGAAATCGATTGGCTGATTAGCAGTGATCGGAGTAGGTAGATTGATTTTACGTAGGTACTCGCATCATGAATAGTCATAGAAATCATAACATGGATAAGCCTTTTTTCCGGGATTTCATTTTGGTACTTACGGGATTTAATCAAATATTGTTAAAGTAAGGATTTTTAAACTACTACATTAGAAATTTATAGAATGCGATAGATAAACATTTAAAATATATTAAATTATTATATTGTTTACAGTATACCTATCCTTTTCTTGGAGTCCGATCACCTATATACTATTAAAAAGACAGCAAAAGGGTTAAACATTTCTTATTCATATTGATGTATTCTTTATTTTACACATCACAACATTTGAAATTCCTTAAAAAAATCTTAATAATTTCAAAATCCCGGAATCCCGGAGGCATATCCATACTAATATATACGTGCCAGTTCATTGACACCAAATCAATCTACCTACTCCGATCACTGGTGATTAGTTTATAAAATAACATTACTGTCTCGAAACACTTTTAAGTTTTTGAGTATATTCAGACCAGATAATATTTTAATTATTGTAAAATCATAATTTTACAGTATTTGAGTATAATAAATAGCATTTGAAACATACTCGTGTAGTGGATACTCCACGTACTCCATGTGGGTTAGAATCGATTTTTCAATCGATTACAAATTATTTGATTGGAATAGTCTGTCATTTGGCAACATTCAGGTTAGGATTGAAGGGGTGCGTACAGAAAACCTCCACGTGTGCCTGATACCTGCTGGTCCCTTATGGATACGTTCGGGGGGAAGAGCAGTTGTCAGGCCGGTGCACCCTGGGCATGAACAATATACTCTTCGGAAAAGGTTTGGGAGTTTTTCGGAGAGGGTATTGTTTGTGGCTAATTTCTGCGGGCGGGGGAGCAGCATGCTCCTCGACGTTCTTCCGCGTGTCCCTCTGATTTGCAGAGGGCACAGTGGAGGAACGAGTGAGGCGGGTCGCTCCTGATCGATCGACGTTAGTCGATTGACACTGGACGTGACCCAGCCGCTGCGGTGCAGGCGCACCAAAGCGGCTGTCGTTTCTCCCTCAAGAGCGATCTTGAGGGAGAACTTTCGGCGGGTTCGCTGAGCCAGGTTATCTGGACAGCGAACGGAGGCATGTATAATGCCGCCGCCGGGGGCTTGGCTTAACCGCCCGGCCCAGAGGAAGGACACCTCTAAGATAAAAAACCACCTAATCCTAAGTTTTGAAGCGCGGCGAGAGGATGAGTGGCTGGTGGGGGACCAGTCGTTAGCGCTTCCCCTGTAGATACCTGCCGACCTCTACAGTATATAGGCTTACCTAGGTAAAAGGCTCTGCCTAGGTGGACGTTTATATCCTCTCTTACTCGTGGGAACAAAAATGGAACCAATTATTAAAAATAAAAACACAAATGACGATAAAGTGCCTTTAGTGGCGGAGAAGGAACCGCTTGCCGGCGACGGCAACAAGAGCCGAGGAGGCTCATGTCCCTCAGGGGACCAAAGTATGTCCGACCAGGACGTAGGACGTGGTGGGGGCTCCAAATTCTGGGGCAAAAGGTCGCGCGTGTCGGAGCGCACAGGATCGGCGGGGCAATCCTCGAGCGAGGAAAGCCTCCCGATCGCGAAGGTGCCGACGGTGAGGAGAGGCCGAGGACGAGCGGTAGCGGAAGCAGCTTCCGCTTCGAGGCCGGGGCGGGGCAATCGGGGTCGCCTCAAACGGCCTGATACCCCGATTATCAGTGCGGAGAGCGACCCCGGGGTCTCGTCATCCGAGGCCTCAACAGAGGAGTCGGAAGTGGTGGTTGCCGCCTCACTGGTGGGCACGAAGATGCGGCCTGATGCCGCGAAGAGTGCTCAGGGTGGGGTGGTCGCCGAAATGGCCCGTCCGCTCCGGGAGCGGGCCAAAACAAAGCCGGACCACCGTGGTGGTAAGCCGGACGCCGCTGGCGGCTCCAATTCGGAGCGAGCGGTCAAGTTCGCGGAGGAGGTAGCGGCCGCGATCAGCGAGGTGGCCTTTAAGAAGACGAAGTCTTCTAGAGGCAAGGCCATCTCCGTGGCTACTGCCTCGATCATGGCGGCTGCGGAGGCCCTCCAACCCGGGCCTCCGTCGGACGGTATGTCAGAAATGCGGGCGGAGATCGCCCGCTTGACAGCCGCCATGGAGCATCTCCAAAAGGAGAATGCGGAGCTCCGAGCGGACTTGGCTGGGCTCCGACGAGCCGGCCCCCGAGAGGTGCCGCAGGAGGGGGAGCAGCATGGGCAGGGACAGCCCGTGACTGCTGAGGACCGGATCCTCAACCTGGTGCGGCAGGAAATGGCTGCTCTACGGAGCAAGTTTGCCACCTTGGAGGCCATTGTCCTGCGCCCCCCATTGGCGGCAAGCCAGCCGGCCTCGGGCCAGCGAAAGGCGGCGTCATACGCCGCCACCGCAGCTGCCGCAGCCGGACCAGCCTCGTCGGGGCCGATCAAAGGTGGGGCGGCTGCACAGGCGGCGAGGGCCCCAGCCAAGGCGGCGGAGGCCCCGGTCAAGGCATCGGGGGCCCCAGCGAAAGCGGCGAAAGCGGCGGCAAGGGGCCCGGCCAAGGCTGCGGGGGCCTCGGCTAAGGCGGCGAAAAGGCCGCCCCCACCACCTTCTGAATCTCCTCCGGCCGACGCCGGATGGCAAGTAGCCGGGGAGAAGAAGAAGGCTGGCAAGGCGGCAAGGGCGGCCAAGAGAAAGGCGAGGCGGCAGCGACGCAAGGAGCGAAGCGTCGCGGATAGGCTACGCGCCCCGAAGTCCGCAGCTGTAGTGATTACACTACAGCCGGAAGCGGAGAAGAAGGGCGTGTCCTATCAGCACGTGCTCGCCAAGGTGGATGCGGCGGTTGATCTGAAGGAGACCGCCAATGGCGTTCGCCTGAAGATCACCGCGACTGGGGCCAGGATGCTGGAGATCCCCGGTGCGAACAGCGGCCCGGCAGCGGACGCTCTGGCCAATAGGCTCAGGGCGACCCTGAATCCGGAGGAGGCCCGAGTGTCCAGGCTCACCAAACGCGCTGACTTGCGCATCCGGGGCCTGGACGACTGTGTGACGGCCGAAAAGGTGGTGGCCGCGGTCGCCAGGACTGGGGGGTGCTCTGCCGAGGAGGTGAGGGCAGGCACCATCCACCCTGACTCCACGGGGATGCGAGCCGTGACGGTGAGCTGCCCCGTGTCGGCGGCCAAACTGATAGCCGGGGAGGGCCGAAGGCTTCTGGTGGGTTGGGTCTCCGCGCAGGTGAAACTGCTGGAGCCCCGACCTATGAGGTGCTTCCGCTGCCGGGTGGGTGACCACGTGGGAGCGAAGTGCACCTCGGAGGTGGACCGCAGCGACCACTGCTTCCGCTGTGGTCAGCCCGGTCATAAGGCCGGCTCGTGCAATGCCGCGCCGCACTGCGTCGTATGTGCGGCGGCTGGCAAGCCGGCCGATCACCGGGCTGGGAGCAAGGCCTGCGCTCCACCCGCCAAGGCCAGAGGCAAGGGCAAGCCCTCCGCCACCGCCGTCACCGCCGCAGCCGCCGCCACTAGTGCCGCCGCCGCTGCCGCCTCCACTGTCGTCGTTGCCGCCGTTGCCGCCGCGGCGGTGCCCTCACAGGGGGCTAGGGAGGGGGTTGAAATGGAGTGCCAATAACGGCCCCATTACGCCTCCTCCAGGCGAACATCAACCACTGCGCCGCCGCTCAGGATCTGTTGCTCCAGAGCATGGCGCAGTGGTCGATTAACATCGCCGTGGTCGCTGAGCCGTACTTTGTCCCGCCCAGGGATGACTGGGTGGAGGACCTGAGCGGCTCAGTGACCCTCATTTCGTCGGCCGCCGCTGGTACCCCGTCCCTCGAGTCTGTCAAGAGAGGACGGGGTTGCGTGGCAGCACGGTTCGGGGAGATTGTCGTGGTAGGGGTATACTTCTCCCCGAACCGAACTCTCGCCGAGTTCCACAACTCCCTTGTGGAATTGAGAGTCGTCGTCGTCGGGTTCGGTTCCCTCCCCGTGTTCGTCCTCGGGGACTTCAATGCCAAAAATCTGGCTTGGGGTTCCCGCTTTACGGACACACGGGGCAGGATGGTGGAGGACTGGGCTCTGGAGACAGGCCTGGTCGTCCTAAACCGGGGTTCTGTCCCCACGTGTGTGCGGATGCGGGGTGAATCAGTGGTGGACATCTCGTTCGCCAGCCCCGCTCTGTCGCCGCGTGTAATCGACTGGCGCGTCATAGAGGAGGTGGAGACCTATTCCGACCACCGGTACATCCGGTTTGAGCTCCTCCTGGAAGCCTCGATCGTGCAGGCCTGGGTGTCATCACCGGACAGGCCTGCCGACATTAACGACGAGGCGGAGTGGTTCCGGGAGGCCATGTCCAATATATGTGACGTGGCAATGCCCCGAGTCCACCCTGGACGCGCTTCGCGCCAGGTGTACTGGTGGTCGCAAGAGCTGGAAGCTCTACGCAGGGCGTGCGTTGCTGCGCGACGCCGGTACGCCAGGCACCGCAGGCTCCGTATCCGTCCTCCGGATACGGAAGCCATTCAGGCGGAGCTGTACGAGGGGTACAGAGCGGCGAAGACCGCCCTCCAAGCGGAGATCCTGCGGGCCAGGGCACTGGCCCGCGAGGAGATGCTGGAGACTCTGAACAGAGACCCGTGGGGACGCCCATATAAGGTGGTGCGGGAGAAACTCCGCCCATGGGCTCCCCCGCTGACGCAGAGTCTCCGGCCCCAGCTTGTGGAGGACGTGGTGAGCGCTCTGTTCCCTTCAAGAGGGGAACATACGCCCCCGCCCATGGCTCCGCCCATTGCGGTGCCCGATGCGGACCACACCGCCGACGACGACGACGATGCTCCGGAGGTGACCGAGGTAGAGATGAGAGTGGCGGTACGCAGGATGAGTGCGAGGAATACCGCCCCAGGACCCGATGGCATACCCGGAAGGGCCTGGGTCCTGGCCATGGGGACTCTCGGGCCTCGACTGAGAGGGCTCCTAAGCGCATGTATGGAGAGGGGCCAGTTCCCACTTTGCTGGAAGACTGGGAAACTGGTCCTCATCAGGAAGCCGGGGCGCCCAGCGGACTCTCCGTCCGCCTATCGGCCCATTGTGCTGCTCGACGAGGTGGGCAAGCTCTTTGAAAGAGTCATTGCAGACCGCCTCGTCGGGCAGCTGGTGCGAGTGGGGCCGGATCTGGCGGACAGCCAGTTCGGTTTCCGCAGGGGGCGCTCTACGGTGGACGCCATCATGCGCGTGCGGGCCCTCACGACGGGGGATGCTGTGGCCCGGGGTGGGGTCGTCTTGGCGGTGTCTCTAGACATCGCCAATGCCTTTAACACCCTGCCCTGGAGTTGCATCAGGGAGGCACTTCGGTATCACCGGATGCCGACCTACCTCTGTCGTGTGGTCGAGGCCTATTTGACAGACAGGTTTGTCATCTACCCCGGTCACCAAGGAGAGTGGAACCGGCGAGAGATGTCGTGCGGTGTCCCACAGGGATCGGTCCTGGGGCCGCATCTGTGGGACATCGGATACGACTGGGTGCTGCGCGCCGACCTCCCTACTGGCGTCAGCGTCGTTTGTTACGCTGACGACACGCTGGTCCTGGCGCAGGGGAGGTCGTACCAGGCGGCGGCCGACTTAGCGACACGCGGGGTTGCGACAATCGTCGACAGAATCCGGCAGCTGGGACTCGAGGTGGCCCTGCACAAGTCCGAGGCCATGGGTTTCTATGGTCCTCGTAGTGCGCCACCGTCGGGTTCCCAAGTATTGGCGGGAGGGGTTCACATCGGCGTCGAGTCGACGATGAAGTATCTGGGACTCGTCCTCGATAGCCGGTGGAACTTCGTGGAGCATTTCCGACGTTTGGCTCCCAGACTGGACCGGGCCGGGGCTGCCTTGAAGCGGCTCCTGCCCAATCTGGGAGGTCCAAACGCCTCCTGCCGGAGGCTCTACGTGGGGATCGTGCGGTCCATGGCCCTTTACGGGGCGCCGGTGTGGGCGCCTTCATTGAGGCGGCAGCCAGGCCGCCGGCTGAACGCGTCCCAAAGGGTCATGGCCATCCGGCTGGCCCGAGGATACCGCACGGTCTCCTGCGAGGCGGCGAGCCTCCTTGCCGGAGTACCGCCATGGGATCTGGAGGCAAAGGTCCTCGCGCACATTTGGGAGTGGCGCGAGGAGGCGAAGCGCCGGGGCTTAACTCCGATGCCGCAAGAAGTCGCGGCACAGCGGACAGAGCTCCGGCGGGATCTCATGGCGGAATGGAGAGTGCGACTGTCGCAACCCAGCGCTGGGCACGCCACAATTGCGGCGATAAGACCCCTCTTTGAGGAGTGGCTAGAGAGGCGCCACGGCGTCCTCACCTTCCGCCTGACGCAGGTACTCACCGGACACGGCTGTTTCGGGAGGTACCTGTTCAGGATAAAGCGGGAGGAAACGCCCGGGTGTCGTCACTGTGTGGATCGCCCGGAGGACACGGTGGAGCATACGGTGGAGGTCTGCCCGGCTTGGGCAGGGCATCGCCGTGTCCTCGTGGATGCGATCGGCGGCGGTGATCTCTCGCGTCCAGCCCTGATTCGGGCCATGCTACGGAGCGAGAGGAAATGGGAGGCCGTCACCTCTTTCTGCGAAGCAGTAATGCTCGCGAAGGAGGAGACGGAGCGCGTGAGGGAAAGGCAAATTTCGCGCCCTCGCGCCCCTAACCGCCGCAGCAGGAGACGCCCTGGGCGTCGGGAATCGCAGGAAGATTTCCGGCCACCGTAGGCGCGGGCTTGCGGACGGTGAGCAATGGGTAGCTCGCCGTCCGATAAGGACCAAGCCCGAGTCGACGGCGCGTTGTGTTCCACGCGCGCCTCAAAGAGATGTCAGCAGAATTGACGGGGTCCGCTAGGGCCAATGCCAATGCCGGGGGTTCGAAGAAAACCGATAGGGAAATCGTGGCCCCCGGCAACATGGCATAGGAAGGAACACGGGTGGGTTTTAGTCAGTAAGAGTCTGACACGCCCTCCCGCTCCACCCAGAGCGGGAGAAGTTATTTGATAATTTCCCACCCAAAAAAAAAAAAAAAAAAAAGGTTAGGATTGAATGGCGGATGTACAAAATTACAATTAGTCAACCAAATAAATATTAATTAGGTTCTCTAATGCTAGCAGAAAGAAATTAAAAAAAAAACGACTTAACTTGAAAAAAATACGACATAATTTTTGTTAAATAAGCTTTGACACAGTACCATACCGTGGGCCTGCTTTCGAAAAATCTCCTTTCAACTTTATAGGTCATCCGGAAGTGGATTAAAGGTTTTTGATGACCATGGCTATGTGGTTGATAAAAATGCCGATTTTTAGACGTTAATATCTCAATAACCGTTTGAGCTTTATTTATGAAATTTGGAGTTCTAGTTAATCTAAGGGGTTTTAATAAATAAACCAAATTTCATGTGCTAATGTTACATAGATTTTGAGTTATTAAGGGGTCAAAAGTGGCTCCAAATGGTTCGTGTAATATAACACACTGCAGCCGTGTCTTGCCTGGAACTTGGCTCGACACGCTATCGCGTGTCTAGATTATCAACGTGTAACATGAGTGTATTAAAATATTTTTATAAAAATATTCCGTTCGTTTTTTTTGTTTATTTGTAATAAATAAGATTAGACATTTAAACAAATCTTTTCTATGGTCCGTTCAACCGAATTTGACTTCTATACCGTAGGCATAGGGATGGCATTAGGATGGCATAGGGATGGCACTGAAGGTTTTTACTTAAATTTAATTTGCTTTTGCAAATTAAATTTAAGAGCCCATACTACCTCAGCTCAAATTCACTTTTTATCTCGCTCGCACCATACTGCTCGCGGACTGAGTGAGAGTGAGACGGAGTGGGGTGCTAGCGGCTCCGAGGCGCCAATAATTTAGGTAATTGCTTTTTACGGCGAAAATAACGGTAATTTAAAAAAAATAAAAAACATAGTCGCTGCTTTATAGTTAGTTCAGTTATAATGCAAAGTTTCATGATCTAATTTGAAGTATTTTTTTAATACCAGCGGTTTATTGTTCGGTTTGGAGGTAACTTTGGAAAAAAAATCTATCGAGAAAATTTTATGGAATCGTGTTTTCGTCTAACATAGTACTTAACATTAATCCTTAATTTTGACATATATTTATTTCAAAATTAATGCTGCAGTATTTTCGATATAACGGAGGATCATGCTAAGCCATTTGAGGTAGTATAGGCCCTTAAGTAAAAACCTTCAGTGTCCGACCGAAAGTTCGGTTTCGGTTTCGGTCGAGTGTTAGACATAAGCAAACAAAACTTGAATATTATATTTATTATTTTGCGAATCTGACAACACCTTTACAGTAGGTAAGAGCACATTAGTGCTTGATTGCTTGGACGAAAGCAAACTCACCTCAGGTTGCGATATTTGCTCTTGAATTTGATGTACTTGAGCATCACTCGGCACAGACCTGTGCTCATCACGATGTATTAAAGTGTTATGAAATTTAGAGGCACATACTGTACATTTGAAATGAAAACGGCACTTGCTAGCATGGGAACATAAACATATTTTACAAAGGTTATTCGCTTTTACGTATTCTAAACGCTCACTTATGGACATTAAAATGAATTTAGGACATTTGAATATTTTGTGAGGTTGACCACACAGTTTACACTTTGACGCTTCGGAAATCTTAGAGAAATTAACAGCAGCCTTGCTCTTAGTATTTACAAAAGATGGGCTTACCTCTAGGGACATTGCTCTCTTATCTAAAAATATCAATAGCTCATTTATTGTAGGCATACTTCTCATATCCCTGTCTGCGTGAAACAGCCTGACAGTCAATGGATCAAGCTTGCGGGATATTATGCAAACTAAGATTGAATCCCACTAGTCGACTGGCTCCTTCATATTCTTAAGGGCAGCTATCTGCTGCTGGACCTGCGCCACCAAATCTCGTAGCTGCTGTGCCGTACCTCGGTGAATTGCCGGCAAATCGAGTATCGACGTTACGTGATTGTGGATTGTTGTAGCGTGTTTCCAAAATCTTGACAGCAGAGTCGTAGGATTCGTTGACCAGCGGCAAGTTGACTATTAGTGTAAGTGGTTCTCCCTTAATATATTTCTTCAAATAAAAAAGCTTTTGAACATCAGATAGCCTTTTATTTGTGTGTATTATCGCCGTGAAGAGGTCCATGAATGGCTTGTAACAAGCAATATCCTTCCCATCAAACGTTTGAATATCAATACTTGGTAAATGAGCCGTTTTGTATTGATCAAATGAGCCTTGTTGGTTAGATTCCTGTGAAGATTTCATTAACAGCCTTTTGAGTCTTTCAATCTGAACAGAAAGCTGTGTGACTCGGTCGTCGACCTCATCTGAGTCAGGCTCGTCGTCCTGCAATAGAAGCTCCATTTTTACAGCCAGATATTGCTCATAAGATTTTCGCAATTGTTCCTGGCGAAAGGCGATGTCTTCATAGTCAAGTTCCTCAATGGTATGAACCTTGAAGTAGTTTTCAAGACGCGTTATCGCCGCCTTTCGTAGTTCGCGTTCTATACGGAGCTTCTTTACAAGATTTTCTGCCATTATTTTAGTAGTAGACGTGGAGGAGCGATCAGAAAAATAGATGTCACTCTCTGTTGACATTGATATTGATTTAGTATTGTACTTAGCTGTGCTTGTAATGACGATATTCCTTGTCTCAAATAGCACACGATTTTGTAAGTATAAACAAAATATGAACGCGACAACCGGGCGCACAATGTTTTTAACACTAATATTAATTAGGCAATGGAAATGAACTCGCGCACATACCTACTAATACCTATCACTTTATTATATTTATTACGGCACCAAATTTATAGACATTAGCTAAACAGAATTGGTTTTATACGGTATTCCCTGGTTTCGGCACCATTTTTGTTAGACATAAGCAAACAAAACTTGAATATTATAAATTATTTATTTAGTTATTTTAGTGCATACATGAGATGACACAATAGAAAAAGAAAACAAAAGAAGATATAAAATATTTAAAACTAAGAAAAATAAATCTATAAAAGGAGGTTTTAAAGGTACTATAAAACCTACCTTCTTGTTGACTCTAACATCGAGTTTCGGCAAAAAAACAAGTTTCGGTTTCGGCGGCAAACCTGCCGAAACTACGACCGAAACTGTAACTGCATTTGGGAGTTCTCGCGCTGTGATCGGTCATGTTCGGCGCATTAAATTCCATTCAAACCAGTAAGCGACGAAGACATTTTGCCGCGTCCACGTGCCTAATCATGTCGTGTGTTTGCAGTTCGTTTTGTTTGTTGTGATTTTAGTGATTTATTAAAAAAAAAAACTGTCAGATTATAATAACGTTTTTTTTTATTATTCCCTCAAAACACGATCCTTGTAAGTAGGTTTCGGTTTCGGCCGAAACTGAGACTTGCCGAAATTCGGTTTGGTTTCGGTCGTAAAAACCAGTTTCTGTCGGACACTTAAAAACCTTTTAAAAAACAAGCTTTTAATGAACTAAAAAGTACCAAATAAAACTTCGTAAACATTGAACTTTGTTAACAGAGTTCAAAAAAAGGAGGTTACTCAATTCGACCGTATATATTTTTTTTATGTGTGTTCGCGGATAACTTCGTCGTTTATGAATCGATTTTGATGATTCTTTTTTTGTTGGAAAGGAGATATCCCAAGGATGGTACCATGATAAGGAAACCAGGATCTAATGATGGCATCCTAGAGAAATCGAGGGAACTCTTTTAATATTATAGGCAAACCTATAGTGATTTGGGTATTTTTATAGTAACTCGTGCAGTTGCTTTTGGAAAGTACCATTTAGTTAAGTAGAACTGATGATGAAGACCACAAATAGCCACCGGAACTACTCAATAATAAATATTTCACGGGTTGCGATTCGATTACTTTAATATGGTTGCAATGCAATTTATGCTCGTCACAATGCATGTGGAGAAGTGGAGCTGATTGTGAAGTACCCGGAGAACTCCTCAACGATGAACGTCCCTGCATCGGGAACAGCAAAATTTTGTAAAAGGTGATGAGCAGTTGGCATTAGGCTAATGTAACTTAGATAGGTAAATTACAAATTGACCCACTAAGTAAAAAAGCAATTTGTAACGGACGCCGAGTGTTTTCGTTATATAATACATAAGACTGAGTCATGTGCCAGCGTAGTGTAAGAATAAGTTTAAAATGTTTAAAAGTGTTAGTTTGAAAAAGTAAGTCGAGACCCTATCTGTGCACTATAGCGCAAGTAGCGGCGGGATCTAGGTGAACTTTTGCCATTTTTGTGTAAGTTTTTTAGTTTCTAGTTAGAATTTTAAGTGTTTTATGGTGTTCTAATTCATTTTTTATTTGAATTTAGTTATTAGTTATCTTGTTAGAATCTAATAAGATAAAATATAGATGTGATTTTGTAAAATTGTTGAAGTGAACCTTAAAATGCGACTTAGGCGTGTTTTCAGTTTTTTTTTGGCAAAATATACTATTGGATGTCAGTTTTTTTCAACGCCAAAATAGCAGTGATAGCCTAGTGGTGTGACGTCGGACTGCCAAGTCATAGGTCTCGTGTTCAAACCCAAGGCACGCACCTCTGACTTTTCAGATTCATGTGCGTACCTATTGTATAATTTATCACATGTTTCAAAAACGGTGAAGGAAAACATCGTGAGGAAACCGACATGCCTGAGAGATATTTCTCGACGGTATGTGAAACCAAGCCAGAGGCCCATGGGCGGCATAAAAACATTGACACCAGGTTAGTCACTAACCACACGAAGAAGAAAGAAGATAAAGAAAAAAATACCAAATGTAATTTTTTACCTGATTGTATGACACACAAAAAAAAACTACACAAACACACTCACACAAAAAAAAAACAGTGGCACTCCGGGAGTGCCGACAGAAGCGAAAACTTGAAAAAAAAAATCGGCACTGCGGTAATCAACGCGTCTTTTACCCACGCACCGCGGTAATCAACGTGGTGCGGTGTCGGTAAATTCCGTCACAGTGTCGCGAAATCAATGGTTTAGTCCCATCTCAAAAATGCCCAACGCGCCTAAAGTTTTCACTTCAAAAACACAGACATGTGACATACACACTACGGATTACGGACTGCTCGCAGAGAGTTCTGTGTCCCAGCAGTGGTAAGATATCATACTTTTTTATGATTCTTCAAAAACGCTCACGTATTCATAGAAGATTACAGTGTCATAAAAAAAGGAACTGAAGTCACCAACAAAGGATTTTTTGCGATAACAGCTAAGCCTTCGCCGTATTGTCAGAAATTTTGATGACGAGCTGTTTCCAGGTAGTCATCCTTATCAAGTCTCTATCAGAAATAACCGGATAGTACTAAATATTAATCGCTTTTTTTTTAAATGATAGGCAGTCAAACACCGGGTGGAAAGTTTTGACTACCTTCCATGGACAAACACTGGGTGGAAAGTTTTGACTGCCTTCCATGGACAAACACCGTGTGGAAAGTTTTGACTGCCTTCTACGGACCAACATCGGGTGGAAAATTTTTACTGCTTTCTATGAACAAACATCGGGTGGAAAGTTTTGACTGCCTTCTATGGATATTTGAAATACCAAAGGCATCGAAGATGCGTTAGTACTCTTCTCAAAGTGAAAGATGAGAGCTTGTCAAATGGGAAAAGGCACTGCTCCACAGCAGCCCACGACTAAATTACGCACGTGTACTTAACTTCGCTTTGTACGAAAATGTAGGCCCGGGATCATCCACTGTGACGCCACGGCCACGCGATGCAGGGATGCGTGGCTGGTATACCTACATATTAACCGTGCAGCAAAAACTGCATCCAGATAAGTTCTTTTGTCCGTATCGTACCTCCGTTTTTATCAGCGTCGCGAGTCAAGAACGCTAGTTTGGACGCCCGTTCGGTACAGTAAGGTGGTAGGACATCTCGATACGGATACAGGTACGCTCCGATCGCCCGGAGGACACGGTGGAGCATACGGTAGAGGTCTGCCCGGCTTAGGCGGGGCATCGCCGTGTCCTCGTGGAGGGAGGCCGTCACCTCTTTCTGCGAAGCAGTAATGCTCGCGAAGGAGGAGGCGGAACGCGTGAGGGAGAGGCAAATTTCGCGCCCTCGCGCCCCTAACCGCCGCAGGAGGAGACGCCCTGGGCGTCGGGAATCACACGCAGATTTCCGACCACCGTAGGCGCGGGGTTGCGGACGGTGAGCAATGGGTAGCTCGCCATCCGATAAGGACCAAGCCCGGGTCGACGGCGCGTTGTGTTCCACGCGCGTCTCAAAGAGATGTCAGCAGAATTGACGGGGTCCGCTAGGGCCAATGCCTGCCGGGGCTGCGAATACGGGCCGAAAGGGAAATCGTGGCCCCTGGCAACATGGCAACTGAAGGAACACGGGTGGGTTTTAGTCAGTAAGAGTCTGACACGCCCTTTCGCTCCACCCAGTTATTTGAAAATTTCACACCAAAAAAAAAAAAAAAAGGTACGCTCCGATCCATCGCGAGTCCGTTTTTTCGCCCCGTTCAAAGGTGAGTTACTTTGCGTCCAGAGTTTTTGGAAAAAAAAAACTTTTTAGAAACGGAGGTACGGTACGGACAAAAGAACACATCTGAAGGGACAGGGCCTGCGAGGAATTTGAAATATAGTTTTTTGAAGAAACTATTGCCGTCGTCTGTCCTCAAGTCTGCCCCTGTAGAGTGCGATAGGGACAGCTGCAGCTCAGACCGATCAAATCACAAATTTTTTGACGATATCAACGTTTCGTATTCCCCTTTTTTCTCCTCGAAAACTGAGCCGATTCAATCATTTTTTACAATAAAATTTTAAGAAAGATTATGTCCATGTTCCTATCATTTTCTTTTATGTTAAAAACTTTTCGCATTTGTCTGGTAGTCCTCTAATCTTGGCGATAAAAATTGGGGACTTTTGTAATTTTTGGAGGGTCATATTTTCATTACCAATTAGTTGCTTAAAAAAAGGAAATAACAGGGACGTGCCTACAGCAGACCTTGATTTTAAGAAAAAAATAATTGCTCTAGAGGCAATATTCAGGAAGAAAAAAAGCGGTCAAGTGCGAGTCGGACTCGCCCATGAAGGGTTCCGTAGCAGCAAGTAACATTGAATGAAAGGTAAATTGCGGTTCACGATTTATGACGTATTCAAAAAAAACTACTTACTAGATCTCGTTCAAACCAATTTTCGGTGGAAGTTTACATGGTAATGTACATCATATATTTTTTTTAGTTTTATCATTCTCTTATTTTAGAAGTTACACAGGGGGGACACACATTTTACCACTTTGGAAGTGTCTCTCGCGCAAATTCAGTTTAGATAAAATGATAATAGAAACCTCAATATCATTTTTGAAGACCTATCCTGACCTGATGAAAAAAAAACGTTCTGTAAATCTACAAATCCACCAACGTAACGTATTGAGTAATATTCATAACAAACGCACGAAAATAACATTGTTTACTAGCAATATTATTATCACCACTCTAACCTTTCCCAACTATGTTGGGGTCAGCTTCCAGTCTGAACAGATGCAGCTGAACATGACATTATTTATTTATTTTATTTTATTTAAGTTTTCATGCACAACATAACAGAATACACTTCCAAGGCGTTGTACAGAACAATATACAAACTAAAACTTACACACATACCTACGTAAGCAGGTAATGTAAATAAAATAAAAATATAAAAAAATTACACTCGTATAATAAACAAACTGCAATCAAGAGGAAGAAAAAAATATCTTTCATCCATCCTCTTACTAAAACTTAAACATTCACGACACACATCGATCCATCTCCCAGCAAACAAGTCACATTCCGGTGTTGATGTCAGAAGAGCATTGAGCATAGTAAGGGCCCGAACGAGAGGCGAGTTAAAAGCATGCATGAAGCGACTGCCTGTCTGACCTACACAGCACAACATGATTCATAATCTATATTTCTGAAAAACACTCAGTAGTGCGTGACACATTTATACTAACACACCTAATTTACAACAGATTATAAATTATTTTTAGCATCTAACTTGTTAAGTAATTTTCATCACTTACGTCGGTCGTTGAGTCAGTTACGGCTTTTTACGTCGAAATATTTACAAAACATGAAACGTCAAAGTGACGTATCTTACATACGTTTTCGCACACGTATTATAACAACAAAGTTATCGATAGTAATGATAATGGACGTCATAATCGGTCTGAAATTCAGTCACGCATTTTTGCGTTTCATTCAGGCATTTGTATTATCAACGCTATGTTACATGTCTTATTGCTTACTAGCTTTTGCCCGCGGCTTCGCCCGCGCGATCTCCAAAATATCCCACGGGAACGAACTACCGGGATTACATACCTAATAGCCGAGGAAAGCGTCATTGACTCCTACCGCTGTGCCATCAACCATGATTATTTTGTTACGCATAATTTTGAATCTGTGATATCTTTTAAACTTTTCATTTAAATGATATGATGTCCAGGCATATTTTAATCTAAATGAAATGCCCAATTTAAATAAAATATTTTATTGGATAAGGATTAATATGATACCGGTCAAAATAGTTTCGGATATAACAATAAAAAAATTATCAAATTCTGAAAGATATTAATGGTTACTGTGGGTCATCCTTAGAAGATAGACAAATGCCATCGCGGACTGTTTGGTTTAACTTTTTAAGATGAACAATACTGTAGAACATAAACTTTATGTAACTTTTACGATTTCCGCGGCGCACGCCAATTAAGCTCTCAGTCGTCGGCATGATTTTAACCGACTTCCAAAAAGGAGGAGGTTATATGTTCGACGCGTATGTTTGTTTTTTTTTTTTTTTGTATGTCCACCGATTTGTCCGTCATGTGTGGACTGATTTTGAAAATTCTTTTTTGTTTGAAAAGGTATGCTCCCAAATTGGTCCCATATAAATTGTATTAACTTTGCTTGGGTAATTTTTGAGTTAGCTACAAAATACGTATTTTTTTCCCACTTAGTATGTAGATGATATGATAAGTTCCTGTCACTGGCAGCAGGTAGTGGTATTCGAATCTGTGTGGGGTAGGTACCACAACTAAAAAGTGAGAAATAAAAACTTTTTACAAAAAAAAACAACCGACTTCCTAAGAAAACACTACAAAGTGAAAAATAACTTTAATTTCGGAAGTCGGTGGCAAAAAACGAAAACACAAAACCTAAGACACCGACTTCCGAAATTAAAGTAATTTTTCACTTTGTAGTTTACGACATCTTCAACAATAATCGTCAAATTTCAGCCAAATTACACGAAACTTTAATTAATTATAAACCTTCCGCATGAATCACTCCGTCCATTGGTGAAAAACGTTTGAAAATTAGTTTGGTAGTTTTTGAGTTTATCGCGTTCAGACAGACAAGACAGACGCGGCGGGGGACTTTGTTTTATAATATGTAAGGATTTGTACGTACCACAACCGCATCATAATGACACCACGTATACGGCCGCTAATTTGTATGAAAATTAATTAGCAAAATTTTTTTTTATTTTTTTTTATTTTTGTTTGTTTGTTATGAATAAACTCAAAAACTACAGGACCGATTTAAAAAATATTTCACCAAATGAATGCTATACAGGGTGATTGGAAGATGGGTGCAAAGCTTTAAGGCGAAGATAGTACAGACAATTTAGAACCATTTAAGCCATGGTTGTCTTAGACGAAGTCTTACCAAATATTTTACAAATTTCTTATTTTTTCTAATCGCATTGTACAATTTTTTTATTTTTTCTGAGCTTTAAATGTCTGTAAAAAAAATGTCTATTGACACAGAAGCCTAAAACATATTTTTCTTGGTTGCTTACACATTAAGGAACTGAACGCGTCCCAAAGGGTCATGTCCATCCGGCTGGCCCGAGGATACCGCACGGTCTCCTGCGAGGCGGCGAGCCTCCTTGCCGGAATACCGCCATGGGATCTGGAGGCAAAGGTCCTCGCGCACATTTGGGAGTGGCGCGAGGAGGCGAAACGCCGGGGCTTAACTCCGATGCCGCAAGAAGTCGCGGCACAGCGGACAGAGCTCCGGCGGGATCTCATGGCGGAATGGAGGGTGCGATTGTCGCAACCCAGCGCTGGGCACGCCACAATTGCGGCGATAAGACCCCTCTTTGAGGAGTGGCTAGAGAGGCGCCACGGCGTCCTCACCTTCCGCCTGACGCAGGTACTCACCGGACACGGCTGTTTCGGGAGGTACCTGTTCAGGATAAAGCGGGAGGAAACGCCCGGGTGTCGTCACTGTGTGGATCGTCCGGAGGACACGGTGGAGCATACGGTGGAGGTCTGCCCGGCTTGGGCAGGGCATCGCCGTGTCCTCGTGGATGCGATCGGCGGCGGTGATCTCTGGCGTCCGGCCCTGATTCGGGCCATGCTACGGAGCGAGAGGAAATGGGAGGCCGTCACCTCTTTCTGCGAAGCAGTAATGCTCGCGAAGGATGAGACGGAGCGCGTTAGGGAGAGGCAAATTTCGCGCCCTCGCGCCCCTAACCGCCGCAGCAGAAGACGCCCTGGGCGTCGGGAATCGCAGGAAGATTTCCGGCCACCGTAGGCGCGGGCTTGCGGACGGTGAGCAATGGGTAGCTCGCCGTCCGATAAGGACCAAGCCCGGGTCGACGGCGCGTTGTGTTCCACGCGCGCCTCAAAGAGATGTCAGCAGAATTGACGGGGTCCGCTAGGGCCAATGCCTGCCGGGGGTTCGAAGAAAACCGATAGGGAAATCGTGGCCCCCGGCAACACGGCATAGGAAGGAACACGGGTGGGTTTTAGTCAGTAAGAGTCTGACACGCCCTAGCTCCCGCTCCACCCAGAGCGGGAGAAGTTATTTGATAATTTCCCACCCAAAAAAAAAAAAAAAAAAAGGAGATAATTCGATTTTTCATACTAGCTTCATACAAATTTTTCTAAAAAAAATATATTTCCTTCGTTTTTGGGCAGAATTAACTCGGGTGTCATTTTTGTACATAGTAATGACTAATAGAAGCGATATCCAGCATAAAAACAAGCACTTGCAAATTGAAATCCCTAAGTCCATGAAAGCCGATTTTCAGCCCACCGACCGTGCGGCGATGCCCTGCCCAAGCCGGGCAGACCTCCACCATAAAGGCTGTGATGCGCGTCGGTACCGAGCGGTGTTACAGAATACAATGCTGCTCACACTCATGACAGTTCTTTAGCTCGACCCGCAACCGGCTAGCTCTGGGAACGGGGCGGGTGGGAATTAAACACCTGATCTGTAGGAGCGTTGAATCGACATCTCCGTTGCATCGTCCTCGCTAGGTCTCCCCCAGGTAATTGGGGGTCTCACCTGGCGGGGACAGACCACCGAGATGTTGTGAAGAAAGCGGTGCTATGTTACTGGAGACCTGGCGCGTCTACAGAAATTTTCATTGCAACCATACAAATTGCGCCCAAATTACCGTCAGCCGCTATAGGCGCATATAGTAAGGGGTCCACATTTGTGAGCCACTATAGCTTCCGCAGAAGAGGGGTGAAACCCTGACTCCGTATGCCACACATACCATACCATGCCAGACATACCGCACTCAACATTCGGCGCTATGATGAGCGTTCAAAATCCATCAGCTCGTTTTTATTGAGGTATCGCCTCGACCGGGTACGTGTGGTTTTAGAAGGTAAGCCGTTTCACCGACGCCTTCTAGTACGCACCGGTTTTTAGGTTCACAATTTCAGGTTTTCAGCCTACATTACAAGGGTTAAATAAAAACGAATAATACGCATAAATAAACCTGTATTTGTTTTAGTAAAATATAAACATTGCTTAAAAAAATTCTAGAAAAATATACATCGTTTCATTTTAATATGTTGTGAGTCTTTAAAACATTTTTGTGATTATATTTTAAACATTGAAATCAGCATGTACTCATAATCAGCATGTTTCAAACATTCCAAGAATGTAAACAAATCAACATTTTACAAATGTCTGTGACACGACATGAGTGTGTGGAATTTAATAAAACAATTTAATTTTGTACATTTAACAAATACGTTATGGGTTTCCGAGTCCAAATATTTGTACTGAATAATAAGAATTATTTTAGCAAACAAACAGTGGTGGTCAATTTTGTTGGCACCTTATCTGATTTTCATTAACACTTCTGCAGAATCCTGTTAACTCCGTTTTTAAGTTGATATATCACTACATTGGCTTACTGCCACACCAAGCCTTTCGTGCAGGGTCATTCCTCTTTTATCTTTTCCTGCCATTCGTGGTGACTGACAGATGACATTAGTGACAGCATCTACCATGAAAACGTTAAGAATTTTGAACGTTACTTATTTAGGTTACCAACCATTGTTTGTTTACAAAAACAGCACTTAATTTTGCACAGGCTAGGTATAGTTTACAAAAGTATGTTTGAACAAATTATGTAGGCAGGTACAACAACAATTATTTAGATGTGTTTCGTAAACTTCTTTATTCGCTAGCTAAATATCTATTGAAAATATGTTAAAACTTATGTAAGTTTCAACAGTTATTGGGTTAGAGCCACAGTCTTTTTAAAAGACAGTGTTACAACAAGATAATCAGAAAATATTTATTTTGAAAGTAAAAAAGCACTTATGGTTATCAAGATTGAAAAATCTTGACTGATCATGAGATGGGTCATGACGTTATTAACATGTCGAAAAGTCCGGGCAGATTAGTGCAAATAACACAAGAATGGCGTAAAAGAGAAAACACCGCTCCATGTAGAATAGGTGGTATTCAGCAGTTAGACTCACCCAAGTTGGGAAAGGTAAAGCAGACGATGATGATGGCGTCAAAGTGGAGGCAGTACGGAAGTGGGTTTCAAGAAGCTTTAAACAAAATCGATGACCCTTCCTAGTTGCAACACTCCCTCAAGACTGTAGCCTCATAAGTATTTAAATAACTTATGCTTATTTTATTCGTATTAAAAATAAGTTAGATCATACTTTTATATATCAAGGGTTTAAATCTCTCTTGTGGTCATAAGCTAGATAATATTCTGTGACTGACTGACTGACAACACAAAGCCTGACTCACTATCACTCGGATTCTGTCAAAAATTGCCTGTCAAACAGCCACGACTTGATCAGGTGGCTGGTGCGATTTTAGCCAATGACAGTTTGTTAACGCGAGTTTGACAGTCTCTTAGCTAATATTTGCTTTTCCGAAACCTTATTGCGAATTCGAGAGTTCGATTGAATTCGATTGAAAAAGTCGTCTGCTCAACAACGTAAATAACGCAATGAATGTAGTTTTCAAAATGAATCCCATTGCGATCATTTGTCATTTTATGTATGTTGTGTGTTACTCTGTGAAATAAATATAAAGTTCTGAAAAAAGGTTTAGAGGTCAAACCCTGAGATGTTCCAACAGTGGATTGTTAGTTAGCAGTTTTCGTAAAAGTAAAATCGCTGATAATTCTAAAGTGTGGATGTAGATATGCCTCGTTCAAAAGTAATTTTAGGGGCATGAGGAACATGGTGTAAACTTCACTCATCCTCTACTGAAAAAGGAGGATCCTCCGATCAGGCGGGTGTTGTGTCTGGCGGGCAAATGCCCGATGGTTGATGTTGGATAGTCTTATCTAAGTCGTTCGCGCGGTAAACTCTAGTTGCGCGATGCAGGATTTGTGTGACGTCATGTCTTTTTTTGACGTGTACTTCATATGTGACGGTATAACCGCTACATAATAAAGTCCAACTTATGACACAAAAGGGTAAGTACAGTGGTATAAAACTATATTATATATTTTTTTAATATAAATTGATTTGTTCAAACATGCACATATAGATGGAAAAATAGTTTTACCGGTCCAACATGTTTTGCCTCACTAGGCGTATAAAATATTTACACGTTGTTAATTAAATTTGCAATTATAAATTAATCATTAATGACAGTTTCTTATATAAAAGTAAAGTTGAGTTCAAAAATATAGTCAATAATTAAATATACAATTAGAGTAAAAAAGCAAAATATGTCATAATTAAATCAAATAAATAGTAAAATTCAAAATTTGTCATTTAAAAAATCTTAACTTAGTATTTCTTATTCACTTGCCGAACTGATCACCATAAAGTTTGTGGATTGTGGGACAATACTTCTGAGCCAGTCTCGCATAAACAGATTTATTTGTAATTTCATACTGAGCAGTTACCTTGTTGTACATGTGGTGTGCATACGGATTCCCCACCTGGATGTCCTTTTGTTCGAGGTATTGTCTGGCGAACGAAAATCCTACTGGAAAGAACAGTTCTTTGTTGAAAACTCTAAAACCTCTGCATCTGCGTGCTGACATTAAATTTATATTTGTTACTTTGCAGATCTTTTTTAGTACAGCCGTGATCACATATGTAGAGCCTTGACTCCATAAATTTTCTCTGTAATGAGTTTTGAAGGCACTGAGAGCTTCATCAATAACCGATTTTCCGAGTGGGTCCTTCGAAATGGAGAGCGGACAGCCCGCTAAACTCGTATCATGCTCGCGTACCACCCAGTTAGTTCCCAGTTCCTCAAACGACTTTACCACTACTTGATCTAGGTCCAAATACACCCCTCCCCATTTGGACAACGTAACAAGCCGTAAGAGATCTGAAGTGTGCTGGATCGGCCAGAGAGACCTGTTAAATACACCTTTTTTAACAAAATTTTCCACACGCGTCCCTTTGACGTATTGCAGTAAATGCAACCTAAAGAATTTTACATTCGTAAACTGCTTCAGGGTGTTCAAACTCCCGTTAATGTTGAGGTTCTCGTTTTTCACGGGCCCCGAGAACAGTACATTGATCTGCCAATGTGGGTGTGCCCTCGCCGCTGACTCCACGGAACACGCCTGCCGAGAATTTAGTTGTTCTCGACACGACGTCTCATGAAAGAAAATAGATTTCAATGGGAAACTTGAATTTTGTGCTATTGGCGACAAATCGTCACTGGTGTCTATGTAGTGGCACGTTACTATATTACCTTTTGTATTGCTCTGATGTGAATTATTTTTACGCGACTGTGGCAAAGCCAAAAAATTTGTGTTATTTACGGAAAATAACTGAATCTGGAATTGACGATGGCTTTGCAGATCCATACGAGTAAGTAATAAAACACTTAATGCCACACTAAGAAATATTAAAAAAGCAAATCCTTTCTTTAAAATAATATTACAATTACGGAATGACTTATTTGAATCACAACAAAACATTTTTTTGGTTATTTGGTCTGCGTCCATTCCGTGTCAAGCACAAGAAATACTACCCATATTATTATTATACTCTTTGATACTACCTAAACTCATACTTTCCTCTATGCCTAAACTTCAGTAGGTATCATAGACATATGTTATTTCTATTTCAATGGTAATTAGTAATTACGCAATATTGTCTTTGGTCTGTGGCCTTGACATCAACCAATGAACCAGTGATATTTAAGCCATGAACAATAATGTCAAACTTTTTCTGGATTGCGCTTACTTAAAAAGTACTCTGTTAAAAAGTATTGCGCTTTTGGCTACTTTTGTAAGTATACCTACCATTGAAATCTAATTACCTACTGATGCAACCTACTTTTTGTTTCGGGGCGTGAGAAACATTTGTAATATAAAACTATCTACTCAGGATTTTTACCGAGGGTTAAAAATTAAAATACGTGCTGCCGATTTGGAGGCGAGTTTTATTCTAATCTTCATGCATACATGGCTCATCCGGTGGGCACAGACCGCTGAGCTTGCAAATGACAATATGTACCTTAATCTAGAGCAGACGGGTGAGGTGTATTCATAACTCCTCCGACCCTTTTTTTTTTATAACTTCTCCCGCTCTGGACGGAGCGGGAGGGCGTGTCAAACTCTTACTGACTACAACCCACCCGTGTTCCTTCGGTTGCCCTGTTGCCGGGGGCCACGATTTCCCTATCGGTTTTCTTCGAACCCCCGGCAGGCATTGGCCCTAGCGGACCCTGTCAATTCTGCTGACATCTCTTTGAGGCGCGCGTGGAACACAACGCGCCGTCGACCCGGGCTTGGTCCTTATCGGACGGCGAGCTACCCATTGCTCAACGTCCACAAGGCCGCGCCTACGGTGGCCGGAAATCTGCCTGTGATTCCCGAGGCCCAGGGCGTCTCCCTCATGCGCTCCGCCTCCTCCTTCGCGAGCATTACTGCGACGGCCTCCCATTTCCTCTCGCTCCGTAGCATGGCCCGAATCAGGGCCGGACGCGAGAGATCACCGCCGCCGATCGCCTCCACGAGGACACGGCGATGCCCTGCCCAAGCCGGGCAGACCTCCACCATAAAGGCTGTGATGCGCGTCGGTACCGAGCGGTGTTACAGAATACAATGCTGCTCACACTCATGACAGTTCTTTAGCTCGACCCGCAACCGGCTAGCTCTGGGAACGGGGCGGGTGGGAATTAACCACCTGATCTGTAGGAGTGTTGAATCGACATCTCCGTTGCATCGTCCTCGCTAGGTCTCCCCCAGGTAATTGGGGGTCTCACCTGGCGGGGACAGACCACCGAGATGTTGTGAAGAAAGCGGTGCTATGTTACTGGAGACCTGGCGCGTCTACAGAAATTTTCATTGCAACCATACAAATTGCGCCCAAATTACCGTCAGCCGCTATAGGCGCATATAGTAAGGGGTCCACATTTGTGAGCCACTATAGCTCCCGCAGAAGAGGGGTGAAACCCTGACTCCGTATGCCACACATACCATACCATGCCAGACATACCGCACTCAACATTCGGCGCTATGATGAGCGTTCAAAATCCATCAGCTCGTTTTTATTGAGGTGTCGCCTCGACCGGGTACGTGTGGTTTTAGAAGGTAAGCCGTTTCACCGACGCCTTCTAGTACGCACCGGTTTTTAGGTTCACAATTTCAGGTTTTCAGCCTACATTACAAGGGTTAAATAAAAACGAATAATACGCATAAATAAACCTGTATTTGTTTTAGTAAAATATAAACATTGCTTAAAAAAATTCTAGAAAAATATACATCGTTTCATTTTAATATGTTGTGAGTCTTTAAAACATTTTTGTGATTATATTTTAAACATTGAAATCAGCATGTACTCGTAAGTATAGTAGATTTTTAACAAACATTCCAAGAATGTAAACAAATCAATATTTTACAAATGTCTGTGACACGACATGAGTGTGTGGAATTTAATAAGACAATTTTATTTTGTATATTTAACAAATAAGCTATGGGTTTTCGACACCAAATATTTGTACTGAATAATAAGAATTATTTTAGCAAACAAACAGTGGTGGTCAATTTTGTTGGCACCTTATCTGATTGTCATTAACACTTCTGTAGAATCCTGTTGACTCCGTTTTTAAATTGATATATCACTACATTGGCTCACTACCACACCAAACCTTTCGTGCATGGTCAGTCCTTTTTTACCTTTTCCTGCCATTCGTGGTGACTGACAGATGACATTAGTGACAGCATCTACCTCACTACTTGTGTGAATGAGATTATGAGACAGTGTATTGAAACCCATTGCGATCATTTGTCATTTTATGTATGTTAGAAAAATGTATTACTCTGTGAAATAAGTACTGAAAAAAGGTGTAGAGGTGCAGATTTATCGAAACTCAAACCCTGAGATGTTCCAACCGTGGATTGTTAGTTAGCAGTTTTCGTAAAAGTAAAATCGCTGATAATTCTAAAGTGTGCATGTAGATATGCCTCGTTCAAAAGTAATTTTAGGGGCATGAGGAACATGGTGTAAACTTCACTCATCCTCTACTGAAAAAGGAGGATTTTCCGATCAGGCGGGTGTTGTGTCTGGCGGGCAAATGCCCGATGGTTGATGTCGGATAGTCTTATCTAAGTCATTCGCGCGGTAAACTCTAATTACGAGATGCAGGATTTGTGTGACGTCATGTCTTTTTTTGACGTGTACTTCATATGTGACGGTGTAACCGCTACATAATAAAGTCCAACTTATGACACAAAAGGGTAATTACAGTGGTATAAAACTATATTATACTTTTTACAATATAAATTCAACTTTTGATATACACAGTAATTTTAATGTAACACTTTATAGTAATTAGAGATAAAGATAAAGGACATGTCCTAAAATGAATTTTTATTATTCAATAATTCTAACCAGGATAAGTTAAATATATTTGGATAGACATCCCAAAAACTAGTGGTTCTAACTATATCATACAATTTTAAAGACTTCCAATTTTGAGAAAAATCGTTTTTTATTTTAGTAAGAATTTACTCCTAAAACGAACAAACCTTTCTAATTATCTAGGATAATATAGTGAACACACCTCATATAATAGTAAATTTGTCAAAATTGACACATGTTACTGTAATTACTGTCAATTCATTGACAGTAATGACAGTACTGTGTCAATTTTGACAAGTTTACTATTTGAATATGTCATTATGACATAAATTGACACATGTTATTGTCATCACTGTTAATTGATTGACAGTAATGATGACAGTACCATGTGTCAACTTATATCATATTTGTCATAGTTGCCATCAACAAATAAAATATTTGTACTTTAAATAGTTTATAATTTTTCTCATAAATGGAGGGGTCTAAAAATATTATTTCAGTGGTTCCTAGTTCCATATATTGTCGTTTTTATTTAGATGTACATAGTTTGATGCTGGTTAGATTTTTCTCGTAATAAAAAACCAACATCCCTACAAAAAGCGGACATCTCCTTTATTTGTTCAAACATGTGTAACATGATACATGAATATGCACATATAGATGGAAAAATAGTTTTACCGGTCCAACATGTTTTGCCTCACTCGGCGTACAAAATATTTATACGTTGTTAATTAAATTGGCAATTATAAATTAATCATTAATAAAAAAAAAAGAGAGAGAGAGAGTATAAAATTAAAGTCGAGTACAAAAAAAAAAGAGAGAGAGAGTATAAAATTAAAGTCGAGTACAAAAAAAAAGAGAGAGAGAGAGTATAAAATTAAAGTCGAGTACAAAAAAAAGAGAGAGAGAGAGTATAAAATTAAAGTCGATTACAAAAATATAGTCAATAATTAAATATACAATTAGAGTCAGTACAAAAGTAATCAATTTTAATTACAGGCAAAATATGTCATTATTAAATCAAATAAATGGTAAAATTCAAAATTTGTTATTTAAAAAATCGACAATATTATAGTAACACTTATCCGTAAGCAGTTTTTTAAGTGTTTTCTTAAATAAATTAAAATTCAATTGCTTAACGTCATTCGGAATTTTATTGTATATTAACGGGGCCATGCATACAACACTTTTACTTTTTGGCCGAGTGTGACTGCACCCAAAGTCTATACTTCTCACGTCTATTTCTATCGGAATTATTTGACAATAGAGGAAACCATTTAGGATTACTTTTTACAAATATTGCTATTTCTAATATGTAGAGTGATGGAAGTGTTAAAATTCTGTGTTTTATGAACATTGGTCTGCAACTGTCCATAGTTTGCAACCCAAACATAGCCCGTACACAACGTTTTTGTGCTTTGAACACTGTGTCTTTGTTTGCTGAATTGCCTCAGAAAATGACCCCAAATCTCAATAAAGATTCAACAAGTCCGTTATAGAGCTGTTTTAGAAATACAAAAAATTTTCCTGTCATTCCGTACATTGCAAAAAAGTTTTCGATTAAGTAGTTTTGATAAGTTAAAAGACAAATCTGTATTGACTGTAAGTATAGATAGTGCAATCCACGAAGACGCACCCCACTCCGCGATTACTGTATTGTAAGCTGAACTCTAGTACGGCGCGGAGCGGAGTGGGGCGCGTCTTCGTGGATTGCACTATCTATATATTTCCACAATTTTACGTTATTTATATCCCATCAGCTTAACTTAGTATTTCTTATTCACTTGCCGAACTGATCACCATAAAGTTTGTGGATTGTGGGACAATACTTCTGAGCCAGTCTCGCATAAACAGATTTATTTGTAATTTCATACTGAGCAGTTACCTTGTTGTACATGTGGTGTGCATACGGATTCCCCACCTGGATGTCCTTTTGTTCGAGGTATTGTCTGGCGAACGAAAATCCTACTGGAAAAAACAGTTCTTTGTTGAAAACTCTAAAACCTCTGCATCTGCGTGCTGACATTAAATTTATATTTGTTACTTTGCAGATCTTTTTAGTACAGCCGTGATCACATATGTAGAGCCTTGACTCCATAAATTTTCTCTGTAGTGAGTTTTGAAAGCACTGAGAGCTTCATCAATAACCGATTTTCCGAGTGGGTCCTTCGAAATTGAGAGCGGACAGCCCGCTAAACTCGTATCATGCTCGCGTACCACCCAGTTAGTTCCCAGGTCCTCAAACGACTTCACCACTACTTGATCTAGGTCCAAATACACCCCTCCCCATTTGGACAACGTAACAAGCCGTAAGAGATCTGAAGTGTGCTGGATCGGCCAGAGAGACCTGTTAAATACACCTTTTTTAACAAAATTTTCCACTCGCGTCCCTTTGACGTATTGCAGTAAATGCAACCTAAAGAATTTTACATTCGTAAACTGCTTCAGGGTGTTCAAACTCCCGTTAATGTTGAGGTTCTCGTTTTTCACGGGCCCCGAGAACAGTACATTGATCTGCCAATGTGGGTGTGCCCTCGCCGCTGACTCCACGGAACACGCCTGCCGAGAATTTAGTTGTTCTCGACACGACGTCTCATGAAAGAAAATAGATTTCAATGGGAAACTTGAATTTTGTGCTATCGGTGACAAATCGTCACTGGTGTCTATGTAGTGGCACGTTACAATATTACCTTTTGTATTGCTCTGATGTGAATTATTTTTACGCGACTGTGGCAAAGCCAAAAAATTTGTGTTATTTACGAAAAAAAACTGAACCCGGAATTGACGGTGGCTTTGTAGATCCATACGAGTAAGTAATAAAACACTTAATGCCACACTAAGAAATATTAATAAAGCAAATCCTTTCTTTAAAATAATATTACAATTACGGAATGACTTATTTGAATCATAACAAAACATTTTTTTGGTTATTTGGTCTGCGTCCATTCTGTATCAAGCACAAGAAATACTACCTAAACTTCAGTAGGTATACTTGTGTAATTTTTAGTATCCTAATATAGTAAAATCGTAATTACTTTGTAGCTGATAATAACCAGCTTCCTAATTGCGCAATGGATTTTTGATTACCATTCGACTAGAATTTACTTTAACTTGAATCCAGTTGCTTTGATTTGACGTGTTTGGAATTGCGAAACACAATTATTTGTGTTACCAACTGCGGTCTGTTTGAGATTCTAAAGAGTGAACGAAAAACGCCTAAAAAGGCTATTATTCGAATTGCGTAACCATTTTGACAGTTGTAACTTTGTTTCAAAACAACGAGTAATTTTTTTCATCCGTCAAATGAAACAGAAGGCAGTCTAGTGGCCTCAATCGATTTTACTTAGTAATCTTTTTGGGATTAACTCATGAAATCTCCATAATTATTACGAAAAAATTTAGGTAATAGCCTTCCTGATAAATTGTGAATGTGTTTTTATGTAAAACCTCAATGATAAATCAATATTAATGGTGTGTTAAATATCGAAGCAACGAGATCGATTTTTAATAATAATTGTGATAGTTTTCTTCTGTTACGAGTGCTTACAATATAATCTAAAGATAAATATTATGATATTTCAGAACCGAGGTATTTTGGTGGCATTTTAACGAAAGACAAATTCGCACCTCGTACTGTAACACATTTATCATCAGCCACAAGCTTAGCAACCCAGTCGAGCTTGCATGGGAAAAGCGAAAACTTACAATAGAGGAAGAACAAAAAAAAGCAGTTTGAAAAATTGTATACATTCAATGGAATATGTAAGGACATCGATGAACATACACACCACTATACATAGATCTATTGCCACATCATTGTCTGTTTAAGGTACCTACTTAATATCAATACTTATTATTTTCTTTCTAAGTGTTGAACATTCAATGTGTGGCACAGCAACAATGTTACACGCAGGGGTTTATTCATAAACATAAATGTTAAGTGACATTCAAACCTCAAAAATGTATGGTTAAACAGTTGCTAATCATTACATAACTATATGCAATGTTAATAAATAAACCCCATATTGTATGTTGGTGAATACGAAATGCACCATCAAAAACTTACCATACATATATTTTCAGTTGCCTAACCTACTACATAAATGAATATTTATTTAGCAATTATAACAAAGTAAAGAAAGTAGGTAGGCAACTGAAAACATATCTAAGTACCTTTCTTAAATGTTTTTTAATAATTAATAATAAAATTATTGTTAAGTAAGTAAGAATATCAAAGTCAATTGTTGCCTACATTATGGGAGGCGCATATTAGACTTAGTGGATGGATGTAACGGATGGTGGAATACAGTATGTTAACTAACGAAAGGCGTTCCCGTTAACCCGCAATAGTATAGCATCCATACATGCTAAAAAAAATATTACCATTCAAAAACAAAATTCTTTTTTTATTTTTTATAATGAAATATTCACAAAAAATATTAAATTGATACTTAAAAGAAACACTCTGTACACGCGTACATGTTCAAAAGTGTAAGAACGGCAATGTCGCAAATTACCTACTTATGAATGACGGGCCACGTGCGCTGTGCGGCGATCTATTTGATGCACCTAGCCCCGCCCCCTGCCCCCCGAATGTCCATCTAATTTTATTCGGAACTAATCTCGCGCGCTGGCCGGATGTGCATTTATTTTCGCAATGCAACATGTGTTCTTTCGTCATTCGTGTGTGAAAAACAGTGCTCAGGAGTATGTTTTCATAGTGCTCATTTATGCTGAGTGTAATTATGATGGTGCATATGCTCTGAGGAGGTATGCTGAGAGGTACCCCAATGCAAATCAACCGCGGAATTCCCTGAGTGCCCTGGTGCGTCTCCGTAACAATGAACCAGTAGTGCCGCGTGGTTCTGGTGGCCCCCGACCCGTGATCTCTGTGCGGCAGGAAGAAAACGTGCTAAGGCATTTTGAGGAGGAGCTCGGTTCAAGCAGTAGAAGGGCCGGCCGCCTGTTGAACACTAGTCACGTCAGAAAAACAAACAGCATCCGTACTTACTTCAAAAAGTGCAAGCGCTGCTTGGTCCAGCTGATTTCGCGCGCCGGTTAACATAGGTATTGCCAGCGGGCACTGCAGTGAAGTGCGGAGGACACCCATTTCATCGAAAACGTCATTTGGTCAGAAGAAAAGCCTATTCACGCGCATGTGGAATCGGCGTGTAATGCCATCATCACATACGCGAGGACCCGCTTTTATTGCGACGAGTGCACCAAAATAACCGTCCGCGATTGCAACAATGTGTAGAGAGAGGAGGTCAGCATATTGCAGTTCAAAATCTAGGTAAGTTTTTAAACATCATAATACCTAAAATACACTAAACGACTGTGTCACAAAATAAATAAGTTCAGAAGACCCACTCTTTGTTTAAATTGCTTTTACACTCGCTCAGGGAGTACCCCGTTCAACGAGCGTGTTACTACTGTGTTGTTACTATTGCAATGAATAAACGCAAGTACTTTTTATTACGAATGCAACTGCATAAAGTTATTTTTTTAATTTCTATGACATTGCAGTAAACATTCACTTATTAACGTGCAATACCATCATTATGATTTAAAAGCTAGCCTAAACTGTGATTTAAATAATTAAATGAAACTTTCTCTAAACTTAACCGCCCACTATTTCTTAGCGTAGGTACGTTATTTTTTAGATACAATTTATTTTATCTTCTGTAAGTCTGTACCACCGTGTCTTGTGTACTAGTTCCGTGAGTGGACCTTCTGTACTCGTATCTGTTTATTTTGTGGCCGCGAGCTCGCGACGACGGACGCCGATGACGACGTAGCGGCCGTGCAGTATAATTCTCTGTATCCTGTATTTTGATATTATTGAAACGTGGCTTAGATAGGTACATGAATTTATGTTTTTACTATGTTTGCGAATAGGTCCTTTCAAGCCCAAGGGGCGCGTTCAGTGACGCGTTCCTTTGTCAGCCGGCCATTTGAGACGGGTAGTTAAATGTTATTGCTAAATCTAAACATACTTAAATGTTTAATTCTACTGATAACAACCCGACGACGTGCATTTCACTGTCTTTTAAATTAATTTTGCCGCCTTTATCAAAGTCGCCGCTCGCCATTCAGAACCGCCGCGCCGCTGCCGCCCGCCGCCGCGCCGCGCCGCCCCGCCCCGCGCGCGCCCCCGGCCGGCTCGGTACGGTAGGTAACACGTGACACAAAAATTGCGATGTTGCCGGTTTGTGCAACGCCACTACGCTAGGTACTATTCCGCGCTACTATTTTGATTTTAAACAGGACGTTTCGAATTTATTGTCAATTATTCAATTTTTTGAATTTGAATTTTTTTATACTTATTTTTCTATGCTGATATTTTTATTTAAATCTATTAATGATATAGATTAACGAGTTTAAGGGAACGCCCTCTGTTATTTAACATACTGTATATTGAGGATTTACTATTCTTTTTTTTTTTCAGGTGTTAGGCTCAACTAAATTATTCAGGATTTTTTTTTACTTTCTCTCATGCACTTACAGCAAGTAGTAAATACATAATCCATGATGATTTCCACAGGAAGACATTAGATTCCGAATTCCACTAATCCTTACACGCCCCATGTGCAAATATTTTATATTAATGTGAATAAATGCTATTATCAGGTTATAACAATTTAATAAAATTGTTTTATTTGTTTACCATAATTTATTTCTCTCTATTTACTTAAACCTAATGAATGACAGTTAATTTAGGTAAACATCTCTAAATAGTATCATTATAATAATCAATTGTCTGTGTTTATAAAAAAACAAATAGTATTCAATTCTTAAATATTTCATTTAAAGTTATTTTTATCTCTTCATAATTAAAACACTATGAAAGATTACACTGTTATCAGTTAACACAATAGGAACATGCGTTTACATCGCCGTCGTACACGACTAAAATCAACAGTTTTATAAAAATATTTTCTTTCATGAAAGATCTTCAGTTTCTACTTTTGTACTTGAGAAGCTTGAAATCTGGAGTAGCAGGGTAGCACAGCAGGGGCGATATCATTCATGCTGCCTTCATGTCTTCGTAGGTGAAATGCCCCAGGAACTCTAGTTTTAAAACAAAATCATATTATTTTCTACTCAAATAAAGTATTTGGACATTATGTGGCAAAGTAGGCATATCAACTAGGCCCATGGCTGGAAAAAAGCCATCGGCCTAGTCATTGCTGCTAGTTTTATAATTTCTTCTTTATTTAGGGCAGATTTTTCAGTCTCCAGATATTTTATAATACTAAATGTTATTAGATATACATAAAGCATATGATGTGTTTATGAAGAAAGTTCGGCCAAGGAAATATAATCATAATTATTATGTGATTTGCTATGCTTGATTCTTAACTGTGTCAAAAAGCTTACCTTCAATTAATGCAGAAGATTCTTAATCCAATCCATTATGTTTGCCACCTTGCCACCAACTTCTTTGTTAGGAAGTCAACAAGATTGATGTTGGGTAGTATTCCATTCTTGTATTTTCAGCTCTTAGCACGTCTGTGAAAATATTATTAATGTTTCGTAGTTATCTGTTATTTGGTTAGTGGTTATTATAGTTTATTTCAGCATCTACTTATGCACAAAAATATCAATTAACAATTTCAGTTATAATGTGAGACCTAGTACGTAACTATTATTTTAACCACAATAAATAGTTAACCTCACGTCAGATGTCTGTGTCTACGCAACAAAAGAATGATTGTCCGTATACGTAGACTCATCAATAATGTACCTACAACTACAATAATCTAATGAGATACGAAGGTACTCTCTTACACACGTTATTCCTATTTATTGGCTTACTTACTTGTAGTGATAATATCGACTTAGGTACTTTTCGCTATTGAGCAAAACAGCTTAATTAAGTCTTAGTTCATATAATTGTAGTCTGTGGTCTTAGTGCAGCTAGTACAAAACGACGACAGAGCAGGCAGTATCTTGAACGAGAGAATTTTCCAAAGTTCTTCCAACTTCTACAAGCCACAAGAATAATGTTCCAACACTGCTTATCATAGGCCCATGTTTCTGTATGAGAATAGTAAATATAATTTTGTATGTTGAAAAATATAAAACAACTAATAATTTAAACAAAATTCAAGGCAAAACAATGCAACAAAAACTTTACCGAACTCAACAAAAATAAAATGTAAACAAACGCGTCGCCATGATTGATATCGTATTCTCCACAGACTTCAAAGAATAATCATTCCGGCGCAAATTATTGTCAAATGTTTAACATGTGGTGTTATATGCTTTTCCTGTTCTTTTCCCTACACTCTGATAAAGTTATAGCAGCAAAGGTATATTTTAGACAGGCAGTAGTTTGCATTAAATCATCAACGCAATGAATCTGCAGATCGTTCAACTTTTACTCTCAGTGTTGCAATTTTTTTTCCCCTGAGTCCAGTATAGACATGCGTCAGAAACACCGAAATGAATCAAAAATCCGATTTCAGTCAGAAATGGAATCGTATCGATAATCCGAACTAGACAGACTGATTTCACAACACCACGGAAGTGTAGCTTTGCCTAAGCATTTGTTTATATTTGAATAGTTTTGATCGATGCACTTACAACCGAATAATATTACTAGAGATGATCGAAACTGCGAGCCAGAGGAGCCTCCTGAAATCGATTTTCTGTTACCGACATTCGGTCACTGTTTTGGGGTTCCATTTGAAGATTTGAGTATGAAAATAAAACATAACTTACGTAATCATAGTATTTGTAGGGTTCCGTACCTCAAAAGGATAAAACGGAACCTTTACAGGATCACATTCGTTGTCAGTCTGTCAAGACCCTGTTTCTCAGGAACGTACGGAGGTATCAAGTTGAAATTACTATCAAATACGTCTGTGGTCCCTTAGAGCTCTAAAAAATCAAGCTTCTAAGTCAACGCAATAAAAAATTACGGCTAAGCGACATATTTTGATACTCGCAAATCAATCAAAACCTACAGGGTACTTCCCGTTGACCTAGACTCATGAAATTTAGCACAAAGCCCGTCTCCGAAAATCCAAAATGTTTAGTTTTATCCCATATAGAAAAAACCATTACAAATTTACATTTGCAGTTGGAGAATTGACCGTGACGTATATCGATACATGGGAGAACATGTTTTTCAACTATGAAATTAAGTTTGTTTTTGGGATAAATTCATCTCAAATACGGAACTCTTCATTGTGCGTGGTCTGATACGCACTTGGCCGGTTTAAACATCATCCTACTATAATATCAAACAATAATTAATGAAAAAGTTAGTGAAGATGTGTGGATGTTTGTTAGATACATAATAAAATAATGACCTAGCAGCAGATTTTTTATCCCTGAAGTATGTTCCCGTAAGATATTTTTTTCGAAATGACGTTGTTTTTCGACATCCACTCGGATGGAGCCTCTGTTTGGCTATATTCGCTATATTCGTCATGTTGAACAGTCTTTCAGCATGACGAATATAGTGAAGAATAGAAGAAACGAATAGACGGAATCAGCGTTCAAACCCGCAGTGGTTTCGGCGTTTGATACAGGTTTTAGACAAACATTAATAAAATAAAATGCCATCATCGTGTTATTTTAATATTTTCTCGAGTCAAAGTTGAGTGTATTATTTCTACAAATTGAATTAACTAACCACTACACAAAACCACCAGCCACTAAAAGCAAAATTCCTCCGCCAGTAGGGGTGTCCAAACTCCCAGGTTTAGTTGGAATCCCACTAAGTTGACAACACTGCTTTTCTACGATTTTGTCATTGGCCACAGATAACAAAAACGTGAATAGAAAAACGTTTTGTTACGTAGTTCAATTATGGTAGAAAGTGTTTTAAAAATTGTTTTTTTATTTTTCGGCAATCATTATACATTTTCATTTAAAAACACTAGTAGAACATCAGTTGTAATTAAAACAAAATTACATTATAGCACAATAATTTTAAAATAAACCATTCATACATGCTGTAACTAAACATTTCAATTTAAAAAATATAGACAATTTCTTTGAACATCCCTATACAATTCCAGTCGTTTGGTAAAAAATGTATATCGCAATTCCAATTATGGCATGCGATTAAGACTGTACTTGCTTTCGATTCAGGATTGCAATCAAAAATAAAAAATGTTACGCAATTAGGCTGGTATAGGAATGGGCAATGGAAAAAGTTTGTACGGCACTACATTTTTAACCGAGTTCCAAAAGGAGGAGGTTCTCAATTCAACAGTATGTTTTTTTTCTTTTTTTGTATGTTTGTTACGCGATAACTCGGCCGATTATGAATTGATTTTAATGATTATTTTTTTGTTTGGTAGGTAACAAAAGTGGTCCCATATACATTTTAATAACTTTGCTTGGGTAGTTTTTGAGTTAGCTTCAATAATACGTATTTTTTCCCACTTAGTATGTGGATGATATGATAAGTTCCTGTCACTGTTATTTACATAGCAGGTAGTGGTATTCGAATTTGTGTGGGGTAAATACCACAACTAAAAATTTCGGAAGACGGTGTCTTTGGTATTGAATTTTAGTTTTTTGCCACCGACTTCCGAAATTAAAGTAATTTTTCACTTTGTAGTGTTTTTTTTGGAAGTCGTTTGTTTTTTTTTTTTTGTAAAAAGCTTTTATTTTCACTTTTTAAAGGCATCATTTGATACGTATGCCGTTATGTATGATAGATAACATGCATCAAATTCCGTCCCTGGGGACTATAAGAAAAAAATACTGAAAATTGGTATTATTTCACAAACATGGAAACCATTAATGTTCGAGTCTGACATGGCTCAGCCGGTTTTTTGAAGTGGAAACTTCTTTAGACGCGTTGGGCATTAATTTTTCAGATGGGAAAAAACAATTAAACTCGCGACACCGTTACCGACACCTCATTTTTGTAAACGCGATTGTGCTCTTTATTTATATTACTTTACGGATCAATGTTCTATGCAAGTATTTTTACTTTAAAGGTTTTGGAAGTATTTTTTTTTTGTAAACGCGATTGTGCCCTTTATTTAGATAAGTTTACGGACCAATGTTCTGTACAAGTATTTTTCTTCCGCCAAGGCGATCTTGTTCAAGTTTTCACTTCTGTCGTATACATTTCTATCAGAAATCGACCTCTTTAATTTTGCTGAGAGGCATGCAGCGATTTAATTACTAAAGTATCTTATAGCAGCAAAATAGTTTCTTTTTTTGTTGTTCTTCTTTCTGCCAAAAATTCAAAGGGACCATAGCCCAAACTTGAAAAGAACAATTTTAGCGATTTTGATTTTGTCAATGTAAATTGCTCGAGCATTTTGCTGACGACCGACTTCTACGCGGGCGAACCCCCGGGCGAAAGCTACTAATATTATAAATGCGAAACTGAGTTTGTTTGTTTATTTATTACACTTTCACGCTAAAACGGCAGAACAGATTTAGATTAAATTTGGCACATGGGTAGACTATGACCTAGATTAGGACATAAGATAATTTTTATCTCGATGTTTCTACAGGATCAAGACTTATGCGAGTGAAACCGCAAGGCACAGCTAGTTTTATCATAAACCATTTCAACGAATATTGTAGAAAAAAATAAAAAAATATATATAGTTTTCAAATGAGGAAGGTAGTTTATTGCAAACCGATAAAGTGTCCCATTTATTGATTAAATTAATGGACAGTTAATTACAGATTAACACAACAGATTTGAGCACAGAAAGTAATGAGAATTTTAATGCGTCATAAATTATTTTATTATCTTGACAATATTGGCGAGCCTGCTAAGTTGTAAAAAGAAAGAAAGAAAAATGTAAAAAAATTTTTTTTTTTTTTTTACTTCTTTGACATGCGGCCGTGGACCGTCCCGTCCCGGACCTTTGGAAGGCGTACGAGGGGCCGGGCCGAAGCCAACTCGCAGAGGCCACTTGGACGTTTAAAAAAAATTAAATGTGGCATCAACCGACGATTATCCCCGTTCGCACTATGCTAGTACACCCAAGGACAACCCCTGGTTGGTGCAGGACTATTGCAGAATATGGAAACAAAGATATTGGGTTATGGGTTTCGGTGGCTAAGTGAACTGGTTATCTAGAACAATGAAAAGATAATGTATGGCCCCTGCCTGACGAATATTTTATATAAAATACACAGGAAAATGGGAGGGGGTGACTTGCACACTCATTAATGGGCCCCCGAAAAAGGTCGCTTGCACGGTGTCGTAGCGACAAGGGGGCAACATGTTCTGAGGTGCTTGAGGAGTGGAGAGATATTCCACGGCTTTCAGGACAATCCCGGAACAACGGTCAAGATCCCTACCAGCATCTTACTACGAGGGGAGTATGTTAAAACCCTCCTATCAACATCGCCGCACGGCCGTGCGGCTGGCCTACTCGTCGCTGTCCCCCTCGTTCACTGTCTCAAGTTCTCAACGGTTACTCTACCCAAGAATTCTACATTTTTCCGCGAAGTGTGTGGAACCAGTTGCACAAAAGCATATCTAAACCAGGGATGTTACGGAGCTGCGGTTCCGGTTCCGAAAGATCGGAATTTCCGATTAATTTTACACCTCCGATTCCAAATTCGGTTCCGATAATTTTGAATCACGTGACTGTAGTGCATTATACACGCTCGCGCTTTAAGTCTCAGTTTATTGTTTTGTTTGTGGATGTTATCCTTCGATCAACAATATGGTATTGTTGATCGAAGATGTTATCGCTAATATTTGACTGATTAAAGAGACTGAATTATAAGTAAAGTAAAAGTAAAAAAAGTAAAAAAGCTTTATTCAGTTCACAAAAACACGGTACAATAAAAATATAAACGAGTAACAGATTGCATAGGAGCCTTAGGTGCTAGTTTTTTACAAATTCCCTGGACCCCACACTAGGATTCCCTGTGTCGTGGGGTCCAGTCTCTTCCCAGGTAAGGCAAACAATTATTTATTATTGTGAACTAATGAATTAATTTGGAAAAAATAAATAAAATAATATTAAAAAACAAAAGAAACAATAACTAAAAATAAAATATAAAAAATGGATTACAAAAACGTTCAGGTGCTTTCGGGTATTAGTGTGTGTGAACTGTGAGATGTGTGTGGGGTGTGTGGGTGTAAGTGGTGAAAGTGGATTGCGTGACATATCAGATATTACGACTGTATGTGCAAAAGGTCTTCTGTTTGGTCATAATTTTTGGGATGCAACCAGTTAAATATAGTATTTTTGCAGCTGGTGTACGTTAAGTTGAGTATAGTTCTATTGTGGGAGTAGAATTTTGAGTAGAGATATGACCCAAGAAATGCAAAAGATCTGCGTGCAAAAGAAGAATGTACTCTTGGCCGATCCCACTTTAACGTTCTGGATGAATGACAGGCCAGTTCTTTAGCATGCCTATGAAATCGTAGCAGAGCCGAAACAAGAAACAACTGTCTCACACGAAGGAGGCTACATTCTGAGTATAGGGTGTCAGTAGAATATCGCCAAGGTTTGTTGTAGGCTATTTTTAGAATAGCTCGTTGAGCTCGTTCCAGCGCAAGCAGATTGGTCTTGTTTGCTGCTCCCCATACTGATACACAGTAACTTAATATTGACTGACACAAGGTATAATAAACAATTCGGATGAGTTTTGGTTTTGCAATGGACTTTAATTTTTTGAATATGTGCGAGAGTTTTCTAACACGTTTCACTAGTGCATCAATTTGCGCTTTCCATGTTAAATGTTTATCGATTAGTATCCCTAGGTATTTTATACACGAAACCTGTTCAATTTGCGAGCAGAGACAGCTCTCATTACTGACATTGCCACATGCATGGATCTTTATTTTCAGTTGTTCATCAGCTGCAGACCGATCAGTAATGCTAAAACACACTGACTTGGTTTTGCCGACGTTTAACCGGTAAGGGACGGCTGAGTCGCCGTGGGTGGTCCGCGCCGTGACAGTTTTACGACCGCACTTAAATAAACAAACACTCGGATTTCTTTACAACATCTCAAGTAGTATTGTTAATGTTTTTTGCTACTCGAATAGATTAGGAATACGTTTCAAATGGTTACAGTCTTTGTAAACAACGTTCACTTATCTTTATTACCCGCTTTTGTTATTATTTCTTTTGTTCTTTGTGATAACGATTTCTGATAAAACTACCGTACCAATTCACACGAAATTTTGCAGGGTACATTATGGATAGATAAGTTATCTAACAAAAGCGTTTTTAGAGACAAACATTCAAAACAAAAAATTCAAAAAATCTAGATTTTAGATGATCTAGAATTTCTAATGCTTACGTAACTTTCTCCGTCCCAAAAAAATATTTTTTTGTATTATTTTGTTCTAAATGTTGTCTAATACGATGATTCATGTAATATAGAAAAGAAATAAAACACTTACGGATCAGATCCATACAGAAAAACCACAAAATATAACAACTTTCACTGTGACGGGAACTTTCTCTTTTTTGTTTGTTTACACTTTTTTGGTTGGGTCAAAATAGGTGTTATTTAGTGCGAATATTATCTAAAACGATGTAATATTTACTTCAAAATGAAAATATCACCACTTTCCGACGATTTACACACAAAAACCATTAAAAAACGAATTATTACAGCGGACGGGAGTGACATTTGACTGACATTTTACCGCGCGGGAACGTGATTTTCAACATTTTTTTAAAATGTTGCCTATTAATATTTTTGCTTTTAGTCGATTTATTTGACGAGAATATCTATCCGACCATAGACAGAAAAATCCACAGACGATAATAGCCATTACAACAAGTACAAATAGAGATGTAAGTCGCGTGGGTGTGCCGTCTCTCATGAGAGACGCCGGTCCTTTACCGGTTAAGGTCAGCAAATTGTTTTGCAGCCACATAGCAACCTGTCCAAGTCCCTCCTGAGCTACACAAACGACATCACTCCAGGTTTTTGCATGAAAGATTATCGCGGTATCATCCGCGAAGGTAAAGACGCTAGCATTACGAAGTTCAAGAGAGAATAGGTCGTCTATGTAGATCAGGAATAACGAGGGGCCCAGAACACTGCCCTGCGGAACGCCGTAGCCTAGTTATATTTCAATTGTTTCATTAGGCCTTCCCATAACATATCTTTCTTCTACTTCCACCTTCGACTCTGGTCCCGGTTTCGGTTCCGATCATTCGATCTGAATACCATCGATTCCGGTTCCGTTTCTAATAAAACGACTTCCGTAACATCCCTGCTCTAAACCACTAAATCAACGTGTTCTTCCTCAGTAGTGTCAAAATAAACTTTAAAAAACGGGTGAACTTTACAATAGTTGCATATGATGTGTAACATCTGACATCTTGGTTGACGTATATGTGGGATTGTGTGGTGAAAATAAATGCTTGTTAGGTCAAAAACCTCTTTATTTTTGAATAACGTAAAATAAAACTAAAAAAAAACAAAATAACACGTCGTGCCTCGTTCCTGCAGTCGTCCATCACCTTATTTCTATCTCTCCCCCTTTCACTCCTATATGCCTTTCACTCGCACCTCTGCATACGTTTCCTTTTACTCAAAATTCATTCCACACTCGGCCATCCTACACAATGTCTGCCCTCAGACACAATGTTTCAAACACTTTATATGAAGTCTTAAATAATATTTACTGAACTTCCATTATTTAACAACATAATCAGTAAACTTCTTACTATTTCTTTTCTCAGAAAAAGAGATACACAACACAAAACATCATGACAATACAATATATCTAACCGTTATAATTAAATTGTAAACCTTATCCTTAACAACTGTGTAGTTTACATAAACCTTACATACTTTATGAACCTCACATATTCCATAAACCTCACATACTTACTTTGTCTTACTCCTTGTCATCCGGCCGTTTTTTCATATGATCTGCAGACGTTGTGGTTTTGACTGGACCTTCTGCCATTATATCAACTTTCTTCACGTCGTATCTGTCGTGTCGTTTGGTTTTTGTGACTTGATAAGGTCCCAAATATTTAGGTTTCAGTTTGAGCCCTGGCTCAAACTGGGTTCGCTTTATAGCAACTAACTCCCCCTCTTGATATTTCCTACTATCCTTTCTATATTTATCGTAATTCTTCCTATTCTCCTCTTGTACTTCCAGTATTTGCAGTTTTGCTCTCTTCCTTATATCTTCTTTATTTTCTATGTACTTGTCCCGTCCTTCTTGTTGTAGTAGTTCATATATTTCTATATCTTCTTGTCTCTTCATTTTCTTTCCTATTAGCATTTCAAATGGAGTGGTGTTCACACTTCTCTGGTAGGTACTGTTTAACGCCATCTGCACTCTTCCTACATGCCGATACCATAGTCCTGGTTTCTCAATACATAGCTTGGTAAGTACTGGTATAATAGTTCTGTGAACCCTTTCCACCTGACCATTACCTCTAGGCACTCCTGTAGTAATATGAGCGTGTCACTGATTTTACCGCCGCCGCAGCGGCAGACCTACCACCTATCGAAGGAGTGAAACGAAAGCGCTCCTACTCCCCTGGTTTTGGCGCAGTAGTTAACACTTATAAATAAAGGCGCGGAGCAGGTTGCAATGCGCCCAGCCCGTCCCATCTTTGATGTCCTCCCTCCGGTAGACGCCCTAAGCCGAGGTTCGTACCCCACAGGGGGGCCCTTAGCGAGCGTTCAACCTAGTTTTAATTAGCATAGTTGAATAACCCCTGGCTGGAGGTTTTAAGTGTAGTAGCTTAAGGCCGGTTAAGTGGTCATGATCTCAGACAGTGGCGGGGCAAGATCAAAGTTTGATGTGGGCGACATACATTTCGTGAGAAGAAAAAAAAGGAACAGCTGAACAGTTGTAAAGGTCGAGTTATAGGATAGGCAGTTCAAAAATATTGTGGGTCTGAGAAAACTATTTTTCTATTTAGGGATCTGTTTGCGTAATATTAAGCTTTAAAACACGTTCAGTGCCGGGAACCCTCCTGGAGGGCTCGTGTCAATATATTTATTGTTTTTTGGGACGAGTAAATTTTTTTGACGCTTTCACGGCTGTTATGTAATGCATAAACCTTCGAGGTGCGAGGCCGTAGGCGGTGGCCCACGTCGCCCACGCTTTACGCCGCCTCTGATCTCAGAGGTCAACTACGAGATGCCCTACCTAAAAAAAAGGCTGCAATGCGCATAGACACTGAACGGTGTTACACTATACAATGCTGCTCACTGTGCAGCGGTGTATTAGGTGGTGATTGCTGATTGAGGTGCTGGTAGCGTGGTGCCGAGGAAAAGTAAATAAAAGAGGCGGACTAATAATTTTCACGTCTATAATCGACCAGAGTCACAGTTGGAAGGGGAGTGTTGCCACAGATATCACATTAATTTACATTTAATGTTGGTGTTGCAAGTAAAATACCCAACATGCTGCGGCCTCACAAAAGTAGCAATGAACTTATCTATTATGAAAAGTTACATAAAATTAACTTATATAATAAACTCAAAGTTTACATTTACAATGAACTCGCTTTACTATGAAAAATGTTCGCGACGATGCGTCACCAACAATATGGTTTATATAAAATCAATAATTTTAACTTAGCCTAAGTATGTAGGAGATATAATTTCCCCTCTGTAAATGTTTATTAACATAATAAATCATGTAATTCGATGATGTGCGCGCCAATGCGCCGTCAGAAATGAGTTTTATTTGGAGAATTTCCTATTTACGTATGCGCACACGTTTTTTGCACACAGTGTGACCCGCCTACGGATAGGAAATAATTTAATGTCGCAACAATGCGAAATAAAACAATACATAGTGCGTGCAGACACTATACTAACTCAAATATGTAAAAATTATAGCTATTGATAGTGTTATCTAGCAATTAAAACAAAATCAAAATGACAATTTTGATGAAAGTCGTGAACTCGACCATTGTACGCCTCGATTAGGTAGGTAAAATAGTAAAAAAGTAAAATCTTTTAATGTATCCAGGTCACCTAGACCGAGACCTAGCCCGGGACCTAACTTCCTGAAATCTAGCCCTTCAGGATACCTACCTAATCGAGTCTGAAAACCGCAAAGCGGATTTCGTAAAATAAAGGCTACCCAACCTGTATTCAGAGGCTCATAGCGGGCTGAAAAATCTAGATACAAAAAATAAAATACTAGATTTTTCTAGGGAAATAGACTAGCTTGAGGTTTCTTTTGGAATGGTAAAGATCGGTTCAGTACTTTACCCGTAAAATCACTTGCAAATAATTTAATATTTAATTAATTAAATAATTCCCGTTATAACTGAAATATCTTTTCAGCGGGAATAGCTAGAATCGTGTGTGTCAGAATGGCTGGTTGCCTGTGGCTTTGGTCTATGAGAGTTGATTAGAAAATTGCTACATAATTGCTTATATTTGCTACATTTAATAAATAATTGCTACATACTATATATATTTAGAAATAACATATTTTTTTTTGTACAGCCATCCTGATGTTTGGTTGGCTGGTCGCCTCCTAGTTTAAAGCCAAGCATGCAGAGTTTCCCGAAATGTATTGCGTCTATAATTGCTACATATTTGCTTCATTTATCTAATTTAGTTGTATCTTCAAACATATGTTAAATAAAGGATGTAGCAATTATTTTAATTATCCCAAGGAAAAGTGCCTGATAAAACAATAAAGGCAAATACTTAGTTATGTTGAATCGGTTTAATCGTTTAGGCTCTGGCAACAGCGTAAGTAATGCGATTCTTGCGTTATTTGTTTTTATTTACGATATCCTTTTACCCACTTACCTACTCATAACATAAAGTAGCAATAATAGCCTCCTAAAGTAGCAATACCGTTGACTGAAGACACACTGCAACTATTTGCCTTTATTGTTTTATCAGGCACTTTTCCTTGGAATAATTAAAATAATTAGATAAATGAAGCAAATATGTAGCAATTATAGACGCAATACATTTCGGGAAACTCTGCATGCTTGGCTTTAAACTAGGAGGCGACCAGCCAACCAAACAGGACGGCTGTACAAAAAAAATATGTTATTTCTAAATATATGTATATAGTATGTAGCAATTATTTATTAAATGTAGCAAATATAAGCAATTATGTAGCAATTTTCTAATCAACTCTCATAGACCAAAGCCACAGGCAACCAGCCATTCTGACACACACCTAGAATCATGCACGAAACCTCATGCCACCAGAAAGGCCATAATTTTACGAATCCCGTGATATATAACACACCATGTAAAGTTATTAAAATAAGGGTGTTTAGTCATAAAACAAATAGAAACTTAAGTGATTTTTATCAAATAAAGATTGTAAAACGGGAGGCGATTCGCGGCTCTCAATAAGGTAAAGGTTCGCTACTACTTAAGCTAGCGCGCCACCTGCCAACTTTGTAGCAGCGGCGTAGCGTGGGTGTCGGCCGCCCGGGGCGGAAGACAATTTTGCCGCCCTCTTATTTAGGTATTTCAATTTAATGTATATGTTACCGGTAATGTGCGTAAATCTGTTACGAGTATAGATTAACTGGTCGAGTCCGATAAAGTGAAAAAGATTCTTTTAGTTCTTAGATTAACAGATAATCTGTAGACTTCTTAGGTAATCTGCAGACTAACGACCAAGCATACGGTTAGCTCCAAAAATCTAAAGTTAGTGACAGAAACGAATCGCTGCAAAACCGTAAACGTAGTCTTGTCTGCCCTACCCATATTTTTTTTGGGTGAGTAATTATCAAATAACTTATTCCACTCTGGGTGGACCGGGAGGGCGTGTCAGACTCTTACTGACTAAAACCCACCCGTGTTCCTTCGGTTGCCCTGTAGCCGGGGGCCACGATGTCCCTTTCGGCCCTTATTTGCAGCACCGGCAGGCATTGGCCCTAGCGGACCCCGTCAATTCTGCTGACATCTCTTTGAGGCGCGCGTGGAACACAACGCGCCGTCGACCCGGGCCTAGTCCTTATCGGACGGCGAGCTACCCATTGCTCACCGTTCGCAAGCCCGCGCCTACGATTTTTCGATTTATTTGAACACTAAAATTGTACCAACACTTATGGCAAATAAAATTGAATTTGAATTTGAATTTACGGTGGCCGGAAATCGGCTCGCGATTCCCGCCCAGGGCGTCTCCTCCTGCGGCGGTTAGGGGCGTGAGGGCGCGAAATTTGCCTCTCGCTCACGCGTTTCGCCTCCTCCTTCGCGAGCATTACCGCTTCGCAGAAGGAGGTGACGGCCTGCCATTTCCTCTCGCTCCGTACCATGGCCTGAACCAGGGCCGGACGTGAGAGATCACCGCCGCCGATCGCCTCCACGAGGACACGGCGATGTTCCACCCAAGCCGGGCAGACCTCCACCCTATGCTCCACCGTGTCCTCCGGGCGATCCACACAATGGTGACACCCGGGCGTTTCCTCCTGCCTTATCCTGAACAGGAACCTCCCGAAACAGCTGTGTCCGGTGAGGACCTGCGTCAGGCGGAAGGTGAGGACGCCGTGACGCCTCTCAAGCCACTCCTCAAAGAGGGGTCTTATGGCCGCAATTGTGGCGTGCCCAGTCTGCCCTACCCCTAGAGTGTAATTTAAGCCCACGTAGGCGCGGACGGGCACGGCGGCTCGCGAGCTGAGGAGCAGGTGGTTTTATCACCACCGCAGCTTCAGCCTCAGCCGCGGGCGGCGAGCGACGATAAGCTCGCGTGGGACCGCCGCCGCCGGAGCCGTGACAGAAACCATGCGTGCTGCATGTTGCGTGCTTGCTTGCATGGTGTATGCTTGTTTGCATGTTTGAAAAATATTACGTTAGCAAAAAACGAGAAAGAAGTGTTTCGCTCATTGTCTTCCGCGATTTAACGGTGTAGCATTCGTTAATATGCAGTTAATCAACTAGATAGAATGCATATATCTACTACTTTAAGTAAAATTTTAAACTTTAACGGATCGTTCCCGGTAATTTGCAGATTATCTAGTTAATGCGTTTTTAATAACGTATTCCGTATTCTAACGGTAACATATACATACTATACATTAATTCTAGAGAACTTTTCAGCAAGAACAGTCATAATTATTTTGCATTAAAAAAAACAAATAAAAAACTTTCTTTGAATTGTCAAACCTTCACGTACTTCCTTGAAGGGACGTACCTATAGTTCTTGCAAATCACGAGCGCGGTCGGCCCTTGTTTGTGTTTAGACGTGTAGATGCATGGTATGACAGTGTGCGTGCCCGCATACGCCCCGCGCGCTCACATTAACACCATGCATGTACACGTCTAAACACAAACAAGGGCCGACCGCACTCGTGATTTGCAACAATTGTTTTGGGCGGGAGGGACATTTAATATGTGCAAGTGGGTAAAAGCTAACTTCTTGAAAAATTAATTGTCTGACTGACCGCCAGTGACCGCACAAAATATTTTTTTTTGCCGCCCTTCTAATGGTGGCGCCCGGGGCGGTCCGCCCCTCCGCCCCCCCCCTCGCTACGCCACTGCTTTGTAGTCATCGATATGGAAACTAATTCCACCTAAATAGTAATGTAGTAGTACTGGAGAGTCCTGAAATCGCTTCCTGAATACTTATGAAGACTTATCAGTAAATATGGTATTTTATTCCCCCCGTCAAAAACCCGTGTTCCTTCAAGAGATTTCGCAGTGAGTATTGAAGATACCCTGAACTATTGGTGCAGGACGTCAGCGACGCTTGGACTGGGAAGCCTTACAAACTTCCCGTTATTGAGTCTGGCGATCACGCCCGTCCGGTACATCTGTTGGTCCTGTCGAGCCGGATATCTTCGAAGAAGGAATATTTCTGGAATAAGAGGACCTGTTCCTGAGGGATTATTTTCGAATCCTGAAGACTTATAGCTGAAGGATTATTTTCGAATCCCGAAGAATTATCACTGAAGAATTATTGTCGAATCCCGGAATCCTGAAGAATTATTTTGAATCCTGAAGACTTATGACTGAAGAGTTATTTTTCCTGAAGGATTATTTTGAAGACTGAAGAGTTATTTTTCCTGAAGTATTACTTTAAAGACTGAAGAATTATTTTGAATCCTGAAGACTTATGACTGAAGAGTTATTTTTTCCTGAAGGATTATTTTGAAGACTGAAGAATTATTTTGGATCCTGAAAACTTTTTTACTGAAGAATTATTCTTGGATCCTGAAGAGTTATTTTTTCCTGAAGAATTATTTTTTGGACTTTGAAAAATTAACATTGAAGATAGAAGAAATACTTTGACGTTTGAATATTTGTTTTGAAGATTGAAGAAACATCTTGGAAGTTTGAAGATCTGTGTGAAGGATTGCAGCTAGTGCGTACATAGTGAAGTGCTGTCTCTGAATCTAAACCAACATGCCGATCACGAGGTCACAAGGCAAAGCACCTGAAGCATGGACGGTGGAGTTGGACAGAACGCGTACCTCTACAGCCATACGTCATGAGATACCTCCACGTTCGCCGTCCACTACGGAAGGGACCGAGCAGCCGCTGCCGCCGCCGCCCCCCCCCCTGCCCCGCACGGGGGTGAAGATGTACCTGCACCAACACAATCAAAGGAAACAGAACAAATAGAACAACCGACTACATTCAGGAAGGAAACCAGATTGGAAGGAACTTCAGATAAGACATTGAAACCTTCGGATAAATCAGTGAATCCGGATAAAGCAGTGAAGCACTCAACTGAGAGAAAGGATGGAAATTATAGAGGAATCATACCGATGACTACCCGGGGTGACGCCCGTAACGAACATAGAGGACCGCCGACAACAAATAGGACGATACGGTCAAATAGAAAATTATCAAGAGCGCGTGAAGACTTATTGAAAATTAGGTTGGAACTTGCTCAAATAGCACTTCAAAGAGCCGAAGAAGAAGATTCTGACGGCTACATGGATGATCGAAATTCGAACAACGAGTACGTGCGATCGTGGCTGGAAGAGGCACCTGAGCCTGAGCCTGAGACAATGAAGGAGGACAATGCCGCCGAGGGGAACCGCAGTTTTTATAGAAGCCGTAAGGCCGTCGATACTCAACCGCCCCCGGAGGAAGATGCCGATGAAGGAAACCGGAGCAACAAAAGCCAAGGGGCCGTCGCTGCTCAACCCTTCGTGGAAGTCGGATCAATAGTGAACCTCCATCAACAACAGCAAGTACACATGTTACCTCATTCTATAGTTAACGAAGTGAAAAATATAGAACCATCGAAGGATCCGGGGGAAACACAACTCCGTCCATTCATAACGGAGTTGACGTCCGCTATAGCGTCGCTAGCCGACAAGAAAACAGAACAGTGGTCATCGAATAACCCCTCGGCGTCGAAGGTGATTATGACCCTACCAAATTACAGTGGGGCTCATACCGAATGGCTTTCGTTTCGCGCCATTTACGAAACAACTCGTCGATACTTCAACGATGTTGAGAACACAGCTAGGCTGAGAAGGAGCCTGCGCGGACGAGCATTGGAAACAGTGAGCTCAGAACTCATCGGACATGCAAGACCAGATGACATCATGAGAGAACTCGAGCTGCAGTTCGGCCGTCCAGACTCAATTGCTCAAGCTGAAACAGATAGACTCCGTGGGCTGCTGCGCTGCAGTGAATCACCAAAGGATATCTGCACGTTCGCAAGCCGAGTCAGAAGCGGCATAGTCACGCTACGTGCGTTGAAGAAAGAACACTACTTGATCAACGGTGAATTGATGCGACTACTGACTGAGAAGCTGCCAAATTCCCTCCGGGTACAATGGTATAGGACCTATACCGAGAAGTACCAATCGCTGCCAGACTTATCACTGTTCAGCGACTTTATCACCGAACAAGCCCGTTTCTGCAGTGCTTTCGCTCCGCCCGAGAATATTAGTCCGGTCGAAGCTACAGCAACCAGACGTGTCACCCAAAGGACACATACAGCAACAGACAAGACGGCGTTGAAATGCCGTGTCTGTCAGAAAGAAGGGCATGAAGCTTATGACTGCAAGAAGTTCAAAGAAGCAACCAGGAATAAGAGATGGGAACTTGCAAAGAAACTAAGGTTGTGTTTCCGTTGTCTGCGAGTCCATCGATCGGAACATAAATGTCCGAAAAAGAAGTGTGGCCACAAGGAGTGTCCAGCCACGCACCATCCGCTTCTTCATTATGACAAGAAGCCTGCTGCAGAGGATGCCGAGAAGCCTGATGCCCCAGACAAGAAGGAGCCTCAGGAAACAGTAGCAAGCTCGAGGTCAACATCAAACCAGACATACCTGAAGATCATACCGGTCCGGGTAATCGGACCGGCGGGAGAAGCATCAACATTTGCGCTGCTTGATGATGGATCAACCGTTTCACTGATAGATGAAGACATCGCAAAGGGGCAGAGGGCCGCATCGACCCTCTGAAGATAGGTGCGATCGGTGACACCACGATCGACACTCCTTGCTCGCGTCGAGTAACCGTCGACCTTGCAAGCCAGCTGAGAAGCAAAGTGCCATTCAGGGCGCGCACCATACCGAAGCTCAACCTCGCACCACAAACAGTCAGCGAAGAAGACATCGCACAATGCAAACATCTGGACGACCTGAAGCAACAGCTGACGTACAACATTGGCGCACCGAAGATACTCATCGGTCAAGATAACTGGCACCTATTATTGGCCAGTGAAATCCGCAGAGGTCCGAGACACCAGCCTATCGCATCACTCACCGTGATGGGCTGGACCTTACACGGCGCGCACACCAGAATCTTGGGTCAACAGGTGCATTACGTCAACCGACTGGCAACGAGCGATGAACAACTGAACGAGCAACTTCGTGAATTCTTCGCTTTAGAGTCGCTGACTATCAATCCGAAGCGACCAAACTCCGATCCTGAAAAGAAAGCAGAAGACATCCTGAATAAGCACACTCAGCAGCTAGAAGATGGGCATATAGAAACCGCTATGCTTTGGAATAATGAAAGCATAGAAATGCCAGATAGTTATGGGACCGCACTCAATAGGCTGGTCTCAATCGAAAAGAAGCTCGACAGAAACCCTGTTCTTCGAGATAGATACACAGAACAAATGGACTCCCTCATGATGAAGGGATACGCAGAAAAGGCGCCCAAGACGAGCACACCGAGCAGAACGTGGTACCTACCACACTTCGACGTGTTCAACCCGATGAAGCCAGACAAGCTCCGCATAGTACATGACGCTGCGGCCAAATCAAGAGGAGTGTCACTCAACGACTTCCTTCTAACTGGACCAGACCTGCTACAGTCGCTGCCCGGCGTTATGATGAGGTTCCGTCGACACTGCATAGCCATTTCCGGCGATATAACGGAAATGTTTATGCAGGTCAAGGTGCGAGCTCAAGACCGAGACGCACTTCGATACCTGTGGAGAGGCGACAGAAGAGAGGGAGCGCCTGAAGAATACCGTATGACGTCCATTATATTCGGTGCGGCAAGTTCGCCGTGCACGGCCATATTCGCAAAGAATTGGAATGCGAAAAGGCACATAGAGGAGCATCCAGAAGCAGTGGAAGCTATAATCCATAATCATTATATGGATGATTACCTCGATAGTTACAAGACGGTCGAGGACGCAACGCGTATCGCAACGACGGTGAAAAACATACACCTGAAAGCGAAGTTCGAACTCAAGAAGTGGGTATCGAACAGTGCGCAAGTCATAGAAAACATAGAACCGTCACAGATCCGAACTGAAGTCGTCAGCATCGGAAATACAGAAGACACTGAAAAGATACTTGGCCTAATATGGAGACCGGGTGAAGACGCGCTGGGCTTCAATCTAACGCTCGCGCGCCTACCAAAAGGTGTATTAGAAAAGGAAGTACCTACAAAAAGAGAGGCACTGAAAATCGTAATGTCACTGTACGACCCGCTCGGACTCGCCTCACCAGTTACGATAAGAGCCAAGCAGATACTGCAAGAGGCATGGAGGCGAGGAGTCGACTGGGATCAGGCGCTAGATAAGGACCTGGCAACCCAGTGGAGAATTTGGATACAGCATTTGCAACAGTTCAAGAATATCAGCATACCAAGATGCTATCCGGGATACAGCGATGCTGTAGAAACACAAATCCATGTGTTCACCGACGCAAGCGAAATGGCATACGCGACAGCAGTATACTGGCGGACCACATCAATAGAAGGCAAGCAGCAAGTCAGCCTCGTCATGGCAAAGGCGAAGGTGGCACCACTGAAGCTGCAATCGATACCGCGCCTCGAACTGCAGGCCGCGGTGATGGGAACCCGCGTGGCTGCAGCCGTGATGCAAGAACACAACATCAAACCCGCATCGGTGACATATTGGTCAGACAGCAAGACCGTCCTGACATGGATAAGAAGAGGAGCGCGAGTGTACAAACCCTTTGTCGCTCACCGCATAGCTGCCATAGAAGAAAACAGCAAAGTCGAAGATTGGCGATGGGTACCAACGAAGATGAATATCGCAGACATCGCTACCCGTGACGTACCACAAAACTTCGACTCACAACATGCATGGTACTGCGGCCCTAGCTTCTTGTACGAAGAACCGTCGTCATGGCCATCAGAAAAACCCCCCATCAAAGAGGAGACGGGGGAAGAAAGGACCCTCGTAGCCGTCGAAGCAGCTGACACGCGAAAGCTATCAGAAGTCATACCAGATCCGGTTAGATTCTCAAGATGGGAACGGTTACTCCGTGCGACGGCAAGCGTCCTACGGTTCATAGCTCTCTGCAGAGAACGAAAAGAGAAAACGTTCTACAAAAGAACGAAAAAGAATGCAGAGAAAGATCCAGACTGGCGTAAACAGAAGAAGGCGACGCCAACTCCTCCAAAAAAGACAGCAAAGACGTCTGATATTCAAATCATGAAGCAAACAGTAGAAGCAGAGTATCTCCACGAAGCAGAGAGAATACTCATTCAAGTCGTGCAGCAGCAATCTTTCGCTCATGAAATAGCGAAGCTGCGTGAACAGAAGACATTAGAGAAAAATAGTCGACTGCGGCCACTACAGATAGAAGTAGTGGACAATGTTCTACGCTTGAGAAGCCGAATAGCCGCAACGGACGAAGTACCTAACAGATGACGTGAAGCGTCCGCCGATATTGCACGGCGACCATCACATCACCCAGTTATACATAGACTGGACACATCGCAGCCTACAACATAGTGGGGTAGAGCTCACTATCAACGAGGTGCGACAACACTATTGGGTTGTCAAGATGCGGCCAACTACGAAAATGGTGCTGGCCAGATGCCTGAAGTGTCGCATTCGCAAGGCACAACCACCCGTGCCTGCGACCGGCGACCACCCGAAGACGCGCCTCGCTCATCATCAGAGGCCGTTCACATATACAGGGTTGGACTATTTCGGCCCACTGTCCGTTACTGTCGGACGCCAACATCAAAAGAGGTATGTAGCACTATTCACCTGTCTAACCACCAGAGCCGTCCATCTCGAGATCGCCGCCAGCCTCAGCGCGGACTCCGCCATACTGGCGCTGCGCCGGTTCGCCGCTCGCAGAGGCTGCCCAACCGAGCTGCACTCCGACAACGGCACCAACATGCACGGTGCTGACAAGGAGCTCCGAGACGCCTTCCGAGAGGAGGCCAGTCGCCGAGGCATCGTGTGGCGCTTTATTACGCCATCGGCGCCATTCATGGGAGGCGCCTGGGAGCGTCTCGTGCGCTGCGTGAAGTCTGCATTGTACACTGTGCTACTTGAAAAACACCCACATGAAGAGGTGTTGTCCACACTATTGTGTGAGGCAGAGTACACAGTAAATAGTCGTCCATTGACACATGTTTCCGTGGACAGCGAAGACGACGAGTCAATGACACCGAACCACTTCCTACTTGGTGGCTCGGCCCGACTCCCATCACCCGGGGTATTCACCGAACAGGACATAGACAGCAAGAAACTATGGCGGCGCTCACAAATACTCGCTGACATGTTCTGGCGCCGCTGGGTGCGAGAGTACCTGCCGGAGTTACAAAACCGGCGGGAGCCGCATAGCCGCGGCCCAGGATTACAGGTGGGCGACCCTATTCTTATTGCTGACGGCCAACTGCCTCGCAACACATGGCCGCGAGGCCGCATAATAGCCGTGTTCCCAGGGGCTGATGGTGAAATCCGGACTGCTGAGGTGCGCACTGCTGGCGGCACCCTGAAGCGTCCGGTGAAGAAACTCGTCCCACTACCGAAGTAAAGAAGAGGCGTCGAGACGGCGGGCGTCGCGACGGCGAGCGTCGCGGCTACGGTCGTCGCTCACCGGTGCGATGCAGCGCCGTACCGACGTCGCTACGAGTCGCCACTGCGCTGCACGGCGGGAGAGATGTTCACGACGATGCGTCACCAACAATATGGTTTATATAAAATCAATAATTTTAACTTAGCCTAAGTATGTAGGAGATATAATTTCCCCTCTGTAAATGTTTATTAACATAATAAATCATGTAATTCGATGATGTGCGCGCCAATGCGCCGTCAGAAATGAGTTTTATTTGGAGAATTTCCTATTTACGTATGCGCACACGTTTTTTGCACACAGTGTGACCCGCCTACGGATAGGAAATAATTTAATGTCGCAACAATGCGAAATAAAACAATACATAGTGCGTGCAGACACTATACTAACTCAAATATGTAAAAATTATAGCTATTGATAGTGTTATCTAGCAATTAAAACAAAATCAAAATGACAATTTTGATGAAAGTCGTGAACTCGACCATTGTACGCCTCGATTAGGTAGGTAAAATAGTAAAAAGGTAAAATCTTTTAATGTATCCAGGTCACCTAGACCGAGACCTAGCCCGGGACCTAACTTCCTGAAATCTAGCCCTTCAGGATACCTACCTAATCGAGTCTGAAAACCGCAAAGCGGATTTCGTAAAATAAAGGCTACCCAACCTGTATTCAGAGGCTCATAGCGGGCTGAAAAATCTAGATACAAAAAATAAAATACTAGATTTTTCTAGGGAAATAGACTAGCTTGAGGTTTCTTTTGGAATGGTAAAGATCGGTTCAGTACTTTACCCGTAAAATCACTTGCAAATAATTTAATATTTAATTAATTAAATAATTCCCGTTATAACTGAAATATCTTTTCAGCGGGAATAGCTAGAATCATGCACGAAACCTCATTAGAAAGGCCATAATTTTACGAATCCCGTGATATATAACACACCATGTAAAGTTATTAAAATAAGGGTGTTTAGTCATAAAACAAATAGAAACTTAAGTGATTTTTATCAAATAAAGATTGTAAAACGGGAGGCGATTCGCGGCTCTCAATAAGGTAAAGGTTCGCTACTACTTAAGCTAGCGCGCCACCTGCCAACTTTGTAGTCATCGATATGGAAACTAATTCCACCTAAATAGTAATGTAGTAGTACTGGAGAGTCCTGAAATCGCTTCCTGAATACTTATGAAGACTTATCAGTAAATATGGTATTTTATTCCCCCCGTCAAAAACCCGTGTTCCTTCAAGAGATTTCGCAGTGAGTATTGAAGATACCCTGAACTATTGGTGCAGGACGTCAGCGCCGCTTGGACTGGGAAGCCTTACAAACTTCCCGTTATTGAGTCTGGCGATCACGCCCGTCCGGTACAAAAAATTACAGAAAATTAACTTTTATAATAACTCATAAGTTTACATTTACAATGAACTCGCTTTACTATGAAAAATTACACAAAATTAACTTTTATAATAACTCATAAGTTTACATTTGTTAAATAAAGCTAAGTATATAAAAAATAGAGATTAAATGGTTTTGAAACAAACCTAAGATTTATTATGTAATCACAAGGAAAAACAAACATTAAAAGTTAGAGAAATATCTAAGAACTACTATCATCGTATTCTATTGGTAGTAGAGAGATTTTATTGATGGCCCTGGAATGGGTTTTTCCATTTGGGGTCCTAACCTCCACTGCCCTAATTTTACCATCATGTCCTGGAAACAAATTAACAATTCGTGCCATGGGCCACGACATAGAAGGAGTATTATCCTCTTTTAAAATGACTAAGTTGCCTAGTTTAACATTACATACATTATCACGCCACTTAGGTCTATTTTGCAACAAATTTAAATAGTATTGATACCACACTTTCCAAAAGGATTGTTTTAGAGAAGTACACAATTGCCAAAACTTAAGTCTATTTTGTGGAATGTTACATACATTATTTTCAGGGTACATTGACATTGCACTACCTATAATAAAGTGACCAGGTGTTAGATAACAATAATCATCAGTGCTTGAAGATAAAGGTAAGAGCGGTCGAGAATTAAGTACTGCTTCGATTTCAGTTAATACCGTATTAAGCTGTTCATAGGTTAACACAGTTTTTTGCAATATTCTTTTTAAGTGAAACTTTGTGCTCTTTACTGCCGCCTCCCAGAGCCCCCCAAACGCAGGCGAGTAACATGGTATAAAATGAAATTGTATCCCACGCTCGGCGGTAAATCTTTGAACCTGCACTTGGTGATTCTGAGAAGCTTGCAGTTTGTAGAGCTCAACTAATTGACTCCTTGCACATTTAAAGGTACTTGCATTGTCGCAGTGAATTTCGGTGGGCAACCCTCGTCTAGAGATAAATCTCCTTAAACACGCTAGAAAAGTTTCCGTGGTTAAGTCTGACGCGAGTTCTAGGTGAACGGCTTTTGTCGCGAAACATACGTATACACAGCTATAACCTTTACCTATTAAGGATCGTCTTATGCGAGAGAGTTTTACATTAATTGGCCCAGCGAAATCCACACCGACCTTCTCAAATGGGCGGCTTGTAGCTGTTACACGTGCAGCCGGCAAGGAGCCCATTAGCTGCTTGGCCACCGAGGCCTTTTGTCTGAAACACACAATGCATTTGTGAGTTATTTTCTTAACTTCTAATAACCCATTAACAATCCAAAACCTTTGGTTTAGATGCGAAAGTAAAAGCTTAGGCCCTGCGTGCAGTAAGTAACCTTTCATGTTCACACCTTATAAGCAAGCCAGTAATTAAAGAGCCTTTAGGCAGTATGACAGGATGTTTTTGCGAATAAGCGATATCAGCATAATGTAGCCTACCCCCAACGCGCAAAAGACCTTGGTTGTCGAGAAAGGGATGCAATTCATTTAAATTTCCTTTCAGATTGTTATTATTGCCTAAAGCTTTGATTTCTGATTTAAAATATATATTTTGTTCATGTTTAATTATTAACATTAATGACTGCTCTAATTCTGAACTTTGCAAAAAGTTCGTATTTATTTTAACTTTATTTTTATTAACATTGTTTAAAAATCGCAATATGTATGATAATAGCCTTGCCATTTTATTTATATTTGAGCAATTATACAAGCGCTTGAACACATAATCAAGCGGGTTTGGATTTTGGCACACCAAGTTGCTGGAAAGAGCCAAGCAGGGTTCCACTGCGAACAAATCAGTCGGAGAGTTGTAAGCAGGAAAGTTGTACTCACTGTTTTGCAGAAACTTTGGGCCATTCCACCAAATGTCGCAGCTACTCAGCTCATTCGGATTGACACCTCGGCTAATGAGATCAGCAGGATTGTCATTTGTACTGACATAATGCCAACTACATCCAGCTGTGTTTTGACGTATTACACTTACTCTGTTCGCTATATAAGCTTGAAGTTTTGTTAGCTCAGTATTTAGCCATGCAAGGACGATTTGTGAGTCACTGAATAAACAAACATGCCTTATATTAATTTTAACTCTGAGTGTATTACGTGTCCTTGAAAATAATTTCGATAGCAATAGTGCTGCATTCAATTCAAGCCTTGGTACGGTCATGCCTTTCTTTTGGACAGGGTTGATTCGCGATTTGGAACAGAGTAGATGCAATTTTGTTGTACCTGATTGGTTTGTGAGTCGCAGGTACACGCAGCATCCGTAGGCTGTCTTACTCGAAGCGTCTGCAAAGCCGATTAAATCTGCCGAGTCTGCTTCTGAAATTTTAATGTTCCTATCTAACAGGATAGGCTGCATTGCAGCTAAATTATTGGTAAATTGAAACCATTCTTGCTGAACATTTGCAGGCGGACTGTCATTCCAACCTGTGTTCAGTAGCCATAATTTTTGCATTATGGCCTTTGCTGTGACTACAATTGGGCTCACGAATCCCATTGGGTCATAGAATCTACCTATATAACTAAGTATGCTCCTTTTTGTAACCTTATTCCTATTGAACGGTTGTGGCGTGGAGATAATAAAATGATCATCCTTTATATTAATTTGAAGTCCTAAGGCTTTCATGTTATAATTATCTTTTTGTAATTCTAAACTATCAAAGTGTCTTTCGTTTAATGGTATATTGTTCAACACATTTTCATCATTTGATGACCACTTATGAGTGTGGAAACTACCAAATTTAAGCAAATCACGAAGTTGGTTTCTGGCAGTGATAGTAGTTTCTAAATCATCATTACAATAGATAATATCATCAACATATAGATGATTTTTGATAATAGATGACGCTAGTGGGTATAATTTTTCATATCTATTTGCTAGCTCATCTATACAGCGAGTAGCTAAGTAACTTGAACTTTTCAAGCCATACGTAACCGTATCTAACCTAATACACTTGACTGGCTCGTCAGGATTGTCCCTCCACAAAATATTTTGAAGGGTAGTGTATTGTGGATTGATTTTAATGTTTCTGAACATACGCTTGATATCTGCAGTAAATGTATATCTACATAATATGCGGAATAATAAAATTATATCAAACAATTCCTTTTGAACCATTGGTCCATTGAGTTGCAAATCATTTAGAGAAACCTTCTTGTTTGTTTTCATTGAACCATCAAAAACTGTGCGAAGCCTTGTGGTTTTGCTATTATTATTAATAACTGCATGATGTGGCAGAAAATACACTGCATGCCTATTCAAATCATACATTTCTATATCAATATAATGACCATGACCAAGAGCAAGGTATTCATGAATGAAATTTTTATATTGCATGAATAGATCAGGATCAGCATGCAATCTCTTTTCCAAATTTAAAAACCTTTTTAAAGCTAAGTGAAATGATTCACCAAGAGTATCGTTAACATCAGATAAAGGTAATTTTAAAGGCAGAGGTACCTCAAACTGATTATTAATCAATTTAACTGAACTTTGAAAAATATGTTCACAAAGTTCTTGCTCAGAGGTTTGCTCAGTAAATATTTCTGGAATTTTTTCATTGGTCCAAAACTGAGCAAGAGTCTCATTGAGACCTAATTCACATTTTAATACTACACTGTTACATGTCTGTTGAGATACCTTGGGTGGCAGATTTCCTCCTACAATGTGCCCGAAGTATGTGTTGAATATATGTAGTTGTGTGTCACCCGGCTGCTGCAACGGATGAGCAGCATTCTGTGGCAGCGCTGATGACTATTCGCCCTGCCTTGGCAGGTTGATGCTTGTGCAGTGCTCGTTCGGTAACAGGGTCTGGAAAAACACATCAGCCCCCACTAACATATGTATGTCACTAGGTACATTAAATTGGTCATCTGCCAACATAATGTTGGGCGGTATTATGACCCTAGAGACATGAAATTTATTCTGAGGCAATTTACATGTTATGTCTTTTACCACATGACAAGTTACTGTTGTCTTGAATGGTGACTTTAATGAATGAATTTCAATAGGAATGCTATATTTTACATTATTTTTTTCATTAGTAATTCCAACAATACAAGTGTTACTTTGCAAGGGCGTTAATCCTAATAGCTGAACAACTTTTCTAGTTATAAAAGAAACCTGTGATCCGCTGTCCAGTAACGCCTTGATAATGTATTCGGTGCCGTTCCTTGCTACAACTTTGATTCTAGCTGTAGGTAAAAGCACATTGTTATTAACATTGCTTGACAAAGTGACAGCTGGTGTGGTTTCACCTGAATTGCAGTGTAGCAGAGTGTTATGAGGCTTCTTGCACTCTGAGCACCGGAAGTGAAACCTACATTTGCCACCATGTATACCTAAACAAATCACACACAGTTTTTGTTCTTTGGCAAATGTCAGTCTATTGTTTGCTGGCAATAGTTGATATTTTTTACAATTATGTAATTTGTGGTCATTACACTTACAGAAGATGCATGATGTTGCTCCTGCGGTGGCGACTGCTGTTACTTTAGTTGACTGCTGCAAGTGAAGACCCTGTCCGGCATTTTCCAGTGCCAGAGCTCGTTTCTCAATGTATTGCAGAAAATCTTCAAGGCTAGGTTGTAGACTGGGATCTCGGTCTAGCTGATAAGCTCGTGCAGTAATTCCATCTAATTTCCGAGAAAGAACACATAAAAGAATTGCATCCCAGTATGTGACATTTGAGTCAAGGTTTTTAATTGCAGCTAATTGTTGCCTAATAAATGATACAAAGTCCCTCAAACTACCAGCTGTTGACTTTACAATAGTACTTAAATCTAAAATGTTACTTATATGATCATTTATAATCTTATATTTATTATCATAGCGATCTTTCAATAGTTTGCGAGCTTCAGTGTAACTTTCTGGGGTAAAACTTAAATTTTTTATCAAATTATACGGTTCATCCTTTAAAAACGATCTCAAATAATAAAACTTTTGGATATGGTCAAGACTAACATCATTGTGAATCAATGAGTCGAACAAATTAATAAACGGCACATAATCTGTAAACCTACCATCAAATGTTTTTATGCAAATTGGTGGTAACTTCGTTTTATGTGTGGTTGCATTAAAATGCATGGAAGGGCTGGAGGGGCCCAAGATTTCTCGAGACTTTATTTGCAAGCTTAATGACGCCAAGGTACTATAATAATTATTTTCCATTTGCTCGACATTTTCTTTGTCGGCAGCATCGAGATAAAGAATATCTTTACATAATGACTCATATTCTCGAAAAGCAGATAAGAGTCGATCACGTTTGTTGATCAGCTCATCACAACTTAATTTACTTGAATCCGAAACTTCAACGAAATTATGTAATCTTGTGATCGTACCTTTAATGTAACCGCGTGCGGCGATTTTACGTTTCAGTTCGTCTTCCATTTCTAATTACTAGCACACTTGATTATTCTTACTTAAAACTTATTATTGGAACACTATAGTCTATAGCACAAATCACACTATTATTTCGATTCCAATTATTAAATGCGCGCGTAACGATCTTGAGGACGAGTCGATACAAAATAAAATGGCGGATGGATCCGGAAGTTCGCCTCGACGACTTGACGTTGCTTGCTATCCCTTTTGCACTCGTGCGTAATTCACTCTCTCTCTCGTTCTCTGTTGTACGGCTTGGATAGATCGCGCGTTTCAGGCGCACATGAGGTAATATTTATGATGAATATTGCGATACCTGCCGTCTCGCTTTTTCTTGCGGAAATACCTTTTTGTGCTGCTGCTGTGCTCTTCACACTTGCAGAGGTGACCCCGGCGACGACGGCAAAGGTGATCGATAGAATGATAATTTTCGCTGCTGGGCTGCTTCTCTTCTAGTCTTCTATGTAGATTGCAACTGGAGTTGTCGAATCAATTGCGATTGTGTTGCGACAACCAAGCTGAGAAGATGAGCGATGCAGAGCCCGCTTATTGCCAACCAAAATGGCTGCGACCAATGATATTATAAACTACCTATAGATACGTTACCCGCGCTCTATAGTGGCAAGATGAATGCAAGGTATTTACCGGACTTCGATTTAGTCGCGTACCAACCAGTGCCGCGGCTGTACGTGATATTAAAATAACTTGTGTGGATAACTTCCTAAAAATACCTAACAAAAAAAAAATGCCGTCCTGTGTTTATAGGAAATGTAAAAATTATACTGCAACTGTGAAAGATAAAAAAGTATCATTTCATGCGTAAGTATCAAGAAAAATGTATTTTATTTTATGTTTTTCGATGCCTTCTAATGGCGGCTGGCGCTTGAGGTAAGTCACGTGCCGTTAGGGGAAGATGGGGTACTTTGCATCAGTGTGTGTAAAACCTAATATTGCGTTCCAGGTATTTTGAAATTAAATGGTTTTGTTGACTAGATTATCTATCCGACCATAGAATAAAAAATCCACAGAGGACATTAGACTTTATTTGAGCGTACAAATAGAGATGTAATGCCAAATGGCAACAACTGTCCTTTACGGTATTGGAACATTTTGTTGCGTATTGGCAACAACGGTGCCTGAACGTCTCAAATGTCTCAAAATGTCCAAAACGGTGTGTAAAATGTCCAAATAAATGAGAGGAAATTTAATTGTAATTTAATTTAACCGATTGTTGTACTTTTTATTTTAAATTTTTAATTATTCACATTTTTTTAATAAAGATTTTTATGTTTATAATATTGTATTTTGTTTAATTTTAAGTGACAGTAATTACCTACTCTTGCGAAATACTGCATTCATATTTAGATCGAAAATATTATTATTTTACCCGTAAATCTAAATCTACCAGATCAACACGAGGAAATCGAGTGTCCATTTATTCCCCATATGCCTCCTTTTGTACACGTTTGGCCAATGAGCATGCACCACAGAATGACAACGTAATTAAAGAAATATATTTATCTCTCTCTAACAACAGGAATTCCGTAGATGACATTTAATTTTCTTTCCCTTTCTTCGTGCGTCTAAGTAGCTATCTAGCTACCGATAGTTTTTACGCTGTTTTCGAGTGCCGTGATGTTCATGCATAACGCGTCTATTTATATTACGTCATTTTGGCTGCGACCCGGTCTAAGAAAATTGTTTGCCAAACCTCGTGTTTCTTCCGCAGCACCGCTGTTCTCCGCGAAGGACCAATGTGCAGCGGTGTATTAGGTGGTGATTGCTGATTGAGGTGCTGGTAGCGTGGTGCCGAGGAAAAGTAAATAAAAGAGGCGGACTAATAATTTTCACGTCTATAATCGACCAGAGTCACAGTTGGAAGGGGAGTGTTGCCACAGATATCACATTAATTTACATTTAATGTTGGTGTTGCAAGTAAAATACCCAACACTCACACATTTATAACATTTCCTTAGCTCGGGCCGAGCTCTGGGAACGGGGCGGGCGAGAAAAAACACCTGATCTGTAGGAGCGTTGAATCGACATCTCCGTTGCTGGTCGTCCTTGCTAGACCTCCCCCAGGGGGTCTTACCTGGCGGGTACAGACCGCCGAGATGTCGTGAAGAAAGCGGCGCTATGTTACTGGGAGACGTGGTACGCCTACAGAAACTTTCATTGCAACCATACACACGGTCGCGTTAAAATCGCATCCATATTACCGCCAGCCGCTATAGGCGCATAATAGTGAGGGTCCACATTTGTGGGCCACTGTATAGCTCCCGCAGAAGAAGGTGAAACTCCGACTCCGCATGCCACGCCCCCAGCAGGGGGCGTAGAGTCATACCGAAGTCAACATTCGGCGCTATGGTGAGCGTTAAAAATCCATCAGCTCGTTTTTATTGAGGCGCAACTTTTGTGTCGCCTCGAACGGGTACGTGTGATTTTAGAAGGTAAGCTGTTTCACCGACGCCTTCCAGTACGCACCGGTTTTCAGGTTCACATTTTCAGGTTTTCAGGTTACATCACAAGAGTTAAATAAAAACGAAGAATACGCATAAATAAACCTGTATTTGTTTTAGTAAAATATAAACATTGCTTTAAAAACATTCTGCTCAACTAAATCTAAAATATACATCGTTTGTTTCATGATATTTTTATTTTAATACATTGTGAGTCTTAAAACATTTTTGTGATTATATTTTAAACATTGAAATCAGCATGTAGGTATAGTAGATTTTTATCAAACATTCCAAGAATGTAAACAAATCAACATTTTACAAATGTCTGTGACACGACATGAGTGTGTGGAATTTAATAAAACAATTTTATTTTGTATATTTAACAAATAAGTTAGTTTCCGAGTCCAAATATTTGTACTGAATAATAAGAATTGTTTTAGCAAACAAACAGTGGTGGTCAATTTTGTTGGCACCTTATCTGATTATCATTAACTCAACTGTAGAATCCTGTTGACTCCGTTTTTAAATTGATATATCACTACATTGGCTTACTGCCACACCAAGCCTTTCGTGCAGGGTCATTCCTCTTTTACCTTTTCCTGCCATTCGTGGTGACTGACAGATGACATTAGTGACAGCATCTACCATGAAAACGTCAAGAATTTTGAACGTTACTTATTTAGGTTACCAACCATTGTTTGTTTACAAAAATAGCACTTATTTTTGCACAGGCTAGGTATAGTTTACAAAAATATGTTTAAATAAATTATGTAGGCACAACAACAATTACTTAGATGTGTTTCGTAAACTTCTTTATTCGCTAGCTAAATATCTATTGAAAATATGTTTTAAATAAAACTTATGTAAGTTTCAACAGTTATTGGGTTAGAGCCACAGTCTTTCTAAAAGACAGTGTTACAACAAGATACTCAGAAAATATTTATTTTGAAAGTAAAAAAGCACTTATGGTACCAAGATTGAAAAATCTTGACTGATTATAAGATGGGTCATGACGTTATTAACATGACATTAGTGCAAATACTACAAGAATGGCGTAAAAGAGAAAACTCCGCTCCATGTAGAATAGGTGGTATTTAGCAGTTAGACTCACCCAAGTTGGGAAAGGTAAAGCAGACGATGATGATGGCGTCAAAGTGGAGGCAGTACGGAAGTGGGTTTCAAGAAGCTTTAAACAAAATCGATGACCCTTCCTAGTTGCAACACTCCCTCAAGACTGTAGCTTCATAAGTATTTAAATAACTTATGCTTATGTTATTCGTATTAAAAATAAGTTAGATCATACTTTTATACATCAAGGGTTTAAATCTCTCTTGTGGTCATAAGCTAGACTAATATTCTGTGACTGACTGACTGACAACACAAAGCCTGATTCACATCACCTAGATTCTGTCAAAAATTGCCTGTCAAACAGCCACGACTTGATCCGGTGGCTGGTGCGATTTTAGCCAATGAAAGTTTGATAACGCGAGTTTGACAGTCTCTAAGCTAATATTTGCTTTTCCGAAACCGGCATTCTTATTGCGAATTCGAGAGTTTTAAGGATGTTGCTAATCCATTGCTAAATAAGTTTGAAAAACTCGTCTGTTCAATAACGTAAATAACGCAATGAACGTCAGTGAACTGTCAAAATGAAACATATGGCTATCAATTGTCAAATGTATTACACTGTGAAATAAAAAAGTAAAGTTTAAAAGAAATGTTCCAAAAAAGGTGTAGAGGTGCAGATTTATCGAAACTCAAACCCTGAGATGTTCCAACCGTGGATTGTTAGTTAGCAGTTTTCGTAAAAGTAAAATCGCTGATAATTCTAAACTATTGATGTAGATATGCTTCGTTTAAAAGTAATTTTAGGGGTATGAGGAGCAGGGTGTAAAGTTCACTCATCCTCTATTGAAAAGGGAGGATCCTCCGACCAGACGGGTGTTGTCTAGCGGGCAAGTGCCCGATGGTTGATGTTGGATAGTTTTATCTAAGTCGTTCTCGCGGTAAACTCTAATTACGCGAAGCAGGATTTGTGTGACGTCATGTCTTTTTTGATGCGTACTTCGTATGTGGCGGTGTAACCGCTACATAATAAAGTCCAACTTATGACACAAAAGGGTAAGTACAGTGGTATAAAACTCTATATTATATTTTTTATAATATAAATTCAACTTTTGATATACACAGTAATTTTAATGTAACACTTTATAGTAATTAGAGCTGTTTTAGAAATACTACAGACATTCCAATTTTATATTCAATCTGAACTTAAGATTTGATGCACCAAATTAAGCATTGCGCTATGTCTATTGGCATTCTCGGATACTGTATTCGTGAAAGTCTTCCTTCATCTTTCATGTAGGCAAGATTCTATTCAAGAATAGGTTGTGCGACAGTTTAAATAAGTATTAGTATTACGTCTTCATAGAAAACGGCCGAAACGGCGCGCTTCAAAATCTCAGTGTATACCGTACGCAACAGTATCGAGTGCGCGGCAGTTACGCATAGACGCGGAAGTCGAGCGGCCGTAGGTAATTATGACAAGGTCACTGCCGAGACGTAACACTGTTACTTTATTATACTATGCTTATGCCTTGATGGAAATATAATTTGTCTATAAGTAGTTTGAAACACAGCTTCCAGAAATCGAGGATGAATCTAACGCATATCGGAGTTTGTTGTTATTCTTACGTTGCCTTCGTCTTTCAGATGGGATATAACATTGAGACGTCTGTAGATACATTATTTTGGAGAAAGTGGTAAAATCTTAAGAAGCAAACAGATGAGAAATAATCAAACGTACAAAAACAAATGGAAGTTATTTATAATATTACTGCAAAAGAATAATACTAAGCTATAAACGCTTATTACAACGTTACTTTAAGTGCATTAAGTGAAGCTACAGGTTGTAATGTATAGGTTGCTACAAGTAAACCGAAGTAATTCGTTAAATTACCAATCGTAGTATTAGTGCCAACAACAACGTTCAAACGTTTGATCTAAGTAACGCTTTTGAGACAGTGTGTTCCTTCAAATATTAACTGTTAATGTGTACTTTACAGGAATTAAGAATTTAATAACTTTAATTATTCATTTTTCAATCTTTTATTTTATTTCACTCGTTCGTGAATAAATAATAGTAAACGAACATCATTTAGTATGGGATACCCCAGGGTAGCATTTTGGGGCCGGTTCTTCCTACTCTAGAAATAAGTCTCTTCTACCACTTTCTTCAAAATATTATCCTTGGCAATGTATTTTTCCATTCATTTATATTTTAACTGGACTAAGATTTCGTATATTTTATGATATTTTGTAGATATGTAACAAGTTTATATGGGAATAGAAGATTTTCCAAAAATAAGCTAAATGGCGTTTTTGAATCAGGTCGATAAAATTCTATAGTTTTACAAAAATGACGTGAAGGTGTTCTTATTTAGCAATTGTTATAAAAACATATTTACACGAGAATTTGATTACTGCACTTCACAATGAAATGTTCTAGAAAGTATGTGCAAGATTTGAAGTCAAACCAAGGCTACTGTACATTAAAAAAGAAACGTGGTCATGTGGCCGGTGACGAATTGAAAAAAAAGCTGTCCAATTCCTAATTTTTGGTAGTCGTGAAAGAGAGTGAATTTACTTGTTGAATCTTTATAAATGCTTCCTAAGCATTTATAAAGTAATTAAAAAGTCCAGTCAAATTATAAATAAACAGAATATAATAATTACAACTATTAAAACCTATTAATATTATAATATGTTATAATAAAATTTATATTTTTTTTATAAAATCTCACTATTTGGTTGCGCATCACTAAAAAGTGACAGATAATCTAACGATTAATATTGTGTAGTGCTTTAAATAACACTTTAAGTACTAATGTGTCAGTTAAAAAGACACTTTTGAAAGATGTTTCTTCATATTTGATCATTTGGAGCCCGAAATGTGGGCTGATATTGTTTTAGACATACGAAGAGCTGGCGTGGTGATCAATGCTTATGCTCTTTCTGTATGAGAAGAGTCTTTTCCCCCTCAGTGGGCAATAATGCTGGCATTCTTCCGTTACATTGCGATGTTTTGCTAAAATATTTATTCAGTTTTGCTGAATGTTTTGACGAAGTTAATCAATGGTCAATTCTTCCAATGTCATTCATCATCAAACTGTGGTCGTTTTGATTGATTTGTTTAGTCTATTTTTATTTTTACATCAGTTTTAGAACCGTTTTAAGACATTATTATTAACCACCTTTTTACTTTTAAATCGGGTTCAATATTTTTTCCTTTTAAACCGAAGTGTGTCTTACTTTAACTTTAGTGGCCACTTCTGCTTCTTCACCCGTTTCATCAACTTCAGATAAAACAGTTTGTAATTGAGTCCCTTGAATTTCCACGACAGAATTATCAATTTTGGTTACAATCTCTTCAGATTCAGTTTGATTTTTACTTGCTTCTGCACTTACAGCTAATCGGTACTGTTCTCTAATTTCTTGAATTTCTTCAGGCGATGGACTCCATTTCTTCATGTCACGATCGCTGTCAATAACTTGACTATCATCATCATCACTAATGTCTTTAATCTCATCAAGGCTTTTACTCATTTTACCGTCAACTCCTTTGACACTTTCTGATCTTTCTTCACCAGATTTGGCTATTTCAATATCTTTGTCGATTGACCGGTTAATGAGTCCATCGCCGCAGGCCACATTGGCTCGTTCGTCATCTTGTATGTCCTCAACGTCATCTAAACTAGCTTGACCAGCCTTATAGTCATGTCCGTTACTATCGCTTTCAGAAGTCCTAGGCTTTGGACTTTTAAGTTTATCTAATTGCTCTTCACTTTCATCAATAATCTCTAAACGAGACCTCGAAAAGAATTTATGTAAAGACTCTAATTTGTCCAAAGCTCTTGCACTTTTTTCTGAACTTGAACTTAACGATGTATCTTCTGTCATGCACGCTGAATCTATCCTCTTTGACATATCGGATAAAGAATCTGATATCTCAGTTGTTGAAGTCGATTTATCGACTTTTACGACTTTAGGTTTGATAATCATACTTGGTGGTAAATCAGGGATGTTCCTCAAATCGATTAGGCTAATCGATGATCGTTTTAAACTGGAACTTATATCGAATTCATCATCGGAGTCTTCATCAAAATGTTTAGCAACTTTATATTCTATGTAGTTAACTAAATCTTCCGCGGTTGCTCTTATTTGAGAATTCCGATCATCCGAATACTTTCTATCAAGATCTCTAGATGACGGTTCGTCTTCTTCAATAATATCTGATAATTCAACACTGTATGGTAGATATTGTATGTACGGTAACATAGGAGGTTTTGTATATGATTCGTAATTCTCAGAATCCTCTGCTTCTGTCATAGTATCATCTTCTAGCTTTTTGATTTCAGCAACTCTAGTAACCGCTTCATCAAATATCATTTCTAGATCATTCTTTATGTTACTAAGATCGATAACAGTTTCAGAAATTCGTCTATCTGTTAAACAATCTTCACCTCTATCTATTACTGTATCTTGAGTATGAGTTAGTGTCGAATCAGATTTCGTCTTACTAATATCGCTAAAAGTTTCAAGTTTACTTATAGTTATATCCGATTTAGATTTCTCTGACAACGACGGTGTCAAAGACTTTGAATAGAATTTCTCTTTCGTAGTATAATTTTCCATATATTTTATTAGCATTTCGACTAGAGTTTCCGCCTCTTCTTCAGGCGTATCATCAATATATGATAGGTCTTTAACATTAATATTGGCCTCATTAAGACCTGTGTCTGCTTCTATTATTTCTATACTAGGTTTCGGGTCTTCCGGTCCGAATAGGAACTCCATCAGGGTTATTTTATTGTCACCGACTTCATTCTCCTTTTCCATACACCCTGTAGTAGCTAAGAAGTCCATTAAAGTCTCCATTTTCGCTTCCAATTCAGTATTCATTCTACTTGGAACGAACTGCTTACTACTTTCTTCAGGAGTGACTTCACTTTTGAAGCAGCTACCTGTACTGTTCTTCCGTTCACCTCTTTGGCTTTTAACAATAGTAAAAAAGAAGTCAATTAGATTAGCAATTCTTCGCTCAGTACCTTCTTCCCCATCAGAACTGAGATCAGATTCCTCCTTAACCAAAGGACATCTTCTCGGAGACTCTTCGTACTTCTTAGAGAAGACAGTTTCTTGAATTACTTGGAGTAAGTCTCTAGCTAATCGTACAGGTGATCGTGTGTCGGTGTGTATGGCTTCGTAGGTGGAGGCCGAAGGTGCGGAGCGTCGGCGATCGCGGTCAATCCTGATGAAGTCCCACAGAGAGCCCAGCTCGGAGGAGAGCGAGGCTCGGTGGGTGGCCAAGCGGTTGCCTAGCCGCCGGAAGACCTGGAACGAAGATAGAGACTGATAAAAATATAGTTGCACTTTAAAAGGATTATCATGCAGGTAATTTGTTTATCTTCCTTATCTTCTGCCATGTCATCTCAACGGGTTAAGTTCATGCCATGATAAGGAATACGTTAGTCAGGGTGGGTTAGTAGTGGAACTATGTCCAGGGTGCCTGACACCATCTCTCCAATCATATAAACGGTATTATTTTATTCTTATATGTAATATTAAAATAATACTACTGTTAGAGGTGGTGGCGCATGGCGGCGAAGCCAGGTTGCGTCGCCAACCAAATGTGATAGCTGCGTAACCAAGCGGATACCAGGTGACCCATCCAATATACAATATGTAAAACAAACCCTGTCCGATCCGAATGGGGCACATACGTACTGCAATAAAATTACCAAAAAGTTTTATTTCATTTTATTATAATTGAAAATTAAAATGTTATTGATTTTTAGTAGGTACCAAAATTAACCCAATCCATTAAAAATTAGAAAATTTTCAAAAGTCATTACTTGTAGACCCACTAAGACAAATGTACACAGCTATACAACATGTAAAAAAACCCTATCCGATCCGTGAGGGCACGGATCGGATAGGGTTTTTTTACATGTTGTATAGCTGTGTAAAAACCCTATCCGATCCGTGAGGGCACGGATCGGATAGGGTTTTTTTACATGTTGTATAGCTGTGTACATTTGTCTTAGAGAAATAAGGGCTAATTGATTTTACACCTACTGATTTTTTATTTACAAATAAACATCGTCTCTGATCTCAGAATCATGCAATACAGGAGTCAGGGTATGTTCTTCAATAGGGGTCAAAATGGCTACATAAGGTAATATTTACCTGCCACACTCAGGAGCGCCATGCCCTGAGCTTCCGTAACGAGAGTCTCTTGAACCTGGCCACTTGAGCAGCGAGGGCTTCCGCCCCGGCTGACATGCCTGCTCCTCCTGTTTCACCCTCAGAGTGGACCTGCGATGGAAACATGGAAAAGCAGCATTCTTAGCAGTGGCAAACAATTGAAGATCAAATCGATTTGTTGCCAAACGAGTTGTAGAGAAAGGTAGGTAAGGTAGAAATCGCAGGCCGATTCTCGGCCACCGTAGGCGCGGGCTTGCGGACGGTAAGCAATGGGTAGCTTGCCGTTCTATAAGTACCAGGCCCGGGTCGACGGCGTGTTGTGTTCCACGCGCGCCTCAAAGAGATGTCAGCAGAATTATCGGGGTCCGCTAGGGCCGATGCATGCCGGGGGTGCGAAGAAAACCGAAAGGGAGACCGTGGCTCCCGGCAACAGGGCAACCGAAGGAACACGGGTGGGTTTTATTCAGTAAGAGTCTGACATGCCCTCTCGCTCCGCCCAGAGCGGGAGAAATCATTTGAGAATTTCCCACCCAAAAAAAAAAGGTATTTCATAAAATACAGATTATTTTGGCTTTAATATGTAAAAGAGAGGAAGATACAGATAGATAAATTTATTCTTGTTAATGCAGATATTTACAAAGTAGTAACAAATATTGCGTGCTATATAGTATCAATAACAAAACAAAGCCGTTTAGCTTCCATAGGAATATAAAGTAATATTATACATTACCAGCTGACCCCGGCAAACGTTGTTTTGCCATATAAATTTGGTTCACTCAGTTTTGGGTGGACCACTCTTATCACTTAGGGGTATGAAAAATATATTACGACCGATTTTCAGACCTACCAAATATACATATAAAATTTCATAAAAATCGATCAAGCCGTTTCGGAGGAGTATGGCAACTAACATTGTGACACGAGAATTTTATATATATATATGTTATAATTCCGTGGCTGGCGTGAATACATTGACATCTTGACTTGTATGTTTTTTTTATTGGCTTAATACGTTCTACGCATTAGGAATTTATGTGAAAAAAATTGACAGCTCAAAATATAAATAACTTTTGGAGCAATCGACTATGGTATTATGGTGACATCTCGCATTTTTACGTGTTTTACTTGACAACAACATGTCAAATTAACGATTCACATGGTTTTGTGAACGAACATTGATATTTCGTTATATCAACTTAACCCCTAAAACAACTAAAACACATACTGTAAACTAATTTACCGATTTACCAGAAGAGGTCAAACCTTTAAAATAGCCGTCCTGACAAATTACCATTTTAGACATGTCAACATATTCTCGCCAGCCACGGAATTATACATTGATGATTTCTCGATGACTCGATGACCCAGTACAGAGTCAGGCGAAGAATTCCGAGAAGAGCCGATTCCTGGGATAGAAATAGGCAAATATCTAGATATATTTACCAACAAGTTGACTTAATCTGGTATAAGAATTCCAATATATTGCAGAGTTATTTCCTAAATCCCTACAAAAGTGTTGGAACTATTATAAACGCAACCTTTTTTTTTTGTGATATCTGTCTTTTGATTTTGACAGACGTCCCCTTCCGTCCGTTCAAGACTGTGTTTATTTGGTGTCAATAATAAATCCCATGTAATCATAATGTTGTGCCACAATAGGGATGAATGAAACACTATTTTTTTTGTATGCAGCTGAGATGAGAATGCTAAGAGGGATGTGAACGGATGGAATAAGAAATGAGTGCATAAGACCTTGAGCTTGAGTTTGGGCTTGTGGCTAAGTAATGACAGCCGCACGGGTCGATCTATCAGGTTAAGTTACGCTTGCCGCGGTTGGTCCGTGGATGGGTGACCATCTTTACATACCAAGACCTCTCCGTGCCTCGGAAAGCACGTTAAGCCATTGGTCCCGACTGTCATTTGTAAAAAAGTCGGTGGCAAAAAACGAAAATACAAAACCCAAGACACCGACTACTGGGCACGCCACAATTGCGGCGATAAGACCCCTCTTTGAGGAGTGGCTAGAGAGGCGCCACGGCGTCCTCACCTTCCGCCTGACGCAGGTACTCACCGGACACGGCTGTTTCGGGAGGTACCTGTTCAGGATAAAGCGGGAGGAAACGCCCGGGTGTCGTTACTGTGTGGATCGCCCGGAGGACACGGTGGAGCATACGGTGGAGGTCTGCCCGGCTTGGGCAGGGCATCGCCGTGTCCTCGTGGATGCGATCGGCGGCGGTGATCTCTCGCGTCCGGCCCTGATTCGGGCTATGCTACGGAGCGAGAGGAAATGGGAGGCCGTCACCTCTTTCTGCGAAGCAGTAATGCTTGCAAAGGAGGAGACGGAGCGCGTGAGGGAGAGGCAAATTTCGCGCCCTCGCGCCCCTAACCGCCGCAGCAGGAGACGCCCTGGGCGTCGGGAATCACAGGAAGATTTCCGGCCACCGTAGGCGCGGGCTTGCGGACGGTGAGCAATGGGTAGCTCGCCGTCCGATAAGGACCAAGCCCGGGTCGACGGCGCGTTGTGTTCCACGCGCGCCTCAAAGAGATGTCAGCAGAATTGACGGGGTCCGCTAGGGCCAATGCCTGCCGGGGGTTCGAAGAAAACCGATGGGGAAATAGTGGCCCCCGGCAACATGGCATAGGAAGGAACACGGGTGGGTTTTAGTCAGTAAGAGTCTGACACGCCTTCCCGCTCCACCCAGAGCGGGAGAAGTTATTTGATAATTTCCTACCCAAAAAAAAAAAAAAAAGACACCGACTTCCGAAATTAAAGTTATTTTTCACTTTGTAGTTTTTTTTTAGGAAGTCGGTTGTTTTTTTTGTAAAAAGTTTTTATTTTTCACTTTTTGGTTGTGGTACCTACCACACACACATTCGAATACCACTACCTGCTACCAGTGACAGGAACTTATCATATCATCTACATACTAAGTGGGAAAAAAATACGTATTTTGTAGCTAACTCAAAAACTACATAAGCAAAGTTAATAAAATTTATATGGGACCAATTTGAGATCATACCCTTTCAAACGAAAAAAGAATTTTTTAAATCGGTCCACAACTGACGGAGAAATCGGTGGACACAATTTAAAAAAAAACAAACATACGCGACGAACATATAACCGCTTCCTTTTTGGAAGTCGGTTAAAAAAAGTCTTACCAAGGAGTATCGTATTACCCAGTAACTGGTTTGTGGAGGTCCGATAGGCAGTCACTCCATGTAAAATACTGGTATTCAGCTGCATCCGGTTAGACGGGAAGCCGACCCCAACATAGTTGGGAAAAGGCTGGGCAGATGTTGACATAAGAGGAAGTTTGAAAGTAGCACCGGTGACCGAAAAGTTGTGCGAAAGTCGGTTGTCATAGTATCATGTGATGCAGAAGAATGAGGAAAATGTCGTGAGGAAAGTTTTGAGTTTGAATGTGGATGGCTATAAGAGTAGGGGAAGACTAAAGAAACGATAGATGGACTGTGTGGGAGATGATATGGATAGAAAGGGAGTAATTATCGAGATGACGACTGATTGAGAAGTATGGAAGAAGGGGACATGTTGCGCCGACCACAAATTAATCGGGATTAGGACAGGAGAATGATGAATAAATCCCATAGTAATTTCTGTAAACCTTTTTAGGGTTCCGTAGTAAACAAGGAACCCTTATAGTTTCGTCATGTCCGTCTGTCTGTCTGTCTGTCCGCGGTCTAGCTCCAAGACTGTTAGTACTAGAAAGTTGTAATTTGGCATGGATATACATATTAATCATGCCGACAAAGTGGTAAAATAAAATTATGAAAAATATTTTTTTTTGGGGTACCTCCCCTACACATAAAGTGGGGATGTTTTTTTTTTTTTCTATCCCTTGGTGTGGGGTATCGTTGAAAAGGTCTTTCAAAAAAATTGTGAGTGTGTTAAAACCATTTTTGAATTCAGAGATCTGTTTACAAAATAGGTATTAAGCTTTAAAGTGCAAAATTTTGTTAGAGTCAAGTGTCCCCCCTCCTGCCAGCTAAATGATTGGTTTTAGATATGTGAAAAAATTCACGGCAGTAGCTTATATAACGAATTTAAAACGAAAACTATCACAGCTGAGTAGGCTTTACAAGTTAACGAGTAATAATTGACCAACTTAGATTTGCGGTTGTAAAAACATGTTCTCCCATACATTCCGTATGAAAGATTTTTTTTTCAACTACAAAGTTAAGTTTGTTCTTGGGATAAATTCATCCCAACTACGGAACCCTACATTGTGCGTGGTCCGACATGCACTTGGCCGGTTTTTTTTCAGTCCTAATATCCAACAAAAAGACCTATCAATCCAAAGTTGTCCTGTAAGAAGGAAAATATTAAGCAATGAACGTCTTACCTCTCGTGTGCTCGTCCGTTTCTGCATGTAACTCCTCATGTCCTTGTCCGAGTGTCCCTTCGCTCGTCCAATGCCCTTGCCGAGAGGTGCTCCTGATGAAACTCTCCTGAAATATACCCAAGATTATATTTATCTTATAGATACCCTCTTGACAGTCCGGTGCTCTCCTGGAGATCGATAACAATTAAAATTCTATTGTTTTTTTTTTTGGACTTTTGAAGGTGTATTCAACAATTTAAACATGGTAAAAAAAACAGTGGCACTCCAGGAGTGAAAACTTAAAAAAAAATCGGCACCGCGATAATCAATGCGTTGATGTCTTTTACTCCACGGTGTCGGTAAATTGCTTTACAGTGTCGCGAAATCAATGGTTTAGTCCCATCTCAAATATGCCTAACGCGCCTAAAGAAAGTTTTCACAAAAAAAAAAACTTAATAATTTTTTAACTAGTGAGCCCAAGTGGCTGTGGAGCAGGACCAGCATTAAGCCAAGCATTTTTATCTACGATATAATTATCCAACTTATAATATGCTTGTCTACATAGTGTGCGTTTAATGCATGTTTTATTTAAATTTCTTCTCATTTAGTTCAAGAATATCGAGTGGTATTTTATTATTTAAACGTCTACTTCTTCAATATGTGGCTTTCAAGATTGAGTATTGGCGACACCACCACAGATATTTCTTGCTCATACAACATTGCTTAAATTTATTTATTTTATAAACAGACACAATAATTAATAGTTTAAACAAAATATGGCCAATTACAAGTTTCCACATGTAGTTTATACTTAATTAAATCATATGAACACGACAAAAAAAAATTGACAATAAGACTATACACAACAAAAACAGAAAAAAGACTATTTACGCTCGAAGAAGCCATTAGATAAAATTTTCTTCAATTTAGCAATACTAGTATAGAAAATGTCGATATCAGCTTCCTAGCAGGTTGCGTTGTACATGCGACTGGCTCTCATCATGTACGAGTTCCGTCTATACGTAGTGGCTACCACTGGGGTGTGCAATAAATTAGGTCTACGCAAGAACACAGACGGCACTCGCAACTCGATTCTGTGTAACAACTCTGTAACACCAGTTGTTCCATTGGCAATCTTGAAAAGAAACACAAGATCTGATATTTTCCGCCTTTCGTAAAGCGAAAGGATATAAAGCACAGATTACATATACTTTAAAGGTTTGACTGCCAGTGATACCACAACCTATCAGTGGCACATGAGATATTTCAACGTGTACTTGAGGTTTGCGACACATCAGCTAACTCCTGTTGTTACAGACTTTGTCACAGGTAGGCCATTTGCCATTGCCAAATATCCTAAATCAGTTTAAACTCCTGAATTATTGGTTTGAGGGTAAGAAAGTTACTAACTTCACCAATTGTCAATTTATTTGGAACCTGTCCCTGGAGCATAGGTCCAGCTATATTATCTTCTTCTTTTCGTGTGGTTAGTGACTAACCTGGTGTCAGAGTTATAAAGCCGCCCATGGGCCTCTGACTTGGCTTCACATACCGTCGAGAAATATCTCTCGCTCGGGTTTCCTCACAATGTTTTCCTTCACCGTTTTTGAAGCAAGTGATAATTATACAATACGCACATGGATCCGAAAAGTCAGAGGTGTGAACTCGAGACCTATGACTTGGCAGTCGGGCGGTCACACCACTAGGCTATCATTGCTGTGGCTGCACTGTTATAACTTACCTGCAATGTGTAGGATCGCTGTAAGCAGTTTGTACTGGTGCCTTCCCTTCTGATATTGTGTCACCTGCACCAAATCCTCCAAGAGGGAAACCTGTGGTACCTGAAAAACAGGTTTTAGTTATATAATGTGTTGGATCATTAAGTTCCCTTCAAATTGGTTGAGCTAAATGGTGCTGATCCATGCGTCATGTTCGTGAACGGGCGCCGTCAGTAGGGACTGGTCATCACTTCGGGTCTGGTCATCGATCTGGTCGCGAGACCATTACTTTTGCCACAACTGCAAGTCGTACTAACCTTGGTAGCACCGTACCCATGAATCGTCTAATGAGAAATTACCCTTTTCGTCAATTCCGTACGCGACTTTTAACCAGCTCGGGGTCTCAAAAGCTCTGTGCGACACAAGAAATTGTATCCACTTCCATTTCCTTCTTCATAGGTCTTTTTTGTTATTTAGTTAAACATTTCATCGTAGTTAGAACATTATTCATAATTAATATCTTTTTTATTTTGTAAATAATTCAACTAACGATAAATAAAACTTCCTGTAATTATTAAATTCTCTGCTAGTGCTGTCACTATTTAGTCATCTGTGGTGCTGTGCACTTCTGTAAGTGACGAGTTCACAATGGTGTCGATTCCCTTGTTCACAAACTAAACTAAATTTAAGTTCAGTGCATCTTTTTCTTTCTATTTCATTAAGAAAAGGACAGAAGATAAATTTTAGTTTAGTCCTGTCAAATAAATCAGCGCCTGTCACTACTCCATACAAGTTTAGACGTGATTAAAAACTTGCCTACTAAAATTACGTCAATTTACGTCAAGCGCTGATTAATTTGACAGGACTAAACTAAAATTTATCTTCTGTCCTTTTCTTAATGAAATAGAAAGAAAAAGATGCTCTGAACTTAAATTTAGTTTAGTTTGTGAACAAGGGAATCGGCACCAGTATCTATATAACTTTAGGTGATTTTTGTATGTGTATGTTTAAGTGAGCAAGTCGTTGACGTGCCAAATAAATAAACCACTTAGCTGCCACGGTTAATTTTAATTAATTTAATTTTTTAAATTGTTTTTGTTTTTATATTTTTATTACGGACACTTTTAACGTGCACATTGTTCTCACTTATATAATTTCAACATGAATGATGTAACCAATATTTTGTAACAATTTTTTATTCAAAAGAGTGTCCGTGGAGTTTCTTGCCCGTTCTTCTCCATAGGAACCTACTACGCTTTGGAATGGGTAACTAGCTTCATCTTTCTGACTGACCGACCCCTTGACAATTCAAAAGTACCTGTAATTGGTTTATTTGAAATAAATGTTTGAGTTTAATAATGGTGCCGATTCCCTTGTTCACAAACTAAACAAAATTTAAGTTCTGTGCATCTTTTTCTTTCTATTTCATTAAGAAAAGGACAGAAGATAAATTTTAGTTTAGTCCTGTCAAATTAATCAGCGCTTGACGTAAATTGACGTAATTTTAGTAGGCAAGTTTTTAATCACGTCTAAACTTGTATGGAGTAGTGACAGGCGCTGATTAATTTGACAGGACTAAACTAAAATTTATCTTCTGTCCTTTTCTTAATGAAATAGAAAGAAAAAGATGCACTGAACTAAAATTTAGTTTAAATTGTGAACAAGGGAATCGGCACCATTGTCAAACTTTTCACGTGTACTTGCTACGGAAGTGTGGTGTTGTCGATGAAGTAAAAGTAGTATGTAAGGATCGTAGTCCATAGGGATCTATTTTTGGAAACTGTGTGAGTGACTTTATACCAGGAATGTTACGAAGCTTCGGTTCCGGTTCCTATAGGTTGGAACTTCCGATTAATATTACACCTCCGATTCCGACTTCGGTTCCGATAATTTTGAATCGGAGCTATACCGAAGTTCAAAACGCAGCGATGCACGTGACTAGAGCGCGTACAAACAAATTTTAACTCGTCTCCAGTGTAATTTAAGTTTATTTTATACAGGCTCGCGCTTGAAGTCTCAGTTTATTGTTTTGTTTGTGGATGTTATCGCTAATATTTGATTGGTTGAGACTAAATTATATTTCAATTGTTTCATTAAACCATCCCATAACACATGTTTCTTCTACTTCCACCTTCAACTCCGATTCCGGTTCCAATACCGGTTTCGATTCAGGTCAAAACCCCCGATTCGGTTCCGGTAAAACGACTTCCGTAAAATCCCTGCTTTATACGTACTAGCTTTCGCCCGCGACTTCGTCCGCGTGAAATTTCGGCCGCCGACCCACCGCGTCGCAAACCATGGCCTGCCCGAGTGACCGCGCTTTTACTTCATTATTACTTAGCGTTCTTTCTGACTTTTTAACCGACTTCCAAAAAGGAGGAGGTTATATGTTCGTCGCGTATGTTTGTTTTTTTTTGTAATTGAGTCCACCGATTTCTCCGTCATTTGTGGACCGATTTTGAAAATTCTTTTTTTGTTTGAAAGGGTGTGCTCTCAAATTGGTCCCATATAAATTTTATTAACTTTGCTTGGGTAGTTTTTGAGTTAGCTACAAAATACGTATTTTTTTCTCACTTAGTATGTAGATGATATGATAAGTTCCTGTCACTGGTAGCAGGTAGTGGTATACGAATGTGTGTGGGGTAGGTACCACAACTAAAAACTGAAAAATAAAAAGTTTTTTTCTTTCTGCTCGGCTCTTAAGGGTCTTAGCGTGATTTGACATAGTATGTAACCTTCCTCGAGAATTGGGCTTTCTAATGCAAAAAGAATTTTCGAATCCGACGGGTAGTTCCGGAGATTACAAACAAACAATACCTCTTCATAATATTATTATAATAAAATTGAAGTATAAATTATTTTGAGTTCTGCGAATGCTGGTTCCGGAATTTGGAGTTGTTCCCGGTTGATGGCAATGGGTCTATTATAATCTTATGAATTTTACTTTAGAATCAAGCTAATTTGAAAACTTTAATGAAGAAGATTGGCCCTCCACCGGGAAGTATGGCGTCAAATAAAGTGTATGCCCTGAAGTGGGACGAAAAGGCTGTGAATTATGACTATGATCAAGTAAAACTTCCATTGTGTGATGTATCTTGTTTAGTGTCCCATTTATTTTTAAGAGCAGGCTCCCTTAAGGCAATTTCCACGCAAGCTCCGCCCCCATGCACCCCGCTACTCCACTGTGTTATAAACGCTAACACATCAGTAATAAAGTTGAATATCGCGTGCGCTCTTTGATAATTTTCGAGCACGGAACTAAATGGCGCGTAAGTCTTCTTGTTTCGTTTATAACTAAAGTTGCTTGAAAGAGATCGCAGAAAGCGATAAGGCCGCCCATTGTATATTTTGTAGTGTTTGATTTATTTTTTGTTATGTATTTAAATAAATAAAGTAATAATTAATCTAGAGAAAAATATCTTGAGTCTGGATATAAACTATATTTTCTTACTGTGAATACTTATTTTGGACTTAAAAACCAAGCAATCCTGATCTTTTTTTAAATAATCTTTAAAAACGACATGATTTTCGAATAAAAAATTAATCGAGCGAAAATGTTACAATTACTTAACTGTCTTGTACATTGAAAATAAAAAGATCCAATAAATCATATACTAAAGTTCCATTTTGAGTGACTGTTTCAGAATATTAATGCAAATTAATATTGCATTTAGGGAGCCTCCTCTTAATGAAGACTATTATAACGCGTGCTTGGTTTAAAGTATTTTTACCTGCAATAGCTCCTCGTGTCATACTAAGTCCTCGTTGTATCCTGGCTATTGCTGCTCTGTGTCTTGGCAGGGGGGCAGTGCTGCCCTTCTCCTGCAGCACAAACCGGCCTAAGGTTTTCCAACCAGCCTGGAAGTGTAAAAAAAAGGAATTTGTAAGGGATAGAAAGAAAAAACGATGGGATGGATTATGTAATGAAAACTGACTTTCTACACGGTTTGAATTTAAGACTCTTATTTTTTTTAAGTGAAAACTTCTTTAGGCATGTTGGGCATTTTTGAGATGGGACTAAGGGCTTGTACACAAAACTGCGAATTCGTATCGCATTGCAGAAATCTGCGAACTTGCAGTGCGCACGGCTTGACGGCTCACGATGTCGCATCGTAGTTTTGTGTACAAGCCCCAAACCATTGATTTTGCGACACCATGACGACACCTTATTTTTGTAAACGCGATTGTGCTCTTTATTTATATTTCATTACGGATCAATGTTCTATGCAAGTATTTTTCTTCCACCAAGGCGATCTTGTTCAAGTTTTCACTTCTGTCGACCACCAAAAAAACAACAGCGGCACTCCCGGAGTGCCACTGTTGTTTTTTTAGAGAATATGCAAAAAATTATTTATTTTACAATTTACATCTAACACTAAAATATATTTATTATGTACAAGTGTACAGAGGAAAAAACTAAATAAAGGAACAACTCATAGGGCATCAAAAAATTCGTCCGCATCGCTGTCAATGGGAAAAGTGCCGAAAAGGCTGGCAGCATTGCCACGTTGTATGGCAATGCTGATTCTTTGACCTAAAAAGACCCCACGGCCCTAGTGTTTCAACCCCAACCGGCTCAAAAATATAGCTATACCAGTAAGGTTGTTATACTGCGTAATTTCATACCAGGGTTTCCTATCAGGATTCAAAGGCACTTTTACATTTAAAATTCTCACCTGAGCTGCGTAAACCACTTCATCATCAGCTAACGCCCTCTGCTGCGGCCCTGTACCAGCTCTGCCGCCCCACTCCAGCTCCTCAACCAGCACGAATCTCTTCGGATCATCATGACACCTGGCTTTGGTCAGCGCTTGGTAAACCACGTATGAGGCTGAGGCACTTAGAGGTACCTGTAAAAAATGATGATGTTCTAAGCATTCGTGGTTTAATACGTTGTGAGTCGTTATAATGTGGACATATCCAAATGATCTATGCTTAATTTTATGGACGGAAAAAATATTAAAGAAAATATTTTTTTTGGGTTCCGTAGTAAACAAGGAACCCTTATAGTTTCGTCATGTCCGTCTGTCTGTCTGTCCGCGGTCTAGTTCCGAGACCCTTAGTACTAGAAAGCTGTAATTTGGCATAGATATACATATTAATTACGCCGACAAAGTGGTAAAACAAAATTATGAAAAACATTTTTTTTTAAGGTACCTCCCTACACGTAAAGTGGTGATGTTTTTTTTTTATCCCTTGGTGTGGGGTATCATTGAAAAGGTCCTTTAAAAACATTGTGAGTTTGAGTAAACCATTTTTGGTTTCAGAGATCCGTTTGCGAAATATTAAGCTTTAAAGTGCTAATTTTTGTTAGAGTCAAGTGTCCCCCCCCCCCTGCCAGCTAAATGGTTGGTTTTGGATATGTGAAAAAAATCACTGCAGTAGTTTATATAACGAAATTAAAAGGAAAACTATCACAGCTAAGTAGGCTCTACAAGTTAACGAGTAATAATCGACCAACTTAACTTTGCAGTTACAAAAACATGTTTTCCCATACATTCCGTATGGGAGAACATGTTTATCAACTACAAAGTTAAGTTTGTTTTTGGGATAAATTAATCTACTACGGAACCCTTCATTGTGCGTGGTCCGAAACGCACTTGGCCGGTTTTTTTTGTTTTGTTTTGCGCCCAATATTTTTCGTATTTATGGAGTTTTATATTCCACAGGCTGATCAATCACTCAATCAATAGTATTTATTATGTAAACATAGGTTACAACCTTCGATCAACAGTTGGTATTGTTGATCGAAGGTTACAACAGTGTGCAAGATGTTACTATTGTTATATGAGTAGCTTTTGCCCGTGGCTTCGCCCGCGTGTATGTCGGAAAATATCCCACGGGAACGTACTACCGATACCGGGATTACATTCCTAATAGCCGAGGAAAAGGTCATTGACGCCTACCGCTGCGCCCGCGTTGCCGTCAAATTTTTTTTTTTGTTACGCGTGTTTTTGAACCTGTGATATCTTTTAAACCATTCGTTTAAATGAAATTATGTCAAGGCATATTTTAATCTAAATTAAATGCTCAATTTAAGTAACATAGTTTATTGGATAAGGATTAATATAACACATAACATAACATCACGCCTTGTTTCCCCGAAGGGTTGGGCAGAGGTGTCCCTGTAGCAGGTACACCCACATTTCGCCAGTTATGTTTAAGTCCCATGTAATAGGGGGCGAGCCTATTGCCATCAACCGGGCACAAATCCAGACTCCGAGCTGCTACTGAGAAATTTCAGATAGAAAAACCCAATAACACTTTGCCCGACCCGGGAATCGAACCCAGGACCTCATGCTCAGCAGTAGCGCTTGCGACCACTAGACCAACGGACCAATATCGGTCAAAATAGCTTCGGAAATAACAATAAAATTTTTATCAAATTCTGAAAGGTAAAAATGGTTGTTGTGGGTCATCCTTAGAAGATAGACATATGCCAGCGCGGACTTTTTTGTTGAACTTTTTAAGGTAAACAATACTGTAGAACATATATTTTATGTAATTTAAACGATTTCTGCGGCGCACGCCAATAAAGTTCCCAGTCGGCATGATTTTTTCCGACATCTTCAACAATAATCGTCAAATTTCAGCCAATTTACACAAAAACTTAATTAATTATACACTAAAACCTTGCGCATGAATCACTCCGTCCATTGGTGAAAACCGTTTGAAAATCCGTTCAGCAGTTTTTGAGTTTATCACGTTCAGACAGACAGACAGACAGACCAACAGACAGACGCGGCGGGGGACTTTGTTTTATAATAATTATGTAAGGGTAACGATTTACCTTCAAAATAGCATAAGGTATCTCATGAGACACATTGTGAACACAGACGAGGAAGCTGTCAGGAGGTTTCCGAGGCTCCTCATCCTGAATGCTGGACTCCTCGTCAGAGGGAACAGACTTGTCTTTGTGACGGTCGGATGATGATGCTGATCTGAAAGAGAAGATTTAATATGATATTTTAAAGATGATGATAGTAAAATATCATCATAATATGATATTTAATTATTTGAAACATATTTTTGAAGTGAAAACTTCTTAAGGCGCGTTGGGCATTTTTGAGATGAGGTTAAACCATTGATTTCGCGACACTGTGACGACACCTCATTTTTGTAATCGCGATCCCTTTATTTGCGCGTGCTCTTAATTTATATTACGTTACCTACGGATCAATGTCCTATGCAAGTATTTTTACTTTAAAGGTTTTGTAAACGCGACTGTGCTCTTTATTTATAGTACGTTACGGATCAATGTTCTATGCAAGTATTTTTACTTTAAAGGTTTTGTAAACGCGATTATGCTCTTTATTTATATTAAGTTACGGATCAATGTTCTATGTAAGTATTTTTACTTTAAAGGTATCGGAAGTTTTTTTTTTTTTTGTAAACGCAATTGTGCTCTTTATTTAGATAAGGTTACGGACCAATGTTCTATACAAGTTTTTCTTCCACCAAGGCGATCTTGTTCAAGTTTTTACTTCTGTCGGCACTCCCGGAGTGCCGCCACTTTTTTTTCGAGGTTTTCTTTTCTGGTTTTAGAGTAGAACAGATCCCAGCTCTAAAACTACTGTTAAGCGTAGGAACCTTGACGTATGTTTATCCCACGTCAGGTTGCCAAATAAACTTTATTCTTTCTTTCAAAGTGTTACTTAAGTTTTCAATGAGAAAATTCTTTACAGCAGGTAGCTTTTGTACCTGATAAATGACTCAAGGTTCGTGTCATATACAGGGTGGCAGGGACATCGACGCGAAAACTGTTACCATTGATTGAGTACATGATTCTGAACCCCCCTGCGCTGAAATTATTCGTCAGTCATTTAAAAAAAAAATTATCTGTTCCATAAATTTTGACCGCGTAGGTATTACATTTTTCTATGAAACAGCAGTTTTTTTTTAAATAACCGACGACTAATTTCAACGCAGGGATTTTCAGGATCAGTACCTGGGCGACCGAGCTCTGCTCTGGTAAAAATAAAGAATGCTCATTTAATAGTATAGGTAAGTTCATACTAATCCATGTACCCACATATGCCATGTTGCCATGATCATTATTCTAATGTCATTATTGTCATGTCACTATTCATTATCTTGTTCTAAACTTTGGGCGACCGAGCTCTGCTCGGGTGAAAATACGGAGAAAACTAATTATCCCAGATATGAGACCTAGCTACATCGATTTTTCGCTCCCGTAAACCCCTATATTGCAACTTTCATCGAAATCGTTAGATACAAACAAATATACAAACATTGCTTGTTTAATAGGATGTATTGTTCGCGTCGATGTCCCCCTGCCACCCTGTATAATTGCCACTAATATGCCTGCGTCACCTCTGCCTGTTTTTTTGGGTAGAAAGGCTACAATTATTAAAAAAAGCCTGCTAAACCTACCTGATGCTAGTTAACCAAGCCCTACTGCTCGGATCATCGCCCACTCTCTTCAACAACAACCTGGCCCCTGGCCTTGCTGACGCAGCCCTGAGGACCCTCTCATGAGGTGCCAGGACCCTCTGCGTGGGGGCCCGGGACGGCACCTCCTCCACCATGACATAGGAGCCCCGGGCTGAGCGGCAGACACCAGCTTTTGTAAGACATTGGGCTATAGCCTGTGAAGGAAGAATAAGATAAGAATGATCTTGTGTGTTTCAAACACACATTTCGGGGTAAAAAAACATAGTTGGCTAAACGCAAAGTCGTTTGTTCTTGAGTGGTCCATTGTGACCACGTACATTCCATAAAGCTACCATTACCTGGGTACGTCTTTCATTGACTTGAATGTGCCCTGGCGGCTGAGAGTGTCATGCTCACTCAAATGTCTCGCTGATGGTGGCGTGTGTGTTGGATCATTAAGTTCCCTTCAAAATGGTTGAGCTAAATGGTGCTGATCCATGCGTCATGTTCGTGAACGGGCGCCGTCAGTAGGGACTGGTCATCTCTTAACTGCCACGGTTTATTTTAATTTTTGAATTGTTTTTATTTTTGTTTTTTGTTACGGACGCTTTTGAAGTGCACGTCTTTCTACATTGTTCTCACATGTATAATTTCAACATGAATAATGTAACCAATATTTTGTAACAATTTTTTTTTATTTAAAAGAGTGTCCGTGGAGTTTCTTGCCCGTTCTTCTCCATAGGTACCTACTACGCTTTGGAATGGGCAACTAGCTTCATCTTTCTGACTGACCGACCCCTTGACAATTCAAAAGTACCTGTAATTGGTTTATTTGAAATAAATGCTTTGAGTTTGAGTTTGAGGTAGTCGTGTGGATCAATCTGTGAGGTAGAACTGACCTTGCTATGGTCAGTTCATACTTTCAGAGTTGGTATAAGAGAAAATAAGCATCTAACGTCGGAAGCAGGGATGTGTGTATTAAGAATATCCATAGCAGTAGTCACTACGGTTAGTCAAAGTCCAAAAGTCTTGACAAATAGGTAAATGTGTGGTGTTGAAATGTCAGTGTTGTTTAGTAACTGGGTTGTGGAGATCAGTTATCGATCGCTCCATGCAAAAAACAACCGACTTCCAAAAAAACACTACAAAGTGAAAAATAACTTTAATTTCGGAAGTCGGTGTCTTGGGTTTTGTGTTTTCGTTTTTTGCCACCGACTTCCGAAATTAAAGTTATTTTTCACTTTGTAGTGTTTTTTTTGGGAGTCGGTAGTTTTTTTTTTTGTAAAAAGTTTTTATTTTTCACTTTTTAGTTGTGGTACCTACCCCACACACATTCGAATGTCACACACACAGGAACTTATCATATCATCTACATACTAAGTGGGAAAAATAATACGTATTTTGTAGCTTACTCAAAAACTACCCAAGCAAAGTTAATAAAATTTAAATGGGACCAATTTGAGAGCATACCCTTTCAAACAAAAAAAAAATTTTCAAAATCGGTTCACAAATGACGGAGAAATCGGTGGACATACATAAAAAAAAAAAAAAAACCAAACATACGCGTCGAACATATAACCTCCTCCTTTTTAGAAGTCGGTTAAAAATATCAGAAAACCGTTTACAACTCAATAATTGGAAAAAGGTTAGCTACTTAAATCTTCTAGTCCAAACAGTGACCAAAAAATTACAACATATGAAAAAATATAAAGTTATGAAGGAATAATATGACGTTTTATTTTTTTGTCCACGAACGGGGCCTATATCTCACCTGATGGTAAATGATGATCAGGCCGAATGTGGAAGCGAGCTTCACCCGGAATCCTCAACCACAGAAGAACTGGCTAACTTACCTCTAACTGCCGAAACAGAACAATGCTGTTAACATTGAGACGTAAGATAGTGGTAGCTAGCCAGGCGGACGTAGAACAAGCCCTACCACCAACCAAACCGAACAGAAAATTTTGGCTCCTCTGAGAATTGGACCCGGGACCTCAGCGTCTGACACAGGTGGTCTAACCACTAGAGCACAGAGGCGGATACTACACAATACCAACCTCATTAGCTGTAGTATCCTGCGTCACCTTCAATATAGAATACGCCTCGTGCCTCGCCACAGCATAAACCACTAGGAAGTGTATCTTCCTCCGCTCGTGAGGAGAGGAAGGCTCCAGGTCTCCTCGACAGCTCTCTCCGGCTAACTCCTCGCAGCAGCGAGAGAAGATGAGGAGGGAGGCCATGTTTAGAGGCTGGTTTGTTGGTGATCTGGAAGAAATGTGAAGGTATTCAGAAAGTTAATAAAGACCTTATATTTCTAACTAATTATAATATAAATCGTTAATATTTAATATACACAAACATATTTACTACTATATATATTATGTACAAGTATGTAAAGGAAAAAGTAAAAAATAAAGATAAGAGCTCATTGGGCGTCAAAAAATTCGTCCGCATCGCTGTCAGCGGGAAAAGTGCCCAAAAGGCTGGCAGCATTGCCACGTTGGATGGTAATGCTGATTCTTTGGCCTAAGAATTCTCCAGCCCTCTGGTCACGTAAAGAGCCGACCAACCGCCTGGCGATGTCCCGGAATATTCGGCGAGCACTCGGACCCCATGGCCCTAGTGTTTCAACCCCAAACGGCTCAAAAATATAGCTACCAGTAAGGTTGCTATATTTGCGCCGTTTGAGGTTTTCTGCACCATCAGCAACCACCCTGGCACAGCCCGCAGTGCTGGGAAGATGGGATGGCGCAAGGGTGTCGACACAGGTTGCATCCCACACCAAAGGCCTACCCAACTTCCAAGGCATTATGGTCATTCCGTCTGGCCTCTTTCCATCGTCGCGTGCCAAGCCATTGGGTTCTAAAATAGCTGGCGCCCCGGCGGTGACAAGAGCCCGACGGAGGATCTCATTAATGCTTGCTTGCCGTGCTAACCGACCAGCTCTCTTGCTGCAGGAAAGGCCATGGTGTGCGAGGCGGTCGACAGCTTCACCGCACTGACAGCGATGTGGAGCCCCGCATAAAGAGCTTGTAGAGGCATGAGGAACAAGGTATAAAGTTCACTCATCCTCTATAGAAAAAGGAGGATCCTCCGACCAGACGGGTGTTGTGTCTGGTGGGCAACTACCCGACGATTGATGTCAGGATATTGTGTATATATCGGTCGCGCGGTAAACTTTGCTTGCGTGATGCAGGATTTGTGTGACGTCAGGTCTTTGATGCGTAGGGGAGTGATGTGGCGGCATCTCCAACGCCACATGTGAAGGAGATGCCACCACATCACTCCTCTCCAGAAACTGGAGGTCGATAGTGGGCTGAGTCAGCGCATATTGTGATGTTTGCCAGGGCCAGTTGTGATTCCAGTGAGTCGGAACCGGGTGCCGCATAGTTCATGGTGGACCGGAACTGTCTGCGGAGATTCCCCAATGAGTCGGGGTGGCGCTGCGTCATGCTCCAGTTTGTCGGATTTGGTACAGTGCTGGGGAGAGGCTGATTGCTGGTGTCGACCAGGAGAGGTTCTGCTTATGGACCGGCCAAAAGTGCAGTGTGCAGGCTGAGGGTGATGACCATGTATGCGCGTTCGCTGCATGCTGGTGGGCAGGATACCCGTTGAAGCCGTGGGTGCTGACTGACTGTGATTCGCCGCTCAAAAGGTACAGTTCGTGCCACTAAAGATGAGACTTGACACACCACGTGGTTTGACTTGCGCAGTAGACTATTTATGGGTCTCTTTAGCGGTATGAGGTCCCGCCGGGGCGTCATCGGGGCGGTGGAAAAAGCGACGGGAGGCGTGGTCAAGCCTCAACTTTCGTGGCGCGTATTGTACTACCTACATATTATGTTTTCGATTTTTTTTATTGGTTTTTGTTTATTTTGTGTTTCATATGAAGTGGTATAATAACGCTATGTTGGTCGCGTTCGTAGTGACAGTTTCGCTTCAATATACGCACTTCTTCTTCTTTTCGTGTGGTTAGTGACTAACCTGGTGTCAGAGTTTTAAAGCCGCCCATGGGCCTCTGACTTGACTTCACACGCCGTCGAGAAATATCTCTCAGGCATGCCGGTTTCCTCACGATGTTTTCCTTCACCGTTTTTGAAGCAAGTGATAATTCTACAATACGCACATGAATCCGAAAAGTCAGAGGTGCGTGCCTTGGGCTCGAACTCGAGACCTATGACTTGGCAGTCTGACGGTCACACCAGTAGGCGCGCTGACTTCCCCGACGGAGGATACAAACAAAAAACTCCATCAGGAGTGGGTACCTACCTAAGTCTGACGTGCCTGTAGCCAGGTCTAAGACACTGAAGCGGTATTACTCGTTGTGATAACATGTAGTTAGTATCAGCGTCAAATATGTCGAATCTTAGGAACGCAAGCTCGGGGAAGCTGATCTGGAAATAAAATAAAATAACATCTATCAATCTGCCTAGGCTTTTCCCAACTATGTTGGGGTCGGCTTCCAGTCTAACCGGATGCAGCTGAATACCAGTATTTTACATGGAGTGACTGCCTATCTGACCTTCACAACCCATTGGTAACACGATACCCCTTGGTAAGACTGCTTGTCAGACTTTCGGGCTTCTGACGACCCGTAACGACTGTCAAAGATTTACGAATGACAGCCGGGACTAGGGTTACCATCCGTCCGGATTTGTCCGGACATGTCCGGCTTTTTGGGCCCCTGACCGGACTATGTTCAGTCTTCTCATTTGAAAAAAATAAGATTAAAAGTTAAATGTCCGGACTTTTTTGCAAATGTCAGGACTTTTCAAATTTCGAAATGGGAACCCTAGCCGATACCAAAGGCTTAACGTTCTTTCCGAGGCACGGAGGAGTCTCGGTATGTAAAGATGGTCATCCATCCATGGACCAACCCTGGCAAGCGAAGCTTAACCTGATGGATTGATCCGTGCGGGTATTACTTAGCCACTAAAATAACATCTGTAATATAATATCAAGCCTGTAATTCCCGAAGGGGTTCTCAGAGGATCACCTCTGAGAACCCCTTCGGGAATTACAGGCTTGTACTATCAAGTACAACTACATTTCGCTAGTATGTTTAATCCATTTCATAGAACTTACTGCAATTAAACGAGCACAAGTTGAGCTCGTGGCTAAGTAATAACAGCCGCACGGGTCGATCCATAAGGCTAAGCTACGCTTGCCGGGGTTGGTCTGATGGGTGACCATCTTTACATACCGAGACTCCTCCGTACCTCGGAAAGCACGTTAAGCCGTTGGTCCCGGCTGTCATTCGTGGATCTTTGACAGTTGTTATGGGTCGTTAGAAGCCCGAAAGACTGACAAACAGTCTTACTAAGGGGTATCGTATTACCCAGTTACTGGGTTGTGGAGGTCAGATAGGCAGTCGATCCATGTAAATGACTAGTATTCAGCTGCAGCCGACCCCAATATAACTGGGAGAAGGTTAGGCAGATTTATTGAAACGAGCACAAATTAAGATTCTGGGCTGTTACTGATAATTTTGAAATAAAAAAACACAATAACACTGCTATCCGGGGATCGAACCCAAGAATACTCGTAACACCCAATTCACCGGGAATTGAACACCATACATGTTTAGCAGTTGCGGTTGCAACAACACTACTAGACAAAGCAATGAATACGATACAGTCAATTGCATGTCAGTTGATAATTATGTTGAAAATTATATTCAAAATGACTTGATTACCTAGGTACTTTGTAAAGTATTATATTATTATAATTATTGTGAATGTGAGGACTATGTGGATATTATTTTTATTTCTCTGCTAGTTTTAGTGATGGTCTGGCAGTTTGAGTAGTTTATGCGGCCAACCCAAATGTCCTTTCTTTATTGTTCGTCGAGTTGAGCTCCTTAAGTTCTGAGTTGAGTTCCACGATTACTGACAAATGCTTGCACTGACTGGACAGGTCCACTCAAATCTATGTGGTTCTTTCCTCAAAAGACCTTTTCAGACACTAATCTACATGGTCCTCATATGGCCTGACCAAGATTATGTCTGGACTTTAAAAGAGACTGCGACATCTGAGTTTGTTTCGGCCTTTCTTCTCAGAGTAGTCAGATAGGAAACGCCAAACTCATCTAGCTTATTTTTAATTAAAAAAAAAAAAATGACGTGTAAAAGTGATATCCTATTTATAGAATAAACAATTTAATTTCAGTAGTATACTTGAACTACGAAAACAGATCCTTACAGATAAAGAGGGATGAGGAACAGGGTGTAAAGTTCACTCATTCTCCATAGAAAAGGGAGGATCCTCCGACCAGACGGGTGTTGTGTCTGGTGGGTAGGCATGCAAGAAGTGCCAAAAAGTATCGATATTATATCGTATAGATATTTAAAAAAAACCAATATCGATCTTGATATATCGAAAAAAAATACGATATAATCGATATTTTTTGGCATTTCTTGCATTCCTACATTAAAATCACCTTGAAAATGGAAAATGAAATAAAAAATTACAGCTCTGATTTCCAGCGGTTTTAGTCAGTATATCAGATATTGGAAATATATCGAATTTGATACTTTTTCGATACTTGATATTTTATATCGAAATAATAAATATCTCCTAAAAATATCGATATATCGAACACAAAATATCGATATTTTTTCTGCTACTGGTGGGCTACTGACCAACGATTGATGTCGGGACGTTGTATGTATGCTAGTCACGCGGCAAACTCTGCTTGCGCGATGCAGGATTTTGCGTGATGACAGTGTGATGCGTAGATCGCATGTGGCGATATAATTTTATTTTATTTATTTATCTATCTCAGACGTAATTCTAGTCCACAGTTTAAATACATTAATACATTTAAATTATAAACTCACAGATAAAACCCAAAATAAAAATTGTGATTAATTTTTAATATATGAGTTGAACATTAAAAAACAAAAAAAAATTCAAAACTTATAAAAGTGTCAGAACGGGAAAAATAAAATTAAATGTCAAATATAAAATTGTCAAGGCGAAAATAAAAATGAAAATTATACCATGAGATAGATTTAAGTTAAGGAATAAAGGCGCAGTTAATGTCAAACTGTTATCATGGACGTGGTTTGCTGTAGGTAGGTACACTGTACGCCCCACCAATATTTATTTACCGTAATGTTATAAAAATAATACTGACTAAAATTGACGGAAAAGTATTGATATGTTCTAGCATTTGTGGCCCTAGTGGCTACGCATCAAAGACCTGACGTCACATAAATCCTGCATCGCGCAATTAAAGTTTACCGTGCGAACACCATATATATAACTTCCCTGACATCAATCGTCGGGCCCGTCAGACTCGACACCCGTCTGGTCGGAGGATCCTCCCTTTTCTATAAAATCAAAATATTTTATTTCACATAAACCTACAAGGGCACTTATGAAACGTCAGAAGCTAGGTGCACGGTTCCAATTGGTCGTTTCCTATGGAGAAGAGCCGGCAAGAAACTCCACGGTTACTCTTTTAAAAATAATTGGCTTTTACAATACTTTCAAATAACAGTGTTACTAGGTATGGGAGGACAGTGTAGGTCTTTCAATAAGTACCAGATACTTAACAAAATAGAAAATGGTTAACAGGTCTACAATCCACTAAGCCTACAGCGTTCTCACATTCACAAAATATGTAGAAAAGAATCTGTACAAAAAATAAATAAATTAATAAAAGTAAAAAACCTATTTTAAATAAAACGCAATTATATGATTGCTATTACAACTGTAATCAATCTGAATAATTATCATGTCCAAAAAGTCACAAAAAAAAAGTTGAAATTAAATCGTAGGTATATAATGTCAAATAATAGAATAGTAAATATGTCGGGCGAATGTAAAAATAAATAAAAATAAAGATAAACATGGTAATTTGGGAGCTATTAATAGACTCTTACTTATTTATGCCGTTAATGAGGATGAGTGTACACCCTGATCCGCATGTTTTTTTTTTGGGTGGGAAATTATCTAATGACCTTCTCCGAGGGCGTGTCCAGACCCTTGCTGACTAAAACCTACCCGTGTTCCTTCGATCGCCCTGTTGCTGGGGGCCACGATCTCCCTTTCGGACTTCTTCGCAACCCCGGCAGGCATCGGTCCTAGCGGACCCCGTCAGTTCTGCTGACATCTCTTTGAGGCGCGCGTGGAACACAACGCGCCGTCGACCCGGGCTTGGTCCTTATCGGACGGCGAGCTACCCATTGCTCATCGTCCGTTCCTCACACAGAGAGGAGGCGTGTGTCTCAGCAGTGGAAACATTATAGGCTGATTTTGCTTACCTTAAAATTAAAAGTCTCATTCCAAATAGGATTCAGCGCATTCTTCCTCGCGACTTTGGTCCTTATCTTTTTACAATCAGCAGGGACGCCCAGTATCTCAACTTCGACGAAGGCGTTATAGAACGAGTATACGTTTTCGGCGACGTATTGACCCGATATCACGGCTAGAGTGAGGTGGGCCGCGTGGATGCCGTCGAATTCTTTGTCCATTGGGTTGAATCTGAAAATAAACATGATTATAGCAGGTTTTTGAAGTGAAAACTTCTTCAGGCGCGTTGGGCATTTTTGAGATGGGAAAAAACAGTTGAACTCGCGACACCGTTATCGACACCTCATTTTTGTAAACACGATTGTGCTCTTTATTCATATTACGTTACGGATCAATGTTTTATGCAAGTATTTTTAAATTGTTCAAGTTTTCACTTCTGTCGGCACTCCCGGAGTGCCACTTTTTTTTTTCTGGATATGGTTTTTTTGTCATTATCATAAATATCATGATCATCATGATTATCAAAAAACATATATTATACAATATGTAAAAAAACCGAATCGAAAGGGGCACATAGGTACTGTAATCAATAAAATTACATAAAAGTAATAAAAAAATCTTATTATTATTGAAAATAAAAAGTTAATGCTATTTAAAATTCTCATTTTTTGTACCAAAATTACCCCAAATCTATAATTAGAAAACTTTCAACAGGGGTGAAAAGCTGATAAGTTATGACTTGTAGACATCCGCTAAACAACGGCAGGCCGCGCCCCATTTGAAAAAAATTGTAGCAATTTTTTTTTCTGTAAATGACCACATAAATATACTCTCAGTACGATACCAAATAACACCCTCACGGATCGGACAGGGTTTTTTACATGTTGTATAACTAGGTATTCAACAAAATAGATCACACTTTTTGCATGTTGAGCCTCCCAAATCGGAATTTAAAGTATTTATGTATACATATCGTTTTTGGAAGGGGGTGACCAAAGAATTTTGCTCCCCCGTCATGGAGTACTTCGTTTTTGGAAGGGGTTGATCAATCAAAGAAGTTTGCCCCCCCTGTCATAGAGTACTTCGTTTTTGGAAGGGGGTGATCAAAGATGTTTGCTCCCCCGTCATGGAGTACTTCGTTTTTGGAAGGGGTTGATCAATCAAAGAAGTTTGCCCCACCTGTCATGGAGTACTTCTTTTATGGAAGGGGGTTATCAAAGAAGTTTGCCCCCTCCGTCATGGAGTACTTCGTTATTGGAAGGGGTTGATCAATCAAAGAAGTTTGCCCCCCCCCGTCATGGAGTACTTCGTTTTTGGAAGGGGGTTATCAAAGAAGTTTGCCCCCTCCCGTCATGGAGTACTTCGTTTTTGAAAGGAGGTTATCAAAGACGTTTGCCCTCCCCCGTCATTGAGTACTTCCGGGGTCCCTGTACGTTAGTTAAGTTGATAATGTGGATACTCATCTCTTTTTTTACTCTCTCTTTTCATAAGAGTCACAGACAGTCCACTGTGCAGAGCCTGCATGGAGGACGACGAGACAGCAGCTCATGTACTGTTAAACTGCCCGGTAGTCGCCACATACAGAGCCAAGTACTTCGCTAACCCAGGTACACCAAGGGGTTGCTGGCCTTCTTTGAGGAGCTGGGGTGGATCGAATAACCGATTTTCCCACCCATACGCAAAATACGCGCTTTGACGTGCAGTTGCGGATACCAGCAAGTATTACCTATTATCTATTTAATCATCTCGATTTCATCGACTGTTCTACATAAAAATGTAGCCAGGAGATCTGCAGTAAATAAAAACAATTTCAGAAAAAGAACTAAACAAAATGATAAGCTTCTTACCTTCTATAAGCTATGTGTCCTGGATCCCACATCACGCTGGGTTTCCTCACGTAGCCAGCAGAACCGTTGCTTTCATACATCGCTGCATTGACGGCCATCGCGGAGTCCTCTGTCTGATAGTTCAGTGCCACTAGTTGCACGCCGCAAGACCAGAACGTTACGGGATCGAAGTTCGATGAGTCTATTCTTAGGCTGTAAAAGAGAGGGAGGAGATGAGATTTCTGTGGGAGGGAGAAGGATAGAATATTGTCCAGGCCACGCTAAGTCTGCATAAGTTAAAATACGGTGGAATTTGAAAATCTATAGACGGCAACACCATCCCGTCCTACGAAAAAAGAATTTGATACATTGTTTGTCTTTTTAGGGTTCCGTAGTAAACAAGGAACCCTTATAGTTTCGTCATGTCCGTCTGTCTGTCTGTCCGCGGTCTAGCTCCGAGACCCTTAGTACTACAAAGCTGTAATTTGGCATAGGTATACATATTAATTACGTCGACAAAGTGGTAAAACAAAATTATGAAAAACATTTTTTTTAGGGTACCTCCCATACACGTAAAGTGGTGATATTTATTTTTATTTTTTATATCCCATAGTTTGGGGTATCATGGAAAAGGTCCTTCAAAAAAATTGTGAGTTTGCGAAAATCATTTTTGGATTCAGGGATCCGTTTGCGAAATATTAAGCTTTAAAGTGCTAATTTTTGTTAGAGTCAAGTGTCCCCTCCTGCCAGCTAAATGGTTGGTTTTGGATGTATGAAAAAATCACAGCAGTAGTTAATATAACGAAATTAAAAGGAAAACTATCACAGCTAAGTAGGCTTTACAAGTTGACGAGTAATAATCGACCAACTTAACTTTGCAGCTGCAAAAACATGTTTTCCCATACATATCGTATGGGAGAACATACTGTGCGTGGTCCGACACGCACTTGGCCGGTTTTGATAGGTTATTTTGTTCGTATTTTGATTTATTCCTGGTAAAAAATAGTCACTTTAGCACGATGCAGTGTAGATTTGATACAGTTTTGTCATCTTAAGGAGGTACAGCAAAGGCACGACATGGTCTATTACACAATAATCTATTATGAAAAAATCAAAAGGCAAAATATCAAAATCATTAATCTACTTACAACCCCGAAACTGACATAACTGACTGATTTAAAAGTATTATCGTTTTTTACATTGCAGACTTAGCGTGTCCAGATTCTAGCTGCGCCTCGCGGTTTCACTCGCATAAGTTCCGATTCCGTGGGAATATCGGGTTAACAAAAAGCGTTAGCCAGAGTGGCCTAACTAACACACTTAGGCCAGTATAGCGCTACTAAACTTTTTAAATTTCTGATAGGCTAAGATGGTAATTCTAATGCCATGTATGAAAAAAATGTTGAACTAATTTGTAGGCCACTGTGGCGCTATGACTTTTACCGTTTAGAGCAGTTTTTTCAATTAAATCAGTATTGTAAAAAATTAAAATCAGTATTGTAAAAATGACAGTTAGGCCACTATGGCTCTCATGGCCTCAATTTTAGTTAGGGCTACGTTTTCTGCGGTTGGTCTTTGGATGGGTGACCATACATTTGAATACTGAGGCCTCTCTGTCTTGAAGTCACTCACTGCTGTCATTCATAGATCTTCGACAGTCGTAACTAGTAGTCATGTAGAAAGCTGAAAGTCAGCCTACAGTCCTACCAAGGGGTATAGTGTTACCCAGTGAAATGTAGAGGTCAGAATAAGCAGTCGTCATCATCAGCCTATAATGTTCCCACTGCTGGGACTGCGGCCTCCTCTCTGTGAGAGGGAGTGGGCTGTAATCCACCACGCGGGCCCAGTGCGGGTTGGTAGATGTCACATGTCTTCGAATGTCTGGTTCTAGGACATGCCGGTTTCCTCACGATGTTTTCCTTCACCGTTTTGAGAGCAGTGGCGATGAAATAATTTACACAAAATAAAGCGCCTGTCTGGGTTCGAACCTACGACGTACAACTCGTAAGTCGCGGCCGTTACCACTGGGCCACCACTGCTCTGAATAAGCAGTCGCTTTATATAAAATTCTGGTATTCAGCTGCATCCGGTTAGACTGCTGAAGCTGACCCCCTGGAAAAAGGCCAGGCTGGTAATAATGATCTTTTATTACATACGAAGTGGTGATGAAGACTTACCCGGCGGGATAAGTCCTAACAAGCTGGGTCTCCGTGTGGGCTATCAGGGCCATGGGGTGTTTCCTGCAGATCTTCTTGCCAATGGCTTCGTTGACTGAGGAGCAGCGGTAGCAGGGGTGGTGTACTGCCGGGGCGTTCAGGCAGCGGGGGCGAGGCTGTTGGGCTATCTGCTGTTAATAAAAAAGGTTTTAACACGTTCAGTGCCGGGTTCCTCTTGGAGGGTTCATCTAGTCGCATCTGGGATGCCGGGAGCCCTCGCGGAGGGCTCATTTTAAATGTAGGTTTTTCTCAGCGAATGTTATAAACCGTGAAAATCAAATCTGATGTATATTTTAACAAGATTTATTAGTAAATGCGTTGGTTTTTAACCGACTTAAAAAAAAGAGGTTTTTTGTTATGTGTGTTCCCCGATTACTCGAAGACGGCTGGACCAATTTGAAAAATCCTTTTTTTTTTAAAGGGTGTACTTTCAAGTTGGTCCCATTGTCATGTGGCCACGATCTGATGATTGGATCTTGGAGAAATCGAGGGAACTCTTCAAATATTACAGGCACATCCACAGCGATTTGGGTATTTTTGATGAGCAGTTGACATTAGGCTATTGTCACTTAGATAAATTACAAACTAACCCACTAAAAAAGAAAACTAAAACTTTTTACAAAAAATACAACAGACTTCCAAACTACAAAGTGAAAAATAACTAATTTCGGAAGCCGGTGTCAAAAAACTAAAATACTGATCCAAAGACAGCCTGTTTTTTTTTGGGTGCGAAATTATCAAATAACTTCTCCCGCTCTGGGTGGAGCGGGAGGGCGTGTCAGACTCTTACTGACTAAGTGTTCCTTCTCCACATTCTCCATTTTTAACCGACTTCCAAAAGGAAGTTTTTTTTTTATGTTTTTTACGCGATTACTCCGCCAATTATGAATTGATTTTGATGATTGTTTTTTTGTTTGGTAGATCATACTTCAGAGGTGGTCCCATATAAATTTTATTAACTTTGCTTGGGTAGTTTTTGAGTTAGCTTCAATAACACGTATTTTTTCCCACTTAGTATGTGGATGATATGATACTCGTAACTTTCTGTCACTGTTATTTACATAGCAGGTAGTGGTATTCGAATTTGTGTGGGGTAGGTACCACAACTAAAAAGTGAAAAATAAAAACTTTTTACAAAAAAAAAACAACCGACTTCAAAAAAAAAAAACACTACAAAGTGAAAAATAACTTTAATTTCGGAGGTCGGTGACAAAGAACGAAAATTCAAAACCAAAGACACCGACTTCCGAAATTAAAGTTATTTTTCACTTTGTAGTGTTCTTTTTTTGAAGTCGGTTGTTTTTTTCTTCCCCTCTTACCGTGCTTGTACTGTCACTACTCTCAGAAGACTCGAAGCTGCTCCCCGGCACGGTCTCCTTGGGCGCGCTGCTCGGCTGCTTCATAGAACTTCGTGGGGATAGCGGGTTCAAGCCACGGAACTTGATTGCCTGCGGAAAGATTTTCTTTTTGAGATTTTTTACTGGAATGTACCAAGTTATTTTTGGAGATAGTAGTAGTAGTATACAAAACTTTATGTATTAGCTTGTCAGCGAGATCTCAGCACAGTAAATCTTACTTTATATATTATATTTAATATTATAAACGCGAAAGTTTGTGACGATGGATGGAAGTTTGTTACTCTTTCACGCAAAAACTACTGAACAGATTTGGATGAAATTTGGCAAACAGATAGTTTATAACCTGGATTAACACATAGAATACTTTTTATCCCGATATTCCCACGAGATCGAGAGTTATGTGGGTGAAACCGCGGGACGCAAAAACGGATAGGATCACTCGTGTGTCTGTCTGTCCGTCTGTCACAGCCAATTTGCTCCGAATCGAATAGACCGATTAAGTTGAAATTTGGTACACGTATGTATTTCTGTGACCCAAACACGGACGTGTAACGTAAATAAATTAATTTTGAATATGGGGGTCTCTTTTGGGGGGCAAACAAAAATATTTAAAAAAAAAGTTTTGCAAACAGTACCGTGTAATATATCAAATGAAAGGGCTTGTTGCGAGGATCCTAAATATTTTTTTTTATCATTTATAATAAATACAGAAATACTTTTAAAGAAATTTAAGAAATTCGATAAAAATTGACCTTATCTCCGAAACTGCTGGACCTACAATTTTGAAAAAAATACATAATATGGTTCTTTACTCATAGATTACAGGAAAATCTATAAGAAGTCTATGGGTCTTAAAAAGACATGGTAAATCTCTCAATATTGTGCGTACAAACTTACATTTGCAGCTGGAATGTATGGGAGAACATGTTTTTGTAGTTTGTTCTTTGGATAAATTCATCCCAACTACGGAACCCTTCATTGGTGCCGATTCTCTTGTACACCGAACTTAACTATCACTAAAATTCCTTACTTTTGGCTGTTCTCTCTTAAAGCTCTTTTTAGAGCCGGAGGCGCGCAGGGGGAGCAGCCTTGACGTGTTTTATATGGAATTTTTCACTTTTTGTATGCAAAATAAGAAAATTTATTACCTACATGTCGGTTTAAAGGTTTTATAAAAGGGGTCGAAATTTTCATTATTTTTGCGATTGGACACCCCGTTTTCGAGATATAGTCCGCGCAATCCACGAAGACGCGCCCCACTCCGCTCCACGCCGTACTAGAGTTCAGCTTACAGTACAGTAATTGCGGAGTGGGGCGCGTCGTCGTGGATTGCACGGACTATATAAGCAAAAGCAAAAAAAAAGATTCAGTAGGTACTGTTTTTGCATCTGAAGTCGAGGTGTTGAATTTAAAGTTCATGACAACCAATTTTATTCCACACGTTTTTAGTTGTGATTAAAAATAGTCAGATTTAGTTAGAAAATCTAAATTTTAGGTGAAAAACGTCAAATTCAGAATAGGAAAATTGCCATTTTCACAAAATTAATATCTCAGTACCATCTTAGTGCTGTCAAACTAAAATATAGTTAAGTTGTGTCACTTTAGTCTATTTCAGAATGGGAAATTGTCGTTTGACAGGAATAAACTAAATTTTGGTGATTTTTAGTCTAGTTTAGAGGCATTTGTGACAAGAGAATCGGCACCATTGTGCGTGATCCGACACGCAATTGTTTATTTATTTAGTAATGAACCTACCTGAACATATGTAACCATATCACTAAGCTCCCTCGCGATCTGGTTGCTTCTCTTCCTAGTTGGAGCATGCTTGACACTCCCAGAAGTAGTCTCAGCATCTCCCTCACTCCTTCTAAAGCTCTGGTAGAGCGACAGAGAGGTCCGGCCGCATTTGTCTTCCATCGAGTTCAGGATTTTGTGGAGTTCTTTTTCTGGAAATATAAAAGTATATGCTTTACGGATAAAAATTAAAAACATTTTTATTTATTCGAAGAATAATAATTATTCTTTATTTTCAGGCCGCGCTCATTTTGGACACGAATTTAAATCGTACGTAAACGTACGGTCGTGGTCGTACGAATTGAATGCACACACTGAATACGTTTTTCTCCGTCAAATAGGTAGTGTTCCGGTGATATCGCATTGAACGCACGAAAAATCCCAACAAGTTCCGATTATTTTCGGACGTCGTCGGAACTATACTACTGCTATTAAGAGGGCCCTTCCCGGTCCGTCTATCGTCAACGCGAGCATGGTCGAAAAGCTTGTTGTTTCATCCAGCGCAAGTGAGAATTGCTAACAAGCAAGTGAGAACGCGATAACATTGTGCGAAAAATAACTTGTTTCAGGAAATACGTGTTTTTGAATACGCATTACAAGTTTGTGAAATAAATGTTTGTCATTTAGAATCTCCATTACATGTGCGAGGTTTCTATGAAGATGTTTTCTTTAATTTTACAATTTATGAGTACATTATGAACGGTCAAAATTCAGGTAAAATTTGTGCAAAAAAGCAGATTTTTGGAGGCTTATATTGAATTTGTTTCGCAAATTTTTTATTTTTTGATTTCAATGAAACCTGGATATAGTGCACAAGATACCTATTAGTTTAAAAGAATTAAAGAAAGATGTGGTACAACGCCATAATCACGTACGAGCGTTTGTATGAAAAGTATGACGGGTTGGCCGCTCTTAATGTGGCTTCCCTGGTACCTCATTATCGGCATAACAATGTAAATGTCTATTAACTGCTCCCAAATTACAATGATTATTTATTTTACATAATTTATTGACATATATTTTTTTTATTATTTGACATTATTTTTCTATATTTTTTTTTATATCAAATTATATTTGTTACAGCTGTAGTGGCAATCATGTCATTTGGTTTAAATAGGTCCTGATTTTTATTATTTTGTTTATCTTTTATATAGATTCTTTTCTTTTAGATTTTGTGAATGTGAGAACGTTGTAGGCTGTAGACTTGTGGACCATTTTCTATTTTACTAAGTACCTGGTACTTGTTGATAGGCCTACACTGTCCTCCTATACCTATTAACACTGTAATTTGAAAACATTGTAGAAACCACTTATTTTGAAAAGAGTAACCGTGGAGTTTCTTGCCGGCTCTTCTCCATAGGAAGCGACCAATTGGAACCGTGCACATAGCTTCTGACGTTTCATAAGTGCCCTTTATGTGAAATAAAATATTTTGAATTGAATTGAATTGAACACGTACGTATAATATGCACTCAGTCTGCGCGCTTCGTTTGTACTTGGAAGGTCGGGATCGTTCGTGCGCGCTCGTATGTGTTGGTAGGAGTTAAATTCGTACGAAAACATGACCAAAGTGCGCACGGTCTTACTGACAACTGCTATTAATTGCCAGCGACTTTATTTCAAACTTAGACCTAGAAAGCCAAGATTATTGCCAAAAAAAAAAAGAAATTCAAATTTGGCTGAAAACCAGCACTTCTTGAACGTCAAAATTACATAAGACAGTCCCCCAAAACGCCCACCCTTCACCCTTTCTAGTGCTTTAGCTGGGAAGAAGACGGCTGTCTGCAGCTGTCTGTTCAGTTAGAAGAACTTAGCAGCTCCACTCTCGCTTAAGACTTCTTAAGTCGTTTTAACCAGAATGGATGCGTGCACTAGAAACAACACGATTGAAACAGTCTCATCAATTTAAACGGTTGCTTAGTATCTACTTGACCTCTCGCTGCCGGCTGTCGCTCGTTCGATAGTCGGGAGCACCGAGTCGTGGGTGATCTCCTTATGTAAAACCGTCATTTACCTACTCCCCGTCACTTGTCCTTTTAAGGGTTCATTAGAAAACTAGCGTCAGACAGCATCTGTCTGGCATTAATGCTGAAATGAACCTTTTTTGGCGCAGCCGTGAGGCACACACTATTGTTAAATATTATTTTCATTTTTTTTTTTTTTTATGTATACCTTGTGTTTCACGAACTGTGTCAAAATAAATGATTTTTTCTTTCTTTCTTTCTTTCATTTCGCAGAAGGACGCTGCAGAATGGGTGAGGTAGATTGAGACCACTCTCCTGATCTGTAGCAGGCGGACCGGGTGTCGGCGGAGGGCGGATAACCGAAGGCCTCGGTCCGGAGGGACGGCGGACTTGGGGACGTCCGCCGCCCCCATCCAGCAGGATCCGAGGTGGCGGCATGTAGTGTTCCACGCGTGCCCCTATTTGACGTGGCGGGGACGTCTCACACCTCACTCCCCCCGCGGACATGAGGTGGCCCGCAAAAGCGGCACCAGTCGGGGATCACGGAAGGCGCACAAGATCTCATGATCCCCGGTCCAAGTGTGGGAAGAGAACACCGGGGTGGTTTTTAGACAGTAGGAGTCTGACAGACCCCTTCCCCCCCAGGGCGGAAGACATCCATGAGGATTATCAAGCCAGATACAAAAAAAAAATGTCAGTATCTACCTAAGAAGTTGCCGTTTCTACTACCAGTTAGTTACACATAGTTAAATTTAGATGAATTTTTAAAAGACAAGGTACCTATGTTATGTTCTGCAATTATCATGGTAGACTACCTTATGGATACATTAATTTCATGTAGATTTTAAATTTTTCCCACAGGTGATTTAAGACGCAGATATATGCCAGTGACCTTGAGTGGCTAGCTTGCGTGTTCTGTACTGAGGTCATGCAACGCGTCGTACGTCCAGCCAGTAACAGGACTCGCCCACCAAGGAGCGCTGTCTCAAATTAGACGCATTATTAATTTATTATACGTAAACAAACAGGTATTTTAATGAAACACGTATTTTAAAAGATTAATAATTAAATTATCTTTAAAATGGTGAAGGTTTCAGTAAAATACGCTTGATAGATTTTGCGTAATTCTCAGTTTTTTATCCGCGTTAGACATAACTTTACAAATTAATTTCTTTATGTAATATAAACATGATCTAAAATATTCCTGTGTTACGTTATTAAAAAAATGCTCATATTTAACATATATTTTTTCCAAATCATTAACACTACTCGTTTAGACGTGATCTTCAGTATAAAATCATTAAAAGTCGGCTATCATCGCCTTAATAAGACCATCATATTCCCCACGCTTGGAGCGACGATCTTCGCAGCTGGATGAGAGTTTCCAGTGAACTGCTGTAGACTTATGATGATGATCATATCTTACCATCCAACTCCTCATCATCCTCGTCATAGTCTTCATCGGAGAAGTACTCGGTGAGAGAGCTGCCCGCTGATTGGTTGGACATGATGGAGCTCGTGCGGTTACTCTGTTCGGGCAAGGAGTTGCTCGTGTGACGGATGCCGTTGGATCTGGGCAGAGAGAAGAAAATCATTAACAATAATAATAAAATATTATAAACAGAAAAGATTTGGGGGGCTTGTGGCTAAGCTATAACAGCCGCAAGGGTCGATTGATCAGGTTAAGCTACGCTTGCCACGGTTGGTCCGTGGATGGGTGACCATCTTTACATACCGAGACCCCTCCGTGCCTCGGAAAGCATGTTAAGCCGTTGGTCCCGGCTGTCATTAGTAGATCTTTGACAGTCGTTACGGGTCGTCAGAAGCCCAAAAGTCTGACAACCAGTCTTACCAAGGGGTATCGTGTTACCTAGTAACTAGGTTGTGGAGGTCAGATAGGCAGTCGCTCCATGTAAAATACTGGTATTCAGCTGCATCCGGTTAGACTGGAAGCCGACCCCAACATAGTTGGGAAAAGGCTAGGCAGATTTTTTGTATGATTGTATGTTTGTTTGTTTGTTTGTTAAGCTTTCACGCTAAAACGGCTGAACGGATTTGGATGAAATTTGGCACATTGGTAGATCTTGACCTGGGTTAGGACATAGAGTATATTTTATCCCGATATTCTTACGAAATCGAGACTTATGCGGGTGAAACCGCGGGGTTCAGCTAGTAAACAATATTATGGTGGCTCAAGATACAGCGTTCACTTGTTTGGGGCCAAAGGAAAACTTGTTTAAAAATATATATATTTTTTTACTTTCTATGAAAATTCATCGTGTTGACTTTCATAATATTTCTTCGGGAGTAAAGACGTATGCAGTTCACCCTCATTTAACCAGACAGTCCCATGTAATAGGGAGCAAATTGCCCGGGTTGTTACTGAGAAATTTAGAAAGGAAATACCTGTATTCAATTAAATTTAACTTTATTTCAGACTAAGGTCCATAATTTTGTTAGTATTTTGATGTTAGTAACAATGGTGCTTAATTATGTAGGTTAGTATTGTTATTTTTTACAAATTATTTATTTGCACAGACCTATGACTGTCCCACGGAGTACTTTTTAATATAGGTCTGGCCCCACCCAGTGTGGCAGCGACCAGTCCGGTCTGGCAGTGATCATTTTTAGAATGCTGTTGTCACTACCATGCAGGTGCTGTAGTAAGGAGGCCGCTTTCTTTCGCACGATGGCATGGAAACCATATGTGCGAGCCTCCGCGAATATTCCTGAGGCGCTACAACGCAACAGCATCCTAAAAGCATTAGCACTTCCGGCCTTGAGCGGTTAAATTGAACACGCAGGACGTTGTAGTCTCGGCGCGTGTATGACACCCACAGGCAACTCGTGTAAAAGGATTGATCTATTGACTTAATAAGGCTTTGCTCGACCTGGGCATTGAACCCAGGACCTTACGTTCAGTCGTGTGTCACTAACCCAACAAGGTAGTTCATACTTATTGAACTATTTAATTGATTACCTGAAGGCAGTTGACAGGACTCCACTATAACCTTGCGCTGAGCTCGCCCCAGTTAAACCCATCGTTGGACTCGACTCAATCGGCAGCAGCTTCTTATTCTTTACCAGGACCTGTGAAAATAAAAACCATGAATATATAGTGGTATGAGGAACAGGGTGTAAAGTTCACTCATCCTCCATAGAAAAGGGAGGATCCTCCGACCAGACGGGTGTTGTGTCTGGCGGGCAACTGGCCGACGGTTGATGTCTGAAAGTTATTTATAATCGCGTGGTAAACATTGCTTGCGCGATGCAGGATTTGTGTGACGTCAGCTCTTTGCTGCGTAGTTCGCATGTAGAGTTGTAGATGTCGGTACAAATGTATGCACTATACAGGGTGTATCAGAAAGGTGTACTCATATTTAAGGATGATACAGATCAGGGATGTTACGGAGTTTCGGGTCCGATTCCGAAACGTACGAACTTCCAATTAATTTTAGGTACACCTCCGACTCCGACTTCGGTTTCGATAATTTTGAATCGGAGTTATACTGAAGGTTGAAAGTACAATTTGCCACTTTTAGAGTCACTGGATTTGATTAAAATTAAGTTTATTCAATTACCGTATGTAAAATTGTAAATTATTACCGTCCTAGATAGGTATTATACTTAGTTATGTTATGATTATATTACTGTCGCTAATTTTTTCCTGATTAAAGAGACTGAATTATATTTCCATTGTTTCATTAAGCCTTTCCTTAGCACTTCTTTTTTCCACAACCGCTTCCAACTCCAGTTCCGTTTCCGACTCCGGTTCCGGTATCGACTCCGGTTCCGACTCCGGCTCCGGTTCCGGTAAAACAACTTCCATAACATCCCTGGTACTGACCATCAAACCGACAACTTTCGTCAAGAGACCAACATAGTAGGTACTTGAGAAAAAATCAGCATACATGTTTAGGTCGAGAGGGTATACAAAACCACTTTTATACGTCAAAAATAAATTATATTTTGAAACTAGATGAGTTCGATGTTTCCTATGAGGAGCTTAAAACGGCCGCTTTGGCAGAATCATAATATGATAATATTATGCCATTATGTGAATCGCACAAACTGACAATTCATAATATTGTCTGCGTTCAATTATACTACGCAATGACAGTTTTGTATTTTAATGAAATAACATTTAAATTGTTGAAAAAAAAAACTCAGTTGATTAATAAAAATTGTAAAGAATTACCGCTAAAATTACGGTCTTCATTTTTTTCATGTGGCAATATTTACACCAAATATGATTCTGATATGAATTGAATTGAATATGATTCTGCTAAAATAATATATGTGTCACCATAGAGGAATTGCATAATGTGGCCGTTTTAGGCCCGATTTAGGTTTTGACTACTCTGAGAAAAAAGGGCGAAACCAACTCAGAGGTTCCTTCCTCAGAGGTCTCTTTTAAATTCCAGACATAATCTTGGTTAGGCAATTTATAAAAATTTGAATTAATTAATTACCTTATATTTCAGCTGCTCAGGACTCGGAAGCCGCGGCTCGTCCGTGTAATCGACTTCGAAAAGGAACGATGTCACCAGTTTGTCTCCAAACACTGCCTGGATGAAGACAACATCAATAGAGGACCAGCATTTTATTTAAACATATAATAGAAACAAATAATCAAGACAGGATATCTTGTGAGTCATTCAAGAAACGACTTAAATGCAATGATATGAAATTGTTTATTCTGTAAATAGGATATCGGTAGCACTTTTACACGTCATGTTAAAAATAAGCTAGATGAGTTCGGAGTTTCCTATCTGACTACTCAAAATTCAAAAGTCATTTATTCAAACTAGGCTGAGAGTCAGCACTTTTCGAACTTCAAAATTACATAAGACAGTCCCCCAAAACGCCCACCCTTCACCACTTTCTAGTGCTTTAGCTGGGAAGAAGTGGCGCGTTGTTTGATAAATAAATAAATAATAATAATAAACTCCCCAGCAGTAGGTACAGCTGTCTGTTCAAGTTAGAAAAAAAAAAGATTCTATACAATGAGAAAAAGGCTAAAACAAACTCAGAGGTCGCCGTCTCTTTTAAAGTCCAGACATAATCTTGGTCAGGCCATATGAGGACCATGTAGATTAGTGTCTGAAATGGTCTTTTGAGGAAAGCACCACACAGATTTGAGTGGACCTGTCCAGTCAGTGCAAGCATTTGTCAGTAATCGAAACTTTTTCATCTCCTCCCTCTCTCTCTTAGTGGTTTCGGTATTATTGGCCCAAAACGTAAACTTTTGGAATATAACCATAGATGAATGCAGATGGGACACTTTGCATTTCAGGTATGAAGCTACAAGTAGATACGCGGCGGACTCGACTTGTCGAATTCAGTGGGCATAAGGAAGTCAGAAGATATATGAGTTACGCGATAGAAAGAGAGGCAACTTCTAGGTGAATATAACTGTCGGTAATTAGCTGTGCGACCCAGCCCGTCCCATCCTTGATGTCCTCCCTCCGGTAAACGCCCTAAGCCGAGATTCGTACCCCACAGGAGGTGCCCTTAGCGAGCGTTCACCTAGTTTTAATTAGCATAGTTGAATAACCCTTTTTTTTTTTTGGTTGGGAAATTATCAAATAACTTCTCCCGCTCTGGGTGGAGCAGGAAGGTGTGTCAGACTCTTACTGACTAAAATCCACCCGTGTTCCTTCAGTTGCCATGTTGCCGGGGGCCACGATTTCCCTTTCGGCCTTATTCGCAACCCCGGCAGGCATCGGCCCTAGTGGACCCCGAGTTGAATAACCCCTGGCTGGAGGTTTTAAGTGTAGCAGCTTAAGGCACCCACAGGATTGACCGGTTAAATAGTCATGGCCTCAGAGGTCAGCTATAAGAAGCGCTACGAAAAATATAAAAAGCAAGAGTCGCTTTTATTTAAATGATTTTGCGGAGTGTCACATCTGTACTATACTGTGGTAAAACACAAAATTACAACTCTATCCTCTGAAGAAGTACCCAGGTATTCCTGTGAATGGTACTCTCATTACCACCTGGCGAAATGTGGGCGTACTAAGTATACCTAGGTATTGCCCTCACATTTTATCAGTGACAGTAAAAGGCATGAGTCGTGAGCACAAACTGACACTTAGGGATAGCGATCTGAGATCGATTAATCGAAGAATCAATTTACAGGCCCAAAAGATCGATTTTTTAAATCGATATGTTCTGAATCGATTCAGTGAGTCGATATTTCACTCTTGAAAAACGCCATTAGATTTTTTTTGGTTTTTTACATATGAATCATTGGGAATTTTAACTTTTTCATGTAATAGATACATTTTGAAAATTAATGCATTCTTTCATCTTTCAAATAATTGTTATTATCGAATTCCTTGAAGTAAAAAAAAAAACTGATTTTACTGTTAAGAGATCATTTATTATGGTATCTTTCTTGTTTTTTATAAAATGGATTTATATTTACATTATAAAAGCAAACTTGAAAATAACTATAGGCGCCGCCATATTGGCCTTGGTTGCTCTGACGAGCGCCTTTCACTTTATCAATACTCCGCGGCCGACCGTCACGCGACATGCAACACACAGACGAAAAAGTTTGAGACAATGTAATAAAAGTTTCACTTTAAAAAAAAACGATTTTTTAGAAATCGATCTTTTAAACCTCGATTTTTTGTGAATCGATACATGAGCTTACAATTCGAATGGATTTAAAATCGATCTTTTTTGGAAAGAATCGCTGCGCAGTAATTAATTTTTCGGTCTGTTTGGCGAAATGAAGAAGCCGGGGGGCGCAGAGCTGCACGCGATTGGTTCGTCAGTCGATGCTCGTCGTTTATTGGACCTCTCGCGTGTCATTCGGCTACTGTCATTGGCTGAAATTGTAATATGCGCGAGCGGTGCTCACGAGTCGTGCCTCGAATTGTATCTTATAAGATTCGGAGATCTAACCCAGGCTCAAAAATCGCGTTTCTGAACACTTGTACAAGGAGGCAGTTTCTTCATGTCTGGACTTCCATTTCAGACCGAAACCACCCACTTCTGGAAATAGCCTCATAAAGACAACATCTGTCTTTGTGGCTTTCAACTAGTTTTCTGAATTCAATGTATGTGAACAACTGACCTCAAACGTGCTGGCCATGACCTGCTGCTGCGGCAGGCTGCAGTGGTTCTCGATGCTCAGGATCAGGGGGTACGGAGACGCCACGAATGCACTCCTGTACGGAAGAAAAAAACAACATGGTAAACTCAAAACAGTTATTATAGTCTGCGCAATTCACGAAGACGCGCCCCACTCCGCTCCGCGCCGTATTAGAGTTCAGCTTACAGTACAGTAATAGCGGAGTGGGGCGCGTCGTCGTGGATTGCGCGGACTATTTAATTAAACCATTTCAGGCTATAGACGTATGAGGAACAGGGTGTAAGGTTCACTCATCCTCTATAGAAAAGGGAGGATACTCCGACCAGATGGGTGTTGTGTTTGGTGGGCTACTTCCTGATGATTGATGTCGGGACGTTGTATATATCGTAGTCGCGCCGTAAACTCTACTTGCGTGATGCAGGATTTTGCGTGATGTCAGTGTGATGTGTAGTTCGCTTGTGGTGACCTAGATGCCGCCACAAGGCATGTTTAAATTGTCAAGGAGCCGGTCTGTTAGTCAGAAAGTTTAAGCTAAGTTGTAGTTAACCGATTTTTCGATTTGTCAAAATGTTGTAAAAAACACTTTTTACACTTCAAAAGAACAATATTTTAAAATTAGATGAGGTCAGGCGTGTACCACCGGGGTAACGCATAGGTATCTAAGAATTTTGAAAACAAAATTCCTTGCACATGACCCTTTTTAGGGTTCCGTTGCCAAATGGCAAGAAACGGAACCCTTATAGATTCGTCATGTCTATCTGTCTGTCTGTCCGTTCGTATGTCACAGCCACTTTATCCCGAAACTATAACAGCTATGCTGTTGAAACTTGGTAAGTAGATGTATTCTGTGAACCGCATTAAGATTTTCACACAAAAATAAAAAAACAAATAATTTTGGGGTTCCCCATACTTAGAACTGAAACTCAATTTTTTTTTTCCTTCGAACCCATACGTGTGGGGTATCTATGGATAGGTCTTTAAAAATGATATTGAGGTTTCTACTATCATTTTTTTCTAAACTGAATAGTTTGCGCGAGAGACACTTCCAAAGTGGTAAAATGTGTCCCCCCCTGTAACTTCTAAAATAAGAGAATGATAAAACTACAAAAAATATATGATGTACATTACCATGTAAACTTCCACCAAAAATTGGTTTGAACGAGATCTAGTAAGTAATTTTTTTTTAATACGTCATAAATCGTAAACCGCAATTTACCTTTCATTCAATGTTACTTGCTGCTACGGAACCCTTCATGGGCGAGTCCGACTCGCACTTGGCCGTTTTTTTTTCGTAGGTAAGCGATACAATAGCGACCGAGCGCTGCAAGAAGATAATATGCTGCGAGAATAGTCCTTAAGCTTCGGCCAAATCTGAGCGACTAAAACGCGGGACGCGGAAGCGAAACTAACGCGGGAATTAGGTATCGTGCACACCTGCGCGACTACAGTGCCAACAGTGAACTTCATTTTGTTTTGTGAATAGTCACAGCCGCACGTCTATAGCTTAGTGTAGCACCTAAATTGTTGTGTTATGTCGGTTTCATATTTAACATCAGAGTCTGACTCTGGCCGATTCATCAGAGTCTGGCCGATGGAGTCCCATATTTTATCTTTTTACGTATATTTTTATGTCCAGGATTTTTCGATAAACATCTCTATATTATTATCGTCTGTCATCGTGAGTTTAAATAATGAGACGTCCGTAATAATGTTATGATCTGTACACACGTCTGACCACAAGACGCGTGTTTCCCGCTCACTCCCGCTTTGCTTTGGTGTTCCCGCGTTATGCTCGCGTAGGTGTGCAAGGCGCCATATAGTAACACGAGCAGCGTCTGCCGCGCGGTAGACGCTCCCTCTTCGCTTCCCGCCTCCCGCGTTGTGGTCGCTCAGGTTTAGCCGAAGCTTTACAGTGTACAGTTCAGTGGTGTAGCTACCGCTGTATCTGCCGTATCAATTATACGGGGCCCCCCGAGTCCCCGACGTGCGTAAGCAAAAATTAATAAAAACTTCCCAAATTCATCATCAGCTATAAATGATTTAATAAATCAGTTTGCCGAAAAAAAGGCAAGGAGAGTGTTTATTTAATTTGAATTGTTTGTAAAAAATTTGGAAAAAGTGACACAAACATTTTTTTTTATTTTGTGAGAATTCTTTACCCTTCATAAGGGCCCCCAACAAATTTTTATACGGGGCCCCGCCAAGGCACGCTACGCCACTGGTACAGTTATGCGTTTCTTCGATAGTACCTACCCAAAGCATTATATGGCATTATGGTAGCGGTGTAGGGGGGATGGGCGAATGCAAAAAAAAAGCAACTATTCGTTGTAGATAATTATGTTGGTAAAGACTAGTGGCATAAAAAAACCTTTGAAAAGAGCAAAAAGCAATAGCCACAGTCATATCTATGGTCTTCCTGGTATGGTTTTCATAAAAGAAAAAAACTGGCTAAGTGCGTGTCAGACTACGTACAATAATGAAGGGTTCCGTAGTTGGGATGAATTTATTCCAAATACAAACATCATTGCCAAGTGTAAGTTTGTACGCACAATATTGAGAGATTTACCATGTTATTTTAGAAACATAGACTTCTTATAGGTTTTCCTGTAATCTATGAGTCCAAGGACCATTCCTGTGGTCTAAGAACTAGTCTCAGTATTTTTTTCAAAATTTCGGCTCAGTAGTTTCGGAGATAAGGGGGGGAATGGTCAATTTTCATCTGCATTGTTAAATATCTTTAAATGTGTTTATTAAATTATAAAAAATATATGTTCGAGATCTTTGCAACAAGCCCTTTCATTTGATATGTCACACAATACAGTTCGAAAAACTTATTTTTTAAATTTTCTTATTTGCCCCCCAAAAGTGACCCCATATTCAAAATTATTTTATTTACGTTACACGTCCGTGTTTGGGTCACAGATATACATATGTGTACCAATTTTCGACTTAATCGGTCCGTTAGATTCGGAGAAAATTTCTGTGACAGACGGACAAACAGACAGACAGACACACGAGTGATCCTATAAGGGTTCCGTTTTTTCTTTTTGAGGTACGGAACCCTAATAAAAAAAAATACAATACAAGAATAGCTTGTGCGACAGTTTAAATAAGTATCAGTATTACGTCTTCAAAGAAAACGGCCGAAACGGCGCGCTTCAAAATCTCAGTGTATACCGTACTGGGCACGCCACAATTGCGGCGATAAGACCCCTCTTTGAGGAGTGGCTTGAGAGGCGCCACGGCGTCCTCACCTTCCACCTGACGCAGGTCCTCACCGGACACGGCTGCTTCGGGAGGTTCCTGTTTAGGATAAGGCGGGAGGAAACACCCGGGTGTCACCATTGTGTGGATCGGCCTGAAGACACGGTGGAGCATACGGTGGAGGTCTGCCCGGCTTGGGCGGAGCAACGCCGTGTCCTCGTAGAGGCGATCGGCGGCGGTGATCTCTCGCGTCCGGCCCTGGTTCAGGCCATGGTACGGAGCGAGAGGAAATGGCAGGCCGTCACCTCCTTCTGCGAAGCGGTAATGCTCGCGAAGGAGGAGGCGGAACGCGTGAGGGAGAGGCAAATTTCGCGCCCTCACGCCCCTAACCGCCGCAGGAGGAGACGCCCGGGGCGGGAATCGCGAGCCGATTTCCAGCCACCGTAGGCGCGGGCTTGCGGACGGTGAGCAATGGGTAGCTCGCCGTCCGGTAAGGACCAAGCCCAGGTCGACGGTACGTTGTGTTCCACGCGCGCCTCAAAGAGATGTCAGCAGAATTGACGGGGTCCGCTAGGGCCAATGCCTGCCGGGGGTTCGAAGAAAACCGATAGGGACATCGCGGCCCCCGGCAACAGGGCAACCGAAGGAACACGGGTGGGTTTTAGTCAGTAAGAGTCTGACACGCCCTCCCGCTCCACCCAGAGCGGGAGAAGTTATTTGATAATTTCCCACCCAAAAAAAAAAGGTACGGAACCCTAAAAATAAGTCATGACTATACCAACCTAGCAATAGTCTCGACCACTCTTCTGAAGGGTATCTTCGTCGTGAAGGTATGTCCGTGGTAGATGACGGGACTGCCATCATCTCCGTCCCAGCAATCCAGTTCTACACAGCGGCAGCCAGTGAGCAGCACCTGGAGACAAATGGGCTATATTTTGAGGTGTTCGGGGCTAACGGAAGTAACAGAGCTATTTAATACTTATTGCTATCGTACGGTAGCCCGTACGGTAAAACCTTTTTAGCTGACCTCTTTTTAACCGACCGAGGAGGTTCTCTACTACAAAGTGAAAAATAAATTTAATTTCGGAATTCGGTGGCAAAAAACGAAAATTCAAACCAAAGACACCGACTTCCGAAATTATTGTAAAGTTATTTTTCACTTTGTAGTGTTTTTTTTTTTGTAAAAAGTTTTTATTTTTCACTTTTTAGTTGTGGTACCTACCCCACACAAATTCGAATACCACTGCCTGCTATGTGAATAACAGTGACAGGAACTTTACTGATCACATCATCCTCATACTAAAATAAAATACGTATTATTGAAGCTTACTCAAAAACTACCCAAGCAAAGTTAATAAAATTTATATGGGACCACCTCTGAAGTATAACCTACCAAACAAAAAAAGAATCATCAAATTCAATTCATAATTGGCGGAGTAATCGCGTAACAAACATACAAAAAAAAAAAAACGTATTTTTGAATTGAGAATCTCCTCCTTTTAGAAGTCGGTTGTTTCTTTTTTGTAAAAGTTTTTTCTGTTGAAACTCAGTGCCGCGCTAAGCCAGCTTAAGTCAAAGCTGCCAACCATAAAAAGGTAAGAAGCTTGAAATTGAAGTTAACTACCGATACCGATATGATCACCACAAGTAAAAAAAATTAAGTCAATGAAACCAGATATTAGGTATCTACATACTTAGGTAAGAAAATCAAAAATTATCTGAAAAGTTTGTAAATAAACACCAAAGCGTTTAGTTCGAATTAAATTAACCTAAAATGTCTGGAATTAATGTTTCTGTAGGTACTTATAGCACATTGTGCATCATGCATGTTTGTTACATTTCATTGACTCCTGTGCGTACCCCGCAAGTGCGCCGTCATGTAGATAACGTTCAAGTCTTTGATGTTCATTCAATCGAGGCTAAAGGTTACCGCGCAAGCGCGCCCTTATTGATTAGTGCTCCCCTTCCCTTGAAAACCTAAGCACATTCACCCTAGCGAGCTTACTAAGCTTAGTCTTTCAACACACTCGCTACGTTTTAGTCGATATTTCGTCTACAAAATTATTCATAATCGCTTAGCTAAGCCGCACGTTTTAACCACAGACAAAAGGGAACTGTCAAGTTGTTGTCAAACATAACCTCCTAAGCGTTTGTTGTTTTGCCGGTTTTAACGAATATTTTACGTAAAATCTTCCAAAATTGACGAAATGAAGGAAACCACTGGTGATGTCGATACTAGGAATGTCGTGAAAAACCGGGAGTTGCTTTATCGCATGATTATAAGGTACGTAATGTCTATTTTCTATCGTGCTTGTTATGTTCGTAAATTGTTACAAATTATCGTAATTTGAGTAAATAACCTCAATTTCTGCATCAATTTTCAACAATTAACGTCTATTTTATCGAATAAAACATCAATCCGTCAACATTTTCACGGTTAATGACGAAAAACGAACACTAGGTATGTTACTAAACTTTATAATATCATTGTACTAAACTAACTTTGTGATTTTTTCAGTCAATTGTACTACGATGGCTTTCAACCGATAGCTGCGACATTAGCATCGGCTGTTCATGCCGATCCGCCTTGTCCTCCGAGCGACAGGTCAGTTAAATATTAATAAACAATACAAAGCATTCTTGCAAGTTAATCATATCATGTTTATTGTGACTGTGAACTAATCTATTTTATGCTAAAAACTGTATCCTACTCAGTAGGAAGCTCGTTGTTGCAACTGCTAAATTACAACTTTATCCACTGTTTTCCAGAGTTTTACTAAAACATAACAAAAGTTCAAGTGTTTCTTCAAAAACACTCGAAATAACTACTTCATGTCACCATAAAGACAGTATTCTATGTGTTAATCCAGTTTATAATAGACCATAGCCTGGATTGGACGAAGTTTGATGCAGAGATAGACTCTGCATCAAACCTCGTTCAGATATGTTTAAGGCTGAAATACACATGATAATTTCAAGTAACTAGCTAATAGCACACAGTTAGCATGATTGTATATATGATAAAGAGTATGACAATTTTTACAAGCTTTATATTAATTTACACACAGACATTATGATGTAATTTACTATACCCAAATCACTTAGCGTGGCAATAGCGGTCATTGACCCACCTACATTTTCAAGCATTCTTTATTTAAAAAACTGAAATGAAGTCCGTCCTGAATATCGTATCGTATCGTATCGTCTATCGTGATCTTCAACCGTGTTCCAATAACGAAAAACATAACATATTTTATTGTTTGGGTTCCTACGGAGAGATATTAGGGTAAAAGCAATTGACCGCTAAAGCGATGCAGGCATAGCAAACATGGATGCTTTTTAAAATCATGTGAATTTCCGCCTTTAGCTATTTATGTGTGATTGAATTATAAACATTTTCACAAACTTAGATTTATAAATAATACTAGTGAGATTACTTAGAGATTAGCTCATGGCTAAGTAATAATAGCCGCACGGGTCGATTCAACAGGTTAAGCTACGCTTGCCGGGGTTGGTCCGTGGATGGGTGACCATCTTTACATACCGAGACTCCTCCGTGCCTCGGAAAGCACGTTAAGCCGTTGGTCCCGGCTGTCATTTGTAGATCTTTGACAGTTGTTATGGGTCGTCAGAAGCCTGAAAGTCTGACAACCAGTCTTATCAGTTTTACCCTTTACTGGGTTGTGGAGGTCAGATAGGCAGTCGCTCCATGTAAAATACTGGTATTCAGCTGTATCCGGTTAGACTGGAAGCCGACCCCAACATAGTTGGGGAAAGGCTAGGCAGACTGATTGACTGATAAGTTAGTATATTTTGTTCATTGTAACATTTTCATTGTTGTAACATTTTCATCGTTGTAACATTTTCAAATAGCCTCAAATTTTGCATGTTATATTTTATCCTAGCTAAACATGTTTGTGCCATTATAATTATATTTCAACACCATTGTATACTGTATTTTATGCAAATAATATTTATTATTGTTCTACAGGCTCCAAAACCTAATGATGGTCGGTCTACAACATGAGCCGGATCGCAAAGCCAGTCTGGCTGCGTCTAGCGGTGCTGAGCATCTGCTTGGTACCACTGGATTTGGTAAGTAATGTTGAATTAGCTATGAAAGTTGAGTTTAAGGGACCGTTCAAGTATTACGTAACCACTATAGGGGGGTGGGGGGGGTCTATGCTTTGCTTATTTTTGATGACATGGGGGTAGATGGAACCCACACACTGTCTATGCTTGAAAACGAAACGCATATTCGGGGATTCCCACAAATAATGAATACGTTTAGGTACTCGCTTAGAACCGAGTAGGGGAATTACCGTGTGCAACCGAAAAAAACTAGAATACTTATATTAAAAGAAAAATTAATAATAATTAATTAATTATTTATTAATTAAGCATGGGGGGGGGGTAAGAGCTTTGCTTACTTTTGCTGACAAGGGGGAGGGGGGGTAAATAATTGTAATAAATCTGCTTACGTTATACTTGAACGGCCCCTAATGCTTTGTGGCATTAAGACCATCTTGTGTACTACGGTTGTTTATAGAATTAATGAAGTTACTTATATTCAATTTAAAGTTGTGCTAATAACATGTCTTTTAAGATTTCTTGTTATTTAGAAAAGCAAGCCACAGCTCAGACCAAATAAAAAAACCAAGACAGCGCTGCGAACAATACCGTGAAGCATGCCAAAACTAGACCTCCACTCTGTGCATACACGCCCACACGCACACATTTACAATCAAACTACACCTCACTAAATGCACACATGTTTACGAAACCGGCCTCACGTCACTTGATAGCGCTGTCTTGGATTTTTATTTGGTCTGATATACACAGTAAAAAAAAAAACAGTGGCACTCCGGGAGTGCCGACAGAAGTCAAAACTTGAACAATTTTTTTGTGCAGGAAATACTTTTAATGAGGTGTCGGTAACAGTGTCGCGAGTTCAATTGTTTTTTTCCATCACAAAAATGCCTAACGCGCCTAAAGAAGTTTTCACTTCAAAAAACTGGCACTCCGGGAGTGCCGCCAGAAATGAAAACTTGAACAAGATCGCCTTGGTGGAAGAAAAATACTTGTATAGAACATTGGTCCGTAACCTTGTCTAAATAAGGAGCACGATTGCGTTTACAAAAAAAAAATACTTCCAAAACCTTTAAAGTAAAAATACTCGCATAGAACATTGATCCGTAACGTAATATAAATAAAGAGCACAATCGGGTTTACAAAAATGAGGTGTCAGTAACGGTGTCGCGAGTTCAATTGTTTTTTCCCATCTCAAAAATGTCCAACAAAATTGAATGAATAACTTAAAAAACAACTGTTCCTTTCATTTTGTTGAGTAATGTGTACATGAATGTATTTTCTGATATTTAGAGAACAACTGTTCTACGTCTTCTCCTTCTTCATTCGTGTGGTTAGTGACTAACCTGGTGTCAGAGTTTTAAAGCCGCCCATGGGCCTCTGACTTTACCAAGTAAATTATTTAATGCTCCAATTAGATAATGATGATTTTCTTACTTTTTGGTAGCAAAATTCTATGAATTTCTTAAATACATTGCATACTATAGTTTTGTATAATTTAGAAGCATTTTTAGATTTTTTGTAAATGAGTACCATGGAGCCGTTTATTATGTTATTAAGATGTATGTTGACTTGAAAGAGCATGGCAGTTGAGAGAATGTCAAGCTCACTTAAATGTCTCGCTGATGGTGGCGAGTGTGTTGGATCATTTGGTTCCCTACAAAATGGTTGAGCTGGATGGTGCTGATCCACGCGTCATGTTCGTGAACGGGCGCCGTCAGTTGAGACTGGTCATCTCTTATCTGCCAGGGCTAGATTTTGTAATATCTATATTTAAAAGAGTGGCCTTGGAGGTTCTTGCCCGTTCTTCTCCATAGAGATCTACGTTTTGGAATGGGCAACTAGCTTCAACTTTCTGACTAACTGACCGATTCTTTGACAATTCAAAAGTGCCTGTAAATGGTTTAATTGAAATAAATGCTTTGAGTTTGACTTCACATGCCATCGAGAAATATCTCTCAGGCATGCCGGTTTCCTCACGAAGTTTTCCATCACCGTTTTTGAAGCAAGTGATAATTATACAATACGCACATGACTCCGAAAAGTCAGAGGTGCGTGCCTTGGGTTCGAACTCGAGACCTATGACTTGACAGTCTGACGGTCACACCACTAGACTATCACTGCTGGTATTACTTTTTTATAGCTCATTTTCTTATTTTCTGTAGTTTCAATATTACTTGTATAATCTTACTCAATCCCCAAAGACTTGGAATACGAGATGGACGCATCGTCCCTCGCCCCGGAACCGGCTACCTACGAGACTGCTTACGTCACGTCTCACAAGATGGCGTGTCGAGCGGGCGCGTTCAGTGCGTGCGGGCAGTTAGTCGCTACAGGCTCCGTTGATGCTTCTATTAAGGTAAGTGATGTGGGGGTCATATGGGTCACTAATGGGGGTCATATGGGTCACTAGTGGGGGTCATGTAAACCACTCCTAAGTACTTTTACAATATTTTGATTTAAAAGAGTTTCTGTGGAGTTTCTTGTCCGTTCTTCTCCATAGGAACCTACTACGCTTTGGAATGGGCAACTAGCTTCATATTTCTGACTGACCGACCCCTTGACAATTCAAAAGTACCTGTAATTGGTTTATTCGAAAGAAATGCTTTGAGTTTGAGTGGGGGTCATATGGAGAAGAATTTTGGAGAAGAATTTTTTATTTCACTCTCAAAGTACAACAAAAACACTTAATCTATGAAGTACAATTTTCAAGGTCTTTGATGGTTGTACAGCAGCAAGTATTAATGATATACCAACTCCCAAACTAAGTCAAGCTTGTATTTTGGGAGTTAGTGGTTCTACACAGGACTTATATAGACACAACCTTGTAGCCTATGAATTGACTTCCAACACTTAATAGTAAATAAATAAAGCTAAAATTTAAATTTGGAAACATAACATACATTGAGAAATTAAGTAAAAAAAATAAAAATTCTATTACAGTATATACGTTATCTAAAACTACTAATAAAAAAAAAAAAACAGAAATAAATAAAACTTATACCTTCACACTGACAAAAAAAAAAAAAAAAAAAATTTTATGCGTCACTAGTGGGGGTCATTTGAACCACTTCTAAGTACTTTAGTCATGGGTAAATTGTATTCCATGTGGACCATTACTAGTTGAATTAGAGAGGATTTGTTAAAAATAACAGTTAAATATCGGAAAGCACGTTAAGCCGTTGGGTCCCGGCTGTCACTTGTAGATCTTTGACAGTCGTTACGGGTAGTTAGAAGCCCAAAAGTCTGACAACCAGTCTTACCAAGAGGTATCGTGTTACCTAGTAACTAGGTTGTGGAGGTCAGATAGGCAGTCGCACCATGTAAAATACTGGTATTCAGCTGCATCCGGTTAGACTGGAAGCTGACCCCAACATAGTTGGAAAAAGGCTAAACAGATGATGATGAATTGGTACATAACCACACTAGACAATTTTTTTGTTTGGTCCAAGGATATTGTAATTGTTAAAATCATAAGACGTTTCAGATACAAATTCCTATGTAGTTGGGTTAATGATGAAATCAGCTTGATTGAAGAAAATACAACCTGCATTTGTTTTATATTTTATACTAGCTGACCCAAACGTTGTTTTGCCATATAAATTATTTATTTTGGGGTGGACCCTTATCACTTAGGGGTATGACAAATAGATTACGATCGATTCTCAGACCTACCGAATATACATATGAAATTTCATAAAAATCGATCCAGCCGTTTCGGAGGAGTATGGCAACTAACATTGTGACACGAGAATTTTATTATATTTTAGATTCTAGATGTGGAGCGTATGTTGGCTAAGTCTGCTCCGGAAGAAGTGGATCCAGGCAGAGAACAGCAAGGACATCCTGTTATCAGGACTTTGTAAGTTATTTTTAATGATTTTTCATATTGACACAAGTGTTTTGTATTTATGACATTTCCTTTTTTTTACGTTAAATTGGAAAATAAAACATGTTTTCCCATATATTCCGTATGGGAGAACATGCTTTTCAACTACAAAGTTAAGTTTGTTTTTGGGATAAATTCATCCCAACTACGGAACCCTTCATTGTGCGTGGTCCGACACGCACTTGGACGTTTTTATGAAAATGATTTTTCGAAGTAAACCATCTGTAGTAATGTGTGTACCAATAAATAAAAATGAAATCTCTTTCAACCCAGGTACGATCACACAGATGAGATCACAGCCCTTGACTTTCATCCCCGAGAACAGATCCTGGTGTCCGCATCCCGGGACTGTTGCATTAAACTCTTTGACATCACTAAGGCGTCCGCTAAGAAGGCTTACAAGTCTATTACGGTAAGATTTAAGTGTATAAGTAAATTTTACATACATACATACACATACATAAACTACTACTAGTACGTACTAGTATGTAAGGATCGTAGCAGGTGGCGTTCTGTAGTTTCTGCCTACCCCCATGGGAAGAAGTAAATTTTAAATATGAAAATGGCCTCTGCTCAGACAGAGAAAGAACTATCATGTTTGCTCATTTCCTCAACAATATTTTCTTGCACCATATATAAGGTCCCATTAAGAGGCCTGCGAACACGGCTCGCAACTACAAATCGAAATGTTTGCAAAATTCAATTCCAAGCACGTTGCGCTAGTGTGAGTGCCTGTCGGAGCGATATACACCTACAGTGAGCAATACTACCACGCACACATTGACAATTATTGCTTGACGCGATAGCACTACTAGCTTTCGAAAATTTATGATAAATATGGATGTGTTCCGTAATACCAAAAATTATGAATAAAAACTTAATTTTTTCCTATTTTTTTTTTCGACAATTTGTAACTTGATAATATAAGCTATGCTTCTGCAGAAACAATATTAAAAATATTGTTGCATATAATACAGAAAAAAAAACAATATGGAGACATGTCATTTACGCTGTAAAAATGTGCGAAATTAAATTCGTTTAAACTTCATTTTAGAAAAGTTTTTTGGAAAAATAAAGATGTAGGAGCCTAGATAAACACTGTCTAAATCCGAATAACAACATAATATGGTGGAAATATGCCCAAATTGCAAATGATTTATGTATTACGTTTGTATGGACAATTCATGCGTCGCCGCGTTCTTAACCTCAAAAACTGGGTTTTCGCGGTCGAATAGCATTAAATTTGCCTTTTTTTATTGTAAATTTATTTAAAAAAATTGCATTTCTTTTAATTTTAGACCTGCAGATTTTCTTACTGCTTTCGATTCCGATATTATTAAAAAAAAATTAGAGTCAAATAGTCGTAGATGCATTAATTGTTTCCAAGCAAACAAACCTATTTGACACAAAAACATCGAGTTGAAAATGCCTTTCAACTGCTGTATTTGTTTTATTTATTAATAACGAAATGGTAAAATATATGTAAATATTTAAAAAAATTACGTAAAAAAACACTACAAAGTGAAAAATAACTGTAATTTCGGAAGTCGGTGGCAAAAAACGAATATTCAAAACCAAAGACACCGACTTCCGAAATTAAAGTTATTTTTCACTTTTTAGTTGTGGTACCCACACAAATTCGAATAACACTACCTGCTATGTAAATAACAGTGACAGGAACTTATCATATCATCCACATACTAAGTGGGAAAAAATATGTATTATTGAAGCTAACTCAAAAACTATCCAAGCAAAGATAGTAAAATTTATATGGGACCACCTCTGAAGTGTGACCTACCAAACAAAACATAATCATCAAAATCAATTCATAATCGCGTAACAAAAAAAAAAAAAATTGAATTGAGAACCTCCTCCTTTTGGAAGTCGGTTAAAAAACACGGTTAAGGCGCAACTAGCCGATACATTTTCCATACAAATTTCGGGGGGGTTTTACTCCACTGTTACACATTGTACATCCAAAGTAAAACATGAAATCGTTTTGTCTTATTATTAATTTTGTCTGTACAGAAGCAGAATAGTAAAAAAAAAGCAATTAAAAAGTTATGAGCCAACAAAGATTCGTTTTTTCTGCTAATTTTAACGCAACTTTGGGAGTAAATAAGTAATAAAAGAAGTATAAAATCTCCAAAACAAAACTCGTTCCGACAAAGCTCAAATGTCGAAGATTATAATAAACTTTATTCGTAATTGATTTATGCAGTAGTTTTTTCATAAAACTCCACCTTCCAAAGGACTTATCGTAATTTTTTACGCGCTCGTTTTACTAAAATCGTTCTGAACGGTGTTTGTGTGCGTGCGAACTAGAGTTTGTGCATGTAGACCAGCGTCTAACTGCTCATCACTGATACTATCTCTGTCGGACACGATGCCAGGTGAGATAGCGTGCTTTTTGACCAAGCCCACCAATGAGTTCGAGCCCGCGACTAGTTCAACCTTAAGGCAGCATTTAATTGTGTTTAGACTGTTAAGTTAATAATAATCCGCTCCATTTTGTCCCCAGGACGCCGAACAAGTCCTATGTGTAGCCTTCCACCCTCTGGGCGACCACATTATAGCCTCCAGCACACAACCAGTGATCCGTCTGTATGACGTCACGACCAGCGCCTGCTTCGTCTGCCCAATACCCTCGCACCACCACACCAGACAAGTTAATTCCATTCAGTAAGTGAAAACAGTTAAAGGAGATCATTCATTTTGGGCTAAATTATGAAAACTCAATGGTCATAGATCACTCAGGGGTCAAGAAGACTCGGAGATTATAAGACCCTTTAGTTCAGAGGTTATAACACCATTTTGGGACGTCAAACGACACTGGCGTCAAATATTATGGGCCATAATACCCTGGAAACCATAAATGACTTAGACAAACGGTTCAAAATGTCCATCATCCACCGATTGCCATTATAATACACTCGTTTCAAATTGAGGAGCTCGTGGCTAAGTAATAACAGCTGTATCGGTTGATCCATCAGGTTAAGCTACGCTTGCCGGGGTTGGTCCGTGGATGGGTGACCATCTTTACATACCGAGACTCCTCCGTGCCTCAGAAAGCACGTTAAGCCGTTGATTCCGGCTGTCATTCGAGAATCTTTGACAGTCGGGTCGTCAGAAGCCCGAAAGTCTGACAACCAGTCTTACCAAGGGGTATCGTATTACCAACAGGTTGTGGAGGTCAGATAGGCAGTCGCTCCATGTAAAATACTGGTATTCAGCTGCATCTGGTTAGACTGGAAGCCGACCCCAACATAGTTGGGAAAGGCTCGGTAGATTGATTTGACCCTCGTTTCAAATGGTCATGTTCCTTTGCAGATTCTCTCCTAACGGTAAATACTTTGCAAGCGGCAGCGCAGACGGGTCGGTCAAACTGTGGGACACAGTGTCAAATAGATGCTTCAACACTTTTATTAATGCACATGAGGGCTCCGAAGTGTGCTCTGTTGCATTTACAAGAAATAGCAAGGTATGTGGTATGGATCGTGTGACCTTGGGGTCATATAAGATTCCTAGGTCATTAAAAGTCTTTGAAGGTCACATGTGTGGGTCAGTTTTTGTGTTGGATAATTTAGTGGCCCACGTAATGTCATTGTAATTTATTTTTGAGGGGTCATTTTGTTAGTATTGGGTCACTTTTGAAGGTCATCCAGTGTTTTGGGGTCGTAGTTAATATGTTTAAGGCAATTTGTGAAAATCTCAGGGCATATTATGTGAGTTACAATTTACTTAATAAATTTTGGGCCAATTTTTACAAATATTTTTTTGTCCTCCAGGTAGTTTGTTAAAAAATATTGGACACGTATTTTTCTTTTTATACGTAATCAAAAGATTACGGCGATACATTGAGTTAAATGTGTCATGACGTCACTGCTAGTGACGTAGCGACCCCCACTCCCCAACTTTAATGCATTTTATCTAAGTAATTTTTTTTATTAATATGATAAAGCAAAAAATACGTGTCTAATATTTTTTTATTAACTGACTGACTGACTAAATAGTTTTTTAAATTTTAATATTTGCAATTATTTCCTAGTATCTCTTGACATCTGGATTGGACTCGTCCATCAAGCTTTGGGAGTTGGCAAGTAGCAGATGTCTTATTCAATACACTGGAGCGGGGACCACAGGTAATTTAGAGTAAAGTTTTCTAAAAGAAGCAATAACATAAATCATATTTAGCCTATAATGTTCCCACTGAGTGGGCTAATCTACCACGCGGGCCCAGTGCAGGTTGGTAGATGTGACGTCTTCAATTATGTTGGTGACGTTATGGCTTTCGATATTCATACTTTAACTTTTTCTTTTTCTCCTTGGCAATTTCATATTTAACATTTTGTTTTATTTTTCCATTCTGGCATTTTCATAATTTTTTGTCAATTTTATTTAAGTGGTTTTGTTTTTTAATGAGTTGAATATTTAAAAATTATTGTATTTTGGGTTTTTATTTATGAATTTATAATTTAAATGTAAGAGTGATAACTTTGACTAGAATTATGTCTGAAATAAATAAATAAATTAAAATTAAATTTTTAACTGCCTCGTTGGTCTAGTGGTCGCAAGCGCTACTGCTGAGCATGAGGTCCTGGGTTCGATTCCCGGGTCGGGCAAAGTGTTATTGGGATTTTCTATCTGAAATTTCTCAGTAGCAGCTCGCAGTCTGGATTTGGGCCCGGTTGATGGCAATAGGCTCGCCCCCTATTACATGGGACTTAAACATAACTGGCGAAATGTGGGTGTACCTGCTACAGGGACACCTTTGCCCAACCCTTCTGGGAAACAAGGCGTGATGTTATTTTGTTAAAAAAAATAACTTTCGAATTTCCCGATCCAAGACTTATTTCTAATTTCGGCTTTTAATTTGTAGGCAAACAAGAGCATCTCGCCCAGGCAGTGTTCAATCACACGGAAGACTACGTAATGTTCCCTGATGAAGCGACCACCTCTCTGTGCACCTGGCATTCTAGGAGTGCCAGCAGGTGCCAACTGATGTCGCTGGGTCATAATGGTGCTGTCAGGTAAGATATCAGGGTCCTTGATATAAGGTTTGGTTGTTATCACCACATTGAGCAAGAACAGTCTACCAACGCACCGTGAGGAAATAAGCTAATAACTAACAAGAGCAACAAGAAAATGAATGACCATTAGAGTTGCAACGGATAGTGATTTGGCCGGATACTGGATAACCGGCGACTGCTGAAACTGGATAGCCGAATATCCGGCCGAAGCGAACGTCATGCATGTTAAAGAAAGCCTTTTTTCCGAAGCTGGTATGTGAGAATAAACGAAATTGCCTTTAGTAGATTTCAAATATTAATTATAATTAGTTACCATAAGTACTTACAGACGAAAAATGTATATATTTTTTAAATATTACGAAAATAAGACCAAGTATCCGACTAGCCGGATATCTGGCACAAGATGACAATCCGGCCGTGAAAAAAGAAAATGTAAATGTGTCATAGTAAAAACCAGTCATAGTACCAGCGTCAGACAGAATCTGTCTGGCATTAATGCTGAAATGAACCTTTTTGGCGCAGCCGTGAGGCACAAACTATTATTGTTAAAACATTATTTTCACTTTTTCATTTTTGTTATTTGTGTTTCACGAACTGTGTTCAAAGAAACGTTTTTCTTTCTTTCTAAAAAAATGACCGGATAGGTCGGATACCGGATAGTGGCCGGATATCCGTTGCAACTCTAATGACTATGCCAAGCATTCATATTGCCAGTTTTCATTGACCCGAGCTAAGAAAGTATGTCTTTGATCACCATTTTAGGCTGGTAGTTTTATATAGGTATGAGGAATTGAGGAACAGGGTGTAAAGTTCACTCATCCTCTATAGAAAAGGGAGGATCCTCCGACCAGACGGGTGTCGTGTCTGGTGGGCAACTGCCCAACGATTGATGTCGGGAAAGTTAAATAGTGTGAATCTTTATAAAGTGTACATATTGAAATGAATCTATGCTTAATTTTATCGATGGAAAATATTAAAAAGATTAAATATTTTTAACCGACTTCCAAAAAGGAGGAGGTTATATGTTCGTCGCGTATGTTTGTTTTTTTTTCTTTTTTTTTATGTATGTCCACCGATTTCTCCGTCAATTGTGAACCGATTTTAAAAATTCTTTTTTTGTTTGAAAGGGTATGCTCTCGAGGTGGTCCCATATAAATTTTATTATCTTTGCTTATAGTTTTTGAGTTAGCTTCAATAATACGTACTTTTTCCCATTAGTATGTGGATGATATGATAAGTTCCTGTCACTGGCAGCAGGTAGTGGTATTCGAATCTGTGTGGGGTAGGTACCACAACTAAAAAGAGAAAAATAAAAACTTTTTACAAAAAAAAAACAACCGACTTCCAAAAAACACTACAAAGTGAAAAGTAACTTTAATTTCGGAAGTCGGTGTCGAATTTTCGTTTTTTGTCACCGACTTCCGAAATTAAAGTTATTATAAGTCGGTTGTTTTTTTTTGTAAAAAGTTTTTTTTATTGAATTTTTAAACAAAACGGTGTAACTTTTAAACTAAATGATCTATCGCGATGAAACAAACTCCATAATGATTGGAAGTAATTAGGCGTCCTCATAAATTGTGAAAAAAAAACTACCCTCAATTGAAAATAAACTTGTTTTTTTTAGTAAAAATCTGTTTTTTTTTTCATCGATTTTCACAGTAATTGTAAAATTTATAAATAAGCAAGACAAAATTAAGCATAGATTCCCTCATTTCGATATGTGCACATTATCGCGCGATCAACATATACAGTGTGATTCTTCATAAACTCTTTTGCGCTATGCAGGATTTTGTGTGACGTCAGGCTTTTTGTGGCGATGTAAATGCCGCTACATAACACTGCGCAATTTTTGGGCACTATCATAAACATTAAATTCTCCTTTCCAGGTTCATAGTACATTCCGGCACTGCCCCAGCCTTCTTAACCTGCAGTGATGATTACCGAGCACGGTTCTGGTATAGAAGAAACACTCATTAACTTGGACCAGTCGAATCCTTGAGAAACGATGATGAATAGGGATAAAATGTGTCCAAAAATATTTTTTTTGACCGTCTTGTAGATTATTAAAAAATATTGGACACGTATTTTTTCTTTTTTGACGTAATAAAAAGATTACGGCGATACATTGAGTTAAAATGCGGCATGACGTCAGGCCTTGCTAGATTTAATACTGCGTTGTGACGTAGCGAGCCCCCACTTCCCAACTTTAATGCGTGTTTACTAAGTTATTTTTGATTAATATGATAAAGCAAAAAATACGTGTCTAATATTTTTTTATTATCTGAAAGACGGACTAAATATAATTTCATTTTTTTTACATAGGCAATTACCGTTTTAATATTCTGTCAACCTTTTAGTGATGGTATAGGGTAATAGGTGTATTTGTGGAAGGTAAAAGGGTAATTACCCTAAGTAATAAGAGGAAGGGTCATCATTATCACCTAGTAATAAGAAAGGGCCGACCGTATTAAGAGTCTATAATACCTCCAATTGCTTAACATTCCTCTGTTATATCGAAAATACTGCAGCATTAATTTTGAAATAAATATATTGGCAAAGTTGAGGATTCATGTTAAGTACTATCTTTGACGAAAACACGATTCCATAAAATTTTCTCAATAAAAAAAAGACAAAGTTACCTCCAAACAGAACAATGGTGCCGATTCCCTTGTTCACAAACTAAACTTAATTTAAGTTCAGTGCATCTTTTTCTTTCTATTTCATTAAGAAAAGGACAGAAGATAAATTTTAGTTTAGTCCTGTCAAATTGCGCTTGACGTGAATTAACGTAATTTTAGTAGGCAAGTTTTTAATCACGTCTAAACTTGTATGGAGTAGTGACAGGCGCTGATTAATTTGACAGGACTAAACTAAAATTTATCTTCTGTCCTTTTCTTAATTAAATAGAAAGAAAAAAATGCACTGAACTTAAATTTAGTTTAGTTTGTGAACAAGGGAATCGGCACCATTAACTCGCTCGCTGGTACTAAAAAAATACTTCAAATTAGATCATGAACATTTGCGTAATGTAATGACTGAACTAATTATAAACCACATACTTACTGTGTTTTGTTTTTTTTAAAATTACCATTACTTTCGCCGTAAAAAGAAATTACCTAAACTATTGGCGCCTTGGAGCCTTCTCCACGCCGCTCAGTCTCGCTCTCACTCAATCCGCGAGCAGTATCGTGCGAGCGAGATAAGGAGTGAATAATAATATTAATATATATGTATATTTATATTTGTCTTCATCTGCCTAGTTTTTTTGCAACTATGTCGGCGTTCAGACTAACCGGATGCAGCTGAATACCAGTATTTTACATAGAGCGACTGCCTATCTGACCGCCACAACCAAGTCACTGGCTTAAAACCACTAAATATCGACGCATAAAGTTCAGTTTCCGCTACAACTTCTAACATTTTTATGACGTTTTTAATAGTACGAGTCATTCTGAAATCAACTTAATTTTTACTTTTGTAAAGTTGATTTTCGTTTAAATTAAAATAACAGCAATTCGAAAAAAGGATTGTATTAGATTTTAAGTGTTAATTTATGCCATCACTACTGGTACCATAATTTTTACAAATGGCTATTATGTCTCGAAATTTCTAATGAAATGCTCGACTATCATTGATAAGACTTGGCTAAAATTTTTAGATTTAAGAAATAAAAATTAAACTGTAATTTGGCAGTGAATAAACTTTGAAGATATTTGTTAGAAATAAACTAGTTTTTTTTTTAATATATAGTGTCTGTATTCATGTTTAAAATTTACTCGAAAACTCCTGTACTCATTTTGATATCACTTAAAAATAATAAAAATGATTGTCTATCTAAATGTTAGTTTAAATAAATAATTTTACTCGAAAATTGCTGTACTCATTTTGATGTGACATTTAGGAAGAAATATACAAATATTTGTGTATTTATAAATCATTATCTTGCCCTATACCAATTTACTTGGATTATATATATCTTAGAGAGTGTCGCGCTGCAAAAGAACTAAAATAATCAAGCCATCTTCATGCTGCATCGGTTGACGTCATCACGTCAGCGCCGACTATCGCTGAAAACCAGCGCTGTGGCTCTGTCTCGCATGGGGTCGCAGCATTATGCTGAGCGATAGCCGTTTTGCGTGGATGTGACGCATATTTTCCCCCAATTTGTTATTTACGTGTTTTTTTTTATCTTTCTTTGCGTCATGTTTACCGCAAATAAACGAATTTTCTTTCTTTTTTTCTTTCTTATCTTTGTTATGCTGGTGTGCGTGACAGCTACGTCTTACACTCGCGCCACGTCATTGAGCTGTCATTGTGCTTTTCTAGTGTGCGTGCATTTAGCGGCCAACAGTTGGACGCAATTTTTTTGACGAGTTCATAGCTTTTAGTGTCTATATAGGAAAAAAAAATTAACTAGTGCGCAAACTTAAACGCGTGATTTTACTCATCATTATGAAAAACTTTTACTAAAGGACCAAACCTGAAATAGCGAAAAAATATCAGCTGATCCCTACATTTTGACGAGTTATGCGAACATAAATGTAGGGAACAGCTGATTTTTTTCGCGAAAAGTTGTTCGTAATGATGAGTAAAGTCACGTGTTTAAGTTTGCGCACCGGGTTACATTTTTCCCTGTATAGACAAATTTATAATATCTCTGCCAATTTAATTCTACATATTTTTGCTTCCATACTTGTGTAGTATGTTAATTTAAAGAAATATTCAATAATTACATCGCACCTATGGTGCAAAAACGTCACTTATGCAATTTTTGTCAAAATTTATCCGAGTATGAGAAAAAGTAGCTAATGTGCCCCTTTACCTGGTGACTAATAATATGAAGTTCAAAGTTGTAGTTTAAATATACCAGTTCATTTCTTAAGCCAAGAAGAACTATACATTATAATAGGATGTCTAATTTTCAACTGCTTCTCCTGAAAAATTACATCATTTGCATAAGTGACGTTTTTGCACCGTAGGTGCGACATGTTGTCTTATAAATTTTATATTTATAAGTAATTACCAGTAAGTAAACCGTTTTTTAATAATAGGTATGTAGGCATATACACCTATTTTAAAAAATAGGTGTATATGTTATGAAAAGCTGGCGTTATTCAATTGTGAAACAATAATAAATGTCTTCAATAATAAAAATCATGTGTTTTATTGTAGCCTATCAACAGGTAGGTCTTTAGGGGTATGAGGAACAGGGTGTAAAGTTCACTCATCCACCATAGAAAAGGGAGGATCCTCCGACCAGACGGGTGTTGTGTCTGGCGGGCAACTACCCATCGGTTTGAAGTTGAAATCTTGTATGTATGTCGATCGCTCGGTAAACTCTAACTGCGCGATGCAGGATTTGTGTGACGTCATGTCTATGATGCGTAGTTCGTATGTGGCGGTGTAACCGCTACAGGTCTCAAAAAATCTTTGAAGAATAGGAATTATTAATAAAAATTAGTTTTTAATTCGTCAGTAGGATTATTAAAAAATATTGACGATTTATTTTTTATTTTTTTACGTTGTTATAAGATTACGTGATTGGCGGCTGTAAGTAGGTATGTCATGCTGCAATGTAGAAAGACGTGCACGTTAGAAGCGTCCGTAATAAAAAGATAAAAAGAAACAAATTAAAAATAAACCGTGGCAACTAAGAGATGATCAGTCTCTGATGGCGTCCGTTCACGAACATGACGCATGGATCAGTACCATCCAGCTCAACCATTTTGTAGGGAACCGAATGATCCAACACACTCGCCACCATCAGCGAGACAGAAGAAAAACCTATTAATTATTTGGAGAGTACTTACACTGTAGTTATTTAAATCAAGTTTCGCTTCAAAATTCGGTACGTCGCGTAGGTGCGGTGTCGAGGTAAGATTCTGTGATCATTTACCGCGGATAATGTAAGGATTCTAGTGATTATATCTTACAAACACAATATACCGACTCTGAAAATGTAATTCGCTTTCCGGGCAGACGTTTAAAACAAGCAAGAGTGTGTTTCATCCAAGTTGGGTTACTGCTTAGACCAAATAAAAAACCAAGACAGCGCTGCGAACAATATAATAAAACTACACCTCCGCTCTGTGCATACACGCCCACACGCACACATTTACAATCAAACTTCACTCAATGCACACATGCTTACGAAACCGGCCCCACGTCATTGTTGACAGCGCTGTTTTGGTTTCTGAGGGTTACTGGTAAATCTCGGGTTTGAAACTGTGCTTAAGCCTCACAAAATCTTAAACGGCGACCTCGCCTAGAGCTGGGGTTCGTGTGTGAACGTTACCTACGGAATAGCACAAAATCCCACTAACCTGGCTATACAATTCGACCGAAGACTCGCCCTTCAGCTGATGTCCAGTGAGGTACGTGTTGTGACTGCTCGCGATGTAGTACTGACTGAGGGGACCCGTCATGTCTTTGGAGATTAATTTGTGGACTTCTTCCTCTTCAGATGTGGAGGATTTTCTGTGGAACAAGGATTTGTTTGATTTTCGTGCCTTTTGCAAGCTAAAGCCGCATTTGCTCGGTTCGCATTACACAGTTTACCGCAGCTCGCAGTATGTAAGTAATGCTGGGGCCGCATCTGCGTCTATCGTGACAAAGCAATGCGTGCCGAAGCTTCGTATGTTTTGCTCGCTAAAAAGTTATCGCGCTAATGCAATTATGGTTGTTACATTTCGATATCCTATTTACAGAATAAACAATTTCATTTCATTTCATTTCATTTCATTTCATTTCATTTCATTTCATTTCATTTCATAGATAGATAGAATATTCTTTATTATGTACCAAAAAAATTACAGACATAGAAATTTTACATTGGGTGACACAATGGGCGGTCTTATCGCTAAAAGCGATCTTTTACAGACAACCTTTGGATGGATTTAGATGGAAAAGGAGAGACTACTGCAGGTAGTCAGTGGTGTACCGTTTACATATACAACAGATACACAGATACATAAAGCTTATAATTACCTATATAAATATATTAGATAAATAACAGATATATATAAAATTATAAACATGAAACAAGAGCAAGGAACTATATGTACCTAATGATGATGTTTAAGGAGAGAGGAAGTGTTTTTTTACCAGAATTTTAAAAGTGGACAAAGATTGAGATTAGCGGCTTCATATTTTTTAAGAATTATCGTACAATAATCCAAGATGGTTTTCCATTAATTCGACAGAGCGTCTACGCAGAGTCTGAAAATAGACAAAAGAAACAACTCTAGTCAGATCACGCGCCACGCTAATTAGCGCGCTAAAACCCTTTAATGTAGGTACCGCCACCCGGGCGATAAATGATACGCAGCCCGAACTATTGCGACGATAGCCGATAATGGTTGGTCACATTTGTGCAGCACTGTGCGAAGCTTCGTCACGATAGACGCAGGTGCGGCCCCAGTATAATTGAAACTGAGGGGTAACCATCGAGCGTTTGGGGCAAAATACGTTTCATTCATTTTATGTGGGCGAGGTACATTCCCGAGGCCCTCTAGTGGCGCAAGAAGACGAAAAAAAAAGAACTGTTGACCAGTTGTCAAATTTTTTGGTACAGGTCGAGTTATAGGATAGGCCGTTCAAAAACTATTACGGGTCTGTGAAAACCATTTTTCTATTCAGGTAACCGTTTGCGTAATATTAAGTTTTTTAATACGTTCAGTGCCGGGAACCCTCCTGGAAGGCTCGTGACAATATATTTATTATTTTAGGACGAGTAAAATTTTTTCGACGCTTTCACGGCTTTTATGTAATGCATAAACCTTCGAGGTGCGAGGCTTCTCGGACCGTGAGGCCGTAGGCGGTGGCCCACGTCGCCCAAGCATTACGCCGCACAGTGGGAAAAAAAATCCTTTTTTGTTCAAAAATCTGTCTACACCACAATTTTTGACGTATCGCTGCCATTTTTTTTATGTACTCCTAAGATATCACACTTTGGTGTGTCATTGCCACTTTACATTAAAATTCAATACTATAAACCTTAAAAATCGGGAAATGAAGAAAAAACCAATTTCAAAAAAAAATATTTTAACAAAAATCAGTTTCCAGGGGTTTTTCAGGCCCTGGTCATGAATTTACTGTCTGTTTATAAAAAATCAAAATGGCGGATAAAACAAGGAGGCCCAAAAAATAAAAAATAAAAAATTTCGATTTTGGAAAAGTGGCAGTTACACACCAAAGTGTGTTAACTCAGGAGTGTATAAAAAAAAAATGACAGCGATACGTCCAAAATTGTGGTGTAGGCAGATTTTTGAACAAAAAACGTAATTTTTTTCCTACTATGCGTCGCCTCTGTCCATAAAAATTCACATAAGGAATGATTAAGAAATAATTTATTTTAAACTTACGTGACAAAATTGGCACGCATCTGTTCAGGAACGAAGGCGTAGTTGTCCTTATCCGTGAGAAATCTGACGAAACCCTCGAATGAGAGGCAGTTGTCAGCGCGAAGAGTTGGGTCTGGTTCGTGTCTCTAAGGAGAAAATCACAAAAATAAGTTGTTTTGTTTAAAAATCACACATAAGCTTCTTTTAAGTATGTCTTATGAGCAACTTCTGTGGTTGAAAGTGACAGGGACGAATCCAGGATTTAATTTTGGGGGCCCATTCTGACATGGTTCGGAGCTAGGGTTAAAATCAAAGTAGACCAAAAATTTTGTTTTCATTGCCGTGAATTTTTTAAATTTTATGAAATACGTGTTCAGCGTTTTTAAGAATTCAACCCAAGAGTGTAAAAATTTGCATTTTTAAGGGTTTATGTTCATTTCAAGGTGGACGTGGTTACGTGCACCTGAATTGAATCGAAAAGTTGAGTCGAAATTATGGAATTCCTCGGTCTTTTGGGGGCCCGCCCGCCCCCTGTAATGGTGAGTGAGATCCTGGATTCAATTATCAGTGTGGGTGAAGAGTTATTGGGCTTAAACTGAATATTCCCAGGTCTGTAATTCTCAATCTGGAGATTCTCACTTCCTAATATTTGGGACCTCTGTACAGCTAGCTGAAAGCAAAGTGGATGCAATACAGCTTTGCCAATCTTTTCTAACAAAAAGACGTTATTTCTGGATACCTATGTGATGACATATCCATAAATTACTTAAGGAATGCCTTAAGTAATTTTAACTAGGTAACTAACTAACTTAAGGAAAAAAACGTGTGGCACTCGGGGACTGCCGCGGTAAAGCTATTGCATAGCATTTGTAACCTCCATACTTCCTATTTGTCAACGCTACACTTGGGATGATGACGCGATGCCATAAAACAAAAATTACGTTCCTATGACAACATCACGTTGTCATGGGAACCGTCATTACATGAATACATGGTAGGCGGAGTGGGGGGTGTTAGGTTTTATTTTCATTACGTTACGGAATTTCTAGATTCGGTCGCCTCGCTCAAAGCCCGCGATAAAAGCTATGCAATAGCTTAAAAGCCTTAATTTATCATTTATCATTTAACAGTAAATGACTTATAAACTAATTTGCAGCTCTTTGTGTAACTGTAGTTGTATGCCTATGTGAAACTGTATGTGCCTTATTTTTAAAACAGTGTTTGCGTTGTTGTTCTGTGTGTACGTGTTTGTGTGTGTTAATGTGTTTGTATGTTTGAATGTGCATGTCTTCTTTGAAGTGCCGATGTGTTCGAAGCGCAATTTAAAAATTAAACTCGGTGAGTCTCCCTTCATTTCCCTCCCATCAACAATGTAAGAATACACTATTAATAAGAAAGAAATGAAAAGAAACTGTTTAACCAAGTCTAGCCAAAACTTGCTCAGTTTCCTCGTATGTTAAGGTTTTAAGCCACTCGGTTATTACTTTTTTGCAAACGTGTGAAACCTTAATGCAAATAAATATCATTCATTCATTCATTTATGATAGAAGTTTTATTGTTATTACGTTCAATGTCCTTCAACTGATTATGTTTTATTTTGTTGTTTACCTGTATGATATCTTTTAGTTGCTGCTCCGTCTTCGGTTCATTCTGTCTCGTCTCACAAAACTTGCCAAGAGTAGGTAGGGAAAGTACTCTACCGCTAACATCTGGACAGGCTCCTGTTAAAAGAGAAATAATGATAAATTTTACCTGAAGATTAACATAATCAATCATTACAATGTTTTTATGAGTTGTATTGCAATATGTGGTTAGCTATGGGACCTCGACAATTGATCATATTATTTTTTTGCCTGAGCAACCTGCAGCAAGTTCGTCTAGGGACACGAAAAAAGTATCGATACTTTGTGGTATCGAGTACATTTCCATTCAATACCGATACTTTTGTACTCGATACTTTGCATTCGATACTTTTACTCAATGAGTACTTTTTGGCAGGTACCGTATCGAATAAGAAATTAAGTTTTAAATGGGTAATTTCTAAGATTACTAATTTAAAACTTAATTTCTGCGACCTTACGGCTTATGTTCATGGTTATAGCAACGCCATCTAGTTCACTCGTTCTGAACCTTCTAAAACATTACATCGATCTTTGCTCGAAACTGTAGCTATACTGAATATAGCAAAAAGCCGAAGAACATTACTTGTGTAATTAAATCACGCAAGTTACAAAATAAAACTATTTTTCAAATCTATATGCTTTTTAGGGTTCCGTAGTAAACATGGAACCTTTATAGTTTCGTCATGTCCGTCTGTCTGTCTGTCCGCAGTCTAGCTCCGAGACCCTTAGTACTAGAAAGCTGTAATTTGGCATAGGTGTACATATTAATTAGGTACGCCGACAAATTGGTAAAAACATGAAAAACATTATTTTTTAGGGTACCTCTCCTACACGTAAAGTGGTGATGTTTTTTTTTTTTAACCCATTTTGTGAGGTATCATTGGAAAGGTCCTTCAAAAACATTGTGAGTTTGTGAAAACCATTTTTGGAGTTAGGGATCCGTTTGCGAAAAGTGCCAATTTTTGTTAGAGTCAGTGTCCCCCCCCCCTGCCAGCTAAATGGTTGGTTTTAGATATGTGGAAAAAATCACAGCAGTAGTTTATATAACGAAATTAAAAGGAAAACTATTACAGCTGAGTAGGCTGTACAAGTTAACGAATAATAATCGACCAACTTAGATTTGCGGTTGTAAAAACATGTTCTCCGATACATTCTGTATGAATTTTTTTTTTTTCAGCAAAAAGTTAAGTTTGTTTTTGGGATAAATTCATCCCAACTACGGAACCCTTCATTGTGCGTGGTTCGACACGCACTTGGCCGGTTTTTAATATTCTCCCACCGCACATTTATATTTTTTCACTATCATGAGTAGGTATGTCGTGTCAAAGCATTTTTGGTTGGATAGATCTATTGGGTAGATCTTGGGAACGAAAGAAAAGGGGCCTCGCTGATGCGACTTTGCCCACGTCTATACAGGGTGGCAGGGACATCGACGCGAAAACTGAAACCATGGATTCAGTACATGATTCTGCGTCGAAATTTTTCGTCGGTTATTTTTAAAAAAATCAGCTGTTTCATAGAAAAGTGCAATACCTACGCGGTCAAAATGTATGGAACAGCAGATTTTTTTTAAAATAACCGACGAATAATTTCAACCCAGGGGGGTTCAGAATCATGTACTGAATCCATGGTTTGAAAGAAAAGAAAGAAAGAAAGAAAGAAAAAGTATTTATTGAGACTCGCACAAGGAATGAAAAATTAAACTAAACACCTTCACCTTAATACATTAATAAAAAATAAAAGAAAAAATAAAAAACAAGGTAAAAAACCAAAAACAGAAAGTCCTGTACGAGGCCAAAAGGCTCCTATCTCAGCATATGCTGCGACATTTAAAAAATAAATGTCTCAGCGCTAGTTTCGGTTTTCGGGTCGATGTCCCTGCCACCCCGTATTAGTCCAGGCTACGCCTCTACCTCTCATTGTAACATCTTACCTGGTAATGCAGCAGCTGCAAGAAGGTCGAATGCTTTCTTCCTTCCCACTTTATCGCTAGGAGGTTCCAGGTCTAAAGACCCGTTTCTTGTTAGTAGACCTGTACAGGAAGACATCATCATGAAATTATTCGCTTGTTTTTATAAAATCGTAACCTAAGATCTCGCCTTCCCAAAATAGATTATAGATCAAGAGAGATTGACTAGCTGACCCAGCAAACTTCGTTCCGTCTAACCCCTCCGCTGTCAAAGGTCACGTGACCACACACAAAAATTGGTGTCCGGTCAAGGGTCAAAGGGCAGGGCCACTTGAGATTAAAATGACGATATCTCAAAAGTTTTGTATGCGAGCTGTTTTTATAACTTATGTCGTTGGAATCGTAATGAAAGAAGCTTACACTTTAAAATTGGATGTGTACGGTTTTTTTTTCGCAATAATTGTTAATTTTCCTACCTACCCTACCTACCCTACCTACCCTACCTACCCAACCTACCCAACCTACCTACCGAGATATCATAAAAGCCGATCCACACAAAATGTATGAGAACGTGAATTTTCTTCATATTATTTTTTTCGTGAGTTTTACCATATTTTCTCACCATTTAAACCTTCCCTGGACTACGACAAACATTTAAAAACCAAAATCAGCTAAATCGGCCCAGCCGTTCTCGAGTTTTAGTGAGACTAACGAACAGCAATTGATTTTTATATATATCCTATAAATAGATTCTTTTCTATGTTGTGAATGTGAGAACGCTGCAGGCTTAGTGGACTGTAGATCTGTTGACTATTTTCTATTTTGTTAAGTACCTGGTACTTGTTGAAAGACCTACACTGCCCTTCCATACCTATTAACACTGTTATTTGAAAATATTGTAAAAGCCAATTAATATTTTTAAAAGAGTAACCGTGGAGTTTCTCGCCAGCTCTTCTCCATAGGAAGCGATGAATTGGAACCGTGCACCTAGCTTCTGATGTTTCATAAGTGCCCACATAGGTTTATGTGAAAAATTTCCCAATGAGTAATCCGACTAAGTACTACTTTGTTCCATCCGGGGATCAAGCCTACCGGGGATCATTACCCCACGCTCAGTACACACGCTTGCGAGTTGCGACCAACGAGTAGTTCAACAAGGTAGGCTATCCCACCATATTTAGTTAAAACCTAGGCTGGTGAAAAACATCGTGACGAAACCGGCATGTCCCAAAACCAAATAAACATTTTGAAAGAAAGAAAGAAAAAAAAATTTGTTTATTTGCGGAAAACATGACGCAAAAAAAAAAAAAATTTGATTACAAAAATGAGAAAAAGTTGGGGGAAGCATGCGTCACATCCACGCAAATCGGCTGTCGCTCAGCACTATGCTACGACCCTATGCAAGACAGAGCCCAGCGCTGGTTTTCAGCGACAGCCGGCGCCGACGTAATGGCGTCGACCGGTGCAGCAAACAAATATTAAGACGTTGTACCAGTACAGCTCACTTAAAGAAAAATAATTTCTTAAAATTAAAATGTGATGCAATATACTAAATAGATCTAAAGAGATAAAAAATAAATAGACATACTTTATTCTATATTACGAGAATATCATCCTCAAAAACGTTTTATATAGTGGCAACATTTCGACGTCTACCTACCCACACTGTGGCCGCATGGTTGATAACCTACAGCCTGCTCTCTCTCACAGAGAGGAGGCCTGTCTCCCAGCAGTGGGAACATTGGTTGGTATAACTTACCTGTCCGAAAAATTGCTCTGCTTCGGAAGAGTTCGGGTGAACTTCGGCTCTTTTCGGCCCCAAGCAATGGCGATCGATTTCTTGGTACAGCTAACTGCTCAAAGATGTCTCGTAGTTCTGATCGCATTACTAGACTGTGAACAATGATCATTATTATTATAAAAACTATTTACAAAAAAAAAAACAACCGACTTCCAAAAAAAAACACTACAAAGTGAAAAATTACTTTAATTTCGGAAGTCGGTGTCTTATGTTTTGTATTTTCGTTTTTTGCCACCGACTTCCGAAATGAAAGTTATTTTTTTTCACTTTTTAGTTGTGGTACCTACCCCACACACATTCGAATACCACTACCTGCTACCAGTGCAAGGAACTTATCATATCATCTACATACTAAGTGGGAAAAAAATCGTATTTTGTAGCTAACTCAAAAACTACCCAAGCAAAGTTAATAAAATTTATATGAGACCAATTTGAGAGCATACCCTTTCAAACAAAAAAAGAATTTTCAAAATCGGTCCGCAAATGACGGAGAAATCGATGGAGAAACAGATGGAAAAAAAAAAAACATACGCTACGAACATATAACCTCCTCCTTTTTGGAAGTCGGTTAAAAAGTCAGTTCCCGTTCCTCTAGTGGAATAATTGCTGATAGCTTACCACTTGCAATCAGAAAATGGTGATTATTTATCGTTCTTTATTTGTATATGGTATTTTGCCTCCACCCAGAGACGAAGTAGAAAATGAAGAGAATGTAGAATGCAAGAGCGAGCGAAGCGAGCTCGAAAATTTTAGCACCCCGCCTGGTATATGTAAGACTTACAGAATAGAAAGAAAGAAGAAAGAAAATAAATTTATTTGACACAGGTTAAGGCACACAGTTTTCAAAAACAAAAAACAAAGAAAGTTTAAAACAGTATTGTGTGCCTCACGGCTGCGACAAATATGCCCAGTTCAGCATAAATGCCAGACAACTAGTGCCTGACGCTGGTTTTCAACTGAACCTTATGTTACGAGTACGTCTTACGGATGTAAATCAGTTTTAAAGTGTGTGTAAATATTTAATTAAATAAATAATAAATAAATATGTGTAGCAAATAATAATAAAATCGAAATGATACAATTAAGTTAAAAAGATAATTAAAGATTTAAACAGTGGTATTTAACAAAATAATTAAAACGGCATGGTTACACAATAAACAAAGGACTAAAAGGACTGTCCGTCAATAAATAATTAATAGATAACTTTATCATAATACAAATTAAATCAGTGAGACATTAAGGTTGATCATGTCTAGCTTCCGTTGCGCATCCATGAGATACTGCCGTAAGCGTCTTCTAAATGTGTCGATCGTATCTATCGCTCGAAGAGGTGGTGGCAGGTTATTCCACACTTTAGAAGCCGCATAACGGAAACTACCTCTAAAAGCTGCTGTACTGTGGGACTGAGTCGAGAGTTGCTGCGAGCATTGCCTTCTCCCACCTTCTCGTCTACTCGCTATCCAACTCAACTTGTCGTCAGAATGTTGAAGTTGCAGGAAGATTTCAGAGTCAATAAATATAGATTATTGGTTTTTTCGATTATAAACTTACCCTAGGGGAGTGGAACTCTGGACCAGAGACAATAAGGAACAACATTTTAAAAGAAGCAAATAGCCGCAATGGATAATTATTATAATTTGACAAACATAAATACAATTATTGAATTAAAAGGCAACCGACATGGATGATAATCAGAAATGTCAGAAATCTATGGATTATCAAATTTTAATATCTCTGGATTGAGATTCTGGTTTCTCACATTTCCGGGGGGAGTTTGAACCCCCAAAACGCCTATGGCCCTGCTTTCCCGGAAGAACTGATTTTTAAGAAGCTCTGCTGAAAAGTTAGGTACCTACCTGAAACTCCTGAACAGTGTGACAAAATCCATGAAGTCCAGTTGTGTGTCATAGCCGACGGAGCCGGTTCTTAAATGTTTCAGGTTCTCCCAAAACCGCTCGCTGGTTTCTAGTCTTCTTAGACTGGGAAAGAACATTAAATACATTAAGAAAAAAAAAATAGTTTTCAAAGAAATATAACGTTCTAGAAAGGAACGGTTGTTTTTTGTAATTACGTAAGTAGGTATTTGAAACTAATGTAATATTTCGAAACTAATAAATAATTCGAAATACCACAATAAAGAAAATGTACCAACTAAGTGAACAGTTGATACTTCGGCAGAAAATAAGTTAAATCCAAATGTTAATGTTTAACAGAAACTTAATTACTATTGTTATTATGACATGTTTTAAAGTCCTAAACAAGTCAAGACCAAAACAAACACACTGTACCTAGTGGTCAGCAAAACATCAAAATATTTACGCATAGTTTAAAAGGTCAAGGTCACCTAGAAAACTAGGTCACAATCTATTCTAAGGTCAGCACGTCAAAAGTCAAGGTCATTTCAACCAAACTGAAGCATGCTATACCTAGAATTAAGGTCATTAATTAGATGAAGAAGTTGGAAATTGAAAATTAACAGAAATGGAATTAAATGATACACAAAAATTGCTTAGTAACATGTAAAAAAAAAATGAAAATAATTAGAATAATAAAAACTAAGAGCTTTTATAAATTAACTGTTTAATTTCAACCTTTTTTTTGTTATTCCTCTAATTTCAAGATGTTTCACCACCAAAATCCCAAGGTCATCATCTCAAAAGGTCAAGGTCGAAGGTCATCCTTACCTACTCCTGTTGGGTGATCCCGCCATGATGCTGGTAGCCGCAGCAGTTAGACTGCTGTGTCGAGGCCCGTAGGAGTGGTGCTGACTCATCATTGATGACGAATAGGAACTGCGGGGATGAAGAATAAGGTGGTTTTAAGTTGGATCGTCTGTTTTGTGGTATAGGGGTAAGTTCTTATTTTTCTATTTTTTTATACTGATTGTCTTCGTGATTAATTCTTAAGCTTTCATATTATTTCATTTAGATAATTCTCACTCAACTTCAGGAAAAAAAGTAAATTTTAAAAGTAGTTGAAAACACATCAGAGATTTCGTTCAGTACAAAATACAAAATAATTATAATTTTGAGTACAAAAGTACTGCTTATTTCTTAAGAAATTTCTTCTAGCAGACCTCTGAAAGGAGAAATTAGAAAGAAATGTAGACAATAATAGTGTGTGAGAACAAGAAGAGAAAATATGGATATGCGAAGTCTTAAACTAAAATATTAAAATATACTCGTAATAAATTAACATATATGCTTAGATAAATACATAAAGCTTAAATTGAGAGGGATCGCAGAAAGCTGTCTGTTCGATGTAATACCTATGTTGGCTCGCAGGTTCGCACGATGTTCTAGACCAGTAAAGGTGAGTTTATTTAAGGCATATTGTCAGTCGTTTTACACGTGCAGCCTGTGGACCAACTTTACGCAGCGGGCGTACAGCACACTGTGCGTACAGTACTAAGTCTTTCAGGATGCTGTTAGGGTTTCCGCGGTGTTGTAGTGCCTCGACTATGTTTGCTGAGGCGCGGACTGATGATTTTTTCGCGATCGTAAGGAAACGGAGTGCTTCGCTACTAAGTCGACTACAAAACAGCTCGAACAGCCTCTTAAAGGTATTGTCCGAGCGGTGGGATCTCCCCCTGTTACAGAGGTGGATGCAGCTTCATAGTAGCGTGTCATCCCCTCGTATTATGTAATTTTCTGTTGTATTTTATTCGTTTTGGATGACTTTTGTTTGTATTTATTTAAATTTAACTTGTTTCGATTGACATTTGCATGTATTTTAAATTTATTTGATTTAAGTGACATTTTATTGAATGATTATTTTATTGTGTGTGTGATTTTATATCAATTTTATGTTTTAATGTAATGTGTATGTTTTTATGGACTTTGTCTGAAAATAAATGAATTATTTAATTATGTTTAAACATTAGACAGTTGAAATTTTCACAGATTGTGTATTTCTATTGCCGCTGCACTTAATAAAAAAATTATATAAAATTAAATAAAGTAAAAATTTAATGGCAACCCCTTAAAATAAACGAGTTTTTTTGCTAAATATCGTAGTGGTGCGGAGCACTTTAAAAACAGTTGGTCCCGACTGTCATTCGTGGATCTTTGACAGTAGTTTCGGGTCGTCAGGAGCCTGTAAGTATGACAACCAGTCTTACCAAGGGGTATCGTATTACCCAGTTACTGAGTTGTGGAGGTCAGAGAGGCAGTCGCTCCTTATAAAATACTGGTATTCAGCTGCATCTGATTAGACTGCAAGCCGACCCCAACATAGTTGGGAAAAAGCTTGATTGATTGTACAGCGGTGAGGAACCCTTTGTGTGTGAGTTCGACTTGCACTTGGCTGGTTTTTTTGCACAGTATTTCTATTTTCTTAATGTCCCTCGGCAAACGTCGTGTTTCGTCAGTCGTCGGATTTTTATTAGTTGCCCTTTGCACTTGGTTCAGACCGGACGCTCTTAATCGACTCGGAAGTATATAGAGTTGTTAATACTCTTTTAACTGCAAGTATTGCATTGTACTGTTGTAGTGCTGTAGTTACTTTGTTGCAAGTAATTGTATGATAATGTTGTGATACAGTTAAAGCTTCAGATTTGCATGCCTCAAGGCGTAATATGGTTGAACTATGCTCTATTTTTTAACAACTTTATGTAATTATCCATATTAGCAAATAAATGATTTTGAATTTGAATTTGAACTTAATGTAATTTATTTTAAAAATGCGAGGAAAGCTGCTGAAGTCGCAGGCACGGCAGATAGGAAAATAGTTTAACAGTTTTATATAGTTCAAACGAAAATCAAAACAAAACAACAATAAAGTACTTAGTTCGGAATTCAAATGATTGTACACGAGAAATCTAATAATTGATGGAGATGGAAATTAGCATTCGTTTATATTCGGAAATGCGATGACTCCCGAGGGACATTAAGAAAATAGATATATTAACACGCTTTTTTTTTATTATTAGGTCGACCTGTATGTAATTATGTAACGGAATCTAAGGTAACTAATTTAACCATCTTCCAAGGGTCGTAGCGTAGTGAAAATTGGCAGCTGTATGTAGTTTTGATGACAATACAATAATGTGGTACTGTCGAACTGATCTGATGATGGAGCCGGAAGATATGAACTGGAACTTCATGATGGAAAATCGTATCATAAATGTTTTGGATTTCTTAGAAAAGTCTTGTAATGAACTTTGACCACGATTACGTTTCAAGGTCTGATGATGAAGCCGGAAGATAGGCACTGGCATTCCATGATGGAATATCGTATCATAGTCGTGTTTGCACTTGTGAGAAAGGCCACGTAATGGACTTTGAACACATCTTTTTGTTTTTACGTGCATTTATAAAAGCGTGTTTTTCTAGTGTTTTTTAAACTATTCATTTATTTTTAATTATTCTTACCTATGTCGTGGTGATCCTTGTATAACTTCATCTTCGCTTCTTGTTCCTGAAGTGTGGGTATACACGAAACTCTTTGGTGAACTTGTTTTTAGCTCCGAGGTTGATTTGTTTTTCTGGAAGTACGAAAAATAAAGAGAATTATTATTTAAAATGTTTTCAGAGGAGTTAGAACTAATATTGGATATTTAAATTGATAAACACAACACATCATCATTGATTAGTTTTTCTATCTGAAATTTCTCAGTAGCAGCCCGGAGCCTGGATTTGTGCCCGGTTGATGGCAATAGGCTCGTCCCCTATTACATGGGACTTAAATATAACTGGCGAAATGTACTATCTTTTATCATTTTTTTTTAAGTAAGTAAATAAGTAAGTATTTATTTGCATAAAACATGGTATACATGGTGTTACAATAATTTACAATAAAGATCTTACATGTTTTGCCAGAATTGTACTTAGCATGCATATGTTCACTTAATACTAACATGAGAATTTGTTATCCATGAATTTGTTATTTAGGGTTCCGTAGTAAACAAGGAACCGTTATAATTTCATCATGTCCGTCTGTCTGTCTGTCTGTCCGCGGTCTAGCTCCAAGACTGTTAGTACTAGAACGTTGTAATTTGGCATGGGTATACATATTAATCATGCCGACAAAGTAGTAAAATTAAATGACGAAAAATTTTTTTTTAGGCTACCTCCCCTACACGTAAAGTGAGATGTTTTTTTTTTTCGTTTGCGAAATAATAAGCTTTAAAGTGAACATTTTTGTTAGAGTCAAGTGTCCCCCCCCTGCCAGCTAAATGGTTGGTTTTATACAGGGTGTTTGGCAGAACGTTGAACATACGAAAATGGTGGGTAGGTGGGGTCATCTGCTACTTACTCAGCCCTAATTTATCCCTTCACCTGTCATTAACGAGACACAATAGAATTTTAATTGTTATCCGCCTTAATAAGGCTGCTTAACAGGTGATGAGTTATTTGGCCCTGGCCGACTGGGTATTTTAAAAAAAAAAAAAAAAGTTTTTTTCTTGTTTTACCACTTTCCTAACTTTAAAGTGTATTTTTTTTATTAAAAATGGGCAATAAAACAGGCAATTTTTTTTTTTTTAATCTTTGATGTTGGCAGATTCTTATAAAATTATTGCTTTGTTCAGATGTTAGCTAGAAAAAAAGTTATGAGTCCTCAAACTTACAGAAAGATGTAAAAAATACTTGAATGTTAATTTCAACTTGCATTTAAAAAAAAACAAAAAATGATTGAGGAGTTCCAATTCTAGCAAAACATCCCTAGTGTGTGAGCTTTCTAATGGTATGTAATTTGCTTTTATAAAAAAAAAACTTTAAGAGTTATTTCATAATTTTATCAAGTAGGAAATTTTTGACTAAACTCTACCTTTACGGAAAGTTAAATGTTTTGCGAAATTTAATACTGCAAAGTTGGTAAAAATTATGGATCGACGGCTTGCCAGTAGCAGTGGTGCAAATTGACATTCACTATTCCCTTGAGATGGTTACACAAAGCAGGTAGAAATTTTGTTTCACTCTTGCGCAGTCATAGCGTATTTTTGCTCTCTTTCGCTCTCGTGGCACCGTGACGCCTCAGAATGAATTCTTTTCTTTTATTCAGTCGAGACTTAACTGCCTCTGCGATCTCACGTGCCCGTTACGCTTACGTTTGTTTTTGTTCACTTCGTTTTCTTTTATTGTTATCACTAGTTAAGTTTAAGTTTAAGTTTGTTAAGTTTTTTGTTATTACTGTTACCTGTTGTTATTGGTAAAGAAATGGCTGCTTTTACCAGTGAGGAATACGCGGACATGTTGTTAGCGTATGGAAGCGCTAATACAAATTCGCGTGAAGCGCGAAGAATTTATCAAGAGCGTTATCCCAACCGCCGAGTACCCAGTCATCAGACGTTTGCGAGTACTTACCGACGTTTACGACAAACCGGTAACCTGAACTTACAAGAACCACGAGTGAACGCAGCACGACCCGATGCTACCATTGACGAACAAGTTCTTGCCGAGTTTGACGCGGATCCTACCAAAAGCATTAGACAGATAGCTTCAATACTTGGCTTAAGCATATGGAAAGTGTGGTCTGTTCTCCGGCAAGATGGTAGACATGCTTTTCACTACACTCCAGTGCAAGGTAAGATTAAGCCGTTTATGCACTGCATCTGATACGATTTTGTGGAATGTAGTAAATTATGAGACAGTTCAATTGATCGTTCCATTTAACCTTGATTTCGTCACTTTCTTTATTAGTTGTTTTGCCTCATGTTGTTTTTAGCGCATTCAATTCTAATTTCAAATTAAATTCAATAAACTATTCCTATTCGGCCGCATTCACGTAACAATCAGGCGGCCAGCGCTTACAGGATTCGGATTTCGGATTCGGTTTGCGCAGGTGGTCAGCGTAGGTAAACTTGCCAGCACTTATGGGTCCTTTTTAGAACAAAATTGGAAAGTCGCACGCCCTTTTGTGAATTTGGTCTTACGTCTTTATGGCTAAGCCATAAAGCCAATTAGTGTACTTAAAAATTGAAGATGAAAAATTTGGATAATTGTAGAGTTTGAACTCGGAGGAAGAAAAGATTCAGTATTGAAATCAATTCTTAGACATGTTTTGTTTGTTCTAGGTCTCGATGACAGTGATTTTGGGAGACGTGTGCAATTTTGTCGCCATTTGCTGCATACCGATGTGGACGACGTTAACTTTTTAAAAAGTATTTTGTGGACAGACGAGTCCAAATTTGACAAAGAAGGGATTGTCAATTATCACAATATTCACCATTGGGCACTTAAAAATCAAAACCCACACGTGAAGAGACAAAGAGGCTTCCAGAGGAGATTCAGTGTGAATGTCTGGGCAGGAGTGATTGGCGATAAGCTAATAGGGCCTCATTATTTGCCCGACAACATCAACGCGAACAACTACTTGGATTTTTTGATAAATGATTTACCACCATTAGTGGAAGAAGTGTTCCAAGTAGACATAAACAGGCCTATTGTCTTTCAACACGATGGTTGCCCAGCTCACTTTAGTCTAGTTGTACGTGAGCATTTGGATAATTGTTTCCCAAATTCGTGGATTGGCAGGGGAGGACCAATTCCCTGGCCTCCGCGATCGCCCGACCTCACTCCGCTCGATTTTCACGTGTGGGGAAGGGCAAAGGAACTAGTTTACACTACAGAAGTAGAAAGTCGGGAAGATTTGATAAATCGAATTAATGCTGCTTTCGAAGTTATGCGACAGGAGATGCTGCTGCGCACAACAACTGTAGAAATCAGACGTAGATGCCGCACCTGTATTGCGAATGAAGGGCGTCAATTTGAACATCTATGATTTATTATTTAAATAAATTATTTAAAATTATTTAATTGTTTCATTAACGCACCTAACTGGTACAGCATAATTTCAATCGATCATTTAATTTTTACCAACTTTGCAGTATTAAATTTCGCAAAACATTTAACTTTCCGTAAAGGTAGAGTTTAGTCAAAAATTTCCTACTTGATAAAATTATGAAATAACTCTTAAAGTTTTTTTTTTATAAAAGCAAATTACATACCATTAGAAAGCTCACACACTAGGGATGTTTTGCTAGAATTGGAACTCCTCAATCATTTTTTGTTTTTTTTTAAATGCAAGTTGAAATTAACATTCAAGTATTTTTTACATCTTTCTGTAAGTTTGAGGACTCATAACTTTTTTTCTAGCTAACATCTGAACAAAGCAATAATTTTATAAGAATCTGCCAACATCAAAGATTAAAAAAAAAAAATTGCCTGTTTTATTGCCCATTTTTAATAAAAAAAATACACTTTAAAGTTAGGAAAGTGGTGAAACAAGAAAAAAACTTTTTTTTTTTTTTTAAAAATACCCAGTCGGCCAGGGCCAAATAAATTAGGGCTGAGTAAGTAGCAGATGACCCCACCTACCCACCATTTTCGTATGTTCAACGTTCTGCCAAACACTCTGTATATGTGAAAAAAATCACGGCAGTAGCTTATGTAACGAAATTAAAAGGAAAACTATCACAGCCGAGTAGGCTTTACAAGTTAACGAGTAATAATCGACCAACTTAGATTTGCGGTTGTAAAAACATGTTCTCCCATACATTCTGTATGAAAGATTTTTTTTTCAACTACAAATTTAAGTTTGTTCTTGGGATAAATTCATCCCAACTAGAACCCTACATAGTGCGTGTAGCAAAAAAAAAACCGGCCAAGTGCATGTCGGACACATGCACGTGGCCGGTTTTTTTTTTGCTACAAGCACTCATAGGTATAAATAAACTTTAAAACTACTTTTTTAACACATAACATAACATCACGCCTGTAATCCCCGAAGGGTTAGGCAGAGGTATACCCATAAGACACCCACATTTCGCCAGTTATGTTTAAGTCCCATGTAATAGGGGGTGAGCCTATTGCCATCAACCGGGCACAAATCCAGGCTCCGGGCTGCTACTGAGAAATTCCAGATGGAAAAACCCAATAACACTTTTGTCCGACCCGGGAATCGAACCCAGGACCTCATACTCAGCAGTAGCGCTTGCGACCACTAGACCAACGAGGCAGTCACTAACTTTAAAACTAAGTAAATATTAATATCATCACTGGAAAGGAGAAAATGCCGAATGAAGTGACGTTACAATGTTCTGTATGGAGTATACAAAGCAGTGGTGGCCCAGTGGTAACGGCCACGACTTACGAATTGTAGGTCGTAGGTTCGAACCCTGACAGGCGCTTCATTTTTAACCGACTTCCAAAAGGAGGAGGTTCTCAATTCGTCTGTATGTTTTTTTTTTTAGATTTTTTTTTTTTTTTTTTTGTATGTTTGTTACGCGATTACTCCGCCAATTATGAATAGATTTTGATGTTTTTTTTTGTTTGGTAGATCATACTTCAGAGGTGGTCCCATATAAATTTTATTAACTTTGCTTGGGTAGTTCTTGAGTTAGCTTCAATTATACGTATTTTTTCCCACTTAGTATGTAGATGATATGATAACTTCTTGTCACTGTTATTCACATAGCAGGTAGTGGTATTCGAATTTGTGTGGGGTAGGTACCACAACTAAAAAGTGAAAAATAAAAACTTTTTACAAAAAAAAACAACCGACTTCAAAAAAAAAACACTACAAAGTGAAAAATAACTTTAATTTCGGAAGTCGGTGACAAACGAAAATTCAAAACCAAAGACACCGACTTCCGAAATTAAAGTTATTTTTCACTTTGTAGTGTTTTTTTTTTTGAAGTCGGTTGTTTTTTTTTTTATGTAAATTATTTCACCACCACTGCTCTCAAAACGGTGAAGGTAAAAATCGTGAGGAAATGCATGTCCTAGAAACCTAGAATAAACCACCATAAACCTAGAATTGATTAAATGTAACCTACTATTTATATTTGTACGCCGTTAAGGCAAAACATGACTGATATAATTTAATTGTAACATCTTGCATGCCATGTGTGTGTATACTCATGTTTTGGACAAATAAATGATCTTATCTTATCTTATCTTATCTTATCTAGAACCAAAAATTCGAAGACATGTGCCATCTACCAAGCCGCACTGGGTCCGCGTGGTGGATTACGGCCCACTCCCTCTCACAGAGAGGAGGCCTGTGTCCTAGCAGTGGGAACATTACAATGTTCACACAGGCACATTATATTTAGGCATAAGGCATAATCGCCTTTAAATTTGTAAGAATTTTCGTTACATTTGCTCCGCGCGTTCGTGCTAGGCTCACTCGAATAACAATACTATCTGTACATCGATTCCAAAGAATCTTTCTTACCTTAAATTTGATCCCTGAACTCCTAAGCGAGTCACAATGAGAATCAGTGTATCCCTTGACTGGCGTAGAATGTGACGAGCTGCCGCAAGTTGATTCTCTGCCACCGAAGACCTGGAGAGGAGAGAAACGGTTTTAATTGTTATCTACCTCGTAGGCCATACCAGGATTGGGATCTCATGGCGTCATGGAGAGTGCGATTGTCGCAACCCAGCGCTGGGCACGCCACAATTGCGGCGATAACACCCCTCTTTGAGGAGTGGCTTGAGAGGCGCCATGGCGTTCTCACCTTCCGCCTGACGCAGGTCCTCACCGGACACGGCTGTTTCGGGAGGTTCCTGTTCAGGATAAGGCGGGAGGAAACGCCCGGGTGTCACCATTGTGTGAATCGCCCGGAGGACACGGTGGAGCATACGGTGGAGGTCTGCCCGGTTTGGGCAGAGCATCGCCGTGTCCGCGTGGAGGCGATCGGCGGCGGTGATCTCTCACGTCCGGCCCTGGTTCAGGCCATGGTATGGAGCGAGAGGAAATGGCAGGCCGTCACCTCCTTTTGCGAAGCAGTAATGCTCGCGAAGGAGGAGGCGAAACGCGTGAGGGAGAGGCAAATTTCGCGCCCTCACGCCCCTAACTGCCGCAGGAGGAGACGCCCTGGGCGGGAATCGCGAGCCGATTTCCGGCCACCGTAGGCGCGGGCTTGCGGACGGTGAGCAATGGGTAGCTCGCCGTCCGATAAGGACCAGGCCGAGGTCGACGGCGCGTTGTGTTCTACGCGCGCCTCAAAGAGATGTCAGCGGAATTGACGGGGTCCGCTAGGGCCAATGCCTGCCGGGGGTTCGAAGAAAACCGATAGGGAAATCGTGGCCCCCGGCAACAGGGCAACCGAAGGAACACGGGTGGGTTTAAGTCAGTAGGAGTCTGACACGCCCTCCGGAGAAGTTATTTAATAATTTCCATCCCAAAAAAAAAGGATAACGTAGCCCACCCTGTTGTTAAATAAAGCGTCAGTGTGTAAACCACTTCCATGTGTATCACTTGCCTTCCTCTTACAAACATAACAGTGGCGACGAAGTACCCGCGTTTTATTCATAATGAAGGAAAATAGTTGCAAAAGTATGTCGTTATTCGGTGTGATAACCAGTTTCGATCATAATGTGCAAAGTGGCAGGACAATTAGAACAGTGGTTAATACGTCAAATTCCTTGGCATGATCAACGTAGCAGTGTTTTTAACCGACTTCAAAAAAACGGAGGAGGTTCTCAATTTGTCGGGATATTTTTTTTTTTTATGTATGTTCCCCGATTACTCAAAGACGGCTGGACCGATTTGAAAAATTCTTTTTTTGTTTGAAAGGATATACTTTCAAGTTGGTTCCATTGTCATTTGGTCACGATCTGATGATGGGATCTTGGAGAAATCGAGGGAACTCTTCAAATATTATAGGCACATCTATAGCGATTTGGGTATTTTTGATGAGCAGTTGACGTAAGGCTATTGTAACTTAGATAAATTACAAACTAACCCACTAAAAAGTGAAAAAAAAACTTTTTTACATAAAATACAACCGACTTCCAAACTACAAAGTGAAAAATAACTTTAATTTCGGAAGTCGGTGTCAAAAAACTAAAATACTGATCCAAAGACACCGACTTCCGAAATTAAAGTTATTTTTCACTTTGTAGTTTGGAAGTCGGTTGAATTTTTTGTAAAATAGCTTTTTTTATGTAGCTATCGAAAACACTGCTGCGTTAATTTTGAAATAAATATTATGGTAAAGTTACTATGTTTGACGAAAACACGATTCCATAAAATATTCTCGAAATAAAAAAATCAAACAATGAACCGCTGGTATTCATTAAGTGCTTCAAATTAGATCGTGAAATTTTTAACAATTCAACTAACTATAATGTAGTCATTTTTATTTTTTATTACCATTATTTTCGCCATAAAAAGAAACTACATAAACTAATGGCGCCTTGGAGCCTTCTCCTTGCCGCTCAGTGTCACTCTCACTCAGTCCGCGAACAGTACCGTGCGAGCGAGGTTCTACACCGTAAAATTTGAATCACAGTTTTGCTAGAACAAACGTTGTTCAGACCATGGTCTACTACCATACTACAGCATCCAATAAAAAAAAACATAATTGGTTTTTGAAAAAACACAAAAAAGAAGTCAAGATTATCGTTACTCCCTACAATACAGACACCACGCATCACAGCATTGTTTACAGGGAAATGTACCTCCATAAACGAAATTTAGTAAGCAGTAGATAATCTTGACATTTTAAACTTTGTCTTTTTGTGTTTTTTCAAAAACCAATTTATGTTTTTTACTGGATGCTGTAGAATGGTAGTAGACCATGGTCTGAATAACGTTTGTTCTAGCAAAACTGTGATTCAAATTTCACGGTGTAAAAGGAGTGAATTTGAGCTGACGTATTTTTGTATCTTAAAAGCATGCTTTTGATGTTCATATAGCCTAGAAACCATTTTAAATCCTATATAGAAGCGTTGAAAAGGAAGAGGAGCTCGTGGCTAAGTAATAACAGCCGCACGTATCAATCCATCAGGTTAAGCTACGCTTACCGGGGTTGGTCCGTGGATGGCTGACCATCTTTACATACCGAGATTCCTCCATGCCTCGGAAAGCACGTTCGTAAAGCTGTCATTCGTAAATCTTTGACAGTCGTTACGGGTCGTCAGAAGCCCGAAAGTCTGACAACCAGTCTTACCAAGAGGTTTCGTATTACCCAGTTACTGGGTTGTGGAGACAGTCGCTCCATGTAAAATACTTGTATTCAGCTGCATCCGGTTAGACTGGAAGCCCACCCCAACATAGTTGGGACAAAAAAAAAACACTGTTTTTTTTTAAGTCGGTTGTTTTTTTTGTAAAAAGTTTTATATTTTTCACTTTTTAGTGTTGTGGTACCTACCCCACACAAATTCGAATACCACTACCTGCTATGGAAATAACAGTGACAGGAACTTATCATATCATCTACATACTAGTGGGAAAAAATACGTATTATTGAAGCTAACTCAAAAACTACCCAAGCAAAGTTAATAAAATTTATATGGGACCACCTCTGAAGTATGATCTACCAAACAAAAAAAGAATAATTACGTAAGAAAAGGAGTAATCGCGTAAAAAACATACAAAAAAAAACAGTCGAATTGAGAACCTCCTCCTTTTGGAAGTCGGTTAAAAAGGTTAGATAGATTGATTGATAGAAGCGTTGAAAAGACACTTATGATTTTTTAAAGCTGCATATTCATCTCTTTAGAATATTATTAATTGTAAAAACTAATCATTTTACTTACCTGTGGTACACTAAACGATGCGTTTTTAGGGTTCCGTAGTAAACAAGGAACCCTTATAGTTTCGTCATGTCCGTCTGTCTGTCTGTCTGTGTGTCTGTCCGCGGTCTAACTCCAAGACTGTTACTACTAGAAAGTTGTAATTTGGCATGGGTATACATATTAATCATGCCGGCAAAGTGGTAAAATAAAATTGTGAAAAATATTTTTTTTTAGGGTACCTCCCCTACACGTAAAGTGGGGATGTTTTTTTTTTTCTGTCCCTTAGTGTGGGGTATCGTTGGAAAGGTCTTTCAAAAACATTGTAAGTGTGTTAAAACTATTTTTGAATTTAGAGATCCGTTTGCGAAATATTAAGCTTTAAAGTGCAAATTGTTGTTAGAGTCAAGTTCCCCCCCCCCCCCTGCCAGCTAAATGGTTGGTTTTAGATATGTGAAAAATTCACGGCAGTAGCTTATATAACGAATTTAAAAGTAAAACTATCACAGCTGAGTAGGCTTTACAAGTTAACGAGTAATAATCGACCGAACTTAGATTTGCGGTTGTAAAAACATGTTCTCCCATACATTCTGTACGAAATATTTTTTTTTTCAACTACAAAGTTAAGTTTGTTCTTGGGATAAATTCATCCCGTCTACGGAACCCTACATTGTGCGTGGTCCGACATGCACTTGGCCGGTTTTTATAGTTATCCAGTATAATACAGAATACTCACTCGAATAGCATCAGACACCAAAGGTTCACAGCAGCATCCATCTTCGTAATACAAAGCTGTGTATTTATTCTTAAGCCAAGCTAAACTCCTGTCTGCCAGCTTGGCTTGACTCATCAAGGCTCTTATGACGGAGTGGAGGCCTACTGCCCATACCCTGGAAAGTAAGAAGATTGAACTATAGATATATTTGTCACCGTAAGATTGTGAGAACCGTTAGTTTATAATCTGTCGGGATTATTTCCGTTAGATTATAAACTATCGAAAAATTGTGAACTGGGTGAAATGGGTTAGGTTAGGTTAGAACTGTGACAAACCGCGCGCGAGCTGAGCGAGCGAAGCGAGCGGTGCCGCGGTAGCGGCCGGCGAGCGCTACTTCCAAGTTGCTCGCAGCCAGGCAGGCTATTTAATATTAGCGCAAGGTGCGTTACGTCGCAAGTGTAAGCAATTATAAAATAAATCAGGATATTTCAATGTGAATTTATGATTTTATTAGTATTCAACTTGATTAGTAATGTAAGCAATTATAAAATAAATCAGGATATTTCAATGTGAATTTATGATTTTATTAGTATTCAACTTGATTAGTAATTTGGTTCGATAAAAGATGATACTGTGTTTAAATAAAGTTATGATTAAATACGTAAAAATTAACTTGAGTTCAAATACAAAACATTAATGATTAATATAATAAATAGTTACCATTTTATATAAGTTTTTAATGTTCGTCTATTGACTTCAAATTCGCGCGCTTTGCCGCATTTTTGTAACGTGGACACGAGGTGTCGAGTAAATCTAATACTGTTTTCTGGGGCATTATTATTCGGATTATCGAGCTGTACAGTACAAGTTACCTAAGTGTAAAAGCGTTATTATTATAAAAGTGTTTACCTAAGTGTAATTATTGTGTTACTTAATTAAAAGGATTTACCTCAGTATAAGTGTCTTTTCTTTCAGTTCAGAAGTGGGATATTTCACGTAAGTGTTATTGCCTTATATTCTAATATTACTTTTCAAATAACAGCGTGATCTGATCTTTATGTTGTGCTTAACTGAATGTTAGATTTCATAACCTGATAGTAATATAATAAAATAAAACATTATTGATGTTTTATCACGAATCTAAAATGTTAATTTTATTGAAATAACTGTGATCACTAATAAAACCGCCTGCCAACCTAGAAATTGGAATCATACTAGGTATTTCATATTGTTACGATCGTTCGTCGTAAATAGGTCTAGCATATTGCGATTTTTTGTGCTTATATGATGTCAGCGGTCGGTGTGGTTTGAAATATAATCATAACGAGGTTGTATTAGGTACGCCATTACCAATCTTATACTCGGTGATCGTAGCAATAAACATAGAAGAAGTACCTTCATGATCTGTAGTGGTATAGGTGATGATTCCTGTTTTGCTGTACTTGTTTTTTAAAGTATGTAAATAGCCTTCCGAATGGTTTAAAAGAATAGCTGTGTCCGTATATTATTTTTATTGACCAGGTCTACAAATGGATGACGATCGTGATGGAACTTCGGCTCAACCGCCGCGAACCCCATCACCAGTGTTGGACAGGCAGAGCCGCAGGCGGAGCCGAGAGCCGAGCCGCAAGCGGAGCCGGAAGCAGAGCCGCAGCCAGTGCAGCAGGCAGAGCCGCAGCCACAGCCGCAGGCAGAGCTACAAGCATAGCCGCAAGCGCAGTCGGGTATGGAGTCCTGGTCACCGAATTCGACGGCTCGAGACGCCGCCGCCGGGAAGGGTTGCGACACATCGGAGTCGCAGTCCAACCAGGGTGATCCCTGGTTCACAGGGGAAGCGCCTTGGCCAAGATTGCAGATCACGGTCAAGACGCAGCAGGAGCAACACACGAAATCGCCAGCGAAGCGGGGATTCACATCATCGACGAGACACCCGTTCGCCGAGCAAAAGAAAGAGCGCACGTGAGTCATTCCCTACAATGGATGTGTTTTCTAAATTTACCGATTTTCTTGATAAAATCTCGAGTAGGGGTAGTGAGAGAATAAGTAATTTTAATGTAGTTCCTGAGTTCGACCCTTCTTCTAAAAATCAGAACATAAATAATTGGATACACAAAGTAAATGAAATAGCAAGCATATATAGTTGGACGGACCGACAAATCATCCATAATACGATACCTAAACTTACTGGCAATGCAAAGCGGTGGTACGAGGGTCTTACAACCGTCAATTATAGCTGGGTTGAGTGGCAAGAAAAGCTCAAAGCAGCTTTTCCGTCCGATGAAAATTATGGCCAAATGCTTTCGGATATGTTGGACAAAAGAGCGAAGTTTGGGGAATCTTTAGAGGATTATTATTACGATAAAATGGCATTACTCAATAGGTGCGAAATTAAGGGTAAAAGAGCAGTAGAATGCGTGATCTTTGGCATAGACGATAGGGCCATTAGGATAGGAGCGGAAGCAGCGCAATTTGATAACCCTGATAAACTTTTGGCTTACTTACGAAATGCAAAAAGCATAGGCAAAAGAAATGATAATATTCAAAGAACTTCGAATAGGAAATTTCCGACTAAAGATAAACCACCTGTTAATAATAAATCAAATCCGATCAGGTGCTTTAATTGCAAGGAAGAAGGTCACATTATAAGCAAGTGTAATAAACCATTAAAGAAATGTACAAATTGTTCAATAATTGGTCACGATTCTAATGAATGTTATCGTAAGAAGGAAGACGCAAAATCGGTCTTAAAAATTTCAATTACCAAACCTAAAACGAATGATAAATATGTACAATCTGTTATGATCAACGGTCACGAAAAGGTAGGTTATTTAGATACAGGTAGCGAATGTACGCTCATCAGAAACGCAGACGCTGTAGAAGTATTCGGTAAATGGGATAGAACTTATTCAGTAGCAATGACTGGTTTTGGTGGAGCGGTAGTTCATGCGATAGGTCGGTGTCCAGTAGTTTTGGAAATTCAAGGCGTTATTGTCGAATTAGATGTAATTGTAGTACCTGATAATTTTTTGAAATACCCATTATTGGTAGGTCAGTCATTTACCGAAGCATTGGGGGTTAAAATCTTAAAAACTGATTATGAATTAATAATCTCCCGTGAATTTCCAGAAACTATTGGCATAGTTAAACTATTTTCAAAAAAATGTTGTTCAATTCTACCCGGATGTTCTTATGTAGAGGTTGACTCGTCCCCGAACATAACAGGTTCCATATTAGTATACGGTAGTTATAGATCCATCCCTAATTTAGAACATAATATAGAAGAGGGTGTTTACTCGATTGAAAATGGGAAAGGTGTACTATTAGTCGATAATATTTCCTCAAACGTTATAACTTTTAATAAAGACCAGCTGATAGCTAGAGGGCAATTTTTGCAAATAAAAATTATAAATTGTCCTACTATAAATAAGATTGATGTTGCAAGTCCTTTAGAACCTTTTCATTTAAATGACTTGAATCTGGACGATAGCTTAAACCAGGATCAGAAATTGCAACTATTAGATGTTGTGAATCGTTACCGAACTTGTTTTGCTATTAGATTGACCGAGTTAGGCTGTACTAATGTAGAGACAATGAACATTGATTTAATGGATCCCCAACCTGTAGTTTATAGGCCTTATAGGTTGTCTCATAAAGAAAAACAGGAGGTTAGGGGTATGACCGATGAATTACTACAATGTGGTATCATAAGAGAATCTTGTTCGCCGTTTGCAAGTCCAATCATTTTAGTACAAAAAAAGAACGGCGAGAAGCGTCTTTGTATAGATTACAGGGCTTTAAATCGGAAAACTGTAAAACAACACTACCCTTTGCCTAGGATAGAGGATCAGATGGATAGGTTAGCGGGGTATAGTCTATATACGACTTTAGACTTAGCGTCAGGGTACTACCAAATAGAATTAACTGAACGAGACAAACAAAAAACGGCTTTTGTCACACCAGAAGGGCAGTTCGAATTTAATAGGATGCCTTTCGGTCTGACAAATGCACCAGCGGTATTCCAAAGAACTATTAATAAAGTTCTTGATAACTTAAGATTTGACACGGTTGTCGTATATATGGATGATGTTCTTGTGCCTTCGGTTTCGTTTGAGGATGGCCTTAAAAAACTAGAATCGGTATTTGATAAAATTAGGAATGCAGGTCTTACATTGAAACTCTCGAAATGCAACTTCTTTCATTCTAAAATCGAATTTCTTGGTTTCGAAGTCTCAGGGAATGGTATAAAACCGGGGAAGTGTAAAACAGACGCAGTTGATAAATTTCCTACCCCTAAAGATGTCCATAATGTTAGGCAATTCTTAGGCCTGGCCAGTTTTTTTAGACGCTTTATTAAGAACTTTGCGATGATAGCTCGACCATTGACTCAACTACTAAAAAAAAATGTTTCTTGGACTTGGGGCAACGAAGAAGAGACCGCATTCACTCAGTTAAAAGCAAAATTAGTATCTCGACCAATCTTAACACTGTACAATCCTAATGCTGCTACCGAGTTGCATACGGATGCCAGTAAACACGGTGTCGGTGGTATGCTTTTACAGAAACAAGATGATCAAATTATGAAACCAGTCGCTTATTTTAGTAGACGTACTTCACCAGAAGAGCAACATTTTTCATCTTATGAATTAGAAACCTTAGCGGTTGTAAATAGTTTGACAAAATTTCGATGTTACTTAACCGGTAAGGGACGGCTGAGTCGCCGTGGGTGGTCCGCGCCGTGACAGTTTTACGACCGCACTTAAATAAACAAACACTCGGATTTCTTTACAATGTCTCAAGTAGTATTGTTAATGTTTTTTGCTACTCGAATAGATTAGGAATACGTTTCAAATGGTTACAGTCTTTGTAAACAACGTTCACTTATCTTTATTACCCGCTTTTGTTATTATTTCTTTTGTTCTTTGTGATAACGATTTCTGATAAAACTACCGTACCAATTCACACGAAATTTTGCAGGGTACATTATGGATAGATAAGTTATCTAACAAAAGCGTTTTTAGAGACAAACATTGAAAACAAAAAATTCAAAAAATCTAGATTTTTGATGATCTAGAATTTCTATTGCTTACGTAACTTTCACCGTACCAAAAAAATATTTTTTTGTATTATTTTGTTCTAAATGTTGTCTAAAACGATGATACATGTAATATAGAAAAGAAATAAAACACTTACGGATCAGATCCATACAGAAAAACCACAAAATATTACAACTTTCACTGTGACGGGAACTTTCTCTTTTTTGGTTGTTTACACTTTTTTGGTTGGGTCAAAATAGGTGTTATTTAGTGCGAATATTATCTAAAACGATGTAATATTTACTTCAAAATGAAAATATCACCACTTTCCGACGATTTACACACAAAAACCATTAAAAAACGAATTATTACAGCGGACGGGAGTGACATTTGACTGACATTTTACCGCGCGGGAACGTGATTTTCAACATTTTTTTAAAATGTTGCCTATTAATATTTTTGCTTTTAGTCGATTTATTTGACGAGAATATCTATCCGACCATAGACAGAAAAATTCACAGACGATAATAGCCATTACAACAAGTACAAATAGAGATGTAAGTCGCGTGGGTGTGCCGTCTCTCATGAGAGACGCCGGTCCTTTACCGGTTAATAGGGTTAGAATTCACTATAGTTACTGATTGTAATTCTTTACGTGCCACTTTTACTAAAAGGGATATGATTCCACGTGTTGCTCGCTGGTGGAGTATGATCCAAGAATTTGATTTTAACATAATTTATAAACCAGGGACTTCTATGACGCACGTAGATGCATTAAGTAGGAACCCTTTGCAAGAAAATACTTCTAGTACCGACCCAGTTGATTTACAAGTTTTCCATATCACTGTAGATTGGTTAGCCACGGTCCAAATGAATGATGATGAGACTCAAAGGATTAAACGGGTTTTAGATGATAAAGATTTAAAAACACTAAACTATACAAAACAAAATTTTATTTTAAAACGTGGAGTAGTTTACAAGATAACGGACGATGGACTTAGATGGTATGTGCCAAAAGGTGTCAGATGGCAAGTGTTACGTTCTTGTCATGATGACATAGGTCATTTTTCTTATGAGAAAACCTTAGACAAAATTAGAACAACTTACTGGTTCCCTAAAATAAACAAAATTGTTAGAAAGTATTGTCAAGCGTGTATTCAATGCGCTCACGGAAAGGTACCTGCTGGAAAGAGGTCCGGGTTTTTACATCCAATACCGAAGGTATCTGAACCTTTCCACACTGTACATGCGGACCACCTAGGTCCTTTTAATGAGAGCAAAAGAAAAAATAAGTACATATTAGCCATTATTGATGTGTTCACAAAATTTATTATCCTTAAGCCTGTTAAAAATACGAAAACTCACACAACAATTTCAGTTTTTAAAGAATACTTCAGTTTGTTTGGTGTACCTTCTCGAATAATAACAGATAGAGGCACTACTTTCACGAGCTCAAAGTTTAGAGAGTTTTTGTCAGAAAAAGGTGTGAAACACATTTTAAACGCGGTCGCTACTCCTCGCGCAAATGGACAGGTAGAGCGTTATAATAGGACGGTATTAGATTCATTAACGGCTATGACCTTCGGAAAAGACGAAAGACTATGGGATGAGTATTTGCTACAAGTACAATGGGGTTTAAATAATACCACCAATAAAGCAGTAGGTAAAACCCCAGCTCAATTGTTATTTGGTTTGCGACTTAAAGGGTTGACTGAGAGTGGACTTGTTTTACCAGTTCAGGAAAATGATGATACTAATGTCGGTAACATAGAAGATATTAGAAACGAAGCACTAGACAAAATAGTACGTACTCAGGAAAAGCAAAAGCGAATCTTTGATAAGGCTAGAATTCCTCCGCGTCACTTTGATGTAGGACAGTTAGTTAGGGTAGAAAGAGAAGTAGGGCAAAAAGGGAAGAGTAAGAAATTAGTTCCAAAATGTCTAGGCCCATATCGCATTACCAAAGTATTACAGAATGACAGATACGAAGTAGAGGATACGCCTATCACAAAAAAAAAGGGTAAACAAAAATATGTAGGAATTTTTTCGGTAGATAAAATCTACCCTTGGCTTGTGTATCAGTCGGTGGACGAGAGTAACGAAGACGATGATAGTAATAATTCGGATATGGATACAGGCCACTAAATTGTGGAAGTATTACAGTGAAGTTGTGTTGAACTCTAAACTTTATAAATTAAGTGAATTTCATAAAGGCCAGTTTCAATTAGTAGTTGCGAACAGTATAGCTTCGTTAATCAGATAGTATGGTAGTAGAGGTAAACGCCTATATCAGGCTAGAATCTGCTTTTATGACTAGTATGGTAGTATGGTAGAATGGTAGTATGGTAGTATGGTAATATAGTGAAACACCACAGTTGGCGAGATTTGACTGACATGATATTAGGTGTTACAGTATGGTAGGGTGACAGTATTGTGATATGGTAATATGGGTCCAGTATTGTAAAGGGACGAGTGCAAATTATAAATTAAGAATGTTGGAAAAGGTTTGAATTTGGTTTAATTTTTTATTTATTTTTTGAAAATATTGTTAATGTACTTAGTTGATTGTTATTGATAGACTAGTTATAAATGGATTTTGATGATATTCATTGTTATTAATTTTTTTATCGTAACATTACTTATTACCTAATATTTAATTTAATTCAGATAAAGCATAAATCAATGGAAAATGTATTGCTATATTATTATTATAATTTTTTGTTTATTTACTACTCATTTAGTAATTATTAAAGAAATGTATGATGATATTATTTAAGCCAATTTGTTGTATTTTGTGTGTTTTACAAAGTTGTGTGTATATTTCTTTTTTATATTATTCGCGAGGGCGCGACTCATAGGTCAGGATGGACGAATGTAAGCAATTATAAAATAAATCAGGATATTTCAATGTGAATTTATGATTTTATTAGTATTCAACTTGATTAGTAATGTAAGCAATTATAAAATAAATCAGGATATTTCAATGTGAATTTATGATTTTATTAGTATTCAACTTGATTAGTAATTTGGTTCGATAAAAGATGATACTGTGTTTAAATAAAGTTATGATTAAATACGTAAAAATTAACTTGAGTTCAAATACAAAACATTAATGATTAATATAATAAATAGTTACCATTTTATATAAGTTTTTAATGTTCGTCTATTGACTTCAAATTCGCGCGCTTTGCCGCATTTTTGTAACGTGGACACGAGGTGTCGAGTAAATCTAATACTGTTTTCTGGGGCATTATTATTCGGATTATCGAGCTGTACAGTACAAGTTACCTAAGTGTAAAAGCGTTATTATTATAAAAGTGTTTACCTAAGTGTAATTATTGTGTTACTTAATTAAAAGGATTTACCTCAGTATAAGTGTCTTTTCTTTCACAAGCAAGTTTGATTTGTTCAGTTCACAATTTGTCGGTTTCCCATGGAAAGATTATAAACTAGCGAAAAATAATGCGTTAAATTGTAAATGGTTCATTGCAGTTCACAATTTTTCGACAGTTTATAATTTAACGGAAATAATACCGATAGATTATAAACTAACGAAGTTCATAATTATACGGTGACATATTCATATCTTTCCATCAAGCCTGTTGATAGTGTGGCGCCATCTACAACGCCACATACGAAGTACGCATCAAAGACATGACGTCACACAAATCTTGCATCGCGCAAGCATGGTTAACTGCACGAGTATATACAAGGTGGCAGACACATCGACGCGAAAACTTTTACCATGGATTCAGTACGTGATTCTGAGCCCCCCTGCGTTTAAATTTTTCGTCGGTTATTTAAAAAAACATCTACTGTTCCATACATTTTGACCGCGTAGGTCACTTTTCTATGAAACAGCAGATGCTTTTTTTAATAACCGACGAAAAATTTAAACGCAGGGGCGCTCAGAATCGTGTACTGAATCCATGGTAAAAGTTTTCGCGTCAATGTCCCTGCTACCCTGTATACGACATCCCGACATCAATCATTGAGCAGTTGCCCGCCAGACACGACACCCGTCTGGTCGGATGATCCTCCCTTTTCTATAGAGGATGAGTGAACCTTACACCCTGTCCCTCATGCCTCTGAAATAGCAAGCTTTCACTCTTGTATCCCCTGACACTTTTGGTCAACTGGAAGAGGTTGATCATCAGTTAATAGGGATGATGACTAAAAAAAATATTTTTTGTCCGTCTTGTAGATAATTAAAAAATATTGGAAACATATTTTTTCTTTTTAAACGTTGTCAAAAGATTACGGCGATACATTAAGTTACAATGTGCCGTGACGTCACTTGTATGTAGATTTTATACTTACTTGTGACGTAGCGGCCCCCACTCCCCAACTTTAATGCGTTTTATCCAAGTCATTTTTTATTAATATAATAAAGCAAAAAATACGTGTCTAATATTTTTTTATTGTCTGACTGACGGACTAAATAGAATTTCTTTTTTTTGACCCAGGCATCATGCCTATTGTCATGTGACAGGGATGCTACTGAGAGATTTCGAAAGAGAAATTTTTAAATTGTTAATTGATTCTGGCGTGACCTTGAGGGAATCCATTATAAAATACAATAGACGTGGACATATTTAGTTACCTGTATAAAAAATCCTGAAAGAAATCGATACGTGTTTCATTCACCTCTCAACGAGGCATCCTCAGGATGACGTCTTGCCACACCGAGTGCTGAACGCAGCGCTCAGCGTTAAGTGCTCGGTGTGGCATCAAGCCGTTTTCGGGTTCGCAACAAGTCAATCGTCATACTGAGGATTCCTCGTTGAAAGGTGAAACACGTGTCGATTTCTTTCAGGATTTTTAATGACTCTTTAGAAATAGCTAAGCGGAACAAGTTACTAAATATATCCACGTCTATTGTATTTTTTTGAAAATTTAAAATAAAATAACACATTCCTCGACCCAGAGATCAAACCTAAGATTCACGCTCAGTAAAACCGAAAATTCTAAAAAGACTGTCGTGTCGAACTGGAGATCGCACCCGGGTCCACACAGCAATCGCTCTTACGACCACGACAACGAGACACTCCGTAACATTAATAAATACTTTGTCAGGCTCACTTAAAGTTAGAAAGCATCCTTTACATATTATAAAACAAAGTCCTCCGCCGCGTCTGTCTGTCTGTCTGAACGCGATAAACTCAAAAACTACCGAACGAATTTTCAAACAGTTTTCACCAATGGACGGAGTGATTCATGCGGAAGGTTTTAGTGTATAATTCATTATGTTTTGTGTAAATTGGCTGAAATATGACGATTATTGTTGAAGAAGTCGGAAAAAATCATGCCGACTGGGAGCTTTACTGGCGTGCGCTGCGTTAACCGGAAAAGATACGTCAAATTTATGTTCTACGGTATTGTTCATCTTAAAAAAGTCCGCGATGGCATATGTCTATCTTCTAAAGATGACCCATAATAACCATTTTTATCTTTCAGAATTTGATAAAAATTTAATTGTTATTTCCGAAGCCTTTTTGACCTGTATAGTATTAATCCTTATGCAATAAAATATGTTATTTAAATTGGGTATTTAATTTAGATTAAAATATGCCTTGACATCATATCATTTAAATGAATAGTTTAAAAGATATCACAGTTTCAAAATTACGCGTAGCAACGCGGGCGCAGCGGTAGGAGTCAATGACAATTTCCTCTGTTATTAGGTATAAAATCTCGTTAGTACGTTCCCGTGGGATATTTTCCGACATCCACGCGGGCAAAGCCGCGGGCAAAAGCTAGTTAAAAATAAATTAAGAAAAGGGGAGGAAGATGGTAAGAATGATAATCTTACCTGTAAGAATAAGCCGGTAAGACAAAATGCACGGTTCTATTGTCGCTCAGCGTGCGTCCATACACGAGTGATATAATATGCGGTCCATGAGCGCACGTCTCCAACCCATGTCGTCTCGCACAAGCGGTTAGTTCTGCAATGTCACGCGGTTCGAGGAGTTTGCCGCCGAGTCGCATGTCCTTTACGCATTGGAGGTCTATAAAGCTGGAAAGAGAAGATTATGATACTATTTTGGGAATTCAAAATTTTGTACAGCGTGACGCTTTTAATTAAAATAAATTCTTTATTAAGAGTAACTATGAGACTCATACAATGTAAGTAACAATAAAATAAACTTACAACTATCTTAGTGACATAATTACAACAACAATGACACAAACACACACAACAAAAAAAAAAACAACCGACTTCCAAAAAAACAGTACAAAGTGAAAAATAACTTTAATTTCGGAAGTCTTTGGTTTTGAATTTTCGTTTTTTGCCACCGACTTCCGAAATTAAAGTTATTTTTCACTTTGTAGTGTTTTTTTGGAAGTCGGTTGAGAAAAAATTACAGTCGAATTGAGAACCTCCTCCTTTCGGAAGTCGGTTAAAAATAGTCACTGCTTCAGCATTCCAGCTGAGATACTGGAGCAACGGCTTACAATACAGCAGTCCAGCCTGGATGTTGGAACTGCCTCGCACCCTACGCACCAAGGACGCAGATCTTTTACGTATTAATGCATAAAAGCAATCAACATGCAATTCCGCAAACATCCCTGATGCGTTACAGAAGCGAGGCAGCCCCATTAACAACCTGAAAGCATTATTGTTCTGCACGCGAAGGGCACTGTACGATCTCTGCGTAAAATGTACCCACAGGTCACAGGTGTAAACAGAAGGCTTTTAAAAGTGTTTTTCACGCACGCTTAAACTCGCTATCATATTCGCTCTGACCGACAGCGCCCTCTGCTCTCTCTCAATATTGTTATTGTCCTTAAAGATAGTGGTCAAAATGTGTGTTTATTGGCGACATAAATTTAAAACATACGGTTTCGTGTTTCGTTTTATGAAGATAATTTAATTTAATTTCTTTTCATATTCATCAAAAATAATGTTTCAAATCCAACTGGTAATTTGAGAGACCAGCGCGTTAAAAAAAAATTTAATCTTCAGCTTTATTATTAGGTAAGATTTTCTAAGAAAGTACATGATTCAGGGATTTGATAGAGCCATACAGTACAATAATAGTACACTATAATAAGCAGCGAGCAAACCTGCGAGCGATCATATTCCCCCTGACTGCGAATGCTCTGCGCTCCCTCTCTATGTCTGCGTCATCTTGCAACTGGTCTGTCACAATGTGGCCCAGATACTTGATGCTGCTCACCACCCGCAGAGCCACACCATTATGAGTTAGTTAAATTTTTTTTGGGCATAGGTATTACTAGAACTTTGAGGAGCTCGTGGCTAAGTACTAAGCCGCACAGGTCGATCGTCGGGTTGTCGATTAAGCTACGCTTGCTGGGGCTGGTCCCTGGAGGGGTGACCAATTCTACATACCGAGACTCCTCCGTGCCTCGGAAAGCACGTTATGCCGTTGGTTCCGGCTGTCATTTGTGGATCTTTGACAGTCGTTACGGGTCGTCAGAAGCCCGAAAGTCTGATAACCAGTCTTACCAAGGGGTATCGGATTACCTAGTTACTGGGTTGTGGAAGTCAGATAGGCAGTCGCTCCATGTAAACTATTGATATTCAGCTGCATCCGGTTAGACTGGAAGCCGATCCCAATATAGTTGGGGAAGGGCTAGCTAGATTGAGGCGTAGCGGTTACACCGGCACATACGAACTACGCATCATAGACATGACGTCACACAAATCTTGCATCGCGCAGTTAGAGTTTACCGAGCGATCGACATACTTACAAGATTTCAAGTTCAAATCGATGGGCAGTTGCCCGCCAGACACAACACCCGTCTGGTCGGAGGATCCTCCCTTTTCTATGGTGGATGAGTGAACTTTACACCCTGTTCCTCATGCCCCTAAAGAGGTATTACTAGAACCGTACTTATCCTAGTTTCTTACCCTTCTTCTCCAACGATCCCCGCTTCATTTTCATGTGCTAGGTTCGCGGTGTACTTCAAAGGTATGACTTCTTCAGGATTGTATGATAAGCTCACTTCAGGTTGCGCCATGTTTTCTGAAGGGGTTTCTCCTGAAATACAAAAACCGTTTTGTTTAAGCGAAAACTAAGTAAACTGCAAAAGTGTCTAAAATAAAATAATGTAAGAACGGAGTCTTTTCTGGAATATTGAGTTCTACGTCAAGCGAGCAGAGCACATGCTCGATCTAGTCTGAGCTGAGCGAGCGTACCGCCCCAATCCGCATACTTACCATGTTGAGCACGCGGCTGATGCGCAGTTCTAAACCACGCGAGCAGAGTGCACGTTTGTTCTAGTTTAAGCTGAGTGAGCGTTCTTGCCCACTCCACTTCTGTTTCTACACATTGTACTTACCATGTTGAGCATGCGGCTTATGCGCAGTTCTACACCACGCGAGCAGAGCGCATGCTTATTCAAGTCTGAGCTGAGCGAGCGTTCTGCCCCACTCCGCTTCTGTTACTACACATTGTACTTACCATGTTGAGCATGCGGCTGATGCGCAGTTCTACACCACGCGAGCAAAGCGCACGCTCGCTCTAGTCTGAGCTGAGCGAGCGTTCCGCCCCACTCCGCTTCTATTACTACACATTGTACTTACCATGTTGAGCATGCGGCTGATGCGCAGTTCTACACCACGCGAGCAAAGCGCACGCTCGCTCTAGTCTGAGCTGAGCGAGCGTTCCGCCCCACTCCGCTTCTGTTACTACACAGGTTGTGCCGTGATGCATTATCTGAAAAACATAACACAATGAACAAAATATTAAAGAAATAATTTTGGTTTCTTCTCTATAAACGTGAAGAGGCCTTTTCCCTACAATTAGACAGGTACAGTACCGACCAAAAGTCCATGGCAATCTCACAAAGCAATAGACTGACGCTTCGGTTTGACTTACGACCTTCTTCTATAAGTTGTTACAAGAAGAAGAAGCAGTCACAAGGTTCGACTGCACTTATGTGGATGAATGTGAAACTGTTATAACACAGTTGGGTTTCTACAAACCTAATCAATAAATTTGTCTTTAAATATCTCGTTCAACAATCAAATGACTAGGGGTCTAAAACGGCCACATTAAGAAATTCCTCTAAAAGCAATACATTTTCTGAATTACCAGCAATTCCTCTATGGTGACACATATTTTAGCTGAATCATATTCAATTCATATCAGAATCATATTTGGTGTAAATATTGCCGCATGAAAAAATCAAGACCGTAATTTTACCGGATAATTTTTCTTTACAGTTTTTATTAATCTGATGAGATTTTTATTTTTTATTTCTACAGTTTAAATGTTATTTCATTATGACACAAAACTGTCAAACAGATGAATTGCGTGATATGAATTGAACGTAGATAATATTATGTATTGTTAATTTGTGACAGTTTATGTGATTAATAATCATCATCATCATTTCTCAAATGCACCCATACACACCCCCATGCACACACACACACACACACACGTACATACTATTTTAGGATATATCTCTAAGTTTTTTATTTTATTATTTAGTTATAGTTCAAGTCTTGTCTGTTTAATTTGGGATTTTACTTGTTTTATTGTTTATTTAATTTTTTTTTTTTTGTTGTTTCAATTCTATTTTCATATTGTACATCACTTTTACCAATTAATTATTATTTCATTGGAGAGCGGGATCTCCTAGCACAGGTATATCATTTACTTAAAAGGAGGTCCCTACGTAAGATTTACTGTAAAAAGTTGTACAAGTTTCTGCAATAAACCTTTTTATTTTTTTTATTTTTATTAATAATTTATCTTAAATGATTCTGCCAAAGTGGCCGTTTTACGCCCCTAGTCATTTATAAACGGATTATTTGTAAAAAGGTTTCAGAAATCGGTGGGGAGATCGAAGAAAATTCTCACCTGTAAAATATGCCTATCCATCCTCTCCCCATTTTGTGGGGCTAGAGGAAACATGGTGACCCCATGATCATGGGGTAGTGGTTGCACAGGACAGTACCCCGTGCCTTCGAGCTCGTAAAGCGCTTCGTTTTCGAACTCTCCGTTAATCTTCGAGGTCGAATGTGAGAAGACGGGCTCCTCGCATGTTAACATTGCTGCTCTGAGGGAGAAACAAGTGATTAGGTTTTGGAGACATAATATATTTTTAAGGTATAGGAAGATATTGATATCGGAGGATATTTTTGGGCAAAACCTGCCGCAATTCATTCAAACGACACAAATAATAATTGAAAAAGGTTTGATAGAATAAAAGTTGTCATGTTTAGAATAATTGTTATATTACATAATATTATATAATTCATTGTAATTCTGCTTACAGGATATTTATATCTTTTTTATTTTTATTTGTGTATATTTTGTGACTTATAACATCGCCTTGGATGAATCTGTAAAGGTGTTATAATTGTGCTTTCAATAAATAAAAAATGAATAAATAAATAATAAATAATTGTAACATATTAAAAAAAAAACACATTATACAAAATAAAATAAAAAACAGTGGCACTCCGGGAGTGCGGACAGAAGTGAAAACTTGAACAAGATCGCCTTGGTGGAAGAAAAATACTTGTATAGAACATTGGTTCGAAACTTAATCTAAATAAAGAGCACAATCGCTTTTACAACAAAAATACTTCCAAAACCTTTAAAGTAAAAATATTTGCATAGAACATTGATCCGTAACTTAATATAAGTAAAGAACACAATCGCGTTTACAAAAATGAGGTGTCGGTAACGGTGTCACGATTTCAAATGTTTTTTCCCATCTCAAAAATGCCCAACGTGCCTAAAGAAGTTTCACTTCAAAAAAATTTACATTTAACAAAATTTCAACGGCCTCTTCTTCATGCAGTTTGTATACTTTGGCATTATCATCATCATTTCGGTCGAAAGATATCCACCACTGGAAATAGGCCTCCTCCAAGCACCGTCACTTCGACCGATTCTGCGATTCAGTGCTGCTCGCTTCCAGCGGATTCCTGCTGCCTTACCAGGTCATCGGTCCTTGTGGGGAGTACTTTTGCATAATGTTTATATATTCAGAACCGCGTTTGCATCGAATCAACCACGCAGAGTTTCTGTGTGTGTGTTTTAGGGTTCATACGCATTATGCGGGTAGCCGCAATACGGTTAGCCGTGCGGCTGACCGCAAGATGCGGTTGCGAATGCGGCCAGCCGGATCGCGGGCAGCCGTATTCGCAACCGCAACGTGCGGTAGAAGAACCGTTGCGATTTGCGGTTAAATCGAGCCATTTCAAAGATACGTAAAGAAGAACAAACAAAGAAAGAAGTACTGGGTGCATCCCTATTTGCAAACACGAGATGAAAGCAAGCATTTTGTAATATTTTTCGAAGGACTCGATGGCGGGCAGCCGCAGTCTGAGCCGCACAGTGCGTATACCGTCCGGCTGGAGCGACTGGAGCGGTCTGCGGGTAGCTGCATCGCAGTAAGCATAGAAATGATTATTACGTACATAATTGTGCTTGCGGTCAGCCGCACGGCTGACCGTATTGCGGTTACCCGCACAGTGCGTATGATCCCTTCTATGTCTATTTTATGGGGTTTGGTTTCCGCACTTAGTCCGTCAGGTGGACCATTGTGCGTGGGCCATGGCGGCCGTTTGGTGGTTATTCCAACCAGCCCACCTCCCTCCAGAAGTTAGTTAAAACTCCTGGTCTGCTCAGAACATCAGTGAAAGATCTGGGTGACCCGAGGGTTTCTGTTCTAATCTGGGTAACATTCGAAGAGCACGTGCGCGACAGTTTCCTCAGCCTCCATGCACGCCCTGCACAGAGGACTGTCCGTTATGCCTATTGTGTGGAAGTGTTTATTTAGCGAGCAGTGACCCGTGATGGTCCCCGTCATCAGGCGCAGGCCATTCCTGTTAAGGCTTAATAAACGCCTGCTATCTAAGGATGGAATTGCTTCCTTAGACTACCTGCAGCCCGGTGTCGGGGTCCACCAATTCTCCGCTTGGATTTGGATGAACTCCTGTAGCCACCTGCGTATTTGGTTGAAGGGAATTGGCACGATAGGCTCGGGTCCACAGACTGCTGTGCTAGATCCTCTTCTAGCAAGTTTGTCAGCTGCGTTGTTACCTAGCGATCCACTGTATCCCTTTATCCATTGCAGTGTCATCGTATTGCGGCTAGATATGAGCCTTTAGTTTGATTTAAGATCTCCTGTGCGAATCTCAATAAAAAAACCTTTCTTTATTTATTTTCTTTGTTTTATTTCTTTCTGATCTTTCTTTCAGAAACGTCGATATACAGGGTCAAATTAAATTTGAATTAGATTGTTAAATATACACCCTGAAATTTGAATCACAGTTTTGCTAGAACAAACGTTGTTCAGACCATGGTCTACAACTATTCTACAGCATCCAATTAAAAAAAAAAAACATAATTGGTTTTTGAAAAAACACAAAAAGACAAACTTTAAAATGTCAAGATTATCGTTACTCCCTACAACACAGACACCACACACGGGACACAGCATTGTCGACAGGGAAATGTACCTCCATAAACGAAATTTAGTAAGCAGTAGATAATCTTGACATTTTAAACTTTGTCTTTTATGTGTTTTTTCAAAAACTAAGTAGGTTTTTTTTATTGGATGTTGTAGAATGGTAGTAGACCATGGTCTGAACAACGTTTGTTCTAGCAAAACTGTGATTCAAATTTCACGGTGTATAAAAAATCAAATGTCTTGACTTAGCACACGAGGTTGTCGACATGTGGGACGTGGACTCTGCAATCGTTGTACCAATAATCATAACAATTAATGGCCTAATAGCGGAGAGCCTCGACCAACATCTCAGGAGGCTCTCATTGTGCGGCTGGGTCAAGGGCTTGATTCAGAAAGCAGTACTCTTAGACACGGCACGCATCGTGAGGAGGTTCCTCTCTCTGGAGCCCTGACCACTGGCTTGGACCCTGTTCTTGAACGTATAGTACGATTAGTGCCATTAAAGTTAAGACTTGACGCACCACGTGGTTTGACTTGCCTCTCTTGACGGGCGCGCAGTAGACGATTTATTAAATGGGTCTCTTTAGCGGTATGAGGTCCCCGCCGATGTAAAACATGGTAAGGAACCCTCGGTTCGCGAGTCCGACTGGCTCTTGACCGGTTTTTTAATTTTGAGGTACGGAACCCTAAAAAGACAAAAAGATTATAAACCCCAACCAAAAATATCACCTTAAGTAATCTCCAAATATAGGTGCGTTGCTCCTCGCCAACGCGTAGTGGTGCTGATGGAAGCTTGCTATATGGTCCATGACGGCCTGGGTTCTGTACACCTTCTCCAGATTGATGAGACCTTCGGGACCGACGCGACGCCAGCCTGGCGCCTGCTCCCCTTCCTCGTCGAATGATGCTATGTACTGGAAAGTGAAAGTGGAATTTGATTGTTTAAAATAATTTTATTTATTTATTTTTTATTTTTATTGAGGAGCTCGTGGCAAAATAATAACAGCTGCACGGGTCGATCAGTCAAGTTAAGCTACGCTTGCCGGGGTTGATCCGTAGATGGGTGACTATCCTTACAAACCGAGACTCCTCCGTGCCTCGGAAAGCACGTTAAGCCGTTGGTCCCGGCTGTCATTTGTAGATCTTTGACAGTTGTTACGGGTAGTTAGAAGCCCAAAAAGTCTGACAACCAGTCTTACCAAGGGGTATCGTGTTACCTAGTAACTAGGTTGTGGAGGTCAGATAGGCAGTCGCTCCATGTAAAATACTGGTATTCAGCTGTATCCGGTTAGACTGGAAGCCGACCCTAACATAGTTGGGAAAAGGCTATGTAGATGATGAACCATAAAAATAAGATTGATTCCCAGCAGTGGGATAACTTACCACTTGTTTATTTGAGTCTGTGTGTCTGGAGTCTCGCTTGCAACTGTCTCTGAGGGGGCTAGTTGTCGTGCTCTGGTCCATTCGTTTACCACTTTCTCTTCTTGTGTCCCGCTTCAATGATCCTCTGAGGAATGAGAGAGAAGATATAAAATCATGTTAGTTAATTGATTCAGGCGTGACCTTGCGAAAATCTATTATAAAATACAGTAGACGTGGATGTACTTAGTAACCTGTTCCGCTTAGCTATTTCTAAAGAGCCATAAAAAAACTCCTGAAAGAAATCGACACGTATTTCACCTCTCAACGAGGCATCCTCAGGATGACGATGGACTTGTCGCGAACCCGAACATGGACAAGCCATGTAACTTGAGTGAACAAATAGTAATTAGTGGTTAGTATAAGATTACGTAGGTATTACAGTACGACACAACTGAGATGTAGCATCGGCAAAATTCGTAAAACCGATCACCATTGAACTGAGCGCGCCGTCAAAATCACCAATATTTATTATTGCTTTAGGTAAAAATGATCTTTACGCAAACGCAATAACTTGTGAAGACATAGAACCAAATATATTCGTAAAATTGAAACGAATGAATGCAAATTTTCAAATTTATGCTACATCTAAGTTGTGTCGTACTGTAAGTACCAATAGATCTGTTGTTCTTACCTGTCATCTTTCAGTGAGTCCCTCTTGAACTCCCTCCTGTGTGTAGGCGTGGCTCCCACTGAGTGGCTGCCCGTTAGAGAGGGAGAGGCCGCTAGTATTTCTCTGAGAAATAAGTACACATTATAATATTACCTACACGAGTACAGTACAAATATGTTCTTAATGTCCCTCGGCAAACTTCGTGTTTCGTCAGTCGTCAGATTTCTATCAGTTGCCCTTTGCACAGACTGGACGCTCTCAATCGACTTGGAAGTATAATATAGAGTTGTTAATACTCTTAACTTAACTTAATGTAATTTATTAAAATAATGGGAGGAAAGCCGCTAAAGTCGCAGGCACGACAGATAGGAAAATAGTTTTACAGCTCTATATAGTTCACTCGGAAATCAAAACAAAACAACAATGAAGTACTTAGTTCTGTATTCAAATTATTATACACGATAAATCTAATAATTGATGGTCATGGAAATTAGCATTCGTTTGTATTCGGAAATCCGATGATATTCGAAGGACATTAGAAAATAGAAATACTGTAACACCCTATTAAGGTGCTGATAAACTTGAGCATTAACTTGTAATGAGCATTCTAGCGAATGTTACATAACAGAAAAATAAACGGGAGCGTTTTCGCGAGCATTCTAGCGAGCATCCTAGCAAAATGACAGTAAATTTGCTTCGAGCTTTTTGCTGAGCCGAGCCATTCTATCATTGTTGCAAACGCGACCGTCAAGTCTGACATCTTTGTGAAGAATATTTTTTTGACGAGCATTGACTAGAGCATTCGCTAGAATGATCGTGAAAATGTTCGTAGCGATGTTTGGCTCTATGCTTGGCTGTGTTCGTTGCTCAGTTCGACAAACTTAAAAACGGTTAATGCTCGATGTTCTATTACAAGTGAATGCTCAAGTTTATCAGCACCTTTACGGGTTGCATAAAAACATAAGTATAAATAATTCCATTTTATAAATTCGTAAGAGGTAATTGCTTGTCGTAAGAGAAGGTTATGGTAAAATAATTTTTGAAGTGAAAGGTTTCTTTAGGCGCGTTGGGCATTTTTGAGATGGGAAAAAACAATTGAACTCGCGACACCGTTACCGACACCTAATTTTTGGAAATGTGATTGTGCTCTTTATTTATGTTACGTCACTGATCAATGATAGATGCAAGTATTTTATTTCCACCAAGGCGGCACTCCCGGAGTGCCATTGTTTTTTTTTTACGAGTTTCTGCTTTCCAATTACTAGCTCTTTTAACAAATTGTGATAACTTTAAAAAAGCAGCAGAATTGACGGGGTCCGCTAGGGCCAATGCCTGCCGGGGGTTCGAAGAAAACCGATAGGGAAATCGTGGCCCACGGCAACAGGGCAACCGAAGGAGCACGGGTGGGTTTTGGTCAGTAAGAGTCTGACACGCCCTCCCGCTCCACCCAGAGCGGGAGAAGTTATTTGATAATTTCCCACCCAAAAAAAAAAAAAAAGGCGCGTTGGGCATTTTTGAGATGGGAAAAAACAATTGAACTCGCGACACCGTTACCGACACCTCATTTTTGTAAACGCGATCGTGCTCTTTATTTAAATAAGGTTACGGACGAATGTTCTATGCAAATATTTTTCTTCCACCAAGGCGATCTTGTTCAAGTTTTCACTTCTGTCGGCACTCCCGGAATGCCACTGTTTTTTTTTACTAGCTGCGCCCCGCGGTTTACCCGCATAAGTGTCGATCCCGTGGGAATATCGAGATAAAAGTATCCTATGTCCTCCAGATCATGGTTTACCCATATGCCAAATTGCCATGTGCCATGTGAAAAAGAAGAAGAGTTAGTTTGTATGATTAGTGACTAACCTGGTGTCAGAGTGATAAAGCCGCCCATGGGCCTCTGACTTGACTTCACATGCCGTCGAGAAATATCTCTCAGGCATGCCGGTTTCCTTCACCGTTTTTGAAGCAAGTGATAATTATACAATACGCACATGAATCCGAAAAGTCAGAGGTGCGTGCCTTGGGTTCGAACTCGAGACCTATGACTTCGCAGTCTGACGATCACACCACTAGGCTATCACTGCTCTTCAAACAAAATAACTGACTTTCGCATTCATAACAATAGGTTCTCAAAAAAAAAAAATACAATAGACGTGGATATATTTAGTAATCTGTTCCGCTTAGCTATTTCTAAAGAGCCATAAAAAACCCTGAGAGAAATCGACGCGTGTTTGAAAGAAAGAAAAATATTTTATTTGGGACACGCACAGGAAATACAGTCAGTAATAAAAAATAAAATAAAGATCGTCCCTCATGACGAGAATCTCGTGAAAGCTGAGAAAGATAAAAAAATCAAGTATCTTGACTTAACACACGAGGTTGTCGACATGTGGGATGTGGACTCTGCGATCATTGTACCGATAATCGTTACGGTTAATGGCCTAATAGCGAAGAGCCTCGACCAACACCTCAGGAGGCTCTCATTGCGCGGCTGGGTCAAGGGCTTGATTCAGAAAGCAGTACTCCTAGACAAGGCACGCATAGTGAGGAGGTTCCTCTCTCTAGAGCCCTGACCACCTGCAGCTTGGACCCTGTTCCTGATGCCGATGGGCCACTATTTTTTACATTTTTAAATGTTTTTTTAATGATTTTTATAAAAATATTTAAAAATGTATTTAATATGTAAAAAAATGAATAAATGAGAATAAAATAAAAATAATTAAATAGAAAGGTGCATTTTAAATTAACAAAAAAATAGTAACGACCTGTGCGAGGCCAAAAGGCCAAAAGGCTCAGCATAATGCTGCGATATTATAATAAATACCGCGGCGCTGGTATTCTGATAGGGCCCGCTGTGATGCCACGGACACACCTACGGACATATATAAATCCCTCTAAGGGATTACAAAATAAATAAAACAATAAAAATTATAATATAAACAAATAATAAAAAATCAAAACCATACTTAAAAACTTTTTACAAAAAAAAAAAAAACAACCGACTTCAAAAAAAACACTACAAAGTGAAAAATAACTTTAATTTCGGAAGTCGGTGTCTTTGGTTTTGAATTTTCGTTCTTTGTCACCGACTTCCGAAATTAAAGTTATTTTTCACTTTGTAGTGTTCTTTTTTGAAGTCGGTTGTTTTTTTTTTTGGAAAAAGTTTTTATTTTTCACTTTTTAGTTGTGGTACCTACCCCACACAAATTCGAATACCACTACCTGCTATGTAAATAACAGTGACAAGAAGTTATCATATCATCTACATACTAAGTGGGAAAAAATACGTATAATTGAAGCTAACTCAAAAACTACCCAAGCAAAGTTAATAAAATTTATATGGGACCATCTCTGAAGTATGATCTACCAAACAAAAAAAGAATCATCAAAATCTATTCATAATTGACGGAGTAATCGCGTAACAAACATACAAAACAAAAAAAAAAAAAAAAAACCTACAGACGAATTGAGAACCTCCTCCTTTTGGAAGTCGGTTTAAAAGAATCGACGTACGCCCGACGCGACGTGACGTTCCAACCTCCACATCACTTGTCTGATATGGACTATTATAATTTATGGTGACAAGCGAAGGGACGCGTTTCACCTTTCAATGAGGCATCCTCAGGATGATGATTGACTTGCCGCGAACTCGAACACGGCGTCTTGCCACACCGAGCGCTGAACGCAGACTTGTCAGTCTACTACTAAAAATATCCACGGTTACTAAATATATCCACGTCTATTGTATTTTATAATGGATTTCCGCAAGGTCACGCTTGAATCAATTAACTATTAGTTTCTCATTGAGCAGTTCTGTAATTGATGAAGGATTGCGCGATTTGTCAAAAGCGCGTTGTAAGTGTACCAATTCACAAATAAATCAAACGTCTTTGACTTGATTAAAACCACAAACTGTGGCGCATTACAACATGTCGGTATAATACGGAATAGGGTTGTTACGGCCCAAAAGTCGTTTTACCGGAACCGGAACCGGATTCTGAAGTTTTAATTTTGATTGATCGGAACCGGAACCGGAACCTGAAGTAGAAGACAGATGTGTTAAGGGAAGGCTTAATGAAACAATAGAAATATAATTCAGTCTCTTTCATCATTCTCTTTGATTCGTTTCTTTAATCAGTCAAATATTAACGATAACATCCACATAAAAAAACAATAAACTCCGAGCGACATTACCTTGGCGAAGAGTTAAAACTTGTTTGTACGCGCTCTAGTCACGTGCATAGCTGCGTTTCAAACTTCGGTATAATTCCGATTCAAAATTATCGGAACCGAAGTCGGAATCGGAGGTGTAAAATTAATCGGAAGTTCGGACATTTCGGAACCGGAACCGAAGCTCCGTAACATCCCTGATACAGAACTACTATAGAATATATAGCTTCACGTACTGCGGTCGCGATGGTATGGCCGGCTAGATTATGAGGTCGTAAGTCGGCAGACCAGAATTTTGCGATTGTAATTAAATAAATGTCGACGGGTTTCACGCAAGTGCGAAAATAAAAGCTTTACAGGACTGCGGTTTAGATCGGATCGTTGAGCTCCTAAGTTCTGAGTTGAGCTGCACGATTACTATATACCTACACATTGACATTGTTTAAAATTATATTTAAAATGACATGATTACTTTGTAAAGTATTATATTAATTTAATTATTGTGAATGTGGGAACAATGTAGATATTATTACTATTTTTATTTCTCAGCTACTTTTAATGATGTTCTGGTAGTTTGAGTAGTTTATGCGGCCTACCCAAATATTCTTTCTTTGGTATTGTTCGTCGAGTTGAGCTCCTTAAGTTCTGAGTTGAGCTCCACGATTACTGAGCACTGACTGGACAGGTCCACTCAAATCTGTGAGGTTCTTTCAAAAAGACCATTTCAGACACTAATCTGCAAGGTTCTCATATGCCCTGACCAAGATTATTTCTGGACTTTAAAAGAGACTGTGACCTCTGAGTTTGTTTCGGCCTTTCTTCTCAGAGTAGTCAGGTAGGAAACGCCGAACTCATCTAACTAGTTTTTAAAATATGATTGACGTGTAAAAGTGTTGTACAAACCTACTTACAGAAATAACATCATTTATCAGTCATTCGAGACTATACTAAGTGTTCATAGATGCTGTTGACGCCGAGTTCTCGCCCATTTATAAGCCAATTTAACCCAAAGTTTACTTTTAAAACCATTATGTAGAGGTCGCAATAACAACATTACTCTTAATTAAGTATTTTCGAGTAGGTGCACGTTGAGCTCGTTGCAGGTACTCGCGTAATCAAAAAACAACATGTCGAGTCAACCAATGAAGCGAAAATGTGGAGATGATTGATATTTTTATAGAGTTGGGAATACCACCCGCAGAAAATTTCTTTAAAATATTTTAGTAGAATAAAGATCAAGAAATACTAGAAATTATTTACAGTATTGCGAAACTATAAACAGACTTGTTTTATTTGATTTCCGTATTCAATTATTTTTTTTGTACTATTTTATATTATGTTAAAAATAATAAAATTTAATTTATTTTAATTTTTTACTTGTCTTTCTACATTGTTCTCATATGTATAATTTCAACATGAATGATGTAACCAATGTTTTGTAACAATTTTTTATTTCAAAGAGTGTCCGTGGAGTTTCTTGCCCGTTCTTCTCCATAGGTACTACTACGCTTTGGAATGGGCAACTAGCTTCATATTTCTGACTGACCGATTCCTTGACAATTCAAAAGTGCCTGTAAATGGTTTAATTGAAATAAATGCTTTTAAGTTTGAGTTAGAAATATGCTATAAATTTTGTACTACTGATTCCTGGAAAATAAGTTTCTTGAGAAAACCTGCTAATCAAGATAACAATTTAAATAAAACTTGTAATAATCAGCACATAATGTACTCACTGGGCGGTAGGACACATGCGTCCTCTCTGTGAGAGGGCGTAATCCACAACGGGGGCACAGTGAGGGTTTAGTGGATGAACTTTGAATTTATGATTCTAGGATATGCTGGTTTACTCACAATGTTTTTTAGAAAACTCAAAGTCAATTCAAAGAAAAACATTTATTTCAAATGCCGATTTGAAAAAAAAAATGTACATTTTGACGTTCAAAAGTGCCTTATAAGGGCCTGCCTCCTTATAACTTTGAAAGGTCAAAATTAAAAAAAATAGAATTTATTCTAGTCGCCCCTTCCAAAGGGTAGTTTTCGTATGGAGAAGAATGGGCAAGAAACTCCACCGTTACTCTTTTAAAATGTTTTACAATATTTTGTATAGGTACCTACATTAGTTAAATAATTATATGAAATAGAATAAAAGTACTATACCACAATAGGTAAAAATAATTAAAAATGAAGCAACGACAGATAAATTAATTATGTGATAGATACATGGTTCTCACGAAACTCTCAAACTCTATAAAAGCCGTTGTGGTCTATTGGTAAAGACACTGACTTAATGCTGTAAAACCGTAGGTTGAAACCTAGTTAGAAATCGATTTATTTTGTGAATATAATTCATTATCACTGCTCAGATTCATATTAATTTATTTGCAAAAACATGTGTAGATAATATACATGGTATGATGCTTATTGTAGGTGTAACAAGGTATTTTTTGGCTCAACATGTTTGACCATGGCTGGTGTACAAATTTGGTTGAAAGACAATACAGGATTTTAAAATTAAAATAGGTACAATGAACAATAATATAAATAAATCAACAATTAACAATAATATTAAATGAAATAACGTCAATAGTCATGATTCAAAATAAATAGATTAGATTCAGTCAGTATCTTCAGAGGGATTTATCATTTAAAAAATCATTAACATTATAATAAGCTTTTTCTGTCAGTATTTTTTTAAATGTTTTCTTAAACTGGTCTTTATTTAATGTCTTAATACAGTTAGGGATATTATAAACTAGATCAACCATTTTTCAGATTAAAAATACATACATCTTTTATGGGGTATTGTGTTAAATGTTACAACAAAATACCTTGTGACATATTGCAATTAAATGAAAGAAAATTTAAAACTCATATCAAAAGTACACTTTGTAAACAAGCATATTACAAATTAGAGGATTATATCCAAGATAAGAGTGCTTGGAAACATGCTGGTCCTGCTCCATAGGACAATTTAGAATCAAGACAAAATCAAACTGGTTGCTAATTTAATTGTAAAATTTATTATTTTGTGTTTTATGACATTGATTTTACATTCTGTGATTACTTTCTCACACACTGACTTATTAATTACAAAATTTTAGGAAAATTATCTACTTTTACAATGTTTGTAAATATGTGAGCACCATGTATCTATCACATATTAAATTATCTGTCGTTGCTTCATTTTTAATTCTTTTTACCTATTGTGGTATAGTAATTTTATTCTAGGTGCATCGTTTTCACATATAGGTTATATTATTTAACTAATGTACGTGCATATACAAACAAATGTAAAACATTTTAAAAGAGTAACGGTGGAGTTTCTTGCCCATTCTTCTCCATATGAAAACTACCTTTTGGAAGGGGCGACTAGAATCAATTTTAATATTTTGTAAATTTTGACGTTCAAAAGTGCCATACATGGGCCTATTTGAAATAAATGATTTGACTTTGACTTTATTATTAATTATTGGCGCTCTTCTTCTTGTGTGGTTAGTGACTAACCTGGTGTCAGAGTTTTAAAGCCGCCCATCGGCCTCTGACTTGGCTTCAGATGCCGTACAGAAATATCTCTCAGACATGCCGGTTTCTTCACGATGTTTTTCTTCACCGTTTTTAAAGTAAGTGATAATTATGCAATACGCACATGAATCCAAAAAGTCAGAGGTACGTGCCTTGAGTTCGAACTCGAGACCTATGACTTGGCAGCCCAACGGTCACACTGATATACTGACTGGTATACTGGTCTAAAAACAGTGAAGGTATAATGATTATGAAATCCAGAAAAGTAGCTTATAGCAGCTGGTTTAGTATTGTGGTATTATCATCTCTTTACAAATATTTAATCTATAACTCATAAATACTTTCAGTTTTTCAGTGTATAAAAGGTATTTCAATGAATGGGTGAAATCAAGCGAGTTTTGTTAGTAATCCAGTTCTGATAACATTGCTTTGAAAAAAATGACTTGTGTTTTTCATAATAATATTTATTTTATAAGTCTAATTGGACTTCGTGTTATTATTTACTAGCTTCTTCGTGGAATAGTTACTTTGGGCGTATTTATTTGGATAAGGATTAATATCATGTTTATAAAAACACCTTCGCAAATTTTAGACATTATTTTAGAACAAAGGAGAAAATTCATTTTGGGCTAAATTATGAAAGAAACAAACAATAAAAAGTTATATTCCGTTAGAACATGTGATTCTCTTTACTTTTCACTATGGTACCAAATCTTTAGGGCCATTCTCTGCGCTGTTACATGAGTTTGAAAAAGGGATATTATAAATTGCATATCAAATAAATAATCGCCTATCAATACATACTCATCATTTATATTCTTTTTTACATCAAATAACTTACTTCACTACAAATAAACTAAATGTTTAACAAAACTCAAACTGCAGATAATTCGAAATTATTCATCAATATAACATTACTTTTTCCTTATAATGCAATACAGTTAAATTTATTTTTGTACAAAAATACTACATACATAGCATAAATACTGACTGCACAGCAAATTAATAATATAAAATATAAAAAACAAAATTGGTTGTTCTATGGCTGAATGGTAGGTTAGGTTAGGTTAGAACTGTGACCACATAATATACCGCACGAGCCGAGCGAGCGAAGCGAGTGGTGCCGCGCCAGCGGCCGGTGAGTGCCAGTGCGAACACCGTGTTTTCGAGTGCCGTTTACCAAGATATTTCCCCATAGAACAACCAGTTGAACCATGGGTAAATTTACTTCTCCGTAGTACAACCAGTTGGACATTGCAGTTACTATCGCTAGTATCACCGGTGGTTCAGTTCGGTAGTACTAGTGGGAACAAAGGTTGGGAACAAACTGTCTCACTAGAAAACTGCTGTACATAATATAAAAATAGAAGCTATATTTAAAAGAAAAAGAGTTAACATGTATAATGTGCATTAAGATTATTAGCTGTGCATTGATGAAAAAGCTTTTGCTTTAGGAAAAATCGCTGTACGCTGCGAAAATAAATTGTAGTGTGTTTAGTGATATTTTGAGTTGAATATTTTGCTGTGCAATCAGTAATTTTGATGGGAATTCGGAATCTTATTGCTTAGAAAAAGGATATTTTTTGATTTGCGTTTAAATACTACCCTTTGAAAAATACTGTTTTCAGTATGTTTTGGATAAAAGAATAACAGTAATCTAATTAACATTATGGCCCTACAGATTTGGTCCTATAGTAAAAAGTGAAGAGAATAACATGTTCTAACGGAATATAACATTTTTTTTGTTTGGCCGACACTTTCACATTTAGCCCAAAAATGTATCGACGCGACGGTGAATGATCTCCATTGGTTAGCATAAAAAAGGTTATAGTGAGCCAACCTTAGAAGATAAACATATGCTGTTATGGACTTTTTTTTAGAACTTTTAAAGGAAAACAATTTGTCATACATGATTTTTGCGAAAATTTAACCGTTTACGCAGCGCACGCAGCGGAAGCTCTCAAAAGGAAAAAAAAAAACCCCGATTTTGAAACATTCTTCATTGGTGCTCCGCTCCTATTGGTTTTAGCGTGATGTTATATATCCTATAGCCTTTCTCAATAAATGGGCTATCTAACACTGAAATAATTTTTAGAAATCGGACCAGAAGTTCCTGAGATTAGCGCGTTCAAGCAAACAAACAAGTATAGATTTACAATTACAATTGAAAATAATACTCGTTGGTTTAGTGCAGTGGTTGGCAAACTCATTAGTCAATAGAGTTAAATATCAATACTATAACGACTAAGATTTGTTATGAGAGCTAATCCTTTCTGTGTGTCCAAACTGTCTCAATACACTTTTCTTAATCCTTAAAACTCCCATCCTCTTTCACTCCACAACGCTTCCTAACACTAACTTGCTAAAAAGTAGGATGCCTTCATCATCATCATCATATCGGCTCATAATAATATGATGAAGGCATCTTACTTATTAACAAGTTAACCTTGGAAGACTGTAAATGATTAATTTTCGATGTCCTGTAAATTTTTGGAAATAAATCTTTGAAATATAGTTTGAATTTTGAATAAAACTTGATATTTTGCTTAATGCCCGAAACCCCGACCACCTCAACTCAACTCAAAGCATTTATTTCAATTAAACCATTAACAGGCACTTTTGAATTGTCAAGGAATCGGTCAGTCAGAAATAGGTATGAAGCTAGTTGCTCATTCCAAAGCGTAGTAGGTACCTATGGAGAAGAACGGGCAAGAAACTCCACGGACACTCTTTTAAATAAAAAATTGATACAAAATATTGGTTACCTATATCATTCATGTTGAAATTATACATGTGAGAACAATGTAGAAAGACGTGCACATTAGAAGCGTCCGTAATAAAAAGATAAAACAAAGAACAATTCAAAAAATTAAAAATAAGCCGTGGCAGCTAAGAGATGACCAGTCCCAACTGACGGCGCCCGTTCACGAACATGACGCATGAATTAGCACCATTCAGCTCAACTATTTGTACAGAGCCGCGGTTTGTCGACCACTGGCCTACTCGTCCATTAGACCAGTGGTGAAGCTCATTTTTAACCGACTTCAAAAAAAAGGAGGAGGTTCTCAATTCGTCGGCTTTTTTTTTTTGCATGTTCCCCGATTACTCGAAGACCGCTGGACCGATTTGAAAAATTATTTTTCTGTTTGAAAGGGTATACTTTCAAGTTGGTCCCATTGTCATTTGGTCACGATCTGATGATGATCTTGAAGAAATCGAGGGAACTCTTCAAATATTATAGGCACATCTATAGCGATTTGGGTATTTTTGATGAGCAGTTGACATAAGGCTATTGTAACTTAGATAAATTACAAACCAAATCACTAAAAATTAAAAAAAAAAACTTTTTACAAAAAATACAACCGACTTCCAAACTACAAAGTGAAAAATAACTTTCATTTCGGAAGTCGGTGTCAAAAAACTAAAATACTGATCCAAAGACTTCCGAAATTAAAGTTATTTTTCACTTTGTAGTTTGGAAGTCGGTTGTATTTTTTGTAAAAAAGTTTTTTACAGTACCCACTAGAGGTATGCGCCGAGGTATTTTTTACCAGTGGCGGCGTGTGACGCTTAATTTGTCGGCGGCGGCGTCATCGGGTAATCGGCGTGGATGGTGAAAATAAAAGTACCATTAAAATCAAACCACTATAACAAAATTTTATTTTCAGTCTTCTGTTCGCCCATACCACAATGTTTGAAAACGAAGGTATTCAACAATGCGTCGTGCCTACTATTAAATTATGCTTATAAAAAATGGCATTTTTATTAAATTATCAAAAACAACTACATCGAAAAAAACCAATAAGCTTGTATTTAGACATTTCTAGTGTTTAGTTTACATATTACTCACAGTATATTTGCATTATACCTAAATCAATCAATCTGCCTAGCCTTTTCCCAACTATGTTGGGGTCGGCTTCCAGTCTAACCGGATGCAGCTGAATACCAGTATTTTACATGGAGCGACTGCCTATCTGACCTCCACAACCCAGTAACTGGGTAATACGATACCCCTTGGTAAGACTGGTTGTCAGACTTTTGGGCTTCTGACGACCCGTAACGACTGTCAAAGATCCACGAATGACAGCCGGGACCAACGGCTTAACGTGCTTTCCGAGGCACGGAGGAGTCTCGGTATGTAAAGATGGTCACCCATCCACGGACCAACCGCGGCAAGCGTAGCTTAACCTGGTGGATCGCCCCGTGCGGCTGTTATTACTTAGCCACGAGCTCCTCATTGCATTATACCTTAATCTAGAATATAATAAATTTTGACATTGACGCCGATGACGCCGAAAAAACATCGGCAGCGGCGGCGTGGATGTAATTACCGGCGGCGTACGCCACGCCAATCAGCGCACACCTCTAGTACCTATTACCTACAATATTATGAAACGTTTGGGTTTTGAAAACTAGCTTTTACCTTTTCTAAAGCAAGTATTTAAAATGTAACAAATCTATAGATTATTAGAGCCGCCGCGCCCCCCCCATTGGTCACCCTACACCCGGGGGGACCCCGCCCCCCCGGGTGTAGGCTCTCCGCCACGTATTACATGGGCCAATTTTAACAAAAATCGTTGTACTCATGTCTACCCCTTCGCGGAATGAAGTGAAAATATTTAAATAAAAGCGATTTTTTATTAAAATTCAAATATAATTAGTTATTATTGACATTTTGATGAAATAAATTATTTATTTTCTTATTTTTACTTATTTAAATTGACATGCTTGTATTGTATTTATTTGACATAGGTTAGTGACATTTGATGTAATATTATGACATTTTATATTTACTGTGATTTAAATAATTTGTCTGTAGAAAATGGGATTATTATAATATTTCTAATGTAAATAAAATTATATTAATTGTTTATGATTTGCATGCCCATGTGATGGCAGAACATGGAGAACTGACTTTGTGACAACACCTATGTACAAATTTACCTATGTTTGCAAAGAAATACCTAGATGATTTGATTTGATGTTAAAAAAAATATCAAAACTGTGTTCCTCAAAGGATTAGGCGGTGGAGTAGAAGGGTGTATTTAAATACAATAGAAAACTTACCTTAATTCCCTAAGAAAGGCTCCAAAAAAAGGTATAAGCCGACATTCGGGCATGGCCAGCGCTCTGCCCAACGCCCGCTCATACTCGGCCGATAGTAAGGCTGCTGATAGAAAGTCCAGTGCTGGTAGTGACTCATCTGATATACTGAACCAGAAGGATTTTAATTTGTTAGACCTGCAAAGAAAGAAAAATAAAATTTAACAAATAATTTATAATTTATTTATTGACACCAAAAAAATGTTGACATTATATGTATATAACAACCATATTGCGGTAGGCTATAATTAAAATATTACAACATAGGAGCATCTGCTGCCCAATTAGGTGAAAAACCTGTGTCTCGGCATACAGCGCCAAACCTCTCTGATAAAAGACTAGAAAAAAAATTGCCAATATTTACAATTTTGTAAAATTTTACAGAATATGTATTTATTGATATACAATATTTTTAACCGACTTCCAAAAAGGAGGAGGTTATATGTTCGTCACGTATGTTTTTTTTTTTTTTTTATATGTATGTCCACCGATTTCTCCGTTTATTGTGGACCGATTTTGAAAATTCTTTTTTTGTTTGAAAGGTTATGCTCTCGAGGTGGTTCCATATAAATTTTATTAACTTTGCTTTGATAGTTTTTGAGTTAGCTTCAATAATACGTACTTTTTCTCACTTAGTATGTGGATGACATGATAAGTTCCTGTCCCCGTTATTTACATAGCAAGTAGTGGTTTTCGAATATATATGGGGTAAGTACCACAACTAAAAAGTGAAAAATAAAAACTTTTTACAAAAAAAAACAACCAACTTCCAAAAAACACTACAAAATGAAAAATAACTTTAATTTCGGAAGTTGGTGTCTTTGGTTTTGAATTTTCGTTTTTTGTCACCGACTTCTGAAATTAAAGTTATTTGTTTTTTTTTGGAAAAAGTTTTTTTAAATAGAGAAATTGATAGTTTACAATTAACTGAGTTGTGGAGTGTGAACGAGAGTGAGTAAATCGGTGTATGTGGGTGAGTGTGTATGTTAGGGTGTGGGGGTGAGTGTGAATGTGTGTGTGAGATCAGGATGTATTATTTTTGTGATATCGGAACGTAGCAGTATGGCTGTACTGCTCAGGGTTCTGCTGTCTCGCTCTCTCGCAACCGATCAGCCATATTGTTAAAACTGTAAAATACTGTGGTGTGAAATAAATACCAACTTTAATTAATAGTCGTGTTTATTTTAGTACATAACATTTGGCGACGAGGATGGGATAGCTGAGCGATTTGTGGAGACTTTTAAAACACATGTAACTAAAATTAAGGAAAGTGGTAGCCCACTCAGTTCGGCTGTTAATCTATTTTTATTTGATTACAGAAATTTACCCCATAGTACCACTGGTATAACACCAGCAAGATTAATGCTGGGTAGAGAGCTTAGAAATCGATTTACGTTGCTTCGGCCGCCACCTATAACTGAGAGATCCTATGAAATGCAAGAAAAATCTAAACTTTACTATAAAGTATTTTATTTTAGTACATAACAATTTTGGCTAAAGAATGAGCGTTGCCATTCAACGTGGAGATGCTGCCAGTTTTCTGGGCATGTTTTCGGATGACAGCGATGCGGACGAGTACTTCGATGCCTAAGGCTGGTTTGACAGCTGTTCGGGAGACCTGTACGGGCTCCCGGAACTGAGACACACGTGAGGCGCTAGAACATTGTTTCACAGCGACGCGGATTGATCCGTACGCGACCCGCTCCGGGTAGAGCCCGTATAACACTAGCAACCGTATCGTACTAACTCCCTCGTTTCAGAGCACTGCGGGGGCTACCCGTATGGGTCTCCCGTGTGCGAGCGGCCCGTGCGGGTCTTCCGGACAGCTGCCAAACCAGCCTAAGTGTTAAACCGACTTCCGAAATATCAGTTATTTTTAATTTTGTAGTGTTTTTTTAGAAGTCGTTTTTTTTTTTTGGCAAAAAGTTTTTTGTTGTCCTAAATACTAAATAGTCAAGTGCAACCAACTTGCATGTAGCGGTTGGTCACAAACATACATACATACTCAGCCTATAATGTTCCCACTGCTGGGACACAGGCCTCCTCTCTGTGAGAGGGAGTGGGCCATAATCCACCACGCGGGCCCAGTGCGGGTTGGTAGATGTCACATGTCTTCGAATTTTCGGTTCTAGGACATGCCGGTTTCCTCACGATGTTTTCCTTCACCGTTTTGAGAGCAGTGGTGATGAAATAATATACACAAAGTAAAGCGCCTGTCTGGGTTCGAACCCACGACCTACAACTCGTAAGTCGGGGCCGTTACCACTGGGCCACCACTGCTCTCCGGTCCGCTCTCCGGTCCGTAATTTTACTTTAGTCCTGTCAAATTAATCAGTGTCTGTCACTACTCCATACAAGTTTAGACGTGATTAAAAACTTGCCTACTAAAATTACGTCAATTTACGTCAAGCGCTGATTAATTTGACAGGACTAAACTAAAATGTATCTTCTGTCCTTTTCTTAATGAAATAGAAAGAAAAATATGCACTGAACTTAAATTTAGTTTAGTTTGTGAACAAGGGAATCGGTACCAATGTTTAAAATTTTTATGTGAAATAATTGTATTGAATTTGTGAAAACTATTCACAAATATTCAATTGATTTTAATGGTTTATTTGGATTTTATAAAGGCGACCAACTTTGAGATCTGGTCAGAAAGTTAAAAAAAGAGCCTCATTTATTCAAAAAGGGTTACATTATTAGAACTGCAAATAGTTTTTAGAGGAGCAATTAAATATTTCCCAATAAAATAATCTTTTCCCAAATATGTTGAGGTCAGCTTCCAGTCTAACCGTATGCAGTTAAATATTAGTATTTTACACGGAGCGACTGCCTATCTGATGTCCACAACCCAGTTACTAGGTAATACGATACCCCTTGGTAAGACTGTTGTCAGACTTTCGGGCTTCTGACGACCCGTAACGACTGTCAAAGATCCACGAGTGACAGCCGGGACTAACGGCTTAACGTGCTTTCCGAGGCACGGAGGAATCTTGGTATTTTAAGATGGTCACCCATCCATAGACCAACCCCGGCAAGCGTAGCTTAACCTGATAGATCGACCCGTGCGGCTGTTATTATTTAGCCACGAGCTCCTCAAAAATAGGATATCCGAGAACCAAAAAAAATTCGAAGACATGTGACATCTACCAACCCGCACTGGGCCCGCGTGGTGGATTACGGCCCACTCCCTCTCACAGAGAGGAGGCCGCAGTCCCAGCAGTGGGAACATTATAGACTGATTATGTTAAGTATCTTAATTACCTACAATGCTACATGGAATAGACTGAAGAAATTATTTGGGTCTCGTAGCGGCCAGCGGCTACGATCGCGTAGCAAGCCTACGCAATACGCCTACGCCGTAGTCTGCGCTTTCCGCCTACGGCGACGTCTACGCGTATGCCTACGCCGTAGTCAAGTGCCTACGCCGTAGTCAAGCGCCTACGCCGTAGCCATGCACCTACGCCGTAATTAAGCGCCTACGCCGTAGTCAAGCGCCTACGCCGTAGTCAAGCGCCTACGCCGTAGTCTAAGTCATAGCTTTTTCCTGTAAGTGACTGTTTAAACTTGTTAAAATGGTTAACTTGATTAAGTTCAGCGAGTTTTAAAGGCGCTGTATTTCAAGGAATCTTCTGCTTGTATTTCAAAGTAATTTGACAGCTTTTTGTAATTTCTCGTCTCTTATATATTATACAGGGTGGATTTTTGAGATGACAATTGAATTGAATTGTCTTATACAGTGTGATTCTTCATAATGTGCACATATCGAAATGAGGGAATCTAGGTATGCTTAATTTTAACTACAGAAAAATATTTTAAAAAATCTAAACGTTTTTTATGGAATAAAAAAAAAATTGTAACAAAACTGTGTAACTTTTAAACTAAATCATCTATCGCAATGAAACAAATTCCAAAATGATTGGAAGTAAATTAGACGCCCAAATAAAATAAAAGTTGGGAAAAAAACTACCTTCAATTGAAAATAAACTTTAGAAATAATTTTTAGCAAAAATCTGTATCTTTTTCATCAATTTTTACAGTAATTGTAAAATTTATAAATAAGACGCCAAAGAGAAAAAAAAAACTGAAAAATTAGAAAAAAAAACAGAAAAAAAAAAACCGTCGATATAATTAAGCTTAGACTTGACACATTTTTTGACACATTTGACACATTTTGATATGTGCACATTATGAAGACTCACACTGTATAATAATAACCCAAAAAATTTGCATGTCACATTATTATGACTAAAGTGTTATGAATCTGTATAATTTTTCGGCTGCTGGGGAGTTTGTTGCGCCACTTCTTCTTCCCAGCTAAAGGCACTAGGAAGTGGTGAAGGGTGGGCGTTTTGGGGGACTGTCTTATGTAATTTTGACGTTCGAAAAGTGATGATTCTCAGCCTAGTTTGAATAAATGACTTTTGAATTTTAATTATTTATTTTGAGACCAAAATTGTACCAATACTTATGGCAAATAAATTGAATTGAATTTCACGGCGCAATAAGGGTTAACTTTAACCATTGTAGCTACAGGAAAACGGTATTAGGAGACAGTCCTTAACTTTTAGAATAATTGCTAACTGCATTTACAGATTTTGGAAAACTGGTACAGTCAGCTAGAAAAATGACAATTTTATTTTATGATGACAATCATAAGTCATTTATTAATTTTTTTAACAAAGATGTACAATAGTAATGGTTTATAAAAATAAAGAGTTCGTTATGTTATACCAGAGGGCGTACAAATGTTTGTATTTGAGTAATCTATATATATAAAAATCAATTACTATTCGTTAGTCTCACTAAAACTCGAGAACGGCTGGGCCGATTTAGCTGATTTTGGTTTTGAAATATTTGTCGTAGTCCAGGGAAGGTTTAAACGGTGAGAAAATATGGAAAAACTCACGACAAAAAAAAAATATGAAGAAAATTCACGTTCTCATACATTTTGTGTGGATCGGTTTTTTTGACATCTCGGTAGGTAGGTAGGGTAGGTTGGGTAGGTAGGTAGGGTAGGGTAGGTAGGGTAGGTAGGGTAGGTAGGGTAGGTAGGGTAGGTAGGGTAGGTAGGGTAGGTAGGGTAGGTAGGGTAGGTAGGGTAGGTAGGATAGGTAGGGTAGGTAGGGTAGGTAGGGTAGGTAGGGTAGGTAGGGTAGGTAGGGTAGGTAGGGTAGGTAGGGTAGGTAGGGTAGGTAGGGTAGGTAGGGTAGGTAGGGTAGGTAGGGTAGGTAGGGTAGGTAGGGTTCACATTCATTGACTGTAATGCGGAACGAAGTTTGCTGGGTCAGCTAGTTATTGAAATAAATAAGCCTAAACAATAAAAAAAAACAATTATAAAAAGTCACACATTTCATAATACAAATTAATTAATACTAAATAGCAATAGAAATCAATGTCAATCGAGGTTTTCTTGTTTATACAATATATAGAAAAAACCCTGTCCGATCCGTGAGGGTATTGTTAGGCATCGTACTGACCCGGGTCGACGGCGCGTTGTGTTCCACGCGCGCCTCAAAGAGATGTCAGCAGAATTGACGGGGTCCGCTAGGGCCGATGCCTGCCGGGGGTTCGAAGAAAACCGAAAGGGAAATCGTGACCCCGGCAACAGGGCAACCGAAGGAACACGGGTGGGTTTTAGTCAGTAAGAGTCTGACACGCCCTCCCGCTCCACCCAGAGCGGGAGAAGTTATTTGATAATTTCCCACCAAAAAAAAAAAAAATTTAAAAAATCGCCAATTTTTTTCCAACGGGGAATTTTACCAGGTTATTATATGGGGCGCGGGCCGTCATTTAGCGGGTGTCTACAAGTTATAACTTATGACCCCTGTTGAAAATTTGCTCATTTTTATGGATTTAGGGTAATTTTGGTATTAAAGTGTGAATTTTAATAGCAATAACTTCTTTTTCTTCGGCAATAATTATTAAAAAAAACTTTTTGGTAATGTTATTGCAGTATCTATGTGCCCCTTTTGGATCGGACAGGTTCTTTTTAGGGTTCCGTACCCAAAGGGTAAAACGGGACCCTATTACTAAGACTCCGCTGTCCGTCCGTCTGTCACCAGGCTGTATCTCATGAACCGTGATAATTAGACATTTGAAATTTTCACAGATAATGTATTCCTGTTGCCGCTATAACAAAAATACAAAAAAAACAGAATAAAATAAATATTTAAGGGGGCTTCCATACAACAGACATGATTTTTTTGCCGTTTTTATAGATAATGGTACGGAACCCTTCATGCGCGAGTCTGACTTGCACTTGGCTGGTTTTTTTACATATTGCATGTATACTCGTCGCGTGGTAAACTCTGCTTGCGGGATGCAGGATTTTGCGTGACGTCAGTGTGTTGCGTAGTTCACATGTGGCGTTGTAGATGCCGCCACAAGTAAATCAACAATCATTTTTTGTTTAGTCTGTAGACCATAGATCATGACAAATTTTATTTTAAGAGCGTTTTTTCTGAAAGTGGGCAACGTCGCAAATAGATGTCAAATATTTTGCTGTTCTGATTAATTTGGCAATATTACTGTATGGAAATAAGAAATGTGGCTAACTAGTTCCCTAGAATATTAATAATGAATTGCAATTATAACACTGAATTTGATGTTGTAACCGTTTTAGGTGTAAAAAACTTTTTACAAAAAAAAAAACAACCGACTTCCAAAAAAAAACACTACAAAGTGAAAAATAACTTTAATTTCGGTAGTCGGTGTCTTGGGTTTTGTGTTTTCGTTTTTTGCCACCGACTTCCGAAATTAAAGTTATTTTTCACTTTGTAGTGTTTTTTTGGAAGTCGGTTGTTTTTTTTTTTTGTAAAAAGTTTTTATTTTTCACTTTTTAGTTGTGGTACCTACCCCACACACATTCGAATACCACTACCTGCTACCAGTGTCAAGAACTTATCATATCATCTACATACTAAGTGGGAAAAAAAATACGTATTTTGAAGCTAACTCAAAAACTACCCAAGCAATGTTAATAAAATTTATATGGGACCAATTTGGGAGCATACCCTTTCAAACAAAAAAAGAATTTTCAAAATCGGTCCACAAATGACGGAGAAAACGGTGGACATACATTTAAAAAAAATAAAAGTAAACATACGTGACGAACATATAACCTCCTCCTTTTTGGAAGTCGGTTAAAAAGGCATTTGGAAAGTTTCCAATTAACTTTTTTTACATCTAAATCTAAATATTCGTTGTTACGATATTAATTATTGCATTTCATAATCAATATTTTAGTTCCCTAGTTAGCCAAATTTCATATTTCCATAGAGTAATATTGCCAAATTAATCAAAACAGCGAAATATTTGACTGCTATTTGCGACGTTGCTTACTTTCTGCCTAGCCTTTTTCCAACTATGTTGGGGTCAGCTTCCAGCCTAACCGGATGCGGCTGAATACCAGTATTTTACATGGAGCGACTGCCTATTTGACTTCCACAACCTAGTTACTAGGTAACACGATAACCCAGACTGGTTGTCAGACTTTTGGGCTTCTAACTAACCGTAACAACTGTCAAAGATCTACAAATATCAGCCAGGACCATAGAAATATAAAAAACAGGAGAAGTGGCATGGGGGCGTGTCTGTGTCCGCGCGTAATGATCAAAGTGCTCATTGCATACGAAAATGGCCGTCTCCGCGAACTAGTGTGCTTTCGGCCGTGATCGGGACAATTTATAAGAATGCCGTGTTGTTCAGTGGTTTCTTGTAAAAACCGAAGTCAAAACAAAAACTTTGTGAATCATGGAATCACTTACCATATGTAATTACAAGTATTTTACTATATTTGTCTTTAAAATAATGAAAAACAACAAATCGTAAAATATTTCTTGCTTTTACTACGTTATTTTTGTTTGAAAATATCACAGCGACTGTACTATTTTTGCACTACATACATTGCTCGTTAACCACTACCTAAATATGTCGCTCAGTGACTCAACAAGCAATGTAAAAATCACAAAACGATACTGTGGACTGCGGATGCATCGCGCAGTACGGCCGCTGTGTCTGGCGACGAGCTAGTGATGTGGTTGTGCAGATCCACTAACGTAGGCTATCGACAACAATGTCGTTTGGCGAATGAATTTATTGCTATTATACTTTATTCTTCAATTTGTCAACTCTTTTACCCGGGTGGAAGATCGATGTGAAATAATGTGTTTTACTTATTTTGATTATTTTACAGCGTGATAGAGAAATGCGTAACCAACGGTCGTAAAGTTAGTAAAATTTTTGGTTGAGTGTTTTGGGTTTGAATTATCGCTGGTCTATTATGCCTTATACTCGTGCTATTTCCTTACTTTTTTATGGTGTTGGTATTTTACTTCCGTTAAAGTCTTCAGAAGCTTCGAATGCGTTATAGTAATCGGCACGGTTCAGATAATTACAAATATGAAGAAACACATCATTTTATAAAGTATAAGGACAAAGGTGGGCTTATGCACCCATCTCCTGATGTCGTCATGATTTGTAAGATAATGGAAATAATCATAAAAACAGCTTGTCTCACCAATAATAAATTAACAGTTAAAACTAAAAATGTCAAACAGGAACTCATGGCAAAGGCTTTGCCTCACTTCATAGGATTAGATTTCTTTGAAAATATTAAGTTTCACCAATTTGAGCTTTCTCCGATGAATAATCACATAATATTTCAAATTAAAGCAGTCATGGAAAAATATATTAATTTAAGATTACACTATTTGACAAAAAATGCCACTCCAGTAATATCAAAGCGTCAAGTGCTGCACAAATACCTCCACTTTACAGGTCAGTGAGTAAACATCATAGCAGAGTTCAACAATATCTACTGTTTCAAATAAACTATGACAGGTTAAACCAACGTAACTGGATTTTTATTGTTTGAATTTTTTGCTTATTATTTATTTTTATTATAGTATTTTCTGGACTTATCGTTTTTATTTATTTTATTTTCAGGACACCAAATTTTTTAAAGTACAACGACGGTGAAGTATCAATATCTAATAACTACAAAAACATGGTTTTACAGGAGGAGAAAAAAACGTTTAATTTCTATAGTTTTTGACCATTTGAAGAAAACATTAGTAAGTAAAAACCGCCAAAATGTTAGTTATTAGATATTGCTACTTCACCGTCGATAATATTAAATGGAAGAATCGATACCTTTCCGATTTAGTCAATCACTAGCGTATATGTAAAATAAATTGTTTCTGTACAGCACAACGATAGAAAAGATGTTTTCGTGTGAGTGAGTTGTACGGTGCATGGTAAATGCACGCTGTGTTTGATGGGATAAGGTTCATAATTGATTGTGTAGTACGTTCTGATTTATGAATTGCAAGAGTGAGCGCAGCCTCGTTTCTATTTGGTTTACTGATCTGCATGTGTAGTTGTGGCGACTAGTGGCGAGGTAGTGGGGACAAAGTGGAGACATTGGGTTTCGATACATTTTCAACTACCGGGCATATCTCCTTCTTTCTTATATCTATGGCCAGGACCAACGGCTTAACGTGCTTTACTAGGTACGGAGGAGTCTCGGTATGTAAACATGATCACCCATCCACTGATTAACCCCGGCAAGCGTAGCTTAACTTGTTGGAACGACCCGTGCGGCTACTACTAAACTACATAAAACATTAATGTTTAACTTAGGTGGCCAGCAACATGGCAACTGAAGGAACACGGGTGGGTTTTAGTCAGTAAGAGTCTGACACGCCCTCCCGCTCCACCCAGAGCGGGAGAAATTATTTGAAAAATTCATACCCAAAAAAAAAAAATACAGGAAACATTACACTGTTGAACGAATTAAATACGAGTATGCCAAGGTCACCTTTGCTGCGATTGTTCGCCCCTTATCGCACTGATAACGGCGACACTATATAAGTGGGTTTCACGGGCGATAAGGCTCAGTCTGCACTCAGCGCTCGGTGTGGCAACACGCCGTGTTCGAGTTCGCAACAAGTCCATCGTCATCCTGAGGATGCCTCGTTGAGAGGTGAAACACGTGTCGATTTCTTTCAGGAGTTTTTTATGGTTCTTTAGAAATAGCTAAGCGGAACAAGTTACTAAATATAAACATAACATAAACATAACATCACGCCTTGTTTCCCCGAAGGGTTGGGCAGAGGTGTCCCTGTAGCAGGTACACCTACATTTCGCCAGTTATGTTTAAGTCCCACGTAATAGGGGGCGAGCCTATTGCCATCAACCGGGCACAAATCCAGACTCCGAGCTGCTACTGAGAAATTTCAGATAGAAAAACCCAATAACACTTAATAAATATATCCACGTCTATTGTATTTTATAATGGATTTCCGCAAGGTCACGCCTAAATCAATTAATTATTTTAAAAAAAGTAGAAATCTCAACGTTTTGACAAGTAGCCATTGCACCCGTGCGAGGCAGGGGCGTGTACCTAGTATAACTAATAATGGGTTCTTAATTACGTACTTAAAGGGTAATTATGGGGTACAAAGTGTCCGATAAAGTGATAACATCCCCCTTACATTCGAAGTAAGAAGGGGACGACCGTATTAATGTCTATTTTCATCATTTAACATGCCTAAAATACACACATTGTGTATTTTAGACAATATGTTAAATGATACTGTTTAAATATAGATATTACAAAATCCTGGGTACATTATTCTTGTTGCTTCTATACGTGAGAAAAATATTCAAAAAATAATCAAAATCAATCGAAAATATAAGATTAAAAATAAGCCCTGGCAGATAAGAGATGACCAGTCTCAACTGACGGCGCCCGTTCACGAACATGACGCGTGGATCAGCACCATCCAGCTCAACCATTTTGTAGGGAACCGAATGATCCAACACACTCGCCACCATCAGCGAGACATTGAAGTGAGCTTGACATTCTCTCAACTGCCATGCTCTTTCTAGTCAACAAGTATGATTTTAACACGACAGCCGAAAAATGGGCGTACTACATCTCAGTCTTCATGAAAAACAGTAGCTATATTATATTTCTCAGCAAGATTTTTTCTCTCGAAACACGATCCCTTTCCTTCTAATTCCGAATACATTTACTGTTACATTTCGTCTCGATACATCGAAGGGCATGAAAGACATTAATACAAGGCGAACGGGGCGAAATCACAAATTGATTGGATTTATTTAGCAATTTAGCGAAAGAGCGACTATCCCTACTTTATTAAATATTGGCGATGGTATATTGTTTTGTATTTTAGTGTAGTCTACATTCTTATTAAAAAGAGAAAAGATTTGTATTTTTGTTTGTAATTAATAAACTCAGTAACTACAGGACAGATTTAAAAAAATCTTGCTTAAATTAGGATGGCGACCAACCGATTATCTTTTAAAGTTAAAGTTCGGAGCACATTCGCAAGAAGCTGGCAGTATCATCACAGCGGAAATGATTTCCCATTGTTTGTCTTATTTGCTTTAGTAGTATTTTATGTGTATTTATCTTTGTTTATTTTTATATATAATTGGAAATATATATATATTTATGTGTATCTTTATATTTAAATGGATATTTATTTCTCAATTCTCGCTATTGCACCTACCACTGTTTGTCTCTGCATCACTTGGGTGATATATGATACGCCAAAGTTTGACTGGTAGAAAATGCCTTTGGCATTAAGTCCGCCTCTGTACATTTGTGTGCTTGAAGTATTAAATAAATAAATAAATGCTATATTATCACTGAGTAACATAAGCTATAACTTATAAAGATATCTCGCAGGCGAATCCTCTGGCGGAAGCTAGATCAATATAAAAATAAAAGTTAGGTTATGTTGATCAAATTATAATAAATGTAAAACAATTACGATATTTTTTTTATCTCTATCTATTTGTCTGTCTTTTGCCTTTTCACACCAAAACCACTGAACCGATCGTTATGAAATTTGATAAATAGGTCGTTTGGAAACTGGAGAAGGACAAAGGCTACTGAATTTTAAAATAAACGCTTTTAAAGATATTTAAGAAATTCGATAAAAATTTACCACTACGCCTTATCTCCGAAACCTGCTGGCCCGCTGTGACAAATATTGCAATCGACTCATACGTATGAGTTGATTGCAATATTTATGTACATATTTATGGTTTACATTCATACTTTTAATAAAAAATATTGTTTATTTATTTTGTAATCCCATAGTGGGATTTATGTGTCCGTAGGTGTGTCCGTGGCATCACAGCGGGCCAGCGGGTTTCGGAGATAAGGGGGGAGTGGTAAATTTTCATCGAATTTCTTAAATATCTTTAAAAGCGTTTATTTTAAAATTATATAAAAAATAAGTTTAAGATCATCGCAACAAGCCCTCCCTTTCATTTGATATGTCACACGGTACTGTTAGCAATTTTTTTTAAATTTTCTTTTTTGCCCCCCAAAAATGACCCCTATATTCGGAATTCATTTATTTACGTTACACTTTCGTGTTTGGGTCACAGAAATACATATGTGTACCAAATTTCAATTTAATCGGTCTATTCGACAAAACATAACATAACATAACATCATGCCTTGTTTCCCCGAAGGGTTGGGCAGAGGTGTCCCTGTAGCAGGTACACCCACATTTCGCCAGTTATGTTAAAGTCCCATGTAATAGGGGGAAATTGGCTGTGACAGACGGACAGACAGACAAACAGACACACGAGTGATCCTATAAGGGTTCCATTTTTCCTTTTGAGGTACGGAACCCTAAAAATGATGAAATACCAAATACTTGCATACGAAGTTGCGGATACTAGTTGGTTAAGTAAATTTTTAAATACATTGTTACCGGTTCATGTTTGTGTTTTTATTATCAAACAGTCTCTTAACAGTCTCTTTAAAAGTCGAGACATTGTTTAAGAGTTACCAAAGTTTAAAAAGCAAAGTTTGAAATTACATTTTGAGGAAAATGTTTAAACAGTTTTGAGTTGAACTCATGGAAAAAATAAGTAGACAAGATATAATGTTTCATTAGTTATAATCAACCTATAATGTTCCCACTGCTGGGACACAGGCCTCCTCTCTGTGATAAATGATTTTATTTCTGTAAGTAGGTTTGTACAAACACTTTTACACGTCAATCATATTTTAAAACTAGATGAGGTCGGCGTTTCCTATCTGACTACTCTGAGAAGAAAGGCCGAAACAAACTCAGAGGTCTCAGTCTCTTTTAAAGTCCAGTAACGACGTAACATAATCTTGGTCAGATCATGTGAAGGCCATGTGGATTGGTGTCTGAAGTGGTCTTTTGAGGAAAGCACCACACAGATTGAGCGGGCCTGTCCAGTCAGTGCACGCATTTGTCAGCTATCGTGCAGCTGGCGTGAGAGGGCGGTAATCCACACGTGCCCAGTTCGGGTTGGTAGATATGCCTTCGAAGTTTTGGTTCTAGGACAAGCCGGCTTCCTCACGATGTTTTCCTTCATCGTTTTGAGTAGTAATGAAAAAATTTACATAAAGTGAAGCGTCTGTCTGGGTTCGAACCTACGATCTACAACCCGTAAATCGCGGCCGTTACCACTGCATTGAATGATTAATTGTATCTACATTATAATACTTAATGGAAAGTCATTAAGTACCTAGATTGCAATCCACAAAACCGGATCCGGAAATCCGGCGGATCCGGCGGATCCGGCGTCATAATAGGTTTACCCGGATCTGGTACCAATATACCGGACCCGGTAATCGCAATTTTTAGCAAAATAATCGCGCTGTTGCATGAGTTTGTACTTCAAATGCGTGGTGCGTGTGCGTGCGAGTCGTTTCGACGCTGAGCCGCCCGTTAGAGGGCCCCCACCCCTCCACGCGGTGCCGCCAAGTCAGACCACGTGACTACGTGTTTAGTATTATTCCACTCCTCGCTCGGGTCACAAATGTGTGTTTTGTTTTGTTTGTCGATGCATGATTATTTGCTGACTACAAAGCCAGTATAGAAGCTGAAAGGACCTTTTCGGCCGCAGGCTATATTTTTAGCTGTATTAGAAGTCGATTGGTAGATGACACAATTAATACTATTTGTTTCTATGTTCTATGTTATGGGGTTTTGGTTTCCGCACTTAGTCCATAAGGTGGCCCATTGTACGTGGGCGATGGCGGCCGTTTGGTGGTTTACTATTTGTTTTCTATGATCCTTTTTTCAAAACCAAAAGTTATTTTTTGATACTATATATGAACTTAAAATAATTATTTATCGAAAGTTGATTAAACCAAAGAGTTATTTTATAATATAAACTCATTATTGCAATAATTATTAGCATTCTCAAATTATTGTGATCTCTGTAGATAGTAATGACGCAAGGTTAAATTATGTTAGATTTTATAAAGTTAAGTATAATTTTAAGTTCTGACATGAAAAGTAAAAGTTTTAAAAATAATAAACAATCTATTTATTACACTTACTCGATTTTTAATCCATTTTGGAATGAAGAGCAAAAAATATCCTGATTTTATCAATCCGGCCGGATCCAGCCGGATCCGGCCGGATTGATAAAATCAGGATATTTTTTGAAAAATGACACCTGATTGCAATCCCTAGTACCTAGTAGTTAACATTTTGACTGCCATAGGTACGACGTAACAGATATGTTGGAAAAACTTCCTTGGACCAAAAAGTTGCCTCTTGTAATCCAGGATTACAGACTTGGCAGCTTATCTTAAAGCTACTTAACTATTAAATCAGCATCTCTAATTAAAAGTGTCACCATTGGAACTCGACTTAATTTAGTATAATGACACATCTTTGTTACTTAAATCTAACAACTTTGACCACTTTATAGAAAATTCAGAAGTTGCCTTTAGTTAAATTTTTCCAAAGTTTCGCAAATTTTACATTTTGATGCAAAAATCGAACGACGTTCTTAAACAATATGCAGTGCTTCAGCAATGTTTGCGGTGAAAAGCGTGGATGGTTTTCATGCCATCATGCGGAAGCGTTGTGCGTCTCTTATGAGGCGCTTGCGGGCCAGTTCGAACAGCCTTCTGAGCGTGTTCGTGGGCCGCTAGGACTCGCCGATGTGGCAGCACTGGATGCGACTATACACTGCGGGCGGTCGCGTCGAGGGCTTGGCATAAACCGGCACTCCTGTGCGGTGCCTCTTTGTGAATTTTATTTTTATTTCTTCCTTTGGCTTTTTTTTTTGTATATTCTTACAATAGCTAAAAATACTTACTAACAAACAGTATATGGACTAAATTATTGAATTTAACAAACTTGAGAGAAAACAATACATTAAAATTCATTTTATATGGAGCGACTGTCTATCTGACCTCCACAACCCAGTAACTGGGTAATACGATATCCCTTGGTAAGACTGGTTGTCAGACTTTCGGGCTTCTGACGACCCGTAACGACTGTCAATGATCCACGAGTGACAGCTGGGATCAACGGCTTAACGTGCTTTCTGAGGCACGGAGGAGTAGGTGAAGTTAATTTCCTAAAGGGTTTAAATAGGGGATTAAAGTTTGTATGCAGTTTTGTAATTTCTGTCAATGGGATAAACTTTCACACTCAAAAAAGGTACAAAGGTAGACTTAATGCCTTAGGCATTCTCTACCAGTCAACCAAGGGTGGTGAAGAGATTAGATGATAGGTGCTTTGTTTGAGAGCAATGGTAATGAAATAAAACGTGTGCGTTCGGGGGACCCCGATCAGGAACGAAGTTCTTTCTCACGTATGATTTAAAACAGAAACAACATTTTTGCAGCCGCCATCTTGGATTTACATTTTGATCTTACTATCGGCTTTAGCACCCTCGAAAACTATGAAAACGCCATCCACGACAAAAAAATTGAAAACTTTCGCAGCAGCCATCTTGGATCTACATTTTGACCTCACTATCAGCTAGAGCACCCTCGAAAACTATGAAAACAATACCCATGACGAAAAATTTAAAAATTTTCAGATGGTTCTTGGATTTACATTTAGACTTCACTGCACCCTTGAAAACGATACCCGGGATGAAAAAAATATGAAAATTTTCAGAGCCACCATCTTGGATTTACATTTTGACCAAATTCACATTTCCTCTCTCTCTCTCCGCATACAGTGTACTAGGGCCGATTTACAAGCCGCATTAAAGAACTGCGTTTGAAAACTTAGTTTCAATAATTTACACAAAGTAAAGCGCCTGTCTGGGTTCGAAGTTCGAACATACGACTACCATTGCTCAAAATGGCGGTGTTAGTTCTGATTTGGGCGTCTCGCCAAAAAGTCTTTAAGTAACCCTTTAATAAGTAGGTACTGTATTTCTATTTTCTTGATGTCCCTCGGGAGTCATCGCATTTCCGAATACAAACGAATGCTAATTTCCATGTCCATTAATTATTAGATTTATCGTGTATAATAATTTGAATTCAGAACTAAGTACTTTATTGTTGTTTTGTTTTGATTTCCGTGTGAACTATATAGAGCTGTAAAACAATTTGTCTATCTGTCGTGCCTGCGACTTTAGCAGCTTGCCTCTCATTTTTAAAATAAATTACATTAAGTTAAAAGAGTATTAACAACTCTATATATACTTCCAAGTCGATTGAGAGCGTTCGGTCTGCACCAAGTGCAAAGGGCAACTGGTAGAAATCCGACGACTGACGAAACACGAAGTTTGCCGACGGACATTGAGAACTAACTGTAAACCTTTTTGAATGTTTCTGTATTTTGACCTCTGCCTGCGTGAACCTTCGAGATAAGAAGGCTTTGTTAATCCTATTCATTAATTACATCTGTATCTTCTCAGTCCAGCGTTTTTCAGGCTATTATAAGTCGTTTTGTTTACCAAGCCGAGCCACCCACTTTGTTAGGCAGTTGTGTTTACAAGATTCTGAGAAACTGTGTAATTTAATTATAAATATCTTCTTTGAGTTCGAACCCAAGGCATGCACCTCTGACTTTTCAGATTCATGAGCGTATTGTACATATAATAATCACTTGCTTCAAAAACGGTGAAGGAAAACATCGTGAGGAAACCGGCATGCCTGAGAGATATTTCTCGACGGCATGTGAAGGCAAGTCAGAAGCCCATGGGCGGCTTTAAAACTCTGATACCAGGTTAGTCACTAACTACACGAAATAAAACAAATTATTAAAAAAAACAAAAAACCCGACTGCAAAAACTCATAACTGAAAAGAGAAAAACAAGCATCATAATCTATAGGATTTTGGTATTGCAGGCGGGACAAGCAAAAGTTACACCACAGGTTATTAGATTGTTTGCGGTGCCCGATGCGGACCACACCGCCGACGACGACGACGATGCTCCAGAGGTGACCGAGGTAGAGATGAGAGTGGCGGTACGCAGGATGAGTGCGAGGAATACCGCCCCAGGACCCGATGGCATACCCGGAAGGGCCTGGGTCCTGGCCATGGGGACTCTCGGGCCTCGACTGAGAGGGCTCCTAAGCGCATGTATGGAGAGGGGCCAGTTCCCACTTTGCTGGAAGACTGGGAAACTGGTCCTCATCAGGAAGCCGGGGCGCCCAGCGGACTCTTAGTCCGCCTATCGGCCCATTGTGCTGCTCGACGAGGTGGGCAAGCTCTTTGAAAGAGTCATTGCAGACCGCCTTGTCGGGCAGCTGGTGCGAGTGGGGCCGGATCTGGCGGAGAGCCAGTTCGGTTTCCGCAGGGGGCGCTCTACGGTGGACGCCATCATGCGCGTGCGGGCCCTCACGACGGGGGATGCTGTGGCCCGGGGTGGGGTCGTCTTGGCGGTGTCTCTAGACATCGCCAATGCCTTCAACACCCTGCCCTGGAGTTGCATCAGGGAGGCACTTCGGTATCACCGGATGCCGACCTACCTCTGTCGTGTGGTCGAGGCCTATTTGACAGACAGGGCTGTCATCTACCCCGGTCACCAAGGAGAGTGGAACCGGCGAGAGATGTCGTGCGGTGTCCCACAGGGATCGGTCCTGGGGCCGCATCTGTGGGACATCGGATACGACTGGGTGCTGCGCGCCGACCTCCCTACTGGCGTCAGCGTCGTTTGTTACGCTGACGACACGCTGGTCCTGGCGCAGGGGAGGTCGTACTAAGCGGCGGCCGACTTAGCGACACGCGGGGTTGCGACAATCGTCGACAGAATCCGGCAGCTGGGACTCGAGGTGGCCCTGCACAAGTCCGAGGCCATGGGTTTCTATGGTCCTCGTAGTGCGCCACCGTCGGGTTCCCAAGTATTGGCGGGAGGGGTTCACATCGGCGTCGAGTCGACGATGAAGTATCTGGGACTCGTCCTCGATAGCCGGTGGAACTTCGTGGAGCATTTCCGACGTTTGGCTCCCAGACTGGACCGGGCCGGGGCTGCCTTGAAGCGGCTCCTGCCCAATCTGGGAGGTCCAAACGCCTCCTGCCGGAGGCTCTACGTGGGGATCGTGCGGTCCATGGCCCTTTACGGGGCGCCGGTGTGGGCGCTTTCATTGAGGCGGCAGCCAGGCCGCCGGCTGAACGCGTCCCAAAGGGTCATGGCCATCCGGCTGGCCCGAGGATACCGCACGGTCTCCTGCGAGGCGGCGAGCCTCCTTGCCGGAGTACCGCCATGGGATCTGGAGGCAAAGGTCCTCGCGCACATTTGGGAGTGGCGCGAGGAGGCGAAGCGCCGGGGCTTAACTCCGATGCCGCAAGAAGTCGCGGCACAGCGGACAGAGCTCCGGCGGGATCTCATGGCGGAATGGAGAGTGCGATTGTCGCAACCCAGCGCTGGGCACGCCACAATTGCGGCGATAAGACCCCTCTTTGAGGAGTGGCTAGAGAGGCGCCACGGCGTCCTCACCTTCCGCCTGACGCAGGTACTCACCGGACACGGCTGTTTCGGGAGGTACCTGTTCAGGATAAAGCGGGAGGAAACGCCCGGGTGTCGTCACTGTGTGGATCGCCCGGAGGACACGGTGGAGCATACGGTGGAGGTCTGCCCGGCTTGGGCAGGGCATCGCCATGTCCTCGTGGATGCGATCGGCGGCGGTGATCTCTCGCGTCCGGCCCTGATTCAGGCCGTGCTACGGAGCGAGAGGAAATGGGAGGCCGTCACCTCTTTCTGCGAAGCAGTAATGCTCACGAAGGAGGAGACGGAGCGCGTGAGGGAGAGGCAAATTTCGCGCCCTCGCGCCCCTAACCGCCGCAGCAGGAGACGCCCTGGGCGTCGGGAATCGCCGGAAGATTTCCGGCCACCGTAGGCGCGGGCTTGCGGACGGTGAGCAATGGGTAGCTTGCCGTCCGATAAGGACCAAGCCCGGGTCGACAGCGCGTTGTGTTCCACGCGCGCCTCAAAGAGATGTCAGCAGAATTGACGGGGTCCGCTAGGGCCAATGCCTGCCGGGGGTTCGAAGAAAACCGATGGGGAAATCGTGGCCCCCGGCAACATGGCATAGGAAGGAGCACGGGTGGGTTTTAGTCAGTAAGAGTCTGACACGCCCTCCCGCTCCACCCAGAGCGGGAGAAGTTATTTGATAATTTCCCACCCAAAAAAAAAAAAAGGTTATTAGATTGTTCATAATTTGTTTTATTTCAAACTTTTTAGTTTTATTAACTAAATATATAATTTAGATATTAATAAAACTAAAAAGTTTATATATTTGAAATTGACTCATTACTAACTTTTATTTGATACCAATAATGTAGTTTTTTTTTAAACCTAATCCTCCCTTTTTATTGTATTTATAGATGCAATATATAAATATTATATAGCCTATGTCACTCCCACTATTAAGACGAACCTAACGACACCTCATATGTTAAAATCCATCAAGCCGTTTAGGCTACAGAGCGTGCCAAAGAAATAGACATACATACATACAAACATACATACTCTCGAAAAACATTACCCTCCTTTTGGGGCAGTCGGGTAAAAAAGAAGACGGTTAACTCGCTTATCGACACAAGTGACGTATAGAAACTGACGGTTTTGAATGGAAAGTTGTGCGCTCAACTCAAAGCACTATTGGCGCCCCAAATATTAGTAATAGGTACTTGAGACGTTGCTGGTGGGTACGGCGATCCCGTGCTCTGCGCCATATACTATGTTGAAATATTTCAAGTTATACAATGTGTTCCAGGGATAAGTGACCGCCCGGCGTTTTTTGAATATTTGTACAAAATTATTAATAATTACATTTATATTTGTGACTTAGCGGCTTTGGCATTTTTTAGATTTATTTTGAAAAAACTGAAAAGAAGAGTTTTTTTTTCTACGAATTTTAATTTTGTTTTTTATTTAATAAATGTTTTACTACATTTTAGTTTTGTTTAATGATTTTAATTGATAAACTATGATGTCGGCTAGTCAGTAAAAAAAAATAATGGAAAAAGATGAACAAACTTAGGAAATATCATAAAAAAAACTGCAGCACGTCACACGTCTTTACAAAAAAAAGATAAAAAATCATAAAATAAATAAAAAGTCACAAATATAAATGTAATTATTAATAATTTTGTACAAATATTCAAAAAACGCCGGGCGGTCACTTATCCCTGGGACACATTGTATATGTCGTGTATGGATGGCGCCACAGTACAGTAGACAGCGCCATCTAACAATTTGATTCGTAAACGAATAATCATGTGATCGGAAATGCAAGCGAGCCCTACCGCTTGGACACGATCGTCGGTGGAGGGGATGCAGCGATGACTGAGGGAGAGACCAAATATTGCGGCAGTCTATATTGGACAGTCGAGCTCGGACAGTCTTGGCAAACTCTCAGTACCAACGCACGTGTTTGTTTCCGAAGCACGTGTTTATTTCGTTCGCTGGTCTATTAAAGTTGTTTTAAATTAAAATTATCTTTCCGTTCGAGTACCCACAACAGTGCCCACACTAAACTATGTCGGATCGTGAAGAAGATCCGATGTTTCGCATCTCGGCTACCCATGATGCGACTTATATTTTAGTTCGGGAATCTACGCAATATCTTCTCGTTCCACATACCACAGTGTCTCAAGACGAAAGTCTTTGATCAGTGCATGTTGCCAGTGATGACTTATGGTACTGAAACGTGGTCGCTCACAGTGGGCTTTATTAGAAGGCTAAAAGTCACTCAAAGGTTAAGGGAGAGGGCTATGCTTGGAGTTTCCCTACGTGATCGAATCAGAAATGAAGAGATCCGCAGGAGAACCAAGGTGCTTGACATAGCCTGAAAAATTGTCAAACTTAAGTGGCACATTGCTCACAGAACGGATGGTCGATGGGACCGAAAGGTTCTGGAGTGGGGACCGCGTACTGGAAGATGTAGCGTTGGAAGGCCTCCCACAAGATGGACCGATGACCTTGTGAAGGCCGCAGGAATCCGCTGAATACTAGAAGCACAGAACCAGTCGAAGAGGCGGTGCTTGAGGGCGGCCTATGTCCAGCAGTGGACGTCTTTCAGCTGTTGTTTGTAAAATTGCTATTGGGGCTCAAAACAATAATTAAGTCTCGGATTTGTGGAGGCTCTTTTGATGTACTCTTTTGTGTGTGTAATTAATTTTTTTGATGTGTAAAATCTTTCCTCTCGTTTTCCGGCAATCTGTGGGAGTGATTTCATGAAAAGGGACGGAAGTGTATAACAGGAAGCCGGGGAAGCGCGCGCTATTTGATTTGACCAATGAGCGCGCTAGAGTTGGCAGTCACATGGTACCAACCCATTTTACGAGAGGTTGGTACTGTCAGACAAGATGTCAGATGTTACACATCATATACTGTGAGGCTCGCTTGTTTTTTTTTGTATGTTGTCCCAGTTCTTATCAAGGTCCTCTTCTCAACCGAAGGAAAGAGCATTTATTACCATTCTGTAAGTCCACGTTCCCTTACTGTGCATACATAGAAGTCTAATCATGCTTCTGAAGCATTTTATGCAGCATGCTGTGTTTTTGAAGAGGCATATTATATGTACAGCTGAAGAGGATCTAGCACGGCAGTCTGTGGACCCGAGCCTATCGTACTAATCCCCTTTAACCAAATACGCAGGTGGCTACAGGAGTACACCCACACACAAGCGGAGAACTGGTGGGAACAGTCCAAGGAAGCTGTGCCATCCTTGGATAGCAGGCTAACCAGGCGTTTATTACACCTGGATAGGAACGGCCTGTGCGTGGTGACGGGAACTATCACGGGACACTGCTCGCTAAACAAACACTTTCACACCATAGGCATAACGGACAGTCCTCTTTGCAGGGCGTACATGGAGGCTGAGGAAACCGCCGCGCAAATGCTCTTTGAATGCTCAGGCGTCACCCAGATTAGAACAGAAACCCTCGGGTCTCCCAGATCTTTCACTGATGTTCCGAACAGACCAGGAGTTTTAATTAACTTCTGGAGGGAGGTGGGCTGGTTGGAATAACCACCAAACGGCCGCCATGGTCCACGCGCAATGGTCCACCTGATGGACTAAGTGCGGAAAATGAATCCCAGAACATAGAACTTATGTACAGCCGACCGCATATCAGTAGTAGGTAACTCTTTGATCGTGAGCTGGCCCAACCTAATACGGAGTTTTTTTTTACCGTTATGGGGAAGTTCTTGGCCTACATCTCGCCTGATGGTAATTGATGATCTGGCCGAAGGTGGACGCGAGCTTCACCCGGAATCGTCGGCTCAATTGACTTACCTCTAACTGCCGAAACACAAAAATGCTGTTAACATTGTTGTTATGGCGACAGACTTAGATAAGATGGCGGTAGCTAACCAGGCGGACTTAGAACAAGCCCTACCATCAACCAAACCGAGCAGAAAATGTTGTCCCCACTGGGAATCGGACCCGAGACCTCTCGGTCTGAGACAGGTGGTCTAAACACTAGACCACAGAAGTGGTATGAGGCCAGCTATAGGTACTGGTTTTGTACAGCACGACTGAAACCCACTTCAAAGAATTCAAGTCGTCACGGAAACACTTAAAACCACTTTTATTGAAAAGACATTTGTTACAAATGAAAACCCGTCAAGAGCGAGTCGGACTCGCGCACCGAGGGTTCCGTACCATTTAAAATTTCCATAGGCGAGGCCTATATTTGTCAGAGAATTTTAACACTGTGGTGTAGAATATTGCAGTTTTAAGTCAGCGCCATCTCATGCCCAATAGTGGAACTAATGTAATTTTTGTTGATGATTTCTGAAAAAGTGTGCTATTTAGATACATCGTTTTATTTTTCCTGTAATCTTTACATATACTTCTATCACATATAATAATATCTGATTTTTCTCTATGCAAACTTCGGAGATAAGGGGGGGGAACGGTATTTGTGACAGACGGACAGACGGGGCTTTTAGACGACATTTACGGCAGTACTTCATAGAAGCGCAACGGAAGCTGGGTATGGACACACTAAATGTCTCAATTATATTACAATTAACTAAAATAAAATTTAAATCTCATATTAAAAGTATTATATCCTAGATAAGAATGCTTGGAAGCATGCTGGTCTGGCTCCATAGGACAGTTTAGAGTCTAGACAAAATCAAACTGGTGGCTAATTTAATTGTGTACCTAATTAATTATTATAACATTTATTTTACTTTCTGTGATTACTTGAACTCACACACTGACTTATTAGTAACACTTGTAATTTTTTAGGAATATCGTATAGGTACCTACTTTTACAATGCTTGTAAGTATGTGAACACCATGTATCCATTACTTACATAATTATTTTTTCTGTTGTTGCTTCATTTTTAATTATTTTTACCTATTGTGGTATTGTAATCTTATTCCAGGTGCATCGTCTTCAAATATAATTATATAATTAATGTATACAAAATATTGTAAAACATTTTAAAAGAGTAACGGTGGAGTTTCTTGCCCATTCTTCTCCATACGAAAACTACTTTTGGAAGGGGCGACTAGAATCAATTCTATTTTTTGTAAATTTTCACCTTCAAAAGTGCCTTTTTGTGCCTAATTGAAATAAATTATTTGACTTTGACTTTATTGTGTGCGTTTTGGTCTGTGCTAAATAAATGTATTTTCTTTCTTCTTTCTTGCACCATACGGGTTCCTTTTTACCATTTAGGTAGGTACGGAACCCTAAAAAGGAAACACTCATACAACATAAAAATCTAAATTGATAACCCCAGGGCCGTCATATCACGTCTTTTGTGCCGGCTCGGCGGCGTCAAGCTGAGAGACGCCTATTAACGTTTGTGGCAGTATAAGGTTGAAAGTAAATATGTCGCAGAAAGTTTCTCGTGACGTTTGGTCGATATAACTTTTCCATAGAGCTATGTATTTCGTTCTGGATAAGTCTTCTTTTATAACCCGCGACAGAAAAAGGGGGGTGTTATAAGTTTAACATGTGTATTTCTGTATCTATGTGTCTGTCTGCAGCATTGTAGCTCCCAAACTGTTGAATCAATTTTGACTTTTTATTTTAAAAGATAAAGGTATATTTATTGCATAACTGTGTATATCAGTTCTTATTTTAAATGTATTTTTTTTTAATCATCGTCATCAGCCTATAATATTCCCACTGCTAGGACACAAGCCTCCTCTCTGTCAGAGGGAGTGGGCCGTAATCCACCACGCGGGCCCAGTGCGGGTTGATAGATGTCACATGTCTTCGAATTTTCGGTTCTAGGCCATGCCGGTTTCCTCACGATGTTTTCCTTCACCGTTTTGAGAGCAGTGGTGATGAAATAATTTACACATAGTAAAGCGCCTGTCCGGGTTCGAATTTTTTTAAATACCATTCCATTTTTATTTTTTATTTTGGGTCGTTTTTTTAGTTTTATTTGAAAGGTGACTTGATCGAGAGTGTTTTTAGCTATGAATCAAGAAACACCAGACAGAGAGAATTATTTACCTAGCAATAATTAATGTATGTTTTTGTAGTAAGAATAGGCAGCTGCAGATGGATACCAGTATTTTACATGGAGCGACTGCCTATCTTATCTCCACAAACTAGTAACTTGGTAACACTATACCTTTTGGTAAGACTCGTTGTGTATTTCGGGCTGTTTAGCGTGTAAGTCATTAATTACTTCTTTGATCGCTATACATTCAAAATTTAAAAGTCATTTATTCAAACTAGGCTGAGAATCAGCACTTTTCGAACATCAAAATTACATAAGACAGTCCCTCAAAACGCCCACCCTTCACCACTTCCTAGTGCCTTTAGCTGGGAAGAAGAAGTGGCGCAACAAATTCCCCAGCAGCACAGCTGTCTGTTCAAGTTAGAAAATGATTCTATACATTAGTATGCAAAATAACTTACATTATGCAACACAAAACATATTATTCAAATGATAAATTATAGGCCATATGTCAGCTAGCACACGCCAATATACCAACCAAAAACATCAAGCATTATTTTTTAAAAAACCGTTTATAGTCCGTGCAATCCACGACGACGCGCCCCACTCCGCGATTACTGTACTGTAAGCTGAACTCTAGTCCGGCGCGGAGCGGAGTGGGGCGCGTCTTCGTGGATTGCGCGGACTATATAAAAGTACTCAGGTTGGTTCTAAATACACCGTGAAATTTGAATCACAGTTTTGCTAGAACAAACGTTATTCAGACCATGGTCTACTACTATTCTACAGCATCCAATAAAAAAAAAAAAACATAATTGGTTTTTGAAAAAACACAAAAAGACAAACTTTAAAATGTCAAGATTATCTACTGCCTACTAAATTTCGTTCATGGAGGTACATTTCCCTGTAAAAAAGGCTGTGTCCCATGCGTGGTGTCTGTGTTGTAGGGGGTAACGATAATCTTGACATTTTAAACTTTTTTTTTTGTGTTTTTTCAAAAACCAATTATGTTTTTTTTTATTGGATGCTGTAGTATGGTAGTAGACCATGGTCTGAACAACGTTTGTTCTAGAAAAACTGTGATTCAAATTTCACGGTGTATAATGAGAAGGCTCGATATAACAAATCTAGACATCGTCCAATCCCACACAAAAAACGCGCCAAAAAACGCTTTCGCCTTAAGGCGAAAAGAAAAACATATTAAAGAACAAAAAGGATCTTATATGGCAATGACTAATACTTTCTTACAAGCGTACCAAAGGCGGCGTAGGTCTGCTCATTGTGTGTTGTCGCATGCTTATTTGTGAGAGTTGCATTAGGGACAGACATGGCCACAACTTGTAAGGGATCAAGAAGTGCCTGCGGACTATAAGATTGCCAAGAGTGATTTGTCCGCAGCCGCCCCATGATTTGGCCCATGTAACGTATGTTGGAAGGGCCATGGGAAGATTGGAGGGAGTCCACCCATCGTGGATATTGTATAGAATCAAGTTTTTCTAACTGAACAGACAGCTGTGCTGCTGGGGAGTTTGTTGCGCCACTTCTTCTTCCCAGCTAAAGCACTAGGAAGTGGTGAAGGGTGGGCGTTTTTGGGGGACTGTCTTATGTAATTTTGACGTTCGAAAAGTGCTGATTCTCAGCCTAGTTTGAATAAATGACTTTTGAATTTTGTTTTTTTTATGTTGGAGTAATTTAAACAATGTAACGCTGCGATATCGGCACGAGCTGTATGAGAATACGCCTTGACATGGCAAAAAAAATTACCAGAATCAGAATCAAAATTTATTTATTTGTAAGAATGTAGTTTTACATAGTATGGTGTTAATATTTTTGTTAGTTCGATACATTCTATCACAAAGTATATGGTGTACAAATATTCAATTGTAAAGTACAATGATAATTTTAAGATTTGTGATTTACAATAGGTCCATGAAGAATTAGTATTATTCTAATTAGGTTATCGTTACTTTAATTTTATTTATTTATTTAAATCAGATACAGTGATCCATATTTATGTTAGCATACCTACTTAAAAATTACGTTAGTACTTAATCAAACATACATGCCATAGTAATAATTATTATTATAACCAAAATAAATAACTGCATAGAAATTGAAATAGGTACTTAAAATCAAATTGTAAAATAAATTAATCTTTAAATTCATTCAAATCTTTAAAATAATTCAAATTTTCACATTTTTAAATGTCAAAATTAAGTACATGTCATCTTAGATTTTTACAATATTGCACCAGTCAGTATGACTGATAAATCTTTATGCTTGACATGAGAATCTAACCCAGGACCTCGTATACTCAGCAGTAGCTCTTGCTGCCGTTAGACCAACGAAACAGTTGTGCAAAACAAAAAAAATAATAATGCAAAAGTCACATCTAGCATTCCTAAATTCACGTACACAGAAGGTATTTCTTTAGTACGCGCAATTCATTTTGACAGCCGTAGTCTCTCGGATTTCCCTCCCTTTGTCAAGAATCGTTTTGCTATCCTCTACCAAGGAAGAAGGCTTTTATAAATCTATCTAGGAAGTGGTGAAGGGTGGGGCGTTTTTGGGGGACTGTCTTATGTAATTTTGACGTTCGAAAAGTGCTGATTCTCAGCCTAGTTTGAATAAATGACTTTTGAATTTTAAATTTTTTGAATTTTGAATTTAAATGTCGAAAGTATTAAAATAAAATAAAATAAAAATAAAATAAAAAGGTTTATTGCAGAAACTTGTACAACTTTTTACAGTAAATCTTACGTAGGGACCTCCTTTTAAGTAAATGATATACCTGTGCTAGGAGATCCCGCTCTCCAATGACATAATAATTAATTGGTAAAAGTGATGTACAGTACCGACCAAAAGTCCATAAGCAATCTCACAAAGCAATAGACTGACGCTTCGGTTTGACTTACGACCTTCTTCTATAAGTAGTTACAATACTGTAGACACGCACATTACACACACACACTCACTTTGTCTGCAACCAATGACTAGTTCGATAATCATCATTCGTTTTTAGTTTCATTCGTCTTGTTCACATAAATATTAAAGTTTAGCAGGTAGACCACAAAAAACTAAGTAAATTATTTCGATTTCTGTGGGGTAGATGCAGTTTGTTACAAGTATTCAATTAATAGAACTTTGTTGGTTCGTGCCGTGATAATATTGGTGACGAGCATTTAGCGCAGTGTTGTGGTTATTATTATCAAAAAGCAGGCATAAAATATATTGAAGAGATCAGATCAGATCAGAGAATATTATTGCGCTGCGTAAAAGTGAAGTGAATATCTAATAAAACCGGACTAAGTGTGAGTGTTATCATTTATATATTTCATATTTTACTAAACATAAATCCTAATCAAGGGTATTGTTGATAGAACAGAGGTATTGTTGAGACAGAAGATGCCTTTAAAGTTTTAAATTCATTGTGAGGTTTAATTCGATTAGTGAATAATAAATAATTAGGTATTATGTGTAATAAAAACAATGTTTTTCTTTGTTCTAGAGAAATACTGTGACGGTTAAGAGATATGAGGAAGGGGCTTATTATCGAGTAGCAGCGACGTCAAATGGTGAATGAAACAAATGGTTTCATACCAACGAGATATTTTGCTGAATTATTAAAAACACGTCATTATGAACCGTTCGCCGTGCACTCTGAAGGCTTGCATCACTGAAGACCAGCTAGAAAACCGTTTTTGACCTTAAAATATTGACCGTACCAACTTAATAAACAACAGATTCGTTATTGCATGAATTTATGGTAACGAATTTTTTAAGCACGTTTCAATAGGGTGTTTGTCGTATTTCTTGCAGATATACCGAAATTGTTTAATATTATTTTAGTAATAGTATTATTTTAGGATTAAAATTTGAGGTTTAGTTTCAATCTTCTTTTCGTAAAGAAAATGAATACTTAAGCTATAACCTCAATACCAACCAATATTTACTAAAGCCAAATAAAGTTTAAAATAATTAATATGAACAACTGCCTTTAACCTTAAAATCAACAATTTTGTCAGTAGATTTTTTTACATTTTAAGTAGTCTAATATTCTTATTTATTGCTTAATTACTTAGACCATGATCAAAGCTTTATATTTATGGTGCAAAAAAATCCATTTAAAATTTAAAACATTTCAAAATTTAAATATGTCAAAATAATACAAATTGCTTCTAAGTTTCTAGACATCTATTTCACATATTATTCAGGTGAAGTAATGATAAATAATTGTAGCAGTTTGATAACTATACTTAAGTAAAATAAACATAACGAATAAATATTATTTATTTTTTATTATAACATATCACGCATTTTTTATTCTAAACCCTTTATTGCAATAACAACATTACTAAACAGGCAGGATATTTAAAAATATTATTATTGCAAACAAAAATAATAATATTTGCAAAAACAGCGCTGTGATTTACGAGATTAGAACCTTAGCCATCTTGAATCTAAGACCAACGCTTAACGCCTTCTGCTATCTGCACATATAATTTACTTTCGAATTTTAGCAATGCGATACACTGGCCAAGGTCACGCGTACGAGTATGATGCGTGCTAACAAAAGTTATGGAAATATAAGTGCGGCGCCCGCGAACCGTGACGATACGATAGTGTGTAGTTCAAAACTGCGTTCTCTGTGGTGTGTGTACGGCACTCACACCACAGACGTCTGACTGTTTACACATACAAATGTACGGACTATACCGCGTGTTCACAGCAATACGACTCTTAGCGTGCTCATGCACTTTTGAGCGCTTACTGTACAATATGAAAATAGAATTGAAACAACAAAAAAAAAATTAAATAAACAATAAAACAAGTAAAATCCCAAATTAAACAGACAAGACTTGAACTATAACTAAATAATAAAAATAAAAAAAATAAAAAACTTAGAGATATATCCTAAAATAGTATGTACGTGTGTTTGTTTTAAGTACCATCCGAGGACGTGCGTATGAATACACAAGGCACGACCGAGGACTTTTTCAAAGCGAGGACCTTTTCGAGGGTCCTCGGTTTGACTTGACCAAAGATTCGTATTCTGCAAGCGATTTTGAGCCTTTCTGTATACTTAATAAGAAAAAGTGGTCTGAACCTCGGTTTGATCAAGATTTTTCATAATCTTACACACGCATTGTGTATCCACCAGGTGGCGCCACTGTCGCCTCATACACAGCCTCTTTACATTCATTTCACGTTGGTTGTATTATCCGAGGACTTTTGTGTTAACTTTAACACAAAAGACCTCGGTAAGGTAGCTTTTCCAAACAATGTGTATTTAAGACCTCGGTTTGCTAGATTTTCCGAACAGTGTGTATTCTAGTCCTCGCTTAGACAGTTTTCCTCGTGTGTACAAGACGAATTATGTGCTATCATTTAAATACAATTATGGAAGAGAAAATTGAAGGTACACTGAATCCTTAAGCAAATCGTTAGTAGCGACTAGGTGCACAAGGAATAAGGAGGCTTCTTCTGCAGTATGTGCCTACTTAGATTACACAACATTATGATTTGAACCATAAAATATTGTATTGTCATGGGAGCTGAATGCATGTGCTCTTCATGAAGAATTTAAAGTAGAAATGCCTTCCTACGTGAAATGTCGGCACCAAGATTTGAAGCAAACAAAGAGTATAAAAAAATAAAGAAAGTGAACGTAGTAAAGAAGACAACATAAACTTTACTGAAATAGAAGTAGGTTTATTCTAAATTGAAACGAATTATTTAACTAACTTTTACCAACGCTATACTCATTGAAATAATAATCAAGTTGCAGCGACATCTTTGATAAACATGAGCAGAAAACTTACTTAACACCTTCCGGCGCGGTCCTTTATTACGGAAAGACAGTAGAATTTTTCATACAAAATCACAATACTGTCACAACCGTACTTACAATATCACGGAAAATCAAATCGTCTACATAGGGCGGAAGACGGCTACAACCGTATCCGTATATAGCCGTACTGTCAGGGTCGTATGAAATAAAATCTTTGTTATTCGTCAGTACGGGTACAACCGTTTAACGTCTTCCACATCTGTATCAGATTGCCCTGTTATTTCATGTCTGGTTGAATGCTGCACACTCAAATTTGCACGGCGCTGTCTCTTTTGTAGGCCGTCCGAATCGGAAGAAAGCTCGTTGTGCTGTTGCCGGCTCAAAATCTTTATCAGAGCCATATTCTCCGTCGTCACAATAAGGGTCTTCTTCTGAACAAGATACTTCAGGCGTAGACGTGTCATCTAAAAGCTTCATAATGCGATCATCATCAACTTTGCGCCAACTCATCTATAAAATAACAGATGTCATGTTGAAAATATGCAACACTCACGTAAAATGAAGCATCTAATATCAGATAAAACATAATAATGCAAGTATTTGCCAATGTTTAGGCTAAGAAGTCAATAGTTATCACTTACCGCGAGCTTTGGTTGTCGGTAATTTTCCCGCGCAAACCGACGCCCACACACCCAACTCTGACCGTCGCTAGCGTGACACTGACTTTCCAGTAGTATGACATTTCATAGTAACCAACCCGGTTGTAGCCGTACTAGCATTGTGGATGAAATCTGTTTATGTGAGGGTATGGCACACATTGAGAGCACATAAACAACTTGTTTTTGACAATAAATCGACGTGATTTCAGCCTTATTGCATTAAGAATAAAGTCTATACAATAAGCAAATAAATTTTACACTGCGGCAGCTGTGTTTGACGTAAAAAAAGTAGCTAACTATACGGCTGTGGCCGTACTGTCAGTCCACGAACTTTTAAAATACGGTTACAGCCGTTACCGCGCCGGAATGTGTTAACAGTTTATAAAACGATTCAAACAAGGTAATTATTTTTATTTCACTAGATACATCTAACGCGTATGCCAAATTTGATGACGATACTATCAACTGTTGAGGAGTTCCCTCATGAAGAAACGACCTTGGCTGCAGCATCAGGACAAACTGATAATTATTTTAGTTTTACTATATAAACCAAACGCGTTTGCCTTTGAAGTCGATACTATCAACAATTGTGGAGTTCCCTCATGGGCACGCCACAATTGCGGCAGTAAGTCCCCTCTTTAAGGAGCGGCTAGAGAGGCGCCACGCCGTCCTCACCTTCCGCCTGACGCAAGTTCTCACCGCTCACGGGTGTTTCGGGAGGTTCCTGTTCCGGATAAGGCGGGAGGAAACGTCCGAGTGTCACCAGTGTGGATCGCCCGAAGGACACGGTGGAGCACTGCCCGGCTTGGGCGGAGCATCGCCGTGTCCTCGTGGAGGCGATCGGCGGCGGTGATCTCTCGCGTCTGGCCCTGGTCCAGGCCATGGTACGGAGCGAGAGGGCATGGGAAGCCGTCACCTCCTTCTGCAAAGCAGTAATGCTCGCGAAGGAGGAGGCGGAGCGCGTGAGGGAGAGGCAAATGTCATGCCCTCACGCGTCTAACCGCCGCAGGAGACGACCTGGGCGTCAGGAATCGCAGGCTGATTTCCAGCCACCGTAGCCACCCATTGCTCACCGTCCGGAAGTCCGGGCGGCTTGCGGACGGTGAGCAATGGGTAGCTCACCGTCCGATAAGGTCCAGGCCCGGGTCGACAACGACGCGTTGTGTTCCACGCACGCCTCCAAGAGATGTCAGCACAATTGAAGGGGTTCGATAGGGTCAATGCCTGCCGGGGTTGCGGAGAAGTCCGAAAGGGATACCGTGGCCTCTGGCAATATGGCAACTGAAGAAACACGGGTGGGTTTTAGTCAGTAAGAGTCTGACACGCCCTCCCACTCCGCCCAGAGCGGGAGAAGTTATTTGATAATTACCCACCCAAAAAAAAGGAGTTCCCTCATGAAAGAACGACCTTGGCTGGTTATTATTTTAGTTAAACTATATAAACCTAACGCGTATGCCAAATTTAAAGACGATGCTATAGACTGTTGAGGAGTTTCCTCATGAAGAAACGACACTGGTTGTAGCATCAGCAAAAACTGGTCATTATTTTAGTGTTACTAGATAAACCTAACGCATGTGCGAAACTGAAAGACGATGCTATCGACTTGAGGAGTTTCCTCATGAAGAAACGACCCTGGCTGCAGCATCAGCAAAAACTGTTAATTATTTTAGTTTTACAACCTAATGCGTATGCTAAATTCCAAGACGATGCTATTAACTTTTGAGGAGTTCCGTCATAAGGAAACGACCCTGGCTGCAGCATCAGTACAAACTGGTTACTATCTTAGTTAAACTATGTAAACTTAACGCGTATGTTAAATTTAAAGACGACGCTATCGACTTTTAAGGACTTTCATCAAGAAGAAACGACCCTGGCTGCAGCATCAGCAAAAACTGGTAATTATTTTAGTGTTACTAGATAAACCTAACGCATATGCCAAAATTTGAAGACAATGCTATGAACTGTTGAAGAGTTCCCTCATGAAGAAACGACACTGGCTCCAGAATCAGCACAAACTGTTAATTATTTTAGTTTTACAACCTAATGCGTATGCTAAATTCCAAGACGATGCTATTAACTTTTGAGGAGTTCCGTCATAAGGAAACGACCCTGGCTGCAGCATCAGTACAAACTGGTTACTATCTTCGTTAAACTATGTAAACTTAACGCGTATGTTAAATTTAAAGACGACGCTATCGACTTTTAAGGACTTTCATCAAGAAGAAACGACCCTGGCTGCAGCATCAGCAAAAACTGGTAATTATTTGAGTGTTACTAGATAAACCTAATGCGTATGCCAAATTTGAAGACGATACTATCAGCTTTTGAGGAGTTCCGTCATAAGGAAACGACCCTGGCTGCAGCATCAGCAAAAACTGGTAATTATTTGAGTGTTTCTAGATAAACCTAATGCGTATGCCAAATTTGAAGACGATACTATCAGCTTTCGAGGAGTTCCGTCATAAGGAAACGACCCTGGCTGCAGCATCAGCAAAAACTGGTAATTATTTGAGTGTTACTAGATAAACCTAATGCGTATGCCAAATTTGAAGACGATGCTATCAGCTTTTGAGGAGTTCCGTCATAAGGAAACGACCCTGGCTGCAGCATCAGCTAAAACTGGTAATTATTTGAGTGTTACTAGATAAACCTAATGAGTATGCCAAATTTGAAGTCGATGCTATCAGCTTTTGAGGAGTTCCGTCATAAGGAAACGACCCTGGCTGCAGCATCAGCTAAAACTGGTAATTATTTGAGTGTTACTAGATAAACCTAATTCGTATGCCAAATTTGAAGACGATACTATCAGCTTTTGAGGAGTTCCGTCATAAGGAAACGACCCTGGCTGCAGCATCAGCAAAAACTGGTAATTATTTGAGTGTTACTAGATAAACCTAATGCGTATGCCAAATTTGAAGACGATGCTATCAGCTTTTGAGGAGTTCCGTCATAAGGAAACGACCCTGGCTGCAGCATCAGCAAAAACTGGTAATTATGTGAGTGTTACTAGATAAATTTAATGCTTATGCCAAATTTGAAGACGATACTATCAGCTTTTGAGGAGTTCCATCATAAGGAAACAACTCTGGCTGCAGTATTAGCAAAAACTGGTAATTATTTGAGTGTTACTAGATAAAACTAATGCGTATGCCAAATTTGAAGACGATACTATCAGCTTTTGAGGAGTTCCATCATAAGGAAACGACCCTGGCTGAAGCATCAGCAAAAACTGGTAGTTATTTGAGTGTTACTAGATAAACCTAATGCGTATGCCAAATTTGAAGACGATGCTATCAGCTTTTGAGGAGTTCCGTCATAAGGAAACGACCCTGGCTGCAGCATCAGCTAAAACTGGTAATTATTTGAGTGTTACTAGATAAACCTAATTCGTATGCCAAATTTGAAGACGATACTATCAGCTTTTGAGGAGTTCCATCATAAGGAAACGACCCTGGCTGCAGTATCAGCAAAAACTGGTAATTATTTGAGTGTTACTAGATAAACCTAATGCGTATGCCAAATTTGAAGACGATACTATCAGCTTTTGAGGAGTTCCATCATGAGGAAACAACCCTGGCTGCAGTATCAGCAAAAACTGGTAATTATTTGAGTGTTACTAGATAAAACTAATGAGTATGCCAAATTTGAAGACGATACTATCAGCTTTTGAGGAGTTCCGTCATAAGGAAACGACCCTGGCTGCAGCATCAGCAAAAACTGGTAATTATTTTAGTGTTACTAGAGAAACCTAATGTGTATGCCAAATTTGAAGACGATACTATCAGCTTTTGAAGAGTTCCATCATAAGGAAACGACCCTGGCTGCAGTATCAGCAAAAACTGGTAAATATTTGAGTGTTACTAGATAAACCTAATGCGTATGCCAAATTTGAAGTCGATGCTATCAGCTTTTGAGGAGTTCCGTCATAAGGAAACGACCCTGGCTGCAGCATCAGCTAAAACTGGTAATTATTTGAGTGTTACTAGATAAACCTAATTCGTATGCCAAATTTGAAGACGATACTATCAGCTTTTGAGGAGTTCCGTCATAAGGAAACGACCCTGGCTGCAGCATCAGCTAAAACTGGTAATTATTTGAGTGTTACTAGATAAACCTAATGCGTATGCCAAATTTGAAGACGATGCTATCAGCTTTTGAGGAGTTCCGTCATAAGGAAACGACCCTGGCTGCAGCATCAGCTAAAACTAGTAATTATTTGAGTGTTACTAGATAAACCTAATGAGTATGCCAAATTTGAAGTCGATGCTATCAGCTTTTGAGGAGTTCCGTCATAAGGAAACGACCCTGGCTGCAGCATCAGCTAAAACTGGTAATTATTTGAGTGTTACTAGATAAACCTAATTCGTATGCCAAATTTGAAGACGATACTATCAGCTTTTGAGGAGTTCCGTCATAAGGAAACGACCCTGGCTGCAGCATCAGCAAAAACTGGTAATTATTTGAGTGTTACTAGATAAACCTAATGCGTATGCCAAATTTGAAGACGATGCTATCAGCTTTTGAGGAGTTCCGTCATAAGGAAACGACCCTGGCTGCAGCATCAGCAAAAACTGGTAATTATGTGAGTGTTACTAGATAAATTTAATGCTTATGCCAAATTTGAAGACGATACTATCAGCTTTTGAGGAGTTCCATCATAAGGAAACAACTCTGGCTGCAGTATTAGCAAAAACTGGTAATTATTTGAGTGTTACTAGATAAAACTAATGCGTATGCCAAATTTGAAGACGATACTATCAGCTTTTGAGGAGTTCCATCATAAGGAAACGACCCTGGCTGAAGCATCAGCAAAAACTGGTAGTTATTTGAGTGTTACTAGATAAACCTAATGCGTATGCCAAATTTGAAGACGATGCTATCAGCTTTTGAGGAGTTCCGTCATAAGGAAACGACCCTGGCTGCAGCATCAGCTAAAACTGGTAATTATTTGAGTGTTACTAGATAAACCTAATTCGTATGCCAAATTTGAAGACGATACTATCAGCTTTTGAGGAGTTCCATCATAAGGAAACGACCCTGGCTGCAGTATCAGCAAAAACTGGTAATTATTTGAGTGTTACTAGATAAACCTAATGCGTATGCCAAATTTGAAGACGATGCTATCAGCTTTTGAGGAGTTCCGTCATAAGGAAACGACCCTGGCTGCAGCATCAGCAAAAACTGGTAGTTATGTGAGTGTTACTAGATAAATTTAATGCTTATGCCAAATTTGAAGACGATACTATCAGCTTTTGAGGAGTTCCATCATAAGGAAACAACTCTGGCTGCAGTATTAGCAAAAACTGGTAATTATTTGAGTGTTACTAGATAAAACTAATGCGTATGCCAAATTTGAAGACGATACTATCAGCTTTTGAGGAGTTCCATCATAAGGAAACGACCCTGGCTGAAGCATCAGCAAAAACTGGTAGTTATTTGAGTGTTACTAGATAAACCTAATGCGTATGCCAAATTTGAAGACGATGCTATCAGCTTTTGAGGAGTTCCGTCATAAGGAAACGACCCTGGCTGCAGCATCAGCTAAAACTGGTAATTGTTTGAGTGTTACTAGATAAACCTAATTCGTATGCCAAATTTGAAGACGATACTATCAGCTTTTGAGGAGTTCCATCATAAGGAAACGACCCTGGCTGCAGTATCAGCAAAAACTGGTAATTATTTGAGTGTTACTAGATAAACCTAATGCGTATGCCAAATTTGAAGACGATACTATCAGCTTTTGAGGAGTTCCATCATGAGGAAACAACCCTGGCTGCAGTATCAGCAAAAACTGGTAATTATTTGAGTGTTACTAGATAAAACTAATGAGTATGCCAAATTTGAAGACGATACTATCAGCTTTTGAGGAGTTCCGTCATAAGGAAACGACCCTGGCTGCAGCATCAGCAAAAACTGGTAATTATTTTAGTGTTACTAGAGAAACCTAATGTGTATGCCAAATTTGAAGACGATACTATCAGCTTTTGAAGAGTTCCATCATAAGGAAACGACCCTGGCTGCAGTATCAGCAAAAACTGGTAAATATTTGAGTGTTACTAGATAAACCTAATGCGTATGCCAAATTTGAAGACGATGCTATCAGCTTTTGAGGAGTTCCGTCATAAGGAAACGACCCTGGCTGCAGCATCAGCAAAAACTGGTAATTATGTGAGTGTTACTAGATAAACCTAATGCTTATGCCAAATTTGAAGACGATACTATCAGCTTTTGAGGAGTTCCATCATAAGGAAACAACTCTGGCTGCAGTATTAGCAAAAACTGGTAATTATTTGAGTGTTACTAGATAAAACTAATGCGTATGCCAAATTTGAAGACGATACTATCAGCTTTTGAGGAGTTCCATCATAAGGAAACGACCCTGGCTGAAGCATCAGCAAAAACTGGTAGTTATTTGAGTGTTACTAGATAAACCTAATGAGTATGCCAAATTTGAAGACGATACTATCAGCTTTTGAGGAGTTCCGTCATAAGGAAATGACCCTGGCTGCAGCATCAGCAAAAACTGGTAATTATTTGAGTGTTACTAGATAAACCTAATGCGTATGCCAAATTTGAAGACGATACTATCAGCTTTTGAGGAGTTCCATCATAAGGAAACGACCCTGGCTGCAGTATCAGCAAAAACTGGTAATTTTTTGAGTGTTACTAGATAAACCTAATGCGTATGCCCAATTTGAAGACGATACTATCAGCTTTTGAGGAGTGTCCTCATGATAAAACGACCCTGGCTGCAGCATCGGCACAAACTGGTTATTATCTCAGTTATACTACGCAAACCTAACGCGTTGGCCAAATTTAAAAGTGATGATAGTTTTTTTCTCCTGTTGAAGAGTTTCTTCATTAAGAAACGACCCTAGGTACAACATCAGCATAAAATGGTAACTAAGCCGTTACTTTTAGAAAGCGCCGACAAACGTAAAGACTCGTCCTCGCTTGGTACTTTATTTTAGAAAATGTGTGTAAGAAATAAATCGGAACGTTCTACAATAAGTTACCTTACACGTAAAATGGTTTAGGTAGGTAGATTTTCATGTCCTCGCTTTGTACAAGTTCTACGCGAAAAACTGTCCTCGGTTTAGTAATATAAAGTCTAACACAGCGTCCGCACTTTGTACAAGATATAAGAAATATTGTGTAAAAATACGTCCTCGGAAGGGCGTCGCAGGGCTTACATAAGGGGTCCTCGGTTGGCCTACACAAAGTCCTCGTATGTGCATCGCTGGTCACATTTAGCTGTGTATTTCAGGTCCTCGGTATGATAGCCGTAATTCATACAGAAAAATGTTGAGATAGCATTATTCCAATAAGCTCATCACTATAGATTTACTCACCTGTCTCTTTCTATCTCATTCAAAAAGGCCAACGACGTATTTAAACCAGTTTTTTGGAGGGTCCTCGGTTCGTTCTAAAACTTACAAGGTCCTCGTAAGGGTGTCTGTACAAACAAGGGTGTGTGTGTGTGTGTGTGTGTGCATGGGGGTGTGTAAGGGTGCATTTGAGTGTGTGTCTGTGTATTTGTGTGTCTATATTTTCAAACTCATATTGACGAAGCTTGCAGCAATAATTCAATGTCATCATAAGTGTTCAGTTTTAGCCATTGAACTATTGCCTTTTTGCAGTCTTTAGTAGTCATTGGATTTATGTTAATCATTTTATTAATTTTATTATATAGGGCAGCGGAATTTTTATTGAATTGTCTTTTGGCATATGCAGTTTTAACGTATTGCAAACAAAATCCTTTGAACTGACGTTTTAAGGACGGGATCTTTTTCAAAGTAATTAAAGGAACAGCTTGAAGAAAATAAGCATTATAATTTTATTCAGTACTACAGATTTTGTCCGCAGTTTTTTCGCGTGGAGGTCAAAAAATTATCTCACATATAAAAACTTTTTACAAAAAAAAACAACCGACTTCAAAAAAAAAAAAACACTACAAAGTGAAAAATAACTTTAATTTCGGAAGTCGGTGTCTTTGGTTTTGAATTTTCGTTCTTTGTCACCGACTTCCGAAATTAAAGTTATTTTTCACTTTGTAGTGTTTTTTTTTTGAAGTCGGTTGTTTTTTTTTTGTAAAAAGTTTTATTTTTCACTTTTTAGCTGTGGTACCTACCTACCCCACACAAATTCGAATACCACTACCTGCTATGTAAATAACAGTGACAAGAAGTTATCATATCATCTACAAACTAAGTGGGAAAAAATACGTATAATTGAAGCTAACTCAAAAACTACCCAAGCAAAGTTAATAAAATTTATGTGGGACCACCTCTGAAGTATGATCTACCAAACAAAAAAAGAATCATCAAAATCTATTTATAATTGGCGGAGTAATCGCGTAACAAACGTACAAAAAAAAAAAAAAAACAACATACAGACGAATTGAGAACCTCCTCCTTTTGGAAGTCGGTTAAAAAGTATCCTTATGGAGGAGTCGGCCGGCCAAGTCGCACGAATGCACCTGGAGAGATGGGCAAAGATCATCACTTCCATAATATAAATACACGTAGTCGACATAAAATTGTGATACCCAAATTTAGATTAACTAAAGCAAGCAAGTCATTTCTTATAAACAATGTCCGCTTTTATAACAAGTTGCCAAAGTCGGTGACAGAACTTAGCGATGGGAAGTTCAAAACTCACATCAAACGTGTCCTTATCAAGAAAGCATATTATAAAATTAAAGACTACGTTGAAGACAAGGAAGTTTGGCAATAATTCCGTCTGCACATGTGGCTTCCCTGGTACCTCATTAACGGCATAAATAAGTAAGAGTCTGTTAACTGCTCCCAAATTACCATGTTTATTTTAATCTTTAATTTTTATTTTTTACATTCGTCCTTGACATATTTATTCTATTATTTGACATTATATACCTACGATTTAATTTCAACTCTTTATTTGTGACTTTTGTGGTCATGATAATTATTCAGATTGATTACAATTGTAATAGCAAACATATAATTGCGTTTTATTAAAATAGGTTTTTACTTTTATTTTTTATTTATCTTTTATATAGATTCTTTTCTATTTTGTGAATGTGAGAACGCTGTAGGTTTAGTGAATTGTAGACCTGTAGACCATTTTCTCTTATTGAAAGACCTACACTGTCCTCCCATACCTAGTAACACTGTTATTTGAAAGTATTGTAAAAGCCAATTATTTTTAAAAGAGTAACCGTGGAGTTTCTTGCCGGCTCTTCTCCATAGGAAACGACCAATTGGAACCGTGCACCTAGCTACTGACGTTTCATAAGTGCCCATGTAGGTTTATGTGAAATAAAATATTTTGAATTTGAATTTGACTCACTGGACGCCTGGTTGTCCTCCGACAACGCCGTCGAGGTAGACCGCGGCGAAGGTGGTGTGACGATCTAGTTATGTTTGCGGGGCCAACATGGCCTGAAATCGAACAAAATAGAGATTTGGAAGGAAAAAGGGGAGGCCTTTGCCCAGCAATGGTACACAACATGGGCTAACAAAAAAAAAAAAAGTATCCTATGTCCTCATTCATCATTGGCCATGGTCTGCCATGATGCCATTTCAGACACTAATCTACATGGTCCTCATATGGTCTGACCAAGATTATGTCTGGATTTTAAAAGAAATTTATTAAGTAAAATCATCAAAATATACTAGTTTTATATACACACTGACATTGTTGAAAATTATATTCAAAATGACATGATTACTTTGTAAAGCAATTATATTATTTTAATTATTTCTCAGCTAGTTTTAGTGATGGTCTGGCAGTTTGAGTAGTTTATGCGGCCTACCCAAATGCCCTTTTTTTTGGTAATGTTCGTCGAGTTGATCTCCTTAAGTTCTGAGCTGAGCTCCACGATTACTTATAAATGCTTTGATGGGACAGGTTCACTGAAATCGGTGTGGTTCTTTCCTCAAAAGACCATTTCAGACACTAATCTACATGGTCCTCATATGGCCTGATCAAGATTATATCTGGACTTTGAAAGAGACTGTGACCTCTGAGTTTGTTTCGGCCTTTCTTCTCAGTGTAGTCAGATAGGAAACGCCGAGCTCATCTAGCTTATTTTTAATATTTTTTAATATGACGTGTAAAAGTGATTCCGTTATCGTATTTACAGAATAAATAATTTCATTTCATTTCATGACAGCAGTGACCCAGTGGTAACGGCCCCGACTTACGAGTTACTTTGTGTAAATAATTTCACCACTGCTCTCAAAACGGTGAACGAAAACATCGATGGTATTGTGTTTATTCAAATTCAATCATTTTATTTCAGACCAAGGGATCTATATAGTGTTAGTAAAAACTTAGCCTATGTTAGTAAACTCAATAATTTAAAAAGAACAACAACAAAAAACAAACAACACAAAAAACAACAAACACAATAATCATTAATTGGCTACATGGACATGTGCACGCACATGTCGGCTAGCCCAGAGCCTGATAAATGGTCCATCAACCTAGCAGCCATCTGGTTAAATTAGCCAGTTAATTGGACGCCTATGCCGTTCATTAAACGCCGGCAGCCTATTGGATGCCTAGCCCAATAAATTACTTGAACTAGAATCATTCAACATTTAACAACTTGGCGTATTGAAAGTCAGCCCTTTGAAGATGACTGACCAAGACTCAGCCAAGTGATTCAAACGGTGAAAAAAAAATTGTGAGCAACTTGGAAATTGCGCTCGCCGGCCGCTGCCGCGGCACCGCTTGCTCCGCTCGCTCGCCTCGCGCGCGGTTGGTCACAGTTCTTACCTAACCTATTTCACCCAGTTTAACTAAATGACTACATGACATTCAGCCATCTGATTAAAGGTTGCGCTCAATGACTTAGCTAGTTGTCCTTCAGCTATTTAATTAGATAATTGCGTTTAATGAACGGCCTAGGCGTCCAATTAGCTGACTAATTTAACTAGATGGCTGCGATATTTATACAACTCTCTAAGTACATATTACCCTATTGAATGACTGTCATGAAATCATGACATTTTAGGCCAATTCTAACTTAAAGAGTTGTATTGCCGATTCTAATGATATAATTCTGTAAAGAGAATTTGTTACGGTCGAAAATTTTAATCAACATACAACCTGACACTGACCTGCAAATTGCAAAAAACAAACTGCAAATTGCATCCCCCTTAAAGCCGGTCTTATTTTCAACCGCTGGGCCTATAAAACCGTCTAATATAAAAACAACTATTCAAAAACACACGAACATGATATTTTATTCAAGAGGCCAATCGGTTGACGAGGAAAAACCTCACAAAAACACATGTAAAGGTAAGTGTCCAACGATTTTTGTTCACATTAAGTTTCTTGGTGGTCATTTAGAACGCCCCCCGGGGTGCTGTTAACGTTAACTTTGAGCATCGCTGGTTTTTCGGTTTTATTGCCAACTTTTGTACAAGAAAAACTCTTATTGATTTTTTTTGGGATGTTTGTGATTCGATATTGTGTTGATAAAGTAAATATAAATAAAAATTTCTTGACGAAAGTTTGTGTTTGGTTTTATTTTCTTGGATTTCTAACAGAGGCTACACAATTTCATGCAAGTTTACAAGTACGGGGATAAATATTAGTGTGCGTATCCAATTATAGGAGACCACATCTTTCTCTTATTTAATCTAGGTAGATAAATTAAGTTTGACAAAGCAAAAATAAAAAAAATGACAAAATAAATCAAAACTATGATTTCGTGTTGTACGAAATCATAGAAGGAAATAAAATTAAATAAAAAACAAAATAATAAAAAAAAAATTGCTATACAACAGACAAAAATAACGGCTTGGATATTATGAATTTTAAGGTTTTTAAACTTTGACATTTTGCATGTAGTAAATAGGTATCTAATTCTTCGTTTTGATTGGTTGACACACATGGCCACATGGTCAGCTTGTAATTTCTAAAAATCTAATTTGAACCTACGAGACGCTGCGTTTAAGGTCACTATTTGCCTAACCCTAGGAGCCTTAGTGCACACTCCGATACACTTGACCCGACCCTGGCCTCTCCAAGGCGTCGTACCTGCTTCGCTTGTTCCGTCGTGTTCTACCAAACTACTGGACATAAGCACATCAGGAGTATCAAAGATATCCTAATATATTTGAAAATACGTAGATATATTTCGGTGTGACGAGATATATGAACGTTAGAATAGGGATGAGACTTGACAAAAAAAAAAAAAAACTTTTAGTTCGTCAGTCAGGTAATAAAAAAATTTTAGACACATATTTTTTGCTTCATAATATTAATAAAAAAATACTTAGATAAAACACATTAAAGTTGAGGAGTGGGGGTCGCTACGTCACAAGTAATTATAAAATCTACATACTCGTGACGTCATGGCACCCGAGTGCGACTTAAACCCCGCACTCAATTCTTTCGCCGCTTAGGCATTCTAATGCCCGCGTTTGCGGGTCACTGTATAGCCTCCGCGGGCGAGGGGCTAGCGAACTCTTTCGATTCTTTGGTCATGGCACATTTTAACGCAATGTATTGCCGTAATCTTTTGATTACGTAAATAAAGAAAAATTACGTGTCCAACATTTTTTTATGGTATAATTGACGGACACAAAAAAATGTCGTCATCATTTGTATTTAATGGAATTAATAGAAAATGTTCATTTGCCCAGTCCTTTCGGTAGGAGTCAAACTCGTCCCGCCATCTTTGTCTCGGCCTGCCGCGATGTCGTCGTGCGCAAACTGATGGTTATCTTAGCCCATTTGTCATCTGACATTCGGCAAACATGTCCGGTCCAAGCCCACTTAAGGCGACGATAACCGACTTTTAATGATTTTATACTGAAGATCACGTCTAAACGAGTAGTGTTAATGATTTGGAAAAAATATATGTTAAATTAGAGAATTTTTTTAATAACTTAATATTGGAATATTTAAGATTATGTTTATATTACATACTGAAATTAATTTATAAAATTATGTCTAACGTGGATAAAAACTGAGAATCACGAAAAATTTATCAGGTGTATTTTTCTGAAACCTTCACCATTTTAAAGATAATTTAATTATTGATCTTTGGGTATACATATTTTATTAAATTCCTTTTTTTTTATCTATACTAATATTATTATTTATAAAAAAGAGGAAAGATTTGTATTTTTGTATGTAACGAATAAACTTAAAAACTATTGGGCTGATTTGAAAAATTCTTTCAGCAATGGATAGCTACATTATCAGCAAATAGCATAGGCTATATTTTATCCCCGTACTCCACGGGAACGGGAACTACGCGGGTGAAACCGCGTGACGTCCGCTAGTGCATAGTAAATTAATAATGTGTCTAATTTGGGACAGCGTTTCTTGATGGGCGAGTCCTATTACTGGCTGGACGTACGACGTGTTGCGTGAGCTCAGCACAGAACACACAAGCTAACCACTCAAGGTCACTGGCATATATCTGCGTCTTAAGCTTAGCGAATTTCTGGGTAACGTTCGTAATCATGGTTTTGGCGCGCAGTGTTGTGTTCCTTATATGGTTCGAAATTCGAACCCCCAGAATACTGCTCTCCATGAAATACAAAATTAAAAAAAGAACAAATCAAAAGTCATTCATTCAAACTAGGCTGAGAATCAGCACTTTTCGAACGTCAAAATTACATAAGACAGTCCCCCAAAACGCCCCACCCTTCACCACTTCCTAGTGCCTTTAGCTGGGAAGAAGAAGTGGCGCAACAAACTCCCCAGCAGCACAGCTGTCTGTTCAGTTAGAAAAAATGTATTCTATTCAATAGTATGCAAAATAATTTACATTTAGTACGCAACTCAAAACATAATTTAAATCAGTTGGCATGGCTCGCTGACACAATATCTAATTTAAATTATACAAAACAAAAGACGGAACAAAAGAAGACAGATATGTACAGTATTTCTATTTTGTTAATATCCCTCGGCAAACTTCGTGTTTCGTCAGTCGTCGGATTTCTATCAGTAGCCGTTTGCATTTGGTGCAGACTGGACGCTCTCAATCGACTTGGAAGTATATAGAGTTGTTAATACTCTTTTAAGTTAATGTAATTTATTTTAAAAATGAGAGAAAAGCTGCTAAAGTAGCAGGCACGACAGATAGGAAAATAGTTTTACAGCTCTATATAGTTCACACGGAAATCAAAAGAAAACAACAATAAAGTACTTAGTTCTGAATTCAAATTATTATACACGATAAACCTAATCATTGATGGACATGGAAATTAGCATTCGTTTGTATTCTGAAATGCGATGATTCCCGAGGGACATTAAGAAAATTGAAATACTGTGCGTGGTGACTTGTATTTCCTCCCAACCCCCATGATAAAGAGGCGTGAATTCGCTCCAAGTAAAATATTAAAATTCAGTCGGCTACGAAGCTGACCTCAACCTAGTTGCGAAAAGGCGAGGCTTATTATTATCTAAGCTTATGTAAAGTCTTCTATGACAAAAAGGTTTTACCTTAGGAAGCAATGACAAATGATGGTATAAGAGTATTATCCTTATGGTGTATAGAATAGCCTATGGAAAACACCCTATTCATGATAATGTGTTTTTAAAGAGGGTAGATTTATTTTGAGCTAGGTTTTGCACGTGGCTTGATATGCGTGGATGTCGGGAAATATTCCACGGGAACGTACTACCAGCATTAAAACTATGGGAGGCCGTCACCTCCTTCTGCGAAGCAGTAATGCTCGCGAAGGAGGAGGCGGAACGCGTGAGGGAGAGGCAAACTTCGCGCCCTCACGCCCCTAACCGCCGCAGGAGACGCCTTAGGCATCGGGAATCGCAGGCCGATTTCCGGCTACCGTAGGCGCGGGCTTGCGGACGGCGAGCTACCCATTGCTCACCGTCCGATAAGGACCAAGGCCGGGTCGATGGCGCATTGTGTTCCACGCGCGCCTCGAAGAGATGTCAGCATAATTGACGGAGTCCACTAGGGGAAGAAGTCCGAAAGGGAGATCGTGGCCCCCGGCAACATGGCAACTGAAGGAAAACGGGTGGGTTTTAGTCAGTAAGAGTCTGACACGCCCTCCCGCTCCTTCTCCGTGGGAGAAGTTATTTGATAATTTCCCACCCAAAAAAAAAAAAACATTACTACCTTATGTTTTAATCCCGGCAAACAATGTGTGAATTCCGAAATACATTGTTTTCATATAACTCTATTGGTTTTTGCGGAGAGGAGCTCGTGGCTTAGTAATAATAGTCGCACGGATCGATCCATCAGGTTAAGCTACGCTTGCCAGGGTTGGTCCGTGGATGAGTGACCATATTTACATGCCGAGACTCCTCCGTGCCTCGGAAAGCCCGTTAAACCGTTGTACCCGGCTGTCATTCGTGGATCTTTGACACATAAACCCAAAATTCTGACACCCAGTTTTATCAAGAGGTATCGTATTACCCAGGTACTGGGTTGTGGAGGTCAGACAGGCAGTCGCTCCATGTAAAATACTGGTATTCAGCTGCATCCGCTTAGACTGGAAGCCGACCTCAACATAGTTCGCAAAAGTCTATAGGCAGATTGATTTAAATATTGGTTTACGCGGCGCATGCAAGTAAAGCTTTCAGTCGGCATGATTTTTTCCAACATCTTCAACAATCATTGTCATATTTCAGCCAATTTACACAAAACCTTTAATGAATTATATACCTGAACCTTCCTCATGAATCAGTCCGTCTATTGACGAAAAACTTATGAAAATCCATTCAGGAATTTATGAGTTTATCGCTTTCAGACAGACAGATGTGGCACGACGCGGACTTTGTTTTAAAATATGTAGTGAAGAAACACAGTAGTCCAGTGTGTAATAGAAATTTGGGTTCATCTACATGTTCGATAATGTATGTATGTCTTTATGGGTTCACTGGCTTTCGCCAACGGTTTCGCCCGCGTGATAAATTTATAAATGATGGCTTATGTTACTGAGGGATAATAAAGACATGAAAATTTACATGAAATTCATGATAAAGACATAAATAATTTACTTTTAAAGTATTATGTTATTTTAATTATTGTGAATGCGAAGACTATGTGGGTCATTCCTTTTTGTTTTGTTCTTAATTTTTTCTCAGTTAGTTCTAATTATGGTCTGGCAGTATAAGTAATCTATGTGGCCTACCCAAATGTCCTTTCTTTGGTATTGTTCGTTGAATCGCTGAGCTCCTTAAATTCTGAGTTGAGCTGCACGATAATTGACAAATGCGTGCACTGACTGGACAGGCCCTCTCAATCTGTGTGGTGCTTTCCTCATAAGACCACTTCAGACACCAATCTACATGGTCTTCACATGATCTGAACAAGATTATGTCTGGACTTTAAAAGAGACTGTGACCTCTGAGTTTAATTCGGCCTTTCTTCTCAGAGTAGTCAGATAGGAAACGCCGACCTCATCTAGTTTTTAAAATATGATTGACGTGTAAAAGTGTTTGTACAAACCTACTTACAGAAATAAAATCATTTATCAAAGCATTCTAATGGTGAAAGATTTTTAAGCTATTGCATAGCTTTTATCGCGGGCTTTGAGTGCGGCGACCGAATCAAGAAATTCCGTAACGTAACGAAAATAAAACCTAACACCCCCCACTCTGCCTACCATGTAATGACGGTTCCCATGACAACGTGATGTTGTCATGGGAACGTAATTTATGTTTTATGTCATCACGTCATCATCCCAAGTGTAGCGTTGACAAATAGGAAGTATGGAGGTTACAAATGCTATGCAATAGCTTTACCGCGGCAGTCCCCGAGTGCCACACGTTTTTTTAAATCTGTTCGGTAGTTTTGAGTTTATTCGTTACAAAAAAATAACACTTTTCTTTTCTGTATATAATATTCATTAATATCAACAATTAGGTCACTGTAAGTCCTCCTAGCGCATAACTAAAGTAACCTTTGCATAATTCCGTGCAAGACATTCATTTGAAGCCAGTTACTTCCTTTTAAGACACCACAAGACAGCCATGACTGCCACTGTCTACACGCCTGTCAAGTTGTCACTGCTTTGATCATTAACTTTCAGGCTTACAGCTGATTTACTGACTTCGTTTGACTTTGAGTTGGGCCGGGGATGTAAATAATTATGTCTACAAACACCTCATTGTTTGTTTATGCAATAGAAGGTGTTGCTTACGGCTTTGGTTATGTGGAGTAATATTAACTTAAATAGTAGAACATGTAACAATAACGCTATGTAATTAAAAGTAATTAGTGTCCGACCGATAGTTCGGTTTCGGTTTCGGTCGAGTTTCGGCAAAAAAACGAGTTTCGGTTTAGTTTCGGTTTCGGCGGCAAACTTGCGGAATCTACGACCGAAACTGAAACTGCATTCGGGAGTTCTCGTGCTGTTATCGGTCATGTTCGGCGCGTTAAATTCCATCCAAGCGAGTAGGCGACGAAGACATTTTGCCGTGTCCACGTGCCTAATCATGTCGTGACTGGCTTGTGTTTGCAGTTCGTTTTGTTTGTGATTTTAGTGATTTATAAAAAAAAAAGACAATGATTACAATAACGTTTTCTTTATTTTTCCTTCAAAACATGATCTTTGTAAGGAAGTTTCGTTTTCGGTTTCGGTTTCGGCTGAAACTGAGACTGTTGCCGAAATTCGGTTCCGGTTTCGATCGTAAAAACCAGTTTTGGTCGGACACAAAAAGTAACGTATTTAAGGGGATAAAAACTGCCCCTTGCTCACTTTAGATGTCGCTACTACCCAATGTCTAAGAATTTGACAGCTAGCTGTCACTACTCGTACATTTTTTGTAAACAAGCGACTTCTTTTACGCATAAATATGTCCCATTGCGCAGCTGTGTAACTGCAAAAACACGGTCAGCAATTTATTTGCCAAAGATGTTAGAAGACGAAAACTGTGGAAAAAAAGCTCTCCGAAAAAAATTGGAAACCCGATATTTCGGCGAGACTATTTTATGTGCTATTCTTTTGAAACCTGAAGACTTTTAAGGGAGAAATTCGTATATAGGTGATGCTCCCAAGAGAACTAAGTGTGTTTTCTTTACCTAAAGGCAATTGTGATGTGATATTATATAAATTATAGTAAAGGTTATCATATTAGAGCAGTGCTAGAATTAACGGCACCTAGCTACTGACGTTTCATAAGTAATATGTGAAATAAAATATTTTGAATTGAATTGAAACATTTCTGAAGTTTTTCAGTCAGGAAGATCATTCTCGAGTTGGTTTTTAACTCTGATCAGGATATTTCTGTCGTACGCCTCCAGTCTTTAACAAAAATAGAACTTAAAGTCAACAAACACAAAATAAATATAAAACGTTCATAATTTATTGACTTTTCCACTAAAACTGCTTTTTTACCAGTGGTAGACGCTTCCCCTGTCCTTAGCTTGTCTTTTAATAGTGCTACACTCCAAGTCTCATACATATTTATCTAGTTTTCGTATAATTTGTGATCGACACAAAAGTAAACATAAACACAACAATGGCGGTTTGAAGACGGACTACTGTGCTGCCACTTATCTTTAACCAGATTGGAAAAGTGGTGCTCGTGTTGTAAGGCAGACAATTGCGTTTTTGAAGTGAAAACTTCTTTAGGCGTGTTGGGCATTTTTGAGATGGGAATAAACCATTGATTTCGCGACACCATGACGACACCTCATTTTTGTAAATGCGATTGTGTTCTTTATTTATATTACGTTACGGATCAATATTCCAAGCAAATATTTTAACTTTAAAGGTTTTGTAAACGCGATTGTGCTCTCCATTTATATTACGTTACGGATCAATGTTCTATGCAAGTAATTTTACTTTAAAGGTTTCGGAAGTATTTCTTTTTTGTAAACGCGATTGTGATCTTTATTTAGATAAGGTTAAGGACCAATCATGTAGATGATGATGATGTTTATTTCTTTATTTAACATATAAATAAATGTTCTATACAAGTATTTTTCTTCCACCAAGGCGATCTTAATCAAGTTTTCACTTTTGTCGGCACTCCCGGAGTGCCACCAATTTTTTTTATTGTACCAACTAATATTATAAATGTGATAGTGCGTTTGTTTGTTTATTTGTTACGATTTCACACCTAAACGGCTAAACGGATTTGAATGAAATTTAAAAAATGGATAGACCCTAATTGCGTATCAAACTCAAACTCAAACTCAAAGCATTTATTTCAATTAAACCATTTACAGGCACTTTTGAATTGTCAAGGAATCGGTCAGTCAGAAATAGGTATGAAGCTAGTTGCCCATTCCAAAGCGTAGTAGGTACCTATGGAGAAGAACGGGCAAGAAACTCCACGGACACTCTTTTAAATAAAAAATTGTTACAAAATATTGGTATATTTTGCCACATTGTATGGCAATGCTGATTCTTTGACCAAAAAATAGGCCAGCCCTCTGGTCACGTGAAGAGTCGACCAGCCGCTTGGCGATGTCTTGAAATATAATGAACTGGTAATATTTAAATTACAACTTTGAACTTCATATTATTACTCACCAGGTAAAGGGGTACATTAGCTACTTTTTCTCATACTCAGATCAATTTTGACAAACATTGCATAAGTGACGTTTTTGCACCGTAGGTGCGATATGTTTGCTGCAAAATTTGTCTGCTCAACAACGTAAACAGATTGTAATTGATCGTGTATTACGCAATTAGGGTACTGGATTAAGGACATGGGATATTTTTTATTTCGATTTTCCCACGGGATCCAGACTTATGCTGATGAAACCGCAAGAGCAGCTAGTTTTAGGTACCTATTATATATGAGAAATAAGTAAATAATAAAATTGATTATTTAGGTAGGTAAGTATGTTAGCAGCTTACAACTAACACTTTTAACCCAAAAAAAAAAAACAAAAGACGTGGATATATTTAGTAACCTTTTCCGCTTAGCTATTTCTAAAAAGCCATAAAAAACCCTCGAGCTCGAGAGCTCTGCGTTCAGCGCTTGGTGTGGCAACACGCCGTATTCTGGTTCGCGACAAGTCAATCGTCATCATGAGGATGCCTCGTTGAGAGGTGAAACACGTGTCGATTTCTTTCAGGAATTTTTATAGCTCTTTAGAAATAGTTAAGCGGAACAGGTTACTAAATATATCCACGTCTATTGTATTTTATAATGGATTTCCGCAAGGTCACTCCTGAATCAATTAACTACTTTTAACCCTGTATTTTCCGCAGGGTTGGGCAGAGATATATAGTACCTTGGTACGTTTCGCCAGTTTTTCATAAGTCCCACGAATAAGGGTCAAGTCTAATGCTATAAATAAATAAAAATCGTTTATTTTCAGGCGTCGACGGCCCATAGCGTGTTATTAATCAGTACAAACTTAAAAATTATGTTAGTAGTAACACTTAGACACACATGAGTACAAAAATAAAAACACAAATACACAATAAAAATACAGCCAAGATTAGAGGTGGAAGATTTATCAAGTCCCATGTCTGACATGCAGTTTGATAAATGTGTCCATTGTAGGCCCTTCTTAGCCAAACACCTTCAGAATGCTATTGCTGCTTCCCCTCAATCTGCGTATCACTGATGCCACTTTTTTGCGCATGATCGCGAAATAATCGTCAGTGTGCGCATCCGCGAACATCCCTGACGCACTACAGTAAGGTGGAAGCCTCAACAGCGCTCTGAAGGCGTTATTATATTGAATGCGCAGTGCGCTGTCTGCTTTTTGGGTATGATTAGCCCACAGACTGCTGGTGTAAAATATTTGACAAAACGCTTTAAAAAGTGTTATTTTAACCGGTGCTAAACAACCAGCAAACCTGCGTGCTAGCATGTTATATACCGGTCAAAAATTTAAAGGTTTAATTAAAAACGTTCCAAACCGCAATCTTATCGCAGCGACAAACAATGTCAAAAATTTGTAATTTTTTAAAATAAATTACAAGTATTTTTGACTGATTGAGACTTAGATATGAAAGCGAATCAGTGCCGGTTTTAGCAATACCCGGCGCCCCGGGCGAGATTTCTGTGGTGTACAACTTATGCAGAAAAGGAAGAATGCAGAGCGAGCGAAACTAGCTCAAAAATTTTAGTACCCCGTCACGGAAAACTTAGGATTTGTTTTATGCGGAAAAGTTTGAGAATTCAGACTTCAGAAAACGCAGGCTGTAAGAGCGAGCTCAACATTTTTTTGCACTCCGCTGCGTCTTTTCTTTGGCACATTCATATAAAATAGCACCTAAACTTTGTCGACTTGTACAGAAAAGTTAGAGAAAAACATAACCCTGTCTTTGCTGTCGCGCAGTCGGGTAAAAAAAGAGAGTAAGAGTTTAATAACAGAAAAGCTAGAGAAATAAGAGGCTGGTAGTTCGCGCTGGGCGCCCCTTCATGTCTGGCGCCCTGGGCAGGCGCCCATGCGCAACGCCGGTACTGAAGCGAACGTTCTTAAAAATCCGAGAATTACCCTTTTATTCTGCAGGCTGCACATAAGAATTTCGTAATGGAAAAACCACTCATAGTAATTGTGCTTGTACCCACTAAGTATACTATATGTAAAAAAACCCTGTCGGATCCGAAAGGGGCACATAAGTACTGCAATAATAATTATTACCAGAAAGTAATAAAAAATCGTATTATATAGAAAATAAAAAACCGGCCAAGTGCGTGTCGGACCACGCACATTGAAGGGTTCCGTAGTTGGGATGAATTTACGAGGTAAATAACAATTAAAACCGTTTCTCTCCTCTCCAGGTCTTCGGTGGCAGAGAATCAACTTGCAGCAGCTCGTCACATTCTATGCCAGTCAAGGGATACACTGATTCTCATTGTGACTCGCTTAGGAGTTCAGGGATCAAATTTAAGGTAAGAAAGTTTCTTTGGAATCGATGTACAGATAGTATTGTTGTTCGAGAGAACCTAGCACGAACGCGCGGAGCAAATGTAACCAAAATTCTTACAAATTTAAAGGCTGATTATGCCTTATGCCTAAATATAATGTGATACAGGCACATTATATTTAGCAGTGGGAACATTATAATGTTCTACTGCTAGGACACAGGCCTCCTCTCTGTGAGAGGGAGTGGGCCGTAATCCACCACGCGGGCCCAGTGTGGGTTGGTAGATGTCACATGTCTTCGAATTTTTGGTTCTAGGACATGCATTTCCTCACGATGTTTTCCTTCATCGTTTTGAGAGCAGTGGTGGTGAAATAATTTACATAAAACCGGCCAAGTGCGTGTCGGACCACGCACAATGAAGGGTTCCGTAGTTGGGATGAATTTATCCCAAAGCAAACTTAACTTTGTTGTTGAAAAATATGTTCTCCTATACGGAATGTATGGGAAAACATGTTTTTGCAACTGCAAAGTTAAGTTGGTCGATTATTACTCGTTAACTTGTAGAGCCTACTTAGCTGTGATAGTTTTCCTTTTAATTTCGTTATATAAACTACTGCTGTGAATTTTTTCACACATCCAAAACCAACCATTTAGCCGGCAGGGGGGGGGACACACATACACTTGACTCTAACAAAAATTAGCACTTTAAGCTTAATATTTCGCAAACGGATCCCTGAATCCAAAAATAATTGTGACAAACTCACAATGTTTTTGAAAGATCTTTCCAAAGATACCCCTCACAATGGGTTAAAAAAAAAAAAAAACATCACCAATTTACGTGTATGAGAGGTACCCTAAAAAAAATGTTTTTCACAATTTTGTTTTACCACTTTGTCGGCGTAATTAATATGTATACATATGCCAAATTACAGCTTTCTAGTACTAAGGGTCTCGGAGTTAGACCGCGGACAGACAGACAGACAGTTTCCTTCCATTCCTTCTCCAGTTTCCAGTCCTTGTTTGCTACGGAACCCTAAAAAGTTATTGGTATTTAAAGTTCACATTTTTTGTACCAAAATTACCCCAAATCCATTAAAAATTAGCAAATTTGAAACAGGAGTCATAAGTTATGACTTAACACCCGCTAAACGACGGCCGCCCGCGCCCCATGTAAATAACACGGTAAAATTCTCCATTGACAAAAAATGTGGCGATTTTTTTTCTCTTTTTCCTTAAAATTACCACATAAATAGACTCTCAGTACGATAATTAACAATACCCTCACGGATCGGACAGGGTTATTTTTACATGTTGTATACCAACGAAACTGTACTGTGTATATTCACAAGTATTTTTTGTGCAAATGCATTAACTCTCGTTTCCTACTTTTTAACCGACTTCCAAAAATGAGGAGGTTATATGTTCGTCGCGTATGTTTTTTTTTTTGTATGTCCACCGGTTTCTCCGTCATTCGTGAACCGATTTTAAAAGTTCTGTTTTTGTTTGAAAGGGTATGTTTTCAAATTGGTCCCATATAAATTTTATTAACTTTGCTTGGGTGGTTTTTGAGTTAGCTACAAAATACGTATTTTTTTCCCACTTAGTATGTAGATGATATGATAAGTTCCTGTCACTGGTAGCAGGTAGTGGTATTTTAATGTGTGTGGGGTAGGTACCACAAATAAAAAGTGAAAAATAAAAACTTTTTGCAAAAAAAAAAACAACCGACTTCAAAAAAAAAACACTACAAACTGAAAAATAACTTTAATTTCGGAAGTCGGTGGCAAAAACGAAAATACAAAACCCAAGACACCGACTTCCAAAATTAAAGTTATTTTTCAGTTTGTAGTGTTTTTTTTTTAAACCCCTTTTTAACTAAGTTTGAGCTCCACTGGCCACCTATCTAATATGTTGAGTCAGGAAATTTATTATGAGCGGAGTTACGTCTCTCATTCTTTATTGTGATCGTAAATAAAGCTGCGAGGTCGAACGTATATGAGATACTCGTTGGTACCTAAGTGTTCATCCACACGAGCGGCACGATGTCGACGGCTGCAGTAACCTCAGCCGTTGACACGTGGCGCTCGTGTGTTTGAGCACTAAAATAACCATGGTTTAAGAGTCAAAATAGCTCAGCTCAAATCCACTCCTTATCTGGATCGCACGATATTACTCGCGGACTGAGTGACAGCGAGACTGAGCGACGGGGCGAAGGCTCCAAGGCGCCAATAGTTTTGCTAATTTCTTTTTACGTCGAATAATGGTAGCATAAAAAATATAAAACATATTTAGTTCAGTTATAATGCAAAGTTTCATGATCTAATTTGAAGTATTTTTTTAATACTAGCGCTTTATTGTTCGGTTTGGAGGTCATTTTGTTTTTTTTTTTCTATCAATAAACTTTTATGGGATCGTGTTTTTGTCACGCATAGTACTTAACATTAATCCTCAACTTTACCATATATTAATTTCAAAATGAATGCTGCAATATTTCACGGATTTGTCTTAGGTTGATTTTGTACATTACTGCAAATTTTTGTTTTTGGCGCTCGCGGTCAACATTTAGTGCAGTTTGTCTTGTGAAATGTATTAAAAAACAAGATGGCAGCGTTAGTTTCGATTATGGCCGTGTGCCAAAGTTCCTTGTACAGTTAGTTATACATGGTATTTTTAACACATTGAGGGACACTAAGCGCCCATAGCAATAATAAAATAAATATTTATATACAGATTGTAATAAAGGAAAGGCGTCCCAGTTAACCTGCTATATAACGCGTCCGTCGCGTGTAAAGATTGCCCATCAGTTTGCTCAAAGTCCTCGGCAAAATCTATGAGAGGCTTATTTATAAGCGTCTCAGAGACTACGCAGAGACCAAGGGCCTCATCCCCAACGAGCAGTTCGGCTTTCGAACTCAGCACTCTAGCGTGCATCAGGTCCACCGTATTGTCGAGCTGGTCAGCGGTGCTCTCACCCATGGCCGACAGACAGGTGTGGTCTTCTTCGATATTGCGAAAGCGTTTGACAAAGTCTGGCACAACGGCTTAATATATAAGCTTTTCAAACTCGGTGTGCCAGATCGTCTCGTGCTCATCATTCGAGACTACTTGTCGAACCGCACCTTCCGCTTCCGTATCGAAGGAGCCCTATCCTCTCCCCGCCCCATAAGGGCTGGAGTCCCTCAGGGCTCCGTGATAGCTCCCCTCGCATTCACGCTATTCACTAGCGATATTCCCAAACACAGATGGACGCACTTGGCTCTGTTCGCAGACGATACTGCGATCATCTGTAAAAACAATACCAAAACGATGCTCCTAAATCTGCAAAGGGCTGTCAATAACCTTAGCGCCTGGTTCAGAAAATGGAGAATCGAGGTAAATCCCGACAAAAGTCAAGCGGTTTTATTCACAAAACCGAAATCCAAAGCCCTCCCCCTCCCCCGACCTATCACCTTGTTCGGCAAGCCGATCCCTTGGGAGAAGCGAGCCAAGTACCTCGGTGTTATCCTCGACCATCACCTCTCCTTTTCAGAGCACATAAAGTCGGTTCGCTCGCGAGCCGCTTTCGCTCTCGGTAGACTTCATTTCATTCTCAATGCACGCAGCAAATTGTCACTAAAGTGCAAATTGCGAACCTACACAGCGTGCATTCGCCCCATCATGACCTATGCGGGATCAGTCTTTGCTCACGCCAAACCCCATTCCATCCATAGGATGCAGACCCTACAGAAACGTTTCCTTCGTAAGGCCACGGGAGCCCCCTTTTATGTCAGAAACGAGATCCTCCATCTCGACTGTAAGATCCCAACGATCCGCAAATTCCTAAAACGCATGTCCAAGAGTTACTTTGACTCCGCTCCCAAACATCGCAATCCTCTGATTGTCGAGTCAGCCGACTACATCCCTTCCCGTATCAGTCAGATTCGCCGACCGAGGCATACTCTTTCCGACCCAGATGACCCCATTACACTCCTCCAGGAGCAGAATAGGGCCACCAGTACAGTATACAAGAACAGACGCCTCCCGTCATTCCGACCTCGCCGCTGAGGTCCTTTGCGATCGCGACCGCGTCCCCGAGTCAATGAAACTCCTCCCCGACCCTTGCTCGAAAACGAGGTGCCAGCAGTTGTTGCAGCTGAGTACGTAGCTTTAAATACCCCGCATAATAATCATGATGAAAATATAAATTTGATCCAGCCTGTCCCTTCTTGCTGTCCTCCCCTCAGCGATGCCCTAAGCCGAGGTTCGTACCCCACAGGGGGTGCCCTTAGCGAGCATTCGCTTAGTTTTAATTTAGAATAGTTAAAAGCTCCTGGCTGGAGGCTCTAAGTGTAGAAGCTTAAGGCCACCACAGGAAAAGTTCGGTTAAGCAGCCAAGACCTTAGTGGTTACAACTGCGAGAGGCCATTTCAAAAAAAAAAAAAGTAAAGATTGTTTATATTAAGTACCAATTTTCTTTATTTTTGAAGTGAAAACTTCAATAGGCGCGTTGGGTATTTTTGAAATGGGAAAAAACAATTGAACTCGCGACACCGTTACCGACACCTCATTTTTGTAAACGCGATTGTGCTCTTTATTTGTATGTCGCAGCGATGCCATCACCCTGGCTCCATCTTTTATTTTGATTAAGAAACTAAGAAGCTACGCCAATCTAAATTAATCAAATGGAAACGTCAAGTGTGACACTTGGGTAAGGTCGATACGGATGTGGTGACTTTTAATTGACAGCCGACACATGACTGACGGTGGACATCTGTTAGTCACGGACATTTGATAATTTGCGGAAAATGACAGGAATTCTTTGGCGTGACGAAAAGGCTAACGGTCGTGTTTTCTATCGTCACCACGAGCTGTATCGAATTTACCGCTTTTCCAAGCCTAATCTGTTCTGATCGGCTTAATCGTTGAACATTTTCGTAATTTGTGTGTGTGAAGCAATAAATACACAGTTCCTACAAGTTTTTGGAGTATTATTTTAATCTACGGCCATGTGTGACCATAGTGATAGCGAGGCGCCCCATCTAACCTCGTTATATATTATGTTACGGATCAATGTTCAATGCAAGTATTTTTCCTTTAAAGGTTTTGGAAGTATTTTTTTAAATTGTTCAAGTTGTCCTTTCACGGTGACAGACAAGTGTGCGTGTACAGAGTGTTTCTTTTACGTATCAAATTAATATTTTTTGTGAATATTTTATAATTAAAAAAAATATTTGGTAAAGTGGTAGTATCTTTTATATCATGTATGGACGCTATACTATACGTTCAATACATTAACACGTTCCGGGTGCTGACGGGGCTGCCGCGCCACCAGCGCCTCCGCGATGTTCGCGGCGGCTGACACGGACGGCTTTGCGGCCATCATGCGCAAATGGTGCGCTTTTATCATGCGCCGCACGCGCGACAGTCCCAACACCATCCTGCGCGCGCTGGTGGACCGGTGGGACTCTCCGATGCTGGCTCGCTGGATACGGCTGCACGCAGTCGTATAGTGATTTATCACCACCATCGGGGAGTCCACCCGGACCTGCCACTTACTGTTTAATTTAATTGAATGATATACAATAAAAATGCAATTATGATTGTATATTATTTAATTTAATTATTATTTTATTATTATATGTCAATTATTATTAATTATTACTAAAACTAGTTTGTAAGCTCGCAATTGTACTAACAAATATGGATTTAATCGTACGTAGGTGAATCTGAATTAAATGTTTTTTTTATATACTATTGCGGTTAACGGGAACACCTTTCGTTGATTATCATAGTACATAAAAATAAAACTTTTATTGTCTCGTTCAGTGTTCTTGAATGCGTTAAGATAATAATAAAATATTCATGAGGCAAAAGCAGTCAGATTTTTTAAGCTATTGCATAGCTTTTATCGCGGGCTTTGAGCGCGGCGACCGAATCAAGAAATTCCGTAACGAAAATAAAACCTAACACCCCCCACTCCGCTTACCATGTAATGACATTAAACAAAAATTATGAAGTGATGTTGTCATGGGAACGTAATTTTTGTTTTATGTCATCATCCGTCATCATCCCAAGTGTAGCGTTGACAAATAGGAAGTATGGAGGTTACAAATGCTATGCAATAGCTTTACCGCGGCAGTCCCCGAGGGCCACACGTTTTTTTTTAATATTATTCGTTTTTGTTACCGAAAAGATAATTAAAGTTGGACTCAATCAACAATTTTTAATTGGAATTAAGGGTTGAACGAATTCTGATAACGTAGTTTTGTTTTTTTATAGTGAAAACTTCGTTAGGCGCGTTGAGCGATTTTTGGTACGGGGTAAACTTAAGGATTCAGTAGTGCTTTATTATAGAATGTAGATGGTGCTAATACCAGTTTTAAGTTTTTACTTCTGTCGGCAGTTCCCATGACTGTTTAATTTTTTAATAATTTGGTAATCAGTTTTTCGTTTCTTAAATATTGACTGAACCCTAAAGTAATTCTTGCTCAAATGCCACACAATTTCAAGTCAAAGTCAAAGTTTAATAATTCATTTCAAATAGGCCCATGTATGGCACTTTTGAACGTCAAAATTTACAAAATAATAGAATTGATTCTAGTCGCCCCTTCCAAAAGGTAGTTTTCGTATGGAGTCGAATGGGCAAGAAATTCCACCGTTACTATTTTAAAATGTTTTACAATAGTTTGTATAGGTTACATTAGTTAAATAATTATGTGTGAAGACCACATATACCACAAACTCAAACTCAACTCAAACTCAAAGCATTTATTTCAATTAAACCATTTACAGGCACTTTTGAATTGTCAAGGAATCGGTCAGTCAGAAATAGGTTTGAAGCTAGTTGCCCATTCCAAAGCGTAGTAGGTACCTATGGAGAAGAACGGGCAAGAAACTCCACGGACACTCTTACAAATAAAAAATTGTTACAAAATATTGGTTACATCAAAAAAAATTAAACAAAACAAAAAAAAAAACAAAAAAAAAAATACAAATGGAAAATATACATGTGAGAATAATGTAGAAAGACGTACACGTTAGAAGCGTCCGTAATAAAAAGATAGAACAAAGAACAATACAAAAAATTAAAATAAAATTAAAATAAGCCCTGGCAGCTAAGAGATGACCAGTCCCAACTGACGGCGCCCGTTCACGAACATGACGCACAATAGGTAAAAATAATTAAAAATGAAGCAACGATAGATAATTTAATTAGGTGATAGATACATGGTGTTTAAAGGCTCGTGCAGACCAGCGTAACACGCGACACCACACAAAGGCACCGCTCGTCGCGCGACGAGCGGTGCCTTTGTGTCGCGTCGCGTGTCGCGCTTATTTGTAAAAGCCTAATGTCTTCGCGTGAAGTCTAATGCTGTTCCTGTCACATTAAAGTATATTGTATATACTTAGTAGTGAGTGACAGAAATACTTGAAAAACGTCTCATTATCAAATATCGTTTGAATATAACCCAATAACTTTTTTCTCGATTTGGGAATCGAATCCAGGAGAAAGGTATAGTTTGATTCGGTTTCTTCTATCAGGAATTTCTCAGTAGCAGCCCGGAGTCTGAATTTGTGCCCGGTTGATGGCAATAGGCTAGCCCCCATTACATGGGACTTAAACATAACTGGCGAAATGTGGGTGTAGGTATACAGTACTATACAATGTGTAAAAAAACTGATCCATGAGGGTGTTGTTAAGAATCGTACTGAGATTCTAATTATAGTGGTAATTTTCAAGAAAAATGATAAAAATAAATTGGCCGCATTTATTTTTCAATGGGCAATTTTACCGCCGCACCTCTCGGCTTTTATTTTGGAGCTCGTGGCTAAGCAATAACAGCCGCACGGGTCGATCCATCAGGTTAAGCTACGCTTGCCGGGGTTGGTTCGTGGATGGGTGACCATCTTTACATACCGAGACCCCTCCGTGCCTCGGAAAGCACGTTAAGCCGTTGGTCCCGGCTGTCATTCGTAGATCTTTGACAGTCGTTACGGGTCGTCAGAAGCCCGAAAGTCTGACAACCATTCTTACCAAGGGGATCGTATTACTCAGTTACTGGGTTGTGGAGGTCAGATAGGCAGTCGCTCCATGTAAAATACTGGTATTCAGCTGCATTCGGTGAGACTGGAAGCCGACTCCAACATAGTTGGGAAAAGACTAGGCAGAGATAGGGCAATTTTATCGGGCTATTTTATGACCCCTGTAAAAAATTTACCAATTTTTATTGGAATTGAGATAATTTTTGTATTCAAAATATGAATTATAAAGAGCAATAAGTTTTTATTTTTAAATAATAATAATAAGTCTGTATTCAGTGCTCGGTATGGTAACACGCTGTGTTTGGGTTCGGGACAAGTCAATCGTCATTCTGAGGATGCCTCGTTGAGAGGTGAAACACGTGTCGATTTCTTTCAGGAGTTTTTGATGGCTCTTTAGAAATAGCTAAGCGGAACAGGTTACTAAATATATCCACGTCTATTGTCCTTACATATTATAAAACAAAGTCCCCCGCCGCGTCTGTCTGTCTGTCTGTCTGAACGCGATAAACTCAAAAACCACAGCACGGTATTTCAAACGGTTTTCATCAATGGATGGAGTAATTCATGCGGAAGGTTTTAGTGTATAATTCATTACGGTTTTGTGTAAATTGGCTGAAATTTGACGATTATTGTTGAAGAAGTCGGAAAAGATCATGCCGACTGGGAGCTTTACTGGCGTGTGCTGCCTAAACCGAAAAAGATACATCAAATTTATGTTCTACGGTATTGTTCATCTTAAAAAGTTAAACAAAAAAGTCCGCAATAGCATAAATGTCTATCTTCTAAGGATGACCCACAATAAACATTTTTATCTTTCAGAATTTGATAAAAATTTAATTGTTATTTCCGAAGCTTTTTTGACCGGTATAGTATTAATCCTTATCCAAAAAATATGTTATTTAAATTGGGCATTTAATTTAGATTAAAATATGCCTTCTTATCATATAATTTAAATGAATAGTTTAAAAGATATCACCAACAACACACAACAAAATCTGTGGATATCACAGTTTCAAAATTACGCGGAGTAACGCGGGCGCAGCGGTAGGAGTCAATGACGTTTTCCTCTGTTATTAGACATAAAATCTCGGTAGTACGTTCCCGTGGGATATTTTCCGACATCCACGCGGGCGAAGCCGCGGGAAAAAGCTAGTATTTTATAATAATAAGTATTTTTATTACTTTTCGGTAATTTTACTGCAGTAACTATGTGCCCTTTTTGGATCAGACAGGGTTCTTGAACGTATTTTATGGTACCTACGCCTCTATCTAACCTTTCAAGGAAAACAGGCGTCATATTATGTTATATTATAAATCCCGTATTTAACAACAAACCCTTTGTGTCGTCACTTGTTTCCTGAGCATGTCATGCTACCCTAATTTAGGGAAACGGGGGCAATTTATAACGTTATTATTAGTAACCCTAAAACTCGAGGAATCTCCATTGAACCCTTTTTCCCTCGTTCCTCGTACAAATTGAGTTAACAGTAAAAGTTTTTTATTTAGATTTTGCCCTGTACATGTTAAGGGGAATTGTAGCGGGATATTGTGTCATCTTAAAAGGGATATGATTTGCTTATTATCCAGTTTTGAACGAATCATTTTGTTGACAAACTTTTTTTTAAAGATATAAAAACTTTTTACAAAAAAAAAACAACCGACTTCAAAAAACACTACAAAGTGAAAAATAACTTTAATTTCGGAAGTCGGTGACAAAGAACGAAAATTCAAAACCAAAGACACAAAAGAAGTCGGTTGTTTTTTTTTTTGTAAAAAGTTTTTATTTTTCACTTTTTAGTTGTGGTACCTACCCCACACAAATTCGAATATGCCTATAACCTGCTATGTAAATAACAGTGACAAGAAGTTATCATATCATCTACATACTAAGTGGGAAAAAATACGTATAATTGAAGCTAACTCAAAAACTACCCAAGCAAAGTTAATAAAATTTATATGGGACCACCTCTGAAGTATGATCTACCAAACAAAAAAAGAATCATCAAAATCTATTCATAATTGGCGGAGTAATCGCGTAACAAACATACAAAAAAAAAAAAAGATACATTCGAATTGAGAACTTCCTCCTTTTGGAAGTCGGTTAAAAAGCAGGGTTTCTTGGGCTTCACCTCCTCTTGCGAAGCAGTAATGCTCGCAAAGGAGGAGGCGGAACGCGTGAGGGAGAGGCAAATTTCGCAACCTCATGACTCTAGCCGCCGCATTAGACGTTCTGAGCGTCGGGAATATCAGGCCGATTGCCAGCCTTCGTAGGCGCGGGCTTGCGGAAGGTGAGCAATGGGCAGCTCACCGTCCGATAAGGACCAGGTCCGGGTTGACGGCGCATTGTGTTCCACAAAGAGATGTCAGCACAACTGACGGGGTCCGCTAGGACTGATGCTTGCCGGGGTCGCTGTAAAGTCCGAAAGGGATACCGTGACCCCTGGCAACATACAGGCAACTGAAGGAACACGGGTGGGTTTTAGTCAGTAAGAGTCTGACAGCCCTTCCCGCTCCGCCCAGTGCGGGAGAAGTTATTTGATAATTTAAAGGGTTTCTTGGGCTTGTGTCGCCATAGACAGTTAAGGAATTGAATGGTTTTAGCTGCTAAACATTGTATCTGTCACTTTGTCTATTCTTTCGTTGACAAAACCCGTCTCTATTGTGGTTACGTTAAGCGTGCTGGGAATCACGACCTCATGCTCAGTAATAGCGCTTGCTAAAACTTGTCCAATGAGGTATTCGAAGTAAACAAAAAATCAATCTGCCTAGCCTTTTCCCAACTATGTTGAGGTCGGCTTCGAGTCTTACCGGATGCAGCTGAATACCAGTTTTTTACATGGAGCGACTGCCTATCTAACCTCCACAACCCAGTTACTGGGTTATACGATACCCCTTGGTAAGACTTGTTGTCAGACTTCGGGCTTCTGACGACCGTTAACGACTGTCAAAGATCCACGAATGACAGCCGGGATCAACGGCTTAACGTGCTTTCCGAGGTACGGAGGAGTCTCGGTATGGCATGTGTAGCTTAACCTGATGGATCGACCCGTGCGGCTGTTATTATTTAGCCATGAGCTGCTCGAGGACTTAAACATAACTGGCTAAAAGTGGGTGTACTATGGTTTAATAATTATAAGCATAATATAAATTAAAATAATTTACAGTGGCTTAACGAAATTCAGCATAATGATCATTACGCATAATATTATTAGGCATAAATGTTTGGCCATAATGTTTATTGCCATAAATAGTGTTGGCATAATAATAAATACATAATTTTATAAAGCATAATGTTATAAACGCATAATTATATTTACACATAATGTTCTTTGGAATAACAATAAAAAACCCAAATATAACTCATATAAAAACAAACATGTTCGCAAGGGCCACCCCCGCCGCACCTTAACCTAATCCAATAGAGTAATTCCCAAATTATAGTAAATAATGTTTATATTTATGGCTCATGGTTTTTTATGCCTTAAAAATGTATGCAACTCCAAATGTATGCATCTCCAAATTATGCCAAAACAAATTAGACCAAATGACTGTTATGCTAACCTTTGCATTATGCCAAAGGATTATTATGCCACAGTATTATTAAGCTAATAAAAGTTGTGCGAAAACGTTATGCCAAACAATATTGCCTTAAAATTTTATGCCAAGAGGGGGATTCCCGTGTACTAATTGGTACACCTCTGCCTGAACCTTCGGGGCTTTACAAGCTTGATGTTTTGTTATCCATACTTATATCTACATAATTTAAGTAAAATAAAATGCCGGCCATAATTCTCTGAACAAATTCTGAAAACATAAAAGGCAGCTCACATTTCAAATACGGATGTAAAACCACAAATAATTATAATTAATGACCATTTATGTTACCAACCAACAGAATGTGTTATTTATTTAACTGAATTATGCCTGTGATTTCATATTTTGTTTGTAATTCAGAAACGGATAGCATAGATGTATAATAATACCCACATTTTACCATTTATTATAATTATAATAAAATAATCCATCCATCATCACTGACAGGACTATTGTTGCCAATAAACCTGATATAGTGGTGGTGGATCGAGTAGAGCGGCGCACAATGATTATTGACATAACAGTCCCTCATGACGGGAACCTCGTGAAAGCCGAGAAAGAAAAACAAATCAAGTACCTTGACTTGGCTCGCGAGGTTGTCGACATGTGGGATGTGAACTCAGCAATCATTGTGCCGATAGTCGTATCAGCCAATGGCTTTATTGCCAATAGCCTCGACCACCACCTAAGGAGTCTCTCGTTGGGCAGCTGGATCAAGGTTTTGATTCAGAAAGTGGTACTCCTAGACCCGGCTCGCATTGTCAGGAGGTTCCTCTCTCTGGAGCTCTGACCGCCGGTAGCTTGGACCCTGTTCCCGATACCGGTGGGCTACTATTTTTTATATTTTTTTAGATAAAATAATACCCCATTGCCTTAACTCTACGTTGACGTCGTGGTGGGGCTTCCGCGCTCCTGAACACTAGGTCTGTGCCAGTAGAGTTTACTTTGCCGAAACAGGTCTAGGGTGAGGAGCCAGACCAAGAGATATACATAAACTCGTAGGGCAGCATGTGGCGAGCTGTTGAGCAGTAGTGACCCCACGGACCCTATCTCCCAGGAGAAGTCTTGTTCCTCACCTGTGGCTTGCCTTTACTGGCCGGCTGGAGTGAACACTGACGAGGAACAGAGCTCCCACCTCTTTCTTGCCTTTATTGGCTGGCTTAAGTGGAGATTCGCAACAGCAAACGTGCTCGGAGGAAGGAAGTATTTCAGTAAGATGCTGGTAAGGATCTTAACCGTACTTTCGGGATTATCTTGATAGTCTTGGAATACCTCACCACTCCTCAAGCACCTCAGGACATGTTGCTCCCTTGTCGCTTCGACACTTTGTGCTAGCGATCGCTTTCGGGGGCCCATTATTGAGCGTGCAAGTCACCCCCCGCCATTTTATCTGAGTATTTTATATAAAACATAAGCCAAGGGGTCTTTCCATAGTTCTAGATAACCAGTTGACTTTTAGCCACCCAAACCCATAGTCCAATATCTTTGTTTCCATATCCACCAACCGAAGGTTGTCCTTGGGTGCACTTGCATAGTGCGAACAGGGATAATCGTTGGTTGATGCCTAAAGCATTCCAATTCTACGAATGAAACCAGCGCTAGAATTCCACTGGAATATTGTGAATCGGCACTGCAATGGGTAACCCATTCCAGTGAACCATTGACAGCCTACTTTTTCATTCCAGCTCGTCCATTCCGGCGCTAGGTACTGGAATAGTGTAGACCAGTGTTTTTCAACCTTTTTCATGACACGACCCCGTTAGTATGAAAAAAAAATTCGCAACCCCTGCCCTCCACTATTTATAATCTGTATTTTGTTATAATACAACTATCAAATAAGTAAAACATTTTTATTATTTTATACAATTATGTATCGGCTAATTACATAATTAACAGACATATTTCATCGCCAAACGCCTCCACGGAAAAGCGGTACGATGGATTTGTGGGGACAATGTATCCCACTCGCCTCCTAATTAAATCTTAAGTACATTGTAAGTCAATTTTTGATGATTTATGAGGATCATGGCTACGAGGGATTTCCCGGTAGAGTAATTATGTTTTTAAATTCAATCAACAGTGTTACTACGCAATCGCAGAGTATTGTCCTCAATGTAAACGCTATTTAACAAGAGTTATGTATTATTTGCACGTCTTATCAGAGCCAAGGCCGGCTCGCGTTCGACATAGATGAGGCAAGTTAGAGAACTAACCTAAAAGAAAATCTGCTGGAATTATCTATAGCAACAAAATAAAGTTTAAATTTTTTATTTTTAAACTGTTTTTTTCTTTGCTGAGGCCTCGCGACCCCCTTATAGAGGCCCCGACGGGGTCGCGACCCACACGTTGAAAAACACTGGTGTAGACGGCCAATCCAGTGCTGGATTATATGCTGAAGAGTGAACATGCAATGTCTGACTGAATGACAGGAATAATGTGGACGGTAATTTTGATCCACTCTAGCACTTGACTGGACTGACTCGCTGGATTACTGTATTTGAATAATATGAACTGGGCATTATATTCTGGCTGTCAAAATTCAAAAAATTCAAAATTCAAAAGTCATTTATTCAAACTAGGCTGAGAATCAGCACTTTTCGAACGTCAAAATTACATAAGACAGTCCCTCAAAAACGCCCACCCTTCACCACTTCCTAGTACTTTAGCTGGGAAGAAGAAGTGGCGCAACAAACTCCCCAGCAGCACAGCTGTCTGTTCAAGTTAGAAAAATAAAATGATTCTATAGAATAGTATGCAAAATTATTATGCAACACAAAACATTATTTTAATTATAAATTACTGGCCATATGTCAGCTAGCACACGCCAATATACCAACCAAAAACATCGAGAACTATACTCAAGCAGAATTAAAAAAAAATAAAAACTAAACGTAAACAGAACTAAATATCTAAATAAAACCCTCCAGGCATAAAGGGCGTGCCCGCTTCCATAAAGTTGTAATTGGAAGTTATAAATGATAAACTAGGACCATCGAGCTAAAATAAATGAACAGTTATATTATTACTAGTAACAATAACAAAACCATGATCAGCAAGACGACCAGTCACCACAAGCAGCACCCGTTCACGTTCCTTCTGGCATGTTTGCCGAAAACAGGGCAGATGACTTTTACGCAGTCATGAGAATGTCGCAGGCCTCCTTTATGAACCGAATACATAAATCTGACAATGGAATATTGAGGGCCACATACGAAGTTAATCATTTCTTCGTATATGACAATTAATATTCCAGCTAAAATAATACTTATCATTGAATTTGTAATCTATTGTGAATTTTATATGGTTGTATTCCTGAATTAAATTATTTGAATTTGAATTTTGAATAACCTTTTCATAGTAACTGAAATCTCTTTGAATAAAACAAAAGAATATCGACTCGTCTAGGCAGATTAGATCCTCTTTCTTTGAGTTAAAGGAGATATGATATGACATGGTAACATGACGCGAGGGTTCAAGGACAATCTCGACGGATCGGTTGAAATGGGTCCGAGTTGTACGCAGTAATACGGGCGAACAGTTTTCAAAGTTTTGCGGATAATCTTGTTCTATGATTTGTAGCGAGCAGGAAAGTGGTGGTCAAGTGGAAACGCTGTGACTTAGTTTAAGATCGTAGATTCAAACCCAGACAGGCAATACGGTAGTTGCCTAGATAAAAAAAAAACTATTTAGTCCGTCTTTCAGATAATAAAAAAACATTAGACACGTATTTTTTGCTTTATCATAGTAATGAAAAATAACTTAGAAAACACGCATTAAAATAAGGGAGTGGGGGCTCGCTACGTCACAACGCAGTATTAAATCTAGCAAGGCGTGACGTCATGCCACATTTCTACTCAATGTATCGCCGTAATCTTTTGATTACGTCAAAAAAGAAAAAATACGTGTTCAATATTTTTTTATAAACTACAAGACGAATAAAAAAAATTTATTTTGGACACAGGCCTATTTAATTTGAGTAAATTTTTCAACACCACCACGGTGAAGAAAAACATTGTGAGGATACCGGGCAAGTCATAGAATGTGTTCTAGAACCAAAAATTGGAAGATATGTGACATCCTATAAACCGTACCGGACCCGAGTGGTGGATTACGGCCCAATCCCTTTCACAGAGAGTAGACCTGTGTCCCAGCAGTTAGAGCGTTATAGACAAATTCAAATTATTTTATTCCACATAAACCTACAAGGGCACTTATGAAACGTCAGAAGCTAGGTGCACGGTTCCAATTAATCGTTTCCTATGGAGAAGAGCCGGCAAGAAACTCCACGGTTACTCTTTTAAAAATAAATGGCTTTTACAATGTTTTCAAATTACAATGTAAATAGGTACCTACGAGAGGACAGTGTAGGCTTGTCAACAAGTACCAGGTACTTAGCAACGTAGAAAATGGGCCACAAATTTACAGTCTGTTTAGCGTACAACGTTCTCACATTTACAAAATTTAAAAGAAAAGAATCTGTATAAAATATAAAGAAAATAAAAACAGTGGCACTCCGGGAGTTTCAACAGAAGTGAAAACTTGAACAAGATCGACTTGGTGGAAGAAAAATACTTGTTTAGAACATCGGTCAGTAACCTTATCTAAATAAAGAGCACAATCGCGTTTACAAAAAAAATACTTCCAAAACCTTTAAAGTAAAAACACTTGCATAGAACATTGATCCGTAAAATATAAATAAAGATCACAATTGTGTTTACAAAAATGAGGTGTTGGTAACGGTGTCTCGAGTTCAATTGTTTCTTCCCATTTCAAAAATGCCCAAAGCGCCTAAAGTTTTTACTTCAATAAAAATAAAGACCCATTTAAACCAAATGACATGATAGCCACTATATTATATCCGAATCCGAAATAATTTCATATCCGTAACCGATAACCGTATCCGAAACCGGTAAAATATTATTACTACATCCAAAGTCAAAGTCAAATTATTTATTTCAATTAGGCACAAAAAGGCACTTTTGAACGTCAAAAACAAAAATAGAATTTATTCTAGTCGCCCCTTGCAAAAGGTAGTTTTCGTATGGAGAACAATGGGCAAGAAACTCCACCGTTACTCTTTGAGGGTGTTGTTAAGAATCGTACTGAGATTCTAATTATAGTGGTAATTTTCAGGAAAAATGAAAAAAAAAAAATTGTCCGCATTTCATTGCACTCGGCTTTTATTTTGGAGCTCGTGGCTAAGCAATAACAGCCACACGGGTCGATCTATCAGGTTAAGCTACGCTTGGCGGGGTTGGTTCATGGATGGGTGACCATCTTTACATACCGAGACCCCTCCGTGCCTCGGAAAGCACGTTAAGCCATTGGTCCCGGCTGTCATTCGTAGATCTTTGACAGTCGTTACGGGTCGTCAGAAGCCCGAAAGTCTGACAACCATTCTTACCAAGGGCTATCGTATTACTCAGTTACTGGGTTGTGGAGGTCAGATAGGCAGTCGCTCCATGTAAAATACTGGTATTCAGCTGCATTCGGTGAGACTGGAAGCCGACTCCAACATAGTTGGGAAAAGACTAGGCAGAGACAGGGCAATTTTATCGGGCTATTTTATGACCCCTGTAAAAAATTTACCAATTTTTAATGGAATTGAGATAATTTTTGTATTCAAAATATGAATTATAAAGAGCAATAAGTTTTTATTTTTAAATAATAATAATAAGTCTGTATTCAGTGCTCGGTATGGCAACACGCTGTGTTTGGGTTCGGGACAAGTCAATCGTCATTCTGAGGATGCCTCGTTGAGAGGTGAAACACGTGTCGATTTCTTTCAGGAGTTTTTGATGGCTCTTTAGAAATAGCTAAGCGGAACAGGTCACTAAATATATCCACGTCTATTGTCCTTACATATTATTTAACAAAGTCCCCCGCCGCGTCTGTCTGTCTGAACGCGATAAACTCAAAAACCACAGCACGGATTTTCAAACGGTTTTCATCAATGGACGGAGTAATTCATGCGGAAGGTTTTAGTGTATAATTCATTACGGTTTTGTGTAAATTGGCTGAAATTTGACGATTATTGAAATTAGTGCGCTGCCTAAACCGAAAAAGATATATCAAATTTATGTTCTACGGTATTGTTCATCTTAAAAAGTTCAACAAAAAAGTCCGCGATAGCGTATGTCTATCTTCTAAGATTGACCCACAATAAACATTTTTATCTTTCAGAATTTGATAAAAATTTAATTGTTATTTCGGAAGCTTTTTTGACCGGTATAGTATTAATCCTTATCCAAAAAATATGTTATTTAAATTGGGCATTTAATTTAGATTAACATATTATTATGCCTTTTAATCATATAATTTAATTTAAATGAATAGTTTAAAAGATATCACCTAAATCTGTGGATATCACAGTTTCAAAATTACGCGGAGTAACGTGGGCGCAGCGGTAGGAGTCAATGACGTTTTCCTCTGTTATTAGATATAAAATCTCGGTAGTACGTTCCCGTGGGATATTTTCCGACATCCACGCGGGCGAAGCCGCGGGCAAAAGCTAGTATTTTATAATAATAAGTATTTTTATTACTTTTCGGTAATTTTACTGCAGTAACTATGTGCCCTTTTTGGATCAGACAGGGTTCTTGAACGTATTTTATGGTACCTACGCCTCTATCTAACCTTTCAAGGAAAACAGGCGTCATATTATGTTATATTATAAATCCCGTATTTAGCAACAAACCCTTTGTGTCGTCACTTGTTTCCTGAGCATGACATGATACCCTAATTTAGGGAAACGGGGGCAATTTATAATGTTATTATTAGTAACCCTAAAACTCGGGGAATCTCTATTGAACCCTTTTTCCCTCGTTCCTCGTACAAATTGAGTTAACAGTAAAAGTTTTTTATTTGGATTTTACCCTGTACATGTTAAGGGGAATTGTAGGGGGATATTGTATCGTCTTAAAAGGGATATGATTTTGTTGGAAATTGCTCAAAATAACATGTGTTAGGTTAAGTAGTTACTAATGCCACTTATAATGTGCAGTCAATTGTAGGCTGTATGAATATGTTCCATAGTCTTGAATGTGATCCATTGTCTCAAATGATTAAAATCTCCTTCCTTCCGTCTTCGCAGTCGAACACGCTGGTTTTATTTTGAATACTCTCTAGAATAAAACACCTAATAATAACAGGTTATGGGCTCAGGGCTATTCCTGGTTCGTACAACTAGTTTCTCCGTGACAGTGTTATATCTGGACATTGATATAAAGTTGCAGAAAGAGAACAGTTTAGTTGTGTTGTATTTCGTGATTTTTCGTGTAGTCGTGCTGTGAAAAAAAAATATGGCGTCTAACTATGTCGTGAGCGTACCGAAACTCAAGGGGCGCGAAAATTATGGCGAGTGGTGCTTTGCGGCAGAAAACTTCTTAGTGTTAGAAGGCACGCTTGGATGCATCAATCCAAAGGAAGCAGCAGTTGCAGCTGCAGAAGATGCTAAGACCAGAGCCAAGTTAATATTGACGATAGATCCCTCCATTTACGTACATATCAAAGTAGTCAAAACTACAAAGGAACTTTGGGACAAATTAAAATCTCTTTATGATGACTCGGGATTTACCAGAAAAATAAGTCTGTTGAGAAATCTCATATCAATAAGACTTGAAAATTGTAATTCTATGAATACCTACGTAACTCAGTTAGTGGAGACGGGTCAGAAATTGGCGGGAACTGGATTCAACATTGATGATCAATGGATTGGTTCTCTATTGCTTGCTGGTCTAACGGAAAAATTTTCCCCAATGATTATGGCCATTGAACATTCGGGGATGTCTATCACGACGGATGCCATAAAATCTAAATTATTAGATATGGAGTCGGAAGTCAGTGGAAATGACAGTGCTGCGTTTGGAAGTTTTCAACAGAAAAACAAATGGAGCCAACATAAGAAAAAGGTCAAGCCATTAGAGAAAGACAAAAGTCGTGAAAAAGATGGCGGCGGGCAGCAGTCAAAATTAAACGTAAAATGTTATAAATGTAAAGAAATGGGACATTACCGGAATCAGTGCACAAGTATAACAAATTCCAAAGAAATGGACCGGAAACAAACGAATGCGTTTAGTGCTGTGTTCCTTAGTGGCTCTTATAGTAAATCTGATTGGTATGTTGATTCCGGAGCGAGTGTGCATTTGACAACAAATGAACACTGGATCGTAAATGCGTCTTACGAACAATGTACGAAAGAGATAATTGTTGCAAACGAGAACAAAGTGCCTGTAAAATGTTCTGGTAACGTGCAAATTATTACTTGTACAGAAAAGTGCAATTTTGACGTGACAATAGAAGAGGTTATGTGTGTTCCGAGTCTCACAACAAATCTTCTATCAGTGAGTCAACTTATAAAGAAAGGTAACAGAGTGACCTTTAGAGACAGTGGTTGTGATATCTACAACGAAAAAGGAGTCTTGGTGGCTAAAGCCACATTAGTTAATGGGGTGTATAAACTTGATACACCAGTACACCTGTCAGCTGCAGCGGTGGTAACTAATGAGATATGGCATCGAAGACTTGGTCATGTCAATAGTACCTACCTGAATGGAATGCAGAATGCTGTTGAAGGTTTTTCCATTGACAAGAAGGCAGAGATAAGTACAACTTCATGTGTAACCTGTTGTGAAGGGAAGCAGAGTCGTCGACCTTTCCCAAGCAGTGGGAACAGAAGTACCCAGCTATTAGATGTGGTGCATACCGATGTGTGTGGACCAATGGAACATGTCTCTCTAGGAGGATCAAGGTATTTTATCATATTTGTTGATGATTATAGCCGTATGACTCATATTTATTTCATGAAAAATAAAAGTGAATCATTTCAATGTTTTAAAGATTATACAGCCAAAGTAGAGAACTCACTTAATAGAAAAATTAAAGTATTGCGTAGTGATAATGGCCGTGAATTTTGCAATGGTGAATTTGACTGTTTCCTTAGATTAAAGGGTATAATTCATCAAAAGTCAAACCCATACACACCTGAGCAAAATGGCTTAAGTGAGCGGATGAACCGTACTATTATTGAAAAGGCTCGTTGTTTATTATTTGATGCTGAGTTAAAGAAGGAGTTCTGGGCAGAGGCGACTAATACAGCTGTTTATTTACAGAACCGAACAGTATCAGCTTGTTTAAATAATAAAACCCCATATGAATTGTGGAATAATACTAAACCCAATATTAGTAATCTTAGAGTGTTTGGAAGTATTGTGATGGCACATGTACCCAAACAGAAAAGGTTGAAATGGGATAAGAAATCTGACAAGTGTATCCTAGTGGGTTATTCTGAAGATATAAAGGGATATAGGATATATAATCCCAAGTCCAAGTTGATTACAACTAGTCGGGATGTAGTCATTATTGAGAAAGATTTGGATATAAGACATATAACTGTCACTGAAGAAAATAAGGATTCAGAAACTCAAATAGAAAATAAAGATAAGAGTTTGGATTCAGTGGGGGATAATCAGTCTGATGATTCATTTATCTCCGCAGATAACAGCAATGACCTTACATATGTGCCAAGTGGAAATGAAGACTCGGACAACTCTACAGACAGTACAGGCAGTGTTGTACAGACATCTAAGAGACAAAGGCGTAAACCAGAAAGGTATGGTCTTTCAAATATGTGTATAGAAAGTTCTAATGTAGATGTCTGTGAGTTGTCATTGGAGGAAGTTCTACAAGGTCCGGAGAAAGATCATTGGTTATGCGCAGTCAAAGAGGAGTTACAGTGCTTTAAAGACAACAGTGCATGGGAGCTCGTAGATGCCCCAAAAAGTGGAACAATTGTTAAATGTAAGTGGGTCCTGAAGAAAAAGTGTGATAGGGAAAATAACATTTGTTATCGTGCCAGATTAGTTGCAAAAGGTTATAATCAGAAATGTGGTATTGATTATAGTGAGACTTTCTCCCCTGTAGTCCGGCATACTACTTTAAGGTTATTATTTGCTTTAGCTGTGCAACTAAATCTAGATACTGCCCATTTAGATGTTAAGACTGCATTTCTCAATGGAGAATTGGAAGAAACCATATATATGCAGTTACCTGATTGTTTTGAGTGTTCTAATAATGATAAAACTAAAGTTCTTAAGCTGAATAAAGCTATATATGGTCTCAAACAATCCTCAAGGGCATGGCATAAGAAAGTTGATAATGTAATGTTGGTTAACGGTTATAAAAAATCTAAATTGGAACCCTGTTTGTATACAAAATGTAAGAATAATCTCAGGACAATTGTGACTCTGTATGTCGATGATTTTTTTATTTTCTCTAATGATACAAGGGAAATGGAATCGTTAAAAGAAACTTTAAGTAGTCAATTCAAGATTAAAGATTTAGGACAAATTAGAAAATGTCTTGGTATAAATGTGAATACTGATAAAGAGAATAGAATCATTACTTTGAGTCAAGAAAACTATATTGATCAGTTATTGTATAAATTTAGCATGACTGAGTGTAAGACTGTTGATACACCCATGGAAGCTAAATTGAATATTGTTAAAAATCAAGATGTAAAAAGTCAAAATCCTTATCAACAACTGATAGGCAGTCTAATGTACTTAGCTGTATTGACTAGGCCAGATATAGCCTATGCTGTAGGATACCTAAGTCAATTTAATAACTGTCATAATAATGTACACTGGTTATATGCTAAAAGAATATTAAAATACTTAAAAAAGACAAGATGTCTAGGTTTAAAATATTGTAAAGATGGAAATTTCAATATTATGGGTTATGTTGATGCTGATTGGGCAAATAATTCTATTGATAGAAGATCCTATTCAGGTTTCTGTTTCATGTTGTCAGGTTCAGTTATCTCATGGGGTTGTAAAAAACAAAGAACTGTAGCGCTTTCAAGTACTGAGGCTGAATATATGGCAATTACAGAAGGTTGCAGGGAAGCTGTGTATCTTATGAATTTACAAAATGAGATAACTGAACAAACCTATACTATTAAGTTAAATAATGATAATCAAAGCGCTCAAAAGTTATCTGAAAATCCTGTATTCCATAACAGATCAAAACATATTGATGTGCGCTATCATTATTGTAGAGAAATAATTAACAATAAAATTGTTAAGATTTATTATTTGCCATCAGAAGATATGCCAGCAGACATGCTTACTAAAAGTTTACCTTTAGTGAAACATAATAAATTTGTAAAAATGTTAGGCATTGTTGTTGTAGTATAAGTTGTGATATATCTGTATTTTGAGAGTGGGGGTGTTGGAAATTGCTCAAAATAACATGTGTTAGGTTAAGTAGTTACTAATGCCACTTATAATGTGCAGTCAATTGTAGGCTGTATGAATATGTTCCATAGTCTTGAATGTGATCCATTGTCTCAAATGATTAAAATCTCCTTCCTTCCGTCTTCGCAGTCGAACACGCTGGTTTTATTTTGAATACTCTCTAGAATAAAACACCTAATAATAACAGATTTGCTTATTGTCCAGTTTAGAACGAATCATTTTGTTGACAAACTTTTTTTTAAAGATAAAAGCAGGGTTTCTTGGGCTTCACCTCCTCCTGCGAAGCAGTAATGCTCGCGAAGGAGGAGGCGGAACGCGTGAGGGAGAGGCAAATTTCGCAACCTCATGACTCTAGCCGCCGCATTAGACGTTCTGAGCGTCGGGAATCTCAGGCCGATTGCCAGCCTTCGTTGGCGCGGGCTTGCGGAAGGTGAGCAATGGGCAGCTCACCGTCCGATAAGTACCAGGTCCGGGTTGACGGCGCATTGTGTTCCACAAAGAGATGTCAGCACAACTGACGGGGTCCGCTAGGACTGATGCTTGCTGGGGTCGCGGTAAAGTCCGAAAGGGATACCGTGGCCCCTGGCAACATACGGGCAACTGAAGGAACACGGGTGGGTTTTAGTCAGTAAGAGTCTGACAGGCCTTCCCGCTCCGCCCAGAGCGGGAGAAGTTATTTGATAATTTAAAGGGTTTCTTGGCCTTGTGTCGCCACAGACAGTTAAGGAATTGAATAGTTTTAGCTGCTAAACCTTGAATCTGTCACTTTGTCTATTCTTCCGTCGACAAACCCCGTTTCTATTGTGGTTACGTTAAGCGTGCTGGGAATCGAACCCACGACCTCATGCTCAGTAATAGCGCTTGCGAAAACTTGTCCAATGAGGTATTCGAAGTAAACAAAAAATCAATCTGCCTAGCCTTTTCCCAACTATGTTGGGGTCGGCTTCCAGTCTTACCGGATGCAGCTGAATACCAGTTTTTTACATGGAGCGACTGCCTATCTGACCTTCACCCAGTAACTAAGTAATACGATACCCCTTGGTAAGACTTGTTGTCAGACTTCGGGCTTCTGACGACCGTTAACGACTGTCAAAGATCCACGAATGACAGCCGGGTTCAACGGCTTAACGTGCTTTCCGAGGTACGGAGAAGTCTCGGTATGTAAAGATGGTCACCCATCCACGGACCAACTCCGGCAAGCGTTGCTTAACCTGATAGATCGACCTGTGCGGCTATTATTATTTAGCCACGACCTGCTCCTCGTGGACTTAAATATAACTGGCTAAATGTGGGTGTACTATGGGTTACTAATTATAAGCATACTTAATATAAATTGACATAGTTTACAATGGCGTAACGAAATTCAGCATAATGATCATTACGCATAATATTATTAGGCATAAATGTTTTGGCCATAATGTTTATTGCCATAAATAGTGTTGGCATAATAATAAAAAACATATTTTTATAAAGTATAATGTTATAAACGTATAATTATATTTACACAAAATGTTCTTTGGAATAAAAATAAAAAACCCAAATACAACTCATATAAAAACAAACATGTTCGCAAGGGCCACCCCCGCCGCACCTTAACCTAATCCAATAGAGTAATTCCCAAATTATAATAAATAATGTTTATATTTATGGCTCATGATTTTTTATGCCTTAAAAATGTATGCAACTCCAAATGTATGCATCTCCAAATTATGCCAAAACAAATTAGACATTTGGTCTAATTTGCTAAGCTAACCTTTGCATAATGCCAAAGGATTATTATGCCACAGTATTATTAAGCTAATAAAAGTTGTGCGAAAACGTTATGCCAAACAATATTGCCTTAAAATTTTATGCCAAGAGGGGGATTCCCGTGTACTAATTGGTACACCTCTGCCTGAACCTTCGGGGCTTTACAAGCTTGATGTTTTGTTATCCATACTTATATCTACATAATTTAAGTAAAATAAAATGCCGGCCATAATTCTCTGAACAAATTCTGAAAACATAAAAGGCAGCTCACATTTCAAATACGGATGTAAAACCACAAATAATTATAATTAATGACCATTTATGTTACCAACCAACAGAATGTGTTATTTATTTAACTGAATTATGCCTGTGATTTCATATTTTGTTTGTAATTCAGAAACGGATAGCATAGATGTATAATAATACCCACATTTTACCATTTATTATAATTATAATAAAATAATCCATCCATCATCACTGACAGGACTATTGTTGCCAATAAACCTGATATAGTGGTGGTGGATCGAGTAGAGCGGCGCACAATGATTATTGACATAACAGTCCCTCATGACGGGAACCTCGTGAAAGCCGAGAAAGAAAAACAAATCAAGTACCTTGACTTGGCTCGCGAGGTTGTCGACATGTGGGATGTGGACTCAGCAATCATTGTGCCGATAGTCGTATCAGCCAATGGCTTTATTGCCAATAGCCTCGACCACCACCTAAGGAGTCTCTCGTTGGGCAGCTGGATCAAGGTTTTGATTCAGAAAGTGGTACTCCTAGACCCGGCTCGCATTGTCAGGAGGTTCCTCTCTCTGGAGCTCTGACCGCCGGTAGCTTGGACCCTGTTCCCGATACCGGTGGGCTACTATTTTTTATATTTTTTTAGATAAAATAATACCCCATTGCCTTAACTCTACGTTGACGTCGTGGTGGGGCTTCCGCGCTCCTGAACACTAGGTCTGTGCCAGTAGAGTTTACTTTGCCGAAACAGGTCTAGGGTGAGGAGCCAGACCAAGAGATATACATAAACTCGTAGGGCAGCATGTGGCGAGCTGTTGAGCAGTAGTGACCCCACGGACCCTATCTCCCAGGAGAAGTCTTGTTCCTCACCTGTGGCTTGCCTTTACTGGCCGGCTGGAGTGAACACTGACGAGGAACAGAGCTCCCACCTCTTTCTTGCCTTTATTGGCTGGCTTAAGTGGAGATTCGCAACAGCAAACGTGCTCGGAGGAAGGAAGTATTTCAGTAAGATGCTGGTAAGGATCTTAACCGTACTTTCGGGATTATCTTGATAGTCTTGGAATACCTCACCACTCCTCAAGCACCTCAGGACATGTTGCTCCCTTGTCGCTTCGACACTTTGTGCTAGCGATCGCTTTCGGGGGCCCATTATTGAGCGTGCAAGTCACCCCCCGCCATTTTATCTGAGTATTTTATATAAAACATAAGCCAAGGGGTCTTTCCATAGTTCTAGATAACCAGTTGACTTTTAGCCACCCAAACCCATAGTCCAATATCTTTGTTTCCATATCCACCAACCGAAGGTTGTCCTTGGGTGCACTTGCATAGTGCGAACAGGGATAATCGTTGGTTGATGCCTAAAGCATTCCAATTCTACGAATGAAACCAGCGCTAGAATTCCACTGGAATATTGTGAATCGGCACTGCAATGGGTAACCCATTCCAGTGAACCATTGACAGCCTACTTTTTCATTCCAGCTCGTCCATTCCGGCGCTAGGTACTGGAATAGTGTAGACCAGTGTTTTTCAACCTTTTTCATGACACGACCCCGTTAGTATGAAAAAAAAATTCGCAACCCCTGCCCTCCACTATTTATAATCTGTATTTTGTTATAATACAACTATCAAATAAGTAAAACATTTTTATTATTTTATACAATTATGTATCGGCTAATTACATAATTAACAGACATATTTCATCGCCAAACGCCTCCACGGAAAAGCGGTACGATGGATTTGTGGGGACAATGTATCCCACTCGCCTCCTAATTAAATCTTAAGTACATTGTAAGTCAATTTTTGATGATTTATGAGGATCATGGCTACGAGGGATTTCCCGGTAGAGTAATTATGTTTTTAAATTCAATCAACAGTGTTACTACGCAATCGCAGAGTATTGTCCTCAATGTAAACGCTATTTAACAAGAGTTATGTATTATTTGCACGTCTTATCAGAGCCAAGGCCGGCTCGCGTTCGACATAGATGAGGCAAGTTAGAGAACTAACCTAAAAGAAAATCTGCTGGAATTATCTATAGCAACAAAATAAAGTTTAAATTTTTTATTTTTAAACTGTTTTTTTCTTTGCTGAGGCCTCGCGACCCCCTTATAGAGGCCCCGACGGGGTCGCGACCCACACGTTGAAAAACACTGGTGTAGACGGCCAATCCAGTGCTGGATTATATGCTGAAGAGTGAACATGCAATGTCTGACTGAATGACAGGAATAATGTGGACGGTAATTTTGATCCACTCTAGCACTTGACTGGACTGACTCGCTGGATTACTGTATTTGAATAATATGAACTGGGCATTATATTCTGGCTGTCAAAATTCAAAAAATTCAAAATTCAAAAGTCATTTATTCAAACTAGGCTGAGAATCAGCACTTTTCGAACGTCAAAATTACATAAGACAGTCCCTCAAAAACGCCCACCCTTCACCACTTCCTAGTACTTTAGCTGGGAAGAAGAAGTGGCGCAACAAACTCCCCAGCAGCACAGCTGTCTGTTCAAGTTAGAAAAATAAAATGATTCTATAGAATAGTATGCAAAATTATTATGCAACACAAAACATTATTTTAATTATAAATTACTGGCCATATGTCAGCTAGCACACGCCAATATACCAACCAAAAACATCGAGAACTATACTCAAGCAGAATTAAAAAAAATAAAAACTAAACGTAAACAGAACTAAATATCTAAATAAAACCCTCCAGGCATAAAGGGCGTGCCCGCTTCCATAAAGTTGTAATTGGAAGTTATAAATGATAAACTAGGACCATCGAGCTAAAATAAATGAACAGTTATATTATTACTAGTAACAATAACAAAACCATGATCAGCAAGACGACCAGTCACCACAAGCAGCACCCGTTCACGTTCCTTCTGGCATGTTTGCCGAAAACAGGGCAGATGACTTTTACGCAGTCATGAGAATGTCGCAGGCCTCCTTTATGAACCGAATACATAAATCTGACAATGGAATATTGAGGGCCACATACGAAGTTAATCATTTCTTCGTATATGACAATTAATATTCCAGCTAAAATAATACTTATCATTGAATTTGTAATCTATTGTGAATTTTATATGGTTGTATTCCTGAATTAAATTATTTGAATTTGAATTTTGAATAACCTTTTCATAGTAACTGAAATCTCTTTGAATAAAACAAAAGAATATCGACTCGTCTAGGCAGATTAGATCCTCTTTCTTTGAGTTAAAGGAGATATGATATGACATGGTAACATGACGCGAGGGTTCAAGGACAATCTCGACGGATCGGTTGAAATGGGTCCGAGTTGTACGCAGTAATACGGGCGAACAGTTTTCAAAGTTTTGCGGATAATCTTGTTCTATGATTTGTAGCGAGCAGGAAAGTGGTGGTCAAGTGGAAACGCTGTGACTTAGTTTAAGATCGTAGATTCAAACCCAGACAGGCAATACGGTAGTTGCCTAGATAAAAAAAAAACTATTTAGTCCGTCTTTCAGATAATAAAAAAACATTAGACACGTATTTTTTGCTTTATCATAGTAATGAAAAATAACTTAGAAAACACGCATTAAAATAAGGGAGTGGGGGCTCGCTACGTCACAACGCAGTATTAAATCTAGCAAGGCGTGACGTCATGCCACATTTCTACTCAATGTATCGCCGTAATCTTTTGATTACGTCAAAAAAGAAAAAATACGTGTTCAATATTTTTTTATAAACTACAAGACGAATAAAAAAAATTTATTTTGGACACAGGCCTATTTAATTTGAGTAAATTTTTCAACACCACCACGGTGAAGAAAAACATTGTGAGGATACCGGGCAAGTCATAGAATGTGTTCTAGAACCAAAAATTGGAAGATATGTGACATCCTATAACCTGTCCCGGGCCCAAGTGGTGGATTACGGCCCAATCCCTTTCACAGAGAGTAGACCTGTGTCCCAGCAGTTAGAGCGTTATAGACAAATATCAAATTATTTTATTTCACATAAACCTACAAGGGCACTTATGAAACGTCAGAAGCTAGGTGCACGGTTCCAATTAGTCGTTTCCTATGGAGAAGAGCCGGTAAAAAACTCCACGGTTACTCTTTTAAAAACAAATGGCTTTTACAATGTTTTCAAATTACAATGTAAATAGGTACCTATGAGAGGACAGTGTAGGCTTGTCAACAAGTACCAGGTACTTAGCAACATAGAAAATGGGCCACAAATTTACAGTCTGTTAAGCGTACAACGTTCTCACATTTACAAAATTTAAAAGAAAAGAATCTGTATAAAATATAAAGAAAATAAAAACAATGGCACTCCGGGAGTTTCAACAGAAGTGAAAACTTGAACAAGATCGTCTTGGTGGAAGAAAAATACTTGTTTAGAACATCGGTCCGTAACCTTATCTAAATAAAGAGCACAATCGCGTTTACAAAAAAAATACTTCCAAAACCTTTAAAGTAAAAACACTTGCATAGAACATTGATCCGTAACGTAATATAAATAAAGAGCACAATCGTGTTTACAAAAATGAGGTGTTGGTAACGGTGTCTCGAGTTCAATTGTTTTTTCCCATTTCAAAAATGCCCAACGCGCCTAAAGTTTTTACTTCAATAAAAATAAAGACCCATTTAAACCAAATTGCCACTATAATTATATCCGAATCCGAAATAATTTCATATCCGTAACCGATAACCGTATCCGAAACCGGTAAAATATTATTACTACATCCAAAGTCAAAGTCAAATTATTTATTTCAATTAGGCACAAAAAGGCACTTTTGAACGTCAAAAACAAAAAATAGAATTTATTCTAGTCGCCCCTTCCAAAAGGTAGTTTTCGTATGGAGAAGAATGGGCAAGAAACTCCACCGTTACTCTTTTAAAATGTTTAATAATATTTTGTATACATTAATTTATTATGAAATTATATGTGAAGACGATGCACCTGGAATAAGATTACTATACCACAATAGGTAAAAATAATTAAAAATGAAGCAATGACAGAAAAAAAATATTATGTAATAGATACATGGTGTTCACATATTTACAAGCATTGTAAAAGTAGGTACTTATTCGATATTTCTAAAAAAATTAAATTAGCAACCAGTTTGATTTTGTCTAGACTCTAAATTGTCCTATGGAGCTAGACCAGCATGCTTCCAAGCATTCTTATCTAGGATATAATCCTCTAATTTGTAATATGCTTGTTTACAAAGAGTACTTTTAATATAACATAACACATCACGCCTTGTTTCCCCGAAGGGTTGGGCAGAGGTGTCCCTGTAGCAGGTACACCCACATTTCGCCAGTTATGTTTAAGTCCCATGTAACAGGGGGTGAGCCTATTGCCATCAACCGGGCACAAATCCAGACTCCGAGCTGCTACTGAGAAATTTCAGATAGAAAAACCCAATAACACTTTGCCCGACCCGGGAATCGAACCCAGGACCTCATGCTCAGCAGTAGCGCTTGCGACCACTAGACCAACGAGGCAGTCAAAACAACACAGAAAAGTAAAGCGAACATTTAAAAAAAACGGGCAAAACTGAGTCGGACTCGCGCACCGAGGGTTCCATATCATTTTAAATTATTTTAACACTGCACAGAATAGAATTGTGTCGTTTTAGGTCAGCGCTATCTCTTGACCGATAGTGGAATTAATGTAATTTTTGTTGATGATTTCTGAAAAAGTGTGCTATTTAGAGACATCACTTTATTGATTTTTCTCTATGCAAACTTCGGAGATAAGGGGGGAACAGTATTTTTTTACATTTTTCGTCACAAGTCAAAAACTATGCGGCCTAAAATAAGAAAGAAAAATCTTTGACAATGTGCAAATAGCGCTCTTTCATATGATACCCCACACGCCCTAGTGGCCCCATTTAGAATTTTTAAGACGCCAGTTCAGTCTCTGTTACAAAAAAAAAAACACATTTTATTTCTAGCTTATTTGCAAAATAGTTGGGCAAACATTCCTCCCCTTTTTTTGTTGCATCGGGAGATAAAAACGCGTCCAATGGCGGGCATTGAAAGTTTGAACTCGTTAGCATCTTTCCAAGGTTTACAACTTTTAGTACCCAAGAAAGAACTTTGAAATACGTAGCACGGTGAAAAATTCAACTGTTTCAAACGTTTCAATTGGGTGAGTAGGTATTAAATTAAAGTTTAATTTCTCACCCTAGAAGCTTGGCGAATGAATTTAAGGGGAAGTGAGATCAAAATACTACACCTAGTTAGTATTGTGCTTGTCACAAAAAATTTAACCAAAATGGATACTTTGTTAAATTTTTACCGGATAATTTGTATTTTCGATTTAAAAATCGTTCGAATTTACACTTCGTTTACGACACACGTTCATGGGCATCAGTTTTAAAGCTTAATCTTCGTGATAGTTACCAATCTTCTCTTCTCTTCTGGCTCTTCTGTTTTTCAATGTTGTATAAAAGTACAGTCAGCAAGTAGTTTCCGCCGGCCTACAGTCTCTCAACAGCTGAAGGCCGAAAGAAACCCCTGCTGACTGTACCGAGTTCTTCGTTCTTCTATTTGTGATGGTTTCTTTCTTGGAATTATGATTAGGTATTGTTTATTTTTTATTATATAATTAGGTATTGGGTATAGTTTTTTTTTACCATGTTTATTATTAATCGACTTCAAAAAAAGGAGGAGGTTTTCAATTCGACTGTATTTTTTTTAGCTATTGCATAGCTTTTATCGCGGGCTTTGAGCGCGGCGACCGAATCAAGAAATTCCGTAACGTAACGAAAATAAAACCTAACACCCCCCACTCCGCCTATCATGTCATGACGGTTCCTATGACAACGTGATGTTGTAATGGGAAACATGATGTTGTCATGGGATCATAATTTTTGTTTTATGTCATCACGTCATCATCCCAAGTGTAGCGTTGACAAATAGGAAGTATGGAGGTTACAAATGCTATGCAATAGCTTTACCGCGGCAGTCCCCGAGTGCCACACGTTTTATTTGTTTATGTTTGTTACCTTGAACGAACTTTCGACTGGGTGTACCAATTTTGAAGATTTTTCTTTATTTGAAAGCTGGTGCTTCTCGCGTGGTCCCATTTCAATTTGGTCCAGTTCTGACAATGGCATCCATGAGAAAACCATTTAAGTCTTAAATTTTCATTAGGTATGTGTGCGACAAATGGACGAATAACTCAATATCAGGCCAACTGATTTCGATGATTCTTTTTTTAACCGACTTCCAAGTACCACAACTAAAAAGAGAAAAATAAAATATTTTACAAAAAAAAAAAAAAAAACAACCGACTTCCAAAAAAACACTACAAAGTGAAAAATAACTTTCATTTCGGAAGTCGGTGGCAAAAAACGAAAATTCAAAACCAAAGGCCGACTTCCGAAATTAAAGTTATTTTTCACTTTCTTGTGTTTTTTGGAAGTTGGTTGTTTTTTTTTGTAAAAAGTTTTAGTTTTTACATTCGTCCTTGACATATTCATTCTATTATTTGACATTATATTCCTACGATTTAATTTCAACTCTTTATTAGTGGCTTTTGTGGACATGATAATTATTCAGATTTATTAAAGTTGTAATAGCAATCATGTAATTGCGTTTAATTAAAATAAGTTTTTATTTTTATTAATTAATTTATCTTTTGTATAGATTATTTTCCATTCTGTGAATGTGAGAACGCTGTTGGCTTAGTGGACTGTAGATCTGTTGACCATTTTCTATTTTGTTAAGTATTTTCACCCGAGCAGAGCTCGGTCGCCCAAAGTTTAGAACAAGATGGCTACCTTAGAATAATGACATGGCAGCATGGAATTAGCAATTACCTACTATCAAGGCAGCATGGAATTAGTATGTACTATGCATGGAATTAGTATGAACTTTCCTATTTTATTAAATTAACTTTTTCTATTTCCACTAGAGCAGAACTCGGTCGCCCAGATACTGTCACATAAATGGCCATATTTTTTTTATTGCGTTGACTTAGTAGCTTCATTTTTTAGAACTCCAAAGGAAATTTGATCTATCAAGATCAAATTTTCATTTCAACTTGATACCTCTAACTTCGCACGTTCCTGAGAAAATAAGTCTTGGCAGACTGACGGACGGACAACGAAGTGATCCTATAAGGGTTCCGTTTTTTCCTTTTGAAGTACGGAACCCTAAAAACATATGGATAATTGTAGACAAAATACAAAATACACGCAGACGGAGTCACCGGCAACAGCTACTCATTTCTAAAGATGGTAAACCAGAATCAAAGATATATAATATATAGGCTATCAATTACATAAAAAAATACAATAGACGTGGATATGTTTAGTAACTTGTTCCGCTTAGCTATTTCTAAAGAGCCATAAAAAACTCCTGAAAGAAATCGACACGTGTTTCACCTATCAACACGGCGTGTTGCCACACCAAGGGCTGAGTGCAGACTGCACTCAACTCTTGGTGTGGCAACACGCCGTCACGCAAGGTCACGCCTGAATCAATTAATAACTTAATTGTTACTAAAATTACCCACATGAGTAGGTATTCCAGCACTAATTAATTCAAAATCCGTTCCCACAAACCGATGGTACCGCGCCGGGTCGACGAAAAACCGCAGGCGGTTACTTCCACAGTTAACCGATTATCACCAGTAAACCGATGTACCCGGCTTGTGTCAAATAACGAATAGTTTTGCATACCAATCGTAGTTCTTGGCAAAAGGGATAATCATCATCCTGAGGATGCCTCGTTGAGAGGTGAAACCGTGTCGATTTCTTACAGGGTTTTTGAAGTGAAAACTTCTTTAGGCGCGTTGGGCATTTTTGAGATGGGACTAAACCATTGATTTCGCGACACCATGACGACACCTCATTTTGCTAACGCGATTGTGCTCTTTATTTATATTACGTTACGGACCAATGTTCTATGCAAGTATTTTTACTTTAAAGGTTTCGTAAACGCGATTATGCTCTTTATTTATATTACGTTACGGATCAATGTTCTATGCAAGTATTTTTACTTTAAAGGTTTCGGAAGTATTATTTTATGTAAACGCGATTGTGCTCTTTAATTAGATAAGGTTACGGACATTGGTCCGTAACCTTATCTAATTAAAGAGCACTAAACAAGTATTTTTCTTCCACCAAGGCGATCTTGTTCAAGTTTTCACTTCTGTCGGTACTCCTGGAGGTTTTTTTATGACTCTTTAGGAGTAGTTAAGCGGAATAGGTTATTAAATATATAGGATGCTGCCATCCTACATCCTGACATCGATGCGAAAACTGTTACCATGGATTCAGTACATTCTGAACCTCCCTACGTTGAAATTTATCGTCGGTAATTAAAAAAAATCTGCTGTTTCATACATTTTGACCGCATATGTATTGCACTTTTATTTTATGAAACAGCTGCTTTTTAATAGTAGGTACACTACACTACATGTACATTTTACAATCGGTATTTTGTTTGAGTTTTGTATATTAATAATGTTTGTTTGCATGCTATCAATGGCCAGTGTCGCTCTAAGCCAACGAATACGCAAATTAACACGCAGATATATGACAGTGACCTTGAATGGTTAGCTTACGTGTTCTGTACTGAGCTCACGCAACGCGTCGTACGTCCAGCCAGTAATAGGACTCGCCCATCAAAGAGCGTTGTCCCAAATTAGACGCATTATTAATTTATTACACGTAAAAAAAAGGTATTTTAATAAAACACGTATACTAAAAGATTGATAATTTAATTATCTTTAAAATGGTGAAGTTTTCAGAAAAATACGCTTGATAGATTTTGCGTCATTCTCAGTTTTTTATCCGCGTTAGACATAACTTTACAAATTAATTTCACTATGTAATATAAACATAATCAAAAATATGCCTATATTTAAATATTAAGAAAATGCTCTAATTTAACATATATTTTTTCAAATCACTAACACTACTCGTTTAGACGTCATCTTCAGCATAAAATCATTAAAAGTCAGTTGTCGTCCCCTTAAGGTTAGCGCGAGTTTTAAAATTATATTCTCTGTAATAACCGGTAACGTTTAGGTTTAGTCCGCCGTTTGTAACTAACCGGTTAATCGATGAACGGTTTTATGATCAATTTAACCGGTAGTTCAAAACCGGTTTCTGGCCCTGATTTAGAAGTCATCTTTGCGAAGACTGTCGCTCTGCTTAGCCTAAAGACGTCCCAGCCTACGTATTCTTAAGTAAAACTAAACTAACTAATCTAAACTGATCGGCTAGAACTGCACCATGTCGTAACGGTTAGTGAACTTACCGGTTCTTAGGCTGAGGCCCTTATGGCGCAGCTGTCCTTGGTGTAAAAATAAGCTCAGTACGAAAATCTCACTTACTTCAACCCAGCAACAATCTCCATAGCACCGTTGAAGTTGCCGATGTTCCAACAAGTCAGAGCTACTCGGAGTACACACGCAAGAGCCGCCTTCCGATCTTCGAGGGATGGATGGGAGAGCACCAGCTCTGTCACCCACGCTGATACCTGGAGGCAAAGAGATTTAAGATGTTATAGAGAAGCTATCAGAAGAAATGCCATAGAAAAACTGTGATTAACCTAACCTAACTTTTGTCGGAGTGGAAATCCTCATGGATGTCCTTCGCCCTGAGGTGGGCAAAGGGATCTCACACTTGCGTTGGGGGCTGCGAGTGCAATTGCGACTTCCGCTGCCCCGGACTGGTGACGGCCCGCTCTCTGCGGACCCCGATCCGTAGGGGGAGTGAAACTCCCCCCATTACTTCTTATAGAGGCGTGCGTGGAACACTCCGCGCCCCTATCTCGGGTCCTGTGTGATGGGGGGCGACGGATGTTCCCGAGTCTGCCACCCTTGGACCCATTTAGAGGGGCTGGAAGAGGGCGTTATCTGCCCTCCGCCGACGCCCAGTGCGCCTGCTGCGGGACGGGAGATCCCTTTCCCTTTCCGCAGCCTCCTTCTGCGAGATAACTGATTCGCAGAGGGATACCACCGCATCCCAGGACTCTGGACTGCCGACCATTTAACGAACTACGGTCGGGACCTAACCTAACCTACCTTGTCTCAGTGACGCCATCTAGCATCTAGCGTAATATATCAAAATAACATAATAGCCAAGTTTGACTTTTTAAGCGAATTCAGTTTTCATGTATATACTTTTATTTAAATTTTTAGCTTTTTACGACTTCGATTTTTAACTTTTAGTAATAGCTATGTATTTAAATATTTTTTGCTGTGCCCTGACAGGGTCTACAACGGCTCTTAGCTTTAAACATTTTGTTAACATCTTGTTTTACCTTGTGGAACGCAAAAAAAAAAAAATACAAAGGGTTACCTAAATTATTTTTAGATTTGAGATGGTAAAACATGAAAATATCACCGAGAGTCTCAATAACACGACATTATTTAACAAAATACAACGATATTTGACACTTAAACCTGACACAGAGAATCTCTTACTTAAACCAACTTGGGTACGTTTAAATTATATAGCACAGGGATGATAATCAGTATTGAAACACAGGGACCGGAATAAACCTACCCTTAGCAAAGGGTGACTGTATTTTCCAGGGAAAGTAAGACACTCATCTTAAAAATTTATTGTGAACTAGCAGCGCCCTGCAGTTTCATCCGCATAAGTTTTGATCCCGTGGGAATATCAGAATAAACGTATCCTATGTGTTAATCCAGATAATAAACTATCTGTGTGCCAAATTTCATCTAAATCCGTTCAGTAGTTTTTGCGTGAAAGAGTAACAAACATCCATCCATCCTCACAAACTTTTCACATTTATAATACATGTAGGATTGAAAATAAAAATACCGTCTACAGTCGAACCTGGATAAGCGAGAGTTCAAGGGACAGCGATCTCTTTATCGCTTATAGAGGTTTTTCACTATCTCTAGTTTCTAAGCTCGTAGAGGTACAGGAGTGGTCTTTCTTACTTATAGACGTTGAGGCGGGTTAGGAAAAGTTGAGAGGAAGCAAAATAATATTAGTTCCAAAAAAATTAAGAATGAGTCTTAAATAGCAGATGTTACAGGCAAGTAGCAGACTCAGTTATAGAGGTCCACAAGTGAAAAACTAGTTTCTCTAATAGAGATTTCTGATACTCACTTATAGTGGTTTTAGAGTGTTAAAATGACAAGACCTTTTTTTTTTTTTTTGGGTGGGAAATTATCAAATAACTTCTCCCGCTCTGGGTGGAGCGAGAGGGCGTGTCAGACTCTTACTGACTAAAACCCACCCGTGTTCCTTCAGTTGCTATGTTGCCGGGGGGCCACGATATCCCTATCGGCCCATATTCGCAGAAAATGACAAGACCTGGCATTCAATTTATAGACTTTCTCGCTGACTCATTGAGTATCTATCTATCTCTCTTTTCCCAACTATGTTGGGATCGGCTTCCAGTCTGACCGAATGCAGCTAAATACCAGTATTTTACATAGAGCGACTGCCTATCTGACCTCCTAAACTCAGTAATTGGGTAATACAATACCCCTTGGTAAGACATTTTGAATAGACGAAGAAAAAACCGACTTCCAATAAAAACACTATGAAGTGAAAAATTACTTTAATTTCGGAAGTCGGTGGCAAAAAACGAAAATTCAAAATCAAAGGATCCGACTTCCGAAATTAAAGTAATTTTTCACTTTAATAGTGTTTTTTTAGAAGTCGTTTTTTTTGTAAATTTTTTATTTTTTCACTTTTTAGTGATGGTACCTACCCTACACAAATTCAAATAGTACCTAGTTAGCCTAGTGGTGTTATATCTATGGGTGTGACCGTCGGACTACCAAGTCATAGATCTCGAGTTCGAACCCTAGGCAAGCACCTCTGACTTTTCGGATTCATGTGCGTATTGTATAATTATCACTTGCTTCAAAAACGGTGAAGGACAACATCGTGAGGAAACCGTCATGCCTGAGAGATATTTCTCGACGGCATGTGAAGCCAAGTCAGAGGCCCATGGGTGGCTTTAAAACTGTGACACCAGGTTAGTCACTTACCACACGAAAAAGAAGACTGTACAACCAAAATTCGCCAGCTATTGCCATCAACCGGGCACAAATTCAGACTCCGGGTTGCTACTGAGAAATTCCTACATATTATAAAGTTAATAAAATTTATATGGGACCACCATATAAATTTTATTAACTTTGCTTTGATAGTTTTTGAGTTAGCTTCAATAATACGTACTTTTTCCCACTTAATATGTGGATGATATGATAAGTTCCTGTCACTGTTATTTACATGGCAAGTAGTGGTTTTCTAATTTGTGTGGGGTAGGTACCACCACTAAAAAGTGAAAAATAAAAACTTTTTACAAATAAAAAACAACCGACTTCCAGAAAACACTACAAAGCGAAAAATAACTTTAATTTCGGAAGTCGGTGACAAAAAAACGAAAATTCAAAGCCCAAGACACCGACTTCCGAAATTAAAGTTATTTTTCACTTTGTAGTGTTTTTTGGAAGTCGGTTGTTTTTTTTTTGTAAAAAGTTTTTATTTACGTAATTATGTTGTGTCATTATTTGACATTATTATGGAGGAGCTCGTGGCTAAGTAATAACAGCTGCACGAGTCAATCAATCAGGTTAAGCTACGCTAGCCGGGGTTGGTCCGTGGATGGGTGACCATCTTTACATACCGAGACTCCTCCGTGCCTCGGAAAACACGATAAGCTTTTGATCTCGGCATTCGTGGATCTTTGACAGTCGTTACGGGTCGTCAGAAGCCCGGAAAGTCTGACAACCAGTTTTTACAAGCATTATCATATTACTCAGTTACTGGGTTGTGGAGGTCAGATAGGCAGTCGCTCCATGTAAAATACTGGTATTAAGCTGTATCCGGTTAGACTGGAAGCTGATTAGGCACATTAACATATTTGTTGTGTTATTATTATGTATCTCATCAGTATAATTTTCTTTAGGTCTTTCTAGATGAATAAATAATACAATAAATAAAATAGTTGAAAGTCAGAATGATGCAAGCGGCAGTAATCAGAAGGCAATTTCCGTATAAACGTTCAAAATCTAGACACAGTTTCATCTCAGTGACAGTTAATGGGGGCTGGAATGGTCTCAATGAATAGGTTATAGATAGATGGTGAACAGGGTCTGGTGATGGAGTAGGAATGAGAAAAGAGGAAATCTTTGCGGCGGGGGTTTTTTAAATTTTAGCTGTTAGAATTCTACTTGTTATTTATTTGTTAGTAATGTTAATATTGTACATAAATAAGTCTTGTATTGTTAGGTGTAAGAGCTGGTTCAGGCCATGGTACGGAGCGAGAGGAAATGGGAAGCCGTCACCTCCTTCTGCGAAGCAGTAATGCTCGCGAAGGAGGAGGCGGAGTGCGTGAGGGAAAGGCAAATTTCGCGCCCTTGCGCCGCTAACCACCGCAGGAGGAGACGCCCTGGGCGTCGGGAATCACAGGCAGATTTCCGGCCACCGTAGGCACGGGCTTGCGGACGGTGAGCAATGGGTAGCTCGCCGTCCGATAAGGACCAGGCCCGGGTCGACGGCGCGTTGTGTTCCACGCGCGCCTCAAAGAGATGTCAGCAGAATTGACGGGGTCCACTAGGGCCAATGCCTGCCGGGGCTGCGAATAAAGGCCGAAAGGGAAATCATGGCCTCCCGGCAACATGGCAACTGAAGGAACACGGGTGGGTTTTAGTCAGTAAGAGTCTGACACGCCCTCCCGCTGCACCCAGAGCGGGAGAAGTTATTTGATAATATCCTTACCAAAAAAAAAAAAAATGTGTAAGAGCTGCCTTCTGAAGTAAAAGCCTCCTCTAAACCGTTCCAGGTGACTTGACTGACCCTTTACCCGTCTGGGTCATCAGTTTCATGTGAACGAGCTTAGGTCATGAATGGATACATTATTTAAAAAAAAAACCGGCCAAGTGCGTGTCAGACTACGCACAATGAAGGGTTCCGTAGTTGGGATGAATTTATCCCAAGAACAAACTTAACATTTTAGTTAAAATACATGTTCTCCCATACATTCCAACTGAAAATGTAAGTTTGTACGCACAATATTGGGAGATTTTAGATAGACCATAGACTCTTTATAGGTTTTCCTGTAATCTATGAGTAAATAAATAATCTCTGTATTTTTTTCGAAATCTTAGGCTCAGTAGTTTTGGAGATAATTGGATCGGATGGTAAATTTTCAATAAGTTTCTTAAATATCTTTAAAAGTATTTATTTTAAAATTATAAAATAAAATATTTGAGATCCTCGCAACAAGCCCTTATATTTGATACACAGTCAACCGGTACAGATTGCAAAACTTTTTTTTTTAATTTACTTAATTGCCCCCAAAAGTGACCCCCATATTCAAAATTCATTTATTTACGTTACAAGTCCGTGTTTGGGTCACAGAAATACATAATGTGTACCAAATTTTAACTTAATCAGTCCATTAGATTCGGAGCAAATTGGCTGTGACAGACGGACAGACAGACACGAGTGATCCTATAAGGGTTCCGTTTTTCCTTTTGAGGTACGGAACCCTAAAAATACTGAAGAGAAAATTTTGTTTTATTGGGTTCGTAGTAAAATAACAGCAGCGCAAAACGAACGTTCTTCAAGGTGAAGTTTCACTAACATTGCCAAGGTCAGTGCATAGATGGGTTTATATTATTATATTTCGCAATCTGTCTTTAGCGGTAGTCAGAAACCTTTTATAGTACCCTATCCAAGCTTGATAAAATCCTCCATCATCTGCCAAGACTTTTCTCAACTATGTTGGGGTCGGCTTCCAGTCTAACTGAATGCAGCTGAATACCGGTATTTTACATGGAGCGACTGCTGGTTGTCAGACTTTCGGGCTTCTGACGTCCCCGTAACGACTGTCAAAGATCCACGAATGACAGCCGGGACCAACAGCTTAATGTGCTTTTCGAGGCACGGAGGAGTCTCGGTATGTAGAAACGGTCACCCATCCACGGACCAACCCCGGTAAGCGTAGCAGAACGTGATGGATCGACCCGTGTGGCTGATATTACTTAGCCACGAGTTCCGGATGCAGCTGAATACCAATATAAAATACTAATCGGCGGATTTGATACTAAATATTGTAATTGCGATTTTGAAAGGTTTTATGAAACGTTTGTAAACTTAAATACTGCTTCGTTGGTCTGGTGTTTGCGCAAAGTGTTATTGGGTTTTTCTATTAGGAATTTCTCAGTAGCACCCGGAGTCTAGATTTGTGCCCGGTTGATTGCAATAGGCTCGCCCCCTATTACATGGGACTTAAACATAACTGGCGAAATGTGGGTGTCCTATTGGTACACCTCTGCCTAACCCTTCGGGGATTACGGGCGTGATATTATGTGTGTAAAATTAAATATTTAATTTCTACGGATGTTCATTTACGATCCAATTTAGGGCTTGAGTATCGGACCATTTCTCAATTCCGGAACTGGGTTTCAATATTAAGCAAGACAGTTTCGGAATTTCGGAGTTCGAAGCTTCCTTTAAAACTCAATCTCAAAGCATTTATTTCAATTAAACCATTTACAGATACTTTTGAACTGTCAAAGAGTCGGTCAGTTAGTCAGAAAGTTGAAGCTAGTTGCCCATTCCAAAACGTAGATCTCTATGGAGAGAAACGAAAGAAACTCCAAGGACACTCTTTTAAATATAGATATTACAAAATTCTGGGTACATTATTCTTGTTGCTTCTATATGTGAGAACAATGTACAAATTATAATCAAAAGCAATTGAAAATATAAGATTAAAAATAAGCCCTGGCAGATAAGAGATGACCAGTTTCAACTGACGGCGCCCGTTCACGAACATGACGCGTGGATCAGCACCATCCAGCTCAACCATTTTGTAGGGAACCGAATGATCCAACACACTCGCCACCATCAGCGAGACATTTAAGTGAACATGATATATTCTCAACTGCCATGCTCTTTCTTAATTCTTAAAAAATGGTATACAAAATGTTTAATATTTTTTGATTATTTGATATTATGGAAACGTAGGAAAAATTAAACCAGTTAAAAAAAAATAAGGCTCGTTCTCGCAGCTCGCACTGTGTCGAGTCAACTGCGATGCGACCTGCTTGCGGCGTGCACGATTCTCGAAAGCAAATGAGCGAACGAATAGCGTGCATGAGGCTTGGCGGGGTCCCCAAGCAGGCGTTGCGGAGCGGCCGGCGGACGCGCCGCGCCTCAAGCCGTGACAAATTTATATTTATTTATTTATTTATTTATTTATTTATTTGTTTATTTATTTATTTCTTTCTTTCTTTCTTTCTTTCTTTCTTTTTTTCTTTTTTTCTTTATTTACTTATTAATTTATTTATTTATCACAAACACTGCTATCTTTACAGGAAATTCCTAATGCGGTTATATATTTTTATCGATATCGAAATTCCGGTTTTGATCACACCAATTCCGATATCACAAGCGATACTGAAATATTTCGGAATTCTGGAATTTTGTTAAAACCGGAATTCCGGAGCTTAAGCCCTAGTCCAATTTAATTTTCCAAAACCACAGTCACCCTACTTCCAATTCCAGAGCAGTCTTGCTTTACAATATTTGAAATACTATGTGCGTAGTAAATATAAAGGTATTTACATATTTTATAATACAAACAAGATGGAAGGTTTTTCTAAAGTTTTTCGTAATGAGATCTAAGGAGACTTGTGTTGCATTATTCAAGCAACTATCCCGTGGCTCTGAGAGCATATTAATGCTTTTATGGAAGCTGAAAGGAAGGTTATAAGATAATATTTTTTATAAATATTTTTTAATGGGAAAAAATAACTGAATAAAAAAATATAAAATACTTGAGGTTCGATTCTTCTTCTTAGAGTGTCAATGGCAATCTAAATGGACTCGGCCCAGAATTCGGCCACGTGTTTGGCACCGTCACTAGCGTCCATCAGGTCCTGTATCGTGCAGCTGTCAGGACACGCAGGACACGGCATTAAGTGTCCCATCGTTTGTGGAACAGCACCACATTTACACTACAAGACGGAGTCGTTTATGAATCTCCACCTGAACAGATTTTCCTTTCTTCGGTCAACCTGGGTCCGGAGTCTGTTTAAAGATTTCCAGGTTACTCAAGGCAACTCGTGTCCAGGCGGGAGATCTTCACCAGTTGGAACGAATGGGTAAGGAAGCACTGTCTCGCCACAACTTCAGTCTCTCTTTAGGGCGTTCGCTAGTAAGTGGGTCGAAACACTTTAAAAACTGTCTTAGCTTTTCAGCCTTTGTGGCAAAAGGATGTTGTCATGCAAGGGTGTTGTGTGTCAGAGATCCAAATGGATCTTTTGCTGGAGCTTTCCACCGCTCTGCTAACTACTGGTGGCGCTATTCCTTCCACTGATTCTATTTAGATTAACTAAAACTAGGAAGTCATTTCTTATTTAAACGGTATCCGCTTTAATAACAAGTTGTTAAAGTCTGTTACAGAACTAAGCGATGGAAAGTTCAAAACCCACATCAAACGTGTCCTTATCAAAAAAGCATATTATAAGATTAAAGACTACGTTGAAGACAAGGAAGTCTGGTAATAATTCCTTCTGCACATGTGGCTTCCCTGGTACCTCATTAACGGCATAACAATGTAAATGTCTATTAACTGCTCCCAAATTACGATGATTATTTTATTTGACTTTTTTTACATACTTCATTGACATAATCTTTTCAGTATTTGACATTATGTACCTACAATTTTCTATATTTTTTTAATCAAATTAGATTTGTTACAGCTGTAGTGGCAATCATGTTATTTGGTTTAAATAGGTTCTTATTTTTATTATTTTGTTTATCTTTTACCTATATAGATTATTTTCTTTTAGATTTTGTGAATGTGAAAACGTTGTAGGCTGTAAACTTGTGGACCATTTTTATTTTACTAAGTACCTGGTACTTGTTGATAGGCCTACACTGTCCTTCCATACCTATTAACACTGTAATTTGAAAACATTGTAGAAACAATTTATTTTGAAAAGAGTAACCGTTGGGTTTCTTGCCGGCTCTTCTCCATAGGAAGCGACCAATTGGAACCGTGCACCTAGCTTCTGACGTTTCATAATTTTTTTAAATATTTTTTTTCTGTATGGCATCTCATAGCTGGCCTCTGAGGCCATGACTATTTAACCGAGCAAACCTGTGGGTGCCTTAAGCTGCTACACTCAAAGCCTCCAGCCAGGGACTTATAAACTAGGTGAACGCTCGCTAAGGGCACCCCCTGTGGGGTACGAGCCTCGGCTTAGGGCGTTTACCGGAGGGAGGACATCAAAGATGGAACGGGCTGGGACGTTTCATAAGTGCCCTTGTAGGTTTATGTGAAATAAAATATTTTGATTTTGACTGGATCCAGCATTTGAACCGCAGTTGGTGATGAAATAATTTACACAAAGTAAAGCGCCTCTGCCTAGGTTCGAACCCATGACCTACAACTCGTAATTTGGGGCCGTTACTTCTGGGCTACCACTACTCTCTACTAAGTACTAATACCGTGGCTGGCGTGAATAAATATATTCTACGCATAAATACGTTCTACGCATTAGGAAGTTAAATGAAAAAAATTGACAGCTCAAAATTAAAATAACTTTTGGAGCAATCGACTATGGTATTATGTTGACATCTCGCATTTTAACGTGTTTTACTTGATAACAACATATCAAATTAACGATTCACATGGTTTTGTGAACGAACATTGATATTTCGTTATATCAACTTAACCCCTAAAACAACTAAAACACATACTGTAAACTAATTTACCTACCGATTTACCAGAAGAGGTCAAACCTTTAAAATGGCCGTCCTGAAAAATTGCCATTTTAGACATGTCAACATATTCACGCCAGCCACGGAATGATAACAATTTTATAGATTTTCAACTTCTCTGTCTATACTACAAAAGTTGGAAGTCGTGAAGGTAAATAACGTGTAAAAGTAAAAAATGTGTGTTAATTATACAGAAAGCTGTGGGGGCTAAATTATAGCCGTTTTAGTGATGTGACTGTGTGTCGGAATTCATCGACTATCGATGTAATTTCTTCTTTTGTTTAGATTTTTAAATGTATTTGTAAGAGCAAACCAGTACAATATCAATTTTATGCGGATATCGACGTGCATCAAATGAATTAAATATACATGTTTGAGTTAGCAATTAGTAGTCGCATAGCATCGTTTGGGCACTAAAAGACTCATTCGCCGCGGGTCGATCATTTGTCACCTTTGGGCGTTTTTTCTTTCTTTAAAACTATCAATACACAAGTTGAACTCAAATCAGTTTATTATTTAAATGTACCTTACCCGTACATTTTTGGTCCTTCGAGCCGGATACTATACCTAGGTATTATTTTTGCATTTAATATTGATGAAGACTGTTTCATTTTGACAGTTCAACAACATTCATTGCGTTATTTACGTTGTTGAGCAGATTTTTTTTTCGAACTTATGAAGCAATGGATTTGCAATCTGTTTCAAAACGATTCTGATTATGATTGCTCGTACCTATATTACGCAATAAGGGTCCTATTCATGCCTCAAAGAGATGTCAGCACGACTGAAGAGATCTGCTAGAGCCGATGCCTGCCGGGGTTGCAGGTTTGTCCAAAAGGGTTACCGTGGCCCCTGGAAACATACAGGCAACTGAAGGAACACGGGTGGGTTTTAGTCAGTAGGAGTCTGACACTGTACACTTTCCCGCTTTATCCAGAGTGGGAGGAGTTATTTGAGAATTTCCAAACAAAAAAAAAAAAAAACTCAAATTGGAAATACGCAGTCTTCCAAACTGTAATAGGTAATAATCAATATTCAATCCATTTCCATACAAAAACTTGTCAATACTAAAGGAAAATTACGAGCTCTCAAGATACCATACAAATACTTCAACAAATAACTACCTCAAGGTAATTGAGTCATTCAGATAGAACAAAGCCATTCAGTTTTACGTCAAATTTCAACAAAGGACAAAGTCTCTATTGAATTCAACTTGAAAAGTTTAAAAACAATCTGTTAGAATTATTAAATTAGTCTCCTTTGTCGATTTTAACAGTTATTCTTTGGGATTATTTCGTTATCGGGGACTCGTGGCCAAATAATAACAGGCGCACGGGTCAATCGAAGGTTAAGCTACGCTTGCCGCGGTTACTTCGTGGATGGTTGACCATCCATTACATATTGAGACCTCTCTGTGCCTCGGAAAGCACGTTAAGCCGTTGATTTCGGCTGTCATTCATAGATCTTTGATAGTCCTTACGTGTAGTCAGAAGCTCGAAAGTCCTGACAACCAGTACCCAGTAACTAAGGTTGTGGAGGTCAGATAGGCAGTCGCTCCATGTAAAATACTGGTACTCAGCTACATTCGGTCAGACTGTAAGCTGACCACAACGTAATTGGGAAAATGCTGGACAGGATGATATTATTATCGTTTTAACGGTATGGACAGATCTGAGCAGAAAAACGTTATAAATAAGTATTAATTGAGGAGAGTAGTGATAGCCCAGTGGTAATGGCCGCGACTGAAGAGATGGTCCGAACCCAAAAAAAAATTGTGTAAATTATTTCATCACCACTCTCAAAACGGTGAAGGAAAACATCGTGAGGAAACCGGCATGTTCTAGAGCCAAAAATTCGAAGACACATCTATCAACCCGCACTGGGCCCGCGTGGTAGATTACGGCCCACTTCCTCTCACAGAGAGGAGGCCTGTGTCCCAGCAGTGGGGACATTGTAGGCTGATTATGATGATCATGATGTATTAATTTAGAGATTTGAATTATCTTATCTACCTATACTTAGGTAGGAAAGAAAGAAGAGTCAGAATGACAAGTGTTATAGAAAAACTTAAAAACATTAAACTTTTTGTGTGGGTATTAAAAAAATCAACGATATTGGGGTCGGCTTCCAGTCTAATCGGATGCAGCTGAATACCAGTATTTCACATGGAGCGACTGCCTATCTGACCTCCACAACTCAGTAACTGGGTAATACGATACCCCTTGGTAAGACTGGTTGTCAGACTTTCGGGCTTCTGACGACCCGTAACGACTGTCAAAGGTTTAAGAATGGCAGCCGGGACCAACGGCTTAACGTGCTTTCCAAGGCACGGAGGAGTCTCAGTATGTAAAGATTGTCACCCATCCACAGACCAACCAACGGCAAGCGTAGCTTAACCTGATGAATCGACCCGTACGACTTAGTCACGAGCTCTTCCTTGTGTGAGTATTAATAAGAGACATAATAATAGTCCTCCAGACCAAATTTCAGACATAGTATCCAATCTCAGCGGAGACCAGCCTTCGGCGTGGGAGGTATTACAGTGCAGGCGTATGTGCGTAGACACAGGTGCACTCTCTTCCCTCACTCTCATAGTCCGATGGGACGGCAATCCGACACGACCGGAGAAAGATCAGGCGCAGGACCAACGGCTTAATGTGCTTTCTGAGGCACGGGGGTATCACACCGCTAACTTCCAAACTCCGGACTGTTATTGAGAAATACCTAATGTAAAAATCCAATAACAGTTTGCCTGACCCGGGTATTGAATCCAGGATCCCGGTGGAGAAAGACTAGAAACCCTCACATGAACCACGTTGTACTAAGCGTCTCTCTTACGATCTGGAGGAGGGCGATTGATGAAGGGAAGCTCAGAATTGACTTCCAGAGAGTGCGCGTTGAAGACCAAAGACCACTGGTGCAGTGTACACGCTACTTCGGGTATAGACATGACAAACGCTTCTGCAAAGAGCCAGCCGACCTTTGCAGTCACTGCGGCGGCCCGCATTTCAGGGCGGACTGCCCAGACAGACGAATTGGCGAATCAGCGGCGTGCATCAAATGCATCAGATCTATGATGGGGAACTATGAGCACAGCTCAGCAGTCGCGCTTGCGAGCACGATAACAACGGGCAGTCCACAGGAAAATATGGGTGTACGGTACATCCACAGTTTGCAGGCATTATCCTATGTTACATCAAATAGTGGCAATCATGTCATTTGGTTTAAATAGGTCCTTATTTTGATTATTTTATTTATCTTTTGTATAGATTATTTTCTTTTACATTTTGTGAATGTGAGAACGTTGTAGGCCGTAGACTTGTGGACCATTTTCTATTTTACTAATTACCTGGTACTTGTTGATAGGCCTACACTGTCCTCTCATAACTATTAATTTGAAAACATTGTAGAATTTTTAAAAGAGTAACCGTGGAGTTTCTTGCCGGCTCTTCTCCATAGGAAGCGACCAAATGGAACCGTGCACCTAGATTCTGACGTTTCCTAAGTGCCCTTGGAGGTTTATGTGAAATAAAATATTTTGATGTTTCATGTTTGGAATCTAAGTTACGCCTGCAATAATATATATCTCGTTCAGTTCCTCTTTTTCTCATAGTGTACTTCATTTGTTTTTTTTTTGCCGAATGTAGTTGCGTTTTCCGCAGTCGTTCCGTAAATGAGTGACCATTATTTACACATCAAGCCTCCCTCGTGCCTCGGAGAACACATTAAAGGATGATTTGTTAGACCGAGCCGGGTTCGACCCGGGATCGTGTCGACTCCGAACCTAGGCACGAATGTGTCAAAAGCTATATATTAACTAAGTATATCATCGTACGTCTAAAAACGGAAATGTCTGACATTATATTCAGTCGCACATAATAGCCAGAACCTTTTTAACCGACTTCAAAAAAAAGGAGGAGCGAGAACCTCTTCCTTTGAAAAAATCTTTTTTGTTTGAAAGGGTATACTTTCAAGTTGGTCCCATTGTCATTTGGTCACGATCTGATGATGGGATCTTGGAGAAATCGAGGGAACTCTTCAAATATTATAGACACACCTATAGCGATTTGGGTATTTTATATAGTAACTCGTGCATTTGCTCTCGGAAAGCACCATTTGGTGAAGTGGAACTGATGATAAAGGACACACATGACCACCGGAACTACTCAATAATCTGATGATGATAGCTAACAGGCTCGACTGTCCGTACATGCGACGCTGCAGTGACTCACCTACAGTCGTTGGTAATTTTATGTTGTGATAATGTAAGTGTTGTATGTAAGGTGGTTTTTGTTTTGTATTTTATTGTAATGTTTAATGTATTGCTTGATGAAGTTATGTGTGATGTATTGTATTTTGTATATTGTGTATGAGTCATTGTAACTCGATTAAATAAAATGAATAATAATAAAATGTATTTCTCGGGTTGCGATTTGATTACTTTAATATGGTTGGTAAGCAATTGATGCTCGTCACAATTCATATGGTGCAGTGGAGCTGATGGTGAAGTAACTGGAGAACTCCTCAACCATTAAGTCCCTGCATCGGGAAAAGCAATATTTTGCAAAAGGTGAAGAGCAGTTGACATGAGGCTATTGTAACTTAGATAAATTACAAACCAAACCACAAAAAAGAAAAAAAAAGAAAAAAATTACATATAATACAACCGACTTCCAAACTATAAAGTGAAAAGTAACTTTAATTTCGGAAGTCGGTGTCTTTGGATCAGTATTTTAGTTTTTACCACCGACTTCCGAAATTAAAGTTAATTTTCACTTTGTAGTTTGGAAGTCGGTTGTATTTTTTGTAAAAAAAGCTTTTTTAACAGCATCATGAAGAAAACGTGACTTTACAGAGGAATTGTGTAAAATAATTATGTAGGTATTTTGGAATACGCATTTACAGACACTATTGTTTTATTTCCAATCGTTAAAACATACATAATATGTATTACCTAATATGTGTTTTACAGCTGTAGTGGCAATTATGAGTATCCTTATGCACCGCATAGGTGCATTTGACATTTTTTCTTATGCACCTATGGGGTATCACGCGACATTTCAAGAGTTATAGGTTCTTATTTTTATTATTTTGTTTATCTTTTAAATAGATTCTTTTCTTTTCTTTTAGATTTTGTGAATGTGAGAACGATGTAGGCTGTAAACTTGTGGACCATTTTTTATTTTACTAAGTACCTGGTACTTGTTGATAGGCCTACACTGTCCTCCCATACCTATTAACACTGTAATTTGAAAACATTGTACAAACAATTTATTTTGAAAAGAGTTTACTGTGGAGTTTCTTGCCGGTCTGTCTTCATAGGAAGCGACCAATTGGAACCGTGCACCTAGATTCTGACGTTTCATAAGTGCCCTTGTAGGTTTATGTAAAATAAAATATTTTGATTTTTGATTTTGGATAAAACTTTTGCAGCGAAGAAATCTGATTTGGTGAAGAAACTAAGCCACTTTATATTTACCAAACTATTTATTTATAAAAGTAATTATAAAGTTTTACATAAAAACCGCAATTGGATTAAATTCTCAGTAATAGGCACTCAAAAGTTACAAATCTTTGCAAAAAAGGCAAAAATCTTCGGTTTGCTCGATAATATTTCTTAAGCAGGAGACAACATTTTATGTCTTGAAATTTTAATGAATGCCTAATAACCAGTGTTTGGCAAATAAATAAATTTGAGCGAAGCATAATCAGCCTATAATATTCCCACTGCTGGGACACAGGCCTCCTCTCGATGAGAGGGAGTGGGCCGTAATCCACCACGCGGGCCTCGGAAAGCACGTTAAGCCGTTGGTTCCGGCTGTCATTTATAGATCTTTGACAGTTGTTACGGGTCGTCAGAAGCCCGAAAGTCTGACAACCAGTCTTACAAAGGAGTATCACGTTACCCAGTAACTGGGTTGTGGAGGTCAGATAGGCAGTCGTTCCATATAAAATGCTGGTATTCAGCTGCCTCCGGATAGACTGGACTCCAGTTATAAGGTACGCCTTGGTAAGACTTACTGCAAATACTCTCTGGTGCTCTGTGGTGTAACATATATCCTTGTGTTTATACGGAAATCCTTTACTATACAATTCCAGCGAGGTAATTGGGTAATATATTTGAAATGGCAATCGAGAGCAATTAATGGCTTTCATTTTGACAGTTCAGCCATGTTTTTGCTTTATTTACGCTGTTGAACAGACGAATTTTTCAAACCTACTCGTATGAAGTGATAAGGCCGCCAATTGTGTGTTTTGTAGTATTTTTGTTTTTGAAGTAAGATCTTCTTCAGGCGCGTTGGGCATTTTTCAGATGGGGTAAATCATTGATTTCGCGACACCATGACAACACTTAATTTTTGTAAACGCGATTGTGCTTTTTATTTATATTACGTTACGGATCAATGTTCTATGCAAGTATTTTTACTTTAAGGGTTTTGTAAACGCGATTATGCTCTTTATTTATATTACGTTACGGATCAATGTTCTATACAAGTATTTTTATTTTAAAGGTTTCGCAAGTATTTTTTTTTTGTAAACGCAATTGTGCTCTTTATTTAGATAAGGTTACGGACCAATGTTCTATATAAGTATTTTTCTTCCACCAAGGCGATTTTGTTCAAGTTTTCACTTCTGTCGGCACTCCCGGAGTGCCACCACTTTTTGGGTCGTTAAGTTCCCTTCAAAATGGTTGAGCTAAATGGTGCTAATCCATGCGTCATGTTCGTGAACGGGCGCCGTCAGTAGGGACTGGTCATCTCTTAGCTGCCACGGTTTATTTTAATTTTTTTTTAATTAGGGACGCATCTAACGTGCACGTCTTTCTACATTGTTCTCATATGTATAATTTCTACATGAATTATGTAACCACTATTTTGTAATAAAATTGAGATTTAAAACAGTATTCGTGGAGTTTCTTCCCCGATATAAGAGTTACGCGATAGAAAGAGAGGCAACTTCTAAGTGACATAACTGTAGGTAATTAGCGCTGTGCGACCTGAATTACACTTTATTGTGTCATAGCAAGAGTCACTTTTCATTTAAATGATTTTACGGAGTGAACCATTTGTAACTAATCTGTGGTGCAGATCTGTTTATATTAAAAACTTAAAGCTTGATATTTCGTCGTGTATAATTACATAAATTTGATATTCATTAAATTGCTGACTAGTCTACGTTATTACTGTGTAAATTACTTGCATACTAATTAAAACGTTGTTTGAATAACATAGAGTCGTAAATGTGTCAGCAGTGGTGGCCCAGTGGTAACGGCCTCGACTTACGAGTTGTAGGTCGTGGGTTCGAACTAGGCAGGCGCTTTATTTTGTGTAAAAAATTCATCACTACTGCTCTCAGAACGATGAAGGAAAACATTGTGAGGAAATAGTCCTGTCCTAGAACTTAAAAAATCGAAGACATGTGACGTGACATCTACCAACCCGCACTGGGCCCGCGTGGTGGATTACGGCCCACTCCCTCTCACAGAGAGGAGGCCGCAGTCCCAGCAGTGGGAACTTTATAGACCGATTATGCTTTATTGCTGTGAATGTTTCAAAAACGGTTTGCTCCGACTGCGCTTGCAAGTAATCTTCTAAAATAAATTCGTTTCTGTCAAGGGCTTATGTTTTTTGTAGTTCAGGCTGTGCTTTGTCAATAAGTCGGTTGGAGGAAAAAAATAAAAACTGTCTTCTTCTAAAACATTAAAAAAGACCGGCCAAGTGCGTGGCGGACCACCCAGAATGAAAGGTTCCGTAGTTGGGATGAATTTATTCCAAAAACAAATGAACATTATAGTTGAAAAATATGTTCTCCCATACATCGATTTACGTCACGGTCTTTTCTCCAACTGCAAATGTCAGTTATATATATAAATCTACAAATTAACTATTTTTGGACTTTTTCATATACTTGTGACTGTGAGACCTTGCTTCCTGCCAAATTTCATGACTCTAGGTCAACGGGAAGTACCCTGTAGGTTTTGGTTTATTTGCGAGTATCAAAATATGTCACATAAATAGCCAAGTTTTTTTATTGCGTTTACTTAAAAGCTTGATTTTTTAGAGCTCCAAGGGAACACAGACCTACGTATTTGATATTAATTTAAACTTAATACCTTCAAGCGTTCCTGAGAAAAAGGTCTTGACAGACTGACGGCAACATAAGGGTTCCGTTTTTTCTTTTCAAGGTACGGAACCCTAAAAACAATAATAGTATACACATACGTACCTATTTGTATGTATTAATTTATGAGAAAAATCTAAAATTAAAAGCAGACTACCCTCGTGGAACAAAGGCGTGAATATACGTATTAAAAACAGTAAAAAAAAGTGTACTCCGGGAGAACCGACTGAAGTGAAAACTTGAACAAGATCGCTTTGGTGGAAGAAAAATACTTGTATAGAACATTGGTCCGTAACCTTATCTAAATAAAGAGCACAATCGCGTTTACAAAAAAAAACTTCCAAAACCTTCAAAGTAAAAATACTTGCATAGAACATTGATCCGTAACACAATATAAATAAAGAGCACAATCGCGTTTACAAAAATGAGGTGTCGGTAACGGTGTCGCGAGTTCAATTTTTTTTCCCATCTCAAAAATGCCCAACGCGCCTAAAGAAGTATTCACTTAAAAAAACTACCGACTTCCAAAAAAAACACTACAAAGTGAAAAATAACTTTAATTTCGGAAGTCGGTGTCTTGGGTTTTGTGTTTTCGTTTTTCGACTTCCGAAATTAAAGTAATTTTTCACTTTGTAGTGTTTTTTTTGGAAGTCGGTAGTTTTTGTTTTGTAAAAAGTTTTTATTTTTCACTTTTTAGTTGTGGTACCTACCCCACACACATTCGAATACCACTACCTACTACCAGTGTCAGGAACTTATCATGTCATCTACATACTAAGTGGGAAAAAAATACGTATTTTGTAGCTAACTAAAAAACTACCCAAGCAAAGTTAATAAAATTTATTTGAGAGCATACCCTTTCAAACAAAAAAAATATTTTCAAAATCGGTCCACAAATGACGGAGAAATCGGTGGAAACACATACAAAAAAAAAAAAAAAAACGAACGCGTCGAACATATAACTAAAAAAAATAAAGAAAGAGGAAAGGAAATATATTTATTTAGCACAGACCAAAAAATTTAAAATAAAAATAAAAACGTGTAATGTGCGATGTACGAAATTAGAGTGTGCCTCACGGCTGCGCCAAAAAGGCCCAGTTCAGCAAAAATGCCAGACAACAATAAGTGCCTGACGCTGGTTTTCTACTGGACCTGAAGTGTGAGGTGACGGATGTAAATCAGTTTTATAATGTAACGTGTGTATGCATCCTTATCATTACATATTATAAAACAAAGTCCCCCACCGCGTCTGTCTGTCTGAACGCGATAAACTCAAAAACTATCAAACGGATTTTCAAACAGTTCTCACCAATAGACGGACTTATTCATGCGGAAAGTTTGAGTGTATAATTCATTAACGTTTTGTGTAAATCGGCTGAAATTTGAAGATTATTGTTGAAGAAGTCGGAAAAAATCATGCCGACTGGGAGCTTTACTGTACGCTGCCTAAACCAAAAAAGATACATTAAATTTATGTTCTACGGTATTGTTTATCTTAAAAAGTTCAACAAAAAAATCCCCAATGGCATATGTCTATCTTCTAAGGATGACGCACAATAACCATTTTTATCTTTCAGAATTTGATAAAAATTTAATTGTTATTTCCGAAGCTTTTTTGACCGGTATAGTATTAATCCTTACGCAATAAAATTTGTTATTTAAATTGGGTATTTAATTTAGATTAAAATATGCCTTGACACCGTATAATTTAAATTAATAGTTTAAAAGATATCACAGTTTCAAAATTACGCGGAGCAACGCGGGCGCAGCGGTAGGAGTCAACGACAATTTCCTCTGTTGTTAGGTATGAAATCTCGGTAGTATGTTCCCGTGGGATATTTTCCGACATCCACGCGGAAGCCGTGGACAAAAGCTGGTACTTAAATAAAATAAATAATAAAAACTTAAACAAAACTTTGCTTTAACTTAATAAAAAAACTGTTACATCGACAGTATTGCACGGCACTACACTAGTACACTTTCGTGCTCGTAATGTGACGTGGGCACGTGGCCTTACACTTAGGGACCTGATAATTGTCCCAGTAATTAGATATTTTTCCGCACTCCACTTAGGACGATTTGTTTTTTTTACCACAGTGTTATCTAGTGAATTTGTTGTTTGTTTTGTTGAAATTGATTTTGGTAATGTTTTGGTGAATAAAATGTAGTTTGTGGCTTTAATTACACAAAAAGGTGACGATAAACCTTTGAAATACCTCAAATTAACATAAATTTTGCTTTGAAATCGGTACATGTAACAGAGGGGCTCGTGGCTAAGTATCAATTTATATAAATTTTTATAATTATTGCCATTTTTATTTTTATGCAATTTTTATCAGTTTTACCAATGTTATTATGGTGCCGATTCCCTTGTTCACAAACTAAACTAAATTTAAGTTCAGTGCATCTTTTTCTTTCTATTTCATTAAGAAAAGGACAAAAGATAAATTTTAGTTTAGTTCTGTCAAATTAATCAGCGCTTGACGTATATTGACGTAATTTTAGTAGGCAAGTTTTAAATCACGTCTAAACTTGTATGGAGTAGTGACAGGGGTTGGTCTATGGATGGGTGACCATCTTTACATACCGAGACTCCGTGCTTCAGAAAGCACGTTAAGCCGTTGGTCCTGGCTGTCATTCGTGAATCTTTGACTTAAGACGCAGATATATGCCAGTGACCTTGAGCGGTTAGCTTGCGTGTTCTGTACTGAGCTCACGCAACGCGTCGTACGTCCAGCCAGTAATAGGACTCGCCCATCAAGGAGCGCTGTCCCTAATTAGACGCATTATTAATTTATTATACATAAAACAAAAGGTATTTTAATAAAATACGTATACTAAAAGATCAATAATTGAATTATCTTTAAAATGGTGAAAATTTCAGAAAAATATACTGGATAAATTTTGCGTTATTCTCAGTTTTTTATCCGCGTTAGACATAACTTTACAAATTAATTTCACTATGTAATATAAATATAATCCAAAATATGCCTATATTAAAATATTAAAAAAATGCTCTAATTTAACATATAATTTTTCCTAATCATTAACACTACTCGTTTAGACGTTATCTTCAGTATAAAATCATTAAAAGTCGGTTATCGTCGCCACAGAAAACTCAAATCTTTGCTACGGCGTAGCAGTCGTAGCTGCTACGAGCTACACAACCGTAGCAACTAACTACGCAAATAATTTTGCTGTCACATCTCATTTATTACTTCGACAGTCATTACGAGTCGTCAGAAGCCCAAAAGTCTGACAACCAGTCTTACCAAGTAACTGGGTTGTGGAGGTCAGATAGGCAGTCCTTTCATGTAAAATGCTGGTATTCAGCTTCATCAGGTTAGACTGGACTTCAGTTACAAGATACGCCTTGGTAAGGCAACAATCAATCAATCTGCCTAGTCTTTTCCCTATGTTGGGGTCAGCTTCCAATCTAACCTTGGTAGCCTTGGTAAGACATATTACTGTAAATACCTTAAATAACTCTCTCACGGATTAATCCAAATGGTTCTCTCCACAAAATCATTCAAATACAATGAAGGGTTCCGTAGTTGGAATGAATTTATCCCAAAAACAAACTAAACTTTGTAGTTAAAAAAACATGTTCTCCCATACGGAATGTATGGGAAAACATGTTTTTGCAACTGCAAAGTTAAGTTGGTTGATTATTACTCGTTAACTTGTAGAGCCTTCTTAGCTATGATAGTTTTTCTTTTAATTTCGTTATATAAACTACTGCTGTGATTTTTTTCACACACGCAAAACCAACCATTTAGCTGGCAGGGGGGGGGACACTTGACTCTAACAAACATTAGCACTTTAAAGCTTAATATTTCGCAAACGGATGAATGTATCTAAAAATGGTTTTCACAAACTCCCAATTTTTTTAAAGAACCTTTCTAATTATACCCCACACCAAGGGTTAAAAAAAATAATTAAAAAAACATCACCACTTCACGTGTATGAGAGGTACCCTAAAAAAAATGCTTTTCATAATTTTGTTTTACCACTTTGTCGGCGTATTAATATGTATACCTATGCCAAATTACAGCTTTCTAGTATCAAGGGTCTCGAAGCTAGACCGCGGACAGTCAGACAGACAGACAGACGGACATGACGAAACTATAAGGGTTCCTTGTTTACTACGGAACCCTTAAAAAGCGACTCTTGCTACGATACAATAAAGTGCAATTCAGGTCGCACAGCGCTAATTACCGACAGTTATATTCACCTAGAAGTTGCCTCTCTTTCTATCGCGTAATTCTTTTGACTCTGTTATGTTTGTTTTCTCTAAACTCTAAAATTATGAACATAATTCTCGTGCAAACATACAATTGAATGTTACTCCTTCCCTGAGAAACATAATCAAAGTCAAAGTCAAATAATTTATTTCAATTAGGCACAAAAAGGCACTTTTGAACGTCAAAAACAAAAAATAGAATTGATTCTAGTCGCCCCTTCCAAAAGGTAGTTTTCGTATGGAGAAGAATGGGCAAGAAACTCCACCGTTACTCTTTTAAAATGTTTTACAATATTATGTACACATTAATTATATAATTATATGTGAAAACGATGCACCAGGAATAAGATTACTATACCACAATAGGTAAAAATAAAAATGAAGCAATGACAGAAAAAATAATTATGTAATGGATACATGGTGTTCACATATTTACAAGCATTGTAAACGTAGCTATACGATATTCCTAAAAAAATTACAAGTAATACTAATTAGTCAGTGTGTGAGTTCAAGTAATCACACATGTAATTAGTTTCTCGAGTAGATGCTGCCCATTATAACTGAGGTACATATATATTCTAGTAGATAGGACTTTGTGGCGAGCAGCAACGCCTTAAGGCATACATAACCTACTTTGGACAAGAGTGTAGCTCGAGTTTCACTACAAACTTGGTTAGATAGATATTGCTATGTTCTAAAACGGCTACATGGTTACTACATATACAGTGTGAGTCTTTATAATGTGCACATATCGAGATGAGGGAATCTATGCTTAATTTTATCGACGAGAAAAATTGTCAAAAATTTTTTTTTGGTTTTTTTTTTTTTTTTTTTTCAATCAATAATTTTTTTAAATTTTTTTTTTATTCTCTTGGGCATCATATTTATAAGTTTTACAATTGTTGTAAAAAATTATGAAAAAAATACAGATTTTTGCTAAAAAAAACATGTTTATTTTCAATTAAGTTGAGGGTAGGTTTTTTTCTCAATTTTAATTTTATGAGGACGCCTAATTACTTCCAATCATTATGGAGTTTGTTTCATCGCGATAGCTGATTCAGGTTAAAAGTTACAGTATTGTTAAAAAAAAATATTTTATTCCTTAAAAAGTATTAAAAAAATATTTAGATTTTTTTTAAATATTTTTTCTGTCGTTAGAATTAAGCATATATTCCCTCATTTCAATATGTGCATATTATGAAGACTCAGACTGTATTTTAGCTGAATCATATTCAATTCAATTCATATCAGAATTATATTTGGTGTAAATATTGCCGCATGAAAAAATTAAGACCGTAATTTTACCGGATAATTTTTCTTCACAGGTTTTTATTAATCTAATGAGATTTTATTTTTTTATTTCTACAGTGTAAATGTTATTTCATTATATACAAAACTGTCAAAGAATTGCGTAATAAGAATTCATCATCAGCCTATAAATGTTCCCACTGCTGGGACACAGGCCTCCGAGAGGAGAGAGAGATGTGAGAGGGAGTGGGCCGTAATCCACCACGCGGGCCCAGTGCGGGTTGGTAGATATCACATGTCTTCGAATTTTCGGTTCTAGGACATGCCGGTTTCCTCACGATGTTTTCCTTCACCGTTTTGAGAGCAGTGGTAATGAAATAATTTACACAAAGTAAAGCGCCTGTCTGGGTTCGAACCTACGACCTACAACTCGTAAGTCGCGGTCGTTACCACTGGGCCACCACTGGTCTTGATAAGATTTAATAATAATTGAACTTGAAACTTAATATGAATTGAACGCAGATAATATTATGAACAGGGATGATGACTAAAAAATGATTTTTTGTCTGTCAGGTATAGATTATTAAAAAATATTGGATACGTATTTTTTATTTTTTTACGTAATCCAAGGATTACGGTGATACATTGAGTTGAAATGTGCCATGACGTCACGCGTATGTAGATTTTATACTTACTTGTGACGTGTCGACCCCCACTCCCAACTTTAATGCGTTTTATCTAAGTCATTTTCTATTAATATGATAAAGCAAAAAAATACGTGTCTAATATTTTTTAATTATTTGAAAGACGGACTAAATAGAATTTCTTTTTTTTACCCAGGCATCATCCCTATTGTCAGTTTGTGACAGTTTGTGTGTTTCATAATATTATCATATTGTGATTCCGCCATATCGGCCGTTTTGGGCCCCCAGTACGACAATCATAGCTCAAACCAGTACCCTGATTGCGTAACTTATTTTCGTAAACAATTTTGCCTAATTTGTTTCATTTTGACAGTTCAACAACATTCATTGCGTTGTTTACGTTGTTGAGCAGATTGGACTGCTTCGTTGGTCTAGTAGTCGCAAGCGCTACTGTTGAGCATGAGGTTCTGGGTTCGACTCCCGGGTCGTTATTCGCCCCCTAAAAGTGACCCCCATATTCAAAATTAATTTATTTTCGTTACGCGTCTGTGTTTGGGTCACAGAAATAGATATGTGTATTAAATTTCAACTTAATAGGTCCATTAGATTCGGAGCAAATTGGCTGTGACAGACAGATAGACACACGAGTGATCCTATAAGGGTTACGTTTTTTTCTTTTGAGTGTACGGAACCCTAAAAAGTGAGTAAAGAATTTAAACTTACCGCGTTAAATCTTCTAATAAGAGCTCTGACAGAACTCCTGGAGGTGGTATGAGTTGGAGGTGTTCTTCTGATCATGTGACGCTCATTCACGGCGCCCAGGACACCTTCTCCGCCAAGATCTAGCGTCACTTGGCGTAGGTAGTCGATTGGAGGAACCTGGGAACAAAATGGAGAGTTAGAAAGAGTAAATAGGTTTTATTTAATTCAAAAATATTTGACGAGTGTTAAGAAACTCTGGTCTAAATCGCTTACTAAAGGGAGTTGGTAACACATTCATCTGTTTTTAAGTTTTAAAGAAAGAAAACGTTTATTTGTTTTGTTTTTTTTTAAGAGTAAAAAAAAAAAATTGAAAAATCGTCGACGAAAATTAACCTCAGTAATATGGAAAATGGAATACGGAAAATGGCTTTTTGTTACACACTTCCGTCCCTTTTCACGAAATCACTCCCACAGATTGCAGGAAAGAGACAGCAAAAAGAGTTTATTTATTTATTTAAGGAAAAACAAACAGTAGCACAATAAAAAACAGTCATAATATCTTAAATGTAACAAAATAATTATGCTACCTACTACGTTTTCCACAGATTACAATATGAAATATTTAAAAACTAGCTTAGTAACACAGATAAAATACCTACACGACTGGCATTATTTTTTTATTTTTTTTAAATATCTTTAACATATCTCGGGACCCTGGGGTCCCGGACCTTTGGAAGGCGTACGAGGGGCCGAAGCCAACTCGCAGAGGCCCCTTAGACATTTTTAAGTATTGAGGCACCAACCGACGACTATCCCTGTTCGCACTACGCAAGGGCAACCTCCGGTTGGTGTAGGACTATTGCAGGATATGGAAACAAAGATATTTTGACTATGGGTTTGGGTGGCTAAAGTGGACTGGTTACCTGGAACTATGGAAGGACTATGGCCCTTGCCTTATTATTATTATTTGGTTAGACACACTAGCAGCTAATTAGCTGATGCGTGTGTATCAAATAGCTTGGAGATATTTAATTTGTCCAGTCGATTATTGAAGCAGTTCAGTGAGGGAGCCGTCACAACATTCTCCGGGAGTCTATTCCATGCTGTTACAACTCGGTTAGACAAGAATTGCTTCAAAGGCTGTTTCTTAGATGAATTTTCCCATAACTTTAAGGAATGCCCACGCAAATGTTTGTTGGCTTTCAGAGTGTAAAGGTCTTGAAGGCTGGGCACTTCATAGTGTTCTGATAGTACTTTGTACGTCTCAATGAGCCTACCCCTTTGTCTACGCTTATCAAAATTATCCTGGAACTCATATCTGGATTTTTTTAATTTACAAGAAATAAAAAGTAAGTTTGTGTGCGTACTAATATCAAACATTACGTCATTATACAATACTTTGCTGATCCTTAAGGGTTGCTTGGATTTGCTTCTTAAATGCATTTTTACTAAGAAAATTTTTTTTTTATTTTTTTTCCTTTATTATAAAGAACCTGGTTCTTAATAATTAATTACAATCTAGCCTATAAGACTAATAAGCAATTTTAATCTAACTTAATTTTTACGTAATGATTATTTAAAAAATTAGAATAGTGTTGATTGTACTTTACACAAGTTCGTTCCACTTTCTTAGAGTCTGATATTTTAATATAAACACTTTGTTCATGTGTTATATGTGTGTCATTGGCACTATTATTTCTATACTTTTTACACTACACTAACTCAAAAGGTTTTGTTCGTTTTAGTCTTCGCACTATATTTGTTTGGTCTAGCAGCTGAATTGCCTCGATGTTCACATGTCGATGGAGTCGGTGTTCATGGACTAAGAAAAATAATGTCGATTGAATTAAACTCATTGTTATATGTCTCAACTAAACGATGAAGTGGCGAACGCGAGTCAGCGTTGGTTTTACAAAGGCGAGTAGCAAATAAACGTCGAGAGCGTACCTCTCGTACATGAACTTGAGTTATCATTATTTTTAATTTAAATTGTCTCAATTTCTTTTGTGAAGAAAAAGTTATTGATGACAACAAAAGCCTCGCTCGCTTTTGTGTCAAGAATACTAGTACAGTATTTCTATTTTCTTAATGTCCTTCGGGAATCATCAGATTTCCGAATACAAACGAATGCTAATTTCAATGTCCATAAATTATTAGATTTATCGTGTATTATTTTGAATTCAGAACTAAGTATTTTATTGTTTTGTATTGATTTCCGTGTGAACTATATAGAGCTGTAAAACTATTTTTAACCGACTTCCAAAAAGGAGGAGGTTATATGTTCGACGCGTATGTTTGTTTTTTTTTTTTTTTTTTTTTTTTTTTTTTTTTTTTTTTTTTTTTTTATGTATGTCCACCGATTTCTCCGTCATTTGAGGACCGATTTTGAAAATTCTTTTTTTGTTTGAAAGAGTATGCTCCCAAATTGGTCCCATATAAATTTTATTAACTTTGCTTGGGTAGTTTTTGAGTTAGCTACAAAATACGTATTTTTTTCCCACTTAGTATGTAGATGATATGATAAGTTCCTGTCACTGGTAGCAGGTAGTGGTATTCGAATCTGTGTGGGGTAGGTACCACAACAAAAAAGTGAAAAATAAAAACTTTTTACAAAAAATAACAACCGACTTCCAAAAAAAAAAACACTACAAAGTGAAAAATAAATTTAATTTCGGAAGTCGGTGGCAAAAAACGAAAACACAAAACCCAAGACACCGACTTCCGAAATTAAATTTATTTTCACTTTGTACTGTTTTTTTTTGGAAGTCGGTTGTTTTTTTTTGGAAAAAGTTTTTCCTATCTGTCGTACCTGCGACTTTAGCAGCGTTCCTCCCATTTTTTAAATAAATTACATTAAGTTAAAAGAGTATTAACAACACCATATACTTTCAAATCGATTGAGAGCGTTCAGTCTGCACCAAGTGCAAAGGACAACTGATAGAAATCCGACGACTGACGAAACACGAAGTTTGCCGAGGGACATTAAGAAAATATAAAACACTGTATATTTCTTTTCCTTTGCCACGACATAAGCTGCTAAACGTCTCTGTGTGACACATCCGACTTGAAAGAAAAGATCGCATCATTGAATTCCTGAGAATTACATTTACAAATCTGTTCGGCATACATTCAGAGTCGTATGTAGGCCGCTCAAATATTTGTCTTCAGGCTTTTGTTCATTGTTTCAGAATAACCATTGTTTTAGATGTGAATTTTAGGGTTTAATGCTTTTATCCAGCCGTAAGAGACTACTAGTTAATTTTCTTTACATGAGGCGTGACACATGGTCGCTCACAATAGACCCTCATTAGAAATGAAATTGTTTATTCTGTAAATAGGATATCGGAATCATTTTTACACGTCATATAAAAAAAAAGGCAGTGGCACTCCGGGAGTGAAAACTTGAACAAGATCGCCTTGGTGGAAGGAAAATACTTGCGTAGAACATTGATCCGTAACTTAATGTAAATAAAGAGCGCAATCGCGTTTACAAAACCTTTAAAGTAAAAATACTTGCATAGAACACTGATCCGTAACTTAAGAGCACAATCGCGTTTACAAAAATAAGGTGTCGTTATGCTGTCGCGAAATCAATGGTTTAGTCCCATCTCAAAAATGCCCAACGCGCCTAAAGAAGTTTTCACTTAAAAAAAAAAAAGGTTGATGAGTTCGACGTTTCCTATCTGACTACTCTGAGAAGAAAGGCCGAAACAAACTCAGAGGTCGCAGTCTCTTTTAAAGTCCAGACATAATCTTGGTCAGGCCATATGAGGACATTGTAGATAAGTGTCTGAAAAGGTCTTTTGAGGAAAGAACCACACAGATTTGAGTGGACCTGTCCAGTCAGTGCAAGCAATCATATTATTAAAGTAATCATATTATATTATGTCCGTCAGTGATACTGAGCACGTCTGTTACTTCGGCCGAAACTACGGATCTCTTAGTAAGAATGTAGCAGTCACGGACTGCATTCAAAGGTTCTATAGGTACATCATTTAAGTCGTAGTGTGAGGAGTAAACAGTGACACGCTTGGTTTGTATGGAAACTGTCAACAATGCAGCCTCTAAAAGCGGCCGTAGAGGCGTCTCCGTGCTCGGAGGTTGTGGTTGCTTGCAACCGCAAAATTCAATCAATATATTGTTGCGGTCAATCAGATGCGACATTGCTTTGTGCGCTATAATTACTCTGTGGTTACATTATCACGTTAAGAGGGCCCTTCTCGGTCCGTCCATCGTCAACGCGAGCATGGTCGAAAAGCTTGTTGTTTCATCTAGCGCAAGCGAGAACTGCTAACAAGCAAGTGAGAACGTGATAACTTTGTACGAAAAATTGTGTGCGGAAATTTCATAAAACTTGTTTAAAGAAATACGTGTTTTTGAGTAAACTTTACAAGTTTGTTAGAATTTTCATTACATGTGCGAAGTTCCAATGACGATGTTCTCTTTACTTTAACAATTTATGAGTACATTATGAACGGCCAAAGTTCAGGTAAAATTTGTGCAAAAAAGCAGATATTTGGAGGCATATACTGATTTTTGATGTTTGGGCATTTTTGAGATGGGACTAAACTATTGATTTCGCGACACCATGACGACACCTTATTTTTGTAAACGCGATTGTGCTCTTTATTTATATTACGTTACGGATCAATGCTCTATGCAAGTATTTTTACGTTAAAGGTGTTGTAAATGCAATTATGCTCTTTATTTATATTACATTAGGGATCAATGTTCTATGCCGTATTTTTCTTCCACCAAGGCAATCTTGTTCAAGTTTTCACTTTTTTTTTTTTTTTTGGGTGGGAAATTATCAAATAACTTCTCCCGCTCTGGGTGGAGCGGGAGGGCGTGTCAGACTCTTACTGACTAAAACCCACCCGTGTTCCTTCGGTTGCCATGTTGCCGGGGGGCCACGATATTCCTATCGGCCCATATTCGCAGCCCCGGCAGGCATTGGTCCTAGCGGACCCCGTCAATTCTGCTGACATCTCTTTGAGGCGCGCGTGGAACACAACGCGCCGTCGACCCGGGCTTGGTCCTTATCGGACGGCGAGCTACGCATTGCTCACCGTCCGCAAGCCCGCGCCTACGGTGGCCGGAAATCTGCCTGTGATTCCCGACGCCCAGGGCGTCTCCTCCTGCGGCGGTTAGGGGCGCGAGGGCGCGAAATTTGCCTCTCCCTCACGCGCTCCGTCTCCTCCTTCGCGAGCATTACTGCTTCGCAGAAGGAGGTGACGCCCTCCCATTTCCTCTCGCTCCGTAGCATGGCCCGAATCAGTACTAATCAATATGCTCCACCGTGTCCTCCGGGCGATCCACACAGTGACGACACACGGGCGTTTCCTCCCGCTTTATCCTGAACAGGTATCTCCCGAAACAGCCGTGTCCGGTGAGGACCTGCGTCAGGCGGAAGGTGAGGACGCCGTGGTGCCTCTCTAGCCACTCCTCAAAGAGGGGTCTTATCGCCGCAATTGTAGCGTGCCCAGCGCTGGGTTGCGACAATCGCACTCTCCATTCCGCCATGAGATCAAGTTTTCACTTCTGTCGGCACTCTCGGAGTGCCACCACTTTCTTTTTGTTTTTTTTCAATATTTTTTTTGCTTTATAGAAACCTTGATATAGTGCACTAGATACCTATTAGTTAAAAAAAAACAGAAAAAGATTAACAGAAAAACTGATTATTCTTTGAAATTTTTTAAACGTACGAGCGTTTGTATGAAAAGTGTGACAGGTTCGCCGCTCTTAGGCTAAGCGTATGTTGAGACGCAGGTAACGCAGGTCCTCTCAGCGCAAGATTTTGTAATGTGTGAACGTACTGAGAGCTGCATACGCTGCGAACGGAGACATGTGTCTGTCCTGCTCTGCGTCTTGTTGTGGTGCCGGCATAGATTTCTGCGCGACGCATGCAGGTCGTCACTTGTTGTTTACCACTGATTCATAATTTTGTTCCAATGACAGATTGCTTGTACTAGCTAGGACGCGAATGTGTCTGTGTAGCTGCGTCGCAGCATGCGCTCGCGGCCTTGACTGCCTCGCCTGCCCTACCCTGCAAAATCTGTACTGTGCTGTGCTGCGTCACCTGCGCATACGCTTAGCCTTAACCAATGGTTTTGATTGTCATAATGACAGTGGTTATTATTGTTAATCACAATTTGTAAGTGGCACTACAAATTGAGATCTACAGTTACATTCTCCGAACATTTGTTTACATTTTCATAATATACTTTTGGAACACATTATAATAGGTCTGTGTCCAAATTTTTTTTTGTCCCTCTTGCAGATTATTAAAAAAAAATGAACACGTATTTTTTCTTTTTTGACATAATCAAAAGATTACGGCGATACATTGAGTTAAAATGTGGCATGACGTCACGCCTTGCTAGATTTAATACTGAGTTGTGACGTAGCGAGCCCCCACTCTCCAACTTTAATGCGTGTTTTCAAATTTATTTTTGATTAAAATGATAAAGCAAAAAATACGTGTCTAATATTTTTTTATTATCTGAAAGACGGACTAAATGGAATTTTTTTTTTTTTACTTAGGCAACTGCCGTATTGCATGAAGTGAAATAAAACATTAGTTTTGCCAGTAGTTAGGTTGCGTGGACCGTAGAGCATTAGTATTCAACCTGCGCAAAAAGCTAGAATAGAAAAGAGCAATGCAGCAGTTTTTAGGGTTCCGTAGTAAACAAGGAACCCTTATAGTTTCGTTATGTCCGTCTGTCTGTCTGTCTGTCCGCGGTCTAGCTCCAAGACTGTTAGTACTAGAAAGTTGTAATTTGGCATGGGTATACATATTAATTATGTCGACAAAGTGGTAAAATAAAATTATGAAAAATATTTTTTTTTAGGGTACCTCTCCTACACGTAAAGTGGGGATGTTTTTTTTTTCTTTTCCTTGGTGTCGGGTATCGTTGGAAAGGTCTATCAAAAACATTGTGAGTGTGTTAAGATCATTTTTGAATTCACAGATCCGTTTGCGAAATATTAAGCTTTAAAGTGCAAATTTTTGTTAGAGTCAAGTGTCCCCCCCCACTGCCAGCTAAATGGTTGGTTTTAGATATATGAAAAAAATCATGGCGGTAGCTTATATAACGAATTTAAAAGAAAAACTATCACAGCTGAGTAGGTTTTACAAGTTAACGAGTAATAATTGACCAACTTAAATTTGCGGTTGTAAAAACATGTTCTCCCATACATTCTGTATGAAAGATTTATTTTTTCAACTACAAAGTTAAGTTTGTTCTTGGGATAAATTCATCCCAACTACGGAAGTAACTATAAGTAAATAAAACAATAATGAATAATTAAAAAAAATAAATGGTAATTGTAATGTTACTAATAAATAAACGTATAAAATTTATAAAACAATAATTATATATAATTCATAAACTGAATTCTGTATTAATAAATATATAACTAACTAACTACTTAACTAATAATACAATTTGTCACAATGAACGACCAGTGCTCTTCCTCCTCTCTCCTACTTGATCTGTGCTGTGCCCGACAGGGTCCATAATTGTGACTTATATAATTATTTCCCTACCAACTATATACATTATGGTACGCAATAAAGAATTTGAGATTTGATTTGAGATTTGGAACCCTACATTGTGCGTGATTCGACATGCACTTGGCCGGTTTTTCTTATTATTATACTATATTAAAAAAATCTAACTGATTTGTGTGACCCAATTACAAGAAAATACCGACATTGTTACAGTAAAACGGTTGTTGACTTTTGAACTGTATAAGAACTCCTTCCAATGAAAATACTGGGAGAAAACCTGTTCACTTCGAATTTTCATTCAAGTGTTTGTTTTTAGAGAGTGCCTCCACTGCCAGCGCCGGCTCCAAAAAATAACACCATTGGGAACCGGCATGACATTACTGCCGGCAGCCGAAATTAAAAACATCGGCTGCCAGCACATTACATACTCTGTGGCCAACGCCGCCGGCTCCCATAATGGACACCGTCGACGCAGCGTTTATGGAAACCCTTCCAGTATTCAGAACTCGCAACTAAGTAACCCAAACTAAAGTTATTTTTTCTGTTATATTCTAGTCATTTCTGGCACTCGCTCGGTTTGTGCGTAGGGGGTCACAGTTCTAACCTAACCTTTTTTTGCGAGTAAAATATTCAATCTAATCTAACTAGTTTGGTTCCGGGTACTTAGTACTTGATTACTGGAATATAGAAAAAATAATGCTTTATTACATGTTTTTTTAAAATTATGCTTACCCCGCCTATCTACTCCAATATGCCAAATTGCCAGCCCCGTTTTCCGCTTTTTTCCTTACTCAGCGCCGGCAGTCAATTCGGGAGCCGGCGCCGGCATGCAGCAGCGGAGGCACTCCCTTGTTTTTATTCATGTAAATTGTCGCGGATTCGAATTTTGAAGTAGTATTTAGAGAACACTAGTCACTCTCCTTGTCATTTACTAATAATATTATAAAAGAGAAAATATTTGTATTTTTGTTTCTGATGAATAAACTCAAAAGCGACTGGACCGATTTTAAAAATTCTATCGACAGTATTATGCTATATTATCACTGAGTAACATAGGCTATAATTTATTCGCAGGAGGAGACCCTGGGCGTCGGAAATCGCGAGCCGATTTCCGGCCACCGCTGGCGCGGGCTTGCGGACGGCGAGCAATGGGTAGCTCACCACCCGATAAGGACCAGGCCCGGGTCGACGGCGCGTTGTGTTCCACGCGCGTCTCAAAGAGATGTCAGGAGAATTGATGGGGTCCGCTAGGGCCGATGCCTGCCGGGGTTGCGAAGTTTTTTTTTTTTTTAGGGTTTTCATTTTTTTCTTTTAAAGAACGGAACCCTTCAAATCAAATCAAATCAAATCAAAATCAAATCAAATCATTTATTACTTTGCAAACATGGGTAATTATTACATTGATGTTTTATTAAGAAAGTCCTCCATGTTCTACCGTCACATGGGCATGCAAATCATGTTAATTTACACAAATTTAAAGACATATTAAATTTAAATAACAAGTAGGAAATTTTAACAATACATAATAAAAATTAATGTCAAATCGTTCCGTCAGTCTGTCAAGACCCTTTTTCTCAGGAACGCGTGTGTTTGTGGAGTTCCTTGCCCATCCTTCTCCATAGGAACCTACTACGCTTTGGAATGGGAAACTAGCTTCATATTTCTGACTGACCGACTCCTTGACAGTTAAAAAATGCCTCTAAATAGTTCAAATAAATGCTTTGTCTTTAAGTTTGAATTTGAGTTTGAGAAGGAAAATACTAGCTTCTTTCTTCCTTTTTCGTGTGGTTAGTGACTAATCTGGTGTAAGACTTTTTATGTCGCCCATGGGTCTCTGACTTTGCTTCAAATGTCGTCGAGAAATATCTCTCAGGCATGCCGGTTTCCTCACGATGTTTTCCTTCATCATTTTTGAAGCAAGTGATAACTATACAATACGCACATGAATTCAAAAACTCAGAGGTGCGTGCGTTGGGTTCGAACTCGAAACCTATGACTTACGTGAATACTAGCTACTATACTATTTCAATCATAAGAAGCTTATGAAGAAAGGCATTGCCTCTCTCAACCGTAAAACGTCTCAATGCAGAAAGGAATATCATCTAAAGGAATATTTGCCCTTTTTTTACCTTTTATTATGAGATTAACCCAAAAGTTCTCGTCTGAGCACTTTCGCGTACTTAATAATACTATATTTATCGATTGATAGAATGATTGTAGTAAAAAAGATCACAGCCTAAGGCTCGGACTCCAAAGCGGAGATGTTAGGTGATGTCCTTAGCGGAGAAGAGATGTTTTTCAGCTAGGGTGTATCCACCGAAGTTGTGCAAAGATGTGTACTGGCTAGACTGGAGCGGAGATGTGTGCTGGCTAGAGCAGAGATGTGTCCTAGCTAGAGAGGAAGATGTATGTTGACTTGAAAGAGCATGGCAGTTGAGAGAATGTCAAGCTCACTTAAATGTCTCGCTGATGGTGGCGAGTGTGTTGGATCATTCGGTTCCCTACAAAATGGTTGAGCTGGATGGTGCTGATCCACGCGTCATGTTCGTGAACGGGCGCCGTCAGTTGAGACTAGTCATCTCTTATCTGCCAGGGCTTATTTTTAATCTTATATTTTCAATTGCTTTGATTATTTTTTGTACATTGTTCTCACATATAGAAGCAACAAGAATAATGTACCCAGAATTTTGTTATATCTATATTTAAAACTTTGGAGTTTCCTTGAAAGCCTTGGAGTTTCTTGCCCGTTCTTCTCCATAGAGATCTACGTTTTGGAATGGGCAACTAGCTTCAATTTTCTGACTAACTTACCGATTCTTTGACAATTCAAAAGTGCCTGTAAATGGTTTAATTGAAATAAATGCTTTGAGTTTGAGTTTTTTTGAGTTTGGTACCTCTGCGGCGCCGCTCACATCTCTTCGTGTCTCCGCTGCGCGCCGTCGCCAACTTTCGAGGCACAGTTTACATCTCCGCTTTGTACCGCCGCGCTGCTCTCGGCGAGACACAGCTCATATCTCCACTTCGATCGCGCCATACAAATATGATACATCTCTGCTCAGTGGTATCCACTGAAGCTGACTGGAGACGTGTGAATAACGAAATTCTATTGGTTGTTTAAAAGTACTCTTTCATGCAGTAATATGTCAATTTGGTCCTTTATTTCACTGTACAGGGTCGAATCGAGTTAGCTAGCAAAACTCCGCAAACGCAAAAAATTAATACATTTTAAATTATTTTTTTGGGGTCTTCAACCGCAGTGTAATTGAATTTTTTTTATGTAAAAATCACAGACGTATTGGTATCGATATGTGAACATGATAAATAAAAATAAAAAAACGAGCAACTCTAGAACAAAAAAATTAAGAAAATACTTTAATTCAGACCTTGATCCATATCCAGTCCTATGCAGTGTCCCATGGGCTCAAGTACAATGTTAAGAAAAGCGAACTTATTATGTTTAAAGCGAGTACCATAAACTGTTGTGATGTCAGATGTCAGCTATGCCATCCTTGGATAGTAGGCTAACCAGGCGTTTATTGCGCCTGGACAGGAACGGCCTGCGCATGGTGACGGGGACCATCACGGGGCACTGCTCGCTAAACAAACACTTCCACACAATAGGAATAACGGACAGTCCTCTGTGTAGGGCGTGCATGGAGGCTGAGAAAACAGTAGCGCATGTGCGCTTTGAATGCACAGGCGTCACCCAGATTAGAACAGAAACCCTCGGGTCACCCAGATCCTACACAGATGTTCTGAACAGACCAGGAGATTTAATTAGCTTCTGGAGGGAGGTGGGCTGGTTGGAATAACCACCAAACGGCCGCCATGGCCCACGCACAATGGTCCACCCTACGGCCTAAGTGCGGAAACCAAACCCTATAACATAGAACTATTGTGATGTTCCCGGTGTCTCACTCTGTGGCAGTCCTTTACCATGGGTAACTAAGTTTAAGTACTTGGGTCATTGGGTCACTGATGATCTTAAGGACAATATGGATATAGAGAGGGAGCGCAGTTCGTTGGCTGTTCGATGTAACATGTTGGTTCGAAGATTTGCACGTTGTACAAATCAAGTTAAAGTCACTCTTTTCAAAGCTTTCTGTCAATCTTTCTACACGTGCAGTCTTTGGACCAGTTATACGCAGAGGGCATACAGCGATCTGCGTGTCTAATATAATAACGCGTTTAGGATACTGTTGGGGATGTCGTGGCATTGTAGTGCGTCCACAATGTTTGCGGGCGGCGGCCGGCTACGCGCCACTACCAACGGTCTCCTAAGCGTGCTTTCAGATCGGTGGGACTCCCCTCTGCTGCGCCACTGGGTAGGAATCCATACAAGTTAATTTTATTTATTTTTTTGTTTGTTTTATCTCCTTATTACTAACTCTAGTTATTAAGTTATTTTGTTGGTACTAACACTATGGACTCATGTCTGAAATAAAGAATTTGAATTGAATTTGAATATGATGTTAGTAATACAAACGAAAAACAACATTTAATTCATACATCTGCTGCACTCACCAGACGCACCGGGTTTATATACATGTACACGTACCCAATGCGCCATAATGGTGCAGCACAGCTTATCATTAATGACCTTCAGAATGTCATTGCCGCTCCCACGCACTCTGCGCATCATAGAAACAGTCTTCTTACGTAAAATGGTACTGAAACCGTCAAGTACTAGTTCCGCGAACATTCCTGACGCGCTACAGTAACATGGGAGCCCCAACAACATCCTGAAAGTATTATTATACTGAACTCTGAGGGCGTTGTATGCCCTCTGCGTATATCGAGAGAGTGCACGTGTACAATGATTGACAGAAAGCCTTGAAAAGAGTTATTTTTACCTCTGGTGTGCATCGTGCGAATCTGCGAGCCAACATATTGCATCGGACAGCCAACGCCCTCCGTTCTCTTTCCATATAAGCATCATCTTTTAAGTCCTCCGTAACTATGTGCCCCAAGTGCTCCCTGTAGTCACATGCACATGATGTGTAACATCTGACATCTAATAAGCAACATTAAAGGGGCGAGGCCTCGTCAAGGTCGTTTCTGACGGCCAACTAGCACCACGCGCGCTTATTGGTCAAATCAAATAGCGCGCGCTTCCCTGGCTTGCTGTTACACTTCCGTCTCTTTTCACGAAATCACTCCCACAGATTAGATTGCTTCGATTTTTTTAAATGTTGGTTTTGTGGCTAAGTAATAACAGCCGCACGGGTCGATCTATCAGCTACGCTTGCCGCAAGTGGTCCGTGAATGGGTGACCATCTTTATATACCAAGACCATGCCTCGGAAAGCACATTAAGCCGTTGGTCGCGGCTGTCATTTATAGATCTGTGACAGTTGTTACGGGTCGTCAGAAGCCCGAAAGTCTGACAACCAGTCTTACCAAGGGGTATCGTATTACCCAGTAACTGGGTTGAGGAGGTGAGATAGGCAGTTGTTCCATGTAAAATACTGGTATTCAGCTGCATCCAGTTAGACTGGAGGCCAACCCCAATATAGTTGAGAAAAGGCTAGGCAGATGCAGATGCATTTTGATTTTGATTGCAGAAAAGATGGTAAACATAAAAAACACAGACTTTTCTTAACTCATACTTCAAGTAACAACACTGCCAAAGCTCGTTGACCCCAAAAAATAATCACACACGGAGGGAAAATACCTTTAATAACATTGAAGATAGCAAATTTTCCTCGAGGGGAACTTTATTTATATTTTAACTAGGATTTTCCGCGTTCGCCTTATTCCGTCTTTGTTAGGTTTCCTTTGGGAAACTTTTATGAGACCTATTTTTGAAGTGAAAACTACTTTAGGCGCGTTGGCCATTCTTGAGATGGGAAAAAACAATCGAACTTTTACGGTTACCAACACCAGCTTTTGACCGATAAAAAGACATTACGTATCGTAATTAGGGCTTCCAATACCGGGATCCCGGACATATTTCGTCATTTTTCAATATCGGTATTGAAATGTCCAATACCGATATACCGGTATTGATGATTTTATTTTATTATATCAGTAGACAATTTCTTTTTATTACACACTATATTTCCAACCAATTATTTATCTGGGTAAGTTTTAAAAACTGCGTATTTTAATTATCTCGTGGTTTATTTAGACACTTAGTTAGTTCTTCGATAACATATTTTGTGCAACCGTTTAAGAAACTCGCTCTCAGATAAATGTTTAGATGCTCATTCCTTCCTGCGAACTCATTTTCAGTAAAGAAAGAGCCGAAAAAATTATGAATTTGTGACTGATTTGTTTGATATAAGTTTAAAAAAAATATATATATTAATGTTTAATTGTTGATTTTAAAGAGATCATATGAATGATATTACTTTTTAGCTCAAGAAAGTATGTTCCACTCAGTAGTAACTTTAGTAAGTGAGGAAGAAAGAGCCTTAAGCACCATGAACAATTTGGACTGATTTTTGTGATTTTAGATTAATATGTGATTTTAGTGAAAAATATTGTATGTTGATTTTAAAGAGATTTATTTTATAAAAACATAAACATAAATAGATCGCTAAAAAGTAATTACTTAGATACTGATTATTCAAATTTAAACGTTTTATTTCGTCTAGGTACTTTTCTCATAGTATGTCAGGTCTGTAATGTATGTAGTGTGTTTTCACCTTTATATTATTATTAAGACAAGTAACACTGGATCACTCCGCAGCACTGCATCCGGGTCCGTTGACAACCCCCGTGTAATGTCATTCCGAATACATGGACACTTGGACGAAGCTTGTGTTTTATTCCCGATCGGGTTCCTCAAATATACTTCAGTGGCGACGAGGACATCAAAAAAATAATAAATCCCAAAAATCAGCGTGTTAACGACGTCTGGCTTAAATAGACAAGCAAGTAAGATGACCATCGGCAAAGTTGGCGAATTCAGAGTGGCGGATGACTGGCGATTATATGTGGAGCGTCTGGAAAATTATTTCGTGGTCAATGAAATTAAAAAGGAATTAAGGGTGCCGACGTTAATTACATTGATGGGGGCGGAGAGCTACGAGCTATTGGTCAATTTGTGTACACCGGACAAGCCGAGCACAAAGACCTTCGAATACATAACCGCCATTATGGAAAAGCATCTGCAACCTAAGCCGAGTGTATTAGCGGAGAGATACAAATTTCACCAGCGAAAACAAAACTCGGGTGAAAGCATAGCTGAATACATGGCGACTCTCAAGAAAATTACAAAATCATGTGAGTTTGGTACGTGGCTGGAAGAGAGTATTCGGGATCAATTCGTATGCGGTTTAAGCAGTGAAGTAATTCGGCAACGATTATTCGCAGAGGAAAAGCTAGACTATGCAAAAGCTTTTAGTATGGCCATGAGTATGGAAGCGGCCGAGAAAAATGCAGCTGTTGTCGAGGGCAACATGAAGTCCACTGACAAGGCGAGCACGGTAAGCGACTGCTTGGCGGTGGTAACGTCGACTCAAAACGGTGGTCGCGGCGGGGCGGAGCACCCAGGAGCCGGAGCGCGCGGTGAAAGGCGCCCGTGGGCGCGGAATGGACAGCGACGTACAGGTACTGGTTGGCGCAAACCGCGTCATGGCGAGGATGCGGCGACAACGGCCGGACCAGGGGAACGTGCTCGAAAAGAGCAACAGTGCAACGCTTGTGGAGGTCAGCACGACACGGCCTGGTGTAAATTCGCGCGATACGTGTGTCGTGTGTGCAACAAACAAGGACATCTGCGCCGCGTATGTCCGTTGGAAGTAGGACATCATCATTTGGAGGGAGTCCAAGCCTCATCAAGCATCATATCAGATGGTGAACGAAGTGACGAGGTAAGGGTGGTCGAAATTAATCATTTATCTCTAACACAGTGTCCACCGATATTTTTGACATTAAAAGTGCACAACAGAGAATTAAGCATGGAGTGTGACACGGGAAGTGCCATATCTTGTATTAATTATGAAACATACAAACAGCTGTTCAGTGACTTAAAAATACATTCATGTAATATTGTGTTGAGATACTATACAGGGGAAATAGTAAAACCAATTGGGGTCATTAAACCAGAAGTAGAATATCAAAGTAAGACTAATAAATTAGATTTGTATGTCATTAAAGGAGGTAAAACTACATTAATAGGTCGACAGTGGATGGCAGAATTGCAAATACTATACCCCAGTTTAAAAAGTGAGGTTGTGTCAGTAAACAATGTACAATATAAGGAGTTTAATATGTCTGAATTTAGTTCCAGATACTGTAAGGTGTTCGAGGAAGGTCTGGGTCGATTCACTGGTGGTGCCGTAAGCATCCATGTGAAGGACAATGCGCGGCCAGTGTTCATGCGAGCGCGCCCGCTGGCGTATGCGCTGCGCGAGCCGGTGGAGCGTGCACTGGAGCAGCTGGTGCGGGATGGCATCCTCACACCTGTGCATCGCTCTGATTGGGCCACACCCATCGTGCCAGTGGTAAAAAAGAACGGTACTATCAGAATTTGTGCTGATTACAAATTAACATTAAATAAGATTTTGGAAGTTGACCGTTATCCCTTACCGCGAGTAGAAGATTTGTTGGCTCGTTTACATGGCGGTGAACATTTTAGTAAGATTGACTTATCTCAAGCATACGCACAATTTGAACTAGATGAATCAAAGAAATATACAGTTATAAATACACATAAAGGTATGTTCATGTTTAATCGATTGGTGTATGGTTTAGCATCCAGCCCAGCAATTTTTCAAAGATCTTTAGAACAATTATTTGCTGATTTACCCTGCGTTGGGGTGTTTTTAGATGATATTGTTATAACAGGAGCTACCACTCATGAACATATTAACAATTTATGCAAGGTTTTTGATCGTTTACAGACATATGGCCTCAAGGTAAATAAGGAAAAATGTAGTTTTTTTGCAAAGAGAATAAGTTATTTAGGCCACATTATTAGCAAAGATGGGGTGCAAACGTGTACGGATAAAGTTATGGCTATAATTAATACACCTGCCCCTACAAATGTATCGGAGTTGAGAGCTTTCATAGGTATGACGATGTACTATGCGAAATTCCTTAAGAATGTCAGTACAATTCTTTCACCTCTATATAAGCTGCTCCAAGTAGATGTACCTTTCAACTGGTGTGGAGAATGTGAAGAAGCATTCAAGCATGTTAAACACCAACTAGCTTCAGGTGAGGTACTGACACATTATACACCAGACCTACCACTGGTGTTGACAGCGGATGCAAGCAGCGTAGGTGTGGGCGCAGTGATATCGCATCTCACTGCGACCGGGGAGCGCCCGATAGCATACGCGTCGCGATCATTAAGTTCGGCCGAGCGGGCTTATTCACAAATAGACAGAGAAGCACTCGCGATAGTTTTTGGTATCAGAAAATTTCACCAGTACCTATACGGGCGTAAGTTTACACTAAGGACAGATCATAAACCATTAACATATATTTTCGGAAAAAAAGTAGGCATTCCCGTAATGGCCGCGTCGCGGCTGCAGAGATGGGCGATTCTGTTATCGGGTTACAATTATGAAATAGAGTATGTGTCATCCAAGAAAAATTGTGCGGATGCCTTATCGAGGCTACCGCAAGGGAAACAACCGAACGTGAGTACAGAGATCACATATTTAAACTTTGTCGAAGATTTCTTACCAGTGACTAGTCAGGAGGGTAGGAAGCAAACGGCGACTGATACACTACTCAGTAGAATTATACTTTATGTGCAGTCAGGTTGGCCTTCATTAGGTATAGATGAACAACTGAAGCCATATTATGTTAGGCGGAACGAATTGTATTTAGATTGCGGTTCTTTAATGTGGGGCTATCGTATAATTATACCGATAACGTTACGGAAAATGGTACTGGCTCAATTGCATACAAGTCACATGGGAATCGTCAAAACAAAGTCAGTAGCACGTAGTTATGTTTGGTGGCCGAACATTGATAGTGACATAGAGCAACTATGCCGTAGTTGCGAGACTTGTGCGATAGAGGGCGCTGCACCGCCGCGAGCTGAGCCACAACCCTGGCCGTACACGATGCAGCCATGGAGTAGGTTGCACGTGGATTTCTTGGGACCTTATCGTGGTAGTACATTCATGGTTCTAATAGATTCAACTTCGAAATGGCTCGAAGTGTATGAAATGTCGCGCACCAACGCTACACAAGTGATAAAGGTTATACGTGCTACCTTTGCTAGATTTGGCCTTCCAGTAGAATTAGTTTCCGATCAAGGGCCCCCATTTACGAGTAAAGAGTTTAGCGAATTTTTGACGAATAATGGTATTCGCCAACGATTTTCACCAGCATATCACCCCTCTTCGAACGGCGCGGCGGAAAATGCTGTAAAATTATGCAAAACAGCTATTAAGAAAGCTTATAGGGATAACAAAGACATTGATGCGGCTTTACAAACGTTTCTACTTAACTATAGGAATACAGCTCAGAGTACTACAGGAGAAACACCGGCCATGTTGCTACAACGACGGTCATTACGAACGCGATTAGATTTATTACGTACAGACCGTGCATTAGAGAACCGGGTTCAGGCGGCTCAACAGCGACAGACAGTAAATTCAGGAGGGGTAACTCGAGAACTAACGCCACAAGAAACGGTATGGACTAGGAATTATGCAAAGGGTGATAAGTGGCTGAAGGGTGTGATAGAGGCTAGGGCAGGCGCGCGTGAATACATAGTGGATAACGGTGACGGTCAGCTTACAAGAAAACATGTAGATCATATAAAACGCAGATCACGATTATCAGATTTTGCGTGTTCTGATGGTACCACTTTTGACACGGCTTTACCAAATCCAACACAGGCTGGTGGGGATGACATGCCGACAATAAGAGGGGAGATGGATGTTAGTAGTTCACAATCAGAAAATTTAAGCGATAAGGTTAAAATAACGGGTGAAGGACCTGGGACTTCAAGCATTGAAAAACCTGAACATCCATCGCCACTCCCACCGCCGCCGCGGGTGGATCGACCCAGACGTAATCGTAGACCGGTTGTGAGATTTGTTATTGATGATTAACTAAATAATCATGATCATAGTTAGTGGAAGAGGCTGCCTTGGCCGCCCCTTCCGATCCCAAGACATTGTCGCAGGGCTAACGACAACGTATAAATATGAGTAAAACGATATCACCTCATGTTGCAATTCTTGCACACCATGCAAGAATTGCCCTCAAGTTTATTTCCATTTCATTGTTAACTTTAATTAGAACTTATTTAACTCTACCATAAGTAGCAAGTAAGAGGTTATTAGGGTAAGTGAATAGTTGTAAGTTATTAAATGTTTAACTTAAATAACTGTTAATTAAGTGGGGAGGTGTAATGTATGTAGTGTGTTTTCACCTTTATATTATTATTAAGACAAGTAACACTGGATCACTCCGCAGCACTGCATCCGGGTCCGTTGACAGCCCCCGTGTAATGTCATTCCGAATACATGGACACTTGGACGAAGCTTGTGTTTTATTCCCGATCGGGTTCCTCAAATATACTTCAGGATACTGTTGGGGATGTCGTGGCATTGTAGTGCGTCCACAATGTTTGCGGCGGCCGGGTACGCGCCACTACCAACGGTCTCCTGAGCGTGCTTTCAGATCGGTGGGACTCCCCTCTGCTGTACCACTGGGTAGGAATCCATACAAGTTGATTTTATTTTTGTTTGTTTTATCTCCTTATTACTAACTCTAGTTATAAAGTTATTTTGTTGGTACTAACACTATGGACTCATGTCTGAAATAAAGAATTTGAATTGAATTTGAATATGATGTTAGTAATACAAACGAAAAACAACATTTAATTCATACATCTGCTGCACTCACCAGACGCACCGGGTTTATATACATGTACACGTACCCAATGCGCCATAATGGTGCAGCACAGCTTATCATTAATGACCTTCAAAATGTCATTGCCGCTCCCACGCACTCTGCGCATCATAAAAGCAGTCTTCTTACGTAAAATGGTGCTGAAACCGTCAGTACGTGCTTCCGCGAACATTCCTGACGCGCTACAGTAACGTGGGAGCCCCAACAACATCCTGAAAGTATTATTATACTGAACTCTGAGGGTGTTGTATGCCCTCTGCGTATATCGAACCCACAGAGTGCACGTGTACAATGATTGACAGAAAGCCTTGAAAAGAGTTATTTTTACCTCTGGTGTACAACGCGGGCCAACATATTGCATCGAACAGCCAACGCCCTCCGTTCTCTTTTCATATCAGCATCATCTTTTAAGTCCTCCGTAACTATGTGCCCCAAGTGCTCCCTGTAGTCACATGCACATGATGTGTAACATCTGACATCTAATAAGCAACATTAACGGGGCAACCTCGTCAAGGTCGTTTCTGACGGCCAACTAACACCACGCGCGCTTATTGGTTAAATCAAATAGCTCGCGCTTCCCTGGCTTCCTGTTACACTTACTCGTACGTCTCCCACAGATTTGATTATTTAGATTTTTTATAAATTTTGATTTTGGGGCTAAGTAATAACAGACGCACAGGTCGATCTATCAGCTACGCTTGCCGCGAGTGGTCCGTGAATGAGTGGCCATCTTTACATACCAAGACCCCTCCCTCGGAAAGCACATTAAGCCGTTGGTCGCGGCTGTCATTTATAGATCTGTGACAGTTGTTACGGGTCGTCAGAAGCCCGAAAGTCTGACAACCAGTCTTACCAAAGGGTATCGTATTACCCAGTAACTGGGTTGAGGAGGTGAGATAAGCAGTTGTTCCATGTAAAATACTGGTATTCAGCTGCATCCAGTTAGACTGGAGGCCAACCCCAATATAGTTGAGAAAAGGCTAGGCAGATGCAGATGCATTTTGATTTTGATTGCAGAAAAGATGGTAAACATAAAAAACACAGACTTTTCTTAACTCATACTTCAAGTAACAACACTGCCAAAGCTCGTTGACCCCAAAAAATAATCACACACGGAGGGAAAATACCTTTAATAACATTGAAGATAGCAAATTTTCCTCGAGGGGGACTTTATTTATATTTTAACTAGGATTTTCCGCGTTCGCCTTATTCCGTCTTTGTTAGGTTTCCTTTGGGAAACTTTTATGAGACCTATTTTTGAAGTGAAAACTACTTTAGGCGCGTTGGCCATTCTTGAGATGGGAAAAAACAATCGAACTTTTACGGTTACCAACACCAGCTTTTGACCGATAAAAAGACATTACGTATCGTAATTAGGGCTTCCAATACCGGGATCCCGGACATATTTCGTCATTTTTCAATTTGGTATTGGACATTTCAATACCGATATACCGGTATTGATGATTTTATTTTATTATATTAGTAGACAATTTCTTTTTATTACACATTATATTTCCAACCAATTATTTATCTGGGTAAGTTTTAAAAACTGCGTATTTGAATTATCTCGTGGTTTATTTAGACACTTAGTTAGTTCTTCGATTACATATTTTTGTGCAACCGTTTAAGAAACTCGCTCTCAGATAAATGTTCAGATGCTCATTCCTTCCTACGAACTCATTTTCAGTAAAGAAAGAGCCGAAACAATTATGAATTTGTGACTGATTTGTTTGACATAAGTTTAAAAAAAAAATATTAATGTTTAATTGTTGATTTTAAAGAGATTATATGAATGATATTACTTTTTAGCTCAAGAAAGTATGTTCCACTCAGTAGTAAGTTTAGTAAGTGAGGAAGAAAGAGCCTTAAAAGCACCATGAACAATTTGGACTGATTTTTGTGATTTTAGATTAATATGTGATTTTAGTGAAAAAATATTGTATGTTGATTTTAAAGAGACTTATTTTATAAAAACATAAACATATACTTAGATACTGATTATTCAAATTTAAACGTTTTATTTCGTCTAGGTACTTTTCTCATAGTATGTCAGGTTATTTTGTTATTTTTGTTAAGAGATTCTGTTTAAAACTTAAAGTTATTTGAAATAAAAAATTGTATTTAAAAAAACAGTGTTTTAGTATTTTAAGTGACACTTATTAATTTTTGAATAAAAACATCTATATTAAGTAAAAAATTAGAATTTTCTATATGGTGTTAATACCGGTATTGAAAATACAATAGACGTGGATATATTTAGTAACTTGTTCCGCTTAGCTATTTCTAAAAGCCATAAAAAACTCCTGAAAGAAATCGACACGTGTTTGACCTCTCAACGAGGCATCCTCAGGATGACGATGGACTTGTTGCGAACTCGAACACGGCGTGTTGCCACACCAAGCGCTGAGTGCAGACTGAGCCTTATCGCCCGTGACCACGTGAGTCCATCGTCATCCTGAGGATGCCTCGTTGAGAGGTGAAACACGTGTCGATTTCGGTCATGAGTTTTTCATGGCTCTTTAGAAATAGCTAAGCAGATCAAGTTACTAAATATATCCACGTCTATTGTATTTTATAATAGATTTCCGCAAAGTCACGCCTGAATCAATTAATTACCGGTATTGAAATAAACCGGTATTCGAAACCCCTAATCGTAATGTTGTGTAGAAGAGATGGATATAAAATTTCCGTTAATTAATTTTTGGTCAGAGGTCATACACGCACGCCGATTGTGAGTACTACGCACCTGACCTTTCTGAAGAACGTCACCAATAAGGTCATTACTTGTCCACATTCGCCTTTTAAATACTTTTTGTATGTATATTTAAACATCTAGTTTAATAATAAAAACCGGCCAAGTACATGTCAGACCACGCACAATCTACGGTTCCGTAGTTGAGATGAATTTATCCCAAGAACAAACTTAATTTAGTAGTTGAAAAAAAAATTCTTTCATACGGAATGTAGGTATGGGAGAACATGTTTTTACAACCGCAAATCTAAGTTGGTCAATTATTACTCGTTAACTTGTAAAGCCTACTCAGCTGTGATAGTTTTCCTTTTAAATTCGCTAGATAAGCTATTGCCTTGAATTTTTTTCACATATCTAAAACCAACCATTTAGCTGGCAGGGGCACTTGACTCTAACAAAAATTTGCACTTTGAAACTTAATATTTCGCAAACGGGTCTCTGAATTAAAAAATGGTTTTAACATGCTCACAATGTTTTTAAAAGACCTTTCCAACGATACTTTACGTGTAGGGGAGGTACCATAAAAAAAAATATTTTTCATAATTTTATTTTACCACTTTGTCGGCATGATTAATATGTATACCCATGCCAAATTGCAACTTTCTAGTACTAACAGTCTCGGAGCTAGACCGTGAACAGACAGACAGACGGACATGACGAAACTATAAGGGTTCCTTATTGACTACGGAACCCTAAAAAGCAATTTCTCTTTGCCAGAACTCTGAATTCTACCTAAATCCTTGAAATCAACAACAAACTTAATACAGCCAAGAACTTACAGCAAAAAAGTAAATCGAAAATGGCTTGCCGCGAAAATGGCAACAGTGCAAAACATACAGTATACCAACAGTTTAATATCAATCAATCAGTCTCTTGGTACTTTACCAGTCGACTGCGATGCGGAGGAATTTTTCGACGCCATATTTGTTTGTTTTAGTTTGGTTAGGATATTGGTTTTTTTGTATGGAAAATATCATATTATGGAGTATTATGATTTAAATAAAAAAAGCTTTAAAGCTTTAAAACATAAAAATAAACAATCTGTCTAACCTTCTCTCAAATATGTTGGGGTCAGTTTCCAGTCTAACCAGATGCAGCTGAATTTTATATGGAACGACTAAGATACCCCTTGGTAAGACAGTTTGTTAGACTTTTGGGCTTCTGACTATTCGTAACGTCTGTCAAAGATGTACGAATTACAGCTGGGACCAGTCGTGTTTTACAAGGACCGACTGGCTATCTGACCTCCACAATCGAGTCAGTTACTGGGTAAGATACCCCTTGGTAAGACTGGTTGTTAGACTTTTAGGCTTCTGACTATTCGTAACGTCTGTCAAAGATGTACGAATGACAGCCGGGACCGATGGTATATTACATGGAGCGACTGGCTATCTGACCTCCACAAATCAGCCAGTTACTGGGTAAGATACTTGGTAAGACTGATTGTTAAAGAAAAGAAAGAAAGAAAATACATTTATTTAGCACAGACAAAAAGGCACACAACACAACAATTGTAACACAAGTAAAAAATAAAAATAAAACAGGGAACAAAAACAAAGTGTAAAATAATCATTTAACAGGCAAGTGTGCCTCGCGGCTGCGCCAAATAGGCCCAGTTCAGCAAAAATGCCAGACAGCTAGTGCCTGACGCTGGTTTTCAACTGAACCTGAAGTGTGAGGTGACGGATGTAAATCAGCTATAAACCTACTGCAATACGTGTATGTATACTTAAATAAAATTAATTCATGTAAGATAATTCATCATCATTCATTGAGACTTTTGGGCTTCTGACTGTCCGTAATGCCTGTCAAAGATATACGAATGACAGCTGGTACCGATGGTATTTTACATGGAGCGACTGGCTATCTGACCCTCACAACTCAGCCAGTTACTGGGTAAGATACTTGGTAAGACTGATTGTCAGACTTTTGGGCTTCTGACCATCCGTAACGCCTGTCAAAGATGTACTAATGACAGCCGGGACAAATGGCTTAACGTGCTTTCCGAAGCACAGAGGAGTCTCGATGTGTAATAGATGGTCACCCATCCATGAACCAACCACGGCAAGCGCAGCTTAAGCTTCGATCGTCCCGTGCAGCTGTTATTATTTAGCCAGGAGTCCCAACATTTCTTTTATTTTTTTCTCTCCGATATAAGTGTGTAAAGTAAGTCCTATTTATCATTTACGCATTGAATCGATGTGAATTGTCGACCTTTTGAACGTAGAAAATAGGATTACAGTGGTAGAACCACAGAGTAGGAAGTTCAGTAGGATAACGTTAATAAACCATTCGAAGTTTGGGTCGTAAATTATTATTTATGGCTATATGTTGCCAGATAGGGTTGTTTGAACGTGGAAATCGAAGTAGTTGTGTAGCTAGGTATATGCGAGATTTAGTTGGCTATTTAATTGCCACATTGGTTTACTGTTCGCAAGCGGTACTGCTGAGCACGAGGGTCTTGGTTCGATTCCCAGGTCGGGCAAAGTGTTATTGGGTTTTTCAGTCTGGAATTTCTCAGTAGCAGCCCGGAGTCCGGATTTGTGCCCGGTTGATGGCAATACGCTCGCTCCCTATTACATGGTACTAAAACATAACTGGCGAAATGTGGGTGTACTACAGGGTACACCTCTGCCCAACCCTTTGGGGAAACAAGGCGTGATGTTATGTTATCAATCTGCTTTTTCCCAAGTATGTTGGGGTCAGCTTCTCGTCTAACCCGATGCAGCTGACTACCAGTATTTTACATGGAGCAACTGCCTATCTGACCTCTACAACCCAGTAACTGGGTAACACGGTATGTATTTGGGATAAATTCATCCCAACTACGGAACCCTTAATTGTGCGTATTCCGACACGCACTTGGTCGGTTTTGAAACCTGACCCAATAACATTACAGGTCAGGTTAGGTGGTAAGTCAGGTGTATGACCAGATGTATGAACTTAAGCGAAGCAAAAAGAGTATGTAAGGATCGTAGCAGCAGGCGCCCACATGATGGTGATTAGAGGAATCGCAGAGACACAGCTGAAATGACTCATCATCATCGTCATCTGGCAAGCCTTTTCCCAACTATGTTATAGTCAACTTCCAGTCTAACCTGATGTAGCTGAATACCACTATTGGACATGGAGCGACTGCCTATCTGACCTTGGTAATAAGATACCTCTTGGTAAGACTGGCTGTCAGATTTTCGGGCTTCTGACTACCCGTAACGACTGTCAAATATTTTCAAATGTCAGCCGCGACCAACGGCTTAACGTGCTTTCCGAGGCACGGAGGGGTCTCGATATGTAATGGATGGTCACTCGGACGGACCGACCTCGGCATGCATAGCTTAACCTTTGATCGACCCGTGCAGCTGCTATTATTTAGCCACAAGCTCCTCTTCTTCATGACACCCACAAGAAGTAAAAGCGGGTTTTGAAGGCGATCACTTCATGGAAACCACATTGTTATTAGTTTTTCAATCGATCCATCACAAACTAACAAGTATTTTAACTATTTCTGGTGTAACTGATGGCCATAATCTTTTTAGTAGAGGTCAAATTGAAATGTCCAGTGATTTGTTTTTGGAGTCTATCAATTATATTCTAAAGGTATTTGAGTTTTGTGGGAAAAGTTCAGCAAGTTGGACTCTAACTTACGACTTCACGATAACAGTGTATTTATAAAACTATGAGTTTCTTACTGTTCCTTGGAATAAAACTTTCTGTTTCGAAATTTGATCAAAATGTTGATAATTCAACCAAGCTGTGTCCAAAAATTTGCTTCTTGTAGATTATAAAAATATATTGGACACGTATTTTTTTCTTTTTTGACGTAATCAAAAGATTACGGCGATACATTGAATTAAATAGCTAGATTTAATACTGTGTTGTGACGTAGCGAGCCCCACTCCCCAACTTTAATGCGTGTTTTCCAAATTATGTTTATGATAAAACAAAAAATACGTGTCTGATATTTTTTTATTATCTGAAAGACGGACTAAGTAGAATTTTATTTTGTTTATTGCAGTGTTGATAATTCTAGGTTACCTCTCAGACCAAATAAAAAACAAGACAGAGTGCTGCGAATGCCAAAACTACACCTCTGCTTTTTGCATACACGCCCATACGCACACATTTACAACCATTTGCAATCAAACTACACCTCAATAAGTGCACACATGTTTACGAAACCGGCCTCACGTCACTGTTGACAGCGCTCATATTTGGTCTGAGGGTTACCTATGATGACGTTCCTTCGTCAACGCAATTATTATGTCATACATACAAAACACACATATACACATACATAAACTCATCCCTTTTTCCAATGGGGGTAGGCAGAAAGTATACAATATGTAAAAATATCCTGTCCGATCAAAAAGGAGCTCATAGGTACTGCAATAAATTTACCTAAAAGTATCACAAAATTGAATTATTATTGAAAATCAAAAAGGTATTGCTATTTAAAAATCACATTTTTAGTACCAAAATTACACCAAATTCATTAAAAATGAGCAATGAGCTCACAATGGGCCTTATCAGAAGGCTAAAAGTCACCCAAAGGGCAATGAAGAGGACTATGCTTGGAGTTTCCCTACGTGATCGAATCAGAAATGAAGAGATCCGCAAGAGAACCAAGGTAACCGACATAGCCCGAGGAATTGCCAAACTTAAGTGGCAATGGACAGGGCACATTGCTCGCAGAACGGATGGCTGATGGGGTCGAAAGGTTTTGGAGTGGCGACCACGTACCGGAAGACGTAGCGTTGGAAGGCCTCCCACAAGATGGACCGATGACCTTGTGAAGGCCGCAGGAATCCGCTGGATGCGGGAAGCACAGAATCGGTTGAAGTGGCGGTGCTTGGGGGAGGCCTATGTCCAGCAGTGGACGTCTTTCGGCTGAATGATGATGATGATGATGAGCAAATTTTCAACAGGGATCATAAGTTATGACTTGTAGACACCTGCTTAAGAACGGCCGCCCGCGCCTTATGTAATATTACCCGGTTAAAATCCCCATAAAAAATTAAACATTTTTTTTTTCGATTTTCTTGGAAATTACTACATGAATAGACTCTCAGCACGATACCTAACAACACCTTTACGGATCGGACAGGGTTTTTTTACATGTTGTAGAACGTCACCTGCTACGGTCCTTATACACCGTGAAATTTGAATCACAGTTTTGCTAGAACAAACGTTATTCAGACCATGGTCTACTACCATTCTACAGCATCCAATAAAAAAAAAAACATAATTGGTTTTTAAAAAAATAAAAAAAAAAACAAAGTTTAAAATATCAAGATTATCGTTACTCCCTGCAACACAGACACCACGCATGGGACACAGCATTGTTTACAGGGAAATGTACCTCCATAAACGAAATTTAGTAAGCAGTAGATAATCTTGACATTTTAAACTTTGTCTTTTTTATGTTTTTTCAAAACCAATTATGTTTTTTTTTTTATTGGATGCTGTAGTATGGTAGTAGACAATGGTCTGAATAACGTTTGTTCTAGCAAAACTGTGATTCAAATTTCACGGTGTATATACTACATTCTTTTGGTTCACAAAACATTCTACCTCTTTCTTCTGCTCAGCTCGACACGCACTTGGCCGGTTTTTATAAATGAATAATTTTTTGTATTCAATTAATCATTATATTATTTACATACCCTTTAAAGTTACTAAAATTTAGTCAGTGAGATTGTTCCTTAAACCATAACAAAAGTGTTCTTACTATGATAAGAAACTAGTTGCTACATGAACCTAACTCGTGTCAATTATCAAAGTTAGTAAGGGGTTTAAAATATGTAATATACACATATATTAAAATATTGTTAACTAGCTTTTGCCCGCGGCTTCGCCCGCGTGGATGTCGTAAAATATCCCACGGGAACGTACTACCGAGATTACATACCTAATAACATAGGAAAAGGTCATTGACTACTACCGCTGCGCCCGCGTTGCTACGCGTAATTTTGAAACTGTGATATCTTTTAAACTGTTCATTTAAATGATATGATTTAAGGCATATTTTAATCTAAATTAAAACCCAATTTAAATAATATTTTTTTTTTGATAAGGATTAATACTATACCAGTCAAAAAAGCTTCGAAAATAATAATTAAATTTTTATCAAATTCTGAAAGATAAAAATGGTTATTGTGGGTCATCCTTAGAAGATAGACATATGCCATTCGGTACTTTTTTGTTGAAATTTTTAAGATAAACAATACCTTAGAACATAAATTTGATGTATCTTTTCCGGTTAACGCAGCGCACGCCAGTAAAGCTCCCACTCGGCATGATTTTTTCCGACTTCTTCAACAATAATCGTCATATTTCAGCCAATTTACACAAAACCGTAATGAATTATAGATTTAAACCTTCCGCATGAATCACTCCGTCCATTGGTGAAAACTGTTTGAAAATCTGTTTAGTGGTTTTTGAGTTTATCGCGTTCAGACAGACAGCCAGACAGACGCGGCGGGGGGGACTTTGTTTTATAATAATAAGGATAAGGATACTATGTGTTCATTATTAAGTATTTTATACAACCAATAACATTTTTTAACCATACATATACAAATTCTTTTCAAATACGTTTTTGCGCTCTCCTGTAAAATTTTGTTACAAGTCCTTACTGGGTTTTGAAATGGGACAGCCGTGCTATACATATCAATTATGTAGAAAAATACATTTAGAAATAACAACGACAAGCTGTCACCGTCCTACTTCCCTATAAAAAAATGTTCATTTCCCCACTGCACTGTCCTTCACTCTGTGGCTTCCGCCTTGCTAAATTGGCTAAAAGCTCCCATTTTGAACATGACACACTGATTTATTCTACTCTGTGTCAATGTGACAGATGGTTCAAATAAATGGCGTTTTTTGTTTCGGTGTTGACTGCGAATGCTATTTACTGATGCATTGGGGACCAACTTGTAACGTTACGTTTAGCTCCCTAGAGCTAGACGTAAGTCACGTTAAGAAAATTAAGAAAATATTTAAAAAAAACAGTGGTGGAGAGCCCTTACTCTCCTTTTCTGAGGCACAATGTGGGGAGAATGGTCAGGTAGCATATTCCTTGATTTATTGTTCTCTGCACATCCTGCTGCAGTCTATTCTTATCCTTGTTTTGAGTACTAGTAACACTAGTGATAACTGTGATAAGGTATTTTATTTACTAACAAATTGGACCATATTGTTGTCCGAACTAAATAAAAAAATTAAAATAAAATAAAATATAAGTTAAGAAAATTAATGACCGCGTCGTACGAAGCCGGATGCTCGGGAATGGGCGGGGTCAGGATCAGGCAGATGGGTAGACAGATGGGCAGGCAGGCAGGTAAGCAGAAAGGCAGCAGGGAGTGTGGACGAGCCGGCTTGTGACGCCACAGCCCACGTTAGGTGCCAAACTGTTACTAACGTAAAGCTCCAAAGAGTCAAATCTGAGTGGTTCTTTCTTCAAAAGATCATCTCAGACACTAATCTACATGGTCCTCATATGGCCTGATCAAGATTAGGTATGTCTGGGCTTTAAAAGCGACTATGACCTCTGGGTTTGTTTCGGTTTTTGTTCTCAGACTAGTCGGTTAGGAAACACCAAACTCATCCAAGTAGTTTTAAATAGTAGATTGTTTGCCTAGGGAGCAAACAACTATTTTAAAAGCGAGAGTGTTTCTTTGAATCCAGAGCAGAGCGAAGGATTCTAGAGTAATCCTGACCGCAGCGAGAGATGAAACTATGTCACCTGGGCTTAAAATAGTGTTGTTGCCCCCGAGGTGGACACTGTACTTTCTATCACCCTATTTGAGAAAATAAGTACATGGAACTCATGAATAAGAATAGTACCTACGTTTATTTATTTCATCCTGACTACTTGAGGAAGACACACAATTTTTTTATAAAACGTACAATCCGAAATTTAGTAAACAATTACGAACGAAGAAGGCGGAATGCATTTCAAACGTTTTTTATTTTTTTCTTTATTATTTAGCCTGTTACATGTTCATACAATGTTCGTGATTGATCTCTTTGGTGATTGGAACTTTTACTAACAATATCCACAGTCCTTAAATCACTTTTAGTGCCTAGGGATTAAAGAGCTATTTTGGTCCCTGTTTACAAAGAATAAACTAGCTCTTTTTGTATAGATGTGATAAAAACATAATTTAATTTTGATGTGTAAAAGTGTTTTTTATTACAGAAATAAATATCATTTATCATCATATCATGTATTTATAGTCGTAAATATTGACGCTGTTTGATACTGGTTGTCGGTATAATTTTGGAACTTCTTCATCGGTAGGTAGTTGGTTATTTTTTTTTATAAAATGCTCAAATGTTTTTGGTTATTTGCTATACTAATATATAGATAGAGATATGAGGAACAGGGTGTAAAATTCACTCATCGTCCATAGAAAAAGGGGGATCCTCAGACCAGACGAGTGAATATGTATCTGGTGGGCTACTGCCCGACGATTCATGCCGGGATGTTGTATACATGCTAGTCACGCGGTAAACCTGCTTACTCGATGCTGGATATTGAGTGACGTTAGTGTCGTGTCATGATTAGCATCAGCTCGGGTAGCATGAAAACTACAGAAACGGGTTTTCTATGGGTTTTGTCGACGGAAGAATAGACAAAATGACAGATTGTGATTGTTTATCTGTCATTTTTGTCTATTCTTCCGTCGGCAAAACCCGTTTCTATTCAGGGCATGCTAACCGTGTAGTAGTAGCTTGTGCTCAGCGCTTGCGGCTGCTAGACCAGCGAGGCAGTAAAAAAAAAATGAATAAACCTATTCACTAATCCCAGAATTTTAGATTACAAAACACTCCAAACTAAAATATTTAGAGAGCCAATGTTTACTCGTATATATGCAAATGATTAAATCCGCTCCGAATAACACCGTTATTAAATACACAAAGCTGCATTGGTGACATTTTGACAAGCATTGATTGATTACACGCTCGTTTTCGTTCGAGTTTAGTTTACAATGTTTTTGTTGGTATATTGGCGTGTGCTAGCTGACATAAAGATAACCTAATTTAATTTTGTGTTTCATAATGTTAATTAGGTACTTTGTAAACTATTGTATGGAATCAAGATCTTGTAACTGAACAGACAGCTGTGGGCCTAAAACGGCCACATTAAGCAAGTCCTCTAAGAGTAATTAATTTCCTGAATTCCTAGCAGATCATTAGCAATTTCTCTATGGTGACACTTATTAGATGAATCATATTCAATTCATAACAGAATCATATTTGGTGTAAATATTGCCGCATGCAAAAAATTAAGACCGTAATTTTACCGGTTAATTTTTCTTTACAGTTTTTAATCAAATTATTTTTTATTAACTGCCTCGTTGGTCTAGTGGTCTAGCATGAGGTTCTGGGTTCGATTCCCAGGTCGGGCAAAATGTTATTGGATTTTTCTATCTGGAATTTTTCAGTAGCAGCTCGGAGTCTGGATTTGTGCCCAGTTGATGGCAATAGGCTCGCCCCCTATTACATGGGACTTTAACATAACTGGCGAAATGTGGGTGTACCTGTTACAGGCATACCTCTGCCCAACCCTTCGGGGAAACAAGGCGTGATGTTATGTTATGCGTTATTTTTTATTTCTATAGTTTAAATGTTATTTCATTATAATACAATACTGTCAGATGAATTGCGTAATATGAATTGAACGCAGATAATATTATGAATTGTCAGTTTGTGACTTATATGATTCATAATATTATCAAATTATAATTCTGCCAAAGCGGCTGTTTTAGGCCCCCAGTGCTGCTGGGGAGTTTGTTGCGCCACTTCTTCTTCCCAGCTAAAGCACTAGGAAGTGGTGAAGGGGCCCACTCTTTGGAGGTCTATCTATGAAAAACACAGCACAGTTAAGTACATTAATTTTTGAAGTGAAAAGTTCTGTAGGCGCGTCGGGCATTTTTGAGATGGGACTAAACCATTGATTTCGCAACACCACGACGACACCTCATTTTTGTAAACGCGATTGTGCTTTTTATTTATATTACGTTACGGATCAATGTTCTATACAAGTATTTTTACTTTAAAGGTTTTGTAAACGCGATTATACTCTTTATTTATATTATGATACGGATCAATGTTCTATGCAAGTATACTTTAAAGGTTTCGGAAGTTTTTTTTTTGTAAACGCGATTATGCTCTTTATTTAGATAAGGTTACGGAAAAAATGTGACAAGTATTTTTCTTTCACCAAGGCGATTTTGTTCAAGTTTTCACTTCTGTCGGCACTCCCGGAGTGCCACCACTTTTTTTTTTTTGTAAAAGAGGCGACTATTTATGAATACCTACAAATTAAATGAATACAAGCTTATTTATCTCAAACAATAACAATGTTTGTGTAATCCAAATACATTGTTCACAAAAACAGCCATAAATTCTCCTGAAAACTAGACCATTTTGCCACGGCCACGACAATATGCGACCAGAATAGATTTAGAACATATTGTGACCGACTTAGTTAGCCGCCTAGTTTAAGGGACCTCACTCACTACGCGGTCGCGACCACGACTGGCCGTGATTGTGGTTGCAAATTTGGTCGCAGAAGTTCAGACCAAGATGGTGACGTTCATGCTAAGAGCAAGATTCATAAACCGCATATTGAGTTTTGCTAAGTAAAGTTTACATCGCATATGAATCTGAACTTTATTTGTATAATTTTAATGTTCATATTCGGATGAAACGCTTGCTCACAATCACGTATCAATCAATCTGCCTAGCCTTCTCCCAACTATGTTGGGGTCGGCTTCCAGTCTAACCGGATGCAGCTCAATATCAGTATTATACATGGAACGACTGCCTATCTGACCTCCACAATCCAGTAACTGCGTAACACGATACCTCTTGGTAAGACTGGCTGTCAGACTTTTAAGCTTCTGACGACCCGTAACGACTGTCAAAGATTCACGAATGACAGCCGCGACCAACGACTTAACGTGCTTTCCGAGGCGCAGAGGGGGAAGGCTTTCTTGATATAATGGTCACCCATCTACGACCTGACCGCGGCAAGCAACTCATGTGGCTGTTATCACGTAGCCACGAGCCCAAAATCACTTATGATGATAATATAATAATTCGAACCCTATACGCATAATAATAAGTTTTATATGCAAGATGAGGGGCTCTCATAGAAAAGTTTACAAAGTTTTTCCGCAGATGGTCATGCGACCGTTGGTCGTTGCGGCCAACTGCACGTCGAACTGCAAAGTCATAGGTCTCGAGTTCAAACCCAAGGCACGCACCTCTGACTTTTCGGATTCTATATAATTATCACTTGCTTCAAAAACGGTGAAAGAAAACATTGATCATGAGGAAACCGGCATATCATTATCAGACTATAATGTTCCCACTGCTGGGACACAAGCCTCCTCTCTGTGAGAGGGAGTGGGCCGTAATCCACCACGTGAGCCCAGTGCGGGTTAGTAGATGTCACATGTCTTCGAAGTTTTGGTTCTAGGACATGCCGGTTTCCTCACGATGTTTTCCTTCACTGTTTTGAGAGCAGTGGTGATGAAATAGTATTTACACAAAGTAAAGCGCCTGTCTGGCACCTATAAGCACCTATAACTTGTAAGTCGCGGCCGGCACTGGACCACCACTGCTCTGTGCTGTAAATTACACGATGCGTATCTATTGGGCTACTTTAGGATACTTGGTTTGAACGCTCTGTCACTGGTTGTGGTCGTGATCGCGTAGTACGCGAGGTGCCTAAAATATCGACCCACTCTAAATTTATACGCAGTCGAGCCATTGTTATTATAACTTCGTGATTGTTTTGAAATGTAATATCTACGGGAAAATAGAGGCCTATTTTAATGATAATGTTCTTCTATAATTAATTATAGGTTACCTCTAGAGTAGTGCTGGCCACGAATTACAAGGTATACGTCGTTAGTTCGAACCCAGACAGGCGCTTTACTTTGTGTAAATTATTTCATCACCACTGCTCTCAAAACGGTGAAGGAAACATTGTGAGGAAACCGGCATGTCCTAGAACTCTAGCACCGCGCGCGCTCATTGGTCAAATCAAATAGCGCGCGCTTCCCTGGCTTCCTGTTACACACTCTCGTCCCTTTTCACAAAATCACTCCCACAGATTGCAGAAAAGCGAAAGGAAAGATGGTAAACATAAAAAAAAATATGTACGTACCTATCTATATTCCTAGCGTATAAACCTGATTTTCACCAGTTTTCGCAAGTTTTTGACTCCTGTAACTTATTAATTGATAAACTATAAAATACGACAATTACAATAATATAATAATCATTACCATGTCCATTGCCCCACCAGACATGTCCTTTTTTTTAAGTTTTCGACATTGTTTGTCGCTGAGATGAGATTGTGACTTGTTATTGCACAAGAATTATTGTATAAAGGTTTTGATTTTCCTATATATTATTTTTATTCAAGCACACTTGAGACAAACACAACACTTTCATTTAAAGTTTTTTTTTTTTGTTTCCTTGTTTTTTTTTTATTTCTCTTTGACTTACCCTAATAATATATATAATATTGTGTATAATGTGTCCTATTTTCTATATGCACATCACTTCGAAGGTGACACTGGCTTCTAAGATACGGGTACATAAACCTAGTTTAGAAGTCAGGGTTTGACTCTTGAGCATTAACGTAAGCCATTTTTAGATCAAAATAATGTAAATACATTTATGGAGAAATAAAGATTTATAGATTTATATTTATTCGGGTTTCCAGTTACCTCCTTCAAAATTTTACCAATGGAAACGTATCAAACGGAAATCCAAGAAAGGCGACCATTTCGAGAAAAACAAAATAGATTTTGTTTTTTTTTTTTGTACTACACTGCAATACTTGACTTGTGAAGAGAAAGTCGTAAATTTTTTGTTTCCAAGATGTGAATTAAAAATTGTAAACGTGAATTTAAACAACAACATTTGCATTTTATTGCTGTATAAGAAAAACGAGGAAAGCGTAATTTTAGCGCTCTCTGCAAAAGATTATTGAGTTAATTTGAGATGCCATTCGTTGTGCCTTGGAAAACTATCGGTCTTGGCTGTCATTTGTAGATATTTGACAGTCGTTACGTCGTCTAAAGCCCGAAAATCTGACAACAAGTCTTACCTTATAGGTTTTTAGTTTTATTAATTAATTTATCTTTTGTATAGATTCTTTTCTATTTTGTGAATGTGAGAACGCTGTAGGATTAGTGGATTGTAGACCTATGGAACATTTTCTATTTTGTTAAGTACTTAGTACTTATTGGAAGACCTACACTGTCCTCCCATACCTAGTAACACTGTTATTTGAAAGTATTGTAAAAGCCAATTATTTTTAAAAGAGTAACCGTGGAGTTTCTTGCCGGCTCTTCTCCATAGGAAACGACCAATTGGAACCGTGCACCTAGCTTCTGACGTTTCATAAGTGCCCATGTAGGTTTATGTGAAATAAAATATTTTGAATTTGAACCAAGCAGTATCGTGTTACCCAGTAACTGGGTTTCGTTTTTGGAGGATAGAATAGGCAGTCGCTCTATGTAAAATTCTGGTATTCAGCTGTAGTTTGTTAAACTGGAAGCCAACTCCAACATAGTTGGGAAAAGGCTGGGCAGATGATGGAAACATAGTGTGAATTATGCAAAGAAATTTTCTCAAATGTAAGGGAAAATATTGAAGACAGTGCGATTTTAGAGCGCTCTAACCTGACAAAAGATGATTAAGTCAAGTGTAGATGCCAATTGCTGTGCCCGCGCTTAAGGAACGGGTGTTGTTTTATTTATGTTAGATTGTAAATGTTCACTGTTAAAATTTTGTGAGAACTAAAATTAGAGTGGCAATGGGCCGGCCACATTAGCCGTAGAATCGATGATCGTTGGGGTAGACGTGTTCTTGAGCGGAGACCGCGAATCGGCAAACGTTAGGTAGGACGCCCTCAGGCTAGGTGGAGCGACGATCTTCGCAGGGTGGTTGGTAGCAGCTGGGTGAGAGTTGTCGAAATTGAATGGTGTGAAATTGGAGAGGCCTATGTCCAGCAGTGGACTGCTATAAGATGATGTTAAAAATCGTGTCTAAACGAGGAATTGGAGAAATAGCATTGCAGCATTGTCAGTTATACAAGTGCATATTTTCTCGATATACAAGTGCAATTAAAATAACCCTTTTTAAGGCATACTGCAGCACTATTTTCGGGAGTCCTGTGGTTCACATATACCCAAAAGGCTTACAATGCTCTGCGTATCCAATACAATAACGCATTTAGGGTATTGTTGCGATTGCGCGCTTCTGTAGTGCCTTAGCAATGTTTGCAGACGCACACACTGACGGCTTTGATGCACTGTGGCGTAAGAAATCTGCCTCGCTACTCGGCAGGCTGCGTGGCAGTCCCAACACTATCCTGCAAGCAATAGCCGCCCGGGCAGACAGCCCACTAGTGTGGGCGCTTACAAACCGGACCCGTTCTGTTTTAGTTATTAAGTACTAAGGCTAAGCCAGTTTGTTACTAACACTATCGACCATTGTGGTCTACATAGAATAGAATAGAATTCTTCTTTATTGGAGTAACCAAGACTCAACAAGATTGTTAGTAAAACTTACTACTATGTCAATAAACACAGACACTAAACAAAAACAAGGAAAACAAAACAATAAATAACGGTTGGTCACCGCTGTGACATCCCACGAGAGATGGCACAACAGTAACCCACGTATTCGCAGTCCAGGCGACTCGCAACCATGTTTAAGACACTGTTGAGCTGCCCCACACCCTGCGCACCAGGGAAGTGCACCTTTTACGTATTGTTGCGTAAAAGCAATCTACATGCGCATCTACGAACATCGCTGACGCACTACAGAAACGGGGCAGCCCCACCAGTATCCTAAACGCATTGTAAAAGAAAAGAAAAAAAAAAGTTGCATAAATAAAGATTCATTCAATCATAGCGACTGCTTTTCTTTAGAAACTGACTACCTTCTTCTCCTTAGGTTATTCATAATATCGTTCAAAAGGCGGTTACATTTTTTGTTTGGCCCAGTTCTCAGCAACGCTAACACAATTCGCTGACGCAGACATTAGGTCCTCACGTGTACAGGTGACAGGGCATACGACGGAAGTTGAAAGGTGGACTCTGCAGGAAGACGCCACATATACATTTAAGATCGGAACCATTCGTGAAACTACTGACTGTCTTGACAAACGTCTACTGGCAGAAAACCCCAACTCGACCCGACCCGTTTTTCTGATAAGAACTTCTCAGGCAGCTCGAAGTTTGAATTGGTGCTCAGTTGATTGCAATGGTCTAACAGCATGGTTGCCAAGAAACGGTAGAAGGAGCGTTGCCAGACCTATAGCCAGGTGGGTGGACGACCTACAGAAGATCGCGGGGAAGACTTGGATGAGACTCGCACAGACCAGTGAAGCATGGCATAAAAGGGAGGAGGTCTATACTCACCAGTGGGTGGAACAAGACTGTCAATGATGATGATGGCAATAGGCTTGCCACCTATTACATCTTATTCTATCCTATCGTCGCTCGGCATCCAATACCGCGCATGTGACATTTTTTACAAAAATGAGTTCACGGCTGATCACGCAGGATCACGTACTGTTTTTAGTAAAAAATTTCACATTCGTGGTTTTGGATGCCGAGCGACGCTATACTATTAAATGAGTAATTTTTATTTAAATATATACGGCGTGGGTGCTATGCTTAATTTTACCGACGGAAAAAAATTGTTTTTATTTTGTTTCTATGTTCTGTTTGGCGTTTTTTTTTTCTGTTTGGGGTCTTATAGAGAACTTTTACGATTATTGTAAAAATTTATGAAAAAAGAACAGATTTTTGCTAAAAGAACATGTTTATTTTCAATTGAAGGTACTTGATTTTTACAATTTTTATTTTATGAGGACGCTTAATTACTTTTAATCATTATGGAGTTTGTTTAATTGTGATAGATCATTTAGTTTAAAAGTAACACCGTTTTGTTACAATTTTTTTTTAAATACCATAAATATTCAGAATTTTTTAAATATTTTTCCCGTCGATAAAATTTTGCATAAATGGGAATCATTTCGATATCTGCACATTATAAAGACTCAAACTGTAAGTACTATATTTGTAATCACGTTCTCGAAAACGGCTCTAACGATTTCGATGAAAATTGCAATATAGAAAAATCGATCTAGCTAGGTCTCGTATCTGGGCAAATTCGTTTTCTCTGTATTTTCACCCGAGCAGAGCTCGGTTGCCCAAAATTTAGAACAAGATAGCTACCTTAGACATGGCAGCAATGGAATTAGTAAGTACCTACTATCATGGCAGCATGGAATTTGTATGTACTATCATGGCAGTATGGAATTAGTATGTACTATCATGGCAGTATGGAATTAGTATGTACTATCATGGCAGCATGGAATTAGTATGTACTATCATGGCAGTATGGAATTAGTATGTACTATCATGGCAGCATGGAATTAGTATGTACTATCATGGCAGCATGGAATTAGTATGTACTATCATGGCAGTATGGAATTAGTATGTACTATCATGGCAGCATGGAATTAGTATGTACTATCATGGCAGTATGGAATTAGTATGTACTATCATGGCAGTATGGAATTAGTATGTACTATCATGGCAGCATGGAATTAGTATGTACTATCATGGCAGTATGGAATTAGTATGTACTATCATGGCAGCATGGAATTTGTATGTACTATCATGGCAGTATGGAATTAGTATGTACTATCATGGCAGCATGGAATTAGTATGTACTATCATGGCAGCATGGAATTAGTATCTACTATCATGGCAGTATGGAATTAGTATGTACTATCATGGCAGTATGGAATTAGTATGTACTATCATGGCAGCATGGAATTAGTATGTACTGTTATGACAGCGTGGAATTAGTGAGTATGTACTATCATGACAGCATGGAATTAGTATGTACTATCATGGGAATTTGTATGTACTATCATGGCAGCATGGAATTAGTATGTACTATCATGGCAGCATGGAATTAGTATGTACTGTCATGGTAGCGTGGAATTAGTATTGTACTATCATGGTAGCATGGAATTAGTATGTACTATCATGGCAGCATGGAATTAGTTTGTACTATCATGGAAACATAGAATTAGTATATACTATACATTGGATTAATATGAACTATATTAATATATTAAATGAGCATTCTCCATTTTCACCAGAGCAGAGTTAACTACTATTACTACTACTACTACTATTACTTTTACTACTATTACTTTCAAGGAATACAGACCTGATTTTTAACCGACTTCCAAAAAGGAGGAGGTTATATGTTCGACTCGTATGTTTTTTTTTTTTTTAAATGTTTGTCCACCGATTTCTCCGTCATTTGTGGACCGATTTTGAAAATTCTTTTTTTTGTTTGAAAGGGTATGCTTCCAAATTGGTCCCATATAAATTTTATTAACTTTGCTAGGGTAGTTTTTGAGTTAGCTACAAAATACGTATTTTTTTCCCACTTAGTATGTAGATGATATGATAAGTTCCTGTCACTGGTAGCAGGTAGTGGTATTCGAATGTGTGTGGGGTAGGTACCACAACTAAAAAGTGAAAAACAAAAACTTTTAAAAAAAAAAACAACCTACTTCCAAAAAAAAACACTACAAAGTGAAAAATAACTTTAATTTCGGAAGTCGGTGTCTTGGGTTTTGTGTTTTCGTTTTTTGCCACCGACTTCCGAAATTATTATATGGAAGTCGGTTGTTTTTTTTTGTAAAAAGTTTTACATTGATATAATGTAAGTCTGTGCATGTTTCGTCGTCGTTCTAAAATGTAGGTAACTTGTAAGATATCTTCGTGCCCTAGTTCCTTTTAAAATCTGGAAACACGACACGTCCTGTTTGTATACAAAGTAGAAACGTGTGTAACTCGCATATTGGAATAAAATAAAATAAAGGATTTAGTAATGTCCAAGATAAACTGGACATTACTAATATCGGTATTGAAAAAGTCACATTAGTACTTGCCCGGATTTTAACCTAAAACCTCGTGCATGAGATTCGGGGCCTTAACCCATTACTCAGTTATTTTATTCAGGGTTAAATGGGGGGTTTAGAGCAGTAATATCCTAGTGGTGTGACCATCAGACTACCAAGTCACAGGTCTCGAGTTCGAACCCAAGGCACACACCTCTGACTTTTCGGATTCATGTGTCTTTTGATTAATTTTCACTTGCGTAAAAAACGGTGAAGGAAAACATCGTGAGGAAACCGGCATGCCTGAGAGATGTTTCTTGATGGCACGTGAAGCGAAGTCAGAGGCCTATGGGCGGCTTTATAACTCTAGACACTAGGTTAGTCACTAAACACACGAAAAGTAGAAGATTTAGGGTCGCTGCAGGTCATTAATTTCTTCCACACATCTCAAAATCAAAATCAAAATATTTTATTTCACATAAACCTACAAGGGCACTTATAAAACGTCAGAATCTAGGTGCACGGTTCCAATTGGTCGCTTCCTATGGAAAAGAGCCGGAGAAAACTACACGGTTACTCTTTTCAAAATAAATTGTTTCTACAATGTTTTCAAATTACAGTGTTAATAGGTATGGGAGGACAGTGTAGGCCTATCAACAAGTACCAGGTACTTAGTAAAATAAAAAATGGTACACAAGTTTACAGCCTACAACGTTTTCACATTCACAAAATCTAAAAGAAAAGAATCTATATAAAAGATAAACAAAATAATAAAAATAAGAACCTATTTAAATCAAATGACATGATTGCCACTACAGCTGTAACAAATTGAATTTGATTTAAAAAGAATAGAAAATTGTAGGTATATAATGTCAAATACTGAAAAGATTATGTCAATGAAGTATGTAAAAAAGTCAAATAAAATAATCATCGTAATTTGGGAGCAGTTAATAGACATTTACATTGTTATGCCGTTAATGAGGTACCAGGGAAGCCACATGTGCAGAAAGAATTATTGCCAAACTTCCTTGTCTTCAACGTAGTCTTTAATCTTATAATATGCTTTTTTGATAAGGTCACGTTTGATGTGGGTTTTGAACTTCCCATCGCTTAGTTCTGTAACAGACTTTGGCAACTTGTTATAAAAGCGGATACCGTTTTATAAGAAATGACTTACTAGTTTTAGTTAATCTAAATTTGGGTACCACAATTTCATGTTTACTACGTGTATTTATATTATGGAAATCGCTTCTTATTTTGAAAAGTCCTAGGTTTTTGCGAACATACAAAATACTTACTAAGATATATATCAATTAGTCGTCACCTCAGAATGAATAGCCTTCCTAGCCACACTATCTTTGACACAATCCATCCGTATCTCATTTGGTTGCCTCTTTTCTAAAATATCATCGAGGCAGTCGAATAAAATATTCAAATTTGAATCGAAGTGGGCCGTCGGCTACTTAGTATTGGCCTTGAATCTTTTGGAGCAAGACGAATTGGCATTTGGCGATTTATTCTGATGGACTGATGTCACGGGAGAAAAATGGTATTCCATCCATCTAGCGTTAGGCCTAAGTCTTAGGTTTTGGGTGACTAATATTTAGCATTGGCCTTCGTTGCCAAAATTATCGAAGGGACTTGTGGCTAATTGGTTATCATTTAAGTCATAAGTCATTTATTTATTTGTTTAACATAGATGTACAATAGTATTGGTATATAAAGATAAAGAGTTCGCTATGTTATACTAGAGGGCGTACAAATGTTTGTATTTGAGTAATTATTCAAATAAATAAGCCTGAACAATAAAAAAAACAATTATAAAAAAATCACACAATTCATAATACAAATTAATTAATAATAAATAGCAATAGAAATCAATGTCAATATAAAAAAAAATATAAGATAAGATAATTTTTTATTTGTCAAAAACATGTGTAGGTTTACAGTTGATATGTTAAAAAAAAAAAAAAGTTTCAACATGTTTTGCCTGGAAAGGCGTACAAATACAATAATAATAGCTTGAAACAATGAAATCATGCAGTTACATTAAATTAATAGAACATTTCAAATTAATACAGTAATTAATAAAATAAAATAAAAGATGTCAAAAGTAAAATAACAATTCAAATTAATATTCTAATTAATAAAATAAAAGATGTCAAAAGTAAAATAACAAAATAAAAAATGTCCATAGTGCATCATTGAAAATTTATACAACAATAATAAAAACTGTCTAAATAACGTCATTTAAATAGTCGGCAACATTATAGTAGCATTTATTTACTAGAAAATTCTTCATAGTTTTATTAAAATTGTCAATATTTAAATTTTTGTATGCCTTTGGTACCTTGTTGTATAGGTTTGGAGCCATGCAGAATACACTCTTACCCATGAGAGCTGTTTTAGCACTATGAGAGCGAAGTCTTTGGTTATCGCGTTGACTTCTTACGGAACCATCGGAATACTTCGGAAACAGTTGGGGATTAAAAATATAAATGTCAATACAGTGCATGACAACACACAGACTGAAAACAAATAATAAGGCTATGTCATTAAACAATACTAAAGTTAATATACAAACTGATGTCAATAATACTAATGTCAACAAATACATTTTATTTTCTTAGCATGTCATCATTCTGTCATTAAATTTTTGTCTGTTATAAATTCCGAAATACTGTAATATGCTTTGTTCACCAGTAAGGACTTTAGGCGTTTCTTAAATAAGCTCACGTTCAATTCTTTGATTGACCGTGGGATGTGGTTAAATATGACTGGCGCCATGCAGAATACACTTTTATATATTAATGCTGTGTGGGACCTTCTTACGCATAAGCTATTGATATCCCGTCGACTTCGGTTATTAATGTCTGACATTTTTTTAAATAACTTTGGATTGGTCTTAAAAAATACAGCAACCTCAAAAATATATAAGGCTGGAAGAGTCAATATTTTAAATTTAATAAACAATGGTTTACATGTATCTATGGACCTGTAATCCAAAAATTGTCCTGATACACTTTTTCTGAGCTTTGAAGACTATTTCCCTTTTATCTACGTATTATATGTGTAGTTTGCATAATGTAAATTATTTTGCATACTATTGTATAGAATCATTGTTTTCTAACTTGAACAGACAGCTGTGCTGCTAGGGAGTTTGTGGCGTCACTTCTTCTTCCCAGCTAAAGGCACTGGGAAGTGGTGAAGGGTGGGCGTTTTGGGGGACTGTCTTATGTAATTTTGACGTTCAAAAAGTGCTGATTCTCAGCCTAGTTTGAATAAATAAGTTTTGAATGTTGAGTTTATAAAATAATGGCTTACCTGATAGAAGAGCTGGTATTCAGTATCAGTCAACCTGAGAGCCACTTCCTCAGGGAAACGGAGGATATTCTTCAAAGAGGCCAACTCTTCGTCGTTAGTCGTCTCCTCTGGTGCTGAAGAACCTGAAAGAGAAAGTGGTATTAGACAGTGATTGGTTTAAAATCGGCAGTCGGTGGTCTTTGGATTAGTATTTAAATTTTTTTGCCACCGACTTCCGAAATTAAAGTTATTTTTCACTTTGTAGTTTGGAAGTCGGTTGCATTTTTTGTAAAAAAGTTTTTTTTTTTTTAATTTTTTGTGGGTTGGTTTTGTCGTGATATCTTTGATTTAATTTTAAAAAATGTATTATTTTATATCGATTTATAATATCCCCTGTGGCAAAACTGTTAAAATACAAATTTTAATATTATCAGAAACTTCTAAATGTAATTTCATTATGGCAAGTGAATGTGTATTGTTTTACTTTGGCAACACTTAGAAATGACGGTTATGATATTATCGTTATTTCTGGGTGGGGCAAAAGTCGTTTTAAATGGTAAAATGTAATGCATAGTTAGTCGTCGTTTGATTGTGAAATAGTACAGTAGTGTGGATTAAAAGTATTAGCATGAAAAGAGTGTTTTTCCTTATAGTTTGTAATTTATCTAAGTTACAACAGCCTAATGTCAACTGCTCATCACCTTTTACAAAACATTGCTTTTCCCGATGCAGGGACTTTAATTGTTGAGGAGTTCGTCAGGTACTTTACAATCAGCTCCACTGCATCATATAAATTGTGACAAGCATCAATTGCTTACCAACCATATTAAAGTAATCGAATCGCAACCCTTGAAATACATATTATTGAGTAGTTCCGGTGGCCATCTGTGACCTTCATCATCAGTTCCACTTCACCAAATGGTGTTTTCCGAAAGCAAATGCACGAGTTACTATAAAAAATACCCAAATCAGTGTGCCTATAATATTTTAAGATTTCCCTCGATTTCTCCAAGATCCCATCATCAGATCGTGACCAAATGACAATGGGACCAACTTGAAAGTATACCCTTTCAAACAAAAAAATAATTTTTCAAATCGGTACAGCCGTCTTCTATTAATCGGGGAACATACATTTAAAAAATAAAAATAAAGATTCCGACGAACTGAGAACCTCCTCCTTTTTTTTGAAGTTGGTTAAAAATATTTCCAGTTCTGAATCCGAGAATTTGATTGGCAAAACTGATATTAATTCCCAAGTAAGTTGTCGTGGTTGCTTGGTATTAAAATTCCAGAAGATTTATTTCCAAAATATCTGTAGCCGTTTAACTTGATATAATAACTTAATACCGGATTTTGCACGAGATGATTAAATTAAATAGGCTATCAGAAACCGGAGGGTCTCCAGTTTCCAAGACTGTTTGGTTAGATTATTGAGTATAATAATCCTACTATACAATATCGCCCATTGGCACGTGCCCGCCCGTATTTTTCTAAATATTCATGAAAAATTATCGAAATATAACTTTATACTTTTTTTGGTATTGTTCGTCGAATGTTGAGCTCTTTAAATTCTGAGTTGAGCTGCACGATATCTGACAAATGCGTGCACTGACTGGACAGGCCCTCTCAATCTGTGTGGTGCTTTCCTCAAAAGACCACTTGAGACACCAATCCACATGGCCTTCACATGATCTGACCAAGATTATGTCTGGACTTTAAAAGAGACTGAGACCTCTGAGTTTGTTTCGGCCTTTCTTCTCAGAGTAGTCAGATAGGAAACGCCGACCTCATCTAGTTTTAAAATATGATTGACGTGTAAAAGTGTTACAAACCTACTTACAGAAATAAAATCATTTATAAGTGGGGTTTATCTTTAATATTTTTCATGTTTTGAGTAGCCATTGCCATATCTCCGATGTTATTGTGTCGGTTTAGATTCTGTTTATTATTTCTAAAAGCTTATGAGTTATTTTATCGAATTAACTAAAATTTGTCGACTATAAAAAAAACGGAGGTGAAAACATTTTTTCTAAAAAAAACACAAGTACATAAAATCGTGGGGGGATTTTGAAAAAAAAAAATGAAAAGAAAAACTCAAGAAACCTTTTAAAGTTATTTTTCGATAATTTTTCATGAATATTCGAAAAATGCGGGCGGGTACACGCCCATGGGCAACATTGTATGTATTATTATTTATATCATATAATATTATAAACATAACTAATATTATAAAACGTGAAAGTGTGTGTTTGGATGTTTGTTACTCAATCACGTAAAAACGGCTGAACAGATTTGGATGAAATTTGGCACACAGATAGTCTATAACTTGGATTAACATATAGGATACTTTTTATCTCGGTAGTACGTTCCCGTAGGATAATTTCCGACATCCACGCGGGCGAAACCGCGGACGAAAGCTCGTGTTTAATTTATTTTTTACGGGTCAATTGTTGTACATAGATGTGAGTGTGTGTACTTCTACTGCTTGAATACGAGGTTTTTGGCTATTTTGTTTTTATTTATTTAACCATTTATGTACACACATATATACACAGACAAGACAAAAGAAAAATACGTACAAAGGTGATGCTTATTTGTAATGAAATCTCTTCCAGCATACCTGCGACAGGACAGCGGATAAAAAGAGATGTAGACACCGTGTGTAAGAGTAAAGAGAAAGTAAAATAAATAAAATCAAAACAATGCCCTTCAAAAAATAAAACAAATAATATAAGACTAACATCCATACTTCTAAAATAAATAACACTGAGATATTATTAATTATAATGTAAAAAATACACATGTATGTGTGTAATTAATGTATTTTTTTTTAGTAATGTGCGTTTTGCTTAATACTTGCAACAATATTTTTTTCATTCTTTTCTTTTTTTTTTAAAGCTTTGATTTTTTTAGAAAACGGTGAACAGTCACACAATAACAGCTGTCAAAATGCAGAGCGTTATTTTTGTTGGAGCAAGTAATTTAGTCATTTATATTGTATAACAAGATATACTTTATTGTCTTTTATAATATTAATCGACATACATATTTTTTCTTGTCAAGTGACACACGTTATATATTACTTTTCTCTATGCACTGTAATAAAAGAATATCGCTTTGAGGTTGTACTCCCGACACTCCTCCTCGATTGTATATGTAGATCTTTGGAATATATAATCGTTAAATTAAATATTAACATAGGTACACTCCTCCTAGATGAATACTTTGCATTGTTCTCTGAGCATCTTATGTCTTGCAGTCGCTAATGATTTTGTTAACATATCAGCCAAATTGTTCTCAGTTTGTATATATGATATTGACATCTTTTTTGTAAATATCAAATCTTTTATGTGATGATAGCGAATATCGATATGTTTCGATCTTTTACTATTTTCATAATCCTTTGAAATAAAAATAGCTCCTTTGTTATCGACATACAGCATTGGTGTTAGATTTATTCCGAAATCTTTTAATATTCCGTTCAAATTAATTCCTTCGCATGATGCTAATGATGCTGCTATATATTCTGCCTCTGCAGTTGACAATGCAACACAGTTTTGTTTTCTAGAGAACCATGCTACAACATTCTCATTGTATTTAACTATACATCCGCTTATACTCTTTCTGTCTCTTTTGCTATTTGCCCAATCTGCATCCGAATAAACTTTTAAGCTTATCTGTTCACACTTTTTATATTGAAGTGCGTAATCTTTAGTTGAACTTAGGTAGCGTAATATGCGCTTGCCATGTTTCCAACATTCTTCATTTGGTTTGTCCAAAAATTGACTAAGATAAGAAACAGAATAGCATATATCTGGTCTTGAGACTGTACTCACAAACATTAAACTTCCTATTAGCTCTCTGTAAGGAACTTCTATAGTTTTTTCTGTTATTTCTATGTTTAATCCCTTCTCCATCGGTGTATCTTTTTCCTTGCATTCAGTCATATTAAATTTTGTTAACATTTTTTCTATTTGTTTTGACTGTGTTATTCTTAATATTCCATCTTTTCTTTCAATCTCCATTCCGAGAAATTTCTTTATCTCTCCTAAGTTTTTGGTATCAAATTCTTTCTGTAATAACTTCATTATTCTGTCAGTTTCTTCTTTCTTTCCCATGACCAAAATATCATCAACAAAAATTAATATCCAAACATTTTTATTAAAGAATAGGCAAAAATCATTTTTTGATCTTTGTAGTCCACACTTAATCAAAAAATCTGTTAACCTTTCATTCCAGCATCTAGGACTTTGTCGTAATCCATATAAACTTCTATTTAACTTCAATACTTTCTTTCTATTTGCATTAACTCCTTGTGGTACTTTGATATAAACTTCATCTTTTAAATAACCATTTAAAAATGCTGTTGGGACGTCCATTTGATAAATTTTGTAATCTTGTTGTACCGCTTGTGCTAAATAAGTTCTTACTGTGCTCATTCTAGCTACAGGTGAATAGTTTGTGTTGAAATAGTCTTCTTTTTGTACTTGAAATCCTCTAGCAACTAATCGAGCTTTCTTTAAACCGTTTTCTTTTGTCTTAAATATCCATTTTGTATCTATCGCTTTCTTCCCTCTGGGTAAATCTATTGGTTCTGTCCATGTGTTCAATTTTTTTAATGAATTTATTTCTTTACTTATAGCTTCTAACCATTCTTTATCTTTCGCAGCTTCTTTGTACGAAGTTGGATCTTTATTTTCAGTTGTTACCAAACAATATGCACTGTATAGTTGATAATCATTCATGTGTTTAGGTTGATTTACAGTTCTGCCTGATGTTGTAGTTATTTTATTATCATCTCCATCTTGTACAATATCATCATCATCATCATCATCATCATCTGTGATGTAATTAGATTCATTCAGATCATCCGAATCATCTTGTTCATTTAAACTACTTCTTATTTGTCTACTTTCTTGTATGTTTTTCGATATATTCTTATATTTGTCTTCATCGTCGTCATTGAATATTGCTACATTTTCATAGGGATAGTTTACTACCTCTTCCTGCTTTTCCGGTTGGTAAATAGTCTTTGATTCATCAAATATGACATCTGTTGAAGTTACAATTTTATTACTTTCATGATCCCATAATTTATATCCTGAACCAGTGTAGCCGACCATTATCATTGGTTTGGCTCTTGGTTGTAGCTTGTTTGGTTTTGGTATTGTTACAATCCATGCTTTGGAACCATACACTTTTAGTTTTGACAAGTCATTATAACCGTACCATATTGAAGCTGGTGTTTGACCGTTTAATGCTTTTGTAGGACTACGGTTGAGCTCATAAGCTGATGCGCAAATTAATTCGCTCCATAATTCCTTGGGTAACTTCGTTTCTGCAAACTTGACTCTAACTTTGTCTAATAATGTTCTGTTCATCCTTTCCGATGTGCCATTTTGTTGTGGCGTATACGGGCTTGTATATTCTAATATTATGCCTTTTTGAATACATGATTCTTTAAATCTTTTTGATGTAAATTCTCCACCATTATCTAGTCTTAATCTCTTTGTTTTTAATCCAAATTGAGCTTTAATAAGCTGTATATGTTTCAAAATATTATGTTCTGCTTCGTTTTTATTTTTCAATAGATATATCATTACAAAATGTGAATAATCATCTATCAATACTTGAAAATAGTATTCGCCATTTATAGACATTGGATGGATAGGTCCACACAAATCTGAGTGTAGAAGATCTCCTATCTCTTTGCTTTCTCTTGTATTAGATATAAATGGTTTTCGTGTACTTTTCCCTTGTATACAACTCTCACATATTTTTTCTGAGAATGGTAATCCAAGTATTTTTAGACCTTTTCGATTTAAATGACCTAGACGTCTATGCCATAAGTCATCTTCTTTATTTTTTGTAACATTTGCAGATTCATCTTTTTGTGATATAAAGTTAATTTCTAATGTGTACAAATTTTGGTATATTGTACCATAAAAAAATGTTTTGTCTCTTCTTATGCTCACTGCATTATTTTTGAATAGTACTGTGTAGCCATTATTTGTTATTTTATCTACTGATAATAAGTTATGTGTTATATTTTCCACAATGAGTGCTTCAAAGTCTATTTTTATATTATTACAATATCCTGTTATTGTTCCTTTCTTATTTGCTGTTAATCCTTTACCATCTGCTATTGTAACAGTTATCGGTTCATCTAATTTTTGTATTTTTGTCATATATTTTTCGACTTTTTCGGTAACCATATGGTTAGTAGCGCCGCTATCTAGTATGAATTTGTTTTCATTAATAGCTGATGCAGTCAAAGCTATAAATCCATTAAAATTTTCTTTCATTCCTCTTCTGTAATATCCTCTATTTCTAGTTCTATTTCCTCTTCCTCTAAAAGGACGTCTGGATCTTGTGTTGTTATAATTATAGTTTATTCCTGAGCCTGACGCTTTAAATAATTGTTGTGAGTGAGACTCATATGTAGGACGCTTATTTTTTATTTTTATTTCTTCATCAAGTAATCGTGATTTTACGAACTCTAATGTTATATCTGAGCTGATAGTTTCAATTGCTGTAATTACGTGTTCGTAATCTTCATTTAAGGACAATAATAAATGACAGATTTTGTCTGAATCGTCTAATTTTTTATCTATGTTTTCTATTTCGAATATAATATTATCAAATTTTTGAAAGTGTTCATCTAACGTATCGTTCGTTAATTTAAGACTTAGTAATTTCTTTTTCAGTGTAATCTTTGTAAAAACACTTTTGCGTTGAAATACGCTGTCTAATTTTTTGAACATTTCTTTTGCATTTGTGCATTCTTGAATTATTGATAAATGTTTGTCTGATATGCATTGAATAATTATTGATTTTGCCTTTGAATTATATAATTTTAATTTTTCATCTTTGGAAATTTCTGTATCATCATAATCTAAAATTGTTAATACCTGTTTTTCTTCTAACAGTGATTTTACTCTGAATTTCCAATTTGTATAATTTTCGCCCTTTAATATTGGCAAAAGAGAATTGTTCGTATTCATCATTTTTTATATGTGTAGGTATAATACTTACTCCTTTTATTAGTGGCCCATAACCTTTGTTGGAGCAAGTAATTTAGTCATTTATATTGTATAACAAGATATACTTTATTGTCTTTTATAATATTAATCGACATACATATTTTTTCTTGTCAAGTGACACACGTTATATATTACTTTTCTCTATGCACTGTAATAAAAGAATATCGCTTTGAGGTTGTACTCCCGACAATTTTAACATCTTAATGTTAAAATATTTGGTGAACATTTTCATGAGAGCTGTTTTAATGTTATGATAGAACCACTGTCCTCGGAAACCCAACCTTAACAGACTTCTCGACAACTTGAAGCAGTTGTCCCACCCGGCGATTAACGAGTAGCGAGTAGAGCTCGCAACTGAAAACGAGTTGGCGAGCAGCGAGTGTGTAGTTCCGATAATTTTGTCGCTGGATTATCAACGAGTGTCCGAGTGCAATGGGCGATTACTCGCACCACTCGCTCAGGAAATTACCGCTGTTTGGTCTCTCGGCGTGAGTTCAGACCGCCAAGCGAGCATCGCTGAGCAAGTATCGCTGAGCGAGTATTATCTTTGATAGCTCTTGTCGCTCAGCGACAAACTAGTGGAGCGAGTCCTCGCCAGCGGTGTGAACAGTCAGCGATCAACTATTAATAAATGCATCTTTTTTGTTTACACGGAATGTATTTCTATTGTACGCTTCTTGAGCGAGAGAATAGCCGATAGTTAGTTGTTTTCTCCCCGGCGGTGGGACAACTGCCTATTGCCTGACAGACTTCTCGACAACTTTCAATTCCTTGTAAAAGTTGTCATTGAAATAAATGCTCTAACTTCTCTTTAAAAACTTTTCTATTTGAAACTCGATTCACTCAAAATAGAGGTGTTACACAACACTTTTCTATTCAACCTTTTGCCAAACTCGAGATCTAAAAAAAGGCTTTCAAGTTATCCGTTTACGGAATACAATTTCAAGTTATAAAGTTTGTAAGTAACAGGACTCTGGGTCGAACCTTTTCTTTGAGTTCGGATCGATGTTTCAAAGTATTTCGGGGTCAAACCAAGCCGTCTTGGAGGGTCTGACTAAATTTCGTTTTTGTGTTTCGGCCGTTACGGTCAGAGGAAGTTTTTATTTCGGAAGCGGAAATCAGACAGTGTTTTGATTAAACAATGTCGCCCATAGGCATGTGACCACCCGTTTTTTTTTATATTCATGAAAAATTCTCGAAAATTAACTTTATTTGTCATATTATTCAATTTTTAATGTTTGTGTAGCGTTTGTGACCTTGCTTTACATTTTTTGCCTTATCTCTGATGTTATTGGCGTGATTTGGATTCTGTTTATTATTTCTAAAAGCTTATGAGTTATTATATCGGGTAAACTAACATTTTTGTGAAAAATTGTTGACTATGAAAAAAAAAACGGAGGCGAAGACATTTTTTCCTAAAAAAAAACAGTATTTATTTAAAAAACACAAGTGTAAGTCCATAAAATCCCCCACTGGAGGCCTTTTTTAATTGTTATTAATTATCTACTACATAGCAGCTACAAATTCCATTATTGATACCTAGCTGTAACTAAATCCGAGAAAAGCTCTTTTGTACATAGTGAAATTAATTTGTAGTTATGTCTAACGCGGGAAAAAAAACCGAGAATCATGCAAAAACTATCAAGCGTATTCTCTGAAACCTTCACCATTTTAAAGATAATTTAATTATTGATCTTTTAGTATACGTGTTTTATTAAAATACCTTTTGTTTGATAAATTAATATTGCGTCTAATTTGGGACAGTGCTCTTTGATGGGTGAGTCCATTTTTAACTTCTCCCGCTCTGGGTGGAGCAGGAGGGCGTGTCAGACTCTTACTGACTAAAACCCACCCGTGTTCCTTCAGTTGCCATGTTGCCGGGGGCCACGATTTCCCTTTCGGTCTTATTCGCAACCCCGGCAAGCATCGGCCCTAGCGGACCCCGTCAATTCTGCTGACATCTCTTTGAGGCGCGCGTGGAACACAACGCATCGTCGACCCCGGCTTGGTCTTTACCGGGCGGCTAGCTACCCATTGCTCACCGTCCGCAAGCCCACGCCTACGGTGGCCGGCGAGTCCATAGCTGAACGTACGACGCGTTGCGTGAGCTTAGTACAGAACACGCAAGCTAACCACTCAAGGTCACTGGCATATATCTGCGTCTTAAGTGGTTGACACGAAAGCAGTAAGATCGATACTTTCGAGATGTAGTCTTGTCGGAGGCTACTTGTTGTACCATGGACCGCCATGATAACGAATGAATCCATACTGGAGGAACTCAACATCACCAAACAGCTATCTACAATATGCCACGAGCGTGCCCTCAGCTTTTTTGGACATCATTATTATCCGTTCACCAAAGTATTGTCGGGAAAGGCTAATGGGTTTGTAGCGGTTACACCGCCACATACAAACTACGCATCAAAGACATGACGTCACACAAATCCTGCATCGCGCAGTTAGAGTTTACCGAGCGATCGACATACATACAAGATGTCAACTTCCAACCGATGGGCAGTTGCCCACCAGACACAACAACCGTCTGGTCGGAGGATCCTCCCTTTTCTATGGTGGATGAGTGAACTTTACACCCTGTTCCTCATACCACTAAAGGTCGTTTTCAATTGTGTGACCATTGTGTTATTATTTTTGTGTCACGTGACACGTAGGGCTTGTCACAGTAGGTATATTCACTTAAATGTAACTAGTAATTCCATTTCCGTTTTAGGAGAGATGACGTTGACGCCCGCTGAACGACGAAGACGTTACCGAGAGCTTTTAAAATCAAAACATCCACAAAAATGGGTGGAAGTACAAGAAAAATTTGGTTAGATTCGTCGAATTCGTTGTGACTATGCCCTTACTCTTCATTTGTGTTACTTTTGTGTCACGGTAACACAAAATAAACACAAAAAAAAAATATTTTTACAAAAAATACAACCGACTTCCAAACTACAAAGTGAAAAATAACTTTAATTTCGGAAGTCGGTGTCTTTGGATCAGTATTTTAGTTTTTTGACACCAACTTCTGAAATTAAAGTTATTTTTCACTTTGTAGTTTGGAAGTCGGTTGTAATTTTTGTAACAATATTTTTTTTTTTCACTTTTTAGTGGGTTGTTTTGTAATTTATCTAAGTTACAATAGCCTAATGTCAACTGATCATCAAAAATACCCAAATCGCTTTTAGATGTGCCTACAATATTTGAAGAGCTCCCTCGATTTCTCCAAGATCCCATTATCACATCGTGACCAGATGACAATGGGACCAACTTGAAAGTATACCTTTTCAAACAAAACAAGAATTTTTCAAATCAGTCCAGCCGCCTTCGAGTAATCGGAAAATACAATAAAAAAAAATTAAAAAATATTCCGATGAACTGAGAACCTCCTCCTTTTTTTAAAAGTCGGTTAAAAATGTACATAAATTTTGAAAACGACCCTTATGCTACTGGGCTGGGGGAAGGAAAAGGCGCTCAAGGCAGAGCACCGGCAAGATATTCAGACACTGATGACGCTGATGATGATCAAGAAGGGTTTTGGAGGCAGCATGTACCGACTGGTCCACACTGCAGAAGACCTTGCGTTATGCTCGCGAACGGGTGCTGCTTGTGGTGACTGGTCGTCTTGCTGATCATGGTTTTGTTATTGTTACTAGTAATTAACTGTTCATTTTTTTTTAACTCGATGGTCCTAGTTTATCATTTATAACTGCCAATTACAGCTTTATGTAAGCGGGCACGCCCTTTATGTCTGGAGGCTTTTATTTAGATATTTAGTTCTGTTTACGTTTAGTTTTATTTTCTTTTTATTTTTTTAAATAATGCTTGAGTATAGTCCTCGATGTTTTTGGTTGGTATATTGGCGTGTGCTAGCTGACATATGGCCTATAATTTATCATTTGAATTATGTTTTGTGTTGCATAATGTAGGTTATTTTGTATACTATTGTATAGAATCATTCTCTAACTTGAACAGACAGCTGTGCTGCTGGGGAGTTTGTTGCGCCAATTCTTCTTCCCAGCTAAAGGCACTAGGAAGTGGTGAAGGGTGGGCGTTTTTGGGGGACTGTCTTATGTAATTTTGACGTTCGAAAAGTGCTTATTCTCAGCCTAGTTTGAATAAATGACTTTTGAATTTTGAATTTTTGAATTTTGACCGCATGATTTGGAACCGCGTCGTATGTGGTTATTTTATCAGTTATTTCAATTGCACTGATTAAAACTGAAGTATTTGGCATACGTTTGGTTTTTTGCCGAAAATTCAGCTAATACCGAAAGTTCGATTCGATTTCTACCAAAAAAAAAAAAACATTTTCGGCCAGTCCCTACCGTCCGTCCGTCCCTACTTGCCAAAAAAAAAAGTGGAATCTCAATACGACACGGCCCCCAAATAAATATTCAAGAAACTGGCGGACCGGAAACTTTAGGATTCGTCTCTTGAGTCTCAAGTTCAGATCTGATAAGTACCTACTAATAATTGAGAAATTTTTCATTGAAGGACAACTGCCTCTTGGCATACAGAGTAGGGGACGAGCACTGTGGGGCTAGCACGACCGCGCGGAGTAACCGTTACGTAAATTCGAACAATTTTAAATTTAAATTTGTTCTAATTTACGAATAACAAACGATGTATATCTATACTCCATTTGAAATAAGATTAAACATTTAAATAAACCTTTTTACAGTCCGTTCAACCGATTTTGACTTCTATTGCGTTGAAGGCATGACAAATGGCAGCTGCAGTAAACAGTTGGTATTGTAACCACTTTTTTGCTTTTAATGCCATCCTTATGCCTACGCAATAAAAGTCAAAATCGGTTAAACGGACTGTTAAAAAAGGTTTGTTTAAATGTCTAATCTTATTTCAAATGGAGTATAGTTTATAATATTATTGTAACGTAAATTCGAACAATTTTATAATTAAAATTAAATTGTTTGAATTTACGTCTCTAATTTCTCAATCCTTCTCTGCAGGAGAGGAGCCAAGTGCCTTGGAAAGGGACCATCAGTCTCTTTGTACACACTTTTTAAAAATTGACATATCAAACTTATTTTATTTTTTTTGACTTATTAAACGTAAATTGTATGCCCGTAATCATTATGCATAAAATAATGAATGTAAAATGAGGTTGACTAAAACAACCAATGCAATAGATAATCATCATCATCTTCATCATCATCAGCCTAAAAATGTTCCCACTGCTGGGACACAGGCCTCCTCTCTATGAGAGGGAGTGGGCCGTAATCCACCACGCGGGCCCAGTGCGGGTTGGTAGATGTCACATGTCTTTGAATTTTTCGGTTTTAGGACATGCCGGTTTCCTCACGATGTTTTCCTTCACCATTTTGAGAGCAGTGGTGATGAAATAATTTACAGAAAGTAAAGCGCCTGTCTGGGTTCGAACCTACGACCTACAACTCGTAAGTCGCGGTCGTTACCTCTGGGCCACCACTGCTATGCAATGGATAATAACCACCAACAATTAAGAGTATAATTGTGTTATTATTAATTATTTTTAACATAGCCATAGGTATGTCACAGTGATAAAATAATACTAATTGTAAGAACTGTCTTTCACCTGTGACAAACAATGAATAAATGAATATGAATTTTTCTTGCCGTGAAAAACTACGGTTAATTCGCCGTGTCAGTCAGTCAGTGCTGGTTCACTATGGAAGCTTGTTGACGGACACGTTTTTTTACGCCGTACCGTGAAGAAACCGTTCCGTGTACAAAAGGCCTTACTGTCTGCCTGTAACCTTATTAAGATTCGATGGTAAGACGAACTTTCTAAAATGCTCTCTAAAAATTTATCGAATTGGCCCCTTTTTCAAAGGGTTGTACAAGGTCCCTCTCTGACTGATCTAGTGTCATCTATTTTAAGGGAATTCTGAATCCTTCGTTTTATACATAAGTTTTAAAATTCCGCGACATGCTCCTGAACGGGCGCCGTCAGTTGGGACTGGTCATCTCTTAAGACGCATATATGACAGTGACCTTGAATGGTTAGCTTGCGTGTTCTGTACTGAGCTCACACAACGCGTCGTACGTTCAGCCAGTAATAGGACTCGCCCATCAAGGAGCGCTGACCTAAATCAGACGCATTATTAATTTATTACACGTAAAACAAAAAGTATTTTAACAAAACACGTATACTAAACGATCAATAATTTAATTATCTTTAAAATGGTGAGTTTTCAGAAAAATACACTCGATAGATTTTGCTTCATTCTCAGTTTTTTATCCGCGTTAGACATAACTTTACAAATTAATTTCACTATGTAATATAAACATAATCAAAAATATGCCTACATTAAAATATTAAGAAAATGCTCTAGTTTAACATATATTCTAACACTACACGTTTAGACGTCATCTTCAGTATAAAATCATTAAAAGTCAGTTATCGTCCCCTTAAGGCCCGTTCATATGTGCCACAACTATATAGTCCGCGCGGAACTAGTTGGCCGCGCCTGAGGTATGTGAGCGGGGGGACGGAGGGGCGGGGGCGCTTGCTGTCATTGTACGGCACCGTACTGACTAAGCGCCCCCGCCCCTCTGTCACACATACCTAAAGCGTGGCCAATTACTTAGTTCCGCGCGGACTATACACCACATCGCAGCGACAAAATGTATGCAAGCAGTGGTTAAAAAGTGTCGCTGTCAATTTAAAAATCAAGCTTCATCTTTCTGACTAACCGACCCCTTGATCATTCAAAAGTGCCTGTAAATTTGGTTTAATTGAAATAAATGCTTTGAGTTTGAATGGATATAGTTGATATTGTGATTTTAGAGGTATGAGGAACAGGGAGTAAAGTTTACTCATCCTCTATAGAAAACGGAGGATCCTCCGACCAGACGGGTGTTGTGTCTGGTGGGCAACTGCCCAACGATTGATGTCGGATAGTCATATATAGGGTGGCATCTACACTGCTACATGCGCACCACGCATAAAAGAAGTGACGTCACACAAATTCTGCATCGCGCAATTAGAGTTTACCCATGCATCATACAGGATCGCGGGCTTTGAGCGCGGCGACCGAATCAAGAAATTCTGTAACGTAACGAAAATAAAACCTAACACCCCCCACTCCGCCTACCATGTAATGACGGTTCCCATGACAACGTGATGTTGTCACGAGAAACGTGATGTTGTCATGGGAACGTAATTTTTGTTTTATGTCATCATCCGTCATCACCCCAAGTGTAGCGTTGACAAATAGGAAGTATGGAGGTTACAAATGCTATGCAATAGCTTTACCGCGGCAGTCCCCGAGTGCCACACGTTTTTTTATATTATAGTAAGGATTATTATAAGAAAGAAAGAAAAAAAAAAGTTTATTTGTAGTGTAGACTGACTATGTTTGAAAGATCTATTTGCTTATAAGAATTGGGAAAAAAGATTTAAAAACTCACCTTCATCATCAAAACCCTGGCTAGTCGCTGAGCCACTAGGCTTAGGTTTAGATCCGTCTCGCATCTCACTCGCACTTATCACAAAATAATATTTATATCTCACTCTAACACTTCACATAACAATGTTCGTAGCGACATCTAGCGGACTTTCATGATGGTTGTAACAGCGCCATCTTTTGGTTTGGTAGCAACAACTCTTGGTCTATTGCCATTTTTATAGGTTGTTTTTCTTGTCTGTAACAAAAGAAAAGACAAATATTAGAAAATTACCGTTTAAAAATAAGATCACGCCTTTTATTCTCGAAGGAGTAGCCAAAGGTTTTAATACACCATCATTTTCTTTTGTGTTTTTCCATGTAACGGAAAAGAGTGAGGAGCTTGTGGCCAAGGACTGAATCCGGGTACGGTTAAAGATAAAGGTTAAGATACCTCAAAAATATACCGGTATCAGTTTGAAATAAAGGTTGAGCTATACCGATACCTTTATAAATAAAGGTTGGACTAAACCGTTTTAGGGAAACTGTACAGTCTTGGAAATGGAATGAAACTAGTTATAATGATACGTATTTCTTTATTTCCTAAGATAGATAACATATTAGCTTTTGTACATAGTCGTATGCGCACTATACCCAATTTATAATGGACCAATCAGAAAGGTCGTGCGCCTTTCATATTTCGGTCCACGGCTCTTATGCATCTTCATATATAAAGATGCAGCACCGCGAGCGCCGTGTCCGAAGGTTTTAAGTGTAGCAGCTTAAGGCATCCACAGGATTGATCGGTTAAATAGTCATGGCCTCAGAGGTCAGCTATGAGATGTCCAACAGAAAAAAAACAAAAAATTGTCCGTGTTCAGTCACTAACTCGGCGCATAGTTGGAGCAACGGACTAACAGTCGGTTCTCAGTGCGCGGCGGCGCGCCTATGTGGTCGTATGTTGATGCTGTTTATAGACCACTACACCGTTATTTAACCTTTACACGATTTAGGTACCGAAAAACATGCGTGATACGCGGCGCGGGTGCTAACACAGTCTTGACCTTACGATCGGAAATAAAAACCAATACTTAGTTACAATCTGCAAGTGAATGACAGATAGAGTGTGGCGGCGGTGCGACAAAGAAAACCCCTATTTATTAAGGTTTAAGTACTGCTACCGAAATATACCGGTATGCATTTCCAACCTCAAAATTCCACTACTGAAAAAAGAATGGCATCGAAATATTTCGGTAACCTTTATTTAACGGTATGACGTCATACTGAAATTTAAAGGTACCTTAATTTTTGGGTAATTCAGTCCCTTCGTAGCTAAGTAACAAGAGCCGTACGGGGTGATCCATTAGGTTAAGCTACGCTTGCCAGGGTTGGTCCGTGGATGAGTGACCATTTTTAAATACCGAGACTCCTTCGTGCCTCGGAAAGTTAAACTGCTGGTCCCAGCTGTCATTCGTGAATCTTTGACAGTCGTAACGGGTCGTCAGAAGCCCGAAAGTCTGACAACCAGTGTTACCCAGGTACCCTATTATCCAGTTACTAAGTTGTGGAGGTCAGATAAGCAGTCGCTTCATATAAAATATAGGTACTGGTATTCAGCTGCATCTGGTTAGACTGGGAGCTGACCCCAACATAGTTGAGAAAAGGCTAAGCAGATTGAACAGCGAAAAAGATTATTTGCACAAGTAAGACTCCGGGCTGCTATTGAAAAACTGTGAATGGAAAACCCCGATCAAAATTTTAACCTACAACAAAAACAAACTACAGCAGTAATACCTGCAATTATTAGACCGACAAGGCACTTAAAATAACAACGAATTGCAAAAAAAAAAAAACAGTGGCACTCCGGGAGTGCCGACAGAAGTGAAAACTTGAACAAGATCGCCTTGGTGGAAGAAAAATACTTGTATAGAATATTGGTCTGTAACCTTATCTAAATAAAAAAAAGAATTGTGTGGTTTTATGAAACCACGGTAACAGTGAAACTTTTAAGCGAACTATAGGCGCCGTATTGGCTTTGGCTGCTCTGACGAGCGCCTTTCACTTTATCCCTACTCCGCGACATGCAACACAAACGAATACGTTTGAGACGATGTAATAAAAGCTTCACTTAAAAAAAAAAAAACTCCTTCCAAAACCTTTAAAGTAAAAATACTTGCATAGGACATTGCTCCGTAACATAATATAAATAAAGAGTACAACCGCGTTTACAAAAATTAGGTGTCGGTAACGGTGTCGCGAGTTCAATTGTTTTTTCCCATATCAAAAATGCCCAACGCGCCTAAAAAAGGTTTCACTTCAAAAATAAAAAATTAAGCAAAAATTGTTGCTGGTGTTGTTTGTTGTTGTTATTATTGTTGTTTGTTGAATAATCAAGGAGACATCGAGGTCGAGAGCAGGCCTGCCAATAAAAAAACGTAAAACTGGTTTTAGCGCCATCTTTATTCTATATAAGAGCACTACAGCGCAAGCCGGTGCTGTCGGTTTCGCGAATCCATAAGTTTACCCCCTACTAAAAATTGCTGAACGTGCCTTCAAAAGATCATTTTCAAGAACCTGCCAAGTACGGTACCTTTTTATCTATTTGCGCTTTTTTATGGCTCAAAAGTCGTAACTACCCACAATATCAAATCAAATTCCCATCTCCCCTTTTGACATTTGAATTCCCACTTTCACCCCCACCCCGTAACGAGGTGTTAATCAGTCATATCACGCGTCACGCGGAAAGTTGGAAAAGTTTTGAACTTTAAGTTCGACATCTCAACGAAGTTCTTACGAGTTTAATAAGGCTCATGTACACACCGAGAAATTCTCGCTTCAAATAGGCTTTATCGGAAAGAAATAAAAAAGTTGACTCCAGTAAGGTAACTGTCTCACCGTCGACGAGGAAGCGAGTAGCTATCAAATGATTTTGAACCGACTTCCAAAAAGGAGGAGGTTATATTTATGTTCGTCGCGTATGTCTTTTTTTTTTTTTTTTTTTAATGTCCACCGATTTCTACGTCATTTGTGGACCGATTTTGAAAATTATTTTTCGCTTTGCTTGGGTAGTTTTTGAGTTAGCTATAAAATACGTATTTTTTTCCCACTTAGTATGTAGATGATATGATAAGTTCCTGTCACTGGTAGCAGGTAGTGGTATTCGAATGTGTGTGGGGTAGGTACCACAACTAAAAAGTGAAAAATAAAAACTTTTTACAAAAAAATAACAACCGACTTCCAAAAAAAAACACTACAAAGTGAAAAATAACTTTAATTTCGGAAGTCGGTGGCAAAAAACGAAAACACAAAACCCAAGACACCGACTTCCGAAATTAAAGTTATTTTTCACTTTGTAGTGTTTTTTTTTGGAAGTCGGTTGTTATTTTTTTGTAAAACGAATTGAGAACCTCCTCCTTTTGGAAGTCGGTTAAAAATGAAATGTCGTTCGTTGGTAAGCGCATAGCTCCAAAACGGCTAAACCGATTTGGATTTATTTTCTTTTAATATGTTCGCAATAGTCCGAATCAGGTTTATACGGAAAGAAAAAAAAAAGAAAGTTGCAAAATGCGGAAAACTGAAAGTTTTATAGGAATTTTGTATGAATTATTTAAATTTGTATAGGACAACGTCTGCCGGATCAGCTAGTAATACTATAAATGTGAAAATGAGTTTGTTTATTACGCTTTCACGCTAAAACGACTGAACAGATTTAGATGAAATTTGGCACATGAGTAGACCATGACCTGAGTTAGGTCAAAGAATACTTTTTATCCTGATATTCTGACGGAATTGAGACTTATGCGAGTGAAACCGCGGGGCGTTGTTATATAAATTTATTTATTTATTTATTTACTTATTATGGCACCAAGTCCCAATACAGTAATCACAAATACGTACAATTTATTAAATTAATTACACCAATACAATATAAGTACATTACAATTCATTAGACCATTAACATAATAATATGTACATTAAAATACAAATTCAAAATTCCATACATTCACAAAATAAATTACATTAAAACTGAGTTTTTTTTTTTTTTTTTTTTTTCCCTTGTCCTAGGTTTCAACAATAAGATGAAACCTAATCTTATTACAATCTAGCCTTATAAATAGACTAATAAGTAATTTAATTATAACCTAAACTATTAAATTGTCTTTACTAAGAATGTGTCCAATAGCACTTTTCTTATTGTCTCTATTAAGGCGAATACACTTCGTTCTTGTGTTTGTTTATTAAAACTGAGTAGTCATTAAAATAAAATATAATAGTATAAATAGTTGTAATAGTGTAATGTGGGTGTACCTGCTACAGGGACACCTCTGCCCAACCCTTCGGGGAAACAAGGCGTGATGTTATGTTGTTGTTCGCGGACTTTTCACACCGTCCATCGACGAGTACTTGTTTGTCGCATTGACAAGAGTTATCAAAGACAGTGCTCATTCAGCGGCGCTCGCTTGGCAGGTAAAACACTCGCTGAGAGAGTCACGCTTGGTGCATACGCAATCCAGCGAGTAATAGCTCGTTGCCGACGCGCATTCGCTGCTCGGCAACTAGTTTTTAGTTGTTAGCTTTACTTGCTTTTCAATTGCTAGTGGTGTGATAGATGCCCTTACATGTCAAAAGGCAACAACTGTCTCGCCATTCAAAATTGTCAGCGTTCGGGCTACCAAAATTGTTCAGAAGCACTTTTGAAATGACGTACGGAATTTTTGAAAACGTTCGACTTTGTACAGCGTCGTCTCTGCCACTTTTACATGACATGTTTGACAGTCTGTGTCAAAACTCCATGTGTTTTATCGACGGCCGCCTACTGATACTTGTCTTCGAGTTGTTTAATCACAATTTAAGAAAATTGTCAAACTCAAACTTAAAGCATTTATTTCAATTCAGCCATTTACAGGGACTTTTGAATTGTCAAGGGGTCAGTCAGTCAAAAAGATGAAGCTAGTTGCCCATTCCAAAGCGTATTAGGTTCCTATGGAGAAGAACGGGCAAGAAATTCCACGGACACTCTTTTAAATTATTGTTGTAAAATATAAATTGCATCATTAATGTTGAATTCAAAATTATATGTGCTTGTCGATTCTCCTAGGTATGACAAAATCGTAATCTTTCTTTTGTTACTTAAATAAAAATCCTCAGAACTCAGGTTCCATGACCTTCTAGCGCATTGAAACTGAATTCATTAAGGCACTTAAAAATCAGAGGAATAAAAAGGTGTCTCCGAAAGGGGTAAACATCTAGCCTTAATTAAATCCTATCGAAATTAGAAAGGTATCATTTTGAAGCCCTTTAAATTCTCCAGGATTTTTTATTTTATTTTTTCGATAGTTTTTAGGCTTCTGACTACTCGTAACGATTGTCAAATTTATTTACTTAATTCAGATACAATGATCCATATTTTTGATAGTATACTTAATAATTATGTTAGTATTCAAATACTCACCATAATCATACTATTATTATCAGACTACATTACTCATATAAACAAAATCACAAACATCGCTAAATTACTAACATGTTTAAAATCATCATTAACATTTTAAAATAAAAATTCATTCATCTTGTCAAAGATTCACGAATAACAGCCGAGACCATTGGCTTAACGTGCTTTCCGAGGCAAAGAGAGGTTACGATTAGTGATGTAAAAAATGTGATCCGCCTAAACGAATACGGATACGGATCTTAAGGGTCTAGATCCGCGAATATGGATACGGATTTCTACTTTCTTCAGGTTCAGCAGGAATTATTTATGAACCTCATCGTAACTGACTTATGGGGGACAAAGCTGCCAAGTTACTCTTTTTGAAATACAATTTACGAATACTCAATATTAATTATGACGTACATTTATTTTTAAAGTTCTTGAAAACAACATAGTTTTAATTGATGTTAACTCACATAATTATTTCAATTAGCATAGCACAAATATTAGAGGTTTGATCTCACTACAAAGATAGTTTATTTACTACCTTATAACTTAATTTACTGTTACGTACTATACTTAAATTGTTTTTTTTTTTTTACTAATTTTGATTGATGTTAACAGTATTTCATTGCTACATAATAATATCTTTAAAAGGACATGTCCTAAAATGGTTTTTTATTATTCAATAATTCTAACCAGGATAAGTTAAATATATTTGAATAGTCATCCCAAAAACTAGTGGTTCTAACTATATCATACATTTTGAAAGACCTCCAATTTTGAGAAAAATCTTTTTTATTTTCGTAAGAATTTACTCCTAAAACGAACAAACCTTTCTAATTATCTAGGATAATATAGTGAACACACCCCATAAAATAGTAAACTTGTCAAAATTGACACATGTTACTGTCATTACTGTCAATTCATTGACAGTAATGACAGTACTATGTGTCAATTTATGTCATATTGACATATTCAAATAGTAAACTTGTCAAAATTGACACATGTTACTGTCATCACTGTCAATTGATTGACAGTAATGACAGAACCATGTGTCAATTTATGTCTTATTTGTCATAGTTGCCATCAACAATTAAAATATTTGTACTATTTTTCTCATAAATGGAGGGGTCTAAAAATATTATTTCAGTGGTTCCTAGGTCCATATTTTGTCGTTTTTATTTAGATGTAGTTTGATGCTGGTTAGATTTTTCTCGGAATAAAAAACCAACGTCCCTACAAAAAGCGGACATCTCCTTTCATATACGTAATGAACTGTATTAATATAAAAGATCCGTTCAAGATCCGCCAAAAAGTAACGGATACGGATATCCGGCACATAACTAGTTACGATATGTAATGGATGGTCACCCATCCAGGAATCGACCGCGTCAAACGTTGCTTAACTTTCGATCGACCCAAGTGGCTGTTATCATTTAGCCTCGAGCCGTTCCACAAACTTTCCCTGAGTAAATGAGCCTTAAGGACGAGTTAGAGTAAGTAATTACATATTCATGTCTTGTAAGTTTACGATTCGTCATGGCTTTCAAAGTTAGAGGCGGTTAGGGGTCGTTAAATCTTGATTGGGGCAGTCTGTTGACATCATATTTATAATAGTATAACATGTTGTTTTTGGTTTGGCAAGGGATGTGTAACGATCTTTGCTCGCAGGAGCTAAATGGACCCTTAGATAGTTAATTGATTTAGGCGTGACCTTGCGCAAATCCTTACATATTATAAAACAAAGTCCCCCGCCGCGTCTGTCTGTCTGTCTGTCTGAACGCAATAAACTCAAAAACTACCAAACGGATTTTCAAACGGTTTTCACCAATCGATGGAATGATTTATGCGAAAAGTTTTAGTGTATAATTCATTATGGTTTTGTGTAAATTGGCTGAAACATGACGATTATTGTTGAAGAAGTTGGAAAAAATCATGCCGACTGGGAGCTTTACTGGCGTGCGCTGCGTTAACCGGAAAAGATACGTCAAATTTATGTTATACGGTATTGTTCATCTTAAAATGTTCAATAAAAAAATCCGCAATGGCATATGTCTATCTTCTAAGGATGACTCACAATAACCATTTTGATCTTTCAGAATTTGATAGAAATTTAATTGTTATTTCCGAAGCTTTTTTGATCGGTACAGTATTAATCCTTATACAAAAAAACATGTTACTTAAATTGGGCATTTAATTTAGATTAAAATATGCTTTTTAATCATATCATTTAAATGAATAGTTTAAAAGATATCACAGTTTCAAAATTACGCGGAGCAACGCGGGCGCAGCGGTAGGAGTCAATGGCGTTTTCCTCTGTTATTAGGTATGAAATCTCGGTAGTACGTTCCCCTGGGATATTTTCCGACATCCACGCGGGCGAAGCCGCGGGCAAAAGCTAGTCCATTATAAAATACAATAGACGTGGATATATTTAGTAACCTGTTCTCAGAGTGCTGCAGAGTGTTTTCTCACTCTCAGCATGATGCTGCGACATTTAAAAATAAGTGTCGCAGTGATGATACAGAAAAAAAAAATAGATTAGTGAGATAACATAACATCACGCCTGTAATCCCCGAAGGGTAAGGCAGAGGTATTCCATAAGACACCCACATTTCGCCAGTTATGTTTAAGTCCCATGTAATAGGGGGCGAGCCTATTGCCATCAACCGGGCACAAATCCAGGCTCCGGGCTGCTACTGAGAAATTTCAGATAGAAAAACCCAATAACACTTTGCCCGACCCTGGAATCGAACCCAGGACCTCATACTCAGCAGTAGCGCTTGCGGCCACTAGACCAACGAGGCAGTCCAATATGTAAGTTCAAATCCGGGGACAGAAAAGATACTAATAATTATAGACCCGTATCAGTTTTGCCGGTTTTCAGCAAGGTATTTGAAAAAGTAATGTTAAATCAAATGCTCAATCATTTTAATCGTAATAACATCCTACACGATCAACAGTATGGTTTCACCAAAGGACGTTGCACAACCGACGCCGGTGTCACCTTATTGAAACACATCTTTAATGCATGGGAAGAGGCACGAGATGCAATAGGCATCTTTTGCGACCTATCCAAGGCATTTGATTGCGTGGATCACGAAACACTGCTCTTGAAACTTGAATATTACGGTCTGGATAAACTTGCGCTGAGCTTAGTAAAATCATATTTGAATGATAGACTGCAGCAAGTTCAAATAAACGGTGTAAATTCATTGGGTTTAAAAGTCAAAATGGGTGTACCTCAGGGCTCGATATTGGGTCCATTCCTCTTTTTAGTATATATAAATGATTTACCAAATTTACTGAAAAATCGACCACAAATGGTGTTATTTGCTGATGACACATCACTGATTTTTAAAGTAGACAGACATGCACAGGAGCTTGACGACGTAAATAACGCTATGCTTACGGTCCATAATTGGTTTACTGTAAATAATTTGGTATTAAATGAGAAGAAAACTAAATGCATAAGATTCGCGTTACCGAATGTTAGAAGTAGTGAATGTCAAGTTGTATTGAATAAGGAGACACTAGAATTCGTCGAAAAGACGGTTTTCCTGGGGATAACGCTTGACTCCAAACTACAGTGGGGTCCTCACATAACATCACTTGCAGGGCGGCTAAGTTCAGCCGCTTACGCTGTTTGGAAAATCCGCCAACTAACAGACGTGGATACCGCGAGACTGGTCTATTTTAGTTATTTTCATAGCATCATGTCTTACGGTATTTTGCTGTGGGGACGGGCTGCAGATATTGATTCTGTCTTTATTCTGCAAAAAAGGGCCGTCAGAGCCATCTACAACCTCCGCAGATGCGAATCTCTAAGGGAACTGTTCAAGAAAATTAACATCATGACGGTACCTTGTCAGTATATATATGAAAACATTATGTATGTTCGAAAAAATCTACACCTTTTTAGTAAGATAAGTGACAGGCATAATTTTAACACTAGAAATAGGAACAAATTAGATCAACCACGTTTTAGATTGTCTAAAGTTCACACTTCTTTTATGGGGTACTGTGTAAAATGTTATAATAAAATACCACTCGATATTCTTCAACTAAATGAGAAGAAATTTAAAACATGCATTAAACGCACACTATGTAGACAAGCATATTATAAGTTGGATGATTATATAGTAGATAAAAATGCTTGGCTTAATGCTGGTCCTGCTCCACAGCCACTTGGGCTCACTAGTTAAAATTTTAATATTTGGAAGAGTTGCTTTCCCTTTTTTAAATTCTGTTTTTGACATTACAAACTTAATGTTTATTTTTTATTTTACCAAGTAAATTGTTCAATGCTCCAATTAGATAATAATGATTTTCTTACTTTTTGGTAGTAAAATTCTATTAATTTCTTAAATACATTGCAAACTATAGTTTTGTATAATTTAGAAGCATTTTTAGATTTTTGTAAATGTGAGTACCATGGAGCCGTTTACTATGTTATTAAGATGTATGTTGACTTGAAAGAGCATGGCAGTTGAGAGAATGTCAAGCTCACTTAAATGTCTCGCTGATGGTGGCGAGTGTGTTGGATCATTCGGTTCCCTACAAAATGGTTGAGCTGGATGGTGCTGATCCACGCGTCATGTTCGTGAACGGGCGCCGTCAGTTGAGACTGGTCATCTCTTATCTGCCAGGGCTTATTTTTAATCATATATTTGCAACTGCTTTGATTATTTTTTGTACATTGTTCTCACATATAGAAGCAACAAGAATAATGTACCCAGAATTTTGTAATATCTATATTTAAAAGAGTGGCCTTGGAGTTTCTTGCCCGTTCTTCTCCATAGAGATCTACGTTTTGGAATGGGCAACTAGCTTCAACTTTCTGACTAACTGACCGATTCTATGACAATTCAAAAGTGCCTGTAAATGGTTTAATTGAAATAAATGCTTTGAGTTTGAGTTTGAGTAAGTAACAGTCATGTAAAAAACATTTTTACAAAAAATACAACCGGCTTCCAAACTACAAAGTGAAAAATAATTTTAATTTCGAAATTCGGTGTCTTTGGATCAGTATTTTAGTTTTTTGACTCCGACTGCCGAAATAAAAGTTATTTTTCACTTTGTAGTTTGGAAGTCGGTTGTATTTTTTTTTAAAGTTTTTTTTTCACTTTTTAGTAGTTTGGTTTGTACTTTATCTAAGTTACAATAGCCTTATGTCAACTGATCATCAAAAATACTCTAATCGCTATAGATGTGCCTATAATATTTGAAGAGTTCCCTCGATTTCTCCAAGATTCCATCATCAGATCGTGACCAAATGACAATGGGACCAACTTGAAAGTATACCCTTTCAAACAAAAGAAGAATTTTTCAAATCGGTCCAGCGGTCTTCGAGTTATCGGGGAACATACATAAAAAATTAAATTAAATATCTCGACGAATTTTGAGAACCTCCTTCTTTTTTTTGAAGTCGGTTAAAAATAAAATATGTATTTTAATAAAACTATTGTAATCAGTGTTGCAGCTCCCGACTAGTACTAAACCAACGTGACAGGACAGTAAACAATATTGATATTTTCTCATTAAATAAAGTATATAGATGAAATGTCATTCACTCCGCGCAAAACTACACTTACCGAGAACACCATGATTGATTATCGACACACGATAAGAAAACTCTATCAAAAGAAAAACCTATTAATCTTTTCTCTCCTTAATTACTAGCCTCACATCTCTCAGGTAAACTTACTAAACTGAATTAGTAATTAGTAAGTAATTAGAAACGTTAGGGGAACTTGATTAAGGAGGTCCATTTGAGCGGAGTTTTGCAAAGCTAAAAATAAACAAGGAGTCGGTAACTGGATTGTGGAGGTCAGATAGGTAGTCTCTCTTTCAGCTGCTGCCCTCGACTCATAATACCGTCTATTACTTGGCCATTACATTGGCCAACGCTGCAAAAGCCAATGGGTCAATACTTAAATAGATAAGTGTTTTTTGCCTGTAGTTTGTTTTAAATTAGAAATAAGAAAGTTGTGTAATATACATTGGAAAAAAAACAACCGACTTCCAAAAAAAAAACACTACAAAGTCAAAAATAACTTTAATTTCGGAAGTCGGTGTCTTGGGTTTTGTGTTTTCGTTTTTTGCCACCGACTTTCGAAATTAAAGTTATTTTTCACTTTGTAGTGTTTTTTTTTTGGAAGTCGGTTGTTTTTTTTTTTGTAAAAGGTTTTTATTTTTCACTTTTTAGTTGTGGTACCTACCCCACACATATTCGAATACCACTACCTGCTACCAGTGACAGGAACTTATCATATCATCTACATACTAAGTGGGAAAAAAATACGTATTTTGTAGCTAACTCAAAAACTTCCCAAGCAAAGTTAATAAAATTTATATGGGACCAATTTGGGAGCATACCCTTTCAAACAAAAAAAGAATTTTCAAAATCAGTCCACAAATGACGGAGAAATCGGTGGACATACATAAAAAGATTAATTAAGAAAAGAGAAAAAGATAAAAAAAAGGTAAAAAAAAAACTATGTTTTTTTTTTATTCGTTTTAGGTTCAGTGTTTTCATGTAATGTGTCAATCTAAAATAATAAAGTGCCAAATTAAATACCGCCTATTACTGTCCGGGACACTGCAAGGCAAAATCTCTTTTTAACCGACTCCCAAAAAGGAGGACGATCTTTGTTCGACTTTATGTATTTTTGTAAGTGAAAACTTCTTTAGGCGCGTTGAGTATTTTTGAGATGGGGCTAAACTATTGATTTCGCGACACTGTGATGACACTTCATTTTTGTAAACGCTATTGTGCTCTTTATTTATATTATGTTACGGATCAATGTTCTATGCAAGTATTTTTACTTGAAAGGTTTTGTAAAAGCGATTGTGCTCTTTATTTATATTAAGTTACGGATCAATGTTCTATGTAAGTATTTTTACTTTAAAGGTTTTGGAAGTATTTTTTTTTGTAAACGCGATTGTGCTCTTTATTTAGATAAAGTTACGGACCAATGTTCTATTCAAGTATTTTTCTTCCACCAAGGCGATCTTGTTCAAGTTTTCACTTTTGTCGGCACTCCCGTAGTGCCGCTGTTTTTTTTTTCGTTTATGTATATTCAATCAATCACAGCGGTTTATGCGCTGTTGTCACATTAATTTTGTGATAAATTACGTTCGAGGAACTGGCCCTATGTTCATCGATATTTTCACCAATTGTGGATCGATTTAAAAAAATCTTATTTAATTTGGTAGAAAAAGATTGTGCGGTCGCTCGTCCCGTATAAATTTTATTAACTTTGCTTCAGTAGTTTTTGCGTTAGCTTCAATATTTTTTTTTTTTCACAATTATTCCATGTCGATGATGTTAAAATAAGTTCCTGTTACTGTTATTTACATAGCAGGTAGTGGTGTTCAAATTTATGTAGCGTAGGTACCACAAGTATAAAACACTACAAAGTGAAAAATTACTTTAATTTCGAAAGGCGGTATTTTTTATTATTATTAACGCATTCATTTTAGGCAGTTTATAAAATCTGTCAATATCAAATCGTCAAATTGTGAACGAACCTGCAATTATCGACAGGGTTCAAAATCTGTTCGATTTCATAATCCGTAAAATTGAGAACCGACCCTGATTGGTAGGTCGCTTCTTCCAAGATGGCCGCAGTTACTTAGCTATTTAGTATTAGCGAAAGGTGCGTTCGTACGATGCAAATTTGATACCAGTACACAATTTGCTGGTTTGCCATGAATAGATTATAAACTTTCGAAAAATAATGCGTGAAATTGTAAATGGTTTGTTGCAGTTCACAATTTTTCGATAGTTCATAATTGCTAAGTTTGTGAGGATGGATAGATGGATGTTTGTCACTCTTTCACGCAAAAACTGCTGAACGGATTTGGATGAAATTTGGCACACGGATAGTTTATAACCTGGATTAACACATAGGATACTTTTTGGAACGAAGTTCTTTAAAGCGGCTTGTAAAAATAAAACTTTTTACAAAAAAAAAAACAATCGACTTCCAAAAAAAAAACACTACAAAGTGAAAAATTACTTTAATTTCGGAAGTCGGTGTCTTGGGTTTTGTGTTTTCGTTTTTTGCCACCGACTTCCGAAATTAAAGTTATTTTTCACTTTGTAGTGTTTTTTTTGGAAGTCGGTTGTTTTTTTTTGTAAAAAGTTTTTATTTTTCACTTTTTAGTTGTGGTACCTACCCCACACACATTCAAATACCACTACCTGCTACCAGTGACAGGAACTTATCATATCATCTACATACTAAGTGGGAAAAAAATACGTATTTTGTAGCTTACTCAAAAACTACCCAAGCAAAGTTAATAAAATTTATATGGGACCAATTTGGGAGCATACCCTTTCACACAAAAAAAGAATTTTCAAAATCGGTCCACAAATGACGGAGAAATCGGTGGACATACATAAAAAAAAAAAAAAAAACAAACGTACGCGTCGAACATATAACCTCCTCCTTTTTGGAAGTCGGTTAAAAAGTGTTAATACTTGCGACTGTCTTCTTCTAATTCAAAGAGAAAGAAAGTGAGAGAGAGCGAGAGAGAACGCCGGCCGAAAAAAACAAAAGAAAAGATTATAGTGATTACAGTGTCGTGGGATAAAATTCTACACATCGGCCCGGGTACACTGCATGCCGGAGAAAGAGAGAGAAAGCGTGAATTTGGTCAAAATGAAAATCCAAGATGGCGGCACAGAAAATTTTCAAATTTTTCATCATGGGATCGTTTTCATGGTTTTTGAGGGTGTCAAAGCCGATAGTGGGGTCGAAATGTAAATCCAAGAGGGCGGCTGCGAAAATTTTCAAATTTTTCGTCATGGTTGTCGCTTTCATAGTTTTCGAGAGAGCCAAAGCCGATAGTGAGGTCAAAATGTAAATCCAAGATGGCGGCTGCAAACATTTTGATTTTGTTTTAAATCATACGTGAGACAGAACTTCGTTCCTGACGGGCGTCCCCCGACCGCACACGTTCTTTTTATTCCGACATACCCACGGAATCGAGAGTTATGCGTGTGAAACCACGGGGCGCTGCTAGTAGATTATAAAACGAACGCTGTTCATAATAATACGCTGACATACATATTCAGTAAATTCTAGGCCGTCTACACTGTTTCTCTAATCGCTCCGCTCCACTGAACAAGCAGCCTTAGAGCCATAATAAGTTTGGGTTATAAGTGCGTAAGAGGGAAATTGAGCTCTCGGTTCAAGTGTAAAGAGTGTACTCATGTCTTTGTTTACTCTCTTGGAGAACCCTTCTCTCGAAGCCAATTAGCACTTGTTTACTGAAGAGCTCCAATTATAAAGGGCCTTTTATTGTTGTATGATTAAAACTTATTGTTCTTAGAGCGATGTTTTGGTGGTGTTGATGATTTTAGAGTTGTTTGTTCTAGTTGCTGAATAGTCGCCGATTATAAATATGGCCAGATAGTCAGTTTTTCCGACTATAGTTTGGCCGAGACCTCTATACTGCGCCTTAGGTATGTGCGCGGCGAGACGGGGGTAGTGCAAGCTACTCATTCATCAACGCTCACGGCGTCCCACCGCTCATCCCTCAACGGTACCCCCCCGCCTCGCCGCGCATTTCTAAGCCACGGTACAGCGCTATCGGTCAAACTATAGTATCTATTCATGTGGTCCATCTAAGAATTGGCTACGATTTTATACGTTACTAAAATTGTAGATAACGGATAATCTCAAGAGGGTGAAAGGAGTGTCCTTTTGTCATCTTATGCCCATTACTACACACTGCTATCAAATATGCAACAATGTCTTGAAGGGGCAAAAGTGTATTATTATAAAATCATTGGAAAATGGGGTAGCATAATCTTGTGGGGTTTCTGAAAGCATGTCGGCTTGTTGTCAATATCTTATGTCAATCTATGATGGGTATGGTTTGTTTCAAAAATTGTGTGAAAATGTAAACAAATGGATCTGAAAACGTACCTGTGAATGCCAATGTGTATAGTGTCACATTCAAATTGTGAAAATAAAGAAAAAAACAAAAAAAAAGAAAGAAAAAAAGAAAGAAAGAAAAAAAAAGAAAGAAAAAATTAAAGAAAGAAAGAAAAAAAAACCGGCCAATTGCGAATCGGATTCGCGCACAAAGGGTTCCGTACCATTATCTATAAAAACGGCAAAAAGTTTATGTCAGTTTTATGGGAGCATGTAAATATTTATTTTATTCTGTTTTTTTAGTATTTTTTGTTATAGCAGCAACAGAAATACATCATCTGTGAAAATTTCAACTGTCTAACTATCACGGTTCATGAGATACAGCCTGGTGACAGACGGACAGACAGACGGACAGCGGAGTCTTAGTAATTGGGTCCCGTTTTACCCTTTGGGTACGGAACCCTAAAAATTAAAAGAAAGAATGAAAGAAAAAAAGAAAGAATTAAAAAAAAGAAAAAATAAAGTTTCTTATTTTTTTTTTTTTAATGAGTGCTTTAATTTGATTACTTGAACCCGAAATTCTAATTTAAAATTATCATAAAGATGTTTTTCAATTGACAATTATTGAAGTTTATTTTATAACTTAAATTTTCGTCGATGATTTTTTAATAACAATTTAATAATGTTATTCATAGAATTATTATTGGAAAAAGTGGTGTATATAAGATTGAAACCTTTATTCAGTACAGATGAATGTGTTACAAATTTCCTTTAGACAGTGATTAAGTGCTAGTTTACTCTGAACATTTGTTGTTTACACTTCATCCAATACTTTTGGAATAGACATTAGCAGCTGTTGTTATTTTGGTTAACCATCACAACATCTGACATGATATTTGACAGCTGTCAAATTCTCTAAACATCACTTCGAAATACGAACTGCGTCTCGTTTTGAATCCGCGATGATTTAAAAACAAATGAGTTCGCTTTCGAATTGTGTGCGCTCACTTGAATGAGGTTCCAAGTGAACTTTTTCAAAACAGCAGATCCGATTTTGATGCTCAGGGTCTTAAAAATCGGGGGTAAGTTGTAATAGTAAGCAAGCTCATAAAACAAACTAACTCTAATAATAAAGCACCCCTCTTAATGAGTTTTTAAGACCCCAATTCGCTAAAAACATTTTTAATTAAATTTTAAGCTGGTATTAACATTATAAATTGTCGTTTACAATTAAACCCCAACAGAGGTGAACAAAAGGACGCCTATAAAATCTCAGATTGCAAGAACGTTAACTTTTTGTTCTTTTCTCGTATCTACACTTCGGTCAGCAACAGAAGTAGATTACTGTATAACATTCTACATTTGTGATCTAAATAGAGGCAAAATAATCTCTATACTTTCCAGCAGTGATAGCTTAGTGCTGTGACCGTTGGACTGCCAAGTCATAGGTCTCGAGTTCGAACACAAAGCACGCACCTCTGACTTTTCTAATTCATGTGCGTGTGGAAAAACAAACAAATAAATTTTACCTCAAAAAAAAAAAACAGTAGACGTGGATATACTTTTTAAGTAATCTGTTCCACTCAGCTATACCTAAACAGCCAAAAAAAACCCTGAAAGAAATCGACACGTGTTTCACCTCTCAACGAGGCATCCTCAGGTTAACGATTGACTTCTCGTGAACCCGAATACGGCGTGTTGCCACACCAAACACTGTACGCAAAGTCTGGTCTCTGCGTCCGCGTGGTCAGTGCTTGAGGATGCCTCGTTGAGAGGCGAAACACGTGTCGATTTCTTTCAGGGTTCTTTATGGCTTTTTAGAAATAGCTAAGCGGAACAGCTTACTAAATATATCCACTTCTATTGTATTTTATAATGGATTTCCGCAAGGTTACGCCTGAATCAATTAACAAAATTTTATAATGTTAGTATCGATAACTGGAAAAATGTGGGTACAATACAATACACCACTGCTTAATCCTTCGGGGTTTGCAAGCGTTATGGTATGTAAATAAAAACAACTCCTTCTTATAAATCCCTACTGTTGACATAAAGACGAAATCTTCATACCCATTTACGCGACCTACATACCTCCAGATGACCATAATACACCCCAAATATTGTACTAGAAGCCTGTAACTGAAGCCTTTTTAAAAACGTAAGGTCTCTTCCGTAGCGTGTATATTACATGATATACAGGCTGGTTCGAACGCTGACGAAGGAAAACCTATAAGTTTTCCTTAAATTGAGGACACAATTTTTATTGGGGAGATTTGATTGATCCTGTCAAAAATATACAGGGTTACTTTTTTTTCATCAAATAATAACAATGATAAAAATATGGCAATGATAGCCTAGTGGTGTGACCGTTGGACTGCCAAGTCATAGGTCTCGAGTTCGAACCCAAGGCACGCACCTCTCGTCACCTCCTTCTGCGTATCGGTAATGCTCGCGAACGAGGCGAAACGCGTAAGGGAGAGTCAAATTTCGTGCCCTCACGCCCCTAACCACCACAGGAGGAGACGCCCTGGGCATCGGAAATTGCAGGCCGATTTCCGGCCACCGTAGGCGCGGGCTTGCGGACAGTGAGCAATGTGTAGCTCACCGTCCGATAAGGACCAGGCCCGGGTCGACGGCGCGTTGTGTTCCACGTGCGCCTCAAAGAGATGTCTCAGGCTGATGCCTGCCGGATTTGCGAAGAAAACCGAAAGGGATATCGTGGTCCCCGGTATTAGGGCAACCGAAGGAACACGGGTGGGTTTTAGTCAGTAAGAGTCTGACAAGCCCTCCTGCTCCGCCCAGAGCGGGAGAAGTTATTTGATAATTCCCCAGCCAAAAAAAAATAGGCACGCATCTCTGACTTTCGGATTCATGTGCGTATTGTATAATTATCACTTGTTCAAAACCGGTGAAGGAAAACACAGTTCAAATAATAACAGCCGCATGGGTTAAGCTACGCTTGCCGCGGTCAGTTCGAGGATGGGAATCCATTACATATCGATACGCTATGGTACCTGAAAAAGCTGGCTGTCATTCGTAGATCTTTGACAGTTGTTACTGGTAGTCAACAGCCCAAAAGTCTGACTACCAGTCTTACCAAGGGGTATCGTGTTGTACTCAGAATCTAGGTTGTGGAGGTCAGATAGGCAGTCGCTCCAAGTAAAATACTGGTATTCAGTTTGCATTCGGTTAGAATGGAAGCCGACCCCAACATAATTGGGAAAACGCAAGGCAGCTTGGTTGACTTTTTGAAATGAAATCTTCTTAAGACGCACTTTTCGTTCTACCTGAACAGCGAAAAAAACTTAACCGTGACGTTCGGGTCGGTGACGTTAAATCGGGCATACTCGGCTCCAGTCGGTCGATGACGCTGAATCGCGTAAACTCGACGCTAAATCGCGTATGCTCAGCTCTAGTGGTGGCCCAGAGGTAACGGCCGCGACTTACGAGTTGTAGGTCGTAGGTTCGAATCTTGACAGGCGCTTTACTTTGTGTAAATTATTTCATCACCACTGCTCTCAAAACGGTGAAGGAAAACATCGTGAGAAAACCGGTATGTCCTCGAACCAGACATTCGAAGACATGTGACATCTACCAACCCGCACTGGGCCCGCGTGGTGGATTACGGCCCACTCCCTCTCACGGAGAGGAGGCCTGTGTCCCTGTAGGCTGTAGACTTGTGGACCATTTTCTATTTTACTAAGTACCTGGTACTTGTTGATAGGCCTACACTGCCCTCTCATACCTATTAACACTATAATTTGAAAACATTGTAGAAACCATTTATTTTTAAAAGAGTAACTTTGGAGTTTCTTGCCTTTCGAAGCGACCAATTAGAACCATGCACCTAGCTTCTGACGTTTCATAAGTAAAAAAATATATATTGAATTTTTTTATTCCCAGCTTTAGGAATATTAGGCTGATTATGTGTGGTCATCAGAACATACCCTCTTTTTTATCACCAGTATTTTCCAACTTTAATTTCATGCAAGAGAAATCGTTTACACCGCATCCTCTAAAAAATAAAATGGAATTTCATTCGACTAAAATTACCTGTCTGAAACATTAAGGTACTTTTCTTAACAATTGTTTCTCCACTCTGTATATCTCGAGAATCCCCTGTATCTGTCGTTTCGCCGCACAACAATAAATAAACGTGCCTATTGTGAAGATATCTTTTCTTACCATTTTCTTCTTAGGATTTTTTTCCTTACAATATTTCAGAAAGGTTATAACGGTTAGCCCCTTTTATATCGAACGATATTTTTTACGGTTACTGGATATCATTTCGTTTGGTAAAAGAATGCGATGTCTTGTACTTACAAGCTGTCAGTTTTATGCCTGGCTGCCGCTGTCATTTTAGGTACAGTCAACACATGTTATCAATAGTAAAATATGTCGCATTTTATTCAATAAGCTATGTAAATTAATTCTGATTTTTAATCGACTTCCAAAAGGAGGAGGTTCTCAATTCGACTGTGTTTTTTTTTTTTGTGTGTTTGTTACGCGATTACTCCGCCAATTATGAATTGATTTTGATGATTATTTTTTTGTTTGGTAGATCATACTTCAGAGGTAGTCCCATATAAATTTTATTAACTTTGCTTGGGTAGTTTTTGAGTTAGCTTCAATAATACGTATTTTTTCCCACTTAGTAAGTATGTGGATGAAATTATGATAACTTCCTGTCACTGTTATTTACATAGCAGATAGTGGTATTCGAATTTGTGTGGGGTAGGTACCACAACATTAAAAAGTGAAAAATAAAAACTTAAAAAAAAAAACAACCGACTTCAAAAAAAAAAACACTACAAACTGAAAAATAACTTTAATTTCGGAAGTCGGTGACAAAGAACGAAAATTCAAAATAGAAGACACCGACTTCCGAAATTAAAGTTATTTTTCAGTTTGTAGTGTTTTTTTTTTGAAGTCGGTTGTTTTTTTTTGTAAAAAGATTTTTATTATTAAAAGTATTGTTTTGACTATTGATCGACTGAGTTCGTAAATGGCACGACTAACCAATCACGGCGCATTACTTCGAACGGGGGTATAATGGCGGGGGAAACGCCATCTTGGTTTTCGTGCCAGTCCGGCGAGCTCAGTCGTGCATAAGACGTCGACATACGAGTACTAAAGCTCGAGCTGTGATTTTAAAAGGATACCTAGTGTTAACTGTGAGGTATATTTGATTTTGTGTGTTGGAGAAATAGAATAAGTAAGTAGGTACATGAACAAGTGCATATTATTTCTAAACCTTATTTTCAAAAGCCATGAACCTGGATAACAGTACATTTTCATATTTAAACTATTACTAGATTATCTGTAAGATTACAGAGTCTACACACATTGTTGCACTGACTGGACAGGTCCACTCTAATCTGAGTGGTTCTTTCCTCAGCTGCATGCTGCATGGAAACAAACAATAAGCCGCGCGTCATTTCGCGCGCCAGCTGGCAACGTCGCGCGCTGTTGTGCAAAGTCACGTGTTGCGCGTCAGTTTTTGCCTAAAGGATACGAGGCTAAAGCCGCGTTTCCACTAGGCAACATTTGGCGCGTGACACGTGACGCTCAACATGTACGGCAACGCTGCACAACAGCGCGCGACGTTCCCGGCTGGCGCGCGACATGACGTGCGGCTTGTTGTTTGTTTAAAGAGCATCGTTAGTTGAGCATCGATTGTTATCGAGTGGAGACGTGACGCGCAACAATGTCCGTAGTGTGGTGTAACGAACGAGTGCTCAAATTAATCGAACTGTACCAAAACTATGAATGTTTATGGGATATTGCACACAGAGACTATTTACTTTTTGATGCATTTTTCGATAAAATTATAACCACTGCCACTGAAATCAACACAAGTTCCTCTGGCGACATGTTGGCGACGACTGCGAGATGCATAGACAGACAACGTTGTTCAACAAAAGTTCCGCGGACTTACAACATGTTGGGCAACTTGTTGTGCAACATGTTTCGCGTCAATTGTTGTCTAGTGGAAACGCGGCTTTAATCACCCTATGGACGCAGGTGACAAAACCAACATCCTGTAACTTTTAAGTGGAAATGACCCGAATATTGAACTTACTAACGATTTGAGTGGTTAAGCCATTAGTTCTAATTGCTTAATACAAGCAAGTTTAAGTTTTATCACTTGAGCAATAAAGCTTAAAACTAATAATAAGTAATTTATTACTCAGTGGAATCCCCGAATCAATCTGTGGACAAAGTTTTAGTCAAAGCTTATTAAATTGTTGCTTTGAGTCAAATTCTTGATTTTAGCGTATTGTTGATGAAACATAATTGAAGAGTTCCATTGTTTGTCTCCGAAATTCATCAACAGATTTTTATGAAATTTTAATAAAAAAAATTTTTAAAAAAATCATTTATTTCGGTCCTAGACCCATTTTAAAAACAAAAAACAATACACAAATTTGTCAATTTTGTAAGTGTCACAGAAAAATGTCAGATCAAATCAATTAATGTCAAAAGCACAACAAAATAAAATTAAAATAGAACAATGAATTAAATTATGTAAGTGAAGTTGTGTCAGAAGTAAAAAATTTAACTATAATATTCATAAAATTGACAAATTACGCACCAGCAATATGCCTGCTACAACAGTGCCCAACGTAGGGGCAATCTAGTCGTTGAACAATCATCGCTAGAACAGTGTTGGAGCTAGCCCGCACCCTGCGCACCAAGGACGCGCACCGCTTGCGCATGGTGGCGTGAAAACAGTCGGTGCGCGCTTTCGCAAATATGCCCGAGGCGCTGCAGAAACGGGGCAGCCCCAACACTACCCTGAACACGTTGTTGACCAATGGGACCATTTCGGAAAACAAAATGAAAAATGTAAATTCATAAATATAAACAAAAACATCCAAATTGAGAACCTCCTCCTTTTTTTTTAAGTTGGTTAGAACAGTTTTACAATAACAGTATATTATGAACTGCTCATCACCTTTTACAAAATATTGCTTTTCCCGATGCAGGGAAGTTAATCGTTGAGGAGTTCTCCTGGTACTTCACCATCAGCTCGACTTCTCCATATGCATTGTGACGAGCATAAATTTCTTGGCAATCATATTAAAGCAATCGAATCGCAACCCGTTAAATATTTATTATTTAGTAGTTCCGATGACCACCTGTGGTCTTCATTATCAGTTCCACTTCAGCAAATGGTGCTTTCCGAGAGCAACTGCACGAGTTACTATAAAAAATATCCAAATCGCTATAGGTGTGCCTATAATAGTTGAAGAGTTCCCTCGATTTCTCCAGAATCCCATCATCTGATCCTAATTTGGTGACAATGGGACCACCTCGAAAGCATACCCTTTCAAACAAAAAAAGTATTTTGCAAATCCGTTTATATATGACGGATTTATGCCTTAACATACATAAAAAAAAAACAACCGACTTCCAAAAATAAACACTACAAAGTGAAAAATAACTTTAATTTCGGAAGTCGGTGTCTTGGGTTTTGTGTTTTCGTTTTTTGCCACCCACTTCCGAAATTAAAGTTATTTTTCACTTTGTAGTGTTTTTTTTTTGGAAGTCGGTTGTTTTTTTTTTGTAAAAAGTTTTTATTTTTCACTTTTTAGTTGTGGTAACCTACCCCAAACACATTCGAATACCACTACCTGCTACCAGTGACAGGAACTTATCATATCATCTACATCTACATACTAAGTGGTAAAAAAATACGTATTTTGTAGCTAACTCAAAAACTACCCAAGCAAAGTTAATAAAATTTATATGGGACCAATTTGGGAGCATACCCTTTCAAAAAAAAAAAATAATTTTCAAAATCGGTCCACAAATGACGGAGAAAACGGTGGACAAACATGAAAAAAAAAAAAAAAAAAAACAAACAAACATACGCGACGAACATGTAACCTCCTCCTTTTTGGAAGTCGGTTAAAAAAATGTAAAAAAATCCGAATTGATAACCTCCTCCTTTTTGAAGTCGATTAAAAATGGTGTCTTGCGAAAGAATTTGGGGAAGTGCTACTCGTATCATATTTTTTTTATTTTTTTCGATAAAATTATTGAATCTATAATATTCATACTAATATTATAAAACCTCCTTCGGAACTTAAGTCCGCCGAAGCTGTGTAAGGAACCCGGCTCAAAGTCGTGTCTTTGCAGAGAAAAATTATCGAGGCGGACATTCTAACAGGCTGTGACGTTGGCAAGACAGGTTTTATACCGCGTATACCACAAATTCCCCACAATTACCCCTTCCAGTTACCGCTCTCAGGGAACTGCACTAAGCGCGTGCAGTTCCCTGAGAGCGTATGCTTTGTAATGATTATCAAAAAGTTACAGGGGCAGACACTGAAGGCTGCGGGTGTCGACCTCAGGACAAGCTGCTTCTCACACGGATAATTGTTCGTCACTTGCTCCCGCGTCACCAGTTCTGACTCTCTGCATATTTTGGCTGCTGAGTACAAAACTATAAACGTACATAAGATGCAGGGATTTTTATAAAAATGTGGCTGTTATTGTTCTGTCTTACGACGTCCTTGGATGAAAGGCGGATAGGCCACCTGAGTTAGGACATTGAAAGAAAGAAAGTAAATACATTTATTTGCAGTAAACATGACATGCACGCAAAACGGCCATCGCTGAGCATAATGCTGCGACCCTATGCGAGACAGAGCCACAGCGCTGATTTTCAGAGACAGCCGACGCCGACGTGATGACGTCAACCGGTGCAGCATATAGTGAAATAATAAATAAAAAATAAAATAAATACAATACTTGGTCCTAAATGTTTACACAAATATAATATTTATAAAATGGCAACATTTCGATAGACATAGGATATTTTTTATGCCGGTAGGTTGTGTCCCCGTGGAATAATTTCCGACTTAATCGCGGGCGAAGCCGCGGGCAAAAGCTAGTCACAATAAATAGTTCTTCAAAAGAATATTAATAACTGAATAACCAATTTACGATCATTTAATAAACGAAGACAGTTAAAGGCTCATGCAGACTGTAATTGTTATAACGTGAAATTTTCTTAGAAATTGTTTTGTTAGAGTCTCTTCGTGCTGACGTGTCGCACCTGCATGAGGCTTTAGACCTCCTTCTGAGTGTCCGTATAAACAAACACTATCCACAAGATAAATATTAATGGACAATGGAACAGAAGGTACCTTTTTGCATGTAGTACCTGCAAGATAATATAATCTCAGCCTTATCCGTAAGTGGCGAAACAGGCACTTCAAAATTTAAAAAAATTGGCCAAGTGCGAGTTGGGCTCGCACACGAAGAGTTCTGTACCGTATTAAGATCGAGCTTAAAAACACCGAAAAAAACACGTGTCTTGTATGGGGATCCCCTTTAGTTATTTTTTTTTATTATTTGTTATTATAGCAGTAACAGAAATACACAATCTGTGAAAATTTCAACTGTCTACCTATTACGGTCCATGAGATATAGCCCGAAAATAGACAAACGGACGGACGAACAGCGGAGGCTTAGTAATAAATAGGGTTCCATTTGGCACCCTTCGAGTAAAAAATCAATCTGCCTAGCCTTTTCCCAACTATGTTGGGGTCGGCTTCCAGTCTAACTGGATGCAGCTGAATACCAGTATTTTACATCGAGCGACTGCCTATCTGACCTCCACAACCCAGTAATTGGGTAATACGTGTTATAGGTTGCATAGCATCTAGTGTAGGTTTAAATACTCTTTAGAGATGAATATTTGAAAATTCTGTGACATGAAAAAAACTTCTTACAAAAAAAAAAACAACCGACTTCCAAAAAACACTACAAAGTGAAAAAACAACTTTAATTTCGGAAATCGGTGTCTTTCTTTGGTTTTGAATTTTCGTTTTTTGTCACCGACTTCCGAAATTAAAGTTATTTTTCACTTTGTAGTGTTTTTTGGAAGTCGGTTGTTTTTGTTTGTAAAAAGTTTTCGTTTTTCACTTTTTAGTTGTGGTTCCTACCCCACACAAATTCGAAAACCACTACCTGCTATGTAAATAACAGTGACAGGAACTATCATATCATCCACATAATTTTCAAAATCTTTCCACAATTGACGGAGAAATCGGTGGACATACATAAAAAAAAAAAAAAAAAACTTACGCGACGAACATATAACCTCCTCCTTTTTGGAAGTCGGTTAAAAATAACAGAAGACTATTGCGTGTCTTGTTGTGAAAAGAAAATCTTGTGTTCGTGTCGTGTTAGAATTCTTCGTGTAGTAATAAATTGTTCGTGCTGTGATATATAAATATAGACAAAACTAATAATATCACCTAAAACTAAACCATACTAATAACCAACGAAAGGACTCGTACCAATAGGGCAAAAATAGATTGTTTAGTACATTATAGTAAATTCTGTGTCAGTGCAATCTGCTACTTTAGTAAACCTCTGCTCGGACAACGGAACGAAATCTACTTCAAAGAGGTGAGTCGAGTTATCCGCAACAATACGATACCCCTTGGTAAGACTGGTTGTGGTTGTTGGTTGGGACCAACGGCTTAACGTGCTTTCCGAGGCACGAAGGAGTCTCAGTATGTAAAGATGGTCACCCATCTACAGGCCAATCCCTTAAGGGACGGAACCAAAAGCTACATACGGGTCATAGTTCAAATAACCCATAAAGGTCGGTCAGTTATAAGAACAGGGTTATAGTTTGCGAATAGAGAAGCTTTGAAGCTACAACGTTATGCTCTGTGACATCGTAAAGAGAGTTCTACGACTTTTAAATTATGAAGGAACCCTGTGGAGAAATAGATTCTTCTATTTTGTAGTTTAAAATGTAGTGAATTCATTGTTCTTTTATTTTTCGTGTGGCTAGTGACTAACCTCGTGTCAGAGTTTTAAAGCCGCCCATGGGCCTCTGACTTGGCCGTCGAGAAATATTTCTCAGGGATGCCGCTTTCCTCACGATGTTTTCCTTCACCGTTTTTGAAGCAAGTGATAATTATATAATACGTGTGCGTATTGTATAATTGCACTTGCACGCACATGAATCCGAAAAGTCAGAGGTGCGTGCTTTGGGTTTGAAGTCGAGACTTACTTATGACTTTGTAGTCTGACGGTCACACCACTAGGCTATCTAAACACCAAACTTAGGTTGCAAAGCATTCTGAATTTGATTCTGATTCTGATTAATTATCACGGGAGTCGTAGAGAAATTGTTGTTCCTTATGTAGGTACCTAAGATAAACTGGATTTTTCTTTTTTTGGTAGAAGCCCGAGGTTTGGCCTCGTATAATTTTATTAACTTTGGTTGTATAGTTTGGTTGATTGTGTGAAGAATGATATGTAAGAGAAAGGAGTGAATGATAGCGTGACGGTTGACAGGGGAGATTAGAAGAAAAAAAAGGGATGCGCCAACCCCACGTAACAAGGGACAAGGGCAGGAAGAGGATGAAAGTTATTAATAGTTTGTCATAGACGTGTAGCGGTTACACCGCCACATGCGAACTACGCATCATAGACATGACGTCACACAAATCCTGCATCGCGCAGTTAGAGTCGCGCGGTTACCGAGCGATCGACATTCATACAAGATTTCAACTTCATACCGATGGGCAGTTGCCCGCCAGACACAACACCCGTCTGGTCGGAGGATCCTCCCTTTTCTATGGTGGATGAGTGAACTTTACACCCTGTTCCTCATACCCCTAAATTGGTGACCCCGAGTATGATCGTCAACGCAGCCTTCGTGCAATTACTTCGGCGTGACGTCATCGTCATCATTACTCCCGCAAGCTTTCGTGAGGCGAGTTACACAGCTAGCACCCACGGCTTCAACGGGTATCCTGACCACCAGCATGCAGCGAACGCGCATTCCTTGTCATCACCCTCAGCCTCATCACCTCGACTCACTGGGGAATCAACGCTATCAGCCTCATCACCCCGACTCACTGGAGATTCACCGCAATCACCACAGACAGTTCCGACTCACCGCGAACTATGTGGCACCCGGTTCCGACTCACTGAAACCACAGCTGGCACTGTCTGAAGCATCGCAAGATTCAGCCCACTATCGACCTCCGGTCTCTCGAGGGGAATGATGTAGCGGTTACACTGCTACATACGAACTACGCATCATAGACATGATGTCACACAAATCCAGCATCGCGCAGTTAGAGTTTACCGAGCGATCGACATTCATACAAGATTTCAACTTCAAACCGATGGGCAGTTGTCCGCCAGACACAACACCCGTCTGGTCGGAGGATTCTCTCTTTTCTATGGTGGATGAGTGAACTTTACACCCTGTTCCTCATACCCCTAAAGACGAACCGTAATTTTCATCCGGGTAGATAAAGTATACAATACCTAGTTCCCTTAGGAATTTAGAATGCAAATTAAACCGCACAAAACAACTATTGTTTCATATTATTTTTCTAAACTCTCAAATCTCCAACTCACGTATCCCTACCTTTTTAATATGCCTCTATTAGCATGCATAATACGACCCCCAACATCGACATATGCGTCTCCCTCTGTCCGCTTTCCCCGATTAGTATTCTGCCGGAGTCTGGCCCCAAAATTAACGTGTCGCTGCGAAGCTGTTGTTCAGACTAGACAAATTGCATTTTGAGTACTGTTATTTTGTTCTGTCGGCACATCTGGTACGAGAATATCTCGTGCTGTGAGCTTGCCTAACCTTTTCCCAACTATTTTGGGTCGGCTTACAGTCTTCCCGGATGCAGCTCAGTACCAGTTTTTTACACAGAGCGACTGCCTATCTGACCTCCACAACCCAGTTACTGGGTAACACTATACTCTCGACTCCTTGACAGTTCAAAAGTGCCTGTAAATGGTTTAATTGAAATAAATGGTTTGAGTTTGAATGACGTGCTAAGATCACTATGAGTCATCACTCAGATCATCTATCTACGTAAAGGCGCTGCTCCACAGGGCCGAAGGCAAAGCTACGCACGTGTACTTCGAATTGCTTTGTAAAAACGGACGGGATCGTCAACTGCGACCCACAGTCACGATACGCACGAATGCGTGGCTGGTAATCAAAGGAACTACGCAGCTAACGTGGGTAACCTCTCCGTGCTCATGCATAGCAGCAGAGATGAATACAGATTGGTCACTCAGGATTTTAGGTATGCTACAAGTAGGTACCCGACGGGCTCGACTTGTCGAATTCAGTAGGCGTAACGTAGTCATAAGAGTTACGCGACAGAAAGAGAGTCAACTTCTAGGTGAATATAACTGTTGGTAATTAGCGCTGTGCGACCTGAATTGCACTTTATTGTGTCGTAGCAAGAGTCGCTTTTTATTTGAATGATTTTGCGGAGTGACCCATCTGAACTAATCTGTGATAGCAGTGGACAGTCCACTTAAAGCTATGCATGCTGTACTTATATATTTCCCAAAGATATGTTGAAGTTCCATGGTATGTGTTCTGATACCACTAACCGAACCAGAATTCAGAATCCGCGCTGCAACTGAGAATTCCTAGATTCAGGGAATGTCTAAAGCCAACACAAGGCTTGTACAAGGCATGGTTTCTGTACGGTACGCCGTAGAAAAAACGTGTCTGTCAACAAGGTTCCATAATAGTGATCAATACAACTTTTATTCATCTTTGAAATACCTAGATTTTTGTATATTTTGTGAATGTGAGACCGTTGTAGGCTTAACAGACTGTAGATTTATGGTCCATTTTCTATTTTGTTAAGCACCTGGTACTTGTTGGCAGGCCTACACGGCTCCCCCATACCTATTAACACCGTAATTTGAAAATATTGTAAAAGCCAATTATTTTTAAAAGAGGAACCGTTGAGTTTCTTGCCGGCTCTTCTCTATAGGAAACAACCAATTGGAATAATGCACCTAGCTTCTGATGTTTCATAAGTGCCCATGTAGGTTTATGTGAAATAAAATATTTTGCATTTTATGGTGGCCCACAGCATAGCCTCCAATCTCAAAGACGATGACGACATTGAACGGGAGCGGAGAGCGTTGGCGGTTAGAGCGAACATGCTGGCTCGCAAGTTTGCACGATGCTCACTTCCTGTTAAGATAACATTCTTTCGAGCCTACTGTACATCTTTTTACACGAGCAGCCTGTGTGCTAGATATGCGCAAAGATCGTACAATGCTCTCCGTGTTCAGTATAATAACGCATGTAGGATGCTGGTGGGGCTGCCCCGCTTCTATAGTGCGTCGGAGATGTTCGCGGATGCGCATGTAGATTATTTCTGCATAACCATGCGCAAAAGGTGCGCTTCCATGGTGCGCAGGGTGTGGAGCAGCTTCAACAGTATTCTAAGCATGATTTCAAGTCGCCTAGACTGTGTTTTCGTGGTTCGCTGTTGTGTCATCTCACAGGGTTGTCACAGCGGTGATCCACTACTATTTGTGTCAGTTTTTACTAATATAGCTGTAAGTGTTAAATTCAAACTCAAATTCAAAGCATTTATTTCAATTAAACCATTTACAGGCACTTTTGAACTGTCAAAGAATCGGTCAGTTAGTCAGAAAGTTGAAGCTAGTTGCCCATTCCAAAACGTAGATCTCTATGGAGAAGAACGGGTAAGAAACTCCAAGGACACTCTTTTAAATATAGATATTACAAAATCCTGGGTAAATTATTCTTGTTGCTTCTATATGTGAGAACAATGTACAAAAAATAATCACAGCAATTGAAAATATAAGATTAAAAATAAGCCCTGGCAGATAAGAGATGACCAGTCGCAACTGACGGCGCCCGTTCACGAACATGACACGTGGATCAGCACCATCCAGCTCAACCATTTGTAGGGAACCGAATGATCCAACACACTCGCCACCACCAGCGAGACATTTAAGTGAGCATGACATTCTCTCAACTGCCATGCTCTTTCAAGTCAACATACATATCTTAATAATATAATAAACGGCTCCATGGTACTTACATTTACAAAAATTTAAAAAAAATGCTTCTAAATTAGACAAAACTATAGTTTGCAATGTTTTTAAGAGATTAATAGAGTTTTACATTGACCGCATTCATCATCAGCCTATAGCAGTCCACTGCTGGACATAGGCCTCTCCAATTGCACGCCATTCAGCTCGATTCTCGGCAACTCTCATCCAGCTGCTTTCAGCCACCCTGCGAAGATCGTCACTCCTCCTAGCCTGAGGGCGTCCTACCTTACGTTTGCCAATTCGCGGTCTCCACTCAAGAACACGTGTACCCCAACGGTTATCGGTTTTACGGCTGATATGGCCGGCCCACTGCCACTTCAGCTTGCTAATTCTGTGAGCTACTCGTATGTCGATAACTTTGGTTCTCTGCCGGATCACTTCGTTCCGGATTCGATCCATCAGAGAGACTCCAAGCATAGCCCGCTCCATGGCTCGCTGAGCAACCTTAAATTTATGGACCAGCCGTACCGTGAGTGTCCACGTTTCGGCTCCGTAGGTCATAACAGGCAGGACGCACTGATTGAAGACCTTCGTCTTTAGGCTCTGTGGAATACGCGACGAGAAGACTGACCGCATTGAGAACATTCAAAGACGTTTCATAAAATATCTTTGTTTCCATCAAAAGATTCCATACCATTCAACCGATTATCTCCGACTCTGTAAGAAATATCATTTACTACCACTCGAAGATCGACGTGAGATTGCTGACTGTTTATTCCTATTTAAAATCTTTAACAATAATATTGACAGCCCTGAGTTATTATCAAAATTTAATTTCAATGGTCCAAACAAAGCATTTAGATTTTTACAACCCTTACGTGTACCACAAAGTTCTATTAATTATAGGCAGAACAGTTATATTGTGCGTGCAAGCAAAAATTTTAATAAAATATGTAAACAACACGGCTTGGATCTCTTTACAACCAGTGTGACCTCAGCTAGAAGGTGCTTAAGCCTAAATTTTTTTAAATGGCTGCAGTGCTCCTAAATGTATTTTTTTTCTTGCTCTCTTACCTTTGAATTGCAGACACAAGTGGTTATTTTAATCGTTTTAACTATTAAAATTTTGTATATAGTGATATGTTGCTGCTTTTGTATGTTCACAACAAAAATTATATTATAAGTCTAAACGTGAAGACTTGTAATTGGCTTTCTGTCGACTATTGTTTCCTTTTTTGTTGTTTTTTAGCTGTAAGTCTTCCATGCTGTAATAAAAAAAAATCTATTCTATTCTATGATTTTCAATGGTCACCCGTCGTCGACCCGAAGTCACGAGCAACAACTACTTTGACATCATTTATTTTCAATTCCTACCCTCATTTTAATACTCTAAAACGATTTTATCGAGTTTTACGCCCGCCCGACTTACAGTTGAATTTTGTGATCGATTTTTCATCGCATTTCAGTAATCGGATTGAGCTGAAATTTTGCACAGTCGTGTAGTTCTGATGACATTATAATATTAAGCCTTACATAGCCTGCTTATGCAGATGAAAGATGCCAGAATATTATGAAAGATTTAGACATTTACGCCTTTTCCTATGGGGGTGGGCAGAAACTACAGAAGATAGATAAATCGTTTATTTAGTGCACATAATAGACAGCACAACATATAATAGCACAATAAAATAATAACTAATTAGCTATTAGGAAATAGCCGCAAGGTCACAATATACAAACAAATAAAATAAAAGGAAGAAAACAAGACATTGTGATTACACTATTGGCTTTGACACAATGTAAAATAATGGATCAATGAACATAAAGAGTGTGGTGTGTGGCTCACTCAAGGTTGCACTAAATGGGAGTCCAGTTCAGCATGTGCCAGGCAAATATACCTGACGCTGATAATCTGCTGAATCCCTGCAGTGACATACGGACGTCGCGTAGATGAGATTTATTATTTATTTTAAATAGAACGGCCGAAGCCAGTTACACTACTTAAACATATAATTTATTTAACACAATCATGCATCCTTTTCACAAAAATTCAAACATTCTGACAGTATCATCTTCTATTCATTCGCAAACATATCAAGATCTGTGTTTGAGTTCAGGAGAGCGTTAATAGCGGCTAATGTGACTTGGAGTGTGCAACAGTACAGCAAGTTGGAACAGCCAGTAAGCGGTGTTTCCTGCCACGACAGTAATTGTCCGGGACAAATAGTTTGCAGATTTCATTATGCAGATCAGGAACATCTATAATCCCTCTAAGAATTTTAAATATTACAGTCATCTGATCGCGCGACCGTCTTACTTCTAGGGAATTATAACTTAGGCAACCCAACAGGAATTTAGTGGGATACAAGAGAGGATAAAATCCGTACAAGTGCTTGTAAAGATATCTAAGAAATGCTTTCTGAACCCTTTCTAAAGCTAACGCATACTGCTTCTCAAAAGGATTCCATACGCACGCACTAGACTCAAGTTTGCTACGGACCAATGCCCCAAAAACAAGCTTGATAACGTGGGGATTATGGAAGTCACGACAGTTCCTTAAAACAAAGCCAAGGCGCCTAAAGGACTCCTTCGCAGTGGATGTGATGTGATCGTGAAAAGTGAGCTTACGGTCGAATATGACTCCCAGGTCTTTCATGGATTTACGGGGCGCCGGTGTGGGCGCCTTCATTGAGGCGGCAGCCAGGCCGCCGGCTGAACGCGTCCCAAAGGGTCATGGCCATCCGGCTGGCCCGAGGATACCGCACGGTCTCCTGCGAGGCGGCGAGCCTCCTTGCCGGAGTACCGCCATGGGATCTGGAGGCAAAGGTCCTCGCGCACATTTGGGAGTGGCGCGAGGAGGCGAAGCGCCGGGGCTTAACTCCGATGCCGCAAGAAGTCGCGGCACAGCGGACAGAGCTCCGGCGGGATCTCATGGCGGAATGGAGAGTGCGATTGTCGCAACCCAGCGCTGGGCACGCCACAATTGCGGCGATAAGACCCCTCTTTGAGGAGTGGCTAGAGAGGCGCCACGGCGTCCTCACCTTCCGCCTGACGCAGGTACTCACCGGACACGGCTGTTTCGGGAGGTACCTGTTCAGGATAAAGCGGGAGGAAACGCCTGGGTGTCGTCACTGTGTGGATCGCCCGGAGGACACGGTGGAGCATACGGTGGAGGTCTGCCCGGCTTGGGCAGGGCATCGCCGTGTCCTCATGGATGCGATCGGCGGCGGTGATCTCTCGCGTCCGGCCCTGATTCAGGCCATGCTACGGAGCGAGAGGAAATGGGAGGCCGTCACCTCTTTCTGCGAAGCAGTAATGCTCGCGAAGGAGGAGACGGAGCGCGTGAGGGAGAGGCAAATTTCGTGCCCTCGCGCCCCTAACCGCCGCAGCAGGAGACGCCCCGGGCGTCGGGAATCGCAGGAAGATTTCCGGCCACCGTAGGCGCGGGCTTGCGGACGGTGAGCAATGGGTAGCTCGCCGTCCGATAAGGACCAAGCCCGGGTCGACGGCGCGTTGTGTTCCACGCGCGCCTCAAAGAGATGTCAGCAGAATTGACGGGGTCCGCTAGGGCCAATGCCTGCCGGGGGTTCGAAGAAAACCGATGGGGATATCGTGGCCCCCGGCAACATGGCATAGGAAGGAACACGGGTGGGTTTTAGTCAGTAGGAGTCTGACACGCCCTCCCGCTCCACCCAGAGCGGGAGAAGTTATTTGATAAAAAAAAAAGGTCTTTCTTGGAATCAGTTCTTGTAATTGTATCTCCATTCAGTTTGTATTGAAAGTTGACTGGGTGCCGCATCCGACCGAAAGACATCACGTAGCATTTTGATTTATTAAATTCCATTTTATTTTCTAAACTCCATCAAGAGATAAATATGCGCCTGCACATTTGATCCTTACATACTCCTGTTGCTTCGTTTAAGTTCATACATCTGGTCATACACGCACAACGGTTGCAAATACATACTACACATTATGACCTTTAATTTGTAGGGTTCCGTACCTCAAAAGGAAAAAACGGAACCCTTATAGGATCACTCGTGTGTCTGTCCGTCTATCACAGCCAATTTGCTCCGAATCCGACCGATTAAGTTGAAATTTGGTACACATATATATCTGTGACTCAAACACGGACGTGTAACGTAAATAAATTAATTTAGAATATGGGGGTCACTTTTGGGGGGCAAATAAGCAAATAAAATAAAAACTTTTTCAAACTGTATCGTGTGACATATCAAATGAAAGGGCTTGTTACGAGAATCTCAAATGTTTTTTTTTTTATAATTTTAAAATATTTATTTCATTTTAAGATATTTAAGAAAAAAAATTACAAAAAAAAAAAAAAACCGACTTCCAAAAAAAAAAAACACTACAAAGCGAAAAATAACTTTGATTTCGGTAGTCAGTGTCTTTGGTTTTGAATTTTCGTTTTTTGCCACCGACTTCCAAAATCAAAGTTATTTTTCGCTTTGTAGTGTCTTTTTTTTTTTTTTTCTATTTTTATTTGTGGTACCTACCCCACACAAATTCGAATACCACTACCTGCTATGTAAATAACAGTGACAGGAACTTAAGATATCATCCATATACTAAGTGGGAAAAAAATACGTATTATTGAACCCAACTCAAAAACTATCCAAGCAAAGTTAATAAAATTTATATGGGACCACACGGGAAGCACCAGCTTTCAAATAAAAAAGAATCATCGAAATTGGTTTACCCAGTCGAAAGTTCTGAGGTAACAAACATTAAAAAAAAATACAGTCGAATTGAGAACCTCCTCCTTTTTTTAAAGTCGGTTAAAAATTGATAACTAAAATTTAAAAAAATACAGAGAATGGTTATTCATTCATAGATTAAAGGGAAACCTATAAGAAGTCTATGGTCTTAAAATAACATGGTAAATCAATCAACATTGTGCGTACAAACTTATATTTGCAGTTGAAATGTATGGGAGAACATGTATTTCAACTACAATGTTAAATATGTATTTGGGATAAATTCATTCCAACTACGGAACCCTTCATTGTGCGTAGTCCGACACGCACTTGGCCGGGTTTTTTAAACCTGACCCAATAACATTAAAAGTCAGGTTTGGTGGTAAGTCAGGTATATGACCGGATGTATGAACTTAAACGAAGCAAAAAGAGTATGTAAGGATCGTAGCAGCAAGCGCCCACATGATGGTGATCAGAGGAATCGCAGAGACACAGCTGAAATGACTCATCATCATTGTCATCTGACAAGCCTTTTCCCAACTATGTTGGAGTCAGCTTCCAGTCTAACCTGAAGCAGCTGAATACCAGTATTTGACATGGAGCGACTGCCTATCTGACCTTGGTAATAATATACCTCTTTGTAAGACTCAGGTCGTCAGATTTCAAGCTTCAGACGACCCGTAACGACTGTCAAAGGTCTATGAATGACAGCCGGGACCAACGGCTTAACGTGCTTTCCGAGGCACGGAGAGGTCTCAATATGTAATGGATGGTCACTCCAACCGCGGCAAGCGTAAATTAATCTTCGATCGTTCCATGCAGCTGTTTTATACATAATTATTAGGTACATAAATACACACACATCGTGACCTATGCGGGTGCTGTCTTTGCTCATGCAAAACCCCGTCATATGCATAGGATGCAAACAGTCCAAAATAGATTCCTCCGTAGGGCCACAGGTTCCCCCTGGTTCGTTAGGAACGAGGCACTCCACCTCGACCTAAACATTCCCACAATCCACCAATTTCTAAAACGCCTTTCCAAGCGTTTTTTTGAGTCCGCGGCCAAACATCACAACCCTCTGGTTGTCGAGGCCGCCAGTTATGTCCCGAGTAGAATCAGTCATGTTCGCCGCCCAAGGCATATCCTCGTAGACCCCGATGACCCCATAACCCTCCTCCTCCGCCGCGCCCCCGAGTATATAATACTCCCCCCCGACCCTTGCTCAAAAACGAAGTGCCAGCAGTTGTTGCAGCTGTGCACGTAGCTTTAAATTCCCCGTTTAATAATAATGATCAAAACCTTTTGATCCAGCCCGTCCCATCTTTTGATGTCCTCCCTCCGGATAACGCCCTAAGCCGAGGCTCGTACCCCACAGGGGGTGCCCTTAGCGAGCGTTCATCCTAAGCTTTTTAGCTTAGTTTATGTGTACCCTGGCTGGAGGCTTTGAGTGTAGTAGCTTAAGGCAACCACAGGATTGACCGGTTAAACAGCCAAAAAAAAATACACACACAAAACACAACACTGCTTAGTGGTAGAAAAAGATACAGCTTTACTACATAATAAACTCTCTAACAAGAAGTTTTAGTACAGGATTGTATTTGAACAAAGCGGCTATCGATTTTGACTTCATTAAAGTCACAATCGCACAGCGAGGGTCACGCACGGCCGGAATAATAATGATCGAAGACTCGTGAACATGTGTCGAAGTTATAAAAAGATTCGAAGAGCTTATAAATAACATAGTAGATAGTGTTTTGTTTTCATTCAAGTAATATGTAGTACCTTTATAAAATAATGTAGTACAGGATCAAACCTGGGAACGACCTTCGTCAATCTGTTTAATGGATAAAAAGTATTTTAAATCATGTTAGAAAATATATCGCGAGTGGGTTGACTAAAAAACAATTTCACTCCGGGAGTGCCGACAGAAGCGAAAACTTGAAAATAATATCGGCACCGCAGTAATCAACGCGTTGATGTCTCTTACTCCACGCACCGCGGTAATAAACGCGTTGATGTCTTTTTAATACCCAAAAGCTGGTGTCGTAACAGTGTCGCGAAATCAAAGGTTAAAAAAATGTCCAACGCGCCTAAAGAAGTTTTCACTTCAAAATTCCTGGCCAGTTCAAAAACTGAGTTTTTTTTTTAACCGAAATAATCGCGGGTTGAAAACGAGACACCGCACCGTTCGAATTTCGAAGTGATATAAAAAACAAAAGCACTTCTGCCACATCTGTTTACCATATTATCACGCGTATATCCCGAAGGGGTGAACAGAAGAGTAATAAAATACACCCACATTTCACTCGTAAAATCTTTGAAACCGAACATCATCTTTGTTTACCCCAGACCTTTGTCATGTGATATTTTAACCAAACTACCCGAGTTTAAAGGATAAAATTCTCACAATACCCTCGGGAATTTTCCCGGTATAATTTACTTTGTGGACGCTTTTTTTTTTGCAAATATAACCTTCCGTTAAGGCCAGTGTTTCCCTGGGGCTTTAAAAATTACTGAATATATTTTTTTGTCGAATGGAGCCCTCTTCCTTTTTATAAGTTTCAGGATGCTAATTTGGAGGTCTTTGATTTGAAGTTTTTGGTTCAAAATTAGTGATGGATACCCGGTTTTATCAAGGTATTTTTTTATAATGCAAGTATTCAGTTTGTTGCCAAATCGAATATAAAATGTTTTGATTGGCTCTTTTTTTGGTGCAGATAGAGAATTGTATAGATTCGCTGTCAGTGTATACCATTGAGGTAGCGATAATCTTTGAAAGACACCTCTAAATTGACGCACGCGGCTACATATCCAGTATAAGCTGAATTTCCGTAAAATGAGAAGTCAGCTTTTATGCTGCTAATGTTGTCGGGTTTCCAAAGAAATCGTACCGTGACAGCAGTTTTGTTGGGCAGTTGTTGGTCAAAAACGGGTCAGACTAAAAGTTTGCATACGCGAAGGAGATAGAGATTTTTTTTTCTGTTTCGTGCGCTTGCACTGTTACTGTACGTGATGCGTGTCACTGTTTTTTTTGCAGTGCGAAAACCCTCAGAATACTGTTGCTGCTCCCCCTCACTCGGGATATTACTGAGGCAACTTTCTTCCGCATTATAAAATAAAATTCATTTATTTCATGTCCTAGACCCATATTAAAAACAAAAACAATTCACAAATTTGTCAATTTTATAAGTGTCACAGAAAAATGTCAGAACAAATCAATTAATGTCAAAAGCACACAACAAAATAAAAATTAAATTAAATAGAACAATGAATTAAATTATGTCAGAAATTTTGTTAGTGAAATTATGTCAGAAGTAAAAATTTAAATTATAATATTCATAACATTGACAAACTACGCACCAGCAATATGCCTGCTACAACAGTGCCCAACGTAGGGGCAATCTAGTCGTTGAGCAATCATCGCTAGAACAGTGTTGGAGCTAGCCCGCACCCTGCGCACCAAGGACGCGCACCGCTTGCGCATGGTGGCGTGAAAACAGTCGGTGCGCGCTTCCGCAAACATGCCCGAGGCGCTGCAGAAACGGGGCAGCCCCAACACTGCCCTGAACGCGTTGTTATATTGGACACGGAGGGCACTGTAAGCAGCTTGTGAGTAAGATGCCCATAGGCTGCACGTGTATAGGGAGGTGCAGAAAGCTTTGAAAAGCGTGATTTTAACCTGATTTGAACAACGTGCAAACCTACGGGCTATCATATTTGCTCTCTTAGACAATGCCCTCCGCTCCCGCTCAATGTCGACATGGTCTTTCAGATCAACTGTTACCCAGTGCCCTAAGTATTTAAATTGGTTCACCCGTTCTAACTGTACACCATTCAAGCAAATAGGGGGTACTTGCTGTGGGCATTTGGCGCTTCCCTGAAATACCATGTATTGGCTTTTCGCGACATTATACATAAGGCCATGGCTGCCCACGTACTCCTCACAGATTTTCAAAAGCTTGCGTAATCCACAAACCGACGCGCTCAGCACCACCATGTCATCCGCATAGCTCAGATTGTTTACACATATATCATCAACATGGCAACCAACATGCCAACTACTGAGCGCGACGATGAGTGCATCCATGTAGAGATTGAAAAGTGTAGGTGAAGTTAACCCACCTTGTCTCACCCCACATTCAAGCCTGTAAGGCTCCGATAATGTACCCGCCCATCTGACATTGTTAACCTGGTGTTCGTACCAATACTTGAAGATGTTAACAAGTTCAGGCGGCATGTTTATGCCCTCAAGTTTTTTCCACAACACATTATACGATACCAGGTCAAAGGCCTTGGACAGGTCGAGGAAACACGCGTATACTGGTGTTTTACGATCCGTGTAGTATCTGACGGTATGCTTGAGACACAGTATTGCACTATCAGTAGATAATTTGGGTCTAAACCCAAACTGATTATCATGCAGTGACACGTGTTCATTCAACCGTTTATCAAGCAAACCGTCAAACACCTTTGCTATAACATGCATTATCGCAAAGTAGTCGTCAGTGTGCGTATCAGCGAACATACCTGACGCACTACAGTACGGTGGAAGCCTCAACAGCGCCCTGAAGGCATTGCAAATAATATATAAGGCTATTTAATATAACATTATTGCGTCCCTAGAGATAATAATTTTAAGGAAGGGTGGAAATGAAATTATTTTCTGTTCAATATAAAATTAGGAACGTAAATCAATTATGTCGGGATTATTATGTTTGATTAAATTACAATAAAGTTAAGTTGTGTCAGTTTAGTCTATTTCAGAATGGGAAATCGTCGTTTGACAGGAATAAACTAAATTTTGGTGATTTTTAGTCTAGTTTAGAGGCATTTGTGACAAGAGAATCGGCACCAATAAAAATAAAAATAAAAACTTTTATTTTTTTTTGTAGTTTTACACTTCAAAAAAAGCTCGTGGTTAACTAATAACAGTCGCACGGGTTCATCCATCATGTTAAACTACGCTTGCCGGGGTTGGTCCGTGGATGGGTGACCATCTTTACATACCGAGACTCCTCCATGCCTCGGAAAGCACGTTAAGCCGTTGGTCCCGGCTGTCATTCGTGGATCTTTGACAGTCGTTACGGGTCGTCAGAAGCACGAAAGTCTGACAACCAGTCTTACCACGGGTATCGTATTACCCAGTTACTAGGTTGTGGAGGTCAGATAGGCAGTCGCTCCATGTAAAATACTAATATTCAGCTGCATCCGGTTAGATTGGAAGCCGACAGATTGATAATTATTTTTAAAAAAAGCATGAGCTGTAATAATAGTACTATAAAGATCATCGACATAGCCCGAAGAATTGCCAAACTTAAGTGGCAATGAGCAGGGCACATTGCTCGTAGAACAGATGGCCGATGGGGCCGAAAAGTTCTGGAGTGGCGACTGCGTACCGGAAGACGTAGTGTTGGAAGGCCTCCCACAAGATGGACTGATGACATTGTGAAGGCCGCAGGAATCCGCTGGATGCGGAAAGCACAGAATCGGTCGAAGTGGCGGTGCTTGGGGGAGGCCTATGTCCAGCAGTGGACGTCTTTCGGCTGAAATGTTGATGATGATAAATGATCTTCACGAATTAAAGATCCGAGGTTTCCTAATTCAGCACGAATTAATCATCATAATGATTTTCCTACTATTCCTGGTTTACCTCTCGTCTGTCGTAATTACAGAAACAATTAAAAATCATTGTGTCTCGCGTGGATCCACGTTCCGAAAAAAAAAAAAAGGTTTATTGCAGAAACTTGTACAACTTTTACAGTAAATCTTACATAGGGACCTCCTTTTAAGTAAATGATATACCTGTGCTAGGAGATCCCGCTCTCCAATGACATAATAATTATTTGGTAAAAGTGATGTAAAAAAGTGATGTAAAAGTGATGTGTACATACGAATGGTTAAATTCCAAAAATAAAATATAATGTTTCAATATCTATAAGATTTGTTGAATAAAATCATGTTCGCTTATTGAAATAAAATCGCTGAGGTTTAAGTGATAAATTGTATCATTACATATCTAACTAAATAATAAGGTAAGTAGGTGAGACGTCATAAAAAAGCAGTATTTAATAAAAAAAACATTTTGGGCATGGCACCCAAGCGTGTTACGTGTCGCTTTCCTTTTAAATTGAAATTATTTAACCGTAATTTATGACGAATTTAATGTATTCTTATTTGTTTTTTAATTTTTATTGTATTTTAATTTTAATCATATTTTTATTGAATTTTACATTATTTTATTTAAATTTAATTTTAATTTTATTTGTAAATGTATATGCCTATTCTAATAATAATATGAGTCTATGTTACTCGAAATAAATGATTTGAATTTTGAAAATATACATTAAGTTGCCAAAAAATATCACAGACCTACTCAAAATAGACCAATTCAAATTAGGTTTGCACGAATTCCTAGTCGCAAAATGTTACTATTCAATTAATGATTATTGAAATGAAAGATGACAGATAATAAAATGATTTTATAATGAAAAATATTTATAAATTAATAATTTTGATTTGAATTTTTGATTTGACCAAAATAACTTTTGTCTATAGGTGTTGAAAAAGACCATAAATGATTCGCCCGTATTCGTTCAATATTCAACAGAACCGTAAACAAGAAAATCTGCTATTTTCAAGCATTTTTCCGCATGATTCTCCATTTCATTCGTTCCTTTGGGAGAAGGAATGCCGAAGTGGAAAGTTATGTCAGCCATTTTTTGTGTGGAAATAAATAGCATTTTACTTTTGGGTTTTAAGTCAGCGACTTGCCTTAAGTACTTCTCGTCGAGTTCTTAATTTATTATGTTAAATTATGAAATTGATATAATGTTCTGTAGCTTTATTTGTTTTTTTTTCTGTCCGTCAAACTGTCAGCCAGTTTAAAAAAAACGTCCGAAACAGATATTCATTTCAATTTTGTACCATTATAAAGTTGAAATGAATGTGATCTGTACCTCTGTTTGTTTGTTTTTTTAAGTCAAATTGGTTTTATTTTTAAACAAAAAAAAAAACAACCGACTTCCAAAAAAAAACACTACAAAAGTTAAACATAACTTTAATTTCGGAAGTCGGTGGGAAAAAACTAAAATTCAAAACCAAAGACACCGACTTCCGAAGTCGGTTGTTTTTTTTTTTTTTTGTAAAAAGTTTTTATTTTTCTCTTTTTAGTTCTGGTACCTACCCCACTCAAATTCGAATACCACTACCTGCTATGTAAATAACAGTCACAGAAACTTATCATATCATCCACGTACTAAGTCGGAAAAAATACATATTATTGAAGCTAACTCAAAAACTATCCAAACAAAGTTAATAAAATTTATATGGGACTATTTCAAACAAAAAAAGAATTTTCAAAATCGGTCCACAATTGACGGAGAAATCGGTGGATATATATACATTAAAAAAAGAAATATACTCTACGAGCATATAACCTCCTCCGTTTTGGAAGTCGTTTAAAAATCAAGTTCGTTAACAAAAAAAAACCCCACACATGCAGTTTGTTTTAAATCAAGTTCGTGATTCCTTTGACCACTTTTGCTTCACTTCTCATATAATAAATTTGTTGTCTTTTGAAGTCTCATTTAGAAAGTACACCAAAATGCTCCAGATTAGAAAGGTTCTGTCTTTTTTCTGTGGGGTTATCTGAAGGGGCGTGTCGTGGTCAATTTTAAACACTAAAAGCAGAACATTTGTGACTCTGATAGTGGAATGTGTGAAACTAAGTCAGAGGCCCATGGGCGGCTTTAAAACTCTGACACCAGGTTGGTCACTAACCACACGAAGAGAACAAAAAGTAGAATACGTTATTACGTAAAAGCACAAAAAAATACGTAAAATTTTCGCATACTTTATTAAGTATGAGAAAATGTTGTGAAATACACGATGAAAACCGATCGCATTTTAAAAAACCAGCAAATACTTGGAGATTTGGTGGATATCTTTTTTTTATTTCATATTATACGAAATTGCCAAGCCTGTATTATATATTTAGGGTAAGTTTTTAACCAGTGCGCAAACTTAAACACGTGTCTTTACTCATCATTATGAACAACTTTTACTATGGGACCAAACCTGAAATCGCGAAAAAAAATCAGCTGTTCCCTACATTTATGTTTGCATAACTCCTTAAAATGTATGGTGTCGATGGACTTTTTCCTTTACACCTTGCTGTGAGACCTTGGTTTCTGCCAAATTTTATGATTCTAGGTCAACGGGAAGTACCCTAGGTTTTGATTTATTTGTGGGTATCAAACGTCGCATAAATGGCCATATTTTTTTATTGCGTTGATTTTGAAGCTTGTTTTTTTAGAGTTCCAAGGCACCGTAGATCTACGTATTTTTATATTCATTTTAACTATACGTCGTCCACGCGTTCCTGAGACAAAAGGGTCTTGATAGACTGACGGACGGACAACGAAGTGATCCTATAATGGTGCCGTTTTTTCCTTTTGAGGTACGGAACCCTATAAACCTGAGATTGTAGCATTTCACGAAACATATTCAATAAACACTCGTGAGAATATCATAAATTAAGTGTGCGCCGTCTGTAAATTCACTTACGCATCCACGCTCCGGCTTTTACAGGCAATAATTTTGTAAAACTGCCTGAAATTGTGTTACTTGTGTGATAAAATGATTTCCTTTCAGTGTCTGTTTATGTCTTGGTCTCATATTTTTAGGATCGTCTGCATTTCGGAAAATGTCAGCTTGTTTCGCGTGCCTCAAAGGTTATAAATAAAATAAAATAACAAAAATCATTTGTTTCAGACAAAAAAGTCCATACATAGGCAAGGCAATTTGAGGTTGTTAGTAACAATAATTTCGCTTATGACTAATGTTAGTAACTAAAATAAAAAGAAGAAACTAGACACACCGTCTACCCCTGCACAGTAGGCTCATCGGTCTCGCAAAACATGGAGTTCAGTGAACCTACTGAGCAGAACAGTATCGGTTCTCTCGCCGATCATCCTCAGGACGCTATTCGGGCTCCCCCGTACTCGTCGCACCGCCGCCCGGCGCAACTTTTTTACGCATTATTGCGTAGAAATCATCTACGCTGGCGTCAGCAAACATGCCGGATGCACTGCAGCATCGAGGCAGCCGAAACAGCGCCCTGAACACATTATTAAACTGAACGCGCAAGGAATTGTAGGCTTTTTGCGTAAAGTTTGCCCACAGGCCGCTCGTGTAGGACGTCTGGCAGAATGCCTTGAACATTGTTATCTTAACAGGAGCAGTACACCGAGCGAACCTGTGTGCCAACATATTACCACGCACCGACAACGCCCCTCTCAATGTCTAATTCGTCACTCAAATTCTCAGTCACAATGTGTCCCAGATATTTAAACTGTGCAACACGACTCAGAGGTACACCATTAAGTAATATAGGTGGTATATAATTATTTTTACATTTAAATAACATGAACTCACTTTTACTTTCGTTGTACCTTAGGCCATGCTCCACAGCATAAACCTCACATACCTGTAACAGCTGTCTGAGACCCCAAATTGAGGGGTTCAGCAGCACCATATCATCAGCATAACTCAAATTATTGACACATATGTCATCAATATGGCATCCAACATGCAGTGTGCATAGTGCCATTTAGGATATTTGATAAAATATCTATAAATCCATAAATGCTGGCTGGTCCATAAATTTAAGGTTGCTCAGTGAGCCATGGAGCGGGCTATGCTTGGAGTCTCTCTGAGGGATCGAATCCGGAACGAGATGATACGGCAGAGAACCAAAGTTATCGACATAGCTCACTGAATAAGCAAGCTGAAGTGGCATTGGGCCGGCTATATTAGCCGTAGAACCGATGACCGTTGGGTAAGACGTGTTCTTGAGTGGAGACCGCGAATTGGCAAACGTAAAGTAGGTCGCCCTCAGGCTAGGTGGAGCGACGATCTTCGCAGGGTTTCTGGTAGCAACTGAATGAGAGTTTCCGAGAATCGAGCTGAATGGCGTGTAATTGGAGAGGCCTATGCCCAGCAATGGACTGCCATAGGCGGAAAGCGATAAGCGATAAGGCCGCCCATTGTATATTTTGTAGTGTTTGATTTGTTTTTTGTTGTGTATTTTTGTGGTGTACAATAAAGTATATATAAATAAATAAATAAAATATTAATCAATCTGCCTAGCCTTTTCCCAACTATGTTGGGGTTGGCTTTCAGTGAGCACCATGTATCTGTCACTTAATTAATTTATCGGTCATTGCTTCATTTTGTGTTCGTTTTACCTATTGTAGCATAGTAATCTAATTCCAGGTGCATCTTCTTCACATATAATTACATAATTAATGTCTAAAAAAATTTTTTTTTTTTTTTAAAGTAACGCTGGAGTTTCTTGCTCATTCTTCTCCACACGAAAACTATCTATTGGAAGAGGTGACTAGAATAAATTATACTATTTATTGTAAATATTGACGGAACCGGAGGCAGCTGAATACCAGTATTTTACATGGAGCGACTGCCTATTTGACCTCCACAACCCAGTTATTAGGAACAACACACCCCCGGTAAGACTGGTTGTCAGAGTTTTGGGCTTCTGACTACCCGGAACAACTGCTAAAGACCTATGAATGACAGCCGGGACCAACGGCTTAACGTGCTTTCCGAGGCACGGAGTGGTTCTCCCATTTACAAACCGACCACTTCAAGTGTAGTGCATCTGTAATCATTTGGCCACGACCCTCCATTTATGATGCTTGATAGCCCTTCGAATTCGGAACTTTGTGTCAAAATTATGTGCCAATCTTGTACCTTATTGCAAGCGAAGCTTTAGGCGTAAAACCGGCATCTAATTTCCAATTCCATTAAATATTTATTATATTTATTGAAATATTTATTTTTACATACATACATACATAAACTCACGCCTTCTTCCCATGGGGGTAGGCAGAAACTATAGAACGCCACCTGCTACGATCCTTACATACTCCTTTTGCCTCGTTTACGTTCATACATCTGGTCATACACGCACGCCGGTTGCGAGTACTACGCACCTGGTCTTTCTGAAGAACATCACCAATAAGGTCACTATATGTCCTCCTAGGGCGTCCCCGCCCGGCCTTTCCCTTCACATCAGCCTCGTAAATACATTTTGTTAGTCGCCTTTCATTCATCCTCTCAACATGACCAAACCATCTCAGCATACCCTTTTCAATTTTTGACACTAAATCTTCTTCATTTATTTTTCTAGTTATAAAATCATGAAAACTGTTCCCTTACCTTTTATAACTTGCATGAGTTTTTTGAGAAAAAATAAAGTTCGTACCTATGTAATTTATTTGTAATTGGTTTGTAATCTATTTGTAATTTAGTTGCCTTGTAATAATACTATTGCATATCTGACGTGGGTAGACTGTTGAGCCAAATTTTTATACATTTAAAATAAGAAGATGTACACAGTTATGCAATAAATATTATTATCTTATTTTAATAAATCTCGGGACCATGGATCCCGGTCCTTTGGAAGGCGTACGAGGGGCCGAAGCCAACTCGCAGGGGCCCCTTAGACATTTTTAAGTGTTGAGGCACCAACCGACGATTATCCCTGTTCGCACTATGCAAGGGTACCCAAGGACAACCTCCGGTTGGTGTAGGACTATTGCAGGATATGGAAACAAAGATATGGTTACCTGGAACTATGGAAGGACTATGGCCCCTGCCTGATCAATGTTTAAATGTACACGGATAAAATGGCAGGGGGTAACTTGCACACTCAATAATGGGCCCCCGAAAACGGTCGCTAGCACATAGTGACGTAGCGACAAGGGGCAACATGTCCTGAGGTGCTTATGAGGAGTGGAGAGGTATTCCATGGCTGTCAGGACAATCCCGGAAGTACGGTCAAGATCCCTACCAGCATCTTACTGGAATACTTCCTTCCTCCGAGCACGTTTGCTCTTGCGAATCTCCACTCAAGCCGCCAATTAAGGCAAGAATGAGGTGGGAGTTCCGTTCCTCGTCAGTGTTCACTCCAGACGACCAATAAAGGCAAGCCAGAGGTGAGGAACAAGACTTCTCCCGGGAGATAGGGTCCGTGGGGTCGCTACTGACCAACAGCTCGCCACATGCTGCCTTGCGGGTTTTGTATCTCTCTTCGTCTGGTTCCTCATCCCAGACCCGTTCCGGCAAAGTAAACTCTACCGGCACAGGCCTAGAGTTTGGAGCGCGCAAGCCCCACCACGACGTCAACGTAGAGATACGGCGGTGGGGTTATTATCTTTATCTTTACCCATTAAAATACGTAAGAAAATCATTGTTATCAATTATTGTGGCGTGTATGAATTAGTATAGATACACACGGCTACACATCAAGCTATACCGTTCCAGTTTATGCTGATCTCGTATTGTAAAGGATTTCCGTACAATGCGAGGTCAGCTTATACTGGAAATGTATAGCTTGATATGTAGCCATGTGTTAAAGAGGACTTTTGGCCTTTTTGAACGATATATCCTAGAAAATATAGGCAACAATAAATAGGAGTGAGGAAACAGGAAAGGTCGAAAAAGATCCTTAATTAAATACTTTTCCTCAATATTACAAAAAGCAAATATCTATCCTCGGCTTCCTCAATATTAAAAGCTTTTTATTATTGTCCTATTTACGAACTACATAGGTAGCCGTTATTAGGGTTCCGTAGTAAACAAGGAACCCTTTTAGTTTCGTCATGTCCGTCTGTCTGTCTGTCTGTGTCTGTCCGCGGTCTAGCTCCGAGACCCTTAGTACTAGAAAGCTGTAATTTGGCATAGGTATACATATTAATTACGTCGATAAAGTGGTAAAACAAAATTATGAAAAACATTTTTTTTTAGGGTACCTCTCCTACACGTAAAGTGACGATGTTTTTTTTTTTTACCTGTTGTTTGGGGTATCCTTGGCAAGGTCCTTTAAAAACATTGTGAGTTTGTGAAAACTATTTTTGGATTCAGGGATCCGTTTGCGAAATATTAAGCTTTAAAGTGCTAATTTTTGTTAGAGTCAAGTGTCCCCCCCCCTGCCAGCTAAATGGTTGGTTTTAGATATGACAAAAAAAAAATCACAGCAGTAGTTTATATAACGAAGTTAAAAGGAAAACTATCACAGCTAAGTAGGCTTTACAAGTTATCGAGTAATAATCGACCAACTTAACTTTGCAGTTGCAAAAACATGTTTTCTCATACATTCCGTATGGGAGAACATATTTTTCAACTACAAAGTTAAGTTTGTTTTTGGGATAAATTCATCTCAACTACGGAACCCTTCATTGTGCGTGGTCCGACACGCACTTGGTCGGTTTTAAAATACGAGCTGTTGACCGTGATTTCGTCTGCAATCCAGGATGAAAAGTAGCCTATGTCCTTCTCCAGGTAATGGTCTACCTAAGTGCCAAATTTTATCTAAATCCGTTCAGCCCTTTTAACATGAAGGCAAATTACACTTTAACAAACAAACAGACACAGTCACTTTCTCATTTATAATGTGAGTTAGGATTAGGAGCTCGTAGCTAAGTAATAATAGCCACACGGTCGATCCATCAGGTTAAGCTACGCTTGCCGGGGTGGGTTCGTGGATGGGTGACCATCTTTACATACCGAGACCTTTTCGTGCTTCGGAAAGCACGTTAAGCCGTTGGTCCCGGCTGTCATTCGTGGATCTTTGATAGTCATTACGGGTCGTCAGAAGCCCAAAAGTCTGACGACCAGTCTTACCACGGGGTATCACATATTAAATTATCTGTCGTTGCTTCATTTTTAATTCTTTTTACCTATTGTGGTTTAGTAATTTTATTCTAGGTGCATCGTCTTCACATATAGGTAATATTATTTAACTAATGTACGTTCATATACAAACAATTGTAAAACATTTTAAAAGAGTAACGGTGGAGTTTCTTGCCCATTCTTCTCCATACGAAAACTACCTTTTGGAAGGGGCGACTAGAATCAATTTTAATATTTTGTAAATTTTGACGTTCAAAAGTGCCATACATGGGCCTATTTGAAATAAATGATTTGACTTTGACTTTGACTTTATCGTATTACCCGGTTACTGAGTTGTGGAGGTCAGATAGGCAGTCGCTCCATGTAAAATACTGATATTCAGCTGCATCCGGTTAGACTGGAAGCCGACCCCAACATAGTTGGAGAAAGGCTAAGCAGATTGTTGTTTTTACTAGCCCTTCAGCAAGGTACAGAGCTGACTGCCCTCATGTCCATGAGATCATCATGGACATGAGATAGGCTAGCCTTTTCCCAACTATCTTGGAATCAGCTTCCTATCTGACCTTCGCAACCCGATTACTGTAAGACAACTTAGATGTAGCATCGGCAAAATTCGTAAAACCGATCACCATCCGAACTGAGTGTGCCTTCAAAATCACCATCAGTACGCTTTAGGTGAAAATGATTTTTACGCAAACGCAATAACTGGTAAAGTCATATAACCAAATACATTCGTGAAATTGAAATTAATGAATGCCAAATTTCTGCTACATCTAAGTTGTACCGTACTGTACTGGGTGAGCGTTTCTTTGAGTCCGCGGCCAAACATCGCAACCCTCTGGTTGTCGAGGCCGCCAGTTATGTCCTTAGTAGAATAAGTCAAGTTCGCCGCCCAAGGCATATCCTAGTAGACCCCGATGACCCCATAACCCTCCTCCAGGAGAGCAATAGGGAAACAAGCACAGTGTACAAACACAGACGCCTCCCGTCATTCCGACCTCGCCGCCGAGGTCCTTTGCGTTCCCGACCGCCGCGCCCCCGAGTAAATGATACTCCCCCTCGACCCTTGCTCGAAAACGAGGTGCCAGCAGTTGTTGCAGCTGTGCACGTAGCTTTAAATTCCCCGTATAATAATAATAATGATCAAAACCCTTTGATCCAGCCCGTCCCATCTTTTGATGTCCTCCCCCCGGATAACGCCCTAAGCCGAGGCTCGAACACCGCAGGGGGTGCCCTTAGCGCGCGTTCATCCTAAGCTTTTTAGCTTAGTTTTATATATGTGCCCTGGCTGGAGGCTTTGAGTGTAGTAGCTTGAGGCAGCCACAGGATTGACCGGTTAAACAGCGACGGTTTCTCAAAACCAGCTGTGAGATGTCATACCGAAAAAAAAAAGAAAAAAAAATGTACTGGGTGACACCATACTCCTTGGTAAGACTGGTTGTCAGAATTTTGGGCTTCCGACGCGTAATGACTGTCAAAGATCTACAAATGACAGCCGGGAGTATTATGGCTTAACTTGCTTTGCGAGGCACGGAGGTGTTTCAATATGGAATGGATGGTCACCCATGCACAAACCCACCGCGGCAAGCGTAACTTAACCTGCTGCGGCAGTTATCATTAAGAAACGAGTTCCAAACAAAAAAAACAAAAACTTATGAAGTACAAAATTTTAATTAAAAAAAGCACTTCAAAGGACAATCATCTTTTTTCAAGTTACCTACCTCAGAGGTCAAAAATGTGTGACCTTTTACATATCCTTCCACTTAAACCCCTTAGCACTGTGGTCCCTTTCATGGGTCGAAAGGGACCTACACAATATACCCTTCACGCGTCCAGCGGCACAAGAATAACCCTTACAAATTTTTTGTACTTGACCTCTTGTATTATTAAAAATAATGTCGTGGCTGTAATATTAAAAAGGGTTTTAATATTTTTGTTTTAATAAAAGCCTTTACTTTATTATGGACAGTTAAGGAATATAAATTACTTGCTGCGCCCCGCAGTTTCACCCGCATAAGTCTAGATCCCGTGGAAATCTCAGGATAATAGTAGATTGTTATACGAGGGGCTAAAATAACCCATTGTAACGAGGTAGTTTTACTCCCGAGCTTCAGCGAGGGAGTAAATAGAAACCGAGTTGTAATGGGTTTTAGCGCCGTGTGTTACACTCTACTTTTCACTACGATTGCGAGAAAATAAAATAATCCAATACAATATTAAATAGTTTATTTTATTTAAATGTACCTACAATTTGTACAATTCTGGATATTTAACGAGATGGTTTTTTCCGGTAACTTAATTTCAGTCCTCTGTGAAGATGTTCTCACTAGGTAATGACATTTTCACTGTTGTAAATTATATTGCGGTCACCAATTCAATTCGTAAAAGAGAACAATTCTAAATATTTCGCGCCAATGCCTTTTTTATTTCTTCTGTAGCCACAACGCAATACACGCATTCTACTGAAGAGATAACCGCATTTAGTTCCATTTTCAAAAATAAATGTTCTTTTTTTTGTGAACCAGTAATAAGTCGAGTCCATAATCATGATTATTCTTCATAAGAATAAAAACTTTTTCGTTTTTCACGGCTCGTTGGAACAGATAAAAATTAAAAAGAAATTACTTTTTCCCCTAGAGCAAGAAATGCTATTTTTTCCCCGCTCGGGTACTTTACAATGACGAGCAAGAGGAGTGAAAACATTATTTAATGTCACGTACCTATTTAAAAACAAATTAAAGACATATTTATTGAGGAAGGGCTTATTACAGTGTTGAAGAGTTTATAGATGACAAACGACATCCACTATTAAATGATTGATTTGTGAATTATTTTTGTGAATTTGTGTGTGGTATTGTTATTGTTTGTCTTTTTTATTTCTTTTAATACTGGGAAATTAATTTTTGAATTTTTAAATGGAATGTTATTGATTATTAAATTTATTGTTGCTGAATTATTGACATAAAATTATTTATTAGTGAAATTGATATATTTTAAATGCGTAATGAATTTTAAATATGAATGTAATGTTTATGCTTTTTATTATTTTATTTTATTTGTCATCTTTGTACCTAATATTTTCAACACAATGTATTTTGTTATGAAATAAATGACTTATGACTCTTAACACGCTCCAGGACGGACCGCCTCTCGACGTTATCTCGGTATGTCGTTACGTGACAGTACGGTTAAGGGCGGTGAACTTTACTTCATATAATCTGGCAAACCGTCGGCAGCCGTTGCTTGCCCATAACAATCCTAGAAAGCATGATCTAGTGTCAAATCACGCGACTTCCTTCGTTCGTATGTAGGTGTCACGGCAAACTCTTTTCGAGTCATTTTAAACCGATTTCCAAAAAGGAGGAGGTTATATGTTCGTCGCATTTGTTTGTTTTTTTGTTTATTTTTGTTGGAATGGGTATGCTCTCAAATTGGTCCCATATGAATTTTATTAACTTTGCTTGGGTAGTTTTTAAGTTAGCTAGAAAATACGTATTTTTTTCCCACTTAGTATGTAGATGATATGATAAGTTCCTGTCACTGGTAGCAGGTAGTGGTATTCGAATGTGTGTGGGGTAGGTACCACAACTAAAAAGTGAAAAAAAAAAACAACCGACTTCCAAAAAAAAACACTACAAAGTGAAAAATAACTTTAATTTCGGAAGTCGGTGTCTTGGGTTTTGTGTTTTCGTTTTTTGCCACCGACTTCCGAAATTAAAGTTATTTTTCACTTTGTAGTGTTTTTTTTATTTATTTATTTATTTATTTATTTAACCATTTATGTACACACAAATAATACACAACACACACACTAACACACACTTCACACACACTTCACTTTTTAGTTGTGGTACCTACCCCACACACATTCGAATACCACTACCTGCTACCAGTGACAGGAACTTATCATATCATCTACATACTAAGTGGGAAAAGAATACGTATTTTGTAGCTAACTCAAAAACTCCACAAGCAAAGTTAATAAAATTTATATGGGACCAATTTGGGAGCATACCCTTTCAAACAAAAAAAGAATTTTCAAAATCGGTCCACAAATGACGGAGAAATCGGTGGACATACATAAAAAAAAAACAAAAAAAAAAAAAAAAACAAACACACGCGACGAACATATAACCTCCTCCTTTTTGGAAGTCGGTTAAAAATAAAAACTTTTTACAAAAAAAAAAAACAACCGATATCCAAAAAAAAACACTACAAAGTGAAAAATAACTTTAATTTCGGAAGTCGGTGGCAAAAAACGAAAATACAAAACCCAAGACACCGACTTCCAAAATTAAAGTTATTTTTCACTTTGTAGTGTTTTTTTTTTGAAGTCGGTTGTTTTTTTTTTTTTTTCAACACTCTCAAACGCAGGGCTCATGCAACACATTAACATCGCCAACAGGCGTAGACTAAGCCATACAAGTAAAATTATGTGGATATTTAGTGTCACGGCATGTGCCGGTACGTACGGCCGGTAGTACGGCTGTAGACGGTATGACAAAATGTATGGGATTTTGAAGTGACATATCATGACATTTGCAAATAGTCAAGTGTACCGGTGTCAATAATTATAAGTTAAGATTTGTATTTAATAAAAATTAAAGCCAAGTGGATTTGTCGATTTCAATTTGCCTAGCCTTTTCCCAACTATGTTGGGGTCGGCTTCCAGTCTTTAGGTGTATGAGGAACAGGGTGTAAAGTTCACTCATCCACCATAGAAAAGGGAGGATCCTCCGACCAGACGGGTGTTGTGTCTGGCGGGCAACTGCCCATCGGTTTGAAGTTGAAATCTTGTATGTATATCGATCGCTCGGTAAACTCTAACTGCGCGATGCAGGATTTGTGTGACGTCATGTCTATGATGCGTAGTTCGTATGTGGCGGTGTAACCGCTACAAGTCTAACCGGATGCAGCTGAATACCAGTATTGTACATGGAGTGACTGCCTATCTGGCCTCCACAACCCAGTTACTGGGTAATACGATATCCTTTGGTATTAATGGTTGCCAGACTTTTGGACTACTGACTACCCGTTATGAAAAATCTAAGAATGACAGCCGGGACCAACGGCTTAACGTGTTTTCCGAGGCACTGAGGGTCTCGATCTGAAATGGATGGTCACCCATCCACGGACCGACCTCGGCAAGCGTAGCTTAACTTTTGATCATGAGCCCCTGACAGTTTACAACCAAGTTCTTTTGAATTTCATCAAAATTAGAGCCATAATAAGGATTTATAGATTTGTGAAGTAAAATTTTAAGTCGACTGTCCCCGCCACGGGATTTTAGCTGCATGAGGTAGGCTTACCTTCATTTATAAAGGCGCGACTCCACAGCAGCCCACTGTTAAGCTTCGCACGTTTACTTTGTGGCGGCATCTACAATGCCAAATACGAACTAGGTACGCATCAAAGACCTGACGTCACATAAATCCTGCATCGCGCAAGAGATGTTTACCGCGCGATCAACAATATACAGGATGACTGGATCTGGACCCGCCATAACAAATTCGCATATAGCGGAGGTTATTTACTAATTATTGAACCATAGTTTACCTACCTAAAGTTTTATAGTTTGGGAGATATGTAAATTTTTATACTTCGTTGAGATTTTTCCAAATTTTTTTTTTGCATTATTTTAGTAGGTTTTTTATTATTTGTTGGTAGTTATAAACATTGGTGATTAAAATATCTCGTAACTTCCCTCAAACTAGGGTCTAATAATAAGATAGTACGCTTAAAAAAAAAAAACAACAAAAGAAATCTTTACAATCAAGGGAAAGTAAGGTGTAATATTAGCAAATGACCTCCTCTATATGCGAATTTGCTATGGCGCACAGTGGGAAAAAAATGACGTTTTTTGTTCAAAAATCTGCCTACACCACAATTTTGGACGTATCGCTGTCATTTTTTTTTATACACTCCTGAGATAACACACTTTAGTGTGTCACTGCCACTTTTCCAAAATTGAAAAATTCTTTTAAAATTCGGGAAATGAATCAATTTTTTTTTTGGGCCGCCTTTTTTTATCCGCCATTTTGAATTTTTATAAACAGACAGTAAATTCATGACCAGGGCCTGAAAAACCCCTGGAAACTCATTTTTGTTAAAATATTTTTTTTAGAAATTGGTTTTTGCTTCATTTCCCGATTTTTGAGGTTATAGTATTGAATTTTAAGGAAAAAAGGCAGTGTGATATCTTAGGAGTATATAAAAAAAATAGCAGCGATACGTCAAAAATTGTGGTGTAGGTAGATTTTTTAACAAAAAAAGTAATTTTTTCCCACTGTATGGTGGGTCCAGATCCAGTCACCCTGTATAAAATTCTCGTTCAATGAAATGCTTTACAAACTAGGCCAAATGACGCGCGACACATCACAAACTTCTCATTTTCAGTTTGACCAAAGCTTCGACGGGTTTATGGTCGAAAGCGAAAATATTGCCGAACCATGATGTTTTTACCGAAAACGAAGCTTCAACATTTGATCAAATACGTAACAATTCTCCTCGCGCAATTCTATCTTCACTTACCTATCAACAGCTCATGGATTCACGTGTTTGTTCATGAAGATTCACCAATACGTGGAAATCTAATCAGATAAATAATAATATAGCTGTTTCTTTAGTAATAACTAGCTTTTGCCCGCAGCTTCGCCCGCAGCTTCGCCCGCGTGGATGTCGGAATATATCCCACGGGAACGTACTACCGGGATTAAAAGTTCCATATGTGTTAATCCAGATTATAAACTATCTCATCATTGTGCCAAATTTCATCCACATCCAACATATAACCAAACATGCTGGGCTGCGCTGGGGCTCTGTCTCGCATGGGGTCGCAGAATTATGCTGAGGGATGGCCGTTTTGCGTGGATGTGACGCATATTTTCCCCCAATTTGTTATATAAGTGTTTTTTTTATTTTTCTTTGCGTCATGTTTACCGCATATAAACGAATTTTCTTTCTTTTCTTGCTTTCTTTTAGAAAAAAAGACAAACGGAAAAACCTAGGGTCACTAGTTTTAACGTAGTCAGGTAGAATAGTGTTCAAGATAATTTTAAATAGTGTTGATTTCTCAGAACCGAGCTTAGAACACCTCTTAAATATACAAGAGCTACCCGGGATAAGCCCTGGAGACTTGTCATGTTGTTAACTGTGGAATCTAAAACTTGTGAACTTAGATTGGATGACATTTATCATCACTATTAAAGGCTTAGTGTGGGATAGTTTTAATTGAGAATTGCAGCTTGTCTAAATTAAGCAAGACCTACAAAATGGACACTGGGCTTTACATGATGTGGAGATAGCAGCTGGGATAATAATAATTAGACATCGGATTTTATGCATATGCAAATATGCAAATGCATCATCATAATCAGCCTAAAAAGAGTTGAGTCTAGACAAAATCAAACTGGTTGCTAATTTAATTGTTTAATTAAATATTACATTTGTTTTTTTTTACATTCTGTGATTACTTGAACTCACACACTGACTAATTAGTGTCGCTTGTAATTTTTTTAGGAATATCGTATAGGTACCTACATTTACAATGCTTGTAAATATGTGAACCCCATGTATCCATTACATAATTATTTTTTCTGTCATTGCTTCATTTTTAATTATTTTTACCTATTGTGGTATAGTAATCTTATTCCAGGTGCATCGTCTTCACATATAATTATATAATTAATGTATTCAAAATATTGTAAAACATTTTAAAAGAGTAACGGTGGAGTTTCTTGCCCATTCTTCTCCATACGAAAACTACCTTTTGGAAGGGGCGACTAGAATCAATTCAATTTTTTGTTTTTGACGTTCAAAAGTGCCTTTTTGTGCCTAATTGAAATAAATTATTTGACTTTGACTTTGTATGCCCGATTCAACGTCACCGACCCGAGCGTCACGGTTAAAGGACATGTCTGGTGGGGCAATGAACGATTGCCTAGGTAGTCAAAACCAATGTTCAGTAATGATTGTTGTATTATTATAATCGTCGTATTTTATAGTTAACCGATTAATAAGTTTCAGGAGCCAGGATCTTGCGAAAACTGGTCAAAATAAGGTTTATAAACCGGGATTTTTCGTAGTTTTTTTTAAATATAACGCCATCTGTGAGCGACCACAGGTACTAAATGGTGGTATGTCTGCCTCCGTGAGGATTTTGTTGGTCTGAAATCAGATTTTGCAGTTTAAAAGTGCTCAACATTTTTTTATTTAATCACAAAGTATTCTTATTCTTTATTGAACACATAAATACACATAAAATTATATTTTTATCATATCTAATTCCGTACATTTGTCTATCTTCAATACCCATTGTATTATTTTTATTTACCTACTTGTTGGTATTGAATTGGGATTACAATAAATAAAACTATGTATTTATTGCAAAATACTTTTATTGTAGGTACATACTTAAATAAAATTATTAATAAAAAAACTCATTACGTGTGTGGTCTTCTAAAGACTAGAAAAGGTTATCTTGATGCCTTGCCCAGCCAAGATACCATACCGGTGTTGGTTATAGAGACAGTGGTGGCGGCGGTGTTGATTATCCATGTTCTACGGATGTAACAACATCCTCTTGTAAGTCCCTTGATGAGTCATGAATCAGGTGTTGAACCGCTCGAACTCAACAGGCATGACATTCATAAATTGTTGCCATATCCTGAAAATATTATTAAAATAGATTCTATTACAAATGACATGACATAACTGGCAAAATGTGCTGCACTGTAGGTTCACCTCGCCCAAATCCTTCGGGAATCGCTGGTGTGAAGTTATGTTTATATTAAGTTTTATACTGACGAACACTCCTTCCATCTTTCGTGATCGTAGTTTACATCGCTCATCTTTCGAGTTTTGAGGGATCTGTTCCGTTAATTTTGCCATTTTCTTTCAAAGACTTTACCTACTTATAGGTACTATAAACGTAGCCGGGTCACAAAATAATCGCACAGTTTGCAAGGAACGCATTTAACCAAGTTGGAACTGCAATGCAAGCAAAGCATATAAAAAAGTACTCTGTGAAGCAAAGCAAGCAGAAAATAACTGGTCAATTTAAAATAATATGTCAATGTCATGTCAAAGAAATAATAAATACTTACCTTCATTTTAAGAAGTGGGTAAAGCCTCTCTCCACAGGCGCGGTTTTATCGCGCGATAATAACGCAAGCGTTACTGTGATATCTGTTTACAGTACATTTTTAGGGTTCCGTAGCCAAATGGCAAAAAACGGAACCCTTATGGATTCGTCATGTCTGTCTGTCCGTCCGTATGTCACAGCCACTTTTTTTCTAAACTATAAGAACTATGCTGTTGAAACTTGGTAAGTAGATGTATTCTGTAAACCGCATTAAGATTTTAACACAAAAATAGAAAAAAAACAATACATTTTGGGGGTTCCCCATATTTAGAACTGAAACTCATTTTTTTTTTTCATCAAACCCATACGTGTGGGGTATCTATGGATAGGTCTTCAAAAATGACATTGAGGATTCTAATATGATTTTTTTCTAAACTGAACACTTCCAAAGTGGTAAAATGTGTGTGTGTGTGTCCCTGTAACTTCTAAAATAAAAGAATGATAAAACTAAAAAAAATATATGATTTACATTACCATGTAAACTTCCACCGAAAATTGGTTTGAACGAGATCTAGTAAGTAGTTTTTTTTTTAATACATCATAAATCGTAAACCGCAATTTTTTAGATAATGATACGGAACCCTTCGTGCGCGAGTCCGACTCCCACTTGGCCGGTTTTTTTTTTGTATTAGGACGGCCACGAAGTTACACACTGCTGCGATAATAACGCCGCAATAGAAGTAGAACGCTCGCGTTCCTCTGTACTGCGATATTCCGATATTTGTGTTCTTAGAACATTTTATATTAGGACGCATGCTATCTCACACACACCTGCGTGATACATAGACGTTAGAAATATCGGACGATAAAAACACGCCTGTGGGGTAGAGGCTCAAGTATAAAAAAAAACATGTTTGAAGTGTACACAAAAACACGTTAATAATGTTGTCGTATTTTAAACGCAAATACATTATAAAAATTACATACATTCCTTCGATCTAAAATAAACGGGTTATAGTTATTGTTCACACTCTTTAAAGGTAATTACGGGATAAAATGGAACGTCAAAAACGTTTTTAGTACTTCCCGTTAAAAATGGCGAGGCGGAAGTTATAATTAAGTACTGTTTTTTTGAGAATTATGTTACGCAACCTCTACTGAATGTATAAATCCATAATAATTTAAATCTAAATTTTTAAATCTTACTGTAAAACCATAAATCCTGAACATTATCGTTTCAGACCACGACCAAAGGGCAGAAACTGGACATGTCATTTTCTTCGCTGTTCCAGATAGAACGAAAAGTGCGTCTTAAGAAGATTTCACTTCAAAAAATAAACCAAGCTGCCTAGCCTTTTTTGGAAAAATTCTTAATTATTTATTGCCACAAAAACTTTGCATTATTTCATTTTAAGAATATTTCGCTGTTTCAATACCGTCTTAATTAAAATATATAAAAATAAAAACGGCTTTTTAATTTTTCATTGTGCATATTTCGGCCTTTTTTGTGCATATTTTGGCACTATGTTAATGCATATAATCCGATGTCTAATAATAATAATATAACACCAGCCTAGTATTGTCCCACTGCAAGGCAAAGCCCTTACCAAGCCAAGGGAATTGCACAGAAGTAGCCCGGAGTCTAAATTTGTGCCCGATTGATGGCAATAGGCTCGCCCCCTATTACATGGAACTTAAACATAACTGGCGAAATGTGGGTGTACTATTGGTAGGTACACCACTGCCTAACCCTTTGGGGAAAACACGGTGTGATGTTATGTTATGTTGAAGATTCTATTAACTTAAAAGTAATACACAATTTAAGCAAAACCTGTTTGATTTTAAATTCAACTTAAACAAAAATACAATAGAGAAGTCTCGGTATGTTAAGATGGTCACCCATTCACGGACTGACCGCGCTGAGCGTAGCTTAACCTGATCGATAGACCCGTGCGGCTGTTATAACTTAGCCACGAGCTTACCGCAGCCGCTTATGAAACATTTAAAACCATTTTACATTCCACAACAACGTGCGGTGGACCGGACGTTCCGTGGCTATAAACAAGAAAGTAAAACATTTATGAGTTTAAAAATAAATCTACATCGCGTGCATGAATTTTTTAAATTAAATTGTTAAAATAAAAATTGCTGATTTCTTTGTTTAGTTGTACAATTGTTATTGTAAAGTACTTATTTTTGCAAGTTTGTAGCGTTATTGTTTGACAAGCTGTGTGCATGGGATAGGTTGTGAGAGAACCCGTGTACTCAATGGGAATTTCCATCGCCACAAATTATATATTTACTAGCAGCGCCCCGCGGTTTCACCTGTCAAAGTCAAAGTCAAAGTCAAAGTCAAATCATTTATTTCAAATAGGCCCATGTATGGCACTTTTGAACGTCGAAATTAACAAAATATTAAAAATGATTCTAGTCGCCCCTTCCAAAAGGTAGTTTTCGTATGGAGAAGAATGGGCAAGAAACTCCACCGTTACTCTTTTAAAATGTTTTACAATAGTTTGTATAGGTACGTACATTAGTTAAATAATTATATGTGAAGACGATGCACCTAGAATAAAATTACTATACCACAATAGGTAAAAAGAATTAAAAATGAAGCAACGACAGATAATTTAATATGTGATAGATACATGGTGCTCACATATTTACAAACATTGTAAAAGTAGACGATTTTCCTAAAATTTTGTAATTAATAAGTCAGTGTGTGAGAAAGTAATCACAGAATGTTAAATCAATGTCATAAAACACAAAATAATCAATTTTACAATTGCACAACCTGCATCGCGTCTTGATCTCATGGGAATATCGGGATAAAAATATCATATGTGTCGGATCCGGTCATTAGTACGGACACGAAACGAATCGCAAGCGCGCCACTGGCGACATCAAGAGTGATCTACCTACATCAGAGAAGGCGCGCTTCTACAGATTCGTGATGTTTTAAGGCCACGGCGAGGAGGCATTCAGCCTCTGGTCGCATCGGAGAGAAGACATCACGGAACTGTTCTCGATTCGTGGTGCTCAGTTATTGTGTTAGTTATAATTTGTGATCATTGTGTTAATTGGTGATTTTAATAAACGCCGTCGCACCCATTGTGTGTATAATTTAGCTAGTGTGATTCATTTGATAGTAAATTATAATGTGATCTGAACTGAAAACTGTTTTTCTATTGGAATTGTTTTTAGTTAGGAATCTGCATAATTTATGCACGTATGGAGATGCTTGCGGATTATTTTTTTATGTTTTTAATCATATTTACCTATTATTATAATTCGTTGTATAGTTGTCTTATATTCTAAGCACTGTTTATTTTATTTTGTTACATATTTAATAGAAAAATCACTGAACCTGACTTGATTTCCGTACATCTTTTTTTTTTTCCGGGTGACCACTGAAAATCAGCTCTGTGCTGTGGCCCATAGACTTCCGAAATTAAAGTTATTTTTCGCTTTGTAGTAGGTATTTTTTTTGGAAGTCGGTTGATTTTTTTTGTAATTTTTTTTTATATTTAGTAGTAATATGGCAATCTACTGGTGAAATAATTTTTAAAACCGGTCCAGTAGTTTTTGAAAAAGGAGCGCTGAAATGAGCGAAGACTTGAAAAAAAATCGGCACCGCGGTTATCAACGCGTTGATGTCTTCTTAATGGTCAAAAGCTGGTGTCGTCACAGTTTCGCGAAATCAATGGTTTAGTCCCATCTCAAAAATGTATAACGAGCCTATAGAAGTTTTCACTTCAAAAAGGGTCTTAACAGACTGACTGACACACAGACGGACGGACAACGGAGTGATCCTATAAGGGTTCCGTTTTTACCTTATAACTGTAATTTATGACGAAAAATGCAATGTATTCTTATTTGTTTTTTAATTTTGATTGTAAGTATTTTAATTTTGATTTTAATCTTATTTTATTGAATTTTATTTCAGTCTATTTTTATTTTTATTTGTAAATGTGTATGCCTATTCTAATAATAATATGAGTCCATGTTACTCGAAATAAATGATTTGAATTTGAATTTTGAGGCACGGAACCCTAAAAATTATCACAATGACGAGGAGTGCGAGTGACACTCAACTTCGTTATGGGTATTTTACACCCGTTATAGTTTGAATTAAACAAGTTAATATAACGCTATTATGCGTTCACAGTTAGCCACAAATTCGCCTCTAGGGGGATTGTGGACCGCTTGTTTTAGTTCAAAGTTGAGCCCTCATAACTAGAAGTTAATTTATGTAACATTTTTAATGTTGTTGTAACATTGAAAGGCTAGGCTTAGTTACCCTGGAGGCTAGTTTCTGTGTAAATCACTTATTTAGCTTCAAAGCTGACTTTTCTCAACTATGTTGTTGTCGGCGTCCAGTTTAGCCAGATTTGACAGACAGACATGGCGAATCTATAAGGGTTCCGTTTTTTGCCATTTGGCAACGGAACCCTAAACAACACGAAAATAACAAATTGGGGTAAAATATGCGTCACATCCACGCAAAACGGCCATCGCTCAGCATAATGCTGCGACCCCATGCGAGACAGAGCCCCAGCGCATTTTACATGTTGTATATCGTTACATAATGCCTTGTTACCTATAAACACAAATTAGATTGTGTTTAAGATAACTAATTGATTCAGGCGTGACCTTGCGGAAATCCATTATAAAATACAATAGACGTGGATATATTTAGTAACCTGTTCCGCTTAACTATTTCTAAAGAGCCATAAAAAACTCCTGAAAGAAATCGACACGTGTTTCACCTCTCAACGAGGCATCCTCAGGATGACGATGGACTTGTTGCGAACTCGAACACGGCATGTTGCCACACCGAGCGCAGAGTGTGAGCGTTGTCTGAGTGCAGACTGTGAGTGTTGTCTGAGTGCAGACAACACTCACACTCTGCACTCTGCGCTCGGTGTGGCAACACGCCATGTTCGAGTTCGCAACAAGTCCATCGTCATCCTGAGGATGCCTCGTTGAGAGGTGAAACACGTGTCGATTTCTTTCAGGAGTTTTTTATGGCTCTTTAGAAATAGTTAAGCGGAACAGGTTACTAAATATATCCACGTCTATTGTATTTTATAATGGATTTCCGCAAGGTCACGCCTGAATCAATTAGTTATCTTAAACACAATCTAATTTGTGTTTATAGGTAACAAGGCATTATGTAACGATATACAACATGTAAAATGCGCTGGGGCTCTGTCTCGCATGGGGTCGCAGCATTATGCTGAGCGATGGCCGTTTTGCGTGGATGTGACGCATATTTTACCCCAATTTGTTATTTTCGTGTTGTTTAGGGTTCCGTTGCCAAATGGCAAAAAACGGAACCCTTATAGATTCGCCATGTCTGTCTGTCTGTCTGTCCGTCTGTCTGTCTGTCCGTCCGTATGTCACAGCCACTTTTTTCCGAAACTATAAGAGCTATGCTGTTGAAACTTGGTAAATAGATGTATTCTGTGAACCGCATTAAGATTTTCACAGAAAAATAGAAAAAAAAACAAATAATTTTGGGGTTCCCCATACTTAGAACTGAAACGCAAAAATTTTTTTGTCATCAAACCCATACGTGTAGTATCTATGAATAGGTCTTTAAAAATGATATTGAGGTTTCTAATGTATTTTTTTTCTAAACTGAATAGTTTGCGCGAGAGACACTTCCAAAGTGGTAAAATGTGTCCCCTGTAACTTCTAAAATAAGAGAATGATAAAACTAAAAAAAAAATATATGACGTACATTACCATGTAAACTTCCACCGAAAATTGGTTTGAACGAGATATAGCAAGTAGTTTTTTTTTTAATACGTCATAAATAGTAAACCGCAATTTACCTTTCATTCAATGTTACTTGCTGCTACGGAACCCTTCATGGGCGAGTCCGACTCGCACTTGGCCGCTTTTTTATCTTCCTTTGCGTCATGTTTACCGCAAATAAACGATTTTCTTTCTTTTTTTTTTTAAAAAAAAGACCTGTCCGATCCGTGAAGGTGTTGTTAAGTATCGTACTGAGAGTCTATTTATGTGGTAATTCACAGGAATACGAAAAAAAAAATTGTCAAATTTTTTTTCAATGAGGAATTTTATCGCTTTATTAGATGGTGCGCGGACGGCCGTCATTTAGCGGGTGTCTACAAGTCATAGCTTAAAACCCCTGTTGAAAATTTGCTCATTTTTAATGAAGTTGGGTTTATTTTGGTACTAAAAATGTGATTTTTAAATAGCAATAACTTTTTTATTTTAAATACTAAATAATTAGATTTTTTATTACATTTAGGTAATGATATTGCAGTACGTAAAAAAAAAATATTTTTCTTTAAGTACGCTGTACTTGTGCAGCGTAATATTTGTTTGCTGCACCAGTTGACGTCATTACGTCGGCGCCGGCTGTCGCTGAAAACCAGCGCTGGGGCTCTGTCTTGCATAGGGGCGCAGCATAATGCTGAGCGATAGCCGATTTGCGTGGATGTGACGCATGCTTCCCCCAACCTTATCTGATTTTTATATCTTAAACAATTTTTTCCTGCGTCATGTTTACCGCAAATAAACGTTTTTTCTTTCTTCTTTCTACTTATGAGCCAATCTCGGATCGGACAGGGTTTTTTTACGAGTACATATTGTATATTTGGAAAGCAATCAAGTAACCCATCTCAAAATTAAAATATTTCACATAAACGTACATGGGCACCTATGAAACGTCAGAAGCTAGGTGCACGGTTCCAATTGGCCGTCCCGACATCAATCGTCAGGCAGTTGCCCGCCAGACACAACACCCGTCTAGTCGGAGGATCCCCCCTTTTCTGTAGAGGATGAGTGAACTATACACTTATTCTTTATTACCATTCATTCCCTTTTTAGGGTTCCGTAGTAAACAAGGAACCCTTATAGTTTCGCCATGTCCATCTGTCTGTCTGTCCGTTCGCGGTCTAGCTCCGAGACTCTTAGTACTAGAAAGCTGTAATTTGGCATGGGTATACATATTAATTAGGCCGACAAAGTGGTAATTTTTTTTTTCTGTCCCATGGTTTTGGGGTATCGTTGGAAAGGTCCTTCAAAATCATTATGAGTGTGTAAAACCATTTTTGGATTCAGGGATCTGTGTTGCAAAATATTAAGCTTTAAAGTGCAAATTTTTGTTAGAGTCAAGTGTGCCAAGTGTGCCCTGCCAGCAAAATGATTGTTTTTAGATATTTGAAAAAATTCACGGCAGTAGTTTATATAACAAATTTAAAAGAAAAACTATTACAGCTAAGTAGGCTTTACAAGTTAACGAGTAATAATCGACCAACTTATATTTGCAGTTGCAAAAACATATTTTTCCCATACATTCCATATCGGAGAAAATGTTTTTCAACTACAAAGTTAAGTTTGTATTTGGGAGAAATTCATCCCAACTACGGAACTCTTCATTGTACGTGGTCCGACACGCACTTGGCCGGTTTTTGTTTCAAATAATCTCTCACACATTCATCTATCTTTTCTTTGACCTTCCTCTCTCTATCATCCATCCAAATTTATATTCATTTCATTATATTCACATGCGTTTCATCATCCTTATAACTTGCCCATGCCATGCTATTACCTTATGTAATATTAGTAGATAAATACACAATATAACTGGCAAAATGTGGGTGTAGTATAGTGTAATGCGCTATGTGTTATGTGTGTGCTAATGTGTGAGTGTGTTGTGTGTCTGAGTGTGTGTGTTGTTAAAATATTTTTCTTTCTTTCTTTCTTAGCATTTTTGATATAATTAAGGACCACTCTTATTTTTGTAGTAACATTTAACATCCTTTATGTAATATTAGTAGGGAAACACACAATATAACTGGCGAAATGTGGGTGTAGTATAGTGTTAATGCGCTTTGTGTTATGTGTGTGTGCTAATGTGTGAGTGTGTTGTGTGTGGGGGTGTGTTGTATGATGTGTGTGTTATTGAAATATTTTTCTTTCTTAGCATTTTTGACATAATTAAGGATCATTCTTATTTTTGTAGTAACATTTATCATCCTTTATTTTATTATACATTTCAATGTGCGTGTTCGCGTGATTTAGATAGTGTATTGACTAACCTGTCATTTACCAACACTTCATACAGTGCCAGTCATACATATTTAATCACATCCCACGGTCTATCAAAGAATTAAACGTGAACTGATTTAAGAAACGCCTAAATTCCTTACTGGTGAACAAAGCATATTACAGTATTTGCAGTACTGCTCCCAAATTACGATGATTTTTTTAATTTATGTTTTTACATACTTCATTGACATTATAATCTTTTCAGTATTTGACATTATATACCTACAATTTTCGATATTTTTTTGAAATCAAATTAGATTTGTTACAGCTGTAGTGACAATCATGTCATTTGGTTTAAATAAGTTCTTATTTTTATTATTTTATTTATCTTTTATATAGATTCTTTTCTTTTCTTTTAGATTTTGTGAATGTGAGAACGTTGTAGGCGTAACTTGTGTACCATTTTTTATTTTACTAAGTAGCTGGTACTTGTTGATAGGCCTACACTGTCCTCCCATACCTATTAACACTGTAATTTGAAAACATTGTAGAAACAATTTATTTTGAAAAGAGTAACCGTGGAGTTTCTTGCCGGCTCTTCTCCATAGGAAGCGACCAATTGGAACCGTGCACCTAGCTTCTGACGTTTCATAAGTGCCCTTGTAGGTTTATGTGAAATAAAATATTTTGATTGATTGATTGATTTCGGAATTTATAATAGCCAAAAATTTTATGACAGAATGTTGACAATCTAAGAAAATAAATGTATTGTGGTCCTTGACATACATTTTATTTATTGATATTAGTATTGTTTATTGACATCAGTTTTTGTAAATTGACTTTAGTATTGTATATTGACATAGCAATTACGAAAGTGACAGCCGGAGGACTTTAAAGAAAACCGAAATTATTTTAAATAAGGTTTTAATTATGTAAAAATTACAATATAAACTTATGCTAATTTCTAGGTCTAGATTCGGACGATGCTAGTACCGAAGTGCCGAAAATTAATTATCTCTAATAAATTATTACAATTCTAGCGATTCTAAGCGTGGATACAGTATCAGCAGATCTGAAAGTAGGTGAGCGTTCGACGACACGAGGCGTCGATTCGTTGGTTCAGCAAAATGGTGTATTACGGTTTTGTAAAATATCCAATTGATGTAATTAGGTTATCATTTCGCTATTCGGCTGATTTGGTGTAGGCAGGGCACGTTACATAGCCTTATTATTTGTTTTCAGTCAGTGTGTTGTCATGCACTGTATTGACATATATATTTTTTATTGACATTGATTTCTATCTATTTATTATTAATTAATTTGTATTATGAAATGTGTGATTTTTTAAATATTTGTTTTTTTATTGTTCAGGCTTATTTAATTCAATAATTACTAACAAACATTTGTACGCCCTCTGACATAACATAGCGAACTCTTTATTATCTCTAAATACTATTATTATTGTACCTACAACTATTTAAAAAAAAAAAAAAAATACTAATGACTTCACTCTAACGTTCACTCACTCAAACATTCGTTCGTTCACTCGGGCACTAAAAAGAGTTGCACACGTGAACACGGTCATTCTAGTTAGGTCTCTAGTCGAGTTAGTTTGATTTGAAGTGTAAAACAAAAAAAAAACTCTTTTACAAAAAATACAACCAACTTCCAAACTACAAAATGAAAAATAACTTTAATTTCAGAAGTCGGTGTAAAAAAAAAGTTTTTTTTTTTCACCTTTTACTTGGTTTGATTTGTAATTTATCTAAGTTACAATATCCTTATGTCAACTGCTCATTAAAAATACCCAAATCGCTATAGATGTGCCTATAATATTTGAAGAGTTCCCTCGATTTCTCCAAGATCCCATGATCAGATCGTGACCAAATGACAATGGGACCAACTCGAAAGTACACCCTTTCAAACAAAAAAAGAATTTTTCAAATCGGTCCAGCCGTCTTCAAGTAATCGGGGAACATACATAAAAAAAAAAAAAAATATCCCGACAAATTGAGAACCTCCTCCTTTTTTTTGAAGTCGGTTAAAAATTAACAAAAGTGTTTATCCTGAAGAACTGTATTAATTCTCATTTCCTGACCTTTTAAAATAGGTACACTTCTGCCTAACCCTTGGGCAAATATAGTCGTTATGATATATTTTGTGTTTAGTAGTAGAAAATCCAACATTTTCCTAAATACTTCGACCCACACGAAAGCAACAGCAACCACTATAAAAAAACCGGCCAACTGCGTGTCGGACCACGCATAAGGAAGGGTTCCGTAGTTGGATGAATTTATCCCAAGAATAAACTTAACGTTGTATGTAGTTGAAAAACACCAGCCCTTCCCATCTTTGATGTCCTCCCTCCGGATAACGCCCTAAGCCGAGGCCCGTACCCCGCAGGGGGTGCCCTTAGCGAGCGTTTATCCTAAGCTTTAGCTTAGTTTATAATATGTGTGCCCTGGCTGGAGGCAATAAGTGTAGCAGCTTAATGCATCCACAGGATTGTCCGGTTCAATAGCCGCGGTCGATAGAGACCAGCTATGAGATGCCCAACCGAAAAAAAAAAAAAAAAGTTGAAAAACATGTTCACCCACACATTTCAACTGCAAATGTAAGTTTGTACGCACAATATTGGGGGATTTACCATGTTATTTTAAGACCCTAGAGTCTAGACTTTTTATAGGTTTTCTTGTAATCTAAAAGTAAAAAACTGGTTTCTGTATTTTTTCAATATTTTAGCCTCCGTAGTTTCGGAGAAAAGGCGGGACAAATGGTGAATTTTCATCAATTTTCTTAAATATTTTTAAAAGTTTTTATTTTCAAATTATAAAAAAAAAATTGAGATCCTTACAACAAGCCCTTTCATTTATTTCACACAGTACAGTTTACAAAACCTTTATTTTAATTTTTCAATTTGTCCCCGAAAAGTGACCCCATATTCAAAATTCATTTATTTTCGTTACACGTCCGTGTTTGGGTCACAGAAATTGATATGTGTAACAAATTTCAACTTAATTGGTTTATTAGATTTGGAGCAAATTGGCTGTGACAGACGGACAGACAGACAGACACACGAGTGATCCTATAAGGGTTCCGTTTTTTCCTTTTGAGGTACGGAACCCTAAAAACTTTAAAACACAGCGCGGCGTAAATTCTACAACATTAATCACAAGGTAACAAGATACGCTCGCCCCGGAACCTGCTACCCGGCAGCCGGATACACCGGACGTCCGGTCGTCCGGCGCCGGAGACGGCTGATTGGAGCGACGGCAGCCGTCAACTACAATATGTACGGAGTTAATCACTTTATGTAGACTAGTCGGTAAGTGCGGAGTTTGTGGGAAACTAGCCGCTGCGTAACCGCCAGCGAATCCTGCGTTCGCGGTTTTGTTTTCGAATTTGTAAATAAATAACGTTTTTGTAAAAAAATATTTTTCACTCCGAGTGGGGAAAAAATAGCATATCTTGCTCTAGGGGAATAAAAAAATTAGTTTAATAAAATTAAGACATAGGTATAAAAATGGTCAAGGTAAAGCCGTCGTCGCATGCCATTATAATTTTGTAGGTGTTCCTGGCACCCATATGGTATAACCGGCATGCGACCACGGCTTTACCTTGACCATTTTTGTACCTACATATATCTCGATTTCTGTCTGAAATAGTTGCTTGTCTATTTTCCCTCAGTCGGCTTACAGTTTTTTATTTATTTTTTATTTTATACATTTCCGTTTTTACGCTTGCTAAACGTTAAGACAACGTAAATAAGAGTTATACAATAAATAGGTCAGTAATTAATCTATTTTAAATTCCAATAGCGGTGCATAGTGCTTTGGACGAATCCATACCGCGATTTATTTCGACGCCAACACCATACCAGGTCACTGAGAAAGTTTTGCGACTAACAGTTTTTGTCTATAGCCACTGGCTAGTTTTGATGTCAATTAAAACTATGACCATTAATATAATTGAGATAAAGCTTGGGAGTAAAACTACCTCGACAGAATGGGTTATTTTAGCCCCTCGTATAACAATCTACTATTTTATGTTTTTTTTTTTTACATAAAGTTCAGTTTGCGCTACGATTGGTTTTTTTTTTACCGTTCCGTCATTTACAACACTAGTTTTGAAAGTATACAGGGTGGCTGGGACATCGAAGCAAAAACTGTTACCATGGATTCAGTACATGATTCTGAACCTGCGTTGAAATTTTTCGTCAGTTATTTTTTTAAATCTGCTGTTTCATGGAAAAGTGCAAGACCTACGTGGTCAAAATGTATGGAAAAGCAGATAAAAAAAAACTGACGAAAAATTTCAACGCAGGTTTAGAATCATGTACTGAATCCATGGTAACAGTTTTCGCGTCGATGTCCCTGCCACCCTGTGTAAATAATATTTATTTTAATCGAATAAATATCAATTGGCAACAAGGATTTGAAGTTCGTATAATCTTGTGGTGTAAGACAATAATAAGGAATTGCTCTTCTAAATCTGCACTTACATAATCTACATAACATTACGCCAATATTCTCAGCAATAATAGGCAGTTGTGTTATTGTATCCTTAAATTGCGCTAGTTATGTGGGCAGCTCGTGGCTAAGTAATAACAGCCACACGGGGCGATCCACCAGGTTAAGCTACGCTTGCCGGGGTTGGTCCGTGGATGGGTGACCATCTTTACATATCGAGACTCCTCCGTGCCTCGGAAAGCACGTTAAACTGTTGGTCTCGGCTGCCATTCGTGAATCTTTGACAGTCGTTACGGGTCGTCACTGACAACCAGTCTTACCAAGGGGTATCGTAGTACCCAGTTACTGGGTTGTGGAGGTCAGATAGGCAGTCACTCCATGTAAAATACTGGTATTCAGCTGCATCCGGTTAGACTAGAAGCCGACCCCAACATAGTTGGGAAAAGGCTAGGCAGATTGATTGATATTGCACCAGTTATGTTTAGATCCCCTCTAAAGCCATTAGGGAGCAAGTCGGGCACAAATTAAGCTCCGGGGTGCTATTGAGAAATTCACACTTGGTCCGATCCGGGAATTAAACACAGATTTGGTTCAGCATTTGTGCTTTGACGTTATACAGGGTGTTTGAAAGATGGGTGCAATGCCTTAAGGGAGTGATAGTTGACACCATTTGGAGCATACATGTCTTAGACGAAGTATGTTTTTAAATTTTAACAGCATACTTTTCGTTTTTTTTAAATTTTACATTTTTACGTATTCTGCGGCCTTGAAGGTATTCAGTTTTTTTTATTTTATTGTTTGCAATTTTATTTATTAGATTAGGTACATATCATTCAAAATAAAAATAAATAAAAAAACTAGGGGCGTTGCGTTGTTGGCAAATAACTGGTAAAAATTGGGATATTAAAAAAAAAACAGTGGCACTCCAGGTGGAGTGCCCACAGAAGTGAAAACTTGCAAAAAATCGCAATGGTGGAACAAAAATACTTGTATAGAACATTGATCCGTAACCTTATCTAAATAAAGAGCACAATCACGTTTACAAAAATGAGGTGTCGGTAACGGTATTGCGAGTTCAATTGTTTTTTCCTATCTCAAAAATGCCCAACGCGCCTAAAAAGTTTTCACTTAAAAAAATAGTAGAAAACATAAAAACTACTTCATCTTCAATCGCAATCTGAATAATTTTGAAGGAAATTGCTAATCCATTGTTTCTTACGCTCGAAAAATTTGTCTGCTCAATAACGTAAATAACGCAATGAATATTGTTGAACTGTCAAAATGAAATCCATTGCTACTGTAAATGTATTACGCAATTACCCCGCTGCAGTGAGACTAAATGCAGCCCGTTAGTACGGAAAAAAAAATGGTGTCACTCCGGGAGTGCCGACAGAAGTGAAAACTTGAACAAGATCGCCTTCGTGGAAGAAAAATACTTGTATAAAACATTAATCCGCAACCTTATCCAAATAAAGAGCACAATCGCGTTTACAAAAAATAATCCTTCCGAAACCTTTAAAGTAAAAATACTTGCATAAAACATTGATCCGTAACATAATATAAAAAAAGAGCACAATCGCGTTTACAAAAATGAGGTGTCGTCATGGTGTCGCGAAATTAATGGTTTAGTCCCATCTCAAAAATGCCCAACGCGCCTAAAGAAGTTTTCACTTCAATAAAATAGAGATTGAATAAATCTAGTATTCCTGTTAACCCTTCAAACTCTGTCAATTATGCCAGCCCACTTGAACAATGCAAGTCACGACCACACTCGCCAGTCGGACGCCTTAATCGAGCTATATGAGATCATCATTACTATCAAAATGCCTTTATCAAGAGCCTTAAGAAATACGAGTCACCCTGTATTTCATGAATACAGAGTAGTTAGTTAATCTAAACTAATATTTCATAGAGAAAAGATTTAATTTTTGTATGTTTATTTGTTAAGCGTTCGAATACTATAGATTGCCCTGACCTGTTAGGTAGTTTAGGGTTAGTTACACACTGCAAAATGTTTCGCAAACCTAGTTTGTTGCATGTCCCTCATTCCAGGTCCGTGTACAGGCAGAATTAATTTCTAATCCGTGCGTGCAGACGCTTTAATAAACTGTCTGGTGAACATGATTTGGATATATTCAACACCAGTGTTTCTCGGTTTAAGCATTTGTTGGTAAGAATCTTTTTTACGGAAAAGTAATTGTTAGCAAAATTTAATTTTTAGTTTGTAATTTATTGTGTACTATTTTGTCTTAATTTATGTTTAATAGGTATTTTGTACCGACCTTTTTTCTCTTTTTTATGTTGCGTGTTTATCAGTGGAAACTTGTAAATGGCCTTCAATTTTATATTATTTAAGAACACTGCGTAAGTTAGCTGTAAGTTTTCCGAATAGAATAAAATAAAATAAAAAATAATTATTTAAATGCATATTATTTGCTGCTGTGAACCTATATTAAATCGGTTTTTTTTTGTTTTAAATGTCATAAATCTATTTTTTTAAGTAGGTACTCTAAATAAATTAATGTTACAAAAAACTTTTTTACAAAAATACAACCGACTTCCAAACTACAAAGTGAAAAATAACTTTAATTTCGGAAGTCGGTGTATTTGGATCAGTATTTTAGTTTTTTGACACCGACTTCCGAAATTTAAGTTATTTTTCACTTTGTAGTTTGGAAGTCGGTTGTATTTTTTGTAAAAAAGTTTTTTTTTCACTTTTTAGTGATTTGGTTTGTAATTTATCTAAGTTACAATAGCCTTATGTCAACTGCTCATCAAAAATACCCAAATCGCTATAGATGTGCCTATAATATTTGAAGAGTTCCCTCGATTTCTCCAAGATCCCATCATCAGATCGTGACTAACTGACAATGGAAGCAACTTGAAAGCATACCCTTTCAAACAAAAAAAGAATTTTTCAAATCGGTCCAGCGGTCTTCGAGTAATCGGGGAACATACATAAAAAAAAAATATATCCCGGCGAATTGAGAACCTCCTCCTTTTTTTTGAAGTCGTTTACCATTAATTCAGCTTTTATGAGACTAATACTGGCCCTATTTGCGACCATCTCGCCATTTTGTATTGAAATAAAAATACAATTGTTTCGCCTACTATATTTTTGATTTTCACCGCATCGCATCGAATCGGAAAGGATACGAACGGATGCGGCGACAGCCGATCGCATCCGGCAGGATGTCGACGCATACGATCGGCTCCGTACCGTCGCTTGCGAACGTATCCGTTTCTACACCTAGTCAAATAGTTTCATTCCTACCGTATTGACGTGTTCTAATTATTGAAAATGGTGAAGTTGACGTAGTATTATTGGCTATAGAAGAAGAAAATAATCATAAAACAGCCGAAAGGATCCGATCGAATACGACGACAGGCGAACGGAGCCGATCGCGCGTCGCAGAATACTTTCGGCTACGATCGCGTGTCGCGGAAGATGCCCGCGGTCAAACTGCTGTGTGCGGCTTGGTAATGTAGACTTTAAATACTGTGTACACGATTTAATATCGTAAAAAGATTGTAATTAGTTTTTTTAAAGCTTTTATTTTAATACACATGCATTGTCACGAGAACCAAGCACATATGCCAAATTTCAGCCCGATAGCTTCAGTGGAAGTGGGTGAAATATTGATTGCAATATTTCAGGACATACATAGAAGTGAAGTTAAATAAAAGCTTTTAAAATTCGTTTCGCGATGGGAGCCGTTTGGTGGAAATTATCCTTTGGCAAATACAGTCACCCTGTATTTCATGTTTACACGGTGACTTGTGATTTATTTGTATTACTACACATACATTGCGCTTGTTTTGTCCGAAGGGTCAGGCAGAGGTATACCTACCTATAGTACACCCACATTTTGCCAGTTATGTTATAAGTCCCATGTTATAGGGGGCGAGCCTATTGCCATCAATCGGGTACATATATCCAGACTCGAGGCTGCTACTGAGAAATTCCTGATGACAAAACCCAATAATACTTTGCTCAGCCTGCGAATTGAACTCAGGACCTCATGCTCAGTAGTCGCACTTGTGACCACTAGACTAATGACCCAGTCATTAATGAGGTAGTCGGTTAATGAATACTTAATTATTACTTTCTTTACAAGGTTGGCCTTCAGGTTGTTTTTTTTCTGATCTCAGTGTCGATAGATAAAATAATACAAAGTGGTATTTTATTTCGAAAAGATTGTGTACGTTTTCTGGCAAAAAACATTTAAAAAAAACAATCAACTTAAAAAAAAACATAACAATGTGCAAAATTACTTAAATTTTGGTGTCTTTGGTTTTGTAGTTTCGCTTTGCCACCGACTTCCGAAATTAAAGTTATTTTTCACTTTTTAGTTATGGTACCTACCCCACACACATTCGAATACCCACTACCTGCTACCAGTGACAGGAACTTATCATATCATCCACATACTAAGTGGGAAAAAATACGTATTATTGAAGCTAACTCAAAAACTATCCAAGCAAAGTTGATAAAATTTATATGAGACCACTTCGAGAGTACTTTTTAAAACAAAAAAGAATTTTCAAAATCGGCCCTCAAATGACGGAGAAATCGGCGGACATACATAAAAAAATAAAAAAAACAAACGCTGCGAACATATAACCTACTCCTATTTGGAAGTCGGTTTTAAAAATAGATTGTTTTTGCACACACACACATATGTCAATATGTTCATACACACACGCACGGTAGTAATTTATAAATGAATAATATGGTAATATGTACTTACTTACATGCAATGTCTTGTATCTTGCCACTAAGTTATAAAGTCTAATTTAAGGTACAATAATTGTAAATAGATTTAAGTCTTGATTTAATTAATTGTTCTATTTAATTTTATTTTTATTTTGCTGTGTGCGTTTTGACATTAATTGATGTGTCATTTTATTTAATGTTATAATTAAAATTTTTGCTTTTGACAAACTTTATTTAATTAATTGTCCTATTTATTTTGCTGTGTGCGTTTTAACATTAATTGATCTGTGACTCAAATAGTGACATTTATTTTATAAAATTGACAAATATGTGTAGGTATAGTTTTTAATAATTATGGGTCTTGGACCTGAAATAAATGAATTTTATTTATTTAATAAATATTGTTTATTGTTTGTTTATTATTATTCAAAAAGATAAAAACGCTGTGTTAACTATCTTCTTAATTAAGGTCATGGTTTCATAAACAACTAAGCTCTATCTATCATCGATTTGATTTTATCAGTCTCATTTTTAAAAGTCACGCTGTATACGGTTCGAGCTGCTGACTCACTGAGGCACTTGTATGGCTCGGAACTCGAGTATAAAATATTTCGCGATAAGAACGTACATTTTGGCATATATCCAATATTTTGTTTATTGGAAATGGCTGCGGGGGACTTTTCGACTTTTTGCAGCGAAGTCTTAGGCAAATTTACAAATAAGCAGTTAATGAATTTTCTTGGCTCACGGAGTTGTACATAAATGAAAGCAAAAAAATAAAGAAAAATAATTGTTAATTCAGCACAAAATAAAAGCACATTACAAAAAAAATAAAAATGTACGTAGAAAACACATTTTTTAGAAATTTGCCAAAACCCTCGTATTTAGGGTTCATCTAAATATATAAAAGCGAAAGGTCACTCACTCACTCATTCATCACGAAATCTCGAAAACCGCTTGATGTATGAAGATGAAACTTGGTAGGGAGGTAGTTTATAGTTAGTAGACGTCCGCTAAGAACGGATTTTTGGAAATTCGACCTTTAAGAGGGTGAAAAGGGGGGATATTGTTTGTATGAAAAATCTTATTCCTTGAGTTAATAAACTTGAAACTTGGCACGAATACTTATCTATGTAAATTATAAAGTTTGCCATTTTTAGTTTTTCTAAAATACCCCCTAAAGGAGGATTGGGGGGTGTCAAAGTTTGTATGGAAGAATTTTAACGAGCGGTCTGATTAACTCGAAACTCAGTATTTATATTTAAAACTGAAAATAAATAAAAACGTATATCAGGGTTTTTGAAAATCTACCCCTAACGGGGTGAAACGGGGTATTAATTTTTACAGTGGAGGATTTTACTGTGTGGCTTAATTAACTTGAAAATTGGTATAAATTATCTATAAGTCAAATAATCGTAACTTCACAATAGATTTTTCAAAAACTATTATCACGCTATTTGCTATGGGGGATGAGCAATATAGCATTATGTTTGTATTCTTTTAGAGTTTACCGCAAATTGTAAAAAGGCTAGCCAAAAGGTTAGAATATTGCAGATAGTTACGGATTTAACCTTTTAAAAAATTATCATCACGCTATACCTTTATGGAACTAAGCAGTCAATCATAGCATATACAGGGTGGATTTTGAGATAGAGCAATAAGGTACCTTAACCGCTGTCGCTACAAGAAAACAGTCTCAGGAGACTGTCCTTAACTTTTTGAAACATTTTGATCTGCATTCACAGATTTTGAAAAAAATTGTACAGTCAGCAAGAAAATGGCAAATTTTCACAAATCTTTTTTGATGCCGGTCTATCCTATTTCTTATTTATTACTAGAACCAAAAAACTATATTGGGCCAACTGAGGTTTGTTACTCCAAGACACGGCCTATGAGTTTTTAACCCCAGATTGCAGAAAAAACTTAACTTTGCCGTTCATTATAGAACTATATGGGAGGCCGTCACCTCTTTCTGCGAAGCAGTAATGCTCGCGAAGGAGGAGACGGAGTGCGTGAGGGAGAGGCAAATTTCGCGCCCTCGCGCCCCTAACCGCCGCAGCAGGAGACGCCCTGGGCGTCAGGAATCGCAGGAAGATTTCCGGCCACCGTAGGCGCGGGCTTGCGGACGGTGAGCAATGGGTAGCTCGCCGTCCGATAAGGACAGGCCCGGGTCGACGGCGCGTTGTGTTCCACGCGCGCTTCAAAGAGATGTCAGCAGAATTGACGGGGTCCGCTAGGGCCAATGCCTGCCGAGGGTTCGAAGAAAACCGATTGGGAAATCGTGGCCCCCGGCAACACGGCATAGAAAGGAACACGGGTGGGTTTTAGTCAGTAAGAGTCTGACACGCCCTCCCGCTCCACCCAGAGCGGGAGAAGTTATTTGATAATTTCCCACCAAAAAAAAAAAAAAAAATTATAAGTTACCAATTTTCGGATTTTCCTCTTTACTTGACCTTACGTCTCGACAAACTTCATGCTGCTGGACCAACGGGAAGTACCAAATAGACTGGTTTATTTGCGAGTGTCAAAATATGCGGCACAAATGGCCGTATTTTTTATTTCGTTAACTTTTTTTTTGGTTGGGAAATTATCAAATAACTTCTCCCGCTCTGGGTGGAGCGGGAAGGCGTGTCAGACTCTTACTGACTAAAACCCACCCGTGTTCTTTCAGTTGCCTATATTGCCTGGGGCCACGGTAACCCTTTCGGACAATAACCGCAACCCGCAACCGGCAGGCATCGGCCCTATCGGACCCCGTCAGTTCCGCTGACATCTCTTTGAGGCGCGCGTGGAACACAACCCGCCGTCGACCCGGGCCTGGTCCTTATTGGACGGTGAGCTATCCATTGCTCACCGTCCGCAAGCCCGCGCCTACGGTGGCCGGGAATCGGCCTACGATTCCCGATGCCCAGGGTGTCTCCTTCTGGTACTATGCTATTATGATGCCTCCTCTTTCGTGAGCATTACTGCTTCGCAGAAGGAGGTGATGACCTCCCATGCCGTCTCGCTCTCTACCATAGTCTGGACCAGGGCCGGACGCGAGAGATCACCACCGCCGATCGCCTCCACGAGGACACGGCTGCTCTGCCCAAGCCGGGCAGACCTAAACCGTATGCTGCGCCCGGGTGTCACCATTGTTTTCTCCCGCCTTATCCTGAACAGGAACCCGAAACAACCGTGTCCGGTGAGAACCTGCGTCAGGTGGAAGGTGAGGACGCCGTGGCGCCTCTCTACCACTCCTTAATGAGGGAACTTATCGCCACAGTTGTGGCGTGCCCATTATTGCGTTACACTTCCAAGAGACCGTAGATCTAAGTTTTTAATATCTATTGATATAAATTGATGCCTCCACGCGTTCCTGAGAAAAGGGTCTTGACAGACAATGAAGTCATCCTTTAAGGGTTTTAATGTTTAAATTTTTAGGTACGGAACCCTAAAACAGATTTAATATCAGCCTGTTACCTTTTCATGACGTAACGACTGAACGGATTTCTAGATGAAAGGCATAGGATAGGCCATGACCTGGGTTAGGACATAGGATACTCTGAATCCCGGTAGCACGTTCCAGTGGGATATTTTCCGACATCCACGCGGGCGAAGCCGCGGGCAAAAGCTAGTAACTAATAAAAGTTTGACAAATTTTGTCTATTGTTTGATGTCAGGGCCAGAGACCAAAGACAATGTGTTGTGACGTTAGCAAATAAAAACAAACAACAATAAAAAAATAAACAAAATGCCGATTGCAGAGTGAAAAAATATCAATTTTTGTAACAAACAAACAACAAAAACAAGAAAAATTAAGCTGTGCGTCGCATCTGTACAAGAATAGATCATTGCTCAGCGAAATGCTGTAACTTCGAACGAACCTAAGGTTAACAGCGCTGATTCTCAGCAAAAATCTCGCGAATGACGTAAAAAATATTTTTTGTCTATCTGTCTGTCTGTTTGTTCCGGCTAATCTCCGAAACGACTGAATCAGAAAAAGAAAAAAAAAAGAAAGAAAACTTGTTTATTCTGCATAAACAAAACGCACATCAGCTGAAATGCCCTTGATCTGCTATGAGTTTTTGTGAGAATCTAAAATAGTCATAGTTGTAAAAACAAACAATACTATGTAATACTACACATAAAATTTGTTTGTTTATTTGTTAGTAAGTTTGTATGTATGTAGGAGGTAATCTCCGGAATTACCAGTCAGATTTGAAAAATTCTTTTTGCATTGGATAGCCCAATTCTTGAGGAAGGTTAAGCTAGTTAGCCACATTTCATATTTCCATACAGTGATATTGCCAAATTAATCAAAACAAGTAAATATTTGACAGATATTTGCGACGTTGCCAACTTTTAGGATAAATATTCTTGACTGCCCTATAGCTTGGAAACTAATTAAAATCCTATTCACAGACATACAATCGTTGAGCTCTCATACGAACAATAGAATTAATTTATAAAGTATCTAGACTGAACCCTAGGTCGGGTATTGTTTCACAAATCTAGCCGTTTATTTACCTGCGAGAATTGAGTGGAAGGTTGTTTACATCAAGCGACGGCTATTTGACCTCCACGGTTTAAAATTGGGCATAACTTAAAGGTTAGACCAGCTGTTAGACTTTCGGGGTTCTGAAGTTCTGACTACCCGAAAATAATTGTTACGAGTCATTTCTTTTGTAATAAAATACGTTGTCTTACAATAGGAATGATGAATAAAAACCGTCCATCAGTTAGAATATTAAACGTTTCCGACCCAGATGACCACATAACGCTCCTCCAGGACAAGAATAGGGCCACCAGTACAGTGCACATACACAGACGCCTCCCGTCATTCCGACCTCACCGCCGAGGTTCTTTGCGATCGTGACCGCGGCCCCAAGTAACTGATACTCCCCCCGACCCTTGCTCGAAAACGAGGTGCCAGCAGTTGTTGCAGCAGAGCACGGAGCTTTAAATACCCCGCATAATAATCATGATGAAAATCTAAGTTTGATCTAGCCTGTCCCTTCTTGCTGTCCTCCCCCCAGCGACACCCTAAGCCGAGGTTCGTGCCCTTAGCGAGCGTTTGCTTAATTTTAATTTAGAATAGTTTTTTGCCCCTGGCTGGAGGCTTTAAATGTAGCAGCTTAAGGCACCCACAGGAAAGTTCGGTTAAGCATGCAGCCAAGACCTTAGTGGTCAAAACTGCGAGTTGCCCTAGTCAAAAAAAAATAGATTATTAAAAAATATTGGAGACGTATTTTTTCCTTTTTTGCGTTATCAAAAGATTACGGCAATACATTGAGTTAAAAATGTGCCATGATGTCACGAGTATGTAGATTTTATACTTACTTGTGACGTAACGACCCCCACTCTCCAACTTAAATGCGTTTTATCCAAGTATTTTTTTATTAATATGATAAAGACCAGTTACTGGGTAACACGATATCCCTTAGTAAGACTGGTTGTCAGACTTTTGGGCTTCTGACGGCCCGTAACGACTGTCAAAGATCCACGAATGGCAGCCGAGACCAACGGCTTAACGTGCTTTCCGAGGCACGGAGGAGTCTCCCATCTACGAACCGACCGTGTAGCTTAATCTTTGATCGACCCGTGTGGCTGTTAATATTTAGCCACGAGCTCCTCATTTTTCTCAATGTCAAACCCAGTAATTATATCCTTTCATTCCTCATTTACTACGAAAAGAGGCATTTATATCGTTAATTATAACTTTAAAGATGATTTCCGATTGTCTGTCCTGACGCTGACGGTTTCTGACGCCCGGATGTTAAAGAGAAGAGTTTTAGAGCGAACTTGCTAACGATTTGTAAGAAAAACGATGACGGAGTATCCATTTTTGATAATCTAGGAGATTATTTTAAACTGTATAAAGTTATGGCGCAGATTCTATTGAATTAAAATAAGAACAGACTAAAAATTAAAAATAAATTAGTTGTTGGAAGAATAAAGTTGCTGTAGTTTGTCCTTGTATTAAGTAAATTATAACTTACTAAATAATTTGCCTTATTGTCATCATATCACCATAATTATTGTGTGTTGAGTTTATGTAGTTATCAGTTTAATCTATCTAAGTTTTGAAAGGCGAATCGCTAGCCTCTTAAAGTGCCTCAATTATAAGTTTTAATGTAGTTAAAAATATATTTGAAAATGAAATTCAAAATTATTTTAATAAATTATCTTATTTATAGACTGAGAATCAGCATTTTTCGAACATCAAAATTACATAAGACAGTCCCCCAAAAACGCCTGCCCTTCACCACTTCCTAGTGCTTTAGTTGGGAAGAAGAAGTAACGCAACAAATTCCCCAGCAACACAGCTGTCTGTTCAGTTAGAAAAACTTGATTCTACACAATAGTATGCAAAATAATTTACATTACACAACACAGAACATTAAATTAAATTATTTGGTTTAAGTATTTATCTGAAGTTTTGCTATCTAATATCAACATGCATACGGTTTAAATGGTCAAGACTAAGTCTACCAAATATGGGAGGAACAATCCGAACAGACGAAACAGATCCGATCGATCTGACCGCAGAATTCGGTGACGAACTTGACTGCTCATTCAGACCGTGTGGTCACAGTTTGCTAACCAATCATAAGCGTGTAGGTATACCTCAAGATGATTTCAGTAGCGCAGTTCTATCATATATCTAACTAGGTTCTGGTCGCCACTTTGTTCGTGTGAGGTTTCTCATTTTAACACAAACACGCTCAACAATAATAGTATAGCTTTCAATGAGTGAAAGAATTTTGGGAATCGATTCAGTAGTTCCGAAGATTAACTACATACAAAATCACAAATTTTACCTCTTTATAATAATAATATAGAAGCAAAATGGTGGCTCAGTAGTACCGCTGACTCCGACTTACGATTTGTAGGTCTTGAGGCGCTTTATTTTGAAAATAATTTTATCACCACTGCTCTCAAAATGGTGTACGAAAACATCGTGAGGAAACATGTTCTAGAATCAAAAATTCCAAGACGTGTGAAATCTACCAACCTGGGGCCTGCAAGGTAGAACAGCCCACTGCCTATTGAAGAGAGAAGGCCTGTTTCCCAGCAGTGGGAACATTATAGGCTGATTATTCTTATCCTAGATGCAAAATGCACAAAGCAAGCGTGGTGAGGTCTTTGCACTGCGGTAATACAGTTACTAATTTTGTAGAGATGAGAATGTTGAGATAGATGTGTGGAGTGACGATGAATAAAGTAAGAAATGAGTACATAAGGGGAATTTCAAAAGTGGCGCCAGTGACAGAAAAGTTGAAAGGAAATGGTAAGGATGGATTGTGTGCAGAATTATATGAAAGAGAAGAGAATTAATGATAGCGTGACGGTTGACACGGGAGAATGGAAGAAGAAAACGTGGTGCGCCAACCCCACGTGTATGTCCCATGTTACGTAGGGTTGGCGCAACCTGTTAGGCAGGCAATGGCAGGAAGATGATGAGTTTAGTTATTAAGTTTAAGACGATGCCAATTGACGTTGAGTTTTGTCGGTGTGAAATCTCCAACATGCCATGAGCAAACGTAGTGATCAGTGCGACGAGCATTTTCTTTTTATCATATCGATGGAAATTTGAGTCAGCCTAGAATTTGGCCACAAGTTTGGCGCCTTCAGTAGCGTCCATCAGCTCCTGCATCTTGCAGGCAACAGTACACGCTGGACACGATATTAACTTACACTCCAGCGCGGAAACATCTGTGAATCTCTACCTGAGCAGGTTTTCTTTGCTTAAACCTACCTGGATCCGGAGTCTAATTAAAGACTTACAGGTAAGCCAAGGCATGTCCAGGTGGGAAATTTTAAGCAGGTTTTTTTTAACACCACGAGGAAGCGCTTGGCCTGCATCTCACGTGATGATAAGTGATGATCAGGCCGAAGGTGGAAGCGAGCTTCACCCGGAATCTTCAACCACAGAGGAACTGGCTATCTTATTTCTCAGGTGGTCTAACCACTAGACCACAGAAGCGGCTGAAGGTGGAACGAATGGGACCAGCATTAATAACCATATTCTCAGTTTAAGAAGAGTTCTTTACCCTGAAGATGTAGTTACTGGCATATCAATTATGTCCAAACCACATTTTCTCCCTCAAAGTAGCACTTTCTCGATAAATGTCGTACCTATGTCATCCATCATTACATTTACTTCGTAAGTTTGACAGATTTTCGCACCTAAATATAAAGAGGAAAAATCTTTCGCTTTGCTATGCTTTATATCCGGATCACATTTTTTGAAGTGAAAACTTCTTTAGGCGCGTTGGGCATTTTTGAGATGGGAAAAACAATTGAACTCGCGACACCGTTACCAACACCTCATTTTTGTAAACGCGATTGTGATCTTTATTTATATTACGTTACGGATCAATGTTCAATGCAAGTATTTTTACTTTAAAGGTTTTTGAAGGTTTTTTTTTTTGTAATCGCAATTGTGCTCTTTATTTAGATATAAGGTTACGGACCAATGTTCTATACAAGTATTTTTCTTCCACCAAGGCGATCTTGTTCAAGTTTTCACTTCTGTCGGAGTGACACTTTTTTTTTTATTGCTTGTCTCTTAGAAATTGTCTTGCCAATGATAATTTATCGTGTTACCCAGTTAACGGGTTGTGGAGGTCAGATAGGCAGTTGCTCCTAAAATACTGGTGATGGGGTGGTTTTTCACATTGTGTTCACTTACTTCGATTTTAATTCGATGAAAAGTTATTAATAAGTCATCAATAATATTAAACATCATAGGTTTATATCTTTTTTGTGCGATATAACGTTATTGCGAATTTTATTGTAATGACAAAAGTTTTCATTTATTTGTGCTGCAAATATCTATCGAGAAAAAAAAAGTTTTTGATGCCCAATGAGATCTTCCCCTTTTTTATATACATGTATATAATAATTGTTTTATATTTTTTACGGTTAGTATTGTATGATGTATTTTAAGTATATTTCACTGTACTATTTTGTTTTATTGTCAACAAAACATCCAGAGGAAACCGCCATGTGCTAGAACCAAAAATTCGAGAACGTGGGAAATCCGCCAACCCGCACTGGGCCCGCGTGGTAGACTATGGCCCACTCCCTCTCACAGAGAGGAGGTCTGTGTCCCAGCAGTGGGAAAATTATAGGCTTATTATGATGATGATGATTTTTTAAGGTACTCACCGATTTCAGGAGTTATCCATTTGAGTCTGAAACAACAACAAAACTTCAGTTATTTTTTTATACAATTTTCATTACTTTAGACTACGCTTACGCCCGTTTTATAAGAACATACTCAGTTTTGTAACTAAATTACAATCTTTCTAACAAGTCTAACAAATCCCTACGCAAATGGAATTTTGAAACAAGTTTCATTTCTGAGAAACGTCGACATTTTCCTTCCATAAAAAATAGTCCATAAAACAAAGTCCTCCTGTCGCGTCTGTCTGTCTGGACACGAGAAACTCAAAAACTACTGAACGGATTTTCATACAGTTTTCACCAATGGACGGAGTGATTCATGAGTAAATTTCAAATGTATAACTCATTAAGGTTTTGTGTAAATTGACTGAAATTTGACGATTATTGTTGAAGAAGTAGAAACAAATCATGCCGACTGGGAGATGTATTGGCGTGCGCTGCATTAACGGAAAAAGATACATCAAATTTATGTTGCACGGTATTATTCATCTTAAAAGGTTCAACAAAAAAGTCTGCAATGGCATATGTCTATCTTCTAAGGATGACCCACAATAACCATTTTTATCTTTTAGAATTTGATAAAAATTTAACTGTTATTTCCGAAGCTTTTTTGACCGGTATAGTATTAATCCTTATACAAAAAAATATGTTATTTTAATTGGGCATTTAATTTAGATTAAAATAAGCCTTTCAATCAAGCAATTTAAATGAACAGTTTAAAAGATATCACAGTTTCAAAATTACGCGGAGCAACGCGGGCGCAGCAGTAGGAGTCATTGTCGTTTTCCTCTGTTATTAGGTGTAAATCTCGGTACATAGTACGTTCCCGTTGGATATTTTCCGACATCCACGCGGACGAAGCCACGGGTAAAAGATAGTGACTATAATATTATAAACGCGTAAGTTTGTGAAGATGGAAGGATGGATGGATGTTTGTTACTCTTTCACGCAAAAACTACTAAACGGATTTGAATGAAATTTGGCACACAGATAGTTTATAACCTGGATTAACACATAGAATATTTTTATCCCGATATTCTTACGAGATTGAGACCTATGCGGGTGAAACCGCGGGGCGTTGCTAGTAAGTAAATACAGCTCAATGGGATCGAAATTATCTAGCTGTTGCAGTGACAAATAAGTGTTTAGATATCGTAATTCCTTTTAACCCTGTATAGTACACACTATTTCCATTTTAGCACTCTAGTTGAGAAAAAGCTACCTTTCAATAAATAATCTCAAAGACGATGACGACATTGAACGGGAGCGGAGAGCGTTGTCGGTTAGAGCGAATACGCTGGCGCGCAGGTTTGCACGATGCTCACTTCCTGTTAAGATAACACTCTTTCGAGCCTACTGTACATCTTTTTACACGAGCAACCTGTGGGCTAGATATACGCAAAGATCGTACAACGCTCTCCGCGTTCAGTACAATAACGCGTTTAGGATGCTGGTGGGGCTGCCCCGCTTCTGTAGTGCGTCGGGAATGTTCGCGGATGCGCATGTAGATTGTTTCTACACAACCATGCGCAAAAAGTGCGGTTCCATGGTGCGCAGGGTGTGGAGCAGCTCCAACAGTATCCTAAGCATGATTTCAAGTCGCCTAAACTGTGTTTTCGTGGGTCGCTGTTGTGCCATCTCGCATGGGTTGTCACAGCGGTGATACACTACTACTTGTTTTTGTAATATAGTTGTAAGTGTTGTTGTTTTGTGTGATTTGTTTATGTCATTTGTGAGTCATATGATACTTGAATAAAGATAATTATATTCTATTCTATTCTATAAACATCAATTCTACAAACTCAGAGCTAGCTCATCTCATTCCTAGCACAGCACCGCTCATTCCTCGCTCGCATTCCTTCGAGCATAGCTCCAACACAATGAAATTCTATTACAAAAGTTCACAGAAGCCCGTGATTCTGTTCTTGTTTATTTAACTTTTATGTTTTGCAATTGATTCGAAGTTAAGCGCCGGCGTAGACTGGGCGACTGAGAAAGTAAGAAAAAGTATTTATTCTGAACTTACTCATGAAATTACCGCCTTGATCTAGTGCTGTGGTCGACAAACCGCGGCTCGTGAACCGCATGCGGCTCTTTGGCCTATAGAATTCGAGGCGTGTGAGCGTTAGATACGCGTGTGGTCGGGATTTCGGTCACTAAGCAAGATATCAAGTTTGATTCAAAATCCAAATGATATTTCAAAGATTTATTTTCGGAGTATTTTCACCAAAAATTTACAGGACATTGAAATTTTTTCATTCCTTTCAAGGTTTTCCAAGGTTAACTTGGTAATAAGTAAGATGCCTTCATCATATTATTATCAGCTGATGATGATGATGAAGGCATCCTACTTCTTAGCAAGTTAATTTTAGGAAGCGTTGTGGAGTGAAAGAGGATGGGAGTTTTAAGGATTAAGAAAAGTGTATTGAAACAGTTTGGACACACAAAAAGGATTGGCTCTCATTAGAAATCTTAGTCGTTATAGTATTGATATTTGGCTCTATTGACTAATGAGTTTGCCGACCACTGGTCTAGTGGTTCAAGCACGACTGAGTGTGGGTTCTTGGGTTCATTTTCCGGGTCAGGCAAAGTGTTATTGGGTTTTCTAATTAGAAAGAAAAGAAAGAAAGAAAGAAAATTCGTTTATTTACGGTAAACATGACGCAAAGAAAGATTTAAAAGAAAAACACATAAATAACTAATTGGGGAAAAATATGCGTCACATCCACGCAAAAAGGTCATCGCTCAGCATAAAGCTGCGACCCCATGCGAGGCAGAGCCCCAGCGCTGGTTTTCAGCGATAGCGATTAGGAATTTCTCAGTAACAGACCGGAGTCTGTATTACATGGAACTTAAAAATAAGTGGCAAAATGTGGGTGTACTATTAGTACACCTCTGACTAGCCCTTCGGGGAAAACTGTCGTGATGTTATGATAAAATATGTTCAGGATTCTAATAACTGTAGTTCTAAACTTTTGGTACTCGATTTATGGCAATAGGTTCGCTTTCTATTCAAACAATATGCATATTTCGAAGAGGTTAGTTAAAAAAATGTGATCGATGCATGTGTCGTGCGTTTGGAGGTGAGTGATAGCTGAGTGGTGTGACCGTCAGACTGCTAGGGCCGATGCCTGCCGGGGTTGCGAATAAGGCCGAAAGGGAAATCGTGGCCCCCCGGCAACATGGCAACTGAAGGAACACGGGTGGGTTTTAGTCAGTAAGAGTCTGACACGCCCTCCCGCTCCACCCAGAGCGGGAGAAGTTATTTGACAATTTCGCACCCAAAAAAAAAAAAAAAACTGCTAAGTCATAGGTCTCGAGTTCGAACTCAAGGCACGCTCCTCTGACTTTTCGAATTCAAGTGCGTATTGTATAACACTTGCTTCAAAACCGGTGAAGGAAAACATCGTGAGGAAACCGGCATGTCTGAGAAATATTTCTTGATGGCATGTGAAGTCAAATCAGAGGCCCATGGGCGGCTTTAAAACTCTGACACCAGGTTAGTCACTAACCACACGAAATGAAGAAAGAACTTACGATACTAGGATTCACACAGACATAACATTCCCCGAAGGGTTAGTCAAAGGTATACTTGCAGAACACTCTCATTGTGCCAAATATACAATGTCGCCCATAGGCACGTGTCCGCCCGTATCTTTTTGAATATTCATGAAAAATTATCGATAAAATAACTTTAAAAGTCTATCTTTCATATTTTTCACGTTATTCAATTTGTTATGTTTTGAGTAGCGTTTGCCATATTTCCGATGTTGTTGGCTCGATTTGGATTCTGTTTGTTATTTCTAAAAGCTTATGAGTTATTTTATTGGAATAACTAACATTTTTATTAAAATTGGTCGACTATGCAAAAAAAAAAAAAAATTGTTTTAAAAAAAAAATACTGAAGTTTATGTTCATAAAAACATAAGGGAATTTTGAAAAAAAAAAAATAGTCAACATAGACCCCTCCTTTAAAAGTTAGATATTTCTATCTATACATATAAAATTCACGTGTCACAGTGTTAGTTGCCATACTCCTCTGAAACGGCTTGATCGATTTTTATGAAATTTTAGATGTATATTTGGTAGGTCTGAGAATCGGTCGTAATCTATTTTTCATACCCCTAAGTGATAAGGGTGGTCCACCCCAAACATAAATATTTTACATGGTAAAACAACGTTTGCGGCGGTCAGCTAGTTGTATATAAGTCCCATACAGCCCGTCCCATCCTTGATGTCCTCCCTCCGGTAAACGCCCTAAACCGAGGTTCGTACCCCACAGGGGGTGCCCTTAGCGAGCGTTCACCTAGTTTATAAGTTTAGGCTTAGTTTGTAAGTCCCTGGCCGGAGGCTTTGAGTGTTGCAGCACCCACAGGTTTGCCCGGATAAATACTCATGGCCTTAGAGGCCAGCTATGAGATGCCCAACAGAAAAAAAAAACGTGTGGCACTCGGGGACTGCCGCGGTAAAGCTATTGCATAGAATTTGTAACCTCCATACCTCCTATTTGTCAACGCTACACTTGGGATGATGACGGATGATGACATAAAACAAAAATTAAGTTCCCATGACAACGTGATGTTGTCATGGGAACGTAATTTTTGTTTTATGTCATCATCCGTCATAACATGGTAGGCGGAGTGGGGGGTGTTAGGTTTTATTTTCGTTACGGAATTTCTTGATTCGGTTGCCGCGCTCAAAGTCCGCGATAAAAGCTATGCAATAGCTTAAAAAAAAAAGGGGGCGAGTTAATTGCCATCAACCGGACACAAATCCAGACTGCGGGCTACTACTGAGAAATTCCAGATGGAAAACCCCAACAATACTTAGACTGACTTGGGAATAGAACCGTATACCACTAGCATCTAGTTTTATGAAACTTGTACGAAATATTACTATTGCCAACAGAAGTTGCTTAGTGTCCAGCTGCACGATCGTTGAAATAGCTTCTATTCTTGCAATTGTTTCCAACTCGCAATTCTACAAGTATTGATTGGGCAAAGGTATTTCTGTATCTGAAGCTAGCACAGATGTAGATATACCTAGATAACGCAAGAGCGACTATTTCGCGTGCCATTTTCGTGCCCAGCTTACGTACAATAATCGTAAGCTGCCACTTTCGCGCTCAGTCTGCATCGGTGCCACGCTTGTCGGAAGTCAGTAAAAAAATTGAAAATGGTTAATTACGCTGTTATAAATTGTAAAAACTGTCAAATGCGAGGAGAAAAAATAAAAGAAACGTTTCCTAGTGCTTGTGACGTCATAGTAGGTAGTCAAAAATGGCACGCTTGGTTTTCATACAGATCGTGATACTTGCGTTTCTGCGGAAGCTAGGCTCTGCTTTGACCCCAATATAGTCGACCACACTTTATTTTTTATTTTTTTTTGTTGTGCCCAGTCTCTATGTTTTAGTAATGTTGGTGAATTTTAAGAAATACCTGCGTAATTATGAAACATGAAGAGAGACAGTTGAGGGAAAGTACGCGCAGGAAAAATTTCAAAAGCAGAATAATGCCCCAACTTAGAATTGTTCAACATAGTCCTCAATATCAAGTAGTGCGAATTTTTAAAAAGTTGTTATTTTACTTAAACATTATAATTTACAAGAGTTAATTTAAGTCAAGACTCACCAACCACCAAATATCAACCCCCAACTTACCAAGGGGTATCATATTACCCAGTTACTGGGTTGTGGAGGTCAGATAGGCAGTCGCTCCATGTAAAATACTGGTATTCAGCTGCATCCGGTTAGACTGGAAGCCGACCCCAACATAGTTGGAAAAAGGTTAGGCATATTGATTGATTAGTCAAGACTCAGGAAGTTCCTTTTGGAGAAATGTTTGTATTCGATAGACGATGACATATCCACGTTTAAAAAAAATTATATTAGATTATGTGAGACTCAGTAAAATTTGTACGAAGTGGCTTGAAATGTTATTGTTTTTTTTTTGTTTTTTTCTATAATTTAACATAACATAACATAAAATCACGCTTTGTTTCCCCGAAGGGTTGGGCAGAGGTGTCCCTGTAGCAGGTACCACCCACATTTCGCCAGTTAAGTTTAAGTCCCATGTAATAGGGGGCGAGCCTATTGCCATCAACCGGGCACAAATCCAGACTTCGGAGTGCTACTGAGAAATTCGAGATAGAAAAACCCAATAACACTTTGCCCGACCCGGGAATCGAACCCAGGACCTCATGCTCAGCAGTAGCGCTTGCGACCACTAGACCAACGAGGCAGCTTATATATAATTTATTGTGATATGAATGTGTTACTCTTATAGTTTTAATGAACGTGTTTTCATTTATTATTTATTTATGATTTCAAACACAATGTGAATTGTTCCTGAATAAATTGAATTGAATTGAACTCAAACTCAAAAGCATTTATTTCAATTAAACCAATTACAGGCACTTTTGAACTATCGGTTAGAAAGGTGAATTTGCCCATTCCGAAGCGTAGTAGATTCCAATGGAGAAAAATGGGCAAGAAACTCCATGGACAGTCAGTCGAGTATCTGTTTCTTTTAAATGTATATTCCTTTAACCCTTAAATGCCTCAAGTTTCAAATTTGATACTGGACATTTAAATTTCATTTCGCGCTATCATACGGTTCTTTTTTCAAATTTGACTGAATGTTTTTTACTATTGGCTATAATTCTTCAAGTTTGAATTTTAAAAAATAAACGTCAGCTGTCAAAAGTTGAAATAAATATGACATTTTGTTTTCCCGCCGCGTTCGTCAAGACAGTGGTATTTTGGCTAAAAGTTATCGTAATAAATCTTTGTTTCTTTTTTATTTTCTGTAAAATAAAAATACATTTGCGATAGGTGAGTATCTTGTTTTTACCATGACATAAGTATTTTTACCAATAGCACATTTTGGTTGAAGAAAATAATGCGGTTTGCATTGGTATCAATTCTGATACTTCAGGCATTCCGGACTCTTCGAAACCATATATTTCTCCTAGAGATATATTTTCTTTTTTTTGGGTTTTATGGTTGGTTTGGTGATGGTGTGAACGCTTTGACTATTTGCTTTATAGGTACTGATTAAAAATGAAGCCAGAAGATATTGAAAATATTTTGAGACAGTTAGAAAATGGAGAAATATCGGAAGATGAGGCAAGCGAAAATGAAGATGACATCGATTATTATCCCAGTCAAAGAGAGCTTCAGGCGGAGCTAGAGGACGAGGAAGATTTATCTGCAGACCCTGTTACTGACCCTGACACTGACTCGGTTCCACCTATGATACTTGAATCTGCTGATTCCCAAAATTTAGAGACCATTCACCAAAGATCGGTTACTTTGGACACCTGCAATCCTCGAAATATTGTATGGAAAGTAAAAAATATGGATCTGGTCCAAAAAGCTTTTGATTTTCAAGGAAACAGTGAGTACCCACAAGAAATTCTCGATTTGGAAACACCGTTTCAGTTTTTTTCGTATTTCTTTGATGAGGAAATACTGAAATTTCTTGTGAATGAGTCTAACAAGTATGCATTTCAAAAGAATCCTAATTTTACAGAACCTGTGACTTTATTAGAATTACGTAAGTTTCTTGGGATTCTCATTTTCACTAGTGTTTACCATTACCCTAGTGTCAGGTCATACTGGTCGAACAACGTGAAATTTGACCCAATAGCACATACCATGAATCGGAACAGATTTGACAAAATTAGACAAATTTTCCACATGAATGATGATACCAAACACTTGCCACCTGATCATCCTCAACACGACAGACTTCACAAGGTCAGGCCAGTGATAGACTACCTGAATAAAAAATTCATTAGTGTTCCATTTGACCATCGACTATCATTAGACGAGCAAATGTGTGCTACCAAAATTGGACATTTTATGAAGCAATATTTGCTCAACAAACCCCACAAGTGGGGGTTTAAATTATATGTTTTGTGCTGTCTTATGGGGTACGCATATAGTTTTGAAGTTTATTCAGGAGCAAAAGATTTTGAACGATTACCAAACGAGCCAGAATTAGGAGCTGTATCAAACACAGTCGTTCGATTGTTGCGGCCTATCCCAAGGAATGCTAATCATGTTCTTTACTTTGATAATTTTTATACCAACATTCCTTTGTTTCATTATCTAACCAAAGAAGGCATTTATTGTCTTGGTACTGTTCAGAGAAACAGACTGGGCAAGACTTGCAAGTTGCCAGATAAAAAGGAAGTTGTAAAGCCTATTGTACCAAGAGGAACATACCACGAAAATGTTGCCACCTTTGAAGGTATGGACTTCTCGGCGATAAGCTGGAAGGACAATAAACAAGTTTTATTGCTGTCTACTTATGTTGGTTCCGAACCAGCAGAGACCATTGTCCGATATGACAAAAAACAAAAAAAAAATGTTCAAGTCCCCTGTCCTCGAGTCATCAAGGAGTATAATGCCCACAAGGGGGGTGTTGATTTGATGGATAGCTTCATTGGTCGATACCGTATTCGTATAAAGTCCAGAAAGTGGACAATGAGGCTGTTCTATCATCTATTAGATATGGCAATAATTAATTCATGGGTTCTATACAAAAAGGTTAGCATCAAAAAAGGAAAAGCCCAGAAAGACATAATGAAGTTAGCCGATTTCAGAACGGAACTAGCCGATACCTTGTGCCGGTACCAAAGTCGACCAGATAATAAACGAGGAAGGCCAAGTCACCAAGATCAGACTATACGAACTGAAACAACCCCCAAAAGACAACGGGCTGGGGTACAAGTCGTACCCTCGACCGACATTCGCTCAGATGGTGTTGGACACGACAAAATATTTCAAGACTCTAGAAATAAGTGTAAATATGGAAATTGTAGGAAACTCACATCGTGGATGTGTAAAAAATGTAAGGTTTCCTTGTGTGACAACAAGAAAAACCAATGTTTTGCCATGTTTCACGCCTAATAAATGATGTCATTTTATAGGCGTAATGACCTAAAGTATCAAAATTGATACCCATTTTTTTTTCAAAATAAATTCATAAGTATATTATTGTGATTTTTTTGATTATTTTTCCTTTTTACTATCTTCTAAGAAGAACATATAAATATTTTTTAAATTTAAAATCGAATATTCAGGCATTTAAGGGTTATAGAGTAGCAAATATTTTTACGTCGGCATCAGCTAATTCATAAATAATTTTTGCCAATACGAGAGAAGATGAAGGATTTTTTTTTTGGCGACGCATTACGTAATAAGGTACTTTTTTGAATAATTTTTAGTTCCAACCTACATTTTGGTCATTCGAGCCGGATCAAATGTGGATTGTGCAGTTACTAATAGGAGCCAACAAATAAAAGGGCTGTGTTTTCCAAAGTTTTATTATAGACTGTAAAATAGTAGATTGTTAAACGAGGGGCTAAAATAACCCATTCTATCGAGGTAGTTTTACTCTCGAGCTTTAGCGAGGCAGTAAATAGAAACCGAGCTAGAATGGATTTTAGCGCTATGTGTTACACTCTACTTTTCACTACGATTGCGAGAAAATAAAATAATCCAATACAATATTAAACAGTTTATTTTATTTAAAAAATTTACAATTTGTTCAATCTAAATTTTTAAGGAAATTTTTTATCCCAGTATGCGGTAGTAAAAAGCTAGTTTTACATATGAATAAAGACTTTTCGATTTTGTGGGTTCGTTGGTTACAGACAAAAATTTATTTTTCCCCTAGAGCAAGAAATGCAATTTTTTCCCCGCTCTGGTACGCTACAATGACGGACTTCTTGAGCAAGAGGAGTGAAAAAGCTGTTGTAACATTATAGTTGTCAACGATATATACCTAGTAAAACCTAAGATTATCAATGGGTTATGTTATGCGTCACCAACAGTATCTATAAATGTTCTTTATATGTGGAGATGTCCTAAAACTCAACCTCTGAACATTCCGAAACTAAAGTTTTAACACAAGAAAAGTCAAATCAAAAGCAACATATAACATGAGACAAACACCCTCCGCCCTACATATCTACACTTATAGCTCCATGCAAGCCATGATTGTCGTCAATAATGCAATTACAGACCCCTATGCGAGCAATATAGCCCTGTTACTAGTTCTATACCTACGTCCCTCACAGGTAGATAACTTGATTTCCTCGTATAGTGGGTAGAATGTTGGGCGGATGTATCGGAAACCAGGCTAGGGGGGAATTATGTTGGAAATACATTGTTTGTTGTGAGTTTTAAGAGGTTTTTAAAAGGCCTGTGAACACGGCTCGCAACTACAAATCGAGATGTTTGCAATATTCAATTCAAAGCACGTTGCGCTAGTGTGAGTGCCTGTCGGAGCGATATACACCTACAGTGAGCAATACTACCACGCACACATTGACAATTATTGCTTGACGCGATAGCACTACTAGCTTTCGAAAATTTATGATAAATTTAGATGTGTTCCGTAATACCAAAAATGATGAATGAAAATTTAATATTTTTCCATTTTTTTTTCGATAATTTGTAACTTGATAATATAAGCTATGCTTCTGCAGAAACAATATTATAAATATTGTGGTTTATAATACAGAAAAACAATATGAAGACATGTCATTTACGCTGTAAAAATGTGCGAAATTAAATTCGTTTACTTGAATTGACTAGAATTAATTCTATTTTTTGTAAATTTTGACGTTCAAAAGTGCGTTTTTGTGCCTAATTGAAATAAATTATTTGACTTTGACTTCATTTAGGAAAAGTTTTTTGGAAAAATAAAGATGTCTAAATCTGAAAGAAAAATAAAAACTGTCTAAATCCGAATAACAACATAATATGGTGGAAATATGCCCAAATTGCAAATGATTTAGGTATTTCGGTAACAAAATAAAAATACTTTGATAGCTAAATATTTGCGACGTTGCCAACTTACGAGATGCAGCCTTTAGGCGGCGGAGCAAGGCAGTGGAGCGGAGAAATGTGCCAATATTGACCAATAGGAGCGAAGCTCTGAAGCGGAGTTTAGATTCTATTGGTTAATATTGGCACATTTCTCCGCTCCACTGCCTCGCTCCGCTCCAGTGGACAGGCAGTCTTAAACGAGGGTGTAAAATAAACCAAGGCGAGAGAGAAAGTGAGCCTAATGCCATTTACCGGCTCAAAGTCACACCCTTGGCTGCTAATTAGAAATTCCTGATGCAAAGACCTAAAAACGTGTTCTTTTACAGCAAATTTTTGTGTTTATAGCCTTTCAAAAACCAAGAGTTAATGACATCAATAAACAAAACGTTTTTCATGAGAATTACAACTGTAAGCCAAGCACGAACGCGCGGAGTAAACGTAATTTGACACGAATTGTGAATCGCAAATATTGTATTCGCGGCGTGAACAATTAATACTGAGCTGGGCTCCTTAAGAGGGCCCTTCCCGATCCGTCTGTCGTCAACGCAAGCATGGTCAAAAAGCATGTTGTTTCATCTAGCGCAAGTGAGAACTGCTAACAAGCAAGTGAGAACGCGATAACATTGTACGAAAAATAGTGTGAGGAAATTTCATAAAACTTGTTTCAGGAAATACGTGTTTTTGAGTAAGCTTTACTTGTTTGTGAAATAAATGTTTATAATTTAGAATTTCCATTACATGTGAAAGGTTGCTATGCAGATTTTTTCTTTACTTTTACAATTTATGAGTATATTATGAACGGCCAAAGTTCAGGTAAAAATTGTGCAAAAATGCAGATTTTCGGAGGCTTGTACTGAATTTATTTCTCGACATTTTAATTTTTTGGTTTCACAGAAACCTAGAAATAGTGCACAAGATACCTATTAGTTTAAAATTTTCAAAGAAAGATGTGTTACGACGCCATAATCACGTACGAGCGTTTGTATGAAAAGTATGACGGGTTGGCCGCTCTTAAGTTGAGCTCCTTAAGCTACACGACTACTGTCAAATACGTGCACTGACTGGACTGCAGGTCCATTAAAATCTGTGTGGTTCTTCAAATCAAATCAAATCATTTATTTCATAGCAATAATGGGTATAAAAATGGGTTTTACCGTCACGTGGGCATGCAAAGGTTTACAATTCCAAATAAAATTTAGAAATATGCAGATCATTGGAATTACAAAAAAATTCTTTCCTCAAAAACCATTTCAAACACTAATCTACATGGTCCTAAAATGATCTGACCAAGATTATGTCTGGACTTTACAAGAGACTGCGACCTCTGAGTTTGTTTCGGCCTTTCTTCTCAGAGTAGTCAGATCGGAAACGCCGAACGCATCTAGTTTTATAAAACACAATTTATTTGTGACGTGTAAAACTGTTTGTACAGACCTATGCACTTACAGAAATAAAATCAAAATCAAAAGCCATTTATTCAAACTAAGCTGAGAATCAGTACTTTTCGAACGTCAAAATTACATAAGACAGTCCCCCAAAACGCCCACCCTTCATCACTTCCTAGTGCCTTTAGCTGAGAAGAAGAAGTGGCGCAACAAACTCCCCAGCAGCTCAAATCATTTATCAGTGTCACACATAATTAAGAGAAATGTCTTAAAACTAAGTAAATATTATTATTATGTGCGAAACGAGTATTTCCAATTCAAAAATCGCTTGAATATATAACCCAACGTTTACTTCGTGCGTTCACTGGGGGGGAGTGAACCCTTGCTCGAAAACGAGGTGCCAGCAGTTGTTGCAGCTGTGCACGTAGCTTTAAATTCCCCGATTAATAATAATGATCAAAACCTTTTGATCCAGCCCATCCCATCTTTTGATGTCCTCCCTCCGGATAATGCCCTAAGCCGAGGCTCGTACCCCACAGGGGGTGCCCTTAGCGAGCGTTTATCCTAAGCTTTTTAGCTTAGTTTATGTGTGCCCTGGCTGGAGGCTTTGAGTGTAGTACTTAAGGCAACCACAGGATTGACCGGTTAAATAGCCACGGTTTCAGGAACCAGCTATGAGATGCCATTCAGAAAAAATAAAAAATAAAAATTCGTGCGTTCGTGCTAGGGTGGTGTTAGTCCTCGAGATTAATTTCAAAGGGCTTTCAAAAACCCGGTGTTGCGAATGGAATATCTGGTATGAATAGTCTAAATTCTGAAGTCCTATGAAAGACCAATTTCTTTGCAATTTGACTCCTGAATATACAATTTGATTGTTGCCGTACTCTCCATAATAGGTTATTCATATAGTCACAGCTGTGTCCCTGATCTTTTGGAACTGCGTATTATGTTTTTTTTTTGCGAAATGGACTTACTCTTGACCTCGATATCGCCTAGTGGAATGCGGTGGTTGAGGTTTAAGATGCGGGGCATATACAAATGGCGAGTGGTTCGGGCGTTGCGCCGCTCGAGTCATATTTCACAAATGTATAAATTCAAATTCAAATTCAAAATATTTTATTTCACATAAATCTACAAGAGCACTTATGAAACGTCAGAAGCGGTGCACGGTTCCAATTGGTCGCTTCCTATGGAGAAAAACCGACAAGGAACTCCACGGTTGAAAACACTAGACTATCAGGGAACGGAGAATTTGTTGATTCTTCTTAGATAGACTATCTCTGAAGAAGGAAGAGCAGTGGTGGCCCAGTGGTAACGGCCGCGACTTACGAGTTGTAGGTCGTAGGTTCGAACCCAGACAGGCGCTTTACTTTGTGTAAATTATTTCATCACCATTGCTCTCAAAACGGTGAAGGAAAACATCGTGAGGAAACCGGCATGTCCTAGAACCGAAAATTCAAAGACATGTGACATCTACCAACCCGCACTGGGCCCGCGTGGTGGATTACGGCCCACTCCCTCTCACAGAGAGGAGGCCTGTGTCCCAGCAGTGGGAACATTTATAGGCCGATGATGATGATGATGATGAGACTATCTCTACTACTGTTCATTCCCACTGCTAATTTTACATACATACCATCATCCATAATTTCACCACACTCACTGAAGCAACCTCTCTCATCTCTTTTTAGGATTCCGTAGCCGGCAAAGAACGGAACCCTTATGGATTCGTCATGTCTGTCTGTCCGTATGTTATAGCCACTTTTTTCCGAAACTATAAGAACTATGCTGTTGAAACTTGGTAAGTAGATGTATTCTGTGAACCGCATTAAGATTTTTACACAAAAATAGAAAAAAAAACAATAAATTTTTAGAACAGAAAGTCAATAAAAAAAAAAAAAACAACAAACCCATACGTATGGGGTATTTATGGATAGGTCTTCAAAAATGGCATTGAGGTTTCTAGTATCATTTTTTTCTAAACTGAATAGTTTGCGCGAGAGACACATCCAAAGTGGTAAAATGTTTGTCCCCCCCCCTGTAACTTCTAAAATAAGCGAATGATAAAACTAAAAAAATAGATGTACATTACCATATAAACTTCCGCCGAAAATTGGTTTGAACGAGATCTAGTAATTAGTTTTTTTTTACATGGAGCGAGTGTCTATCTGACCTTCACAACCCAGTAACTGGGTAATACGATACCCCTTGGTAAGACTGGTTGTCAGACTTTCGGGCTTTTGACGACCCGTAACGACTGTCAAAGATCCACGAGTGATAGCCGGGACCAACGGCTTAACGTGCTTTCCGAGGCACGGAGGAGTCTCAGTATGTAAAGATGGTCACCACGGACTAACCCCGGCAAACGTAGCGGCAAGATAGATTCATGTTCATATTCATATTAATTTATTTGCGTTCCACAAGGTAAAAACAACATGTTAACAAAAGGCTTAAAGCTAAGAGCCGTTGTAGACCCTGTTAGGGCACAGCAAAATTTATTATTAGATTTAGATACATAGCTAATACTTAAACTTAAAAATACAAGTCGCAGAAAACTAAAAATTAAAACAAAACTACACATGAAAACTGAATTGTCATGTAGATCGACCCGTGCAGCTGTTTTTACTTAGCCAAGAGCTCGAAACCAGGATTGGGATATAGAATAATAATTATTGTGATGTACGTAAATAAGTCACGATCAATAAAGTATAGAATCATTTATGAGCTTTTAATAGAGGAATATGCGGTTCCTATACAATTAAAGAATCGATTTTTTAAGCGTTCCGTGATAAAACTGAAAGAACCATCAGAGGCACTATCTATTTGATTGTAACTGTATATTTTTGACCGACTTCATAAAAAGAGGAGGTTCTCAATTCGTCGGGATATTTTTTTTTTATTTATGTTCCCCTATTACTCGAAGACGGCTGGACCGATTTAAAAATTCTTTTTTTGTTTGAAAGGGTATACTTTCAAGTTGGTCCCATTGTCATTTGGTCACGATCTGATGATGGGATCTTGGAGAAATCGAGGGAACTCTTCAAATATTATGGGGCACATCCATAGCGATTTGGGTACGTATATTTTTGATGAGCAGTTGACATAAGGCTGTTGTAACTTAGATAAATTACAAACCGACCCACTAAAAAGAGAAAAAAAAAACTTTTTTACAAAAAATACAACCGACTTCCAAACTACAAAGTGAAAAATAACTTAAATTTCGGAAGTCGGTGTCAAAAAACTAAAATACTGATCCAAAGACACCGACTTCCGAAATTAAAGTTATTTTTCACTTTGTAGTTTGGAAGTCGGTTGTATTTTTAACTTCTTCGATATTTGCGTATCTCGACAGTCGACAGTCTTGGTCAGTGATCTTCAAAGGGCTGACTTTCAATACGCCAAGTTGTTAAACGTAGTATGATTTTAGTTCAATTAACTATCGGCCTAGGGATCCAATTGGATGCCGTTTAATGAACGGTCTAGGCGTCCAATTAGCTGGCAAATTTAACCAGATGACTGCGATATATATGTCACCGTATAATTATGAACTTCGTTAGTTTATAATCTATCGGTATTATTTCCGTTAAATTATAAACTGTCGAAAAATTGTGTACTGCAACGAATCATTTACATTTTTTTATTTTTTTTATATTTCCATGGGAAACCGACAAATTATGAACTGGTATCAAACTTGCTTGCGACGTAACGCACCTTGCGCTAATATTAAATAGCTTGCCTGGCTGCGAGCAACTTTGAAGTAGCGCTCGCCGGCCGCTGCCGAGGCACCGCTCGCTTCGCTCGCTCGGCTCTCGCGCGGTTGGTCACAGTTCTAACCTAACCTAACCCATTTCACCCATTTCACCCAGTTCACAATTTTTCGACGGTTTATAATCTAACGGAAATAATTCCGTCAGATTATAAACTAACGGTTCTCACAGTCTTACGGTGACCACAACAACACACAACACAACAACAACACACAACACAACAACAACAACATACAACAACATTTAAAATAACCCTGTCTGTTTCGGGAGGGTGTCGTTAAGTATCGTACTGAGAGTCTATATAAGTGGTAATTTTCAGTAAAAAAGAAAGTAAAAAAACTGACTACATTTTTTTTGAATGGGGAATGTTACCGAGTTATTACATGGAGCGCGGACGGCTGTCGTTTGGCGGTTATCTACCATAAAAGTTGTCGAAAATTTGCGAATTTTTAATGGATTTGGGGTAATTTTGGTACTAAAAATGTGAATTTTAAACAGCAGTAACTTTTTTATTTTTAATAATAATAAGATTTTTTATTACATTTTGGTAATGTTAATGCAGTAGTTATGTGCTCCTTTCGGATCGAACAGGATTTTTGAAGTGAAAACTTCTTTAGGCGCGTTGGGCATTTTTGAGATGGGAAAAAACAATTGAACTCGCGACACTGTTACTGACACCAGCTTTTGACCATTAAAAAGACATCAACGCACGATTCTTTTCCTTTGGGATTAATGTCATTCCAAACATTGAGACATGACAACGACATTATTGACATTTCCGTTTTTTTACTCACCGACTTTAAAAAAGAAAAGTATTTCCTGCACAATAAAATTGTTCAAGTTTTAACTTCTGTCGGCACTCCCGGAGTGCCACTGTTTTTTGTTTTGCATATTGTATATTTTCATACTCTTGAATAAATATTCCTTTTTTATTATATTTGGTATCATTTACGTCACGCGTTCGTGCTAGGGTCTCTGATGAATACGTCAATATTTGCGTTTCAAGAGTACTCATCAACAAGTTACGATCGGTAAATAAAACGCCCCGTAGTATGCTGGAACCCGGCACCAGATTACTAGATGTACGGTACACAAATTAACAACGATCGATGAAACTATAAATATTTTATGAGCATTTTACTTGCCACGTAATTACTTAGGAACTGTGCCCTATATTTGTGGGGCTCGTGGTTCAAACAGCCACGTGGAGATTTGTGAGGTGCTTTACTAGAAGCGCAGTTAGTTTTTAACCGACTTCCAAAAGGAGGAGGTTCTCAATTCGTCTGTATGTTTTTTTGTTACGCGATTACTCCGCCAATTATGAATAGATTTTGATGATTCTTTTTTTGTTTGGTAGATCATACTTTAGAGGTGGTCCCATATAAATTTTATTAACTTTGCTTGGGTAGTTTTTGAGTTAACTTCAATTATACGTATTTTTTCCCACTTAGTATGTAGATGATATGATAACTTCTTGTCACTGTTATTTACATAGCAGGTAGTGGTATTCGAATTTGTGTGGGGTAGGTACCACAACTAAAAAGTGAAAAATAAAAACTTTTTACAAAAAAAAAACAACCGACTTAAAAAAAAAAACACTACAAAGTGAAAAATAACTTTAATTTCGGAAGTCGGTGACAAAGAACGAAAATTCAAAACCGAAGACACCGACTTCCGAAATTAAAGTTATTTTTCACTTTGTCGTGTTTTTTTTTTTTTAAGTCGGTTGTTTTTTTTTTGTAAAAAGTTTTTTTAGATGACCTGAATGGTGCTGATCCATGCGTCATGTTCGTGAACGGTCGCCGTCAGTCGGGACTGGTCATGTCTTAGCTGACACGACTTATTTGAATTATTGAATTGTTTTTGTTTTATCTTTTTATTACGGACACTTTTAACGTGCACGTCTTTCTACATTGTTCTCACATGTATAATTTCAACATGAATGATGTAACCAATATTTTGATTTAAAAGAGTGTCCGTGGAGTTACTTGCCCGTTCTTCTCCATAGGTTACTACGCTTTGGAATGGGCAACTAGCTTCATCTTTCTGCCTGACCGACTCTTTCAATGTCAATTCAAAAGTGCCTGTAATTGGTTTAATTGAAATAAATGCTTTGAGTTTGAATCGTATGATAAAAACGTGTGGTTCTAAAAATAGCCACACTTAAATAATGTAGCAACCTTACAAGTACGTAGTAAAACTGTTGCCCTACTCGACAAAAATGCCAATCAATACCGCGTACTTCCGGAAATTTACGAAATGGAAACTGTTAAGGGGAATGTGACTCGGTTCGTAATATATACTCAAGCGGCCGGGAGGTTACCGATAAGGTGGACTGATCAAATTAAATCTGCGGTTGCCGGCTCTGTTAATGAATACTAAAAATCGAATTCAAAAGTCATTTATTATTCAAACTAGGCTGAGAATCAGCACTTTTCGAACGTCAAAATTACATAAGACAGTCCCCCAAAACGCCGCCCTTCACCACTTCCTAGTGCTTTAGCTGGGAAGAAATATGTTCTTTTAGAATAAATAAAGAATCTTTAAATCCATTCCCAGGTCGAGCAACGTGTTTTTGGGTTTTTCCTTTAAGAATTTTTCATTAACAATTGATTTATTATTAGAGTGACAGTTGGAACTTCCAAGTTGGCAGTGTTATATCCCCGTACCTCGTAAAGCACATAAAGCCGTTGGCCCTACGCCTGATTTCTCTCCGGTCGTGTCGGATTGCCGTGCCGAAAGTCTGCCAACTAGTCTTACCAAAGGGTATCGTATTACCCAATAACGGGGTTGTGGAGGTCAGATAGCCAGTCGCTCCATAAAAAAATACGATAGACGTGGATATATTTAGTAACCTGTTCCGCTTAGCTATTAAAGCCATAAAAAACTCCTGAAAGAAATCAACACGTGTTTCACCTCTCAACGAGGCATCCTCAGGATGACGATTGACTTGTTGCGAACTCGAACACAGCATGTTGCCACACCAAGCGCTGAACGCACCGTTGCAGCGGTTGTCTGCGTTCAGCGCTCGGTGTGGCAACACGCCGTGTATTTTATTTTATAATGGATTTCCGAAAGGTCACACCTGAATCAATTAATTATCCATATTTGTAAATTTTGACGTTAAAAAGTGCCATACATGGGCCTATTTGAAATAAATTATTTGACTTTGACTTTATCAGTCGCTCCATGTAAAATACTGGTATTCAGTTGCATCCGGTTAGATTGGAAGCCGACCCCGACATAGTTGGAAAAAGGCTAAGTAGATGATGATGTTAAAAATCTGAAGTGGTTTGAGATTTCGAAACCTTAATATTCGCGATATTTGTAAAAGAAAAGTCTATTAATTCGTGGAAAATAGCAACGAAGATCTCCCCTTAATATAATTAAACTTTGGCAATTTTACTTGGTGGAGTTTAGTGTCTTCGACATAAGGGCCTGAGCCCACACAATTTTTCCATTCGTTCATCTATCATTCATTCATTATTGTTCATCATTCGTTCTCTACCATTCATGATTTAGGTATTCGCTTCTTCATGTGTCGTGATTTCCAAATATTAATTAGATTTTGTGATTTAAAATACTAAATATGAAAAAAAAAATTAAAAGGAGGAGGTTCTCAATTCGTCTGTATGTTTTTTTTTTTTTTTTTAATGTTTTTTACGCGATTACTCCGCCAATTATGAATAGATTTTGATGATTCTTTTTTTGGTTGGTAGATCATACTTCAGAGGTGGTCCCATATAAATTTTATTAACTTTGCTTGGGTAGTTTTTGAGTTAGCTTCAATTATACGTATTTTTTCCCACTTAGTATGTAGATGATATAACTTCTTGTCACTGTTATTTACATAGCAGGTAGTGGTATTCGAATTTGTGTGGGGTAGGTACCACAATTAAAAAGTGAAAAATAAAAACTTTTTACAAAAAAAAAACAACCGACTTAAAAAAAAAACACTACAAAGTGAAAAATAACTTTAATTTCGGAAGTCGGTGACAAAGAACGAAAATTCAAAACCAAAGACACCGACTTCCGAAATTAAAGTTATTTTTCACTTTGTAGTGTTTTTTTTTTGAAGTCGGTTGTTTTTTTTTTGTAAAAAGTTTTTTGTGTATCAGTGTTATCATGAAGTTTAAAAGTATCTCATTTGACAGTTACCGTAAAAGTATAGGTTTTTTAACGAAACAGAATTGGAAACATAACGTTTGGAGCGTCGCTTAGCTTCTAAGTTAGTTCGATTTGAGCCGCTAAACCAAACGGATGTCTTCAAGAAGTCTAAAGTCAATAACGTTATTTTATTGAGTACCTAACTAAATAGTTTGTTAAATATTGTTAAAAGCATACCAAGTTTGTATGTGTGCAAGATAATAAATACAGAAATATTAGTACTGAAATGGTGTACCATTATTACACACCTATAAAAACTACGGTATAGGTATTGAAAAATATTGGTTACCGCTATCTAGATAGCCATGAAGAAGAAACATGTTACCTCTATTTTGAGCTTTGTGTATTGTATTTTGTTGGCGTTAGAAAATAGGGCTGAGATTAGTCAACGTTCGTCGGCGCGTAGGACTCAACTCTTTGACACATACACACAGGGGATATGCGCCCTTTGACTAATGCCGACGGCAAGTTTAAGATAGAGATATTTTTTTATTTCGGTAACCGGTATTAATCCTACTGGTTGTATTCAATTTAAGAATCAAGGCATCCTTTAAAATACCTGTATTGATCATACCGGTTTTGATCTCTGATTATGAGTTTTGCGAATGTGCCATACGCAAAACTCTCAACGATAGATGGTTGATATGGCTAGAAAGGGGGGGTGAATGCTAAAATGACGGCTGATAGAGAAGTATGGAAGAAAATACATGCCGGGCTGACCTCAAATAAAATATTTGTAAGACTATCTTTATTTTGTATAAACTCAATCTCCTGTGTATGATATAATTGCATAACACAGGTAAAAATACTACATAAATATGTACTATGTATAAAGCTACCATTAACCGGGTAATATGACTTGAATGTGACCTGGCGGCTGTGAGTATGTCATGCTCACTCAAATGTCTCGCTGATGGTGGCGCGTGTGTTGGATCATTAAGCTCCCTTCAAAATGGTTGAGCTGAATGGTGCTGATCCATGCGTCATGTTCGTGAACGGGCGCCGTCAGTTGGGACTGGTCATCTCTTAGCTGCCATGGTTTTTTTAAAAAAAATTTTTTTCGGACGTTTTTAACGTGCACGTCTTTCTACATTGGTCTCACATGTATAATTTCAACATGAATGATGTAACCAATATTTTGTAACATTTTTTTTATTTAAAAGAGTGTCCGTTCTTCTCCATACGTAGGTACCTACTACGCGTTGGAATGGGCAACTAGCTTCATATTTCTGACTGACCGACTCCTTGACAATTCAAAAGTGCCAGAAAATGGTTTAAATTTTGAAATTTGAATAAGGGTTAATATTCGATTATTTCGTAGAGAAAATATTGCACGTTATTTGCTTGCATGGTGTGAGATGTGATATTTAATAGAAAAGGTGAACTAAAGTTCACCTTTTCATTCCGTTAGTGTATTTTGTTCCCATATCCTCAGGGATTAACTGCCTCGTTGGTCTAGTGGTCGCAAGCGCTACTGCTGAGCATGAGGTCCTGGGTTCGATTCCCGGGTCGGGCAAAGTGTTATTGGGTTTGTCTATCTGAAATTTCTCAGTAGCAGCTCGGAGTCTGGATTTGTGCCCGGTTGATGGCAATAGGCTCGCCCCCTATTACATGGGACTTAAACATAACTGGCGAAATGTGGGTGTACCTGCTACAGGGACACCTCTGCCCAACCCTTCGGGGAAACAAGGCGTGATGTTATGTATCCTCAGGGATTAGAAACATTATATGTGTAATTCTATGACTTGTAGCCATTACAAAAATAAGGTCAGCGCTCAACTCCCTTCGGGCTCGTTAACTAATGTTATTTTTGCGTAATGAGGGATCAGTGAAATTAATTAATCGTGTGTTTTACAAAATTGAGTATTGTTATTATTATACTATGACGTAACAGACGGGCTCGTGGTAATAATAACAAACACACAGGTCGATCGAAGGTCAAGGTCGGTTCGTTGATACCTGCCCATCCATTGATAAATGATTTTATTTCTGTAAGAAAGTTTGTATAAACACTTTTACACGTCAATCATATTTTAAAAACTAGATGATTTCGGCGTTTCCTATCTGACTACTCTGAGAAGAAAGGCCGGAACAAAATCAAAGGTCGCAGTCTCTTTTAAAGTCCAGACATAATCTTTGTAAGATCTTGTGAAGACCTTAGATTGGTATCTGAAATGGTTTTTTTGAGGAAAGAACCACACAGATTGAGAGGACCTGTCCAATCAGTGCACGCATTTGTCAGTTATCGTGCAGCTCAACTCAGAAGCACAACGATTTACATTTTAATTTTATTACATATCGAGAACCCCTCGGGGCCTCAGAAAGCACGTTAAGATTTTGGTCCCGGCTGTCATTCGTAGAGCTTTGACAGTCGTTACGGGGCAGTCAGAAGCTCAAAAAGTCTGACAACAAGTCTTACCAAGGGTATCGTGTTACCCAGTAACTGGGTTGTAGAGGTTAGATAGGGAGTCGCTTGATGTGAAATACTGTGAGCTTTTTACGCTCTACGCAGGCCATCCTGAACAAACCACCTACCGAGAGAAGTAAATTGTGGGAAGAGAAACTTCGTTAAACCCTAGGAGCATTTGCCTCCCGGGCGTGATCTGCAGTGGCCTATATGAAAAGCCCTCAATCGATTGCGTACCCAAGTAGGCCGCTGCAGACACAATTTTTCGAAGGGGGATCACTAAACCATCCAACACCCAGTGCGAGTGCGGTGCTTCTGATCAGACCATGCCCCACTTGCTGGAGTGTCCTAGGTGCCCGTTCGCCTGCACCTCGGATGACCTAAAGAATGCCACTTATGCTGCAATCAACCGTGGCCACCTACTGGGCTCATGTAATCCTTACATATTATAAAACAAAGTCCCCCGCTGCGTCTGTCTGTCTGAACGCGATAAACTCAAAAACTACTAAACGGATTTTCAAATGGTTTTCACCAATGGACAGAGTGATTCATGCGGAAAGTTTTGGTGTATGTAAATTGGCTGAAATATGACGATTATTGTTGAAGAAGTCGGAAAAAATCATGCCGAGTGGGAGCTTTACTGGCGTGCGCTGCTTAAACCGAAAAGATACATCAAACTTATGTTCTACGGTATTGTTCATCTTAAAAAGTTCAACAAAAAAGTCCGCGATGGCATATGTCTTCTAAAGATGATCCATAATAACCATTTTTATCTTTCCATTAATATATTGACCGGTATCATATTAATCCTAAAAAATATGTTATTTAAATTGGCCATTTAATTTAGATTAAAATATGCCTGTAAATCATATCATTTAAATGAATAGTTTAAAAGATATCACAGTTTCAAAATTACGCGTAGCAACGCGGGCGCAGCGGTAGGAGTCAATGGCCTTTTCCTCTGTTATTAGGTATGAAATCTCGGTAGTACGTTCCCGTGGGATATATTCCAACATCCACGCGGGCGAAGCCGGGGGCAATAGCTTTATATTATACTAATAATATAATTACAAAAAAGAGTACCATCGACACAAAAAGCAGAAGAAGACTGTAAGCCGTGTCTGAATGACCTATCCTTTCGAGGCTTCACATTGCCTGATAAAGAATTATGAAATAAGTACCATGAACTGCCACAAATCGATATTCGATACAGTGATAAGATTAGCTGTTCTTATCAAGCGTTGATAATTTCGTTAACTAATAAAAATATTTCATATTGTCTGCTATTAGGTTATTGAGGGACTGCTGACCTGTACTCTCATGACGTTAGACGTCAATTACTCATATATAAGATAATAATCAAGCCTATCTCTTCCTCCCCCCCGACCCTTGCTCGAAAACGAGGTGCCAGTAGTTGTTGCAGCTGAGCACGTAGCTTTAAATACCCCGCATAATAATCATGATGAAAATATAAATTTGATCCAGCTAGTCCCTTCTTGCTGTCCTCCCATCAGCGATGCCCTAAGCCGAGGTTCGTACCCCACAGGGGGTGCCCTTAGCGAGCATTCGCTTAATTTTAATTTAGAATAAGTTCAAAAAGCTCCTGGCTGGAGGCTCTAAGTGTAGAAGCTTATGGCACCCACAGGAAAATCCGGTTAAGCAGCCAAGACCTTAGTGGTCAGTACTGCGAGATGCCGTTTAAAAAAAAAAAAAAGCCTATTTCTGTCTGTGTGCAGAGAAAAGTCCTCTTCTCATACAGAGAAGGCACGAGCATTGATCACCACGCTTGATCAAGACGGGTTAGGAATTTCAGAGGAGGATCTTTAAATTCTCTCTACACACACACTCACCTACACACACACTCACGTACAAAATACTCATTCCCATCCCCATACACATATTTACTATCACGTGAATAACTCTATTCTGTTCTTTTATGTAAAATTGTTTTGCTGTGGAAGAGCGGAGTCTCCTAATACAGGCATTTTTTGCTTAAAAGTAAGCTCCAAACCTTTTTTTTTTTTTTTTGGGTGGGAAATTATCAAATAACTTCTCCCGCTCTGGGTGGAGCGGGAGGGCGTGTCAGACTCTTACTGACTAAAACCCACCCGTGTTCCTTCCTATGCCATGTTGCCGGGGGCCACGATTTCCCCATCGGTTTTCTTCGAACCCCCGGCAGGCCCGTGCCCTAGCGGACCCCGTCAATTCTGCTGACATCTCTTTGAGGCGCGCGTGGAACACAACGCGCCGTCGACCCGGGCTTGGTCCTTATCGGACGGCGAGCTACCCATTACTCACCGTCCGCAAGCCCGCGCCTACGGTGGCCGGAAATCTTCCTGCGATTCCCGACGTCCAGGGCGTCTCCTGCTGCGGCGGTTAGGGGCGCGAGGGCGCGAAATTTGCCTCTCCCTCACGCGCTCCGTCTCCTCCTTCGCGAGCATTACTGCTTCGCAGAAAGAGGTGACGGCCTCCCATTTCCTCTCGCTCCGTAGCATGGCCCGAATCAGGGCCGGACGCGAGAGATCACCGCCGCCGATCGCATCCACGAGGACACGGCGATGCCCTGCCCAAGCCGGGCAGACCTCCACCGTATGCTCCACCGTGTCCTCCGGGCGATCCACACAGTGACGACACCCGGGCGTTTCCTCCCGCTTTATCCTGAACAGGTACCTCCCGAAACTGCCGTGTCCGGTGAGTACCTGCGTCAGGCGGAAGGTGAGGACGCCGTGGCGCCTCTCTAGCCACTCCTCAAAGAGGGGTCTTATCGCCGCAATTGTGGCGTGCCCATCCAAACACCTACCTGTTGTCATGTTTTTTGGTTCAGAAATAAACAAATTTTTTTTTTTTTTTTTGTTAATTTGCATTCATATTCTGAAAAATAACAAAAACCGCATTACTAATATTCTGATAACTGGTGAAATGTGGGTGTACTTGCTACAGGTACACCTCTGTCCAACCTTTCGGGGAAACAAGGCGTGATGTTATGTTATGTTATTCTGAAAAAGTCACGCAAACAATCAAAACTGTACCCTTGCAGCTGATAGGCATATAATAAAGCGGGCGAGTTTGAACTGGGGATGAGTATGGACGAAGCCATTTAATTTATTTATTTATTTAAGCATTTATGCACACACATATAAACAGACAAGAAGAAAAGAACAGAAAAATACGTACAAAGGCAATGCTTATTTCTAAAGAAATCTCTTCCAGCATACCTGCGACAGGAAAGTATATAAAAAGAGATGTAGACAACGTGAGTAACCGTATAAGAGAAAAATCTTTTTACAAAAAATAAAAAAACGGACTTAAAAAAAAAACACTACAAAGTGAAAAATAACTTTAATTTCGGAAGTCGGTGACTTGGGTTTTATATTTTCATTTTTTTTGTTGAAATTAAAGTTATTTTTCGCTTTGTAGTGTTTTTTTTTTAAGTCGGTTGATTTTTTTGTAAAAAGTTGTTGTATTTAGTAATAATATAGCAATCTACTGGTGAAAGAATTTTTAAAGTCGGTCCAGTAGTTTTTTTTTTTGTAAGATTTTATTTTCGCTTTTTAGTTGTGGTACCTACCTCACACACATTCGAATACCACTACCTGCTACCAGTGACAGGAACTTATCATATCATCTACATACTAAGTGGGAAAAAATATACATATTTTGTAGCTAACTCAAAAACTGCCCAAGCAAAATTAATAAAACTTATATGGGACCAATTTGAGAGTATACAAGTTCAAACAAAAAAAAAAAATTCTAAATCGGTCCTCAAATGACGGAGAAAACGGTGGACAAAATTAAAAAAAAAAAAACAAATATCTTACGCTACGTACATAATTATAACCTCCTCCTTTTTGGAAGTCGATTAAATATAAAAATAAACATAAACCTAAAAAGATATTGGTTGTCTGCGATATTATTTAATCCTCCTCAATATAAGCTTCGCTACTGTCACTATTAAGCTTCCAGCGTGTACCTAGTTTATAACAATATTAAGTTAGTTTATACTAAGCCTATTCAAAGTGAAATGTTCTCAAAAGCCAAAATGTTCAGATACTCAAGATTCTTGGATTGCTAAAATATGCAAGAGTTCACTACGTAATAAGACCTTCAATGACTTTGTAGGCAGGGAGAAGGGAACTTGAAAATAATGTTTTCGCGAATTATTATGTGGGTATAGTGTGTTGAGTTGATAATGAAAAGTTAATATAACTCGATTTTTCTAACTGTGCGCTTGGAGCTGTCATCATTTTTGCCGAAAGACGTCCACTGCTGGACATAGGACTCCCCCAAGCACCGCCACTTCGACCGATTCTGTGCTTTCCGCATCCAGCGGATTCCTGCGGTCTTCACAAGGTCATCGGTTCATCTTGTGGGAGGCCTTCCAACGCTTCGTCTTCTGGTACGTGGTCATCACTCCAGAACCTTTCGACCCCAACGGCCATCCGTTCTGCGAGTAATGTGCCCTGCCCATTGCCACTTAAGTTTGGTAATTCTTCGGGCTACGTCGGTTACCTTGGTTCTCCTGCGGACCTCTTCATTTCTGATTCGATCGCGTAGGGAAACTCCAAGCATAGCCCTCTCCATTGCCCTTTGGGTGACTTTTAGCCTTCTGATAAGCCCCATTGTGAGCGACCACGTTTCAGTACCATAGGTCATCACTGGCAAAACGCACTGAAGCTGTCAACTATTGTATATTTATTCTATCTTTTGTAGGTATCTCGTTGTATGCTGCACCGGTCGATGTCATAACGTCAACGTCAGCTTTTGCTGAAAACTAGTGCTTGGGCTCTGTCTCGCATAGGGTCGCAGCATTATGCTGAGCGATGACCGTTTTGCGTGGATGTGACGCATATTTCCCTCCAATTTTTTCTTTTTGTTTTGTGTTCTTTCTTTGCGTTATCTTGACCGCAAATAAAACGTATTTTCTTTCCTTTTTTTTCTCGTCGTGGGTTGAATTCACCCGCCCGTTTACCTCCTCAGCTTCCCGACCCTTCTTAATACGGTCTACACAACTCGTGTCGTCTCCACAGTTCTGTCATAATATTCGTTAAGTTGTTATTGTTATTATTTAAACTTACATACACTGTAATATTTTGACGTTGACAAGCGCACAGTTAGAAAAATTGGGTTAACAAACAGTACATTTTGATGCAAGTGTATAAAGTTTATTAATGCACTCGAGGTGGGATTTAAGCCCGAGCCGTAGCGAGGGCGCGATGAAGCCGAGAGAGTACATTTTATTTAGCACAGCTTTAAAGCGCACAGGTTTGACTGGCAGGTATATAATTATCTGTGGCGCATTTTGCCGCACTAGTGCGGGATACAAAGTAAAAAGCACGCGTGTTAAAAACACTGTAATTGAAACTAAAACAAGTGCAATAAGAGCTACTTTACGAGCAAGTGTGATGAAAATGAATTTATGTAACGTCAAATAAATTAAATGGCGCAAAAATACAATAGACGTAGATATATTTCGTAACCTGTTTCGCTTATTGTGAGTCCGCACATTCAGTCTGCGTTCAGCGCTCGCTGTGACAGCACTCCGTGTTCGGGTTCGCTACGATTCAATCGTCATCCTGAGGATGCCTCCTTGAGAGGTGAAACACGTGTCGATTTCTTATCAGGGTTTTTTATAGCTCTTTAGAAATTGCTAAGCCGAATAGGTTACTAAATATATCCACGTCTATTGTATTTCATAATGGATTTCCGCAAGGTCACGCTTGAATCGATTAACTATCTTAAATGGCGAAATTTTACAGACTTGTTGGGTAGAGCGGAAGGACTATACAAAAAAATGTTGCAGGTGGCGTTCTGTGGTTTCTGTCTACCTCTCAAGGGAAAAAGCCATGAGTTTATGTATGTGTCATTCACACGGCAGTCTCGAAGTTTTGCGGATCCATAAGACTAGTATAAAAGTATGTTTTATTGTAACCCGTCTCTTTTCCGACGCTTGCGAATATTCTATAAGTTTATGATCGGCATCCGACTAGCCGAAATGGTTTGAAATGTGTTCAACATATTTTATAGCTGAATACGATAGTAGATTTTTTGTGATATACTGAGGGGAGATAGATAAATCTTTTACTGAATATTAATTGATTCTGATAATAGTTAAAATGAAAAACAGTGGCACTCCGGGAGTGCCGATAGAAGTGGTTTTGTTGAGAATTTTGTATTAGTAAATAGTGTTTTTGTTGAGAATTTTGTATATATAAATTGTGTGGTAGTAATCTATATACTTAAGTTGTGATTTTAAAGCTCCTCAATGGATCTTATTTTAGCGTCAAACTATAACTTTTGCATGCCTATTGGTAAAATATGGCTGAATCTATTTGTTTTCTTTATCATCATGTACTGTACCCATATTTGCAGAATAAACGACTTACTTACTTACTTACTTACTTACTTACTTGGTGGAAGAAAAATACTTGTGTAGAACATTAGTCCGTAACCATATCTAAATAAAGAGCACAAACGCGTTTACAAAAAATAAAATACTTCCAAAACCTTTAAAGTAAAAATACTTGCATTGGGCACTGATTCGTAACGTAATATAAATAAAGAGCACAATTGCATTTACAAAAATGAGGTGTCGGTAACGGTGTCGCAAGTTCAAATGCTTTTTCCCATTTCAAAAATGCCCAACGCGCCTGAAGGGGTTTTCACTTCATAAAGCATAATATAATATTAAATAGTTACTAATTGAAAAATAATTTTTAAGCTAGTGTATACATATTATTTTTTGTAGTTGGTTCATTGTGTAATTTTAAAATTGTATTTAATTATTTAGCTATAAGTTGAATGTTTTAAATCTTTTGCATGCCTACGTGGTAAAATATGGCTGGACTCTTATACTTTTTGTCATCATTTGCTGTTACCCATATTTGCAAAATAAAACTATCTTTATCTTATATCCTTATCTTTTATCTTTATCTTTTATTTTTATCTTTATCTGTAAAATTGTTAAGAAATATCACACAAGAAATTATCAATATTTTGATCAAGTAACAATTACAACTTTTTCAACAAAATTGTATGTTGGCAATCAATTAAGCGGCTTACCTCATAGCTATTGCTCATCGCCACTTGTGGATATCTGCTATATCAGATACATCGCAGGTGCGTTTACCAGAGACAAAGGTCAAATCTCTCATGTGCTTGGCCTAGCTGGCCGCAATGTATTATTAATATCTACGTGGCGTCTACGCGACGTCAATGCTTCCCCGTAATCCCAAAAACTCATTTATAAATCCACTCTACATTAAATTAAAATCGCACTATGAAAACCGCTAACTTTAATTCAAAAAGCATTAAAACAGAAAACATTTCCTAGTGCCTGACCTCAAAAAAGAAATAAATTAATCCTTTGGTTTTCAATTCAAATACCTCACCGAAGTTCGTTTGATAGATTCTGTGTTGGCGGCTAACAAAACTGGTAAAAAAAGTTGGAAAATAAAAGCTTTTTTATCGGAATGTGAACTCTTTGGAAAGTGGTCGATAAAATAGTATTCATTAATTATTAAAAGATTTGTTATGTTCTGTTAGGCCGCATTCATATAGAACGCAGATATTTTAAAAAGCTTTGTTTAGTGTAATTACAAAAAAAAACAACCGACTTCCAAAAAAAAACACTACAAAGTGAAAAATAACTTTAATTTCGGAAGTCGGTGTCTTGGGTTTTGTGTTTTCGTTTTTTGCCACCGACTTCCGAAATTAAAGTTATTTTTCACTTTGTAGTGTTTTTTTTTGGAAGTCGGTTGTTTTTTTTTGTAAAAAGTTTTTATTTTTCACTTTTTAGTTGTGGTACCTCCCCCACACACATTCGAATACCACTACCTGCTACCAGTGACAGGAACTTATCATATCATCTACATACTAAGTGGGAAAAAAATACGTATTTTGTAGCTAACTCAAAAACTACCAAAGCAAAGTTAATAAAATTTATATGGGACCAATTTGGGAGCATACCCTTTCAAACAAAAAAAGAATTTTCAAAATCGGTCCACAAATGACAGAGAAATCGGTGGACATACATAAAAAAAAAAAAAAAAAAAAAAAAAAAAAAAAAAAACAAACATACGCGTCGAACATATACCCTCCTCCTTTTTGGAAGTCGGTTAAAAATAAAGTAATAACCATGTCGGAGACGGGTTTGTGACTTTCCTTATCATCAGCGATATTTTAACTACTGTGGGCGTAGTGTGGGTAGTGTTGGTTAATGCGCAATAGAAAAACAGTTTGCAGTTCAGATCACATTATACTTTACTATCAAATGAATCACACTAGCTAAATTATACACAAACTGGGTGCGACGGCGTTTATTAAAATCACCAATTAACACAATGATCACAAATTACAACTAACACAATAACTGAGCACCACGAATCGAGAACAGTTCCACGACGTCTTAACTCTGATGCGACCAGAGGCTGAATGCCTTCCTCGCCGTGGCCTTAAAACATCACGACTCTGTAGAAATAATTATAATAAATAGGTACTAAATAAGTAATAAAATGAAAAGCCCTCTTCCTCTCTCCTACTTTTGTTGTGCCCGACAGGGTCCACAATGATCATATTATTTTGTTAAACCTACCACCTAAGTTCACATGTGGAAGCAATAAATATATTGAGTATTGAGTATTGAAGCGCACTTTTTTTGGTGTAGGTAGATCACTCTTGATGTCGTCAGTGGCGCGCTTGCGATTCGTTTCGTGTCCGTACTAATGATCGGATCCGACAACCATAATATTTTTTTTTTTAAATATTCTTTACTTACTATTTATTTTCATTAATCGATTCAGGCAGGGGATAATTTTGTTTGGATATAAACTTTATCACACACCACAAATTAGATCGGATCAGAACAAAATATTCATTTTATTCACGTTTCTAACGCATCCCACAAAGAGGGATCCGATTTTAGGATCCGATCGGAATAAGCCTTATAATCGGCTCCATTATGGCAACGCTTGCCGGTCGTGCCGAATGCTAGTCGGCGCGGACAACGCAAACCGGCGCCGACTAATCAGAGGGGAACTTATCGCAGCTTATCGGCGAGGGTTTGCGCTGATCCGGCAAAAAATATGAAATTGTCTTCGCCGACTAGCGTTGACAACCAGCGCTTGTCGGTGCCGACAAGCACTGGCAATATTGGCGCTGGTTATCAGCATTCTACATTAATACGGCCTTAAAAGATCATGTGGGTGTTTGTCGAAGTTTATTTTTTTATATTAAATATAAAAAAAAACAACACAACAAAAACAAATTTTGTCCTCACCGTACTAAGTCACACGAAAAAGTGTCCATACTGAGAAGAGAGAGCTCACACAATAGGCTGTTATAATGGTTTCCATGACAATCAAGTTTCTGCGACATTTTGTGTCAAAGGCAGTGTCAGAGGTGTCGAAATGAAACATAAATCTTTTGACACGGTGGGGCGAAATTTTAGTAATGTGGAGTGATTGTTAATTGCGTGTTGCCACACCAACGCTTGCGGTGTTGCAACACGCCGTGTTCGGGTTTGCGACAAGTCCATCGTCACCCGGAGGATGCCTCGTTGAGAGGTGAAACACGTGTCGATTTCTTTCAGGAGATTTTTATGGCTCTTTAGAAATAGCTAAGCGGAACAGGTTACTAAATATATCCACGTCTATTGTATTTTATAATGGATTTCCGTAAGGTCACGCTTGAATCAATTAACTATCTGATTGTTGATTTGTTTCGTTGTATTTTAATTTTTAATTTGATACTTTTTACTGTACCCAAGGCCCGTTATTGTACAGACGCCAGCACATCAGGCTACTACAATCTGTCAAATTTATTTAATAGATTTTCAACTTTATCGCTGAATAGTTGTTCGGGAAAATTTGGCAGTGTCGGATAGCTTGATGTGCTGGCGTCTGTACCTAAGCTTTTTCTTCATTTTATGTCGTTAATGACTAACCTGATGTTAGAGTTTTAAAGCCGCCAATGGGCCTCTAATATGCCTTCACATGTCGTCGAGAAATATTTCTCAGGCATGCCTTTTCCTCACGATGTTTTCCTTTACCGTTTTTGAAGCAAGTGAAAATTGTACAATACGCACATGAATCCGAAAAGTCAGAGGTGCGTGCCTTGGGTTAAAACTCGAGACCTATGACTTGGCAGTCTGATGGACACAACACTAGGCTATGCCTACTCTAATAAGGTGGTGCCTGGACCTTAACCATAAGCTATTGTAACATCTTTAAACACTCATCATCTACTCGACCTCACTATGCCGCTCACACACTGAGATTGGAAAGGGTTCAAAAACGATTTCTGTGGCATTTAGCATACTCTTCCGGGATAGCTAAAAAGAAAGGATCATATAAAGATAGACTCTTGCATTTCAAGATGATATCCCTACAGAAGAGGAGAGATTAACTGGATTTGTTGTTTTTATTTAAAATTTTGAATAGTAAAATTGATTCAAACTCAAAGCATTTATTTCAATTAAACCATTTACAGGTACTTTTGAATTGTCAAGGAATCGGTCAGTCAGAAATAGGTATGAAGCTAGTTGCCCATTCCAAAGCGTAGTAGGTACCTATGGAGAAGAACGGGCAAGAAACTCCACGGACACTCTTTTAAATAAAAAATTGTTACAAAATATTGGTTACATCATTCATGTTGAAATTATACATGTAAGAACAATGTAGAAAGACGTGCACGTTAGAAGCGTCCGTAATAAAAAGATAAAACGAAGAACAATTCAAAAAATTAAAATAAAATAAAATAACTCTCCTCAATTGTTGAGCAGGATCAAAATACGTGTACCCGCGAAAAGCCCTCGAGCTCCTATAACCCCCTTATGTCCTCCTCTTCGCAGAACTGTTCTTGGGGCTAATTCTCCAATCCCCCGTCTATGTAAATTATTAAATAGCTGCAGTGATCTTATTGATGTGCACTCTCGACTCACTTGGTAAGTTCCGAAGCATTATATGCAAACATTTGTAAAATCATTTAAGTGTGGAAATTTCAAATTTAATTTTTGTTTTGATTTAGATGTTATTTTTAGTATTCATTTTAATTTTGATTTTAATTTTTGTTTTAAATTCAATTATAAATTTTAAATTGGAAATTTGTTGCAATAATAATTATGTTCGGTGAGTATAAAAACTCATCTAATTTTAAGTAGGCACTAAACAACAAATAAGTGATGCATGATGTGCTTACCTGTAAGAAATTGGTACACTAGTCTTGCATGTATCTCATATCTTTGTATCGGTGTATTCAATTGTTGGTGAGCCAAATAAATAAAAATAAAAAAATCTACCTAGCCTATTCCCAACTATGTTGGGGTCGGCTTCCAGTCTAACCGGATACAGCTGAATACCAGTATTTTACATGGAGCATGCCTATCTGACCTCCACAACCTAGTTACTAGGTAACACGATACCCTTCGGTAACACCTTTAAACACTATGGAATGCAAATGAATATGAATCTTACAACTTCCATGCAAACGAAGTTGCAGACAGAAACTAATAGTATTTATATAGCCAAGCAACATCGCTGTGTTTCTTAACAGTCGAGCTCTTTGCCTATTAAAATGGAATTCTCAATCGACAGAATAACAGTCTTGCCTATTTTAAATACATCAAGTAGAGAATAATGTTAGTCCCGAATTTAAATGCGTTAATGGTTTGTTTAGACAATCTGTCTTGAGAATCTAAAAGACGGGTTCACACCTGCGCACGCACATGAACAGTGCGGTTCGCGTTTGGAACATAGTGTCGCGAATGCGAAATAATATAGTCTATAGGCACAGATAATAACTAGTTAAGACGTGAAGTGAGGTGGGAGAAGGAGGGGGTGGTGCGCGGGGATTGACAGCGCGCGCGCACCCGACTCACTTGGGCCTGATGGTCGGAGCTAGCAGGATATTGGTAAGCGAACTTGTTATTTCTCAGTGCATGTGTCTGCAGATTTACCAGATATTTATTCTACATTTATTTCATAATGTTGTCGTGTGTGTGTATTGTTTTAACAGCGATCAGATTCAGAAATGATACCAAATCAGACCAGCATTCAGATGCGAGGCTCGGGGTGGCTATAAGGGGAGGTTGGAGGCCACTTTAGGGGGACAACCCCAATATCATTGCGATGATAATTCAGATTCAGTACCTAACGGTAATTCAGTTGAAATCAGTTTGTATAATTACAGCGGTCGTGAGATCTCAATCAAATCGTACCTAGGCTTATATTTGAGATATAAGTATTTCAGATTCAGATATTCGTCACTAAAAGGTATATGGCGACACATAGTGTGGACACCGTTATCGAATGGTCCGCGTGCAAGACACAGTCAAAGCACTCGTTCGCGTACATTGCATGTACCTGTGCTACCTCGAATGTGTTCAGTAGTTTGAGACCGTTCGAAGCACTTAGGCGATTAACACACGGCACCACGCACCGCCGCGGAAGTGAGAGCACCCTCGACCGCGCGGTCGGGCGGTGTACGTGTGTTAGGCATCAACGGATTTATTAGAGGTCAATGCGACATGAGATCCGCTTCACCGCCTACCGCGGCGGTACGCGGAGCCGTGTGTTAATCGCCTTAGTGTGCACGGTTCGTATGCGTGAGCTTAAATTGCGCTGGTGGGGATCCTTACACCTGAACCGTATACAACATGCACGCATTTATACATAACTGACGAAATATCAAATCAAATAAAATCAAAAGTCATTTATTAAAACTAGGCTGAGAATCAGCAGTTTTCAACGTCAAAATTACATAAGACAGTCCCCCAAAACGCCCACCCTTAACCACTTCCTAGTGCTTTAGCTGGGAAGAAGAAGTGGCGCAACCAACTCCCTAGCAGCACAGCTGTCTGTTCAGTTAGAAAAACTTGATTCTGTATAATAGCAGTTATGCAAGAAATTAACATTATGAGACACAGAACATTAAATTAAACTATTGGCCATTTGTCAGTCAGCACACGCCAATATACCAACAAATATAATACAAACAACTAAAGCAAAAAAAAAAAAATGCCGACAGAAGTGAAAATTTGAACAAGATCGCCTTTGTGGAAGAAAAATACTTGTATTGAACATTGGTCCGTAACCTTATCTAAATAAAGAACACAATCGCGTTTACAAAAATGAGGTGTCGGTAATGGTGTCGCGAGTTCAATTGTTTTTTCCCATCTCAAAAATGCCCAACACGACAAAAGAAGTTTTAACCTAAAAAAAAATTTACTAAATAAGTAAGTATCAAAGTAAAAGCCTCCAGGCATAAAGGGCGTGCCTGCTTACATATGCAATGCTGGATTATGTTCATATAGCTGTAACACAAATGATAAACCAGGGATGTTACGGAGCTTCGGTTCCGGTTCCGAAAAGTCGGAACTTCCGATTAATTTCACACCTCCGATTCCGACTTCGGTTCCAATAACTTTGAATCAGAATTATACCGAAATTCGAAACGCAGCAATGCGCGTGACTAGAGCGCGTACAAACAAGTTTTAACTCGTCGCCAGTGTAATTTTAGTTTATTTTATACACGCTCGCGCTTGAAGTCTCAGTTTATTGTTTTGTTTGTGGATGTTATCGCTAATATTTGATTAAAGAGACTAAATTATATTTTGAAATGAAATGAAATTGTATATTATGTAAATAGGATATTAGAATCACTTTTACAGGTCATATAAAAAAAAAAAAAAATATGCTAGATGATTTCGGCGTTTCTATCTGACTACTCTGAGAAGAAAGGCCGAAACAAACTCAGAGGTCGCAGTCTTTTTTCAAGTCCAGACATAATCTTGGTCAGGCCATATGAGGACCATGTAGATTAGTGTCTGAAAAGGTCTTTCAATTGTTTCATTAAGCCTTCCCATAACTACACCACCACCATCTACTTTCACCTTCGACTTCGGTTCCGATTCCGATTAATCAAGTTTAAAATCTCCGATTCCGGTTCCGGTTCCGGTAAAACGACTTCCGTAGCATCCCTGACTAGGACCATCGAAGTAAAATATCTGGACTATAAATACTACTAAACTAAACTATACACCTGCTTACTCCTTCGAGAAAAATAAGCGTGATATTGTGACAAATAACGATTCTCTAAAAATTGGTCGGTTTAATCTACCGTAGCAAATATTACAGAAGTCGGAATTTATTACAAAAGTTTTTCTCATTATGTTTCCCATCACAGTTTTGAAACTAGTCGTAAATTCTGGCATCCAATGGCTCAGTTATTATTGTGATGGACGTGGAATTGGGTGTTATTGGGGTTCTGTTCCTCTTAAATAATGTTTTTCTAGAGTATGTATGTTTGTTTGTATGTATGTATGTCTATTTCTTTGGCACGCTCTGTAGCCTAAACGGCTTGATGGATTTTAACATATGAGGTGTCGTTAGGTTCGTCTTAATAGTGGGAGTGTCATAGGCTATTTAATATTTATATATTGCATCTGCAAATACAAAAAAAGGAAGGGGTAGGTTTAAAAAAAACAACATTATTGTTATCAAATAAAAGTTAGTAATGAGTCAATTCTAAATATATATACAAACGTTTGAAATAAAACAAATTATTAAAAAAAACAAAAAACCCGACTGCAAAAACTGATAACTGAAAAGAGAAAAACAAGCATTATAATCTATAGGATTTTGGTATTGCAGGCGAGGACAAACCAATAACCTGAAATTTTGGTCTAACTTTTGTTGTTGCCTGCAATACCAAAATCCTATAGATTATAATGCTTGTTTTTTCTCTTTTCAGTTAACAGTTTTTGCAGTCGGGTTTTTTATTTTTTTTAATAATTTGTTTTTTGATTGGGATTTTTTCAGTAGCAGCATTTAGATTCGGTCCCGGTTGATGACAATAAGCTCGCTCTATACAGGGTGTAAGGGACAGCCCTCCGCAGACTGATGGGGTGAATTGAGTAAGTATATCGTACTAAGATGACCGGTACATGAAATTATTTCAGGAGCGTTATGGGACTCTAAAATAAACCTGATTTGTTAAACCTTACACGCAATGACAGCTGATTTCACGCGTCGTTCGTTAGAGAATTTTAACATCCATTGCTGTTTATTTTTATTTTAGCTGTTTTATTTACATTAATGGAGTACAGAGAATGTATTTTACGTTGAAATGAAGAAATAGTAACTGAAAAAACGATAAAAAATTAAAATTTTCGGTGGAATATGATTCAAAATAAGGAGCTGAATGCACCCTGTTAGTTTGCGGAGGGCTGTCCCTTACACCCTGTATTAAATGAATAAAAATTATTTACAAAAAAAAAAAAACGTGTGGCACTCGGGGACTGCCGCGGTAAAGCTATTGCATAGCATTTGTAGCCTCCATACTTCCTATTTGTCAACGCTACACTTAGGATGATGACATAAAACAAAAATTATGTTCCCATGACAACATCACGTTGTCATGGGAACATAATTTTTGATTTATGTTATTTTATTAATTAATGGGTCAGGGAAGGTGAGACCATCGGCAGGCGCTGGATGTTTACTCTCCAGGGCTCTAAGAGTTTCTGGAGAGTAGGATGCCACCACATCGCTACTAAACAGTAGCCTGGCCGCTCCCCTAATGTCACCTTCACTTAATTTGGATTCTACATGTGAGCATAAACCTCTACGTGAAGGGTTAACAGGTAATTTTGGATCTAAAGTAAGGGTCAAATTGTTGCAGTTATCTTTAATTTGATTTGTCAAAGATTTCTTAGTAGCCAAATTTTTTTGGACATGTAGAATCCTATAAGGGAAGGTAAGTAATTGCTCCCAGGCGCTTTGTGAGTTCTCCTGGGTCGTAAGACGGATACATTGCGCCAAATTCAGTGCAACGGAACGTCTCGCGCCCCGGGGAACTCTCTTCAATACTGGGGTAGAATTTTTGAATTTTGCCAGCGTTTTCCACAAACTTTGATCTGGAGTTTTTGATGTTGGGGTTGGGATTGGGGGGCACAAAGGTACACTATGTGGTTTGTGAACCTTGCCATAGTGTATCCGTAGCCCCCGTTCGCCTTTAAAGAAGCGCGGCTGGGAGCAATGGGGACATCTCACCTGGACATCGAGCGATGTGGCAGGTTGACTAGCGCTATTTCCGGCGTCGCTACAGCCGGCATTTAACATATATTTATAATTTTGCTCTTACCTGAGTAGAAAAGTAGAAACTTAAACAATAATAAATAATTCACAAAATTCACAAAAGATTGTCATTTATGTCACTGTCTAGTCTATGTCACTTGGAGGTGGCGCATTGACGCAGGCGCGCGGGCCTAGGGCGCCGCTGCGCCGCGCGTGTAGAGTGCAGCCTTCTTCTAATTACCTCGTAAACGTCGACCATTTAGCGTAAACTTTCGTCACAGTTATAGGAAATTATGCTTGAGGAATGTTAGTTTGATTTAAATATTTATTGAGTTTGAATTCTATTTTCAAATCCGTGTTATGCTGTTTAGCATCGGTACGATCAGCAGATCTCGAAGTGGTCCCATATATATAAATTTTATTAACTTTGCTTTGATAGTTTTTGAGTTAGCTTCATTAATACGTACTTTTTCCCACTTAGTATGTGGATATAATATATTATTTTATTTTATATTTCCATTCTGACATTTTCATTACGTCATCCGGTATTTTGTATATATTAATATATATATAATAATAATTATAAAATATGTTTCATAAATAATATTTTGTCTTTGTAGTTTTATTTAGAATATTATTGTTTTAACGACTATTAACTTGAATGAAACATATTTTACAGAAAAATAATTCAATGAATTTTATAATCACATTTTTTTATTTAACAAACTTGTTAAATAGTAGAATTATTTTTTAACGAATATTGTTTGTTCGGTGTATTTTTCCATGGTATTTTATTTCCACGAAAATGTAAAATAGACCTTATGCTTATGAAAATTAAGTGTCGTAAATTCGACACTTAATTTTACATAGTCGAATGAGAACTTAGGCTGCAAGAGCGAGCGAAGCGAGCTCGGGACTTGGGACACACCGACTTGGATAGGTCAGGTTATTTTTTTTTAAACCGTACAGAAATAGGACCCCTGCTAAGCGAGGCTCCGTCGTCTACGCTGGCTAAAAAAATATATATTTAGCCTATAAAATTATAAAATACTATAGACTATTGAATATTTGTCAAAGGTATGAATTGAAACGTTTAGAAACTTTCCCTCGATAAAATGTTTTTCTTAGTAATAAGTTTTATATTAGCTTAAAAAATGTGAGGGTAAAGAATATTTGATTTGTTATTCTATGATATGAATATAGAAACATACAATTTTATTTGTAACCAAAATCAATGATTTAAATTTATTCAAAGTAAGTATTCTGAGTACTGATTAATTATTTTATGAAATGATAATATGAGAAAAAAAATGGTGAAACGATATTCTATGAAAATGAAAGCTATAACAACGTTCAGCCATACGTCTAGTTCGCACGCACACAAACACTGTTCCGAACTATTTTAGTAAAACGAGCGCGTAAACAATTACGAAAACTCTTTTGGAAAATCAAGTTTTATGGAAAAACTGCCAAATAAATCAATTACAAAAAAAGTTTATTGAACTCTTCGATAATTGAGGTTTTTGTTGCCGACTTTATTTTGGAGAGTTTATACTTCTTTTATTACCTACTTATTTACGCCCAAAGTTGCGTTTAAATTAGCAAGAAAAACGAATCTTTGTTGGATCATAACTTTTTAATGGCTTTTTATTTTACTATTATATTTCCGTACAGAGAAAATTAATAACAAACGGTTTCATGTTTAACTTTGGATGAACAAAGTCAAACAGTGGAGTAATACCCTCAGGAAATTTGTGTGGAAAACATATTAACTAGCTCCATCTTAAGATAACGAACATTTATTTTGGCTGTGATTTTTCTTACGGTCGGTACGTCAGCAGTGGTATTTAACACTTGAACTTCGAAAACAAACTCTTCCTCTCTTCCTGATAAGATAGAATTCGCTATCAAAGTTAGGCCATTGACGTGCATTTTACTATACCATTGTACAAAAAAAGAAAAAAATGTCACGCTAAGTGAAGGATCCCGTAGTTAGGATGAATATTTACTAGTCTTTTGGATGGACGGGCAGGACGACGGCATGAAAAAAATTATACGTGTTTTTTTTTTTTTTTTTTTCGGTTTGGCATCTCATAACTGGGCTCTGAGGCCATGACTATTTAACCGAGCAAACCTGTGGGTGCCTTAAGCTGCTACACTCAAAATATAAACTAGGTGAACGCTCGCTAAGGGCACCCCCTGTGGGGTACGAGCTTCGGCTTAGGGCGTTTACCGGAGGGAGGACATCAAAGATAGAATGGGCTGGTTTTTTTTTTGCCATATGGCTACAGAATCCGATGTATCAATCTGCTTAGCTTTTTCCCAACTATGTTAGAGTCGGCTTCTAGTCTAACCAAATGCAACTGAATACCAGTATTTTACATGGAGCGACTGCCTATCTGACCTTCACAACCCAGTAACTAGGTAATACGATACTAGTTAAGACTGGTTGTCAGACTTTCGGGCTTCTGACGACCCGTAACGACTGTCAAAGATCCACGAATGACAGCCGGGACCAACGGCTTAACGTGATTTTCGAGGCACGGAGGAGTCTCGGTATGTAGAAATGGTCACCCATCCACGGACCATCCTCGGTAAGCGTAGCTTAACCTGATGGATCGACCCGTGCGGCATTACTTAGCCACGAGCTCCTATTATGGCTGTATAAACATTTAAAACAAATAAAAACTTTATTGTTAATAAAAAAGTTTTAAATTATCTGCAGAGGTAATAGGAACGCATAGAGCGAAGGTTCTCAACTGAAGATCCTTATAAAGGAGACGAACCACTCAACCGGCGTCAGGATCATTATTGCTATCGATTTTTCCATCTTTTGAAACGACCATTATAATAACAGCCATTTTTTATTCCAATGTAAAAAAGGCAATGCTTTACAAATGTGCTTGAGAAGAATGCTTGGGATCTCATGGACATAATTCCATAATCATAATCATTTATTGCATTCATGTAGTTTACAAGTTGTTACAAGTTTAAATAGGTTTCATACATGAACCCTGCTAGGGCACAGCAATATAAATAGTTTAATAGAATAGAATAGAATTATCTTTATTCGAGTATCATATGACTCACAAATGACATAAACAAAACACACAAAACAACAACACTTACAACTATATTACAAAAACAAGTAGTAGTGTATCACCGCTGTGACAACCCATGCGAGATGGCACAACAGCGACCCACGAAAACACAGTTTAGGCGACTTGAAATCATGCTTAGGATACTGTTGGAGCTGCTCCACACCCTGCGCACCATGGAACCGCACCTTTTGCGCATGGTTGTGTAGAAACAATCTACATGCGCATCCGCGAACATCCCCGACGCACTACTGAAGCGGGGCAGCCCCACCAGCATCCTAAACGCGTTATTGTACTGAACGCGGAGAGCGTTGTACGATCTTTGCGTATATCTAGTCCACAGGTTGCTCGTGTAAAAAGATGTACAGTAGGCTCGAAAGAGTGTTATCTTAACAGGAAGTGAGCACCGCGCAAACCTGCGCGCCAGCATATTCGCTCTAACCGTCTAATGTGCTACAGTGTCACAATATTAAAACCACTGTGCTTAATCAATTACTTACCTAATACAAATTTTGCATGGTTATTACATGTCCATCATTTATCAATAATATAATATAAAATAAGTTACTCTCATGATATAATATACGATAGGGTAAGAACAATTAATTTGTCATCATTTCCATTTATAAATTAAAATAAGAAAAAAAAAATTAATTAAAAGAAATTGTGATAACAATAATAATCATGAAACAACAAATCATAACATAGGTAGGTAGTTAGTCAAGATTATAGGTGCTGTGTGTATTGTGTAGAGGTCTGAATTTAAATGTCAAGATTTACTTCATCATCATCATCATTTCAGCCGAAAGACGTCCACTGCTGGACATAGGCCTCCCCCAAGCACCGCCACTTCGACCGATTTTAAGCTTTCCGCATCCAGCGGATTCCTGCGGCCTTCACAAGGTCATCGGTCCATTTTGTGGGAGGCCTTCCAACGCTACGTCTTCCGGTACGTGGTCGCCACTCCAGAACCTTTCGACCCCATCGGTCATCCGTTCTGCGAGCAATGTGCCCTGCCCATTGCCATTTAAGTTTGGCAATTCTTCGGGCTATGTCGGTTACCTTGGTTACCGTGGTCGCTCACAATGGGCCTTATCAGAAGGCTAAAAGTCACCCAAAGGGCAATGGAGAGGGCTATGCTTGTAGTTTCCCGACGTGATCGAATCAAGATTTACTTATCGTCCTTTAAAGTGTAATACGATTTTAATTTATTTGGAGACTGTTTTCCACACAACCGTCCCCACACTCCAAGAACTTGGCATCAGACAGTCTATCAGCACTAGTACAGTCTCGAATTCTGAAGTTCTTTGGTGATGTCTCCAGACATTAAGATGTATGTTGACTTGAATGAGCATGGCAGTTGAGAGAATGTCATGCTCACTTAAATGTCTCGTTGATGGTAGCGAGTGTGTTGGATCATTCGGTTCCCTACAAAATGGTTGAGCTGGATGGTGCTGATCCACGCGTCATGTTCGTGAATGGGCGCCGTCAATTGAGACTGGTCATCTCTTATCTGCCAGGGCTTATTTTTAATCTTATATTTTCAATTGCTTTGATTATTTTTTGTACATTGTTCTCACATATAGAAGCACACAAGAATAATGTACCCCAGATTTTCTAATATCTATATTTAAAACAGTGTCCTTGGAGTTTCTTGCCCGTTCTTCTCCATAGAGATCTACGTTTTGGAATGGGCAACTAGCTTCGACTTTCTGAATAACTGACCGATTCTTTGACAATTCAAAAGTGCCTGTAAATGGTTTAATTGAAATAAATGCTTTGAGTTTGAGTTTGAGACGGAATAATTTTATTTTTTAATATTTTACATGGAGCGACTGCCTATCTGACCTTCACAACCCAGTTTCTGCGTAACACAAAACGCATTTGTAAGACAGGTTGTCAGATTTTTAGGCTTTTGAAATTCATGTTACAAAACGAGTCGTTTTATACAGTATAAGTCACATCGAACACTTATCGAAAAAGTAAGCTCAATTTTATCGACGGAAAAAATATTTATAAAAATAAAAATGTTTTTATGGAATTTTTAAACAAAACGGTGTAACTTTTAAACTAAACGATCTATCACGATGAAACAAACTCCATAATGATTGGAATTAATTAGGCGTCCTCATAAAATGAAAATTGTGGAAAAAACTACTCTCAATTGAAAAAAGAACATGTTTTTTAGCAAAAATCTGTTTTTTTTTTCATAATTTTTTACAATAATTGTAAAGTTTCTCAATGACGCCCCCATTTCGTACATAAAATATAGACAACGTGTAAACGTTAAATGCGCAAAACCTGAAAATAGTTTGATCAGAATAACTAGCAGAATCAATTGAACCACTTTTTAATATAGGTCACATTTTTCAAAAAATCTTCATTAAATACGTTGCCGTGTCTATTTATTAATAGGTCAAGCCATCACATGCGCAAACCCGCCAAAATAGGTAAACAAACACAAATTGTTGTCGACCAATTTAAATTTTCTCATACACAGGATAATAATAGCTTTTATTTCAATGCAAATACGAATCTTACGGACTAATACAGCACATAAAACCTTTACATTTTTTTTTGTTTTTTTTTCTCTCTGAAATAGGTTAATTGAATTAAAAATCAGTTGGGGTGTCTGAGGTTTTGCGCATTTAACATTACACGTTGTTTAAATATTTAAAAAGTATTTTTTCCAATATTTTTTCCGTCACTAAATTAAACATGGATTCCCATCATTTCGATACGTGCACATTATACTCGTAAATACTCACAGGGACTGGGGTAAGCCACACAATTCTTACCAGACAATTCAGAGTAATCTTCTTCCACAGACATTTTCATTTTCAATGTTCAATTGGAGAGTTGTGTCAATATGAAAAAAACTTCCCAACTTGTCTGCCACAAGTTACTTCGAGTTTCTTGAGAATTAGGGCGTAGATTAATTTGGGGAAGTCATAAGGGTCAGGACACATTGACGTAGAAATGGGGTTAATTTTCGGTGCAAACGTTTTGATTTCGTATTTAACTTTACTAGGGGGAGGAGACGTCCTAGAAGGACATATTGTGACCTTATTGGTGATGTTCTTCAGAAAGGTTAGGTGCGTAGTACAGACTGACCAGATTTATTAATGTAAACGAAGCAAAAGGAGTATATAATGATTTCAAAAAGAATATTATCGTATCTCCGATTTTCTAGCCGAAAAATCATCTGTTGAATAATTTTTCCTGACACAAATTTTAAATTTATATGAATATGGTTGTAATTTTGACATAAATCGTGTAATTTTTTACATTAATCTTGTAATTTTGACATCAATCTTGTAAATTTGACATACATCTTTTAATATTGACAAACATTTAGTAACTTTGTCATTATTCTTGTATTTGTTTAACATTATAGTTTTTGATAATATTAAAATTATTTCTAATTTATAAAGTTTCCAAATTATATATTTGGAAAAGTGTTAAATAATAAATTATAAATTTAAATAAAAAACTAAACTAAATTTTAAGTTAAAAAGTTCTAGTTATTTTTTTTTTAATCATTGTTTTTAATTATGGAAATATTTTTACGCTGATACTTACGGCTAAACATGATTGAACTCAAAACAATGTAATATCTTGCATGCTCTTGTATGTATACAATGTATAAACAAATAAAGAAATTTTAATCGTAGCGTAGCAGGTAGAGTTCAGTAGTTTCTGCCTACCCCCATGAGAAGAAGGCGTAGGATGTATGTACGTAACACAGTTGTGCTTATTGGGTTACAGGATATCACTATCAAGATAAGCGTATGCTGAGACGCAGGTGATGTAGGTCCACGCAGCGCAGGGCAGAGCAGATTTTGTAATGCTTGAACGTAATGAGAGCTGCGTACGCTGCAGCGGAGGCACGTGTGACGCAGACATGTGCCTGACCTGCTCTGCGTCTCGTTGCAGTGCTGGTACAAATTTCTGCGCGATGCGTGCAGGTCGTCACGTGTTTTTACCAGATTTATAATTTTGTTACAATCATCTATTGTTTGTACTAGCTAGGACGCGAATGTGTCTGTGTAGCTGCGTCGCAGATACGCTCGCGGCCTATGTCTGTCTCGCCTGGCCTACCCTGCAAAATCTGTACTGTGCTGTGTTGCGTTACCTGCGTTTCAGCATACGCTTAGCCTAAATACTGCAATCATGTGTTTGCGTTTATTTCTACGTTTTTATTTCCAAAATTATTTATCAGTTATAGAGAAAAACATTTAAGTATTTTGTATCAAGTAGATGAAACTGCGTAAAAAAAAATCTTTGTATTTTTATAAATATTACAATTTAAAACATACTGCTGAATAAAGGAACAGCTCTTTGTTTAAAGTTGGCTAAAATGTGAAAACCAAAAACCGAACAAAAATATTGATAGTGGATGTAAATAATTCATGTTGCAACTCCCGAGTTCTGTCAATATCCACGAAGACGAATTTCAAGATGGCGTGTGTCTGTACAACCGACAATCTTAAAGAAGGACGACTTCTGGACAAAAGTTCCTGTGACAGTACGTGAGATTGTCAGATCTCCGATCACAATTCACTGACTGACATATAATGCAAAGCCACTGATGACATAACGGTTCAGTCAGATTCGCCGACCGAGGCATACTCTTTCCGACCCAGATGACCCCATTACACTCCTCCAGGAGCAGAATAGGGCCACCAGTACAGTATACAAAAACAGACGCCTCCCGTCATTCCGACCTCGCCGCCGAGGTCCTTTGCGATCGCGACCGCGTCCCCGAGTCAATGAAACTCCTCCCCGACCCTTGCTCGAAAACGAGGTGCCAGCAGTTGTTGCAGCTGAGCACGTAGCTTTAAATACCCCGCATAATAATCATGATGTAAATATAAATTTGATCCAGCCTGTCCCTTCTTGCTGTCCTCCCCTCAGCGATGCCCTAAGCCGAGGTTCGTACCCCACAGGGGGTGCCCTTAGCGAGCATTCGCTTAGTTTTAATTTAGAATAGTTAAAAGCTCCTGGCTGGAGGCTCTAAGTGTAGCTTAAGGCCACCACAGGAAAAGTTCGGTTAAGCAGCCATGACCTTAGTGGTCAAAACTGTGAGAGGCCATTTAAAAAAAAAAAAAAAAAAAATGACATAACGGAGGATAGAATAATGCCCGAAAATATATTGACGTGGAAACGCCTTTTTGCTCGAAGCTGATCGTCAAAAACATGTAATATTTCAATCGCTAATAACTACAAGACTTTTCATAGATAGATCTATTTATAACAATTTTGAGGCAGGATATAATATGCCTGTGTCCAAAACATTTTTTGTGACCGTCTTGTAGATTATTAAAAAATATTGAACACGTATTTTTTCTTTTTTGACGTAATCAAAACATTACGGCGATACATTGAGTTAAATGTGGCATGACGTCACACCTTTCTAGATTTAATACTGAGTTGTGACGTAGCGCGCCCCCGCTCCCCAACTTTAATGCGTGTTTTCTAAGTTATTTTTGATTAATATGATAAAGCAAAAAATACGTGTCTAATATTTTTTTTTTATCTGAAAGACGGACTAAATAGAATTTCTTTTTTTTACCTATGCACCTACCATATTTGCCTACAAGGTCACTTCGCGAGGGCAAGCGCATGCGCGCGACCCTCTATTTTTCACAACATGTCGAAATTCCAAATCGTAAAGTGCAAAAACGTGTTCAGCTAGAACGGTGATTCTGATGTCATTCCTAAGAGTTGACAAAGGACTACCAGGGCCTAACGAGATACAACAAAAACATTTCGTAAAATAGGGGTAAAAGTGCATATGAAGTTGACAATAGCAAAATAATTTCATTTACAGACTCATATTGGCCATAAATCTGCTCGGAAATTTAAATCCCAATCGATGAATGCTTGTATAGTAAGGAATGCAATTGGCCCATAAAATCTTCATCTTCCAGCTAAAGGCACTAGAAAGTGGTGAAGGGTGGGCGTTTTGGGGGACTGTCTTATGTAATTTTGACGTTCGAAAAGTGCTGATTCTCAGCCTAGTTTGAATAAATGACTTTTGAATTTGAACTAGTGTCAAGCAAATAAAATAGCAACGGCAGTATCAGAAACCGTAAGAAAATCTGTTGAAAATTTAAGATGTCGTCTCATATTGAAACTCTGCGGCGCAAATTCGAACTGCGCCTATCTCAGTTTTTGAAGTGAAAACTTCTTTAGGCGCGTTGGGCATTTTTGAGATGGGAAAAAACAATTGAACTCGCGATACCGTTACTGACACCTCATATACATAATACAGCATATTTCTGTTTTGTGCTCGTGATAATATTTAAATCTATTGTTTTATTTTATCATTCTTTTTTTTATGCACGTGTTTCTGTGACAATTAAAGTTATTTTTCTTTCTTTCTTTCTTTCTCATTTTTGCTAACGCGATTGTACTCTTTATTTATATTACGTTACGGATCAATGTTCTATGCAAGCATTTTTACTTTAAAGGTTTTGGAAGTTTTTTTTTTGTAAACGCGATTGTGCTCTTTATAGACCAATGTTCTATACAAGTGTTTTTCTTCCACCAAGGCGATCTTGTTCAAGTTTTCACTTCTGTTTGGCACTCCCGGAGTGCCACTGTTTTTTTTTTACTAGCTTTGCGGGCAAAAGCTAGTAAAAAAAAAACAGTGGCTTCGCCCGAGTGGATATTGGAAATTATCCTACAGGAACGTAAGTACGACCAGAATAAAAGGTATCCTATGCCCTAAACCAGGTCAAGGTCTACATTTTTTTTTTTTTTGTTGTGGTGTTTTCAAATATTTTCTCTCAAACAGACAGGAAGGGCGTATCGGACTCTTACTGACTAAAACCCACTCGTGTTTCTTCAGTTGCCTGTATGTTGCCAGGGGCCACGGTATCCCTTTCGGACTTTCCCGCGACCCCGGCAGGCATCGGCCCTAGTGGACCCCGTCAGTTGTGCTGACATCTCTTTGAGGCGCGCGTAGAACACAACACGCCGTCGACCCGGGCCTGGTCCTTATCGGATGGCGAGCTGCCCATTGCTCACCGTCCGCAAGCTCGCGCCTACGAGGTCATGTTCTACCTGAATGCCAACTTCCGAATTCCGTTCAGTCGTTAAAAGGCGTAAAAAGGTAAGACTGACAACTTTGCTATAGCTTTTGTAAAATTAAAGTATGGATTCGGTCAAGACCATCATCAATTTAATTTAGATTCAATCGAATATACTCGTATATGCATTCTTTAGAACACAGAAAATAAAATTCACTTCTCTCTTGGTTCTTAGGCGAATGATGTATGGACGCCGAACAATGTCTTTTAGACTGATAATCAGCACTTTTTGAACGTCAAAATTACATAAGACAGTCCCCCAAAACACCCGCCCTTAACCACTTCCTAGTGCTTTAGCTGGGAAGAAGAAGTGGCGCAACAAACCCTCAAGCAACATATCTGTGTGTTATGTTAACATAGAAGAACTACTTTGTAATTAATTTTTTTGTAAAACTGTCTTAACGAGCAGTGGCGAGTGTGTTGGATGATTTAGTTCCCTACAAAATGGTTGAGCTGCATGGTGCTGATCTACGCGTCATGTTCGTGAACGGGCGCCGATAGTTGAAACTGGTCATCTCTTATCTGCCAGGGCTTATTTTTAATCTTATATTTTCAATTGCTTTGATTATTTTTTGTACATTTTTCTCAAATATAGAAGCAACAAGAATAATGTACCCAGGATTTTGTAATAATATCTATATTTAAAAGAGTGTCCCTGGAGTTTCTTGCCCGTTCTTCTCCATAGAGATCTACGTTTTGGAATGGGCAACTAGCTTCCTCCAATGTTGCCACTATATAAAACGTAATACGTTTTTTTTGAGGATGATATTCTCGTAACATAGAAATAAAGTATGTCCATTTCTTTTTTTTTTTTTTTTTTTTTTTTACATTTATTTAGTATATTGCATCACACTATATTAAAAATATATGTATATTTTTCTTTAAGTACGCTGCACTTATACAGCGTCATATTTGTTTGCTGCACCGGTTGACGTCATTACGTCGGCGCCGGCTGTCGCTGAAAACCAGCGCTGGGGCTCTGTCTTGCATAGGGTCGTAGCATAATGCTGAGCGATAGCCGATTTGCGTGGATGTGACGCATGCTTCCCCCAACCTTATTTCATTTTTATATTCTAAACAATACTTTTCTGCGTCATGTTTACCGCAAATAAACGTTTTTTCTTTCTTTTTTCTTTCTTCTTCTTCTTCAACTTTCTGACTAACTGACCGATTCTTTGACAATTCAAAAGTGTCTGTAAATGGTTAATTGAAATAAATGCTTTGAGTTTGAGTGGTTTGGTGGCTCAGTGGTAACAGCCCCAATTTAGGGGTTCTAGGTACTGGGTTCCAACCCAGGCAGGCACACGCTCTCAAAACGGTTATAGATAACATCGTGAAGAAATGAAAATTCGAAGACATTGGTGCCGATTCTCGATTCTCTTGTCACGAATGCCTCTAAACTAGACTAAAAAACACCAAAATTTAGTTTATTCCTGTCAAATGGCGCTTTTTTATTCTGAAATAGACTAAAATGACAAGTTTAACAGATTCAATTTTAGTTGTGTCAAAATATTTTTTAAATTTAGAGAAATATTTTTGCAGAATAGCTTTAAGATAGCCAAAAAAAGTAAGGAATTTTAGTGATAGTTTAGTTAGTTTAGTTCGGTGTACAAGAGAATCGGCACCATTAATTGACAACCCGCACTAGGCCTGCGCGCGTGCTGGATTACGACCCACTCGCTCTCTCTCACTAAGAGGAGGCCTGTGTCCCAGCAGTGGGAACATTATAGGCTGATTATTCAGTCTAGGGAGTCACTCCTTGTAAAATAATATTATTCAGCTGCATCTATTTTCCAAAATTATGTTAAAACCACTTTAACAAATATCAACTTTAAAGTAGTATCAAACTAAGTTAATTTCAGAATAATTGTAAAGTTATGCAAATTCGGAGGAGAGGAGCTCGTGGCTAAGCTACGCTTGCCGGGGTTTGTCCGTGGATGGGTAACCATTTTTACATACCGAGATTCCTCCGTGCTTCGGAAAGCATGATAAGCCGTTGGTCCCGGCTGTCATTCGTGGATTTTTGACAGTCGTTACGGGTCATCAGAAGCCCAAAAGTCTGACAACCAGACTTACCAAGTCTTATCGTATTACCCAGTTACTGGGTTGTGGAGGTCAGATAGGCAGTCGCTCCATCTAAAATACTGGTGTTTAGCTGCATCTGGTTAGACTGGAAACCGACCCCAACATAGTTGGGAAAAGGCTAGGCAGATTGATTTTTTTGTAAAGTTATGCAAATTGTTGTAATTACAGCGCAAACTTTATACATAACATAACATCACGCCTTGTTTCCCTGAAGGGTTGGGCAGAGATGTCCCTGTAGCAGGTACACCCACATTTCGCCAGTTATGTTTAAGTCCCATGTAATAGGGGGCGAGCCTGCCATCAACCGGGCACAAATCCAGACTCCGAGCTGCTACTGAGAAATTTCAGATAAAAAAACCCAATAACACTTTGCCTGACCCGGGAATCGAACCCAAAACCTCATGCTCAGCAGTAGCGCTTGCTACCACAAGGTAAAGGTAGGAATTAAAGTGATTTTCAAAAACACATTGTTTACATTTTTGGAAAATGTATTGTGAAAAAAATAAAGTTAAACTTTTTTTTTTTTTTAACTATTGCATAGCTTTTATCGCGGGCTTTGAGCGCGGCGACCGAATCAAGAAATTCCGTAACGAAAATAAAACCTAACACCCCCACTCCGCCTACCATGTAATGACGGATGATGACATAAAACAAAAATTACGTTCCCATGACAACGTGATCATCATCCCAAGTGTAGCGTTGACAAATAGGAAGTATGGAGGTTACAAATTAATAGCTTTACCGCGGCAGTCCCCGAGTGCCACACTTTTTTTTTTTATCTTTTTTTTTTCGTGGCAAATTATCAAATAACTTCTCCCGCTCTGGGTGGAGCGGGAGGGCGTGTCAGGCTCTTACTGACTAAAACCCACCCGTGTTCCTTCGGTTGCTCTGTTGCCGGGGGCCACGATTTCCCTTTCGGCCCATATTCGCAGCCCCGGCAGGAATATAGTTAGACTGCAAGACGATTACAACCTTCAGAAAGTTTCTCATCTTAACAAGATATAAGCCTTATATCCTTTCGTATAATAAATTTATCACGTCCATAATTTCTTCTATTACTCCTCATCTAAGGGGATAGCAAATATTTGACCTTGGTTTGTGTTAATCTCGTGTTAACCTTGTGTTGGTCGTGGCAGTAATTAGGGTAACAATATGTGAGTTTCATAGCTTTATTTATTTTGGCCTTTGAAATTGAGTTATTTACGCTTTGTGGAGTTTGAGGGACAAGCGAAAGGGCTGAGCTTTGAAAACTTTGAACTTAGTAGTTCTACACAATACGTTTTGAAGGCATTCATATAATCATGGGTTCATGGCAATAGGGTCACCCCCTATTACACGGGACTTAAACATAACTGCGGGTCTAAAACGGCCACATTTAGCAATTCCTCTAAAAGCAATACATTTTCTGAATTCCCAGCAATTCCTCTATGGTGACACATATTTTAGCTGAATCATATTCAATTCAATTCATATCAGAATCATATTTGGTGTAAATATAGCCGCATGAAAAAATGAACACCGTAATTTTTACCGGATATTTTTTCTTTACAGTTTTTATTAACCAAATGAGATTTTTATTTCTACAGTTAAAATGTTATGTCAATAAATTACAAAACTATCAAACTGATGAATTGCGTAGATAATATGAATTGAACGCAGATAATATTATGAAATTGATGAAATTATTATACACCGTGAAATTTGAATCACAGTTTTGCTAGAACAAACGTTATTCAGACCATGGTCTACTACCATTCTACAGCATCCAATAAACAAAAAAACATAAATTGGTTTTTGAAAAAACACAAAAAGACAAAGTTTAAAATGTCAAGATTATCTACTGCTTACTAAATTTCGTTTATGTAGGTACTTTTCCCTATAAACAATGCTGTGTCCCATGCGTGGTGTCTGTGGTGTAGGGAGTAACGATAATCTTGACATTTTAAACTTAGTTTTTTTTTGTGTTTTTTCAAAAACCATTCTGTTTTTTTTATTTATTGGATGCTGTAGAATGGTAGTAGACTATGGTCTGAACAACGTTTGTTCTAGCAAAACTGTGACTCAAATTTCACGGTGTATATAACTTAATTTTAATTCTGTGACCCTTATAATTGCACATATCATTTTAATTTAGATTCTGTGCCTCTATAATTTGTATTACTCATACGTTTATTATAATTGCATTTGACATTTTATTTTAATTTGAATTCTGTGACCTTTGTAATTTATTCTGTTGCAAAAATGTAACAATTTTGGGTTTTGCCTGAATTAAATTTATTTTATTTTATAATTATCAGGGATGGGCCGAAATTCGGTTCACATTCGGTTCAACCGAATTTCGGCAGCTTGAACCGAATTTCGGCATTCGGCCGAAATTCTGTTCAGATGCCGAACATTCGGCACAAGAAAAACAATACCTACTTGCACTATTTTGACTGAAATTTAATAGGATTAGAATAGCTTTACTGTAAAATAAATTTATGTCTTTTACTCACTCATGGTCATTTATTTTAGTTAGGAACATTGTTCTTATTAGTCTAGAAAATCTGTTCTTCTCATTAGGCCACTTGGTGGAAGCGCGGTGTGCGGGCGGGGTACATCTAGTAATAATTGAAGTAAACAAGTCACGACGTGTCGCTCTCGAGAAAGCTCGCGAAATTGAACCGATGTTCGGCAGAAATTCGGCCGAACTTTTCTTTTTAACCGAATGTTCGGCCGAAGTTCGGATTCGGTTCAAACCACATTCGGTCCATCTCTAATAATTATAATATTATCACATTATGATTCTGCCAAAGCGGCCGTTTAAGTCCCTCTGGAAAAATATGGGTGTACTATCGGTACACTTCTGCCGAACCCATTCGGGGAATACAAGGTTGATGTTATGTTACGTAATATATTTAATCGAGCGTTATTTTGCCAAAATCCATAACATACGTAAATAGCAGTTACATCATCAACTACGTAACCTTTTCCCAACTATGTTGGGGTCGGCTTCCAGTCTAACGGATGCAGCTGAATACCAGTATTTTATATGGAGCGACTGCCTTTCTGACCTCCACAACCCAGCAGTGGCGAGGCGTGGTAAAACGACAGAGGAAAGCCGAAGTAAAAAAAACCCGGTTGCTAAGAAACCGCGGTATCACGTGACCGAAGTGACGTCATGATGAATTTTGTTTTCTAAAGAAATTGAATTCACGATAAGCCGGATGCGCCTACGAGTTATTTTAGCGCAAAATGTTTTGTTGTTGGGACATAAAGACAATTGTTTTTATGTATGTAGGCGTTTTGTAATGTTATAATTTTATGGTATATCAAATACATAGAATGTAATTATTCAATGACAATAAAGTGGTTGTGTTCCGAATTTCCGAAGGGAAGCCGGTAGGAGTCGAGTTGTTTGAAGCCGTTGCTGCTCTGCAACCCAGTTAAAGGGTAACACGATACCCCTAAAAAGGACAGAAAAAAAAACATTCCCACTTTACGTGTAGAGTCATAATTTTATTTTACCACTTTGTCGGCATGATTAATATGTATACCCGTGCCAAATTACAATTTTATAGTACTGACAGTCTCGGAGCTAGACCGCGGACAGACAGACAGACGGACATGTCGAAACTATAAGGCTTCCTTGTTGACTACGGAACCCAAAACTAAGACTAAAACTCGTTGTCAGACTTTGGGCTTCTGACTGTCAAAAATCCACAAACGACAGCCAGGACCAACAGCTTAACATGCTTTCCGAGGCACGGAGGGGTCTCAATAAATAATGTACGGTCACCCATCCACAAACCGACCGCGGCAAGCGTAGCTTAACCTTAGATCGACACGTGCAACTGTTATCATTTAGCCACGAGTAGGATGATATTATATTGCTGACTCATAGTAAGAGCAATTACATCAACCCTCAATTTTACAATCCATAAACATTTTGCAGGTTTGCATAAACGTGCTGCGTCGCTTTTGTCACTGCTTGAACAAGCTGACATCGCTTTAAAGCGGCAAAGCGGCTGTCGGGTCAATGACACGATGGCGGTGTGTTATTAAAACTGCCTTTTATACTGTTATGGCTAGATTTAATACTATTTGTTGTTACTTTACTGTGAATGGCAGCTTGTGTTCATGGTGTTATGAAGATTACATCAATTATGAGTTTTCATTAATTGATACAAACTTTTTTGTCTGGGCTTGTGCCCCCGGTTGATGGCAATACAATAGGCTCGCCTCTTGATCAGGTACTTTTGAATTGTCAAGGAGTCGGTCAGTCAGAAATATGAAGCTAGTTGCCCGTTCCAAAGCGTAGTAGGTGCCCATGGAGAAGAACGGGCAAGAAACTCCACGGACACTCTTTTAAATAAAAATTTGTTACAAAATATTGGTTACATCATTCATGTTGAAATTATACATGTGAGAACAATGTAAAAAGACGTGCAGGTTAGAAGCGTCCGTAATAAAAAGATAAAACAAGGAACAATTCAAAATTTTTTAATAAATTAAAAATAAGCCCTGGCAGCTTAGAGATGACCAGTCCCAACTGACGGTGCCCGTTCACGAACATGACGCATGGATTAGCACCATTCAGCTCAACCATTTTGAAAGTCTCTCCTTTTTGGAAGTCGGTTAAAAAGGAGGTCTATCTGATTTTTTTTATTCTCATCTTCTTGTTTAGTTAAATTGTACCTTATCTTCATTTAATTACACCATTCATTCCAATACGCTTGCCGCTTACGTATTGATTTTGATTGTGTTGCGAGTTCTATCGATCAACCCAAAAATGGTTAAAAACGAGAACGATTAAAATGTTGTTCTTCTTCAAAAACGTTTTTATAACGTTCCGTTTTAACGTAACGAAATCGTTTCTTAGGTTTTTAAGACGAAACCGTTTTGAAAAATATACCGTTATCCTAGCCCTGGTTTTAATAACATAGTGCACAGTAATTATGTTATAAAATGCGTGCAGAACAATGTCCTCAGTCGCTTACGGCGTATAACTTTCTAAACTGTAAAAGTCATGAAATCCCTGGACAGCATTAAGTTTACTGTCAAACCTTTAAAACCTTTTAAGATGGAAGATTAGGTTTGTAAACAAAGTAGATACAATTTGAGGTAAAAAGATAAAACATTCACCTTTTTTAACCGATTTAAAAAAGAAGGAGAAACTTAAAAAAAAAAACAGTGGCACTCCGGGAGTGCCCGACAGAAGTAATCGCCTTGGTGGAAGAAAAATACTTGTATAGAACATTGGTCCGTAACCTTATTTAAATAAAGAGCACAATCGCGTTTACAAAAAAAAATATAAATAAAAAAAAAAAAAAAAAAAAATATCTATTCCTCAATTCTCGCTATTGCACCTACCACTGTTTGTCTCTGCATCACCCAAAGGTTGACTGGTAGAAAATGCCTTTGGCATTAAGTCCGCCTCTGTACATTTGTGTGCTTGAAGTATTAAATAAATAAATAAATAAATAAAGTAAAAATACTTGCGTAGAACATTGATCCGTAACATAATATAAATAAAGAGCACAATCGCGTTTACAAAAATGAGGCGTCGGTAAAGGTATCGTCAGTTCAATTGTTTTTTCCCATCTCAAAATTGCCCCACGCGCCTAAAGAAGTTATCACTTCAAAAAAAATCGGCATAAATAAAACACACACTCTAAAAAAAAAATACACAAAGTTGCCAAAAGCCTCAATCAATAAAAATTTGACACTTTTGCTCATAGCTTGATGTCAAGGCCAGGGACCAAAGACAATATCGCGTAATTACTGTTGCGAGATTGGCAAATTAAAACAAACAAACAAGACAAAAATAAAATACCGATGCTGTGTGTTTTTTATGTAAGTTCCCCGATTACTCCAAGACGGCTTGACCAATTAGATTTTATTTTTTGAAAGGGTGTTTTTCCTAGGTGGTCCAATTTTGTATTAACTTTGCTTAGCTAGTTTTTGAGTTAGCTTCAATAATACGTATTTTTCCCACTTAGTTTATGCGGATAATGTTATAATAACTTGCTGTCACTGTTACTTACATTCGAATTTGTGTGAGGTAGGTACTACAGCTAAAAGGAGAAAAATAAGAACATATTTCCAAAAAAAAAATAAAAAAAACCGACTTCCAAAAAAGATCGTGCCAAAAAACGAAAACACAAAACCAAAGACACCGACTTCCGAAATAAAAGTTATTTTTCTCTTTGTAGTGTTTTTTTTAATGGTTCCTTTTTTTTTTGGAAAATATTTTTTATTTTACCTTATTTTTTTTATTAGATTTTTTTTGGAAGTCGGTTGTATTTTTTTTTCGTAAAAAAGTTTTTCCCGATTAAGTTGTGGTCGGCTACTAAAATGCGTTAAAATTTCATACCGAAGCATTCAACTAGCTTTGAAAGCAAGTTGTTATAATAACAAAACATCTGTTTCTCTATGCTTTTATTTTATTTACTATCCGACTATTAGTACCTACATAAGCTACCGAGTCAATGAACTTACAGCACACAAGCAAATATCAACCTTTCACTGTACAGTACAAAGTTGAAATTCAAACGCACAGTTTTCAAGTGGATAGCTAAGTGAAAATGCACTTTCAAGTGTTTTTGATAAGGTTTAAATTAGTTTGGGAGTTATTATTTCTTTGTGAGGTTTGCGAAATGCTTGTCACGCGATATAGAGATAGTACAGCTTAGTACGTGTTATCACGCGCGATTTCTATCTATAGGAAAAGTTCATATCTATTATCAATAATAAACTTGTATGCAAGGGAAAACAGCTCTATATTTGCTTCAAAATTCTATGCATACATAACATCAAAATATCAGTTTTTTACTAAGTAAATGCATTTGAAAGAAAAAGAACGAAAAGCAATTTTTTTTTAAATTTAGGACACGCACACGAAATACAACATTAAAAATAAGAAAATCATGAAAACAATAGCAATTTCAGAAGAGAACTAATAAATTTAAAAAAAATTGTGTTACCAAAAATGAAGATCTGTGCAAGGCTAAAAAGGCTCCTATCTCAGCATAATGCTTCGATATTTGAAAAAATCGGGCCTGATAGGGCCCGCTGGGGCCATATTTTGAAAGTATTCAAAAAAAAAAATAAAAAAAAATAGTAAAAAATAGTAAAAAAAGTCATAAAAAAAAATAGTAAAAAAAGTCATAAAAAAAAATAGTAAAAAATAGTTTTTTTTTATACGTAGGTAACGTATAAAAAAAAAACTATTTTTTACTATTTTTTTTTATGACTTTTTCAACAATACGAGTCAGATAGCTAATTGATTCAGGCGTGACGTTGCGGAAATCCATTATAAAATACAATAGACGTGGATATATTTAGTAACCTGTTCCGCTTAGCTATTTCTAAAGAGCCATGAAAAACTCCTGAAAGAAAGCGACACGTGTTTCACCTCTCAACGAGACATCCTCAGGATGACGATTGACTTGTCGCGAACCCGAACACGGCAAATTGCCACACCGAACGCAAAGCTCTGTGATCAGCGCTCGGTGTAGCAACAAGCCGTGTTCGGGTCCGCGACAAGTCAATATCAAGTTAATATCGCGGCATATTATCCTACTAATCCTACTCGCAAAAACTGCTGAACGGATTTAGATGAAATTTGGCACACAGATAGTTTGGATGGACATATTATATACTTTTCTCAAACATGCATGGAAATATTGTCATTATTTTCAAACAAAGAACACGCGAAGTATCGAATTTACGGTCAAAGAAAATGAAATCCATTGCAGGTGCGTTTTTTGAATTTGGAACATTACAACGCTCCAGCAATGTTGTATGAAATGGCGTGCTGGGGTTATTAAATACTCTTTGATTGGATCTCTTTTATCATTCTTGGCATACCAAAGTTCTCTTTGCTTAGTACAAATTGCGTTCACGTAGCTGTATAGCCTTAGATGCGTTTGCCTTTCGGCACAGATAAATAGAAAATTGGCGGCAAAGCTGAAAATTCGTCTTGATTTGTTATTTACTTATATAATAGATAATTAAAATGAGTTCCAACGGTTCAGAGAGTGAAATGGAGATTGATTGTACGCCACCAGATTTAAGATCAGAAGCCAAATTAGCAATGGAAAACCTGCTTTCAGCGAAGTCAAAAGAAAAATACATGAAAGTATATGAAAATTTTATGATTTGGAAAAACGAGAATAAAGTGAAAATTTTCTGCAAACTGTGTATTTTTGGCGTATTTTAATGAGATTACTAAAACTAAAAAGCCATCTACATAATGTGCAATTTTATTCCATGCTGAAATGTACAGTTCATGTTTAAAAACGGCATTAACTTGAAAAATTATGGAGAACAATCACCGTCGATACATTTTTTGGCTAAATGTGAAAGTGTCGGCCAAACAAAAAAATGTTATATTTCGTTAGAACATGTTATTCTCTTCACTTTTTACTATGGGACCAAATCTGTAGGGCCATAATGTTAATTAGATTACTGTTATTCTTTTATCTAAAACATACTGAAAACAGTATTTTTCAAACTCGTGTAACAGCGCAGAGAATGGCCCTACAGATTTGGCACTTTCATAATTTAGCCCAAAATGAATTTTCTCCTTTAACTACTTTTATTTCCCTGCATTCTTTTGAGAAAAGTACTATATATGCCTCGGCGGAAATGGCAATAGCCTGTATTGTATTAGTGAAGTCCTCGCTTAGGGCTCGGCCTTCAAACTCATACTCGACCTGCAATTGCTTATTTCCCGGCCTTTGCAATAATGTACATTTTATCCAGATATTCTCACGGGATCCAGACTTATGCGAGTATAACCACGGGGCGTTGCTAGTAATATTATAAACGCGAAAGTTTGTGAGGATGGATGGATGTTTGTTACTGTTTCACGCAAAAATTACTGAACGGATTTAGATGGAACTCCACAAACAGACAGTTTATAGTCTGGATTAACACATAAAATACTTTTTATCCCGATATTCCTACGGGATCGAGAGGTAGTAACCGTATATAAAAAGATCTAATATGACTCTATAAAATTAAAAGATTTGTCCATAAACTTACCAGATTACCCCAAAAGGAGGGTTATATGCTTTTGACAACTATTATTTTATTGACACTGTGTTCGAGGACTTACTTCTACTTAATACTGGTATAAATATCAGTTAAAACGTTTCGTTTGTCAATAATCTTACCCCCATCCTAAATCAATACACATACCATCATACATACCATCATCCCTACTCACACCACACTCACTCTAGCAACCTCTCACATCTCTTTTTACACTTCCTCTAGTTACTCACGCACTCACACACACTGGTATTTCCACTAACTCTTTTTGTATTTTTAATTTTTGTTTTATTAATGTTCTTAATTCAACGTTAGTTAAGTATACTTTGTCATCATGGTCCATATCACAGGCACCTAGCCGCGGGAGGGCCCTGGTGACCTGTAATACAGGTTTTTATCTAAACCTACTTCAGGCACCAGTCTCTCACAAAGTTAGCTCCTTGTTCGTGCACTATTGTCAAATACTAGCATTAAGTACATAACTTGTGTAGAGAAAATAAACATCTTATATTATTATATTATAATGTACCTTGTCTTTCCCAGTCGGGGTCGGCTTTCCGTCTAACCGGATGCAGCTGAATACCAGTGTTTTGCATGGAGTGACTGTCTTTCTGACCTCCACAACCCAGTTACTGGGTAATGCTAGATGTCAGACTTTCGGACTTCTGTCAACCCTTTACAAGGAGTTCTGCTACTTAAATATGTGAAATATTTAATTGCTCCTTTTAAAAACTTGCTGGCCTTCTCATGATGTTAGTTTTTTCTAATAAATGTGCCTTTGTTTAATTTCCTGGTCTTTTTTTAATGTTGGTCGCAGTAACTAAGCTAAATCATGCCGAACAAATGGGTAACGTTAGAAGCGCGCGCGAGTCGAACGAGCGAAGCGAGCAATGCCGTGGGAGCGGCCAGCAACCTCTACATCTCAGTTGGTTAATTGGCTATCAAATGTATTAGGACAACGAAATAGGAATTATTTGAAGTTGACAAAAACAGACACATTTATTATATTAGAATGTACTTGAATATTTTTAGGACATATATTAAATGGGAATAATTTGAGGTATAATTTGAGCGCTGCGTCATTTATTTATTTTTTCTTAAATGTCGCATTATGCTGAGATGGGAGCCTTTTGGCCTCGTACAGGACTTTCTGCTTTTATTTTAATTGTTTTTATTTTTTAATGTTTTTATTTTTTATTAATGTTTTAATGAGTGTATTTTAGTTTAATTTGTGATTTCCTGTGCGAGTCTCAATAAATACTTTTTCTTTCTTTCTTTCTTTCTTAGGTACGATTATATAAAATGACATAAATATTTTATTTATTCTGAATACGTAATTATCAGGGTCAGTAACAATAGCTATTGTTAAATAGTACACAATTTAAATACTAGACTTAGGTAGCTAGGATACATTATTCATTGTATGTATTAGTAAGTTAACAGACGAGGATAACGACTTTGTTTTATAATATGTATAGAGAATAATTTTTAGGGTTCCGTTGGTACAGTACCAACCAAAAGTCCATTGGTAATCTCACAAAGCAATAGACTGATGCTTCGGTTTGACTGACGACCTTCTTCTATAAGTTGTTACAGTACTGTAGGCACGCACATTACACACACACACTCACTTTGTCTGCAACCAATGACTAGTTCAATAAAATCATTCGTTTTTTGTTTCATTCGCTTGTTTACATAAATATTAAAGTTTAGCAGGTAGACCACAGAAAACTAAGTAATTGTGGGGTAGACAGATGCAGTTAGTTCGTTACGAGTATTCACTTATTAGAACTTTGTTGGTTTGTAGATAATGTTGGTGACGAGTATTTAGCGCAGTGTTGTGGTTATTATTTTCAAAAAGCAAATATGAATGCGTAAAAGTGAATGTTATTTACACAAATATCGAATGAAACCGGACAAAGTGTGAGTGTTATCATTTAATAATAATAATAATAATAAATAATAACAAATTCATTTATTTCAGACATAATTACAAAATTGTCCATATAGTGTTAGTAACAGAGGTCTTAAAAACTATGTTAGTATACTAGTATTAATTCACATTATAAAAATTCAAATAGACATTAAAACACCACATAAAAATACAACAACAATAACATTACATATATTAATTATGTCACGTGAAGCCGAATAAGCCTCCCCAGCACTGCAGACTCCGGCCTATCTGATATCATCCTCAGCATACCGTTGGGGCTCCCACGGATCCTAAACATCAGAGATGCTGCTTTTCTACGCATTATGGCATAAAAATCGTCGACCCTAGCGTCAGCAAACATGCCTGATGCGCTGCAGAAACGTGGGAGCCCCACCAGAACTCTGAAGGCGTTGTTGTACTGTACGCGAAGAGCGTTGTAGGCCCTTTGCGTGTAGCTGGTCCATAGAGCACTGGTGTAAAAGCTTTGGCAGTAGGCCCTGAACAGTGTCACTTTTATATCTACTGTACACCTTGCAAATCTATGCACCAACATATTCGCACGAACCGACAACGCCCTTCGCTCCCTCTCGATATCTGCATTTAAATATTTCATATTTTACTAAACATAAATCATAAAACGCTTAACGCCTTCTGTTATCTGCACATATAATTTACTTTCGAATTTTAGCAATGCCATACACTGGCCATAGTGACGCGTATGATGCGTGTCTAACAATAAAGTGAGCGCCCGCAAACCACGACGATACGACAGTGTGTAGTGCAAAATTGCTGGTGTGTGTACGGCACACACACCACAGACGTCTAGTCAGACGTAAACAGTAGTTTACATATATTAATGTACGGACTACACCGCGTGTTCACAGCAATACGACTCTTAGCGTGCCTATGCACTTTTGAACGCTTACTGTACCTAAAAAGGAAAAAAAAACGGAACCCTTATAGGATCACTCGTGTGTCTGTCTGTCTGTCTGTCTGTCATAGCCAATTTACTCCAAATCTAATGGACCGATTAAGTTGAATCAATTTCTATGACCCAAACACAAACATGTAACGAAAATAAATGAATTTTGACTATGGGGGTCAGTTTACGAGTGCAAATTGAAAAATAAAATAAAAAGTTTTGCAAACTGTACTGTGTCACATATCAAATTGAGAGGATCTCAATTTTTGAAGTGAAAATTTTTTTAGGCGCGTTGTTCATTTTTGAGATGGGAAAAAACAATTGAACTCGCGACACCGTTACCGACACCTCATTTTTAAACGCGATTATGCTCTTTATTTAGAGAAGGTTACGGACCAATTTTCTATACAAGTGTTTTTCTTCCACCAAGGTGATCTTGTTCAAGTTTTCACTTCTGTCAGCACTGCCGGAGTGCCACTGTTTTTTTTTTTGTTTAATAATTTTATAGTTTTAAATATATTTAAGAAAAAAGATGAAAATTTACCCCCCCCCCCTCTCCTATCTCCGAAACTACTAAGCCTAAAATTTTGAAAAAAGAAAACTGTTTTATACTTATAGATTACAGAAAAACCTTTATGAAGTCTATGGTCTTAAAATAACATGGTTAATCTCCCAATATTGTACGTACAAACTTATATTTGTAGTTGGAATGTATAGAACATGTTTTTCAACTACAATGTTAAGTTTGTCCTTGGGATAAATATTCATCCCAACTACAGAACCCTTCATTGTGCGTGGTCCGACACGCTCTTGGCCGTTTTTATTAATGTGGTATTTAAATCTAAAGTGTTTGGCTGTATAGTTCTGGATTTTCAATTGATTCAATATTTTATTATAAAACATTTATTACTTTCAGAGTTTTTTATGGCTCTTTAGTAATAGCTAAGCGAAACAGGTTACTTAACACATCCACGTCTTTTGCATTTTATTCATTTGTGTTTAAACTGGTAAATTTTTTGTTTTGTTTTGAGACCAGTGGTGATGAAATTATTTACACAAAGTAAAGCCGCCGCCTACAACACGTAAATCGCGGCCGTTACCATTGGGCCACCACTGCCATCTAGCACCATAACTAGCTTTTTAATATTTAACTTGTGTGTGGATCAAAGTGTCATCCCGGATTTAGTGAAATACAGGAAGGTTATACCACTTTTTAAATCTGGGGACAGCAATAACACCAACAATTATAGACTAGTATCCGTATTGTCTGTATTCAGCAAGGTGTTCGAAAAAATAACGCTCAATCAAATGCTTAATCATTTTAACACCAACCAAAGCTTATTAAAACACGTATTTACAGCGTGTGAGGAGGCCCAAGATGCCATAGGATTTTTTTTTATCTCTCCACGGCATTTGATTGCATAAATCATGAAACCTTACTCTTGAAACTTGAGCATTACGGACTAGGTAAATTTGCGCTCAGTTTAGTAAAATCTTATTTAAATTATATACAACAGCAAGTTCAAATAAATATGTCAATTCACTCGTTTTAAAAGTAGAAATGGGTGTTCCACAAGAATCGATATTAGGTCCTCTCCTCTTTTTATTATATATTAATAATCTACCCCATTTATTAAAAAACCAACCACAAATGGTGTTATTTGCTAACGATACGTCCTTAATTCTTAAGATAAATAGACGTGCATCAAATCTTGACGACTTATGTAACGTGCTACTGCAGGTCCAAAATTGGTTTACTGCTAATAATTTAGTATTAAATGGGAAAAAGTAGTGATTGTGACCATAGTATTGAATAAAGCGAAACTAGAATTCGTCGGTAAAACTAGAAATAGGGACCAATTAGTTCAACCAGGTTTCAGATTGGCTAAAGTAGACTCATCCTCATCATAAAACGTACACTATACAGCCAAGCAATTATTAGGTATAAGCTGGGGATTACATCGCTGACAAAAATGCTTGGCTCATCGCTGGTCCTGCTATACAAGGGCGCATAAACGTATTGATTAGCATTTGAAAATATTGTTGGAGCTGCCTTAAATTGTAACAATGCAGTGTATTATTGCATAATTGCATAGCACATATGTGTGACCATTATGTATATATTACAAAGCTACCATTTACTGGGTACGTCTTTCATTGACTTGAATGTGCCCTGACGGCTGAGAGTATATCATGCTCACTCAAATATCTCGCTGGTGGTGGCGTGTGTGTTGGATCATTAAGTTCCCTTCTAAATTCCGTTGAGCTGAATGGCGCTGATCCATGCGCCATGTTCGTGAACTGGTGCCGTCAGTAGGGATTGGTCATCTTTTAGCTGCCACAGCTTATTTTAATTTTTGATTTGTTTTTATCTTTTTATTACGGACGCTTTCGACTTTCTATATTGTTCTTACATGTATAATTTCAACATGAATGATCTAAACAATATTTAGAGTAACAACATTTTGATTTACAAGAGTATTCGTTGAGTTTTGTCAGTTCTTCTTCATAGGAACCTACTATGCTTTGGAATGAACAAACTATAGCTTCATCTTTTGACTGACCCACCCCTTCACAATTCAAAAGTATCTGTAATTGGTTTATTTGAAATATAAGCTTTGAGTTTCAGTTTAAATACCTCGTATCTCTCAAAACCTTTTATCATCATTACACATGGTTCAAATTTCATTGCAACAAAATTTTTCCAATGTTTGCGAGATTCCTAGAACGCTAAGGTTGAGATTGCAATGCAATGACGTGTGTCTAAATTCATTTTGGATAATACCTCGACCACTGTTTTCGCAAAATTAATGAAAAAATATTTTGAAAAGATATTCTTTTGCTTAATTAAAATATAAGAGGAAAGCCGTGGGCCGAATGATAATTTGTTGAGAAAATTTGCGGTACAAAAAATAATTTTATTAAATTCTTAAATGTAAGTACTCTGGTTCAAGGTTCCTAAAGGACCCGCTTTATATGACCGCTACACACATGTCTGGGTCGGCACATTTGATTCGGCAGTACCTTGTTGAACAACAATGCCGACCCGAAGCAAATAATACACGTCATATTCGGCTTTCATTTAGCTAATGTTGATCGGCACACTCCGTTCGGCATCTACCCTCACTGAATCATGCTACTTTTCTTGAACACTTATCTTCACATACATTAAAAGCCAGTGGTCGGCAAACCGCGGCTTGCACGGGCGGAGGCGGGGCGGTAGCGACGCGCAAGCGACAGGATCAAACTTGTTTGATTTCGCCACTCGATGGCCCGTGTCAGTATAATGTTGTATTTTTTTTACCGCCAGTTTCGTGCTCACGCTTAGGATCGCCACGACGAGCATGGATCGCGGAGACTTAGTCCGCGCGCACGAAATTAGCGGCGGCTAAGCGATGGTGATAGCGGAACTGGCGGTAAAAATTACCACACTATACTGGAACGAGCGGCCATCAAGCAGCAAAATTAAATAAGTTTGTTCTTATCGCTTGCACGTCGCCACCGCTCCGCTATCGCCTGTGCATCACTCGATCGCGCCCCGCCGCTCTCACCCGTTTCGCAGCCTCGGAGCCGGGGGGGGGGGGGCAAGCCGGGGCCCGTGCCCTGGGCGCCAACTTCAGGGGGCAACAAATTCAAGCGTAGCAGACAAGTGCACCACCCGACCCCGCTCCGTTCCGTTGTCGCCATCGCTCGGTCGCTGCTAATTTCTTTAGCGACGCCAGAGCGATGACGGCCGCAGACTATTGAAACTCTAGGGAGCTACGCTAGGGTACGGAAGGTCTTTCCTAAATATTTTTTTTATATTTCCAGAATTTTTTTCGAGTTTTGGACAGTCCAAGGCAATGAGTATTACAAAAAATCTGGAAGAAGAAGAACAATTTATTATTAAGGAACCAACTATAGCAGAGCCGTATAATAGAGAATTTCTTCTGAGTCATATATTTTTCTTTACATACTCTTACATCGCCGGAGTTTATGGGCTATACCTGTGTTTTACATCGGCAAAATGGGGGACAATAATTTTCAGTAAGTATTTTTTTCAGGATAATGTAATGTCGCGGTTGTTGTAGAGACAGAGGTTTTAGTACAATATAGACAAAGGTATGAGGAGCAGGGTGTGAAGTTCACTCATCTTCTATACAACATGTAAAAAACAGAAGTGAAAACTTGAACAATTTAAAAAAAAATCTTCCAAAACCTTTAAAGTAAAAAGAATTATAAGAAAATTGATCCGTAACGTAATATAAATAAAGAGTACAATCGCGTTTACAAAAATGAGGGGTCGGTAACGGTGTCGCGAGTTCAATTGTTTTTCCCATCTCAGAAATGCCCAACGCGCCTAAAAAAGTTTTCACTTCAAAAATCCTGTCCGATCCGTGAGGGTGTTGTTAGATATCGTACTGAGAGTTTATATAAGTGGTAATTGTCAGCAAAAAATATTAAAAAAATCGTCTACTTTTTCAATCAGAAATTTTACCGGGTTTATTACACGGAGCGCGGGCGGCCATCGTTTAGCGTTTGTCTACAAGTCATAACTAACCCCTGTTGAAAATTTTCTATTTTTTTATGGATTTGGGGTAATTTTGATTAAAAAATGTCAATTTTAAATAGCAATAACTTTTTATTTTCAATAACATTGTTTAAAAAGTGGTGGCACTCCGGGAGTGCCGACAGAAGTGAAAACTTGAACAAGATCGCCTTGGTGAAAGAAAAATACTTGTATGGAACATTGATTCGTAACCTTACCTAAATAAAGAGCACAATCGCGTTTCCAAAAAATAAAATACTTCTGAAACCTTTAAAGTAAAAATACTTGCATAGAACATTAATCCGTAACTTTAATTAAATTCATTTATTTCGGATTTTTAACATACATCCATATAGTTGTTAGTAACACAGAAATGCTTATGAGAAACTAATGTTAGTAATGACAACACAAAGACACTTTAAAAACTAAATACAAAATACAAATTACATAGGACTATTACATAGAAACTCCGATATCGCGTGGTCACTTGACCGCGTGCAGTCGTATCCAGCGCTCAAGCATCGGAGAATCCCATCGGTCCGACAAAACACTCAAGATGCCATTGGTACTTGCACGCATTCGCGTTAGGACTGAAGTGCAACGCTTGCGCATGACTGCAGCGAAGCTGTCTACGCGGGCCTCAGCAAACATGCCAGAGGCACTGCAATATCGCGGCAGCCCCATCAGCATCCTGAATGCATTGTTGTACTGCACTCTAAGGTCACTGTACGCCCGCTGCAAATAGTCAACCCACAGGCTGCACGTGTTAAAGGACTGACAGTATGCTTTAAACAACGTTACTTTAACTTTATGTGTACACCGTGCAAACCTGCGAGCTAACATGTTACATCGTACAGACAATGACCTTCGCTCTCTCTCAATATCAGTACTGTCCTTTAGGTCATCGGTGACCCAGTGACCCAAATACTTATATTTTGTAACTCTTTTTAAAGAGGTACCACCCAAGTGAACTTCAGGTACATGTTCATAACATTTAGTCCCCGCCTTAAAGACCATTAGTTGCGATTTCACTTAGTTGTATTTAAGGCCATGGGCCTCCGCATATAATTCACATACATTTAGAAGCTTTCTCAATGCACAGATCGAAGGGCTCAGCAGCACCATATCATCAGCGTAGCTTATATTATTAATACACACACCATCTACGTGACAACCGATACTAGTGCTACGGAGCTCCTCGATCAGCTCATTGATGTAGAAATTAAAGAGATGAGGGGAGGAAAGCCCCCCTTGCCTCACCCCACAAATATAAATAAAGAGTAAAAGAGAAAAGTAACATAATATAAATAAAGAGCACAATCGCGTTTACAAAACCTTTAATGTAAAAATATTTGCATAGAACATTGATCCGTAACGTAATATATAAATAAAGAGCACAATCGCGTTTACAACAAAAATGAGGTGTCGTCATGGTGTTGCGAAATCAATGGTTTAGTCCCATCTCAGAAATGCGCAACGTGCCTAAAAAGTTTTCACTTCAAAAATATTACTTTTTGGTAATGATAATACAGTACCTATGTGCCCCTTTCGGATCAGACAAGGTTTTTTTTACATAATTATTGTATATTCTAGTCAAGGGGTTGAACATTGCTTGCGCGATGCAGGATTTTACGTAATCTCAGTGTGATGTATAGTTTGCATGTTGCATTGTAGATGGCGCCACACACACACACATTAAACATATATTATGTATTAGTGACCCTCTCCCTCTCATAGAGAGAATGAATGTGTCCCAGTAATAAGAACTCTGTAGACTGGTTATGCATCATGTTGTAAACGAACCTATTGCTAATAACTGAACAGAAAACCAAACTCCAAGTTACTATAGTAGAAAACTTAACAATGGAGCCGATTCTCAAACTAAACTAACTAAACTATCACTAAAATTCCTTACTTTTGGCTATGAGAATCTTAAAGCTATTCCACAAAAATATTTTTCTAAATTTAAAAATAATTTTGACTCAACTAAAATCGAATTTGACAATCGCGACTCCACGTGGTACTTGTTTGTTCTACCCCGGAATTATTATTTTTTGAGCCGGAGGCGCGCAGTGGGTCAGCCTCGACGTGTTTTATATGAAATTTTTCACTTTTTTTATGGAAAAAGAAAATATACTTACATTTACAGTTTTAGGGGTTTATGGGTTTTAAAAAGGGGATCAAAATTTTCATTATTTTTGCGATAGGATACAATGGTGTATCCTATCGCAAAAATAATGAAAATTTCGGAGATGGCTCCGAGATATAAACAAAAAAAAAGATACAGTATTGTTTTTGCATCAGAAGTCGAGGCGTTGGTGTGAATTTTAGTTTATGACAACAAATTTTATACAACACCTTTTTAATCGCGATTAAAAATAGTCAGATTAAGTTAGACGATCAAAATTTTAGGTGAAAAACGTCAAATTCAGAATAGCGAAATTGCCATTTTCACTAAACTAATAACTGAATGCTATCTTTGTGCTGTCAAACTAAAATATAGTTGAGTTGTGTCACTTTGGTCTATTTCAGAATGGGAAATCGTTTGACAGGAATAAACTAAATTTTGGTGATTTTTAGCCTAGTTTAGAGGTATTTGTGACAAGAGAATCGGCACCAATACATTCCTCCTCTTTTACTTACAGCGATCATCTCATACATGGGAACAGTCCTAGGCATTACTGCAGGAGCACATCGACTCTTCGCCCACAACTCCTACAAAGCAACCAAGTCACTCCAAGTCTTCCTCATGCTATGCCATTGCCTAGCCTTCCAAAGAACCCTGCTCAAATGGGTCCGTGACCACAGGCTTCATCATAAGTATAGTGACACTGATGCTGACCCCCATAATTCAAGTAGGGGATTTTTCTTCTCACATATTGGTTGGCTGCTAGTCAAAAATCATCCGGAGATGGTTAAAAGGAAGAGCATGATTGATATGAGTGACGTATATGGGAATGAGGTACTGATGTTCCAGAAGAGGTGAGTGTATTGTCGATTCTAGTTTGTTCATAGATTCTAGATGTGAATAGAGAGACACAGTGGCAAAACCACTACAAAACACGATCAACAAGTCTACTGCTATTGAAAAACGGCACAGTCAATAATGTCTGCTATTGCTAAAAAAATTGTTACACTATGGGTGTTTAATTCACCATAACATTCAAACAACAAAAACGGCTATTTCTAGCTTTTAATTACAATAACAACAAAGAAAATCCTTAAATAACCCGGCGCCAAAACGTCATAATCGGGAACGAAAGATTCATATAATATCGATCCCGTCATGGCGTCGCTTTAGGTCACGTGGCACTGCTTCATAAGGACGATAGCAAGCCGCTGTACAACGGGTAACGATAGAGACAGATATAGAAAAAATGCGTCAGTGAGAACGAGATGGAGGAATATTGTACATTTTATTTAGTTTTCACCTGTTCAAGTGTATTTTATTTGATTCTATATATTTCTTTAATAATTTTAGAATTATAGTACCTAATATAGTTGAGTTTATTTCTGTAAAAAATTAGTTATGTTATGCGTCTTTTTGGTTCTGCTACTTGGCGTTAGATGGTGTTAAATTCAGTTAAGAAAAGACTTTTATTTTTAAGTTATTAAATAATTAATGTTTACTTTATTCATATGTAAGCAAGTTAAGACTGACTCCTCTTCGGCTTCCCTCTCATAAAAATTGACACCTTGCCGCTGGAGAGACAGCAGTTAACGTTTGTGAACCATTAATTTACTATTTAATGTAAATGACATATGTTGATATATGATCCTTTCCGACCCAGATGACCCCATAACACTCCTCCAGGAGAAGAATATGGCCACCAGTACAGTGCACAAACACAGACGACACCCATCATTCCGACCTCGCTACCGAGGTCCTTCGCGATCGCGACCGCGTCCCCGAGTAAATGAAACTCCCCCCAACCCTTGCTCGAAAACGAGGTGCCAGCAGTTGTTGGAGCTGAGCACGTAGCTTTAAATACCCCGCATAATAATCATGATGAAAATCTAAGTTTGATCCAGCCTGTCCCTTCTTGCTGTCCTCCCCCAGCGACGCCCTGAGCCGAGGTTCGTAACCCACAGGGGGTGCCCTTAGCGAGCGTTCGTTTAATTTTAATTTAAAATAGTTTTTGCTCCTGGCTGGAGGTTTTAAGTGTAGCAGCTTAAGGCACCCACAGGAAAGTTCGGTTAAGCAACCAAGACCTTGTGGTCAAAACTGCGAGAGGCCATAGTAAAAAAGTAAAAAAAAAAAGTTGATATATGATATTTACATCTTTGAATCAGTACAAGAAAACACTTTTACACGTCAAAATTAAATTATGTTTTAAAACGAATGAGTTCGATGTTTCCTAACTGACTACCTACTCTGAGAAAAAAGACCGGCATTTTGCATAACTGGCCTTTTGTATAGTGACGAATCAAACAATCTGCCTGCGACATATTACAAACGTTGGTAAAACTAATTAAATAACTCAACACTGTCAAAACTACACTAAAAACCAGTTCACATAAATAAATACCACTCCCTATAAGGTGGTATTTCTACATCAAATATGCTCCCAGTCGAGCTCGGGCATACAAATCGTACGAACAAACTTGAGGTCGGAACAAATAGGGTAAGTGCACCTGAATACATGCAGAAAGTCTGTCGACAGCCTGCAAGCAAGCGGTTTGGAACGGTTTACTTTTATCTTATGGAAAAGGCGTACGTTTATAATATGTTAAGCATTTAGCTATCAGACATTTTGTATGATTCTTGGCTTATTTGTAGGTTTAAGCTACATAGATTTTAGTCAATAACCTAGCTTGTTTTATCCATTTTCCGGAAACAGCGCCACATTTCTCCATATATATTTTAGGCCCATGAAAAAGGCAGCGAATTACAGAAAACATACATAGATGGATAAAAAAAATATATTTGAAAGATTTTCGAGTTACCTACATGAAATTGTTGATGTTGAATGAAATTGTTTATTTTGTAAATAGGATCGCGGAACCACTCTTACACGTTATTAAAAAAATCTAGATGAGTTCGGCGTTTCCTATCTGACTACTCTGAGAAGAAAGACCGAAATAAACTCAGAGGTCGTAGTCTCTTTTAAAGTCCAGACATAATCTTGGTCAGGCCATATGAGGACCATGTAGATTAGTATCTGAAAAGGTTTTTTGAGGAAAGAACCACACAGATTTGAGTTGACCTGTCCAGTCAGTGCAAGCATTTGTCAGTAATCGTGGAGGTCAACTCAGAACATAATGGGTGGTTTTATCCCTTGAATCGGTCTTTAAAAGACCTCAACATCTTTGGAGCGAGACTAATGCCATCAACCGGGTATACAAATTCGAAAAAAATACCAGACTCGACCATACCAAGACTATTTTTAATGGAGAAATCGTTTACTAGCTATTTTTTTACTTGGCAAACGATCTTTCGCTCACCAGTCACGATTGTGACAACAAAACCCACAAGGCAGTCTTCTAAACACACACACCCCCACTCATTCACTCACTCACACACAAACACACTAACTCTCTCTCACACACATACCCTCTATTGTTGTTAAACATTATTTTCCCTTTTTTATTTTATTGTTTGTTCACAAACTGTGTCAAAATAAACATTATTCTTTCGTTTATTTTTACGAGTAGGCGAAATTAATATACTTAATTGAGTTGGGCCCAGTGGCCCAGTAGATAGGTGTCGAAATAACTAATTTATTAAATTAACTTTTTTCAGGAACGCCCTGTGGTTGCTCCCGCTAATTGGCATACTACTCCCTAGTGTCATACCGTGGCTCCTAGGAGACACTTTTTCCAACTGTTGGCACATCAATGTCTTTCGCTACATGCTGACGAACAACCTTACCTTTCTAACCAACAGCCTTTCTCATTCTTGGGGCTATAAACCATATGATAAAACCATAAAAGCATGTCAGAATCTACCCATTATCCTCATGACAATGGGCGAAGGATTCCATAATTATCATCATGCATTTCCATGGGATTATAGGTCAGGAGAATTAGGGAATTATGGTTGGAATTATATTGCTAAGGTTATAAATTTTTTTGAAATGGTTGGTTTGGCTTATGACCTTAAAACGGCTTCTGGTAGGATGGTGGAAGACAGGAAGAAAAGGACTGGTGATGGTAGTGACTTGTGGGGTCAGAAAATTCAAAATAATTAATAAATGTCATATTTTAGGTTAGGGGGTTGGGTTGTTTTAGGTTTGGGTTAGGCTTCTTATAAATTAATAAAATAAAAATCATTTCTTTCAGACAAAACAGTTCATAGGCAAGGCAAAGTTGTAAGTAAGAATAATTTTGCTTATAATTAATGTTAGTAAGTAGAGAGTAAAAAAAAAGAAACTAGACACAGCGTCTCTGCACAGTAGGCTCATCGGTCTCGCTAAACATGGAGTTCAGTGAACCTACTGAACAGACCAGTATCGGTTCTCTTGCCAATCATCCTCATGACACTATTCGGGCTCCCTCGTACTACTTCTTCTTCTTCTTATCCACTATCTTATATTTTACACTATACTACTATCTTTTTAATACAACCGTGGTATATTTCACTAGTTTTGACTGCGTAAAATTATAAAATACTAGCTTCCCGCCAGCGGCTTTGCCTGCGTGTTATCTCTATAAAGTTCTATTCTATTCTTGTATATTGTATATTTATTATTTGCACCAACGACAGCCCCATTTTATGTCCAGGCAAATCACTGTCCATTCCAAGGTTGCCTGGAAGAGATCGCGGAAAGCGATAAGGCCGCCCATTGTATATTTTGTAGTGTTTGATTTATTTTTTGTTGTGTATTTTTGTGGTGTACAATAAAGTATATATAAATAAATAAATAAATAAAGTATAATAATCGACAAAAGAGAAGGATAACAAGAATATTTTACTTTATCACCAAAATATAAATCGCTTCTCTGGCAAAATCCTAGATGTGGAAATGTTAATAGACAAATATCATATTTATACTTTATGTTTTTGTGAAACCTGGTTAAAACAGATATAATGTTGTTTAATGTGAATAATTTTTTTCACCTTGATATTATGTAATAGTTTTCTCAGATATAAGGAAAGCAAGGCTTGTTCTGTTGATCACTTATGTGAGGTAGCATGTGCCATACTTTCTTATGTGTTTATTATATACCACTAGCCTCAAACATGTCATCATTTTTTAATCATAATGGATGAAATACTAACTAAACTTTTTAGAGAAAATAAAATAGTTTTTGTTTACCTAACTATTGATCTATTAGTAAATTCACCGGAAAAATGTAAGCTTATCTCACTGTTTAAATCTTTCGATTTAAAATGTATATTTAATGTAGCAACTAGAATAACAGCAACCTCAGCTACATGCATAGACAATGTATTTACTAATTGTAAAATAAAAGACTCGTCCCCAATTAGCGGCGTTAGTTCTGATCATACAGGTCAACTGATATCCTTTGAATCAGATAAAAAGTTACGTTTAGATAAAATTATTCAGTTAAAGCCTCTTACTAAAAATAAATTGAAAATGTTTAATAATAATGTTCTTAGCAATCTTTCGACAGCTAGTTTTGATTCACATGACCCCAATATAAACTATGGCACATTGTTTTCTACAGTATGCCAAGAATTCCATAAAGCATGTCCTGTAAAAACAGTAACAATCAATACCAAATCAAAATTTTATGAATGGGCCACTCCTGGAATTAGAAAAAGCAGAGATATTTTACATAATTTAACGAAAAATCATTGATTTCTGATCAAGCAATTTATAATTTACCCCTCGACCGCTACGCGCCTTTTGAAGGCTGCCGTGTTACACCACCGCATCCGTTAGCAGCCTTCTGAAGGCGCCGTGTTCCGCGTCGAACAAAAACGCGCCAAATTGCCTGCCAAAACTATTTCTTCCTGTTTTAACTTATACAAAGTGTAGGGAAAGGATAAGGAAAGGCATATAACATCACATGTCAAACATCTGGCAACGATTTCGCGCCGGAATGATCGTTTTAAAAAGTCTGTGGTGAATGCGCAGTGCAAAAATGGCGACGGACGTGTTTACATTTAGTTTTTGTTGATATTTTAAATGTTTATGTTAAGCAACAAGCCTTTGTGTTGTGTTTATTCATTAGTAGAATGCATAAGTTAGTAGAATGTTCATTTAGATTTGAATATAGTGCAACGATAAATGTCAAGTGATCCAAAGTGTGAGCGTTTTTTTTTGCGGTTGTGTTTTGTTTTGGTTTCAAGTTCAGTGATGTAAAAAGTGATAATTTTAACAGTTAACACTCTGTCTGCGATAACATGTGGCCTAAACAATAGATAAGCTACGATAATGCTGCTTTGTTTGTGTCTCTACGGATAAAAACAGGTACATAAAAACGATTCTTTGTTTACGGTGTCGAGTTACACGGCGGCCGCCGGAACTTTGTATAATATTTTATTGCTTGTGGTTTGAAAAAAATGTATGGGGATGTATGGTTTTTTTTATTTATTAATGGGAAATAGTGAATCTTAAAGCAAACAACATAAAAACTTTTTTTTATTTTCCTTTAATTTTTTTTTAAATAAATTTATTTTTTTCGAAAAATTGGGAAAAGCCCCCTTCCCTGTGTTTACATTAAAATTAAGAATTATTACGAAAAAAAAACTGTACACATCCAATTTTAAAGTGTAAGCTTCTTTCATTACGATTCCAACGACATAAGTTATAAAAACAGCTCGCATACAAAACTTTTGAGATATCGTCATTTTAATCTCAAGTGGCCCTGCCCTTTGACCCTTGTCAAAACTAGGGCTTACGTATGTGGACACGTGACGCTTATCGGCGGAGGGGGTAAGAAACTATTCTAAGATGTCGGCGCATCACATATGCGCATGATTCTCTGCGGGCAAAGCGCGGGGTCTCGGGGTACCAAACCCACTACCGACGACCGCGGCGCGCCCGCCACACCACTCAGCTCACAGACGCGCTCCACTACGGGCATTTCTTTGTACCTATATTTCTATACGTTGCTAATGTGAATTACGGTATTACACCTATTTTAATACAGTCCACTAATCTTTTATTATAAAGTCCCGATTGAGCCCATTCAAAGATATTTAAAAGAGTCTGCACCCAAGCTAAATCTAAATTAATAAGTAATAAAATTAATATTTCTAAGAATAAAATAAAAGCTGTGTGGCAGGTAATTAACAAAGAAACTGGAAATACAAAACAGCGAGATCAGAATGAATTGTCTTTAAAAATTGATAATGAAACCATTTCAGATAAGTTAAAAATTGCCAAGACACTAGAAAATTTCTATACCAACATCCCAATAAAGGTTACGAAATCTCTCCCCTCATCATCTATCATCATCATCATCACTAGCTGAATCTCTTTTAAAAGAACATCAGTAAAGACATTCCAAGTATTGAATTCAAGCCCATTTCTATTGTTACAATTAAAAAAGCATTTAAAAGTCTTAACATAAAAAGCACTGAAGACTTATGGGGGATTTCCGTTAAGGTTCTTGAAGATAACATTGATACAATTGCCTCTGTCCTAACAGGCATTATTTAATCAATTTTTAGATAGCGGTACGTTTCTTGATTTAATGAAACATAGTAAAGTAGTACCAATTGTCAAATCGGGCAATAAGAGTGATCTTTCTCATTATAGACCAATATCTGTGCTGTCAGCATTGAGTAAAATATATGCAAAAAATCATGATAGACCAGATGTTGTCACATTTTAATTCTAATGGGATTTTACAGTCACCAGTTTGGTTTCACGAAAGGTAGGTCGACGGCTGAAGCAGGAGTAAAACTCACAAGTCCCATTTTGGAATCCTGGGAGTAGTCCCAGGATGCAATTGGCATTTTCTGTGACATCTCAAAAGCTTTTGACTGCGTTGACTACAATACACTGATCTGTAAATTACACCACTGCGGAATTCGTGGACAAGTTGCTGATTTTGTTCTTTCCTATCTATCAAACAGGCAGCAAAAAGTGAATGTTAATGGGGCGACATCTTCGGGGTCTCTAGTTAAAATGGGCGTGCCTCAAGGGTCAATTCTCGGCCCTTTCTTATTTTCTTATTTTTTCTTATTATTATCTTTTCTTTTTCTTAAATTATCTTTTCTTATTTTAAATTCGAAAATTGCTTCGGAATAAAACGTATCCAACCTGGTACAGTTCGTCACTAATCAAGACTATTAAGGAAAAACACAAATACTTCACAAAATTTAAGATATACGGCAATAAAAGTGATGAATTAACGTTTAAGCTTCTACGTGAAAGGGTCAAAGTATTAGAATCTCAATGTTACGTTAACTATTTGAATTTGACAGAAAAATCTATCAAAGACAACCCTAAATATTTTTGGACATTTGTTAAAAAACGTCATAATTCAAATGCAATGCCAAGCACTTTACATTATAATAGCGAAGCTTTGCGTACCGGCGAATCTATATGCGAGGCATTTTCCGCATACTTTCATTCTACTTTTCTCGATACTAGTAATAGTCATACATCTGTTTCTCCTCTTCTTACTGAATCTTCTAACCTAGCGTCTGATATTTGTGGCATCAAGGTCAACGTTAAAGAAGTTACTAGCTTACTTCGCAAGTTAGATACAACTAAAGCAGCTGGTCCGGATAATATCTCGTCTAAATTTCTTGTACGATGTGCACTTACGATTGCCCACCCAATCTCGGTTCTATTCAGAAAATCCCTGGGTACTTGTGTTGTTCCTGAGCTTTGGAAATCGGCGTTTATAACGCCCGTACATAAAAAAGGAGTTAAAACTGACGTGGTGAATTATCGACCGATATCCAAACTCTGCATTATAGCCAAGGTCTTCGAAAGGATAATCTATAATCAGGTATACGCAGCTCTAAAAAATTCATTAAGTTCATCTCAACATGGGTTTTTGAAAGGTAGGTCGACCGTCACGAACCTGATACTTCTCAATGAATTTATCACCGACGCCATGACTAATGGTAAACAGATCGATGTTGTTTACACTGACTATAGTAAGACCTTTGACCGAATTGACCATTGCATTTTGTTATCTAAGCTATCTGGCCTGGGAATACGCGGGGACTTACTCAGATGGTTTTCTTCGTATCTAATGAACAGGTCCCAAGCCGTAGTATTGAATAATTATATATCCAGTTGGGTTCCTGTACCAAGTGGAGTTCCTCAGGGTTCATTGCTCGGTCCATTACTTTTTATAATCTACATCAACGATATCGACTCTTGTCTGACTTCATCCAAACTGTTGTGTTTTGCTGATGATATGAAAATTTATACCACAATATCATCGCAGATGGACGCGACAGTACTTCAGGATGATCTATACCGTTTGCAGGAATACTGTCGAAGAAACAAACTGGATCTGAATCCTATTAAATGATCGGTTATAACATATTCTCGAAAGCGCTCCATCATAACCACATCTTACATCTTAGGTGATCAAGTATTACCCAGATCTAATTCCATCCGTGATCTGGGGGTCCATCACGATTCCAAACTCACCTTTGAATCACATGTAGATGCAATTGTTGCCAAGGCATCGAGATCACTGGGTTTCATAATGCGGTTATCCAAGTGCTTCACTCAAGCCAAAACCTTAAAAATCCTATACTGTACTTTTGTCAGAAGCCACTTGGAATACGCGTCTGAAATATGGAATCCGTGTTACCACAAATACATTGATCGCATAGAGAACATCCAAAAGAGATTTATAAAGTACTTATGCTACCATCAAAGGGTACCGTATCACTCTGAAAATTACCTTAAACTCTGTAAGAAATATCATTTATTGCCCCTTATTAATCGTCGTGAGATCTCCGACTGCGTTTTTTTACTAAACACCTTTAATAATAATATTAATAGCCCTGAAATTCTGTCTAAATTTTACTTTAACATCCCCGGAAGGTCGAAGCGGTCCAATCCCCCGCTCCGTGTGCCATTTGCTCCGAATAACTACAGGCAGAACTCATTCCTTGTGCGTGCAAGCAGAAACTTTAATAGGGTATGTGTACGGCATGACTTCGATCCGTTTACAACAGGTGTATCTGTGGCCAGAAAGAGCTTGAGCCTTAACTTTTTTACCTGATGCGTGATATTGCTCAGATTATGTTAGCTTCAGTAGCCTAATTTTAACACATTTATTGTAGTACCTATTGTATTATGTAAGTATAGTTGTGTATAGCTTTGGCGGTTTTTTGTTTTCGTTGGCAGAACTGTGTTGTTCACAGATTTCTTTTATTATTATTCTGTTAATTATATGTGAAGACTTGTAATTGGCTGTCAGTCATATTTTCCAGCTATTAGTCTGTTTTGTTTAGCTGTAAGTCTTCCAAAGGAAATAAATAAATAAATAAATAACATTTGCAAATACTGTTGGAGCTGCTGAAGATTGTAAGACCATGTTTGCATTGTATAAACTCAATCTCTTTTGTATTATATAATTGCATAGCACAGGTGTGAGCATTATGTACTAAAGAGTTACGATTTACCGGGTAATATGTCTTGCATTGACTTGAATGTGCCCTGGCGGCTGTGAGTATGTCATGCTCACTCAGATTTTTCGCTGATGGTGGCGCGTGTGTTGGATCATATAGCTCCCTTCAAAATAGTTGAGCTGAATGGTGCTAATCCATGCGTCATGTTCGTAAACGGTCGCCGTCAGTTGGGACTGGTCATCTCTTAGCTGCCAGGGCTTATTTTTAATTTATTTTAATTTTTTTAATTGTTCTCTGTTTATCTTTTTATTACGGACGCTTCTAACGTGCACGTCTTTCTACATTGTTCTCACATGTATAATTACAACATGAATGATGTAACCAATATTTTGTAACAATTTTTTATTTAAAAGAGTTTCCGTGGAGTTTCTTGCCCGTTCTTCTCCATAGGTACCTACTACGCTTTGGAATGGGCAACTAGCTTCATACCTATTTCTGACTGATCGATTCCTTGACAATTCAAAAGTGCCTGTAAATGGTTTAATTGAAATAAATGCTTTGAGTTTGAGTTGAGTTTGATTCAAAATTGCAATGGGGCCCACATTATAACTCTTTCAAGTAGATTAAATTCAGTTGCTTATGCAGTAAGAAAAATGAGTCAGTTGACTGATATAGCCACAGCTAGGTTAGTACACTTTGCTTATTTCCACAGTATTATGTCTTATCGCGTTCTGCTGTGGGGATCGGCAGCTGACGTAGATTCAATTTTCATTTTACAAAAGAGGGCAATCCGCGCGATCTATAAAATGGGGTCCTCGCGCGTCCCTTAGAGACAAATTTAAAGAAATTGATATACTGACTCTGCCTTCTCTTTGTATCTTAGAAAGTATTATGCATGTTCTCAAAAACCTAGGATTTTTCAAAATAAGAAGCGATTTCCATAATATAATATACATAGTCAACATGAAATTATGATACCCAAATTTAGATTAACTAAAACTAGTAAGTCATTTCTTATAAAACGGTATCCGCTTTTATAACAAGTTGCCAAAGTCTGTTACAGAACTAAGCGATGGAAAGTTTAAAACCCACATCAAACGTGTCCTTATCAAAAAAGCATATTATAAGATTAAAGACTACGTTGAAGACAAGGAAGTTTGGCAATAATTCCTTCTGCACATGTGGCTTCTTTGATACCTCATTAACGGCATAACAATGTAAATGTCTATTAACTGCTCCCAAATTACGATGATTATTTTAGTTTACTTTTTTTATACACTTCATTGACATAATATTTTCATTATTTGACATTATATACCTACAATTTTCTAAATTTTTTTTTATCAAATTTGATTTTTTACAGCTGTAGTGGCAATCATGTCATTTGGTTTAAATAGGTCCTTATTTTAATTATTTTGTTTATCTTTTATAAAGATTATTTTCTTTTCGATTTTGTGAATGTGAGAACATTGTAGGCTGTAGACTTGTGGACCACTTTCTATTTTACTAAGTACCTGGTACTTCTTGATAGGCCTGCAATGTCCTCCCATACCTATTAACACTGTAATTTGAAAACATTGTAGAAACCATTTATTTTGAAAAGAGTAAACGTGGAGTTTCTTGCCGGTTCTTCTCCATAGGAAGCGACCAATTGGAACCGTGCACCAAGCTTCTGACGTTTCATAAGTGCCCTTGTAGGTTTATGTGAAATAAAATATTTTTTAATTTTGTTTTTTTTTTGTGACCACAAAACCAACAAGACAGTCTTCTTTCTACACACACGCGCGCACACACCCTAACTCTATCTCTCACACACACACACAAACCCTCTATTGTTGTTAAACATTATTTTCACTTTTTTTTTATTTTATTGTTTGTATACAAACTGTGTCAAAATAAACATTATTCTTTCGTTTATTTTTCCGAGTAGTTGAAATTTATATACCTATTTGTATTAATTGAGTTGGGCCCAGTGGCCCAGTACATAGGAGTCGAAATAACTAACTTTTTTAATTAACTTTTTTCAGGAACGGCCTATGGTTGATCCCGCTAGTTGGCATAATACTCCCTAGTGTCATACCGTGGCTCCTAGGAGACACTTTCTCCAACTGCTGGCACATCAATGTCTTTCGCCAGATGCTTACAAACAACCTAACCTTTCTCACCAACAGCGTCCTTCATTCTTGGGGCTATAAACCATACGATAAAACCATAAAAGCATCTCAAAATCTGCCCATCATACTCATGACAATGGGCGAAGGATTCCATAATTATCATCATGCATTTCCATGGGATTATAGGTCGGGAGAATTAGGGAATTATTGTTGGAATTATATTGCTAAGGTTATAGATTGGTTTGAAATGGTTGGGTTGGCTTATGACCTTAAAACGGCGTCTGGTAGGATGGTGGAAGACAGGAAGAAAAGGACTGGTGATGGTAGTGACTTGTGGGGTCAGCAAATCCAAAATGATTAATAAATGTCATATTTTAGTTAAGTTAAAAAGCTTTTTATAAATAAATAAAATAAAAATCATTTCTTTCAGACAAAAAAGTACATAGGCAGGTTGTTAGTAACAATCATTTTGCTTACAATTAATATTAGTAAGTTACGAGTAAAAAAAAAACTAGGCTCATCGGTCTCGCAGCTCATGGAGTTCAGTGAACCTACTGAACAGGGGGCCTAAAACTGCCGCTTTGACAGAATCATAGATAATATGATAATATTATGAATCACACAAACTGACACAAACTGACAATTCATAATATTATCTACGTTCAATTCATATTACGCAATTTATCTGTTTGACAGTTTTGTATTATAAAGATCATTTGATTAATAAAAACTGTAAAGAAAAATTATAGTCTTCAATTTTTCATGCGGCAATATTTACACCAAATATGATTCTGATATGAATTGAATTGAATATGATTCAGCTAAAATATGTGTAATTTAAACAAGGCAAAAGGAGTAAGGAAGAATCGTAGCTGATGGCGTTCTGTATAGTATCTGCCTACCTCAATAAGAAAAAGGCGTGAATATATCTGTACCTTCTGTGAAAAGTGATATATCTTGACCTATCAGTTTTAATATTCTTACACTAAGTTTAAAAGTAAAAAAATGCAATTTTTTGGTCTAATTGGTACCCCTCTAAGATTAAAATTGAGCAAGCTTGTTTTGTGTAAAGTGCTCTAACTAAGCATTTTTTAAATTTATTAATGTGTTATTACACATTAATAAATTTACAATGTGAACTGAACAAATATTTCAAGTACCTTAATGTATATTAATACAAATGTATGTGACTCTTATTACGCGATCTATATGAATTAGTACAAACTGATATATTTAGGTACACATAATCATCCAACACCAACCAATAAATAATGTGTAAAATGGTTCAAGTAATTTTAAATTAATTTACACATAAAACGACTTTAATAATGTTGTGTTAGGTGATGGATTTCTTTTTAAATTATAAAAAAACTATACAAATTAATCTGTTTCTTCTTACACTAAATCGTGCTCTAAGATCTAGACACGCGATAGCGTGTCGAGCCAAGTTCCAGGCAAGACACGGCTGCAGTGTGTTATATTACACGAACCATTTGGAGCCACTTTTGACCCCTTAATAACTCAAAATCCATGTAACATTAGCACATGAAATTTGGTTTATTTATTAAAACCCCTTAGATTAACTAGAACTCCAAATTTCATAAATAAAGCTCAAACGGTTATTGAGATATTAACGTCTAAAAATCGGCATTTTTATCAACCACATAGCCATGGTCATCAAAAACCTTTAATCCACTTCCGGATGACCTATAAAGTTGAAAGGAGATTTCTCGAAAGCAGGCCCACGGTATGGTACTGTGTCAAAGCTTATTTATCAAAAATTATGTCGTATTTTTTTCAAGTTAAGTCGTTTTTTATAAACATTTCTTTCTGCTAGCATTAGAGAACCTAATTAATATTTATTTGGTTGACTAATTGTAATTTTGTACATCCGCCATTCAATCCTAACCTGAATGTTGCCAAATGACAGACTATTCCAATCAAATAATTTGTAATCGATTGAAAAATCGATTCTAACCCACATGGAGTACGTGGAGTATCCACTACACGAGTATGTTTCAAATGCTATTTATTATACTCAAATACTGTAAAATTATGATTTTACAATAACTAAAATATTATCTGATCTGAATATACTCAAAAACTTAAAAGTGTTTCGAGACAGTAATGTTATTTTATAAACTAATCACCAGTGATCGGAGTAGGTAGATTGATTTGGGGTCAATGAACTGGCACGTATATATTAGTATGGATATGCCTCCGGGATTCCGGGATTTTGAAATTATTAAGATTTTTTTAAGGAATTTCAAATGTTGTGATGTGTAAAATAAAGAATACATCAATATGAATAAGAAATGTTTAACCCTTTTGCTGTCTTTTTAATAGTATATAGGTGATCGGACTCCAAGAAAAGGATAGGTATACTGTAAACAATATAATAATTTAATATATTTTAAATGTTTATCTATCGCATTCTATAAATTTCTAATGTAGTAGTTTAAAAATCCTTACTTTAACAATATTTGATTAAATCCCGTAAGTACCAAAATGAAATCCCGGAAAAAAGGCTTATCCATGTTATGATTTCTATGACTATTCTATTCATGATGCGAGTACCTACGTAAAATCAATCTACCTACTCCGATCACTGCTAATCAGCCAATCGATTTCGTCAATCGATTACCAAAATAATTAAACCTGGTAACATTGACACCATGCATAATGTCAAACTGTCAAAAAAATATCTGTCAGATCAATGGCATTGTTGGCTGTTTGTTTAAGTTGATTTGAATTTATTTTTCCGTATTTACTTTATAGTTATATTACGTTACGATTTAATACTGTTAATTTAAATTGAAGCCAGACGAACTATTGCTTATCTTTCCATGGCCCTGGGTAAGTTTAATAAGTTCTTTAAATATTTGTTGTAAACACCCGTTCACCTTTCACTATTTTAGCGTATTGTATAACCTCATTGATTTTAGCAGCCTATTAGTAGAAGGCCTATGTTCAGTCAGGGGTACGTCGCGCGTCGTCAGCTGTAAATTTCTATAGTATGATGTAATTATATTACATAAGTAAATACACTGAATTTTTTTACCTTTTTCAGGTATGACGATGACATGTGTTATTGCAAGACTTGAAATTATTGATTATATTATCTACAACTCTATCCCAAGTATTACTTGCTCATGGAAATCTAAGCATATTATGTTTTGCATGTGGCATGTCAATTGCAAGTCACAGAAGTCATCAGGTTAGTGTCTTTAAAATGGCAGAATTATTATGAGTGATATAATTACTAAACAAAAGTAAATAAAAAACAATAAGAAGTAGTTTCTTACTTTCTAGGTCATACATTTGGATAAAGTTTGTCATGCTTATTGAGAGAGGCTGCTACCAGAGATGTTTATAGGCAAGCAAGTGATGATAAAAACAGAGCCACCCTAGAGTTTAAGAGATTTACCCTTAGGTCAAATCAATAATCTGGTTAGGGCCAGAATCAAATCGTGACGTGTGAGCAGCAGGACTTGGTGTACATAATTATTGATAAGTGAGCAAAATAGGACAAATCGTTTAAGAGATCATCATTACTTATTACTGTTTCGTGGGAAAGCGTACACCTACCACCTACTGTACCTACGCTGCTTTCATACCATGACTAAGTTATGAGAATGAAGCTGAAGCCGTTTTAAATTCTATGAGAAATAAAATGTTTTTAGTATTTATTGTTGTGTTATTTGTTACAGTAAACCTTCCTATAGAAGCGCTGAAAATGCTGCTACCAATAAGATTATTCATCTTTAATTAAGAGAGTTGGCTAAAATAATGTTTATGCCATTAAATGTTTCATATTTAGCGCGCAAGATTATTAATTTACCTTTATAAAATTGCAAGTCTGTAAATGCAACAATCGCCATTTTGATGACAGTCGAGGTCGAGGCTAAAAAACATAAAAATTGGGGATTTCGAACATCCAAACTCCACCACAAGGACAGTGACTATTACAACATTTAATTATTTGACAAATTCATCTATTGTTCTAGTTAAATAAGTAGTGGTAATGAAGTTTTTTATTATCAAAAGTCGAAGTTTCGCGCCAATCGTGCGTGTTTACATTTTAACTTTTCACAATTAACACTCATACACATGTAGATATGATTTAAAATGTGACAAATATGATTAAAAATATTATAAGCAACTAGAAAATGCCTAGATCTTAACTTATTATACGAACACACGTTCAATAACACGTAATATTCATTACTACTACTCAATTTGTGTTAAAAATCGCCGATCATTGTTTTTTTTTTATTGTAATGATGTGCGAAAACGATTATGCCAAACGTTTTTTTTTTTTTCAATTTTGATTGTCTCGATTAATTTAGGTATATGTCGAATGTCTGAAATCTATACTTGAAAATTTAAATAAAATTGTTTTAAGCATTAAATACAATAAGCATTGTTTAAAATAATTATTTATACTTTTCTAGTGTAATTTTAATCGTTTTTAGTACATTCAATATAAAACGAGTCAACAGACAGGACGTGGATAGATACTTACCTCATTTATTGAATTTCGCGCCGAATTGTTTCTACATTTGAATTCGGAACGTTGTTCAAAATTATTTTTAATTTATTGGACAATTATTTAATGTGGATTTTATTTTTGATAGTTTGCTACAGAATGCCTAGTATACATTTTTTAGGTAGGCAAGAAAATTTTGTTCGGGAATGATGTTAAATTAATTCTATAAATTAGGTGGGTATTCCGCAAACACTTTTAAATGACGTCTATATTTTTTGTTAGTTGTATGAGTTTGGTAGGATTTTATTTTTGATAGTTTGCTACAGAATGCCTAGTATACATTTTTTAGGTAGGTAAGAAAATTTTGTTCGGGAATGATGTTAAATTAATTCTATAAATTAGGTAGGCATTCCGCAAACACTTTTAAATGACGTCTATATTTTTTGTTAGTTGTATGAGTTTGGTAGTATTTGTTTTTAATAGGATAATCTTACTCGAGTAATAGAAATTGCTTTTTTTTTGAGGTAGTTTCAAAATGAAATTTAAAAAATTGCCCAAGTGTATGTTGGACTACGTACAGTGAAGGGTTCCGTAATTGGGATGAATATTTACGCATAAACATTGCATAGTATCAATTTTATCGACTGCAAAAATAAGTTTGTGTTTCTCGAAAGAACTATAAAAAACAAAGTTAATTCTGCGGTTGTAACCGAAAATAAACTATCTCAAAAACTATTGACGTCAAAAGCAAAGCCACTTAGAAACATCTTTAACATTTTAATTATGAGATCCAACAATACACGCTTTATATGCATAGATTTTTTTCATCTCTCGGTTATATGTAGGTATGGAGAATGCCACCCCCACTATTATGTTTATCGTAATTTCACTACACCATTGTTTAACGGTGCTAAAAATACACCTTTTTTTAAATTTTCATCGATAGAGAGTAAAAAGACTCCATGTAAAATGGCTGTATGACATCCGGACGCATGGACAGACGAACTTGACGAAATTAAGAGGTCCGTTTTTTTACGGATTTTGATTATCAAGTTTACAATCGGCATGCAATTGATGTCTATGAGAATTGATCTACAATATTATTATTATTTGGAATAGCCGCCATCTTAAAATCCAGAATTTCCATCTAATTCGATATCAGCACTATCTCCCGAAAATGACAGTCATGACGAAAAATTTTCAAATAGTGTTAAAAACTGCCACTTGCTCACTTCAGATGGCGCTGATCTCCAGCGTCTTATAATTTGACAGCTAACTATACATTTTTGATTCGAATGCTAAAAGTTGATGTAAATTCCTGAATTTCATGACTGAATTCAAAACACCCCGTCGAGTCAACTGATGTGTCACGTGTCAAAATATTGGTCCTTAATGTTAGGCGGTAGTGAATTCATTTCATTCATTCTCTGATCTCGAAAAACGTTGTTACAAACGTCAGGTTGGTATGATCAAGGTACTTTGTAGGTTGGTACTGTGCTTGAGACGTTTTTGAATTGATAGATCGTATGACTATTGTTTTAGGGACTATTGTCGTTTAATGTAGTAAATAGTTAAAAGTAACTATTTTCGATTTAAACTTACGAATAGGTAAGTCCATAATGAGGTCAAAATGTAATTCCATGTGGCGGCTGCGAAAATTAAATAATTAAATCATACGTGCGAAGGAACTTTGTTCCTGACGGGGCTCCCCGACTGCACAAGTTTTTTTTAAATAATAATACTTACCGCGCCGACTCAGCGACCTGACATCATTGCGGACAATTGTAACAATTGTTACGAAAGAAATACCTACATTCTTACACAATATTGCTACGCATATTTGCAAAAAGAATTTTATAGATCACGTTTGATTGACAAATAATAATAATTTCTTTACAAAAAGTAATGATATCCCATCAAAAACATAAATGTGAAAATGGGAGCCAAGTTCAATAAATATGGTTGTCGACTTCGCCGACAAAAGAATTGAGATCTAAATGGGTGCCAAGTTCTGTAGATAATCCTGAAATTTATTTATAAGAACATGCAACTTTCTAAAATAAAATTAAAACACAAATTCTTGTTTTTTCTGCTATAACAATGTTTGCTATTTAAAAATATAACTTCTTAAATTTGAACAGTCGAATTATTTACACAAAGCACTTAGGATAAATTGAAGCTCAAGATTTGACTTGGCTAGTTTTTACATACAAGTTATCTTACAACTTTATATTTGATTTTATATTTGTCTACAGTGTCGTGGTGCAAAAGAACTAAAACAAACAGGGTAACTTTTTTATGCCGGTGTGCGTTACAGCTACGTCTTACACTCGCGCCACGTCATTGTGTTGTAATTTTACTTTTCTAGTGTGCGTGTATTAAGCGGCTAACAGTTGGATGCTATTTTTTTCATCGACTTTACAGCTTTGACTGTCTACCTAGTCATATTTAATTATTATTATTTAATTTTAAGTACGCACTCTACATCAAATAAGTCATTCATGATGTGACCTGTAAGAAATTGGTACTCTAGTCTATAAGTTTATTGGATGTATCTCATATCTTTGTATACTCAATTGTTGGTGAGTCCAATAAATAAAATAAAATGATGATATCTTTGTTCTTTATGTTATGCGCAAGTTACTGTTTCTTATTATAACTGTTTACAGCTTTGACTGTCTGCCTAGGCATATTTATATTATGCGCAAGATACTGTGTCTTATTGTAACTGTAAGGTCAAAATATCTTCCTCCTCTAAAATTTCAGCTTGCTGGTAAAAACTAGCCAAGTCAAATCTTGAGCTTCAATTTATCCTAAGTGCTTTGTGTAAATAATTCGACTGTTCAAATTTAAGAAGTTATATTTTTAAATAGCAAACATTGTTATAGCAGAAAAAACAAGAATTTGTGTTTTAATTTTATTTTAGAAAGTTGCATGTTCTTATAAATAAATTTCAGGATTATCTACAGAACTTGGCACCCATTTAGATCTCAATTCTTTTGTCGGCGAAGTCGACAACCATATTTATTGAACTTGGCTCCCATTTTCACATTTATGTTTTTGATGGGATATTGTTTACCAATGTCAGTAATCAGTACTCATTTTAGTGAAGTAAACAAACAGTCAGATTTTTTTAAAACTTTAACATTAATTTTCTCAAAATCTTGATTTTCCAGTTACATCACTTTTCACTGAAGGTACAGGATACGTGTTTTATTAAACCTTCATATCATTACGACATTTCTCCATCCCAAGCGATAAAATCACGTATATAATTAAACCCATTTAACCACGACGCGGGTAAGCAAGCGTATGTAAATATTTACCATCTAACAGAATCCACGCACGCGTATCAAATGCGCTTAGTTCGGTTCCTGATCAAAGAATTTAAAGATATTGTTCATTGAATATTACGTGTAGGGATTATATGATGATTGGATACTGATGTATGAACGTAAACGAAGCAAAAGGAGTAAGGATAGTAACAGGTGGCGATTTGTAGTTTCCTTTAAATGTTATGTAATATCATGTAACATACAACAAGTTGGAAACAAGGAGGAATCTAGCACTGGCGTCGTATATCCTTGGAGTGTTCCGGGGTAACATAAATAATTCAGGTGTGCTACAGCGGGTAGGCTTGTGTGTGCCAGATGGGTACGTGAAGCGCCGACGACGGCCCAACTTGTTCGCGGTGCAGCGCGGTCGAACTAAACTGTTGGACAATGTCCCTCTGACGCGAACAATGCACACACTAAATTTAGTTGCCAATAAAATAGATCTTTTCTCATGTTCACTGGGCGAGTTCGCAAGGGTAACGTTACACGTGTTATGTTTTTAATTTTAATATTTTTATGTTGTATTATTTCATTAATTGATAATTAACTACACACTACCGAATTGGGAGACTGTACATAATGGTAGCGTATGTTTGTAATAAATAAATAAAAAAAATAAATAAAAAATGTGTCTCTGCGTCCAGCGCTTGGTGTGGCAATACGGTTCGGCTTCCCGAAAAGTCAATTGTCATCCTGAGGATGCCTCGTTGAGAGGTGAAACACGTGTCGATTTTTTATGGCTCTTTAGGAATAGTTAAGCGGAACAGGTTGCTAAACATATCAACGTCAATTTTTTTTGTTTTTGTGTATACCATTAAATGTGATGTAACATCAGGCTTGTGTACTACGAAGGGTTGAGTCCCATGTAATAGAGGACGAGCCTGTAGCATTTAGCATTCTTCATCATCAGCCTATAATGTTCCCACTGCTGGGACACAAGCCTACTCTCTGTGAGAGGGAGTGGGCCGTAGTCCACCACGTGGCTCAGTGCGGGTTGGTAAATGTCACATGTCTTCGAATTTTTGGTTCTAGGACCTGCCGGTTTCCTCACGAAGTTTTCCTTCACAGTTTTGAGATCATGGCCGGGAATAAAATAAATTACACTAAGTAAAATACCTGGGTTCGAACCCACGATCTACGCCATGAAAGTCGGGGCCGTTAACACTGGGCCAGTACGATTCTACGATATGAAACTAGACTCGAGGCTGCCCTTTTACAGTTTCTCCGACCCGGGGATCACGTGTCCATGGAGTTTCTTGCCTAGGACGAATCTACCACAGTATTGGAGAAAAAAAACTGAACGACACAAAAATTTAATTTCAGTTTTTCATAACTATGTTGGGGTTAGCTTCTAGTTTAACCCGATGCAGCTGAATGCCAGTATTTTACAATCTAACCTCCGCTACAAACTTACTGGGTGACACGATACCTCTTGGTAAGGCTAAGCGAATCCTGAGACGCAGGTCACGCAGGGCAGTGCAGATTTGTATTGCATGAACGTATTGAAAACTGCGTATGCTGCGGCGCAAACACGTGCGACGCAGACATGCGTCTGCCCTGCTCTGCGTCTCGTTGTTGAGTCAGCACAGATTTCTGCGCGACGCGTGCAGGTTTTCACTTGATTTTTACCACTGACTCATAATTTTGTTTCAATGAAAGATTGTTTGTACTAGCTAGGACGCAATGTGTCTGTGTAGCTGCGTCGCAGCATGGACTCGTGGCCTATGGCCCAGCGCACACCGCTGGAGGCACGGCGGAGAGCACTTGAAGACAACAATTTAATGTGAACCTTAACTACCTTGACATACAGTCAATATAAGAATAAATTCGCACGCGGTGCTCGGAGCGCCCTCAAGCTACTACAAAAGCATGCGCGCGACTGCTCCAGTCACCGCCGTGCTGCTCTGCGCTTCGCCGCACTACCCCGCAACCGGCTGGCTGGCGGTCAGATGCCTGGAGAGTTTCAACTAGTTCTACGGAGTAGCAGCGCACCGCCGCGCGTCTCTCCGCTCGAGGGCTCTCGGCGCCGCTCGGGGCTCGTGGAATCCGCCCGCGCGTTTCAAGGAAATGCGCTCCGCCGCGCCTCCAGCGGTGTGCGCTGGGCCTATGTCTGCCTCGCCTGCCCTATCGTGTTAAATCTGTACTGTGCTGTGTCACCTGCATCTTAGCATACGCTTACCCGACTGATTGTCAGACTGCCCGTCACAACTGTCAAAGATCTACAAATGACAGCCGGGACCAAATGCTTAACCTGCTTTCCGAGGCACGGAGGGGTCTCGTTAAGTAATGGATGCTCGTATGGTGAACATTATATAAAAAGTATTCTATTATATTCTATCTTGCTATGTTCCAGTTTCAAGGCTCGGTGAAATTATTATAACAGCGCAACATTATCGTTTTCATTATCGCTCTCTGTTTATTAATTCAACAATATCCATTTCATTAATTTATTTTAATAGTCGGGAATTTGAATTTTCCAAATACAAAAGCACATAATGCCGAGTGTTATTTTATTTATTTTGATTAGTAAAACATTTGATTATTACTCTTAAATGGCTCAACCCTAGTGGTGTGACCGACGGACTGCCAAGTCATAGGTCTCGAGTTCGAACCCAAGGCACGCACTTCTGACTTTTCGGAATCAAGACAAAATCAAACTGGTTGCTAATTTCATTGTAAAATTTATTATTTTGTGTTATATGACATTGATTTTACATTCTGTGATTACTTCCTCACACACTGACTTATTAATTATAAAATTTTAGGAAAATCGTCTACTTTTACAATGTTTGTAAATATGTGAGCACCATGTATCTATCACCTAATTAAATTATCTGTCGTTGCTTCATTTTTAATTCCTTTTTACCTATTGTGGTATAGTAATTTTTTATAGGTGCATCGTCTTCACATATAATTATTTAACTTATGCAAACTATTGTAAAACATTTTAAAAGAGTAACGGTTGAGTTTCTTGCCCATTCTTCTTCATACGAAAACTACATTTTGGAAGGGGCGACTAGAATCAATTTTATTATTATTTTTAAATTTTGACGTTCAAAAGTGCCACACTGTGTGTTTCAAAGTGACTTTTGGATTCATGTGCGTGTTGTATAATTATCACTTGCTTCAAAAACGGTGAAGGAAAACATCGTGAGCAAACCGACATTCCTGAGAGATATTTCTCGACAGCATGTGAAGTCATGTCAGAGGACACCAGGTGACACCAGGTTAGTCACGAAAAGAAGAAAAACGGCTAAACGGAAACTGATGTAATTTTAACTTTTGAATTGACATCGGTATCTTGTTTAGTTTTCTTTAGAAGACGTTTTGGTGGAACCCTTTTTTTTTTGTATTGGTAATTATCAAATAACTTCTCCCGCTCTGGGTGGAGCGGGAGGGCGTGTCAGACTTTTACTGACTAAAACCCACCCGTGTTGCTTCGGTTGCCCTGTTGCCGGGGGCCACGATTTCCCTATCAGTTTTCTTCGAACCCCCGGCAGGCATTGGCCCTAGCGGACCCCGACAATTCTGCTGACATCTCTTTGAGGCGCGCGTGGAACACAATGCGCCGTCGACCCGGGCTTGATCCTTATCGGACGGCGAGCTACCCATTGGTCACCGTCCGCTAGCCCGCGCCTACGGTGGCCGGAAATCGGCTCGCGATTCCCGCCCCAGGCGTCTCCTCCTGCGGCGGTTAAGGGCGTGAGGACGTGAAATTTGCCTCTCCCTCACGCGTTCCGCCTCATCCTTCGCGAGCATTACCGCTTCGCAGAAGGAGGTGACGGCCTGCCATTTCCTCTCGCTCCGTACCATGGCCTGAACCAGGGCCGGACGCGAGAGATCACCGCCACCGATCGCCTCTACGAGGACACGGCGTTGCTCCGCCCAAGCCGAGCAGACCTCCACCGTATGCTCCATTTTGGTGGTACCCTCATAGGAAGAATCCGTGAAATTGTGTATGTTTAGTATTTTAATTTATTATACACAGAGGAGCTTGTGGCTAAGTAATAACAGCTACACGGATCAATCCATCAGGTTAAGCTACGCTTGCCGGGGTTGGTCCGTGGATGGGTGACTATCTTTACATACCGAGACTCCTCCGTGCCTCGGAAAGCACGTTAAGCCGTTGGTCCCGGCTATCATACGTGAGTCTTTGACAGTCGTTACAGGTCGTCAGAAGCCCGAAAGTCTGACAACCAGTCTTACCATGGGGTATCGTATTACGCTGCATTCGGTTAGACTGGAAGCCGACCCCAACATAGTTGGAAAAAGGCTGGGCAGATGATGATGATATAAAAAAAAAAAAAAAACAGTGGCACTCCGGGAGTGCCGACAGAAGTGAAAACTTGAACAAGATCGCCTTGGTGGAAGAAAAATACTTGTATAGAACATTGGTCCGTAACCATATCTAAATAAAGAGCACAATCGCATTTACAAAAAAAAAACTTCCAAAACCTTTAAAGTAAAAATACTTGCATAGAACATTGATCCGTAACGTAATAAATAACTTTTTACAAAAAAAAAACTACCGACTTCCAAAAAAAACACTACAAAGTGAAAAATAAGTTTAATTTCGGAAGTCGGTGTCTTGGGTTTTGTGTTTTCGTTTTTTGCCACCGACTTCCGAAATTAAAGTTATTTTTCACTTTGTAGTGTTTTTTTTGGAAGTCGGTAGTTTTTTTTTTGTAAAAAGTTTTTATTTTTCACTTTTTAGTTGTGGTACCTACCCCACACACATTCGAATACCACTACCTACTACCAGTGTCAGGAACTTATCATATCATCTACATACTAAGCGGGAAAAAAAATACGTATTATGTAGCTAACTCAAAAACTGCCCAAGCAAAGTTAAATAAAATTTATATGGGACCAATTTGGGAGCATACCCTTTTAAACAAAAAAAGAATTTTCAAAATCGGTCTACAAATGACGGAGAAATAGGTGGACATACATAAAAAAAAAAAAAAAAACAAACATACGCGTCGAACATATAACCTCCTCCTTTTTGGAAGTCGGTTAAAAAAAAAAACAGTGGCACTCCGGGAGTGCCGACAGAAGTGAAAACTTGAACAAGATCGCCTTGGTGGAAGAAAAATACTTGTATAGGACATTGGTCCGTAACCATATCTAAATAAAGAGCACAATCGCGTTTACAAAAAAAATACTTCCAAAACCTTTAAAGTAAAAATACTTGCATAGAACATTGATCCGTAACCTAATATAAATAAAAAGCACAATCGCGTTTACAAAAATAAGGTGTCGGTAACAGTGTCGCGAGTTCAATTGTTTTTTCCCATCTCGAAAATGCCCAATGCGCCTAAAGAAGTTATCACTTCAAAAAAAAATACAAAATGATATGATTATGATATAGATTGCCTCCATATTGCAAAGCTCTTTGCGTACATACCAACTTCCATTGTTGACTATCCCTACCCGGACAAACACCCGATTTTCCGGCTTAATTCTTAAATCTATTTATACACAGCCTTCTGCCGCGCGGTTTTATCGTCAGATGACTCACGGGAATAATTTAAACGCCACCCACACTTAATCTAAGAAACCGTGATCGAATATTATACAAAAGCTACCATATAGTAAGTATGCGAGGCTTGTGACCAAATAATAACAGCAACACGGGTCGACCGTCAAGGTTAAGCAACACTTGACGAGGTCGGTCCGTGGATGGGTGACCATCCATCACATACTGAGATCCCTCCGTGCCTCGCAAAGCAAGTTAGGCCGTTGGTCCCGGCTGTCATTTGTAGATCTTTGACAGTCGTGACGGGTCGTCAGAAGCCCGAAAGTCTGACAACCAGTCTTACCAACGGTGGTTAACTGGATTGTGGAGGTCAGATAGGTAGTCGCTCAATATAAAATACTGATATTCAGCTGCATCCGGTTAGACTGGAAAAGGCAAGATTGATGAAGAGTAAATCTAAAAAAAAACCGTGTGCGGTCGGGGGACCTCCGTCAGGAACGAAGTTCTTTCTCACGTATGATTTAAAACAAAAACAAAATTTTTGCAGCCGCCATCTTGGATTTTCATTTTGACTTCACTAACGGCTTTAGCACCCTCTAGAACTATGAATAAAACACCCATGACAAAAAATTTGAAAATTTACAGAAGATGCCTGCCATCTTAGATTTTAATTTTGACCAAATTCACACTTTTTCTGTGTGTGATGTGTACAATCCACGACACTGTAACCACTTTACTCTTTTCCTTTGTTTTTTGGCGTTCTCTCTCCCTTTCTCTTTTTTTCTCCTTGAATTAGAAGGAGACAGTCGCAAGTATTAACACTTTTTAGCGTGACGATTTATGAAAGTAAGCCGCGTTATAGAACTTCGTTTCAATAAAAAAATACAACCGACTTCAAAAAAAAAAAAATACAAAGTGAAAAATAATTTCGGAAGTCGGTGGCAAAAAACGAAAATTCTAAAACAAAGACACCGACTTCCAAAATTATTTTATTTTTCACTTTGTAGTGTTTTTTTTTTGAAGTGGGTTGTATTTTTTTTTTTGTAAGTTTTTATTTTTCACGTTTTTAGTTGTGGTATTTACCCCACATAAATTCGAATACCACTACCTGCTATGTAAATAACAGTGACAGGAACTTATCATATCATCCACATCTGAGTGGGAAAAAATACGTATTATTGAAGCTAACTCAAAAACTACCCAAGCAAAGTTAATAAAATTTATATGGGACCACCTTTGAACTGTGACCTACCAAATAAAAAAAAATCATCAAAGTCAATTCATAATTAGCGGAGTACTCGCGGAAAAAGAAAAAAAAAAAAAAAAACATACAGTCGAATTGAGAACCTCCTCCTTTTGGAAGTCGGTTAAAAATACTTAGTAACACAACCTACTCTTTCCCAGCTCCCCAACAAAACTCTCCACCGTGTCAAATATCTTTCAACAAAAGATCTCTACGTAGAGTCGCGTCTACAAAATACGACTCTACGTGACGCCATTACCAGAGGTTCTAAATAAAAACCTTATGTACTGTTTTCTTAACGGAATTGCTTTTTAGCTCTACGTTGCACGTAGAGCGGTGGTGTAGAGCAAACATTTTTTTTTGCTTTATTTTTTTTCCAGTCTTACCAAGGGGTGTCGTTTAACCGGTAACTAAGTTGTGGAGGTCAGATAGGCAGTCGCTCCATGTAACATACTGGTATTAAGCTGCATTAGGTTAGATTGGAAGCTGATCTCACATAATTGGCAGAAAGCTAGTATCACTTTAGACCAGGGGACCTAAAATGGTCGCTTTGGCAGAATCACAATATAATAATATTATGAATTCTACAATAGACGTTGATATATTTAGTAACCTGTTCCGCTTAGCTATTTCTAAAGAGCCATAAAACTCCTGAAATAAATCGGCACGTGTTTCTCCTTTCAACGAGGCATCCTCAGGATGACGATTGACTTGTCGCGAACCCGAACACGGCGTGTTGCCACACCGAGCGATGAACGCAGATTGACTGCTGCGTTCAGCGCTCGGTGTAGCAACACGTACTGTGTGGCACGTCTATCGTATTTTATAATGGATTTCCGCAAGGTCATGCCTGAATAAATTAACTATTATGAATCATATTAAAAATCGTAAAACTGTCACAAACTGACAATTCATAATATTATCTGCGTTCAATTCATATTATGCAATTCATCTGTTTGACAGTTTTGTGTTATAATGAAATAACATTTAAACTATAGAAATTAAAAATTTAAATATCATTTAATTAATAAAAACTGTAAAGAAAAATTATCCGGTAAAATTACGGTCTTCATTTTTTCTTACGGCAATATTTACATCAAATATGATTCTGGTATGAATTGAATTGAATATGATTCAGCTAAAATATGTGTCACCATAGAGGAATTGCTGGGAATTCAGAAAATAAAAAAACAGTGGCACTCCGGGAGTGCCGACAGAAGTGAAAACTTGAACAATTTTATTGTGCAGGAAATCTTGTATAGAACATTGCTCCGTAACCTTATCTAAATAAAGAGCACAATCGCGTTTACAAAAAAAAAAATACTTCCAAAACCTTTAAAGTAAAAATACTTGCATCAAAAACATTAATATAAATAAAGAGCACAATCGCGTTTATTAAAATGAGGTGTCGGTAACAGTGTCGCGAGTTCAATTATTTTTTCTCATCTCAAAAATGTCCAACGCGCCTAAAGAAGTTTTCACTTCAAAAATATTTGTTGTTTGTTTGTTTCATTATTACGGCTAAACTGCTGAACTGATTTTTATGAAATTTGGTGTAGAGATAGCTTAAACTATGGGGTATAACATAGGTATACTTAAAAAAACCACCAACCCCCAAAGGGAGGAGATTAGTACGGTAATATCCGAAATCCATGCAGACGAAGTCACGGGGAAAGTGATGGTACAAAACCGGCTAAGTGTGTGTCGGACCACAATGAAGGGTTCCGTAGTTGGGATGATTTTATCTCAAATACAAACTTAACATTGTAGTTGAAAAACATCGACGACTGCAAACTCAAACTCAAAGCATTTATTTCAATTCAACCATTTACAGGCACTTTTGAATTGTCAAGGAATCGGTCAGTCAGAAATAGGTATGAAACTAGTTGCCCATTCCAAAGCGTAGTAGGTACCTATGGAGAAGAACGGGCAAGAAACTCCACGAACACTCTTTTAAATAAAAAAAATTGTTACAAAATATTGGTTACATTATTCATGTTGAAATTATACATGTGAGAACAATGTAGAAAGACGTGCACGTTAGAAGCGTCCGTAATAAAAAGATAAAACAAAGAACAATTCAAAAAAATTAATAAGCCCTGGCAGCAAAGAGATGACCAGTCACAACTGACGGCGCCCGTTCACGAACATGACGCATGGATTAGCACCATTCAGCTCAACCATTTTGAAGGGACCTAAGTGATCCAACACACGCGCCACCATCAGCGAAACATTTGAGTGAGCATGACATACTCACAGCCGCCCGGGCACATTCAAGTCAATGTAAGACATATTACCCGGTAAATGGTAACTCTTTAGTACATAGTGCTCACACCTGTGCTATGCAATTATATAATACAATGGACTGCCTCGTTGGTATAGTGGTCGCAAGCGCTTCTGCTGAGCATGAGGTCCTGGGTTCGATTCCCGGGTCGGGTAAAGTGTTATTGGATTTTTCTATCTGAAATTTCTCAGTAGCAGCTCGGAGTCTAGATTTGTGCCCGGTTGATGGCAGGCTCGCCCCCTATTACATGGGACTTAAACATAACTGGCGAAATATGGGTGTACCTGCTACAGGGACACCTCTGCCCAACCCTTCGGGGAAAACAAGGCGTGATGTTATGTTTTACGTTTTGAAAAACATGTTCTTCCATACATTCTAACTGCAAATTTATTTATTTACTATTTACAATTACATTTATTTTAACAGGTTTAACCCAATACAGCAATGTAGTCAGAATGTCCACTGTATGGCACAAGTCATACAGAGGACAATATGTTAAGTGTCACCCTCTGGAATTCCGCCAATGAGCATGTAAAGATATCAAAGTCAAAGTCAAATAATTTATTTCAATTAGGCACAAAAAGGCACTTTTGAACGTCAAAAACAAAAAATAGAATTGATTCTAGTCGCCCCTTCCAAAAGGTAGTTTTCGTATGGAGAAGAATGGGCAAGAAACTCCACCGTTACTCTTTTAAAATGTTTTACAATATTTTGCATACATTAATTATATAATTATAATTATATGTGAAGCCGATGCACCTGGAATAAGATTACTATACCACAATAGGTAAAAATAAAAATGAAGCAATGATAGAAAAAATAATTATGTAATGGATACATGGTGTTCACATATTTACAAGCATTGTAAAACCTATACGATATTCCTAAAAAAATTACAAGTGATACTAATTCGTCAGTGTGTGAGTTCAGGTAATCACAGAATGTAAAAAAAAAAATGTTGTAATATTTTATCCACTTGCAGAGAGACGCTGTTGAGTATCTTTATTGCCCGCCCCACTGGTGCAAACTTTAACAGGTTCGTACGAGCCACCGGGACTTTAAACAGCCTCTCTCTCGGCCCTTGTAGCAGCCTACTGTTTGGAACGAGCAATCCCAAAGATTCTAGTATTTGAGGATTATTCAGCATACCACGAAAAACTATAAAAACATATTTAATTAGTACGAAATTGCGCCTTACCTCCAACTTATAGTAGCCAACCATCCCTATTACAAAGAGAGTTGGATACATAAGTGGATAGAATGTGTAGACGCTAAATTGCTTCATATAAAGGAACCGGGTAAATTTATTTTGCATTTTTTCTACCATCAGACAATACTTTGTTTCAAATGGATTCCAGATGATAGCACTCGTTTCCAAGTTACTTCTTACTAAAGCATTATAAAGTGATTTCACAGCTGTTGTGTTTCAAATGTAAGTTTATACGCACAATATTGAGAGATTTACCATGTTATTTTAAGAACATAGAATTTTATAGGTTTTCCTGTAATTTATGAGTGAAGAACCATTCTTTGTATATTTTTCTCAGTATTTTTCGAGATAAGGGGGGAATAGTCAATTTTTATCTTAAAAATCTCAAATATCTTTAAAAGTATTTATTTTAAGCCCTTTAATTTGATATGCCACACGGTACAATTCGCAAATCCTTTTTTTAAATTTTCTTTACCCACGAAAAGTGACCCCCATATTCAAAAATCATTTATTTACGTTACACGTCCGTATTTGGGTCACAGAAATTCAAATGCGTACCAATTTTCAATTAAATTGGTCCATTAGATTCGGAGCAAATTGGCTGTGACAGACGGACAGACGGACACACGAGTGATCCTATAAGGATTCCGTTTTTCCTTTTGAGGTACGGAACCCTAAAAATTACCTTATTAAGGTCTAAACTAAGGCCTTAGGGACCTTAATAACCCTGACGAAAACTGAATATTTACAGGTAAAGTTGAATTAAAAAATGTAAGTAATGAGATGCTACGGCGTAGCGCTACGCCGTAGACAAGCTACGCCATTAATTTGGAGTTGCAATATTTAATGTGTTTAGTTATGTTTAAGTAATGTGTGGTTAATAAATGTTGTTTTGTTGCTGAGGGTTAAGGTCTCGTGGATAAATAATAACAGCCACGCGGGTCGATTGAAGGTTAAGCTACGCTTGGCAAGGTCATTCCGTGGATGGGTGACCATCCATTACATACCGAGATCCCTCCGTCTCTTAGAAAGCACGTTAAGCCGTTGATCCCGACTCTCATTCGTAAATCTTTGGCAGTCAGAAGCCCGAAAGTCACAGAAACACGTGAATATTTTAAGAGTAAATGTGTGTTCCATAATCCATAATAAGCTTCTAATAAATAATGTTCCCACTGCTGGGACACAGGCCTCTGGGTGAGAGGGAGTGCGCCATAATCCACCACGCGGACCCAGTGTGGGTTGGTAGATGTCACATGACTTCGAATGTTTGGTTCTAGGATATGCCGGTTTCCTCACGATGTTTTCCTTCACCGTTTTGAGAGCAGTGGTGATGAAATAATTTACAAAAAGTAAAGCGCATGGGTTCGAACCTACGACCTTACAACTCGCAAGTCACGGTCGATACCACTCGGCCACCACTGCTCCTGATATATACTCATAAATGTGTGTTCAATCCATTCAAAATATTAAAAAATTCAACGTTTACCATCTTGAGTGGGTCACCCATCCTAATTTTAACTTGGATAATGTTGTTTAACCTTATCAAACAGACCGACTGACTCGCGAAACTAAAAAAATAATAATTATTATTCACAAATGAAATAAATTCTTTCCATTTTCTTTTAAATTAAATTCTTTTTCAACAAGTGTTTCTGAAATCTAGATAAGAATGTCGTTTTTCTGTGTTAACATAAGAACTGAGACTGTTATTTTCTATTTAATTTAACTTAAAAACGAAGCAAAGTTAAAGGCTTTTCTGTTAACATCACAGACATTTTACGTCAAGTAAAAAGTAAATGAACTCTAACAAAAATGAAAATACTTTCTTACAAAAAATACAACTGACTTCTAAAGTGAAAAATAACTTTAATTTCGGAAGTTGGTGTCTTTGGATCAGTATTTTGGTTTTTTGCTACCGACTTCAGAAATAAAAAAATCCAATAGACGTAGATAAAACGCACTCTGCGTTCAGCGCTCGGTGTGGCAACACGCCGTGTTCGGATTCGCGACAAGCTAACCGTCATCCAGAGGATGCCTCGTTGAGAGGTGAAACACGTGTCGATTTCTTACAGGGTTTTTTATGGCTCTTTAGAAATAGCGAAGCGGAACAAGTTACTAAATATATCCACGTCTATTGTATTTTATAATGGATTTCCGCAAGGTCACGCCTGAATTAAATATCTATTTCCGAAATTAAAGTTATTTTTCACTTTGTAGTTTGGAAGTCGGTTGTATTTTTGTAAAAAAGTTTTTTTTTCTCCTTTTTGTGGGTTGGTTTGTAATTTATCTAAGTTACATTAGCCTAATGTCAACTGCTCATAACCTTTAACAAAATATTGCTTTTCCCGATGCAGGGACTTTAATTGCTGAGGAGTTCTCCAGGTACTTCACCATCAGCTCCACTGCACCATATGAATTGTGACGAGCATCAATTGCTTACCAACCATATTAAAGTAATCAAATCGCAACCCGTGAAATACACATTATTGAGTAGTTCCAGTGGCCATCTGTGTCCTTCATCATCAGTTCCACTTAACCAAATTAATGTTACTTTCCGAGAGTAAATGCACAAGTTACTTTAAAAAATACCCAAATCGCTATAGGTGTGCCTATAATATTTGAAGAGTTCCCTCGATTTCTCCAAGATCCCATCATCAGATCGTGACCAAATGAAAAGGAATGAAATTCTTTTATTCTGTAAATAGGATATCGGAATCAGTTTTACGTCATAAAAAAAAATAAGCTAGATGAGTTCGGCGTTTCCTATCTGACTACTCTGAGAAGAAAGGCCGAAACAAACTCAGAGGTCGCAGTCTCTTTTAAAGTCCAGACTTAATCTTGGTCAGGCCATATTATGAGGACCATGTAGATTAGTGTCTGAAAAGGTCTTTTGAGGAAAGAACCACACAGATTTGAGTGGACCTGTCCAGTCAGTGCAAGCATTTGTCAGTAATCGTGGAGCTCAACTCAGAACTTAAGGAGCTCAACTCGACGAACAATACCAAATATCAATGGAACTAACTAATAAGTATACCCTTTTAAAGAAAAAAAGAATTCTTCAAATTGGTCCAGCCGTCTTAGAGTAGTCGGGGAACATATCAATTTAAAATGAAATCTTTTTTTTATATGAGAATAGTGACGAAGTAATTTTGAATTTATTTTAATACTGTTGTTGTTAACTTCGGTTATGGAATTCTTTTGTAGGCTTACGAATTTCATCTTTAAATATTTTATACCGCTAAAGTTAAAATATTAATTCTATTCTACTATAATACTACATAACATAACAAAAAGCCTTGTTTCCCCGAAGGGTTGGGCAGAGGTGTACCTGTTGTACCACCCACACATTTTTGCCAATAATTATGTTTTAAGTCCCATAAAATTAATGTGTTCCATGTCTATAATATTATAATTATAAAATATTTTTAATGTGAAAATTTGTATGTCATTTACTCAATCACGCAAAAACGGCTAAATGGATTTGGCACACAGATAGTTTATAACCTGGATTAAGACATAGGATAGTTTTTATCCCGGTAAGACGTTCTCTTAAAAATATATTTTATAGGTCTCCTTTTTTTTGTGTGGTTAGTAACCAACCTGGTGTCAGAGTTTTTATGCCGCCCATGGGCCTCTGACTTGGCTTCACATACCATCGATAAATATCTCTCAGGCATGCCGGTTTCCTCACGACGTGTCACAAAGAGTAACCGTGGAGTTTCTTGCCGGCTCTTCTCCATAGGAAACGACCAATTGGAACCGTGCACCTAGCTTCAATTTTGAACATTTTACCTTTTTCTACCGCTTTGTGGGGGCTACGGCACTTCTTGAAAACAGTAGCTTAAGAGGGAACGGGGCCTGCAATTCTCCATACAAATGTATTCCCCTTTTTTCTTCTTGAATATTGCCCCCAGAGCATTTTTTTTTTTTCATAAAATCAATGTCTGCTGTAGGCACGTCCCTGTTATTTCCTTTTTTTTTAGCAACTAATTGGTAAAGAAAATATGACCCTCCAAAAATTACAAAAATCCCCCATTTTATCGCCGTGATTAGAGGACTACCAGACAAATTCGAAAAGTTTTTAACATAAAAGCAAATGATAGGAACATAGACATAGTCTTTCTTAAAATTTTAATGTAAAAATGATTGAATCGGCTCAGTTTTCGAAGAGAAAAAAGGGGAATACGAAACGTTGATATCGTCAAAATTTTTGTGATTTATTTGGTCTGAGCTGCAGCTGTCCCATCGCATTCTACAGGGGCAGACTCGAAGTAAGACGACGGCAATAGTTTCCTCAAAAAACTATTTTTCAAATTCTTTGCAGGCCCTGTCTTTAAATCTAGTCTTACCACGTTCAAATTATGTAATAAAATCATGAAAATAATGTCTTAGTTTGTCAGACCCTCCGCTAACATAATATACACGTCTATTACACTTTTCCGTTAGATAATCCGCTTATGAAATGTTCAAAAAGATAACCCTTTTAACTCCAGGCTTCTCCCAACTATGTCGGGGTCTCGGGGTCGGCTTGTAGTCTTGCTAACCACATTTGAGAATCTCGCGATAACTCTTTTGAAGTGTAATTCTCGTTACAAAAATGTAGGTAGAGTATAAAAAATTTCAAATATTTTCTCTTCCTATTTATCTTAATATATATAAATCTCGTGTCACAATGTTTGTCCTCAATGGACTCCTAAACCACTTAACCGATTATAATGAAATTTGCACACCATGTGCAGTTCGATCCAACTTGAGAGATAGGATAGGTAGGGTAGGTAGGGTAGGTAGGGTAGGTAGGGTAGGTAGGGTAGGTAGGGTAGGTAGGGTAGGTAGGGTAGGTAGGGTAGGTAGGGTAGGTAGGGTAGGTAGGGTAGGTAGGGTAGGTAGGGTAGGTAGGGTAGGTAGGGTAGGTAGGGTAGGTAGGGTAGGTAGGGTAGGTAGGGTAGGTAGGGTAGGTAGGGTAGGTAGGGTAGGTAGGGTAGGTAGGGTAGGTAGGGTAGGTAGGGTAGGTAGGGTAGGTAGGGTAGGTAGGGTAGGTAGGGTAGGTAGGGTAGGTAGGGTAGGTAGGGTAGGTAGGGTAGGTAGGGTAGGTAGGGTAGGTAGGGTAGGTAGGGTAGGTAGGGTAGGTAGGGTAGGTAGGGTAGGTAGGGTAGGTAGAGTAGGTAGGGTAGGTAGGGTAGGTAGGGTAGGTAGGGTAGGTAGAAAATTTATTTAATAGATTTTCAACTTTATCGCTGAAAAATAAGGTTCAAAGTTGATTGGGAAAATTTGACAGTTTCGGGTAGCTTGATGTGCTGGCGTCTGTACATACACAATATTATATTATTTTAATTTAGACTGAAGGAATTATTTTATAGTATAGGAGTTCTCAATTAACCAGCTGCGTAAAGCCCTTCTGAACCATTGGGAGTTCTTTAATTTGGTTAGGAATCTTGTTATAAATCTGAACACACATTGGATAGCAACTTCGCCCATTTAGTTCCGTTTTCATTCTAGGAATAATTAATCTATTAGGATATCTAGTTTTGAACTTACATTTATCGTCACGCGGTTTCACCCGTTTAGTTCCCGTTCCCGTGGGAGTACGGGGATAAAGTATAGCCTATGTTACTCGCTGATAATATAGCTATCCATTGCTGAAATAATTTTTCAAATCGGTCCAGTAGTTTTTAAGTTTATTCGTTACATACAAAAATACAAATCTTTCCTCTTTATAATTAGTATGGATATAGAAGTTTAGATATCCAAATACACATGTACAATAATTATATTTAAAAAAAAACCTATCCAATCCACATAGGTACTGCAATAACATTATCAAAAAGTTTTTTTAATTATTATTATTGAAAACAAAAGTTATTGCAGTAAGCTTAAGAGCCCATACTACCTCAGCTCAAATTCACTTTTTATCTCGCTCGCACCATACTGTTCGCGCACTGAGTGAGAGCGAGATGGAGGTGGGTGCTAGCGGCTCCGAGGAGCCAATAATTTAGGTAATTGCTTTTTACGGCGAAAATAATGATAATTAAATAAAATAAAAAACATAGTCGCAGCTTTATAGTTAGTTCAGTTATTATGCAAAGTTTCACGATCTAATTGATATTTAAATTTCACATTTTTTGTACCAAAATTACCCGAAATCCATAAAAAAATTGAAAAGTTTTGACATGTAGAGGCCCGCTAAATGACAGCCGCCCGCGCCCCAAGTAATAACCCGGTAAAATCCCCCATTGAAAAAATTAATTTATACATTTTTGTCTGTCTGGTTGTTCCGGCTAATCTCCGATATGGCTGGACCGATTTTGATTGGACTTTCTCTGGCAGATAGCTGATTTTATAGGGAGTAAGGCTAATTTTATTTTAGAAAACGAATTAGGGTCAACTCCGGCGAAGCCGCGAAGCAGCAGCTAGTAATATATACATATAACATAACATCACGCCTTGTTTCCTCGAAGGGTTGGGCAGAGATGTACCTGTAGTAGGTACACCCACATTTTGCCAGTTATGTTTAAGTCCCGTGTAATAGGGGGCGAGCCTATTGCCATCAACCGGGTACAAATCCAGACTCCGGGCTACTGACTACTGAGAAATTACAGATGGAAAAACCCAATATCAGGACCTCATACTCAGCAGTAGCGCTTGCGACCACTAGACCAACGAGGCAGTTCTTACATACTCCTTTTGTGAAAATTCTTATAGTTTTCTAACAATCACGTGTCAGACGTTTCAGCAAAAAAAACATGACGAAACAATCTAAAAGTCTGTAAAGTTGTGCTCAAGTAACCATTTATTAAACTTAATATAAGATAACATGCTTGCGGCTCCTGACACGTTTAATGGTAACGTTATCATTGTTTCATTGTCTAAACTATATATATATATATCTTTTAAGTCCTATAGCTTTTGTGGATATGATAATTATTCAGATTTATTACAGTAGTAATAGCAATCATGTAATTGCGTTTAATTAAAATAGATTTTTATTTTTATTCATTTATTTATCTTTTCTATAGATTATTTTCTATTTTGTGAATGTGAGAACACTGTAGGCTTAGTGGACTGTAGATGTATTAATATTATTAATTATGATATATGTAATGTATCAAACACAATATAAATTATTCCTGATAAATAAAAGACCGCTGCGTATCTGGGGGACGTATAAGGTGATTATCAAACTGCACCGCGCTCCGTCATCGCGTAGTACGCGATATTTATATAGAAAGCACAATCTCCCGCGCGCAGATTGTTTGCTATAACCGCCCCATACTACGCGCCAGAGTGCGGTGCAGTATAATAATCGCCTAAGGCGATCCCGGCTATCATTGCTAAAATCCCGAAAGATTTACAACCAATCTTGCCAAAGAGTATCGATTATCGTGTTACTTAGTAATGTGCAGGTCAAATAGGCAGTCGCTCCTTGGAAAATACTGATATGCAGCTGCATCCGAAAACACACGAAGCCGACCCCAACGTAGTTGGGAAAAGTCTAGACAGATAGTGAGAGAGAGGCTAAGCTTATGCTGATACGCAGATGATGCAGGTCCACGCAGCGCAGGGCTGAGATTAAGGGCAGAGAGAGGTTCATGCATTTTGTATTAAATGATAATGATAAATGATTTTATTTCTGTAAGTAGGTTTGTACAAACACTTTTACACGTCAATCATATTTTAAAACTAGATGAGGTCGGCGTTTCCTATCTGACTACTCTGAGAAGAAAGGCCGAAACAAACTCAGAGGTCTCAGTCTCTTTTAAAGTCCAGACATAATCTTGGTCAGATCATGTGAAGGCCATGTGGATTGTGGTCTGAAGTGTTCTTTTGAGGAAAGCACCACACAGATTGAGAGGGCCTGTCCAGTCAGTGCACGCATTTGTCAGTTATCGTGCAGCTCAACTCAGAATTTAAGGAGCTCAACGATTCGACGAACAATACCAAAAAAATAACATTTGGGTAGGCCACATAAATTATTCAAACTGTCAGACCATGATTAGAACTAACTGAGAAAAAATTAAAAACAAAACAAAAGGAAATGACCCACATAGTCTTCACATTCACAATAATTAAAATAATAAAATACTTTAAAAGTAAATATTCATGTCATTGTATATGTAGCGGTTACACCGCCACATACAAACTACGCATCAAAAGACATGACGTCACACAAATCCTGCATCGCGCAGTTAGAGTTTACCGAGCGATCGACATACATACAAGATTTCAACTTCCAACCGATGGGCAGTTGCCCGCCAGACACAACAACCGTCTGGTCGGAGGATCCTCCCTTTTCTATGGTGGATGAGTGAACTTTACACCCTGTTCCTTATACCCCTAAATTGGTGACCCCGAGTATGAACGTCAACGCAGCCTTCGTGCAATTACTTCGGCGTGACGTCATCATCATCATCACTCCCGCAAGCTTTCGTGAGGCGAGTCACACAGCCAGCCAGCACCCACGGCTTTAACGGGTATCCTGACCACCAGCATGCAGCGAACGCGCATTCCTGGTCATCACCCTCAGCCTCATCACCCCGACTCACTGGGGAATCAACGCAATCAACGCAATCACCTCAATCACCCCGACTCACTGGGGAATCACAGCAATCACCTCAATCACCCCGACTCACTGGGGAATCACCACAATCACCACAAAACGCCGCAATCACCACAGAAAGTTCCGACTCACTGCGAACTATGCGGCACCCGGTTCCGACTCACTGGAACCACAGCTGGCACTGTGTGAAGCATCGCAAGATTCAGCCCACTATCGACCTCCGGTCTCCGGAGGGGAGTGATGTAGCGGTTACACCGCCACATACAAACTACGCATCAAAAGACATGACATCACACAAATCCTGCATCGCGCAGTTAGAGTTTACCGAGCGATCGACATACATACAAGATTTCAACTTCCAACCGATGGGCAGTTGCCCGCCAGACACAACAACCGTCTGGTCGGAGGATCCTCCCTTTTCTATGGTGGATGAGTGAACTTTACACCCTGTTCCTTATACCCCTAAAGCACAATCTCCCGCGCGCAGATTGTTTGCTATGACCGCCCCATACTACGCACCAGAGTGCGGTGCAGTATAATAATCGCCTAAGCCGTTGATCCGGCTATCATTGCTAAAATCCCGAAAGACTTACAACCAATCTTGCCAAAGAGTATCGATTATCGTGTTACTTAGTAATGTGCAGGTCACATAGGCAGTCGCTCCTTGGAAAATACTGATATGCAGCTGCATCCGAAAACACACGAAGCCAACCCCAACGTAGTTGGGAAAAGTCTAGACAGATAGTGAGAGAGAGGCTAAGCGTATGCTGATACGCAGATGATGCAGGTCCACGCAGCGCAGGGCTGAGATTAAGGGCAGAGAGAGGTTCATGCATTTTGTATTAAATGATAATGATAAATGATTTTATTTCTGTAAGTAGGTTTGTACAAACACTTTTACACGTCAATCATATTTTAAAACTAGATGAGGTCGGCGTTTCCTATCTGACTACTCTGAGAAAAAAGGCCGAAACAAACTCAGAGGTCTCAGTCTCTTTTAAAGTCCAGACATAATCTTGGTCAGATCATGTGAAGGCCATGTGGATTGGTGTCTGAAGTGTTCTTTTGAGGAAAGCACCACACAGATTGAGAGGGCCTGTCCAGTCAGTGCACGCATTTGTCAGTTATCGTGCAGCTCAACTCAGAATTTAAGGAGCTCAACGATTCGACGAACAATACCAAAAAAAGAACATTTGGGTAGGCCACATAAATTACTCAAACTGTCAGACCATGATTAGAACTAACTGAGAAAAAAATTAAAAAAAAACAAAAGGGAATGACCCACAGTCTTCACATTCACAATAATTAAATAATAAAATACTTTAAAAGTAAATATTCATGTCATTGTATATGTAGCGGTTACACCGCGTCATACGAACTACGCATCATAGACATGACGTCACACAAATCCTGCATCGCGCAGTTAGAGTTTACCGAGCGATCGACATACATACAAGATTTCAACTTCAAACCGATGGGCAGTTGCCCGCCAGACACAACACCCGTCTGGTCGGAGGATCCTCCCTTTTCTATGGTGGATGAGTGAACTTTACACCCTGTTCCTCATACTCCTAAATATATAAAAAATTCATTCATGTCAATGTGTATATAAAAACCCGGAAATAATCTTGGTCAGAGCATTTCATTTGAAGACCATGTAGATTTGTGTCTGTAATGCATATACAAGGTGCAGTTTTGAACCTGCAAAACATTTCAGGAGGGTGTTATGACACTCGTAAATAATCATATAACAATACGATACCAAGTCAATAATCAATAATACTTTTTATTTTCGATTTTTAATTTTTATTGTTTTTCAGAATAACTCTCTTAATAACCCTCTTCAAATAAACAGAATCACCCATTGCGATGTATCGCACGTCATGTCACTGTGTGTGTGAAAGCGCAGTTTAAGGACACGTACAGATTGGCCTCGTTTTAAAAACGGGAGTTCACACTTACCGATTTCCGTAAATAAGAATAAAATGTAAAAAAAATACCTGCCCATTTTATTGTTGATTCGGGTCGAGAATCACTAACATAATTACCTCCTAAAATGTTTTGCAGATCCAAAACTGCACCTTGTATACGTCAACGTACTTAGCCATACTATTAAAAAACTGGCCTAGTTCATGACGGACACACAATGAAGGTTTCCGTAGTTGAAATGATTTTATCCCAAGAACAAACTTAACATTCTAGTAAAAAAATATGTTCGATTAATAATACTAGTTAACTTGTAGAGCCTATTTAGCTGTGATAGTTTTCTTTTTAATTTCGATATTTAAACTACTGCCGTGATTTTTTTCACATGTCTAATTCATTTAGCTGGCAGACACTTGACTATAACAAACATTAAAGCACTTTAAAGCTTAATATTTCGCAAACGGACGCTTGAATCTAAAAATAATTTTCACACACTCAACGTTTTTGAACGACCTTTCCAACGATACCCCACACCATGAGATAGTTTATGGGAGATGATACCCCAAGAAAATTGCTTTTATTTTACCACGTTGTCGGCGTGATTAATTTATGTGTACCCATGACAAATGACAGGTTTCTAGTACTAAGAGTCTCTGAGCTAAGCCGCGGTCAGACAGACAGACGGACAGGTGAAACTAAAAGGGTTTATTAAGAGCCTACAATTTTACCTACAATTTTTTTTTTTTTTTTTTTATCAAATTAGATTTGTTACAGCTGTAGTGGAAATCATGTCATTTGGTTTAAATAGGTTCTTATTTTTTATTATTTTGTTTATCTTTTATATAAATTCTTTTCTTTTAGATTTTGTGAATGTGAGAACGTTGTAGGCTGTAAACTTGTATACCATTTTTTATTTTACTAAGTACCTGGTACTTGATGTTAGGCCTACACTGTCCTCCCATACCTATTAACACTGTAATTTGAAAACATTGTAGAAACAATTTATTTTGAAAAGAGTAACCGTAGAGTTTCTTGCCGGCTCTTCTCCATAGGAAGCGACCAATTGGAACCGTGCATCTAGCTTCTGACGTTTCATAAGTGCCCTTGTAGGTTTATGTGAAATAAAATATTTTGATTGATTGATTGATTGGTTCCTTGTTGACTAGGGTTCCCCTAAAAAGATATTAAAAGAGTTATTATGGCTCTCACGTCTATTGTTTGTACTAGCTAGGACGCGAATGTGTCTGTGTAGCTGCGTCGCAACATACGCTCGCGGCCTATGTCTGCCTCGCCTGCCCTACCCTGCAAAATCTGTACTGTACTGTGCAGCATCACCTACATCTCAGCATAACTTCGAAATTAGAACGGCGTGCAGCGTCTCGTCGTGAATCCGCGACGATATTTTAAAAACAAATTAATTTGCTTTTGAATTGTGTGCGATCACTTGAGAGAGATTCCAATAGTGAATTTTACAAAAAGCACAATTGGTCCCATTCTGTTATTCTTTGTATATTTTGACTATTCATTTCTCGAAAGTGTTTTCAGAAGCCAGAGGTTGATTTTCGATTAAGTTTGGACCGCCTAAAACAATAGTAACTACAGAGTTTGTTGGTTTTGGTAATAATTTGTTTCAACTAGGACTTTTAGAATAACGTGTATTTAATGGAAGTATTAATAAAGTCTTTTACGAAAACAATTAGATGTAACAAAAAAAAAAACATATTTTACAGATTTCTATAAGAAATTGCTTGTAAAAGTGTGTTTTAATGTAGTATGTAGATTTTTATGACTACGTAGAACATTTAGAAAAAAAAATTGTAACATAATTACGAATTCAAAGTATAATGAACAACAATTTTCAGAGAAAAATGTTTTCCTAAACCAATTTTCCGAAACGATTTTATTTTCATCTACCAAAAAAGAACACAACAAATATCTTAAATTACTTCCAAGGTTATTCCAGAAAATATTTCACCTACACGTAGAAAGAAAAACGGATGAAAACGGATCACATACACCTTTTATCTAAAAAAACAAAACGGGAAAATATCCATAGACAGCGGAGCTCAATGACCTTGAAAAAGCTTACCTTTGCCTCGTAACTTTAGAAAAAAAAACTACACTTGTCACTCACTCACGAAAGAGGTGTAAGTCTATAATGTTTTTTAATTAGTTATTGTACGTTTGTATATTGTTTTTTTCTTTTATTCTTTTATTTGCGGGCAGGGTGCGACCGCTCGCGTTGCGCTCGCCAAATCGACTGAGCCAGTAAGGGTTTGTGGAGTTTATGTATACTCGGGGAGTGTAGGTATGTTTTGAACGTTGGTTGTGAAAGTGGGGTAAGAGGGAAAATAGGGCTTTCAGTTTTTGAAGGGGAACTCTTTTGTAACACAGTTTAACGAGGGTATTTAATGAGAATGTTATTTTTATGGCTTTTATATAATTATGTGTTCAAACATGGTTTTTTTTAAGAAATTACAAAATAGAGACATTTGGTAGTGTTAGGAGTTAAGCTTTTTAATAACAACTCTATTTATTTTTTGTAATTTATTTATACATTAGAAAAATAACGGTTTCTATTCACTTTCGTTATTTAGATATAAACATATTATTATTCTTTATTCATCAGACAACAATGATCCAGCGTGTTAGTAAACAATAATATAACTTATTACTAGTGTTAGTGGTTACATTACAATAGAGAAGAAGATGGAATAAACTTGTATTGTGAAAAGGACACCCCCAAATTATTGTTTAGTGATTGTCCTTCTCACAAAACTTTTAATAATCGGAGAGTCGATACTCTCCGCCATAGTTTTTAAAATGCTGTTACCACTCAAACTCCGTTATTTTACGATAAATACAAAGCAATGTAAACTATTTACAATTTACATTGAAAAAATTACTCTACAGTGCAGTAATTTCAACAATATTAACACATTAACAGTCGTTATTTTTTACACACACACACACATAACATCACGCCTTGTTTCCCCGAAGGGTTTGGCAGAGGTGTGCCTGTAACAGGTACACCCGCATTTCGCCAGTTATGTTTAAGTCCCATGTAATAGGGGGCGAGTCTATTGCCATCAACCGGGCACAAATCCAGACTCCGAGCTGCTACTGAAAAATTCTAGATAGAAAAATAACAATAACATTTTTTAATGTTTTAATAAATGGAGTATAGTTCTATTTAACTAATAGATTAAGTTACACAATTACTGAATAGACAGGTTTACTCAAATCTGTGTGGTTCTTTCCTCAAAAGACCATTTCAGACACTAATCTACATGTTACTTACATGCTATCTGACCAAGATTATGTCTGGACTTTAAAAGAGACTGCGACCTCTGAGTTTGTTTCAGCCTTTCTTCTCAAAGTAGTCAGATAGGAAACGTCAACTCCATCTACTTAGCTTATTTTTTTTTATATGACATGCAAAAGTGATTCTGTTATCCTGTTTACCGAATAAACAATATCAATTTATAGAATTTTCTAAAATTGTTAGTCTATTCAAAAACAGTTCAATTCTAAGACTTAAATATAACTATCTTTAAACGGTCTGTCAATTTACGATAATAATCAACGAAAAATACCGTTTTGGCAAACGATTTTTTTATATTTATAGCAAACGATACTGTCTTTACTGTGATAAACACTCTCAAACTGACGCACAAACAAAACCAACTTAAAACACAAACAAAGTCAACTCAAACACATAACCACCCACTTTTCCACCACAATCGGGTAACCCAAAAAGCTGAAAATCAAACTTAGGCCAGTTTTGGTTCCGAAGCTAACACGTCCCCCACAACTATATCTATGTATAACCGTTGTTATACTGTAACCGTCTGTTTAAAGTTACGCTTGGTTATTACAATCTGCAGGTAGGTAGACTTGGCTATTCAGCTTTTACTGTGAAGCTTATATAGAGATAGATCTTTTCGTCCCACATACCACAGTTTCTCAAAACGAAAGTCTTAGACCAGTGCGTGTTGCGTTTACCTATGGTACTGAAACGTGGTCGCTCAGAATGGGCCTTATCAGAAGGCTAAAAGTCACCCAAAGGACAATGGTGAGGGTCTATGCTTGGAGTTTCCCTACGTGATCGAATTAGAAATGAAGAGATCCGCAGTAGAACCAATGTTTCCGACATAGCCCGAATAATTGCCAAACTTAAGTGGCAATGGGCAGGGCACATTGCTCGCAGAACGGATGGCCGATGGGGCTGAAAGGTTCTGGAGTGGCGACCGCGTACCGGAAGACGTAGCGTTGGAAAGCCTCACACAAGATGGACCGATGACCTTGTGAAGGCCGCAGGAATCCGCTGGATGCGGAAAGCACAGAATCGGTCGAAGTGGCGGTGCTTGGGGGAGGCCTATGTCCAGCAGTGGACGTCTTTCGGCTGAAATAATGATGAATGATGATGATTATATATAGAGAAAACGAGAACGAGCTTTTAAAAATAAAATAAAAATTGTTTATTGGTAAAACAAGTACAGGTATAAACAAGTTTTTGATTGGATCCTCCTTTTAGGCAGATAGTGCCTGTGTTAGGAAAGTCTGCTCCTCTAATTAAGACGTGTTTTTAACCAACTTCCAAAAGGAGGAGGTTCTCAATTCGTCTGTATGTTTTTTTTTTTTTTTTTGTATAATTTTTACGCGATTAATCCGCCAATTATGAATAGATTTTGATGATTCTTTTTTGTTTGGTAGATCATATTTCAGAGGTGGTCCCATATAAATTTTATTAACTTTGCTTGAGCAGTTTTTGAGTTAGCTTCAATTATACGTATTTTTTCCCATTTAGTATGTAGATGATATGATCACTTCCTGTCACTGTTATTTACATAGCAGGTAGTGGTATTCGAATTTGTGTGGGGTAGGTACCACAACTAAAAAGTGAAAAATAAAAACTTTTTCCAAAAAAAAAACAACCGACTTAAAAAAAAAACACTACAAAGTGTTTTTTTTTTTTGAAGTCGGTTTTTTTTTTGTAAAAAGTTTTTATATAAATAGCAAATCGTATGTCTGTGCTAAAACTACATAAATTAACATTAACTTAAATTAAATCAAATGTGTGTATGTGTGGGTGTAAGTATGTGTGTGAGTCTGAGTAGTGGGTGTTAGTATTGTGAGTGAAAGTGCAGCCAGTAGGTGTGACTTAGAGTACATGAGTATGAGGGTGTGTATGTGTCAAGGTTTCAAAAGTGTTTCGGCATCATTGTAAGTAAGCGTTTGTATCCATTCCATATTTTTTTTTACTGTCATAGTAGATTTTGGGATAAATGTAGATGTATTTATTGATTTTATTATATAGTGCAGCAGATCGTTTACTAAAATGCATTCTGGCAAAAGAAAGAGAGAGTTCATTAAAATAACCACGAATGGCAATATCTATTTCCATGACTACATAATCAGCAGTGATAGCCTAATGGTGTGACCGTCGGGCTGCCAAGTCATAGGCCTTGAGTTCGAACCCAATGCACGCACCTCTGACTTTTCGGATTCATGTGCGTATTGTATAATTAACACTTTGTGGAAGGAAAACATCGTGAGAAAACCGATGTCTGAGAGATATTTCTCGACGGCATGTGAAGTCAAGTCAGAGGTCCATGGGCGGCTTTAAAACTCTGACACCAGGTTAGTCACTAACCACACGAGAAGAAGAAGATTACATATTATAAAACAAAGTCAAACTAAAAAACTATAAAACAGAATTTCATACAGTATTCACAAATGGATAGAGTGATTCATGAGGAAGGCTTAGGCGTATAATTCATCAAGGTTTTGTGTAAATTGGCTGAAATATGACGATGATTGTTGAAGATGTCGGAAAATATCATGCCTACTGGGAACTTTTCTGGCGTGCGCCGCATAAACCAATAGAAGTTACATGAAAACAATGTTTTACGGAATAAAGAAAAATAATAATGTTAATTATTTATTATTGTCTACCTCGCTGGTCTAGTGGTCGCAAGCGCTTCTGCTGAGCATGAGGTCCTGGGTTCGATTCCTGGGTCGGTCAAAGTGTTATTGGGTTTTTCTATCTGAAATTTCTCAGTAGCAGCTCGGAGGCTGGATTTGTGCCCGGTTGATGGCAATAGGCTCGCCCCCTATTACATGGGACTTAAACATAACTGGCGAAATGTGGGTGTACCTGCTACAGGGACACCTCTGTCCAACCCTTCGGGGAAACAAGGCGTGATGTTATGTTACGTGTGTGTGTTATTATTGTCAGACTTTCGGGCATCTGACCCGTAACGACTGTCAAAGATTCACGATTGATAGCTGGAACCAACAGTTTAACGTGCTTTCCGAGGCACGGAGGAGTCTTGGTATGCAAAGATGGTCACCCATCCACGGAGCAACCGCGGCAAGCGTAGCTTAATCTGATGAATCGACCCGTGTGGCTGTTATTACTTGGTCACGAGCTCTTCACATAAGTGACCGCACGGAATTAATCATGATTTCCAAATATTAATTAGATTTTGTGATTTTAAATACTAATTATAAAATTAAAAGTATGTGACTTGCCTCAAATGACTTTGTATCAGTGTAATCATGTACATAGTTTAAAAGTATCTCATTTGATAATTACCCCAAAAGTACTAGTTTTTTAACTGAACGAAATTGGAAACATGACGTTTGGAGGTTTCAATACCTAAGTAAATACATACATACATAAACTCACGCCTTCTTCCCATGGGGATAGGCAGAAACTACAGAACGCCACCTGCAACGATCATACATCTGGTCATACACGCACGCCGGTTGCGAGTACTACGCACCTGGCCTTTCTGAAGAACATCACCAATAAGGTCAGTATATATGACCTCCTAGGGCGTCCCCGACCGGCCTTTCCCTTTACATCAGCCTTGTAAATACATTTTGTTAGTCGCCTTTCATTCATCCTCTCAACATGCCCAAACCATCTCAACATACCCGTTAAAATTGTTGTCACCACACACTACTAATTAAATAGTTTGTTAAATATTGCTAAAAGTAATACAGAAATATTGGTACTGAAATGGTGTATCATTACAAATTAGAAAGCAAACTCATTTGTTCTTAAAGTAATTCGCAGCGGATTCACAAAGAGACGCCCATTCGAGCGCCTGGGGATTTTGACCTCAGATTTTTGTAACAGTGAGGTGCAGCGCAGACGACACACTTTTTGTGCGATCGAGTCTGTGGCGCACATTCAAATTCCTATCTTATTCGTAATGCGAGCTACGGAAAGGTTCCTAAATTAAGTTTTAAATTGACAGAAATTACTATCGAGCGACACATCCTATATAGAATAACCTGCATTCGGAAAAACATCGGGGACAAATAAGACATTTTCGTGCGCCACAGACTCAAAAAGTGTGTCGTCTTTCTCCATCTCCCTCTCTTTCTCTATCTCCCTCTCTCTTTCTGTCTCTCCCTCTCTCTTTCTCTATCTCCCTCTCTCTTTCTCTATCTCCCTCTCTCTTTCTGTCTCTCCCTCTCTCTCCCTCTCTCTCTTTCTCTATCTCCCTCTCTCTCTATCTCCCTCTTTCTCTATCTCCCTCTCTCTCTATCTCCCTCTTTCTCTATCTCCCTCTCTCTCTTTCTCTATCTCCCTCTCTCTCTTTCTCTATCTCCCTCTCTCTCTTTCTCTATCTCCCTCTCTCTCTTTCTCTATCTCCCTCTCTCTCTTTCTCTATCTCCCTCTCTCTCTTTCTCTATCTCCCTCTCTCTCTTTCTCTATCTCCCTCTCTCTCTTTCTCTATCTCCCTCTCTCTCTTTCTCTTTCCACCTCTCTCTGTCTCTATCTCCCTATCTCTCTATCTCCCTATCTCTCTATCTCCCTCTCTCTCTTTCTCTATCTCCCTCTTTCTCTATCTCCCTCTTTCTCTATCTCCCTCTTTCTCTATCTCCCTCTCTCTCTTTCTCTATATCCCTCTCCCTCTTTCTCTATCTCCCTCTCTCTCTTTCTCTATCTCGCTCTCTCTTTCTATCTATCTCCCTCTCTCTCTCTCATCAACATCACTGCAATCTGGCTACACAATACCACCAAAAAAATCAAAACATGAAGACCCTCGAGTAGCCGAAGCCTACCGTATTTTAAAAGATACACATGATTCAAAGATAAGGGACAAGAGTCAAGCTTTTGGAAATCATGTTGCTTCAAAACATCGCGAATACTCAAAAAGGACGAAAGCGTATGTTGAACATTACATAAATAATATACTGTTCGACGCTGATTTGGGGAAATTTGATTATGAGTCAAATTTAGCATCAACTCCGATGTCTTCATATTTAGACAGTTCACAAAATACTTGCATTGTGTATTCTGTAGCCTCAGATCAATCCCCTCCACCCAACCAAATGGAAGCCAGTTCAGAAAGTAATGTCAATTTAGGCCAACAATTACACATTCCGGATGATACCACAACTGAAGAAACCAGCGAGTCTTTGCTGTATTTTATTAAAAATTTTAAGTAACATGTATATCTTTTCTAGTTACTTTTTGTTTATTTAAGTTCTCTGATTGTGTTTTTTTAAATAAATATCTTAAAATAAATTGTCTTAGTTTATTTACTTACTTTCACTAATAATTACGGTCGTGATAATAGGTGTGTAGGTATGTATAAAAGTAATAACTTTACTTACCTTAGCATAGTCTTGTAATGCTTCATTTATTGCAACACATACTTCAGATATAGCATTACATATTGTCGATTTAGACATTATAGTAAAATACATGAGGCTTTCATAGGAATCTGTTGCCAAAAATCGCAAAGTCACTGCTAGTTTGTCATATGCAGGAATCGAGTCTCTAAAATTCGTACTTGATGTTCGAATTTTTTCGCTGGTCAGAGATAGTCAAAAGTCACCATTCTACAAAAGTTTTGGAATTGTCCACTTTCTTCTTGTTTTTGCATATCCGTCATTGTTTTACCTACATTATCCAGTTTCCTTCGATGCATTAAATTTGTAACCCACCAACGTCTCTTCCTTCTTTTATTTTTGAGTTTTTGCGACAAAATAATAAATGCAGCACTTGCAATAATGATATCGCTGTCAGAGTCAGACATAACGAAGCACTACCAATACTAACCACAGAATTGACACGAATGAGCAAAGAACATTCGATCTAGCTTTTGTTTACACTAAAAGATTACGAAAGAATGCTCTTGTTCTAGCTCTAGCTCTATGTTCGTTTGATGTAAATCGACCTTTAGATAGGAATTTGAATGTGCGCCACAGACTCGATCGCACAAAAAGTGTGCTGCACCTCACTGTTACAAAAGTCTGAGGTCAAAACCCCCAGGCGCTCGAATAGGTGTCTCTTTGTGAATCCGCGATGAATTACTTTAAGAACAAATGAGTTTGCTTTCTAATTTGTAATGATACACCATTTCAGTACCAATATTTCTGTATTACTTTTAGCAATATTTAACAAACTATTTAATTAGTAGTGTGTGGTGACAAAAATTTTAACGGGTATGTTGAGATGGTTTGGGCATGTTGAGAGGATGAATGAAAGGTGACTAACAAAATGTATTTACAAGGCTGATGTAAAGGGAAAGGCCGGTCGGGGACGCCCTAGGAGGACTTATACGACCTTATTGGTGATGTTCTTCAGAAAGGCCAGATGCGTAGTAGTCGCAACCGGCGTGCGTGTATGACCAGATGTATGATCGTAAACGAGGCAAAAGGAGTATGTAAGGATCGTAGCAGGTGGCGTTCTGTAGTTTCTGCCTACCCCCATGAGAAGAAGGCGTGAGTTTATGTATGTATGTATTTACTTAGGTATTCAATATTTTAACATTATAGACTTTACTTCTTGAAGACATCCTTTAGGTTACGAGGTTCAAATCGAACTGACTTAGAAGCTAAGCGACGCTCCAAACGTCACGTTTCCAATTTCGTTCAGTAAAAAAACTAGTACTTTGGGGTAACTATCAAATGAGATACTTTTAAACTACATGATTACACTGATACAAAGTCATTTGAGGCAAGTCACATACTTTTAATTTTATAATTTCCCTCTCCCTCTCCCTCTCCCTCTCCCTCTCCCTCTCCCTCTCCCTCTCCCTCTCCCTCTCCCTCTCCCTCTCCCTCTCCCTCTCCCTCTCCCTCTCCCTCTCCCTCTCCCTCTCCCTCTCCCTCTCCCTCTCCCTCTCCCTCTCCCTCTCCCTCTCCCTCTATAGGTAATTTTCATCGCTACCTCTACAGTTACCGACGCGGTATATCTCACGATAATTAGATTCCGATCCCACTCTGTTGAGAAAGTTTTCAAGTTTTTTTAGAAATGGTGTCATTTTATTGGTATATTAATTTTTATATCCATTATGCTCGATGGTCGATAAAGGAGTAAGCAGATTTTTTTATTGGATATAACTTTACATGGATATGCTCGCGTTTGGTAACTAGAAGCCAAGGCAATTGCGTATCGGACCACGCACAATGAAGGGTTCTGTAGTTGGGATGAATTTATCCCAAAAACAAACTTAACATCGTAGTTGAAAAAATGTATATCGATATACGTCACGGTCAAATCTCTAACTGCAATTGTATATTTGCAAACACAAAAAAAATGTCATAAGACTACAAATTAATAGTTTTCGGACTTGTGTTGTGCTGCGAGACCTTGCTTCTTGCCAAATTTCATGATTTTAGGTCAACGGGAAGTACTATAAAGTGTTTGATTCATATGCGAGTGTCAAAATATGTCGCATAAATGGCTGTATTTTTTTATTGCATTGACTTAGCAGCTTGAATTTTAAGGCTTCAAGGAACCGTTAAGACCTACGTATTTGATATTTAATTTCAACTTGATATCTCCACGCGTTCCTCAGAAAAAGGGTCTTGACAGGCTGAGAGACGGACAACGCAGTGATCCGTTTTTAGGGTTCCGTAGCCAAATGGCAAAAAACGGAACTCTTTATGGATTCGTCATGTCTGTCTGTCTGTCCGTCCGTATGTCACAGCCACTTTTTTCCGAAACTATAAGAACTATGCTGTTGAAACTTGGTAAGTATATGTATTCTGTGAAACGCATTAAGATTGTCACACAAAAATAGAAAAAAAACAATAAATTTTGGGGGTTTCCCATACTTAGAACTGAAACTCAAAAATTTTTTTTTCATCTAAAATAGACCGTATGGTCTATGGATAGGTCTTCAAAAATGATATTGAGGTTTCTTTTATCATTTTTTTCTATACTGGATAGTTTGCGCGAGAAACACTTCCAAAGTGCTAAAATGTGTGTCCCCCCCTGTAACTTCTAAAATAAGAGAATGATAAAACTAAAAAAAAAATAATTCTTGTTATTTTTACTTTAAATTGTATACTTTATTTCCATATTAATAATTGATTGTTTGATATCTTAATGCAAGCTGTGGTCTCCTATAATTGAAGATGCACAAGGATTTGTATCTTTTTATGTTTTATTTTTAGCATGTAAGGTGTAATCTTTGTTGGAGATCCAAATAAATAAATAAATAAATAAAAAAAATATATGATGTACATTACCATGTAAACTTCCACCGAAAATTGGTTTGAACGAGATCTAATAAGTGATTTTTTTTAAAACGTCATAAATCGTAAACCGCAATTTTTTAGGTAATGGTATACGGAACCCTTCGTGCACGAGTCCGACTCGCACTTGGCCGGTTTTTTTCCTTTAGAGGTACGGAACCCTAACAATCACTAATTGACTAAAGATTAAAGCCTTTATTGAAAACAAAGAGCTACCAAACGGGATTATGTTAATACGTTGTGTCGGTACGGATATTGCAAAATAATTAAATTTCGAGCCGGCTGCTAGGTTTATTCGATGTTACATGTGAGATGAGATTTTCAATCATTTTTGTGCTTTATACAAAAGAACCCCTGTATCATAAAGTCGCGTATACAGCTTGTTTCAGAAAAGTGAGGTAGTTTTGAGAAAGTTGTTTGATGTTCCACTGTACAGATCATCAAACAACTTTCTTAAAACCCCAGTGTCGTAACACAGATTACGCAATGTAAATTGTCTATGGTCCTAATTGAACTCGCGACACCGTTACCGACACCTTATTTTTATAAACGCAATTATGCTCTTTATTAATATTACGTTACGGATCAATATTCTATAAAAGTATTTGTACTTTAAAGGTTTTGAATTTTGTTTTTTTTTGTAGACGCGATTTTGCTCTTTATTTAAATAAGGTTACGGACCAATGTTCTATACAAGTATTTTTCTTCCACCAAGGCGATCTTGATCAAGTTTTCACTTCTGCCGGAGTGCCACTGTTTTTTTTTTTAAATTGAATAGAGTAGAGTCATCTCAACACCTCTCTCCCTTGAAATTGTTTAAATGTATTTAAATATGTATGTATGTGTATTATAATTTATAACCTAATTATGAACTGTTGTACCTACCTATTTTATTTATAGTGATATGTTTTTAATTTCATTTGTTTTTCCTCTCAAACAGAGCACCAGCTATTTAATCTCTTCACCACCCTTGGTTGACTGGTAGAGAATGCCTAAGGCATTAAGTCCGCCTTTGTACCTTTTTGTGTGTGAGAAGTTTAAATAAATAAATAACCCTGACGAAAACTATGATTAATTACAGGTAAAGCTGAATTCAAATTTAAGTAATATACAAAACAAGCTACGCCTTTATTATATAGGTCGTTCTTTGTGTAAATTATTTCATCACCACTGCTCTCGAAACGGTGAAGGAAAACATCGTGAGAAAACCGGCATGTCCTAGAACCAAAAATTCGAAGACATGTGACATCTACCAACCCGCACTGGGCCTGCGTGGTGGATTACGGCCCACTCCCTCTCACAGAGAGGAGGCCGCAGTCCCAGCAGTGAGAACATCTATAGGCTGATTATGGTGTTGGTGGCAACTTACATTAGAAGGGCTAGTATTTAGCTTTTTTTTAGCTACATAATAAGGACCCAGATAGAACAATAGCGAAGTAAAATACAATAGACGTGGATATATTTAGTAACCTGTTCCGCTTAGCTATTTCTAAAGAGCCATAAAAAACTCCTGAAAGAAATCGACACGTGTTTCACCTCTCAACGAGGCATCAGTGTTCAGCGCTCGGTGTGGCAACACGCCGTGTTCGGGTTCGCAACAAGTCCATCGTCATCTTGAGGATGCCTCGTTGAGAGATGAAACACGTGTCGATTTCTTTCAGGACTTATTAAGGCTCTTTAGAAATAGCTAAGCGAAACAGGTTACTAAATATATCCACGTCTATTGTATTTTATAATGGATTTCCGCAAGGTCACGCCTGAATCAATTAACTAACTAATATGGAAGTATCACACAAACATTTTCTGGAAGTAATAAAAGGCTTTTTTATTTTTTTTTTATTTATTTATTTATGGAAGTATCAAAGATCAAAATCGATTAAAAATCCTTGCGGTGGAGACCTCAATATATTAAAAAGTTCATACCCAATTACAAAAAAGCTTGAAAACTTTCTAACAGAGTGGGATCGGAATCTAATTATCGTGAGATATACCGCGTCGGTAACTGCAGAGGTAGGTAGCGGTGAAAATTACCTATAAAATACCGCTGTTACCGCGAGCCAGCGGAGTGGAGCGTTTATACGGGAGAGTGGACTTGCCTACCAAAGTCAAAGTCAAATCATTTATTTCAAATAGGCCCATGTATGGCACTTTTGAACGTCAAAATTTACAAAATATTAAAATTGATTCTAGTCGCCCCTTCCAAAAGGTAGTTTTCGTATGGAGAAGAATGGGCAAGAAACTCCACCGTTACTCTTTTAAAATGTTTTACAATTGTTTGCATTAGTTAAATAATTGTAAGACGATGCACCTAGAATAAAATTACTATACCACAATAGGTAAAAAGAATTAAAAATGAACCAACGACAGATAATTTAATATGTGATAGATACATGGTGCTCACATATTTACAAACATTGTAAAAGTAGACGATTTTCCTAAAATTTTGTAATTAATAAGTCAGTGTGTGAGAAAGTAATCACAGAATGTAAAATCAATGTCATAAAACACAAAATAATAAATTTTACAATTAAATTAGCAACCAGTTTGATTTTGTCTTGATTCTAAATTGTCCTATGGAGCAGGACCAGCATGTTTCCAAGCACTCTTATCTTGGATATAATCCTCTAATTTGTAATATGTACCTTCTTTTACACTATAGAATAGAATAGAACAGAATACTTTTATTTCAGATAAATAATAACAGCCCCACGGGTCGATCCGACAGGTTAAGCTACGCTTTCCGGGGTTGGTCCTTGGATGGGTGACCATCTTTCCATACCGAGACTCCTCCGTGCCTCGGAAAGCACGTTAAGCCGTTGTCCCGGCTGTCATTCGTGGATCTTTGACAGTCGTTACGGGTCGTCAGAAGCCCGAAAGTCTGACAACCAGTCTTCCAAGGGGTATCTTATTACCCAGTTACTGGGTTGTGGAGGTCAGATAGGCAGTCGCTTCATGTAAAATACTGGTATTCAGCTGCATCCGGTTAGACTGGAAGCCGACCCCAACATAGTTGGGAAAAGGCTAGGCAGATAGATAGACTTTTATTTCAGATGGAGTCAATAGGGTTAGTAACAATTTTACATAACATCTAGTGGTAATAGATTTTTTTTTTCTCTCCCAAGATTGTCCCACTACTGGGCAAAGGCCTCCCTACCCTCTTTCCACCTCTCTCTGTCCAGAGCTTCCAAGGACCAATCTTTCTTAAAGGAGTCCAGTTCATCCCGCCATCTCCGTCTGGGCCTGCCGCGATGTCGTTTGCCATTAAGCGGGACCCACTGGGTCGTAAGTTTGGCCCATTGATCGTTTGACATGCGGCAGACGTGTCCAGCCCAATTCCATTTAAGCGTGGCAGCTTTTCGAGTGACATCAGTTATTTTAGTGATGGAACGGATTGTTGTATTCTTAACCCGGTCCACAAGTTTAATACCAAGAATACTCCGTTCCATAGCTCTCTGGCAAACTCCGAGCGTGGACCTCTGCTGAATTGTCAAAGACCATGTTTGAAAACCATACGTGAGGATGGGAAGACACACGTCGATGAGTCTTCTCTTGAGGGATAGAGGAAGATCGCCCTTCATTCTATCACAAACACAGATTACAACATAAAATTAAAATTCAGTGTGGAGCTGCATCCATCACCTCCGCAACATCAGGGAATCCCACCGATCTGCGAACACACTGAGAATACTGTTGGTGCTGCCGCGAACACGTGACATCAGGGATGCACATCTTTTACTAACGATGGCGGCAAAACTATCAATGTTATTATCCGTAAACATCCCTGACGCACTACAACGCCACGGCAGCTGCAGCAGCACTCTCAGTGCAATATTATACTGTACGCGTAGGTCGCTGTCAAAACTCAAAGCATTTTGTATTTCAATTAAACCATTTACAGGCACTTTTGAATTGTCAAGGAATCGGTCAGTCAGAAACAGGTATGAAGCTAGTTGCCCATTCCAAAGCGTAGTAGGTAGGTACCTATGGAGAAGAACGGGCAAGAAACTCCACGGACACTCTTTCAAATAAAAAATTGTTACAAAACATTGGTTACATCATTCATGTTGAAATTATACATGTGAGAATAATGTAGAAAGACGTACACGTTAGAAGCGTCCGTAATAAAAAGATAAAACAAAGAACAATTAAATAAATTTAAAATAAGCCCTGGCAGCAAAGAGATGACCAGTCACAACTGACGGCGCCCGTTCACGAACATGACGCATGGATTAGCACCATTCAGCTCAACCATTTTGAAGGGACCTAAGTGATCCAACACACGCGTCACCACCAGCGAAACATTTGAGTGAGCATGACATGCCTGCTGTATGCCCGCCGAGTGAAGTTGACCCACAGGAATAGGCATAGGGATCACTGATAAATCTTTTTTCGTGCGGTAGTCGTCATTTGTTTAGAGAGAATGGAGGTTTAAAGCTTCGGCCAAACTTGAGCGAACATGACGCGGGACCGAAGCGGAAGCGTCTCCCGGGCAGTGGACGCTGCTCGTGATTATTATATGGCGCTCCCGCTTCGGTCCCGCGTCCCGCGTTGTGGTTGCTCAGGATTGGCCGAAACTTAAGACGAGGCTCCCTAAATTGTGTTTTTTATTTTTTTTTAAGTTGGAGGTACAATTATTATATATGTCGGAGACGGGTTTGTGACTTTCGTTATTATCAGCGATATTTTAACTACTGTGGGCGTAATGTGGGTAGTGTTGGTTAATGCGCAATAGAAAAACAGTTTGCAGTTCAGATCACATTATAATTTACTATCAAATGAATCACACTAGCTAAATTATACACACACTGGGTGCGACGGCGTTTATTAAAATCACCAATTAACACAATGATCACAAATTACAACTAACACAATTACTGAGCACAACGAATCGAGAACAGTTCCGTGACGTCTTCTCTCCGATGCGACCCGAGGCTGAATGCTCTCCTCGCCTTGGCCTTAAAACATCACGACTCTATAGAAGCGCGCCTTTTTTGGTCGATAGATCTCTCATGATGTCGCCAGTGGCGCGCTTGCGATTCGTTTCGTGTCCGTACTAATGACCGGATCCGACATATATATTATGTACAAGTATGTAAATAACTTATAATTTGATAAAAATAACAAAATTATATACTAACTTAACTAAAACTATTTACAAACTAAAATTAACGACTGGTAATGTACCCAGGAGACTGGCCGCATTGCCACGTTGTATGGCAATGCTTAGTCTCTGGCCAAGGTAAAAGCCAGCCCTTGGGTCACGGGAAGTGTCAAATAGCCGTTTAGAGATGTCACGAAAGAGGCCATGGGCACTCAGACCCCACGGCCCGAGGGTTTCAACCCCAAATGGCTCGAAAATATAGTTACCAATGAGGTTATTATACTTACGCCGCTTGATGAGATTTTCTGCAGCCGCAGCAGCAGCACCAGCACAACACGCCGAGCCAGGATATGATATCTAAGTTGGATATGACCTACCTAAGTTAGTTAGATAATTGTATGTTAATTTGCATTAATATTCTGAAAAAGTCACGCATACAATCAAAATGGAACTTTAGTATATGATTTATTGGATCTTTTTCTTTCATATATAAGACAGATAAGTAATTGGAACATTTTCGCTCGATTAATTTTTTATTCGAAAATTATGTCTTTTTAAATATTATTTGAAACAAAAACAAGATTACTCGACTTTTATGTCTAAAATAATTATTGACAGTAAGGAAATATTTATTAACCAGATATAAGATATCTTTTCTCTAGATCAGTTATTACTTTAGTAATAAACGAAATAAGAATTGAGATTTACGACTAAAAAACAACCGACTTCCAAAAAAAACACTACATAGTGAAAAATAACTTTAATTTCGGAAGTCGGTGGCAAAAAACGAAAATACAAAACCCAAGACACCGACTTCAGTCAAGTCAGTTGTTTTTGTTTTGTAAAAAGTTTTTTCACTTTTTAGTTGTGGTACCTACCCCCCACACACATTCACATACCACTACCTGCTACCAGTGACAGGAACTCATCATATCATCTACATAATAAGTGAGGAAAAAATACGTATTTTGTAGCTAACTCTACAAACTACCCAAGCAAAGTTAATAAAAATTTTATGGGGCCAATTTGAAAGCATACCCTTTCAAACAAAAAAATAATTTTCAAAATCGGTCCATAAATGACGGAGAAATGGGAGGACATACAAAAAAAAAAAAAACATACGCGACGAACGTTAACCTCCTCTTCGACTTTTTGGAAGTCGGTTAAAAAGAGACTGTGACCTCTGAGTTTGTTTCGGCCTTTCTTCTCAAAGCAGTCAGATAGGAAACCCCGAACTCATCTAGCTTATTTTTATTAATATTTTTTAATTACCTACGTGTAAAAGTGATTCTTTTATCCTATTTACAGAATAAACAATTTCATTTCTACGGTTCGAAGAAAACACATATTTTGCAGTTATGTAAAAACACTTAGGTTTTCTAAACTCGAAACTCCTAACTAATATTGTAAATGCGAAACTGAGTTTGTTTGTTTGTTTGTAACGATTGTACGCTAAAACGGCTGAAAGAATTTCGATGAAATTTGTCACATATGTAGACCATGACCTGGGTTAGGTCATAGGATACTCTTTATCCCGATATTTCCACGGGATCGAAACTTATGCGGGTGAAACCAGAGCGCAGCTTGTTAATAATATTTCTTCTTTTGTAATAAACAAAAAGTTTAAGCAAATCTTGTTACATACAAGACTTACTATTGGCTGCAGTTCAGAAGTCCTTCAAACTTTCCTATAATATCAAGCTACTAGAACGGTGCGTTTAAACGACAGAGTAAACTTGCTTTGTGTATGAAAATAGGTGAACTAGAATATGCGGTGAAAATTACCTTTAAGATACCGCCTTTGCAGCGAGCCACTGGAAAGGAGTGTTTGAATGGGTGAGTCAGCTCTCCTACTACGACTTGAATGCTTAAGTGGCGTCTAGTGAAGGTTACTAAATCTTAAGTGTCTTGTAGCTAGCATTAAAAAACTAGCTGTTGAAAAAAGTAGCTTATGTTGCACTTGCTTCAAAAACGGTCAAGGAAAACATTGTGAGGAAACCGGCATGCCTGAGAAATATTTCTAGACGTCATGTGAAGCCAAGTCAGAGGTCCATGGGCAGCTTTAAAACTCTGACACCAGGTTAGTCACTAACACGAAAAAAAGAAGAAGAAGTATCTGCAAGTATCTGCAGTATCTCTTATTCGATTCGTGAAATTACTTGAATGAATTTACTCTGCCTACGAAATGTTTTTAGTGAATACTCGAATCAAACCGGTGCACGTGGACTCTCGTATTCGTGTTTTTTAAAACGGATTATCAATAAAATTATAAAACGAATCACGAATACGAATCTAATACGAGTGAGTGCACAGCACCCATTCGTGAATTTCTAATCCGTTTCCATGCTGTTCGCAAATAACACGAATACGAATCGAATACGAGGTAGTGCACAAACTTCCTAAGCATTACTGTTTACATTTCATCAAAATTAATAAACAAACATGTTTAAACGCTCCTCCACACTACAACGTTTGTTCAGCAGAAATTACTCACCAAATGAAAAAAACATACGACTCGTCCTTGGCAGCACCACTCCAGTTACTAAACAAATCCACTGTCCCATCTAAACAGGCCACCACTCCGCAGTTTTTGGGTCAACAGTGAGCCGCTAAGATCTCGTTTAAAATGTTTGTACGGAACCAGAAACAGTAATCAGTTCGTGTGATGTGAAGATTTATTAGCTGAAAAGATGAAACTTTTGCCAAAACATCAAAACTGTCTACTCTATTTTCATTTGTGGGCGTTGAAAAAAGTTGTAAAAAACTAAAAAACTTTTGACCCACTAAAAAGCGAGAAATAAAAACTTTTTTACAAAAAAAACTTTTTACAAAAAAAAAAACAACCGACTTCAAAAAAAAAACACTACAAAGTGAAAAATAACTTTAATTTCGGAAGTCGGTGTCTTTGGTTTTGAATTTTCGTTCTTTGTCACCGACTTCCGAAATTAAAGTTATTTTTCACTTTGTAGTGTTTTTTTTTTGAAGTCGGTTGTTTTTTTTTTGTAAAAAGTTTTTATTTTTCACTTTTTAGTGTTGTGGTACCTACCCCAAACAAATTCGAATACCACTACCTGCTATGTAAATAACAGTGACAGGAACTTATCATATCATCCACATACTAAGTGGGAAAAAATACGTATTATTGAAGCTAACTCAAAAACTACCCAAGCAAAGTTAATAAAATTTATATGGGACCACCTCTGAAGTATGATCTACCAAACAAAAAAAGAATCATCAAAATCAATTCATAATTGGCGGAGTAATCGCGTAACAAACATACAAAAAAAAAAAAAAAAAAAACAACATACAGACGAATTGAGAACCTCCTCCTTTTGGAAGTCGGTTAAAAATACAACCGACTTCCAAACCACAAAGTGAAAAATAACTTTAATTTCAGAAGTCGGTGTCAAAAAACTAAAATACTGATCTAAAAACACCGACTTCTGAAATTAAAGTTATTTTTCACTTTGTAGTTTGGAAGTCGGTTGTATTTTTTGTAAAAAAGTTTTTATTTCTCGCTTTTTAGTGGGTCAAATTGTAATTTATCTAAGTTACATTAGCCTAATGCCAACTGCTCATCACCTTTCACAAAATATTGCTTTTCCCGATTCAGGGACGTTCATCGTTGAGGAGTTCTCCTGGTACTTCACCATCAGCTCCACTTCTCCCTATGCATTGTGACGAGCATAAATTTCATTGCAACCATATTAAAGTAATCGAATCTCAACCCTTGAAATACTTATTATTGAGTAGTTCCGGTGGCTATTTGTGGTCTTCATCATCAGTTCCACTTAACTAAATGGTACTTTTCAAGAGCAACTGCACGAGTTACTATAAAAAATACCCAAATCGCTAAAGGTTTGCCTGTAATATTTGAAGAGTTCTCTCGATTTCTCTAGGATGCCATCATTAGATCCTAGTTTTCTTATCATAGTATCACCCTTGGATATCTCCTTTCCAACAAAAAAAGAATCAATAAAATCGGTTCATAAACGACGAAGTTATCCGTGAACACACATAAAAAAAAATATATATTTACGGTCGAATTGAGTAACCTCCTTTTATTGAAGTCGGTTAAAAAAGGTACTCCCTATCCTTCCATACGGCGCTCAAACCTGGTCTTTGACAGTTCAACAGAGGACGGGGCTCGAGGTTTGCCAGCGAGCGATGGAAGGCAGTATCCTTACCGACCGGATACGGAACACGATACTGCGCTCTAAGACACAAATCGCTGACGTCACCCAAAAAGCAGCCAAGCTCAAGTAAGACTGGGCCGGACACGTTTGCTGCATGTCGGATGCATTGTGGGCTAAGACCACTACAACATGGGTTCCTGAAAACGTCCAGCGGCATCGTTTAAGACCCAGGCGTAGATGGCGGGACGAACTTGACGCTTATAGGAGGGTTTGGTCCATATTGGCTCAGGATTGGGTTGGGTGGAAAAAGGAAAGGGGGGCCTTTGCCCTGCAGTGGGACAATACGGGCTTATTATTATTATTATATATTATAACCAAGACATCACAGAGAGAAAAATAAAAATCCCGAAAAAAATAATAACATCTATGTTTATCACATTATTTTGGGATATATTTTAGAAATGTGGTAATTAAGTCCTTTCATTTGATACCCAACATGGAAGATTTTTTTTGGTCATGACTTTGTGTCCTCTAGAGGGCGCTTTATTCAATTTAATGTGACGTCACATAGGTGAAACTACTATATTTTTATTTCAATACAAAATGGAGAAATGATCGCAATATGGCCGGTATTAATCTCATAAAAGCTGAATTATGGTATTTTGTAAACATAATTAAGAGTGCAAAAACAGTAATTAGACATAAATAAAAACCGGCCAAGTGCGTGTCGGACCACGCACAATGAAGGGTTCCGTAGTTGGGATGAATTTATCCCAAAAACAAACTTAACTTTGCAGTTGAAAAACATGTTCTCCCATACGGAACGTATGGGAAAAATGATTTTGCAACTGCAAAGTTAAGTTGGTCGATTATTACTCGTCACTTGTAGAGCCTACTTAGCTGATAGTTTTTCTTTTAATTTCGTTATATTAACTACTGCTGTGATTTTTTTCACACATCCAGAACCAACCATTTAGCTGGCAGGGGGGGAGACACTTGACTCTAACAAAAATTAGCACTTTAATATTTCGCAAACGGATCCCTGAACCCAAAAATAGTTTTCACATACCTACTCATAATGTTTTTGAAGGAGCTATCCAATGATACCCCACACCATGGGACAGAAAAAAAAAAAAAAAAACATTACCACTTTACGTGTACGGGAGGTACCTACCTCAAAAAAAAATATAATTTTGTTTTACCACTTTGTCGGCGTAATTAATATATATATATATAGCCATGCCAAATTACAGCTTTCTAGTACTAAGGGTCTCGGAGCTAGACCGCGGACAGACAGACAGACATGACGAAACTATAAGAGTTCCTTGTTTACTACGGAACCCTAAAAACTGGGTTCATAGTAGTAAAAATATGCCTTTAAACAATAAAAATGTTTTTGGAACATCTACATTTTTTACAGGCAATGGCTTCGTTATTACTATTTTTGATTTTTTTTCAAACTTGACAACCCTAGTCGTAGCGTTCCTCAAGGACTGAGCTATCAAGTGCAAGAAGAATATTTAGATTAGCGAGTTCAAACAAACAAATTCTTAAGCTTTAATAAATTATAGTCAATCTCAATACAGATCCATATGATCTGTCTCCTCATTCCACATGACCGTCGCTTGGGGACATAGTACATTTACAAAAATTTAATTAAATAACTCTGGGAAAACATTTATTTTTATTTTATCCGGGAGCAAATTATGTTTGAAAGACTTGTTGAGTTCGGGCCTTAAAAATTGCGGCTTTGTGGCTAGCTTATTATAATGTCACTAGCTTTTTCACGCGGCTTCGCTCGCGTAGATGTGGCAAAATATCCCACGGAAACGTACTACCGGGATTACATACCTAATAGCCGAGGAAAAGGTCATTGACTCCTACCGCTGCGCCCGCGTTACGGTCAACCATAATTATTTTGTCTTTATGTTAATAATTATGTTGTATTTATATGTTATCAACTTATCATGTCAGCCATATTTTAATCTAAATTAAATCCTCAATTTAAATACCATATTTTATTGGATAAGGATTAATATGATACCGGTCAAAATAGCTTCGGAAATAACAATGAAATTTTATCAAATTCTGAAAGACAATATTAGTTACTGTGGGTCATCCTTAGAAGATATACATTATGCTATTCAGACTTTTTTGTTGAACATTTTAAGATGAACAATCCTGTAGAGCATAAATTTTATGTAACTTTTACGATTTCCGTGGCGCACGCCAATACAGCTCCCAGTCGGCATAATTTTTTCCGACATCTTCAACAATAATCGTCAAATTTCAGCAAATTTACAAAAAACCTTAATGAATTATACATTAAAACCTGCCGCATGAATCACTTCATCCATTGGTCAAAACCGTTTGAAAATCCGCGTAATGGCTGATTGTTTGGAGATCATTATCGTGTTTTTTAGTTGTATATAAATATTACTAACTTAGTTTGTAAGTAATTTGTTATTAATGATATGAGTTCATGTTACTTGAGAATAAATATTTTATTATTATTTTTAACCTGATGGATCGATTCGTGCGGCTGTTTAGCTCCTTACATGTTTGAGTCCCATGTGTAATCCAAGTTTTCATGCCCAAATATTTTAAAATAAATACAATAGAGCCCGAATACTTCTGGTTAATTCCATGGCCCAACTCCTATGCCTCCCACGCGGTTAATAAGGCCCTTGTATGTACCTAGTACGTCGTGTCCTTATCCTTACATATTATAAAACAAAGTTCCCCGCCGCGTCTGTCTGTCTGAACGCAGTTTTTACCAATGGACGGAGTGATTCTTGCGGAAGGTTTTGGTGTATAATTCATGCAGGTTTTATGTAAATTGGCTGAAATATAACGATTATTGTCAAACATGTCAGAAAAAATCAAGCCGACTGGCGATCGCCGCGTAATACGTTAGTGATACATCAAATTAATGTTCTACACTCAAAAAACTCAAAAACTATCGAACGGATTTTCAAACGGTTTTCACCATTGGACGGAGTGATTCATGCGGAAAGTTTTAATGTATAATTCACTAAGGTTTTGTGTAAATTGGCTGAAATTTGACGATTAATATTGTTGAAGATGTCGGAAAAAATCATGTCGACTGGAAGCTTTACTGGCGTGTGCGGCATAATACTTTAGAGATACATCAAATTTATGTTCTACAGGATTGAAGATCTTAAAAAGTTCAACAAAAAAGTCCACGATGGCATGTGTCTATCTTCTAAGGATGACCCACAGTAACCATTAGTATCCTTCAGAATTTGATGAAAATTCCATTGTTAAATCCGAAGCTATATTGACCGGTATCATTTTAATCCTTATCCTATAAAATATGTTATTTAAATTGAGCATTTAATTTAGATTAAAATATGCCATTACGATTACTGAGTTGAGCTCCACGATTACAGACAAATGATTGCACTGACTGGACAGGTCCACTCAAATCTGTGTGGTTCTTTCCTCAAAAGACCTTTTCAGACATGGTCCTCATATGGCCTGACCAAGATTATGTCTGGACTTTAAAAGAGACTGCGACCTCTGAATTTGTTTCGGCCTTTCCTCTCAGAGTAGTCATATAGGAAACTCCGAACTCATCTAGCTTATTTTGATTTTTTTTTTTTAAATGACGTGTAAAAGTGATTTCGATGTCCTATTTACAGAATAAACCATTTCATTTCATGACATCATGTCATTTAAGTGAATGGTTGAAAAGATATCACAGATTCAAAATTACGCGTAACAAAATAATTATGGATGGAGCGCAGCGGTAGGAGTCAATAACCTTTTCCTGGACAATTAGGTATGTAAGCCCGGTACTGCCTGGTAGTACGTTCCCGTGGGATATTTTTCGACATCCACGCGGGAGAAGCCGCGGGCAAAAGCTAGTTAGTTTATAATTAGTTTCAAAAACATTGTTGTATTTGGGTAACCGGCGAAAAATAAGTAAAGCTAACGGGATATTAGTAAAACAGATAGATTGGGGGCTATAATAATACCCCAAAGATACAAAAAAGTGACAAAAATAATTAAGATCTTTTTTATTTGTCTAATCTGGTGTCAGAGTTTTTATAACTCCCATGAACTTCTGACTTGGCTTCACATGCCGTCGAGAAAAGGCCTGTGTCCAAATTTTTTTTTTTTTGGAAGTCGTTTGGTTTTTTTTGTTTTGTAAAAAGTTTTTTTTTTCTTTTTTTTGTTATGGTACCTACCCCACACAAATTTGAATAACACTATCTCCTATGTAATTATCAGTGACTGGAAATTATCATAATAATATCATCCACATTCGAAGTGAGAAAAAATTTGTATTATTGAAGCTAACTCAAAAACTGTCCAAGCAAAATTAATAAAATTTATGTGGGACCACCTCAAAAGCAAAGACAAAAAAAAAAAAAAAAATTAATCTGTCCACAAATTACGGAGAAATCGGTGGACATACATAAAAAAAGAAAAATATTCTTGCACTACGAACATATAACCTCCTTCTTTTTGGAAGTCAGTTAAAAATAAATAAAACGTGCCTAGTTTTTTTTTTTCTGTAGGGCATCTCATAGCTGGTCTCTAACGACCGTGGCTATTAAACCGGTCAGTCCTGTGGATGCATCAAGCTGCTACACTCATTGCCTCCAGCCAGGGCACACATAAAAACTAAGCTAAGAGCTAAGGATAAATAAACGCTCGCTAAGGGCACCCCCTGCGGGGTACGAGCCTTGGCTTAGGGCGTTATCCGGAGGGAGGACATCAAAGATAGGCCGGGCTGGATAAAAGTTTTGATCATGATTATTAATCGGGGAATTTAATTCATTGTTCCTATTTAAAAGAGTGTCCATTCTTCTTTTCGTGTGGTTAGTGACTAACCTGGTGTCAGATTAAACTGGCTCGAGTAACTATAAAATAAATTACGTAAAACCTCACTGATGAAAGCTTTTAACGCAAAACAAATTATTTAAATTAAATCATTATCATTTGCAAAGATGCAATGGAAATAATTCAATCTGCCTAGCCTTTTCCCAACTATGTTGGGGTCGGCTTCCAGTCTAACCGGATGCAGCTGAATACCAGTATTTTACATAGAGCGACTGCCTATCTGACCTCCACAACCCAGTAACTAGGTAATACGATACCCCTTGGTAAGACAGATTGTCAGAATTTCGGGTTTCTGACGACCCGTAACGACTGTCAAAGATCCACGAATGACAGCCGGGACCAACGGCTTAACGTGCTTTCCGAGGCACGGAGGAATCTCGGTATGTAAATATGGTCACCCATTCACGGACCAACTCCGGCAAGCGTAGTTTAACCTGATGGATCGAACCGTGCGGATGTAAGTACTGTGAGCACTACGTTTGGCTGCGGTACTCAGGACCGGGACAGTGTAAGAAATAAATGACTTTAGGAGAGCAAGATTATATTTAAACCATTTTATACATAAATGAACACACGCGAGCGGCGCTTGGGGCCAGACTCTCTTCTTTTTCACCGACAAGTGAAAAACTAATACAAATCCTAATTTAAACATATCTTGACAGATTGTTCGGATGCCGTACAGTGTTCTTGCCAGCCTGTACAGTATGAGATTGGCACTCATAATAAAATCTCACAGTACTTAGCCACGAGCTCCTCTTTAAGAGTAAATCATTAACATAAATAATTATTTCAACTAATTCATTTGAAATCCGACTAAGCCTAGGGAAATATAAATTAATTAAATCAACAACTCACATCATATCGTTTTGATTAACGTGCAAATTTATTAGTAAAGGTGGTCTGTCACTGAGGCGTAACGAACTTCGCTTTGAATATTCTTCATGCGTGTGGGCACGAACAATGAGTATATGTCGTGCCGTGGTAAAAAATATTTGCCATTTAGCAAGGTATTGTGACTGCCCTGGTATGATTCGCGAAAGGTTTTTGTTTGTTTTCAATTGCTATTTTTATGGCTCTCACAAAACATCTATCACCTACGACGTGTGATCATAATTAATTTATCTGTTATTGCTTCATTTTTAATTATCTTTACCTATTGTGGTATAGTAATCCTATTCCGGGTGTCTTTACATGTAATTATAAAATTAATGTTTACAAAATATTGTGAAACATTTTAAAAGAGTAACGGTGGAGTTTCTTGCCCATTCTTCTCCATACGAAAACTACCTTTTGGAAGGGGCGACTAGAATCAATTCAATTTTTTGTAAATTTCGACGTTCAAAAGTGCCTTTTATGTGCTTAATTGAAATAAATTATTTGACTTTGATTTACGGATGTAACTAATATATTCTAACAATATTTTGATTTAAAAAAGTGTCCGTGGAGGTTTTGCCCGTTCTTCTCCATAGATACCTACTACTCTTTGGAGTAGGCAACTAGCTTCATTTTTCTGACTGACCGACCCCTTGACAATTCAAAAGTGCCTGTAATTGGTTTAATTGAAATAAATGCTGAGAGTCTGAATATTCGTTTCGGTCATTTTAAATTTCCTGATTAAATAAGTTGATTTCCTCATGACTTGGTTTTACGTCTATTGTTAATAAACTAGGGTAAACTCGTTTTTTATTAGTTACACCAGATACTTCTCCATTAAGTAATCTTCTTCTTATTTTCTTGTGGTTAGTGACTAACCTGGTGTCAGAGATTTAAAGCCGCCCATGGGCCTCTGACTTAGTTTCACATGACGTCGAGAAATATCTCTCAGACAGGTTTCCTCACGATGTTTTCCTTCACCGTTTTTGAAGCAAGTGCTAATTACACAATACGCACATGAATCCGAAAAGTCAGAAGTGCGTGCGCCTTGGGTTCCTATGACTCGGCAGTCTGACAGTCACACCACTAGGCTATCATTGCTTAAGTAACAATATAGCCAAATTTTTCCAAGTTATTTAATGGTGAAGGGCGGACGTTTTGGCGGACTGTCTTATGTATTTTGGCGTTCAAAAAGTGTTGATTCTCAGCCTAGTTTGAATAAATGATTTTTTTTTTGATGCGATGTTAATCTGTGAGTTGAAGTTTAAAATATCGCATGTGCCTAAAATTTCACCGAAATACAGCAACGCTTGAAGGCTAATAGCCATAGTAGTACTCCAACGGACACGCTCAATGCTCCACTTCTCAGTTTAAAATACTCCATTCTTGCACCATTATGCACAGTAACCCTCTCCTCTTTGTAACCTACAAATGTAACAACCGTTAACCGATTACATCGTAATGTACGCAAGGCTTAACCCCATCCGCTGCGGTGCCCAAAGTGGTCAGGCCACCGTAAAATCTCTACAGATCATGTTCAGTGAATATGTCTTTGAAAGTCTTTGATCAGTGAGAATCCTGTGCAGTGAGCATGGGAGGGTTATGTAGTATACAAGGTGTGTTTTGCTGTTGCGTGGCTGCTCATGTGAAATTGTGTGTGGGAAATCTATGGAGGATTGATTGGTAGTCTGCAGGTGTAAATGAAAAGGAATGTAGTGGGAATTTGTGATATTCAAAGGAGTTTTTGTTTGTTTAACGCTAGGTTTTTTTGTAGGAACAGTGGTGGCCCAGTGGTAACGGCCACGACTTACGAGTTGTAGGTCATAGGTTTGAACCCAGACAGGCGCTTTACTTTGTGTAAATTATTTCATCACTACTGCTCTCAAAACGGTGAAGGAAAACATCGTGACGAAACCGGTATGTCCTAGAACCGAAAATTCGAAGACATGTGACATCTACCAACCCGCACTGGGCCCGCGTGGTGGATTACGGCCCACTCCTCACAGAGTAGGCCTGTGTCCCAGCAGTGGGAACATTGTAGGCTGATTATGAAACGTTAGGTTTTTGATATGTAACATTTTAACTCTTGCTTTTCTGCAATTTGTGGGAGTGATTTCGTGAAAAGGGACAGAAGTGTGTAACAGGAAGTCGGGGAAGCGCGCGCTATTTGATTTGACCAATGAGCGCGCGTGGTGCTAGAGTTGGCTGCCAGAAACGACCTTGACGAGCCCCTTTAATTTTGCCTGAGATGTCAGATTATTTTGGCCTAGTTTGGGGACCACTGTTTTAATAAAATAAATAAAATTATTTTGTAACTATGGACCAATAAGTTATTCGGCCCCGCGGATTCATCCGCATAAGTCTCGATCCCGTGCGAATATTGGGATAAGAAGTATTTTACGTCCTAACCCAGGTCAAGGTCTACTTATATGTCAAATTTCATCCAAATCTGTTCAGCCGTTTTAGCGTAAAAGCGTAACAAACAACATACAAAAAATCAAATCTTTTCTTTTTTATTTATTATTAAGGTAACTGGAAACACGTGACTTTACACATCAATATGAACAACTTTTACTAAGGGACCAAACCTAATATCGCGAAAAAATAAATCTGTTCCCTACATTTTGACGAGTTATGCGAACATAAATGTAGGGAACAGCAGTTTTTTTCGCGATTTCTGGATTGGTCCCATAGTAAAAGTTGTTCATAATGATGTCTATGATGATTAAAGTCATGTGTTGAAGTATTGGTTACTAATTACCAGTCACCCTATAAAATATTAGTTAAGATCAAGGCTGCTCAATCCCAGAGCCGCGGGCCATAAAGTGGCCCACCAGCGTATTTGAATTTGCCCGCCAACAGCGGTCAGATGGTCAGCGATTGTCTTTTTAGAACAGATTTCAGGATTTCAAACCAGATCGAAAAATATTGGCCCTGTATGAACCCATTCTCAATTCAATATCCAGCAAAAAATAAAAGAAATCCAAAAAACCACACTTCTCTGAAACTGATTTTTAACCGACTTCAAAAAAAAGGAGGAGGTTCTCAATTCGTCGGGATTTTTTATTTTTTTTATTGTATATTCCCCGATTACTCGAAGACGGCTGGACCGATTTGAAAAATTCTTTTTTATGTTTGAAAGCGTCTACTTTCAAGTTGGTCCCATTGTCATTTGGTCACGATCTGATGATGATGGAATCGAGGGAACTCTTCAAATATTAAAGGCACATCTATAGCGATTTGGGTATTTTTGATGAGCAGTTGACATAAGTCTATTGTAACTTAGATAAATTACAAATCAACCCACTAAAAAGTGAAAAAAAAAAACTTTTTTACAAAAAATACAACCGACTTCCAAACTACAAAGTGAAAAATAACTTTAATTTCGGAAGTCGGTGTCAAAAAACTAAAATACTGATGCAAAGACGCAGTCTATAGAAATTTTAATTTACCAAAAGAAGACCTTCCAGCACAAGATGCTAAAAAAAATAACCAGCAAGTTTTATTTACAAAAGATGGTCGCCGGATATCACGAAATCAAAATGTTGGCCCTTCAAAATTAGTTGAGCAGCCTTGGTTAAGACAATTACGCAACGAGCAGTCTCGGCGATCAATGACTGTTCACTATCTGTACGAAAGACCTATAACCGATAGTAGGACAATAGGTACAATGCAATAGAACCTTTCAACTATTATATTGGATGATGGACACAAAGCAACACGTCTCAAGACGTGACCTATGAGGGCTTGCGGACGGTGAGCAATGGGTAGCTCGCCGTCCGATAAGGACCAAGCCCGGGTCGACGGCGCGTTGTGTTCCACGCGCGCCTCAAAGAGATGTCAGCAGAATTGACGGGGTCCGCTAGGGCCAATGCCAATGCCGGGGGTTCGAAGAAAACCGATAGGGAAATCGTGGCCCCCGGCAACATGGCATAGGAAGGAACACGGGTGGGTTTTAGTCAGTAAGAGTCTGACACGCCCTCCCGCTCCACCCAGAGCGGGAGAAGTTATTTGATAATTTCCCACCCAAAAAAAAAAAAAAAAAAAAAAAGACGTGACCTATGAGGCATTGTACTTGTAATTGATTTACCTATTGACCGGAAAAAAACACGTTTAACAGCAGTGAACAGATATCGTATAAAAATGTCTAAAATGTAGGTTGTAGACTCATAGATCCTTCGATTTGTTGACCAACTTCAATTTTTTTACCGATTTCTGAAAAGGAGGAGGTTGAGGTTGGAGGTAGCGTATGTATGTTTTTTTTTTATGAATGTCCACCGATTTCTCTGTTAATTGTAGACCGATTTTGAAAATGCTTTTTTTTGTTTGAAAGGCTCTCGAGGTGGTCCCATGTAAATTTTATTGACTTGGCTTGGATAGTTTTTGAGTTAGCTTCAATAATACGAATGATATGATAAGTTCCTGTGACTGTTATTTACATAGCAGGTGATATTCCAATTTGTGTGGGGTACCACACCCAAAAAGTGAAAAATAAAAACTTTTTACAAAAAAAAAAAACAACCGACTTACAAAAAGAAACACTACAAAGTGAAAAATAATTTTAATTTCGGAAGTTGGTGGCAAAAAATTTAAATTAAAAACTAAAGACACCGACTTCCGAAATTAAAATTATTTTTCATTTCTAGTGTTTTTTTTTTAAGTCTGTTGTTTTTTTTTTTCTTATTTTCGTGTGATTAGTAACTTACCTGGTGTCACACCATATCAATATATTTTAAAAGGAAAAACCTTCCGTGATATTCGCGAAAAGTGAATATTATGAGGATGCATCATGTGCTCGATGTAGAGGTAATCAAACCGAGACTCAATAAGGGCTTCTTCACACGTACCACAACCTCACCACGTCGCAACGACAAAATGCTGTCAAGCAGTGGTTACATGTGAATAGTGTCGCTGCAGCTTTTTGTAGTTGCGTTGTGGTACCGACAAAATGTCGATGTGGTTGCGTTGTCGCCAGTAGTTGTGATGCGGTTACGTGGTGTGCAGACACAGTTCAACGTGTGACAACAGTGCAACGTTGTGTTTGCGATATGGTCGGCCACTAGTTCGCAGTGTAGCTGGTGGTTGCGTTGTGGTTGCGATGTGGTCGGTATCACACACATGGTCGATAACGACTGCAAAATGTGGTACGTGTGAATAGTCCTATTCATTTTCAATACGAAATATACGCCCGGCCACGTGGTGTGGTTGAGGTGTGGTTGTAGTCGTGGTGTGGTTGTGGTACTTGTGAAGAAGCCCTAAAAGTCTGATTTTAAAGGAGAATGTTTTATAACAATTTTACCCTTGCCTGTACTGCCACAATTCATATACTGTATTAATAGTGACTTAGCAACACAAAAAGGTGAATATACTATTAGTACTTGTGCTAAAAGTACTAAGGTAAGTTAGTAAATACGTAGAAATTCTGTCACGATGTAACTCGTAGCCGTGCCTACGCCGTAGACGCTACGCCGTAGCACCTTGCTACGAACTACTTTGAACAAACTTTCTTCTACTGTTATGGCTTTATGTACATATACAATGATTATTTATTTATTTATTAATAGGAGAACCAACAGCTATAACAAATGGATAACAGTTGTTTAAGAAACATAGAGCCAATTACAGGTTCTCACGGGTAAAAACAGAAAAAGTAGTAGAAATCTTAGGATCACTAACAAGCACGATAATAAAAGATTAAGTATACATATTATTATATATAAGGTACAATAAGCACTATGCACTTTTAAAAAAGTCAACGTTCAGCCGAACGCGTGCTGAATAGGTTTTGGTTGTAAATGGGTCAAATGAGAACTCTTTACAAAGAATATTAAAGTCCTTACTCGCTCGCACCATGTTTGAGTTTTGTCTGTAGTTAGAAGAGGTAAAAGGAATGGAGATAGGCGGATTAAATCTAACTGATCTCTGAGGAACATTGAAACGTAGTTTATGTAGGAGATCAATCTCATTAGACATCATTTTTAAAAGGAAAGTGCAATCTGCTAGTCGACGACGATTTATGAGTCGAGTAGTCGACGATGATTATAATTGATTACATAACTTAACATTTAGGTAAATATTTATTTTCATTATAATACTTATAATTATTTTACAGTTTTTAACACAGCTAACTATTTACGTTAGGTACTAAATTAAAAGACTAACTAACTATCTGTATAAAATAATTAATTGATTCAGGCGTGACCTTGCGGAAATCCATTATAAAATACAATAGACGTGGATATATTTAGTAACTTGTTCCGCTTAGCTATTTCTAAAGAGCCATAAAAAACTCCTGAAAGAAATCGACACGTGTTTCACCTCTCAACGAGGCATCCTCAGGATGACGATGGACTTCACTCACTTGGCGCCGTGTTCGAGTTCGCAACAAGTCCATCGTCATCCTGAGGATGCCTCGTTGAGGTGAAACACGTGTCGATTTCTTTCAGGAGTTTTTTATGGCTCTTTAGAAATAGCTAAGCGGAACAAGTTACTAAATATATCCACGTCTATTGTATTTTATCTGTATAAATAAAAATAATAAAAACAAAATGACACTTAGGCGTCGAAGTATTCGTCCGCATCGCTGTCATCCGGAAACGTGCCCAGAAGACTGGCAGCATTGCCACGTTGAATGGCAATGCTAATTCTTTGGCCAAAGAACGAGCCAGCCCTCTGGTCACGTGAAGTGTCGACCAGTCGACGAGAAATTTCCTTAAAAAGGAGACGCGCACTCGGGCCCCATGGTCCGAGCGTTTCGACCCCAAACGGCTCAAAACTGTAATTACCTATAAGGTTACAGTATTTGCGCCGCTTGAGGGTCTCAGCAGCCGCAGCAGCAGCGCCAGCACAGCCCACCGTGCTAGGAACATGGGATGGCGCAAGGGTGTCGACACAGGTCACTTAACATAACATCACGCATGTGTTCCGCTCAGGGGTAGACAGAAGTTTATAGTACACGGTGATATAAGTCGAGTATGAAATTAGAGAACTATACAAAATGGTTGAGCTGGATAGCACTGAGCCTCGTGTCATGTTCGTGAACGGGCGCCGTCAGTTGAGACTGGTCATCTAAAGTAATATTTTAAAGAGAGAAGGTTAGATTTTTTTTTGTGAAAACTTCAAAAATCGACATCGACACTGTGACGACACCAGCTTCTGACCATTAAAAAGACATCAACGCGTTGATTACCGCGGTACCGATTATTTTATATATTTTTTCAAGTTTTCACTTTTTTCTGCACTCCCGGAGTGCTACTGTTTTTTTTTTTTCTGTATGTAATGAATAAACTCAAAAACTGCTGGACTGATTTAAAAAATTCTTTCACCAGAAGAATACTATATTATCTTTTTTTTTTATTGTTTACCATGTTAACATATAATATACACAAACATATTTACAACTAACTAATATATATATTATGTACAAGTATGTAAAGGAAAAAGTTAAAAATGAAGACAAGAGCTCATTGGGCGTCAAAAAATTCGTCCGCATCGCTGTCAGCGGGAAAAGTGCCCAAAAGGCTGGCAGCATTGCCACGTTGGATGGCAATGCTGATTCTTTGGCCTAAGAATTGGCCAGCCCTCTGGTCACGTAAAGAGTCGACCAACCGCTTGGCGATGTCCCGGAATACTCGGGGAGCACTCGGACCCCATGGCTCTAGTGTTTCAACCCCAAACGGCTCAAAAATATAGCTACCAGTAAGGTTGCTATATTTATTTACTGAAAAATCGACCACAAATGGTGTTATTTGCTGATGACACGTCACTGATTTTTAAAGTAGACAGACATGCACAGGAGCTTGACGACGTAAATAACGCTATGCTTACGGTCCATAATTGGTTTACTGTAAATAATTTGGTATTAAATGAGAAGAAAACTAAATGCATAAGATTCGCGTTACCGAATGTTAGAAGTAGTGAATGTCACGTTGTATTGAATAAGGAGACACTAGAATTCGTCGAAAAGACGGTTTTCCTGGGGATAACGCTTGACTCCAAACTACAGTGGGGTCCTCACATAACATCACTTGCAGGGCGGCTAAGTTCAGCCGCTTACGCTGTTTGGAAAATCCGCCAACTAACAGACGTGGATACCGCGAGACTGGTCTATTTTAGTTATTTTCATAGTATCATGTCTTACGGTATTTTGCTGTGGGGACGGGCTGCAGATATTGATTCCGTCTTTATTCTGCAAAAGAGGGCCGTTAGAGCCATCTACAACCTCCGCAGACGCGAATCTCTAAGGGAACTGTTCAAGAAAAGTAACATCATGACGGTACCTTGTCAGTATATATATGAAAACATTATGTATGTTCGAAAAAATCTACACCTTTTTAGTAAGATAAGTGACAGGCATAATTTTAACACTAGAAATAGGAACAAATTAGATCAACCACGTTTTAGATTGTCTAAAGTTCACACTTCTTTTATGGGGTACTGTGTAAAATGTTATAATAAAATACCACTCGATATTCTTCAACTAAATGAGAAGAAATTTAAAACATGCATTAAACGCACACTATGTAGACAAGCATATTATAAGTTGGATGATTATATCGTAGATAAAAATGCTTGGCTTAATGCTGGTCCTGCTCCACAGCCACTTGGGCTCACTAGTTAAAATTTTAATATTTGGAAGAGTTGCTTTCCCTTTTTTAAATTCTGTTTTTGACATTACAAACTTACGGTCTTATTCATAAAAAGTTATCGAACATCTAAAACCTTGCTAAAGTCCGATTGTCAAAAAGTGTTATTCATAAACGCATTTTAGCACATAAACGTTCTATAAACCTGTTATAAAGTTATGAAAGCCAAAACCCTACTTTAACAGTACTATAAGGAAAAAATGGCCGACTCAACAACAGCTGATTAATATGAAACCGCGAAATACAAATGTCAGTTGCGTTAACTGTCTTAGGCAATCGTACTTCAAGGAGCTGCAGTTGTACCTATTTAATTTATTTTGCACTTCTGTTAAACTAATTTAGTTTATTATTTATACACAATGCAAGCTTTACAAAGCTTGGATAGTATTGAAAGAATTGTACGTCTTGAAAACCGTCCGCTGCGAAGAAAGGTTTACAGAAAAAGAAGTGATCCATTTTCTTTGGATGACGAAGACTTTCGGAAGCGTTATCGCTTTACTAAATCCACAGCGACCTTTATAATTAACCTTGTTCGTGAGGATCTTATGTTAGATCGTAGAGGTTCTGGTACCTCACCAGAAATCCAGGTTTTAACTGCCATAAGATGTTGGGGTCGTCGAGAGGCAAGTATTTTTTTAACATATCTTTGAAATATGTAAGTTTTTATTACACGTCATTAAAAAAATCATCTCTTTTCATTAAAGGTTCAAGAAGATGCTGGAGACCACCACGGATTGTCTCAAGCAACCACCAGTCGGATTTGTGCCCGAGTAGCACGTGCACTCGCTCGACATGCGGCATCCTTCATTAAAATGCCCAATACATTTACAGAAGAACAGTACATGATGAGAGAATTTCATGAAATACGAAATTTCCCAACTATTATTGGTTGCATTGATTGCACTCACATAAAAATCCGCAAATGTGGAGGTGATGCAGCCCAATATTATATAAATAGAAAGGGATTTTACTCCCTGAATGTCCAGGTATTTTATACATAATACTATTGTAAAACAAAACTCTATTGGACATAATACTTTCCTTCATAATATTTAATCATTTTTATGTTTACAGGTAACTTGTGATGCACATCTTCGCATCCGAGATATTGTTGCCAGATGGAGAGGTAGCACGCACGACGCCCGAATTTTAACGAGTCATCACTTAAAGAGCGTTTTGAGATGAGATTATTTAGAGGAAGACTTTTAGGTGACTCCGGATACAAATTAGAGCCATATCTCTTCACTCCTATATTAAGGCCTCAAAACAGAAGCGAGGAAAAATATAACGAAGCACATATAGCAACAAGAAATACTGTGGAACGCTGCTTTGGAGTGTGGAAACAACGTTTTCAATGCCTTTTACATGGCATGTCCTGCAAACTGGAAAATGTAAAAACAACCATAGTGGCTCTAGCAGTACTTCACAACATTGCAGTTGACCATGGAGACATGCAGTTAGAGGGTTGCAATATTAATGATTTTACAACTGAAGTAACCCAAGACGTTGCAAGGGGAAATGCAAATGCTAATGCTATTTTAAAAACTTTTATAAGGAGACATTTTAGCGAGTAGATCATGAATAAAAAGCTTGTATAAAAATATTAGTTTAATTTATTTTTATAATACTGTAATTTCGCTTTTAGTACTTGTTCTTTTAGAACTAAATTTTTAAATTTTTGTTTCTCGTTTTCCATCTGTGCCTCGTGTAATGCTTTTCTGCAGGTCGTTTCTGTTTCTGCTATTTGTAGTGCAGCGCCATTCTCACTAGTCCTACTAACCTGAAATACAAAATGAATGTAATAAATATGGCGAGGGGGGTAATGGCTGATCTTTGCGTTATGCTCGTGAACGGGTGCTGCTTGTGGTGACTGGTCGTCTTGCTGATCATGGTTTTGTTATTGTTACTAGTAATTAACTGTTCATTTATTTTACCTCGATGGTCCTAGTTTATCATTTATAACTTCCAATTACAGCTTTATGTAAGCGAGCACGCCCTTTATGCCTGGAGGCTTTTATTTAGATATTTAGTTCTGTTTACGTTTAGCTTTTTTAAATTCTGCTTGAGTATAGTTCTCGATGTTTTTGGTTGGTATATTGGCGTGTGCTAGTTGACATATGGCCAATAATTTATCATTTAAATTATGTTTTGTGTTGCATAATGTAAGTAATTTTGTATACTATTGTACAAAATCTTTTTTTTTCTAACTGAACAGACAGCTGTGCTGCTGGGGAGTTTGTTGCGCCACTTCTTCCCAGCTACACTAGGAAGTGGTGAAGGGTGGGCGTTTTGGGGGAATGTCTTATGTAATTTTGACGTTCGAAAAGTGCTGATTCTCAGCCTAGTTTGAATAAATGACTTTTGAATTTTGAATTGAATGATTATTTCTCCTCATTATCTTGAGTTCTCTTATTTTTCGTTTTTGTGGCAGCATCTACATCGCTACATGCGAACTACACATCAAAGACCTGACGTCAAACAAAAAGCCAGATACGACACCCGTCTGGTCGGAGGATCCTCTCTTTTCTATAGAGGATGAGTGAACTTCACACCCTGTTCCTTATGCCTTTAAATTTCATTGACAACTAACCCACATTTTGATTTCTCTGATATGTTTTTCGTGTATTATTATTGCTAGTTGCGGGCACATTGAGTGTTTTTTTTGTTGTTTTTTTATATATTTGGACAGGACGACGTCTGACGGGTCAGGTCTATGTAATTATCAATTAATTATAATAATAACATAGTAGCAAAAAAAAAATGTTTCAAGGATACACACCTTTTTATTTTTTAATCTATAATTTTGAACCTTTACAGGTTTCGTTGTTGTGGTTGTTGTTGTCGTGTCTTCAGGTTGTGTGGATGTACTTGGCTCAAACATCTAAAATTATAAAATTCCAAGATAAAGTAGACTACCTATCTCATTGGTTAAGTGGTTGCAAGCTTGCTGGGCACTATTGATTGGCTTTTGTGAGAAAACTGATAATAGTAATCCTAATTCTGAACCTAATATACCTAGTGAAAAACACAGGTGGACAATATGGGTGTGATTATTATTAATACGTAATATTTCGATACCGGAAATTTCAATTGTCGTAAAGGACATTGTATTCCCTGTCCTTTACGACAATTGAAATTTCCGGTATCGATTTAATTATGTACAATACAAACCATTTCTATTATATCATGTCCTGAATTCTCACAGGGAAGGGTTGACCTCTGTTTTTGTTTTATTTCAATATTTATGTTCTGTGGCACCTGTTCTTCATTTTTTTTCTTTAGCTCTTGAAAATTCTAAAACATAAGGATTTCGATATTTTCTGTATTTATACAGTATGCTTATTGACAACACAACAAGTATGTGTAATTTTATACCTGGTTATCTGAATCAAACTCATTAGAGTCTATTGTGAACTCATGAGGGAGCCACACAGCAATATCCTCTCCACTTGCTGGTTCAGAAGCAGGTGGTGGACCACCACCGGTTTGGAACCTTTCTTTACGCCCCTAAAATTTTGTTTTTTTTGCTGCCATTTTTATAATACCCCACTGTGCCTTTAATTGCTGTAGGGTCCTTGGAGTGTTGGCCATATTGTTAAAACTGAAAGGGTTAACTAAGGTTACTGTTAGGTTTAGGCAACTACCTACTTGCACAAAATTCATCATCATTTTAGTGTTATGGGGTCCGCAGTTGTACCCCGCGAAATTCATTTTCTTACGGTTTTTGCAATTTGCAGGTCAGTATCAAGTTATATCTTGATCAAAATATGATTCGCGGCCATAACAAATATGTATTTACAGAAATAAAATCATAAGAATCATTAATAATACATCAAAGTTATATTTGTTCCAAGAACAAATCTCTTATGGAAAAGTTCTTATGGAGCAAATTTAACTAAGAGAGATGTAATAATGATTATAATTCTGTAAAATCATAATTATTTTGATCAAGATACATCCCGACACTCAACCTGCAAATTGGAAAAAAACGTAAGAAAATTTGAATTTCATAGGCTACCACTGCGGATACAAAATTTGTTTGTAACTATACTAAATTAATTAAATCAGTAGCGGCTGAATAACTAATATTACGAGTCATTGTTAGTTATTCATACGGAAGCGGTTTTTTGTGTTAAGTGCAATGAGGTTTGTACATGCAAATAAAATTCTTGACATGCCTACTTAGGAACTTGTTACGTAAAAGTAAATTGGATAGGTAGGTAACTAATTCGTAAATCATGCCAGGCCGCTCCCTTTTTCACGTTGGTGTTTGCGTCCGTGTTTTTATTTTCTAATATGGAGACCCTCTCCCTGACCAATTCTTTCAAAACAATCTAAAAAGCAAGCAAGTATAAATATGAAAAATTGAGAACGTTTACAAAACAAAACTTACTTTGAACACATTCTAACTGTTACAGTACAAACCTTATCCTCCTCCAACCAATTTTCACTTCTTTGCCTTTTATTCGAACTAGTCCCCGGTCTTGATTCCATTTTTTTATTACGTTTAACTATTCAAAATATTTCGTAGCTTCAATAGCAAATTCGTTGACAAATTTGAAAGACGCGCCTTGTCAAAAGTGTCGAAACTGTAGACAATAAAATAGTTTACAGTACGTAATATTGTCTATGGTCACAATTATTCGGTGTTTAGACAGACATTCTCGTTTGACGATTCGATATGGTGGTCAATTTGTTGGATGAATTCATGATAATGGCAACATTTTGATTTATAACTGAATATAACGACATATTAGATATAGAACGTTTATGGAACGTTTATGAATACAAAATTTTATCGAAGGTTATATAGGCTTATCGAGCACTTTAACTAATGAATGTTTTAAACCTTCGATAAGCTTTTTTTATGAATAAGACCGTTAATGTTTATTTTTTATTTTACTAAGTAAATTGTTTAATGCTCCAATTAGATAATAATGATTTTCTTACTTTTTGGTAGTCAAATTCTATTAATTTCTTAAATACATTGCAAACTATAGTTTTGTATAATTTAGAAGCATTTTTAGATTTTTTCAAATGTGAGTACCATGGAGCCGTTTATTATGTTATTAAGATGTATGTTGACTTGAAAGAGCATGGCAGTTGAGAGAATGTCAAGCTCACTTAAATGTCTCGCTGATGGTGGCGAGTGTGTTGGATCATTCGGTTCCCTACAAAATGGTTGAGCTGGATGGTGCTGATCCACGCGTCATGTTCGTGAACGGGCGCCGTCAGTTGAGACTGGTCATCTCTTATCTGCCAGGGCTTATTTTTAATCAGATATTTTCAACTGCTTTGATTATTTTTTGTACATTGTTCTCACATATAGAAGCAACAAGAATAATGTACCCAGAATTTTGTAATATCTATATTTAAAAGAGTGGCCTTGGAGTTTCTTGCCCGTTCTTCTCCATAGAGATCTACGTTTTGGAATGGGCAACTAGCTTCAACTTTCTGACTAACTGACCGATTCTTTGACAATTCAAAAGTGCCTGTAAATGGTTTAATTGAAATAAATGCTTTGAGTTTGAGTTTGAGTTTGAGTTTGCGCCGTTTGAGGTGTTCTGCACCTGCAGCAGCCACCCCGGTACAGCCCGCAGTGCTAGGAAGATGGGATGGCGCAAGGATGTCGACACAGGTTGCACCCCACACCAAAGGCCTACCCAACTTCCAAGGCATTATGGTCATTCCGTCTGGCCTCTTTCCATCGTCGCGTGCCAAGCCATTGGGTTCTAAAACAGCTGGCACCAGCCCGACGGAGGATGTCATTAATGCTTGCGTGCCGTGCCAACCGACCAGCGCTCTTGCTGCAGGAAAGGCCATGGTGTGCGAGGCGGTCGACAGCTTCACCGCACTGACAGCGATGTGGAGCCCCGCAAGGAGCACCCAGACGCAGACTTGTAGCGAGCCGGAAAGTGGTGTCACCCAGCATAGTGCCTATGTTAGGTGACGGTAGCGCCTGAAGCCTGAGGCCCGACTCCCATTCTCCCACAGCTAGCAGGCGGGCACGCTCGGCAGTGTTGGTGGACGTATTTATGAGGTTATTCCGTACCAACCTGCAGAGCGGCTCATCCCACTGTCTCTGGGAAGACGGGTTCTCGGGCTGCTCCGTATCCGGACAAGCCATTTTCCATGCGTTCATCGCATCAGTCAAACACGGCACTTCAGAGTCAACCTGAGAAGCGGTTAAGATTTTTCTTATTAACTCTTCGGTGCTGTGGACCGAGGACAGAAACGCCGGCTTAGCTTAAGCTTACACTAGAAATTTTGCGGACGCCGAGCCCACCGAAGCGGATGGGTAGTGTGGCTTGCAGCCACGCGCGGTCGTCCAATGCCACATTTATAATTGATGTTAGAGTACTTCGAATAATTTGATCGATTTTGTCTAAAAGGTGTGGCTTCTTCCATAAAGGGGAAGAGCGGAGAAAGTACATAAAATTTGGACCGAAACAACAGTATCTGATAAGGGTGAATGCCGCATGTAAGTTTATTTTAGAAAGTCTGTCCGAAATATCGCTAAAGTGTTTAATTTTTTTGACAACGAAAGGTGAAAAACTGTCTTCTAAAATTGGGGAACCTAGGAGGTGCAGTGAACTTTTTTCCAAAACTTTGATGTCTGGGGTTATTGAATTAAATTTCTGTATGGTCGATTGTCTGTCAGTATTGTCAGAAAGGTAAATTTCGCATTTTGAGAAGTTGAGGTCAAGGCCAATGGATTGGAACTGCTGCTTTAGGAATTGAAGATCTTTTAGAACAGTATCCACGTCACCTCCTAGAGTCCCATCATCTAAATAACTCACATTAAATTTTGAATTTAGTTGTTGTATGTTTGGGTGAATAGCTAAGCTGAAAATGACTGGCCCGAGGGGATCACCTTGTTGGATTGGACTGCAGATTCCAAAACGTTGTCTCTATAAAGTAATTTGGAAGGGTGCCTGTAGCACTGCCACAAAAAGCCATAAATTTCCGGTAAATCCTTTTTTACTTCAACCAACAGAGTGTCCCTGTTAACGGAGTTAAAGGCGTTCTTAATGTCAACCTTGAGGATGACCTCACCTTTACCGGAGTTTAAAAAACTGGAAAGGGCATGTACGGCAGCCTCGCAGTCCCCTTTGGAACCAAAGCCAAGCTGTAGGGGCTGGAATTTGTTCTTTAAAATTTCCCCGTACAATTTGCAGCATATTTTAGCTGCCGTACGCCTGTAGGTACACCCAACGGCAATGGGACGGATGCCACCGTCCTTCTTGTGCAGGGCACATAAATTGGCACCGTACAAGATATCGACGACGGCATCGTTCACACCGCCGTTGAGCATCAGGTTAATTAGGGCCGCAAGCTCCTTCAAAAGTGACTCACCAGCTTCCCCAGCCCAACAAGTCTTTTAAATGCTGTGGGGTCAGGCCAATCAGCTGGGGGGCAGTAACAGTAAGAGGTGTTGAATGCGGATCAGGAGGGAGGGGGGGGTCAGGGAAGGTGAGACCATCGGCAGGCGCTGGATGTTTACTCTCCAGGGCTATAAGAGTTTCTGGAGAGTAGGATGCCACCACATCGCTACTAAACAGTAGCCTGGCCGCTCCCCTGATGTCACCTTCACTTAATTACGGTACGTGAAGGGTTAACAGGTAATTTTGGATCTAAAGTAAGGGTCAAATTGTTGCAGTTATCTTTAATTTGATTTGTCAAAGATTTCTTAGTTGCCAAATTTTTTTGGACATGTAGAGTAATTGCTCCCAGGCACTTTGTGAGTTCTCCTGGGTCGTAAGACGGAGACATTGCGCCAAATTCAGTGCAACGGAACGTCTCGCGCCCCGGGGAACTCTCTTTAATACTGGGGTAGAATTTTTGAATTTTGCCAGCATTTTCCACAAACTTTGATCTGGAGTTTTTGATGTTGGGGGTGGGATTGGGGGGCACAAAGGTACACTATGTGGTTTGTGAACTTTGCCATAGTGTATCCGTAGCCCCCGTTTGCCTTTAAAGAAGCGCGGCTGGGAGCAATGGGGACATCTCACCTGGACATCAAGCGATGTGGACGGTTGACTAGCGGTATTTCTGGCGTCGCTACAGCCGGCATTTAACATATATTTATATATTTGCACTTACCTAAGTAGAAAAGTAGAAACTTAAACAATAATAAAAAATTCACAAAATTCGCAAAATATTGTCATTTATGTCACTTGTCTATGTCACTTGGAGGTGGCGCATTGACGCAGGCGCGCGGGCCTAGCGGGCGTGTAGAGTGCAGCCTTCTTCTAATTACCTCGTACACGTCGACCATTTAGCGTAAACTTTCGCCACAGTTATAGGAAATTATGCTTGAGGAATGTTAGTATGATTTGAATATTTATTGAGTTTGAATTCTGTTATGCTGTTTAGCATTGGTACGATCAGCAGATCTCGAGGTGGTCCCATATAATTTTTTTTAACTTTGCTTCGATAGTTTTTGAGTTAGCTTCAATAATATGTACTTTTTCCCACTTAGTATGTGGATATAATTTATTATTTTATTTTATTTTTCCATTCTGACATTTTCATATCTATATCACATGTCATCATGTGTGTATTGTTTAATTATCACTTCATTTAATTACTTTGAGTTAATTATATTTTTGTAGTTGTGTAATCGATTACTTTACTTTCAGTCAGCCGGTCGCAACTGTCAGGTGCGAACGCGTACTTATATTCGTTTGCGGCGCTCGCTGTGTTATGTCGTGACAAATATGTCGAACGTGTTAAAATGTAACGAGTGTAACATCGTCATTGACGAAATGTTGTCCTATATTCAGAATAAAATATCTGTGATTGATGAAGAAACACTGGTGCGCATATGTAAAACATCTTTCACTAGTGAAGAAATTAGAAAATCGAAATCATTGCTATTTGATTCGATCACAACGGATAAAAGGAAAATTATTCGGAAGAATAAAGGAAAGGAGGAAAGGGATCTAGCTGATATCGTAAATGTTTTTAAGTCAGTGGATCCAGATGCAATCCCCGTGTTTGTGGCCCGTCAACTGGAAAAACTGCCTCCGATAACCTTTGATCATCTAGACTGTACCAAGTTATTAAAGGATCTGCTGGTAGTACAGACCGATATTAAAGAAATAAAGTCATTGTATGCTACGGTCAATCAGTTAAAAGAGTTGAAAATGGAGATTCTACAACTTAGAAACGATTCCTTGCCACCTACTCCTGCGTGTAATGTCAACATGAGACGTGGTGCTTGGGTATTGGATAGTGGACCGATGGGGCTTTCTAACCATCACAATGTAACACTGAACGAATCTGATCCACCATCCGTGGAACTTTCAGAGCACCAAAAGTATGAAAATGAGCTGCAATACAGAAAAGTAAATCGGGTAGACGAAGAAAAATCATGCAAGACTGATTGTGAGTCACATACACTGGAATCGTCATCGGCAACAAAAGTGGGAGGCGATAACTCGAGGCGCGCCATACGTCACACGTTGAGCCCATGCAAGACCGGTTCAGAGCGCACAGCTGGTGTGTTATCTAACATAACGGGACCGCTCGCAAAGAATGTACAGGAGGCGGCTACTTGCGACATTGGCGGCAATAGTAATTCTAATGGGATTTTAAATAATATTGTATCGCCCACGACGGAAAATATTAACTTACAGTCGGAGGATAGTTAATGGCAAGTAGTATCCAAACCAGTGAGACGTAAGAATACGCTGAAATATCGTTATCAAGGGAAGTCAGGTACTGCGAGAGATATTGAGTGCAATTTTAAAGCAGCGGAAAGAAAAATTCCTATGTTCATTACGAATGTCAACAAAGAAACGACGGCTGATGACATCACTTTACATATTCGCACTAAAACACATGAGTCTGTGGTCTTGCAGAAGATAAATTTTAAGAAGGATAAAGGTTACTGTGCTTATAAATTCTTCGTATCTGAAGCAAAGTTATCTATTTATATGGATGAAAAACTATGGCCCGAGGGTATTGTATTCAGGCGCTTTGTGAACTTTAAGCACCAAGTAGCGAATGGAATAACTTCTGTGAACGGCACAAGTGAATTAAAATAATGAATGACTGTCCTTATAGTTTTGCCAGTTTTAACTGTAAAAATGTTAAACGTTCACTGGATGCTGTACGGGAACTATGCCATTCCTGTGATTTAATCGCGTTGCAAGAAACATGGCTGTTACCGGACGACATACCTTATTTATGTAGTATTGACCGAGATTTTGGATACACGGGTACGTCAGCAGTGGACACATCGGCGGGAATACTACATGGGAGGCCTCACGGTGGCGTAGCATTGCTGTGGAAGTATGAGGAATTCCCACAAGTGTCAGTGTTACAGTGTAATAATGCGCGGATGTGTGCGATCAAAATTATAACTAGTGACGGTCCTATAATTGTTATGAGTGTGTACATGCCTACGAATGGGAGTGCTAACCTGCCTGAATTTACGGACTGTCTTGGTACGGTGAGTGCAATCATAAACGAATATGGTGTGGAATCTGTTTTTATTTTAGGAGATTTTAATGCTGACCCGTTCGAACTGTTTTTTAATGAACTTTCAGATTTCTGTGAGGAACAAACATGGTCATGCATAGATGTAGATCTGTTAGGCGTACAATCTGGTACTTACACCTTTTTAAGTGATGTGTATGGAACGTGTAGTTGGTTGGATCACTGCATTGTGACCCAGGCGGCTCGACGTACTGTTTGTAATGTGTATGTAAAATATGACACTACTTGGTCTGATCACTTTCCTCTTATTGTACAGTGTAATTTAAATCTATTAATACCTAAGTCATATTGTGACGTAAATACGAACCAGGATATTATATGGGGCGAGAGGGATGAGGCGCAAGTGGTAGTCTACGTTAAAGAATGTCATTTGAGACTGAGCTGTATTGACTTTCCTGTGGAGTTTTCTCAATGTGCAGACAGTTATTGCGGAGACCCCGGTCACAGGCGCATTCTTGACAGGTTGTACTCTGACATTATAGCCGCCCTTCGTGATGCGGCAGTGGTCAGTGGACGTATTTATGAGGTTATTCCGTACCAACCTGCAGAGCGGCTCATCCCACTGTCTCTGGGAAGACGGGTTCTCGGGCTGCTCCGTATCCGGACAAGCCATTTTCCATGCGTTCATCGCATCAGTCAAACACGGCACTTCAGAGTCAACCTGAGAAGCGGTTAAGATTTTTCTTATTAACTCTTCGGTGCTGTGGACCGAGGACAGAAACGCCGGCTTAGCTTAAGCTTACACTAGAAATTTTGCGGACGCCGAGCCCACCGAAGCGGATGGGTAGTGTGGCTTGCAGCCACGCGCGGTCGTCCAATGCCACATTTATAATTGATGTTAGAGTACTTCGAATAATTTGATCGATTTTGTCTAAAAGGTGTGGCTTCTTCCATAAAGGGGAAGAGCGGAGAAAGTACATAAAATTTGGACCGAAACAACAGTATCTGATAAGGGTGAATGCCGCATGTAAGTTTATTTTAGAAAGTCTGTCCGAAATATCGCTAAAGTGTTTAATTTTTTTGACAACGAAAGGTGAAAAACTGTCTTCTAAAATTGGGGAACCTAGGAGGTGCAGTGAACTTTTTTCCAAAACTTTGATGTCTGGGGTTATTGAATTAAATTTCTGTATGGTCGATTGTCTGTCAGTATTGTCAGAAAGGTAAATTTCGCATTTTGAGAAGTTGAGGTCAAGGCCAATGGATTGGAACTGCTGCTTTAGGAATTGAAGATCTTTTAGAACAGTATCCACGTCACCTCCTAGAGTCCCATCATCTAAATAACTCACATTAAATTTTGAATTTAGTTGTTGTATGTTTGGGTGAATAGCTAAGCTGAAAATGACTGGCCCGAGGGGATCACCTTGTTGGATTGGACTGCAGATTCCAAAACGTTGTCTCTATAAAGTAATTTGGAAGGGTGCCTGTAGCACTGCCACAAAAAGCCATAAATTTCCGGTAAATCCTTTTTTACTTCAACCAACAGAGTGTCCCTGTTAACGGAGTTAAAGGCGTTCTTAATGTCAACCTTGAGGATGACCTCACCTTTACCGGAGTTTAAAAAACTGGAAAGGGCATGTACGGCAGCCTCGCAGTCCCCTTTGGAACCAAAGCCAAGCTGTAGGGGCTGGAATTTGTTCTTTAAAATTTCCCCGTACAATTTGCAGCATATTTTAGCTGCCGTACGCCTGTAGGTACACCCAACGGCAATGGGACGGATGCCACCGTCCTTCTTGTGCAGGGCACATAAATTGGCACCGTACAAGATATCGACGACGGCATCGTTCACACCGCCGTTGAGCATCAGGTTAATTAGGGCCGCAAGCTCCTTCAAAAGTGACTCACCAGCTTCCCCAGCCCAACAAGTCTTTTAAATGCTGTGGGGTCAGGCCAATCAGCTGGGGGGCAGTAACAGTAAGAGGTGTTGAATGCGGATCAGGAGGGAGGGGGGGGTCAGGGAAGGTGAGACCATCGGCAGGCGCTGGATGTTTACTCTCCAGGGCTATAAGAGTTTCTGGAGAGTAGGATGCCACCACATCGCTACTAAACAGTAGCCTGGCCGCTCCCCTGATGTCACCTTCACTTAATTACGGTACGTGAAGGGTTAACAGGTAATTTTGGATCTAAAGTAAGGGTCAAATTGTTGCAGTTATCTTTAATTTGATTTGTCAAAGATTTCTTAGTTGCCAAATTTTTTTGGACATGTAGAGTAATTGCTCCCAGGCACTTTGTGAGTTCTCCTGGGTCGTAAGACGGAGACATTGCGCCAAATTCAGTGCAACGGAACGTCTCGCGCCCCGGGGAACTCTCTTTAATACTGGGGTAGAATTTTTGAATTTTGCCAGCATTTTCCACAAACTTTGATCTGGAGTTTTTGATGTTGGGGGTGGGATTGGGGGGCACAAAGGTACACTATGTGGTTTGTGAACTTTGCCATAGTGTATCCGTAGCCCCCGTTTGCCTTTAAAGAAGCGCGGCTGGGAGCAATGGGGACATCTCACCTGGACATCAAGCGATGTGGACGGTTGACTAGCGGTATTTCTGGCGTCGCTACAGCCGGCATTTAACATATATTTATATATTTGCACTTACCTAAGTAGAAAAGTAGAAACTTAAACAATAATAAAAAATTCACAAAATTCGCAAAATATTGTCATTTATGTCACTTGTCTATGTCACTTGGAGGTGGCGCATTGACGCAGGCGCGCGGGCCTAGCGGGCGTGTAGAGTGCAGCCTTCTTCTAATTACCTCGTACACGTCGACCATTTAGCGTAAACTTTCGCCACAGTTATAGGAAATTATGCTTGAGGAATGTTAGTATGATTTGAATATTTATTGAGTTTGAATTCTGTTATGCTGTTTAGCATTGGTACGATCAGCAGATCTCGAGGTGGTCCCATATAATTTTTTTTAACTTTGCTTCGATAGTTTTTGAGTTAGCTTCAATAATATGTACTTTTTCCCACTTAGTATGTGGATATAATTTATTATTTTATTTTATTTTTCCATTCTGACATTTTCATATCTATATCACATGTCATCATGTGTGTATTGTTTAATTATCACTTCATTTAATTACTTTGAGTTAATTATATTTTTGTAGTTGTGTAATCGATTACTTTACTTTCAGTCAGCCGGTCGCAACTGTCAGGTGCGAACGCGTACTTATATTCGTTTGCGGCGCTCGCTGTGTTATGTCGTGACAAATATGTCGAACGTGTTAAAATGTAACGAGTGTAACATCGTCATTGACGAAATGTTGTCCTATATTCAGAATAAAATATCTGTGATTGATGAAGAAACACTGGTGCGCATATGTAAAACATCTTTCACTAGTGAAGAAATTAGAAAATCGAAATCATTGCTATTTGATTCGATCACAACGGATAAAAGGAAAATTATTCGGAAGAATAAAGGAAAGGAGGAAAGGGATCTAGCTGATATCGTAAATGTTTTTAAGTCAGTGGATCCAGATGCAATCCCCGTGTTTGTGGCCCGTCAACTGGAAAAACTGCCTCCGATAACCTTTGATCATCTAGACTGTACCAAGTTATTAAAGGATCTGCTGGTAGTACAGACCGATATTAAAGAAATAAAGTCATTGTATGCTACGGTCAATCAGTTAAAAGAGTTGAAAATGGAGATTCTACAACTTAGAAACGATTCCTTGCCACCTACTCCTGCGTGTAATGTCAACATGAGACGTGGTGCTTGGGTATTGGATAGTGGACCGATGGGGCTTTCTAACCATCACAATGTAACACTGAACGAATCTGATCCACCATCCGTGGAACTTTCAGAGCACCAAAAGTATGAAAATGAGCTGCAATACAGAAAAGTAAATCGGGTAGACGAAGAAAAATCATGCAAGACTGATTGTGAGTCACATACACTGGAATCGTCATCGGCAACAAAAGTGGGAGGCGATAACTCGAGGCGCGCCATACGTCACACGTTGAGCCCATGCAAGACCGGTTCAGAGCGCACAGCTGGTGTGTTATCTAACATAACGGGACCGCTCGCAAAGAATGTACAGGAGGCGGCTACTTGCGACATTGGCGGCAATAGTAATTCTAATGGGATTTTAAATAATATTGTATCGCCCACGACGGAAAATATTAACTTACAGTCGGAGGATAGTTAATGGCAAGTAGTATCCAAACCAGTGAGACGTAAGAATACGCTGAAATATCGTTATCAAGGGAAGTCAGGTACTGCGAGAGATATTGAGTGCAATTTTAAAGCAGCGGAAAGAAAAATTCCTATGTTCATTACGAATGTCAACAAAGAAACGACGGCTGATGACATCACTTTACATATTCGCACTAAAACACATGAGTCTGTGGTCTTGCAGAAGATAAATTTTAAGAAGGATAAAGGTTACTGTGCTTATAAATTCTTCGTATCTGAAGCAAAGTTATCTATTTATATGGATGAAAAACTATGGCCCGAGGGTATTGTATTCAGGCGCTTTGTGAACTTTAAGCACCAAGTAGCGAATGGAATAACTTCTGTGAACGGCACAAGTGAATTAAAATAATGAATGACTGTCCTTATAGTTTTGCCAGTTTTAACTGTAAAAATGTTAAACGTTCACTGGATGCTGTACGGGAACTATGCCATTCCTGTGATTTAATCGCGTTGCAAGAAACATGGCTGTTACCGGACGACATACCTTATTTATGTAGTATTGACCGAGATTTTGGATACACGGGTACGTCAGCAGTGGACACATCGGCGGGAATACTACATGGGAGGCCTCACGGTGGCGTAGCATTGCTGTGGAAGTATGAGGAATTCCCACAAGTGTCAGTGTTACAGTGTAATAATGCGCGGATGTGTGCGATCAAAATTATAACTAGTGACGGTCCTATAATTGTTATGAGTGTGTACATGCCTACGAATGGGAGTGCTAACCTGCCTGAATTTACGGACTGTCTTGGTACGGTGAGTGCAATCATAAACGAATATGGTGTGGAATCTGTTTTTATTTTAGGAGATTTTAATGCTGACCCGTTCGAACTGTTTTTTAATGAACTTTCAGATTTCTGTGAGGAACAAACATGGTCATGCATAGATGTAGATCTGTTAGGCGTACAATCTGGTACTTACACCTTTTTAAGTGATGTGTATGGAACGTGTAGTTGGTTGGATCACTGCATTGTGACCCAGGCGGCTCGACGTACTGTTTGTAATGTGTATGTAAAATATGACACTACTTGGTCTGATCACTTTCCTCTTATTGTACAGTGTAATTTAAATCTATTAATACCTAAGTCATATTGTGACGTAAATACGAACCAGGATATTATATGGGGCGAGAGGGATGAGGCGCAAGTGGTAGTCTACGTTAAAGAATGTCATTTGAGACTGAGCTGTATTGACTTTCCTGTGGAGTTTTCTCAATGTGCAGACAGTTATTGCGGAGACCCCGGTCACAGGCGCATTCTTGACAGGTTGTACTCTGACATTATAGCCGCCCTTCGTGATGCGGCAGTGGTCAGTGATATGGGCACTCGTACCGGGAGTGGTCGTAGGGGCTCACGCATAGCAGGATGGAGTAAACACGTCCGCGGGGCTCATATTGAGGCCCGGTCGAGGTTTCTGGAGTGGGTTATGTGCGGGAGGCCTAGGACTGGGAGTGTGTATGATGAAATGTGTAAAAGTCGAAAGATATTCAAGTCCAGGCTTAAATGGTGTCAGGTTCATCAAGATCAGGTGAAAATGGATGCCATTGCTAAAAAACACAAGTCCGGAGACTTCCGAAGTTTCTGGCAATGCACCAACAGTGTCAATCCGAGACCTGGTCGTCCGGTGAGCCTCAGCGGGGTGAGTGACTCTAAAGGTATTGCTGACATATTTGGAAGCCATTTTCGTGTACAGTCTACATTAGGGCAGGGGGGTAAGGTGCCCGCTGCTGAGATACCGAGTGGTCTTGTGGGGACAAGATTTAATGCTAAACATGTAGCTGCAGTCATAAAGACTATGACTAAAGGTAAATCCCCCGGCCACGACGGGCTCAGCATAGAGCACCTACAGCACGCGGGCCCGCATATATCGAGAGTGTTGGCAATGTTTTATTCTCTGTGTGTGAGCCATTCATATCTACCTGCCGATCTTATGAAAACTGTTGTAGTGCCTGTAGTTAAGAACAAGACCGGGGATGTTGCCGACGTAAATAACTACAGGCCAATTTCACTTGCAACAATAGTAGGAAAAGTGTTTGACGGCTTGCTTAATACTCAGCTAGATAAATATCTGTCACTGCATGACAATCAGTTTGGGTTTCGGCCCAAACTGTCCACTGAAGCTGCTATTCTGAGTCTTAAGCACGTCGTCAGATATTATACGGATCGCAAAACTCCTGTGTACGCGTGTTTCCTGGATCTGTCCAAGGCCTTCGATCTGGTGTCATATAACATCCTGTGGGAGAAACTGGAGAGTATCGGGTTACCCCCAGAACTCTCGAACATATTCAAATATTGGTACAGACACCAGACCAATAGCGTCAGATGGGCGGGTGTAATGTCTGAACCATATAGGTTGGAGTGCGGGGTGAGACAGGGGGGGTTGACCTCTCCTGCGCTCTTCAACCTCTATGTGAACGCCCTAATCGTTGGGCTTAGCAGCCAGCATGTTGGTTGCCATGTGGATGGAGTATGCGTCAATAACTTAAGCTACGCTGACGACATGGTGCTGCTGAGCGCATCGGTCTGCGGTCTTAGAAAATTAATGAGGACCTGTGAAGAGTATGCCTCGAGCCATGGGTTGAAATATAATGCAGGGAAGAGTAAATTCATGGTGTTTGGGGCTAGTCCAAGAAGTGTGAATAGTGTGCCCCCTGTGTGTATAAATAATGCACCGCTTGAGAAAGTGGAACAAGTCAAATACTTGGGTCACGTTGTTACAGCTGACCTAAAAGACGTTGCGGACATTGAGCGGGAGCGGAGGGCGCTGTCAGTTAGAGGTAATATGATAGCGCGTAGGTTTGTGCGTTGTTCGAGGGAGGTAAAAATAACGCTCTTTAGAGCTTATTGTACATCCCTCTACACGTGCAGCCTGTGGGCAAAGTATACTCGTGCGGCATACAGCGCCCTCCGCGTCCAGTTCAATAACGCGTTCAGGGCGGTGGTGGGGCTGCCCCGACACTGCAGCGCCTCGGGCATGTTCGCGGAGGCGCGCACCGACTGCTTTCACGCGACGATGCGCAAGCGGTGCGCGTCTCTGGTGCGCAGAGTGCGGGGCAGCCCCAACACCGTCCTGGCGATGATTGCCAACAGACTGGATTGCCCTTACATCCGGCAATGCTGCAGCAGACATATTGTTACTGTGTGAGTGTTCGTTTTTGTCTGTGCTTGTTATGTATGTAATATGTATTTATTTCTGATATTATTTGATTTAATTTAATTTGATTTATTTTGTTTTCATTGTTTATTTTAAATTATTTTCGATTTAACATAATTTATTGTCATTTTATTTTATTTTGTTTTAATTTGATCTTGGATTTTATTGTATTTTATGTTATTGATCTTATTTATTAATTTGTGTGTGTCTATGGGTGTTATTTTTACCTGAAATAAATGAATTTATTAATTTATTATTATTTAATCGATAATCTCACGAAAACTATCTTTATCATTTTTCTCCGGTTCCAGACTGAGAATTGAGCTGATTTTTGAAATTTAAGGATTAAAAATATGACAATTTTTTTAGATCATATCAGCTTATTACAATTGGGCCCACCGTTTTCCATCTCCTTTATAGATTCTTATCAATTTTTAAGTTCGAGTTTAGCTTTAGATGAATTATCTAAGAATTTACTTTTAGAAGATTTTATAAAAAATTCAGGAGGATTTGACGATAAAGCCGATTTAAGCTTATTGAGGCAAAAGGCTATTTATCCATACAAACACATTGATGCATGAACTAAGTACGATGAAAATGTTGTGCCAACTAAAGAGTATTTTTATAACACAGTGAAGCTGTAGCATAATAGTATATTTCGGAAGAATTTTTTTTTTTTTAATGTTATGACAATATTATTGACAAAAAATGACAACAAGCGAGCTTTTTTTCCGATACAAGCACAGGAGAAAAACTTGCTGCCAATTTAGATAAAAATATAAATCTTATTCCAGGTGCATCGTCTTCACATATAATTATATATACAAAATATTGTAAAATATTTTAAAAGAGTTCTTGCCCATTCCTCTCCATACAAAAACTACCTTTTGGAAGGGGCGACTAGAATCAATTCTATTTATTGTAAATTTTGACGTTCAAAAGTGCCTTTATTAATGTGCCTAATTGAAATAAATTTTGACTTTGACTTTAATGTTAACAAAAGTAAGTTCAAAGCCGGGCAAAAAAAAAAAAATGGGTACTCAATACAAGAAAATGCATTAAAAAAGTTAAACCGAACTGTAGGAAAAAACCTACGCAGTAAATTAACTAATGTTACTCTTTTTTTAACCGATGTAAAAAAGTAAGTATTTGAAAACTTTCCAAATGCCTTTTTTAAACCTTAAACGGTTACAACATCAAAGTGCAATTCATTATTAATAATCTAGTTCACTAGTTAGCCATATTTCTTATTTCCATTTAATATTGCCAAATTAATCAAAACTGCGAAATATTTGACAGCTATTTGCGAAGTTGCCCACGTTCTGTATGAACGTGATTATTGCTCACTAAGTGTATCCCTTTACAATTACCCATCAGGAAAACATACTGAAAACTATTTGATCAAAAAACCTCGCGATGAAAGTAGTGTACCTATCCGTCACAGGAAATTCACTTACAAGTTGGTTGGATGACAGGAGATGATGCAATGCTTTTGTTTTTTTATACTGTTAGTGTTTACGGACATGTTTATTTAGATATTTATTAAAAACCAACTTATATTTACGGTTTGCACCACACATACAAGTTATCGGTCAATATCTATTGGTACACATAATTATATATATTTTTTTAAATAAATTACATAAAACATATTATCAAAACATGAGATTAAATTACATAAAACTAAACAAAATTTGATGACTTATGAAGGCCGCAGGAATCCGCTGGATGCGGGAAGCACAGAATCGGTCGAAGTGGCGGTGCTTGGGGGAGGCCTATGTCCAGCAGTGGACGTCTTTCGGCTGAAATGATGATGATGATGATGAGACAAAATTTTATGAAATTAAATTAAATGAAGCAAAATGAGGTTCTTCTTGTTCTTTCTTATTTAATAGCAGTAGTTCTTCTTTAGCAGTGATAGCCTAGTGGTGTGACCGTCGGACTGCCAAGTCATAGGTCTCGAGTTCGAACCCAAGGCACGCACCTCTGACTTTTCAGATTCATGTGCGTATTGTATTATTATCACTTGATTCAAAAACGGTGAAGGAAAACATCGTGAGGAAACCGGCATGCCTTTTTTTTTTTTGGTTGCGAAATTATCAAATAACTTCTCGCGCTCTGGGTGGAGCGGGAAGGCGTGTCAGACTCTTACTGACTAAAACCCACCCGTGTTCCTTCGGTTGTCCTGTTACCGGGGGCCACGATGTCCCTTTCGGCCCATATTCGCAGCCCTGGCATTGGCCCTAGCGGACCCCGTCAATTCTGCTGACATCTCTTTGAGGCGCGCGTGGAACACAACGCGCCGTCGATCCGGGCTTGGTCCTTATCGAACGACGAGCTACCCATTGCTCACCTTCCGCAAGCCCGTGCCTACGGTGGCTGGAAACTCTGCCTGTGATTCCCGACGCCCAAGGCGTCTCCTGAGAGATATTTCTCGACGCCATGAGAAGCCAAGTCAGAGGCCCATGGGCGGCTTTAAAACTCTAATACCAGGTTAGTCACTAACCACACGAGAAGAAAGAAGCAAAATGAGGTAAAATTAGATAAAATTAACTAGAATTGGGATAAAAATTTTGAATAAAATTATTATTAACAAAAAACTTTTTACAAAAAAAAAACAACCGTCTTGCAAAAAAAAAACACTACAGAGTGAAAAATAACTTTAATTTCGGAAGTCGGTGGTAAAAAACTAAAATACAAAACCAAAGACACCGACTGCGTTATTTTTCACTTGTAGTGTTTTTTTTTTGGAGGTCGGTTGTTTTTTTTGTAAAAAGTTTTTATTTTTCACTTTTCTGTTGTGGTACCTGACCCACACACATTCGAATACCACTACCTGCTACCAGTGACAGGAACTTATCATTATCATCTACATACTAAGTCGGAAAAAAATACGTATTATTGTAGCTAACTCAAAAACCACCCAAGCAAAGTTAATAAAATGTATATGGGACCAATTTCAGAACATACCTTTTTAATGAATTTAAGAATTTTCAAAATCCGGTCCACAAATGACGGAGAAAACGGCGGACATAGCAAAAAAAAAAACTCGCTACGAACATATAACCTCCTCCTTTTTGGAAGTCGGTTAAAAATACTAATGTAAAGTGTCGAGGGGTGGAACCATGTATGAAATAATAATAAAAATATTCAACAGCATGGAACAGCAGGACAAAGACTTCTTTAAACAGAACCGCTTACCCCTTTTAAATTTTCTGCTCGGTTTGTTTAGTGGTAGGGCTTGTTCTAAGTCTGCCTGGCTAGCTACCACCATCTTACGGTCTGTCGCCATAACAACAATGTTGACAGCATTGTTGTGTTTCGGCAGTTAGAGGTAAGATAGCCAGTTCCTCTGTGGTTGAGAATTCCGGGTGAAACTCGCTTCCACCTTCAGCCTGATCATCACTTAGGTACAATTAGGTGAGATGAATGCTAAGACCTTCCATGTTTTGCTTAAAAAAAAACCGTCATCTGAACCGTCGTCTGTTTTTTACCATAGACTAGCTTTTGCCCGCGGCTTCGCCCGCGTTGATGTCGAAAAATATCCCAAGGGAACGTACTACCGAGATTTCATACCTAATAGCCGAGGAAAAGGTCATTGACTCCTACCACTGTGCCCGCGTTGCCGTCAACCTAAATTACTTTGTTAGGCGTATTTTTGAATCTGTGTTATCTTTTAAAGTATTCATTTAAAATGATAAGATGTCAAGAATTATCTTAATCTAAATTAAATGTCCAATTTAAATAACATTTTATTGGAAAAGGATTGATATACGAGTAATACCGGTCAAAATAGCTTCGGAAATAACAGTGAAATTTTTATGAAATTCTGAATGATAAAAATGGTTATTGTCATCCTTAGAAGATAGACATACCGACGGTTAAGAATCAATAGTGTCTATCTCACAAAAGTCAACTTTACAGTAAATAAAAAAAATGTTGCTTGAATAACCTGTGCCAAATTGGACTTTAAATCCTTTGACTTAAAAAAGTAGAAAATGCAAAAAATTGAGATAGACATTATTGATTCTTAACCGTCGATATGCTAATGCAGATTTTTTTGTTGAACTTTTTAAGGTCTTCAATCCTGTAGAACATAAATTTGATGTACCTCTTACGGCTTACGCAGCGCACGCCAGTAAAGCTGCCAGTCGGCATGATTTTTTCCGACATCTTCGATAATAATCATCATATTTCAGCCAATTTACATACACCAAAACCTTCCGCATGAATCATTCCATCCATTAATGAAAACCGTTTGAAAATCCGTTTAGTAGTTTTTGAGTTTATTGCGTTCAGACAGACAGATAGACGTGGCGGGGGACTTTGTTTTATAATATGTAAGGATTAGGATGTAATGATACAGTTAACTGAAAGAAAATTTAAAACGCATATTAAAAGTACCCTTTGTAAACAAGTATATTACAAATTAGAGGATTATATCCTAGATAAGAATGCTTGGAAGCATGCTGGTCTAGCTCCATAGGACAATTTAGAGTCTAGACAAAATCAAACTGGTTGCTAATTTAATTGACGATATAGATTGTTGATTGTTGATATTATAACATTTGTTTTTTTTTTTACATTCTGTGATTACTTGAACTCACACACTGACTTATTAGTATGACTTGTAATTTTTTTAGGAATATCGTATTGGTACCTACTTTTACAATGCTTGTAAATATGTGAACACCATGTATCCATTACATAATTATTTTTTCTGTCATTGCTTCATTTTTAATTATTTTTACCTATTGTGGTATAGTAATCTTATTCCAGGTGCATCGTTTTCACATATAATTATATAATTAATATATACAAAATATTGTAAAACATTTTATAACTATTTTATAGTGAAACTGGTAAAATATCCACATCTCTACCTACCAATTAAGGAATAGAGGCATGATATCAAGTCAAGTTAATTATCGCGACCTTTTTTTTTTTTTTTTTGGGTGGGAAATTATCAAATAACTTCTCCCGCTCTGGGTGGAGCGGGAGGGCGTGTCAGACTCTTACTGACTAAAACCCACCCGTGTTCCTTCGGTTGCCCTGTTGCCGGGGGCCACGATGTCCCTATCGGTTTTCTTCGAACCCCCGGCAGGCATTGGCCCTAGCGGACCCCGTCAATTCTGCTGACATCTCTTTGAGGCGCGCGTGGAACACAACGCGCCGTCGACCCGGGCTTGGTCCTTATCGGACGGCGACCTAGAAGCACAATTTTGGTGTTAGCTTACAGCCTGTAATTAAGATCAAATTAAATTAAAATCATTGATTTCGGACAATAGTGATCCATATTGTGTTAGTACTACAAAACAACTTAATCTATTCTAGTGTTAGTAGTATATATATGTCACGGCTAAAACCCGAAGTGCGGCTACATTTAGTTTTAGCCGGCTACAACTAGGTGCGGCCGGTAGCAGTTGGTTAAATTTAGTTGTAGCAAATGAAAATGGCTGAAAGGTAGGTTAGGTTAGGTTAGAACTGTGACCACATAACACACTGCACGAGCCGAGCGAGCGAAGCGAGCGGTGCCGCGGCAGCGGCCGGCGAGTGCTAGAGTCCATTTAGGCAAGATTAACCAAATGCTACCGGCCGCACCTAATTGTAGCCGGCTAAAACTAGGTGTAGCCGCACTTCGGGTTTTAGCCGTAACATATATATTTCGGAGACGGGTATGTGACTTTCGTTATTATCAGCGATATTTTAACTACTGTGGGCGTAGTGTGGGTAGTGTTGGTTAATGCGCAATAGAAAAACAGTTTGCAGTTCAGATCACATTATAATTTACTATCAAATAAATCACACTAGCTAAATTATACACACACTGGGTGCGACGGCGTTTATTAAAATCACCAAGTAACACAATGATCATAAATTACAACTAACACAATAACTGAGCACCACGAATCGAGAACAGTTCCGCGACGTCTTGACTCCGATGCGATCCGAGGCTGAATCCCTCCTCGCCGTGACCTTAAAACATCACGACTCTGTAAAAGCGCGCGCTTTAGGTGTGGGTAGATCACGTCCTGTCGCCAACGGTGCGCTTGCGATTCGTTTTGTGTCCGTACTAATGACCGGAGCCGACATATATTTAAAATCATGCAGAGGACGACCAGACAAGAAAACATGTTTCCCACCTGAGCAGCCTGCGCATAAAATGTCTCATAATTGAAAGAAGAAAGAAAGAAAGAAAAACTGTTTATTCTGCACAAAACAAACGCACATTACACAAAAAAAAATACATAAATTATAAAATATACTATACATTCGCCAAAAGCCAAAAGCCTCGTATTCATTTTTGGAAATTAATAAAAAGTTCGACAAATTTTGTCTATTGCTTATGTCAAAGCCACTAAGGCCAGACCATAGACATATCAAGTAACAGACACCAAAGACAATTTACAATTTTGTTTGCAATACCAAATGAAAACAAACAACAAACATTCAAAACATAAACAAAATGCAGATTGCTGAGTGAATAGAAAACATTTTCTGTAACAAGTAAACAACAATAACAAGAACAATTAATCTGTGCGTCGTATCTGTGAGTATAGCTCTCTCGTTAATCGTAATTGTAATCGTAATTGGAGTATAGCTCTCTCGTTAATCGTAATTGTAATCGTAATTGGAGTATAGCTCTCTCGTTGCGACTACCCCGCACTCTGCTCAACAGCGACGCTGTTTTTTTTGCGAATTATGGCTTGAAAGCCATCTGTGTGGATTACAAACATTTCCGAGATGATATAAGTGATGACTGCTGACGACACAGTAATTACGTTAGCTGCAATCGGAGGATTTAAAAAAACCAAAAATGATTTAACTTAATTTATTTAAAATTAAAAGAATTACATTAATTGTAAACTAAATTAGCCTAAGCGACTACTTATTTGAAGTATGATTATGGAGTGGAATTTTACAAAATTACAATAATTGGGTACTAGGTTCGTGCGTCACAAAGTGCTTGCTCAGCTCGCCGTTTCCGTCGTTCGATAAATTTGATGTATCGATAATATACACCGTGAAATTTGAATCACAGTTTTGCTAGAACAAACGTTATTCAGACCATGGGCTACTACCATTCTACAGCATCAAATAAAAAAAAAACATAAATTCTTTTTTGAAAAAACACAAAAAGACAAAGTTTAAAAAGGCAAAAGTAATTTACTACTTACTAAATTTCGTTTATGGAGGTACATTTCCCTGTAGACAATGCTGTGTCCCATGCGTGGTGTCTGTGTTGTAGGGAGTAATGATAATCTTGACATTTTAAACTTTGTTTTTTGTGTGTTTTTTCAAAAACTTATTATGTTTTTTTTTTAATTGGATGCTGTAGAATGGTAGTAGACCATGGTCTGAACAACGTTTGTTCTAGCAAAACTGTGATTCAAATTTCACGGTGTATATCACATATTGAGCACAGTGCTGAGTCGGCGATTGCCCTTATGCTGCATAAGGGCAATCGCCGAATGCGCGTAACACAGTCCTCTATTTTGGTATTAATATGAATTTATTATATGACTCTGCATCCCCCTCGACTTTTAGGGCCTCACCGCGCACTGGATGACCATGACCTCAACCATGCAGCGACCAACGTTATAATCAAGTTAAATTAGTTAGTAAAACATCGGTAACTGCGACCATTTTCGCGGTCGTGATCGCCAAGTACGGGAGCGGCCTTACATTAAAAACTGGCAACATTATTGCCACGGTGTACGGCATTTTTAATGTGTTAAATTTATCCTCTCGTTTTCCTGCAATCTGTGGGAGTGATGTCGTGAAAAGGGACGGAAGTGTGTAACAGGAAGCCTTTGACCATTGAGCGCGCGCGGTGCTAGAGTTGGCCGTCGGATGGTACCAACCTATTTTCTGAGAGGTTGGTACTGTCAGCTAAGATGTCAGATGTTACACAATTATACGACTTCTGTGAGGCTGCTAAGCGCTGCTGCTGTGCATGAAATCCTGTTTTCAATTCCCGGGTCAGGCAAAATGTGTGTGTTTTTCCATCTGGAATTTCTCAGTAGCAGCCCGGAGTCTGGATTTATGCCCGGTAAATGGCAATAAGCTCGCCTAAAATTACATGGGACTTAACCATAACTGGCGAAATGTAAGTGTACTGTAGACACACCTCTGCCCAACCTTCGAGGGAGATGGCGTGATGTTATGTTATGTTATGTGTTATTAAATAAAATGATAAAATACTAGCTGCGCCCCGCAGTTTCACCCGCATAACTTTCAATCCCGTGGGAATATCGGGATAAATAGTATCCTATGTCCTAACCCAGGTCATGGTCTACTCATGTGCCAATTTTTTTCCATCGTTTCAAACAAACATACAAAAACAACCGACTTCCAAAAAACACTACAAAGTGAATAATAACTTTAATTTCGGAAGTCGGTGTCTTTCTTTGGTTTTGAATTTTTGTTTTTTGTCACCGACTTCCGAAATTAAAGTTATTTTTCACTTTGTAGTGTTTTTTGGAAGTCGGTTGTTTTTTTTTTTTGTAAAAAGTTTTTATTTTTCACTTTTTAGTTGTGGTACCTACCCCACACAAATTCGAAAACCACTACCTGCTATGTAAATAACAGTGACAGGAACTTATCATATCATCCACATACTAAGTGGGAAAAAGTACGTATTATTGAAGCTAACTCAAAAACTATCAAAGCAAAGTTAATAAAATGTATATGGGACCATTTCGAGAGCACACCCTTTCAAATAAAAAAAGAATTTTCAAAATCGGTCCACAATTGACGGAGGAATCGGTGGACATATATAAAAAAAAAAAAAAAAAAAAAAAACGAACATCCGCGACGAACATATAACCTCCTCCTTTTCGGAAGTCGGTTAAAAAATCAAATCATTTCTCTTAATAATATTCTTAGTTTAGATTTAAATAATATTCGTTTAGATTAAATACTTTTTCTTTCTTTTCTTTCTTTCTTTCATTAGATACCGCTCAATCAATCTGCTTAGCCTTTATCCCAACTATGTAGGGGTTAGCTTCAGATGGTTTTATACCAGCGAGGTGAGGCGTGGATGGGGTGGGCGTGAATTGAAATCACGCTTACCCTTTTACACTGAAATATGTCCATCGCTATACCGCGCCGTCTTGCGATAGCCAGCGCTGCCTCGCGCCGGCTTGCGCTATCACGCGCCGCTCGGCCGTGTCTGGCGCGCCGGCCAGCCGAGAATATAGTATGCAGCGATGTCTCACGATGATCTGAGCGAGCAGGCGCGTGCCAGCGCAAGACATCGCGAGTCAGCGCTTGCCGGAGAGAGACCGTGCGGGCCGTCGATGACCAGTGCGAGGCTTATATATCGATATCCGTTTTACAAAGTAAATAAATACTCTATTCTTACAGCAATAAAGTTCAGTATTGTAATAATATTTCAATCCTCGCCTCGCACATCCTCGTGCATCTAGACCTTTTACACCAAAGATGGGCAGGGCGTGGATTGAAATTTTGCCATACAAATTTCAATTCTCGCCCATCCTATCCTCGCTTGTGTAAAACCTTTCCAGTCTAACCGGATGCAGCTGAATAACAGTATTTTACATGGAGCGATTGCCACAACCCAGTAACTGGGTAATACGATACCCAGAAATAAAACTAGTTGTGAGACTTTCGAGCTTCTGACGACCTGTAACGACTGTCAAAGATCCACGAATGACAGCCGGGACCAACGGCTTAACTTGCTTTTCGAGGCACGGAGAAGTCTCGATATGTAAAGATGGTCACGCATCCACAGACCAACCCTAGCAAGCGTAGCTTAACCTGATGATGAGTTTTTTAGATTAGATACCACTGTAGTACATTAAATTACTGATTGAAATATTTCACACCTATTTGCGACGTTCTTAACGTTCTAAATGCACCCTCTTGATCGATGAACTCAGACATGAGCTGTACGTCATTCGGTTCACCGGAGTAAGCTTAAGCCAAGTACTATTTAGTTCACCAACCTGTTTCCTCTTTACTAAACTAATGAAGTATTTACCTAAACACTAGCTAAGCCCTCCTTTGTAAAATTAAAAACTTACTCAACCGGAAAGACGATCAAAGAGTCCCTTTGTCTATGCCTGATTGAAAGTATAAGCCGATTAGTCTATGGTCGCCCGGCTGACCAATCATTAGTCGAGCTTGCATGTTCTTTATTTAAAATTACCGTACGATGTTAGCCAGTCGACGCTTGCATGTCGTTGAGTGCACACGCTTCTGATCAAAGAGTTGGAAAATCTCTCGCTCTATTAAAAAATATGTGAAGGGGTTCTTATAATAATAATTAGCTTTGTTTATTCATGTTGAATTTCCGACCTAATTGCTCTGTTGTGTTGACTTTTTATGGTTCAGAACAAAGGAGTTCCCTTTTTTCTATACGGCGGTACATTATTTTTTGTAGCTTTTTTTAAATAACATTTTTTAATTTTGTTATGTTTGGTTTCTTGTCAGGCATTTGAATCAAGGGCTTGATGCAGAAACTGCAACTCCTGGACTCATTAAATAAAGTAAAATCAATAATATTTGAAATAACATAATTTAATTATTAAATTATTGTTAAAATTATATCATAATTTTATATTCTACACATTCTGAGTTATTATTTTTAAATGCTATAATAAACATTGTAAAATTTTGTAAAAATATGGAATTATTAAATTATTCTTGAGTCAAAACAAAAGTAAAAATAAATATAATAATATAATTATAATCTTACCTACAAAAGCAAGCAGTAAATAATACCGAAAAAAATAAATGCTATCAATAAAATCGATCAAATTATTATTATATTATAAAAAAGGCATTTGTTAGTTTCATATTAGAGAATATACCTTTTAAATAAAAAACATTTAGTTTCAAAAGAGCTATTAGTTTAAAGCATTTATTTATTACATTAATCTTATTTGTAATTTCCAGTTCCTTATTTTAACCAACCGTTAAAAGTTAATAACAAGCCCGGTTTCAGAAAGCCAATCCAAGTAAAATCTACTGTCTTCTTACTTACTGGGTGCTATTATTTTTGTTAATATCAGATAGAGTGTACTGACCAGAGTTGATCAGGTTTTCAGAAACCGAACGTACCAACTTCACCAACATTGTTGATTTTTTGGGCAAGATTGCCCTCACATATTTTGCATTGTACACTTACTGTTGGTATCTCATACGATCCGTTACATCCAATTTAGGAACCGGGTATATTTACTTTACAATAAAAACCTAGCATTCATTATAAATATGTTTGTTAGTGCACATACCGCAAACTGTGTCTAAATACACGTGGGGTACTAATGTAACTAATTCGTCTTTGTTATAATAAACTTGGAGATCCGTGAAACGGGACACTATTTTCACGGTATTCCGGATGGGGGTGATCCTGTAAGGAAAATTGAAAATTAATATCACGAAGCCAAAAATATTATTTTGATTCGTATTTACTTATTTGGCGGATGCTTTCACAGACGCAAATCTCACAGGCACAATTTAAAAATAATAAAATTCTTTATTGGCATTAAAAAGAAATGTGTACAAACAAAGTGAAGCCCTGACTCCTGCGCTAGGTAAAAACACCCGTGTTACAGGGGCCAGTGTCTTTTCCAACTCAGTAAGTTCTGGATTTATGCAATAAAATCAATTGAATTTACTAGACAAACAAAAAATTTAAATAGCAAAATAGTAGTTACATTCAGTATTAAAATAGTTATTAAATTTACTATTAAAATAATTATTAAATACATGATTAAAAAAGAGAAGTCAAAAAATTATGAAAACAATTTATTGTCGTTCTACATTTGTGTAAGTGTGTGTATGTGTGTTTAATGTGTTTTATAATTAAAATTTATAATCAAACTAGCTGTTGTCCGCGACTTCGTCTATGATCCAGGATGAAAAGTAGCATATATCCTTCTCCTCAAAAAAATATCACGGCAGTAGTAAATATAACGAAATCAAAAGAAAAACTATCACATCTAAGTAGGCTTTACAAGTTAACGAGTAATTATCGACCAAATTACATTTGTTCCCCCATACATTCCGTACATACATATTTTTCAACTACAAAGTTAAGTTTTTTCTTGGGATAAATTCATACGAACTTCGGAACCGGCCAAGTGCGTGGTTTGACACGCACTTAGCCGGTTTTTTCTAGAAAACTTAGGTATCTAAATTTCAATACTTTTATTCATTGTCTCTTCAAACCTATCGTCTAACTTCTTGATAATTATCATTCACCCCCTGGCTTCACCCACTACTAGGAACAGGCCTTTCTTTTTTTTTTTTTTTGTGTGGGAAATTATCAAATAACTTCTCCCGCTCTGGGTGGAGCGGGAGGGCGTGTCAGACTCTTACTGACTAAAGCCCACCCGTGTTCCTTCCTATGCCATGTTGCCGGGGGCCACGATTTCCCTATCGGTTTTCTTCGAACCCCCGGCAGGCATTGGCCCTAGCGGACCCCGTCAATTCTGCTGACATCTCTTTGAGACGCGCGTGGAACACAACGCGCCGTCGACCCGGGCTTGGTCCTTATCGGACGGCGAGCTACCCATTGCTCACCGTCCGCAAGCCCGCGCCTACGGTGGCCGGAAATCTTCCTGCGATTCCCGGCGCCCAGGGCGTCTCCTGCTGCGGCGGTTAGGGGCGCGAGGGCGCGAAATTTGCCTCTCCCTCACGCGCTCCGTCTCCTCCTTCGCGAGCATTACTGCTTCGCAGAAAGAGGTGACGGCCTCCCATTTCCTCTCGCTCCGTAGCATGGCCCGAATCAGGGTCGGACGCGAGAGATCACCGCCGCCGATCGCATCCACGAGGACACGGCGATGCCCTGCCCAAGCCGGGCAGACCTCCACCGTATGCTCCACCGTGTCCTCCGGGCGATCCACACAGTGACGACACCCGGGCGTTTCCTCCCGCTTTATCCTGAAACTAGGAATACGCCTGTCTTTGCTTATGCTAATCCCCACCATCACTGAGGCGGCCTTACCCAGGTTCTTTCTTACTAAGGGAGTAAAGCACTTACCAGAAATGATTACCCGCGTGGCTGGTATCTACCACCGGCTTCTCGTCGTCCTGTGATTTCACCAGCACGTAAAAATCTCCAGTGTAGACCTTGACTCCGTCTTTTACCTTAATAACTGCAAAACTGTAAGAAAAAGACTTTACTATTATTAAGACTAAAGGCCAGCACACCTCAACCACAATCTCACCACAACGACAACGGGAATTCCTAAAATTGCCTAAAATTTTAAGGCATAATATTGTTTGGCATAACGTTTTTGCATAACTTTTATTTGCATAATAATACTGTGGCTTAATAATACTTTGGCTTATTGCAAAGGTTACCAGCCCGTTCCATCTTTGATGTCCTCCTTCCGGTAAACGCCCTAAGCCGAGGCTCGTACCCCACAGGGGGTGCCCTTAGCGAGCGTTCACCTAGTTTATAAGTTTAGTTTATAAGTCCCTGGCTGGAGGCTTTGAGTGTAGCAGCTTAAGGCACCCACAGGTTTACTCGGTTAAATAGTCATGGCCTTAGAGGCCAGCTATGAGATGCCACACAGATAAAAAAAAATAAAAAAATGCAAAGGTTAGTATAACTGTCATTTGGTCTAATTTGTTTTGGCATAATTTTGAGTTGCATAAACTTTGAAGGCATAATTCGTCTATTAATCATGAGCCATAAATATAAACATTATTTATTATAATTTGGGAATTACTCTACTGGATTAGGCTAAGGTGAGCCGCGAACATGTTTGTTTTTATAATCTTTAAGCGGCGAAACTGATTTTGATAAAACATGTCTAAGAACCATCACTAGAAAACCAGCTTTGAAAAAAAAAAAACCGCATTAAAATCGGTTCACCCGTTTAAGAACTACGGTGCCACAGACACACATAGCGGTCAAACTTGTAACACCCCTCTTTTTGCGTCGGGGGTTAAAAACGGTGGTGATTAATATTCGTCCGTTTGAGAGAAGAGTTTTACCATGCAATAGGACAAATACGGGCTTGTTCAAAATGATACATACTTCGGTTCTTCAGTGCAATCAGCCAGAACCACATTCTCGACGCAGTCTGACGTCATTATATGCTCTGTACCCCCGAACAGCATCTGTACCAAGTTCTCTTGTACGCGGCATTCACCTTAAACGAAAGAAAGATTTAATTAGTCTAAATCTAACTTATTATTGTAAAGAGAAAAGATTAGATTTTTTGTATGTTTGTTTGTTACGCTTTCACGCAAAAACGGATGAACGGATTTAGATGAAATTTGGCACATGGATTGACCATGACCTGAGTTATGACATGGTAAACTTTTGTCTCGATATTTTTACGGGACCAAGACTTATGCGGGTCAAACCGCGGGGCACAGCTAGTAAGTAACAAGAATTGCTGCATTGGTCTGGTTTTGCCACCAAGCAGCCTTGCTGTGTTCTAATTTGAAGGGTATGTACTGTGGTGGCATCTATATCGCCACATGCAAACATCACACTGACGTCACGCAAAATCTTGTATCGCGCAAGCAGAGTTTACCGCGCGATTAGCAAATACAGGATTTTTTTTAACCAGTGTGCAAACTTAAGCACTTGACATTATTCATCGAGATGCCGACTCGATGCTCCTACAGGTAGATATGTAGTTTACCGTCGCCCCGCGTATAAGTTCATCAAGTTGGCCCATTGCCAATAAAAAAAAACTTAGTACATACGGTATAATCCTACTGTCTTCATAATCTGCATGTCAGTCCAGCTATCCAGTAACCACGCAAAGTTGTCAGATTTGAAGTGCATTTCAGCACCCTTGTTGACGCTTACGGAGGCTAGGCCGTTTCTCTCCTGAAAGAATACAAAATACATAAAATACAATAGACGTGGATATATTTAGTAACCTGTACCCTAATTGCGTAATGCAACACAATCACAATTTGTTTCGATTTGAAACAGATTGCTAATCCATTGCTTCATAAGTTGGAAAAAAAATCTGCTCAGCAAAGTAAATAACGCAATGAATGTTGTTGAACTGTCAAAATGAAACAAATTAGGCAAAATTATTTACGAAATTGAGTTACGCAATTAGGGTACTGTTCCGCTTAGCTATTTCTAAAGAGCCATAAAAAACCTTGAAAGAAATCGATACGTGTTTCACCTCTCAACGAGGCATCTTCAGAATGACGATTGACTTGTGTCTGCGTTCAGCACTTGGTGTGGCAACACGCCGTGTTCGAGTTCGCGACAAGTCAATCGTCATCCTGAGGATGCGTCGTTGAGATGTGAAACAAGTGTAGATTTCTTTTAGGGTTTTTAATGGCTCTTTAGAAATAGCTAAGCGGAACAGGTTACTAAATATATCCACCTCTATTGTATTTTAGATAATAAAGGTACAAAGTTTTTAGGTATAAAAAATATTCTCAGTTTTGGATTTCTCCTATATCGGTTGTGCTTCTCCAAGCAGCTTCTCAGGTGTATTTTTCGAGGTTTGCCAACATAATTGTATGGAGTGACTAATTTTTAGGGTTTCATACCTCAAAAGGAAAAAATCCGGCAACACACAGTGTTCGGGTTTGCAACAAGTCAATCGTCATCCTGAGGATGCCTCGTTGAAAGGAGAAACACGTGTTGATTTCTTACAGGGTTTTTTCTGGCTCTTTAGGAATAGTTAAACGGAATTAACGACCTTTGTTGTCTCTTTGTTACTTACCTTAATAACTGCAGTTATGTTCAGCGGCTCCTTACTGTAACTCCTCACAAGTTGTCCCAAAGCCGTCTGCGTTACTATTTCTGACTCTAAAATGCCCATTTCTGATAACTGCAATAGAGAAGTGATACTGTAAGTTCAGGATTAGACCACTGATAACTAACAAGACGTCTACTGCCTATAAATGTAACGAACTTGGTTAGCCCGATGGTTTAATGGTGCGTACTGGCAAATGAAAGGTCGTCAGTTTGATCCCTGGCGCTTGCAATGAAGATTATTCACTCGCCGACCTAGTCTGAAAGGCAGATGTGAGTGGAAAAGCCAAAAGGAGACGCCCTAGGAGGACATATAGTGACCAAATTGGTGATGTTCTTCAGAAAGGTCAGGTGCGTAGTACTCGCAAACGGCGTGCGTGTTTGACCAGATGTATGAACGTAAACGAGGCAAAATGAGTATGTAAGGATCGTGGCAGTGGTGTTCTTTCTACCCTCAAAGGAAGAAGCCGTGAGTATATGTATGTATGTATATATATAAAATTTGTGAGTATGTATGTGGGGGTAATCTTCGGAACTCCTGATCTGATTCCGAGAATTCTTTCATTAATGGGAAGCCACATATTTTATTAACCCCCGACGCAAAAAGAGGGATTTTATAAGTTTGACCGCTATGTGTGTGTCTGTCTATGGCACCGTAGGTTTTAAACGGGTGAACCGATTTTTATTTTATTTGAAAGGGTTTTCTAGCGATGGTTCTTAGATACGTCAGCTGTTTGAAGATTATCAACTCTTTACTAGTTTATGAATGGATGTGAGTATCCACAGGTCTGATCGATTTGAAATTTAGTATTCTGTTACTTCAATGATATTAGAAGAACATAGTAACCTTGAAGTGATGCTGCAGCATCACCTGGAATTTGCAGGATACCCAACTTCCTTACTAAATTACAGCACAGATATCGTGTTTGGGCTCATTGGCATGGTCTCAATGAATAGGTTATAGATAGATGGTGAACACGGTCTGTGATGGAGTAGTAAAGAGAAATGAGGAAATGTTTGTGACCAGGGTTTTTAAAATTTTAATTGTTAAAATTGTACTTGTGTTATAACAAGTTTCAATAGGGCATAGTCCCGGGTAGATGATGGTAAAGAAAACCAAAATACTCACATTGCTCCCATAAATCTTAACCTCGAAATATCTCTCCAGTTTCCCATACAGATTCTGCGGCGCTCCTTTATACTTCAATGTCAGTTCGGAAGCGGGTCCTGACTCGAAGCAGTCAGTATTATTCCCGGAGTAGGTCAGGGTGAGGTGACCTTCGTATGACGCTGGGTGGATGGAAATGTCCTGGTCTGAGGCCGCGTGGCTGATGTCTTGTTCTCGGAGGCAGATCTGAGAAAATAGATTTATTGAAAGAAAATATTGTAATGGTGACCAAAAGAATTCGATTTTTAACAAACTTCAAAAATAAGGAAGTTCTCAATTCGACGGTGCGTTTTTTTTTTGTCTTGTTGTTACGCGATTACTCCGCCAAGTATTAATTAATTTTGATGATTCTTTTTTGTTTGGTTAGTCATATGGGCTTCAGAGGTATAACCCATATAATTTCCAACATCAATTTTATTAACTTTGCTTGGGCACTTTTTGAGTTACCTTCAATAATACGTAATTTTCCCACATAGTCTAAATGGATGATGTAATGATATTATAATAAATTCCTGTCACTGTTATTTACATAGCAGGTAGTGGTATTCGAATATGTATGAGGTAGGGACCACAACTAAAAAGAGAAAAATAAAAACTTAAAAAAAAAAAAACACAACCAACTTCCAAAAAAAACACGACAAAGTGAAAAGTAACTTTAATTTCGGAAGTCAGTAGCAAAACACGTAAATTCAAATCCAGAGACACCGACTTCCAAAATTAAAGTTACTTTTCAATTTGTTGTTTTTTTTTCTGGAAGTCAGTTGTTTTTTTTTTTAAGTGAAAACTTATTTAGGAGCGTTGGGCATTTTTGAGATGGGACTAAACCATTGATTTCGCGACACTGTGACGACACCAGCTTTTGACCATTAAAAAGACATCAACGCGTTGATTACCGCGCTGCTGATTTTTGTTCCAAGTTTTCACTTTTTTTGTAAAATATTTTTAAGATAAAAGGTCTAGGTTTTAAACCTGAAGGTCACTTCACGTATTTGTTGTAATTCATTCAAATCTTGTCGCATTCTCATCAGAGTTATTTTTGAAAGATGGCAACAGAGTTTTTTAAAATACGGGAATTGCCCCACTTATAAGATGGCTTATTCTGATGTATAATACTGTCTTGGACAAGATACTACTAATTATCGGTCAGTGAAACATCGTGAGGGAAACTGGATCTAAAAATTTTAACATGCAATGAGCAAATCTACTAAATGAAAACAGCCATGTGCAGTACATTTGCAGGCTGATTTTCTAATTAAGACGCAAATATATGCCAGTGACCTTGAGTGGTTAGCTTGCGTGTTCTGTGTTGAGCTCACGCAACGCGTCGTACGTCCAGCCAGTAATAGGACTCGCCCATCAAGGAGCGTTGTCCCAAATTAGACGCATTATTATTTTATTATACATAAAACAAACGGGATTTTAATGAAACACGTATACTTAAATATCAATAATTAAATAATCTTGAGGCTTGAATGGTGAAGGTTTTAGAAAAATAAGCTTGATAGATTTTGTGTAATTCTCAATTTTTTATCCGCGTTAAACATACCTAACGTTTATGTTAAAAAAAATATTTTTATGTTAAAATAAATAAATAAATAACTTTACAAGTTAATTTCACTATGTAATATAAACATAATCTAAAATATTCTTCTATTAATTTACTAAGAAAATGCTTTAGTTTAACATATATTTTTTTCCAAATCATTAACACTACTCGTTTAGGCCCGTACTCCACCAAAGCGGAGACGAGACGAGAGGAGAGAAGAAGTGTTTTAAACAACCAATAAAATTTCGTTATTCACTCATCTCGTCTCCATTCAGCTTCAGTGGACACCACTGAGCGGAGATGTATCATATTTGTATGGCGCGATCGAAGCGGAGATGTGAGCTGTGTCTCGCCGAGATCTGCGCGGCGGTACAAAGCGGAGATGTTAGCTGTGCCTCGCAAGCTGGCAACGGCGCGCAGCCGAGACGAGAAGACATGTGAGCGGCGTACAATAAGCAGCACCGTAACAGTTCTACTCTAGCCAGCACACATCTCCGCTCCAGTCTAGCCAGTACACATCTCCGTACAGCTTCGGTGGATACACCCCAGCTATAAAACATCTCTTCTCGTCTCTGCTAAAGATATCTCCGCATATCTCAGCATTGGTGGAGTCCGGGCCTTAGACGCGATCTTCTTTCAGTATAAAGTCATTAAAAGTCGGTTATCATCGCCTTAAATATCACAAAAACCAACTCCACAACAAATTAATCACACAAAAATAACATTAAAACACTACTAACAATTTTGTATTAAAAACTAACTAGGTTTAAAAATGTTTATCTTCAGCAAAATAAAACAAGGTGCTAAGCTTTTCCTACGTTTTTTTTTTGTTTTTTTAAGTATGTCGAAACTGTAGTCTCCGTCAAAAAATCAAAAATCATTTATTTGCATAAATAAGGTACAGAAAGTTTTTATGAAAATATGTTGATCTCTTATTATGCCTTTAATTTCGGCGTGCAAATTTTACATAATCAGATATTATTATAAGAATTTAATCACTTGTCCTTAAGGGTTCATTAGAAAACCAGCGTCAGACAGCATCTGTCTGCCATCATCATCATCACCATCAGCCTATAAATGTTCCCACTGCTGGGACACAGGCCTCCTCTCTGTGAGAGGGAGTGGGCCGTAATCCACCACGCGGGCCCAGTGCGGGTTGGTAGATGTCACATGTCTTCGAATTTTCAGTTCTAGGACATGCCGGTTTCCTCACGATGTTTTCCTTCACCGTTTTGAGAGCAGTGGTGATGAAATAATTTACACAAAGTAAAGCGCCTGTCTGGGTTCGAACCTACGACCTACAACTCGTAAGACGCGGCCGTTACCACTGGGCCACCACTTTTTTTTTTTTTTTTGTGTGGGAAATTATCATATAACTTCTCCCGCTCTGGGTGGAGCGGGAGGGCGTGTCAGACTCTTACTGACTAAAACCCACCCGTGTTCCTTCGGTTGCCCTGTTGCCGGTGGCCACGATGTCTCTTTCGGCCCTTATTCGCAGCTCCGGCAGGCATTGGCCCTAGCGGACCCCATCAATTCTGCTGACATCTCTTTGAGACGCGCGTGGAACACAACGCGCCGTTGACCCGGGCCTAGTCCTTATCGGAACGCGAGCTACCCATTGCTCAGCGTCCGCAAGCCCGCGCCTACGTTGGCCGGAAATCGGCTCGCGATTCCTGCCCAGGGCGTCTTCTCCTGCAGCGATTAGGGGCGTGAGGGCGCGAAATTTGCCTCTCCCTCACGCGTTCCGCCTCCTCCTTCGTGAGCATTACCGCTTCGCTGAAGGAGGTGACGGACTGCCATTTCCTCTCGCTCCGTACCATGGCCTGAACCAGGGCAGGGAATGCTGAAATGAACCTTGCCACTATTGTTTTTAAAACATTTATTTTTTTATTTTAACCTTGTTATTTGTGTTTTGTGTTTCACGAACTGTGTCCAAATAAATGTTTTTTATTTCTTTCTTTCTTTGACGGCTAGTTTTAGCTTTACCAAAATCATTTCACACGTCTGCAAACCTTAGCACGGATACCGTAACTTTGTAATCGTCAAGCGAAAGGTAAACGACTTAGTAAGGGTATATCATAATATCAAAGACTGCAACATGAATTTCCTTTTACCCCTCCACAAACGAGTTGTTCCCATGGGGGTAGACAGAAACTAAAGCCCCAGATATATGGTTCAAGTTTCTGAAACGTTCAAGAGCAATAAAGCACGTTCAATACGGTAATTGCCTAGGTAAAAAAAAAGAAATTCTATTTAGTCCGTCTTTCAGATAATAAAAAAATATTAGACACGTATTTTTTGCTTTCTCATATTAATCAAAAATAACTTGGAAAACACACATTAAAGTCGGGGAGTGGGGGCTCGCTACGTCACAACGTCGTATTAAATCTAGCAAGGCGTGATGTCATGCCACATTTTATTTCAATGTATCGTCGTAATCTTTTGATTACGTCAAAAAAGAAAAAATACGTGTTCAATATTTTTTAATAATCTACAAGACAGACAGAAAAAAATTTGGACACCTGTTTTTGCCATTCATAACCGTCGCACGATTTGATCTATCAGATTAAGCTACGCTTGACGGAGTTGGTCTGTGGATGGGTGACCATCTTAACATACCGAGACTCCTCCGTGCCTCGGAAAGCACGCTAAGCCGTTGGTCCCGGCTGTCATTCGTGGATCTTTGACAGCCTTTACGGGTCGTCAGAAGCCCGAAGGTCTGACAACCAGTCTTACCAAGGGGTATCGTATTACCCAGTTACTGGGTTGTGGAGGTCAGATAGGCAGTCACTCCATGTAAATTACGGTATTCAGCTGCATCCGGTTAGACTGAAAATTATCAAATAACTTCTCCCACTCTGGGCGGAGCGGGAGGGCGTGTCAGACTCTTACTGACTAAAACCCACACGTGTTCCTTCGGTTGCCTGTATGTTGCCAGGGGCCGCGGTGTCCCTTTCGAACTTTCCCGCGACCCCGGCAGGCATTGGCTTACCGGACCCCGTGAGTTGTGCTGACATCTCTTTGAGGCGCGCGTGGAACACAACGCGCCGTCGACCCGGGCCTGGTCCTTATCGGACGGCGAGCTACACATTGCTCACCGTCCACAAGCCCGCGAGTACCATGCACCTGAAGTTCTTATTTTTGACGTAGGTAGGTCAATAGCCAATAGGTTTAACACAAACGCACGGCGAAAATGTAACGATTAAAAAAAAAACAAGCAAGTAGTTGCATATGATGTGTACCATCTGACATCTTGGCTGACAGTACCAACCTCTCGGAAAATGGGTCGGACGCTCTCAATCGACTTGGAAGTGTATAGAGTTGCTAATACTCTTTTAACTTAATGTAATTTATTAAAAAATGGGAGGAAAGCCGCAAAAGTCGCAGGCACGACAGATAGGAAAATAGTTTTACAGCTCTATATAGTTCACACGGAAATCAAAACAAAACAACAATAAAGTACTTAGTTCTGAATTCAAATTATTATACACGATAAATCTAATAATTGTTGGACATGGAAATTATCATTCGTTTGTATTCGGAAACCCGATGATACCCGAGGAACATTAAGAAAATAGAAATACTGTAATATATTTTATCGTGTTTAAGTATCAATACCGATCATGTTTGCGGAGTTTTCTTAGCTAATTTTATTTGACAGACTCTATAGATTATGATGTATGGTTGAGGAACTTACCGTCCATTCTTCTCTAGTAACGTTGTCGGAACTTGGTTGTAGACCATGTACAGTCAGCTGCAAGTTAGCGTTCCCTCCTGTAGTCTCCACCTTTGTAATAGCTTCCATTTCGAAGAATACTTTCTTAGGTTCGTCTTGACTGGAATAGAAAGAGTTATAGAAAAATTGTGAACATGACGGTTTCCAAAGTTGTAAATGGAAGATATTTTTTTTTTATGATATAAAATTATTATTTAATGGATAAGCTTTAATTAAAATTTATAAAAATATTTAATTTAATTTGATTTTTTTTATGATTTTTATTGTACTTATTATAATATATATTTCTGGTAATCACGTTCTCGAAATCTTAAATTAAATCTTTTATTTAAATTATTTATTGCTAAAGTTTACCAAGCTTACATAGCCATCTTTGATAAATTTAAATATCTCCTATAAATATATTAGTACCTGGGCGACCGGGCTCTGCTCTGGTGAAAATAGAGAATGCTCATTTAATAGTATAGGATAGTTCATACTAATTCCATGCTGCCATGATAGTAGGTACTTACTAATTCCATGCTGCCATGATAGTAGGTTTTTACTAATTCCATGCTGCCATGATAGTAGGTACTTACTAATTCCATGCTGCCATGATAGTAGGTACTTACTAATTCCATGCTGCCATGTCATTATTCTAATGTCGTTATTCTCATGCCATTATTCAATAAATTGTTCTAAGCTTTGGGCGACTAAGCTTTGCTCGGGTGAAAATACGGAGAAAACGAATTTTCCCAAATCTAGCTAGATCCATATTTCGCCCCAGTAAACCCCTATATTGCAACTTTTATCGAAATCGTTACAGCCGTTTTCGAGAACATGATTACAAATATATAATTATATAAATATTGCTCATTTAATAAAAAAGGATTCAAAATATACTAGCCAGTAGCACAAAAACTTACCTAAAATAATTAACCACCACAGACAGTTCAAATTTCGTGGTATCCTCATCAACATTCATCTGATTCAGCTGGACCTTCAGCCGAAGAACATCATTCGCCGTCTTCATGAGGTGCTGCGGTGGCAGGATCAGACCACAGGACCCAGAAGGGGGGGAGGTGAACAGAAGGATGCTGTTCAAGATTATCAGGGATGGCTGGATTGAGGTTAGGAAGCTGTAATGTAAAGCAAAAGTTAGTACAATACAAATATGTTCTTAATGTCAAAGTCAAATAATGTATTTCAATTAGGGACAAAAAGGCACTTTTGTTCTTCCTCGGCAAACCTCGTGTTTCGTCAGTCGTCGGATTTCTATCAGTTGCCCTTTGCACTTGGTGCAGACCGGACGCTCTCAATCGACTTGGAAGTATATCGTCGACCGTAGGTTTAATTGAGGTAAGGGACAAAAATACCCAAAATGAGTTGAGTATACAGTTTTGTTCAGAATTTTTCGCTCTATCGAATGGTGAATATGAAAAAAAAAAATATTTTGTCCCTTACCTCAATTGAACCTACGGTCGACGACATAGAGTTGTTAATACTTGTTTCTGCCTACCCCCATGGGAAGAAGACGTGAGTTTATGTATGTACTCTTTTCAGTTAGTGTAATTTATTTTAAAAATTGTAGGAAAGCTGCTAAAGTCACAGGCACGACCGATAGGAAAATAGTTTTACAGCTCTATATAGTTCACACGAAAATTAAAACAAAACAACAATAAAGTACTTAGTTCTGAATTCAAATGATTATACAAGATAAATCTAATAATTGATGGACATGGAAATTAGCATTCGTTTGTATTCGGAAATGCGATGATTCCCGAGTATCCCGAGGGACATTAAGAAAATAGAAATATTGTACAGGGTTTTTACCCAAGGGCAAAAATTAGATTATATTTGTTACGCGTATCTAGGTATATTTGTATGTGAGATTCTTTGTACATGAACGACGTGGCTATGATTGGAGTTTCCCTACATGATCAAAAATTAAGAGATCCGCAGGAGAACCAAGGTAACCGACAGAGCCAGAAGAATTGCTAAACTTAGGTGGCAATGGGCAGAGCACATTGCTCACAGAACAGATGGCCGATGGGGCTGAAAGGTTCTGGTGTGGCGACCGCGTACTGGAAGAAGTAGTGTTAGAAGACCTTCACAAGATGGACCTTATGAAGGCCGCAGGAATCTACTGGATGCGAGAAACACAGAACCAGTCGAAGTGGCGGTCCAGCAGTGGACGTCTTTCAGCTGAAAATGATGAATGGTGTGGCGGCGACGACGATGGCGTCAAATTCAAAATTAAACTAAAAATAACTGCCTCGAACTCCATCTGACTTCTTGAAAACGTAGCTGCATTTTGATATTTTTGTAACAATTTTTGGATTTAAAAGCGTGTCCGTGGAGTTTCTTGCCCGTTCTTCTCCATAGGTACCTACTACGCTTTGGAATGGGCAACGAGCTTCATCTTTTTGACTGACCGACTACTTGACAATTCAAAAGTGTCTGTAAATGGTTTTTATAATTGAAATAAATGCTTTGAGTTTGTCTGTTTATGAAGTTTTATAACAAATTGAATTAAATGAACAAGTTTGTTTGATGATGTCAACTTATTAATGGATTTTGAACATGGTTTGGAGAATTTATCTAGTTAATTGATTCAGGCGAATTATAGTTTTGGGGGCAATCGGTGAGGTTGAATATAAAGTTTTTATATGTTATGACTTTATTTTATAAAAGGTTACATGTCGGTACAAGTATCTAGCTTAAAGTTACGAACGAGAGTAAGTGTCTGTCACTGCATGTGCATACGACACGGCACACATACCAAGGTACACTGCACTCACACAACGAGGCTATAACACCCCCCGCACTAGTTCGAAGCTCTTTCTTCTCCAGAGAAAAAGAGCTGAGCACCGCCACTTTGTAATTCAGCTTGCTCTATTACTGGGTTAGTCTTCTTTGTCTTCAACCATCGGTAGGCAGCAAAAAGGGGAACAGCTAGGATCATTATAATGTAGATAGGGGCAGTCCAGAAATGGTAACTGTTATCTTGATATTTATCCAATTCTAGGTAATTTTCTTTTTCTACCAAGTTCTGCAATCTGTGCATTTCATCTAGTGGAACGTCTTCCAATAATAATGGATGATCCTTATTTTTTATGGTTATGTTATTGACATGGAAGGACAGCAACTTTATTGGAGTCCCTCTTATTTTGTTCCTATAATTCAGTATTTGATGGAGATGTGTAGAAAAATTGCAACCTTCTGGTACTTCGATCAGATATGTACCTTGTAATGACTGGTATGTATCTCGGTCACAATGCAATTGCACCTTGGTGTTTCTGGTACATGACCAAACATAGTGGTAATCATCTAATTTCTGTAACATCTCAGATTCGGCCTTGAATTGTACGAAACTGCAGCTGCTCATTATTTCTTGTTTTAGCATCAATTGATAAATACAATCGTTTGGGTTTGTATTGGTCGTAAGTTCGCCTTCTTGGCAATAATATACCTTGTGGAACCTTTTGCATTCTTTGTCCATATAACGATGGTCGTCGTCGTTCATTGCCAGATATGGTTTAGGTGGAATTAATATTGTGTTATTAACAGTCGGAGTAGGGAAAAGATGGTAATAAGTGTACATGTTCGAATGCAATATGGGAAACTTCAGAATGAATACAACCGTATTGTCTACATAATACGAACCACATACAATAATATCATAAAAGTCTCTTATTTCAGTATATTCGTCGATCATTAATTCAGATTTATCATACAACTTTAGTAACACATCGAGCATAAAACGGATATTTTCAGAACTAATTACACTATGATGAGTTATGGAAAGTTTACAAAAACTCAAGGCGTTTTCCAAAGATGTTACATAATTTAAAATATTTTGTAAATTGATTTTTAACAAACTAAACAATCCGTTTTAACAAAATCACTTAACCTATAATTAGTCATATTAACAGTAGTCATAACATCATTTAGTTTTGCATGCAGTTTATATTCATTTGATACAAGAGTAGATAAGGTCATGTTAAAAGCCTCTAGTATTTGCTTGTTTAAACTAATTCCTGAATTTAATTTATCTGTTAAAGCCTGTTGATTATTTTGCAAAACTTAGATCAGGATGATGCATTGTTTTACAATAAAGCCATAAGGCTTTATTGTAAAACAATGCATCATCCTGATCTAAGTTACCTGATATTCCTTTTATGATTGATCCCAAACCATTGATAAGACCACGTTTTTGTTTAGATTGCTTAAATAAAGAGTTAAACCTATTGTATATAGTTCCTAACATACTTACGAGTACTTGATTAGTAACTAGTAAGGTATCGCTAAAGTAAGCTTGGTCTGATGACCTAATGTACTCTATGTATCTACCTAAATAACTTTCTATATTATTAATGCTATCCTTAATTCTATCTAACTCATAATAATGTAAGAACACATGTTCTGTCTTTTGAAACTTAACGCTACCTAACCTAAAGGGAAGTATCCCTGGATTGTTCACCAGCTCCGTGGTCACTATTTGTTCAGCCCGGATCAGTGCCAAGACCCTGGAACAAGGTATTTTGATATCTTAGAGGTTTCCTCAAGATACGTTTATGGTGAACAATGTTCTTATCGTCTATAACTTTTATATCTAAGTTTTTCTTAACTCTACGTCCTAGATAACGAGGTTTGGTCTTGTGCCGAACCGCAAGAGGGTTTTTTACGTATAATGCCTTACCGTCTTCGTATTGAAGGGGTTCCGATTTGTCTTTATTAGCGTTAGACGTTGTCTTAATCTGGTTATTGTGTAGTTTTTTATTAATTTCACTGTATAACTCCATGGTTACAGTTTTGTGTCTGTTAACATAATGTTGAAGATAGATGTTTTCTAAATTTATATCAAAAGGATCGTTGTTGTTGGTATGCCCGGTTATAATTTCCATAGGTTTCATATTTGTAACCGAATGAATACTAGTGTTATATCCTATGACAGCATATAACATCAACTCGTTTGTAGATAATTCAGAATGAGTAACAGATAATATGCGGATGTGTTCTAAAATAGTAGAATGAAACCTTTCAATAGCTCCATTTGATTGAGGATTATTGACGCTGATAAAGTGTAACTTAATTTTGTGTAAGTTTGCAAACTCTTGTATAGGCTTGTTTTTAAACTCAGTTCCTTGATCGGCAGTTACACTAATTGGTACACCATGATGAGATATATATATTGACAACGCATTCATTACACTCACTCCTGTAAGCGATTCTAAGGGATACGCTTGGGCATATTTGGAAAATACGTCTATAATGGTTAAAAACTTTTGTCGATTAACGGTTAGAGTGTCAATGTGCAAAACATCAAAGGGCTTATCTGGAATAGAAACTAACTGAAAACTTTGTTTATTTGGGGCTCTCTCATACTTGCAAGTTTGGCAAATACCGCAATTATTTATGTATTCTGTTAGCTGATTTTTAATATTAGGCCAATAATAGAGTAACTTAATTCTTTGTTGAACTTCTTGTATTCCGCGGTGATTATTTTTACTTTCGTGGTAATTTTTAATTATTTGATATTGTTTGTCCTGGCATGTTACATCTTCAATTTTAGTTTTACAAAAGGTTAAATTATAAGCAGAATTTTGGAATGTTTTCTGTAATACAGTAGTAATTAAGGGGATAAATCTAGATTCAGTTGTGTATATGCCATATTTAATACCTGGTTTAACATATTCCTTGAATATATTTACAATACTATTTTCCAAATTACTCTTATCTACCTGTATTAATAATCGCTTTTTTCCCGGGAAGACTTCAATGGTTTTTGGTTTAGTAGGTGAATGATGTACAAAACTTAGGAATATCTGATTGTCAAAAACGTTAATATGTTTTTCAGAAATAGGGATTTCCAAGACAGGGTTTTCTAATTCAGTATGGATGGTACTACTATCGCCAGGTAGTTTGTTAGTTATAGGTTTTTTTGACTGATTTACTATCATCGAAAGCGGTATGTCGTCTTCCTCACTGCTTTGGGACATAGTTTCGATATCATTATTGTTAATCTCTAATCTTGAAAGAGCGTCTGCATTTGTATTGAGTGAGCCTTTCTGATATATAATATTGTATTCGAATTCTGCCAAACGAAGTCGCCAACGAGTCAGACGGCTATTAGATTCTTTAATATTCATTAGATATTGTAAGGGTTTATGATCCGTTATGATATTAAACTTTCTGCCATACAGGTATGGTCGAAAGTATTTAGTTGCCCACACAATTGCAAGCAACTCTTTTTCGATAGTACTGTATTTTGATTCGCTGTCATTGAGTGTACGTGACGCATATACAATTGGCTTATCGGCGCCTATGGGACCCTGTGATAGAACTGCACCTAATGCAACATTGGAGGCATCTGTACGTAAATTAAAATCCATTTCGAAATTAGGGTATTGTAATATAGGATCATTAATAAGTAAATTTTGACAATGCTTAAAACAATTAACGTACTCTGGAGTGAGTTGGATTTTTGCACCTTTTTTTAAACACATAGTTAAAGGTTTGACAACTTGGGCAAAATTAGGTATGAATTTTCTGTAATAACCGATCAAACCAAGAAAGGATTTAATTTCTTTTGTAGTTTGAGGTACGGGGAACTTTTGTACGGCTTTGATTTTGTTAGGATCGGGTTTAACTCCGTCAGCAGTAACAATGTGACCTAAAAATGGCGTCTCTTTTTTCATAAATTCTGTCTTGTCAAGTTGGATTTTGAAGTTAGCCTCTCGAAGCCGCTGGAAAACGGCTTCCAGGTCCTGAATATGCTCTTGCAGTGATGAACTATAGATACAAATATCGTCCATATACACAGTTACATTTTTAAGACCGCGAAGAACATTGTCCATGACCCTTTGGAATGTTGATGGGGCATTTTTTAACCCAAAGGGCATTCTCAAAAATTCGTAGTGGCCACGATATCCATCATCAACGTTGAAAGCAGTTTTTGGAATGTCTTTGGGACATATTTCAATTTGGTGGAAACCAGATTTTAAATCGCACACTGTGAAATATTGGCTTCTGCCCAATTTGTCCAAGATATCACTAATATTTGGGATTGGATACCGGTCACTTACAGTTTTTTCGTTGAGCTTCCTAAAATCTATCACTAAGCGCCATTTTGTTTTACCAGAGGCGTCCTGTTTTTTAGGCACTATCCATATTGGTGATGACCAGGGGCTATTTGATGGTCTAATAATATTTTGATGTAACATTTCCTCTATTTGGTTTTTTACTTCTGCTTTATGTATGTGAGGATATCTATAAGATCTGCAAAAAACTGGTATCTCGTCTGTGGTATTTATTTGGTGTTTGATTTGATTTGTGAAGGTCAACTGATTATTGTCAATGTAGAATATGTCACTATATTTACGGCATAACTCTATTAAATTATATTTTTCTTCCGAATTAAGATGTTCAGTACGAATTAAAGAATCTATTATTTGTTTATTTTGTTTACCGTCACTAATGCATTCAAAATTAAACAAATCATAATGATCATGTAGTATTTCAACCTTCAGCGGCGAAACTAAACTCACGATGATGTCATTATTAGTAGGATTCGTTATCTCCAGGTATGCATAACCAGAGTGCGCTCGACTTATCGTGGGTGGTATGCGACAATTGTTTATGTTAGTCTCCGGTACAAAAATATCACCATTAGAAATACTAACAGGGATTTTTACTGTTTGTGACGATTTTGACCTAACCAAGGCCTCAAAAAGATTATTTATTCCACTGTCTAAAAGTTTTATAGGCACTTCCGCATTTGGTGTAACAATTTTTTTTCTGTGGAGATCTACGTTTGCCTTAATATTTTCTAACATTTTAAATCCAACTAAGCCATCGAAGACATTGTGAAACTTATAAATATAGAACTTAGAGAAAGAGTTTTCATTTAGTTCGGAAAAAGTAGGTATATTTATAGAGTAATTGTTAACAGTAGTGTAGCTGTTCATATTAGTTACGATAAAAGGCTCCTCATTCGGAAGTATGTGTTGGTAATATTTTTCGATTACTTCTGGAGATAAAAATGATTGATTAGCCCCGGTATCAATCAACAGTTTTAGGGGTGGTTCCTTAATTTCGATGTATGGTAATTGCCGCTGTATATGAGTATTTATTTCCGTTAGGTTTCGGGGTTGACATTCAAATCCTGAAGAAAATTTTGTTCATCCGGAACGACAACATTTTCAGAGTTGAATTGCATATTATCATTCGATTCATTATAACTTGTACACGGATCAACGTTATCATCAAGTACATCGCAGCTCGGTTCAGCGTAGGCGTTGTTTGGGTTAGGCTCGGCTACATCGAACTGATTGCATGCAGCTGCGCTTGGATATTTGGTACTATGATAATTTGCTACCGGTTGTCGCAAAGGGGTATGAGCAGATTGATAGGATATTCCACTCATGGGTTCTGGTTTTAGTTTATTATTCGTATTTATGTTATACGAGCCATGTTGCATTGGCCTGTATGGGAACTGGGGTCTATTCCACGCATTGTTATTGAATTGTTGTTTATTAAAATTTGGCCTTGGAGTGCCAAACTGATTGTTATTTTGATTGAAATACGGCCTAAATTGTTGCATGTTATTATTAGGTTTAGGAGGTTGTAATGGCTTGTTTATGTTCAAAAATGGTAAATTTTTTGAATTAATGTTGTTGTTCTGAGATGGTTTATTATTATCAAACGGCTTATTACTATAATAACTTTTCTGTACGTATCGAATATTTTCTTCCTCCTTAATAAAATTAAGCGCTGTAGGCATATCTGAGGGCCGCATTGCTCTGATAGATGTACCTAGAGGTTCTTTCAAACCAGCTAAAAATGTCTTTAGGGTTTGAGCCTGAAAGAAACTTCTTTTGCAATCTTTTACAGACTGGTCTGCTTCATGTAAGTCTACATAATTAATAATAGTACTTAAAATATGCATGCAACGGTTATAATAATCCTGGGGTGACTCATTTTCTTGCCTCATATTAACTAGATCTCGATTTAGAGAGTTTTCATCTCTCTGATCACCAAAATTTTTCAATAAAACATTTTTTATGAGTTCCCAAGAGGATACACCATGGATATTAACTATTTCTTCTGCCTTTCCCTCAAGTCTGTTCAAAATATTGTGCAATATGATTGTATTGGAAAAACAATTCGGTTCAGTTCTATTATAAAATTGAGTCAAAATAGTTTCACAAGTTGTAATGAATCTGTTCAATTGGTTTGGATTTCCATCATATTTAGGAATAATCAATAGAGCAGTTTTAATACATGATAAAGTTGTAGGATCCATGTTGTAAAATATTTTTTTACAATTATACCTACACTTAATATTCGTAAATATTAAAAACAACAAACACAGTTTTGATAAAATAAAATACCACAATTCACGAATTGACCCTCGTTCAATGTACTTACTTATTTTCCTAGCAAACAAGTTTTAAATATATTATACAAAAGAAATATTTTTCTGAAGTTCCCAAAATCTCCACAATATTAAATCCACAAAATCAAAAAAATCTGGACTTACGATTTGATGAAAATCCAGGTCCACAGTCTCATGATCGAAACCACTTTTGTCACCGAAGGCCACAATTATCAGGAACAAGGTTACAACTGAACAGGAACGTTCAAAGCTCTTGATTTTTGAAAAGCTCAGATTTCCTCTTCAACAATCCTGTCGACTGCGCCAATTATAGTTTTGGGGGCAATCGGTGAGGTTGAATATAAAGTTTTTATATGTTATTAGACTTTATTTTATAAAAGGTTACATGTCGGTACAAGTATCTAGCTTAAAGTTACGAACGAGAGTAAGTGTCTGTCACTGCATGTGCATACGACACGGCACACATACCAAGGTACACTGCACTCACACAACGAGGCTATAACAGGCGTGACGTTGCGGAAATCCGTTATAAAACAATAGACGTAGATATATTTAGTAACCTGTTCTTCTTCCAAAAGAGTCGTAAAAACCCTATAAGAAATCGACACGTGTTTCATCTCTCAACGAGGCATCCTCAGGATGACGATTGACTTAATTGACGGGGTCCGCATACCTGCCGGGGTTGCGAAAAAACCGAAAGGGAGATCGTGGCCTCCGGCAACAGGGCAACCGAAGGAACACGGGTGGGTTTTAGTCAGTAAGAGTCTGACACGCCTGCCTGCTCCGCCCAGAGCGGGAGAAATTATTTGATAATTCCCACCCCGAAAAAAAAGGATGACGATCATGTTGAATTTCCGACCTAATTGCTTTGTTGTGTTGACTTTTTTATGGTTCAGAACAAAGGAGTTCCCTTTTTTCTATACGGCGGTACATTATTTTTTGTAGCTTTTTTTGTTTCTATGTTTGGTTTCTTGTCAGGCATTTGAACCAAGGGCTTGATGCAGAAACTGCAACTCCTGGACTCATTAAATAAAATAAAATCAATAATATTTGAAATAATATAATTTAATTATTAAATTATTGTTAAAATTAAATCATAATTTTATATTCTACACATTCTGAGTTATTATTTTTAAATGCTATAGTAAACATTGTAAAATTTTGTAAAAAATATGGAATTATTAAATTATTCTTGAGTCAAAACAAAAGTAAAAATAAATATAATAATATAATTATAATCTTACCTACAAAAGCAAGCAGTAAATAATACCGAAAAAAATAAATGCTATCAATAAAATCGATCAAATTATTATTATATTATAAAAAAGGCATTTGTTAGTTTCATATTAGAGAAAATACCTTTTAAATAAAAAACATTTAGTTTCAAAAGAGCTATTAGTTTAAAGCATTTATTTATTACATTAATCTTATTTGTAATTTCCAGTTCCTTATTTTAACCAACCGTTAAAAGTTAATAACAAGCCCGGTTTCAGAAAGCCAATCCAAGTAAAATCTACTGTCTCCTTACTTACTGGGTGCTATTATTTTTGTTAATATCAGATACAGAGTTGATCAGGTTTTCAGAAACCGAACGTACCAACTTTACCAACATTGTTGATTTTTTGGGCAAGATTGCCCTCACATATTTTTCATTGTACACTTACTGTTGGTATCTCATACGATTCGTTACATCCAATTTAGGAACCGGGTATATTTACTTTACAATAAAAACCTAGCATTCATTATAAATATGTTTGTTAGTGCACATACCGCAAACTGTGTCTAAATACACGTGGGGTACTAATGTAACTAATTCGTCTTTGTTATAATAAACTTGGAGATCCGTGAAACGGGACACTATTTTCACGGTATTCCGGATGGGAGTGATCCTGTAAGGAAAATTGAAAATTAATATCACGAAGCCAAAAATATTATTTTGATTCGTATTTACTTATTTGGCGGATGCTTTCACAGACGCAAATCTCACAGGCACAATTAAAAAAATAACAAAATTCTTTATTGGCATTAAAAAAGTACAAACAAAGTGAAGCCCTGACTCCTGCGCTAGGTAAAAACACCTGTGTTACAGGGGCCAGTGTCTTTTCCAACTCAGTAAGTTCTGGATTTATGCAATAAAATCAATTGAATTTACTAGACAAACAAAAAATTTAAATAGCAAAATAGTAGTTACATTCAGTATTAAAATAGTTATTAAATTTACTATTAAAATAATTATTAAATACATGATTAAAAAAGAGAAGTCTAAAAATTATGAAAACAATTTATTGTCGTTCTACATTTGTGTGAGTGTGTGTATGTGTGTTTAATGTGTTTTATAATTAAAATTTATAATCAAACTAGCTGTTGTCCGCGACTTCGTCTATGATCCAGGATGAAAAGTAGCATATATCCTTCTCCTCAAAAAAATATCACGGCAGTAGTAAATATAACGAAATCAAAAGAAAAACTATCACATCTAAGTAGGCTTTACAAGTTAACGAGTAATTATCGACCAAATTACATTTGTTCCCCCATACATTCCGTATTGGAGAACATATTTTTCAACTACAAAGTTAAGTTTTTTCTTGGGATAAATTCATACGAACTTCGGAACCGGCCAAGTGCGTGGTTTGACACGCACTTAGCCGGTTTTTTCTAGAAAACTTAGGTACCTAAATTTCAATACTTTTATTCATTGTCTCTTCAAACCTATCGTCTAACTTCTTGATAATTATCATTCGCCCCCTGGCTTCACCCACTACTAAGAATAGGCCTGTCTTTGCTTATGCTGATCCCCACCATCACTGAGTCCGGCTTACCCAGGTTCTTTCCCACTAAGGGAGCACTTACCAGAAGTGATTACCAGCGTGGCTGGTATCTACCACCGGCTTCTCGTCGTCCTGTGATTTCACCAGCACGTAAAAATCTCCAGTGTAGACCTTGACTCCGTCTTTTACCTTAATAACTGCAAAACTGTAAGAAAAAGACTTTACTATTATTAAGACTAAAGGCCAGCACACCTCAACCACAATCTCACCACAACAACAACGGGAATTCCTAAAATTGCCTAAAATTTTAAGGCATAATATTGTTTGGCATAACGTTTTTGCATAACTTTTATTTGCATAATAATACTGTGGCTTAATAATACTTTGGCTTATTGCAAAGGTTACCAGCCCGTTCCATCTTTGATGTCCTCCTTCCGGTAAACGCCCTAAGCCGAGGCTCGTACCCCACAGGGGGTGCCCTTAGCGAGCGTTCACCTAGTTTATAAGTTTAGTTTATAAGTCCCTGGCTGGAGGCTTTGAGTGTAGCAGCTTAAGGCACCCACAGGTTTACTCGGTTAAATAGTCATGGCCTTAGAGGCCAGCTATGAGATGCCACACAGATAAAAAAAAATAAAAAAATGCAAAGGTTAGTATAACTGTCATTTGGTCTAATTTGTTTTGGCATAATTTTGAGTTGCATAAACTTTGAAGGCATAATTCGTCTATTAATCATGAGCCATAAATATAAACATTATTTATTATAATTTGGGAATTACTCTACTGGATTAGGCTAAGGTGAGCCGCGAACATGTTTGTTTTTATAATCTTTAAGCGGCGAAACTGATTTTGATAAAACATGTCTAAGAACCATCACTAGAAAACCAGCTTTGAAAAAAAAAAAACCGCATTAAAATCGGTTCACCCGTTTAAGAACTACGGTGCCACAGACACACATAGCGGTCAAACTTGTAACACCCCTCTTTTTGCGTCGGGGGTTAAAAACGGTGGTGATTAATATTCGTCCGTTTGAGAGAAGAGTTTTACCATGCAATAGGACAAATACGGGCTTGTTCAAAATGATACATACTTCGGTTCTTCAGTGCAATCAGCCAGAACCACATTCTCGACGCAGTCTGACGTCATTATATGCTCTGTACCCCCGAACAGCATCTGTACCAAGTTCTCTTGTACGCGGCATTCACCTTAAACGAAAGAAAGATTTAATTAGTCTAAATCTAACTTATTATTGTAAAGAGAAAAGATTAGATTTTTTGTATGTTTGTTTGTTACGCTTTCACGCAAAAACGGATGAACGGATTTAGATGAAATTTGGCACATGGATTGACCATGACCTGAGTTATGACATGGTAAACTTTTGTCTCGATATTTTTACGGGACCAAGACTTATGCGGGTCAAACCGCGGGGCACAGCTAGTAAGTAACAAGAATTGCTGCATTGGTCTGGTTTTGCCACCAAGCAGCCTTGCTGTGTTCTAATTTGAAGGGTATGTACTGTGGTGGCATCTATATCGCCACATGCAAACATCACACTGACGTCACGCAAAATCTTGTATCGCGCAAGCAGAGTTTACCGCGCGATTAGCAAATACAGGATTTTTTTTAACCAGTGTGCAAACTTAAGCACTTGACATTATTCATCGAGATGCCGACTCGATGCTCCTACAGGTAGATATGTAGTTTACCGTCGCCCCGCGTATAAGTTCATCAAGTTGGCCCATTGCCAATAAAAAAAAACTTAGTACATACGGTATAATCCTACTGTCTTCATAATCTGCATGTCAGTCCAGCTATCCAGTAACCACGCAAAGTTGTCAGATTTGAAGTGCATTTCAGCACCCTTGTTGACGCTTACGGAGGCTAGGCCGTTTCTCTCCTGAAAGAATACAAAATACATAAAATACAATAGACGTGGATATATTTAGTAACCTGTACCCTAATTGCGTAATGCAACACAATCACAATTTGTTTCGATTTGAAACAGATTGCTAATCCATTGCTTCATAAGTTGGAAAAAAAATCTGCTCAGCAAAGTAAATAACGCAATGAATGTTGTTGAACTGTCAAAATGAAACAAATTAGGCAAAATTATTTACGAAATTGAGTTACGCAATTAGGGTACTGTTCCGCTTAGCTATTTCTAAAGAGCCATAAAAAACCTTGAAAGAAATCGATACGTGTTTCACCTCTCAACGAGGCATCTTCAGAATGACGATTGACTTGTGTCTGCGTTCAGCACTTGGTGTGGCAACACGCCGTGTTCGAGTTCGCGACAAGTCAATCGTCATCCTGAGGATGCGTCGTTGAGATGTGAAACAAGTGTAGATTTCTTTTAGGGTTTTTAATGGCTCTTTAGAAATAGCTAAGCGGAACAGGTTACTAAATATATCCACCTCTATTGTATTTTAGATAATAAAGGTACAAAGTTTTTAGGTATAAAAAATATTCTCAGTTTTGGATTTCTCCTATATCGGTTGTGCTTCTCCAAGCAGCTTCTCAGGTGTATTTTTCGAGGTTTGCCAACATAATTGTATGGAGTGACTAATTTTTAGGGTTTCATACCTCAAAAGGAAAAAATCCGGCAACACACAGTGTTCGGGTTTGCAACAAGTCAATCGTCATCCTGAGGATGCCTCGTTGAAAGGAGAAACACGTGTTGATTTCTTACAGGGTTTTTTCTGGCTCTTTAGGAATAGTTAAACGGAATTAACGACCTTTGTTGTCTCTTTGTTACTTACCTTAATAACTGCAGTTATGTTCAGCGGCTCCTTACTGTAACTCCTCACAAGTTGTCCCAAAGCCGTCTGCGTTACTATTTCTGACTCTAAAATGCCCATTTCTGATAACTGCAATAGAGAAGTGATACTGTAAGTTCAGGATTAGACCACTGATAACTAACAAGACGTCTACTGCCTATAAATGTAACGAACTTGGTTAGCCCGATGGTTTAATGGTGCGTACTGGCAAATGAAAGGTCGTCAGTTTGATCCCTGGCGCTTGCAATGAAGATTATTCACTCGCCGACCTAGTCTGAAAGGCAGATGTGAGTGGAAAAGCCAAAAGGAGACGCCCTAGGAGGACATATAGTGACCAAATTGGTGATGTTCTTCAGAAAGGTCAGGTGCGTAGTACTCGCAAACGGCGTGCGTGTTTGACCAGATGTATGAACGTAAACGAGGCAAAATGAGTATGTAAGGATCGTGGCAGTGGTGTTCTTTCTACCCTCAAAGGAAGAAGCCGTGAGTATATGTATGTATGTATATATATAAAATTTGTGAGTATGTATGTGGGGGTAATCTTCGGAACTCCTGATCTGATTCCGAGAATTCTTTCATTAATGGGAAGCCACATATTTTATTAACCCCCGACGCAAAAAGAGGGATTTTATAAGTTTGACCGCTATGTGTGTGTCTGTCTATGGCACCGTAGGTTTTAAACGGGTGAACCGATTTTTATTTTATTTGAAAGGGTTTTCTAGCGATGGTTCTTAGATACGTCAGCTGTTTGAAGATTATCAACTCTTTACTAGTTTATGAATGGATGTGAGTATCCACAGGTCTGATCGATTTGAAATTTAGTATTCTGTTACTTCAATGATATTAGAAGAACATAGTAACCTTGAAGTGATGCTGCAGCATCACCTGGAATTTGCAGGATACCCAACTTCCTTACTAAATTACAGCACAGATATCGTGTTTGGGCTCATTGGCATGGTCTCAATGAATAGGTTATAGATAGATGGTGAACACGGTCTGTGATGGAGTAGTAAAGAGAAATGAGGAAATGTTTGTGACCAGGGTTTTTAAAATTTTAATTGTTAAAATTGTACTTGTGTTATAACAAGTTTCAATAGGGCATAGTCCCGGGTAGATGATGGTAAAGAAAACCAAAATACTCACATTGCTCCCATAAATCTTAACCTCGAAATATCTCTCCAGTTTCCCATACAGATTCTGCGGCGCTCCTTTATACTTCAATGTCAGTTCGGAAGCGGGTCCTGACTCGAAGCAGTCAGTATTATTCCCGGAGTAGGTCAGGGTGAGGTGACCTTCGTATGACGCTGGGTGGATGGAAATGTCCTGGTCTGAGGCCGCGTGGCTGATGTCTTGTTCTCGGAGGCAGATCTGAGAAAATAGATTTATTGAAAGAAAATATTGTAATGGTGACCAAAAGAATTCGATTTTTAACAAACTTCAAAAATAAGGAAGTTCTCAATTCGACGGTGCGTTTTTTTTTTGTCTTGTTGTTACGCGATTACTCCGCCAAGTATTAATTAATTTTGATGATTCTTTTTTGTTTGGTTAGTCATATGGGCTTCAGAGGTATAACCCATATAATTTCCAACATCAATTTTATTAACTTTGCTTGGGCACTTTTTGAGTTACCTTCAATAATACGTAATTTTCCCACATAGTCTAAATGGATGATGTAATGATATTATAATAAATTCCTGTCACTGTTATTTACATAGCAGGTAGTGGTATTCGAATATGTATGAGGTAGGGACCACAACTAAAAAGAGAAAAATAAAAACTTAAAAAAAAAAAAACACAACCAACTTCCAAAAAAAACACGACAAAGTGAAAAGTAACTTTAATTTCGGAAGTCAGTAGCAAAACACGTAAATTCAAATCCAGAGACACCGACTTCCAAAATTAAAGTTACTTTTCAATTTGTTGTTTTTTTTTCTGGAAGTCAGTTGTTTTTTTTTTTAAGTGAAAACTTATTTAGGAGCGTTGGGCATTTTTGAGATGGGACTAAACCATTGATTTCGCGACACTGTGACGACACCAGCTTTTGACCATTAAAAAGACATCAACGCGTTGATTACCGCGCTGCTGATTTTTGTTCCAAGTTTTCACTTTTTTTGTAAAATATTTTTAAGATAAAAGGTCTAGGTTTTAAACCTGAAGGTCACTTCACGTATTTGTTGTAATTCATTCAAATCTTGTCGCATTCTCATCAGAGTTATTTTTGAAAGATGGCAACAGAGTTTTTTAAAATACGGGAATTGCCCCACTTATAAGATGGCTTATTCTGATGTATAATACTGTCTTGGACAAGATACTACTAATTATCGGTCAGTGAAACATCGTGAGGGAAACTGGATCTAAAAATTTTAACATGCAATGAGCAAATCTACTAAATGAAAACAGCCATGTGCAGTACATTTGCAGGCTGATTTTCTAATTAAGACGCAAATATATGCCAGTGACCTTGAGTGGTTAGCTTGCGTGTTCTGTGTTGAGCTCACGCAACGCGTCGTACGTCCAGCCAGTAATAGGACTCGCCCATCAAGGAGCGTTGTCCCAAATTAGACGCATTATTATTTTATTATACATAAAACAAACGGGATTTTAATGAAACACGTATACTTAAATATCAATAATTAAATAATCTTGAGGCTTGAATGGTGAAGGTTTTAGAAAAATAAGCTTGATAGATTTTGTGTAATTCTCAATTTTTTATCCGCGTTAAACATACCTAACGTTTATGTTAAAAAAAATATTTTTATGTTAAAATAAATAAATAAATAACTTTACAAGTTAATTTCACTATGTAATATAAACATAATCTAAAATATTCTTCTATTAATTTACTAAGAAAATGCTTTAGTTTAACATATATTTTTTTCCAAATCATTAACACTACTCGTTTAGGCCCGTACTCCACCAAAGCGGAGACGAGACGAGAGGAGAGAAGAAGTGTTTTAAACAACCAATAAAATTTCGTTATTCACTCATCTCGTCTCCATTCAGCTTCAGTGGACACCACTGAGCGGAGATGTATCATATTTGTATGGCGCGATCGAAGCGGAGATGTGAGCTGTGTCTCGCCGAGATCTGCGCGGCGGTACAAAGCGGAGATGTTAGCTGTGCCTCGCAAGCTGGCAACGGCGCGCAGCCGAGACGAGAAGACATGTGAGCGGCGTACAATAAGCAGCACCGTAACAGTTCTACTCTAGCCAGCACACATCTCCGCTCCAGTCTAGCCAGTACACATCTCCGTACAGCTTCGGTGGATACACCCCAGCTATAAAACATCTCTTCTCGTCTCTGCTAAAGATATCTCCGCATATCTCAGCATTGGTGGAGTCCGGGCCTTAGACGCGATCTTCTTTCAGTATAAAGTCATTAAAAGTCGGTTATCATCGCCTTAAATATCACAAAAACCAACTCCACAACAAATTAATCACACAAAAATAACATTAAAACACTACTAACAATTTTGTATTAAAAACTAACTAGGTTTAAAAATGTTTATCTTCAGCAAAATAAAACAAGGTGCTAAGCTTTTCCTACGTTTTTTTTTTGTTTTTTTAAGTATGTCGAAACTGTAGTCTCCGTCAAAAAATCAAAAATCATTTATTTGCATAAATAAGGTACAGAAAGTTTTTATGAAAATATGTTGATCTCTTATTATGCCTTTAATTTCGGCGTGCAAATTTTACATAATCAGATATTATTATAAGAATTTAATCACTTGTCCTTAAGGGTTCATTAGAAAACCAGCGTCAGACAGCATCTGTCTGCCATCATCATCATCACCATCAGCCTATAAATGTTCCCACTGCTGGGACACAGGCCTCCTCTCTGTGAGAGGGAGTGGGCCGTAATCCACCACGCGGGCCCAGTGCGGGTTGGTAGATGTCACATGTCTTCGAATTTTCAGTTCTAGGACATGCCGGTTTCCTCACGATGTTTTCCTTCACCGTTTTGAGAGCAGTGGTGATGAAATAATTTACACAAAGTAAAGCGCCTGTCTGGGTTCGAACCTACGACCTACAACTCGTAAGACGCGGCCGTTACCACTGGGCCACCACTTTTTTTTTTTTTTTTGTGTGGGAAATTATCATATAACTTCTCCCGCTCTGGGTGGAGCGGGAGGGCGTGTCAGACTCTTACTGACTAAAACCCACCCGTGTTCCTTCGGTTGCCCTGTTGCCGGTGGCCACGATGTCTCTTTCGGCCCTTATTCGCAGCTCCGGCAGGCATTGGCCCTAGCGGACCCCATCAATTCTGCTGACATCTCTTTGAGACGCGCGTGGAACACAACGCGCCGTTGACCCGGGCCTAGTCCTTATCGGAACGCGAGCTACCCATTGCTCAGCGTCCGCAAGCCCGCGCCTACGTTGGCCGGAAATCGGCTCGCGATTCCTGCCCAGGGCGTCTTCTCCTGCAGCGATTAGGGGCGTGAGGGCGCGAAATTTGCCTCTCCCTCACGCGTTCCGCCTCCTCCTTCGTGAGCATTACCGCTTCGCTGAAGGAGGTGACGGACTGCCATTTCCTCTCGCTCCGTACCATGGCCTGAACCAGGGCAGGGAATGCTGAAATGAACCTTGCCACTATTGTTTTTAAAACATTTATTTTTTTATTTTAACCTTGTTATTTGTGTTTTGTGTTTCACGAACTGTGTCCAAATAAATGTTTTTTATTTCTTTCTTTCTTTGACGGCTAGTTTTAGCTTTACCAAAATCATTTCACACGTCTGCAAACCTTAGCACGGATACCGTAACTTTGTAATCGTCAAGCGAAAGGTAAACGACTTAGTAAGGGTATATCATAATATCAAAGACTGCAACATGAATTTCCTTTTACCCCTCCACAAACGAGTTGTTCCCATGGGGGTAGACAGAAACTAAAGCCCCAGATATATGGTTCAAGTTTCTGAAACGTTCAAGAGCAATAAAGCACGTTCAATACGGTAATTGCCTAGGTAAAAAAAAAGAAATTCTATTTAGTCCGTCTTTCAGATAATAAAAAAATATTAGACACGTATTTTTTGCTTTCTCATATTAATCAAAAATAACTTAGAAAACACACATTAAAGTCGGGGAGTGGGGGCTCGCTACGTCACAACGTCGTATTAAATCTAGCAAGGCGTGATGTCATGCCACATTTTATTTCAATGTATCGTCGTAATCTTTTGATTACGTCAAAAAAGAAAAAATACGTGTTCAATATTTTTTAATAATCTACAAGACAGACAGAAAAAAATTTGGACACCTGTTTTTGCCATTCATAACCGTCGCACGATTTGATCTATCAGATTAAGCTACGCTTGACGGAGTTGGTCTGTGGATGGGTGACCATCTTAACATACCGAGACTCCTCCGTGCCTCGGAAAGCACGCTAAGCCGTTGGTCCCGGCTGTCATTCGTGGATCTTTGACAGCCTTTACGGGTCGTCAGAAGCCCGAAGGTCTGACAACCAGTCTTACCAAGGGGTATCGTATTACCCAGTTACTGGGTTGTGGAGGTCAGATAGGCAGTCACTCCATGTAAATTACGGTATTCAGCTGCATCCGGTTAGACTGAAAATTATCAAATAACTTCTCCCACTCTGGGCGGAGCGGGAGGGCGTGTCAGACTCTTACTGACTAAAACCCACACGTGTTCCTTCGGTTGCCTGTATGTTGCCAGGGGCCGCGGTATCCTTTTCGAACTTTCCCGCGACCCCGGCAGGCATTGGCCTACCGGACCCCGTGAGTTGTGCTGACATCTCTTTGAGGCGCGCGTGAAACACAACGCGCCGTCGACCTGGGCCTGGTCCTTATCGGACTGCAAGCTACCCATTGCTCACCGTCCACAAGCCCGCGAGTACCATGCACCTGAAGTTCTTATTTTTGACGTAGGTCAATAGCCAATAGGTTTAGCACAAACGCAGGGCGAAAATGTAACGATTAAAAATAAAAACAAGCAAGTAGTTGCATATGATGTGTACCATCTGACATCTTGGCTGACAGTACCAACCTCTCGGAAAATGGGTCGGACGCTCTCAATCGACTTGGAAGTGTATGGAGTTGCTAATACTCTTTTAACTTAATGTAATTTATTAAAAAATGGGAGGAAAGCCGCAAAAGTCGCAGGCACGACAGATAGGAAAATAGTTTTACAGCTCTATATAGTTCACACTGAAATCAAAACAAAACAACAATAAAGTACTTAGTTCTGAATTCAAATTATACATAACATAACATCACGCCTTGTTTCCCCGAAGGGTTGGGCAGAGGTGTACCTGTAGTAGGTACACCCACATTTCGCCAGTTATGTTTAAGTCCCATGTAATAGGGGGCGAGCCTATTGCCATCAACTGGGCACAAATCCAGACTCCGGGCTGCTACTGAGAAATTCCAGATAGAAAAACCCAATAACACTTTGCCCGACCCGGGAATCGAACCCAGGACCTCATACTCAGCAGTAGCGCTTGCGACCACTAGACCAACGAGGCAGTCAAATTATTATACACGATAAATCTAATAATTGATGGACATGGAAATTATCATTCGTTTGTATTCGGAAATCCGATGATACCCGAGGAACATTAAGAAAATAGAAATACTGTAATATATTTTATCGTGTTTAAGTATCAATACCGATCATGTTTGCGGAGTTTTCTTAGCTAATTTTATTTGACAGACTCTATAGATTATGATGTATGGTTGAGAAACTTACCGTCCATTCTTTTCTAGTAACGTTGTCGGAACTTGGTTGTAGACCATGTACAGTCAGCTGCAAGTTAGCGTTCCCTCCTGTAGTCTCCACTTTGGTAATAGCTTCCATTTCGAAAAATACTTTCTTTGGTTCGTCTTGACTGGAATAGAAAGAGTTATAGTAAAATTGTGCACATGACGGTTTCCAAAGTTGTAAATGGAAGATATTTTTTTTTTTTTTTATGATATAAAATTATTATTTAATGGATAAGCTTTAATTAAAATTTATAAAAATATTTAATGTAATTAAATTTGATTTTTATTGTACTTATTGTAATATATATTTCTGCTAATCACGTTCTCAAAATCTTAAATTAAATCTTTTTATTTAAATTATTTATTGCTTAAGTTTACCGAGCTTACATAGCCATCTTTGATAAATTTAAATATCTCCTATAAATATATTAGTACCTGGGCGACCGAGCTCTTCTCTGGTGAAAATAGAGAATGCTCATTTAATAGTATAGGATAGTTTATAATAATTCCATGCTGCCATGATAGTAGGTACTTACTAATTCCATGCTGCCATGATTGTAGGTACTTACTAATTCCGTGCTGCCGTGATAGTAGGTACTTACTAATTCCATGCCTCCATGATAGTAGGTACTTACTAATTCCATGCTGCCATGATAGTAGGTACTTACTAATTCCATGCTGCCATGATTGTAGGTACTTACTAATTCCGTGCTGCCGTGATAGTAGGTACTTACTAATTCCATGCCTCCATGATAATAGGTACTTACTAATTCCATGCTGCCGTGATAGTAGGTACTTACCAATTCCGTGCTGCCATGATAGTAGGTACTTACTAATTCCATGCTGCCATGATAGTAGGTACTTACTAATTCCATGCTGCCATGTCATTATTCTAATGTCATTATTCTCATGTCATTATTCAATCAATTTTTCTAAACTTTGGGCAACTAAGCTTTGCTTGGGTGAAAATACGGAGAAAACAAATTTACCCAAATCTAGCTAGATCCATATTTCGCTCCAGTAAACCCCTATATTGCAACTTTTATCGAAATCGTTACTGCCGTTTTCGAGAACATTATCACAAATATATAATTGTATAAACATATGTATAAATATTGCTCATTTAATAAAAAAGGATTCAAAATATATAAGCCAGTAGCACAAAAACTTACCTAAAATAATTAACCACCACAGACAGTTCAAATTTCGTGGTATCCTCATCAACATTCATCTGATTCAGCTGGACCTTCAGCCGAAGAACATCATTCGCCGTCTTCATGAGGTGCTGCGGTGGCAGGATCAGACCACAGGACCCAGAAGGGGGGGAGGTGAACAGAAGGATGCTGTTCAAGATTATCAGGGATGGCTGGATTGAGGTTAGGAAGCTGTAATGTAAAGCAAAAGTTAGTACAATACAACTATGTTCTTAATGTCAAAGTCAAAGTCAAATAATTTATTTCATTTAGGCACAAAAAGGGACTTTTGTTCTTCCTCGGCAAACCTCGTGTTTCGTCAGTCGTCGGATTTCTATCAGTTGCCCTTTGCACTTGGTGCAGACCGGACGCTCTCAATCGGACTTGGAAGTATATAGAGTTGTTAATACTTGTTTCTGCCTACCCCCATGGGAAGAAGGCGCGAGTTTATGTATGTACTCTTTTCGGTTAATTTAATTTATTTTAAAAATTGTAGGAAAGCTGCTAAAGTCGCAGGCACGACCGATAGGAAAATAGTTTTACAGCTCTATATAGTTCACACGAAAATTAAAACAAAACAACAATAAAGTACTTAGTTCTGAATTCAAATTATTATACAAGATAAATCTAATAATTGATGGACATGGAAATTAGCATTCGTTTGTATTCGGAAATGCGATGATTCCCGAGTATCCCGAGGGGCATTAAGAAAATATAAATATTGTACAGGGTTTTTACCCAACGGCAAAAATTAGGTTATATTTGTATGTGGGATTCCTTGTACATGAACGACGTGGCTATGATTGGAGTTTCCCTACATGATCAGAAATTAAGAGATCCGCAGGAGAACCAAGGTAACCGACAAAGCCAAAAGAATTGCTAAACTTAAGTGGCAGTGGATAGAGCACATTGCTCGCAGAACAGATGGTCGATGGGGCCGAAAGGTTCTGGTGTGGCGATCGCGTACTGGAAGAAGTAGTATTGGAAGACCTTCACAAGTCTGACCTTGTGAAGGCCACAGGAATCTACTAGATGCGATAAACACAGAACCAGTCGAAGTGGCGGTCCAGCAGTGGACGTCTTTCAGCTGAAAATGATGAATGGCGTGGCGGCGACGACGATGGCGTCAAATTCAAAATTAAACTAAAATAACTGCCACGAACTCCATCTGACTTCTTGAAAACGTAGCTGCATTTTGATATTTTGTAACAATTTTTGGATTTAAAAGCGTGTCCGTGGAGTTTCTTGCCCGTTCTTCTCCATAGGTACCTACTACGCTTTGGAATGGGTAACGAGCTTCATCTTTCTGACTGACCGACTACTTGACAATTCAAAAGTGTCTGTAAATGGTTTTTATAATTGAAATAAATGGTTTGAGTTTGACTGTTTATGAAGTTTGAATTAGATGAATAAACTCAAACTTAAAGCATTTATTTCAATTAAACCATTTACAGACACTTTTGAATTGTCAAGGAGTCGGTCAGTTAGAAATATGAAGCTAGTTGCCCATTCCAAACCTATGGAGAAGAACAGGCTAGAAACTCCACGGACACTCTTTTAAATAAAAAATTAATACAAAATATTGGTTACATCATTCATGTTGAAATTATACATGTGAGAACAATGTCGAAAAACGTGCACGTTAGAAGTGTCCGTAATAAAAAGATAATTCAAAAATTTTAATAAATTAAAAGTAGGTTTGTTTGCTCGATGATGTCAACTTATTCATGGGATAATTTTGAGCATGGTTTTGAGAATTTATCCAGTTAATTGATTCAGGCGTGACGTTGCGGAAATCCGTTATAAAACAATAGACGTATATATATTTAGTAACCTGTTCTTCTTCCAAAAGAGTCGTAAAAACTCTATAAGAAATCGACACGTGTTTCATCTCTCAACGAGGCATCCTCAGGATGACGATTGACTTAATTGACGGGGTCCGCATACCTGCTGGGGTTGCGAAAAAAACCGAAAGGGAGATCGTGGCCTCCGGCAACAGGACAACCGAAGGAACACGGGTGGGTTTTAGTCAGTAAGAGTCTGACACGCCTGCCTGCTCCGCCCAGAGCGGGAGAAATTATTTGATAATTCCCACCCTGAAAAAAAAAGGATGACGATTGACTTGTCGTGAACCCGAACACGGCGTGTTGCCACGCCGAGCGCCATACTCAGTAATTGCGTCTATTATGACTCTTTAGGAACACGTCTATTGTTTTAGAGTTTATCCATTTAAAATTCTATAGCTTACTTAATTTTGTGTATTTAGGCAGCCATCGTTGTCTGAATAAAAGAATTCTTAGTAATAACTAAAGAACACTTACTCATAACGATTATTTTTGGAAGTAAACAGCTTGTCCAACACTTCAGCTCCAGTCAACGGTCTCTCACAATCAAAGAACACACTTTTATCGTCGACATTCTGTAAAAAACCAGTAGTTATTAATTACATACAATTGTAAAAATGAATGAATCAAAACAGGAATGAAGAGTTCCGCAGGAGAACCAAGGTAACCGACATAGCCCGAAGAATTGCCAAACTTAAGTGGCAATGGGCAGGGCACATTGCTCGCAGAACGGATGGCCGATGAGGCCGAAAGGTTCTGGAGTGGCGACCGCGTACCGGAAGACGTAGCGTTGGAAGGCCTCCCACAAGATGGACCGATGACCTTGTGAAGGCCGCAGGAATCCGCTGGATGCGGAAAGCACAGAATCGGTCGAAGTGGAGGTGCTTGGGGGAGGCCTATGTACAGCAGTTTAATTAGTTTAGTTTTAGTTTATTTATTTCACCAAAAAAAAATTACAATAATACAATTACACAAATTTATAGGCTAGTACTTGGGAGTATATAACATGGGAGCATCTGTAACCGAACTAGGACGAGTCCTGTATCTCGGCATACAGCGCCAAACCCCTCAAAACAGACAATAATACATATATTAGCCCAAAAGACATGCGAAAAGATGCCTCAATGAATGATCTTGAACAAACATGAAAACTGAAAAAATACAAAATTAGTTTGTGTGTCTTAGTGTGTGTGTATATGCGCGTGATTTTGTGTAAGTGTAGAGTAATGAAAGGTGTTGGGGTGTTGGGTAGTGTAAATACGTTTAACCGAAAAATAAAAAAATAAATTAAATCCTTTATTGGACAAGAGTAATTACTACTTCTGAATAGTGAACAAGTTTTCTGTTTCCTCATAGGAAAGGGCAGTGGACATCTTTCGGCTGAAATGATGATGATGATGAATATTTAAAAAAACCCCCTGTCAGACCCGAAAAGGGTTCATAGGTACTGCAATAACATTACCAAGAAGTAAAAAAAAAATCTTATTATTATTGAAAATAAAAAGTAATGGCTAATACTCAGACATTGGACCAGGATACTGGTATTACCACAGATATAGACAGACCTAGATAACGCAAGTATCACGATCTGTATGAAAACCAAGCGTGCCATTTTTTGACTACCTACTATGACGTCACAAGCACTAGAAAACGTTTATTTTATTGTTTCTCCTCGCATTTGTACAGTTTTTACAATTTATAACAGCGTAATTAACCATTTTCAATTTTTTTAACTGTCTTCCGACAAGCGTGGCACCGATGCAGACTGAGCGCGAAAGTGGCAGCTTACGATTATTGTACGTAAGCAGGGCACAAAAATGGCACGCGAAGTAGTTGCTCTTGCGTTATCTAGATATATCTATATCTGTGGGTATTACCGTCAAATCGTGCCTTGAAATGATATTAATTTTAATTATTGTATATGTGGTTGTCTTATTAGTGATTTTGACATTTTTAATGGTGATTTTGACATTACAGTTATGATTTTGACACTAAAGTTGTGATTTTGATACCAAAGTTGTGATTTTGACATTATAATTGTGATTTGACGTTATTATTGATTGTTTTGACATTACTAGTAATTATAACCAAAGTTTGCTGAATATTATGATGTACTAACAACACTAGTGTTTAAGATATGTATGTAATTACTAACAAATGGATTGTATGATCTGTAATAAAGTTTTTGATTGATTTGATTGATTTAAAATTCACATTTTTAGTACCAAAATTACCCCAAATCCATTAAAAATTTAGATACCCGCTAAACGACGGCTGCCCGCGCCCCATGTAGTAACCCGGCAAAATCCCCCATTGAAAAAAAATTTAGCGATATTTTTTTTTTGTCCTGAATATTTCCACATAAATAGACTCTCAGTACGATACTTAACAACACCCTCACGGATCGGTCAGGGTTTTTTTTACATATTTTATAGTGATAAAACTACACAAACAGTTATACCAGTTAGTCGGATGCAGCTGAATACCAGTATTTTACTTGTTTAGGTGCGTTGGGCATTTTTGAGATGGGAAAAAACAATTGAACTCGCGACACCGTTACCGACACCTCATTTTTGTAAACGCGATTGTGCTCTTTATTTATATTGCGTTACAGATCAATGTTCTATGTAAGTATTTTTACTTTAAAGGTTTTGGAAGTATTTATTTTTGTAAACGCGATTGTGCTCTTTATTTAGATAAAGTTACGGACCAATGTTCTATACAAGTATTTTTCTTCCACCAAGGCGATCTTGTTCAAGTTTTCACTTCTGCCGGCATTCCCGGAGTGCCACTGTTATTTTTTTTTTCATTATTTTAATCAGCCTATAATGTTCCCACTGCTGGGACACAGGCCTCCTCTCTATGAGAGGGAGTGGGCCGTAATCCACCACGCGGGCCCAGTGCGGGTTGGTAGATGATGTCTTCGATTTTTTGGTTCTAGGTCATGCCGGTTTCCTCACGATGTTTTCCTTCACCGTTTTGAGAGCAGTTTTTAACGTCGTCTATTTTTAACCCAACTAGGGACAACATAGGATCAAAAGGGTTAAGTAATTTGCCAATACATTCCTTTACGGCCCTTCTCACATTTTTACTTAAAACCTTTTCAAATTCTTGACGTTGGTATGACAACGCGTAGGTGGTTAAATAGCCTGGTAGTGTGCAAGCAAAAATAAACCTTAAGATGTGTGCTATCACTTCGAACCTCACTCGAGTGACTGCACACATTTTTATAGCGAAATCTATTTTGTTTTTAAAGTAAATGATCGCGGATTCATAACGAGACACTGTTCGAATTTCGAAGCGATGTTGATTTTAGAGTTGCAATATTTTCCGTTTCTTTCATTGATAAGTTTATAATGTTAACTATAAAGTAGATTATTCACCACGGGGATAAAGCAGTGTCTCATCACCTGCGAGATACTAAAAATAATAAAATTTTCGAATAAGTTTTTTGGCATAATAGTTTTCATACGAATTTTAAGTTGAAGTTCCAAATTCAAATCACATTATTGACCAGTGCTGACGTGTCAATCCAATACACTGTAACTCGAGTTACAGTGTTTTACCTTAATAGCGCTCATTCGATTATTTCGAGGCAGTTACAAATCCCTATATTAATATTTTTTATTTTATAATATGTAGAAAGAGATATGAGCACATACAAAACACTGTATTTTAATTATATGGTTTAAAAAAGTTTTAAAAGCCTTTTTCACGAAATAGGTATTTTTGAAACAGTACAGTATTTTGGATTTACATGGCAGAGTGGGTTATAAAGAAATTCAGTACAATATTATTACCCGGCTAGACCATCGTGTTATAATGACTTACTTTAGGCTTGTAGGTTTGCATGACATAATTTAACACTATCGAGCAGTGTGAAAATATGGATTGCAGGTAATGTAACAAACTCACCGCTAAGCTATTGTCACCGGCAGTAACTGTGGTAGTAGTTTTCAAAGTAGATGTTTCGACAGCTATCTGTGCGCGAGAGTGCATGGCTACTCCACCTTGCTGTGCTCCTGGATTTGGCCATGTTAATCTGAAAGAAAATAATTATTATTACAGCCTGTGCATGCACTACATTAAGTCTTCTACTTAATTTAATAAATATAAATAACTTCTTTTTCTATTTAATAAATTACCGGAATATTAAAAAAAATACACATTTTCTTTTCAAACTTAAAGCTTTTCTAGTGAAAAAAGGTTATTACTCCATTAATGATTGTCCAAATGACCGATTATTTTAGACCTTGAAATTTTATTAATTAAATAAATTAAATTTTGAAAATTTTAATTATGTGCCGTGCCTCGGAAAGCACGCTAAGCCGTTGGTCCCGGCTGTCATTCGTGGATCTTTGACAGTCGTTACGGATCATCAGAAGCCCGAAAGTCTGACAACCAGTCTTACCAAGGGGTATAGTATTACCCAGTTACTGGGTTGTGGAGGTCAGATAGGCAGTCGCTCCATGTAAAATACTGGTATTCAGCTGCATCCGGTTAGACTGGAAGCCGACCCCAACATAATTGGGAAAAAGCTAGGCAGTTTGATTTTGAACCTTTTAATTATATTGACTAAAATTACATTTTTATTGTATTTTGTTTATCATTTTAATTATATTTTGACATTTCAATAGTTTTTTATTTTATTTGAATAGTATTTTGACATTATAATTGTATTTTGACTATTATGTATTTATTAATTGCATTTTGACTTAATTGAATTTAATTATATAGAACTGTTAATTTTTATCTGATACTTGTGTTGAATGTTCTTATTTTTAATTATAGCATCGTATTCATTCATTTAAATGTCGCATGTCAAATCTTGGGCACAATATATGGCTCAACTTTAATTCTTCACGATTTTATTTGTATACCTGCATTCTAGCAAATAAAAAAAATTATTTAATTTGAGTCTTATAACAGCTCTACCACAAGAGGCATAACGGACAGTCCTCTGTGCAGAGCGTGCATGGAGGCTGAGGAAACCGTCGCGCATGTGCTCTTTGAATGCACAGGCGTCACTTAAATTACAATAGAAACCCTCGAGGCACCCAGATTTTCCACAGATGTTCTGAACAAACCTGGAGACGTGATCAACTTCTCGTGGCCTGGTTAAAATAACCACCAATGGCCACCATGGCCCATGTATAATAGTCCACCTGAGGGACTAAGTGCGGAAATCAAACCCTATAACATAGAACCTTATTTAAATTATATATTTTTATAATAAATAATGGACATCTAATAAACAGGTAAAATTAGTATTAATTGATTAAGCACAGTGGCTTTAATATTGTGACACTGTAGCACATTCATCATCAGCTCAAACTCAAACTCAAACTCAAAGCATTTATTTCAAATAAACCAATTACAGGCACTTTTGAATTGTCAAGGGGTCGGTCAGTCAGAAAGATGAAGCTAGTTGCCCATTCCAAAGCGTAGTAGGTACCTATGGAGAAGAACGGGCAAGAAACTCCACAGACACTCTTTTAAATCAGAATATGGTTACAAAATATTGGTTACATCATTCATGTTGCAGTTATACATGTGAGAACGATGCAGAACGTTAAAAGCGTCCGTAATAGAAAATAAAACAAATAATACAATTCAAAAATTAAATTAAAATAAGCCATGGCAGCTAAGAGATGACCAGTCCCTACTGACAGCGCCCGTTCACGAACATGACGCATGGACGCAGCCTATAATGTTCCCACTGCTGGGACTGCGGCCTCCTCTCTGTGAGAGGGAGTGGGCTGTAATCCACCACGCGGGCCCAGTGCGGGTTGGTAGATGTCACATGTCTTCGAATTTTTTATGTCACATTAAACTATTTATATTGCTGTGCCCTAGCAGGGTTCATGTTTGAAACCTATTTAAATTTATAACAACTTGTAAACTAAATGAATGCAACAAAATTATGATTATGATTATCTAGACAAAATCAAACTGGTTGCTAATTTAATTGTGTAATTAAATATTATAACATTTTTTTTTTTTTTGTGATTACTTGAACTCACACACTGACTTATTAGTATCACTTGTATTTTTTTTAGGAATATCGTATAGGTACCTAAATGCTTGTAAATATGTGAACACCATGTATCCATTACATAATTATTATTTTCTGTCATTGCTTCATTTTTAATTATTTTTACCTATTGTGGTATAGTAATCTTATTCCAGGTGCATCGTCTTCACATATAATTATATAATTACTGTATACAAAATATTGTAAAACATTTTAAAAGAGTAACGGTGGAGTTTCTTCCCCATTCTTCTCCATACGAAAACTACCTTTTGGAAGGGGCGACTAGAATCAATTCTATTTTTTGTTTTTGACGTTCAAAAGTGCCTTTTTGTGCCTAATTGAAATAAATTATTTGACTTTCGACTTTGACTTTGAACATAGAAGGATGGCGAATATATTTTTGTTGAAGGTCCTGTGTCGTTCCTCATATCACTAGCCTTAATTAAACATTAGCAAACTCTAAGCCTTTGTAAAAGTTATGGGCTAGTGCGATATTTCATCATACTTGAATATCATACTCACTCCAAAGACTGGTCGGTATTAGAGAATGATACATTAAACTTCATCGGCAGGTGAGCCACCAGTGACTGCTGGATGCGAGCTGAGTGATGTGACCCAACCAGCGGTCCATCTGTTGATAGAGTTGTCACTGATGTGCCTTGGTATCTGGAGGAAAAAAGGAAGAATGTGACAAACTGATTGGTACTAGATATATAACAACGTATACAGGGCGCTGCTGGGGTCGCCACAACACAGTAGCGCATCAGGGATGTTCGCAGCGGCACGTATAGACGACTTTTATACAATCATGCGAAAGCGTGTCGCCTCCCTGATACGGCGGGTGCGGGGCAGTGCCAACAGTCTCTTCGTAACTGTAGCCGATAGGGCGGCAGGTCTGAATATTGTATATTCCAGTGACATTAAATCTAATCTATTTTATTTTGTATTGTATTGTAAAATTACTTTATATTTAACCTATTCCTTATTATTATTTTATTCTAAATTACTAATGCCATCTGACTAAATATGACTGTGTGTTATTGTGTTTAATTTTATATTGTTTATTACTGTTACTATTAATTGGAGATCACATTGACGTCTTAACATGTATTTTTATTTTTATTTCTGAAATGTATTTAATTGTATTTTCATAAGTTTTTACTATATTTATGACAACTTAATGTTCACAAACTCAACAGCAAACCAACATTATTCTTTGCAGTGCCCTGACAGGGTTCATGCACAAAAAGCGACGGTAAAATATTGTGAAATGTGTGATATGCATGAGAGCAAATAAATAAATAAATAATACTCAGGCACTAGACCAGGACACAGGTATTACCGTCAAATCGTGCCTGGAAATGATATTTAATTAATTATTGCATATTTGGTTGTCTAATTGGTGATTTTGACATTGTTAATGGTGATTTTGACATTATTAATGGTGATTTTGACATTATTATTGATTGTTTTGACATTACTAGTACCTAATTATGACCAAAATTTGCCAAATATTATTATGTACTAACACTAGTGTTTAAGATGTGCAATTACTAACAAATTGGATTGTATAATCTGAAAATAAAATTATTTGATTTGAGACAGTGATTTAGGATAGATGACATTTGGAAGACGTAAACGTTCAGTTCCAAATAGAGCTGCTGTACGACAGGATTGCATATAGAAGGCTACAGCAAGGAGCAATGACGTAATCATTTCTTTACGACCTATTAGTAGATAATCTGCTTCCAAAAAAAAAAGTGGGAAATTAAATGAAATTGTTTATTCTGTAAATAGGATATCGAAATCACTTTTACACGTCATATAAAAAAAAATATTAAAAATAAGCTGGATGAGTTCGGCGTTTCCTATTTGACTACTCTGAGAAGAAAGGCCGAAACAAACTCAGAGGTCGCAGTCTCTTTTAAAGTCCAGACATAATCTTGGTCAGGCCATATGAGGACCATGTAGATAAGTGTCTGAAAAGGTCTTTTGAGAAAAAAACCACACAGATTTGAGTGGACCTGTCCAGTCAGTGCAAGCATTTGTCAGTAATCGTGGAGCTCAACTCAGAACTTAAGGAGATCAACTCGACGAACAATACCAAAGAAAGGACATTTAAATAGAATAGTTCTTTATTTGCACAGAAAGTAGGTACAAGTTACAGATGTTAAGTTTAAAAATGGTCCTTATATTAACTACCTTAACTAAGGCATGCAAAAAGTTTAAGTTATAATGATAAAGACTCCCTCAATATAATATTATTACCACAATAAAATATAATACTCCGGGAGTGCCGACAGAAGTGAAAACGTGAAAAAAAATCGGCACCGCGGTAATCAACGCGTTGATGTCGTTTTAAAGGTCAAAAGCTGGTGTTGTAACAGTGTCGCGAAATCAATGGTTTAGTACCATCTCAAAAATGCCCAACGTGTTTAAAGAAGTTTTCACTTCAAAAAGTCGGTGTCTTTGCTTTGGAATTTTTGTTTTTTGCCACTGACTTCCAAAACTAAAGTTATTTTTCACGTTGTAGTGTTTTTTTTGGAAGCGAGTTGTTTTTTTTTTGTAAAAAAAAATATTTGTTAACTTTTTAGTAGTGGTACCTACCCCACATAAATTCGAATACCACTACCTATGTAAATAACAGTGACAGGAACTTATCATATCATCCACATACTAAGTGGGAAAAAATACGTATTATTGAAGCTTACTCAAAAACTGCCCAAGCAAAGTAAACTCAAACTCAAACTCAAAGCATTTATTTCAAATAAACCAATTACAGGCACTTTTGAATTGTCAAGGGGTCGGTCAGTCAGAAAGATGAAGCTAGTTGCCCATTCCAAAGCGTAGTAGGAGAACCTATGGAGAAGAACGGGCAAGAAACTCCACGGACACTCTTTTAAATCAGAATATGGTTACAAAATATTGGTTACATCATTCATGTTGAAGTTATACATGTGAGAACGATGCAGAACGTTAAAAGCGTCCGTAATAGAAAATAAAACAAATAATACAATTCAAAAATTAAATTAAAATAAGCCATGGCAGCTAAGAGATGACCAGTCCCTACTGACAGCGCCCGTTCACGAACATGACGCATGGATTAGCACCATTCAGCTCAACCATTTTGAAGGGAGCTAAATGATCCAACACACACGCCACCGTCAGCGAGACATTAGAGTGAGCATGACATACTCTCAGCCGCCAGGGCACATTCAAGTCAATGAAAGACGTACTTAATAGTAGGTACATAGTACTCACACGTGTTATGCAATTATACAATGCTAAGGGATTGAATCTATACAATGCAAATAATTTTTAAAATCTTCAGCAGTTCCAACAGTATTTTCAAATGCTAATCAATTAGTTTATGCGCCCTTGTGGAGCAGGACCAGCGTTCGGCCAAGCACTTATATCAGCGATGTAATCCCCCAACTTATAATATGCTTGGCTGCATAGTGTGCGTTTTATATAAGATTTAAATTTCGTTTTATTCAGCTGAAGTATGTGAGGAGGTATTTTATTGTAACATTTTAAACAGTACCCCATGAAAGATGAGTCCACTTTAGCCAGTCTGAAACCCGGTTGAACTAATTGATCCCTATTTCTAGTGACATAATTGTGTCTTGCACCTCTTTTACTAAAAAGATGTAGATTTTTCCTTACGTACATAATGTTTTCATAGATATATTGACAAGGTACCGTCATGATGTTAATATCTTTAAGTAAATAAAATTTATAGGGGACCACTTCTGAAGTATAACCTACCAAACAAAAAAATAATCACCAAAATCAATTATTATTTAGTAATCGCGTAAAAAAAATTAAAAAAAACCACAGTCGAATTAAAACCTTCCTCCTTTTGAAATTCGGTTAAAATTCAAAATTCACAGGAAAATTTCATAGCCAAATAAATATTGTTTTTTAAACTCATCCAGGATTTTTTTTTAATGGTCCGGATATCAATCCTTTTAAAACCAGATTACTGATTAAACAACGTGTTCCTTTTGATATACATAACTCTAGGGTATGAATGAGACCATGTCAAAAAATCAAATGGTCTTGTGAATGATAATTTAAAAAAAAATTTTTTTTCGTTCTCGAATTCCATTCAAAATAACTCGACAAAGTCATGATTATTTCTCTAACCCTTACGTGAAATATGACAACGTCGCATTTTCTTAGCTTTAAATATGAATGATTGGTTTGAATGAAAATGATTACTCGCACTTAACAATGAAACTTAGATACACACTTCGAGAGTCTAGTGTTAATTTTCTTCGAAACTATGTATTTTTGGAAAACTTGTTCTAGGACTTTTATATTATTTTTACTAGTTAATTGATTCAGGCGTGACCTTGCGGAAATCCATTATAAAATCCAATAGACGTGGATATATTTAGTAACCTGTTCCGCTTAGCTATTTCTAAAGAGCCATAAAAAAAACCCTAAGAGAAATCGACACGTGTTTCACCTCTCAACGAGGCATCCTCAGGATGACGATTGACTTGTCACGAACCCGAACACGGAGTGTTGTCGTTTGTTAAGCGGAACAGGTTACTAAATATTTCCACGTCTATTGTATTTTATGGTGGATTTCTGCAAGGTCACGCCTGACTCAATTAACTAAATAACGTAAGCCCTAGCCATAGCCCTAATATTTGACTTTTCTGAAGTTGAAAATGATCTGTGTTAGGGTTAACACAGTATAGCTAAGACTAAATAATGCTCACCTGATGTGAAGATCATTCTTCCACGTCTTATCCTGAGAAGATGGTGCAGTCAAATTGCCTCTAATTGAAGTGAACGATAATATTGTTGACTGCAGTCGTATTGGTGTTCCTGGTAACACCAAAATTATTATTTATCAAACAGTGGTATCTGGTGGGATGCCTGCGAAAATTGACAGCCACGGGCATTGTCTTCTATTGTAACAACAAATTAAACAAAGAAATACAAAGCTCAATGTCATTTACGACTGGGTTCCAATTTCATGGCATTTTTTATTTTAATTTTTTTTATAATTTAATATAATTGTCTCAGTTTACGAATTCAAGTACCTAATTATTTTTTTTTTTTTTTTTTTATTCTCTAGTTTTAGTTTTGTTATTGTACCTTCTTTGTTAAAATTCTGTTATTAACAGGCTTTGTATGTTATACACATAGTTATGGAAGAGGGAGGTCTTCTGGCACAGGAATCTCCATACTTAAAAGAAGGCCTCTACCTACAATTTATTTGTTAAACCTGTTGAATATGAAATGAATAAAAAAAAATTAAAAAAATCGGAGAGAGCTGCCATTAAAATATTTCAAAACAAAACTTAAGGTTCGACTACTCGACGGCTCGAACTCGTCTGTGGCGTGGATAATATGCATGCTATAGTAAAGTTATTTATTTATTTAGTTTTATTTATCTACTTTTTATTTATTTATTTAATTATTTACTCTGTGAAATAGACGACAATTTATTACGAAAATAAGCGCGTAATATTTTAAGAACAGATATAGATAGATAGATAAGGAAAAACTATTGGAAAAAATATTACTCAAAATAAAATTATTTGAACTTTTAAATTAATTATCTATCCCTGTACGGATTCTATTTTGCCATTTTTATACTACTTAAGTAATTTATTTATTTATTTATTTATTTATTTATTTATTAATAACAAAGTGACAACAGCCTCTTGGTCACTGTAGCCGATAGGGCGGAAGGTCTAATACTCAGACACTGGACCAGGACACAGGTATTACCGTCAAATCGTGCCTTGAAATGACATTAATTTTAATTATTGTATATATGTGGTTGTCTTATTAGTATTGTTGACATTTTTAATGGTGATTTTGACGTTACAGTTATGGTTTTGATATTATGGTTGTGTTTTTGACATTACAGTTATGGTTTTGACATTGTGATTGTGATTTTGACGTTATTATTGATTGTTTTGACATTACTAGTAATTATAACCAAAGTTTGCCGAATATTATTATGTACTAACACTAGTGTTTAAGATGTGTTTGTATTTACTAACAAATGGATTGTATGATCTGTAATAAATTTTTGATTGATTGATTGATTGATTAATAGGAGAACCAACAGCTATAACAAATGGATAACAGTTGTTTAAGAAACATAGAGCCAATTACAGGTTCTCACGGGTAAAAACAGAAAAAGTAGTAGAAATCTTAGGATCACTAACAAGCACGATAAAAAGATTAAGAATACATATTATTGTATACGAGTATAAGGTACAATAAGCACTATGCACTTTTGAAAAAGTCAGCGTTCAGCCGAGCGCGTGCAGAATAGGTTTTGGTTGTAAATGGGTCAAATGAGAACTCTTTACAAAGAATATTAAAGTCCTTACTCGCTCGCACCATGTATGAGTTTTGCCTGTAGTTAGAAGAGGTAAAAGGAATGGAGATAGGCGGATTAAATCTAACTGATCTCTGAGGAACATTGAAACGTAGTTTATGTAGGAGATCAGGGCAGTCAATCTCATTAGATATAATTTTTAAAAGGAAAGTGCAATCTGCTAGTCGACGACGATTTATGAGTGGCTGTAGATGAAATTTCTTGCAAAGATTTGTGTAATTATCAGAATGGTATGGTATACGCAGCCGGAAACATAGAAAACGAATAAATCTTTTTTGTATATTCTCAATACGATCAATGTACTTGCCATAACACGGGTTCCAGATTTGTGACGCATATTCCAGATGACTTCTCACAAAAGAGCAATACAGAATCTTAAGGGTTTTTACGCCCACAAATTAGTTAAAGTTAGTGTTGAAAGGAAGTTTCGATGCTCATAATTTCTAAATTATTATTTTTTCTAATTCTGCTTCCATATAGGGCTAGATAATGACAAAACAAATTGAATAATTTTTAGTTTTGAACGTACACCGTCAAACAGACGAGTAATGTACCCTTAAGAAATTGCTCATTTTTTTTTAACTACTACTTTGAAGCTCTTGGCCTGAATCTCACTTGATGCTAAGTGACGATCAGGCCGAAGGTGGAAGCGAGCTTCACCCGGAATCCTCAACCATAGAGGAACTGGCTATCTTACCTCTAACTGCCAAAACACAACAATGCTGTTAACATTGTTGTTATGGCGACAGACTTTGATACGATGGTGATAACTAGCCAGGCGGGCTTAGAATAAACCCTATCACCAACCAAACCGAGCAGAAAGTTTGCCCCCACTAGGAATTGAACTCGGTACCTCTGGGTCTAAGACAGGTGGTCTAACCACTAGACCACAGAGGTGGAGGTACACTATAGGTGAATTTTTTAATTATAAGCTATAAGTTTAAAATAATTAAGTTATCATATCATCAAGGTATATAAATTAACACTAATAGTTCTTACTAGTAATTTTATATATTTAACTATTATATTACTATATTATATAACTTAATTTTTAAACCATTTTTTGTTCACATGATCTCAGTAGTAATAAGTGTTTTTGTTTATAATTTTATTTTATGGTGTTTTATGCATGCTAAAAAACGTAATCAAAATATGTGGAATTCTTGTACAGTTTTGACCTCTCGATCTGTTTGAGATTTGTCTGGCAAAGAAATTGAAACTCAGCAAAATATAGATAGATATGTTAGCAGTAAAATCTCACCCATTTCGCTAGGAATATTGACATCGGTCTGGAATGGATAGTACACTATTTGCTGGTTGATATGACTTCCGAAACGAAGGAAGTCTTCTATGTAAGCCACTGAAAACAAAAAAAAAGTAATCGAACTAATAACCTGTTTCAATAGGGAGATGAGTATACAGGGTTACTGGTAACTCGACGTATTCCTTGAAGGACGTCATAGCAGAGTTAAAATGCAACAAATTAAGCCACCAAATGTTCTACCGAAATTCAGTAGTTTTTTATTTAGAGTAGAACATTAGCTATGAAGTAATGACAAAAATTACGAAAAATAAAATGTTTAAATAGTGATCTTTGCCAAAGTTTTAGGCATTTTTGAACTTTTCATTAATAACAAAGATCTGCTACGTCATCGGCTATAATAATAACTTAAATTATAGTATAGTCGCACCGTAAGTAGTTTTTAAATTGGCTTTAAATGATTTAATCTGGGCATTATCATAAAAAAACTAAAAATCGAACTAATTTAAAAACTACTGAACTTCGGTAGAACATATGGTGGCTTAATTTGTTGTATTTTAACTCTACTATGATGTCCTGTAAGGAATACGTCGAGTTACCAGTAACCCTGTATAAGTTTGAAAGGAAAGATTGGGTTGGTTGTAGGTTGGTTAGTTGGAGGTTGGTTGGTTGGTGGTTAATTGGTTGTAGGGAGGTTAGTTGATTGGTGGTTAGTTGGTTTGGGAAGAGGTTTGTTTCCTTTCAACAGAAAGTTGAAAGGATTTTTTTTGGCTTGGTATGGGCATGTGATGAGGAGAGAGGAAACGCATGTGATTCAAAGAATGATAAACATAAATGTTGATGGATGGAGAGGGAGAAGAAGGCCAAAGAAAGGCTGGATGGATTGTGTGAGAAATGATATGAAAGAGAAGGGAGTGAATGATGGTGGGATGGTTGGACGGGGTGCGCCAACCCCACGTAACATGGGACAAGGGAAGGAAGATGATGATGAACCTGTTTAAATTGAAGACCAATAAAATTGCACAGCAATTACAATTAATATCAATAAAAATCCAAGTATACTCACAATCCTCCCCGCTACCGGTTTCAAATCGCGACTGATTCATGTGTGTTGCGAAGACCGTCTTATCGTGGATCTTGATCACCACATCTATGTGAACCTGACGGCGAAGAAGGACATAATTATTTAAGAACTACGTCGTCCGAGACTTGGCTATGTTAGATTTGCATTCAACTAAATGTGACCATGGTCTTAAAAATTATTATACCATGGATGCGACCATGGTAAAGGGTATGCTCAGATGGTTTGGTCATGTTGAGAGGATGAGTGGAAGGTGACTAACAAAATGTATATACAAGGCAGATGTCAGTAGAAACGCTGAGAGGTGACGCCCTACTGACCTTACTGGTGATGTTCTCCAGAAAGGTCAGGTGCGTAGTACTCGCAACCGGCGTGCGTGTATGACCAAATGTATGAACGTAAACGAGGCATAAGGATAATGTAGGGATTGTAGCAGGTGGCGTTCTGAAGTTTATGCCTACCCTTATAAGAAGGTGTGAGTTTATGTATGTATGCACAAAAAAGCATCTGAGTAAATAAATTAATATCACAAAAAACGTGCAAAAAGCACTGCCATATTTGAAGTCACCTAACCATAATGACAACGAAAAACAGTGAACCCACCGAATTATTTTGTTTTCTATTACGTTATTAAAATACGGCAGTGCTTTTTGCAAGTTTTCAGTGTTTTTTTTTTTTTACAATCTTCTTCAAGGTTTACTCTCAATCCGACTTTTGCACTGACTAGTGAAACTAGACGTTTTTTCGTGGCTACTACTGGTAAGTTTTTTATAAATAAACTTATCAAAACCCATAAGACGATTTCCTATAGCCGAACCTAATTTTTTTTTTCCTTGGTAATTATCAAATAACTTCTCCCGCTCTGGGTGGAGTGGAAGGGCGTGTCAGACTGTTACTGACTAAAATCCACCCGTGTTCCTTCAGTTGCCTGTATGTTGCCAGGAGCCCAGGAGGAGGGGTGTTGCAGGAGGACTTTCCAGCGACCTCGGCCGGCATCGGCCCTATCGGACCCCGTCAGTTCTGCTGACATCTTTTTGAGGTGCGCGTCGAACACAACGCGCCGTCGACCCGGGCCTGATCCTTATCGGACAACGAGCTACCCATTGCTTGCCGTCCGCAAGCCCGCGCCTACGGTGGCCGGGAATCGGCCTGAGATTTCTGACGCCTAGGGCGTCTCCTGCGGCGATTAGGGGCGTGAGGGCGCAAAATTTGCCTCTCCCTCACGCGTTCCGCCTCCTTCTTCGCGAGCATTACTGCTTCACAGAAGGAGGTGATAGCTAACCCTTAAGGTCCAAACCCTGGCTTCCTCAATAACTTTCTTTATCAGGGTAAGGGAAAGGCTCGAAATGTATGGTCAATTAGCAAAAATTAATACCTTTTCTGGCACCTTCACAGCCCACGCCTTCATCTTTTTCAGAACTTGTATCAAATCTTCTATGTTCAGGTTCTTCTCATTAAAGTGGTCGAACTTCTTGAACAGACTGGTGGCTACTCCTTGCATTACTATATAGATCTGGAACAACCATTTAAGTTATATAAAATGAAATCGCGTTTTACTAAAGACTTTAGATCATTTTCTTGTTGAAAAAATATTATTTGCCTTGAGACGCCAGCATAAATTGTCTCAGTTTAAAAATAGTCAGGAAAGCGAACTGATAAAACCCAGAAACCCAGTTTGTAATGTATTTTTTCCTATTATTTAGCAAATCATATCACGAAATTTTATAATCAGACATTAGTCTTCAGCTATCCTTCAGATTAAATCAAATTTTTATTTTTGTCTAAACAATATCTTCATTAATTAAATCAAAGGCGAAATAAACAATATTTTCGAGAGCGCAAAAGAGATGCAACTATTAACAGGTGCAGTGACTAACACGACTGGTTTATCACCACGAAAACTGTACTTTTATTGTCAGACAGACTAATGCCCGTTTTCACTGACAACTAAGTGACACTTAAATGAATCCTTAAATAAAAGTGCATTGTTGGATTTTCAACTCTCAGCGCTGAGCCTAGCGTTGAAAATCCAACAGTGCACTTTTATTTAGGGATTCATTAAGTGTCACTTAGTGAAGATGAAAACGGGCATTAATCTTTCAATTACTTCAAGCTTTCTCACAATTACATAAGCAATTGACAAAAGAGGGTTTATTCCGTGCACGGAGCTTTAAATGCTCTTCCATCTATTTTTGGCATTAGACTTCCAAATGTGTAATATATAATAATATAATTAATGTACCTATACAAAATATTGTAAAACATTTTAAAAGAGTAACGGTGGAGTTTCTTGCCCATTCTTCTCCATACGAAAACTACCTTTTGGAAGGGGCGACTAGAATCAATTCTATTTTTTGTTTTTGACGTTCAAAAGTGCCTTTTTGTGCCTAATTGAAATAAATTATTTGACTTTGACTTTGATTTTGTATGACATATACAGAGGTTTGCTATTTCTCTAACACTTTATTTAAGTTTTCTGTAGTACCCTAACTACAGAAGCTGCCATACTCACATCAGCTTTAAAAGGCCTCCTCCCGCCAGTACACAGCCTAGCCCCAATAAAGTTAGGCAGAACACCCTCGGAGTCACCCACACTGAAGACCTGGAGAGAAGCAGCACTGTCCTCTTCTTGAGCACTGATGATGTAGTTGTTGGTAGCCCAGTACAAGGGGTCCGGGTTCGAGACTTGATTCACGACGAAGGGAACGTAGAAGGAGCTGGAAAAAAGAAATAATAAATTATAAAAACCGGCCAAGTGCGAGTCGGACTCGCGCACCGAGGCGAGGGTTCCGTACAAACCGCGTTCATGAGGAAAGGGATAGTAAGTTTAAAATCATTAAAAATATTTTATCATATTTATGATGTAACTAAAAATGTTGCTTCGTACCAAATTTCAAGATTCTGAGTACACGGAAAGTACCCTGTAGTTTTTGATTCCCTTGCGAGTGTCGAAAATTTGCAGCATAAACGGCTGTATCTTTTGATTGCGTTGGCTAAGAAGTTTGATTCACAGCTCCAAGGGACAATAGACTTGAGTATTTGATGTGAATTTCAGCTTAATACCTTCACGCATTCCTGAGAAAAAGGGTCGTGACAGACAGACAGACGGACAACAATGTGATCCTACAAGGGTTCCGTTTTTTCCGTTTGAAGTACGGAACCCTAATAAGATTTGACACTTAAGATACATGTTACAAACAAGTAGATCGTAACACACAAATGTATTGCCAAGAATCTGATCCTAACCCCCAAACTAGGTTTGGGGGTTAGGATCAGATTCTTGGCAATACAGGCCTAGGCCTGGACCTGTATTTTGGGGGGCAGCGCTCAGCCATGGGCTCCAATAATGCTCTTATAACATTGTGAAGAAGTGTCGCTACATAGTTGACAGTCAAGTGTCATGTGATAAAATATATAAATAGTTAAAATCAGTATCAGTAGACGGTTAAAACATAGGTAAAACTTATTAACTACAAAAACACGGTAAAAATACAACAGAGTTATGTGTATGCCTGTGTGTGTGAATGTGTGTGCGTGAGTGAGAGAGAGAGAGAGGGGTTGGAGGTGTGTATGAGTGTCTGTTTATGTTCTATGAAAAATATGTTTGACTTTATCACTGAAAACTCAAACTCAAACTCAAAGCATTTAATAACAAAGTTTTATGCCACGTTCGGAAAGGTGTTTGTCTGCAATGCTATGTAAATAACCTATGACACAGCACGAAATTACGTTTTGTGTATCTTTAATAGAAAACATGAGTATGCTTAATTTCCGTCGCGTAATTTTCGGCTGGTGAGTCGCTATGCTAAGGATACGCGTTCGTAGCACAATGCGGGCTACGCCGTACCACACTGCGGGCTACGCCGTAGCACATTCCGGGCTACGCCGGCAGTAAAATAAATCATTAATAAATATTGATGACACGGTTATTATTTAAAGGAAGCGTTTTTATTCCCACACGAGTCATTTTTTTTTTTGTAGACTTTTTAAGAAAATATCAAAAATATATGCTTTTTTTAATATTCTCCATCTCATCATACAACATACCACATAATCATTTTATCAAATTTTGTATAATATCATGTAATTTAACCTTTGAGGAGCTCGTGGCTAAGTACTAACACGGCTGTTAGTACTTAGCCACGAGCTCGGGTCGATCTGTCAGGTTTTAAGCTACACTTGCCGGGGTTGGTCCGTGGATGGGTGACCATTTCTACATACCGAGACTCCTCCGTGCCTCGGAATGCACGTTAAGCCGTTGGTCCCGGCTGTCATTCGTGGATCTTTGACTGTCGTTACGGGTCGTCAGAAGCCCGAAAGTCGGACAACCAGTCTTACCAAGGGATATCGTATTACCCAGTTACTGGGTTGTGGAGGTCAGATAGGTAGTCGCTCCATGTAAAATACTGGTATTCAGCTGCATCCGGTTAGACTGGAAGCCAACCCCAATATAGTTGGGAAAAGGCTAGGCAGAACATCATTTAATTTAACCAAATTTTATGATTATAAGTGTAATTACTAGTATTGACCGATAACTTACATATATGCTAGCATGTGTGGTGCATACTGTAATTATAAGTTGGTCAATCAATCTGCCTAGCCTTTTCTCAACCATGTTGGGGTCGGCTTCCAGTCTTACCAGATGCAGCTAAATACCAGTATTTTACATGGAGCGACTGCCTATCTGACCTCCACAACCCAGTAACTAGGTAATACGATACCCCTTGGTAAGACCGTCTGTCAGACTTTCGGGTTTCTGACGACCCGTAACGACTGTCAAAGATCCACGAATGACAGCCGGGACCAACGGCTTAATGTGCTTTCCGAAGCACGGAGTAGTCTCGGTATGTAAAGATGGTCACCCATCCACGGACCAACCCCGGCAAGCGTAGCTTAACCTGATGAATCGACCCATGCGGCTGTAAGTACTTAGCTAGCTCCTCCGTAATTATAAGTTGGTAATTTTTTTAAACATAATATTTTCAAAATTGTGTTTGCTAATATACTAATCAAGACGTGTATTCCACAAAATTAAGTAGGTAAGTAAATTAATGAATAAACTCTCTTCTTTTTATTTCTAAAAGTTTTATGCGTTCACAACATAAATAATAGTTGCCAATATGGCGAGGTAAGCCCTAAATTAGTTTTCTCAGAAGTCGTGAAGCTCTGAGGTGTACGTCCGTTTGATGTGTTTATAAATCCTCTATCAACACAATTTTGTGCTTTTGGTTTAGAGCGTTTATCCTAACAGTTGGCAACGTCGCAAATAGCTGTCAAATATTTACCTGTTTTGATTAATTTGGCAATATTTCTGTATGGAAATATGAAATGTGGCTAACTAGCGAACTAAACTATTGATTATGAAATGCAATAATTAATATCGTAACACCGAATATTTAGTTTTAGATGTAAAAAAAACTTTTTACAAAAAAAAAACAACCGACTTCAAAAATAAAACACTACAAAGTGAAAAATAACTTTAATTTCGGAAGTCGGTGTCTTTGGTTTTGAATTTTCGTTCTTTGTCACCGACTTCCGAAATTAAAGTTATTTTTCACTTTGTAGTGTTTTTTTTTGAAGTCGGTTGTTTTTTTTTGTAAAAAATTTTTATTTTTCACTTTTTAGTTGTGGTACCTACCCCACACAAATTCGAATACCACTACCTGCTATGTAAATAACAGTGACAAGAAGTTTAGTTATCATATCATCTACATACTAAGTGGGAAAAAATACGTATAATTGAAGCTAACTCAAAAACTACCCGAGCAAAGTTAATACAATTTATATGGGACTACCTCTGAAGTATGATCTACCAAACAAAAAAAAAATTGGCGGAGTAATCGCGTAACAAAAAAAAAAAAAAAAACACAGACGAATTGAGAACCTCCTCCTTTTGGAAGTCGGTTAAAAATGCATTTGGATGCCTTTTTTACACCTAAAACGATTACAACATCAAATTCAGTGTTATAATTGCAATTCACTATTAATATTCTAGTTCGCTAGTTAGCCACATTTCATATTTCCAAACAGTAATATTGCCAAATTAATCTAAACAGCGAAATATTTGACATCTATTTGCGGCGTTGCCAACTTTTAGAATAACCGGTTTTAAACACCTACTGCTAACTATATAAAAAACTAGCTGCACCCCGCGGTTTCACTCGCATAAGTCTCGATCTCGTGAGAATATCGGGATCACAGATTGTAGATAGACCTAGATAACGCAAGTCGCAAGTATCACGATCTGTATGAAAACCAAGCGTGCCATTTTTTCATTTTTTCCACTACCTACTATGATGTCACAAGCACTAGGAAACGTTTCTTTTATTTTTTCTCCTCGCATTTGCACAGTTTTTTACAATTTATAACAGCGTAATTAACTATTTTACGAAAGTGGCAGCTTACGATTATTGTACGTAAGCTGGGCACGAAAATGGCACGCTAAGTAGTTGCTCTTGCGTTATCTAGGTATATCTAGATCTGTGATCGGGATAGATTCAGATTTAGTTTGCCAACAATGTAGGTACAGGTATAAAATGGTACATCACTAGGTTTTTCCGCTACATTCTACCTTACGGCATGCAAAGTCGTAAAAACAAAAAAATACAATTTTCAAATAAATCATGCAGTCGTAAAAACTAACGATGCAATTTTCATCCAAATTAACAATATTAATCATTAAGTCATTCTGATATAATATAAATTCTCGTAAATGTCATTTTTTAACAGTTATATATTTAAAAGAAAAAAAAAAACGTATAGCAGTCGGGGACTGCCGCGGTAAAGCTATTGCATAGCATTTGTAACCTCCATACTTCCTATTTGTCAACGCTACACTTGGGATGATGACGTGATAACATAAAACAAAAATTACGTTCCCATGACAACATCACGTTGTCATGGGAACCGTCATTACATGGTAGGTGGAGTGGGGGGTGTTAGGTTTTATTTTCGTTACGTTACGGAATTTCTTGATTCGGTCGCCGCGCTCAAAGCCCGCGATAAAAGCTATGCAATCGCTTAAGCATTATATGTATTAATCCAGGTTATAAACTATCTGTGTGCTATATTTGATTCAAATTCGTTCAGTGGGTTTTGCGTGAAAGAGTAAAAAGCATCCATCCATCCTCACAAACTTTCGCATTTATAATGTTACTAGTAGGATTTAATTCTCTTTGCATAAGTTTTTAGCGAGGAGCTCGTATCTAAGTAATAACAGTCGCACGGGTCGATACATCAGGTTAAGCTACGCTTGCCCTTGTTGGTCCGTGGATGGGTGACCATCTTTAACATACCGAGACTCCTCCGTGCCTCGGAAAGCACATTAAGCCGTTGGTCCCGGCTGTCATTCGTGGATCTTTGACAGTCATTACGGATCGTCAGAAGTCCGAAAGTCTAACAACCAGTCTTAGGCTCGTGGCTAAGTACTAACAGCCGCTCGGGTCGATCTGTCAGGTTAAGCTACGCTTGCCGGGGTTGGTCCGTGGATGGGTGACCATTTCTACATACCGAGACTCCTCCGTGCCTCGGAAAGCACGTTAAGCCGTTGTTCCCGGCGGTCATTCGTGAATCTTTGACAGTCGTTAAGAATCGTCAGAAACCCGAAAGTCTGACAACCAGTCTTACCAAAGGGTATCGTATTACCCAGTTACTGGGTTGTGAAGGTCAGATAGGCAGTCACTCCATGTAAAATACTGGTATTCAGCTGCATTCGGTTAGACTGGAAGCCGACCCCAACATAGTTGGGAAAAGGCTAGGCAGACTGATAAGTTTTTAGGGTTCAGTATCCAAAGTTGTGCTGACAGGTACTGTACAGATTACTAAACCAGCGATGTCTGTTTGTCTGTCTGCCTCATGTAAAACATGTCTACCTATATCTTGAATTACTGTGGACTAAACCACGCCAATTCAAGATATAGATTGAGGTTTGGTTGGGCGTGGGGTCCTGGGTTCAATTCCCGGGTCAGGCAGTGTTAGGGACCTAAACTAAGGACTTTATTAAAAGTAGTGGACTGTATGATAAATGGTATAATCTAGAATAGGTACAATATATATCGATGTTAGCAAACGTATGGAGTGCGCGCGCGTGCCGTCGTCCGTTATCGGTAGCGAAGTGGTTCGATGGCCCGCGTCCCGCACGCCGCACCTCTCGCCGTCGCCCGCCTTCCGCTGTCCCCGACAGCAGCCGAAGATCGCCGAGTGGTCGGAGACGCCCGAACAGGCAGCGTTATTGGGCTTTCTATTAGGAATTTCTTAGTAACAGCCCGGAGTTTGAAAGTTGGCGGTGTGATACCCCCGTGCCTTGGAAAGCACGTTAAGCCGTCACGGTGAGCAATGGGTAGCTCGCCGTCCGATAAGGACCAGGCCCGGGTCGACGGCGCGTTGTGTTCCACGCTCGCCTCAAAGAGATGTCAGCACAACTGACGGAGTCCGCTAGGGCCGATACCTGCCGGGGTCGCGGGAAAGTCCGAAAGGGATACATGGCCCCTGGCAACATACAGGCAACTGAAGGAACACGGGTGGGTTTTAGTCAGTAAGAGTCTGACACGCCCTCCCGCTTCGTCCAGAGCGGGAGACGTTATTTGATAATTTTACACCCAAAAAAAAAGCCGTTAGTCCTGCACCTGATCTCTCTCCGGGCGTGTGGGATTGCTGTCCCATCGGACTATGAGAGTGAGGGAAGAGAGAGTGCACCTGTGTCTGCACACACACTCGTGCACTGTAATACCTCCCGCGCCGAAGGCTGGTCGCCGCTGAGATTGGCCGCCATGGCCGAAATACGGTCTGGAGGACTGTATACCGGATGATTTTTTTTTGTCTCTTAATTTTTACAGGGTGTTCTACCCATGAATATAAAAAACTTTCACTATGGGAGCAACTCTGACATCACGAAAAAAAAAAAACTGCTGTTTATACAAAAGTTCAATACCTACTTGACCAAAATGTATGAAACAGCAGATTTTTTTTTTTCGTGATCTCTGATTTGCTCCTATAGTGAGTTTTATCGTTCTCTTATTTTAGAAGTTACGGGGGGGGACGGGGACGGGGGGACACATTTCACCATTTTGGAAGTGTCTCTCGCGCAAACTATTCAGTTTAGAAAAGAAATTTATTAGAAACCTCAATATAATTTTGTAAGACCTATCCATAGATTTTTTGAGTTTCAGTCCTAAGTATGGGGAACCCCAAAATTATATGTTTTTTTTTATATTTTTGTGTAAAAATCTTAATGCGGTTCACAGACTACATCTACTTACCAAGTTTCAACAGCATAGCTCTTATAGTTTCGGAAAAAAGTGGCTGTGACATACGGACGGACAGACAGACAGACATGACGAATCTATAAGGGTTCCGTTTTTTGCCATGTGGCAACGGAACCCTAAAAATACCCTTGAATGTATAACCTCCTCATTATTTTTAAATCGGTTAAAAAAACAACGACCATTTTTAACAGAATTCTAATTTTCAATTTTATACTGCTGCACATTGGCATGCCAATATTGAGGAATTAAGACCAAGCACTCTAAACACAATTTCTACGCAAGCTCCGCCCCCATGCACCCTGCCACTCCACTATGTGCTAAACGCTAACACATCAGTAATAAAGTTGAATATTGCGTGCGCTCTTTGATCGTGTTTGAGCACGGAACTAAATAGCGTAAGTCTCAATTCTTATTTCGTTTATAACTAAAGTAATAATTGATCTAGAGAAAAAATATCTTGTAGCTGGATAATAAACTATATTTTCTTACTTATTTTAGACATAAAAGCCGAGCAGTTAAATTTTTTTGTTTTCAGTTCTTTTTTTTTTGTTTTTTTTTTTTAACCTTTAAAAAAGACATGTTGTTTGATTCAAACTCAACTCAAACTCAAACTCAAAGCATTTATTTCAATTAAACCATTTACAGGCACTTTTGAATTGTCAAGGAATCGGTCAGTCAGAAATAGGTATGAAGCTAGTTGCCCATTCCGAAGCGTAGTAGGTACCTATGGAGAAGAACGGGCAAGAAACTCCACGGACACTCTTTTAAATAAAAAATTGTTACAAAATATTGGTTACATCATTCATGTTGAAATTATACATGTGAGAACAATGTAGAAAGACGTGCACGTTAGAAGCGTCCGTAATAAAAAGATAAAACAAAGAACAATTCAAAAAATTAAAATAAAAATAAAAATAAGAATAAGCCCTGGCAGCTAAGAGATGACCAGTCCCAACTGACGGCGCCCGTTCACGAACATGACGCATGGATTAGCACCATTCAGCTCAACCAAAGCTCAACCAAGATTAAAAAATTAACCGAGTGAAAATGTTACAATTACGTAACTGTCTTGTACATATCAAATCAATCATATACTAAAGTTCCAATTTGATTGTAAGCGTGATTGTTTCAGAATATTATTGAAAATTAACATACAATTTATGGAGCCTCCTCTTAAAGTATTGGTACGGAGCCCACAATTCAGAATGACTACTATTTTTATTTAATTTGTAGCGGTTACACCGCCACATACGAACTACGCATCATAGACATGACGTCACACAAATCCTGCATCGCGCAATTAGAGTTTACCGAGCGATCGACATAGATACAAGATTTCAACTTCAAACCGTTGGGCAGTTGCCCGCCAGACACAACACCCGTCTGGTGGGAGGATCCTCCCTTTTCTATGGTGGATGAGTGAAATTTACACCCTGTTCCTCATACCCTTCATTGGTGACCCCGAGTATGAACGTCAGCGCAGCCTTCGTGCAATTACTTCGGCGTGACGTCATCATCATCATCACTCCCGCAAGCTTGCGTGAGGCGACTCACACAGTGGGCCAGCACCCACGGCTTCAACGGGTATCCTGACCACCAGCATGCAGCAAACGCCTGGTCATCACCCTCAGCCTCATCACCCCGACTCACTGGGGAATCACCACAGACAGTTCCGACTCACCGCGAACTATGTGGCACCTGGTTCCGACTCACTGGAACTACAGCTGGCACCGTGAAGCATCGCAAGATTCAGCCCACTATCGACCTCCAGTCTCCGGAGGGGAGTGATGTAGCGGTTACACCGCTACATACGAACTACGCATCATAGACATGACGTCACACAAATCCTGCATCGCACAATTAGAGTTTACCGAGCGATCGACATAGATACAAGATTTCAACTTCAAACCGATGGGCAGTTGCCCGCCAGACACAACACCAGTTCTGGTCGGAGGATCCTCCCTTTTCTATGGTAGATGAGTGAACTTTACACCCTGTTCCTCATACCCTTCAAATTTATGAATAAAACTAAATCAAATTAAAAATACTTACGTAATCCTATACCCCGAAAAGTGCTTATTAGCCTCCAAATTCTTCATCGTCGCAAACCAGAATCGTTTCAGCTGGCTATTGTCACAATTTCTTATATAATTATGCACGAACATGAAGTCCGATTCTCGAACGTTCGACGATCCGAGGAACGTGTGGAGAGCTATGATTCTTAGCTGTATGCTCTCTGTATCGTTTGTTATTATTGGCAGTGTCGTTTCAAGTATCTGAAAGGTCAAGTAATTATTCGTTATTTTCTTCAATTTGAATTAGTCTAGTCGATAACCTACTGCTTTGTTGGTCTAATGCAGTGGTCGGCAAACCGCGGCTCGCGAGCTACATGTGGCTCTTTGACCGATATGTAACGTTAAATGCGCAAAACCTCAGACAGCCCAACTGATTTTTAATTCAATTGATCTATTACAGAGAGGAAAAAAAAATCATTAAAAAAATTTAAAGGTTTTATGTGCTGTTTTAGTTCGTAAGATTCATATTTGCATTAAAATAAAAGCTATTATTATCGACAACAATTTGTGTTTGTTTACCTATTTTGGCGGGTTTGCGCATGTGATGGCTTGACCTATTAATAAATAGACACGGCAACGCCTTTACTGAAGATTTTTTGAAAAATGTGACCTATGTTAAAAAGTGGTTCAATTGATTCTGCTCGTTATTCTGATCAAACTTTTTTAAGTTTTTGCGCATTTAACGTTACACGTTATAGAGTACAGCTCTACATCGAAAATTAATCATTTATACTATATGAAACTGTAACCTTTAAAAGTTTTTCACGGTGAACTTGTTAATAAGTAAGATGACTTCATCATATTATTATCAGTCGATATGATGATGAAGGCATCCTACTTCTTAGCAAGTTAATTTTAGGAAGCGTTGTGGAGTGAAAGAGGATGGGAGTTTTGTAGTTTCACCTCTCAACGAGGCATCCTCAGGATGACGATTGACTTGCCGCGAACCCGAACACGGTGTGTTACCACACCGAACGCTAGACGGTGCGGTGAGGGCAGGGCGGTCTCTGCGTCCAGCGCTCAGTGTGGCAACACGTTGAGAGGTGACACACGTGTCGAATTCTTACAGGGTTTTTTATGGCTCTTTAGGAATAGTTAAGTGGAACTGGTTACTAAATACAGGGTGTCAGGGACGGGCTGCGAATATGGGCCGAAAGGGAAATCGTGGCCCCGGCAACAGGGCAACCGAAGGAACACGGGTGGGTTTTTTTAGTCAGTAAGAGTCTGACACGCCCTCCCGCTCCACCCAGAGCGGGAGACGTAATTTGATAATTGCCGACAAAAAAAAAATAGATTCAGTACCTACATGATTCTGAACCGAAAAAAAAAATCAACGCAAGAGCATTCAGAATCGTGTACTGAATCCATGGTTTCAGTTTTCGCGTCGATAATGCCACCCCGTATATCAACGTCTATTGTATTTTATAATGGATTTCCACAAGGTCACGCCTGAGTCAATTAACTATGCTATCTTTAGTAAACATACCGTGTAAGGATCTTCAGTCTTCGGACTCCCAGCCAGGGCTGCCCAGAGCCTCTCATGTTTATCCCTCGTCGTGTCAGTATGTATGATTCTTGTGTAGCTTTCAGCTGAGTACCCTATGTTGCACAGTCCTTGGAGCCAGATCATTCGATCCAGGTATTGGGGACAATCTGGAAGAAAAAATATGGTTTTAGTGCTATAAAAAACTTGTTATTGGTGGTAATTCCCTTGTTCACAAACTAAACTAAATTTAAGTTCAGTGCATCTTTTTCTTTTTATTTCATTAAGAAAAGGACAGAAGATAAATTTTAGTTTAGTCCTGTCAAATTAATCAGCGCTTGACGTAAATTGATGTCATTTTAGTAGGCAAGTTTTTAATCACGTCTAAACTTGTATGGAGTAGTAACAGGCGCTGATTAATTTGACAGGACTAAACTAAAATTTATCTTCTGTCCTTTTCTTAATGAAATAGAAAGAAAAATATGCACTGAACTTAAATTTAGTTTAGTTTGTGAACAAGGGAATCGGCACCATTACCCACTTGTTTGGTCGGATGCACTTCAATTTCTTGTAGAGTGCTTGGATTAGGGTTTGATAATATAAATATTTCATAAGATAAGTATTAAACGAGTTCCTTCAGTTAATATTAAATAGGTTTAGGTTAAAGGTAATAATTTCGGTTTACTAATGATAAGTATAAAGTATATTGTCATAATTTACATTGGCATAACGAAATCCAGCATAATGATCAACACGCATAATATTTATTTATTAGTCATAAATGTTTATTGCCATACTGTTGGCATAATCCTTACATATTATAAAACTAAGTCCCCCGCCGCGTCTGTCTGTCTGTCTGTCTGAACGCGATAAACTCAAAAACTACCGAACGGATTTTCAAACGGTTTTCACCAATGGACGGAATGATTCATGTGGAAAGTTTTAGTGTATAATTCATTAGGTTTTGTGTAAATTGGCTGAAACATGACGATTGTTGTTGAAGAAGTCGGAAAAATGCATGCCGACTGGGAGCTTTACTGGCGTGCGCTGCGTTAACTAGAAAAGATACATCAAATTTATGTTCTACGGTATTGTTCATCTTAAAAAGTTCAACAAAAAAGTCCACGATGGCATATGTCTATCCTCTAAGGATGACCCACAATAACCATTTTTATCTTTCAGAATTTGATAAAAATTTAATTGTTATTTCCGAAGCTTTTTTGACCGGTATAGTATAAAACTTTTTCAAAAAAAAAATGTTATTTAAATTGGGCATTTAATTTAGATTAAAATATGCCGTTAAATCATATAATTTAAATGAATAGTTTAAAAGATATCACAGTTTCAAAATTACGCGGAACATCGCGGGCGCAGCGGTAGGAGTCAATGACGTTTTCCTCTGTTATTAGGTATGAAATCTCGGTAGTACGTTCCCGTGGGATATATTCCGACATCCACGCGGGCGAAGCAGCGGGCAAAAGCTAGTATTAATAATAAAGCTTAATTTTATAAAGCACTAGCTGCTGGCCGCGACTTCGTCCGCGTGGAATAATTACTTTGGTGCTCCGCTCCTGTTAGTCTTAGCGTGATGATATATATCCTGTAGCCTTCTTCAATAAATGGGCTATCTATACTGAAATAATGTTTCAAATCGGACCAGTAGTTTCTGAGATTAGTGCATTCAAACAAACAAACTCTTCAGCTTTATATATTAAAAATAAAGTAAGTATATAATAGATAATGTTATAAACGCATCATAATATTTACACATAATTTTCTTTGGAATAAAAATAATAAACCCTAATGTAAAATGTATATTTTTTTTTTAGAGCAGTGGTTGCCCCGTGGTATCGGCCGCGACTTACGAGTTGTAGGTCGTAGGTTCGAGCCCAGACAGGCGCACTACTTTGTGTAAATTATTTCATCACCACTGCTCTCAAAACGGTGAAGGAAAACATCGTGAGGAAACCGGCATGTCCTAGAACCGAAAATTCGAAGACATGTGACATTTACCAACCCGCACTGGGCCCGCGTGGTGGATTACGGGCCACTCCCTCTCACAGAGAGGAGGCCTGTGTCCCAGCAGTGGGAACATTATAGGCTGATGATGAATATAACATATAAAAACAAACATGTTCATGGCTCAGGGTGGCCCGAAGACCACCCCCGCTGCGCCTTAACCTAATCCAATAGAGTAATTCCCAAATTCCAATAAATAATGTTTATATTTATGGCTCATGATTAATAGACGAATAAATATTATGCCTTAAAAATATATGCAACTTCAAATTATGCCAAAACAAATTGATGATTCTGATTCTCATAAGTACCCACATTCGAAACTTGTAGTCGATTCTACATTTATAACTTAAATGACAGTGCTTAGTACGGTGTTTTAAATTATTTGTATAATAGAAACGTAAAGTAGACCGCGAGTCGAGGCCTCACAAGATCGTAAAAACAAATATTCTTGAAGGTCTCAAGGAAGCCACAACATTTCAAAAGAAAAACAAATAACCTTGAACACATTATTGACGAATTTGACCTTCCTCTGAACGAAAGCTTCCGTTGTTTCAAAGAGGCAGTTATTTTTGTAAACACAGTGATAAATCTTAGCGTTTGTATTTTTTTTTACTTCCATTTTTACTTAATCAGGTACAAGTGGTAGTCACCACAAAAAAATGAAAAGTTATGAATTGAATAATATTTGTATGGATTTCTTATCTTGAAAACTACCACACAACTGAGGCCCAAGTCTGCTATTTTTATAAATTTGTCATTCCAACACGATCCCATTGTCATTTTGCTAAAAGTTCGTAATCTGCTAAATTCATAATGGTCGATCATTGGTCGGTCAATGGTCTCGTAATAGAATTGTGTTATAATGGCATTGTCGTACAATACAACCAATGATACCGCCTAAGTCAGTCATTCATTTGTCATTAAGTACGAGATTACCAATAAGTGCCATTTCTTTCAATGGAGTGTCAGTGGCTGACCATTGGTAAGTCATAATGACGCCATTATATTAGTAGATTACCAAACTTGTCAAAATCAACAATTATGAAATCAATGATAGACCATTCTGACACTACAACAATTAATAGCAGGCTTGAGGCCCTGATTTCATGAAATGATCATTATCATTTTAACAGAGATTTCGGTTTCAATTTGTGTGACATCAGGATTTTTATGTGACGTACATACAAATCCTGCATCGTGTATTTGAGTTTACCACGCGAACACGAAATATATTACTTCCCCGACATCAGTCGTTAGGCAGCTGCCCGCCAGACACATCACCCGTCTGGTCGGAGGATCCTCCCTTTTCTATAGACGATGCAGGATCCTCCTCATACCTCTAAATAACTATTAAAATCTCTAAAAGTCCAACATCTATATAAACATTGTCACACTCACCACTATACATCCGAAAATATTTAACGACAATATTGTCAAAATAATCCTGCTTGACTTGCGAGGTCTCCATAGTCTTATGTAACAGCGTCGCGAAGCTGAGTATACCAGCATGTCTGATATCATGGGGGAAGTCCAGCCCCAACTTGCTGAGTACCTCCAACTCCTCAAGTAGAGCCTGGTTCGGAGCTGCCACGTTGAATGGTAGCTTTCTGATGAGGGAGAGGAGTGCTGCGTCTTCAACTTTTTCCTGGAAAGAGTTAATACAGATAAAAACCGTCCAAGTGCGTGTCGGACCACGCACAATGAAGGGTTCTGTACTTTGGATGAATTTATCCCAAATACAAACGTAACATTGTAGTTGAAATACATGTTCTTCCATACATTCCAACTGCAAATGTAAGTTTGTACGCACAATATTGAGAGATTTACCATGTTATTTTAAGACCATAGACTTTTTATAGGTTTTCCTGTAATATATGAGTAAAGAACCATTCTTTGTAATTTTTTCAAAATTTTAGGTCCAGTTGTTTCGGAGATAAGGGGGGAAAATGGTAAATTTTCATCGAATTTCTTAAATATCTTTAAAAGTATTTATTTAAAAATATATAAAAAAATATTTTTAAGATTCTCACAACAAGCCCTTTCATTTCATATATCACACGGTACTGTTAGCAAAACCTTTTTTTTTAATTTTCTTCTTTGTCCCCCAAAAGTGACCCCTATATTCAAAATTCATTTATTTACTTTACACGTTCGTGTTTGGGTCACAGAAATACATATGTGTACCAAATTTCAACTTAATCGGTCCATAAGATTCGGAGCAAATTGGCTGTGACAGACGGACAGAGAGACAGACACGAGTGACCCTATAAGGATTCCGTTTTTCCTTTTGAGGTACGGAACCCTAAAAACCGGCTAAGAGCGAATCGGACTCTTAAACTAAGTGTTCCGTATATAACACCATTTTGAATTACCCTGGAGTAAAGTCACAACCAGTATAACCTTTAGATTAATAAATTTTCTTAAATTTTTTGTAATTTGCAGGTCAGTGTCAGGTTGTATGTTGATTAAGATATGATTCGCGACCGTAACAAATATGGCTTTATAGACTTATAATCATTACAATCAGTAATACAACTCCTTAAGTTGGAATAATCCTCAAATGTCATGATTTCATAAACACTTGTTTGAACACCATGAACACTTGTATATCCTCGTGTAGTAATAATAATTTATAGTATTAATAAATTATATTTATATCTGCATTATTTATGCACGTATGGTGATGCCTGCGGATTCATTTTTATGTTTTTAATCATATTTTGTTGTCTTATATTCTAATCACTGTTTATTTTATTTTGTTACATATTTAATAGAAAAATCACTGAACCTGACTTGATTTCCGTACATCTTTTTTTTTTTCGGGTGACCACTGAAAATCAGCGCTGTGTTGTGGGTCCCCCATAGCACAGCATCATGCTGAGTGGAAGCCTTCTTGTCACAGTCATGTCGTGCAGCTGCCGCCTAAATAAATTCTGTTCTATGCTCGTGATTTGTTATGTACTTTGTGTTGTTCTCTGATTACTCTTGTCTTTTATGTATGCCCGTGTTTCTGTGACAAATAAACCTATTTTTCTTTCTTCTTTTATTTCTTTCTTTCTTTCAAATACATTGGTTACCAACTTAGAGTTGTATTGATGATTTTTATTTTATTTTTATTTTATTTTATTAGGATCTCCAACAAAGAATACACCTTACATGCTATAATACAACGACAAGAACAACAATCTATGTGCTCCCTCAATTATAGGAGACCACATCATGCAATAAAAACAAGCAAACAGTATATTATATGGAAGTAGCCCTTAAAGTTAAAATTATATAGTATTATTAAGGTTATACTAGTACATTATTAAATTTGGAAATCTGAATTTAAATTGAATAAAAATAAAGATTAAAAAGCAACAAATACTCAGAAAAAATTGTACTTATACAGACAAATAAAAATATATATAATAGCCAACAATGCATTACTAGGCAGGCAGTTCAACACTTACATAAGTATCATTTAATTGCGTACGGATTAGTGACTTATATTTACCCAGATTATTAGAAAAGATGTCTATGTCTTCTAATGAACATGATAAGGCATTGTACTGCTGGGTCATCCTGGAAACCGGTGAATGTTTACCCAGATTTGTTCGGTATCGTGGGGCTTTGAGTAATGGGCGGGGATAACGTGGCATTCTGGCCGGGACATTAAGATTTATTCTGCTAAGAAGATCTGGACAGTCAATACTATTATTAAGCAACTTGAACAGGAATGTTAAATCAGAGATTGTACGGCGAGACTTGAGAGGAAGGATTTTAAAATAGTTCAGCTTGTCTGCATATGATCTCAGATTCCTAACTCTAAACCGAAAAGCTAAGTGACGAACAAGTTTCTTCTGGACTCTTTCTATTCGATTTGTGTGAACCTGATATGTTGGATTCCAGACCGTGCTGCAGTATTCCAACTGACTTCTCACATAGCTATTGTATAACAAAATTGTAGTGGATGGTTTCTTGAATTCTTTAGAAGATCGCAGTATAAATCCAAGAGCCCGATAAGCTGAATTAAGCATTTTGTCAATGTGTTCAATAAATCTCAACTCACCATCCAAATACACTCCCAAATCTCGGATAACTGTCACTTCATTTAATGTGTTTCCCTGAATATTGTACCTTGATTGAATTTTATTCCGCTTTCTGGTAAATTTGATGTGGTGACATTTGGTACAATTTAGATACATTTTATTCTTCGTACACCACTGAGTTAAGTTATCTAAGTCCGTTTGTAGCAACTGTATATCTGATTCAGTCCGAATTATGCGTGTCAACTTCAAATCATCCGCAAATAGGTATGGCGTAGTATATTTAAGTACGCTTGTAATATCATTCACAAACACAATGAAAAACAGTGGCCCCAAATTGGACCCCTGTGGTACACCTGTGGTTGCAAAATAAGGGTCAGACTCATCACCTTGTATGACCACTAATGACGGCCTGTTATTAAGGTATGACCTACCCCACTCCAACATGGCACCGGTGACACCCAGGGACCGAAGTTTAGTCAACAATAGTTCATGATTTACCCTGTCGAAGGCCTTCGAAAAATCAGTGTATATTGCATCTACTTGTAGACCCTCATCAACTGCGGATGTTAACTCAGTGATATAAGTGACAAGATTTGTGTTCGTAGATTTTTTAACCATGAAACCGTGCTGACTTAAGGTTAGGTAACTTTTAACCTGGTTGTAAAATATCGGGTACACTAGCAATTCAAAGACCTTAGACAGAGTACAAAGAATCGAAATTGGTCGATAGTTAGATATCACCTCGCGCTTATCGTTCTTGTGAATAGGCACTATTCGTGCCCGTTTCCAGGTATTCGGGAAGACACCTGTTATAAGTGAAGATAAAGATAAAGATAAAGATAATTTATTTGTCCAAAACATGAGTATACACACACATGGCATGCAAGATGTTACAATAAAATTTTACCACAGTCATGTTTTGCCTCAACGGCGTACAAATATAAGTAGGTAGGTACATTTAATCAAATCATTATAAATTTATCCATTATTCAAATAATTTATAGTCCAAATTAGAATTTAAAAATTTAAAATGTTCTACAGAATAGAGTCAACAACTCATAGTGTATAATAAAAATTAGTCAATTTAATGTCAAAGTAATTAGGAATACACAATTATAAGAATTAGATTAATTTATCAGTCAAAAATTCGTCAGTGCTGTAGTAGGCTTTCTCTAAAAGAAAGTTTTTTAACCTACTTCTTAATTTTTCCGTTGTATATTCCCTCCAATATTTTGGCAACTTATTATACAGAATTGGCGCCATGCAAAATATTGGGGGTATATTATCCGGTCCTGCACCCTTTGACAGGTCAAGTCTGGAAAGTTTATTACATACTGCCTCTTGAGATATTGAAAAATCATTATTGGGTGGAGAAGGGATTGATGTGGCAGGTGGATAATCGATAGAATTGCCATGGTCAAGAGTTTGCGAGTCATATACCGATGAGAAATGATCAGCAAATAAATTCGAGATAGCTTTACTTCCAGATGCAGTTACAGTACCTAAGGTCATTTTAGAGGGATAGGAAGTGTTACTCTTCCGAAGGTTTTTTATATGTGACCAGAAGAATTTGGGATGTCCTTTTATCTTATTTTCTAATTCGTCTATGTAATTATTGTAACATCTTTGCGTAAGTTTTTCACAGTCTTTTCTGAGATAATTAAATTCAATTAAATCAAGTGGATTGCTATATTTTTTTAATCTGTTACGATATTTAAATTTTTGATTGAGCAATTTTATTAATTGGTTAGAATACCACGGTGGGTATTTTCCTTGCGTGGACATGGTTACTGGCACATATTTTTTAATGATGTCCCTAACTATACTGTAGAATTTATCTAGCTTAGCATTTACATCATAACGACATATTGCAAATTCATTTTCCCAGTTGATATCTTTTAGTGCATGTGTTATCGCTTCGTAGTCGGCTTTGTAATAATTGGGTTTGTTTGATGATTTGTAATCATTTTTAATAATCAATCAAATATTTATTTATAGATTATAATTCTATAAATAAATATTTGTTAGGGTCGCGAATCATATTTAGATCAACATTCAACCTGATACTGACCTGCAAATTGCAAAAAACGTAAGAAAATTTGAATTTTGCGGGCTACCTACGCTTTCACCTTGACCATAAATTTTTCGAGAATTAAGTCTCGCACAACTTTGCTAAACATTTTTTAATAAGCGCGTCATAGTTTATCTATCTTTTTATTTGCCCTAACAAAAGGAATAGTAATTTAATATACCTATCTTCTATGAAATCCTATACTCTTAAATGAGCAATATTTGTATATATAAATATTTGGTCTCGAAAATGGCTCCAACGATTCAAACTCAAAGCATTTGTTTCAATTAAACCATTTACAAGCACTTTTGAATTGTCAAGGAGTCGGTCAGTCAGAAAGATGAAGCTAGTTGCCCATTCCAAAGCGTAGTAGGTACCTATGGAGACGAACGGGCAAGAAACTCCACGGATACTCTTTTAAAAAATTATACAATTATGAGAACAACGTAGAAAGACGTCGATTTCAATGAAAGTTGCAATATCGTGGTTTAGGGGGGCGAAAAATCGTTCTAGCTAGGTCTCATTTCTGGGAAAACTCGTTTTCTCCGTATTTTCACCCGACCAGAGCTCGGTCGCCCAAAGTTTAGAACAAGATAGAACAATGACCCATGTCTACTTACTAATTCCATACTGCCATCAGTATGGAATTAGTAAGTACTATACATGGAATTAGTATGAACTATCGACGTTTAAATGAGCATTCTCTATTTTCACCAGAGCAGAGTTCGGTCGCCCAGGTACATACTTTAGAATAAAATGATACAGACAACATAAAGACAGACAGATAGATGGAAAGACAGACAAATAAATGGTGTAGGCTTATAGTAATAGAGATTCCGTTGATACCCTTTTTTTGGGTACGGAATACTAAAAACCTATTCAAATTACTTAATTTCCTGAAGAATATTTCGCTGAAATTCAAAATCAAATAGATAGAAATTAACAAGCTCTTGTTTAAAGGTCAATTTATACAAATTAAGTAAACTAAATTTGATTCTAAATTAAATTAATATCAGGTTATTTGATATCTACTCTAAATTATTGAATCAATTAAGATTTAAATTAGCTAAACAAATTCCAAACTTTATTATTAACACAGTCCATTTGTGCGGCTAATATTACTTGTGGGTAATGGTCCGTGGATGGGTGGCCATCTTTACATACCCAGACTCCTCCGTGCCTCGGAAAGCACGTTAAGCCGTCCTGGCTGTCATTCGTGGATTTTTGACAGTCGTTACGGGTTGTCGGAATCCCGAAATTCTGACCACCAGTCTTACCTAGAGGTATTGTATTACCCAGTAAAGGTTGTGGAGGTCAGATAGGCAGTCACTTCATATAAATTACTGTTATTCAGCTGTATCCGGTTAGACTTGAAGCCGACCCCAACTTAATTGGGAAAAGGCTAGGTTTGTATACACATAGCAAAATACTTTATGCATTATGTTTGCATTGCAAACTTTTTGATGTTGTTGTTATTTTGGTAGGTAAACAAATTCCTGAAGGCCTGAAGCCAGGGATTATATCGTAATAACGGGGGATTTTATTATTATTCTAGTTTCCATTATGTAGGTAGGTAAGTTCTGAGTTGAGCACTACGGACAAATGTGTGCACTGACTGAACAACTCCATTAAAATCTGTGTAGTACTTTCCTCAAAAAACCGGTCAAGTGCATGTCGGACTACGCACAATGAAGGGTTCCGTAGTTGGGATGAATTTATCCCAAATACAAACTTAACATTGTAGTTAAAATACATGGTCTCCCATACATTCCAACTGCAAATGTAAGTTTATACGCACAATATTGATTTACCATGTTATTTTAAAACCATAGACTTCTTATAGATTTTTCTGTAATCTATGAGTAAAGAGCCATACCTACTACGTATTTTGTTCAAAATTTTAGGCCCAGTAGTTTCGGAGATAAGGGGGGATAATGGTAAATTTTCATCGAATTTATTAAATATCTTTAAAAGTGATTATTTTAAAATTATATAAAAATACATTTAAGATCCTTGCAACAAGCCCTTTCATTTGATATGTCACACGGTACTGTTAGCAAAAATTTTGAAGTGAAACTTCTTTAGAATCGTTGTGATTTCAAACCGGATGCAACGGAAAAAACGACAGGTAAGAGACACAAATACAAAAATGTGTAGGATGAAGCCAGGAAAGAATGAGACAGAAATAATATTATCGGTCTCTCCTCTTTGTCCCATACTTCGTAGCGTCCCCACTCCCGTCTTCTAAGCATAGTCGCCTGTAATTTGTGAGCCAGAGCGCGAGAGCAGATATTGCATACTGTTTAATACGTGCTTGTATTTGAGCATTTAACGTGTGTTAGTGTATGTGAAAACTACGTGAGCTACTGTACACTGTATGCGACTGCGTATTACAGCTTTTTAGTAAGATGTCAGCGTGGTGTGTCATTATTTAACTGTGTGTTTGTTTATATCTTGTTGTGCTAAATAATAAATTTTATAAGATGCCGAAAACTAATGCCGAAATCTGTCGTCAATATCGACGCAAAAAAAAGAAAATAAAATTGAAATGAAAAAAAATCCAGGAAAAAGTTCAACAGAACGTAGTCGCGAGTTTCGTGCACGTAAAAAACAATTATTGAACAATCAAAATAGATGTTCAAATATAAGTGTTAATGTGACTGATGTAATAAATTTCGCTTAAGCTAAGTTCCCGTAACGAGAGCCGCGATTTTTAAGACCATTTTACGTGCAATTTTCTCTATGATTTATGGCTTCAAACCTCTACTTTTTTTTTATCCCATGGTTGGATCGCTATGAAATTTGCACATAACAGAGCTTACATAATCCTGTCTTAGTATACATATCAATTTTTATGGTATCTTCAGTAACAAAGGATTTCCTAGAACATTAACTGTCTAAAATTAACTTTGGTACATTTTCATTATTATAAAACTGCTAATATCTTCAAAACCCGTGGGTCGATTTATACAATTCAAACGTGACAAGTGTTTTTACACCTAATCCTCTTATTTGGAACTAAAATTACGTTAATATCTCCGTAAACAAAAAACCTCATTTTCAAGTTACGTAATTATACTGAACATTTTATTCAAACATTAAAATTTATACAATTTGCATCTTTACTTTATCTTATTAGATTCTAACAAGGAAACTAATAACTAAATTCAACTAAAGAACTAATTAGAACATCATAAAACACTTAAATCTAACTAGAAACTACAAAAAACTTATACAAAAATGGCAAAAGCTCACCTACACTCATTCATCATTTGTTGATCATTTGTTGAAACTGAAAATATGGAACTTGAGCAATAGATTATGTAACATATGTTAAATAAAATATAAAATATCTTTTAAAATTAATCAAAATACTTTCATTTTTAAACAATTAAACTTTGCAATTATCCTACCCTTGTTATTTAAATTCATCTCATTCTTTTGTCGATTTACTGAAGTTTCACTTCTATCGTGTGTGAATCGCACACACACCTTTTTTTTTAAATTTTCTTGTTTGCCCCCCATAAGTGACCCCTATATTCAAAATTCATTTATTTACGTTACACGTTCGTGTTTGGGTCACAGAAATACATACATGTACCAAATTTCAACTTAATCGGTCCATTCGATTCGGAGCAAATTGGCTGTGACAGACGGACAGACAGACACACGAGTGATCTTATAAGGGTTCCGTTTTTCCTTTTGAGGTACGGAACCCTAAAAACTATAAAAAATCTCATTATTCATTCACACACCACCACACTCCACACATCCACACATTACACACACTCTTTACACTTCACACTCACATAAATGGAACACGACTAGCATTTTTTTTTTTTTTTTTTTTTTTTTTTTTTTTTTTTTTTTTTTTTTTTTTTTTTTTTTTTTTTTGTGGCTTTTGTGGACATGATAATTATTCAGATTGATTACAGTTGTAATAGCAATCATATAATTGCGTTTTATTTAAAATAGGTTTTTTACTTTTTTAATTAATTAATTTTTTTGTATAGATTTTTTTCTACATATTTTGTGAATGTGAGAACGCTGTAGGCTTAGTGGATTGTAGACCTGTTGACCATTTTCTATTTTGTTAAGTACTTGGTACTTATTGAAAGACCTACACTGTCCTCCCATACCTAGAAACACTGTTATTTGAAAGTATTGTAAAAGCCAATTATTTTTAAAAGAGTAACCGTGGAGTTTCTTGCCGGCTCTTCTCCATAGGAAACGACCAATTGGAACCGTGCACCTAGCTTCTGACGTTTCATAAGTGCCCATGTAGGTTTATGTGAAATAAAATATTTTGATTTTGATTTTTGATTTTGATTTATGCAACGTGTCCCGACATCGATCGTCAGGCAGCCCACACAACACCCCTCCGGTCGGAGGATCCTCCTTTTTAACCGACTTCCAAAAAGGAGGAGGTTATATGTTCGTCGCGTATGTTTGTTTTATTTTTTATTTTTTTATGTATGTCCACCGATTTCTCCGTCATTTGTGGACCGATTTTGAAAATTATTTTTTTGTTTGAAAGGGTATGCTCTCAAATTAGTCCCATATAAATGACATGTCCAGTTTCTGCCCTCTGGTCGTGGTCTGAAACGATAATGTTCATGATCCAAGGTTTTACAGTAAGATTTAAAAATTTAGATTTAAATTATTATGGATTTATAAATTCAGTAGAGGTTGCGTAACATAATTCTCAAAAAAACAGTACTCAAATATAACTTCCGCCTCGCCATTTTTAACGGGAAGTACTAAAAATGTTTTTGACGTTCCATTTTATCCCGTAATTACCTTTAAAGAGTGTGAACAATAACTATAAGCCGCTTATTTTAGATCTAACGTATTTATGTAATTATTGTAATGTAATTGCGTATAAAATATGACAATATTACTAACATGTTTTTGTGTACACATCAAAAGAGGTTTTTTTTAAATTACCCACTTCTTAAAATTAAGGTAAGTATTTATTATTTCTTTGACATGACATTGACATATTATTTTGATTAGACCAATTTCTGCTCGCTTTGCAGTTCCACAGAGTACTTTTTTATATGTGCAGTTCCAAGTTGCGTTGCGTTCCTTGCTTACTGTGCGATTATTTTCTGATATTGATATTTTCTTATAACGACCATTGCTATTCTACACGGACTGATATCATCTAGACACGATTACTATTGCTGCTCATAAAGGATTCTGTTTTGCTACTTGATTTGGATATTATGATGAGGTGCATCAATTGTGGCATCGCTGTGCAGTGGATTCGCACACACATCGTGTCGAGGCTGGCGTTACCCCTGCAAGTGAGACTCGCTCAATGGTTAGCAAATCAGGTACGCCTCTATACTTACTACGGCAGTCGCGTAAACCATGCCGTAAAGGCAATATTTTGAGTTGTTGTGTTATAAATTGAAAAATACAATGATATTTGCTATTGTTCCAGCTCCCATTAGATGGATACGCTTGTTACGATTGTTTTAATTGATTAAATACCAAAACTGCTGACAGTGGGAGATTACTAGGCCATACAATGGTCTGCCGTGGATGTGGTGTGTCAGTCGGACTCAGAAATCCAAGACGCCGACGTTTTTATACTGTTGCAGTGGACGGCCCTTTAGTACTCAATGATAATAATTATTAGGTGAATATTTTTTTTCCCCAACTACGTTTTTATTATATGTAGGTAAAGTTTTTGAAAGAAAATGGCTAAATGAATGGGACAAATCTCTCAAAACTGGAACAACGAACGATAGAAACGACAATCATGAAAGATTAAAGGAGTGTTCGTCATGTAAAACTCAACATAAACATAGGTATAACATCACGCCAGCGATTTCCGAAGGATTTGGGCAAGTTGAACTCATCCCACATTTCGCCAGTTATGTCATGTCATTTTTAATCAAATGTATTTTAATAATATTTTCAGGATATGGCAACAATTATTCATGCCTGTTGGGTTCGACCGAATCGACGCCGGATTCATGACGCATCAAAGGACTTGCAACAGGATGTTGTTCCATCCGTGGAACATAGATCATCAACACTGTCGCCACCACTTTCTTTACAAACAATACCGCCGCTACCACTGTCTTCTTCTATTTAAATTGTTATTGTTCACACAAGTTCCCAAATGATTGGGTTCGTCCATGTATCGGTGAACACGCTCTATTATTTGCTGAACGTTTGGGTGGAATTTATTTGGGAGGGCTCCTGCTATTCTTAAATCAAGCATGAGATTACAAGAAGCAATATTAAAATATCTTTGGCGAAACATTTTAAAACCTGTGAGTAAGTTGATTGCTGTTGCCCCACATATAAAGACTCTGGTTTGTCATAGAAATGGAATCGCAGCCCGGGATCCTCTATCTAGTATACAAATATCGTTTGGCCTAAGTTACGAAACGGACTATCTCCAGTTACGAAACGGACTATCTCCAATTTCGAATAAACTTTTTATTATGTCAGCATCGCTTTGTGTAGCAGCATATGGCCCTAAAACATCAATTGTTTATGTCCATCGCACGAACATATCACGAAAGGTTTGACAAGATTATCGTACTTATGCAAACTGTAGTTAGAGCTCTGCTGTAAAAAAATATGTATCAATGTAGAAATAAGCCCAGCGCTCTGGTGTAATGAGTGCTAGTGAGTCCAGTCATTATTGGTCAGTGGGGAGTTGGGGACATCCTGTCGCATCATCTATTTTTTTATTTAAGTGTGTCTGTATACCTACAATAAAAGAATTTATTTGGCAATAAATACATAGTTTTATTTATTTTAATCCCAATTCAATACCAACAAGTTGGTAAATATAAATAATATTATGGGTATTGAGGATAGACACCAAAATACGGAAATGAAGAAGATTAAAAATATCATTTTATGTGTATTTATGTATTCAACAGATATAAGAATTTGGGATTTAATAAAAAAATAGTAAAGCACTTATTCAATAGGTGCTTTACACTTTTCTTACACAGCTAATAATATCCAAAAACAACTGCAGAATCTGATCCCAGATCAACAAAATATTAAATACCACCAATTAGTACATGTGCTCACTCACAGATGGCGTTATAATAAAGAAAAATCCCTAGCGTATAAACCTGATTTTGACCAGTTTTCGCAAGTTTTTGACTCCTGAAACTTATTAATTGATAAACTATAAAATACGACAGTTATAATAATATAACAATCATTACTGAACATTGGTTTTGACTACCTAGGCAAACGTCCATTGCCCCACCAGACATGTCCTTTTATTAACTTCGTTTTGGTAGTTTTTGAGTTAGCTACAAAATACGTATTTTTTTTCCCACTTAGTATGTAGATGATGTGATAAGTTCCTGTCACTGGTAGCAGGTAGTGGTGTTCGAATGTGTGTGGGATAGGTATCACAACCAAAAAGTGAAAAATAAAAACTTTTTACAAAAAAAACAACCGACTTCCAAAAAAAAAACACTGCAAAGTGAAAAATAATTTTAATTTCGGAAGTCGGTGGCAAAAAACGAAAACACAAAACCCAAGACACCGACTTCCGAAATTAAAGTTATTTTTCACTTTGTAGTGTTTTTCTATGGAGGATGAGTGAATTCTACAGCCTGTTAAGTTTATTAGACCCTCATTTTCATCAATTAAATATTACAATAAATACCAACCTTTTCCTCAAGCACCAAGTATTTGATGAACCTCACACAAGCGTCACTCCTGGCGTGGGGCAGTACCTCTATGAAGATATTCCTAGCTGTTTCCAACTCATAACTTGTGCCCAGGACCAGGTCATCGAACAGCCTTGTCAGGGTTTCATGGTTTAGTCTTGACACGGTGCTAAAAAAGCAAAGAATAAGTTTAAAAAAAGGCAAGGTGGAGCGATGACCTTTGCAGAGTGTCTGGTATATGCTGCCATGAGAGATGCTAAAGATCATGCTAAATGCAGCAGTAATATCTTGCAGTCTACTGCTATGTTCTATGTTATGGGGTTTTGTTTCCGCGCTTAGTCCGTCAGGTGGACCATTGTGCGTGGGCCATGGCGGCCGTTTGGTGGTTATTCAAACTAGCCCACCTCCCTCCAGAAGTTAATTAAAACTCCTGGTCTGTTCCGAAGATCTGGGTGACCCGAGGGTTTCTGTTCTAATCTGGGTGACCCCTGTGCATTCGAAGAGCACGTGCGCGACGGTTTCCTCAGCCTCCATGCACGCCCTGCACAGAGGACTGTCCGTTATGGCTATTGTGTGGAAGTGTTTGTTTAGCAAGCAGTGTCCCGTGATGGTCCCCGTTACCAGGCGCAGGAAATTCCTGTTCAAGCTTAATAAAGGCCTGGTTAGCCTGCTATCCAAGGATGGCAGTTGACTGCTGTAAGCTGATAATTAATTTGAGAGGTTCTAAGTACACCGACGTTTTTATCATCATATCAGCTATATAACACAGCCGACATCTACAACTCCACGTGCGAACTACGCATCTGCGATCTGAAGTCACACAAAATCCTGCATCGCGCAAGCAAAGTTTACCGCACGAGTATATTTATTTATTTCCTTTGGATGGTTGTTTTTTTTTTCCTTTCCTTTTTTTTTAATTACTCGAAAATGGTTGACATTGGCATAGGGGTCATTCAGGGTAATTTGGTTGCAAATGACCTCTCCTACATTCTCTTAACGGATTGCCGACGAATAACAAATAACCCTGTACACAACGTCCCTACATAAATCGTCGGACAGACTGTAGCCCACCGGACACGACACCCATCTGGTCGGACGATCCTCCCGTTTCTATAGAGGATGAGTGTACTTTACACCCTGTTCCTCATACCTCTATAACACTACAGTTAGTAAAATTGTCAACTTAGTAAATGTAGTATTCATAAGTGCGAGTGCTGAAAAGTAAAAAACTGAATACAACCAACCGGTTAAATTCAGTTTTTTTCTTAAGAAATTTATAGCAGCCCGGAGCCTGGTTAATGGCAATGGATATTACACCTCAACTTCTCCTGCTTTGGGTCTAGCGGGAGGGCGTGTCAGACTTTTACTGGCTAAAACCCACCCGTGTTATTTTAGTTGCCTGTATGTTGCCAGGGGCCACGGTATCCTTTTCGGACTTTCCCGCAACCCCGGCAGGCATCGGCCCGAGCGGACCCCATCAGTTCTGCTGACATCTCTTTGAGGCGCGCGTGGAACACAACGCGTCGTCGACTCGGGCCTGGTCCTTATCGGGCGGCGAGCTACCCATTGCTCACCGTCCGCAAGCCCGCGCCTACGGAAGCCGGGAATCGGCCTGCGATTCCCGATGCCCAGGGCGTCTCCTGCGACGGTTAGGGTCGTGAGGGCGCGAAATTTGCCTCTCCCTCACGCGTTCCGCCTCCTCCTTCGCGAGCATTACTGCTTCGCAGAAGGAAGTGATGCTAAACGCCCTGACGTGATATTAGTTTCATACTGTATAAGTATACTTACTTCAAAAGATCAATAAAATCCAAGCTGTGTATAAGTGATGCATTTCTCACGATGTTGTCAGCGTCAATTCCTTTTCTTGCAATTTTTAGAAGTATCTAAAAGTAAACCATTATTTATTAGAAACTTGCTGACACAATATACGCTATCCTGTCCAAAGGTCTTGAGTTCATACAAAGATCCGATAGAAAAAAAGCACTTTCAGTTATACCGATTTTTTTTTCTATTCAATCAATCTGCCTAGCCTTTTCCCAACTATGTTGGGGTCGGCTTCCAGTCTAACCGGATACAGCTGAATACCAGTATTTTACATGAAGCGACTGCCTATCTGACCTCCACAACCCCCAACTTGGTATTAATACGATACCCTTGGTAAGACTGGTTGTCAGACTTTCGGGCTTCTGACGACCCGTAACGACTGTCAAAGATCCACGAATGACAGCCGGGACCAAGGGCTTATCGTGCCGGCTGTTTGCAAACGGTGCACGTCCCGACAAACAGCATTGAATTTTTATTACAGATGCATCTATGAGTTTATATATTTATTTATTTAAACTTTTCACACTCAAAAAGGTACAAAGGCGGACTTAATGCCTTAGGCATTCTCTACCAGTCAACCAAGGGTGGTGAAGAGATTAGATGGCAGGTGCTCTGTTTGAGAGGAACCAAGAAAAAAATATTAAAAATATATCATTAGAAATAAAATAGATAGGAACAACAGTACATAAATAGGTTATAACTTATAATACACATACTCGTACATACATATTTAATATAATAAATACCTATATTATACTCGTACATATATATATATACAAATTCAAGGGAGAGAGGTGTTGAGATGACCATTTATTTTGAAAAAAAAACTTTATAGAAAAAAAAATTCAACCGGCTTCCAAAAAAAACACTACAGTGAAAAATAACTTTAATTTTGGAAGCCAGTGGCAAAAACCGAAAATTCAAAACCAAAGACACCAACTATGTTATTATAATTATGTTGATTTCATGAAATCATGACATTTGACACCTTTGCTAACTTATGGAGTTGTATTGCTGATTGTAATGATTATAATTGAGTAAAGCCATATTTGTTACGACCGTGAATCATATTTTTATCAACATACAACATGATACTGAACTGCAAATTGCAAAAAACATAAGAAAATTTGAATTTCGCGGGCTACCCTGACGCTTTCGCCTTAAGAGGAAGCACATTCCATAGAAGAATAGTCTGGAAGAGTTTCCGTTCTTCAAGTGACAACAGCCCTATATTTACGTGAAATTGCCATTTTTTTTATCTTAACCTGTAATACCCCTCAAAATTCAAAATTCAAAAGTCATTTATTCAAACTAGGCTGAGAATCAGCACTTTTCGAACGTCAAAATAACATAAGACAGTCCCCCAAAAACGCCCACCCTTCACCACTTCCTAGTGCCTTTAGCTGGGAAGAAGAAGTGGCGCAACAAACTCCCCAGCAGCACAGCTGTCTCTTCAAGTTAGAAAAATAAAATGATTCTATACAATAGTATGCAAAATTATTATGCAACACAAAACATTATTTTAATTATAAATTACTGGCCATATGTCAGCTAGCAGACGCCAATATACCAACCAAAAACATCGAAAACTATACTCAAGCAGAAAAATACAATAGACGTGGATATATTTAGTAACTTGTTCCGCTTAGCTATTTCTAAAGAGCCATAAAAAACTCCTGAAAGAAATCGACACGTGTTTCACCTCTCAACGAGGCATCCTCAGGATGACGATGGACTTGTCGCGAACTCGAACACGGCGTGTTGCCACACCGAGCGCTGAGTGCAGGCAACACGCCGTGTGGCAACACGCCGTGTTCGAGTTCGCAACAAGTCCATCGTCATCCTGAGGATGCCTCGTTGAGAGGTGAAACACGTGTCGATTTCTTTCAGGAGTTTTTTATGGCTCTTTAGAAATAGCTAAGCGGAACAAGTTACTAAATATATCCACGTCTATTGTATTTTATAATGGATTTCCGCAAGGTCACGCCTGAATCAATTAATTAACTCAAGCAGAATTTAAAAAAATAAAAACTAAACGTAAACAGAACTAAATATCTAAATAAAAGCCTCCAGGCATAAAGGGCGTGCCTCGTGAGGTACAGTATTTTCCGATTTAACCTACATGCATGTTTTAAAATTACCTCTCTTTCAACGGAGTAAGATGGAGCCCTTAACCATGACCTGATTGTCGACGAAGACGAAGACGAGGTCGCGAAGTGAACCCACAAGTTATAATAAGTATTGATTTTGAAGAAATCTATGTATTTTGTATTCTTTTAAAAGGCTGCGCTCGTGCAGTTTATTGGATTGCCTTCTTCTATTCGTGTGGTTAGTGACTAACCTGGTGTCAGATTTTGAAAGCCGCCCATGGGCCTCTGACTTGACTTCACATGCCGTCGAGAAATATCTCTCAGGCATGCCGTTTCCTCACGATGTTTTCCTTCACCGTTTTTGAAGCAAGTGATAATTATACAATACGCACATGAATCCGAAAAGTCAGAGGTGCGAGCCTTTTTTTTTTGTGTGGGACATTGTCAAAAAACTTCTCCCGCTCTGGGCGGAGCGCACATCTGGGAGTGGCGCCGAGGCTTAACTCCGCTGCCGCGAGAAATCACGGCACAGCGGACAGAGCTCCGGCGGGATCTCATGGCGTCATGGAGAGTGCGATTGTCGCAACCCAGCGCTAGACACGCCACAATTGTGGCGATAAGAGGTGCGTGCCTTGGGTTCGAACTCGAGACCTATGACTTGGCAGTCCGACTGTCATATCACTTGGCTATCACTGCTGTTGGATCTCGTGACAAGTTATATTGAAGATGTTTTCAGGAAGGCGGGTTGTTCTTAAATATAAGCTCTAGAGCGCTCAGTATGGGCCGAGCCAACCTCACGTGCATAGAAACAATATAGTCTTGCATCTAAAATTCTACTCACAACCCGCCTCTATGAGATAAAAGATAATTCTACATTAAACAGGCTCACGAGATTGTGGGTTTACTGGGCACACTCCCCCAGATTTGAACCCACAATCTGACTTTGGCAATGTGACTTATTGAATTCATAATTGTGTAAAGTTTATTCATTTACGAAGACTCCTTCGTGCCTCGGAAAGCACGTTAAGCCGTTGGTCCAGGCTGTCATTCGTAGATCTTTGACAGTCGTTACGGGTCTTCAGAAGCCCGAAAATCTGGCAACCAGCCTTACCAACGGGTATCGTATTACCCAGTTGCTGGGTTGTAGAGGTCAGAAAGGCAGTCGCTCCATGTAAAATACTGGTATTCAGCTGCATCCGGTTAGACTGGAAGCCGACCCCAATATAGTTGGGAAAAAGGCTAGGCAGATTGATTGATGTACTTTCTAAGTTTTTGTAAGTCTGAATACGCCCATCCGTCTTGAGCAAGCGTGGCAAGTCACAAATAGAACAAATTAATTCATTACGATCTTCAAAAAAATAAATACTGACCTCATAAGTAGCATTCTTCAAAAATGCTTGCGTGAAATTCCTTATACCATTCGAAGGGTCTCTAAAGTCACTGGCCACGTACTGTATGGTCGTTTGAAGGAGGTTTATCTTCTCTACGCCCTTGGCTGGTACGTCGTGATCATATGCAAGGGATAAGCTGAAAATAAGACAAAATAATTTTACTAAAGCGATTGACCAGTTTTTATTTATGCAATGCGAGAAGCACAGGGGACCTAAAACGACCGCTTTGGCAGAATCATAATATGATAATATTATGAATCATATTAAAAACCGTAAAAACTTTTGTACAAAAAATACAACCGACTTTCAAACTACAAGTCGATGTTTTAGAATCAGTATTTTAGTTTTTGACACCGACTTCCGAAATTAAAATTATTTTTCACTTTTAGTTATGAAGTCGGTTGTATTTTTATAAAAAAGTTTTTTTTTCGCTTTTTAGTGGGTTGGTTTGTAATTATTTTATTCTAAGTTACAATAGCCTAATGTCAACTGCTCATCAAAAATACCCAAATCACTATAGATTTCTCCAAGATCCCATCATCAGATCGTGACCAAAAGACAATGGGACCAACTCTTGAAAGTATACCCTTTCAAACAAAAAAAGATTTTTTCAAATCGGTCCAGCCGTCTTCGAGTAATCCGGGAACATTCATAAAAAAATTTAATATTCCGACGAACTGAGACCTTCATCCTTTTTTTGAAGTCGGTTAAAAATGGTCATTAACTAACATTTCTTAATATTATCTGCGTTCAATTCATATTACGGAATTCATCGTTTGACAGTTTTGTATTTTAATGAAATAACATTTAAACAGTAGAAATAAAAATAAAAATCAAAATTAATTAATAAATCCTATAAAGAAAAAATTCTTAATTTTTTTATGCGCAATGTTTACACCAGAAATGATTCTGGTATGAATTGAATTGAATATGATTCAGCTGATAGTCACCATAGAGGAATTGCTAATGATCTCTGGGAATTTATAAAATGAATTGCTTTTAAAGGAATTGCTGAATGTGACCGTTTCAGGCCCGCAGGACGACGGATCGGCCCGGAGGATACGGTGGAGCATACGGTGGAGGTCTGCCCGGCTTGGGCGGAGCATCGCCGTGTCCTCGTGAAGGCGATCAGCGGCGGTGATCTCTCGCGTCCGGCACTGGTTCAGGCCATGGTACGGAGCGAGAGGAAATGGGAAGCCGTCACCTCCTTCTGCGAAGCAGTAATGCTCGCAAAGGAGGAGGCGGAACGCGTAAGGGAGAGGCAAATCTGGATTAATTATTCTTCTTTTTTCTTGTCATAAATAGGATTTTTTTTTATTCAGTGCGCAAACTTAACACGTGACTTTACTTATCATTATGAACAACTTTTACTATAGGACCAAACCTGAAATAGCGAAAAAAACATCAGCTGTTCCCTACATTTTGACGAGTTATGCGAACATAAATCTAGGGAACAGCAGATTTTTTTTTTTGCGATTTTAGGTTTACTCTGTACATCACCCGACAAGAAAAAAAATATGTATACTGAATATTCATGCCGTGGTAAAAAGATTAATTACTCAACACGTTGGCACCGCGGGGCTGACTGTCAACAGAGTGCCCCAGATTACCGCAAATAAACTTTTTATTCTTTATTTTCTTTTCTTTCCTTCTTTCTTTCCTTTCTTTCTTTCTCTCTTATTTTCTTTTCTTTCCTTCTTTCTTTCTTTTTGTTTTTTTCTTTCTTTATTAAATACGTGGAGGCTATTTTAATGACTCTGGACTTGAACGAAAAGCAGTTTACTTAACATGATCACAGTTGAAAGAAGATCATTTGTTTTTTGAAGACCTCCTCGAAGCATCGCCACAAAGACTGTCACATAACCATTCGACAGGTCGCCGTGTCGAAAATAACACTTTTTCAGTTACTTGAAGAATAATAATTGACAGTCAAAATTTTGTGTTGGATTGAATATTTGATTTAAACTGACAAATGTTCGATTCAGTACGGAAGTCTATCGGATGGTTGTAAATGGCTCGTCCCACAAGATGAAGTATCGAAATGAAATGAAATGAAATGGTTTATTCTGTAAATAGGATATCGGAACCACTTTTACACGTCATATAAAAAAAATTATTAAAAATAAGCTAGATGAGTTCGGGGTTTCCTATCTGACTACTCTGAGAAGAAAGGCCGAAACAAACTCAGAGGTCGCAGTCTCTTTTAAAGTCCAGACATAATCTTGGTCAGGCCATATGAGGACCATGTAGATTAAATCGATCTGATGAAAGCCGCAGGGATACTCTAAACGCGAGAAGTTTAGTTTATGGATTTAATAGTTACTCTGTGTTTACAGCCAAGATGTGATCATGTGTTTTATATTGATAACTTCCTCGCAACTCTACGGAGCTCAGTCCTTTGTAGGCGTCCACTTCATAAGTTCTCTCTGCTGAAGACACTGAATCTATCTGGAACACAAAATCATATTTTGGAAGAAAATTAGACCAACCCCTTATAGCCTGATCAGAATCTTAATTTGTAAATGCGCTGTTTGATTGGTTTACAAATAAAATACAATAGACGTAGATACATTTAGTAACCTATTCCGCTTAACTTTTTAAACTAAAGAGTCATAAAAAACCCTGAAATAAATCGACACGTGTTCACCTCTCAACGAGGCATCCTCAGGATGACGATTGACCTACAGCCGATTTCCGGCCACCGTAGGCGCGGGCTTGAGGACGGTGAGCAATGGGTAGCTTGCCGTCCGATACGGACCAAGCCCGGGTTGACGGCGCGTTGTGTTCCACGCGCGCCTCAAAGAGATGTCAGCAAAATTAGGGCCAATGCCTGCCGGGGGTGCGAAGAAAACCGATAGGGAAATCGTAGCCCCCGGCAACAAGGCAACCGAAGGAACACGGGTGGGTGTTAGTCAGTAAGAGTCTGACACGCCCTTCCGCTCCGCCGAGAGCGGGAGAAGTTATTTTATAAAATATCCCAAACAAAAAAAAAAAAAAAAGGATGACGATTGACTTGTCGCGAATTTGAACACGACTTGTTGCCACGCCGAGCACCGGACATAGAGTCAGAACCACACGAACACGTCGTATTCGGGTAAAAAACTATTATAAAAAAACAAAGATTTCATAAAGCATATTAGTTAATAATAAAAAGCAATAGAAATCAATGTCAATAAAAAGAGAAAAAATAAAATGAAAATAAAAAATATCAATATCAACACAGTACATATCAACACACAGACTACTCGTGTCAAAGATTCAAATGATCGTGATCAGGATTTCAGGATTCCTAAAATAAATTAAAAAAATAAGTACGGAGTCAAATTAATAAATTACGAAGAAGTAAGAAAGTTGCAGCCGACTAAAACGTGCTATGTATGACTAAAATAACCTGATACTCACCACAGCTCTCCCAGAGTAAGCTGAGGACCAGGGCACAGACGCCCAGCTGTTCCGACTCCTAGCTGTCGGCACCTTGAGGCTGGTGTACTTCTTGATCAGGTTGCCTTTCGATAGATAGATCATCGCGCATATGTCGTCCAGGCATGGCTGGAAAACACGATTGCCAGACATTGTAGCATTATTACCATAACTTGATTTATTCTTAACCTAGCAGTAGCTCAACTTCTTTTCGAGTCGATGGTATGGTTTGTTCTGGTTAGGAGTACTGCATTCGCACTGTGCATTAGCAGTGGGTTGAAATGGGAAATAGATGCCAGTAAAATTACAGGCATACGACCTCTAAAAGTCGCTGGAAGACGGGCAATGTAATGCTGCAGAACTGGCTAGACTTCCGAGCTAGTGCAGCCAGAATAAGCAGTTTCGCGCTGTTGTTGGTAGAGCCTTTTTCGCAATTTAAATACAAAGGTATCTGCTGTAATTTTAATGTTCAGCCATTTTATATGATCATCATCAACGCCTGTCTGCACGAGCCTTAATGGTGATAGATTTAAATGTGTTTTTACGGTCTCGATGAGGGCGACATTTCGGGATGTTTTATGTCGTACCAGTCCTACATTCCAATCGTAATTAAGTCAAGAAAAAATCTATTACCAAGAACCTTGCTTACCTCATTTACGGAATAAGTGCCCGTGTCCTTGGTTAGTTGAAAGTTGATAGATATCCCTCGCTTTAAGTTCACAGACCAAGCTGGCTCCTGATGGCCCACGTATATTGATTTTATGTAGCCGTTTTCCTGAAAAAATACATGTTATTGGTTAACGAGAAAATTCATAGTCAATGGTGCCGATTCCCTTGTTCACAAACTAAACTAAATTTAAGTTCAGTGCTCTTTTTCTTTCTCTTTCATTAAGAAAAGGACAGAAGATAAATTTTAGTTTAGTCCTGTCAAATTATATCAGCGCTTGACGTAAATTGACGTAATTTTAGTAGGCAACTTTTTAATCACGTCTAAACTTGTATGGAGTAGTGACAGGCGCTGATTAATTTGACAGGACTAAACTAAAATTTATCTTCTGTCCTTTTCTTAATGAAATAGAAAGAAAAAGATGCACTGAACTTAAATTAAGTTTAGTTTGTGAACAAGGGAATCGGCACCAATAGCATTTATTAAAAAAACAGTGGCACTCCGGAAGTGCTGATAGAAGTGAAAACTTGAACAAGATCGCCTTGGCGGAAGAAAAATACTTGTATAGAACATTGGTCCGTAACCTTATCTAAATAAAGAGCACAATGGCGTTTAAAAAAAAAAAAACTTCCAAAACCTTTAAAGTAAAAATACTTGCGTAGAAAATTGATCCGTAACCTAATATAAATAAAGAGTACAATCGCGTTTACAAAAACGAGGTGTCAGTAACGGTGTCGCGAGTTCAATTGTTTTTTCCCATCTCAAAAATGCCCAACGCGCCTAAAGAAGTTTTCACTTCAAACATAAGCCTCTTCTCTACACGAGGGTGAGAGGATGGGCAGTAGAGAGGCGTGGGTATCAGTATACTACTATTGGCAAATAGTATGCAGGTGGTTAGGCAAACTAAAGTAGACAAAAGAGCAGCGATGGCCCAGTGGTAACAGCCGCGACTTACGAGTTGTAGGTCGTAGGTTTGAACCCAGACAGGTGCTTTACTTTGTATAAATTATTTCATCACCACTGCTCTCAAAACGGTGAAGGAAAACATCGAACCAAAAATTCGAAAACATGATGTGACATCTACAAACCCGCACTGGGACCGCATGGTAGATTACGGCCCACTCCCTCTCACAGAGAGGATGCCTGTGTCCCAGCAGTGGGAACATTATAGGCCAGTTATGGATGGTATGCGGGTGATTTGATCATTGATTGAAGCAATCAATGAGAAGTTTTACGCCATGGTAGCTAATGTAGCTATTGCCTTAAGAATTGGTTAATTCCAGCAAACAGACAGACACTTGAGCGATAGCTTAGTGGTGTGACCGTTGGACTGCGCCAAGTCATAGGTCTCGAGTTTGAACCCAAGGCACGCACCTCTAACTTTTCGGATTCATGTGCGTATTGAATAATTAACACTCACTTAATAAACGGTGATGGAAAATATGGTGATGCCTGAGAGAGATTTCTCGACGGCATGAGAAGCCAAGTCAGAGGCCCATGGGTGGCATAAAAACTCTGACATCAGTTTAGTCACTAACCACACAACGTTTTAATTGAAGGAGATGAATTCACTAAATGCACTTTGTAGGTATTAAAACTGCCTCCACAAAGGATGACTCATAAGTCTTAGCTGTCGCACTTACAACTTGTTGACTTACTAATAATAATAATATGTAAAAAAAACAGTCCAATCCAAAAGGAGCTCATAGGTACTGCAATAAAATTACCAAAAAGTAATAAAAAATAAAATTATTATTGAAAAAAAAAAGAAGTTATTGCTATTCAAAAATCACATTTTTTTTTTCAAAATTACCCTAAATTCATTAAAAATTACCAAATTTTCAACAGGGGTCATAAACTGGGGTTACTTGGACTTCAAGTCCAAGTAACCCCAGTTTATGACCCCGATGACAGTGACATTGAAAGGGAGCGAAGAGCGTTGTCGATCCGATGTAATATGCTGGCCCGTAGGTTTGCGCGATGTACTAGAGAAGTGAAACTCACTCTGTTCAAGGCATTTTGCCAGTCCTTCTACACGTGCAGCCTGTGGGTTAGACATACGCAGAGGGCCTACAACGTTCTTCGTATACAGTACAATAACGCTTTTAGGGTGCTGTTGGGGCTCCCGCGTTTCTGTAGCGCATCGGGCATGTTTTTTGAAGCAGATACAGATAGCTTTCAGGCCATTACGCGAAAAAGGACAGCATCCCTGATGCGAAGGATTCGGGGGAGCACTAACAGCATTTTAAAGGTGATTGTAAATAAGCCTGATTGCCCATTCCTGGGGCACAGCTGCAGGTCTGGTGCAACGGGAAGCGGACATTATAGGTATATGAATTAGTTTTATTTTTTTTCATTTTATTTTACTTATTTTTAAATGTTACTAACATAGTTTTATAATTGTTACTAACAGCTATATGAATCATTTGTGTTCGATGTTAATAAAAAAATAAAAAAAAATAAAAAAATTACTTGTAGACCCGCTACATGACGGCTGCCCCCGCCCCATGTAACAACCCGGCAAAAATCCCCATAAAAAAAAATGAGACGAACTTTTCTTTTCTATTTTCCTGAAAATTTCCACATAAATAGACTCTCAGTACGATACCTAACAACACCCACACGGATCGGACAGGTTTTTTTTACATGTTGTATATAGCACGGCAAGAAAATAAGGTATTAAACATAGGTACCTGATACTCCAATTCCCAAGGTTCTTGCAAGACTTTATCATCAGAGGTCTCCAGATCACGTACCGAGCCGTAGTTTGCACAACAAACTGTTTTCTGAAAATAAAAAGGTATGTATTCCTTTTCATTAAACATTTAAAAAAAAACTTGAGAGATGTCAAGGGACACCCGGATGGAACGAAATTCCTTTCGATTCATTAGTGAAGGAATTGTAATAAAAATGAGTAGGTAAGTGAGTGCATACGCCACACACACAGCGTACACCGCAGCACCACACAATACCAAAATAGGGAATAATGCGGCGTTTTCCCGTGATTTTAATCGAGCCAAAAGAGAGGTCTTTTTATCCTGATTTCGGGGACCCCAAACTTGATAGGTCTACGACTTCTGGCTCCAAAGTTAAGACCCGGGGGGGCAGGGGGTGTATCGACATCAGGGGGTCGCGAGAGGATATCGAGGGGGGGTTCGGGGGGAGGTTATATATATAAGAGAGTTGTAAGATATACTTAATTACAGATATTGCGGGTCAAAAGGGTCAAAAATGGGGTGTAAGGGGTCTAACTGAATGTAGGTTCTAGCTGAGAGGGGGGGGGGGGGGAATTTTATCAAAACTTTGATATTCCCAGCCGTTTCCGTCGATCGAGATATTTAAAATTAAAAAAAAAAAGTGTCGTTACAACTTTTGGTCTTAAAAAAGTGTCGTTACAACTTTTGGTCTTAAAAAAGTGTCGTTACAACTTTTGGTCTTCATTTTTTCCGTCTAGCCCCCTTTCACAACGCGCGATAAGGAAATTCGTTCCAAAAATACAATAGACGTGGACATATACGTATTTAGTAACCTGTTCCGCTTAGCTATTCCTAAAGAGCCATAAAAAACCCTGAAAGAAATCGACACGTGTTGCACGTCTCAACGAGGCATCCTCAAAATGGCAACTGACTTGACACTGAGCATAGATGCGCGTTCAGCGCTCAGTGTGGCAACACACCGTGTTCGGGTTCGCGACAAGTCAATCGTCATCCTGAGGATGCCTCGTTGAGCCTAGCCTTTTCCCAACTATGTTGGGGTCGGCTTCCAGTCTAACTGAATGCAGCTGAATACCGGTATTTTACATGGAGCGGCTGCCTATCTGACCTCCACAACCCAGTAACTGGATAAAACGATACCCCTTGGTAATACTGATTGTTAGACTTTCAGGCTTCTGACGACCCGTAACGACTGTCAATGATCCACGAATAACAGCCGGGACCAACGGCTTAACGTGCTTTCCGAGGCACGGAGGAGTCTCGGTATGTAAAGATGGTCACCCATCCACGGACCAACCCCGGCAAGCGTAGCTGTTATTACTTAGCGGCTATTATTAATTAGCCATTAGCTTCTCCGAGCAGGTACACTTAGTGCAACAAAAAAATTGACACTTTTATTGTATGTCATTATTCTAAGGTTAAAGCCTTAATTTATTTTTATGTTCAAACATAAATTAAGGCTTTACCTTAATTTATTTTTGAACATGTAAGAAAAACAAGCAAAAACGAATTCTGCCCATTTACGACTCTTGCCAAATTACGTGCGACTGTACCACGTTTAAAATAAAGGTTATCCTCACCTCAAGCTCATCCAAAGACAACCTAGCCTTCGTAAAGTTGTCGTACACCTGGATATGCAGGTTTCCCTCCAGCTGCCAGTACGTGGTGCTCTTGCGAGGGTTCCAGGTCCCGGTGGACACGTTACTCTTCAGTATGAAGACGTATTCTCTGTGTTCTTGGGGGAAGAGCAGCTTGAGTCCAGTGTTTAATGTGTTTGAGACGGTTATTGATGCTGGGAAGTAAAAAATAAATATTTGAATGCGAGAAATGATGACGTAACAGGCTCACACCCTTCCCCGAGTAGTTGAGCAGAGGTGTATTACGCACACTTATTTCGCCAGTGATGGGAGTTTGTTTATTTATGATTTCAAACACAATGTGAATATTTAAAAATAAAAAAATTCGTCTGCATCGCTGTCAGCGGGAAAAGTGCCCAAAAGGCTGGCAGCATTGCCACGTTGGATGGCAATGCTGATTCTTTGGCCTAAAAATTGGCCAGCCCTCTGGTCACGTAAAGAGTTGACCAACCGCTTGGCGATGTCCCGGAATACTCGGTAAGCACTTGGACCCCACAGCCCTAGTGTTTCAACCCCAAACGGCTCAAAAATATAGCTACCAGTAAAGTTGCTATATTTGCGCCGTTTGAGGTTTTCTGCACCTACAGCAGCCGCCAGTTATGTTTAGTCATCAAAGTCATCAACCGGGCACAAATTCAGACTCCGGGCTGGTATTGAGATATTCCTAATGGGAAACCCAATAACACCGACTGGGAATTGAACCGAGGATCCCATGCTGAGGAAGCTGTAAGGTTATGTAGCGACAATTGAAGCAGTTTTGAAATAAATTGTTATGATGCATACAATTAACTAAGATTGAATTTTGATACAAGTTTCCTTAAACATCTTATGTTTATTGAAAAGCTGAATCTTAAATAGTTACATATAAGGATATTACTTACCAATCAAAATAAAGAGGATTTTGAAATACATTTTGTGGTTACTCTGAAAGAAAAACAAGTTTGTTTACAAAACATCGTGCATAATTTTATACAATGTCGCCCATCGGCATGTGCCCGCCCGAATTTTTCTGAATATTCATGAAAATGATCGAAAAATAACTTTTAAAATATCTTTAATATTATTCATTTTATTAAATTTTTGATGTTTTGAGTGGCGTTTGCCATTTCTCCGATGTTATTGGCTCGATTTGTATTCTGTTTATTATTTCTAAAAGCTTATGAGTTATTTTATCAGATTAACTAACATTTTTATATTTGTCAACTATGCAAAAAAAAACCGAGATGAAAACATTTTTTTTTATTTTTCGATAATTTTTCATGAACATTCAGAAAAATGCGGGCGGGCGACATTGTATTTAAAACACTTTTGAGTGAACGTTCATTAAAAACTAGTAAGGACCATAATCGTGTGTTGATATTGCAGAACCGTTGCATTACAAGGGTTTTATGGATATCTAGAGTCGGCAATAACAACCCAACATTAGGTGGGCTATCCATCTAAAGCCGGATTCATATTACTGTGACTTTTGACGTAGTGTTAGCCAATCAAAACTCGTTGTGATTTGACGTAGTCCTGAACAGATTCACTTGATTGGTGTATCCCGCGCAGCCCCAGTTCTAGATTTTTTTGAGACGGCAAACTGCCGCCTGCCACCCCCCGCCAATCTTTTATGGAGATGCGCTAAGTTAGCCTGCGAAATTAAAATTTTCTCAAAAAAAAAATTTTGCCAGCAATGTATTGATCAAATTTTATCGATCGATAATGCGTCAATCCAACAGGGGCGCCAAAACTGTTAAGAAAAAAATAGAAAGATTATATTATGTGCTGTGTGTCTCATTTATTGCAAAGTTGCGGTGTGCTGGGTGGTGCACTTGTCTGCTACGCTTGAATTTGTCGCCCCCTGAAGTTGGCGCCCGGGGCATGGGCCTCGGTTTGCCCCCCAGTTTGATCCGGGCCTGATCCCAAGTCTCCACACAACACGACACTGTTAAAGTGAATTTACACTAGAGCATTTTCTCGTGCATTTCCATGTAATGTAATGTTCCTGCGAATGCTCGACATGGTGTTTGAAATAATGCTCACGACGAGTGAACATTTACTAGTCAAATTCATAACATAACATCCGCCTTGTTTCCCCGAAGGGTTGGGCAGAGGTGACCCTGTAGCAGGTACACCCACATTTCGCCAGTTATGTTTAAGTCCCATGTAATAGGGGGCGAGCCTATTGCCATCAACCGGGCACAAATACAGACTCCGAGCTGCTAGGTATTGAGAAATTCCAGATAGAAAAACCCAATAACACTTTGCCCGACCCGGGAATCGAACCCAGGACCTCATGCTCAGCAGTAGCGCTTGCGACCACTAAACCAACGAGGCAGTCAAATTCCTTTCTATTTAACCGACTTCCAAAAAGGAGGTGGTTATAATTATGTTAGAAGCGTATGTTTTTAATTTTTTTATGTTTGTCCACCGATTTCTCCGTCAATTGTGGACCGATTTTGAAAATTATTTTTTTTTTTGAAAGCGTATGCTCTCGAGGTGGTTGCATATAAATTTTATTAACTTTGCTTGGATAGTTTTTGAGTTAGCTTCAATAATACGTATTTTTCCACTTCGTATGAGGATGATATGGTAATTTCTTGTCACTGATAATTACATAGCAGATAGTGGTATTCGAATTTATGTGGGGTAGTTACTACAACTAAAAAGTGAAAAATAAAAACAATTTAGAAAAAAAAAACAACCGATTTCCAAAAAAAAACACTGCACAGTGAAAAATAACTTTAATTTCGGAAGTCGGTGGCAAAAAAACGAAAATTCAAAACCAAAGACACCGACATCCGAAATTACAGTTATTTTTCACTTTGTAGTGTTTTTTTTTTGGAAGTCGGTTGTTTTTTTTTTTTTTTTTTGTAAAAAGTTTTTTTTACGCTAACCCGTCACTAATGTCTGTGAAAGGGGGAACCTTAAATCATGCAGGCTAGCAGAAAAATGATTCTGGTTGCATTCGATCACTCAAGAAAAATAATCAGATTCAAAATTTAAAAAAAGAATTTGTTTAAAAAAAAAACTTGGTATTTACGACGACAGTGACTGAACCCAGTGACTCGGAATTTCTGACCCAGTCAGTGAGTTCATGTAGACGACATCGGCAGTAAGTCAGCAAGTCAGGCGGGGGAAGCTACTGGGCCCGAGAATAGACGGGTAGGTTAGTCAACTGGACTGACTTGAAGGCGCCAAGTCAGCACTGGACTGGGTTGAAACTAGTGTCTATACAAGCCCAGTTGCAAGTTAACGCTGGACTGACTTACTGTACTGTCACATTACTGGGTTCGTATATGACGTGAACACGTCCTCTTGAAAGAAATAGCTACAATTTCAAATTGGTTCTTATTTAGCGATAACAATAAATAGTAAATGATTTCATTTTTATTAGTAAGTTTGTACAAACGCTTTTACACGTCAATCAGATTTTAAAAACTAGATGTGGTCGGCGTTTCCTATCTGACTACTCTGAGAAGAATGGCCGAAACAAACTCTCAGTCTCTTTTAAAGTCCAGACATAATCTTGGTTAAATCAAGTGAAGACCATGTTAGATTGGTATCTGAAATGGTCTTTTGAGGAAAGAACGACACAGTTTGAGTGGACCTGTCCAACATTGCATCTATTCCGGCGCCTCCACCTCTTGTAGAACTCGCATGACCCCTGAAGCGATCCTACGGTGGACCCTGGACAGTCAGCCCCACCTTCTTAACTGAGTAATATTGTATCAAGGCATGACCTTTCTTGTACATCCCATGCTTAGCAGTAGATGAAGTCAGGCAGCAGCTGATGATGATATCTCGTGTCGAGACGACATAAGAGGTAAACTATACAACCGCGGTCACCGACCCCTATATCCAGCGTCACATCCTATTTTGGGCGACGCCTGATTCCAGCATTATGGTATATTAAACCTTAACACTAAAATGACTAGTACACTTACATTAATTTCACTTTCACACTTCTTTTAACACTCTCACTGAAGGAGTTATTATTAATAATAATAAATATTATTAATAATAATTATTATATCACAGTCCGCTGTGTAATGTGTTCGGACATCGCCGCTTAAATGACTCTGACTTCATGTTGGTGCGAAAGTGGTATAAGTTTGAAATCGGATATATTTATTTCTTGACAATTTATTGTTTAAATAATTTTTATTTGATTTTTAGTGGTGACTGCCGCGATGGTCTAGTGGTCGTAAGCGTTACTGCTGACCATGAGGTCCAGGGTTCGATTCCCGGGTCAAGCAAAGTGTTATTGGGTTTTTCTATCTGAGATTTCTCAGTAGCAGCTCGGAGTCTGCATTTGTGCCCGGTTGATGGCAATAGGCTCGCCCCCTATTACATGGGACTTAAATATAACTGGTGAAATGTGGGTGTACCTGCTACAGGGACACCTCTGCCCAACCCTTCGGAAACAAGGCGTGATGTTATGTTATGTTATATTTATTTTTACAGTTTGTTTTTTTTTAAATAACCATTGGGTTTTAATATGCATTTAAATCTTGAATGATTAATTGTTTATTGACTATAGAATGGCGAGTACCAACTACCAGCCTTCAAATATATTTTTTCTTCTCTAACTGGCCATACATATACTCTAACTGGCCATGTATATTTAGGTGAGGTATATTTTGTCATTACCTACTTAAAATAAAGTGAACACACAAATACAATTTAGTATACAGTATGGCCAGTTAGAGCAAAATCCTCTCAAGAAGTAGTTTTTGTAATAAATTCAAAAATTACCAATACTATTGGGAGTTGAACCCGCTACGAGTTAGCAGAATAGGTGTCAGTGTTCAGGCCATTGAGCTAAGGTGTGGCAATCGTATCAACCAAATGCTAAATTCTATTCAGATTTACCTTTTTTCGGCGCGGGTTCAGTTTTTATTTAGTAAATAACATAACACATAACATGTTATGTTATGTTACCAAAAACTATTATCACGCCTTTCTTCCCCGTAGGGTTAGGCAGAGTTGAACCTATACCGCCTATTTCCGTAACAGTTTTTAAATATCGTACAATCACAAATATTTAAAACAAACTAAACATACTCGTAACATCACAACAACATTTTAATCCACATTTTTCTCAATTCCATACTTATACCACTTCCCTACTAATTCCCTTATCAAAGAGCGTTGATAAGTTACTTGGCCTATGACCCTCGTAATGAAAGACTCATTAAGATCCACCCAGTATACCCTGACCCCTTACATCTCATAGTTCTACCTCCATTCCGAACTAATTACTTGAAACAAGGGAAGGGGGAGGGCTCAAGATATTTTTGCTAAACTATAGTACAATTTCTTGAAGTTTTATGCAAGGCCACTTTAAAAGAAAAAATTATAACGTGTTTCTTAAGCATGATCAGACAATAATGTTCCCACTGCTGGGACACAGTGAAGAGGAGCTCGTGGCTAAGTAACAACAGCCGCACGGATCAATCCATTAGGTTAAGCTACGCTTGCCGGGGTTGGTCCGTGGATGGGTGACCATCTTTATATACCGAGACTCCTCCGTGCCTCGGAAAGCACGTTAAGCTGTTGGTCCCGGCTGTCATTCGTGAATCTATGACAGTCGTTACGGGTCGTCAGAAGCCCGAAAGTCTTACCAAGGGGTATCGTATTACCCAGTTCCTGGGTTGTGGAGGTTAGATAGGCAGTCGCTCCATGTAAAATACTGGTATTCAGCTGCATCCGGTTAGACTGGAAGCCGACCCCAACATAGGTTAACTGCCAGACCTTCTACACGAGCAGCCTGTGGGCCGGCTACACGCGGAAAACAATGCACGCCCTGAGGGTCCAATATAATAACAGCTTCAGAATGCTTTTGGGACTGCCGCGCTTTTGCAGTGCCTCTGGCATGTTCGCGCAGGCGCGTGTTCACGATTTCCACGCAATGGTGAGGAGGAAAACGGCGTCGCTGCTAGAGAGAACGTGGTCAAGTCCTAACAGCATTCTGAAAATGTTAGTGGACAAATTTGACTCGCCGATAATGAATCACTTCTTGCAGGTGTTGGTTAGGCAGGAGTGATTCATTACATTCGGTGAATGTATGTAAATATTATTTGTACTTAGTTATAATTGTAACACACTAACATAGCTTTTAAGTTTTATTTTTGTATCTAACTAACTAACATATGGATGATTGTTGTCTAAATCAATAAAGTAATTTAATTTAATTTAATTTATAGTTGGGAAAAGGCTAGTCAAAATTGATTTTGCTGGCACACAGTCCTCCTCTTTGTGAGTTGGCCGTAATCCACCACGCGGGCACAGCCTAAGTTGTTAAATGTCACAATGTATTTAGATTTTTTTGGTGCTCAGATATCCTCTCCTCACGATGTTTTCTTTCACCGTTTTGAGAACAGTAGGAATGAAATAAATTGTAATAAAAAGTATAACGCTTGCTCGGGTTCCACTGGACTGCAAATAATCTTCTCTCGAATCAACATGAATTATGGGACTAAGGAAAGTCATGCCTCGTACATTGAAGTAGGTACCGCCAAATATGGAGGCTATTAAATGCAGGACAATATTTATAAAAATAAAAAAAACTGTATACAGTGGCGGATTTGTAGTCCTGACCGCCCTAGGTCCGAGGCCATGTAGTAAGTATCAGCGGCCCTTTTCTCAGCACTCATCATATAGACTACATAATTTACTTTATCTACTCTCATAGCGTAATATTCGAATTATAAACTTCAAAACGAGTTTATATTGACATACTTTATAAACAGAATACCGAAATTTCTAAATTGTATCATATTATAACACGTTTTCTCTAACAAAATAATACTATAAAACAATTTTTTTTCTATTACGATACAGCGCCAATCCAAGAAGTTAATATCACCAAAGAGTTTCCATCAACTTTGGGCGGGGGACAGCAGCGCCCGCTGTAGCGCATGTGCGGTGATGTGCTGGTGCAGGCGACATTCATTTGTTTTGTTGTATTTACTGAATTTCGTGGGATCTTTATATCTATTCTTGATCTTTAACTTTGATTTTTTATTTAGTATTTGTTTCAATCCCAATGTTTGAGAGTAGATAAAGTAGTGTATGAAACTGCACACAACTAGGTATTAAAACGTTCGTGTGATACTATTAAAAACCACACTCATGTTTTAATACTAAATTCTATAGAATCATTCTCTAACTAACTATACTAATTGTATAGAATCATTCTCTAACTTGAACAGACAGCTGTGCTGCTGGGGAGTTTGTTGCGCCACTTCTTCTTCCCAGCTAAAGGCACTAGGAAGTGGTGAAGGGTGGGCGTTTTTGGGGGACTGTCTTATGTAATTTTGACGTTCAAAAAGTGCTGATTCTCAGCCTAGTTTGAATAAATGACTTTTGAATTTTGAATTTTGAACCCCTCATTATGCAACAGTTTCATAAACTACTATTATTACCAACTTTTATCGAAATTGGTTCAGAAATTTAGTTAACTATAATAAGCTGCTGGTTTATAATATTTTCCAAGGTTTCTTGGTTAAGGTGGTTTTTAACCGACTTCCAAAAAGGAGGAGGTTATATGTTCGTCGCGTATGTTTGTTTTTTTTTTTTTCTTCTTTTTTTTTTATTTATGTCCACCGATTTCTCCGTCAATTGTGGACTGATTTTGAAAATTCTTTTTTTGTTTGAAAGAGTATGGTCTCGAAGTGGCCCCATATAAATTTTATCAACTTTGCTTTGATAGTTTTTGAGTTAGCTTCAATAATACGTACATTTTCCCACTTAGTATGTGGATGATATGATAAGTTCCTGACACTGTTATTTTCATAGCAGGTAGGTAGTGGTTTTCGGATTTGTGAGGGGTAGGTACCACAACTAAAAAGTTGTGGTACGTTCGCGCACATTCGCGCACATTATGAGGCGGGCTTTCTGCCCGCCTCATAATGTGCGCGAACGTTATTCCAAACGTACATAGGTACTTTGAGTGATTTCTTGTTGTCAGTGAATTTTTTATCACGAATGGCCGCCCTAGGCCCGGGCCTACGAGCAAATCCGTCACTGTTTGTATACCTACATTTTAGGCAAATAAATGATTTCTATTTCTTTTGATGTGGAAAGGAGAGTAAATGCGAATGGTGCTATACATGCACTTGTGACCAACCAGTCGATGCCCAAAAAGGTTCGACTTATCATCATCATCCTATAATGTTCTCACTGCTGGGACACAGGCTTCTTCTCTGTGAGAGGGAGTGGGCCGTAATCCACCACGCGGGCCCAGTGCGGGTTGGTAGATGTCACATGTCTTCGAATTTTCGGTTCTAGGACATGCCGGTTTCCTCACGATGTTTTCCTTCACCGTTTTGAATTTACACAAAGTAAAGCGCCTGTCTGGGTTCAAACCTACGACCTACAACTCGTAAGTCGCGGCCGTTACCAAAGGTTCGACTGGCTGTTCACAATGGTGTGCTGATGCATATGCTTATGTATGGAAGTGAATGTTGGGTGTAGCAAAAGAAGTATAAAAGCAGAATAGGCGTTCCTTACGAAGCATGACTATGTATGATAGCCTGAAAAATGATGTGACAAGGCAACGGTGAAAAAAAAGTTTTTTTTTAAGAGTATTCTTGGCGCACAAGCATGACATAATACCCAATGGCTTGGCACGCGACGATGGCAAGAGACCGAACGGCATGTCTTTATTTCCATGGAAGGTGGGTAGGTCTTTAGTGTGGGACGCAACCTGTGTCGACACTCTTGCGCCATCCTATCTTCCTGGCTCGGCGTGCTGTGCTGGTGCTGCTGCTGCGGCTGCGGAAAACCTTAAGCAGCGTAAGTATAATAACCTCATTGGTATATTTTGGAGCCGTTTGGGGTTGAAACCCTCGGGCCGTGGGGTCCGAGTGCCCATGGCCTCTTCCGTAACAACTCAAAACGGCTATTTGACATTTCTCGTGACCTAAGGGCTGGTTTTTACCTTGGCCAGAGGCTAAGCATTGCCATACAACGTGGCAATGCGGCCAGTCTCTTGGGTACATTACCAATCGACAGCGATGCGGGTGAATTTTTCGACGCTATATTTTAGTTTGTAAATAGTTTTAGTTAAGTTTGTATTTAATTTTGATATTTTTATCAAATTAGTTTTAAATTATTACTTTTACCACATCATCTGCCCATCCTTTTCCCAACTATGTTGGGGTCAGCTTCCAGTCTAACCGGATGCAGCTGAATACCAGTATTTTACATGGAGCGACTGCCTATCTGACATCCACAACCCAGTTAGGTACTCGGTAACACGATACCCCTTGGTAAGACTGATTGTCAAACTTTCGGGCTTCTGACGACCCGTAACAACTGTCAAAGATCTACAAATGACAGCCGGGACCAACGGCTTAACGTGCTTTCCGAGGCACGGCGGAGTCTCGGTATGTAAAGATGGTTCCCACGGACCTACCCCGGCAAGCGTAGCTTAACCTGTTGAATCGACCCGTGCGGCTGCTATTACTTAGCCACGAGCTATTTTAAGTTACTTCTTTTACCTACCTTAAATAAACATAGAGTAGTATTGCTGAAACTTATCCTTACATCCTTACATATATAAAACAAAGTCCCCTGGCGCGTCTGTCTGTCTGTCTGAACGCGGTAAACTCAAAAACTACTGAAGGGATTTTCAAACGGTTTTCACCAATGGACGCAGTGATTCATGCGAAAGGTTTTAGTGTATAATTCATTACGATTTTGTGTAAATTTGCTGAAATATGACGATTATTGTTGAAGAAGTCGGAAAAAATCATGCCGACTGGGAGCTTTACTGGCGTGCGCTGCGTTAACCGAGAAAGATACATCAAATTTATGTTCTACGATATTATTCATCTTAAAAAGTTCAACAAAAAAGTCCTTGATGACATATGTCTATCTTCTAAGGATGACCCACAATAACCATTTAAATCTTTCAGAATTTGATAAAAAAAATATTTTTATTTCCGAAGCTTTTTGACCGGTATAGTATTAATCCTTATCCAAAAAAAATTAAAATGTTATTTAAATTGGGCATTTAATTTAGATTAAAATATGCCGTTGAATCATATAATTTAAATAAATAGTTTAAAAGATATCACAGTTTAAAAATTACGCGTAGCAACGCGGGCGCAGCGGTAGGAATCAATGACCTTTTCCTATGTTATTAGGTATGTAATCTCGGTAGTACGTTCCCGTGGGATATTTTCCGACATACACGCGGGCGAAGCCGCGGGCAAAAGCTAGTTATGTATAAGAGTATGCTTAGATGATTTGGTCATCTTGAAAAAGTCTTGAAAGGATGAAAGGCGACTTACAAAAAACTTTTTACAAAAAAAAAACAACCGACTTCTAAAAAACACTACTAAGTGAAAAATAACTTTAATTTCGGAAGTCGGTGTCTTTCTTTGGTTTTGAATTTTCGTTTTTTGTCACCGACTTCCGAAATTAAAGTTATTTTTCACGTTGTATTGTTTTTTGGAGGTCGGTTGTTTTTTTTTTTTTTTTTGTGAAAAGTTTTTATTTTTCACTTTTTAGTTGTGGTACCTATCCCACAAAAATTCGAAAACCACTACCTGCTATGTAAATAACAGTGACAGGAACTTATCATATCATCCACATACTAAGTCGGAAAAAATACGTATTGTTGAAGCTAACTCAAAAACTATCAAAGTAAAGTTAATAAAATTTATATAGGACCACTTCGAGAGCATACTCTTTCAAATAAAAAAAGAATTTTTAAAATCGATCCACAATTGACGGAGAAATCGGTGGACATACATAAAAAAAAACTAACATACGCGACGAACATATAACCTCCTCCTTTTTGGAAGTCGGTTAAAAAGTTAAGGCAGATGTGAGTGGAACGTCGGGAGGACATAATAGTGACCTTATTGGTGATGTTCTTTGGAAAGGTCAGGTGCGTAGTACTCGCAACCGGCGTGCGTGTAGCGATGTGACGAGTCGGATTTTTTTGGATTCCAGTTACTCGAGTTGATATCGCTACTGACTAGAGTCGCAACTCGAGTTGACTCGACTCGATGCTTATAGAAACCGTATACAGATGTGCGAGTCGACTCGTTATGACGTAATGTATTTTACCGGCCGCTATTTTGACGTTTCAACCTTTTTTTTAAATCAAATGCAAAAAGATTTTATTTAAAACACAGCTGTTTGTATTTATAGAGATAGGTACAAAAAGATTTTATCCCATATTTGGCTGTATATTTCCAACTACCATTGTTAAAAAAAAAAAAACAAAGAAGTAACAAAAGCGCGGATCAGCGAAAATTTTATTTTTATTTAGTGACTTTTTTGCGTAATAAATGAAGAAATAATACAGCAGTCAAACACCGCATTAAAATTATCGCAAACTATTAGTAATATCAAACCGGGAAAGTCGGTGTTGAATTTTAGTAACTGTACTTTTCTTAATTGTCATTTTAATTAAATTTCCAATTAATTAATATATATTTTATTGAAATTACTTGCTGGTTTTATTTAGATTAGGTACTTGCATTTTTGAGTAAAGCACTATACACGCCTTGGCCCACTATGACTGCTTCGCTGGTCACGCTATGATTGCCTCGAGCTAGCCTAGCTACGCTCTAGGCCTTCCAGCTTGGCCATCATTGCAGCCCTTGCTGTCCTCGCTGTAAAGGCCTCGACCTACGGCCTCGGCCTTTATCTCAGCTCGTCCATCAAGTGCTGCACGCTGACCGCGCTGTGTCGGCCTGGAGCTGCGCTACGCTGCGCTGTCGGCCATCATCAGCGCGACCAGCAAAGTAGTCATTATAGACCGCGGCAGTAATGTACTAGTATTGTAGTGTAGAGCTCGAGTCAGACGATTCGCAACTCGAGTTGACTTGTTGTTGTTCTTTCTTACAAAATGTTAGAATACAAGTAAAAATAAACATTTACCGCGGTTTTTTACTCGCAATTCCGATCCTGACCGAGCCCCCCGAACGAGTAACGCAACTTACGACGCAACGCGCATGCTATTGCTATTTCACTCAACTTACATCGAGTAGAGCGAGATGTGAATCATGCAATGCAATAGGCATCATCACGGCGAGCGGCGGGCCAGCGCTCGGATTGCGCGGGCTCGAGCGGGGTATCGATCGACCGAGTTGACTCGAGTTGGTCAAAACTGGACTCGAGTTGACTCGTTTACGATTTGAATCGAGTTACTCGAGTAAAATAACTCGACTCGCCAATCACTACGTGCGTGTATGAATGTTTTATTTTTCTGATTACATACTCTTATCTTTTTGTGTGCACCGTGTGTTTTTGTGACAAATAAACCTATTTTTTGTTTCTTTCTTTTAGATAATGTTATATTTACTATACCTACCAGTTATATGTTGCAACCAGTGAGTATAAATAACGCCATTTTCGATATTATTCCTACATTTAGTTGCGAATGTGTGGATATTTTGTGTTTTTCTTCGTTATTGTTATCTTGATGGACAATGGTAAGTTGTATATTATATATCGCAGCCATCTGGTTAAATTAGCCAGCTAATTGGACGCCTAAGCCGTTCATTAAACGCCAGCATCCAATTAAATAGCTGAAGGACAACTAGCCAAGTCATTGAGCGCAACGTTTAACCAGATGACTGAATGTCATGTAGTAATTTAGTTAAACTGGGTGAAAGCGCTGGCATTCAAAATTTAAGCTCTATTATATGCAAGGAATTTATGTGGATCAGTGCCCTCTCAAACTCAAACTCAAAGCATTTATTTCAATTAAACCATTTACAGGCACTTTTGAATATTGTCAAGGAATCGGTCAGTCAGAAATAGGTATGAAGCTAGTTGCCCATTCCAAAGCGTAGTAGGTACAGTAAGCGCTCAAAAGTGCATGAGCACGCTAAGAGTCGTATTGCTGTGAACACGCGGTATAGTCCGTACATTTGTATGTGTAAGCAGTCAGACGTCTGTGGTGTGAGTGCCGTACACACACCACAGAGAACGCAGTTTCGCACTACACACTATCGTATCGTCACGGTTCGCGGGCGCCGCACTTATATTTCCATAACTTTTGTTAGCACGCATCATACTCGTACGCGTGACCTTGGCCAGTGTATCGCATTGCTAAAATTCGAAAGTAAATTATATGTGCAGATAGCAGAAGGCGTTAAGCGTTGGTCTTAGATTCAAGATGGCTAAGGTTCTAATCTCGTAAATCACAGCGCTGTTTTTGCAAATATTATTATTTTTGTTTGCAATAATAATATTTTTAAATATCCTGCCTGTTTATTAATGTTGTTATTGCAATAAAGGGTTTAGAATAAAAAATGCGTGATATGTTATAATAAAAAATAAATAATATTTATTCGTTATTTTACTTAAGTATAGTTATCAAATTGCTACAATTATTTATCATTACTTCACCTGAATAATATGTGAAATAGATGTCTAGAAACTTAGAAGCAATTTGTATTATTTTGACATATTTAAATTTTGAAATGTTTTAAATTTTAAATGGATTTTTTTGCACCATAAATATAAAGCTTTGATCATGGTCTAAGTAATTAAGCAATAAATAAGAATATTAGACTACTTAAAATGTAAAAAAATCTACTGACAAAATTGTTGATTTTAAGATTAAAGGCAGTTGTTCATATTAATTATTTTAAACTTTATTTGGCTTTAGTAAATATTGGTTGGTATTGAGGTTATAGCTTAAGTATTCATTTTCTTTACGAAAAGAAGATTGAAACTAAACCTCAAATTTTAATCCTAAAATAATACTATTACTAAAATAATATTAAACAATTTCGGTATATCTGCAAGAAATACGACAAACACCCTATTGAAACGTGCTTAAAAAATTAGTTACCATAAATTCATGCAATAACGAATCTGTTGTTTATTAAGTTGGTACGGTCAATATTTTAAGGTCAAAAACGGTTTTCTAGCTGGTCTTCAGTGATGCAAGCCTTCAGAGTGCACGGCGAACGGTTCATAATGACGTGTTTTTAATAATTCAGCAAAATATCTCGTTGGTATGAAACCATTTGTTTCATTCACCATTTGACGTCGCTGCTACTCGATAATAAGCCCCTTCCTCATATCTCTTAACCGTCACAGTATTTCTCTAGAACAAAGAAAATCATTGTTTTTATTACACATAATACCTAATTATTTATTATTCACTAATCGAATTAAACCTCACAATGAATTTAAAACTTTAAAGGCATCTTCTGTCTCAGCAATACCTCTGTTCTATCAACAATACCCTTGATTAAGATTTATGTTTAGTAAAATATGAAATATATAAATGATAACACTCACACTTAGTCCGGTTTTATTAGATATTCACTTCACTTTTACGCAGCGCAATAATATTCTCTGATCTGATCTGATCTCTTCAATATATTTTATGCCTGCTTTTTGATAATAATAACCACAACACTGCGCTAAATGCTCGTCACCAATATTATCACGGCACGAACCAACAAAGTTCTATTAATTGAATACTTGTAGCAAACTGCATCTACCCCACAGAAATCGAAATAATTTACTTAGTTTTTTGTGGTCTACCTGCTAAACTTTAATATTTATGTGAACAAGACGAATGAAACTAAAAACGAATGATGATTATCGAACTAGTCATTGGTTGCAGACAAAGTGAGTGTGTGTGTGTAATGTGCGTGTCTACAGTATTGTAACAACTTATAGAAGAAGGTCGTAAGTCAAACCGAAGCGTCAGTCTATTGCTTTGTGAGATTGCTCATGGACTTTTAATCGGCACTGTACCTATGGAGAAGAACGGGCAAGAAACTCCACGGACACTCTTTTAAATAAAAAATAGATACAAAATATTGGTTACATCATTCATGTTGAAATTATACATGTGAGAACAATGTAGAAAGACGTGCACGTTAGAAGCGTCCGTAATAAAAAGATAAAACAAAGAACAATTCAAAAAATTTAAATAAATTTAAAATAAGCCCTGGCAGCCAAGAGATGACCAGTCCCAACTGACGGCGCCCGTTCACGAACATGACGCATGGATTAGCACCATTCAGCTCAACCATTTTGAAGGGAGCTAAATGATCCAACACACGCGCCACCATTAGCGAAACATTTGAGTGAGCATGGCATACTTACAGCCGCCATGGTTTTGATAAAATTAACCCTCATTTTCGATGATAAATCATCGGTAAGGAGTTTCATGAATTATATACATTATTTCAATTATAACGGTGTTGGGAGGTAGCAACCGGATGCCATTGAAACACACAAATTCCTTGCACATAATTCCACATAGGTAATAGAGCTTAAATTTTGAATGCCATGTCAAAAAAAAAAGATTCAGTACCCACTTGCATCTGAAGTCGAGGTGTTTATTTTATTTGAATTTGTGATTCAATTTTTTATTTATTTTTTACGAGTCAATTTATTTTTATTTTATTTTATTGTTGACATAATCTACTCATCTCATTACAATGTTTTTGTTATGAGTTGTATTGCAATTTGTGGTTAGCTAGCGACCTCGACAATTGATCATATTATTTTTTGCCTGAGCAACCGGCAGCAAGTTCGTCATGCTCCCTTAGATGTCACTGCTTGCGGTAGCGTCGGGGGTCGGGTTGCCTCCTTCCCTCAAATATGGCTGATCTTTGCGTTATGCTCGTGAACGGGTGCTGCTTGTGGTGACTGGTCGTCTTGCTGATCATGGTTTTGTTATTGTTACTAGTAATTAACTGTTTATTTATTTTATCTCGATGGTCCTAGTTTATCATTTATAACTGCCAATTACAGCTTTATGTAAGTGGGCACGCCCTTTATGACTGGAGGCTTTTATTAAGATATTTAGTTCTGTTTACGTTTAGTTTTATTTTATTTTTATTTTTTAAATAATGCTTGAGTATAGTTCTCGATGTTTTTGGTTGGTATATTGGCGTGTGCTAACTGACATATGGCCTATAACTTATCATTTGAATTATGTTTTGTGTTGCATAATGTAAGTTATTTTGTATACTATTGTATAGAATCATTCTCTAACTTGAACAGACAGATGTGCTGCTGGGGAGTTTGTTGCGCCACTTCTTCTTCCCAGCTAAAGGCACTAGGAAGTGGTGAAGGGTGGGCGTTTTTGGGGGACTGTCTTATGTAATTTTGACGTTCAAAAAGTGCTGATTCTCAGCCTAGTTTGAATAAATGACTTTTGAATTTTTTGAATTTTTGCATGTTGGTGTGAATTTTAAGTTCATGACAACCAATTTTATTTTATTCAATTTTAAGTTTTTAGTCGCGATTAAAATAGTCAGATTTAGTTAGAAAACTAATATTTTAGGTGAAAAACGTCAAATTCAGAATAGCAAAATTGCCATTTTCACTAAATTAATATCTCAGTACCATCTTAGTACTGTCAAACTAAAATATAGTTAAGTTGTGTCACTTTAGTCTATTTCAGAATGGGAAATCGTCGTTTAACAGGAATAAACTAAATTTTGGTGATTTTTAGTCTAGTTTAGAGGCATTTGTGACAAGAGAATCGGCACTAATGTGTTAATTTGTTCACTTATTTTAAATTAATTGACTCTTGAACTAAATAAACATTTAACTTCAATTTTAAGTAGGCTTTTAAATGTATTGTTTCTGCATGTGATAATTTGATTTAATATGTTATGTTCAACACAATGTTATTTAATAAATTAAAAGTATACCTACTTATTGTCAAAGTTTATGTTTTTTGTGAATAATCTCTTTGTAAACAAGCATATTACAAATTAGAGGATTATATCCTAGATAAGAATGCTTGGAAGCATGCTGGTGTAGCTCCATAGGACAATTTAGAGTCTAGACAAAATCAAACTGGTTGCTAATTTAATTGTGTAATTAAATATTATATTTTTTTTTACATTCTGTGATTACTTGAACTCACACACTGACTAATTAGTGTCGCTTGTAATTTTTTTAGGAATATCGTATAGGTACCTACTTTTACAATGCTTGTAAATATGTGAACACCATGTATCCATTACATAATTATTTTTTCTGTCATTGCTTCATTTTTAATTATTTTTACCTATTGTGGTCATTTTTAATTATTTTTACCTATTCCAGGTGCATCGTCTTCACATATAATTATATAATTAATGTATACAAAATATTGTAAAACATTTTAAAAGAGTAACGGTGGAGTTTCTTGCCCATTCTTCTCCATACGAAAACTACCTTTTGAAAGGGGCGACTAGAATCAATTCTATTTTTTGTTTTTGACGTTAAAAAGTGCCTTTTTGTGCCTAATTGAAATAAATTATTTGACTTTGAATAAAAATGTATTATTTATTTACTAAAACTAATTTTCTTTCTTTCAGTTTAGCGTTGGATTACATCCATACTAACGCGAAAGTATCTCTGTCTGTCTGTCATCTTTTCACGCCTAAACCATTGAACCGATTGTTATGAAATTTGACAGAGGAGTGGCCTGGGATCTGGAGAAGGACATGGGGTACTTTTATCCTAGATCGCAGATGAATTTGTGGGCAACAGCTAGTTACAAAATATGCGATAGCTAAATAATTAACCAAAGATGTAAATATGTCTAGATGCAATCAAAGCTGTGAACTCGTCGAATTTTGTTTTTTTTTTTCTGTTGGGCATCTCATAGCTGGTCTCTAACGAACGTGGCTATTAAACCGGTCAATCCTGTGGATGTATCAAGCTGCTACACTCAAAGCCTCCAGCCAGGGCACACATAAACTAAGCTAAAAAGCTTAGGATAAACGCTCGCTAAGGGCACCCCCTGTGGGGTACGAGCCTCGGGTTAGGGCGTTATCCGGAAGGAGGACATCAAAAGATGAGACGGGCTGGATCAAAGGGTTTTGATCATGATTATTAATCGGGGAATTTAAAGCTACGTGCACAGCTGCAACAACTGCTGGCACCTCGTTTTCGTGCAAGGGTCGGGGGGGAGTATTATTGACTCGGGGGCGCGGTGGTCGCAATCGCAAAGGACCTTGTCGGCGAGGTCGGAATGACGGGAGGCGTTTGTGTTTGTACAGTCTACCCATTTCCCTATTGCTCTCCTGGAGGAGGGTTAATTATGGGGTCATCGGGGTCTGAGAGAATATGCCTTGGACGGCGAACATGACTGATTCTACTGGGGACATAACTGACGGCCTCGACAACCAGAGGGTTGCGATGTTTGGCCACGGACTCAAAGAAACGCTGGTGGATAGTGGGAATCTTTAGGTCGAGGTGGAGTGCCTCGTTCCTAACGAACCAGGGCCCACCGGTGGCCCTCGATTCGAGTGGCGAATCGATTTTGGACTGTTTGCATCCTATGGATATGATGGGGTTATGCATGAGCAAAGACAGCAGGTCTTGATTGGACTCGTCGAAAAAATAACTCGCGCCACCTGCGCTGTCACGCACACCAGCATAACAAATTTGGCTTGTTTGTTTTAGTTTTATTGCAGCGTGACAAACAATGCACTAGCCCAGTGGTCGGCAAACCGCGGCTTGCGAGCCGCATGCATACAGCTCTTTGGCCTATAGTGCGCCTCTGTACAAATGTCAATAAGTAGAGCGTACATCGACCCCCTGGGGTCGGGGTTTCAGTCATTAAGCAAGATATCAAGTTTTATTCAAAATTCAAACTACAGGGTGTCAGGGACATCGACGCGAAAATTGAAACCATGGATTCAGTACATGATTCTGAACCCCAAGCATTGAAATTTTTCGTCGGTTGTTAAAAAAAAATCTGCGGTTCCATACATTTTGACCGCGTAGGTATTGCACTTTTCTATGAAACGAGTTTTTTTTTAAATAACCGACAAAAAATTTCAACGCAGGGGTTTCAGAATCTCATGGCGGAATGGAGGGTGCGATTGTCGCAACCCAGCGCTGGGCACGCCACACCACCACTTCGAAAATTAATCATTGACTGTTCCTTTCAAATTTTTCCAAGGTTAACTGGTTAATAAGTAAGATGACTTCATCATCATATTATTATCAGCCGATATGATGATGATAGCAAACACTTGGAAGAGATTCTGGTCGCTGAGCGAAGTAATGAAAAATAAAGAAATGCCTATGGCAGAGAAACGAAAAGTCTTCAATGCTTGCATACTGCCATGTCTTACATACGGATGCCAAACTTGGGCCTTATCTGAACAACAACAAAATAAATTAAATATATGTCAGAATGGGATAGAGAGAAGCGTATTGGGAGTAAGAAGAAGGGATAAAATACAACTAAAAAAGATCAAAGGAAAGACTAAGTTTGGAAAAGTTCAATCAGTATGCAGAAAATTAAAATGGCGTTGGACAGGACATATGCTGAGAGAAAAGAAAGAGAAATGGACCAGAATAATAACGGAGTGGTACCCTAGAGAAAGCAGAAGAAGTAGAGGAAGACAGCCAAAGCGATGGGAAGACGATTTGAAGCAAGTAGCTGGACCAGAATGGTTACGTACAGCAAAGGACAGAAACAAATGGAAATCCTTAGAGGAGGCCTTTGTCGAAAGACAAGCTGTTAAGAGGAGAGGTAAACCGAATGCCGAGAATATGTTTTAGTTTAAGTTAATTTTTTAGTTTTAAATAGTAATGTTTAGTTAAATAAGTTAAAACTCTAACAGCAATAAAGGGTTATTTTATTTTATTTTATTTTATGATGATGATGATGAAGGCATCCTACTTCTTAGCAAGTTAATTTTAGGAAGCGTTGTGGAGTGAAAGAGGATGGGAGTTTTAAGGATTAAGAAAAGTGTATTGAGACAGTTTGGACACACAGAAAGGATTGGCTCTCATAAGAAATCTTAGTCGTTATAGTATTGATATTTAGCTCTATTGACGAATGAGTTTGCCGACCACTGCACTAGATATATTTATAAATAATTAAAGTAATTAACAATATTTGAATCGACTTCATCCTTTTTAGGGATCCGTAGTAAACAAGGAACCCTTATAGATTCGTCATGTCCGTCTGTCAGTCTGTCTGTCTGTCCGCGGTCTAGCTCCGAGACCCTTAGTACTAGAAAGCTGTAATTTGGCATAGGTGTACCTCCCATACACGTAAAGTGGTGATGTTTTTTTTTTATCCTATGGTATGGGGTATCATTGGAAAGGTCCTTTAAAAACATTGTGAGTTTAGACCTTTTTTGGATTCAGGGATCCGTTTGCGAAATATTAAGCTTTAAAGTGCTAATTTTTGTTAAAGTCAAGTGTGTCCCCCCCCCTGCCAACTAAATGGTTGGTTTTGGATGTGTGAAAAAAATCACAGTAGTAGTTTATATAACGAAATTAAAAGTAAAACTATCACAGCTAAATAGGCTTTACAAGTTAACGAGTAATAATCGACCAACTTAACTTTGCAGTTGCAAAAACATGTTTTCCAATACATTTCGTATGGGAGAATATGTTTATCAACTACAAAGTTAAGTTTGTTTTTGGGATAAATTCGGAACCTTCATTGTGCGTGGTCGGACACGCACTTGGCCGGTTTTTCTCAAAATTCTGGACCGTGGCAGGTTAGACTGGAAATCGACCACAACGTAGTTAAAAATATGCATCCAAGTAATATATTTTTAAGATAAAATAACCCCTCTGACGTCATACAATTTTTCCCCTCCACCGACGCAGATAATCACAATGGGGTGCAAAAAGCTTAAAAATAGGTCAAAAAAGGGTTGAAAAACTTACTTTAAAAGCATTTCACCCCTGACCGATTCTATTATTTATAGGTTTTACAACCCTTTTTTGAGTTAATGAAGCTCAAGGGTAGTTTTGTGCGGTAAAGCAAGTGGACCGAGGTTAGATGATGGATGGGTGGGTTTTTAGGACAGTAGGGCAGTTTCGGATGATTTTTACGCTCGTGCGGTTGTGTTTGTTTTTAATAGATGATCAGAAACTTTTATGGATACCTTCCTACAAACATTGTTTGTTATTTTTAGTAACTTTCGGGTTATCGGTTCTGAAAACAAGCAGGATTTACCTTGTTAGTTTAGGCACAGATGAATACTTATGGTTTACTCCGAAATTAAGTATGAAGCTACAAGTACCTACGCGGCGGGCTCGTCTTGTCGGGCCGATTCAGTGAGTGTAACGTAGTCAGAAGATATAAAAGTTACGTGATAGAAAGAGAGGCAACTTCTAGGTCAATATAACTGTAGGTAATTAGCGCTGTGCGACCTGAATTGCACTGTATTGTGTCGTAGAAAGAGTCACTTTTTATTTAATTTTTTTGTTTCATCTGTGGTTTAGGTTTATGCACTACAAATCTGTTGGATACGATTTTTAACCGACTTTCAAAAAGGAGGAGGTTTTATGTTCGTAGCGTATGTTTCTTTTTTTTTATTATTATTTATTTCCGCCGATTTCTCCGTCATTTGTGGACCGATTTTGAAAATTCATTTTTTGTTTGATAGGGTATACTCTGAAAATGGTACCATACAAATTTTATTAACTTTGCTTGGGTGGTTTTTGAGTTAGCTACTACTACATGTATATTTTTACGTACTTAGTATCTAGATGATATGATAAGTTCCTGTCACTAAAAACTTTTTACAAAAAAAAACAACCGACTTCCAAAAAAAAAACTACAAAGTGAAAAATAACAAAAAAACTAAAATACAAAACCAAAGACGCCGACTTTCGAAATTAAAGTTATTTTACACTTTGTAGTGTTTTTTTAGGGTTCCGTAGTAAACAAGGAACCCTTATAGTTTCGTCATGTCCGTCTGTCTGTCTGTCTGTCTGTCTGTCCGCGGTCTAGCTCCGAGACCCTTAGTACTAGAAAGCTGTAATTTGGCATAGGTATACATATTAATTACGCCGACAAAGTGGTAAAACAAAATTATGAAAAACATTTTTTTTAGATACACGTAAAGAGATGTTTTTTTTTTTTTTTTTGGAACGAAGTTTTTATCGCGCATTGCGAAAGGGGGCTAGACGGAAAAAATTAAGACCAAAAGTTGTAACGACACTTTTTTAAGACCAAAAGTTGTAACGACACTTTTTTGGAACGAAGTTCCTTATCGCGCGTTGCGAAAGGGGGCTAGACGGAAACTTTGGAGCCAGAGGTCGTAGACCTATCAAGTTTGGGGTCCCCAAAATCAGGAGAAAAAGACCTCTCTTTTGGCTCCATTAAAATCACGGGAAAACGCCGCATTATTCTCTATTTTGGTATTGTGTGGTGCTGCGGTGTACGCTGTGTGTGTGGCGTATGCACTCACTTACCTACTCATTTTATTACAATTCCTTCACTAATTAATCGAAAGGAACTTCGTTCCATCCGGGTGTCCCTTGACACCTCTCAATTTTTTTTTTTATCCCATGGTGTGGGGTATCATTGCAAAGGTCCTTTAAAAACATTTAGAGTTTGTGGAACTATTTTTGGATTCAGGGATCCGTTTGCGAAATATTAAGCTTTAAAATGCTAATTTTTGTTAGAGTCAAGTGTCCCCCCCCCCCCCCCTGCTAGCTAAATGGTGGGTTTTGGTTGTGTGAAAAAAATCACAGTAGTAGTTTATATAACGAAATTAAAAGGAAAACTATCACAGCTAAGAAGGCTCTGCAAGTTAACGAGTAATAATCGACCAACTTAACTTTACAGTTGCAAAAACATGTTTTCCCATACATTCCGTATGGGAGAACATGTTTATCAACTACAAAGTTAAGTTTGTTTTTGGGATAAATTCATCCCAACTATTTTTTTGTAAACGATGCCTTTGATCCACTGGACAGGAAAAGTACAGAACCAGTCGAAGTGGCGATGCTTTGGGGCCTATGTCCAGCAGTGGTCGTCTTTCGGCTGAAATGATGATGGTGCCTTTAAGGTTTACCGAACAAATTCAAAAGGTCGTACTTTCGATTTTGTTGAAAGAAAGAAAAAAACGTGTGGCACTCGGGGACTGCCGCGGTAAAGCTATTGCATAGCATTTGTAACCTCCATACTTTCTATTTGTCAACGCTACACTTGGGATGATGACGTGATGACATAAAACAAAAATTACGTTCATGGGAACGTAATTTTTGTTTTTGTTTTTTTTTTGTTTTTTTATTTTTGTTTTTTTTTTTTTTGTTGTTTTTGTTTTTTATTTTTGTTCATGGGACAACATCACGTTTCCCATGACAACATTTACATGGTAGGCGGAGTGGGGGTGTTAGGTTTTATTTTCGTTACGTTACGGAATTTCTTGATTCGGTCGCCGCGCTCAAAGCCCGCGATAAAAGCAATGCAATAGCTTAAAAGAAAAATAGATTTATTTGTCACAAGAAACACGTGCATACAAAGACAAGAGTAGGTAAGAAGAAAACAAAACTTTTTACAAAAAAAAAACTACCGACTTCCAAAAAAACACTACAAAGTGAAAAATAACTTTAATTTCGGAAGTCGGTGTCTTGGGTTTTGTGTTTTCGTTTTTTGCCACCGACTTCCGAAATTAAAGTTATTTTTCACTTTGTAGTGTTTTTTTGGAAGTCGGTAGTTTTTTTTTTGTAAAAAGTTTTTATTTTTCACTTTTTAGTTGTGGTACCAACCCCACACACATTCTAATACCACTACCTACTACCAGTGTCAGGAACTTATCATATCATCTACATACTAAGTGGGAAAAAAAATACGTATTTTGTAGCTAACTCAAAAACTACCCAAGCAAAGTTAATAAAATTTATATGGGACCAATTTGAGAGCATACCCTTTCAAACAAAAAAAGAATTTTCAAAATCGGTCCACAAATGACGGAGAAATCGGTGGACATACATAAAAAAAAAAAAAAAAAAAAAAAAAAAAAAAAAACAAACATACGCGTCGAACATATAACCTCCTCCTTTTTGGAAGTCGGTTAAAAATAGATATAACTTAGTACATAATATGCAAACATGAGTATAAAACAGAAATAGTCGGCAGCTGCACATCATGACTATGACAAGAAGGCTTCCACTCAGCATGACGCTGTGCTATGGGGACCCACAGCACAGCGCTGATTTTCAGTGGTCACCCGAAAAAGACGAACGGAAATCAAGTCAGGTTCAATAATTTGTAAATAATAAATAGGTAACAAAATAAAATAAACAATGGTGCCGATTCCCTTGTTCACAAACTAAACTAAATTTAAGTTCAGTGCATCTTTTTCTTTCTATTTCATTAAAAAAAGGACAGAAGATAAATTTTAGTTTAGTCCTGTCAAATTAATCAGCGCCTGTCACTACTCCATACAAGTTTAGACGTGATTAAAAATTTGCCTACTAAAATTACGCCAGTTTACGTCAAGCGCTGATTAATTTAACAGGACTAAACTAAAATTTATCTTCTGTCCTTTACTTAATGAAATAGAAAGAAAAAGATGCACTGAACTTAAATTTAGTTTAGTTTGTGAACAAGAGAATCGGCACCAGTACCTACTTAGAATTATAATACAACTACACAACGAATTATAAAACCCCCACTACACTACTCGCGAAGTTGCTTCGACGAAGTACTCAGCGAAGTTGACCGAAGTCCGAAGTACGTGACTGCACACCCGAAGAACTACAGTACTTCGAGTCCTTTGACTCGGGCACAAAAACCGACAACGATTGGAAGTTGCCCGAGGCGAGCGGAGTTGCACGAAGCGAACCAAGTGCCCTTCTACACTCTCGTATTCGGTTAACTTCGATCAACTTCGCGAGAAGTGTAGTGCAGGCTTAAGAATAAATAGATATTGATATTGTTGCGCAGCATACAACTTGCTCAAACATTGTTTCAACCTTGTCTTCAAAGTCGAGTCGATCTCGACAAAGATTAAGCCAACCCTATCCCGGAAAATTGACTTGGGAACATTCCACATGGCAATGTTTCTTTACAGTATGTCACGCTAGCCGCACCGCAGGATAATCGTATGAGTGAGCTTGTATGACCGGTTGTATTGTATGCGGCGACGGTGTCGTTGTGCCGCCCCGTCTGTCAACAAACTTCACGGCGAATCAACCGTTGATTTTCACGGCAAAAAAAATATATTTTATTAAGCTATTGCATAGCTTATATCGCGGGCTTAGAGCGCGGCGACCGAATGAAGAAATTCCGTAACGAAAATAAAACCTAACACGGACCTAAACCTAATAGATGGATGATGACATAAGCAAAAATTACGTTCCCATGACAACGTGATGTTGTCATGGGAACGTAATTTTTCAGTTAAGTTCAGTTCAGTTCATTAAGTTCAGGTAATTTTTGTTTATGTCATCATCCTTCATCATCCCAAGTGTAGCGTTGACAAATAGGAAGTATGGAGGTTACAAATGCTATGCAATAGCTTTACCGCGGCAGTCCCCGAGTGCCACACGTTTTTTCTTTTATCTAGGGCATCTCGCAGTTTTGACCACTGAGGTCTTGGCTGCTTAAACGAACTTTCCTGTGGGTGCCTTAAGCTACTACACTTAAAGCCTCCAGCCAGGGGCAAAAACTATTCTAAATTAAAATTAGGCGAGCGCTCGCTAAGGGCACCTGTGGGGTATGAACTTCGGCTTAGGGCGTCGCTAGGGGGAGGACAGCAAGGGACAAGCTGGATCAAAGTTAGATTTTCATAATGATTATTATGAAAATCAATTCAATTTCAATTCTACCCTCTTTGTCCAAGATTCTTGAAAAAATCATAAATACCAGACTTGTCAAATATCTTGAGCAAAACAAACTTTTATCAGAACACCAATTTGGCTTCCGTGCAGGGAAATCCACTGATGAAGCACTACATAAACTAACTAGCTATGTCACAACCAAGTTGGATAAAGGTAAAAAGTGTATTTCGGTCTTTCTTGATCTCGCAAAGGCCTTCGATACTATTTTTGTCCCTAAACTTATACAAAAGTTAGAAAAACTTGGCATAAGGGGAATTCAGCTTCAGCTTTTTGAGAGTTACCTAACTGGACGTTATCAGCGTGTACGGGTAGGTAATTACTGCAGTGACGAACTTCCTGTATCGTATGGAGTTCCACAGGGTAGCATCCTAGGACCCACGTTATTTCTCGTATATATCAACGATCTTACAAACCTATGTATACAAAGAGGCGAAATAATCTCATATGCGGATGATACTGCTCTTATCTTCTCTGCCGATAATTGGAATGAGGTTTTTGATGCTGCCCAGGTTGGTTTCGATATGGTCCAGGAGTGGTTACATAGTAATATCCTAACCCTTAACCTTGAAAAAACAAAATACCTAGCGTTTTCTATTCGTCAAAAAACTGGAATCGCTAAAGAGCACCACATTATTCCACACAGATGTATCTCCAAAGTAAACTGCTGTTGTAAACCGCTAGAGTGCGTTGATAAAATCAAATACCTGGGTATTACAGTTGACTGCCATTTTAGCTTTAGGTATGTGCACGGTCCTATAAGCCCAAAACATCTTTCATAAGAAGATTTTACATTGCTACTGCTCCTCTTCTTTACAATAAAATAAATAAAGAACTCAACATGTACCCGCTCAACAAATCTTTTTGTAAGAAGAAGATTCATAACTACCTAATTGCCCTTTCCTATGAGGAAACAGAAAACTTGTTCACTATTCAGAAGTAGTAATTACTCTTGTCCAATAAAGGATTTAATTTATTTTTAATTTTTCGGTTAAACGTATTTACACTACCCAACACCCCAACACCTTTCATTACTCTACACTTACACAAAATTACGCGCATATACACACACACTAAGACACACAAACTAATTTTGTATTTTTTCAGTTTTCATGTTTGTTTTAAGATCATTCATTGATGCATCTTTTCGCATGTCTTTTGGGCTAATATATGTATTATTGTCTGTTATGAGGGGTTTGGCGCTGTATGCCGAGATACAGGACTCGTCCTAGTTCGGTTACAGATGCTCCCATGTTATATACTCCCAAGTACTAGCCTATAAGTATGTGTAATTGTATTATTGTAATTTTTTTTTTGGTGAAATAAATAAATAATTAAATAAAATATTATACGGGGTATTTAAAGCTACGTGCTCAGCTACAACAACTGCTGGCACCTCGTTTTTGAGCAAGGGTCGGGGGAGAGGGCAAAAAAACGAGTCTTACTAAACTTATATACTTAACTGCAACTTTCAAGTCAAGCAAATCTCTTTGCCATTACTTTTTACTAATTCTCCATAAATTATTAAATAAAACCACAGTTACATCATTATATATTTTATTAATAATTAATAATAAAATCAAAATGCAATACTAAACATTTTATTATTATTTACAATCACAACTCAACTGTGTTATTAAAACTACCCTTTGCTTTTCGTTACATTTAAAAGTATTAAATTAAAAAAAAAAACGAACAAGGCCATACCGTACATTTTGCCTTAGCCGTACATTTTTTTTTAATCGAAATTAAATAAGAAAATGTCAACTACGGTTCTTAAAACGTATAAATTCGACTAACTAATGGTTCTACAGTCCGTTTGTGTGAATTTTGTTTGTAGATATTATTTTTCACCAGATATTATTTTTGACTGCCTCGTTGGTCTAGTGGTCGCAAGCGCTACTGCTGAGCATGAGGTCCTGGGTTCGATTCCCGAGTCGAGCAAAGTGTTATTGGGTTTTTCTATCTGAAATTTCTCAGTAGCAGCTCGGAGTCTGGATTTGTGCCCGGTTGATGGCAATAGGCTCGCCCCCTATTACGTGGGACTTAAACATAACTGGCGAAATGTGGGTGTACCTGCTACAGGGACACCTCTGCCCAACCCTTCGGGGAAACAAGGCGTAATGTTATGTTATGTTATGTTATATTATTTTTCAATACATTTACAAAAAAAAATCTATCCTACTGTCACACAACAGAATATGACTTGAGATATCACGCTTGTAAATCCCAATGGGTTATGCAGGGGTGTACCAATAATAGTACACCCACATTTCACCAGTTATGTTTAAATCTAATGTAATAGGGGGCGAGCCTATAGCCATCAACCGGGCACAAATCCAGACTCCGGGCTACTACTGAGAGATTCCTGATCGAAAAATCCAATAACACTTTGCCCAGAACCTTATGCTTAGCAGTAGCGCTTGCTACCACTCGACCAACGGCAGTTTTGATTATAGTCCGTGCGCGACTGCTAGTCACCTGCCTGAGGTATGTGAGCGTTGAGACGGGAGAGGGCGTCATTGACAAAATTGGCAGACTGAGTTAGCTTGCCTTGGTCTACCTCCCCCGTCTCACTATACCTCAGGCGGTGACTAGCAGTCGCGCTCGGACGATAAACAATTGCTTCAAATTTATGATCTATAATTGTTTAGACGGTGTAGTAGTGACCTTGGAAGTCAGTAAAAAGTGTTTCCCAGTATCCTCATAATAACGGACTATTCTCTAAAACCAGAGCTTTGTCGGAAATTATTTAAAGCTCTTCAGAACCATATTTTTTATTGCCAACATATAAGTAAATAGGTCTATACATTAAATGTACATAAAGACTTTTATTTCACTCAATGTATGCAAAACTTTAAACTTTTCAACGTACTTACAGACATTCCAATACTTTTACATAAATACTTAAAAATTACGTATAAAATATTTCAAATGTACCTACAGTATATTTATCTAGCGATCTTTAACAGTTTTTAAAATATATTTCTTAATCATTATTAATATTCAATCTAGACCGTGTCTAAAATGTATAGTAAGACAAATGTACACAACAATAAATAGATAAAAATCGCGGATTTTTATCATGTAGTGCCTAACTCTATATTGCCATACAAAGCTGAAATGTATGGTAGGTATTTCAGTGTAACAAAAGACAGTATGTACATTTCTAGGTCATACTATACATTCCATTTCAGGACAACATTTGGCAATATTTAAAAAAACCTCACAGTTCTATAATGCATGTTATCACTTAAATTGATCCTATACATTTAATTGTCAAATCTCCAACTGGTAAAATTGGTTTTGACAGCTAATTTAGTATACGGGGCACACTGTTCTCACACTCTAGTATATTGTGGGGTAAAGACCGTCTTAAACAGAGAAAAAGCTTGTACTTTAAACCACTCCCTCCCAATTTACTAACTGGCTTAAAAATGTGACTAAATATTCATCGCTGGATTCTGTGTAAATTTACAAAATTGAAACCTCTTGTTAAAGAGAGAACATTTTAAAGTTATTTCGGATAACATGCATCAAGAACTGTTTTCCATTTTTTACATAAAACATAGCCACATTCACATTTCTTTGCTGCAAATGACATACTAAGTCGCCTCTACGTAGTCATCTACGCGATACATAAAAGTAAAGTTAAAAAAACGTATCCATTCTCTTAACGGTCGATATGGGGAAGTCCTATGTCCAGCAATGGACGTCTTTCGGCTAAAGAAATGATGAACTATTAGCTGTTAGCTATTATTGATGAGTTATTTGCTATTAGCTGGTAGCAGCTGGATAAGAGTTGTTAAGAATCGAGCTGAATGACGTGCAATTCGAGAGACGTATGGCTAGCAGTGGACCGCTGCAGCAGTAGGCCGACGATGATGATGACCATGATGAACTATTGACAGCTATTCTCTATATACTGATTTTTTTTACAGTCTCCAAATTTTTACAGGGTATTCTACCCATGAATATATACAACTTTCACTATGGGAGCAACTCTGAGATCACGAAAAAAAATCTGCTGTTTCATACATTTTGGTCAAGTAGATATTGAACTTTTGTATAAACAGCAGATTTTATTTTCGTGATTTCAGAGTTGCTCCTATAGTGAAAGTTGTTTATATTCATGGGTAGAACACCCTGTAAAAATTTGGAGACTGTAAAAATATCATTCAGTATGTATAGTTAATATCGATAAGAACAAAGAAAAAGGTCCTTACAAACATGTCACTTGCAGCTGTCAATGTATTTAGCCACTATACCAACATTACAACATATACGTAAACTATATACATTAATTAAATAAGAACACAGTTTTATTTGTATTTATTTTGTCTTAAAAATATAACTAATATAGCTACTGTCGTATCGTTTTTCTTATAAATTCGTTGCCGGTTCAAATACAGGTAATAGCTATTTTTTCAATATCGGTGACATTCGGAAGAAATTAATGTATATTCTGTCATGTACAGATTGACTTAAATAATTATCTATACATTTTTTTGGGATAGGCCATTAATTAACTATTAAATGTACACATTGACCAATGAATGTATTTTAGGTCAAACATTTTTTGGCCTGTATAAAAGTTATTTGTCAAGGAATCTACAAGTAACACAAGTTTTTTTCATGACAGTTAACCTACTCATGTACAACAGAGAATTACATTGCAAAATGTTCATAGTTTCCTAGTTAGGTTCTTGCAAATAGGTAATTTTGATATCAGCAGCAACTACAAAAAATCTGCCTCGCCTTTTCCCAACTATGTTTGGGTCGGCTTCCAGTCTAACCGGTTACAGCTGAATAACAGTATTTTACATGGAGCGACTACCTATCTGACCTCCACAACCCAGTAACTGGGTAATACGATACTCCTTGGTAAGACTGGTTGTCAGACAGTCAAAGAGCCACGAATAACAGCCGAGACCAACGGCTTAACGTGCTTTCCGAGGCACGGAGTAGTCTCGGTATGTAAAGATGGTCATCCATCCACGAACCAACCCCGGCAAGGGTAGCTTAACCTGATGTATCGAGCCGTGCAGCTGGTATTACTTAGCCACGAGCTCCTCCATACATAGTTTCAAGTATAGAATTAAAAACCATCAATCCGCAATGATCTGTCTCTTTTGGGCCTAATGTATATATAAATTACCATACCACAGATTAAAAACTATCAACATTTCACAATATATAACTGACCTTACAAACAACACCGCACACCGAAAACTTTTTTAAAAACATCACTCAATCAAATAATGTCTGTCTATATATTATATTCTGGAAAAATCTCACCGTGATGACTTATTTGAAATGAGCTGTCATTCCACGCTACGGATTGACACTATAAACAGCTCACTTCATATAAGTTTTCACACACGTTCTAAAGTCACACTTCACTCACTGAGTCCTTCATTTTCATTTAATTTCTTGACTTTTACAAGTTACTTTTCTAGGCCATTTGTCTAGTTAAAACCACGTGCTTTTTAGGATAGGCTACGCAACTATTTGCACGTGCTTTTTCTCGCGAGGTTCCTTTAAAACGTACGAAGTCGTTCTTCTTAGAGAGCCGACAGAATCTGGAATAAAATACAATATTAGAATGTACCTAGTAATTACAGGGCAAAGGCTTCTTTTCTTACAGAGAAGGAATGAGCATTGATTTTTATGCTTTCTCGTGGTTTCTGGAAATTTCATTCAATTTAAGATGTTGGCAAATCTCATTTATATAGACACCAGCTGCGCCCCGCGGTTTGACCCGCAGAAGTCTCGATCCCGTAAGAATATCGGGATAAAAATATCCTATGTGTTAATCCAGGTTATAAACTACATGTGTGCCAAATTTTATCTAAATCTGTCTAGCCGTTTGAGCGCGAAGAAGAGACAAACATACACATACACTCATAAACTTTCGCCTTTATAATATTAGTGTGACTGGAAGATAAACTCTATCTACATGGGTCACGTCAAATGTGTCATCAGAATGGTACGGGGCCTAGTATAGTTCCCTGCGGCACACTCACTGTGGAGCGCGTGCGGGCGGGCGGCGCGGGCGGGGCGCGCGGGGGACGCGGGCGCGGAGGCGGGGCCGCGCCCGCCGCGCCGCTACGACCAGCGCAGCTCCTTCAGCTCCACGCTGCTGCTGCGGGAGTGCTGCGGGACATGGTGGAGAGTGTTACAGGCTTTACTAAAGACTAAATGAATTTAAATCGATCAAATTTCGTTGTTCGTGTAAACGCACAGTTTCATTGCTACCCACAACTACGTTACGCATGTTTCCTTGGCTTCGCTGAAAATGTAGACGAGATTATGCACTGCGACTTACGGCCACACTACGGATACGTGGCTGACAATCGAATAAACCCGCGCTAACGTATGTAACCTCTTCGTGCAAATCCTATGCAGCATGGAATTGCACCGTAAGTCCTACGTTGTAAATGTTGCGTAAACTTAATAAATTTATTTAAAAATGTGAATTTATAAATCGTCGGTCGGATTCATTACCGGAACATTTCCAAAATCACGTGTTTTGAGATGAGTTTGTAGAATGGTAGGGAATTGAATATTTTATCCAAATCACTAACGGTACAACTCAAATGTCATTTCTCTTTGACAGAAAACTATTTATTCCGATAAAGAAATATAGATTTTAGTGATCTCTTCGTTTTCAGTATCAGTTTATTTAGAAATGTCCCGCTGGCAGCCTAAATTTTAAAGTGCAGCCATGATTCATTAATCGAATATTTTGAAATGTTCCAATATGGCTCTGAAATTCTTCACTTGATTATTGTTTATTCGTGTTATGTGCCAGTCGCGCTTTGAACGCTCAGTGTAGTGGTCAGACGGAGATTGAGATTTGATAAAATAAATTGTAAAAATGAGTTCCAGAGCTAAAAGATTGCTTAAGTTAGCAATGACAAGGAGTTCAGAGAGTAATCATGATGAGTTTAATAAACCATTAAGGTTTCTAAATTGATTGGTTGTTTTATTTCATTACTGGCTTATTTAGAAATATTCCAATTAGTTCTTAGATTTTCAGGAATTTTTTAATTCATTATTGGAACATTTCACAAAAATACTGATAACTCATTAATTACAAATGATATCCTGAATCTTAGTAATACACAATAAACTAGGCTATAATCGGCATATTATTCAATAAAAAAAAATTACAAAATGGTCTCTAGATAAAATAAAATAGCATTTGAATATTTTCAAAAACTTTAAACCTTAATTACTCAGAACAGTCCATTTTGAAATGTTCCATTACTGTTTCCGACCGACGAAATGTGTTGAATAACACACGACCATGTAAAGTGAAGCTTTTCACATCGTTATCGCAATAATTTTGCAAAAACGATTATGATATTATGTAAAATCATATATTCAAGAACCTACTTTTTGCGAATCAGCTACTTATATACAAGGTTACTGTTCCTTACGTTTAATTTTATGTTCGCATATCTCGTCAAAATGTTAGGGAACAGTTGTTTTTTTTCGCGCTTTCCGGTTTGGTCCCATAGTAAAAGATGTTCAGAATGATGAGTACAATGACCCCTTAGGAGGTTTTCAGTTATTGCATATACATTATACACCCTATATATAATTAAACAATAAACAAGTGATTTAGTTTTCACGTCATGAATTTAGCTCATTAATTTTCCGATAAAACTGCGATGTAAAAGTATTGACTTTTATTTTTCGATACTTAAAAAAATTATTAAATAATATACGGTATTTGGCCTTAAGATCCCTTCTCTTTTTCTCACCTGGTATCTAGAAGTAGCTGGAGGCACGTGTGTGGCTGGAGAGCACCTGGAACACCCAGGTCTTAGCACAGTCCTACTGGAGGAACCACCCCGCATCGCTGTTCTTAACTCCTGTGAAAATATTGTTGTAGATCATTGTTAAATAAATTTTACTGTTTATTGCCGAAATATTTGTCATCATCATTATTATTTTATTTTATTTGTAAATTGTAATATGCTATTCTATCGAGTCTATGTTACTCGAACTAAATTATTTGAATTTGAATTGAAGTGTTCCGAGGTATATCTTCTTAACGCGTTCGAACTATCTTTTGTCAAGTGGTTTGATTGTTTGTTAAATCCCAACATCCATCGTAGGATTCGACAGTGGATTAAGCGGTTTATTTATAAACGTTGCTTAACGTAAAGAAATGAATAACGACTGTTTAACCATACATTTTTAATGTTTTAACGTCACTTAAATTTAAACAACGTTTATAAATAAACCCTTTAATGTTAGACACGTCTTGATCAGAGTCTCAGAAACCAGTAAGTCTTGCTTACCTGTCCCATTTCACTGCAAAGCGACTGCCTTCCTTGTGTTGCATTCTTCTTAGTGTTCCAACAAAATTCTAATATCGCCACCACTATCGAAAGAGCTAGCCCGCATAATAGAGTTACAAAAACACCACCTAGAAAGAAAATTACAATTATGTATCGTAAGTTCGATCCCCAACCATTACATAAAGATGCAGTTCCATAGCTGCCCACGGCTGGGTTACACTCGTGTACTCCCACGGCCACGGTCACGCATATGAACCGCGCAGACACCGTGCGTAACCCCTCCATGGACATCGATCGTAGCAGTGGAAATGCGCCTTTAGGGAAGAGGTAAACACACACCTAGCACAAAAGAAAAACAAACAAAATCTAAGTCTAGCGACACATCTACTGAAAATACGCGATGATATTACCAGCAACAAATCAGGCCGATTTTACGTCACATTTTGACGTAACAGTAAAAATCGACCAAGCAGAAATGTCAACAACACCTCCTTTGCATTTTGTAAATATACAAAATACGAGGCGTAATTATGGAAATGTTGTGTTAGCAGCCGAAAACGTCTTAAGTAAGCGTACAATTAGCAGCCGAGTTACGAAGACGTAATTTCGGCAGGTGTGTCGCTACACTAACGCAGGTGAATAAGTTACTTGTCAGCAAGTTTACAACATCAACGACCATCACTTACCATCAGGTGACACAGCGGTCAAACGCGAGCCTGTACGATATAAAAAGATGATCTTATTTATAATTTTTATGTTATTGAACGGCAAACAAGCCGATGCAAGAGAGAGCAGTGGTGGCCCAGTGGTAACGGCCCCGACTTACCGAGTTGTAGTTCGTGGGTTTGAACCCAGGCAGGCGCTTTACTTTTAGAATTTAATTTCATCACCACTGCTCTCAAATCGGTGAACAAAAACATCATAAGGCAACCGGCGTATCTTAGAACCAAAAAATTCGAAGACATGTGACATCCACCAACCCGCACTGGGCCCGCGTGGTGGATTACGGCCCACTCCCTCTCACAGAGAGGAGACCTGTGTCCCAGCAGTGGGAACATTATAAACTGATAATGATTATGATGAAACAAGCCGACGGCCGACTTGATGGTAATAGAGTTATCACAGCAAAGTGAAGTGTTAAAGTGCTCTCCGTGGGTGCAAAGCGAGCTAACCGCAATCACGCGACGTGTTCGCCGCATTTTCACAATATTGTACACTCGCTTATCTCTCTTGTGCACTCAAGACAACCACTCTCGTTCCCCAAACGCGAAAAACTCGCGTACACGTGGCGTGCTGGCCACGCACACTCAGCGAGCTCGTTAAACAATCGCCTCGTTGGAAACACGCTTGCAAATCGCTAGTGTGATATGGCCCTAAGTAGTCACCGCCGGCTAGACACCTATTAATACCAGGGCCATCAAGAGTGAGTTCAAATCCCCGAGACAAAGGTGAACAGTCTCATGTCAATAACATCGGCACAGTACAGTGGTACAAATAGTTGTCGTGGTTTTACTTCCTCGGGCGAGCCCCCTCACAAAGATCTGTACATCTCTTAGTGCACATACACACGAGGCAACTTCAGTTGTATTCAACCTATAAAAGTTGCCTCTGCCTTCGCCGCGTGGCGCTTGTGTGTATGAGCACTTATGCCTTTCCTGTGGGTGCCTTAAGCTACTACTCGATACTCAAAGCTCTAGCCAGGGGCGTTACAAACTAAGCTTACAAACTAGGTGAACGCTTGCTTAGGGGACCCCCTGTGGGGTACGAACCTCGGCTTAGGGCGTCAACCGGAGGGAGGACATCAAAGATTGGACGGGCTGGATCAAAGTTTTGATCATGATTATTATTCGGGGCATTTAAAGCTACGTGCTCAGCTGCAACAACTGCTGGCACCTTGCCATCGAGCAAGGGTCGGGGCGAGTATCATTTACTCGGGGTCGCAGTCACGATCGCAAAGGACCTCAGCGGCAAGGTCGGAATGACGGGAGCCGTCTGTTTTTGTACACTGTGCTGGTTTCCCTATTGCTCTCCTGGAGGAGGGTTGTGGGGTCGTCTGCATCGGAAAGGATATGCCTAGGGCGGCGGATTCGACTGATTCTAGAGAGAATGTAACTAGCGGCCTCGACAACCAGATGGTTGCGATGTTTGGCGGCAGTATCGAAGTAACGCTTGGAAGAGCGTTTGAGAAATTAGTGGATGGTGGGGATTTTAAGGTCGAGATGGAGGATCTCGTTCCTACCAGTGGGCTCCCGTTGCCTTCCGAAGGCAACAGTTCTGTAAGGTCTGCATCTTATGGATATAACGGGGGTTTGCTTGTGCAAAGAGGGTGCCCGCATAGGTCATGATTGGACGAATGCACGTTGTGTAGATACGCAATTTGCACCGTAGTGACAATTTGCTACGTGGGTTTAGGATAAAGTGAAGCCTTCCGAGAGCGAAAGCAGCTCGCGCACGGGCCTGTTTTTTGTGCTCTTTGAAGGCTTGCTTCCCCCAAGGGATTGGCTTGCCTAGCATGGTGATGGGTCGGGGGAGAGGGGGGCCAACCACCAACGAACCGCGTTCTTTTAGTAGGTAAGTGTTGGGGCAAATGGGTATTAGTTTTTGCCAGATTTTAGGATTTCCTAAATGAGGCAGTTGTACAAAAATTTATGATCTGGTGATCTGGGAAGGATTTTGGGAGAACAGACACATCGATTCGTGGAAGTCAATTGGTGGAAAGCGCTAAAAAGTCGATTCGATTTGTTCCCTACTTGTTTTTAGTGTGTTTGTGTGAAGTTTTTTTTCTTTACGCGTCACGTTTAGTGCAAATAAATGTATTTTCTTTCGTCTTCCTTTCTTTCTATTAACACATCTGTTGGGGATCGAACCCAACACAAGCGGTCTGCACGCGCAGGCTGCGTGATCAACGCGTCATCGATATGCTGAGGCGCGGCGCGGCGACGACACGGCTCGGCCCGATGCCCACTCGCTTCCACGGACTCCACCGTGATGGACGATATTCCTCTGTTATTTAATTGCTTGTCCGGGTAAGTTATAATTTGTAATAAGCACGGCATTAAAGCATTGCCTAAAATACAGTCTACTCTCTTCTTGCTCCCCGCACTAACATATCTGAAGACCATCCTACTAAAGTTATTCAACTTACCAATATTCTGAACTCCAAGTGGATTCGCCTTGCTGTCCTTTCCATCTCTGTTGCAGACATCTCCCGTGTTCTTCCACCATTTATCGTAGAGGATCTGGATGACCCCCTTCTCCTGAAGCTCTAGGATGGCGAGGGATATCTTGTCCCGCCAGGGACTGCCTTTCCAAGTTGCTATGCCGTAACCCTGAGGGTGGTGAAAGGTGATAGTTAATGTGGTGTTTGTTAAATCTTAATAACTCCTAACGAGGAGTTATTAAGGTTTACTTCTGAAAAGAACGGGAGGGGCGGTAGACCGAGATACTATACAGGTTGGCAGGGACATCGACGCGAAAACTGTTTCAGTACATGATTCTGAACCCCTCTGCGTTGAAATTTTTCGTAGGTTATTTAAAAAAAAATCTGCTGTTCCATACATTTTGACCGCGTAGGTATTGCATTTTTCTATGAAACATTTTTTAAATTTTAGTGGCATGAGGAACAGGGTGTAAAGTTCACTCATCCACCATAGAAAAGGGAGGATCCTCCGACCAGATGGGTGTTGTGTCTGGCGGGCAACTGCCCAACGGTTTGAAGTTGAAGTCTTGTATGTATGTCGATCGCTCGGTAAACTCTAACTGCGCGATGCAGGATTTGTGTGACGTCATGTCTATGATGCGTAGTTTTGTATGTGGCGGTGTAACCGCTAGGTACAAAATAATCAAATCAAAAAATGAAAATAAAATATTTTATTTCACATAAACCTACAAGGGCACTTATGAAACGTCAGAAGCTACGTGCATGGTACCAATTGGTCGCTTCCTATGGAGAAGAGCCGGCAAGAAACTCCACGGTTACTCGTTTCAAAATAAATTGTTTCTACAATGTTTTCAAATTACAGTGTTAATAGGTATGGGAGGACAGTGTAAGCCTCAATCGACGAACAATTTCAACACAGGGGGCTCCAGAATCGCCATTCGATCTTTTAACGACTTCGCCGTCAGATTGGTTCCCAGTACCAACTAGATATTAAAGAAAAATAAATTATTTCTGAAAACACTTTCACAATGCACAACGTCCAAGTCATTATTGAAAAGCGCTTGACGTAAATTGACGTAATTTTAGTAGGCAAGTTTTTAATCACGTCTAAACTTGTATGGAGTAGTGACAGGCGCTGATTAATTTGACAGGACTAAACTAAAATTTATCTTCTGTCCTTTTCTTAATGAAATAGAAAGAAGAAGATGCACTGATCTTAAATTTAGTTTAGTTTGTGAACAAGGGAATCGGCATCAATATCTGCTTTAGTAAGTAGGTCTTTGTTATGTTATACCGATATAGTTTTAGTTGTTATATTCCTGCTGTTCGGGTATTTGTTAAATTGGAATAGGCTACCGCACAAAATTCTAAAAATTCCTGGAAAGTCTTCGAACTACTCCTACATTAGGATCTTACCTTAGAGTCCAAAAGTCCCCCAATCTGCGTCAAGTTACAGTCTCTCTGCACTCTGTGGTCCAGCATGGTGGACTCCATAAGAAACGCATAGTTCCCTGCGAGGACTCTCCTCACTCCCTCCTCGTAGGAGGAGACCAGCGCAGGAGGGGAGGTGCCTGACATGTGTACCCACATTTTTTGGTAGATGTCTATGTTTGAATCCTGGAAGCGAATGCGAGATCATTATATTAAACTTCACTTGCTTTTTGAAGGTCAAGAGTCACACAGACACAGACCTTCCAAAACGCCCGTACTTCACCACTTTTAAGTTTTTATGTTAGAACGGAAGAAATGACGCAGCAAACGACCAAGCGATAATAGCTTGGTGTTAACTAAAAGTTTTGGGCATTCAAAAATACTAAATTAATACAATAAAATTCAATTATGATATTATGGTGAACAAACACACATAAAAATTAGTGACCACCCGAAGCTTCGTTTTCGTTATCGGCCAAAAAATCAAGATTCGGCCATATTTTCGTTTTCGGCCATAAAATAGCCGAAGCTTCGCCGAAAATCGGAAGTTCTTGAATTGTCGCGAATTATATTAACTGTGTTTATTATATTGTATTGATTGTGTTATATTATTTATTATATATTCTTACAATGGTGCCGATTCCCTTGTTCACAAACTAAACTAAATTTAAGTCCAATGCATCTTTTTCTTTTTATTTCATTAAGAAAAGAACAGAAGATAAATTTTAGTTTAGTCCTGTCAAATTAATCAGTGCCTGTCACTACTCCATACAAGTTTAGACGTGATTAAAAACTTGCCTACTAAAATTACGTCAATTTACGTCAAGCGCTGATTAATTTGACAGGACTAAACTAAAATTTATCTGCTGTCCTTTTCTTAATGAAATAGAAAGAAAAAGATGCACTGAACTTAAATTTAGTTTATTTTGTATACAAGGGAATCAGCACCAATATAACATAGTATCCTCTAACTAATGGAATTATCGCGATTTATTTCTTTTAAAGCCTTAGTCTAAGGCTATTTGCTCTTTCTCTCCATAAATGTAAAAAAAAAACAAGATTTCAGTAATGTCGTTAAATCGTTTTCGTTTTCGGTTTCTTATTCGGCCGAAAATAAAAGTAAAGCCGAAGCTGCTTTTTAGTTTTCGGCAAAAAATCCATTTTCGGTCAGACACTAATAAAAAGCTTACAAAGATGACAAAATAAAGTTAACCAATTTTTTTGTTTTTACTTCTGCTCAAAAATGTAAAACTAATTGAAAAATGGTTTCATAAAAAATTTGCAAAAAGTTTCCATTTTTTACTGTGAATGTGGATTAGGGGTCGTTCATTAATTACGTGAGGCGCTTATCTCACCCAATCTCAAATATCACGTTAAAATCTCAAGTATCAATTCGTGGGGCAAATATCACGTAATTTTTTTTGTTGCAAGAAACTGTAATATTTCGAGAAAACTTGGTTTAATAAAACATATTTCTCCACTAAAACATGGCTAAATCCTACACAAAAACGAGGAGTGTCGCGCACGAGACCCTCACGGATTGTCACACGTCGAGCTACTGAGCTTCTGTATGCAAGCGACAACGGCTTAGTATGGCTAAATTAGATTTTCAATAAATAATTAATCAAATTATTATTTTTTTTATTAAATCCAACGCAATCAAGCACAAATTAACGTAATACAAAAAATACGCATTTTGAATAATCTCACATGAGATTAGGGTGGGGGTGGGGGTCGAGGCAAATCTCACGACATCTCTCCAAGGGGGGAGAGGGCGTCGAAAAATTTCCAAAATCGCCTCACGTAATTAATGAACGATGCCTTACACATATTACAATAGCCTCATATAAAAATAATCCACCATATATTCCTTTTACTAAACTGAAATATTTGCAGAAAAGCCACTTACCCTAAAAAAAGACATAGTAGAACCCCCATTGAGCGTGCCATACTGTATACTATTCTGTGCAGCCAAGTCTGCAGCACTCTGTATTGGCAGCACAGTGCGTTCCACCGTCAGGAAGGCGGCCAGGTTCGCCGTGTATGAGGAGAGGATGATCAGGGTGAAGAACCACCAGATACCACCAACTATGCGGGTTGAGGTAGCCTGAAAAGGGAATTTTGTTGGTTATTTCATGAGTGTGTCCGGTTTCCTATAAGCACGGAATTGTTATTTTTAACCGACTTCAAAAAAAGCAGGAGGTCCTCAGTTCGTCGGGTTTGTTTTTTTTTTTTCCTTGATTACTCGAAGACGACTGGACGGATTTTTTTTTTTTTTTTTGTTTTATTGGTTATACTTTCAAGTTGGTCCCATTGTCATTTAGTCACGATCTGATGATGGAATCTTAGAGAAATCGAGGAAACTCTTGAAATAATTATAGGCACATCTATAGAGATTGGGTATTTTTGATGACTTAGATAAATTGCAGTCAAAAAACTAAAATACTGGTCCAAAGACACCGACTTTCGAAATTAAAGTTATTTTTCACTTTGTAGTTTGGAAGTCGGTTGTATTTTTTGTAAAAAAGTTTTTTTTTTCACTTTTTAGTGGGTTCGTTTGCAATTTATCTAAGTTACAATAGCCTAATGTCAACTGCTCATTCTAAGGTAGCCATCTTGTTCTAAACTGTGAGCGACCGAACTCTGCTCGGGTGAAAATACGGAGAAAACGAATTTTCCTAGATATGAGACCTAGCTAGATCGATTTTTCTAGCATGTTGCACCCCTATGTTGCAAGTTAACGTAATCGTCGGAGCCGTTTTCGGGAACGTGATTACAAATATATTTATATACAAATATTGCTCATTTAATAGTATAGGACTTATTAAATATCTGATAAGGCACGTATCTCTGACTTTTCGGATTAATGTGCATATTTTATAATTATCACTTGCTTCAAAAACGGTGAAGGAAAACATCGTGAGGAAACCGGATGCTTGAGAGATATTTCTTGACGGCATTTGAAGCCAAATCAGAGGCCCATAGGCAGCTTTAAAAACCTCTGACACCAGGTTAGTCACTAACCACAAGAAAAGAATTGAAAAATCGACCCTAACTATACATTAGGTGGACTACTGGGTGATAAGGATTTTAAACCCATTAATATATCTCACCTTAGGATTAAGCCCAGACCCTTGCCTCAGGAAAGTCCCGGTGATGAACCAGAAGGAGTTGCACACGCTGAACTGATTCGTCAGGAGTTTGGTCTCGTGGCCGCAGACGTGGGTGCTTGTAGACCTGGAAGATTAAGGGTTAGAAACAGTCAAGCAATAGTAAATGAAATGTCCTTGTCAGTTGTATCCTCGCTAGATACTACTTTTCTGATACTTAAAAAAATAAGTTCAAAAACTAAAACCCGACTAAAAGGTATGAAACAAGAAAAAATTTCAGACAGAAGTCAAGACATACGTACAAAAATGATCAAGGTAAAGCCGTGGTCGCATGCCATTATAATTTTGTAGGTATATATTTTGTAAAAAGTTTTATTTAATGTGCTCGTCAAGCCCTTTCATTTGATACCCAACATGGCACAATTCAATTATTTTTATTTTTTATTTCGTTACTTTATGTCCTCTAGAGGGCGCCATATTACATTTAATGTGACGTCACATATCCTATAACCAGCGGACAATCAAAACGCTTCCAATGATACCTCATTTGTCAAATTATGATCGGCAGTTTAGAAGTTATGAGGTAACAGATGAACATACATACATACATACATACATACATACATACATACATACATACATACATACATACCGGTCAAAATCATAACCCTCCTTTTTGCTTCGCCGTAGTTGGGTAAAAATAAGTAACATCGCTAAAGGGAGGAAGATGATGAAGAAAACGTGGTGCGCCAACCCTACGTAATATGGTAATGTTACGTGGGGTTGGCGCACCACGTTTTCTTTTTTCATTCTCCCCTATCAACCGTCACGCTATCATTCAGTCCCCTTCGCCAGTCACGAAAATAAATTGTTTATCAAATTGACACACTACGTTAGTTTGCCGTATTAAAGCCATTTCATACAACTGTCAAAGAATAAGTGTTATGATTTAAATATACGAACATTTTAAATTGGTATACACAAATCGCTTTAAGATCACCGTATCACCGCGGTTCATAAGCTTGTCCCGAGGCGAGGCGATTACGTTACGATTGTGCGTTGCAGTAGGGAGTTTCATACAAAGAATACTGAATGGCTCGAGTTGATACGGTGACGATCTCTTTCCGAGTTGATATGTACGCTATTTCCTTTAGCGTGTTAATAACCGTCATTGCCCTTTCCCTAATATCTCTCCGTAGGAACCCAAACAATAAACTATGTATGGTTTTTCGTTATTAAAACATGTTGAAGATTACGATAATAGGACTTTATTTCAGTTTTTGGAATAAAGAATGCTAGAAAATGTAGTTGGGTCAGTGACCGGTATTGCCACGCTAAAGCGAATCGGGTATAGTAAATTTGATAAACCATAATTGATTTTGCTGACTACACATTGCTTAGAGCTGCTATAGCTCAACCACCAGCCAGCCAACACCAAAGCTAAGCAAGGGATCTTAAAAAGCGCTGCTAGTAATCTTACAAAAATTATTTTTATTTTCTCTTGTATTGATGCCGTGATAAAGAGAGAGGCCGTAGCAGAGCTGACTGCCCAAGGCACCCGGGAAGAATCTTTCAAAGAATTTGACTTTCAGAAAGCCTGAAGCCCTAGCACGAAAAAAAAAGTTACGCAAATTTGATTTTTTTTTAAGTCGAGAATTTAAATTAATTGTTTATATTTTTGTGACCAACACAATACGTATCTCCATATACAGGGTGGCCTATATATTTTGACCGCGTAGGTATTGCACTTTTCTATGAAACAGCAGATTTTTTTTTAAATAAACGACTAAAAATTTCAACGCAGTGGGTTTCAAAATCATATACTGAATCCATGATTTCAGTTTTTGCGTCGATGCCACCCTGTATAAATAAAATCTTAAAACCAAGTAAATATTAAAGAAAATGGCTAAGCCCGCTGTTGTACAGTATTTTTTCACTTGTGCATAACGTTTTAATAAATACTGCCTACCAATAATGCAATGCTAATAATGCTGTCTGCCTGCTGATTATATTGACTGCCTCGTTGGTCTAGTGGTCACAGTCGCTACTGCTGAGCATGAGGTCCTGGGTTCGATTCCCGGGTCGGGTAAAGTGTTATTGAATTTTTCTATCTGAAATGTTTCAGTAGCAGCTCGGAGTCTGGATTTGTGCCCGGTTGATGGCAATAGGCTCGCCCCCCATTACATGGGACTTTAACATAACTGGCGAAATGCCCAACCCTTCGGGGAAACAAGGCGTGATGTTATGTTTTAATAAATAAATATTATGTGCGAAATTAATATTTACAATTTTAAAATAGTTTAAATTTTATTTACACTTACTCCGCAAAATTCGTGCTACTATCGCTCAAAATCAAAATATTTTATTTCACATAAACCTACAAGGGCACTTATGAAACGTCAGAAGCTAGGTGCACGGTTCCAATTGGTCGCTTCCTATGGAGAAGAGCCGGCAAGAAACTCCACGGTTACTCTTTTCAAAATAAATTGTTTCTACAATGTTTTCAAATTACAGTGTTAATAGGTATGGGAGGACAGTGTAGGCCTATCAACAAGTACCAGGTACTTAGTAAAATAAAAAATGGTCCACAAGTCTACAGCCTACAACGTTCTCACATTCACAAAATCTAAAAGAAAAGATAAACAAAATAATAAAAATAAGAACCTATTTAAACCAAATGACATGATTGCCACTACAGCTGTAACAAATCTAATTTGATTTTATTTAAAATATAGAAAATTGTAGGTATATAATGTCAAATACTGAAAAGATTATGTCAATGAAGTATGTAAAAAAGTCAAATAAAAAAATCATCGTAATAAATTATCTCATTTGTAAATAACTAGCAACAGCAGATAATGCCTACATTTTGTTTTTCTGTGTTATGTTCATATCTGCTGTTGCGTCGAGCATGTGGGTTAGATTCAAATGTAATTAATTGATGTTCATCCTACTTGAAGTATTTTACATCGTCATATTTCAGCCAATTTACACAAAACCTTAATAAATTTATACACTTAAATCTTCTCACGAATCACTCCGTTTATTGGTGAAAAGTTTATGAAAATCCGTTCGGTGGTTTTTGAGTTTATCGCGTCAGATGCGGCGGGGGGAATAGGCCCTTATCCAAAAAAAAAATTATCCATCTTGTAGATTACTAAAAACGTGTTTCGTTCTCGTGACAATGCATGTGTATTAAAATAAAAGGTTTAAAAAAAATATCGGTTATTATTTTATTTGGTCTGAGCTTGCGCCAGTGATTTTCTCACAAATAAGAACACTAACTTGGAAATAAACACACGGCGTCCTACCAGCGGGGTAGCTGCGTAACATACTTGCAGTGTGTAGCAGTTTGTGTCTCTGCGTTCAGCGCTCGGTGTAGCAATCGCGAACCCAAACACGGCGTGTGTTTGGGTTCGCGACAAGTCAATCGTCATCCTGAGGATGCCTCGTCGAGAAGTGAAACACGTGTCAATTTCTTTCAGAGGTTTTTTATGGCTCTTTAGAAATAGCTAAGCGGAACAGGTTACTAAACATATCCACGTCTATTGTATTTTATAATGGATTTCCGCAAGGTCACGCCGAATCAATTAACACTTAAAGTAGCAATTACTTTAATTTTGATAGTTCAACAATATTCATTGCGTTATTTATGTTGTTGAGCAGACAAAATTTTCGAACATTATGAAGCAATAGATTAGCTATTTTCAAAATCATTCAGATTGTGATTGATCGTGTTTTACGCAATAGGATTGTGTCCAAAAATGTTTTTTGTTCGTCTTGTAGATTATTAAAAAATATTGAACACGTATTTTTTCTTTTTTGACGTAATCAAAAGATTACGGCGATATATCGAGTTAAAATGTGGCATGACGTCACGCCTTGCTAGATTTAATACGACGTTGTGACGTAGCGAGCCCCAACTCCCCAACTTTAATGCGTGTTTTCTAAGTTATTTTTGATTAATATGATAAAGCAAAAAATATGTGTCTAATATTTTTTTTATTATCTAAAAGACGGACTAAATAGAATTTCTCTTTTTTTACCTAGGCAACTACCGTATTTTTGTATAAAATATACTATATTGATGTATACTGACAAATCTAATGTTGGACTTGCTTGGCAGAAGAAACTTCGAGCAATCATAACACTTCACAACAGTTTAACTGAACAAATTAGGCTTTCAAAAACCGGTGCACTAAGATATTACTTACCACTCATAAGGGGAAAACCTCGCCATCACGAAGAGAGTGAAAGACACCAGTATGTACGCAGCTAATACGTACAACCAGATCTCTATCGCGAGCGGGTTCAGGAAGCTGAAGAGACGAGTTGGTTGGGATGTTGGCACCTGGAAGAAAGTTAGGAAATAGTCACTACAAGAAAAGCAGAAACAACTCAAACTCAAACTCAAAGCATTTATTTCAAATAAACCAATTACAGGTACTTTTGAATTGTCAAGGGGTCGGTCAGTCAGAAAAATGAAGCTAGTTGCCCATTCCAAAGCGTAGTAGGTACCTATGGAGAAGAACGGGCAAGAAACTCCACGGACACTCTTTTAAATCAAAATATTGTTACAAAATATTGGTTACATCATTCGTGTTGAACTTATACATGTGAGAACAATGTAGAAAGACGTGCACGTTAAAAGCGTCCGTAATAAAAATATAATATCAATTCAAAAATTTAAATAAATTAAAATAAACCGTGGCAGCTAAGAGATGGCCAGTCCCTACTGACGGCGCCCGTTCACGAACATGACGCATGGATCAGCACCAACTAAACTAAAGAGAGTTATTGCATTTTAGAACCCAATGGCTTGGCACGCGATGATGGGAAGTGACCAGATGGAATAACCATAATGCCTTGGAAGATTGGTAGGCCTTTGGTGTGGGATGCAACGTGTGTCGACACCCTTGCGTCATCCCATCTTCCTAGCACGGCAGGCTGTGCTGGGGCTGCTGCTGCAAGTGCGGAAACCCTCAAACGGTACAAATACTCCAATCTTATTGGGACTTATATGTTTGAGCCGTTTGGGGTCCGAGTGCCCACCTTGTTTTTCAAGATATCGCCAAACGGTTAGTCGACTCTTCACGTGACCAGAGGGCTGGCCTATTCTTTGGCCAAATAATCAGCATTGCCATACAACGTGGCAATGCTGCCATCCTTTTGGGCAGTTTTCCTGTTGACAGCGACGCGGACGAATTTTGCGATGCCCTATGACTACTTCCCCCCCTTTATATATTACTTGTACATATTAGTTTGTTATTTTACATAATTATTTTTTCTGTCATTGCTTCATTTTTAATTATTTTTTACCTATTGTGGTATAGTAATCTTATTTCAGGTGCATCGTCTTCACATATAATTATATAAGTAATGTATACAAAATATTGTAAAACATTTTAAAAGAGTAACGGTGGAGTTTCTTGCCCATTCTTCTCCATACGAAAACTACCTTTTGGAAGGGGCGACTAGAATCAATTCTATTTTTTGTTTTTGACGTTCAAAAGTGCCTTTTTGTGCCTAATTGAAATAAATTATTTGACTTTGACTTTATTAAAATTATGTATATAATAAAAGTGAATTTGGTTTTTATTTACCAAGAGAGCTTAGCGAAGGATGTTTTACATCAGTCCTCAATTGACGAAAAACAACATCCAAACTAACATATAACCCCTCCTTTTTCGAATTCGGTTAACTAAATAGGGCATTCTGGGTGTTGATCAGGCATTTAGAAGTTAGGAATTAACAAAAAACTACTGACATGCTGATTACACTTGGTTTTCTGGTTATCATGATTTCGGAAAGCGGCTTCTAAATATAATTCTTTCAGTTACTTACCTTAAACAGTATTCCAATACCAAGGTTCATGAACGGCTTCGTGAAGTCTATGACTGCTTCCCGCGCATAGTTGATCGTCATTGAGGCGACCGCTATGTCTGCTTTCTGAAACAAAATATTTATTAATTTATCTAAATACAATGCCGCCCCAGCCCGTCCCATCCTTGATGTCCTCCCTCCGGTAAACGCCCTAACAGAGGTTCGTACCCCACAGGGGGTGCCCTTAGCGAGCGTTCACCTAGCTTTTTGGCTTAGTTTGTATGCCCCTGGCTTTGAGTTTAGCAGCTTAAGGCAACCACAGGATTGACCGCTTAAATAATCATGGTCTCAGAGGTCAGCTATAAGAAGACATACAGAAAAAAAAAATCCTCCCATGCCCATGGGCATATATGACCGTGTTTTTCTGAATATTCATGATTTTTTTTCGAAAATTAACTTTATAAGGGGGCCCATCTTTAATTTTCTTTTCTAGTATTTTTTTCAAATTCCCCCATGATTTTATGGACTTACACTTGTGTTTTTTTTAATAATATTTTTTTTTTTTAGAAAAATACATCTTCGCCTCCGTTTCTTTTTTATAGTCGACAAATTATTTTAATTAACATTTTTAGTTAATCCGATAAAATAACTCGTAAGAAATAATAAGCAGAATCCAAATCAAGCCAATAACATCGGAGAAATGGCAAAATTGAATAACATGAAAAATATTAAAGATAGATCCCCGTTTCAAAGTTAATTTTCGAAAAAAAATCATGAATCAGAATGTGAATATTCATTGAACATGCTTATGTGCTACATTGTATATACTAATAATAAAGCTGAAGAGTTTGTTTTTTTGTTAGTTTGTTTGTTACGCACTAACTCGGGAACCACCAGTCGGATTTGAAAAAATATTTTTGCAATTGATAGCCTAATTCTTGAGAAGGCTACGTAACATCACGCTATGATCCTTAGGAGCGGTCGAGCGATGCGATGCAACACGGTGGATCGAGAACAAGAAATTTCAAATTAGAATAAATCATCGTTTCTTAGACCTGTGAAAACTACATGAAAATCCGTTCCGGAGATGTGCGCGAACAAACAAACAGACAGACACCGGATTCTATTATTTTATTATATGTATAGCTATGGTGGATGAGAGAACTTTACCTACACCTTGTTCCTCATACCCCTAAAACTGCGTTAATTTCACAAAAAGTTTTCAAACACTTACTCTATCCATCAACTCCCTCACAATCCCGTTCCAGTGTCCAGTATCAGGGTCCCTGGCTCCATACATGTTATCTGGCACCAGTCGCAGCCGGTAGTGGAACCCGGCCCTGGCAGCCACTCGGGCCAGCAAGTCTATGCAGAACCCCTCGAAACGAGCGTTCCCTTGGAGGTTCCAGCCTTCTTTTACCATAACGTAGGGTTTTTCCTGGAGAAATGGAAGATATTAATCACAATAAGTTGGAAGCTTGTAATTAGCAAATGTCACTACTTATGCATGATATTTATAGTTGTTATTAGTCTGTAAGCTTTCTTTAAAATTAAATAAATAAATAAATAATTACACTGATAAACAGTAAATTTGTTAAACGAAATCAAGTCATATTTTCAAACACTACTACCTACCCGCATATAAACCCCATACTTAGTTTTGTTCAATCACCTTCAGTTTTCATAAAATATCGACTTACTCGATTACGCGAATTTTGCTTACCGACGTGAGTTTCCGAATAAATTAACGAAAAAATATTGAAATTAAAACAGTTTTTTTTTTAGATTAGTGTTATACATCATACTAAGATGCCGAGAGTGTGTGTAAACCATCCTGATAACTTCTGTTATATTTGCGGTCAACTTACTATTAAAAGTCAACGTCGTAGTTTGACACCATTAGTTAAAAACTGTTATTTTAATTATTTTGATTTTCCGGCGCGAACTTTTGACAAAACCTGGACTCCTAGTGTTTGCAGTGCACAGTGTGTCACTTTGTTAACATCATGGGCTAAAGGATCTCGTCATATGCCGTTCGCAGTTCCATGATATGGGCCGAACCGAAAGACCATGTATCAGATTGTTATTTCTGCCAAACTTCTATAAAAGGTATTAATCATAAATCTAGGCACTCTGTGAACTATCCAAATCTGCTAAAATGTAAGTTATTTTTCTTCATTTGAATTTTTTTTTACCGTTTTTAATTAAAAAAAGATTCATTGCTGTTGCAAAAAAACTAAGGGTGATCGAAATTTTCTAAAAATGCAGATTAGTTACAGACTAGTTGTAGATACAAAATAACCCATTCAATTACATTTAACTTTCATTAAGGTCATTTTTGTCTATCAGTGTTATAATCAGACTAGAACCCAGTAGTGCTAAGACACAGGCCTCCTCTCTGTGAGAGGAAGTGGGCCGTAAGCCATCACGTGGACCCAGTGAAGATTGGCAGATGATAGTATGAATTGGGACGATGACTAACCTTTTTAGGGTTCCGTAGTAAACAAGGAACCCTTATGGTTTCGTCATGTCCGTCTGTCTCTCTGTCTGTACGCGGTCTAGCTCCAAGACCTAGCCTAGTAGACCTCCCATACCTAATAACACTGTTATTTGAAAGTATTGTAAAAGCCAATTATTTTTAAAAGAGTAACCGTGGAGTTTCTTGCCGGCTCTTCTCCATAGGAAGCGACCAATTGGAACCGTGCACCTAGCTTCTGACGTTTCATAAGTGCCCTTGTAGGTTTATGTGTTTTTTTTTTTAATTGTAGCCCTTACGGGTCTCCCGTGTACGGGCGGCCCGTGCGGTTCTCCCGGACAGCTGTCAAACCTGCCTAACTGACGACAAAGAAAAAATGTTTTATTATTAATTCTTGTTTTTACTCGGTTCCTCAATACTGAGGATCTTGCCCCATCTTTTAAACGTTTTGTCCCAGACTTAGCGCCATATATTTCGGTCTTCGGCCATTTTTTAACCCTAGGGACAATTCAAATTCAAATTCAAAATATTTTATTTCACATAAACCTACAAGGGCACTTATGAAATGTCAGAAGCTAGGTGCACGGTTCCAATTGGTCGCTTCCTATGGAGAAGAGCCGGCAAGAAACTCCACGGTTACTCTTTTCAAAATAATTGGCTTTTACAATACTTTCAAATAACAGTGTTACTAGGTATGGGAGGACAGTGTAGTTCTTTCAATAAGTACTAAGTACTTAACAAAATAGAAAATGGTCTACAGGTCTACAATTCACTAAACCTACAGCGTTCTCACATTCACAAAATAGAAAAGAATCTATACAAAAATAAATAAATTAATAAAAGTAAAAACCTATTTTAATAAAACGCAATTATATGATTGCTATTACAACTGTAATAAATCTGAATAATTATCATGTCCACAAAAGTCACAAATAAAGAGTTGAAATGAAATCGTAGGTATATAATGTCAAATAATAGAACAAATATGTCAAGGACGAATGTAAAAAATAAAAATTAAAGATTAAAATAAACATGGTAATTTGGGAGCAGTTAATAGACTCTTACTTATTTATGCCGTTAATGAGGTACCAGGGAAGCCACATGTGCAGAAGGAATTATTGCCAAACTTCCTTGTCTTCAACTTTCAAGCCGATGTTATTATATTCAATACTTACTTCTACGGTAACCACAGTCAGAGTCACATTGGGTGGAGGATCCCTCGTATAAGCCGCAGGGTCTGTGATCTCCAGACCTTCACTAGGAGTCCAGTGACCTGAAACCACCATGCCACCTTTCTCACCGCCTGTGAGCCTCATCAGCTGAAGGTGGAAGTTCGTTCTGACTCCGTTCTTGAATTCTAAGGGACCTGTGAGGCCGTGGGCTTGGATCTGTGAAGAAGACTTGGATTAAATTTAAAATTTGGCAAACGAGACCAAAATATAGCATCATCAGCCTATAATGTTCCCACTGCTGGGACTGCGGCCTCCTCTCTGTGACAGGGAGTGGGCCGTAATCCACCACGCGGGCCCAGTGCGGGTTGGTAGATGTCACATGTCTTCGAAATTTTGGTTCTTGGACATGCCGGTTTCCTCACGATGTTTTCTTTCACCGTTTTGAGGGCAGTGGTGATGAAACTATTTACACAAAGTAAAGCTTTTTGTTGGGTTTGAACCCACAAGCTACATACAACTCGTAAGTCTGGGCCGTTATCACTGACTCACAGCCCAAAACATGCGTGTTAATATATTTGGAGTATGCCTCCGAACGTCAAAACTCGAAATTCTTCAGTAAATGAAAAGTGAACTAATGACTTGTAAGGCACTTTCAACTTTGAATTCGAAGACCATCAGCTCTTTTTAACTGACTTCCAAAAGGATGAGGTTTGTTACGCGATTACTCCGCCAATTATGAATTGATTTTAATGATTCTTTTTTTTTTTGGTAGATCATACTTCAGAGGTGGTCCCATATAAATTTTATTAACTTGGCTTGGATAGTTTTTGAGTTAGCTTCAATAATACGGTATTTTTTCCCACTCAGTATGTGGATGATATAATAAGTTCCTGTCACTGTTATTTACATAGCAGACACTGTTATTGGAATTTGTGTGGGGTAGGTACCACAACTAAAAAGAGAAAAATAAAAACTTTTTACATAAAAAGCAACACTACAAAGTGAAAAATAACTTTAATTTCGGAAGTTCGTTTTTTGCCACCGACTTCCGAAATTATTTTTCACTTTATAGTGTTTTTTTTTTGGAAGTCGGTTGTATTTTTTTTTGTAAAAAGTATTTATTTATCACTTTTTAGTTGTGGTACCTACCCCACACACATTCGAATACCACTACCATCATATCATCCACATACTAAGTGGGAAAAAAATACGTATTATTGAAGCTAACTCAAAAACTATCCAAACAAAGTTAATAAAATTTATATGGGATCACCTCGAGAGCATACCCAATCAAACAAAAAAAAATCAAAATCGGTCCACAATTGTCGGAGAAATCGGTGGACATACATAAAAGAAAAAAAAAGAAAATACGCTACTAACATAAAACTTCTTTTTTGGAAGTCGGTAAAAAATAGTTAGATATTTGATGTACATACCGTATTAATATTGTCGATGATAGTTTTCCCATGGTTCCACGGTACGTCCTTTTCACAGGACACATTCCCTGGATGGAAGTCTTCAGTAATGGCCAGGGCTTGGCAGAGAATTTGTACTGCATCGTATAGGAGAGCTGGTTCCGTCTGAGGAAATTTTATGGTTTCTTAATGTTTCTGAACTTGACCCTAACAATATAAATTCTCTTAATTAAGAGCGTTTAAACAGAAAATGAGCAACGTCGCAAATAACTGTCAAATATTTCGCTGTTTTGATTAATTTGCCAATATTACTGTTCATTGTTTATTATAAATTAAAACGGTAACACCAATTACTTTAATTAACATAGAAATTGATGAACAGGTATAGTAAACAAAAATATTTAAAATATTATCATATAATAGAGGACAACCTAGTATACTTACTCTCGCAAAACATCAGACATACACGCATAATTCTGCTCCATTCATCAGCAAACAGATCACATTCAGGATTGGTGGTCAGGAGGGCATTTAGCATCCTTAAAGTACGACACACAGGGGACTCAGCTCGGGTGACAGTTTTAGATAACGGCGGCGCAAACAGATCGCGTCGACGGCTTTGGCGATGCCCTATGTATTTGTCGGGAACAAATAGCCGACAGAAAAGATCATCTAGTTCGAAACTGTCAATGCGTCCTCTAAAAGTTTTGCAGGCTACTGCGAGCTGTAGAAAGCCTCGTCGAACCTCCAATGAGTTGAAGTCCAAACTCCTAGGAGGTAATTAGTAGGGTACATGTAAGGAAAGAAGTGAAACGTCTTTTTATACAGAAATCTCAGGAAAGTTTTTTTGTACCATTTCCACCGTTAACGTATGAGTTGCTGTGTAGGGATGCCAGATACAGGCACCAGCCTCAAGTTTGCTACGAACCAAAGTGGTGTACCGAAGCTTAACTACATTTGGGTTGTGAAAGTCACGAGCATTTCGCTAAACAAAACCCAAACGCCTAAAAGATTCCCTGGCAAGAGTGGAGACAAGATCTCTAAATGTCAGACCAGTGTCAAAGGTCACGCCCAGGTCCCTTATCTTGGTGACACGACTTATTACTTCACCATCATCTTCATCTCATCTTCATATGTAGTTATAGTGGAGTGGTTGACGTTTTCGACTGTTCGTCATGACGTTACACTGAATTTTATTGAAAGAGAGTTTATTGACCATGCTCCACTCATACATAGCATCAATGTCCCTTTGTAGGAGTATGCAATCCGCGACCGTATCAATTTGAACTACTAGTTTTAGGTTGTCGGCGTAGAGCAAGCATTTAGCGAACCTAACCTTATTTATAAGATCATTGATCATGATAAGGAAAAGCAGTGGACCAAGCACGGAACCCTGACTCACGCCTGAACGGGTATTATAAGGTTCAGACTCAAAGCAACCATGCCTAACAAATTGCCTGCGGCCTCGCAGATAGTCCGCAAAGAAGTTCAGAAACTCAGACGAGAAACCTGATGCTTCCAATTTCATTAAGAGCACGTCATTGTCAACCCTATTGAACGCTTTGCGGAAATCGTATGGTAATAAGAAATAAAAAAAGATAAAACCCTCCTTTTTTATATTTGTTAATTTTTTTTTTTATCTATTATTACTGTTTTGTATTTCCTGTGCGTGTCCCAAATAAAATATTTTTCTTTTCTTCTTTCTTTCTTTTCTTTCCTGTATTACGCCTTTGTCACGCCTCGGAAGGACCTTACACTTCATCATCTACACAACATGCTGCCGTTGCTTCTCAAACATTAAAGTTGGTTTTAGCTGTTATAGATAATCTCCCTGCGGCTGTTATAACTTAGCTAGAAGCCTCTTTTAGGCTCAGCGTATGCTGAGACGCAGGTTCACGCAGCGCAGGGCAGAGCAGATTATGTAATGCATGAACGTACTGACAGCTGCGTACGCTGCGGCACGTGCGACGCAGACATGTGTCTGACCTGTTCTGCGTCTCGTTAGGGTAGATTTCTGCACGACGCGTGCAGGTCGTCACTTGTTTTTACCCGACTGCCCAAGGAGGGTAGTTTTTCGAGAGTATGTATGTATGTCTATTTCTTTGGCACGCTCTGTAGCCTAAACGGCTTGATGGATTTTAACATATGAGGTGTCGTCAGATTCGTCTTAATAGTGGAAGTGACATAATAGGCTATATAATATTTATATATTGCATCTGCAAATACAAAAAAGGGAGGAGTAGGTTTAAAAAAAACAATATTATTGGTATCAAATGAAAGTTAGTAATGAATCAATTCCAAATATATATAAGTACATATTTATATATTTATTAATAAAAATAAAAAGTTTGAAAAAAATAATATTAAAAAAAACAAAAAACCCGACTGCAAAAACTCATAACATAAAAACAAGCATTATAATCTATAGGATTTTGGTATTGCAGACAATCCAATAAATCATATACTAAAGTTCCATTTTGATTGTATGCGTGACTTTTTCAGAATATTAATGCAAATTAACATACAATTTAAGGAGGGAGCCTCCTCTTAACTTCCTTAAGTTTTCCTATTCAGGTTCTCCACTCAAGGCTGCATCTACCTCAAAGGTCATCGGTTCTACAGCTAACAGGTCACTTGTACTTATTAAGCTATTGCATAGCTTTTATCGCGGACTTTGAGCGCGACGACCGAATCTAGAAATTCCGTAACGTAACGAAAATAAAACCTAACACCCCCCACTTCACCTACCATGTAATGACGGTTCCCATGACAACGTGATGTTGTCATGGGAACGTAATTTTTGTTTTATGTCATTATCCGTCATCATCCCAAGTGTGGCGTTGACAAATAGGAAGTATGGAGGTTACAAATGCTATGCAATAGCTTTACCGCGGCAGTCCCCGAGTGCCGCACGTTTTTTTTTAATTCTGTTACCTGAATATGTCCCCCGCTGATGATGGATGCTCCTATCGGATGGAACTTCTCCATGACTTGTAGGGACTCCTTCACCTTGTCGGAGTCTCGATCCACCAGCCTCCAGCCACTCATGTTGACTCGGTTGTAGTAAAAATCTTCCATGTCGAAGAGTTCGAAGTCCTGGAAATATAAGATTAGAGTTTATCAAAATAAGATGAAGACCGGCCGGAAGACGTAGCGTTGGAAGGCCTCCCACAAGATGGACCGATGACCTTGTGAAGACCGCAGGAATCCACTGGATGCGGAAAGCACAGATACGGTCGAAGTGGCGGTGCTTGGGGGAGGCCTATGTCCAGCAGTGGACGTTTTTCGACTGAAATTATGATGGTGATGAAAATATGATGTCTCAGACACACTTTAATCACAGTATAATAAAGTAACAGTATTCTGTATCGTCAGTGACCTTGAAATAATTCAAACTCAACTCAAACTCAAAGCATTTATTTCAATTAAACCATTTACAGGCACTTTTGAATTGTCAAAGAATCGGTCAGTTAGTCAGAAAGTTGAAGCTAGTTGCCCATTCCAAAACGTAGATCTCTATGGAGAAGAACGGGCAAGAAACTCCAAGGCCACTCTTTTAAATATAGATATTACAAAATTCTGGGTACATTATTCTTGTTGCTTCTATATGTGAGAACAATATACAAAAAATAATCAAAGCAATTTAATAATAAGCCCTGGCAGATAAGAGATGACCAGTCTCAACTGACGGCGCCCGTTCACGAACATGACGCGTGGATCAGCAGCATCCAGCTCAACCATTTTGTAGGGAACCGAATGATATAATAATAACCTATAGCCGCTCGGTAGATAAATCTTCCGTGTTAGTCGAGACTGTTGCCTACTGATATACACTGAGACTGCGAAGCGGGTCGTTTCGGCCGTTTTCCATGAATACATAATACTGTTACTTATTTATACTGTGCCTTAAGGTGAAGGGAACCACAAAGTGTGACAAGCTTCGTGTGACGTAATTTATAGATAGATATCAAGACCAAAGCGCAAATCAGGCATGCATGTTAGAAGCTCTCTGTGACCCCGAATTTTCTAAGGATACCTCAGCTGTCTAGGAAGATATGGATTCAGCGGATTTCGTGATTTTAACTCAATGCTAAGTCGATGTGAAATCTATTGCAGTGACAGACAGAACTTAAGAAAATGAGTGTATATCACTTACAAATGATGTAAAAACGTAGTGATAGTTTTCATTATTCATTTGCAGTTGAAGAATCTGTAAAAAAAGAAACACATTTATTAGTAGATAACAATAAGTTAAATCTTTCACAATCTGCGTAGCCTTTTCCCAACTATGTTGGAGTCAGCTTCTAGTCTAACCGGATGCAGCTGAATACCAGTATTTACATGGAGCGACTATCTGACCTCCACAACCCAGTAACTGGGTAATACTATATCAGACTTTCGGGCTTCTGACGACCAATAACGACTGTCAAAGATCCACGAATGACAGCTAGGACCAATGGTTTCATGTGCTTTCCTAGGCACGGAGGAGTCTCAATATGTAAAGATGGACACCAATTTAAATTTTTCACGTCTAGCCAAAAAGACTTATGACCTTTCCTATTGTGACTGGATCTGAACATTTAATTTGTAATAGAAAAACGGAGTGCAGAAACCTGTTCAATGCTCGTTTCTTTTCTATCAATAAGATTAGACATTTGCTTTGCAGTTATGGTTCTTGCACAATTTTTAGACAAGTAAGATGTGGAGTCTGCAAGATGGTAAGTCGTCGTAAGTTGCCTTGGTAAGTTGTCGCAAGAAATGAAATATACTATGAACTAGCTGCGCTCCGCGGTTTCACTCGCATAAGTCTCGATCCCGTGGAAATATCGGGATAAAAAGTATCCTATGTGTTAATCCTGGTTATAAACTATCTGTGTGCCAAATTTCATTCAAATCCGTTTTGAAGTTTTTGCGTGAAAGAGTAACAAACATCCATCCATCCTCACAAACGTTCACGTTTCTAATATAAAATTATTATATTAAGTAGGATACTCACAGCCCTAGCCAACTGCCTCACCCTCCTAGGGTCAGTATCCACCACGATGTGCTCAATCTTTTGCGCCTTCAGCAGAGCAAGCCCTCGTCTGTACTCCTTTGCGTCGTGGCATCTCACCGCGTACATATCACGCCCATCTTTGGCTATGTCCAGGATGTTAAGTTCTCCTGGAAACAGGTTATGACGAAACTTTATTTCCCACCTGTACCCCTTGTAGTGTACACCTGGGCCACTATGTTCTATGTTATGTTCTATATTATACACGTGCAGCCTATGGGCATCTTACTCACAAGCTGCTTACAGTGCCCTCCGACAACGCGTTCAGGGCAGTGTTGGGGCTGCCCCGTTTCTGCAGCGCCTCGGGCATGTTTGCGGAAGCGCGCACCGACTATTTTGACGCCACCATGCGCAAGCGGTGCGCGTCCTTGGTGCGCAGGGTGCGGGCTAGCTCCAACACTGTTCTAGCGATGATTGCTCAACGACTAGATTGCCCCTACGTTGGGCACTGTTGTAGCAGGCATATTGCTGGTGCGTAATTTGTCAATGTTATGAATATTACAATTTAAATTTTTACTGCTGACATAATTTCACTTACAAAATTTCTGACATAATTTAATTCATTGTTCTATTTAATTTAATTTTTATTTTGTTGTGTGCTTTGACATTAATTGATTTGATCTGACATTTTTCTGTGACACTTATAAAATTGACAAATTTGTGTATTGTTTTTGTTTTTAATATGGGTCTAGGACCTGAAATAAATGAATTTTATTTTTATTTTTTATGGTGTTTGGTTTGCACTTAGTCCGTCAGATGGACCATTGTGCGTGGGCCATGGCGGCCGTTTGGTGGTTATTCCAACCAGCCCACCTCCCTCCAAAAGTTAATTAAAACTCCTGTTCTGTGGGTGGACGCGTCCAGGGCTTGGCATAAACCGGCACTCCTGTGCGGTGTCACTTTATGGTTTTTATTTTTTTTTTCTTCCTGTGGCTTTGTTTTTGTTTTTAAACTAACAATAGCTTTATAAGGTTTTTTTTGTGTTACAGTATCTTAAATAAATGTTTTGAATTTGTTCAGAACATCTGTGAAAAATCTGGGTGACCCGAGGGTTTTTGTTCTAATCTGGGTGACGCCTGTGCTTCAAAGAGCACATGCGCGAGGGTTTCCTCAGCCTCCATGCACGTTCTGCACAGAGGACTGTCCGTTATGCCTATTATGTGGAAGTGTTTGTTTAGCGAGCAGTGTCCCGTAATGGTCACCAGGCGCAGGCCGTTCCTGTCTAGGCGTAACAAACGCCTGGTTAGCCTGCTATCCAAGGATGGCATAGCTTCCTTAGACTGCCTGCAGCCCGGTGTCGAGGTCCACCAGTACTCCGCTTGTGTGTGCGTGAACTCCTATAGCCACCTGCGTATTTGGTTGAAAGGGATTGGTACGATAGGCTCGGGTCCACAGACTGCCGTGCTAGACCTGGGCCCCCTTGCTTGGCCTAAGCATAAGAGTAACAAGAAGACAAAATACAATAGACGTGGATATGTTTAGTAACTTGTTCCGCTTAGCTATTTCTAAAGAGCCATAAAAAACTCCTGAAAGAAATCGACACGTGTTTCACCTCTCAATGAGGCATCCTCAGGATGACGATTGGGTTGTCGCGAATCTGGACACGGCGTGTTGCCACACCGAGCGCTGAGTGGCTTACTAAATATATCCACGTCTATTCTATTTTATAATGGATTTCCGCAAGGTCACGCCTGAGTCAATTAATTAACAAGAAGACGTTTGTATTCCCGGGTATCGTTTGTATTTTGCCTGTCATGCTATAAATAAGTCTTATGTAAATGACGAAAATAATATACCCAGGACGAATTCACTTTTAAATTATGATAATGATATTATGATCGTTTCATCCGTGTTCGGTACCCCGATCGAGCAATCAATCTGCCTAGCCTTTTCCCAACTATGTTGTGGTCGGCTTCTAGTGTAACCGGATGCAGCTGAATACCAGTATTTTACATGGAGCGACTGCCTATCTGACCTCCACAACCCAGTAACTAGGAAATACGATACCTCTTGGTAAGACTTGTTATCAGACTTTCGGGCTTCTGACGACCCGTAACGACTGTCAAAGATCCACGAATGACAGCCGGTACCAACGGTTTAACGTGCTTTCCGAGGCACGGAGTATTTCGGTATGTAAAGATGGTCACCCATTCACGGATCAACACTGGCAAGCGTAGCTTAACCTGATGGATCGACCCGTGTGGCTGTTATTACTTAGTCACGAGCTCCTTACCCTGGTCGAACAAACTGTCATAGTGTTAACAGTATGAATTTCTTAGAACAAACCCAAAATCAAAAATTGTGGTCGGTTAATTTCAATAAGCTCGCCGCTTATTACATAGATTACTTGTAAAGTAAGTATTTCCGGAAAAGGTGCGTGTAGGGAAGGCCTACCTTCTTTTTTATTTATTTTTTGGTTGGAAAATTATCAAATAACTTCTAATTTCTCCCGCTCTGGGCGGAGCGGGGAGGGTGTGTCAGACTCATACTGACTAAAGCCCACCCGTGTTCTTTCAGTTGCCTGTATGTTGCCAGTGGCCACGGTAACCCTTTCGGATAAACCCACAACCCTGGCAGGCATCAGCCCTATGGGACCCCTTCAATTGTGCTGACATCTCTTTGAGGCGCGCGTGGAATACAACGCGCCGTCGACCCGGGCCTGATCCTTATCGGACGGCGAGCTAACCATTGCTCTCTGTCCGCAAGCCCGCGCCTACGGTGACCGGGAATCGGCCTGAGATTATCAACGCCCAGGGCGTCTCCTGCGGCGGTTAGGGGCGTGAGGGCGCGAAATTTGAGGGGAGGCCTACCCCTGCGCACTTCTTGTAGGAATTCTTGTGTAATATTTTATACTTACACTGACTGGACAGATCCACTCAAATCTGTGTGGTTCTTCCCTCAAAAGACCATTTCAGGCACTAATCTACATGGGCCTCATATGGCCTGACCAAGATTATGTCTGGACTTTAAAAGAGACTGCGACCTCTGAGTTTGTTTCGGCCTTTCTTCTCAGAGTAGTCAGATAGGAAACGCCGAACTCATCTAGCTTATTTTTTTTTTAAGTGAAAACTTCTTTAGGCGCGTTGGGCATTTTTGAGATGGGACTAAACATGATTTCGCGACACTGTAACGACACCTCTTTATTTATATTACGTTACGGATCAATGTTCTATGCAAGTATTTTTACTTTAAAGGTTTTGTAAACGCGATTGTGCTCTTTATTTATATTACGCTACGGATCAATGTTCTATGCAAGCATTATTACTTTAAAAGATTTGGAATTTTTTTTTTTTGGTAGACGCTTTTGTGCTCTTTATTTAGATAAGGTTACGGACCAATGTTCTATACCAGTATTTTTCTTCCACCAAGGCGATCTTGTTCAAGTTTTCACTTCTGTCGGCACTCCCGGAGAGCCACTGTATTTTTTTTATTTTTTATATGACGTGTAAAAGTGATTCAGATATCATATTTACAGAATAAACAATTTCATTTCATTATAATGAAACTAACCGTATCCATAATCTTCGTAGATGACTCCCATCCTGGTCCAGTTCAGGTACGAGAGGAATTCTGCGAAGGCCTTCGTGAGCAGATCCTTCGGAGGATACAGGTTTATTGTGAACGTGTGATTTGCTGGAACAATAAGAAAAAAATATTAAACAAACCCCTAATAGTTAGTACATAGACGACGTGTCGTCGCAACACGACTGGTTTCTATGTTTTCTATGAAGTTTGGGAAGGTATTTCATAAAAAATCATAGATCGTCGTGTAGAATTTGAAGGTAGAACTTGAAAATCTATAGACGCCAACACCATCCTGTCCTACGAAAAAAGAATTTGATACTTTGTTTGTCTTTTTGTTTTTGATAGGTTCATCATCATCATTTCAGCCGAAAGACGTCCACTGCTGGACATAGGCCTCCCCCAAGCACCGCCACTTCGACCGATTCTGTGCTTTCCGCATCCAGCGGATTCCTGCGGCCTTCACAAGGTCATCGGTCTATCTTGTGGGAGGCCTTCCAACGCTACGTCTTCTGGTACGCGGTCGTGGTGGTTGATAGGTTATTTTGTTTATATTCTGATTTATTCTTGGTAAAGAATAGTCACTTTAGCACGATGCAGTGTGGATTTGATACAGTTTTGTCATCTTATGGTGGTAGAACAATGTACGACATAGTTTATTACACATAGTCTATTATGCAAAAATCAAAAGGCAAAATATCAAAATCATTAGATCTACTTACAACCCCGAAACTGACATAACTGACTGATGTAAAAGTATACCATAATATAAAACTTTTTGAGGTTGGCCATTTATTCCATTGCAGACTCTATGATCAATTACTTACAATTCTCAGGCGCAAACGGTCCAACAGTCAAATGTGGAGCATGCAAACTCGTGCTCATATGGTCCAGAGTGTTGCCCAGCAATGGACCCACGCCGCTGAACAGTGCTACTGCCCCTGACTGTATCTGGGCACACGCTGTAACAAACATAACATTACATCATTACGTTTATCAGATTTCGTCTGTAATGTGTAAGTCCTGTAGGAGGTGAACTTATTGTTATCATAACAGACATGCCTGCAGCACGACGGGATATGGTGTTTATTAAAGCAGAAAAACTATGTAAGAAACTTGTTAAATTGTTTAGGTTGGGTTTAGAAACGTGCCGCCTCGCTAGAAAGAATGTGAGATTATTAGGGGGTTCTAAGGGTCTCCTCCACAACAATTTCTTTTTTTTACTTGATCGTATCTTGACCTTTGACATTGACCTTGAAAATGAACTGGTCCACAGGAGACACATTTTGGTGGGGGGATGGCTTACCCTCTTTCTCTTGCCTCCCTTCCACCTCTCTCTACATTTCAATTTTTTTTTTGATTTATGAATGAACTATGTATCTCCAGCGGCGGGGAACTAACCCCCCCCCGCCTCCTCCCCCCCTCCCCAATCCCTATCGAGGTAGCACGTTTCTAAACTTTAACCAATTGTTTTATTTACAGTTTTATTGAAAAGGCCCCAGACTGCTACCGAGAAAGACCTGGGCATTGAACTCAAAATCCCACGAGCAGCATTAAAAAATAAACACATTTTTTTTTCTGGCTAGTTCTCTTGAAAATTCATAACTAAAGTATTCACTTAGATGTATTTTAATACACTCTAGGTCGACTACGAACGCCAAATTCTTCTATTTGTGATAAAATATGGCTGCCACAGTGATCCCTATTTAAAAAAAGAAAAAACAGTGGCTCTCCGGGAGTGCCGACAGAAGTGAGAACTTGAAAAATAATCGGCACCGCGATAATCAATGCGTTGATGTCTTTTACTCTACGGTGTTGGTAAATTGCGTTACAGTGTCGCGAAATCAATGGTTTAGTTTAGTCCCATCTCAAAAATGCCCAACGCGCCTAAAGAAGTTTTCACTTCAAAAACCCACTAGTCACAAATACCATACTGCAATTGCTTCAACAAAACCCACTTCTCACTCACCCATTCAACTCATGAAATTACATTTTCAACAAAGCATTTTTAACTGTTCATTTTTTTAAACACCGCGCAAAACCGACCACAATATAACGTTATTCCGCAAAAAGTTTTGTTATCTGAATGGGCACTATTTACGTTCGCCGCTTTCCGTTTTTGCGTGAAGTATCCTTCACTCATCATATCCGGAATGGCGGTTAGCCCCGCCATATTGCATTCCGGTAACAATTTGAAATGTTAAGTGTAGATGTTGCCAGTTTGAAAAGCGGTTTCCGATTTTGCTTTGGTGACTTTCCTGGTTTTATTTATTATAAAATTGTTTTTCTTAGTGAGTTTCGATGTTTTGGTGTTTTTGAGAACAATTTCGTGGCGATTTTTTTGCAGAAAATTTATTTATTCTACAATTTCTGATCGAACCAGAACATAAGTACTGAAAGCCGAGAATCGATTTGTTGACTACCGTTCCAAAAATATAATTTTGCAAATTACGAAGGTTCTAAAAAAACCTCCAACTTTTAGTAATATTCTTCTTCCTTATAAAGAAAAGGTTAATTTTAACTCGATTTTTCTAACTGTGCGGTTGGAGCTGTCAAAGTCGTAGGTTGTTATAATTATTGAATTCACCCGCTCGCTTACCTACTCAGCACGAGCGCTCACCTCTAGGCCGAAAGCTGCGCGCACTTTGGATGCGTTTTCGTACGAATTTCACTCGTGCATACACGAACGAACACGCACGAATGCTCCCGACCTTCCAAGTACAAAAGGAGCGCGCAGACTAGGTGCGACTTTACCCGCCGCCCAAGGCATGTACTCTCCGACCCAGATGACCCCATTACACTCCTCCAGGAGCAGAATAGGGCCACCAGTACAGTGCACAAAAACAGACGCCTCCCGTCATTCCGACCTCGCCGCCGAGGTCCTTTGCGATCGCGATCGAATCCCCGAGTAAATGAAACTCCCCCCCGACCCTTGCTCGAAAACGAGATGCCAGCAGTTGTTGCAGCTGAGCACGTAGCTGTAAATTCCCCGATTAATAATAATGATCAAAACCTTTTGATCCAGCCCGTCCCATCTTTTGATGTCCTCCCTCCGGATAACGCCCTAAGCCGAGGCTCGTACCCCACTGGGGGTGCCCTTAGCGAGCGTTTTAGGATAAACGCTCGCTTTTTAGCTTAGTTTATGTGTGCCCTGGCTGGAGGCTTTGAGTGTAGTAGCTTAAGGCAACCACAGGATTGACCGGTTAAATAGCCACGGTTTCAGGAACCAGCTATGAGAAGCCATTCAGAAAAAAAAATTAAAAAAAAAAGTTGCGACTTAGTCGTACATAATACGTACGTATAGTTCCGACGTCAGGGAACAATCCGAACTTGTTGGAATTTTTCGTGCGTTCAATGCGATATCACCGGATCACTACCTATTAATTAGAATGCTGATGGGGTTGCAGCGGCATTGTAGTGCGTCGCAAATGTTCGCAAATGCGCGCTGACGGTTTCCACGCTATAGTGCGTAAGAAAGTGGCGTCATTATTCCACAGACTGCGCGGTAGTACCAACACCATTTTGCAAATGATTGCATCCCGACATGACTGTCCCATACAGGCACACTGGGTGGCAATAGTTACAGGGAAATAGTAAAATAATACTTTATTAGATTAATGTACAGACGCCAGCACATCAAGCTACCCGATACTGTCAAATTTTCCCAATCAACTTTGAACCTTACTCTTCAGTGATAAAGTTGAAAATCTATTAAATAAATTTGACAGATTGTAGTAGCTTGATGTGCTGGCGTCTGTACCCAGCGGCGAGCGTTTCATAAAGACAAAAAGACACTGCCTACCCTACCTAAATCAGATAATATAAATATTTCTAATCTTGTTCTGTTATCAAATATTATTTTATCTACGAGTACTTACTATCAACAAAAAAAATCTTTAATCATAATTCAGCTCCACCTGTCGCGTAAAATTTGAAGCAACTTCACATTGCGCTGCACTAGCGCCGCTGAGTGTCTCGGGAAAGACACAAACTATTCGCATCTAAATGTTTAAATGTGTGCTCGCGTGGCTATGCGGATTTAATGGGTGTGCATTCCTATAAATACGTGACAAAAATATCACAAATAACTCGCACAACCGCACAGAGTAGACACTGTCTTTTGATTTCCGAGTTCGATCCTCGCCGTGCCGACAAGTACTAATAAATGATTTCGTTTTTTATTTACTTTTTATTTTATTTTACATTGTAGACCATAAATATAATGTTGATGATATTTTTTAATTTTTAAAATTAGAAGTAGTTTCTTCTAACGAAACGATCAAAAGTCAGACTCGCGTCAATTTTTGGAAAACTTGTTCCGAATTTTAGTGTTTTTCCACGAATGCTAAAGCATTGATTGAGCAGGGATTTTTCAAATAAATTAAAATGTATTTGAAAAATCCCTTTTCACTACAAAACAAAGAATTCGACTTTTCAAATCACAAATAATTTTGTTTAACTCTGTTTGAATTTTTGTATGTTTGAATGTATGTTTGAATGTTTGAATGAATGTTTGTATGTTTGAATGTTTTTATGTTTGCATGTTTGAATGTTTGAATGAATGTTTGAATGTTTGTATGTTTGAATGTTTGTATGTTTGTATGTATGAATTTTTGTATGTTTGTAAGTTTGAATGTTTGCATGTTTGAACGTTTGCATATTTGTATGTTTGCATGTTTGCATGTTTGCATGTTTGTATGTTTGCATGTTTGCATGTTTGAATGAATGTTTGTATGTTTAAATGTTTGTATGTTTGAATGTTTGCATGTTTGTATGTTTGAATGAATGTTTGAATGTTTGTATGTTTAAATGTTTGAATGAATGTTTGTATGTTTGAATGTTTGTATGGTTGCATGTTTGTATGTTTGCATGTTTGCATGTTTGAATGAATGTTTGTGTGTTTAAATGTTTGTATGTTTGAATGTTTGAATGTGTGAATGAATGTTTGAATGTGTGAATGAATGTTTGAATGTTTGTATGTTTGTATGTATGAATGTTTGCATGTTTGTATGTTTGAATGTTTGAATGAATGTTTGTATGTTTGAATGAATGTTTGTATGTTTGCATGTTTGCGTGTTTGTATGTTTGAATGAATGTTTGAATGAATGTTTGTATGTTTGCATGTTTGTATGTTTGCATGTTTGAATGAATGTTTATATGTTAGAATGAATGTTTGTATGTTTGAATGTTTGAATGTTTGTATGTTTGTATGTATGAATGTTTGTATGTTTGAATGTATGTTTGAATGTTTGAATGAATGTTTGTATGTTTGAATGAATGTTTGTATGTTTCATGTTTGAATGAATGTTTGAATGTTTGTATGTTTATATGTTTGAATGTTTTTATGTTTGTATGTTTGTATGTTTGAATGTTTGAATGTTTGAATGAATGTTTGAATGTTTGTATGTTTCATGTTTGAATGAATGTTTGAATGTTTGAATGTTTGTATTTTTGAATGTTTGTATGTTTGTATGTTTGAATGTTTGAATGTGTGAATGAATGTTTGAATGTTTGAATGAATGTTTGAATGTTTGTATGTTTCATGTTTGAATGAATGTTTGAATGTTTGTATGTTTGAATGTTTGTATGTTTGTATGTTTGAATGTTTGAATGTTTGAATGTGTGAATGAATGTTTGAATGTGTGAATGACTGTTTTAATGTTTGTATGTTTGTAGGTATGAATGTTTCTATGTTTGTATGTTTGTATGTTCGAATGTTTCAATGAATGTTTGTATGTTTGAATGTTTGTATGTTTGAATGTTTGTATGTTTGAATGTTTAAATGAATGTTTGAATGTTTGAATGAATGTTTGTATGTTTGCATGTTTGTATGTTTGCATGTTTGTTTGTTTGTATGTTTGTATGTTTGAATGTTTGCATGTTTGCATGTTTGTATGTTTGTATGTTTCATGTTTGAATGAATGTTTGAATGTTTGTATGTTTGAATGTTTGAATGAATGTTTGTATGTTTGCATGTTTGTATGTTTGCTCGTTTGTTTGTTTGTATGTTTCATGTTTGAATGAATGTTTGAATGTTTTTATGTTTAAATGTTTGAATGTTTGTATGTTTGTATGTTTTTTATGTTTGAATGTGTGAATGAATGTTTGAATGTTTGTATGTTTGTATGTATGAATGTTTGTATGTTTGAATGAATGTTTGTATGTTTGAATGTTTGAATGAATGTTTGTTTGTATGTTTCATGTTTGAATGAATGTTTGAATGTTTGAATGTGTGAATGAATATTTGAATGTTTGTATGTTTGAATGTTTGAATGTGTGAATGAATGATTGAATGTTGGGGTGTGTGAGTGAATGTTTGAATGTTTGTATGTTTGTATGTTTGTATGTTTGTATGTTTGTATGTTTGTATGTTTGTATGTTTGTATGTTTGTATGTTTGTATGTTTGTATGTTTGTATGTTTGTATGTTTGAATGTTTTCATGTTTGCATGTTTGTATGTTTGAATGTTTGAATGAATGTTTGTATGTTTGAATGTTTGTATGTTTCATGTTTGAATGAATGTTTGTATGTTTGAATGTTTGAATGAATGTTTGTATGTTTGAATGTTTGTATGTTTGAATGTTTGTATGTTTGAATGTTTGTATGTTTTAATGTTTGAATGTTTGAATGAATGTTTGAATGTTTGTTTGTTGGTATGTTTCATGTTTGAATGAATATTTGAATGTTTGTATGTTTGAATGTTTGTATGTTTGTATGTTTTTTATGTTTGAATGTTTGAATGTGTGAATGAATGTTTGAATGTTTGAATGTGTGCATGAATGTTTGAATGTTTATATGTTTGTATGTTTGAATGTTTGTATGTGGGTATGTTTGCATGTTTGAATGTTTGAATGTTTGTATGTTTGAATGTTTGTATGTTTGTATGTTTGCATGTTTGTATGTTTGAATGAATGTTTGTATGTTTGTATGTTTGCATGTTTTCATGTTTGAATATTTGTGTGTTTGAATGTTTGTATGTTTGTATGTTTCATGTTTGAATGAATGTTTGAATGTTTATATGTTTGAATGTTTGCATGTTTGTATGTTTGAATGAATGTTTGTATGTTTGAATGAATGTTTGTATGTTTGCATGTTTGTATGTTTGCATGTTTGCATGTTTGAATGAATGTTTGAATGAATGTTTGAATGAATGTTTGTATGTTTGAATGTTTGAATGTGTGAATGAATGTTTGAATGTTTGTATGTATGAATGTTTGTATATTTGAATGTATGTTTGAATGTTTGAATGAATGTTTGTATTTTTGAATGAATGTTTGTATGTTTGTATGTATGCATGTTTGCATGTTTGTATGTTTGAACGTATGTTTGAATTAATGTTTGTATGTTTGCATGTTTGTATGTTTGAATGTTTGAATGTTTGTACGTTTGTATGTTTGTATGTTTGTATATTTGAAAGTATGTTTGAATGTTTGAATGAATGTTTGAATTAATATAACAACATACAAACATACAAACATACAAACATTCAAACATACAAACATACAAACATTCAAACATACAAACATGAATTATACGACTCCATATTGCAGACATTCTGACTGAAAGATTGACGTGTAGATTTAATTAAAAAAACTTAAAATATCTTTACAGATCCGATCAACCAAAACAAACATGATTTTTGGTTAGGTAATAGCTTTATTAAAAAAATCTGGCTACCCTGTCTAAAAATTCTGTGCACGCCGCTGAATGTACCTACTAACATAGATCTTAAGAAAATTGTTACTAACACATATATGGATTCTGTCCGAAATAATATATAAATAATAATTAATTGACGGAGAAAAACGTATCTAGTGTGCACACTCAATTCGCACGACCATGATCGTACTTGTATGTACGAGTGAAATTCGTACGAAAACGTATCCAAAGTGCGCGCGTCCTTACGGTCTACACAACTCGTGTCGTCTGCATAGTTCTGTCATATTATTCGATGTGTTATTATTGATAGTTTAAACAACATACAATGGTGCTGATTCCCTTGTTCACAAACTAAACTAAATTTAAGTTCAGTGCATATTTTTCTTTCTATTTCATTAAGAAAAGGACAAGATAAATTTTAGTTAAGTCCTGTCAAATTAATCAGCGCTTGACGTAAATTGACGTAATTTTAGTAGGCAAGTTTTTAATCACGTCTAAACTTGTATGGAGTAGTGACAGGCGCTGTTTAATTTGACAAGACTAAAGTAAAATTTATCTTCTGTCTTTTTCTTATGAAATAGAAAGAAAAAGATGCACTGTACTTAAATTTAGTTTAGTTTGTGAACAAGGGAATCGGCACCACTGTAAAATTTTGACGTTGACAGACGCACAGTTAGAAAAATTGAGCCATACAATTTCCGCGCTATTGTGTAACCAAAGGTAGGTAGGAATCGAACCCTCACGCGTTCACATAACCTTTCACATTTCATGTGTGCCTAGCTATTTGTGCATATAAGTTGCTTCGTATAAACGCCTACAAGAGAAATTTAAGTAAGGGCCAACGTAAAAAAAAAACCGGCTTAGTGCGTGTCGGACCACGCACAATGAAGGGTTGGATGAATTCATTCCAAATACAAACTTAACATTATAGGTGAAAAACATGTTCTCCCGTACATTCCAACTGAAAATTTAACTTTGTATGCACAATATTGAGAGATTTACCATGTTATTTTAAAACCTTATAGATTTTTCTGCAATCTATGAATAAAGAACCATTCTCTGTATTTTTTTCAAAATTTTTGGTTCAGTCGTTTCAGAGATAAGGGTAATTTTCAATTTTTATTTATTTTCTTAAAAATCTTTGAATTTATTTATTTTAAAATTATGAAATAAATATATTTGAGATCCTTACAATAAGCCCTTTCATTTGATATGTCACACGGTACAGTTTGCAATTTAATTTTCTTGTTTGCCCCCCAAAACTGACCCCAATATTCAAAATTAATTTATTATGTGCACAAAATTTCAACTTCATCGGTCCATTAGATTTGGAGCAAATTTGCTGTGTCAGACAGACAGACACACGAGTGATTGATGCCAAAAATTTATAATAATATCCCTAACTGTGCTAAGACATTAAATAAAGACCAGTTTAAGAAAACATTTAAAAAAATACTGACAGAAAAAGCTTATTATAATGCAAATGAATTTTTAAATGATAAATACCTATGAAGATACTGACTGAATCTAATCTATTTATTTTGAATCAAATCAAATCAAAGTATTTTATTTCACATAAACCTACATGGGCACTTATGAAACGTCAGAAGCTAGGTGCACGGTTCCAATTGGTCGTTTCCTATGGAGAAGAGCCGGCAAGAAACTCCACGGTTACTCTTTTAAAAATAATTGGCTTTTACAATACTTTCAAATAACAGTGTTTCTAGGTATGGGAGGACAGTGTAGGTCTTTTAATAAGTACCAAGTACTTAACAAAATAGAAAATGGTCAACAGGTCTACAATCTACTAAGCCTACAGCGTTCTCACATTCACAAAATATGTAGAAAAGAATCTGTCCAAAAAATAAATTAATTAATAAAAGTAAAAAACCTATTTTAAATAAAACGCAATTATATGATTGCTTTTACAACTGTAATCAATCTGAATAATTATAATGTACACAAAAGCCACAAAAAAAAAAAGTTGAAATTAAATCGTAGGTATATAATTAAACATGACTATATAATGAATTATGACTATTGACGTTATTTCATTTAATATTATTGTTAATTGTTGATTTATTTATATTATTGTTAATTGTACCTATTTTAATTTTAAAATCCTATATTGTCTTCCGACCAAATTTGTACACCAGCCATGGTCAAACATGTTGAGCCAAAAAATACCTTGTTACACCTATAATAAGATCATACCATGTATATTGGTGCCGATTCTCTTGTCACAAATGCCTCTAAACTAAACAAAAAATCACCAAAATTTAGTTTATTCCTGTCAAACGACGATTTCCCATTCTGAAATAGACTAAAGTGACACAACTTAACTATATTTTAGTTTGACAGCACTAAGATGGCAACGAGATATTAGTTTAGTGAAAATAGCAATTTTGCTATTCTGAATTTGACGTTTTTCACCTAAAATTTAGATTTTCTAACTAAATCTGACTATTTTTAATCGCGACTAAAACGTGTGGAATAAAATTGGTTGTCATGAACTATAAATTCACACCAACACCTCGACTTCAAATGCAAAAACAGTACTGAATCTTTTTTTTTTCTTTTGCTTATATCTCGAAAACGGTGTGTCCAATTGCAAAAATAATGAAAATTTCGACCCCCTTTATAATACCCTTTAACCCCTGACACTCTACATGTAGGTAATCATTTTTCTTATTTTCCATACAAAAAGTGAAAAATTCCATATAAAACACGACGAGGCTGCCCCCCCTGCGCGCCCCCGGCTCTAAAAAGATCACGTGGTTAGGTATCACGTGTGGAGTCGCGATTGTGAAATTCGATTTAGATGTGTCAAAATTATTTTTAAATTTAGAGAATTTCTTTTGCAGAATAGCTATAAGATTCTCATAGTCAAAAGTAAGGAATTTTAGTGATAGTTTAGTTAGTTTAGTTCGGTGTACAAGAGAATCGACACCATTATCTACACATGTTTTTGCAAATAAATGAATTTGAATTTGAATCGAAATCTGAATTCTAGAAGGGTTCCGTCTTTTTTGCTTTTGAGGTGAACCCTAAAAACAGAATCAAACTTACCTTTCTTATAAGTTTTGAAGGTATCCCTGGCAGGCGTGTACTGTATATCATAGACCAAGGTGCTGTTGGGTAGCAGACTCCGTTCCTTGTTGATCCTGTACACTGCGTACTTGAAGGCCAGCTCCGTGCTGCCTCCCCGAGCGTCCTCCGTAAAAACTGCGCCTGAAACGGAGATGGAATTATTTTTACTGTCTTTGACAGTGGTCGGCAAACCGCAGCTCGCGAGCCACATGCGGCTCTTTGGCCTAGAGAATGCGGCTCTATCTGTACAAATGTCAATGTGTGCATAGATCAGATACGCGCGTGGGTCGGGGTTTTGGTCAGGGTAGCCCGCGAAATTCAAATTGTCTTACGTTTTTTGCATTTTCTTAGGTTTTTTGCGTTTTTTGTAAAAAAAAACATACAACATGATACTGATATCATGTTGTATGTTTTTTTTTTTTGGTGCTCTAAGTTTTATTTACACACGTATAAATTTACATCATTTAAAAACTATCAGACAGGGCTTATATGTTTGAGCCGTTTGGGGTTGAAACACTAGCGCCATGGGGTCCGAGTGCCCACCTAGTTTTTCAAGACATCGCCAAGCGGCTGGTCGACTCTTCACGTGACAAGAGGGCTGGCCTATTCTTTGGTCTAAGAATAAGCATTGCCATACAACGTGGCAATGCTGCCAGCCTTTTGGGCACTTTTCCTATTGACAGCGATGCGGACGAATTTTTTGATGCCCTATGATTTTTCCTCCCCCCTTTTTTATATACTTGTACATATTATTATATTAAGTCTTTTGTATGTTGATCTAAATATGATTCGCGGCTGTAACAAATATAGCTTTACTCAATTATAATCATTACAATCAGCAATATAACTCCATAAGTTAGCAAAGGTGTGACGTCATGACACTAACTTGCAAAATGCAAAAAACGTAAGAAAATTTGAATTTCGCGGGCTACCCTGACGCTTCCCCCTTAAGCAAGATATCAAGTTTTATTCAAACTACATATATCAATTTCAAAGATTTATTTCCGAAGTATTTTCACCAAAAATTAAAGGACATCGAAAATTAATAATTTACTGTACTTTTCAAAATTTTCCAAAGTTGATTCGTTAAGATGCCTTCATCATATTATTAGTAGCCAATATGATGATGATGATGAAGGCATCCTACTTCTTAACAAGTTAATTTTAGGCAGTGTTGTGGAGTGAGAGGATGGGAGTTTTAAGGATTAAGAAAAGTGTATTGAGACAGTTTGGACACACAGTAAGGATTGGCTCTCATAAGAAATCTTAGTCGTTATAGTATCGATATTTGGCTCTATTGGCTAATGAGTTTGCCGACCACTGGTCTAGGCAATATAGTTCACTGATTAATACAATAGTTAAGACACTTGAACGTCAGTATTAACGACAGCTACAGTTCACACAATTATTATTGCCAGTGAACCGAATAAAATAAAATGTCAATGCAATTAAAATAAACGAATGAGTAGGCACAAATTATAATGGTCACAGAACTCACAGAATTGAAATGAAAATAAAAATGTCAAGTTTAGGCCACAGACTTAAATAAATATAAAAATAAAATTTTCTTATAATAACAATACAATACAAGTCATTATTATAAATATAGGTCAGTGTCAATCAGATTAAGGCCCAGACTCCACCAAAGCGGAGACGAGAGGAGAGGAGATGTGTTTTAAACAGCCAATAGAATTTCGTTATTCACGCATCTCGTCTCCTCTTAGCTTCAGTGGAAACCACCAATTGTATAGAATCATTCTCTAACTTAAACAGACAGCTGTGCTGCTGGCTAGTTTGTTGCGCCACTTCTTCTTCCCAGCTAAAGGCACTAGGAAGTGGTGAAGGGTGGGCGTTTTTGGGGGACTGTCTTATGTAATTTTGACGTTCGAAAAGTGCTGATTCTCAGCCTAGTTTGAATATATAAGACTTTTGTTTTTTTTTTAATTTTTGATCACTGAGCGGAGATGTATCATATTTGTATGGCGCGATCGAGCTGGGCGGCGGTACCTACAAAGCGGAGATCTGAGCTGTGCCTCGCAGCTCAGGTCCGCTCTAGCCCGCACACATCTCCGCTCTAACCAACACACATCTCCGCTCTAGTATAGCCAGTACGCATCTCCGCACAGCTTCGGTGGATACACTCTAGCTGAAAAACATCTCTTCTCGTCTCCGCTACGGACATCTCGGCTTTGGTGGAGTCCGGGCCTTAGTGCCGCCCTAGCTATATCTTTTAACATTGTCAAACATCGTTTATTTCTGTGAATCGTTTAAAGATGTCAAAGATAGAACTGATTATAGATAGAACTGATAGTGATTTGTGGTACAAGAGGGCCTTACCACTGGCGGATCCATGATTGTCATTTGGGAGGGGCTTGAACTTGAGCTGAGGGTAGGTTTTAGCAAAATAAACTTATGTTCACTTAATTGCTTTTGTTGTCAAAAGCACTAAAAACGACACTTGAAATAGGTATCAGGTCGGTGCGATCAACGCAACTCACGGGCGGTAAGCTGGCGGTAGAGGTAGCGTGAATGGCAGAATGATTGAATCAAAACATTTTATAGAAATTTGAAACTTGTTCTGAAAACATAATACTTAAATTAAGGATAATTAACGAAAATTGTACCTTAGGTAGTGCAATGCTTGCTAAAAAGTTTTATTAGAATAATATCAATTTCACTTTAAGATTTGTCACATAAGAACTCAGATGCTTTTGGGTGGGGAGCTTGAGCTCCTTAGATCCCCCTGGATCAAAAATGGAAAAAAATTAAAACGAATGAATGGAAATAGTTTATATATAATTACATTTCGATACAGTTTAAAAATTATTAATGAAATAAATGAATATATAAATAATAATCCGCTACTGGGCCTTACCATCTTGGATTGATATGAAGATTCATCATGCTTTAAAGGTTGAAGCAATAAGTCAAATCGTTAATTTTTTAACATAAACCTTTCTGTAGTTGAGACATAACGCTGCGGTTGTAGTACATTTTAGAGATCGTCTATATTCATACAAAGTTAGATTAGTAAGGATCACTTTTTAAGCTTGGTTGATAGAATTTCTGATGAAACCTTGCCATTGTAGTAAAATTAAGTGTCATAATGCGTCCAATCATAAGGCCGCGCGCACTTTGGACACGAATTTGTACCGTGCGTAAATGTATGATCTTGGTCGTACGAATTGAATGCACACACTGAATACGTTTTTCTCCGTCAAATAGGTAGTGTTCCGGTGATATCGCATTGAACGCACGAAAAATCCCAACAAGTTCCGATTGTTTCCGGACGTCGGAATTATACGCACGTATACGTACAGACGCCAGCACATCAAGCTACCCGAAACTGTCAAATTTTCCCAATCAACTTTGAACCTTACACTTCAGCGATAAAGTTGAAAATCTATTAAATAAATTTGACAGATTGTAGTCGCTTGATGTGCTGGCGTCTGTACGACTAACTCGCACTCAGTCTGCGCGCTCCCTTAGTACATACTTGGAAGGTCGGGATCGTTCGTGCGTGTTCGTATGTGTTCGCACGAGTAAAATTCGTACGAAATCACGTCCAAAGTGCGCACGGCGTTAGTCGTACAAGTAGAGTAATTGCCCACCATTTTTAAGGGGAAATTTAATTTTAATCGCGAAAAGGGGTTAATTTTTTTATTCATATTTACCTTGGATTGTCAAGACTTTGACAACGAAAATACTGTTATAAAAATCCTTATTGACATCCAAAATACTTGGAGTGTAGACAGACTTCTTCAGGAGATTGAAAAGAAGGAGTTCTTCACTTACCAATCTTAACCACCGGAGACAGCGCAGCAACAGCATTCAGCATGAGCACGATCCAGCGCCAGCCTGGCCACATCGTGCCTCATCATCAGCCCTTGACGATATCCTCACCACCTGGAGACAAGAAACGAGCACTTTAGACCAGCTTCACAGGACCTAAGTTCACTCTGGGGATAAGAAAGTGGTAGACATAGAAGTTGTATTCGAATGAAATCTCCTATAAACGTCATCAGCCGCATACAGTGTTTTGGTACGGCTGCGTAATGATGGTTGCTTAGGAAATATGTACATTAATGTACCCCCTCTCTATAGTATCTTTGTTACGTTTACGCTGACACCAGATGGCAGTAGCTAATACTCCTAAAAGTGGCTAGCGATGATCTGGGACGCACTAAGGGGGAAGCGTCAGGGTAGCCCGCGAAATTCAAATTTTCTTACGTTTTTTGCATTTTGCAGGTCAGTGTCAGGTTTTATGTTGATTAAAATATGATTCGCGGTCGTTATAAATATGGCTTTACTCAATTATTATTATAATCATTACAATCAGCAATAGTGATTAAGAAGAAGATAAAGGTGTCAAATAATATTAATCAACATAAAACCTGACACTGACCTGCAAAATGCAAAAAAGGTAAGAAAATTTTAATTTTGCGAGCTACCCTGACGCTTCCCCCGTAAAAACTCTAACACCAGGTTAGTCACTAACCACACGAAAAGTAGTTAGTTAGTAAAGTTTAAGATTGGTAAAGGCGCGCAATATTTCGAATTATTTTTGCGTATCCGCACGAATTATATACGAAAAGCTTATTCCTTTACAAAAATAGAACCGGACATTTAAATATCGCCATTGATGCGAGGGTATTTTAATGCACCCCTTTTAATGGTACTTAGCTACGCGTGGTGGATTCAAAAAAGGATTAATAGGGCATTTGCATGAAATGAACGTTTAATAATACTTGAACACATCATTCAAATGAAAAAAAACCACCCAAGTGCGTGTTGGACCACGCACAATGAAGGGTTTCGTAGTTGAGATGAATTTATCCCAAGAACAAACCTGACATTGTAGTTGATTTACCATGTTATTTTAAGTTTTCCTGTAATATATGAGTAAAGAATCATTATCTGTATTTTTTTTTTCAATATTTTAGGCTCAGTAGTTTCGGAGATAAGGGTAAATTTTCATCTATTTTCTTAAATATCTTTAAAAGATTCTCGTAACAAGCCCTTTCTTTTGATACATCACACGGTACAGTTTGCAAAAGTTTTTTTTTTTTTCTTATTTACCCCCAAAAACTGACCCCCATATTCAATCCAAATTTATTTACGTTACACGTCCATATTTGGGTCACAGAAATACACAATATGGGTACCAAATTTCAACTTTATCGGTCCATTAGATTCGGAGTAAATTGGCTGTGATTAGCGTTGCAAAACTTCGGTAGAATTCGCAATAATTCGGTAGCATTCGGAAATATTCAAAAGTATACTTCGATTGGATGTAATAATACCGCAGCAAGAATAAATTTAAAAACTTGAATTAATGGCATCTAGCGGGCAGGAGCAGAACTTTAAATGGCGAACTTCCCTCGTTACTCGCTCGACGACGCGATGCCAGCGCTCGCCTACACGTTGTGTGACACGTGGCACTGCCCACGAGCCTCGCGGCCGTTCATTCAACAAAAAATCAACGAAGTATTATTTAGCCTGCGTACCTACTCTGCGGGAATATTTCCGCGTAAGTAGTTATGTACTTGTTACTTATTATTTTATTTTTGTATAGTTGAGTTAGAATGTGTCGATTTTTTTTGCGGGTGGATGATAAGTAAGTAGGTACAAGTTTAGTCTACTTTGTAAAAATGTTTTTACTTTACGATTTTTAATGGAAAGAAACGTAAATAATTAGGTAAGTAGATGAGTAGGTAGGTACTTACCTAGTTTTTACGACTATGTTTTACTTTTCTTTTTGTAGAAGTTTTCAACTAAAATCGATAGTTCAAACAAGTACCTACTTATAGAAACACTTGAAATAATGTAATACTTAATTAGAATTACCTTTTATTTGGTAATAAGTACCTATCTACCTAATTACTTATGGTATTAAGCTAGGTATTTTATAAACTCATCTTAGTATCATCATCTGCCTAGCTTTTTCCCAACTACCTATGTTGGGGTCGGCTTCCAGTCTTACCGGATGCAGCTGAATACCAGTATTTTACATGAAGCGACTGCCTATCTGACCTCCACAACCTAGTTACTAGGTAACACGATACCCCTTGGTAAGACTGGTTGTCAGACTTTTAGGCTTCTAACTACCCGTAAGGACTGTCAAAGATCTACAAATGACAGCCCGGACCAACGGCTTAACGTGCTTTCCGATGCACGGAGGGGTCTTGGTATGTAAAGATGGTCACCCATCCACGGAGCAACCGCGCCAAGCGTAGCTTAACCTGATCGATCGACCCATGTGGCTGTTATTACTTAGCTACAAGCCCCTCAAACTCATCTTAGTATCTACCTATGTCGAAACCTCTATACCACTTTCACACCTAAACCGTGTACAAAAAGTTATTACGTAAGTACTTATTTAAGTAGATGAAAAGAAATATTCGGAAGTTTTCAAAATCGTAAATTACTCAGTTTTTTGAATGAACGCATAATAGTATAAAGTCACTGGCATTAACGCCATCTAGTAGTCAATGGTCGAACTTTAATAGGTAATCCAATAAGTACAGTACGACACTACGTAGATGTAGCATAAATTAAAAAATTTGCTTTCATTTATTTCAATTTTACGAATGTATTTGGGTATTATGACTTCACTAGTTATTGCGTTAAGATCATTTTTACCTAAAGCAGTAATAAATATTGATGATTTTGAAGGCGTACTCGGTTCAGACGGTGATCAGTTTTACCAATTTTGCCGATGCTACATCTAAGTTGTGTCGTACTGTACCCGGCTTGCATGCACGTGGCAGCCCGAGCCTCGTGGACGATCATTCATAAAATCAACAAAGTATTATTCGATGCGTACGTACCTACTTTGCGGGAATATTTCCGCGTAAGTAGTTATCTACTTGTGACTACTTATTATTTTATTTTTATATGGTTGAGTTTAGAATTTATGTCGATTTTTGCAGATTATGTACCTACAAGCTTAATTTAAGTATTTCGTAAAAAAGTTTTGCTTTGCGATGTACCTACATAATGGAAAAAATTAAAATTATTAGGTAAGTAGGTAGGGTAGGGAAACATTAACATAAAGAAGATATTTTACAAAAAATAGGTAGTATAAGTACCTGTGGTGCCGATTCTCTTGTAACTATCACTAAAATTCCTTACTTTTGGCACAACTAAATCGAATTTTACAATGGCGAATCCACGTGGTAGGTACTTGTTTGCCTCCCTCTTTGAGGAGTGGCTTGAGAGGCGTCACGGCGTCTTCACCTTCCGCCTGACGCAGGTCCTCACCGGACACGGGTGCTTCGGGAGGTACCTGTTCAGGATAAGGCGGGAGGAAACACCCGGGTGTCACCATTGTGTGGATCGGCCTGAGGACACGGTGGAGCATACGGTGGAGGTCTGCCCGGCTTGGGCGGAGCAACGCCGTGTCCTCGTGGAGGCGATCGGCGGCGGTGATCTCTCGCGTCCGGCCCTGGTTCAGGCCATGGTACGGAGCGAGAGGAAATGGCAGGCCGTCACCTCCTTCTGCGAAGCGGTAATGCTCGCGAAGGAGGAGGCGGAACGCGTGAGGGAGAGGCAAATTTCGCGCCCTCACGCCCCTAACCGCCGCAGGAGGAGACGCCCGGGGCGGGAATCGCGAGCCGATTTCCGGCCACCGTAGGCGCGGGCTTGCGGACGGTGAGCAATGGGTAGCTCGCCGTCCGAAAAGGACCAAGCCCGGGTCGACGGCGCGTTGTGTTCCACGCGCGCCTCAAAGAGATGTCAGCAGAATTGACGGGGTCCGTTAGGGCCAATGCCTGCCGGGGGTTCGAAGAAAACCGATAGGGAAATCGTGGCCCCCGGCAACAGGGCAACCGAAGGAACACGGGTGGGTTTTAGTCAGTAAGAGTCTGACACGCCCTCCCGCTCCACCCAGAGCGGGAGAAGTTATTTGATAATTTCCCACCCAAAAAAAAAAAAAAAAAAAAAGGTACTTGTTTGCCTTACCCCGTGATTTTTTTAGTGGTGGAGGCGCGCAGGGTGAGCAGCCTCGACGTGTTTTTTAAGGAATTTTTCACTTTTTGTATGGAAAATCTGAAAAAGTATTACCTACATGTTTAGTTTTAGGGGTTTATGGGTTTTATAAAGGGGGTTGAAATTTTCATTCTTTTTGCGATAGGACACACCATTTTCGAGATATACCTAAGCAAAAGAAAAAAGATTCAATACTGTTTTTGCCTGTTTTTACCCTGAAGTCGAGGTGTTGGTGTGAATTTAAAGTTCATGACAACCAATTTTGTTCCAAGCGTTTTTAATCGCGATTAGAAATAGACAGATTTAGTTAGATAATCAAAATTTTAGGTGAAAAACATCAAATTCAGAATAGCGTCGTTTGACAGGAATAAACAAAATTTCGGTGATTTTTAGTCTAGTTTAGAGGCATTTGTGACAAGAGAATCAGCACTAGTACCTACTTATGAAAACAATTGAAGTACATAATATAATAGTTACTGTTTTATTAGGTACCGGAACCGGAGTACATGATAATATATAAGTAATATAAACACATCTTAGTACCTACCTACCTATGTATTAACCTCTCTAAGTACATAGTATTATCGCAAAATTACACCTAAACCGCAAATAAAAACTTGTTACGTAAGTACATAGCTAGGTAGATGAAAGTAACATTCGGAAGTTTTCAAATAGTATTATTCTCAGTCTTATGAATGAACGCGTAGTATTGTGTCGCTGGTCTTAGCGCCATCGAGCGGGTAAAAGCTTAACTATAGGTACAACTTCTGTCGGTAGTGCTCGCCTGCATGCGCTTTCTGCTGCTCCAGTGACCAAGGTTTGCTGATAAGGGTAATTAAGAATGGTGGAAGATTCGTGGGTATGAATACACAATCACCAACACGCAACATTTAGGGCTGTGATTTGTAATGGTAATTGTGTCGCCATCTAGCGGTGAACAGTCGAACTCTTGGCGAATAATTCCGAATGTTACTCAATACTTCCGAATGCTACGACGGGAATACTTCGGAATATTACTCTCCGGCAACGCTAGCTGTGATGGATGACCAGTTTGACAGACATACGAGTGATCTTATAAGGGTTCCGTTTTTTCAGTTTTGAGGAGCCCTTAAAGTATTTAAGCAATAAAAACTTTCTTATTTACCTTCTCAAATAATAATCGAATTAAATTGAAGTATTTCAAGATTCCGAACTAGTCTAGATGACTGTTATTTCTAAGGAAGTCTTAGACATATTTATGTTGAAGAAAAACATCATCAGTGGCCTTAGTGTGAGTTTCTTTTAACCATCTCGACTTCACGCATCGACCGCGTTCGGCGCTCCGATTGGCCCTTCACTGGCCTTCACTGGTGAAGAGGCCTAGCACAGACGCGTGACGAAAAAACCAATCTGCCTGGCCTTTTCCCAACTATGTTAGGGTCGGCTTCCAGTCATTTTTAAATCAAATATAACAAGACTGTGTCCAAAAAAGTTTTTTTTTGTTCTTCTTGTAAATTATTAAAAAATATTGAACACGTATTTTTTCTTTTTTGACGTAATCAAAAGATTTTATTTTATTTTATTTTATTCGATAGGAACAACAAACAGCTACATCATGCAATATTACACACAGAAAAATATAAATAACTTAAGTAATAATGTAGCCCACAGCGCTGTTCACAGATTACCATTAATAAATAAAACCTTAAAGTCACTAGGAGGTGAACTGTGCATGCATGTCAGTTACACTAATATTATAAAAACAGAAAAAAGAAGTACTATAAAACAACAACAAACAATTAGTCCGAGAGCTCAAGTGTCTCATACAAAAGGCTACGAAACCTTTTCAAAGAGCATGTAAATATGTCAATGTGTTCGAATGCTTCATTGTAGGTTGCTGCCATTCGCCGAACTGGTGAACGTAGACCAGTGTTAGATCGGCAGGTACCTACTGCAAAGAGTTTGCCTGCACGCACCTGCCGTCTATGGACAGTTCTGGGAACCGCATAGCACAATACATTATTTAAATCTATACAGTCAAAATTGCCATTAACAATGTTATACAATGTCATTGCTTCTAATTGTTTACGTCTAGAGCTAAGTGTCAAAAGCTTGTATTTACTGAGCAACTGGTTATACTGTATATAAGTTTTATGACACCTGTAGTGCATTGCACGAAGAAATCTACGTTGGACGTTTTCTATCATGTCAATGTATTTGCCATAGTACGGGTTCCAGATGGATACGGCATATTCGAGTTGGGAACGGACTAGGGTTTTATACAGGCAGAGGTACGAAGAGGTACGTTTAAAGTCGGAAAAGATTACGGCGATACATTGAGTTAGAATGCGGCATGACGTCACGCCTTCCTAAATTTAATACTGCGTTGTGACGTAGCGAGCCCCCACTCTTCAACTTTAATGTGTGTTTTCTAAGTTTATTTTTGATTAATATGATAACGCAAAAAATACGCGTCTAATATTTTTTTATTATTTGAAAGGCGGACTAAATAGAATTTATTTTTTTACCCAGGCAACTACCCTATTATCCTATATTTTATTGGTTATGTATGTTGCATGCTCAATAAGTAGGACCCCTGGATATGAATAAAGTTTTAAAACTAAGTTTACAACGCGAACTTACTTCGAATCGCTCCCGCCACAATCAGCTCGTCCAATAAGTGTGCAGCTTCTTGCTAGAATGATCAAGAAGCCGTGTCAAAAACAGACGCACCAAGATATTATATTTTACGAAGCCTGTACTTCGCCCCGAAACCCTATTATTTTCATATATATGTCACCGTATAATTATGAACTTCGTTAGTTTATAATCTATCGGTATTATTTCCGTTAAATTATAAACTATCGAAAAATTGTGAACTGCAACGAACCATTTACAATTTAATTATTATTATTTTTCGCTAGTTTATAATCTTTCCATGGGAAACCGACAAATTGTGAACTGGTATCAAACTTGCTTGCGACGTAACGCACCTTGCGCTAATATTAAATAGCCTGCCTGGCTGCGAGCAACTTGGAAGTAGCGCTCGCTCGGCTCGCGCGCTGTTGGTCACAGTTCTAACCTAACCTAACCCATTTCACCCAGTTCACAATTTTTCGACAGTTTATAATCTAACGGAAATAATTCCGACAGATTATAAACTAACAGTTCTCACAATCTTACGGTGACATATACACTCATGGAAAAATTTAGAGGAACGCAAAAAAAAGTGTGTATAACAATGAACCGGTCATATCTGGCCACAGTTTTCCGTTAACGTCCCTGTCTTGCGAGTCTCGTATACTGTCCGGTTTGCCGATACCTCTTGACAACTCGGTGTAACACAGATTTTGATACTCGTAATGTTTGGGCGACATGTTTGTAGGTGTTCCCAATTTCAATTAAAGTAACAGCCTTCGCAACTTGAGTGGTGTTTAGATCTGGCATTCTCAGTTTATTTGCAGTAACAATTCACACTTAACACGATAAACACGGCAGTCAAAGCAAAAATTTAAACAAAACCTAAATTTAAACTCAAACTCAAAACTAGGATTTTTTTTTCGCAGTATGAAAGAACGCAATATTACGCAATAATTACATAAAACAAATGAAATTCGAAAAAAACATTCCAAAACTTTGTTTTTTTAATAGCATTTACTAATTAATGTTTGTGGCCAGTACACACAATAACTACAACAGGAGAAATTAAACTCTTTTTTTGCGTTCCTCTAAATTTGTCCATGAGTGTATTGTGATGTGTATATGTTAAATATATTAAATTGTGATATCTGTATGTTAAAAGTTAATATTATGTATGAAATGAGTATTTTCAGTAGTGTCCGACCAAAACTGGTTTTTACGACCAAAATCGAAACCGAAACCGAATTTCGGCAACAGTCTCAGTTTCGGCCGAAACCGAAACCGAAACTTCCTTACAAGGATCATGTTTTAAGGGAAAAATAAAGAAAACGTTATTATAAGCTGTCAGTCTTTATTTTTTTTAAATAAATCAGTCAAATCACACGAAAACTCACAACAAACAAAACGAACTGCAAACACAAGCCAGTCACGACATGATTAGGTGCGTGGACGCGGCAAAATATTTTCGTCGGAGACTCGCTTGGATGGAATCTAACGCGCCGAACATGACCGATCACAGCGCGAGAACTTCCAAATGCAGTTTCGGTTTCGGTCGTAGTTTCGGCAGGTTTGCCACCGAAACCGAAACTCGTTTGTTTGCCGAAACTCGACCGAAACCGAAACCGAACTTTCGGTTGGACACAAATTTTCAGTTTAAAAATAAAAGCTAGGCCACAGGTTTTGAATGTAAGCCACTTTGGAAAGATATCCATTGTAAACTTTGACATTCATCGAGAGTAACCAATAAACCATAACTTTTGGTCTATATTTAAACGTTAACGTTTGATCTTAATATTAATATAGCTCAAGTTACCCTATTCAAGTTCGATTCTTACTGCCGCACTTAGGTCGAAGCTTATTTAAAACTTATATAATGGAATCATCGATCCGACGAAGAAGAATACTTAGGTCCTTATTACAGAACCTCACTAAAAGTCGTTTTGGGCAGTGATAGCCTAATGGTGTGACCGAAAGACTGCAAAATTATAGGTCTCGAGTTCGAACCCAAGACACGCACCTCTGACTTTTTGGATTCATGTGCGTATTAATTATCACTTGCTTCAAAAACAGTGAAGAAAAACATTCTGAGGAAACCGACATGCCTTTATTTTTTTTTTATTTTTTTTTTGTGTGGGGAATTATCAAATAACAGGGGCGAGGGCGTGTCAGACTCTTACTGACTAAAACCCACCCGTGTTCCTTCGGTTGCCTTGTTGCCGGGGGCCACGATTTCCCTTTCGGCCCATATTCGCAGCCCCGGCAGGCATTGGCCACTCCTCAAAGAGGGGTATTATCGCCGCAATTGTCGCGTGCCCAGCGCTGGGTTGCAACAATCGCACTCTCCACGACGCCATGAGATCCCGCCAGAGCTCTGTCCGCTGTGCCGCGATTTCTTGCGGCATCGGAGTTAAGCCCCGGCGTTTCGCCTCCTCGCGGCACTCCCAGATGTACGCGACGATAATCCGGCAAGGAGGCTCGCCGCCTCGCAAGAGACCGTGCGGTATCCTCGGGCCAGCCGAATGGCCATGACCCTCTGGGACGCGTTCAACCGGCGGGCTGGCCGCAGCCTCAATGAACACGCCCACACCAGCGCCTCGTAGAGGGCCATGGACCGCACGATCCCCGCGTAGAGCCTCCGGCAGAAGGCGTTTGGATCCCCTAGATTGGGCAGGAGCCGCTTCCGTCGAGTTGTTTGTCGCTATGTGCTATGCCAATTTGGCAACCTACTTTACAACATTAGCTAGCATTTCTATAGATAAAAAGTACTAAATTTATCAATTCCAGGGTCGCGAGATTTTTGCGATCGATACAAAAGTACTTACTAAGTTTTAAGTATGCACTTTTGTATCGATCGCAAAAATCGATTTTCGCAGCGAGATTTTTGCGATCGATACAAAAGTGCATTCCATATACTAATATGGAATGCACTTTTGTATCGATCGCAAAAATCTCGCGACCCTCTGGAGTTCAGGTGTTGACTACAACACCTGAACTTTAGCAAATATAAAAACATTCGATTCTATAATTACAACTCATAAAGTCGACCCGGGAATCCCGGGACTTTTTCGATACAAAAGTGCATTCTATAATAGCCAACACTTCGACTTTCCGATTTCTACTTATTAGTGATGTTAACATTTTTAATGGTGATTTTGACATTACAGTTATGATTTCGACATTACAGTTATGATTTCGACATTATAGTTGTGATTTTGACATTATAGTTATGATTTTAACATTATAATTGTGATTTTGACGTTATTATTGATTGTTTTGACATTACGTTAGGACCAAAGTTTGCCGAATATTATTATGTACCTACTAACACTAGTGTTTAAGATGTGTATGTAATTACTACCAAACTGGATTGTATGATCTGAAATAAAAAATTTGATTTGAAGACCGTTTTCACACTGTCACGATAACGACACCTACATATTATCGTCAGCTCGAACGACAACGATAGCGGCCGACAATATCGGAACGATATCGGTATGTAATCAACAGCTTATTGTCATGCGATATGCCACAGCAGCCTCAAATACAAAGACAAAAAGACATCTACATACATATTATCGGAGATCACCTTTTAAGCAAGGGATTGCTTGTGTTAGGAGACTCCGCGCTTCCACATAACATTATTTATGTAATTGAGCAGTGTAGACAATGTTAACATGCAGAAAAATAAAATGAATTAAATGGGTAACCTAAAATTAAACAAAATGAAAGGGTGACTGATTTGAATGAGTGAGCGTTACGTATAGAAAAGGGCCAAGTCGCGTGTTTACGTGTGATTATGTGTGAGTATGGGTGAGAGTGTGAAGAGTGAGGGTGTGCAGTGTGTGAATTATAGTTAGAATATTTAGATTATAATATCGTTTAATATCCTGCCCAACATAAATATAAATACGAAAATGTATTTGTTTATTAGGAATACACTCAATATATTTATTGCTTCCACATGTGAACTTAGGTGGTAGGTTTAACAAACTAATATGATAATTGTAGACCCTGTCGAGCACAACAAAAGTAGGAGAGAGGAAGAGGGCTTTTAATTTTGTTACTTATTTAGTACCTATTTATTTTAATTACATACATTCATACATACATAAACTCACGCCTTCTTCACATGGGGGTAGGCAGAAACTACAGAACGCCACCTGCTACGATCCTTACATACTTCTTTTGCCTCGTTTACGTTCATACATCTGGTCATACACGCACGCCGGTTGCGAGTACTACGCACCTGGCCTTTCTGAAGAACATCACCAATAAGGTCAGTGTATGTCCTCCTAGGGCGTCCCCGCCCGGCCTTTCCCTTCACATTAGCCTCGTAAATACATTTTGTTAGTCGCCTTTCATTCATCCTCTCAACATGCCCAAACCATCTCAGCATACCCTTTTCAATTTTTGTCACTACATCTTCTTTTAAATCACACCGCTGTCTTATCACATCATTCCTCAGCCTATCATTCATAGTCAGACCACACATATTATTATTTTAATTATTTTATAAAAACCTGTAAATTAAAATTTGTCATTTAAATAATCATTGATATCATAATAGCATTTAGATATAAGTAGTAAACTCAAACTCAAACTCAAAGCATTTATTTCAAATAAACCAATTACAGGTACTTTTGAATTGTCAAGGGGTCGGTCAGTCAGAAAGATGAAGCTAGTTGCCCATTCCAAAGCGTAGTAGGTACCTATGGAGAAGAACGGGCAAGAAACTCCACGGACACTCTTTTAAATAAAAAATAAAAAATTGTTACAAAATATTGGTTACATTATTCATGTTGAAATTATACATGTGAGAACAATGTAGAAAGACGTGCACGTTAAAAGCGTCCGTAACAAAAAACAAAAATAAAAACAATTCAAAAATTAAAATAAACCGTGGCAGTTAAAAGATGACCAGTCCCTACTGACGGCGCCCGTTCACGAACATGACGCATGGATCAGCACCATTTAGCTCAACCATTTTGAAGGGAACTTAATGATCCAACACACACGCCACCATCAGCGAGACATTTGAGTGAGCATGACACTCTCAGCCGCCAGGGCACATTCAAGTCAATGAAAGACGTACCCAGGTAATGGTAGCTTTATGGAATGTACGTGGTCACAATGCCCACACATGTGATATGCAATTATACAATACAAAGAGATTGAATTTATACAAAGAAAGATAGTTTTTACAATCTTCATCAGCCGCAACAACACTTTCGAATGCTCATCAATTAATTTATGTGCCCTTGTGGAGCTGGACCAGCGCTAAGCCAAGCATTTTTATCAGCGATGTAATCCCCCAACTTATAATATGCTTGGCAGCATAGTGTGCGTTTTATACAAGATTTAAATTTCGTTTCGTTCAGTTGGAGTATGTGGGGAGGTATTTTATTATAGCATTTTAAACAGTACCCCATGAAGGATGAGTCTACTTTAGCCAGTCTGAAACCCGGTTGAACTAATTGGTCCCTATTTCTAGTCCTATAATTGTGTCTATCACCTCTTTTACTGAAAAAACTTAGATGTTTCCTTACATACATGATGTTTTCATAGATATATTGACAAGGTACCGTCATGATGTTAATATCTTTAAACAGTTCCCTTAGAGAATCGCGTCTGCGGAGGCCATATATTGCTCTGATGGCTCTCTTCTGCAGAATAAAAATAGACTCGATATCTGCCGCCCGTCCCCATAGTAAAATACCGTAAGACATAATACTATGGAAGTAACTGAAATAGACTAGTCTCGCGGTATCTACATCAGTAAATTGACGGATTTTTCTCACAGCATATGCTGCTGAACTTAGCCGTCCCGTAAGAGATGTTAAATGAGGACCCCATTGCAGCCTTGAGTCGAGCGTGATCCCCAGGAAAACAGTTTTATCGACGAATTCTAGTTTCTCTTTATTCAATACTATGTCACAATCACTACTTTTAACATTTGGTAAAGCAAATCTTATACATTTAGTTTTTTTCCCATTTAATACTAAATTATTAGCAGTGAACCAATTTTGGACTTGCAGTAGGGCGTTATTTACGTCGTCAAGATTTGATGCACGTCTATTTATCTTAAAAATTAGGGAAGTATCGTCAGCAAATAACACCATTTGAGGTTGGTTTTTTAATAGATGGGGTAGATCATTAATATATACTAAAAAGAGGAAAGGACCCAATATCGAGCCTTGTGGAACACCCATTTTTACTTTTAGACCGAGTGAATTGACACCATTAATTTGAACTTGCTGTTGTCTATCATTTAAATAAGATTTTACTAAACTGAGTGCAAGTTTACCTAGTCCGTAATGCTCAAGTTTCAAGAGTAAGGTTTCATGATTTACGCAGTCAAATGCCTTGGAGAGGTCACAAAAGATTCCTATGGCATCTTGGGCCTCCTCCCACGCTGTAAATATGTGTTTTAATAAAGTGACACCGGCGTCAGTCGTACAACATCCTTTTGTGAAACCATATTGCTGATCGTGTAAGATTTGGAAGTAGTCGCGTTGCGCCGGCAAAAGCTTACATCGGCGCGCGATTCCAAAAGTGTAATAGTGTATTCGAGGTTATAATAGCAACAGTGTGTAAGAAGTGCACTGTGCCGTCCGCCGATATCGGCACGACAAACAATGTCGGTGACGATACCGTTGACTACACCGATACAGTCTGAAAACGTTTAGTAGGGAGGACGAAAAAAATATTTTTGAATTGAAAACTTCTTTAGGCGCGTTGGGCATTTTTGAGATAGGACTAAACCATTGATTTCACGACACTATGACGACACCAGATTTTGACCATTAAAAAGACATCCACGCGTTGATTACCGCGGTGTGTGGAGTAAAAAACATCAACGCGTTGACTACCGCGGCGCCGATTTTTTTTTTGTCCTTCTTTTGGTTTATTGAAAAATATTGGACACGTATTTTTTTCTGACGTAATTAAAATATTACGGCAATACATTGGGTTAAAATGTGCCATGACGTCACGAGTATGTAGAATTTATACTTACTTGTGACGTAGCGTCCCCCACTCTCCAACTTTAATGCGTTTTAACTGAGTATTTTTTTTATTAATCTAATATTTCTTTCTTATCTGACTAACGGACTAAATAAAAAATTTAGGGTTCCGTAGTCAACAAGGAACCTTTATAGTTTCGTCATGTCCGTCTGTCTGTCCGCGGTCTAGCTCCGTGACTGTTAGTACTAGAAAGTTGCAATTTTTCATGGGTATACATATTAATCATACCAACAAAGTGGTAAAATAAAATTATGAAAAATATTTTTTTTAGGGTACCTCCCGACACGTAAAGTGGAGTTGTTTTTTTTTCTTTTTTCTATCCCTTGTTGTGGGGTATCGTTGGAAAGGTCTTTTAAAAACATTGTGAGTGTGTTAAAACTATTTTTGAATTCAGAGATCAGTTTGCGAAATATTAAGCTTTAAAATACAAATTTTTGTTAGAGTCAAGTGTCCCCCCCTGCCTGCTAAATGGTTGGTTTTAGATATGTGAAAAAAATTCACGGCAGTAGCTTATATAACGAATTTAAAAGGAAAACCATCACAGCTGAGTAGGCTTTACAAGTTAACGAGTAATAATCGACCAACTTAGATTTGCGGTTGTAAAAACATGTTCTCCCATACATTCCGTATGAAAGATTTTTTTTTCAACTACAAAGTTAAGTTTGTTCTTGGGATAAATTCATCCCAACTACGGAACCCTACATTGATTGGACGATAACGTATCGTTATCGTCCAATATGAAAACGGCCAACGACTCAAGCTTTACTTCAACTAGTTTAGCCACTTGATTGGTTAAAAACGTCACAATAAATACTTTTCAATTTAAGACGCAGGTGTATGCCAGTGACCTTGAGTAGTTAACGTGTTCTGTACTGAGCTCACGCAACGCGTCGTACGTCCAGCCAGTAATAGGACTCGCCCATCAAGGAGCGCTGTCCCAAATTAGACGCATCATTAATTTATTTTTTAAAACAAAAGGTATTTTAATAAAACCCGTACACTAAAAGATCAATAATTAAATTATCTTTAAAACGGTGAAGGTTTCAGAAAAATACGCCCGATAGTTTTTGCGTGATTCTCAGTTTTTTATCCGCGTTAGACATAACTTTACAAATTAATTTCACTATGTAATATAAACATAATCTAAAATATTCCTTTATTAAGTAAAAATGCTTTAATTTAATAGATATTTTTTCCCAAATCATTAACACTACTCGTTTAGACGTGATCTCCAGTATAAAATCATTAAAACTCGCTTAGTGTCGCCTTAAGTAAATTATTGATTATTTTTGAGTGACGTTTCTGAATTTAAACCACACAACAAAGCCCACCAAATATATTAGTATGTCCGCATCACCGCGGCAGCAATACATTCAGTCCCCTACAGAATACCAAGTACATTTGTGAAATAACTCCAGTACTATGTGACGCTGTTCGCACCTTATACCCACATATTACGGGAAGGCGTGTGTATGTAGAATTGTGCGTACACACGGGAGGATAGTCTCGTCAACATAATATAAAAAAATATTACAAAATTTTTATGTTAAAATATTTTATTCTTTTTAGGGTTCCGTACCTCAAAATGAAAAATTGGAACCCTTATAGGATCACTTCGTTGTCCGTCCGTCAGTCTGTCAAGATCCTTTTTCTCTGGAACGCGTGGAGGTATCAAGTTGAAATTAATATCAAATACGTAGGTCTGTAGAGTCTCTTGAAGCTCTAAAAAAATCAAGCTTCTAAGTCAACGCAATAAACAAACACGGCCATTCACGGACGGTCTACAGGGTACGTCCCGTTGACCTAGACTCATTAAATTTGGCAGGAAGCAAGGTCTCACAGCACGTGTAAAGGAAAAAAGTCAGAAAACAGTTAATTTGTAGTTATATCACAAAAAAAATGCAATCACAAACTTACATTTGCAGTTGGAGAATTGACCGTGACGTATATCGATGTATGGGAGAACTCGTTTTTCAACTAAGTACAATGTTAAGTTTGTTTTTGGGAACAAAATCACGCCAGTAGTTTATATATCGAAATTAAAAAGAAAACTATCACAGTCGGTTCTACAAGTTAATAACTAGTAATTCAAATTCAAATTGTTTTATTTCGGACACAAAATATCCATATAGTGTTAGTAACATACAAAAAATAACTTATTGCCTAGTGTTAGTAAAAATCAACCTCCGCACAAACTGATGGACAATCGGAGAGCCGAAGCTCTAAGCTCTAATCGAAGTAATAATCAAACAAATTTTTCAACTAGAATGTTAAGTTTGTTTTTGGGATAAATTCATCCCAACTACGGAACCCTTTATTGTGTGTGGTCCGACACGCACTTGGCCGGTTTTTCGTTTAATTCCTTTGCTTGAAACAATCATTGTACGCAACGCACAATGCCAAAACGAAGAGATTTCATTTATCCATTGTCAGATAGTTTTTAAAATATGATTGACGTGTAAAAGTGTTTTCTTTAAACAATAAAATCATTTATCATTTGTCAAACTAAATCCTATGACCGTTCCAACATTGAAAAGACACAATAAGGATAACAACTAAAGAAGATTTTTTGTCCAACTTGTAGATTACTAAAAAAAATTGGACACGTATTTTTTCTTATTTTACGTCATCAAAAAATTACAGCGATACATTGAGTTAAATTGTGCCATGACGTCACGAGTATGTAGATTTTATACTTTCTTGTGACGCAGCGACGCCCAGTCCCCAACTTTAATGCGTTTTATCTGAGTAATTTTTTATTTATATGATAAAGCAAAAAATACGTGTCTAATATTTTTTTATTATTTGACGGACTAAATAGAATTTCTTTTTTTTTACCTAGGCATCATCCCAATGCTGCGTACTTACGTAGGATGTGTAATGATTAATTTGTTTGCTAACCTTGCATCCGTTTCCATAGTTCACGTGAGACGTTTACTAAGCTGTAGCTGTAACCGTAATGGAAATGAACCTGTGTAAGACTCACTTCAAAAACCTTTAAAAGTTTGAAGGCCTGGGAGGGCCTAAAACAGCCCCTTTGGCAGAATCATAATATGATAATATTATGAATCACACAAACTGACACTTCATAATTATTATCTGCGTTCAATTCATATTTACGCAATTCATCTGTTTGACAGTTTTGTACTATAATGAAATAACATTTAATGTGTAGAAATAAAAAATAAAAATCTCATTAGTAAAACTGTAAAGAAAAATTACCCGTTAAAACATTGACCTTCATTTTTTCATGCGGCAATATTTACACCAAATATGATTCTGTTAAGAATTGAATTGAATATGATTCAGCTAAAATATATCTCTGTGTCACCATAGAGAAATTGCTGGGAGTTCAGAAAATGAATTGCTTTTAGAGGAATTGCTTAATGTGGCCGTTTTAGACCCGCTGGATGCTTCCGAAAAACATTAACCCCGATACATCGTATAATCAAGATCGTCACCCAAAAACAATATTCTAGACACAAAAGATCCTTTCCCCCAGCACCACACAAAGACACTTACAAAATCTCCAAAAGGTGCCCGATTTCAAAATAATTTCCTGCATAAAAAAACCTCAAGGTTACTCTTGAGGTTTTTGATAACCAACCGCCCTTAAAACAGGAAAGAACCCTCGTCTCTATCACTAAACATCCTTCAATGTATAAGAGCCGGCAAGGAAACGAGTAAAAATTAAATTAATTATTTCCCGCCGACCGACGACGTTCGCCCGTCGTGGCAGATGTTACAAAATGAAGAACAAAAGTTTGCAGGGTGGTTACGGATCGGTTTTTGTTTTTTTTTAATAATATCTTTTGTTCAGGACATCACTGAGGAAATATGAGGCACATAGGTAAATAAGAAACCTAACTTAACTTTTGATTAATCGATGAACGTTGTCATTAAATTAAATAGCATATGACATTGTATTTGCGTCGACTTTGTCATCCAATAGAAATTGAGTCACAATATACTATATGATGACCTATGGTACTGAAACGTGGTCGCTCACAATGGGCCTTATAAGAAGGTTAAAAGTCACTCAAAGGGCAATGGAGAGGGCTATGCTTGGAGTTTCCCTACGTGATCGAATCAGAAATGAAGAGATCCGCAGGAGAACCAAGGTAACCGATATAGCCCGAAGAATTGCCAAACTTAAGTGGCAATGGGCAGGGCACATTGCTCGCAGAACGGATGGCCGATGGGGTCGAAAGGTTCTGGAGTGGCGACCACGTACCAGAAGACATAACGTTGGAAGGCTCCCACAAGATGAACCGATGACCTTGTGAAGGCCGCAGGAATCCGCTGGATGCGGAAAGCACAAAATCGGTCAAAGTGGCGGTGCTTGGGGGAGGCCTATGTCCAGCAGTGGACGTCTTTCAGCTGAAATGATGATACAAAAAATGTAAAAGTGTAGCAGTGATAGCTCAGTGGTGTGACCGTCGGACTGCCAAGTCATAGGTCTCGAGTTCGAACCCAAGGCTCAGACTTTTCGGATTCATGTGCGCACTGTATAATTATCACTTGCTTCAAAAACGGTGAAGGAAAACATCGTGAGGAAACCGGCATGCCTGAGAGATATTTCTCGACGGCGTGTGAAGTCAAGTCAGGGGCCCATGGGCGGCTTTAAAACTCTGACACCAGGTTAGTCAGAAATCACACGAAAAGAAAATACAAAAAATCGCCAAGGCACATCAAAAATTAGCTGCTCCATACAATATGTTTGCATAAATCGACAAAATGTATGGAGTTACTGATTTTATATTTTCGTGATTTCTGGGTTGATCGGTCTCCTATTAAAAGTTGTTCAAACTGTTGACAACTTTCAGGATTTCCGTTATTTCAATTACGCCTCGCATTTATGAAGAAATAATAGTCTAAACGCATTAAAAATCACAATACAAGGTACCCTTATGTTACTAGGGGGTGTGGTGTTTTTGAACCTAGCACAATATATGGTAGTTAATTGATACAGAAAATCTTTTTCACTCCTCTTGCTCAAAAAGGCCGTCATTGTAGAGTACCAGAGCGGGGAACAAATAGCATTTCTTGCTCTAGGGGAAAAAGTAATTTCTTTTTAATTTTTGTCTGTTCCAACGAGCCTTGAAAAACGAAAAAGTCTTTATTCTTATGTAGAATCATCATGATTATGAACTCGAATTATTACTGGTTCACAAAAAAAAGAAGAACATTTTATTTTTGAAAATGGAACTAAATGCGGCTATCTATTCGGTAGAATGCGTGCATTGAGTTGCGGCTACAGAAGAAATAAAAAAGACATTGGCGCGAAATCTTTAGAATTTTTCTCAAATTACGAATTGAATTGGTGACCGTAATATAAATTACAACAGTGAAAATGTCATTATCTAGTGAGAACATCTTCACAGAGGACTGAAATTAAGTTGCCGGAAAAACGTCTCGTTAAATATCCAGAATTTTACAAATTGTACATTTAAATAAAATAAACTACCTATTTAATATTTTATTGGATTATTTTATTTTCTCGCAATCGTAGTGAAAAATAGTGTAACACACGGCGCTAAAACCCATTATAACTCGGTTTCTATTTACTCCCTCGCTAAAGCTCGGGAGTAAAACTACCTCGTTACAATGGATTATTTTAGCCCCTCGTATAACAATCTACTATTATAAAACAATAGACGTTGATATATTTAGTAACCTATTCCGCTTAACTATTCCTAAAGAGTTATACAAACCCTGTAATAAATCGACACGTGTTTCACCTCTCAACGAGGCATCCTCAGGATGATGATTGACTTGTCACGAACCCGAACACGGCGTATTACCACGCCGAGCGCCAGGGTTTTTTATAATAAAATAAATAAATGCTTGAGCTGTCAAACTTTTACGTCCGTATGTTACAACGACATAGCCGAGGGTCCTCGCTTGCATATTTCCACGCTTCCACGCGACGACGGGGGCCTCCCGTCGTCGACAATGGCGGATTAATATTTATATCCTCTCAATGATAATATAGCCGTAACTCCAGTTAATGGTCTATGAATCTCTTGGTGCAGATAATAAAATGTTGTGGGTTTAGTTATACGGCTGTGTTAAAGCGGATGATAGCCGACTTTTAATGATTTTATATTGAAGATCACGTCTAAACGAGTAATGTTAATGATTCGGAAAAAATATATGTTAAATTAGAGTATTTTCTTAATAACTTAATATAGGAATATTTTAGATTATGTTTATATTACAATGTGAAAGTAATGTGTTAAATTATGTCTAACGCGGATAGAAAACTGAAAATCATGCAAAATCTATCAAGCATGTTTTTCTGAAACCTTCACCATTTTAAAGATAATTTAATCATTGATATTTTAGTATAATGATTTTATACTAAATACCTTTTGTTTTATGTATAATAAATTAATAATGCGTCTAATTTGAGACAGCGCTCCTTGATGGGCGAGTCCTATTACTAGCTGGACGTACGACGCGTTGCGTGAGCTCAGTACAGAACTTCTTCCCAACTATGTTGGGGTCGGCTTCCGGTCTAACCGGATGCAGCTGAATACCAATATTTTATAAGGAGCGGCTGCCTATCTGACGTCCACAACCCAGTTACTGGGTAACACGATACCTCTTGGTAAACCTGTGATTAAAACATGACTTCGAAATTCGGACGGTGTTCGTTGTGAATCCGCGATAATTTTCTTTAAAAACAAATCAGTTCGCTTTCGAATTGTGTCTGGTTATTAGAGTGGACAAGTGAACTTTTTATTTTTTGGACATTTTTCGTATCGTACATTTTTATTTTTGGACATTTTCCGTTTTGAACGTTTTTATTTTTAGACATTTTTCGAATCGTACATTTTTATTTTTGACGTTTTTATTTTTGGACATTTTTCGCATTTGACATTTTTATTTTTGGACATTTTTCATATTGGACGTTTATAATTTATCACATTTATATTAAACCCCATATTTTTCCATACAGTAATAAATAATGATTGTAAACTTGATAACCAAACAAATTAAATCGACCACGTCTCGAAAATTGGAAGTCTTTCTAAATGAGTTTTGTTGAATTATAACAAAATTCAACTTTGTAAATTTACAATATTGAATGGGAATACTAGCCTGATTTGAATAAACAAAGTTTAATAACTTTGGGATTGCGAAGAATATTGCTTGATAGGATGCCTTTTTAACGGTTTCTTTGTAACAAGGAACCTCGTAACGACTTGCCTTTTTAGAACTCCACACCAAAATGGTAAAAAGGAACCCTTATGGTGCGACTCAGTCGGTCTGTCCGTCTGTCTGTCACAGCTGGATATCTCAAGAACTACTAATGCTATCAACTTGAAATTTGGAATAGTTTTAGATGATGTTTGTCCAACTATTTTGCAAACAAGAAATAAATAAAAATGTATTTAATTTTTTTGCAACAGGGACTGAACGGGGGTCTTAAAAATTAAAAGTGGGGCTACTAGAGCATGTGGTCCGTATCATACGAGAGAGAACATTCTCAAACATTTTTCTTTTTTTTGGGTAGTATTTAAACGCAAATAAAAAAATATCCTTTTTCTATGCAATAAGATTCCGAATTCCCATCAAAATTACTGATGGCACAACAAAATATTCAACTCAAAATATCACTAAACACACTACAATTTATTTTCGCAGCGTACAGCGATTTTTCCTAAAGCAAAAGCTTTTTCATCAATGCACAACTAATAATCTTAATGCACATTATACATGTTAACTCTTTTTCTTTTAAATATAGCTTCTATTTTTATATTATGTACAGCAGTTTTCTAGTGTCTGTTTGTTCCCAACCTTTGTTCCCACTAGTACTACCGAACTGAACCACCGGTGATACTAGCGATAGTAACTGCGATGTCCAACTGGTTGTACTACGGAGAAGTAAATTTACCCATGGTTCAACTGGTTGTTCTATGGGGAAATATCTTGGTAAACTGCACTCGAAAACACGGTGTTCGCACTGGCACTCGCCGGCCGCTGCCGCGGCACCGCTCGCTTCGCTCGCTCGGCTCGTGCGGTATATTATGTGGTCACAGTTCTAACCTAACCTGACCTACCATTCAGCCATAGAACAACCGGTTTTGTTTTTTTATATTTTATATTATTAATTTGCTGTGCAGTCAGTATTTATGCTATGTACCTATGTAGTATTTTTGTACAAAAATAAATTTAACTGTATTGCATTATGAGGAAAAAGTAATGTTATATTGATGTATAATTTCGAATTATCTGCAGTTTGAGTTTTGTTAAACATTTAGTTTATTTGTAGTGAAGTAAGTTAATTGATGTAAAAAAGAATATAAATGATGAGTATGTATTGATAGGCGATTATTTATTTGATATGCAATTTATAATATCCCTTTTTTTTTTAGGCCGCATAGTTTTCGACTTGTGACAATTTTTTTTAAAAAAATACCGTTCCCCCTCTTATCTCCGAAGTTTACATAAATAAAAATCTGAAATTATTCTATGTAAAGATTACAGGAAAAATAAATCGATCTATAAATAGCACACTTTACCAAAAATCATCAACAAAAATAACATTAGTTCTACTATCGGTCAAGAGATGGCGCTGACCTAAAACTGCAATATTCTACACTTCTCTGACGATAATACGTCTTGCCGATGAAAATTTAAAATGATACGGAACCCTCGGTGCGCGAGTCCGACTCGCTCTCTACCGGTTTTTTTGACTGCCTACAGACTAACGTCTAGTCGTACGTGACGTCCCGGTGACGGCTGCGGTGCACAAATACCTTCAGACTTTCAGGCTTCTGACTGGGAAGTCACTAGTCAGAAGCCCGAAAGTGATGCAACGTCTAAGAAAGCAACGACTGTCAAAGATCTACGAATGTCAGCCGGGACCAATGGCGTAACATGCTTTCTGAGGCATGGTGGAGTCTTCATATGTAACGGATGGGCATATGAACCTCGGCTAGCGTAGCTTAGATCGCCCCTAGCGGTGATAGCTTAGTGGTGTGACCGTCAGACTACCAAGTCATAGGTCTCGAGTTCCCGAGGCACGCACCTCTGACTTTTCGGATTCATGTGAGTATTGTATAATTTATCACTTTCTTCAAAAATGGTGAAGGAAAACATCGTGAAGAAACCGGCATGCCTGAGAGATATTTCTCGACGGCCGGGGCCTGTGAAGTCAAGTCAGAGGCCCACGGGCGGCTTTAAAACTTGGACACCAGGTTAGTCGAAAAAGAAGTACACATACATTAACTCACGCCTTCTTCCCATGGTCAGAGAGTGAGCAACTAAAGAAAGCCACCTGCTGTGATCCTTACATACTCCTTTTGCCTCGTTTACGTTTATACATCTGGTCATACACGCACGCCGGTTGCGAGTACCACGCACGTGGCCTTCTAAATAACATTACCAATAAGGTCAGTATATTTAGTGGTATGAGGAACAGGGTGTAAAGTTCACTCATCCATCATAGAAAAGGGAGGATCCTCCGACCAGACGGGTGTTGTGTCTGGCGGGCAACTGCCCATCGGTTGGAAGTTGAAATTTTGTATGTATGTCGATCGCTCGGTAAACTCTAACTGCGCGATGCAGGATTTGTGTGACGTCATATCTATGATGCGTAGTTCGTATGTGGCGGTGTAACCGCTACATATATTTATATCGTTCCACTCACATCTGCCTTGTATACCTTTTGTTAATCGCCTCCTCTCAACATGACTAAACCATCTAAGCATACTCTTTAAAATCTTTGACACTACACCTTCTTTTAAACCGCACCTTTGCCTTATCATATCATTCCTTCGTATTATTCACAATACCCAAATTTATTTACATCATCGGAACAACATAACATTACATAACACAACATTACATAACATAACATTGCATAACAAAACACAAGCTTATTTATCTATCTCGATTTATTGCAATCGACGTCTTCTCAGTTCATCGGTCACATGTACTTACATCAGTCTTGTCTAGGTAGAGCTGCTCCATCATCGAAGCCAAATGACTTGGCTATTGGTTTAAATTTATGCCTTGAGCCGCGAATGCACATGCTAGTGACACGGATTATTGAGATGATGATTCTTGATCTTAGTCAACCCATCACTACGCTCATGGGCCTGCTCCAGTGGTCAGCGATTGCAGCTCCAAGATGTTTTACGAATGTAGACATTTGTGGAGCGAAGATTCCGTTAACAGATGCAACACTGACTGGACAGGCCCTCTCAATCTGTGTGGTGCTTTCCTCAAAAGACCACTTCAGACACCAATCCACATAGCCTTCACATGACCAAGATTATGTCTGGACTTTAAAAGAGACTAAGACCTCTGAGTTTGTTTCGGCCTTTCTTCTCAGAGTAGTCAGATAGGAAACGCCGACCTCATCTAGTTTTAAAATATGATTGACGTGTAAAAGTGTTTGTACAAACCTACTTACAGAAATAAAATCATTTATCATTTAACAAGGGGGTGAATGTCGCATAGTCGAATTTCACAAGCGTTTGAATATTATCCCTATTATCAAAGAATATATCAAAATAATAATATAATTTCAACAACAAATAACAAAAAGCCATGTATTTATCCTATTATTAGGATATATTTACATCTATTCAACTGAAAATCGTATACAATTTGCAAGTTATTTCCAAACACAGACGTATCACGACCTCATTTCTAGGAATCAAAGATACAGCCAGTCTGATACCCTATTTGCAAGACAAAGACATGCTTCAGAAAACGTTCGCACGTAAAATTGAATATTAAGAACTTTTGCTAACCTCATTTTCTTTTGAAATTATGGTGATAACTGTCTGTAAAAACATAAAATATCACCCATTGTTTCCTCGAGGAATTAGGCAGGCAGAGGTGTTCCCATAGTGTGTACACCTATAGATGCAAAATGGATTTTTCACTCCTCTTGCTCAAAGAGGCCATCATTGTAGAGTACCAAAGCGGGGAAAAAATTGCATTTCTTGCTCTAGGGGAAAAAGTTTTTTTTTTTTGTCTTTTCCAATGAGCCTTGAAAAACAAAAAGTCTTTATTCTTAATGTAGAATAATCATGATTATGGACTCGACTTATTACTGGTTCACAAAAAAAAGAACATTTTATTTTTGAAAATGGAACTAAATGCGGCTATCTCTTCAGTAGAATTCGTGCATTGCGTTGCGGCTACAGAAGAAATAAAAAGGCATTGGCGCGAAATCTTTAGAATTTTTCTCTAATTACGAATTGAATTGGTGACCGTAATATAATTTATAACAGTGAAAATGTCATCATCTAGTGAGAACATCTTCAAAGAGGACTGAAATTAAGTTGCCAGAAAAAAACATCTCGTTTAGATATCCAGAATTGTACAATTTATACATTTAAATAAAATAAACTATTTAATATTGTATTGGATTATTTTATTTTCTCGCAATCGTAGTGAAAAGTAGAGTGTAACACACGGCGCTAAAACCCATTATAACTCGGTTTCTATTTACATAATCATTTCAGTCGAAAGACGTCTACTGCTGGACATGTTAATTTAATAAGTTCTTTTTAGTTTTTATTTTCAGTTGGTATATTAGCGTGTGCTAGCTTTTTTTTGGTGGGAAATTATCAAATAACTTCTCCCGCTCTGGGTGGAGCAGGAAGGCGTGTTAGACTCTTACTGACTAAAACCCACCCGTGTTCCTTCAGTGGCATCGGCCCTAGCGGACCCCGTCAATTCTGCTGACATCTCTTTGAGGCGCGCGTGGAACGCAACGCGCCGTCGACCCGGGCCAGGTCCTTATCGGACGACGAGCTACCCATTGCTCACTGTCCGCAAGCCTACGGTGGCCGGAAATCGGCTCGCGATTCCCGACGCCCAGGGCGTCTCCTCCTGCGGCGGTTAGGGACGTGAGGGCGCGAATTTTGCCTCTCCCTCACGCGTTCCGCCTCTTCCTTCGCGAGCATTAATACTGCTTCGCAGAAGGAGGTGACGGCCTCCCATTTCCTCTCGCTCCGTACCATGGCCCGAATCATTGCCGGACGCGTGAGATCACCGTCGCCAGCGTGTGCTAGCTGACATAAGCAAATAATTTAATTTAATGTTTTGTGTTGCATAGTGTAAATTATTTTGCATAAATACTATTGTATAGAATCAAGTTTTTAGGTAGCTTTGCAGCTGGGGAGTTTGTTGCGCCACTTCTTCTTCCCAGCGAAAGGCACTAGGAAGTGGTGAAGGGTTTCTGGGGGACTGTCTTATGTAATTTTGACGTTCGAAAAGTGCTGATTCTCAGCCTACTGTAAACAAATGACTTTTGAATTTAAATTTGAAACATAGACCTCCCCCAGCACCGCCACATTGACCGATTATGTGCTTCCCGCATCCAGCGGATTTCTACGGTGCGAACCCATCCCAGGTGCCAACATCCCAAACAACTCATCTCTTTAGCTTCAAGGACACAATTAATTGACTTTTGTTTACATTATATATATCTTTTGGCGCATGGCCAAATTGAGAACCTAAGCCTCCATCTTGCTTTTTAAGAAATTTTACAAAATAAATGCCACAAATGTTTACCAACAGCACCCTCTCCCTATCAACATCATTCAAGCGCCAAAAAAATCTTGTAGTAGTGTATATGTCGGAGATGGATTGTCGAATCCGCTGTTTTACAAAACAGCTCCGTTATGTAAAACAGCTGAACAACGTTCCGCCTGTTTGTCATTCCGTTGCGTTTAACAAAACTGCTACCCACGTTTAGACGTAATGCAGAATGGCTTATCTGCAATCACAATAAGCGTTTGGTGTGGCTTCTACAGCCAAATCAGTTGCAGTAACGAAGCTAGGGCACCCTAACCAATTGGTTTAGGTTAGGTTAGAACTGTTACCAAAAGCGCGCGAGCCGAGCAAGCGCTACTTCCAAGTTATTCGCAGTTACTTGGTTATGTAGTATTTTTAGGACTGACTTTCATAGAACTCTCAATCAATCTGCCTAGCCTTTTCCAAACTATGTTGGAGACGGCTTCCAGTCTAACCGGATGCAGCTAAATACCAGTATTTTACATGGAGATACTCCCAGACTTTGGGCGACCGAGCTCTGCTCGGGTGAAAATACAAAGAAAATAAATTGTCCCAGATATGAGACCCAGCTAGATCGATTTTTGCCCCCGTAAACCCCATATTGCAACTTCTATCGAAATCGTTAGAGCCATTTTCGAGAACGTGATTACAAATACAAAATATTGCTCAATTGACAGTATAGGATCGATAATTCCAAAGATTACATCTTACAAAATAAAAAAATGCATCTTTATTATATTAATTTAGATAAGTAACCTTCACACATTCATAAAAATTGGTTATATATTTATTTATTTATTTCATTAACAATTTTTACATTGTATCGAAATGTAATTATTTATAAACAAACACAACATGAAGACATTTAAATTAAAAAAATATTAAAAAGTACATAATAAATTATTCAAAATTACATATCCATGGTTCTGAAGTTTTATCAATAATAAAATTCAATATTTAGGGATATTAACACCACGAAAATGTCAAGAAAAGAAAAATAATATACAATAACATTGCATTAAATTTGGGTACAATAACACCGATACAAATGTCAAAAAATTCTATGTAATGTCAAATAATAATAATAATTTTAAAAAAAAGATTTGCAGTCATTACAGTTCCCCAGACACAGTCCCTACATATCGCTGAGAAACTCATCAAGTGTATAATAGCACTTTTCCATCAGAAATGACTTTAGTTGGTAATACAAGCACAAGCAGATTTTCAAATCAGAACATAAACAGTTTCACGCAGACTATGTGTAATCGACCCCGTAATTGCTTCATCACCCTGAGGTTGAATATCACTTGCATGTCATAAAAAGATAAAGTCTGTTTGTCTATGTGACAGTCAGTTAGTTTCAACCTCAGTGAATTTTCAATTTACTGGGAATTGTTCTCAAAAGTAAAGTAATTACGAGGTAGAGTAGCTCTGCTCGGGTGAAAATAGATAATCATTTCGTTCAGGTATACCATCGTTGTATCACATTCCCGAGGCTGTGAAAATAGAGAAAACGGGTTTTCCCATATATGAGACCTAGCTAGATCGATTTTTCGCCCTCGTGAACCCCTATATTGCAACTTTCATCGAAATCGTTACAGCCGATTTGAGAACATAAGTAGAAATTTATATACAAACAAATAAATATATGTCGGAGACGGGTATGTGACTCTCGTTATTATCAGCGATATTTTAACTACTGTGGGCGTAGTGTTGGTTAATGCGCAATAGAAAAACAGTTTGCAGTTCAGATCACATTATAATTTACTATCAAATGAATCACACTAGCTAAATTATACACACACTGGGTGCGACGGCATTTATTAAAATCACCAATTAACACAATGATCACAAAATTACAACTAACACAATAACAGCACTGTGAATCGAGAACAGTTCCGTGACGTCTTGATTCCAATGCGACCAGAGGCTGAATGCCTCCTCGCCGTGGCCTTAAAACATCACGACTCTGTAGAAGCGCGCCTTTTTTGGTGTAGGTAGCTCACTCTTGATGTCGCCAGTGGCGCGCTTGCGATTCGTTTCGTGTCCGTACTAATGACCGGATCCGACATGTATAATTATGTCGCAGGGATATTGTCAAACCAGTGATATTATTAGATATATTATAATTGCACGAAACTTTGTCATACGCCTCCATTTCTCACAATTTATCGGACTTTTTTTAGTGTCATTGTAAGTTCACGGGAACGCTGTAGTGATTTTATAATAACCCTAGGTATATTATGAGTCAAGTTTGTAAAGGGGACTTCGTGCGTTTTGATTGGTCAACTCTTCTTCATCCGCCAGTTGCAAAAAAAACTGTTGTAAACACAAAAACCAATCATTGATCGTCTCACAATTTAACGGGCTTGCACATACAGTGAAATTGTCAAAATATTTATAATACGTCTCTTGACATTTCTCGGGACCCTGGAGTCCCGGACCTTTGGAAGGCGTACGAGGGGCCGAAGCCAACTCGAAGAGGCCCGTTAGACGTTTTTAATTAAATGAGGCACCAACCAACGATTATCCCTGTCCGCACTACGCAAGTGCATCCAATGACAACCCCCGGTTGGGGTAGGACTATTGCAGTATACGAAAACAAAGATATTGGGTTATGGGTTTGGATGGCTAAAGTGAACTGGTTATCTAGGACTATAGAAAGAGTATGGCCTCTGCCTGATCAATGTTTTATATAAAATACACAGATAAAATGGCAGGGGGTGACTTGCACACTCAATATTGGGCCCCCGAAAAAGGTCGCTAGCATATGGTGTCGTAGCGCCAAGGGGGCAACACGTCCTGAGGTGCTTATGAGGAGTGGAGAGGTATTCCACGGCTATCAGGACAATCCCGGAAGTACGGTCAAGATCCACCAGCATCTTACTGGAATACTTCCTTCCTCCGAGCATGTTTGCTCTTGCGAATCTCCACTCAAGTCGACCAATTAAGGCAAGAATGAGGTGGGAGCTCTGTTCCTCGTCAGTGTTAACTCCAACCGGTCAATAAAGGCAAGCCAGAGGTGAGGAACAAGACTTCTCCCGGGAGATAGATTCCGTGGGGTCGCTACTGCCCAACAGCTCACCACATGCTGCCCTGTGGGTTTTTGTATCTCTCTTGGTCCGGCTCCTAATCCCAGACCTGTTCAGGCAAAGTAAACTCTACCGGCACAGACCTAGAGTTCGGAGCGCGCAAGCCCCACCACGACGTCAACGTAGACATACGACGGTGGGGATATTATTATTATTTGCTTTGCAATATCTCTGCTTGGGTCCAGTGGAATTATAATGTCACTGAAATGAGCCCGTTAAATTGAGAGAAATGGAGGCGGTTGATAAAGTTTTGTGCAATGGTTTGACAATATCCCTGCAACATATATACAAATATTGCTCGTTTAATAGTATATGATGGTACATTCTGACTATTTTCTATATTCGTTTGTAATCGGAAATGCGATGATACCCGAGGGACAGGGTATCATCGCATTTCCGAATACAAACGAATGCTAATTTTCATGTCCATCAATTATTCGATTTATCGTGTATAATGATTTGAATTCAGAACCAAGTACCTTATTGTTGTTTTGATTTGATTGCCCTGTGAATTATATCGACGCTTGAAAGGCAAAATTGACTAAGCGACATGGGAATCCCATGTCGCTTAGTACCTTATTGTTGTTTTGATTTGATTGCCCTGTGAATTATATCGACGCTTGAAAGGCAAAATTGACTAAGCGACATGGGAATCCCATGTCGCTTAGTACCTTATTGTTGTTTTGATTTGATTGCCCTGTGAATTATATCGACGCTTGAAAGGCAAAATTGACTAAGCGACATGGGAATCCCATGTCGCTTAGTACCTTATTGTTGTTTTGATTTGATTGCCCTGTGAATTATATCGACGCTTGAAAGGCAAAATTGACTAAGCGACATGGGAATCCCATGTCGCTTAGTCAATTTTGCCTTTCAAGTGTCGATATACTTAGAGCTGTAAAACTATTTTCGTGCCTGCAACTTTAGCAACTTTCCTCCCATTTTTTTAATAAATTACATCAAGTTCTAACAGTATTAAGGCCGGGTGTTCCAAGCGCAATAGGCATTTACGCGCGCACGCCGCCCGCGCGCCGCCCCGCTCTGCTATGATCGAGTCGGGCCGCGAGCGTGAAGCTTGCGCTTACGTAAACCACGAGTTTTCGCGCGCCACAGTCTAAACTGAACAGTATTCCAACAGTATAGGCAAATTATTATTATTTTAAATTATGGAGATTATGTAGGTATACTGTAAGTTTGTGTAGCACTGCTAAGTTTAAACCATGACAAAATTGTCTCGAAAAAAATATGTATAGTTAAAAATAATACAAATTGCGTAAAAAAAAGATTTATTATGCCATGATTTTGTCACAAAAATTATAGGTAATATTGATTACATTTTTCTTACTTTTATGAAACAGTTGAAAGTATCCAACGTCCTAACATTATTACTTAAGTACTTTATATAAAACTAGATTCAATAATATCTTTACCATTCATTTTTACCCGGCTACGGCAAAACCAAAAGGAAGAGTTGTGTTATGAATATGATGAATGATAAATGATTTTATTTCTGTAAGTAGGTTTGTACAAACACTTTTACACGTCAATCATATTTTAATAACTAGATGAGGTCGATGATATATATGATTTTAGCAGTCTATGTATATATGTAAGTATGTACAGTACCGACCAAAAGTCCATAAGCAATCTCACAAAGCAATAGACTGACACTTTGGTTTGACTTACGACCTTCTTCTATAAATTGTTACAATACTATAGACACGCACAGTACACACACACACACTCACTTTGTCGGCAACCAATGACTAGTTCGATAATCATTCCTTTTTTGTTTCATTCGTCTTGTTCACATAAATATTAAAGTTTAGCAGGTAGACCACAGAAAACTAAGTAAATTATTTCGATTTCTGTAGGGTAGACAGATACAGTTCGTTACGAGTATTCAATTAATAGAACTTTGTTGGCTCGTGGATAATATTGGTGACGAGTATTTAGCGCAGTGTTGTGGTTATTATTTTCAAAAAGCAGGCATAAAATAATATATTGAAGAGATCAGATCAGATCAGAGAATATTATTGCGCTGCGTAAAAGTGAAGTGAATATCTAATGAAACCGGACTAAGTGTGAGTGTTATCATTTATATATTTCATATTTTAGTAAACATAAATCTTAATCAAGGATATTGTTGATAGAACAGAGGTATTGTTGAGACAGAAGATGCCTTTAAAGTTTTAAATTCATTATGAGGTTTAATTCGATTAGTGAATAATAAATAATTAGGTATTATGTGTAAGTAATAAAAACAATGTTTTTCTTTGTTCTAGAGAAATACTGTGAGGGTTAAGAGATATGAGGAAGGGGCTTATTATCGAGGTGCAGCGACGTCAAATGATGAATGAATATGAAACAAATGGTTTCATACCAACGAGATATTTTGCTGAATTATTAAAAACACGTCATTATGAACCGTTCGCCGTGCACTCTGAAGGCTTGCATCACTGAAGACCAGCTAGAAAACCGTTTTTGACCTTAAAATATTGACCGTACCAACTTAATAAACAACAGATTCATTATTGCATGAATTTATGGTAACGAATTTTTTAAGCACGTTTCAATAGGGTGTTTGTCGTATTTCTTGCAGATAGACCGAAATTGTTTAATTAATATTATTTTAGTAATATTATTATTTTAGGATTAAAATTTGAGGTTTAGTTTCAATCTTCTTTTCGTAAAGAAAATGAATACTTAAGCTATAACCTCAATACCAACCAATATTTCCTAAAGCCAAATAAAATTTAAAATAATACTTAACCTTAAAATCAACAACATTGTCAGTAGATTTTTTTACATTTTAAGTAGACTAATATTCTTATTTATTGCTTAATTACTTCGAACATGATCAAAGCTTTATATATATGGTGAAAAAAATCCATTTAAAATTAAAAAATATTTCAAAATTTAAATATGTCAAAATAATACAAATTGCTTCTAAGTTTCTAGACATCTATTTCACATAGTATTCAGGTGAAGTAATGATAAATAATTGTAGCAGTTTATTAACTATACTTAAGTAAAATAAATATAACGAATAAATATTATTTATTTTTTATTATCACATATCACGCATTTTTATTCTAAACCCTTTATTGCAATAACAACATTAATAAATAGGCAGGAATATTTAAAAATATTATTATTGCAAACAAAAATAATAATATTTGCAAAAACAGCGCTGTGATTTACGAGATTAGAACCTTAGCCATCTTGAATCTAAGACCAACGCTTAACGCCTTCTGCTATCTGCACTTATAATTTACTTTCGAATTTTAGCAATGCCATACACTGGCCAAGGTCACGCTTATGATGCATGCTAACAAAAGTGATGGAAATATAAGTGCGGCGCCCGCGAACCGTGACGATACGACAGTGTGTAGTGCAAATATGCGTTCTCTGTTGTGTGTGTACGGCACTCACACCACAGACGTCTGACTGTTTACACATACAAATGTACGGACTATACCGCGTGTTCACAGCAATACGACTCTTAGCGTGCTTATGCACTTTTGAGCGCTTACTGTACAAAAGGTTTGTATTGGCATGTGTTCCACCGTAACGCCTAAACTACTGAATTGATTTGCATAAATGAGGTATCAAAAATTTCGAAAGTGTTAGTATTATTTAACGAATGACCTGTATCTATTAAGTGTTGTGCAAAATGGGATTTTTCTGGATAATTATTCAAAATTCCATTATTAAAAATCCCATTTTGCACAACACTTAATAGATACAGGTCATTCGTTAAATAATAATAACACTTTCGAAATTTTACACACATGTGATAAAGGTTTCAGAATGTCAGTACTAGAGAGTTTAGAAATTGTCAAAAATAATACCGGAAACATTACACTGTTGAACGAATTAAATACGAGTATGCCAAGGTCACCTTTGCTGCGATTGTTCGCCCCTTATCGCACTGATAACGGCGACACTATATAAGTGGGTTTCACGGGCGATAAGGCTCAGTCTGCACTCAGCGCTTGGTGTGGCAACACGCCGTGTTCGAGTTCGCAACAAGTCCATCGGCATCCTGAGGATGCCTCGTTGAGAGGTGAAACACGTGTCGATTTCTTTCAGGAGTTTTTTATGGCTCTTTATAAATAGCTAAGCGGAACAAGTTACTAAATATATCCACGTCTATTGTATTTTATAATGGATTTCCGCAAGGTCACGCCTGAATCAATTAATTTTCTTGTGTAGTATTAGAAAGTCCTTTTTTGTGTGCTGTAAATGAACACTTGACTTCAACGTATCTTCTCCAATTTTTAAAACATTTTGAAGAAAATATGGGGATGTTTATAGCCGAAAATAATTCTTCGATCTGAGAAAATCCTATACCAGAGGCTACTACTCCAGTGGTTGCAGCTATATTAGCATTTACATGCTCAGTATCTTTGTTGTTTTCGGATGGAATCAAACAAACTTCTTTACACATAATGCACTTAAATTTAAAGATCGATATAAGTCCATGTCTTCTTTCACCAACTAAGCAGAAGTTGCTTGATTTACAATCAAATAAGTTATTGTGGCGTGCTTTTTCTTGAAGTTCCTTTAAAAATTATTGATATCAATTATTCGCCGTCCTGTTATGGGTTGGAAATGGTTTTCCTTGTTATCCATTTCAATAATAAATACGTCTTCAGTTCCATCAGTTTCTCTGCAACAATATCAAATAAGATATGGAGATAGTATAACGTGGAGTCTAAAAAACGGATGTATAAAATCAATTTTAATTATAGTGTTATGTACTTTTAGAATTCGATCCTTATTTCAGTTTAGAATATAAAAGCCTAATTTTAAATGTACAGCAATACAAGATAAAGGCTGATAAACCGTGGCATCCGTGCTGCTCATATGTCCAAGTGTTATGTCAGTTCTGATAACTTACTCAGTAGTTTCATAATCAACAACTGGTTCTGGCGCAGATAACGAAGACATTGGTAGTGATACATCTTGTAAAATATCATCATTCGGCGTTGTCGGTGTCCTAAAATAATAATAATTAATTTAACATAAATGTTTAAAAAATATTGTACAAAACAAATTTTAGATTTGTATGGTCCTGAACAACAAAAAAAAACTTACTTGGTAGCAGAGGGTTGCAAATCAACAGGCTCTAATGTAATATAAGATACGTGAGTCTTATCCGACGTATCGTGAATTCGTGACACGTATTTCTGAAAAAAAAAAACTCCACTTTATTAAATTGAAAAATTGACTAAATCAAAGATAGTATTGCGGCACTAAGTGCAATGGGCGAGCCACACCGGATAGTCGAGAGCCGGCCACCGCGGTTGCGCGTAGCCGGCTCCATACATTTTTATTATTCGCGCGGACTGAATTTTCAGTGGTCAAGCCGTCAGACCGGTTTGGACAATAATAGGTACTCAATGGAATATGAACGGTTGCAAGAATGAGATAGGTTTCAGTTTCGCTTCAGGCAGTCGGCGATTGGTAAATTTTTATACCTAAACTGACTATTGTTCGGGAGTGATTTTTCTGTAGGTATGCTAGTATAGTATGTAGGCTATTTATTCTGTGGTGAGGATTCCGATCATCAAGAAAACAAATACAGTACTTACTGTTCTTCTGTGCTTTTTTTCCCAATAAATAAGCCTTTTTTATTTCGATACATTCTTGAACTGAAACAATAAAATTAAGTTATGATATTAGAAACATTAAATCAGAGCAGGATCTAATGAACTAAAAAGGTAGGTAAGAAAAAGAAAAACAGTAACCTTTTACCTTTCTTTGAACCTACTGCTGTTATTTAGACTGTGGCACAGTTTTACTATCCATACAGTTGTGAAACGAATGTACAGACGCCAGCACATCAAGCTACCCGAAACTGTCAAATTTTCCCAATCAACTTTGAACCTTATTTTTCGGCGATAAAGTTGAAAATCTATTAAATAAATTTGACAGATTGTAGTAGCTTGATGTGCTGGCGTCTGTACTTGCGTAGAGCAACGGCGGGGATCTCGCGGGGGTCGCGTGCGCAGGTCGCGGCCCCCGAACATGCTTAGTTTGCGCACTCGAACAACTCTCACACACAACTCAATAACAACAACAATTCTATGCACGTAGGTCGAAATTTGCGTGTGACAGCGAGAGTACCTAAGCCGACGTGCGGACGTAATAAAATTGCGACGATTTTTTTTCGTGCACTAGATTTTCAATGCTCTGTTTTCCAACACTATGTTTTTTCAACGCGCTGACACAAGAGTGCGTCCCAGCGCGTTGGATTCTCAACGCTCGGCTCAACACCGAGAGTTGAAAAACCAATGCGCAACAAAATCCTGCCGCGATTTTATTACGTCCGTGCGAACGTTGGCTAAGCGTAAGGAACCGGGCGGCGGTGTCACGCGACATCAAAGGCATTTCACTACTGGTAGGGAAATAATAATTATCGTTATACTGTGACTGTGGTCAATAGAGATAAATAATAAAAATAAATATAACTTGCCATATTTCTTTCACGATTTTCTTTGCCTTCAACCGTGATTTAGTCTTATTTTTTTTTCTTTTATGTACAATTTTCACCAAACAATCAATAAAAAATTATCATAGAATTATACAAATATTTACACATAAGAAATAGACACACAAACAAAAGTAAACAACACACAAAAACAGAACTCGGATCTTTATAAGTTCTAATAATAATTATATACAATTTATTTAATTACCTAGTAGTATTATTTATGCAGCGGGAGAAAAGCGCGCGCGAAAAAATTTGGCATAGGTCTTACCTCGGTAACGTCTCGCAGGACACTGGCAAGCGACGCGCGGATCGAAAATCACTTAAATAATAATCGATTAAAAAAATTGTCAATGTAATGAAAAAAAACGATCGGGTAGAATGTATTCCAAAATGAATTACCTATAATTTGATGTTATTTATAGAAGAAAAGGAGTATTAATACTTCATAAAAATTAAATTTGGCTTGTAAAAATACTGCAAATCGAACTAAGTTCGGTATTTTTTTCTATCGAGAAAATTTTATTGTATCGTGTATTGAACGGGTACAAAGTAAGGAGAATGAATGTATCTAAAATATATATTTATTTCAGATTCCAAATGTCATATTTTGCCTATCAAAACAAAATTCTTAAACAGGCAAAAACGGGAACACCTAGCCTTAATAACTCTATATTTCCAAGTCGATTGAGAGCGTCCGGTCTGCACCAAGTGCAAAGGGCAACTGATAGAAATCCGACGACTGACGAAACACGAAGTTTGCCGAGGGACATTAATAAGAAAATAGTTTATACTCAACTCGTATAGTAACTTTGTTACTCGCTGAGGGTCCCTATTATTTCGGCTAGTCACCGAAATTAATGAAAGAATCATCATCTGCCTAGCAACAATGCTGGCATCGGCTCCCAGTTGAATATCAGTATTTTACATGGAGCGACTGCCTATCTGACCTGATACTCATTTGTCAGAGTCTTTGTCAGACTTTCGGGCTTCTAAATACCCGTAACGACTGTCAAAGATGACAGCCGGGACCAACGGCTCAACGTGCTCTGAGGGAAATTAATGAAAGATTCCCGATGAAAATAAATTTATTCAAGACTTAGACAACCTACGATGAATAAATCTTAATTGTTTTAAAAAGATCAAGGGAGATCTACTGACGTATTAACATTGAGCGTAGATACAAAAAAAATACTTTTTTATTGAAAATACAACCGACTTCCAAACTACAAAGTGAAAAATAACTTTAATTTCGGAAGTCGGTGTCTTTGGATCAGTAAGTATTTTAGTATTTTGACACCGACTTCCGAAATTAGAGTTATTTTTCACTTTGTAGTTTGGAAGTCGGTTGTATTTTCAGTAAAAAATATTTTTTTCACTTTTTAGTGAGGTGTTTTGTAATTTTTCTAAGTTAAAATAGCCTAATGTCAACTGCTCATCAAAAATACCCAAACCGCTATAGATGTGCCTATAATATTTTAAGAGTTCCCTCGATCACTCCAAGATCCCATGAACAGATCCTGACCAAATGACAATGGGACCAACTTGAAAGTATACCCTTTCAAACAAAAAAAGATTTTTTCAAATCGGTCCAGCGGTCTTCGAGTAATCGAGGAACATACATTTTAAAAAAAATCCGACGAACTGAGAATTTCCTTTTTTTTTAAGTCGTTTAATTAATAACTTGTGCCTTGATAAAAATGTTTGTCAGGCAGCAAAGTAGATAATGGAGCCGACTAGATAGGGTACGCCGGATATACTTAGGTAACTTTTGCCACTTATGAAGGCTCAATAAATACACCCCAAAAATATAAATAAAAAAAAGAAAAGTTATTTTCTCAAATTCAAACTCAAAGCATTTATTTCAATTAAACCATTTACAGGCACTTTTGAATTGTCAAGGAATCGGTCAGTCACAAATAGGTATGAAGCTAGTTGCCCATTCCAAAGCGTAGTAGGTACCTATGGAGAAGAACGGGCAAGAAACTCCACGGACACTCTTTTAAATAAAAAATTGTTACAAAATATTGGTTACATCATTCATGTTGAAATTATACATGTGAGAACAATGTAGAAAGACGTGCACGTTAGAAGCGTCCGTAATAAAAAGATAAAACAAAAAACAATTAAAAAAATTAAAATAAAATAAAATAAGCCCTGGCAGCTAAGAGATGACCAGTCCCAACTGACGGCGCCCGTTCACGTTTTCTAAAAACCACATCGATTTTTCTAACAGTGATCGAGGTTTTAATCCACGATCATTTACATGTTTTTTTAGAGCTCCAAAGGACCGAAGACCTACGTATTTGATATTAATTTCAACTTGATACATCCAGGTGTTCCTGAGCAAAACGGTCTTGAGAAACAGACAGACAGACAGACGGACGGACGGACAACTAAGTGAGTCCTAAAAGGGTTCCGTTTTTTTCCCCAAAAACTAAATAAAATATACCTGCAGGTTGAAAACAAAACCTCCTTTTTCTGAACTCAGAACAAAAATGGGTTCGCTTTCAAATTGTGTGCGCTCACTTGAGCTTTAAAAATTAACACTACAGCTCAAATTATCGAAGGCTATACCTCCATGCCATTCAACACCAACAAAATAAATTACGAGCAAAACAGCGAGTATTCGTTAGTCTATTAAATAAAAGTAATGTAATACTATACAGTGCGCTGTATGGCTTCCGTTCCAAATTGAGAAATAGACAAGTTAAGCAACAAGGCTAGTTCAATGGGTAATGTAAACCATGATTTAATAGAGTTTTTGACGAGGTTTTGAACCGACTTCTCAAAACTGAAAGAGGTTCTTACCCTTCAGTTTTTCAAGAGTCTTTTGTCGGCGAAATCCCGCGTTTACAACAAATTAGGAGTATGAGGAACAGGGTGTAAAGTTCACTCATCCACCATAGAAAAGGGAGGATTCTCCGACCAGACGGGTGTTGGGTCTGGCGGGCAACTGCCCATCGGTTTGAAGTTGAAATCTTGTATGTATGTCGATCGCTCGGTAAACTCTAACTGCGCGATGCAGGATTTGTGTGACGTCATATCTATGATGCGTAGTTCGTGTGTGGTGGTGTAACCGCTACAAGGTTTATAAGATAGCAGCGACTCGGAATTTCGGACCATGTAAACGAAATTGGTAATAAGTCAGTACTAGTCAGGGGGGGAACCTACTGGGGCGACAAGCACAATTACGATCACCTATAGATATGTCTTAAGGCACACACAGTGCCGACGGCAAACCGCGGTGCGAGTGGCTTGTCGCAGAAAGGAGCCGCTAAACAAAGGAGTGCCGGCGGCGGTCCGTACCACCGGCACTGTGTCACGGACACAGTGCCTGCCTTTAAAACTGACTAATTATTGTGTACGAAACGAGTATTATCAATTTTAAAATCGTTCTAATTTAGGTTAAGTTTACTCGATGTTACAACAAAATACCTTGTGATATATACAGTTAACTGAAAGAAAATTTAAAACTCATATTAAAAGTACTCTTTGTAAACAAGCATATTACAAATTAGAGGATTATATCCAAGATAAGAATGCTTGGAAGCATGCTGGTCTAGCTCCATAGGACAATTTAGAGTCTAGACAAAATCAAACTGGTTGCTAATTTGATTGTGTAATTAATTATTATAACATTTATTTTACATTCTGTGATTACTTGAACTCACACACTGACTTATTAGTATTACTTGTAATTTTTTTGGAATATCGTATAGGTACCTACTTTTACAATGCTTGTAAATATGTGAACACCATGTATACATTACTTACATAATTATTTTTTCTGTCATTGCTTCATTTTTAATTATTTTGACCTATTAACAATAAGATTATTTGGAATAAGATTACTATACCACATAGTAATCTTATTCCAGGTGCATCGTCTTCACATATAATTATATAATTAATGTTTACAAAATATTGTAAAACATTTTAAAAGAGTAACGGTGGAGTTTCTTGCTTATTCTTCTCCATATGAAAACTACTTTTTGGAAGGGGCGACTAGAATCAATTTCTATTTTTTATAAATTTTGACGTTCAAAAGTGCCTTTTTGTGCCTAATTGAATTAAATTATTTGACTTTTGACTTTGACTCGATTCGTGCCGAACCCACAGATGCGACAAAGCATAGTAATTAGGCTTTGGAAAGTCTCAAAGTCTCGACAATCTCAAAGTCTCGACAGTCTCAAAGTCTCGAGACACGAGACAACCCAAGTCCCGGGACATCCTGAGACTTCGAAATTTCTCTCAGAATATAATTGGTTGGGCAGAGGTGTCCTTGTAGCAGGTACAAGGCGTGATGTTATGTTATGTTATGTAATATAATTGGTTGTAAAGCAGCATTATATTCTAAGTACAGACGCCAGCAAATCAAGCTACCCGAAACTGTCAAATTTTTAGACAACCTTTGGATGGATTTAGATGGAAAAGGAGAGACAATACTGCAGGTAGTCAGTGGTGTACCATTTACATATACAACAGATACATAAAGCATATAATTACCTATACACCGTGAAATTTGAATCACAGTTTTACTAGAACAAACGTTGTTCAGACCATGGTCTAATGCCATTCTACAGCATGCAATTAAAAAAAAACATAATTTGTTTTTGAAAAAACACAAAAAAGACAAAGTTTAAAATGTCAAGATTATCTACTGCTTACTAAATTTCGTTTATGGAGGTACATTTCCCTGTAGACAATGCTGTGTCCCGTGTGTGGTGTCTGTGTTGTAGGGAGTAACGATAATCTTGACATTTTAAACTTTGTCTTTTTTGTGTTTTTTCAAAAACCAATTATGTTTTTTTATTTTTATTGGATGCTGTAGAATGGTAGTAAACCATGGTCTGAACAACGTTTGTTCTAGCAAAACTGTGATTCAAATTTCACGATGTATTTAATTCATTAAACCTGACTTGGTTTCCGTACGTCTTTTACCGATCGAATGACCACTAAAAATCAGCGCTGTGCTGTGGGTCCGCATAGCGCAGCATCATGCTGAGTGGAAGCTTTCTTGTCACAGTCCATGACGTGCCAGTAGCTGCCGCATATTTCTGTTTTGTGCTCGTGATTATAATTTAAATCTATTGTTTTATTTTATTGTTCTCTTCTTTTATGCACGTGTTTATGTGACACATAAACTTATTTTTATTTACTTTTTTCTTTAATAAAATTAGAATCGAGTTCATTTCGGGCCAGATGTCATGTATCCAGTGGCGGGGCAAGATTAAAATTTGACGTGGGCGAGGTACATTTCGCGAGGCCCTCTAAGCGCGCAAGAAGACGAGAAAGAAAAAAAAACAGTTTAACAATTGTATTTTTTTTTGGTATAGGTCGAGTTATAGGTTATGCCTTTCTAAAATATTGCGGGTCTGTGAAAACCATTTTTCTATTCAGGGATCCGTTTACTTAATGCAAAAAGTTCAGTGCCGAGAACACTCCTGGATGGCGACGATTTCACGGCTTTTATATAATGCATAAACCTTCGAGGCCCCTCGGACCGCGAGGCCGTAGGCGGTGGCCCACGTCGCCCACGCCTTACGCCGCCTCTGCATGTTTCAATAAAAAAGCAATGCATTTGTGATAATGCCACCGAACAATGCACTCTCTCGTTTTCAACAGATGTTGGTTCTATTGTGTTCAAAGCTTTGTAAAGTAGTTTCAAACTTTCAGTACGTTTTCTAGTTGTTTCAAACAATTGGAACTCCTTTTTAGGGTTCCGTACCACAAAAATAAAAAACGGAGTCCTTATAGGATCACTCGTGTGTCTGTCTGTCTGGCTGGCTGTCCGTCTGTCACAGCAATTCCTTCCGAATCTACTGGACCAATTTAGTTGAAATTTGGTACACATATGAATTTCTGTGAACCAAATACGGACGTGTAACGTAAATAAATGAATTTTTAATATGGGGTCACTTTTCGGGGGCAAGTTGGAAAATTAAAAAGATAGTTTTTCAAACTGTACTGTGTGACATATCAAAAGAAACGGCTTGTGGCAAACTCCAACAGTAATACGTAGACGCATTGAAGTTATTTATATATCTGAAGACATGATGTAGCAGATTTGTGGTAAGCCCACTATGAGCTCAAACAAGCCTGGGAGAAAATGGAAACAGGAAATATGCTCCATTCTATAATATTATAAATTCGAAAGAAATTATGTATGTCTGTCTATTACCTTTTCACGCCCAAACGGCTGAACGGATTTGGCACATAGGTATACCATGACCTGCACCCTAATACGGTAGTTGCCTAGCTAAAAAAAAAGAAATTCTATTAAGTCCGTCTTTCAGATAATAAAAAAGTATTAGACACGTATTTTTTGCTTTATCATATTAATCAACAATAACTTAGAAAACATGCATTAAAGTTGGGGAGTGGGGGCTCGCTACGTCACAACGCAACGTGGTAAGGCGTGACGTCATGCCACATTTTAACTCAATGTATCGCCGTAATCTTTTGATTACGTCATAAAAGAAAAAATACGTGTTCAATATTTTTTAATAATCTACAAGACGAACAAAAAATTTTTTTGGACACAATCCTATTGCGTAAAACACGATCAATCACAATCTGAATGATTTTGAAAACAGCTAATCAATTTCTTCATATGTTCGAAAAATTTGTCTGCTCAACAACATAAATAACGCAATGAATGTTGTTGAACTGTCAAAATGAAAGTAATTGCTACTGTAAGTGTTAATCGATTCTGGCGTGACCTTGCGGAAATCCATTACAAAATACAATAGACGTGGATATATTTAGTAACCTGTTCCGCTTAGGTATTTCTAAAGAGCCATAAAAAACCTCTGAAAGAAATTGACACGTGTTTCACTTCTCGACGAGGCATCCTCAGGATGACGATTGACTTGTCGCGAACCCAAACACGGCGTGTTGCCACACTGAGTGCTGAACGCAGAGACACAAACTGCTACACACTGCAAGTATGTTACGCAGCTACCCCGCTGGTAGGACGCTGTGTGTTTATTTCCAATTTAGTGTTCTTATTTGTGAGAAAATCACTGGCGCAGGCTCAGACCAAATAAAATAATAACCGTTTTTTTTTTAATCCTTTTATTTTAAAACACATGCATTGTCACGAGAACGAAACACGTATGCCAAATTTCAGCCCGATAGCTTTAGTGGAAGTGGGTGAAATATTGATTGCAATATTCCAGGACATACATACAAGTGAAGTTAAAAATAAAATAAAAGTTAAAAAAAAAAAAAAAAATTCAAGACATAGCGCTGTCAACAGTGACGTGAGGCCGGTTTCGTAAACATGTGTGCACTTAGTGACGTGTCGTGTGATTGTAAATGTGTGCATGTGGGCGTATATACAAAGAGCGGAGATGTGGTATTGGCATTTAGAACGGCCGAAGCTACACTACTTTTTTTTTTGGGTGGGAAATTATCAAATAACTTCTCCCGCTCTGGGTGGAGCGGAAGGGCGTGTCAAACTCTTACTGACTAAAACCCACCCGTGTTCCTTCGGTTGCCCTGTTGCCGGGGGCCACGATGTCCCTTTCGGCCCATATTCGCAGCCCTGGCAGGCATTGGCCATAGCGGACCCCGTCAATTCTGCTGACATCTCTTTGAGGCGCGCGTGGAACACAACGGGCCGTCCACCCGGGCTTGGTCCTTATGGGACGGCGAGCTACCCATAGCTCACCGTCCACAAGCCCGCGCCTTCGGTGGCCGGAAATCGGCTCGCTATGCCCGCCCCGTCCCGGGCGTCTCCTCCTGCGGCGGTTAGGGGCGTGAGGGCGCTAAATTTGACTCTCCCTCAAACGTTCCGCCTCCTCCTTCGCGAGCATAACCGCTTCGCAGAAGGAGGTGACGGCCTGCCATTTCCTCTCGCTCCGTACCATGGTCTGAACCAGGGCCGGACGCGAGAGATCACCGCCGCCGATCGCCTCCACGAGGACACGGCGATGCCCCGCCCAAACCGGGCAGACCTCCACCGTATGCTCCACCGTGTCCTCCGGGCGATCCACACAATGGTAACACCCGGGTGTTTCCTCCCGCCTTATCCTGAACAGGACAGGTGAGGACCTGCGTCAGGCGGAAGGTGAGGGCGCCGGGGCGCCTCTCAAGTCACTCCTCAAAGAGGGGTCTTATCACCGCAATTGTGGCGTGCCCAAAGCTACACTACTTAAACATATAATTTATTAAACACAGTCATGCATTCTTCTCACAAAAAAAACCGGCCAAGTGCGTGTCGGACTACGCACAATGAAGGGTTCCGTAGTTGAGTTGAATTTATTTATCCCAAGAACAAACTTAACATTGTAGTTGAAAAAAATGTTCTCCCATACATTCCAACTGCAAATCGTCGCTCGGCATCCAATACCGCGAATGTGACATTTTTTACATTTTTTTTTAAATTGCAGGGTCACTTATTTGAACGTGTAGAATGAAATAAAACAAAAATCAGATTTTCGTAAAAAATTTCACATTCGCGGTATTAATACAATAATAATACCTATAAACGAGCAATTCTTGTATATACCTATATATATATAATCTGAATCTCGGAAACGGCTCCAAGAATTTTTATTAAATATAGTATGCAGAGGGTTTCAGGAGCGAAAAATCGATCTAGCTAGGTTTCAATTTTAGAAAACGTCGTTAAAAAAAGAATTATCATCCAGATATTTTTCTTTATTCAAGTAACAAGGACTCATTGCGTTAGTAAACTTATGAACTATGTTAACTTATTTTACGAGGTCACTTAGAAAGTTTTGCGACTAACAGTTTTTGTCTATAGAATACTGGCTGGTTTTGATGTCAATTAAAACGATGACTATTTATTACAAAAAAACATAACATTCCAAATTCGAAATTCCCTCCACATTTTTTTACGAGCAAAATCAAAATACTCTGTCTTACTGAAAACTGGATTTATAACGAGAACATTTTCGCGCGATGATTTTGTACGATTTCAAACGTCGACTAAAACCAACAAAATCGTTTGAAAGACTTCGAATGGTGTTCATAGAAAAAAGCCCTTCTAAAGCGACTGTTTTTCGCTGGTTCAACGAATTTATGGGTGGTCTAGTAATTTTGGCAGACAATGAAAGAAGTGGCCGCCCTATGATGGTTGTTACATAACAAAAAGTGCTGGCTGTGAAAAATTTAATTCAAGAGAATAGGCGAATTACATATGAAGAGGTTCAGCATACACCGTGAAATGTTTTGCTAGAACAAACTTTATTCAAACCTTGGTCTTCTACCATTCTACAGAATCCAATAAAAAAAAACATAAATTGGTTTTTGAAAAAACAAAAAAAGCAAAGTTTAAAATGTCAAGATTATCGTTACTCCCTACAACACAGACACCACGTATGGGACACAGCATTGTCTACAGGGAAATGTACCTCCATAAACGAAATTTAGTAAGCAGTAGATAATCTTGACATTTTAAACTTTGTCTTTTTGTGTTTTTTCAAAAACCAATTTATGTTTTTTTTTATTGGATTCTGTAGAATGGTAGAAGACCAAGGTTTGAATAAAGTTTGTTCTAGCAAAACTGTGATTAAAATTTCACGGTGTATACTGCCGATTGGATCGGGAATTGTGCATGAAATTCTACACAGGCATCTTCGGTTATGGAAGATAGTTTCACGCTGGTACCGTAAAATTTAACGCAGGGTCAGAAGGAGGTTCGGGTAGAATGGTGTTGAGACATGATAGCAAAATTGGTAGCAGGCTCGTCTCGGCGCGTTTAAGATATCATTACGGGTGATGAATCTTGGATTTTTCAATATGAGCCAGAAATTAAGCGTCAGTCGACCGTGTGGCTGTTTCAAAATGAACCAACGCCTGCCAAAGTGAAGCGAGCCAGAAGTGCAGGCAAAATGTTGACTGCATTTTTTTTTTTCTACCAGGTTTTCTGGTGTCAGTACCCTGACGAAATCAAAGAAGCATCAATGCTGAATGGTATGTTACCAAATGTTTTCCAGAAGTTTTTACTACTGCGACAAGCGACCGAACACTGGCCTCCGTGGGCTACTGCTTCACCACGACAAAACAAGGCTCGGCTCGGCGCTCAAAACAAGGGACTTTCTGGACAGCACACCGGTCAAATTTATAGGTCATCCTCCTTACAGTCCCGATTTGGCTCCGTGCGACTTTTTCTTGATCCCCAAAATAAAAAATCAACTCAAAGTAAAACAGTTTTCATCACCTGAAGATGCACTGGGTGCATTTGAGAAGGAGATTGGAGAGGTGTCTGATGCGGACTGGAAAATGTGTTATGAAAATTTGTTTAGACGTATAAAACTGTGTATAGACGCCAATGGAGAGTTCTTTCAAAAGATTTAATAAAAAAAATTATAACCTGTAGTATATTTTTTTTCTAGTATCACAAAACTTTTTGAGTGCCCCACGTAATCTAGTTTAAATTTATTTCACCCCATGGGAGATGGCACTGCAGTGATTGATGTACATGCAATCCAGACTGCTAGCGATATTGTTGGAGCTGGCCCGTACTCTGCGTACCAGGGATGCACACCTCATTCGCATCGTTGCGTAAAAGCAAATAATATGTGTGTCCGCGAATATTCCCGATGCGCTACAAAAACGGGGCAGCCCCACCAATACCCTGAAAGCGTTGTTGTATTGGACACGAAGGGCGTTGCACGACCTTTGGATATATCTAGCCCACAGGCTGCATGTGTAAAACGTTGTACAATAAGCTCGAAACAGAGTAATTTTGGCTTTTTAAGTGAGCAGCGTGCAAACCTGCGAGCCAGCATGTTTGCCCTTACCGACAACGCCCTTCGCTTCCGCTCAATATCGAGTCCGTCATTGAGGTCAGGGGTCAATATATACCAACCAAGATATTTAAACGTAAATACTCTTTGTAGTGGAGTCCCATTGAGTAATACAGGTGGTACATAACCCGGTCTGCCCCCAGCCTCAAAGACCATGATCTCCCATCAAACCATGTGTTTTGGCATACTGCTCACATTTGGCGACCAATTACTTTCTGAGACCACAGATTGACGCGCTCAGAAGCACCATATCATCTGCATAGCTAATATTATTTACACAAATACCATCTATACAGCAACCCACTCTGGTGCTGCTGAGCTCGCCAATCCTGCCTCACCCCGCATTAAAACCTGTTTGGCTTGGAAAAAGTTCCAGCCCATCGTACACTATTGATCTGGTTACCATACCACTATTTAAAGATGTTTATAAGCTCCGTTGGCAACCTATCCTTCTCCATCTTTCTCCACAATACGTCATAAGCAACCAGATCAGAAACCTTGAATAAATCGATGAACCTAGCATAAATCAGCGTCCCACGCTGTGTATAGTAAGTATGTGATAGTATGCTTAAGGCACAACACTGCACTTTTTGTTGACAAACCACGCCGAAACCCGAATTGGTTGTCATGAACATTTACAGTTTTATTTATTTGTGTATTAAGCAGACGGTCAAACACTTTTGATATTTTGATATTATAGTAGCTAGAGAGATGGGCCTTTTGGATGCCGAGCGACGAAATGTAAGTTTGTACGCACAATATTGAGAGATTTACCATGTTATTTTAAGACCATAGACTTCTTATAGGTTTTCCTGTAATCTATGAGTAAAGAGCCATACTATGTATTTTTTTCAAAATTTTTGGTCCAGTAGTTTCGGAGATAAGGGGGGGGGAATGGTCAATTTTCATTGAATTTATTAAATATCTTTAAAAGTATTTATTTTAAAATTATATAAAAAATATATTTCAGATCCTCGCAACAAGCCCTTTCATTTGATATGTCACACGGTACTGTTAGCAAAACTTTTTTTTTTAATTTTCTTGTTTGCGTCCCAAAAGTGACACCTATATTCAAAATTAAATTATTTACGTTACACATTCGTGTTTGGGTCACAGAAATACATATATGTACCAAATTTCAACTTAATCGGTCCATTAGATTCGGAGTAAATTGGCTGTGACAGACGGACAGACAGACAGACAGACAGACAGACAGACAGACACACGAGTGATCCTATAAGGGTTCCGTTTTTTCCTTTTGAGGTACGGAACCCTAAAAATTGAAACATTCTGACAGTATCATCTTCCATTTTGTCGCAAACATATCAAGATCTATGTTTGAGTTCAGGAGAGCGTTAATAGCGGCTAATGTCCGAGGAATAGGTGACTTGGAGCGTGCAACAGTACGGCAAGTTGGAACAGCCAGTAAGCGGTGTTTTCTGCCACGACAGTAATTATCTGGGACAAATGCTTCACTGTATTATTTGCGGCGCTCTGGATTGATTTTTATATGGTCTGAGGACGCAGGTATAAATATTGATAGGTTACGGAATAGTAATAATTATTTGCGAACACTTTTTCGTTGACCTACACATCCAACTGTTAGACAAAATGGCAACGATAGTTTTACCATATATTTAGGAAACATTTTCGACACATTTTTTATTTAAAAAAAAAAAATTTGTTTTTGCAAGCTTAGGACTGTCTAAACTGGGGCGAATCCCGCGCGGTATTCGGGATATGACTGTGCGCGTCGATTGCACGACTTTTCACTCTAGTTTGAACATTATAAACAAGTTAGTTGAAGCAATCGGCGCGAGCGAATTTCGCTTCAGTTTGAACTTTTCGCTCCAGTTTGAACTTTACACAGTGTGATTCTTTATAATGTGCACATATAAATGAGGGAATCTATGCTTAATTTTATAGAAGGAAAAAAAATTTTGTTTAATTTTTTAATGTTAAAATATTTTTATTGTTTTTTTCTCTTTGGCATCTTATTGATACATTTTACAATTATTGTAAAAATGAATGAAAAAAATACAGATTTTTGCTAAAAAAACAAGTTTATTTTCAATTGAGGGTAGTTAATTTTCACAATTTTCATTTTATTAGGACGCCTAATTATTTCCAATCATTATGGAGTTTGTTTCATCGCGACAGATGATTTAGTTTAAAAGTTACACCGTTTTGTTACAATTTTTTTTATTCCATAAAAAGTATAAAAATATTTAGATTTTTTTAAATATTTTTCTATCGTTAAAATTAAGCATAGATTCCCTCATTTCGATATGCGCACATTATGAAGAATAGATAGAATATTCTTTATTATGTACCTACACCAAAAAAATTACAGACATTAATTTAGAAATTTTACATTAGGTGACACAATGGGCGGTCTTGTCGCTAAAACACACTGTATATAAGTTAGTTGAAGCAATCGGCGCGAGCGAATTTCGTCCTGCATCTGACGCGGGATTCACTTTAGTTTGATCAAAGGTTTTAACACAAAATTCGACTTTTTTGTGTTCCATTATTTTTACCAGAGGGTATATTACAGGTTCCAATGTCGGTCTGTTGTAACCTGAGCTTCTCCACGGGTGGTGATACTTCAGAGTCTACAATACGACACCTCAAATTCCTAAGCATGATCCTCCGTTTTATCGAAAACTAGCTTTTGCCCGCGGCTTCGCCCGCATGGATGTCGGAAAATATCCCACGGGAACGTACTACGAGATTTCATACCTAATAACAGAGGAAAACGTCATTGACTCCTACCGCTGCGCCCGCGTTGCTCCGCGTAATTTTGAAACTGTGATATCTTTTAAGCTATTCATTTAAATTGCATGATTAAAAGGCATATTTTAATCTAAATTAAATGCCCAATTTAAATAACATATTTTTTTGGATAAGGATTAATACTATACCGGTCAAAAAACTTCGGAAATAACTATTAAATTTTTATCAAATTCTGAAAGATAAAATGGTTATTGTGGGTCATCCTTAGAAGATAGACATATGCCATCGCGGACTTTTTTGTTGAACATTTTTGAACAATACCGTAGAACATAAATTTGATATATCTTTTTCGGTTAACGCAGCGCACGCCAGTAAAGCTCCCAGTCGGCATGATTTTTTCCGACTTCTTCAACAATAATCGTCATATTTCAGCCTATTTACACAAAACCTTAATGAATTATACACTAAAACCTTTCGCATGAATCACTCCGTCCTTTGGTGAAAACTGTTTGAAAATCCGTTCGGTAGTTTTTGAGTTTATCGCGTTCAGACAGACAGACAGACGCGGCGGGGGACTTTGTATTATAATATGTAAGGATACTGCAGCATTAATTTTGAAATAAATATATTATGGCAAAGTTGAGGATTAATGTTAAGTATATACTGTTTGACGAAAACATGATTCCAAAAATAAAACTCGATTGGAAAAATCAAAAGTTACCTCCAAACCGAACAACAAACCGCTAACTTATTAAAAAATTACTTCAAATTAAATAATGAAACTTTGAAATATAATTGAACTAACTATATAGCAGGTACTATGTTTTTTTATTACCATTATTTTCACCGTAAAAAGAAATTACATAAACTATCGGCGCCTTGGAGCGTTCTCCCCGCCGCTCAGTATCGCTCTCACTCAGTCCGCGAGCAGTATCATGCAAGCGAAATAGGGAGTGAGCTTTGGTGATGAAAAGATGAAACGTCGTCCAGTCTAAAGATGCTGCTCATCAGCAGACCACGGCTAAGCTACACACATGTACTTAGCTTCGCTTTGTATAAACATGTAGGCTGGACCGTCTATTGCGACCCACGACACGCTATACACACAAATACGTGGCTTTTTTTTCTGGGTGGGAAATTATCAAATAACTTCTCCCGCGCTGGGCGGAGCGAGAGAGCGTGTCAGACTCTTACCGACTAGTACCCACCCGTGTTCCTTCAGTTGCCTGTGTGTTGCCAGGGGCCACGGTATCCCTTTCGGACTTTCCCGCGACTCTGGCAGGCATTGGCCCTAGCGGACCCCGTCAGTTGTGCTGACATCTCTTTGAGACGCGCGTACAACACAACGCGCCGTCAACCCGGTCCAATTCCTTATCGGACGGCGAGCTACCCTTTGCCTCTCGGAGAAGGTGACGGCTTCCCATGCCCTCTCGCTCCGTACCATGGCCTGGACCAGGGCCGGACGAGAGAGATCACCGCCGCCGATCGCCTCCATGAGGACACGGCAGTGCTCCGCCTAAGCCGGGCAGACTTCTACCACACAATGGTGACACCCGGGTGTTTCCTCCCATCTTATCCAGAACAGGAACCTCCCGAAGCAACCGTGTCCGGTGAGGACTTGCGTCAGGCGGAAGGTGAGGACGACGTGGCACCTCTCGAGCCACTCAGCAAAGAGGGGACTTATCGCCGCAATTATGCCGTGCCCAACGTATGCGTGGCTTGGAAACAAATTAATGAACCGCGCAGCTAACGTGGCAAGGTCTCCGTGCACAGCCTATGTGGCAGTGAACGGTCGACTGAAATAGTTTGAGTTTAGGTCCCTGGCACAGTTCTAAATTAATTTACTATTCTTTGCAGATAGTTATAAAAATATCAGTCTTGACAGATTCAGAGCCTGAATTTGGCTAGGCAGCCAGAAACAATCAAGGCTTCCGTTCTAAATAAAGACCTCTTCAGAAATTAATAGCTTGACAATAATTTTGTTCTGGCATAACCTACATATTTTAGAGAAATGAAATTATTTGAGTTGGCATATTTTTAAATAACCTGCGTACAGTAAGCACTGTGTTAAAACTGGTGTAAATCCTACTTTCTAGTAATAATATATTTTCATCATCTGGCTGAACTTTTCCCAACTACTTTGAAGTTGGCTTCCAGTCTAACTGGATGCAGCTGAATAGCAGTATTTTACATAGAGCGACTGCCTATCTGACCTATACAACCCAGTAACTGGGAAATGCGATACACCTTAATAAGACTGGTTGTCAGATTTGGGCTTCTAACTACCCGTAACGACTGTCAAAGATCTGCAAATGACAGCCGGGACCAACGGCTTAAAACGTGCTTTCCGAGGCACACAGGGATCTTGGTATGTAACTAAAGCTTAACCTGATTGATCGACCCGTGCGGCTGTTATTGCTTAGCCACAAGCCCCTAATAATATATGTACCTATAATAATATTACAAATACAAAAAAAAGAAGGTTTTGTCTGCGCAATTATGAACGAAGTTATTGTGACGAACAATTACCGGAGATTAATTGTGAAGGACGGCACGGTTGACATCTGTCGGGCATGCCACCGTCCGGGAGAATCAATCCGACATTTTATCTCTGGATGTTCTCGTCTAGATAACAAAGAGTACTTGCATAGACACAACCTTGTAGCCAGGATTATCCATCAGCAACTTGCTCTGAAATACAGCCTTGTGAAATCGGAAGTGCCGTACTACAGGTATGTGTCCGACCCAGTTCTCGAAAATGGAAATATCACATTGTACTGGGATCGATCCATCATCACTGATAGGACTATTGTTGCCAATAAGCCTGATATAGTGGTGGTGGATCGAGGAGAGCGGCGCGCAATGATTATTTACATAACGGTCCCGCATGACGGGAACCTCGTGAAAGCCGAGAAAGATAAACAAATCAAGTATCTTGACTTGGCTCGCGAGGTTGTCGACATGTGGGATGTGGACTCAGCAATCATTGTGCCGATAGTCGTATCAGCCAATGGCTTAATTGCCAAGAGCCACGACCAACACTTAGGTGTTGGTCGAGGCTCTTGGCAAGGAGGAGGAGGAGGCTCTCGTTGGGCAGCTGGATTAAGGGCTTGATTCAGAAAGCGGTACTCCTGGACACGGCTCGCATTGTTAGGAGGTTCCTCTCTCTGGAGCCCTGACCGCCGGTAGCTTGGACCCTGTTCCCGATACCGGTGGGGATACTATTTTTTATATTTTTAAATATTAATTTTTCTTGTTTTATATGAATATTTAAAAATGTAAATAATATGTTTAAAAATGAAATAAAGGATATATTATCATCATCTACCTAAACTTTTCCCAACTATGTTGGGGTCGGCTGCCAGTCTAACCGGATGCACCTGAATACCAGTATTTTACATGGAGCGACTGCCTATCTGACCTCCACAACCCAGTTACTGGGTAACACAATACCCCTTAGTAAGATAGGTTGTCAGACTTTTGGGCTTCTGTCAAACATCTACAAATGACAGCCGAGACCAACGGCTTAACATGCTTTCTGAGGCACAGAGGGGCCTTGGTATGTAAAGATGATCACCCATCCACGGACCAACCATAGCAAGCGTGGCTTAAGCTGATCGATCGACCCGTGCGGCTGTTATTGCTTAGCCACAAGCCCTTAATAATATAAGTACCTGTAATAACATTATAAATGAAAAAATAAAAAATTGTATTTGTATTTGGATGTTTGTTACTCAATCACGCAAAAACGGCTGAACGGATTTGCATGAAATTTGGCACACAGATAGTTTATAACCTGGATTAACATATAAGATACTTTTTATCTCGGCAGTACGCTCCCGTGGAATAATCGCCGACCTCCAGAACATAAAATTAAGTGAGATACTTCAGCCACATTGCTCGCAGAGGGACCAATAACACGGATCGTCTAATGGTGACTGGAAAAATAGAGGGCATAAGACCTAGAGGCCGAAGCCCAAAAAGGTGGTCGAATCAGATATTCGAGCATTTGACGATACCTATCAGCGTCGCACTCCACCAGGCCACTGATCGTAACAGATGGAAAAAGACCGTTGACTATTTGATACGGAGTCACGATTCTCAGCAGTGAACAGGAAGGCACTAGGAAGTGGTGAAGGGTGGTCGTTTCTGGGGGACTGTCTTATGTAATTTTGACGTTCGAAAAGTGCTGATTCTCAGCCTAGTTTGAATAAATGACTTTTGAATTTTGAATTTTGAGAGAGCCAAGGACGTCGCCAAGGGGGAGGGGGCAAAGGAGGCAGCTGCCCCCCCCTAGAAATTCAAAAAATTTGTAAATACAAGGTTTTTAATGTAAAGAAACTTAACTTACTTAACTATAAAGCCAATTTTGTTTATTTGGACGACTTTTATTTGGTTTTTTTAAAGTTCCATATCTCCTAAACGTGGTCTAATGACCGAGGACGTGATATTCATATCTATGTGCTGGTGGTAGGCTCAGTCATAATACCTATTATGTTTCAGCTCTACAGTTCTGGGAAAAATGACCCGATAGGTCCGTTTTCAATTCATACATTGAATATGGAAATTTTTATTTTTCTCAGTTCCTATCGAGACTACCGAAATAAAACTGACTTGTTAAAAATCTAATGTCCACCAGCGTCGATTTTGGCCCCATTGTGCGCCGTAGAGGTATTTTGACATAATTTTAATATGTTTTTCATTTGTATTTGATTTAATTTTAATTTAATGTTATTTTAATTCTGATTTGATGTTGTTTTAATATTGTTTGGACTATAATTTAATGTTATTTTAATTCTGATTTGATGTTGTTTTAATTTTGTTTTGATTGTAATTTAATTTAATTTTGATTTTAATTGTAATTTTGATTTTAATTTAATTTTTTGTTTTTTTGTAATATTGTTTTAGATTTTAGTTCTACTAACATATTTTTGTAAATTCTTATACTAACACAATATGTATATTTTTTCCGATTTTTTTTTTTTTATTTGTATTTTGAACTACAAGTGTAAAGCTTCATGTGCTCTTGACTCTTGACTATACCTACTAATCATTCTTTTCCCATCCTCCATAGATATATCAACTTGCTCCCCCCTGGGCCATCGGGTGGCGACGCCCTTGGAGGGAGCGATTGAAAAGAAACAAAGACATGAAATTAAAACATACACGTAGGGATTGCAATCCGGATAACCGGATCCGGTGTCATTATACGTTTACCGGATCCGGTAATAGTATTTTTTTGCAAAATAATCACGCTGTTGCATGAGTTTGTACTTTAAATGCATGCGTGCGAGTCATTCGACGCTGAGCTACCCCACGGGTGGCCCCGCCCCTCCACGCGGCGCCGCCAAGTCAGACCACGTGACTACGTGCTTAGTATTATTCCACTCCTCGCTCTGGTCACAAATGTGTGTTTTGTTTTGTTTGTCGCTGCATGATTATTTGCTGACTACAAAACCAGTATAGAAGCTGAAAGGACCTTTTCAGCCGCAGGCTATATTGTTAGCTCTATTAGAAGTCGATTGGTAGATGACACAATTAATACTATTTGTTATCTAAGATCCTTTTTTTCAAAACCAAAAGCTATTTTTTTTTTTTTTTGATACTGTATATGTACTTAAAATAATTATTTATCGTAAGTTGATTAAACCAAAGAGTTATATTTTATAATACAAACTCATTACTGTAATAATTGTTAGCATTCTCAAATTATTGTGATCTCTGTAAATAGTAATGACGCAAGGTTAAATTATGTTAAATTTTATAAAATTAAGTATAATTTTAAGTTCTAACATGAAAAGTAAAACTTTTTACAAAAAAAAAAACACTACAAAGTGAAAAATAACTTTAATTTCGGAAGTCGGTGGCTTTGGTTTTGTATTTAAGTTTTTTGCCACCGACTTCCGAAATCAAAGTTATAAAAAAAAAACAAACATACGCTACGAACATATAACCTCCTCCTTTTTGGAAGTGGGTTAAAAATAATAAAGAATCCATTTATTACACTTACTGGATTATCAGTCCATTTTGGAACGAAAAGCGAAAATTATCCTGATTTTATCAATCCGGTCGGATCCGGCCGGATCAATGAAAATCCAACCGGATCCGGCCGGATTGAAAATGACGCTGGATTGCAATCTCTACATACACGTCAACTACATAGCCTCCCCCTGAACTGATTTAAAAGTCAGTTAAAATGATTAATTACGACGTCTACTACGACGAGTAGCTGTGTTGCTACGCACGTAGAGACATTGCTAGCCGAGTTCCTACGTGCATAGCCACACACCTACGCACGTTTTTGTTTGCCAATTAAAGACCGCGTTCCGACACACGCGCCTTACTCTTGCAATTTTGAGTCCTATGCTAAATACATAAAGCTTATTTTGAAATCATCCTACAAACACTGCGTACGCAGTGAAAATAAGGTTTATGTAATTTGCATAGGACTCAAAATTGCAATAACTTTTGGCAGTACACGCGCATAAAACGTGTAGTATGTCGGAAAGCTGCCTAAGGGCAGTTTTATCATGCTGGACAAGGCTAGGTCGAGCAATGTTTAAATTTTACGTGATTGTTCTATCAAAGGGGTAGGCAGGTGTATTACATTTCGGGCTAACGGACAGTGAGCAATGGGTAGCTCGCCGTCCGATAAGGACCAGGCCCGGGACGATGGCGCGTTGTGTTCCACGCGCGCCTCAAAGAGATGTCAGCAGAATTGACGGGGTCCGCTAGGGCCGATGCCTGGGTTGCGAATAAGGCCGAAAGGGAAATCGTGGCCCCCGGCAACATGGCAACTGAAGGAACACGGGTGGGTTTTAGTCAGTAAGAGTCTGACACGCCCTCCCGCTCCGCCCAGAGCGGGAGAAGTTATTTGATAAAATACAACCCAAAAAAAAAAACTCGGCCAAGTGCGAGTCGTACTCGCCCATGAAGGGCTCCATAGCAGCAAGTAACATTGAATGAAAGGTAAATTTTGATTTATGACGTATTAAAAAAAAACTACTAGCTAGATCTCGTTCAAACCAATTTTCCGTGGAAGTTTACATGGTAATGTATATCATATTTTTTTTTTAGTTTTATCATTCTCTTATTTTAGAAGTTACAGGGGGGGGGACACACATTTTACCACTTTAGAAGTGTCTCTCGCGTAAATTATTTAGTTTAGAAAAAAAATGATACTAGAAACCTCAATATCATTTGCAAAGACCTATCCATAAATACCCCACACGTATGGGTTTGTTGAAAAAAATTTTTTTGTGTTTCTATTCTAAGTATGGGGAACCCCAAAATTATTTGTTTTTTTTCTATTTTTGTATGAAAATCTTAATACGGTTCACAGAATACATCTACTTACCAAGTTGCAACAGCATAGCTCTTATAGTTTCGGAAAAAAGTGGCTGTGGCATGACGAATCAATAAGGGTTCCGTTTTTTGCCATTTGGAAACGGAACCCTAAAAAGGTGTATTACATTACATTTTGCCAGTTATATCCAACTAGCTGAGCCCCACGGTTTCAACCGCCTAAGTATCGATCTCGTGGGAATCCTTACATATTATAAAACAAAGTGCCCCGCCGCGTCTGTCTGTCTGAACGCAATAAACTCAAAAACTACCAAACGGATTTTCAAACGGTTTTAACCAAAGGACGAAGTGATTCATGCGGAAGATTTTAGTGTATAATTCATAATTTTTTTGTGTAAATTGGCTGAAATTTGACGATTATTGTTGAAGATGTCGGAAAAAATCATGCCGACTGGGAGATTCGTGCACCGCGGAAATCACAAAGGCTCTTTCAAACCGGCGCAACACGCGACGCGACACAAAGGTACTTTTGTATATTGTGTATGAGTCATTGTAAGTCGAAGAAATAAATGAATAATAATAGTAATACGCACATGAATCCGAAAAAATATAGGTGCATGCCTTGGATTCAAACTAGGCTATCACTGATTATAAATGCCGGCTGCCTAGGCAATACGGTTGTTACATAGGTAAAAAAAAAAGAAATTCTATTTAGTCCGTCTGCCAAAAAATAAAAAAATATTAGACACATATTTTTTGCTCTATCATATCGAGTGGTGGCTCGCTACGTCACAACGTCGTAAGGCGTGACGTCATGCCACATTTCAACTCAATGTATCGCGCTAATCTTTTGATTACGTCAAAAAATAAAAAATATGTGTTCAACATTTTTTAATAATCTACAAGAAAGACAAAAAGAAATGAAGAAATCAATGCTATTTTAGAGGTATGTGGAACAGGGTGTAAAGTTCACTCATCCTCTATAGAAAAGGGAGGATCCTCCGACCAGACGGGTGTCGTGTCTGGTGGGCAACTGCCCAATGATTGATTTAGGGTAAGTTATATAGTTATTAGGTGTTGGCGTGTGTTTGCGACACGAAGGCCTCCTCCAGCTCTTTCCAGTCTGCTCTTGTTTAGTTGTTCTGTGCCATATTAGACCCGAAATCTTTTTGATGTCATCAGACCAACGTTTTCTTTGTCTTCCTCTTTCCTCTTTGGAATCTAGGCGTCCACTCTGGTATATCTTTTGTCCATTTATTACTATTCTCTCTCATCATGTGGCCTACCGACCTTTTTTTTTTTTTGTTTGTGAAATTATCAAATAACTTCTCCCGCTCTGGGTGGAGCGGGAGGGCGTGTCAGACTTTTACTGACTACAACCACCAATGTTCCTTCGGTTGCCCTGTTGCCGGGGGCCACAATTTCCCTAGCGTGGAACACAACGCGCCGTCGACCCAGGCTTGGTCCTTATCGGACGGCGAGCTAACCATTGCTCACCGTCCGCAAGCCCGCGCCTACGTTGGCCGGAAATCGGCTCGCGATTCCCGCCCCGGGCGTCTCCGCCTGCGGCGATTAGGGGCGTGAGGGCGCGAAATTTGCCTCTCCCTCACACGTTCCGCCTCCTCCTTCGCGAGTTTTACCGCTTCGCAGAAGGAGGTGACGGCCTGCCATTTGGCCTACCGACCTCCATAAAAGTTTTTTGGTTTTGACTACAACATCTTTTGTTTTCTTTTGGCCATTTAATACCAGGCCATCACTCTGGATCACTTCTTCTTTGAATGCTCAAACAACGTTCCAGCTCTAGATCTCTATAGCCGTCTCCCTAAATTTAAAATTACTAAACTAACTTTCCCTCCTTGCTAACACATTCTTCTCCTGAACTGCTCGTGGCGCTGATGACTTTCATCCGTCACATTAACATAAAATTATATTTTTTCTGTCTCTGTGGTATGCGTATATTTTATGTTCTAACAATTAATATTTTTATTTGTTTTTGTTTGTTTAAGTCCCGTACTAACCCAACAAGGTCTACATTGTGTTCAATGTATCAATCGAAGAATTTTATTTGTGTCTGCAGTTGTTGTTTTTCTTTTATTTTATGATATACATACATACATACATAAACTCACGCCTTCTTCCCATGGAGGTAGGCAGAAACTACAGAACACCACCTGCTACGATCCTTACATACTCCTTTTGCCTCGTTTACGTTCATACATCTGGTCATACACGCACGCCGGTTGCGAGTACCGCGCACCTGGCCTTACATATTTTTTTCTTTTTTCAATTATACACATTTGGTTTTCCAATGCACTTTAGACATTGGCAGAATAGTCGACATCGACTTTGCTTGCCATTTAATAAAAATACATAGAATAGAATATCAGCCCATAATTGTTCTTCTACAGGTCTCTCAACATAAGCTCACATCAATCACACAGCCATTTATATACAGAGACCCATAACTTTTCTGTAATATAAGTACTCGCTCCTAAAAATCTTAATCCACAAGTGAGTTATGGAAATTGGCTCGCGCAAGTTCGTTGAATAAATTTAAATTTCAATACAGCGGCGGAATTTGGACGTTATTGTGGCGGATATATATTTTGTGGAGGTTGTATTTCTTTCGACTGGTTCTTTCTTAGGTTCGATCCCGGGCAAAGCGTTATTGGGTTTTTCCATCTGGAATTTCTCAGTAGCAGGCCAGAGTCTGGACTTGTAACAATACTTGTAATAATATAAATACACGTAGTAAACATGAAATTGTGATACCCAAATTTAGATTAACTAAAACTAGTAAGTCATTTCTTATAAACGGTATCCGCTTTTATAACAAGCTGCCAAAGTCTGTTACAGAACTAAGCGATGGGAAGTTCAAAACCCACATCAAACGTGTCCTTATCAAAAAAGCATATTATACGATTAAAGACTATGTTGAAGACAAGGAAGTTTGGCAATAATTCCTTCTGCACATGTGGCTTCCCTGGTACCTCATTAACGGCATAACAATGTAAATGTCTATTAACTGCTCCCAAATTACGATGATTTTTTTATTTTACTTTTTTTTTACATACTTCATTGACATAATCTTTTCAGTATTTGACATTATATACTTACCTACAATTTTCTATAATTTTTTTAGTCAAATTAGATTTGTTACAGCTGTAGTGGCAATCATGTTGTTTGGTTCAAATAGGTTCTTATTTTTATTATTTTGTTTATCTTTTATATAGATTCTTTTCTTTTATTTTAGATTTTGTGAATGTGAGAACGTTGTAGGCTGTAAACTTGTGTACCATTTTTTATTTTACTAAGTACCTGGTACTTGTTGATAGGCTTACACTGTCCTCCCATACCTATTAACACTGTAATTTGAAAACATTGTAGAAACAATTTATTTTGAAAAGAGTAACCGTGGAGTTTCTTGCCGGCTCTTCTCCATAGGAAGCGACCAATTGGAACCGTGCACCTAGCTTCTGACGTTTCATAAAATATTTAGATTTTTTGATTTTGACTGGTTGATGGCGAGTATATAGTGCATGTTCCACCTGTTATGCTTAATGGTGTGGCTCTGCGGGTTGTGAGCAACATCAAGTATCTGGGCCACATTGTGACAGACAAGTTGCAGAATGATGCAGATATAGAGAGGGAGCGCAGAGCATTGGCAGTCAAGGGGAATATGGTCGCAAACAGGTTTGCTCGCTGCTCTAGGGGAAATTACTCTTTTCAAGGCATACTGCCAGTCATTATACTCGAGCAGTCTGTGGGTAGCCTATACTGCTGGCTGCTAGTGCCCTGAGTGTCCAATACAACAACGTCTTCCGGATGCTGATACGGCTGCCTCGCTATTGTAGTGCGTCCGGGATGTTTGCGGAGGCGCGGACGGACGGTTTTCATACGGAAGAAAGTAGCCTCCTTGTTGCAGCACGTCCGAGGCAGTAGCAACAGTATCCTGCAGATGGTTGTATCTCGTGCGGATTACCCTTTCCAGAACAAATAGATGCATATTGTGATGGGTGTTGACTAACATAGTGCATACAACTTTACTAACACAATAGGTATCTATAATTGTAATAAAAAATAAAAAACTATGTATTTTATCATTTTCTCTATATACTTCCTTACATATTACAAAACAAAGTCCCCCGCCGCGTCTGTATGTCTGTCTGAACGCGATAAACTCAAAAAGTGTATAATTCATTAAAGTTTTGTGTAAATTGGCCGAAATATGACGATTATTGTTGAAGAAGTCGGAAAAAATAATGCCGACTGGGAGCTTTACTGGCGTGCGCAGCGTTAACCGGAAAAGCTACATCAAATTTATGTTCTACGGTATTGTTCATCTTAAAAAAAAAGAAGAAAAAGTTCAACAAAAAGTCCGCAATGGTACATGTCTATCTTCTAAGGATGACCCACAATAACCATTTTTATCTTTCAGAATTTGATAAAAATGTAATTGTTATTTCCGAAGCTTTTTTGACCGGTATAGTATTAATCCTTATCCAAAAAAATATGTTATTTAAATTGGGCATTTAATTTAGATTAAAATATGCCTTTAAATCATATATAATTTAAATGAATAGTTTAAAAGATATCACAGTTTCAAAATTACGCGGAGCAACGCGGGCGCAGCGGTAGGAGTCAATGACGTTTTCCTCTGTTATTAGGTATTGAAATCTCGGTAGTACGTTCCCGTGGGATATTTTCCGACATCCACTCGGGCGAAGCCGCGGGCAAAAGCTAGTAATATATAAAGTTGAAGAGTTTGTTTGTTTGTTTGCTTGAACGCGCTAATCTCAGGAACTACTGGTCCGATTTGAAAATTTATTTCAGTGTTAGATAGCCCATTTATCGAGAAAGGCTATAAGGCTATATATCATCACGCTAAGACTAATACAATGAAGAATGTTTCAAAATCGGGGGCTTTTTTTTCCCTTTTGAGTTTCCACTGCGTGCGCTGCGTAAACGGTTAAAGTTTCGCAAAAATCTATCCTTTAAAGTTGGCACACTATAACCTTTTTTATGCCAACCAAATTTGTTCTAAAATAATGCATTATTTGTGAAGGTGTTTTTATAAACATGAAATTAATCCTTATCCAAATAAATACGTAATTCATCACAAGTCTTGTATTTAATTTAAAACAAAATTGCCCTCCACATCATTCGATTTCAATGAATATCTTAGGAGATATCGCAGTTTTAAAATACTTTTGTATATTTATTTTCATTATAATACTTATAAATTATTTTACAGTTTTTAACACAGCTAACTATTTACATTAGGTACTAAATTAAAAGACCAACCAACTATCTGTATAAATAAAAATAATAAAAACAAAATGACACTTAGGCGTCGAAGTATTCGTCCGCATCGCTGTCATCCGGAAACGTGCCCAGAAGACTGGCAGCATTGCCACGTTGAATGGCAATGCTAATTCTTTGGCCAAAGAACGAGCCAGCCCTCTGGTCAAGTGAAGTGTCGACCAGTCGACGAGAAATTTCCTTAAAAAGGAAACGCGCACTCGGGCCCCATGGTCCGAGCATTTCGACCCCAAACGGCTCAAAACTGTAATTACCTATAAGGTTACAGTATTTGCGCCGCTTGAGGGTCTCAGCAGCCGCAGCAGCAGCGCCAGCACAGCCCACTGTGCTAGGAACATGGGATGGCGCAAGGGTGTCGACACAGGTTGCATCCCACACCAGAGGCCTACCCTCCTTCCAAGGCAACAACGTCATCCCATCTGGTCTCTTTCCATCGTCACGTACCAAGCCGTTTGGTTCTAATACCGCTGGTACGCCGGCGGTGACAAGGGCTTACTTTTTAGATGAATGAGTCAGCCCAGCCAGAACAAGTGAGAGCAGTGGTGGCCCAGTGGTAACGGCCGCGACCTACGAGTTGTAGGTCGTAGGTTCGAACCCAGACAGGCGCTTTACTTTGTGTAAATTATTTCATCACCACTGCTCTCAAAACGGTGAAGGAAAACATCGTGAGGAAACCGGCATGTCCTAGAACCGAAAATTCGAAGACATGTGACATCTACCAACCCGCACTGGGCCCGCGTGGTGGATTACGGCCCACTCCCTCTTACAGAGAGGAGGCCGCAGTCCCAGCAGTGGGAACATTATAGGCTGATGATGATGATGATGAAGTTAGCCCAAAGCACTACTCCACGCGGACGAAGTCGCAGGCAGAAGCTAGTATTAAATATTGAAGACGATTTTTTGCCGTCCACGTTAGCGTTATAATGTTCATGTATTTCCAAATATTTTATGGACGAGGACGTGAACGGCCACGATAATATCGTCGAGTTAGAAATGATAAAGTGCGGAGGGGCTTGTGGCTAAGTAATAACATTAGCACGGGTCGATTGATCAGGTTAAGCTACGCTTGCCGCGGTTGGTCCGTGGATGGGTGACCATCTTTACATACCAAGACCACTCCGTGCCTCGGAAAGCACGTCAAGCCGTTGGTCCCGGCTGTCATTCGTTGATCTTTGACAGTCGTTACGGGTCGTCAGAAGCCCGAGTCTGACAACCAGTCTTACCAAGGGGTATCGCATTACCCAGTAACTGGGTTGTGGAGGTCAGATAGGCAGTCGCTCTATGTAAAATACTGGTATTCAGCTGCATTCGGTTAGACTGGAAGCCGAACCCAACATAGTTGGGAAAAGGCTAGGCAATATAGACATATCCAGTTAGTCATAAACAGAATCCTCAAAAATTATGGACAAAATGTTCATAAAAGTACACTAAAAAATCATTCTCCGTCGTGTTTTCCACTGCAAAAGTTATTAGATTTTTTTTCAATAACAATTTTAATAAAACAAAACGCGAATGTTTTTAATACAAATTCAAAACAAGTTTAAAAATTGTTTTCTTGTATTTCTTTCTCTCATAGTTTACAAAAAATCCTGAAAAAAAAAAAACAAATTAAATATTAAACTATTCTATTCCGCTGTACTATATTCTACAATCAAACGCGGTAATTATACTTATCTCCGTCCCGTTCTCTCTAACTAAAAACTCATTTCAGTAAAAAATTAACCATATTGTCATCAAGAAGTGACTACGTTTTTATGTTCTCCTAGTACGATGTCACACAAGAAATTAAAGAAAATTATTTTTTCATGGGCTTAGAACTCGATTTTTGCAAAAAAGACACGTTATATCTAATTTTCTTTAACATTTTCTACGATGTTACTTTAATGTTATATTCTAGAATAATGGGTACATTCTATTGTAAACATACAATGGCTTCTTCACTGATTTTTGACATTAACTTCTAAGCCAGACATATTTTAACTCATTACTTTCTCTAAAAAGATGTTATAACAAATTTTTAAGCAAAATACATACCATTAAAACATCTATCGAGCTCCAAAATGACATAAAACCATTAGTTTTTATAGTCACAATTATTTTCACGAAGAATTTCACTAAAACTTGGAATAAAATCACAAAACCGCACTTCCATTGTCCATTATTGTGTCTTTAAAAAAAAACTCGAATCATTTTCGCGCGAACACTGTTCGAATGCATCTTGGTTTTTTTTTTTGCAAAGACATGTACGCATTCAGCCTATTTTTACGCGGCTGATGTCAACCGCTATAAGGAACTTACTGATTATTTCATGGCCTAGAACCTATACATAGTTATGTAAAACAACTTAATTTTATGTGTTCAGACAATTCTAAACCTTACTCTCGTGAATTTCAGTTACATTTTTGTGTGAAATCAAAAATGGGGTTGCGATATCTTCACCTCACCCCTCTTTTATAAGACTAGGGGTGTGCAATCGATTTTGTTTCGAATTACCGATTCTCGTTATAAAAGCTGTTATCAAGTTCGTGTGGCTTCCATTATTAATTAATTAATCAAAAGTAATGTTTCTGAAAGCCTATTCAAATGAATATTTTTACAAAACAAAGAGCAGGCCATTAAAAAAAAAACATCTCCTTTTTGCAAACACCTACATGTGTTGCAAAAAGAACACGCCAAGGATACACCAATTCTTGTTTTTAACCGACTTCAAAAAAGGAGGAAGTTCTCAGTTCGTCGGAATCTTTTTTTTTACAAATATTAAGTGAGTTAATTTAAGGAGGTGTCTTCTTAAGATTACATAATGTCAAGCCAAGTGACTTGTTTGGTTTAGGTTGTTAACATTTGAATTAAAAACTAAAAAAAACTAGCTGAAGTACAGTACCTACAGTATCTAGTTACAACTAAACGGAGCGGTTATTTGGCAACGGTTTATAACTGTCATTCGGTTATAGTTGTTTTCTAGGCACATCCCTAACCACCCCTAAACAATGTTGCCAGATTCCATAAAATATATTCTGCTAATCATTATGATGAAAATATACCATTTTATTTAACAAATCTGTAAATTCTGTTCTTTAGAAAATAACAAGAATAAAACAATAATTTTGTAAATATTCCGCCTAGCCTTTAAGATTTACAGAATGAATGTTTTTATCAAATAAAATTCTTCAAATGACAGACAAAAAAATCTGTACATATAACAATGGCGCGATCGATAGATAAGGTTAAGCTGAGCTTACCACGGCCAATCTTTGGATGGGTGATCATTTCCTACAACATTTTTGAAGTTCTTAATTTTGGAGTTCTTATTTTTTTTTAATGACATTCTTTTTTTTTATGTCAAACTCAACTCAAACGCAAAGCATTTATTTCAATTAAACCGTTTACAGGCACTTTTGAATTGTCAAGAAATCGGTCAGTCAGAAATATGAAGCTAGTTGCCCATTCCAAAGCGTAGTAGGACCTACCTACTACGCTTTGGAATTTTGGCCCTATGGAGAAGAACAGGCAAGAAACTCCACGGACACTCTTTTAAATAAAAAAATTGTTACCTATTATTGGTTACATCATTCATGTTGAAATTATACATGTGAGAACAATGTAGAAAGACGTGCACGTTAGAAGCGTCCGTAATAAAAAGATAAAACAAAGAACAATTAAAATAAATTAAAAATAAGCCCTGGCAGCCCTGCCAGTCCCAACTGACGGCGCCCGTTCACGAACATGACACATGGATTAGCACCATTCAGCTCATGTTTATTTGAGAATCGATTGATGGACTGTGTTAAAGATGGTATAGTTAGAAGTGGGAGTAACTACCGGCATTACGACCAATAGAGAGATATGGAATAAAAAAAAATATAGCGACGACCACAAAAAAATTTGAATAAGTGCATGATCTTCTTTTCGTGTGGTTAGTGACTAACCTGTTGTCAGAGTTTTAAAGCCGCCCATGGGCCTCTGACTTGACTTCACATGCCGTCGAGAAATATCTCTCAGGCATGGTTTCCTCAAGCTATTTTTAACCGACTTCCAAAAGGAGGAGGTTCTCAATTCGTCTGTATGTTTTTTTTTTTTTTTTTTATGTTTGTTACGCGATTACTCCGCCAATTATAAATAGATTTTGATGATTCTTTTTTTGTTTGGTAGATCATACTTCAGAGGTGGTCCCATATAAATTTTTTCCCACTTAGTATGTAGATGATATGATAACTTCTTGTCACTGTTATTTACATAGCAGGTAGTGGTATTCGAATTTGTGTGGGGTAGGTACCACAACTAAAAAGTGAAAAATAAAAACTTTTTACAAAAAAAAAAAACAACCGACTTCAAAAAAAAACACTACAAAGTGAAAAATAACTTTAATTTCGGAAGTCGGTGACAAAGAACGAAAATTCAAAACCAAAGACACCGACTTCCGAAATTAAAGTTATTTTTCACTTTGTAGTGTTTTTTTTTGAAGTAGGTTGTTTTTTTTTTTGTAAAAAGTTTTTTCCTTCACCGTTTTTAAAGCAAGTGATAATGATACAATATGCACATGAATCCGAAAAGTCAGAGGTGCGTGACTTGGCAGTCTGACGGTCACAAATCTCGAGACTATTACTGCTATATTGCATAATTATGTGTTATTGAAGTGAAAACTTGTTTGGGCGCGTTGGGCATTTTTGAGATGGGACTAAACCATTGATTTCGCGACCTGTTACCGACACCGTGGAGTAAAAGACATCTACGCGTTGATTACATTCTTCTATGGAACGCGCTTCCTCTTGATATCAGGACGGCCACCAGTCGGTATGCATTTAAGCGGAAATTGCAGAGATTTTTTCAAAATAAATTGAGTAGAGTCTCCCTTGAATTTGTATATATGTATATATATATATTATATTAAATGTATGCATGTGTATTATAAGTTATAACCTATTTATGTACTGTTGTTCCTACATTTTATTTCTAATGATATATTTTTAATAATTTTTTCATTGTTCCTCTCAAACAAAGCACCTGCCATCTAATCTCATCACCACCCTTGGTTGACTGGTAGAGAATGCCTATGGCATTAAGTCCGCCTTTGTACCTTTTTGTGTGTGAGAAGTTTAAATAAATAAATAAATTACCGCGGTGGCGAAGTTTTTCAAGTTTTCACTTCTGTCGGCACTCCTGGAGTGCCACTGTTTTTTTTAGGTGAACAAAGCCGCGGTATTTACTTATTAATACCAAAAATTTAGAACAAAATTACAAAAGAGCATAGAATTAGCATGAGAAAGGGAAAAGATAAAATATTATTGGTAATGAAGGCGGCTCTAATGAGGCGGTTCGCTAAGACCTTATAATTACACTAATTAACACCGAGTTTTGTTAATTTTCTGCCGGAATACTTGTTTGAAAATATTGTTTAGGTAAATAAAGTTGTTTAACTTTGGTTGCTCGGATTTTCTGCTATTGTAAAGGAGTATTCGTGTTACCCAGTTACTAAAATGGACGTCAGATCTAATAGACAGTCACTCCATGTAAAATTGTGGTATTCAGCTGCATCTGGTTACACTGGAAGCCAACTTCAAAATATTTGGGAAAAGGTTTAGCAGATGACGATGAACAGAGTCATCCTAATCATTAATTTAGCTGAAAAACATCCACTGCTGGACATAGGCCTCCCCCAAGCACCGCCACTTCGACCGGTTCTGTGCTTTCCGCATCCACCGGATTCATGCGGCCTTCACAAGGTCATCGGTCCACCTTATGGGAGACCTTCCAACGCTACGTCTTCCGACACTCCGGCACCATCAGCCATCTTTTCTGCGAGCAATGTGCCCTGCCCACTGCCACTTAAAAGTTTGTCAATTCTTCGGGCTACGTCGGTTCTCCTGCGGATCTCTTCATTTCTGATTCGATCACGTAGGGAAACTCCAAGCATAGCCCTCTCCATTGCCCTTTGGGTGACTTTTAGCCTTCTGATAAGGCCCATTGTGAGCGACCACGTTTCAGTGCCATAGATCATCACTGGCAACCCTCACTGGTCAAAGACTCGTCTTGAGACACAGTGGTATGTAGGACGAGAAGATATTGCGTAGCTTCCCGAACGCTGCCCAGCCGAGTCGGATTCAACGATTGACCTCTTTCTCGAAGTTGGACCTACCTAGCTGGACAGTTTGTCCTAGGTAAAAATACTCGTCCACAACTTCTAGCATAGCGTCTCCGATATTCACGTGGGTGTTACATGGGCATTTGACATAACCTTTGTCTTGTCCATGTTCATTTTAAGACCCACTCTTTCGGAGGCTCTACTGAGGTCATCGAGCATTGTACCTACTGAAGTCCGCACTGGTCAAAGATTTTCGTCTGGAGACACTGCGATATGTGGGCCGAGAAGATATTGCGTAGCTTCCCGAACAACAACATCCTTTCAACTGTCATTAACGAAACACAATAGAATTTTAATTGTTATCCACCTCAATGAGGCGTCGTAACAGATGATGAGATAATGAAAAGAGGGCTCTCACTATACGACTATCCATAGAGATCTACGTATTGGAATGGGCAACCAGCTTCAACTTTCTGACTAACTGACCGATTCTTTGACAATTCAAAAGTGCCTGTTAATGATTTAATTGAAATAAATGCTTTGAGTTTTTGAGTTTGACTAATAGTCATACGGATCGATCTACACGTTAAGCTGTGCTTGCCGCGTTCAGTCTGTGGATTATTTTGATAAATAAAATTAATTTACAAGTTCAAACTTGCTTTGATATTGTGATGTTCATGTGCATTATAATAATGTTTATTTATTTATATATACTTTATTGTACACCACAAAAGTATAATACAAAAAAAATAAAAACTTTTTACAAAAAAAAAAACAACCGACTTCAAAAAAAAACACTACAAAGTGAAAAATAACTTTAATTTCGGAAGTCGGTGTCTTTGGTTTTGAATTTTCGTTTGTCACCGACTTCCGAAATTAAAGTTATTTTTCACTTTGTAGTGTTTTTTTTTGAAGTCGGTTGTTTTTTTTGTAAAAAGTTTTTATTTTTCACTTTTTAGTTGTGGTACCTACTCGTACCCCACACAAATTCGAATACCACTACCTGCTATGTGAATAACAGTGACAAGAAGTTATCATATCATCTACATACTAAGTGGAAACAATACGTATAATTGAAGCTAACTCAAGAACTACCCAAGCAAAGTTAATAAAATTGATATGGGACCACCTCTGAAGTATGATCTACCAAACAAAAAAAGAATCATCAAAATCTATTCATAATTGGCGGAGTGATCGCGTAACAAACATACAAAAAAAAAAAAAAAACATACAGACGAATTGAGAACCTCCTCCTTTTGGAAGTCGGTTAAAAATAAATCAAACGCTACAAAATATACAATGGGCGGCCTTATCGCTTTCCGCGATCTCGTCCAGGCAACCTTGGAATGGACAGTGATTTGCCTGGACATAAAGTGGGGCTGTCGTTGGTGCAAATAATAAGTATACAATTTGCTAGAATAGATACACAGAAATATACATATCCTAAATTATAGATACATAAATACATACATACATACTTACTAAATATATAAGCAACAAAAGTAAATGAAGACTATAGATAATCACAATTACGAAAACAAGATCACAACGACAAGAAATGTTTTTTTTTTTTTTTTTAACTATGGCCTTTCGCAGTTTTGACCACTAAGGTCTTGGCTGCTTAACCGGACTTTTCCTGTGGTAGCCTTAAGTTTCTACACTTAGAGCCTCCAGCCAGGAGCTTTTAAACTATTCTAAATTAAAATTAAGCTAGTGCTCGCTAAGGGCACCCCCTGTGAGGTACGAAACAAGTAATGTTCCTTTACGAGTCTCTTAAATACAGGTAACGATTGCGCGCGTTTTATTTGAACTGGCAATGCATTCCATAAACGAGCGGCCTGGACAGTAAAGGACTTGTCGAGGAAAGCAGTGGAATGCATAGGCATTTTAAGCTTCAAGTTATCTGATGACCTTAAAAATTCCGTGTGGGAGTCGCAAAGAAACTGGAAACGTTTTTTGAGATAGAGAAGGGTGGAAGGGGAAAATACCACATTATATGAACATTCCGGAGAAAGCGAGGTTTAATAAAAAGTTACATTATTAGTTCATCACTTCTTGCTGGGTTTTGAACCAGAACACCTGAGAATTAGGTTTCCAAACCTAGAAGCCAAATATATTTTATTACATTTTGATCTTTAGTAATTCGGGTGGCGAAGCTCTTCGATGAACGCTTAACTTCCTCTCAGTAATTGTAATAAAATACTCCGGAAACACTGAATTTATTCTTTTGTGAAACAATATTGAAACAGGAAGGCATTTTAATGTAGAAAAGCAATGGCTGATTGAGGAAATGAAGTTAGAATAATACTTGATCAAAAACTAGCTAAACCTGTGGCTTCGTTCATCCTCAATTTAGTTTGTAACCAGTCAGCGAAAAATTATTGGCTACGACGTAGCTGCCTTTTCATCACATCTGCTACGTCATCGTAGCAAATGTGATGACATATTGGCTACGGCATAGCCAATTTAATGGTATCTAGGTTACGCCGTAACAGATGTGATGACATCGTGGCTACGCCGTAGCAGATGTGATGACATCGTGGCTATGCCGTAGCAAACTTGATGACATGCTTGCTACATCGTAGCAGACATAATGACATACTTGCTACGTCGTAGATGATGGTTGTAGCATAAAATGTGATGACATCGTGGCTTCGCCGTAGAAGATGTGATGACGTCTTAGAGATGGTGCACACTTATTCGGGTCAGCAGTTCGATTCGACAGTATTTGTTGAACAAAAAAGCTGACCCGAAACAATTTACTTACTATACAATAATTATTAATCTGCTCGCATACTCCGTTCGGCAAATCGGCTTTCTCCTGAACATAATATTTACCTACAATATTCGATTTTACCGCCCCACCTGTGTCGAACTATGCCGACCAGAACGAGTGTGTTGCACGCCTTACTACCTTCTTTTCTATACACGCTCCTGCGCCATCTACACTTCTACACTATATATATATAATATTATAAAGAGGAAAAATTTGTATTTTTGTCTGTGGGTATGTTTGTAATGAATAAACTCAAAAACTACTGGCCCGATTTGAAAAATTCTTTCAGCAATGGATAGCTACATTATCAGCGAGTAACATAGGCTATATTTTATCCCCGTACTCCCACGGGAACGGGAACTACGCGGGTGAAACCGCGTGACGTCCGCTAGTTATAATATATATAATATTATTAAGCTCTCTAAAATGGACGAAAAATTTAATGTTACCTAGGTACATTCTTAATTGTTTTTATTTTTAATTTGAGTTTTAATTTTGATTTTAATTTTATTTTTATTGAATTTGAATTGTATAATATTTTATTTCAATACCATTTTAATTTTATTTGTAATGCATATTCTAATATGAGGTTGCTCTAATTAAATAATTGGAATTTGAATTTAAAACTTTCGGTTTCCTGATGATTATGACTATTTTGTGGCCAGATAAAAAGCCCAGTGTGGCTAAATTCCATACGAATAATGCGATTAAAACTAGGTTCATCCGGAAAATTACAAAATAACTGAATACTCATTTTAAATGCGTTTTAAAACTAAAGTATACTTAATACCAAATGAAACATAATCTTCTTATCTAAACAGAACACGCTCATAACTTGCCGGTAAACCGAACATTATAAAATAATGTGTTTGACCTTTAACGACAAAATATTTTCAACGAACTAGGTAGGTAGGTACTACCTACAACGGACAGAAACAGTCTCTTCAACTCTTCATGATATATATAAATGGCATTTGTGGAATAGACACCACCAATTTTGCCAATAGCACGTAGGTAGGTACTGTGATAGACCACCAACCGCTAGAAATTTTCAATGCAATATTTATTTCTTCGCGATCAAAAGACCTCCATTTGTCATCCTTTGCGCATGGAAAAACAAAACACGCACGCTTAGCTTGCGTGTTTTGGTTTGTTTTTCCAGCACACGAATTTTATGGAGTTATCTTAACTTGAGCATTTCCAAAAAAATCAATTATGTAATATATTTGGTAAGTGCCAATAAATTATTTTGATGCTAAAATAAATAAGATCATAAAACAATCTGTACAGACTTTTATTTTATTTATGTTTATTCCTAACTGGTCCTATTTGCAAATGCTTGAAAATCATCACGGTACGTGACTTGAAACGCAACTGTCACAGGAGTTAAGAATTATTTGTGTCAAAATAACCTCAAAGTTCATGATATTATTTTCATAAAATTACAAAACTATTTTGCATTTAAATTAAATAAAACTGCAACCAAGCATTCAATTTAAAGACCAATAAACGTGCACATCTGCTACAAAATGAATTTAGCGCGTAAACTCTGTACAATCCACCATAGTTATGTCAGCAGGAATCTTTACCGAAAATTCCGCTTTTCTGCTATAAACTACGACAGTTCCGCATCAACACAGCCTCAAGTCAAAGAAGAAAAGTTCGAATTCGAAGACTTAAACGTTCTAGAACGAACCGAGCGCCGTAAAGCAAAAATCGCGCCATTTATGAAAGACGTTTTCACCTCTGTTTTCAACCAAGAAATGCTCGCTTACCCCGAGATTGTAAACAAAGAGGAGACTGAATATATGGAAAAAAGAATCGATGTCATAACCAAAGTTTTTTCAGACCCAAAACAAACAGATGAAGATCGTAAAAAAATATTAAAAGGCACTAAAATGTATGCAGCTCCAGTTAGTTTGACTCGAAATGGCCTTGCGTCGAATATTACCGAAAATTTGAGGTATCTAGAGGCTATAGCAGGTGATTTTCAGCTCGGACAAGAGATGAGTGACCACTGGGTAGGGTTACAAGCGCTGCAAGCAGGTCTAGCTCAAGAGCAGTACTCTATGATCATAGATGACTTAATTTCTGGTGATAAGCCTATTTCTCTGGGTATCAAGGAACGAATTGCTGAGAGGATCTCACAGGCTGATTTTAGGACTTCTGCTGTCATGGATGGACAAGGTTTGTTCATATTTTTTTATTATTATGTCTAATATTCAATGCAAACTTATTACTGTACCAAGCTCTTGATTCAACCATCAGAACCATGGTTAAATTTGCTGCTCTAATAATATAATAACTCTTTTAAATAACATTTTATTTTGCATGGCTCGCCGGGTACACAATCATCTGCCAAAGTCTAATTTAAAATCACCTAATATGTTCAGAAAAAAAAACTGTGGCTCTCTGGGATTGCCGACAGAAGTGAAAATTTGAACAAGATCGCTTCGGTGGAAGAAAAATACTTGTATAGAACATTGGTTCGTAACCTTATCTAAATAAAGAGCACAATCGCGTTTACAAAAAAAATACTTCCAAAACCTGTAAAGTAAAAATACTACCATAGAACATTGATCCGTAACGCAATATAAATAAAGAGCACAATCGCTTTTACAAAAATGAGGTGTCGGTAGCGGTGTCGCGAGTTCAATTGTGTTTATTGGTCCGTTATCTTATCTAAATAAAGAGCACAATCGCGTTTACAAAAAAAAATACTTGCATAGAACATTACATTGAAAAGCCTAAACAGATACAAATATCAGACGGAGCAGTGACTTCTTGTGTCCAACAGATTGCCGCGATCCAGAAACAGAAAAAAAAAATTGTGTCTGAGCATTTGTAAGAGAAACAGTATAATATTTAAGTTTGAACATTATTTTTAAATTAGTTATATTTAACTCAGTTCTTAATTTAATTCTGTTTAATAAAAAAAAAACATTCTGACAGAAGTGAAAATTTTAACAAGATCGCCTTCGTGGTAGTAAACTACAGGTATAGAACATTGGTCCGTAACCTTATCTAAATAAAGAGCACAATCGCGTTTACAAAAAAAATACTTCCAAAACCTGTAAAGTAAAAATACTTGCATAGAACATTGATCCGTAATGTAATATAAATAAAGAGCACAATCGCGTTTATAAAAATGAGGTGTCGGTAACGGTGTCGCGAGTTCAATTGTTTTTTCCCATCTGAAAAATGCCCAACGCGCTAAAGAAGTTTTCACTTAAAAAAAAAAGATGTGTATCTTAGCATTTGCAATAGAAACAGTATAAGATTTATGTTTAAACTTAATTTTTTAAGTAGTTTTATTGAAATCAGTTCTTAATTAATATCATTCTGTATAAGAAAAAAAAAATGTATATTGTTTTTATGTGCAGTGGGCTGCATCAATTGGGGGTACCCAATCCACGTACAGCCCACTGTACCTATTTTACATGCCAAAAGTTTAAATATGGCAATACCAACAGGAGCGGATCCAACTCTCTAAAAAGGTTGTGGTCACGTTGGATCAGGAGGCGCTCACGATTGATACATTAAATATCAAAACCATATTGCTATAACTCTATAGACCACTTTTGCTGTCTCCTTTGCTAAGGTTATATACTCGCACATAATGTGTGTGAATGGTATGAACATCAGCCTATCGACCTTAATTAGAAAGAAAGAAAGAAGAAAGAAAAATAGGTTTATTTGTCACAGAAACACGTGCATACATAAAAGACAAGAGTAATCAGATAACAACACAAAGTACATAATAAATCACGAGCATAGAACAGAAATTACTTAGGCCGCAGCTGCACGACATGACTGTGGCACTCCGGCTTCCACTCAGCATGATGCTGTGCTATGGGGACCCACAGCACAGCGCTGACTTTCAGAGGTCACCCGAAAAAAAAAAAAGATGTACGGAAATCAAGTCAGGTTCAGTGATTTTTCTATTAAATATGTATTAACAAAATAAAATAAACAGTGCTTAGAATATAATAAATTAGGGTTGTGGACATGCCCACTGTGCCCTAGTGGCGGTGGATCCGCACTTGGATACCAAAACTGTGATTATTTGTACCTAAAATTGTTACATGAATGCAAAACATCTACAGTATTTCTATTTTCTTAAATGTCCCTCGGGTATCATCGCATTTCCGAATACAAACGAATGCTAATTTCCATGTCCATCAATTATTAGATTTATTGTGTATAATAATTTGAATTCAGAACTAAGTACTTTATTGTTGTTTTGATATAGACTATTTTCCTATCTGTCGTGCCTGCGACTTTAGCGGCTTTCCTCCCATTTTAAAATAAATTACATTAAGGGGTAAGTTTTTATCCAGTGCGCAAACTTTAACACGTGACTTTAATCATCATTATGAACAACTTTTACTATGGGTCCAAACCTGAAATCGCGAAAAAAAAATCAGCTGTTCCCTACATTTATTTATGTTCGCATAACTCGTCAAAATGTAGGGAACAGCAGATTTTTTTTTGTGATTAAAGTTTGCGCACGGGATAAAAACTTACCCTGTATATACTTCCAAGTCGATTGAGAGCGTCCGATCTGCACCAAGTGCCAAGGGCAACTGGTAAAAATCCGACAACGACCAAAACACGAAGTTTGCCGAGGGACATTAAGAAAATAGAAATACAGTACAGTACATATAGTTTACCCATATTTGCAATTGAGGAGCTCGTGGCTAAGTACTAACAGCCGCTCGGGTCGATCTGTCGGGTTAAGTTACGCTTGCCGGGGTTGGTCCGTGGATGGGTGACAATTTCTACATACCGAGACTCCTCCGTGCCTCGGAAAGCACGTTAAGCCGTTGGTCCCGGCTGTCATTCGTGGATCTTTGACAGTCGTTACGGGTCGTCAGAAGCCCGAAAGTCTGACAACCAGTCTTACCAAGGGGTATCGTATTACCCAGTTACTGGGTTGTGGAGGTCAGATAGGCAGTCGCTCCATGTAAAATACTGGTATTCAGCTGCATCTGGTTAGACTGGAAGCCGACCCCAATATTGTTGGGAAAAGGCTAGGCAGAACAGAACCCATATTTGCAAATAAATGATTTTGAATTTGAAAAATGTATGATTATAAATAATTACCTGCTGTACAATTCTCTATTAAAACCTATATGGCATCCAACTATGGAGAGTGGCCAGCAAAAGTAACATAATGTGCCAAAGAGGCCAAAACGCCATCTTGAGTAATATTGTCAATCCACCATGGTTCACACAGAATGAAGAAATCCATGATTATCTCAACACTATTCTTGAGGAAATTAACAAACATAAAAAGCGGTATGTTGATCGTCTCGCCTTCCACCCAAATCCTCTGGTTGTTAAATTACTGGACAGCAGCGAATCTGTCAAGACCTGTGGAATGTTTCAAGTTCTTGAGGATCTTCAAGATATTTGAGGTCATCGGAAAATTTGAGACTAGAGATGGCCGATGCATTCCACCGGCTTTTATGACAAATCTTTTAAGGTTCAAGCAGTACGGTTATGGAATGCCTTGCCCGTGTCGATAAGGCGTGCTCAATCTTTGTCCACTTTTAAAATTTTGGTAAAAAAACACTTTCTCTCTCCTTAAACATCGTCATTACATAGAGTTCCTTGCTCTTGTTTCATGTTTATAATTTTAAGTATATCTGTTATCTATCTAATACATATATATTATATTTATACACCGTGAAATTTGAATCACAGTTTTGCTAGAACAAACGTTGTTCAGACCATGGTCTACTACCATTCTACAGCATCCAATAAAATAAAAAAAACATAATTGTATTTTGAAAAAACACAAAAAAGACAAAGTTTAAAATGTCAAGATTATCGTTACTCCCTACAACACAGACACCACGCACGGGACACAGCATTGTCTACAGGAAAATGTACCTCCATAAACGAAATTTAGTAAGCAGTAGATAATCTTGACATTTTAAACTTTGTCTTTTTTGTGTTTTTTCAAAAACAAATTATGTTTTTTTTTTTATTGCATGCTGTAGAATGGCAGTAGACCATGGTCTGAACAACGTTTGTTCTAGCAAAACTGTGATTCAAATTTCACGGTGTATAGGTAATTATATGCTTTATGTATCTGTGTATCTGTTGTATATGTAAATGGTACACCACTGACTACCTGCAGTATTGTCTCTCCTTTTCCATCAAAATCCATCCAAAGGTTGTCCGTAAAAGATCGTTTTTAGCGATAAGACCGCCCATTGTGTCACCCAATGTAAAATTTATATATTAAGTCTGTTATTTTTATGGTGTACATAATAAAGAATATTCTATCTTCTATCTATCTATCTGTCAATCGACTTAGGAGAGGTCAAGTAATATAAAGAGGTAGCAGTGGCAATGGCCCCTGTACCTAAAACGCCAACTATATTCACGCAACCAAACTGATAATAGTCCAGAAAGAACTGATGGCAGTCGTTCAATGGAAAAAATTGGTTGCCTGTAAAGTCGGTATACGGGCGAAAGTTTTACGTGACAACGACTTTTTTTATGTCTGTCTCTCTCGCTCTTAGGCGGGCTAACCATGCACGCGTGCCTCTCACTCGCTCTCATTGTGAGCGCATAACGTGAGCGGAGCGTAACGCAGTTTCTTGAAGTGTCACCCGGCAAACCAATTTATAAGACGTTGTCACGTCAAAAAATAATAATTACCCACCGCCGTATCTCTACGTTGACGTCGTTGTGGGGCTTGTGCGCTCGGAATTCTAGGTCTGTGCCGGTAGAGTTTACTATGCCGGAACAGGTCTAGGATGAAGAGCCAGACCAAGAGAGATACAGAAACCCGCAGGGCAGCATGTGGCGAGCTGTTGGGCAGTAGCGACCCCACGGACCCTATCTCTCGGGAGAAGTCTTGTTCCTCACCTCTGTCTTGCCTTTATTGGCCGGTTGGAGTGAACACTGACGAAGAACGGAGCTCCCACCTCATTCTTGCCTTAGTTGGCCGGCTTGAGTGGAGATTCGCAAGAGCAAACGTGCTCGGAGGAAGGAAGTATTCCAGTAAGATGCTGGTAGAGATCTTGACCGTACTTCCGGGATTGTCCTGATAGCCGTGGAATACCTCTCCACTCCTATTAAACACCTCAGGACATGTTGCCCCCTTGTCGCTACGACACTTTGTGCTAGCGACCGTTTTCGGGGGCTCATTATTGAGTGTGCAAGTCACCCCCTGCCATTTTATCCGTGTACATATAAAACATTGATTAGGCAGGGGCCATAGTCCTTCCATAGTTCCAGGTTACCAGTCAACTTAAGCCACCCAAACCTATAGTCCAATAGATTTGTTTCCATATTCTGCAATAGTCCTACACCAACCGGGGGTTGTCCTTGGGTGTACTTGCATAGTGCATACAGGGATAATCGTCGGTTGGTGCCTCATTCCATATAAAATTGTCTAAGGGGCCTCTGCGAGTTTGCTTCGGCCCCTCGTACGCCTTCCAAAGGTCCGGGACCCCAGGGTCCCGAGAAATGTAAAACAACTAAAATAATAATAATTAAACAAAAAAAATATTTTCAGGTATCTGGCGCGTCACCGGCGAGAAAGTTTGCCGCTACTCAAATGGCTACATCCTAGTGCTGTCCACCATTGAAGCATCTCGGCTGATGGCCTTCCTCGTACATCCTGGAGCTGCTGGAGTCAGCTCTGATGGTACCTTTGTTACGTTCAAGAAAACCATTGGTGAGTAACCTCAATAAACTTTTTATTATTTGCAGTAAACTAAATGTGTTTTTAGAAGGTTTAGAGATTTTTTTTTATATTTATTGTTTGTCGAATCGTAGAGCTCCTTGAATTCTGAGTTGAGCTGACAAATTCGTGCACTGACTGGACAGGCCCTCTCAATTTGTGTGGTGCTTTCCTCAAAAGACCACTTCAGACACCAGTCCACATGGCCTTCGCATGATCTGACCAAGATTATGTCTGGACTTTAAAAGAGACTGTGACCTCTGAGTTTGTTTCGGCCTTTCTTCTCAGAGTAATCAGATAGGAAACGCCGACCTGTGTTAAGTGTTTGTACAAACCTACTTACAGAAATAAAATCATTTATCATTAAATAAATTTAAAAAGAAATTGAAAATTGGTTCTTTTTGAACGTATTGAGTTTTTTTTCTCTGCAATTAAATGATTTTGTGAAAGGTATTCCGCTGAATACTCTCTCAATCTTCAAAAGAGTTTTTTTCGTTTATGATACTGGTGGGGCTGCCCCGTTTCTGTAGTGCGTCAGGGATGTTCGCAGATGCGCATGTAGATTGCTTTTACGCAACAATGCGTAAAAGGTGCGCTTCCCTGGTGTGCAGGGTGTGGGGCAGCTCCAACAGTGTCTTAAGCATGGTTGCGAGTCGCCTGGACTGCGAATACGTGGGTCACTGTTGTGCCGTCTCTCGTGGGATGTCGCAGCGGTGACCAACCGTTATTTATTGATTTGTTTTCCTTGTTTTTGTTTAATGTCTGTGTTAACTAACATAGTCGTAAGTTTTACTAACAATCTTGTTGAGTCTTGGTTACTCCAGTAAAGAAAAATTCTATTATTTTCTATTCTAATCTCTGTAATCTAGTTTTTCAACATTTGTCAGCGTTTCATATTGAAATTAAAATAAAAAAAACCGACCAAGTGCGAGTCGGACTCGCGCACGAAGGGTTCCGTACCATTATCTATAAAAACGGCAAAAAAAAACACGTTTGTTTTATGGGAGCCCCCCTTAAATATTTGTTTTATTTTAATTATATTTTTATTTTTAAAGTGAATATATAACTAAATATTCTGTGAATATTTCAAGCGTCTACCTGTTACCTGTTTAAATCACGATTGTTGTATGGGAGCCCCCTTAAATATATATTTTATTCTGTTTTTTAGTATTTGTTGTTATAGCGGCAACAGAAATACATCATCTGTGAAAATTACAACTGTCTAACTATCACGGTTCATGAGATACAGCCTGGTGACAGACAGACGGACAGCGGAGTCTTAGCAATAGGATCCCGTTCTACCCTATGGGTACGGAACCCTAAAAATTTTTCATAAAATTATTAAATAAGTTACTACAAAATAAATCTATCCTAAAAAGTAATCAGTTATTTTACGAGGAAACAATTAAAATCAATGCAAGTCATCTTTTCTCATATTTTTTCTTCAGTTCCGAACACATACCGTAATACTTTTCTTTTTTCCAGCAACTCCACTAGATATGATCTCCGAAATGAACTTAGGCCAGATTCTCGGTGTCTCAAGACTGTATGCAGCTGTTCTCTCCCGTTGTCGACTGACTGCTGCCATCCGCAGCGTTGTGGAGTACACCAGACCTAGGGCTTTTGCTGGTAAGTTAGTGTTGCCACCACCGAGCACGGAGAGCCTCGTCAACTGATGACTCTAAAGGTGACAGAAGTTGTGCGCTCAACGCAGTTTCGGCTTTTATAGCGTACTAGCTTTTGTCGGAAGTCGGAAAATATCCCACTGGAACGTACTACCGGGATTTCATACCTAATAGCCGAGGAAAAGGTCATTGACTCCTACCGCTGCGCCCGCGTTGCCGTCAACCATAATTACTTTGTTACGCGTAATTTTGAACCTGTGTTTTCTTTTAAAGTATTCATTTAAATGATAAGATGTCAAGGCATATTTTAATCTAAATTAAATGCCCAATTGAAATAACATATTTTATTGGATAAGGATTAATATAATACCGGTCAAAATAGCTTCGGAAATAACAATGTACTTTTTATCAAATTCTGAAAGATAATTGTGGTTACTGTGGGTCATCCTTAGAAGATAGACATATGCCATCGTGGACTTTTTGTTGAACTTTTTAAGATCTTCAATCCTGTAGAACATAAATTTGATGTATCTCTAACGGTTTACGCGGCTCACGCCAGTAAAGCTCCCCCCAGTCGGCATGATTTTTTCCGACATCTTCAACAATAATCGTCAAATTTCAGCTTATTTACACAAAGAATTATACACCTAAACCTTCCGCAAGAATCACTCCGTCTATTGGTGAAAACCGTTTGAAAATCCGTTCGATAGTTTTTGAGTTTATCGCGTTCAGATTGACGCGGCGGGGGACTTTGTTTTCTATTATGTAAAGATACTGACTGCCCATCAAAGACTTAAAAACAACAATTCTTCCTCAGGCAAGCCTCTAGCTGAACTGTCAACAATACAATCAACAGTTGGCAACGCGCTCATAGACATTTACGCGTCTGAGAGCGCTGAGTACTTCACTGCAGGGTTATTGGACGGTTATATGGAGCCTGATGCTGAACTAGAGGTGGCTATGTGCAGGTAACAAGTAGTACTTTACTATTTTCTTAATGTCCCTCGGCAAATCTCGTGTTTCGTCAGTCGTCGGATTTCTATCAGTTGCCCTTTGCACTTGGTGCAGACCGGACGCTCTCAATCGACTTGGAAGTATATAGAGTTGTTAATACTCTTTTAACTTAATGTAATTTATTTTAAAAAATGGGAGGAAAGCCGCTAAAGTCGCAAGCACGATAGATTAGAAAATAGTTTTACAGCTCACACGGAAATAAAAATAAAACAACAATAAAGTAAGTACTTAATTCTGAATTCAAATGATTAAACACGATAAATCTAATAATTGATGGACATGGAAAGGTCGTTTGTATTCGGAAATCCGATGATACCCGAGGGACATTAAGAAAATAGAAATACCGTACTTTAATATTTTTACCTTCCAAAACCACGCCCTTACGGATTCCCTATTTAACCGATTTCCAAAAAGGAAGAGGTTCTATGTTCGTCTGTAAAAAAAAGAAATTTTTGACTTTGTAGTGTTTTTTGCATGTCGGACCACGCACAATGTAGGGTTCCGTAGTTTGGATGAATTTATCTCAAGAACAAACTTAACTTTATAGTCGAAAAACATTTTCTTTCATACGGAATGTATGAGAGAACATGTTTTTACAACCACAAATCTAAGTTGGTCGATTATTACTCGTTAACTTGTAAAGCCTACTCAGCTGTGATAGATTTCCTTTTAAATTCGTTATATAAGCTACTGCCTTGAATTTTTTCACATATCTAAAACCAACCATTTAGCTGGTAGGGGGGGGGGGGACACTTGACTCTAACAACAATTTGCACTTTAAAGCTTAATATTTCGCACACGGATATCTGAATTCAAAAATAATTTTAACACACTCAGAATGTTTTTGAAAGACCTTTCCAATGATAACCCACACAAAGGGAAAGAAAAAAAAAAAAAACATCCCCACTTTACGTGTAGGGGAGGTACTCTAAAAAAAAATATTTTTCTTAATTTTATTTTACCACTTTGTCGGCATGATTAATATGTATACCCATGCCAAATTACAACTTTCTAGTACTAACAGTCTTGGAGCTAGACCGCGGACAGACAGACAGACAGACGGACTTGACGAAACTATAAGGGTTCCTTGTTTACTACGGAACCCTAAAAATGATTTTAACATACTCATAATGTTTTTGAAAGACCTTTCCAACGAATAAAAATAATTTTATTTTACCACTTTGTCGGCATGATTAATATGTGTATCTGTCACCGTATAATTATGAACTTTGTTAGTTTATAATCCATCGGTATTATTTCCGTTAGATTATAAACTATCGAAAAATTGTGAACTGTGACAAATCATTTACAATTTAACGCATAATTTTTCGATAGTTTATAATGTATCCATGAAAAACTGACAAATTGTGAACTGGTAACCAATTTGTTTACGACGTAATGCACCTTGCGCTAATATTAAATAGCCTGTGTGGCTGCGAGCAACTTGGAAGTAGCGCTCGCTCGGCTCGCGCGCAGTTGGTCACAATTCTAACCTAACCCATTTCACCCAGTTCACAATTTTTTGACAGTTTATAATCTAACGGAAATAATTCCGATAGATTATAAAATTACGGTTCTCACAATCTTACGGTGACATATCCATGCCAAATTACAACTTGCTAGTAACAGTCTTGGAGCTAGGCCGCGGACAGACAGATAGACGGACATGGCGAAACTGTAAGGGTTCCTTGTTGACCACGGAACCCAAAAAAATCGGCACCGCGGTAATCAACACGTTGATGTCTTTTACTCCACGGTGTCGGTAAACTCGGTAACAGTGTCGCGAAATCAATAGTTTAGTCCCATCTCAAAAATGCCCAACGCGCCTAAAGAAGTTTTCACTTCAAAAACATGCAGACGAACATAGAACCTCCACCCTTTTTTTTTTTACTAGGGCAACTCGCAATTTTGACCACTAAGGTCTTGGCTGCTTAACCGGACTTTCCTGTGGGTGCCTTAAGCTTCTACACTTAAAGCCTCCAGCCAGGGACAAAAGCTATTATTAAAATTAAGCGAGTGCTCGCTAAAGGCACCCCCTGTGGGGTACGAACCTCGGCTTAGGGCGTCGCTGGGGGGAGGACAGGCTGGATCAAACTTAGATTTTCATCATGATTACTATGCGGGGTATTTAAAGCTACGTGCTCAGCTGCAACAACTGCTGGCACTTCGTTTTCGAGCAAGGGTCGGGGGGGAGTATCATTTACTCGGGGACGCGGTCGCGATCGCAAAGGACCTCGGTGGCGAGGTCGGAATGATGAGAACCTCCACCCTTTTGGAAGTCGATTAAAAACATGAAGACTGCATGACATTTTTCTCGAAATAGATACAACAACTACAGTAAATTGTTTAAATAATTTATTCACTACACACAACCCATTCAGCAGAGATCGTTAATATTCCTTAGCAATTAGTATAATAGGGCGACGCCTAAGTAAAAAAAAAAAAATTCTATTTAGTCCGTCTTTCAGATAATAAAAAAATATTAGACACGTATTTTTTACTTTATCAAATTAATCAAAAATAACTTAGAAAACACGCATTAAAGTTGGGGAGTGGGGGCTCGCTACGTCACAACGCAGTATTAAATCTACCAAGGCGTGACGTCATGCCACATTTTAACTCAATGTATCGCCGTAATCTTTTGATTACGTCAAAAAAGAAAAAATACGTGTTCAATATTTTTTAATAATCTACAAGACGGTCAAAAAAAACACTTTGAACACAGGCCTATTAGTATAATTTCTTGTTTGCCCACAGAAACTTTATTACCAACCATGGACTGACAACAATGCTGCAGCTACTCTCAATCCCATCGCTGGACAAAGAAGAGGAATGCAAACGTCTGTTAGATGATATGAGACACTTGGCAACGAGGGGGGAGAGCTTAGACAGCGTTAATATGTTTATAGGTAAGTACTTAGTCTGTAAACTTTCCAATGCTGAACGTGGACCGTCCTATAATCGTTCATCGTTACCCTATTGCGGTCCACAGCTGAACAGAAGCCTCTTTAAGAGGCCTTTTTTTGGGTGGGAATTTATCAAATAACTTCTCCCGCTCTGGGTGGAGCGGGAGGGCGTGTCAGACTCTTACTGACTAAAACCCACCCGTGTTCCTTCGGTTGCCCTGTTGTCGGGGCCCACGATTTCCCTTTCAGCCCATATTCGCAGCCCCGGCAGGCATTGCCCCTAGCGGACCCCGTCAATTCTGCTGACATCTCTTTGAGGCGCGCGTGGAACACAACGCGCCGTCGACCCGGGCCTGGTCCTTATCGGACGGCGAGCTACCCATTGCTCACCATCCGCAAGCCCGCGCCTACGGTGGCCGGGAATTAGCCTGGAATTCCCGACGCTCAGGGCGTTCTTCTTCAGAATGGTTGAGCTGAATGGTGCTAATCCATGCGTCATGTTCGTGAACGGGCGCCGTCAGTTGGGACTGGTCATCTCTTAGCTGCCAGGGCTTATTTTTATTTTGTTTTAATTTTTTGAATTGTTCTTTGTTTTATCTTTTTATTACGGACGCTTCTAACGTGCACGTCTTTCTACATTGTTCTCACATGTATAATTTCAACATGAATGATGTAACCAATATTTTGTAACAATTTTTTATTTAAAAGAGTGTCCGTGGAGTTTCTTGCCCGTTCTTCTCCATAGGTACCTACTACGCTTTGGAATGGGCAACTAGCTTCATACCTATTTCTGACTGACCGATTCCTTGACAATTCAAAAGTGCCTGTAAATGGTTTAATTGAAATAAATGCTTTGAGTTTTGAGTTTTTGAGTTTCCTAGCGCTGTGCGACCTAAATTGCACTTAATTGTGTCGTAGCAAGAGTCGCTTGATTTTCTCGGAGTGTCTTATCTATACTAATCTATGATAGGACTGTTATGGTGGTTTTATACCGGCGAGACGAGGCGTAGATAGGATGGGCGAGAATTAAAATCACGCTTCCCTTTTACATCGAAAGATGTCCAGCGCTGCCTCGCGCCGGCTCGCGCTATCACGCGCTTCCCGGCCAGCCGTGTCTGGCGCACCGATCAGTCGAGAATATAGTACACAGAGATGTCTCGCGATTGTCGGAGCGAACCGGCGCGTGCCAGCGAGAGACATCGCGAGTCAGCGCTTGACGGAGAGAGACCGTGCGGGTCCTCGATGACCGGTGTGAGATTTGTATATTCGTTTTACAAACTAAATAAAAACTCTATACACATAGCAATAAAGTTCAATATTGTACTAACAAATATTTCAATTCTCGCCTCGCACATCCTCGCGCATCTAGACCTTTTACACCAAAGATGGGCAGGGCGTGGATAGAAATTTTGCCATACAAATTTCAAAGTCAAAGTCAAAGTCAAATAATTTATTTCAATTAGGCACAAAAAGGCACTTTTGAACGTCAAAAACAAAAAATAGAATTGATTCTAGTCGCCCCTTCCAAAGGGTAGTTTTCGTATGGAGAAGAATGGGCAAGAAACTCCACCGTTACTCTTTTAAAATGTTTTACAATATTTTGTATACATTAATTATATAATTATATGTGAAAACGATGCACCTGGAATAAGATTTATATACCACAATAGGTAAAAATAAAAATGAAGCAATGATAGAAAAAATAATTATGTAATGGATACATGGTGTTCACATATTTACAAGCATTGTAAAACCTATACGATATTCCTAAAAAAATTACAAGTGATACTAATTCGTCAGTGTGTGAGTTCAAGTAATCACAGAATGTAAAAAAAAAAAAAATGTTGTAATATTTAATTACACAATTAAATTAGCAACCAGTTTGATTTTGTCTAGACTCAAAATTATCCTATGGAGCTAGACCAGCATGTTTCCAAGCATTCTTATCTAGGATATAATCCTCTAATTTGTAATATGCTTGTTTACAAAGAGTACTTTTAATATGCGTTTTAAATTTTCTTTCAGTTAATTGTAATATATCACAAGGTATTTTGTTATAACATTTAACACAGTACCCCATAAAAGATGTTTGTACTTTGGATAATCTGAAAAATGGTTGATCTATTTTATCTTTATTTCTAGTATTAAAATTATGTCTATCACTTATTTTCTTAAAAAGATGCAGATTTTTCCTTACATACATAATATTTTCATAGATGAATTGGCAAGGTACCGTCATAATATTAATCTTTTTAAATAGTTCCCTGAGAGATTCGCGACGACATAGATTATAAATGGCTCTGACAGCCCTCTTTTGTAAAATAAAGATGGATTCAATGTCAGCAGCCCGACCCCACAGTAAAATGCCATATGACATAATACTGTGAAAGTAGCTAAAATAGACCAAACGCGCGGTTTCTACATCTGTTAACTGTCTTATCTTTCTAACAGCATAAGCGGCTGAGCTTAGCCGCCCCGCAAGAGATGTTATATGAGGTCCCCATTGTAATTTCTCGTCTAGCGTGATTCCCAGGAAAACTGTTTGATGAATAAATTCCAGTTTTTCTCCATTCAATATGATGTCACATTCGCTACTTCTAACATTCGGTAATTTAAATCTAATGCATTTGGTTTTTTTCTCATTAAGTACCAAATTATTTACCGTAAACCAATCTTGGACCTGAAGAATAGAGTTATTCACGTCGTCAAGATTTTGTGACCGTCGGTCTATTTTAAAGATCAATGATGTGTCATCTGCAAATAACACCATCTTCGGTTGATTTTGAAGTAATTGGGGTAAATCGTTTATGTAAACTAAAAAGAGGAATGGACCCAATATCGAACCTTGAGGAACACCCATTGCCATTTCAGACCCCAACGAGTTTACGCCGTTTACTTGAACTTTAATCTTTCTATCTTTCAGGTATGATCTTAGTAAATCAAGAGCTGTATTCCTAATCCCATAGTGTTCTAGTTTCAGCAGAAGTGTTTCATGGTTTACGCAATCGAACGCCTTCGAGAGGTCGCAAAAGATTCCAATGGCATCTTGTGCTTCTTCCCAGGCATTAAAAATGTTCTTTATTAGGGTGACACCGGCGTCAGTGGTACAACGCCCTTTGGTGAAACCGTACTGTTGTTCATGAAAGATGGAATTTTTATTAAAGTGACGTAACATTTGATTAAGCATCAACTTTTCAAACACTTTACTGAGAACTGGCAGAATTGACACGGGCCTATAATTGTTGGGTTCCTTACTATCACCGGACTTGAACAATGGAACTACTTTACTGAGTTTCATGAGATCCGGAAAGACTCCTTGGTCTACACTGGTGTTAAATATGAAAGCTAAATAGGGCGCAATGGTTTCGATGATAGATTTACAGACTTTTACAGACATTCCCCATAGATCTTCTGTTGATTTAATTTTAAGATCTTTAAAAGCTTTTATAACAGCCTGGGGGTTTGTATGCTGAAACCTAAACTCTAAAGGGCATGCATTTACATTATTTCTAAGTAAGGCGGCAGAAAGCGCGGGTGATGAATTTAAATTTTCGGTAGTTTTAAGGGGAACATTAGCAAAAAAGTTTTCAAATTCCTGAGCTATTTCTACATCTGAGTTGATGGGGCCATGTGCAGTCTCTAAATTTAATTCAGTATTACGCTGTTTTTTCCTACCTGTTTCATTATTTATTATTTGCCAGGTAGTTTTTATTTTATCATCAGCTGATTTTATTTTATTGCTAATGTAAAGAGCTTTGGCTATTTTGCACACACTTTTAAAAGTTTTAGAATATTTTGCGACATACTGATGAAAGCTTGTATTATTAATATGTTGCTTAAGGCCATAAAGTTCAAAAAGTTTTTCCCTGCTTTTACGAATACCTGGAGCGGCCCAATCACTAAATAAGAACTTTGTGTAAATAGTTTTAGTCTTTAGTGGAAAAGTGTCAATAAATTGCTTGTTTAATAGTGAAAAGAACTCGGCGTAAAACTCATTAGGGTCAAAAATATTATTAAAACTCTGAACACATAATTTACTTGCCAAAGAGTTATCTAATTTTCCTAAGTTTTTACATGTAATTGGCCTAAACCTTATTTGAATTTTTTGTAAAGGCATGTAGGTGCAAAATGTTATTGTTTGTCCACTGTGATCAGATGGCAACTTATTTACAATTTGTTTATGTAAGTAATCACAATTACAAAATATATTATCTATACAAGTGGCAGAAGAAGCTGTCACTCGGGTTGGTTCAATAAAAACATTTGACAAATCAAATGACCCAAAAAGACTTAATAATCTGATAGTGTTCGAGTTATTTTCTAATAAATTAATATTAAAATCACCACATATGATTATTGACTTACTACTAGCACTAAGTTTCTTTAGTACATCTTCCATTACAGAATCAAACATAGGTAGATTCTGGTAACTTGGAGGTCTGTATACGCATACTATAACATGCTTATCAAGCTCAACACAGGACAATTCAATGTTGTGTTCAACAGACAGTCCGATAATGTCTTTTCTTTCTTTCGATTTAATAGAATTTTTTATCAATATTAATGACCCGCCATGTATCATACGTTTTCGGCTGAAATGGCTAACTACACAATAATTTTCATAATTAATTGACATTACTTGATAATCTTTTAACCAATGCTCTGTTAAACAAATGACATCAAACTTGGTATTTTCTAAAAACAATTCTATTTCCAGTAATTTGGAAGAGCAACCTTGGATATTTTGATTGAATAATTTTAAAGTATGTTGCCCCCCCTTTGGTTTTTTATTATTATTATAATGTAAAATATTGCCAGAAGATACCTTTTTATTATTCTCTAATAATAATTGGTTATTTGAAGGGGTAACTTCTGTTGTCTTACTAACTAGTTTAAAAAGTTATCCGGTGTGAACTCCACAACTACAACTGAAGACTCTAGAATGCCCGTATGAGTTCCAGCAGGAAGAGAATACCCTATCTGACTGGTAGTGGCCTCCAAAGATGTTGGTATTGTAGGTGGATCCTCCTTCGTACAACATGATGCTTTAGAATTAATTACTATGTTGTTAGTATAACTAGACAACACAGACTCGTCACTAATACTACAATTTGTTATATTTGCTTGTCAATTTTCGCCCATCCCATCCACGCCTCGCCTCGCTGGTATAAAACCACCTTTATAATATACTTTCATATTATTATAATCAAAACTCACAGCACTAAATAATTTCAGCTCTAAACGGCATCCACCACGCTGGCAAACTGATGGCCGAGGAAGTGAAACAAATAAGAAACCCGCTGATGCATCCCGCGTTCATCTTCAAGAAGGTTCTAGCCAACAGACATCAGGTTAGTAGTATTTTTAGGCTTGCCTAGAATGTAACAGGGATTTTACGGAAGTCGTTTTAACAGAACCGGAACCGGGATCCGATATTTAAATTTGATTGATCGGAATCGGATCCGAAGTCGAATGTGGAAGTAGAAGAAAGATGTGTTATGGGAAGGCTTAATGAAACAATTCAAATTTGTCTCTTTAATCAGTCAAATATTAGCGATAACATCCACAAACAAAACAATAAACTGAGACTTCGAGTGCGAGCGTGTATAAAATAAACTAAAATTACACTGGCGACGAGTTAAAACTTGTTTGTACGCGCTCTAGTCACGTGCATCGCTGCATTTCGAACTTCGGTATAACTCCGATTCGCTATTATCGGAACCGAAGCCTGAATCGGAGGTGTAAAAAAAAACAACCGACTTCCAAAAAAAACACTACAAAGTGAAAAATAACTTTAATTTCGGAAGTCGGTGTCTTTGGTTTTGAATTTTCGTTTTTTGTCACCGACTTCCGAAATTAAAGTTATTTTTCACTTTGTAGTGTTTTTTTTTTTGGAAGTCGGTGTTTTTTTTTTTTTGTGAATAGTTTTTATTTTTCACTTTTTAGTTGTGGTAACCTACCCCACACACATTCGAATACCACTACCTGCTACCAGTGACAGGAACTTATCATATCATCTACATACTAAGTGGGAAAAAAATACGTATTTTGTAGCTAACTCAAAAACTACCCAAGCAAAGTTAATAAAATTTATATGGGACCAATTTGGGAGCATACCCTTTCAAACAAAAAAGAATTTTCAAAATCGGTCCACAATTGACGGAGAAATCGGTGGACATAAATAAAAAAATAAAACAAACATTCGCGACGAACATATAACCTCCTCCTTTTTGGAAGTCGGTTAATTAATCGGAAGTTCCGAGTGTCCGACCTTTCGGAACCGGAACCGAAGCTCCGTAACATCCCTGGAATGTAGTGTGCTGCAATTATTACATACGCTTCATTCAAATCCGTCCAGGTCAATAATCTGCCTAGCCTTTTCCCAACTATGTTGGGGTCGGCTTCCAGTTTAACCGGATGCAGTTGAATACCAGTATTTTACATGGAGCGACTGCCTATCTGACCTCCACAACCCAGTAACTAAGTAATACGATACAGACAGACTTTCGGGCTTCTGACGACCCGTAACGACTGTCAAAGATCCACGAATGACAGCCGGGACCAACGGCTTAACGTGCTTTCCGAGGCAAGGAGGAGTCTCGGTATGTAAAGATGGTCACCCATTCACGGACCAACCCCGGCAAGCGTAGCGTAGTAATTATGTAAAGCCATATCTGTTACGGTTGCGAATCATATTTTAATCTACATACAACCTGACATAGACCTGCAAATTATAACAAACTTAAGAAAATTTGAATTTCTTAGGTTACCTTAGCGCAATTTACAAAATAATCTTTCTTTATTTACAGGAAAAAGACGACCCAAAACTGACACTTTATTTATCAGAGCACCTCCACCCATCTCTAAAACCGCCTTCAGAACAGCTAGAGTACTGCGTGCTGCGTATGAGGTTCGCATGCGAGACCCTCATGAGCAGACATGGTGTCAAAGTGGCAACAGCTTACACGTAAGTTTGGTGAAGTGGTTATTTGTTTTGGTGATGTGGTTATTAGTGGAAAAAAAGGTTTTTGGGATTATGGTCTGACCGGTGATGTGTTATGGTTAGATTTGCTGATATTTTGATGGTTTTGGTGATGTGGTGATTTATTGGTGAAGTGGTGATTATGTCAAAAATTGCTATTACATTATAGTGAATAAGTATTAAAAATGTATTGTTCTTCAACAGGGAATTGAACAGACTGGCTGAGGCAGCCACAGAAATATTGGTGATGACAGCAGTTCTAGCAAGAGCTTCAAGGTATTAAAACTACCTATTATAAGTCCAGGTTTCCTCACATTGTTTTCTTCAGCCAGTGATGTCCAAAATAAACTTTGAAAACGCGAACAATATATCCCATGAAAAAAGTCAAATTATATCTAGTCAGCGAAAAGAGTATCTGTCCATTTCGAATTTAATTAATGGGTAGTGATAAACGCCCCGGAATAAAATTAAAATAAGTGCATACTCAAAATATGAAATTTACTGCTATAAATACTAATTTTCCGACAACTTATATGCGAATACAAATAAAGAAACGACCGAATAAAATACTGAAAATTCCGAAAAATCAATACAGAATTTCATCATCATCATCATCAGCCTATAATGTTCCCACTGCTGGGACACAGACCTCCTCTCTGTGAGAGGGAGTGGGCCGTAATCCACCACGCGGGCCCAATGCGAGTTGGTAGATGTCACATGTCTTCGAATTTTCGGTTCTAGGACATGCCGGTTTCCTCACGATGTTTTCCTTCACCGTTTTGAGAGCAGTGGTGATGAAATAATTTACACAAAGTAAAGCGCCTGTCTGGGTTCGAACCTACGACCTACAACTCGTAAGTTGCAGCCGTTACCACTGGGCCACCACTGCTCTATACAGAATTTGCTGACGTAATATTTTTTAAACATGCAAACAAGAATACACCATGCATGCAGCATGCAAGCGAGCATGCAATATGCAGCAGGCATGGTTTCTGTCACGGCTCCGGCGCTGCGAGGCTCCCACGCGAGCTTATCGTCGTAGATGGTTTTAACGCTCGCCGCTAACCAAAGCCGGCCAGCAAGCCGAAGCTGCGGTGGTCGCCTCGCCGCTCCGCGCCTACGCGGGCTTAAATTACACTCTAGGGGTAGGGCAGACAAGACTACGTGGAGTCAGTTTTGCAGTGTTTTTTTCGGAAGTTTTTTTTTTTTTGGAAATTTAGTAGTACCACAGATTTTCAGAAGTTATTATTTTTTTTGAAGCTTTATTATTATCCTTAATTAATTAATTATTAAAGCTCTTTAGCTCCCTTCAAAATAGTTGAGCTAAATGGTACTGATCCATGCGTCATGTCAGTTGGGACTGGTCATCTCTTAGCTACCATGGCTTATTATTAATTTATTTTAATTTTTGAATTGTTCTTTGTTTTATATTTTTATTACGGACGCTTCTAACGTGCACGTCTTTCTACATTGTTCTCACATGTATCATTTCAACATGAATGATGTAAACTATTTTTTTTAGTGTCCGTGGAGTTTCTTGCCCGTTCTTCTCCATAGGTACCTACTAAGCTATGGAATGTGCAACTAGCTTCATATTTCTGACTAACCGAAACCTTTTTTTTTTTTGGAAGTTATCTAATAACTTCTCCCGCTCTGGGTGGAGCGGGAGGGCGTGTCAGACTCTTACTGACTAAAGCCCACCCTTTTCCTTCAGTTGCCATGTTGCCGGGGGGCCACGATTTCCCTTTCGGCCTTATTCGCAACCTCGGCAGGCATCGGCCCTAGCGGACCCGTCAATTCTGCTGACATCTCTTTGAGACGCACGTGGAACAACGCACCGTCGACCCGGGCCTGGTCCTTATCGGGCGGCGAGCTACCCATTGCCCACCGTCCGCAAGCCCGCGCCTACGGTGACCGGAAATCGGCTCGCGATTCCCGACGCCCAGGGTGTCTCCTGCGACGGTTAGGGGCGTGAGGGCGCGATTTTGCCTCTCCCTCACGCGTTCCGCCTCCTCCTTCGCAGGAGGTGACGGCCTCCCATTTCCCCATTTCCTCTTGCTCCGTACCATAGCCCGAATCAGGGCCGGACGCAAGAGATCACCGCCGCCGCGCCGTTCCGTAACAACCCTGAACTGGACTTAACAACTTTTTGACGATTTTTATTATAATTAATCCCTTTCACAGATCCTACTGCATCGGCCTCCGAAACTCGGAGATAGAGATGAAGTTAGCAGCCTGCTTTGTCGAGAGAACAAGAGATCGTGTCAGGAAACTCATCAAAGAAATAGACGACGGAGAATTTCTAAACTTAGACCATTTTAAAGTACAGTTTGGGAGGAAAATGTTGGATACTAACACTAGTTTAGTCGAGAAGCCTACTGCTAGGACTTTCTGGTAGAATCTTTTGTTGTTCTCAAGGCTGTGTAGACGATATTTTTTTTTTTAATTTTACAAGCAGCAGGCCTAACATGACTCACGCGACATATATCCACTCTCGCGCGACAAATGTTTGTCTATTTCTGTAGTTTTATCGTTTTCTGACAGCTTCGCCATACAAAATACTCGACTCGTTCTGTCAAACTTGATGTTTTGTCGACAAACCCTAACATGACACGTTATTTATCTCGATTTTTGACAGTTCAACACGATATAATCAGTCATTTTGTTGTATTTAGTCGTCGTCGATTTTGACGAAGATAAAGAGTAGATAAAACGACAAAATTATGATACATAAAAAAACTGGAAAAAAGATGGCAGATTCATAGTCGTACTTATTGTACAATTTTTTTTTTAATGTGTTTTTAGTGGTGATGAGAGATTATAGTGGAGGGAAGCACTATCACGTAGATGACTATTACTTTCAGTAATAACCAGTCGCTTTGCCAATTATGGTGATTAAATTAATTAATTAACTAAATCTATTTGTACAATAATAAACTTCGATTTGTCAAATTGCGATCGTCGGCCCATTTGTCATTTGTGGTTATTATCTAATGAGTATAGATGCCACTAATTTTAATTACCGTCATTTTGTATTTTAATTTCAGCATGCCAAAGAAATCATTTAATTTTAATCAAAAAGTCGGTTACATAAAAAACTAATCATAAATAATTAAAAGAGAGAATAATTAAGAGAGAGAGACGTTTATTCAATAAAATACATAATTCCATGCATAAAATTGAATGAATGAAACAGAACTTCAAGCCGATGTTGCTATCATAAAAATTATTTGCAACATCGGTTTATCGTCGCGCGATAAAGAAGTGTCAAAGTGCCTTTGTCGAGTTTACTCGTCGTTTGCGGTCATGTTAGGGATTAGAATGACGTCAAAATCGTAGACAAATTACGATAAAACGAGAAAAAGAGCGTTCTCGCGCTTGTCATGTTAGCCCTGCTGGAAACGCGTATGCCCAGATAAATAAAAAGTTCTTCGGAATAGATTGGATGAGTAAATTAAAAAAAAAACCGGCTAGATGTGTGTCGGACTCACGCACTCAAAGTTCCGTACCATACAAAGAAAGCATTTTTTCGAGATTTGGCCTCACATTTTTGTCTTTATTGACTTTTAGATATGGTGGCCATAGCTACCTACACTAAACTGTGCAAAAAATAAATATATCAGCTGTATTACGTGTATCTTGTTGGTATAAAAAGGTCGTGTGCGCAAGCTTTAAGATATAGTTTGACCGACACCGCTGTTCCACGCTTGAGTTATGTGCGTGGCGAGACGGGGGGTAGTAGAGGCCGATATTATTTCGTCAAAGCTCACGACGCAGCCCCCCCCATGCCGCGCGTTCCTAAGTTGCGAAACAGCGATCCTGGTCAAACTATAGCAATGTGTATGTATGGTTCAAAAAGTTTATGTTGACATTTTGAGAAAGGCATTATGCATGGGAGCAAAATGCAAAATGGTTAGTATGAATGATTAGTTTGCAATATTATTGTTATATACTGTTATCCTGTAAATAAAACTAGTTTTAATATTTTTTTATTTGGTTTTATTTTATTCTAATAGGTACACAGTTAAACCTACGGCACTACATAATTAATAAATTACATCATAAACAATTTTAATTTTTCATTTAATTTAATCTAGTATTTACCTACTTAGTAATTTGTGCAATAGCCAAACAATTCTATGTAGGTGAATTAAGCAAAATCGATATATGAGAAGAAAATTTTTAACTACAAAAGTTTTTAACAAATAAGATATCGAAAAGACTATTAAGGTAATTTTATACCGGCGAGACGAGATGGGCGAGAATTGAAATCACCCTTACCCTTTTACATCGAAAGATGTCCATCGAAATACCGCACCGTTTCGCGATGGCCAGCGCTGCCTTGCGCCGGCTAGCGAGATCACGCGCCGCCCGGCCAGCCGAGAGTATAGTATGCAGCGATGTCTCGCGATGGTTGGAGCGAGCCGGCGCGTGCCAGCGCGAGTCAGCGCTTGACGGAGAGAGACCGTGCGGGTCCTCAATGGCCGGTGCGAGATTTGTACATCCTTTTTACAAAGTAAATAGATACTCTATCCTTACAGGCCTCCGCCAAGCACCGCCACTTCGACCGTATCTGTGCTTTCCGCATCCAGAGGATTCCTATGACAAATCTAGTGACAACAACTAATAAATAGGCCAGTGTCCAAAAAAATGTAGATTATGGCGATACATTGAGCTAAAATGTGGCATGACGTCACGCCTTGCTAGATTTAATAGTGCGTTGTGGCGTAGCGAGCCCCCACTCCCCAACTTTAATGCGTGTTTTCTAAGTCATTTTTGATTAATATGATAAAGCAAAAAATACGTGTCTAATATTTTTTTATTATCTGAAAGACGGACTAAATAGAACTTCTTTTTTTTACCTAGGCAACTACCCTATTCTAATCGCCTAAGGCCGATAATCTTTAGGAAAAACACTAATATATGAAACTCCCTTCTCAGCGACCGGTTTGAAACTATCTCCAAAAGTGACATTTTTTGCCACATTACCCTTCTTCCGAGCTTTGCTACGTCTCCTCAACTTAGCCATAGTATCAGCGACTTTCGTTTCTAAAGTCGATTTGGCTTCGAAAGCGACTTTTTCCGGCTTCGAGTTGAAGGCTTGGACTTTGTTTTTCTCCTTGCGTTTGTAGTAGAAGACTTCCCAAGCTAGGGTTATCATCGCTAGTCCTAGGCCGAATAGAGTTGCTATGAAGACTCCACCTGGAATCATAAATAATACTTATATGTCAGCAATCCATTATGACCAGGCACTCAACGCAATTTCCACGCAAACTCCGCCCCCATGCAACCCACCACTCCACTAAATGCTAAACGCTAACACATCAGTATTAAAGCTGAATATCGCGTGCGCTCTTTGGTCGTGTTCGAGCACGGAACTAAATGTCGTAATAAAATTGATCTGAAGAAAAAATATCTTATATCTGGATAGTAAACTTATATTTTCTTACTGTCAATAATTATTTTAGACATAAAAGCCGAGTAATCTTGATTTTATATAAATAATCTTTAAAAAATACATGATTTTCGAATAAAAAATGAATGGAAAGAAAAAGATCCAATAAATAATATACTAAAGTGCCATTTTGATTGTATGCGTGACTTTCAGAATATTAATGCAAATTAACATACACAATTTAGGGAGCCTCCTCTTAAGGGCCATCAAATTACCCCTTTGACTCCTATGAAAATGTCAACAATTTTCGAGTCATTTGACATTTTATGTTTTTATTTCATACATTTTAAAATATAAAATGATAATCAATGATACTGATGATGATGATATAATATATATTATTATATATTAATTAATTAATAATAATATAAATGCGAAAGTTTGTGAGGATGGATGGATAGATGTTTGTTGCTCTTTCCCGCAAAACCTACTGAACGGATTTGGATGGAATTTAGCACACAGATAGTTTATATCCTGTAGTGCTATTCTGTAAATCTCACCGTGAACGCTTAGGTGAAGTGAGCTGTCAACAGTGTCAATCCCTAGTATTTGGTGCAATGACAGCTCACGTCAAGCCCACGTCACCTTAGCGTTCACGGTGAGATTTTTACAGAATAGCAAGGCTGGAGTAACACATAGGATACTTTTTATCCCGATATGACTTATGCGGGTGATCCTGCTGCACGTTGGTAGTCTCAATATAAATTGGCTGTTTACCTAAACTCTCCAGGGTGATGCCTTCAGATTCATCAGCGTCAGGACAAGCCTGCCTCGCAGATTCATTCCAATATCTGCAAGAAATTAAAGTCTAAAGTTTGAAATAGTCGAGATACAGTTACGATGTATGGAACAAAATCGGATATATAGAAAAATTCAACAAAATATGTTGAAATAACTTTTACAAGCAAAACTCGCGGAACGTTATATCAGTGAGTATTAACACTTTCGACTCCACCCACTTTTCATAGAACTCATACGCCATGCGTCATACATATTGGAAGGGAACCCTCCGGGAGGGTTACCGGCATTACGTTTGCGCTAAAGTTAACCATCGCAGACGGTCAACGGCATTAGGTTTAAAACCGTGTTATAAACCACTGTAAAACGATGTAAAATAGTGTTTTCAGGGGTCTTGTCCCTATAAGTAGTTTCCAACCTTTAATTTTTTTTTAAATATTTGTAAACGTGAACAAAAAATAAAAAATGCTTGGATTTTAAAACCAACGACATACTAATAAATCTGGTTAAAACATACATCAGATTTTATTTTCACGGTTTACAATGCTGTATTCGCTAAGAAAAACCTACATTTAAAATGAGCCCTCCACGAGGGCTCCCGGCATCCCATATGCGACTAGGTGAACCCTCCAGGAGGGCTCCGGGCACTGAACGTGAAGCACTCCGTCACTGTGACTCCGTTGATCCACCTTCCTTCCTTCCATGGTCATCTAGATGCCCATCAATGCAAAAGCCCACCAAACACAAGACCTGTCTGGTTGGAGAAGACTCCCTTCTCAATGGAGAAGAACTAAGTGTGAAATAAGTACACTTACTCCTCTACTTCCAGAAACTCAAGGACCTCAGTATACCATACTTACTTTGAAGCCAGCTGCTCAAGAAATCGTTCCTTCTGCAGCTCTAACAGGGCTCTGGACAGGTCTTCTTGTAGCCTGGAGCCCTGCTGTACCGCTATAGCGTATGGCTGCTCCGCGAATACTTCTCCTACTTCTGTTAGATTGCAGTTTCTGGTTACTTCGTATCTGGAAAAACCAGTCTTATTTATCCTAATTTAGTGCTTCACACATATCTTCTCACGGGCTGATCGAAGGTTAAGCTACGTTTGTCGCGGTTGGTTCGTCGATGGGTGACCAACCATTACATATCAAGACCCCTCCGTGCCTCGCTTTTTTTAAAGTGCTTTACTTTAAGCCGTTGGTTCCGGCTGTCATTCATAGACCTTTGACAGTTGTTACGGGTCGTCAGAACCCCAAAAGGGTACTCCGAAGCATGGGCGTACCTACGGTGGGGCAAGGTGGGGTATTTACCCTGGTCCCTGACAGAAATCTAAAAATTTTGTTATTTAGCAACAAAATTAACCATTAATTTGGTAAAATTCAAAATTACTGCGCGAAACAATGCAGCATCGATGAATCGAGCGCGCATGCGTAGTTATAGAATTTTATCGAGAGAATTTCCTACTACTTATCGAGTTTATTTACTTCAGCACCACCCATAAAAAATGCTTTTTTTTATTTTCTTTGGCAGAAATACAGACGCCAGCACATCAAGCTACTACAATCTGTCAAATTTATTTAATAGATTTTCAACTTTAGCACTGAAGTTTAAGGTTCAAAGTTGATTGGGAAAATTTGACAGTTTCGGGTAGTTTGATGTGCTGGCGTCTGTACAAACACTTACTTTATTTCAGCAGAATCGTGTATGAAAGCGAAGTCAGCATCGGTATGTTCATTCACTTGTTGGAACCCTGTCTTAGCATTTGGTACAGGTTCTAGAAAAAAAATAAAACCGGCCAAGTGCGTGTCGGACCACGCACCATGAAGGGAATCCCAAAAACAAACTTAACTTTGTAGTTGAAAAATATGTTCTCCCATACGAAATGTATGGGAAAACATGTTTTTGCAACTGCAAAGTTAAGTTGGTCGATTATTACTCGTTAACTTGTAGAGCCTACTTAGCTGTGATAGTTTTCCTTTTAATTTCGTTAAATAAACTACTGCTGTGATTTTTTTCACACATCCAAAACCAATCATTTAGCTGGGAGGGAGGGGGACACTTGACTCTAACAAAAATTAGCACAAACGGATCCTTGAATCCAAAAATGGTTTTCACAATCTCACAATGTTTTTGAAGGACCTTTCCAATGATACCCCACACCACGGGTTAAAAAAAAAATCATCACCACTTTACGTGTAGGAGAGGTACCCTAAAAAAAAATGTATTTCACAATTTTGTTTTACCACTTTGTCGACGTAATTAATATGTATACCTATGCCAAATTACAGCTTTCTAGTACTAAGGGTCTCCGAGCTAGACCGCGGACAGACAGACAGACAGACAGACGGACATGGCGAAACTATAAGGGTTCCTTGTTTACTACGGAACCCTAAAAAGGAATTATACTTTCAATTAAAACAGCCAGTTGCAGAAACGAACTTTAATTTTTAAAGCTGTCATTAAATACTAATCTTCCATTAACTTGTTGCAGAAAGCAAGATTGTTCTTTGATGAAATTAATGAAATCTTTAGCGTAAATGATCCATCATTTAATGGGGCATTAATGTTTGTCTTTGTGCAACTGGGTGTAAGACATGCTATAAGCGAACGAGTGACTACACATTAGTAACTCACGTGTCGTGGTCATTCAAAATAGTCGGCATTTCAAAAAGATTATCCATTCTGCAAGACTCCCTGCCCTGGGTATTACTGGGGGCTAAAATGCAGGCAGCAAAAGAAATATGGGCGCCGGTAGCGGTGTGCAAGGGGGTGCACTTGCACCCCCCTTTTTTTTGGATGGGAAATTATCAAATAACTTCTCCCGCGTGCGGAGCGGGAGGGCGTGTCAGACTCTTACTGACTAAAACCCACCCGTGTTCCTTCAGTTACCATGTTGCCGGGGGCCACGATCTCCCTTTCGGACTTATTCGCAACCCCGGCAGACTTGCACCCCCCTGGCTTCAACATAAAATATATTTGTGAAAACATTCAGAACTAAACAAAATATCCGAAAACTCCTAACACAATAATAGAGAACTTAACCTATTCGAGGTGAGTTCCTATAATTTTCGAGCTCGCTTCGCTCGCTCTTGCATAATACAATGTGTCAATTCTAAAACTTCTAATGTCGACAAAGTACCGAACTCCTATTTCCGAAAACCTAATCGGCCCTACGCAACATTATTGACTTTGCTTCGGTCGCTTTTGCATCCTACTCTATCTTAATTCTTAAGCTTCTTTGTATAAATCGACACAGTTAGTCCTCTTTCTGTACGAATAGAAAAAATTAAACCTATCCCATTCAAAGCGGGAAGCAAAAATGATCGAGCTCGCTTCGCTTGCTCTTGAATCCTACATTCTCTTATTAATAATAATATAATATATTGATTTTTATTTCGGAACCGAGTCCATAGTGTGTTAGTAACATAATATAAAAATAACTTATTATCTAGTTTTAGTACCAATCACCCTCTGCACAAACTATTTGACAATTGGAGAGCTGAAGCTCTCCGCTACAGTCTGAAGTCTGCTGTTGCGACTGTCACTTTTCTCAGTAGTGAAGCAGTTTTTTTGCAAACAATCGCATGGAAACCGTCAGTACGGACTTGCGCAAACATTTCCGACGTGCTGCAGTAGCGAGGAAGTCCCAACAACATCCTGAAACCATTGTTGTACTGGACGCGCAGGACATCCAGCGATCTTTTGGTAGATTGGTCGTGTTATTGGTTAAGCTTTTCTCCATAAGTCGACAAGGTTACTCCTTGTATGAATGGGCAAACGATAACCTAACATATCCGAGGTGAACTGCAAAAATGATCGAGCTCACTTCGTGGAGCTGAAGATGCACCCCAAAGAAATAAGTACCTATGCAGACAGGCACTAACTTCAACTACCTAGGTACTGTAGTACCTAAGACTTAATTGTCGTTACGTGCGCTGTGTGTCTGTGACATCGCTCGCCCGACCGTGTGTATGTATGAAAATATTTTTATTTAAGTACCAGATAATTATAGATTCATGATTATCATACCTGAAGCGTTGATAGCCAGCAAGATATGACCATACTGTTCCCTGATTGGGTAGTCCCACACCCTGTACTGTGCCTGGTCTGATGTCGCGTTCAGGGTAATTTCTTTCCATACCCTGCAAGAATAAGAGAATGCTGTAGGTGGTCGGCGCGACTGACTAAAATCAGATCCCCTCGACAGCCAGGTAGGTAAACAACTATAGCTTTAGATTGTGTCCTATAATATCACCTGTCCTTTGTTGGTTTAGACCAGTGATACTCAAAGTGTGCTCCGGGGGCACCGCGAAGCCTCTGTGGGAGCTCCGCGAAAATATTTGCCTATGGCCTATGTCCAGTAATGGATGTTTACATTACTTTGTGGTATTTTAGCTGCTTCAGAATTGTGATAATCTTATAAGAATAGTTTCCATTTTTATTATTAAAACTGTTTCGCCATAATGTTTGATTAAATCCAAATTCCACCAGTGCCAGCAATAATGGAAAAAAGTGAACTCAGAGTTTATAACTGCGAGTGTTACTTGCCCCAGCAAAATCAATGGGACTCAGTGGACGACAAAACTGTGAACCTATCGCTCTGGTAGGAGACTGGTGGAGCAAAGTGGAACAATAACTAAAACGCAGATTTTGATTATTTTAGGTCAAATATTTCGTTTTCCAAAAGGGTTCCTTCGCCAAAAAAGTTTGAGAACCGCTGGTTTAAACCAACATTAGAAGTGAATATGTTCTATGTTATAGGGTTTGGTTTCCGCACTTAGTCCGTAAGGTGGACCATTGTGCGTGGGCCATGGCGGCCGTTTGGTGGTTATTCCAACCAGCCCACCTCCCTCCAGAAGCTAATTAAATCTCCTGGTCTGTTCAGAACATCTGTGTAGGATCTGGGCGACCCGAGGGTTTCTGTTCTAATCTGGGTTAGAAGTGAATATATTCAAGGTAGCAACAAAATAACTATGTTTAAGAGTTAAAAATCTATTCAATAATCATCATTCATCATTTCAGCCGAAAGATGTCCACTGCTGGACATAGGCCTCCCCCACTTTGACCGATTCTGTGCTTTCCGCATCTGCAGAAGGCCGCAGGAATCCGCTGGATGCGGAAAGCACAGAATCTATCCAATAAATATTCTGAAAAAAATTAAATGCTCAAAATCAACACGTGCCCTAATAAAACCGCATAACTTATTTTCGTAAACGATTATGACAAATTTGTTTAAAATTTTGACAATTCAACAACATTCCAACTTATGAAGCAATAGATTAGCAATCTGTTTCAAATCGAAACAAATTCTGATTGATCGTGTATTACGCAATTAGGGTACTGGCTAACAAACCTAATCTTACTATTTTTCACCATACAACGTGGCAATGCTGCCAGCCTTTTGGGCACTTTTCCTATTGACAGCGATACGGACGAATTTTTTGATGCCCTATGATCATTTCCCCCCCCCCCCCCCCTTTTTTATATACTTGTACATATAATTTTTTAAATCTGATAGTTTTTAAATAATGTAAATACCTTTGTAATAGAATTTTGTGAAATAAAATATTATGGTTTTTCACCTAAAGTTAAATGTTTTAATCAGGTGCAGAAAAGACAATATGGCCCATGAATCCTGCTTACCTACTTCATGTCTTACCTGTATAGCGTATCTTCAGCAAACTTCATATTGATGAAGTACTGATGTACTGAGGAACCTTCCACCACGGTGTAATTGATTCTTGATTGACGCGCCAGCTGCTCCAGAGATGATACTGGCGTCTGTGTGTGAAATAGACTTTTTTAAGCTTATCAAGCTCACAGCTGGTCTTCCAGGGTCAGAGCTTCTTTTCTTCTTTTCGTGTGGTTAGTGACTAACTTAGTGTCAGAGTTTTAAAGCCGCCCATGGGCCTCTGACTTGGCTTCTAATGCCGTCGAGAAATATCTCTCAGGCACATGAATCCGAAAAGTCAGAGGTTTTGGGTTCGAACTCGAGACCTTATGACTTGGCAGTCTGACGGTCACACCACTAGGCTATCACTGCTATAATAATACCTATGTGAGACGGTAAGACATAGGTATTAAATGTGTAACCATGGGATGAGTAGCTTAATAACTAAGAGTCACGATGATTGAGGTTAAACTGCACTCGTGGCGTTCAGGATTCAGTCCGACTGAAAGGTGGTTTTATACCGGCGAGACGAGGCGTAGATAGGATGGGCGAGAATTGAAATCACGCTTACCCTTTTACACCGAAAGATGTCCAGCGCTGCCTCGCGCCGGCTCGCGATGTCTCGCGCCGGCTCGCGATGGCTCGCGCTATCACGCGCTTCCCGGCCAGCCGTGTCTAGCGCACCGGCCAGTCGAGAATATAGTATGCAGAGATGTCTCGCGATGGTTGAAGCGAGCCGGTGCGTGCCAGCGCATGCCAGCGCGAAATATCGCGAGTCAGCGCTTGACGGAGAGAGACCGTGCGGGTCCTCGATGGCCGGTGCGAGATTTGTATATTCGTTTTACAAAGTAAATAAATGCTCTATTCATACAGCTATAAAGTTCAATATTGTACTAACAAATATTTCAATTCTCACCTCGCACATCCTCGCGCATCTAGACCTTTTACACCAAAGATGGGCAGGGCGTGGATAGAATTTTTGCCATACAAATTTCAATTCTCGCACATCCCATCCACGCCTCGTCTCGCCGGTGTAAAACCACCTTATTAATCCCGGTTACACCTATTTCTACTTGACACATTACGAGTAGGTAGGCAGTGAGTTCTTAACTTAACTTATCATAAAATAGCAGTCCTGTTAGTAATTGGGGTTTGGGGTTTCATGAAGGTCAGAACTCAAATAACAGTCGCTGCAAAGTACAAAAAAATACGGAGCAGCATTTGAAAAAAATAAAGGGGGGGGATATTTTAAATTTACATCTATTTTGTTAAATATCTTCAGAAGTATTTATTTTAAAATTATAAAAAAATATGTTTAAGATCCTCGCAATAAGCCCTTCCATTTGATATGACACACTTTACAGTTTGGAAAACATGTTTTTATTAATTTTCCAATTTTCTCCTGAAAAGTGAGCCCCATATTTAAAATTCATTTATTTACGTCACACGTCCGTGTTTGGGTCACAAAAATTCATATGTGTACCATATTTCAACTTAATCAATCCATTAGATTCGGAGCAAATTGGCTGTGACAGACGGACACACGAGTGATCCTATAAGGGTTCCGTCTTTTCCTTTTGAGGTAGGTACGGAACTCTAAAAACATACCTGCATCCTTTCCACTGTTAGAAAAGCAGCTAGGTTAGCAGTGAAGGTGGCCAACATGAGTACGACGAACAGCCAATAAGCAGCTACCAAGGTTCTTCCAGACAGTGCCTTGGGTGCTTCGCCCCCGCCTTGAGGAGTAAACGACGTGAGGGCGAACCAAAAACTTTCTTTTAGTGTAAATTCCCTGTAAAATAGTTGTTGCTTAGTTGTTTTGTTGGTAGGCAGAAAAGTCGGAGGAGTCGATAGTCATGAGGTCTAATTTGGTTATTTTTTTATGTTTTAGTTTGCAATCGAAAAAGTCGTGTGATCTAATATTTTTGAATAGGCTGAAATTAGACATTTTTAGTAGTTAAAATCACAGAAGGCAGCTTATCTTTATTTATTTAAACTTCACACACACAAAAAGGTACAAAGGCGGACTTAATGCCATATGCATTCTCTACCAGTCAACCAAGGGTGGTGAAGAGATTAGATGGCAGGTGCTCTGTTTGAGAGGAACAAAGAAAAAATTATTAAAAATACATCATTAGAAATAAAATGTAGGAACTACAGTACATAAATAGGTTATAACTTATAATACACATACATACATTTAATATAATATGTATCTATATTATATATACAAATTCAAGGGAGACAAAACGTTAAGGGAAGAAAATTTTCTGCAAAAATAGGTAGGTAATTGAAAATCAATCTCAAATCGAAACCAAATAGAATTCTCGGTCATTCTGCATACGTTTAGAATGTAGTCGAAAAAGTCATGTGCAAACCCAATGAAGTTGTTTGTGTAACCTTTCACGGCGTAAATATTCTCATGATTATGACTAACTTTCACTGTAAGACCAACTCTGAAATATTGAAAAAAAATATCAGCTTAAATGCAATATTTACCCTATTGAGATGGGACCAAACCATTGATTTCGCGACACTATGACGACACCAGCGTTGATGTCTTTTTAATAGTCAAAAGGACCATTAAAAAACATTTATTTATTTATATTATTTTAAATAGAACGGCCGAAGCCAGTTACACTACTTAAACATATAATTTATTTAACACAAACATGCATTCTTTCACAAAAATTCAAACATTCTGACAGTATCATCTTCCATTCTGTCGCAAACATATCAAGATCTATGTTTGAGTTCAACGCGTTGATTACCGCGGTACGTGGACTAAAAGACATCAACGCGTTGATTACCGAGGTGCCGATGTTTTTCAAGTTTTCACTTCTGTCGGCACTGCCGGAGTGCCAGTTTTTTTTTTTTGCTCTCTAGTAGTTGATCCGACAGTGAAAGTTGTTTTTAATCATGAGTACTTTCATCTCCTGAAAGGTTAACACTGAATTAAAATCACCGTGTTTCACTTTCCAAGAGATTAAGGCTGCGTTTCCACCAGAAATGTGAGAGGATGTGTAGCGAGGGATGTGTTTGTTAAGAACCAATAGAATCGCTTCATTTACCTAGCCTCGCTGAGCGCAGGTCCTATGGAAACGGCTTAGCGGAGCGAGGTTTTGTTACGTACAAAACAAGCGAGGGATGGGTGCGAGGGATATGTGCTAGGGATGGACGCGAGCGAGAAATCGCATCTGAAAAGAGCCCGCTACACATCCTCGCACCGCCCATCTGCGCACCGCTCAGCGGCCTAGCATATCTCTGATGGAAACGCTCACATCGTTTCACAGCTAGCTAAGCTGTGCGAGGATGCGTAATGAATCCTCGCACTGCTTAGCTACCTTCCAAATCTCTGGTGGAAACGCAGCCTTACTGAAGTCAAATCATTTATTTTAATTAGACACAATAAAAGGCACTTTTGAATATCATAATTTACAAGGGAATAGAATTGATTCTAGAGCCTTTGACCTTTGACCAAACTGTATACTGTACATTGTGCGTGTGTGTGTGTGTGGGAGGGGCTGGGGGTGCGTGTGTGTGTGTGATGTATGTGTGAGGGTACACTGGGGTGTGTGTGGGGGGTATTTGCGTGTACAAAACACGCTTCAGTCAAAAAGCCTTCGACAGTCGCAGCAGTCATAAAAATCACGACTCACCTGCACGGATACGGATATGCATCAGAATTGTTTCTTGCTGAGTAAGGTGAATATTTATCTAGCAGCCAGATCATGAACCCAGTTAATACTAATGCTGCCACTATACTGAGCCACACTTCAGTGCGCAGTACAGTCATGAATTTGAAGAGCGATGTCTTTCTGATGGGTTTTCGGATCACTATAATAGAAAGTTGTGTTTAGAGCAGTTATGTTAAAGTTCCGTAAGGAAGGTTTTCCCGTTGAAAGTTACCGTAGTAAGGTTTAAATAATGACGTAAAATTATGTTTGAAAGCAAGAATTGGAGCCAATACATTTCAGAAAATAAAATCGACCAAGTACGAGGGACTTGCACTCTTAAGGTGCTGATAAACTTGAGCATTCACTTGTAACAGAACATCGAGCATTCGCCGTTTTTAAATTTGTCGAACTGAACAACGAAGCCAAAGATAGAGCCAAACATTGCTACAAACATTTTCACGATCATTCTAGCGAATGCTCCAGTCAATGCTCGTCAAAAAAATATTCTTCACGAAGATGTCAGACTTGACGATCGCGTGTGCAACAATGACAGAATGGCTCGGCTCAGCAAAAAGCTCAGCTCGCAAATTCACTGTCCTTTCGCTAGAATCCTCGCTAGAACGCTTGGTAGAATGCTCGCTAAAACACTCCCGTTTATTTTTCTGTAATGTATCTTTCACTAGAATGCCAATTACAAGTCAATGCTCAAGTTTAACAGCACCTTAAGGATCCATACTACCACTTTATTTAGTTTATAGAAGTATTAGGTTTTAATTTATTAATACGTAATTGTTGGATATTGTACTGGCAACACCCAAAGATTCAAATTCAAAAGTCATTTATTCAAACTAGGCTGAGAATCAGCACTTTTCGAACGTCAAAATTACATAAGACAGTCCCCCAAAAACTCCCACCCTTCACCACTTCCTAGTGCCTTTAGCTGGGAAGAAGAAATGGCGCAACAAACTCCCCAGCAGCACAGCTGTCTGTTCAAGTTAGAGAATGATTCCATACAATAGTATACAAAATAACCTACATTATGCAACACAAAACATAATTCAAATGATAAATTATAGGCCATATGTCAGCTAGCACACGCCAATATACCAACCAAAAACATCGAGGACTATACTCAAGCATTATTTAAAAAAATAAAAAGAAAATAAAACTAAACGTAAACAGAACTAAATATCTAAATAAAAGCCTCCAGACATAAAGGGCGTGCCCGCTTACTTATAGCTGTAATTGGCAGTTATAAATGATAAACTAGGACCATCGAGATAAAAAAAAATGAACAGTTAATTACTAGTAACAATAACAAAACCATGATCAGCAAGACGACCAGTCACCACAAGCAGCACCCGTTTACGAGCATAACGCAAAGATCAGCCATTACCCCCCTCGCCATATTTGAGGGAACGAGGCAACCCGACCCCCGACGCTACCGCAAGCAGTGACATCTAAGGGAGCATGACGAACTTGCTGCCGGTTGCTTTCGATTCGATGTGTCAAGAGTAGCGCGGGAACCTTCCTTCTGGGTCTGGCGCTCGTGACGGGAAGACGTGCTTAGTGGCTGTGTCGGTAAAAAGATAGATTGGCATGGTATTGGTTGGAGATCTACTGTAAAAGGTAACCTATTAGTTTTATGGTAAATATTAGAATACTTATTAAATAGGTAGTGATATTATGTGGGGAATAGGAGATGTGATGGTATGGTGTAGAATATTGAATTTGATGTTGGCAAAGAAATATAAATGACTGACAAAATATATTGGTGTTTCATATTATTTTCCTTATCCCTGAAATGTTGTAAATATGTAGTTTTATTAAACAGTTGAAATTATTATATTGGGGTAACGACTTTAAGATTCATTTGGGGATTAGTAACCATTTTGAGGTTAAATAATTATATTCGTAACTAAATTAGTTATTTTAGAGCAAGGATGGTTCCTATTATTGAAGCCATAGCATTTATGTAGGTACCTACTGTGTTCGACAGTCCTGTGTGTGACAGACAGATGGACGGACAGACAGACATATGGTGTGGACTTACCCGATAAATTATGGCCGATAGGCTCTCCGATTTTTTGCGCACGTTCTCTCACACACTCGCCTCATGGCACCATTTGGTTGGTATATTGGCGTGTGTTAGCTGACGTAATATGGCTAATAGTTTAAATTATGTTTTGTGTTGTGTAATGTAAATTATTTTGCAAATACAATAGACGTGGATATATTTAGTGCTTGGTGTGGCAACACGCCATGTTCAGGTTCGCGACAAGTCAATCGTCATCCTGAGGATGCCTCGTTGTGTTGAGAGGTGAAATACATCGATTTATATAATACGTGTCGATTTCTTTCAGGGTTTTTTATGGCTCTTTAACAATAGCTAAGCGGAACAGGTTACTAAATATATCTACTTCTATTGTAATTTAAATTATGTTTTGTGTTGCGTAATTTAAATTATTTTGCAAACTATTGTATAGAATCATTTTTTCCTAACTGAACACACAGCTGTACTGCTGGGGAGTTTGTTGCGCCACTTCTTCTTCCCAGCTAAAGCACTAGGAAGTGGTGAAGGGTGGGCGTTTTGGGGGACTGTCTTATGTAATTTTGACGTTCGAAAAGTGCTGATTCCCAGCCTAGTTTGAATAAATGACTTTTGAATTTGATTTTGGACTAGACCCTTAAATAGGCAGGTCTGTCTTAACACATAACATAACATCACGCCTTGTTTCCCCGAAGGATTGGGCAGAAGTGTCCCTGTAGCAGGTACACCCACATTTCGCCAGTTTTGTTTAAATCCCACGGGGACGAGCCTATTGCCATCAACCGGGCATAGAAAAACCCAATAACACTTTCAGGACCTCATGCTCAGCAGTAGCGCTTGCGACCACTCCCCCCCATGAAAAAATCGTAATATATAACTGGTAGATATTGAAAATCATTGACATCATCACTTATTACTTACCAATCAGAATGCCAGTCTGTTCAAAGTAAGGAGCCACGAAGTCTATTACTTCTTCTCGTTCAGCAGTCATCGTTAACGCTGATATCGCTATATCAGTTTCCTGCAATAAAGCTTACTTAAGCAATTATGCTTCGTAATACCAAAGTAAGGCCACAAGCCTCTCCAACCAACTTTAGCCAACTTTTGGCTAAAGTTGGCTGGAGAGGCTTGTGGCTAAGTAATAGCTAATAAAAAGCCACACGGGTCGATCGATCAAGTTAAACTACGCTTGCCGCGGTTGGTCCGTGCATGGGTGACCATCTTTACATACCGAGACCCCTCCTTGCCTCGGAAAGCACGTCAAGCCGTTGGTCCCGGCTGTCATTCGTAGATCTTTAACAGTCGTTACGGTTAGTTAGAAGCCCAAAAGTCTGACAGTGTGTGGAGGTCAGATAGGCAGTCGCTCCATGTAAAATACTGGTATTCAGCTGTATCCGGTTAGACTGCAAGCCGACCCCAACATAGTTGGGAAAAGGCTGGGCAGATGAATTAAGGCCCACAGTTGACGGCAATTCTCTAAAAACATCACAAATGACAATAATTTCGCAGACCGTATCAAAAATTTCCTTTTGATAGTCGTAACATCGTTAGTCAGTTAGAAGCCAGAAAGTCTGACAACTGGTTTTGCCAAAGGGTATCGTGTTAACCAATGAATTGTGAAGACCAGTAGATAGCCGCTCCATAATGGTATTCAGCTGCACCCGGTTAGACTGGAAGCTGACCCCAACATCCACATAACCCCCGAAAGGTTAAGCAGAGGTGTACCTATAGTACACCCCACATATCGCCAGTTATGTTTAAGTCCCATGTGATAGGGGGCGAGCCTATTGCCATCAACCGGGCACAAATCCAGACTCCGGGCTGCTACTGAGAAATTCCAGATGGAAAAACCCAATAACACTTTGCCCGATCCGGGAATCGAACCCTGGACCTCATACTCAGTAGTAGCGCTTGCGACCACTAGACCAACGAGGCAACAGCCAACATACACTGACGAACAATATAAAAAAACCACTAACTTAACACGAAATATTTCCGAAACGACGCAAGATAGCTTCTTGAAGTAAAAAGCAACATTCAAGTGTATTTAATAACGCATAAAAAACACCTATAAAACTATTTTCGAGATTTTTTGACGTAATAACGTCTTATAAATCTCACCGACGGCACGATTGGCGCAGTCCCCTGGCTGGAGGTTTTAAGTGTAGCAGCTTAAGGCACCCACAGAATTGACCGGTTAAATAGTCATGACCTCAGAGGTCAGCTATGAGATGCCCTACAGAAAAAAAAAGTTTGGCGCATTGGTTAAGCGATTGACTGCTGCGTTGCGTGTCGCGGGTTCGATTCCCGCACGGAACAAATATTTGTATGACCTACAAGTAGTTGGTCCGGGTCTGACTGTTTGTGTATGTGAGTTAAATGTTTGTAAACGCACCCACAATACAGGTGAAATTCCTAGTGCGGGGCAATGTTTAAAAAAAAAAACATTGAACACCGGCTGCACGCACGAAAAATTGTCACGTTCCGCCTGAGCCGAGCGTGCAAGCGAGAACGCGGAACAAGCGATAGAGAGGCACGATCGGCCTAAGCGTTCTGCTTGTGACGCATACGAGTATTCTTCATAAGACGACTTCTTATCACGTAAAATTATCGTCCGTAAACCGACAACGTCCGTAAACGACCAACTTTACAGACAACCAATTTCTTTTTACTTCATGTTGCTAACTTGTGTGGTTTAGGAGACATTTACTTTTTTTTTTGACACTTTGCAAGTGGCTTTTTTATACATATGTATTGCTCGTCAGTGTAGTTGGACATAGGCTAGGCTAAGCAAATGATAACTATAGACAAAAGAATTTGCTACTTACCCCTCTCATGAGATCGCCAACGACGCCATCCCAAGTACCATTTGGAAGCTTTCTTCCGAAATCACCAGCCTTTGGGGAGACGATCTCATAATCAAACGACATGGTCTGGAAACAGATGTTTTTATATTCTTTAAAAACACTTTCTGGCATTCACAGAAGTTGACTTACCTCTCCTTAAAGGACATCGCTCATTCTATCTAACAGCACCGCTCCGACACAGAAAATAACTTGTCATTCAAGTTAGGATTTTAAATCTAATACTTTAAAGTCTATTTTACGATGGCTACATAGAATAGTTGACGGCTCGCTGCCCGCAAGCCGCCCAAAAACTTGTTTTTCATACAAACAAATTCCCCCCTTTTCACCCCCTTAAAGTTCGAATTTTCAAAAACCCCTTCATAATGCTCCCCTTCATTATAAAAGGAAGCTGTGTACAAAATTTCACATCCCTAGTCCTAGTAGTTTCAGCTCTGCGTTGATATGTCAGTCAGTCAGTCAGTCAATTTCTCCTTTTATACATACAGGGTGGCAGGAACATCGCCCAGAGGACACGGTGGAGCATACGGTGGGGTCTGCCCGGCTTGGGCGGAGCATCGCCGTGTCCTCGTGGAGGCGATCGGCGGCGGTGATCTCTCGCGTCCGGCCCTGGTTCAGGCCATGGTACGGAGCGAGAGGAAATGGCAGGCCGTCACCTCCTTCTGCGAAGCGGTAATGCTCGCGAAGGAGGAGGCGGAACGCTAGCGGGAGAGGCAAATCTCGCGCCCTCACGCCCCTAACCGCCGCAGGAGGAGACGCCCGGGGCGGGAATTGCGAGCCGATTTCCGGCCACCGTAGGCGCGGGCTTACGGACGGTGAGCAATGGGTAGCTCGCCGTCCGATAAGGACCAAGCCCGGGTCGACGGCGCGTTGTGTTCCACGCGCGCCTCAAAGAGATGTCAGCAGAATTGACGGGGTCCGTTAGGGCCAATGCCTGTCGGGGCTGCGAATAAGGGCCGAAAGGGACATCATGGCCCCCGGCAACAGGGCAACCGAAGGTCAGTAAGAGTCTGACACGCCCTCCCACTCCACCCACAGCGGGAGAAGTTATTTGATAATTTCCCACCCAAAAAAAAAAAGGTTGGCAAGGACATCAACGCGAAAACTGTTACCATGGATTCAGTACTTACATGATTCTGAACCCGACGAAAAATTTCAACCCCTGCGTTGAAATTTTTCGTCGGTTATTTAGAAAAAAACCAGCTCAGATTCAAAAATCGGTTCAGAATCGCGTAGGCTGAATCCATGATAACAGTTTTCGTGTCTATATCCCTGCCATCCTGTATAGATTCCCGGGTTATGAGGCCCAATTTAACATAGTTTTCTGATGAACGTTAAGTCCTTACCTCAGACAATCTAGCAATGAGATCGACGCAATACCCTTCGAACATTGGATGACCGTCTTCATCAAACATCTGCTCACCGGTATTAGGATCTAACTTCATCAGGGTCCAGGGTACAGCCTGTGGATTTACAAGAAAATATTCAGATGCAGGAAATTAAACAAACTTATCATCGATTAACGCCCGGTTTCTAAATGGAGAATTATCAAACTATACTTTAGCAGAAATCCAAAATTCGCAGGCCACATTATTTCTATAAAAAGTGGTGGCACTCCGGGAGTGCCAACAGAAGTGAAAATTTGAACAAGATCGCCTTGGTGGAAGAAAAATACTCGTATAGAACATTGGTCCGTAACCTTATCTAAATAAGGCAGAGGTGTACCTATAGTACACCCACATTTCGCCAGTTATGTTTTAAGTCCCATGTAATAGGGGGCGAGCCTATTGCCATCAACCGGGCACAAATCCAGACTCCGGGCTGCTACTGAGAAATTCCAGATGGAAAAACCAGATAACACTTTGCCCGACCCGGGGATCGAACTCAGGACCTCTGCCTAAACCCTTCGGGGATTACAGGCGTGATGTTATGTTATGTTATGCTTATCTAAATAAAGAGCATAATCGCGTTTACAAAAAAACATACTTTCGAAACCTTTAAAGTAAAAATACTTGCATAGAACATTGATCCTTAACGTAATATAACTAAAGAGCACAATCGCGTTTGCAAAACCTTTAAAGTAAAAATACTTGCATAGAACATTGATCCGTAACGTAATATATATAAAGAGCAAATCGCGTTTACAAAAATGAGGTGTCGTCATGGTGTCGCGAAATCAATGGTTTAGTCTCATCTGAAAAATGCCCAACGCACCTAAAGAAGTTTTCACTTCAAAAAATATTTATAGTTTTCCGTTTTACATAACCAGAACTTTACGTTCTCTTCAAATCTCTTGGATCTACCAAAACGACGTTTGTTCCTATTTCCATACAGATGGTTTTCTCCGCAAAATCATTTAAATAAAAAGCGACTCTTGCTACGACACAATAAAGTGCTATATTAAAGTCGCTCAGTGCTAATTACCAACAGTTATATTCACCTAGAAGTTGCCTCTCTTTCTATCACGTAACTCTTATATCTTCTGACTATGTTACACTCACTGAATTGGTCCGACAAGACGGGCCCGCCGCGTACGCCTGCGCTATTTCATAATTCTATTTAATTATGTTTTCTATGATTTTTAACAGCAGATTATAATCTATGTTTCTTTCTTTCCTTCTTAATTTAATGATCAAAGACTTGACCAGGGTTTCAGAAGGTTCTGGCAGGTGTTTGAACTGGACACTTACCGGTGCAGTCCCAATCCTGAAGAACATCTTCAATGGCTCCAGTTCGACTCCTGGTAACAGCTTGTATTTGTCATCAGCAGACCAAGTGGCTATGGTCTGGTGACCTTCATCAGGCTTGTAGGTGGATAGGATGAAGCGAGAGCGGAGGAAGAGACCAGATCTGCCAAGAATGATTGAATATTTATAGGAGATCCATACATCTGAGAGCTTTAACGGAATTTCAATATATCGTTGAATATTTGTCTACAACCTGGAGTGACACATCATGACCTGCCTAGCCTTTTCCCAACTATGTTGGGGTCAGCTTCCAGTCTAACCGCATGCACCTGAATACCAGTATTTTACATGGAGCGACTGCCTATCTGACCTCCGCAAGCTAGTTGCTAGGTAACACGATACCCCTTGGTAAGACTGGTTGTCAGACTTGGGATTCTAACTACCCGTAACGACTGCCAAAGATAGGCAGCCGCCTCATGTAAATTATGGTATTCAGCTGCATCCGTTTAGACTGGAAACCGACCCCAACATAGTTGGGAAATGGCTAGGCGGTTAAAGAAAGATTTTGATTATTTTTTGTACATTATTCTCACATATAGAAGCAACAAGAATAATGTGCCTAGAATTTTGTAATATCTATATTTAAAAGAGTGTCCCTGGAGTTTCTTGCCCGTTCTTCTCCATAGAGATCTACGTTGGCAATTAGCTTCAACTTTCTGACTAACTGACCGACTCTTTGACAATTCAAAAGTGCCTGTAAATGGTTTAATTGAAATAAATGCTTTGAGTTTGAGTTAGAAATACTGCTTACCTATCGCCATCCCAAAAGAATAGCGTCTCGTTACTCATCTCCGAGTCTTCAGCGAACTGCCTGAACAGCCTCTCTCTCGTACCGTTCATGATAGGTTGAGGGTCATCGCAGTCGATCGTACTGGTGGTAACAGGGAGGTCCCTCTCCAACTTCGAGTATGTCTCTGATATGTACTGGATTAAAGCGTTGAGGACTTGTTGTTTGCGCTGTAAATGTTATTGTTGTATAGTCCTATCGTTAGCAAAAGATTTAGAAAATAAAACTGATAGCTATTGTAGGAGACTGGAGAGAAAAAGAATAAAAATGGACACAGATGACCACCGGTCGGTTATCTTTTAAAGTGAAGTCACGTGAACATATTCATAAGAAGTTGGCAGAATCTTTGCAGCGCTGATTTGCTGGATTTGTTTTCTCCTCTACCTATCGTTATTTCTCCTGACAAAGTTTATTCGGTTTATATTTATGTATCTATGTATTATTATGTATTATTTTTCGATTTTAACTATCACTTAAGTTGCACCTGCCATGTTTTGTTTCTGCATCACCCTAAGGTTGACTGATAGAAAATGCCTCAGGCATTAAGTCCGCCTTTGTACAGTATTTTTTTTTACTTGTGAATAAAGTTTTAATCTATCTATACATATAAAATGCTTTGTCCTGAATGACTGACTGACGGATCAATGCACAGCCTAAACCGCTGATCGTAGAGACCTGAAATTTGGAGGGTGTGTTCTTTGTATGACATAAGCATTCGATAAGAAAGGATTTTCCGAAATTCTACCCTTAAGAGGGTGAAAAAGGGGGGCAAAGTTTGTATGGGACAACGTGATTCCTTGGTCCGATATACTTAAAATTTTGCAAAAACCTTTTTTAACAGAATTGATGGAAGACGTGTTTCCTATTTTATTGAAATTCATCCCCTAACGGGGTTAAAAAGGGGTAGAAAGTTATTTTGACGGTGATTTGCTTCGAAGTTGATATCAATACTCCTTAGTGCTTTTGACTTAAATTACATTTTATTTTGACACATGTTTGAAAATTCAATCCGATTTTATTCAAAAAAGGTTGAACTCACTTAAAAACATAAGCAAATATTTAGTTTTAATTGTAAAAAACCCTGTGTTTGGTTTGTTGTGCATAAATTAAATACTTATGGTTTTCTTTTAGTTTTTCTTGAAAGTTTAATAGTGTAGTTTACAACCTTTTTTTTTTTTTTTGGGTGGGAAATTATCAAATAACTTCTCCCGCTCTGGGTGGAGCGGGAGGGCGTGTCAGACTCTTACTGACTAAAACCCACCCGTGTTCCTTCCTATGCCATGTTGCCGGGGGCCACGATTTCCCTATCGGTTTTCTTCGAACCCCCGGCATTGGCATTGGCCCTAGCGGACCCCGTCAATTCTGCTGACATCTCTCTGAGGCGCGCGTGGTACACAACGCGCCGTCGACCCGGGCTTGGTCCTTATCGGACGGCGAGCTACCCATTGCTCACCGTCTGCAAGCCCGCGCCTACGGTGGCCAGAAATCTTCCTGCGATTCCCGACGCCCAGGGCGTCTCCTCCTGCGGCGGTTAGGGGCGCGAGGGCGCGAAATTTGCCTCTCCCTCACGCGCTCCGTCTCCTCCTTCGCGAGCATTACTGCTTCGCACAAAGAGGTGACGGCTTCCCATTTCCTCTAGCTCCGTAGCATGGCCCGAATCAGGGCCGGACGCGAGAGATCACCGCCGCCGATCGCATCCACGAGGACACGGCGATGCCCTGCCCAAGCCGGGCAGACCTCCACCGTATGCTCCACCGTGTCCTCCGGGCGATCCACACAGTGACGACACCCGGGCGTTTCCTCCCGCTTTATCCTGAACAGGTACCTCCCGAAACAGCCGTGTCCGGTGAGTACCTGCGTCAGGCGGAAGGTGAGGACGCCGTGGCGCCTCTCTAGCCACTCCTCAAAGAGGGGTCTTATCGCCGCAATTGTGGCGTGCCCAGCGCTGGGTTGCGACAATCGCACTCTCCATTCCGCCATGAGATCCCGCCGGAGCTCTGTCCGCTGTGCCGTGACTTCTTGCGGCATCGGAGTTAAGCCCCGGCGCTTCGCCTCCTCGCGCCACTCCCAAATGTGCGCGAGGACCTTTGCCTCCAGATCCCATGGCGGTACTCCGGCAAGGAGGCTCGCCGCCTCGCAGGAGACCGTGCGGTATCCTCGGGCCAGCCGAATGGCCATGACCCTTTGGGACGCGTTCAGCCGGCGGCCTGGCTGCCGCCTCAATGAAGGCGCCCACACCGGCGCCCCGTAAAGGGCCATGGACCGCACGATCCCCGCGTAGAGCCTCCGGCAGGAGGCGTTTGGACCTCCCAGATTGGGCAGGAGCCGCTTCAAGGCAGCCCCGGCCCGGTCCAGTCTGGGAGCCAAACATCGGAAATGCTCCACGAAGTTCCACCGGCTATCGAGGACGAGTCCCAGATACTTCATCGTCGACTCGACGCCGATGTGAACCCCTCCCGCCAATACCTGGGAACCCGACGGTGGCGCACTACGAGGACCATAGAAACCCATGGCCTCGGACTTGTGCAGGGCCACCTCGAGTCCCAGCTGCCGGATTCTGTCGACGATTGTCGCAACCCCGCGTGTCGCTAAGTCGGCCGCCGCCTGGTACGACCTCCCCTGCGCCAGGACCAGCGTGTCGTCAGCGTAACAAACGACGCTGACGCCAGTAGGGAGGTCGGCGCGCAGCACCCAGTCGTATCCGATGTCCCACAGATGCGGCCCCAGGACCGATCCCTGTGGGACACCGCACGACATCTCTCGCCGGTTCCACTCTCCTTGGTGACCGGGGTAGATGACAGCCCTGTCCGTCAAATAGGCCTCGACCACACGACAGAGGTAGGTCGGCATCCGGTGATACCGAAGTGCCTCCCTGATGCAACTCCAGGGCAGGGTGTTAAAGGCATTGGCGATGTCTAGAGACACCGCCAAGACGACCCCACCCCGGGCCACAGCATCCCCCGTCGTGAGGGCCCGTACGCGCATGATGGCGTCCACCGTAGAGCGCCCCCTGCAGAAACCGAACTGGCTCTCCGCCAGATCCGGCCCCACTCGCACCAGCTGCCCGACGAGGCGGTCTGCAATGACTCTTTCAAAGAGCTTGCCCACCTCGTCGAGCAGCACAATGGGCCGATAGGCGGACGGAGAGTCCGCTGGGCGCCCCGGCTTCCTGATGAGGACCAGTTTCCCAGTCTTCCAGCAAAGTGGGAACTGGCCCCTCTCCATACATGCGCTTAGGAGCCCTCTCAGTCGAGGCCCGAGAGTCCCCATGGCCAGGACCCAGGCCCTTCCGGGTATGCCGTCGGGTCCTGGGGCGGTATTCCTCGCACTCATCCTGCGTACCGCCACTCTCATCTCTACCTCGGTCACCTCCGGAGCATCGTCGTCATCGTCGTCGGCGGTGTGGTCCGCATCGGGCACCGCAATGGGCGAAGCCATGGGCGGGGGCGTATGTTCCCCTCTTGAAGGGAACAGAGTGCTCACCACGTCCTCCATAAGCCGGGGCCGGAGACTCTGCGTCAGCGGGGGAGCCCATGGGCGGAGATTTTCCCGCACCATCTTATATGGGCGTCCCCACGGGTCTCTGTTCAGAGTCTCCAGCATCTCCTCGCGGGCCAGTGCCCTGGCCCGGTAGTTTATAACCTGGATTAACACATAGGATACTTTTTATTCCGGTATTACGTTTCCGACTTCCACGTGAGCGAAGCCGCGGAAAAAAGCTAGTAAATATATAAAAGTATAGCTAGGAAAAGATAGGAGTTACTTTGCCTAATTTCTCGTTTCATCATTTCCAGATGAGTTCCGGTTACCTTAACTACAGGCAAAAATCTCAAAAATAGATACTGCTGTTAATCAGAAAAGCATATTCTGGTTCCAGAATCAGGGTTAAGGCCCTTCCCCTACCGACCGACCTTGAGCGTTCGGTCCTTCTCTATCCCGTGGGTACCCTAATTGCGTAACTTATTTTCATAAACGAAAATGACCAATTTTTTTCATTTTGACAGTTCAACAACATTCATTGCGTTATTTACGAGTACGTCGTTGAGCAGTTTTTTTTTTCAACCTAAGAAGCAATGGATTAACAATATGTTTCAAATCGAAACAGATTGTGATTAACAATTAACAACATCAATTAAGTTAGGTACGCAATTAGGGTACTGGTTAACATTCCACTATCGTAAAGTTTAGTTAAGTATGTAGGAAGCCTAAGACACAAAATTCGGCTGTATCTTAGTTACTTGCAAAGTAAGACAGTTAGACTACTGGGTCACTGGATCACCCGCTCGCGTTGACCAAATTGCTGAACAAATACGTTAAATACTTGCGGTGACGTCATGATTACCTAACAGTTGTTTCATTTCAGCTTATAATTAGACGAGTGTGCAGCATAATAAAAGCAATGTTTTAGATGGTTCTTGGATAAGTAATTAAGTAAACTAAGTGGACTGTATAGATTAGGTATAATGCAAATAATTCGGTAACAATATAAATCCATGACCGTTCGCAGAAGAATTTTACGTGAAGTGACGTGACGTCCGCGTTGGTCGGCGCTGATTGGCTCGCGCCGCGTTGTCGTCCCGCGCGTCTCCCGCACCCCGCCTGCGTCTCTCGCGGCACCGTGTCACGTGGACATGCTCCCCGGGTTGAAGTAGTTGCTTCAAAAAAGTGGTAGCGGGCAGATGTTGTTAAAGGCGCGCCGAATTGGTCTTCAACTCGGCGACCCTCACGACGCCGTCGGATCCCGGGTACACCTGCACGACGCGACCCAGCAGCAAGCAGAGCCGACCAACGCGGACCGCACGTCACTTCACGTAAACAAATAATGTACCTGAAAATCCGAAGGGCAGGTACAGTCCTCTCTCTTCATAAGCTTGCAGCATTCTACTTGGTCTGCCTGGAGTGTCACCGTCGGTAACACCAACTGACTTACATCCGGGGCTGAGTAGTCAGTCATGATCAAGTTCCAGCGGTAACTTCGACGTACTAGTTTCTCTTTTACAGCCTAGGCAGACAATTATAATAATATAATAATAATAATTTATTTATTTAATTAAATAATGCATATTTACAATATTAAGCCTTATAGTAAAATGGTAGGTATATAATAATGGTTCGACCTGAACTAGGATAAACCTGTATCTCAGGTGTCATAAGTGCAAAATTAAATTAAAATTTTCTAAAATTGATGGTAGACATAAATAGTGAGTAACTTAACAGACTAATGATAGGACAGTACTTAATTAAAAATAATATTTAACTTAAAACAACTAGTAACTTTTCTGTGTCATCATAAGACAAATTTTGTAACCAAGTTGAAATAACATTTTTGCATTGTATCGTTTTTAATGCAGACATAGACAAAATTGCGTTTACTTTATTATACAAAAATGGGCCTAAGAATATAAAAAATCTATACATAAACGAATGCCTTAATCTATAATTATCATTAATTATAATTGAACATCAATAGTACGAGAGGAGAAGGAGTCAAGATTTTGCATAATTGCGAAAAAATCTTAAGAAGAGTGAATGCTGGCTTTTAGGCAGCTCTTGGTCCATATTCCGTGATATGTACGGAAACACGTGTGATAGTAAAAGATGTTGGCCAAACTGTTGAATTTTTAAATAAAAGCCATAATTATAGCGTGTGCGATGTCTGCTAGAAATATTTTATATCAAAGTTTTTTAATTAGCATTTCAAGCTATACATTTCCAGTATATGCTGATCTCGCATGTTTATTAGTAATTAAAAAAGGTTCACAGCTAACCCTCCGCTTCGCCGATGACATTGTACTTTTTTCCTCATCAGCGGCTGAGCTGGGTAACATGCTCGCAGACTTTAACAAAACGAGCCTCGAGATTGGGCTCAAGATAAACATGTCAAAGACCAAACTTATGACAAACAACATTAAAAGAAGACTATACATTGGGGGTGAGGAGATTGCATATGTCCAAGACTATATCTATCTGGGCCAAGTAGTCTCCTTCCAGGCGCGACAAGACAAAGAAGTTGCTCGGCGCACCGAAAGAGCCTGGAGGAGCTATTGGTCAATGAAAGATCTTCTAAAAGGAGATCTACCATTATGTCTCAAACGGAGAAAGAATTATGGACATGTGTATTCTCCCCATTCTCACATATGGTGCTCAAACCTGGTCTTTGACACTTCAGCAGAGGTCCAAGCTCGAGGTTTGCCAGCGAGCCATGGAACGTAGTATACTGGGGGTTCGAATTTCAGACCGTATAAGGAACGCAACACTGCGTGCCAAAACCAAGGTCACGGACGTTACCCAGAAAGCCGCTAAGCTTAAGTGGGACTGGGCCGGACATGTCTGTCGCATGTCAGATGACAAATAGGCTAAAAGAACTACTGATTGGGTCCCACTAAACGCACGACGACATCGCGGCCGGCTGAGACGAAGATGGCGGGACGAGCTTGACTCCTATCGAAAAGACTGGCCAATACTAGCAATAGACAGAATTGTGTGGAAAAGGGAGAGGGAGGCCTTTGCCCTGCAGTAGGACAATGCAGGCTAATTAGATAGATAGAACTTTTTACATTAGGTACTGAATTAGAAGACCAACCAACTATCTGTATAAATAAAAAAAACAAAAAAAAAACGACACTTACGCGTCGAAGTATTCGTCCGCATCGCTGTCATCCGGAAACGTGCCCAGAAGACTGGCAGCATTGCCACGTTGAATGGCAATGCTAATTCTTTGGCCAAAGAACGAGCCACGTGAAGTGTCGACTAGTCGACGAGAAATTTCCTTAAAAAGGAGACGCATACTCGGGCCCTATGATCCGTGCGTTTCGACCCCAAACAGCTCAAAACTGTAGTTACTCATAAAGTTACAGTATTTGCGCCGCTTGAGGGTCTCAGCAGCTGCAACAGCGGCGCCAGCGCTGATCTCACATTGTATAGAATTTCCGTACAATGAGAGGTCAGCGTATACTGGAAATGTATAGCTTGATATGTAGCCGTATGTACCACTTTAGTTGGTAAAACTCGTCCACTAAATTCAGCTCAATGAATGTGTACACGATGCAAGTCGATTGGGGACTTCAACTTGCTGAATTAACCTTGCTTGTAGCCTTGCTTATTCTTCATACAACGCATCTAGTGTAGTACAGCAAAAGTGTGGCTGTATGCGTGAAAAAGTGTGCTCGTGTTTGAGTTTTGGAAGCATAGCTTATATTGCAACCCGCCCAAATTTTGAAGCCGCAAAACCTCCGCTTAATTGTTAATTGCAGAGCGACGACTTTTTTTGTCGGATTGACGACTAATTAATTTGTTCGTGTTAGTTAGTAATTGCAAAGATTTTTCGCCATTATTTCGATTTTTTTCTTAACGCAAGTAATTGACTGTCTAACTGATTATTTAGTAAGTTTATTGTAAAAAATTATACCTGTAAGACCTGTGTTGGCGTAATTTATTTAAAGTTTTATTTTATTTTAGTCGTGCATCATAATAATCAGCTTATAATGTTCCCACTGCTGGGACAGGGCGAGGGAGTGGGCCGTAATCTAGCACGCGGGCCCAGTGCGGGTTGCTAGATGTCACAAAGTCATCGATTTCGTTTTTTAAATGAAAACTTCTTTAGGTGCTTTGGGCATTTTTGAGATGAGACTAAACCATTGATTTAGTGACACTGTGACGACACCAGCGTTGATGTCTTTTTAATGGTCAAAGGGACCATTAAAAAGACATCAACGCGTTGATTCAAAATGTAGGTATAACTGGAATATTGAGTATGTTTATGTTTTATTTTATTTTTTTATTGAGTCTTTATAACCATTTAATTGCAATGCCTTAACAGGCAACTAAGTTCTAAGAACCTACCTATTGTTAACATCTTCAAAATGTTGTACACTTAGTTCGCAATAAAGAATTTGAATTTGAATTTGATTACCACGGTGCATGGAGTAAAAGAAATCAACGCGTTGATTACGGCAGTGCCGATTTTTTTTCAAGTTTTCACTTTTGTTGGCACTCCCGGAGTGCCATTTTGTTTTTTCTTCGTGCATACCCTGTCTGAAATCTCCGTGCACGCCATTGAGCACTGGCAATGTACACAGGAAGGTATAGGCCTTCCACTAACAGAAACTCACCCTCCTATAAGTATCCATGACAAACCCGTTCTCCCCCACAATGATGAAGAAGCTAGGCTCAGGTCGCATATTCTTCAGAGCTTTGGCAGAGTCCCTGGTCAAGCCAGCATGCACCCAGACCCTTATATTGGAGACTCCTAATAGCTCGTATAGGGTTCTGTCCACGTCTGTGAATGAAATAACAATATTAGGCGCCTGCGTTGCAAAGTAGGAGAGAGAAAGGAGACTTTAAATTGACAACATAACATATACAACATAACAACATATCACCCATTGTTTCCCCGAAGTGTTGGACAGAGACGTAGTTACCTATAGTACACCCACATTTCGCCAGTTATGTTTAAGTCCCACGTAATAGGGGGCGAGCCTATTGCCATCAACCGGGCACAAATCCAAACTCCGAGCTGCTACTGAGAAATTTCAGATAGAAAAACCCAATAACACTTTGCCGGACCTTGGAATCGAACCTCATGTTCTGCAGTAGCGCTTGCGACCACTAGACCAACGAGGCAGTAAACTTTGCTGTTTGTGTGTATTGTGTGGGGGGTGTGTGTGTGTGTGTGTTGTGTGTGGGTGTGTGTGTTACTATGTAAGTATTATATTTTTATTAAATAAATCTGTTAGATATCTATGGTGTGGTCCGCTGCCACTGACGTCTTGCTCCGACCAAGACACAAACTTCTAAGAAAGCATAGGTGTTCGAAATTTCCGGCAAAATTATATAAAAATAGGTGCCTATTTTATGAGACTGGCCGTATCAATGATACGAGGCCTCCAAGTTACGGGGGCCCCCCAACGTGTGTAACAAACATTCGTAATCCAATTCTCTTGCAATTATTAATTAAGATCACACAGAAAATCTAACCTATCCGAGTCAGATACTCCAACTTTTGAGCTCGCTTCGCTTATTCTTACACTCTCTTAGTAAAAGGTCACAGACAGCTTAACCTATCCCAGTAAGAATGTTACAATTTTCTAGCTCAATGCTCGCTCTTGCAATTTTTTATAAAGAGCTAGTTAAGAGCGTTTATTCTGAAAGTGGGCAACGTCACAAATAGATGTCAAATATTTCGCTATTTTGATTGATTTGGCAATATTACTGTATGGAAATAAGAAATGTGGCTAATTAGTTCCCTAGAATATTAATAATGAATTGCAATTATAACAAAGAATTTGATGTTGTAACAATTTTAGGTGTAGAAAAGGCATTTGGAAAGTTTTCAAATACTTTTTTTACATCTAAAACTAAATATTCGGTATTACGATATTAATTATTGCATTTCATAATCAATATTCTAGTTCGCTAGTTAGCCACATTTCTTATTTCCATATTGCCAAATTAACCAAAACAGGTAAATTTTTGACATCTATTTGCGACGTTGCCAACTTTTAGGATAAATGCTCTTATGATCACAATAACAACCTAATCTCCCGAATCAGGATGCTATTTTATTTATTTTGTTAAAATAAACCCTCCTTTTAAGCTTCGCCGCAGTCGGGTAAAAAGGGACCCCACAAAAATGTTAATACCCCCTTTAGGACTAGCTACGCCACTGACTGACAGCTGACATAGGGTTTAGGATTCTACTTCTGCGATTTCTTGAAGTGCAATGAAAGGGCTTGCATATAATACAAAAAATTACGCCACCGACTGCCATTGGTCTGTCGTGTGTGTTAGCATCTTGTTTCAATGAAATTAAAGTAGATAACTAAAGTTTCAACTCCTCACCACTCTCGCTCTCCAATATAATCGCAGCATCAGTAGCATTCCTAGACTCCAGATGATCGTCCAACGCCATCACAAGTTGCTGGGATCCTAACAACGTCCTGATGAGTGGTATTCCTGTTTCTGAAGCCAGTTCTTCAGCCATTGTCCATGGTGACCAGGAGAGGTCGATTATCATAGAAACTCCTTTGGAAACTGCTGAGCACACTGCAAAGAAAATCGTCCAAACTAAGCAACCAGTACCCTAATTGCGTAACTTGTTTTCGTAAACGATTATTTATTTATTGATTTGGAACAAAAACAGTATGCATTTACAAAAAGAAGTTATATTTACAGTCGAAAAACGTAAATGAGTATGAAAAGGAACGCATGTTAAATGAAGAAAAACACTATATACCGACGAATCGAAGGAAACGGATGACAACAGCATCCGTTTTAAAGGCGACTTGCAAGAGATTGTGAAACCATTCTTTTAAATTTAGATTGCGACAGCGCAAAAATAACAAAATCAATAAATTGAGAGTTATGGGTTTCTAAAAGTCGGCGGAGAGAGGCTCGCACCCCAGCGTTCAGCGAGTTACAACATTTAGCGAATATGACCGGTAGACCACCTTTCGGAGAGTGGTTACCTAACACCGTCTATAGAAACCTTCAATCTCACCTAGAGAATGACTTTGATAGCAATCGCAGAGAGAGAATGAAAAGTTCCATGAGGCTGTAATTTCACCACGTAGGTACTGTACAGCACCCTTTTCCTTACCGTGTCGAGGGCAATCTAAATATACTCAGCCCAGAATTTGGCCACATGTTTGGCGCCATAGCTAGCGTCTATCAGTTCCTGTGTTCCAGCTAACAGGACACGCAGGACAGAACATTAAGTGTGCCATCGTTTGTGGAACAGCACCAAATTCACACTCCAAGGCGGAGTCGCCTATGAATCTCCACCTGAACAGATTTTCCTTGCTTCAGCCAACCTGGGTCCGGAGACTGTTTAAAGACTCCCAGGCTACCCAAAGCAACTCATGTCCAGGATTTTCAGCAGGTGGAACGAATGATTTGGGTAAGGAAGCACTGTCTCGCCACAGCTTCAGTCTCTCTTGTGGTCATTCGCCAATGAGTGGAACGACACACTTTAAAAAACTGTTTCGACTTTTCTGCCTTGGCGGCACAAGGATGTAGTCGTGTACCGGAGATTATTTTGGATCTTTCGATAAAGCTTGCCACCGCTTTGCGAACTACTGTTGGTGCTATTCCTGCTAGCAGCCCCGGATCTGGGGCGGGGGGGAGCAAACCGGGGCTCGTGCCCCGGACGCCAACTTCAGGGGGCGACGAATTCAAGCGCAGCAGACCAGTGCACCACCCAGCACACCGCAACTTTGCAATAAATGAGACGCGCAGCACATTTGTAATCTTGAAATTTTTTTTTTACTACAATTTTGGCGCCCCTGTTGAATTGGTGCATTATCCATCAATACTTTAATTTCGCGGGCTAACTTAGCGCATCCCCATAAAAGACTGGCGGGGGGCGGTAGACGGATTTACCCCACCTCAAAAAAAAACTAGATCCGGGGTTACCTGCTACAGCATTTGAACCGGGGTCGGTTTTAGGCAACCAGTGAAAACCCACCACCCAGCCCCTTAGGCCTGAAACTGCGTTAAGCGGGCGCCCGCGATGGGCACCCGTCGCGTGTCTACGCGCGTGGACACGCGAGTGGGCTCCGTGGGAACGCGACGGCCCCCGTTGCGGGTACCTGTCGCGGAGAACGGATTATTTTATTTATGCGGTGTCGCTAGTTCCATTTTAACGATGTGAATGCACAGTCATGTAGATGGAGAACTTAATATATTAATTAGTACCTAGGCGACCGAGCTCTGCTCTGGTGAAAATAAAAAATGAGAATGCTCATTTAATAGTATAGGATTACATTGCAAAACCGCTGGCGCGCGGGCGTCCGTCGCACGGAGGCGGGACACGTGGCGCGAGCGCAGGACTCGCTTCCCCGCGACGGACGCCCGCGCGTGTTCCCGTAACGGAGCAATTTTGTATGAAACCGCGCGTACGTCCGCTTAACGCAGTTTCAGGCCTTAATTTGCGTAATACAATTCAATCACAGTCCGAGAGTTTTCAAGGATATAACTAATCCCTTGCTTCATAGGTTTGTTAAATTTGTCTGCTCAACAACGTTATTATCACAATGAACATGGGTGAACTGTCAAAATGAAACCCATTGCGAATGATTGTCATTTTGTGTGTTACACAATTACGCCTCTGGACGAGCTTTGTACCTAAAAGCGACTAGAAACAACGCACCAAGTATTCTCCATCATGAATTCAAGATGATAATGCTGTACTTACTTATAATTAAATCCTATAGCGAGTGAGTGATAACAGCTAGAGGGAAATATTTATTTTTTTCAATCATTATGTACCAATAGTTATGCGTAATTATTATTAATTACATTGGGTTTTTGCAATTATTTACTTTACAACGCCTAACAATTTTATGTGTACAAAACTTTTTATACACTTTGCTATGTATTTTTGCTCAGGCGCTTATATGATTAGGCCTAGTTTAAACTTGACAATGGTGCCGATTCCCTTGTTCACAAACTAAACTAAATTTAAGTTCAGTGCATCTTTTTCTTTCTATTTCATTAAGAAAAGGACAGAAGATAAATTTTAGTTTAGTCCTGTCAAATTAATCAGCGCCTGTCATACTCCGTACAAGTTTAGACGTGATTAAAAACTTGCCAACTAAAATTACGTCAATTTACATCAAACGCTGATTAATTTGACAGGACTAAACAAAAATTTATCTTCTGTCCTTTTCTTAATGAAATACAAAGAAAAAGATGCACTCAACTTAAATTTTGTTTAGTTTGTGAACAAGAGAATCGGCACCATTGATAATCACAGCTTGGTAAAAACAACAGTACAATAATTATTTTCGGCCAGTTCTTTATTATTACAATAACATCTACGTAAGTTTCCTCATATTTTAACTTAGGGTTGCTCGAGAGATGCTCTACCTACAGCGTAATAAAATTGAGGTGTCTGTCTTAAGAGTGGCCAACCCGTCATACTTTTCATACAAACGCTCGTACGTGATTATGGCGTTGTAACACATCTTTCTTTGAAAATTTTAAACTAATAGGTATCTTGTGCACTATTTCTAGGTTTCTATGAAACCAAAAAATTCAAATGTCGAGAAATAAATTCAGTACAAGCATCCGAAAATCTGCATTTTTGCACAATTTTTACCTGAACTTTGGCCGTTCATAATATACTCATAAATTGTAAAAGTAAAAAAAACATCGGCATAGAAACCTCGCACATGTAATGGAGATTCTAAATGACAAACATTTATTTCACAAACTAGTAAAGCTTACTCAAAAACACGTATTTCCTGAAACAAGTTTCAAGAAATTTCCGCACACTATTTTTCGTACAATGTTATCGCGTTCTCACTTGCTTGTTAGCAGTTCTCACTTGCGCTAGATGAAACAACATGCTTTTTGACCATGCTTGCGTTGACGATAGATGGATCGGGAAGGGCCCTCTTAAGTGCTTAACCTTTCAAAGTACTTTTTTAACCGACGCCAATTATGAATATATTTTGATGATTCTTTTTTTGTTTGGTAGATCATACTTCAGAGGTGGTCCCATATAAATTTTATTAACTTTGCTTGGGTAGTTTTTGAGTTAGCTTCAATTATACGTATTTTTTCCCACTTAATATGTAGATGGTATGATAACTTCCTGTCACTGTTATTTACATAGCAGGTAGTGGTATTCGAATTTGTGTGGGGTAGGTACCACAACTAAAAAGTGAAAAATAAAAACTTTTTACAAAAAAAAAAACAACCTACTTCAAAAAAAAAACACTACAAAGTGAAAAATAACTTTAATTTCGGAAGTCGGTGACAAAGAACGAAAATTCAAAACCAAAGACACCGACTTCCGAAATTAAAGTTATTTTTCACTTTTACTCTAACAAAAGTTTTTTGAAGTGAAAACTTCTTTAGGCGCTTAGGGTATTTTTGAGATGGGAAAAACAATTGAACTCGCGACACCGTTACCGACACCTAATTTTTGGAAACGTGATTGTGTTCTTTATTTATATTACGTCACTAATCAATGATAGATGCAAGTATTTTATTTCCACCAAGGCGGCACTCCCGGAGTGCCACTGTTTTTTTTTTACGAGTTTCTGCTTTCCAATTACTTACTAGCTCCTTTAACCAATTGTGATTAAAAACTTTAAAAAAGCTCATGTTTTTTATTTAAATTTGGCTCGGGTCGGACAGTCGATGCAGCGTTTCGTCGACTTAGTGTACTGTCGATATAGCGTACTATCGATTTGATGTACTGTTGATGTAGTCAAGTTTGGGCAGTATTTGAATTACTTGTAATTAAAATACGTACCTAATTGAAATACAAATACGTATTTAATATTTGTAATTCAATTACTTCTTAAAAATGTAATTTGTAATTGGTATTTCAAATACCTGACGCTGAGGTATTTTGTAGTTAGTATTTCAAATACAAATACATTTGAATATAAATACATTTAGCGATCTTATTAATGGGTGCGTTCTGCAAAAAATTGCTCTCGATAGTTTTCGTAAGCAAAATGGCGACCGCTAAATATGTTAATCTTTAAAGTTGGCAACACTGGGCTGTATTAGTTCTATTCTATTTACATAACCTAACACCTGACTGTATTTTGTAATTTGTATTTTAAAAATAAAATAAAAATAGTTAAAATACTGTATTTTGTATTTCAAATACACGACTTAAAAGTACTTAGTACCTATTTCGTATTTTAAATACGTGAGAGATAGTATTTTGTAATTTGTATTTTAATTAAAGCAAAGCATGTATTTTGCCCAGCTTTGGATGTAGTGTACAGACGCCAGCACTTCAAGCTACTACAAGCTGTCAAATTTATTTAATAGATTCTCAACTTTATCATTGAAGAGTAAGGTTCAAAGTTGATTGGGAAAATTTGACAGTTTCGGGTAGCTTGATGTGCTTTACCATCGATTTGGGATACTGTCGATTCACTAAACCGTCGATGGAACGTTTTTGATACAGCGACCATCGATGTATAGTGACTGTCGATGGGTATTATGAACCAGATCCGCTGGGGAGCATGACGTTGGTACCTAAAAAAAAATCCACCTGGTCAACCTAGTTAAAAAATAGGTACTTACGAATCCTATAACTCTCCTCCTCTCTCTCTCTATCCAAAGGCACAATGGCATCATCCACTTTCACATCAGGTCTGACAGTTTCAGATAATTTTAGAGCTTTACCGATGTTATGCGTCAAATCTTGTTCTTGAGTCTCAACTATGAATACTAGAAAAAATTATAAAGAAATTAATTATGAATAAAATAATTTATGACATGTTGACATTTTCGACTAAGTCGACTTTCATGACTATAATTATTATTATTTACAATTAAAACTTATTTAGAGTTTGTGTGATCTTCTTGTTTTTTTTTTCGATTTTGACTTTACCGAGACAGAAAATGGCAACGTCGCAAATAGATACCTAGTTGTCCAATATTTACCTGTTTTGATTAACTTGGCAATATTACTATATGGAAATAAGAAATATGGTTAACTAATGAACTAAAATATTGATTATATGAAATGCAATATTTAATATCATAACACCGAATATTTAGTTTTAGACGTAAAAAAAGTATTTGGATACTTTTCAAATGCCTTTTTTATAGGTACCTAAAACGGTTACAACATCAAATTCAGTGTTATAATTGCAATTCATTATTAATATTAAAATATTATGTATACACTAGTTGGCCATATTTCTTATTTCCATATAGTAATATTGCCAAATTAATCAAAGCAGGTAAATATTAGACAGCTATTTGCGACGTTGCCAACTTTTTGGATGAACGCTCGGATATATTTTTAATACAGAAGTCAACTCACCAAATCGTAGACTCAGCTCAGAGATGACGCAGCCCAAATTAATAAGTAAAATTAATAAAAATAAATAATAAAACGACATTCTGATTTTTATATTTCCATTTTTGTTTTGAGAACTGAAATCCTTTTAGTAAGCGCAAGATTTGCAATTGTTACAAGTTCTTATTTTATTTATTAAAATAGCTGAAATGTATTCTTGAAGCAAATATGGTATGAGCAAAGTTAGTAAGACGTAGAATAATATTCTTAATTTTTCCAACATTACTGTCAAGTCGCCATCTTGGATTTTCAAATTCGTTATATTTACATTTCGCTATCGAAAAAATGCATAAGTTCTACAAAATCAACCAGGTATTTAAAGCAATTTATTTCTACGTAATGCAAATGGAACCAAAAAAAAAAAATCTTCTAAGATTTTTCTGCACTTTTTGAACAAGCTACAAAAATGAAGAGCTTCTCAATAGTTCGTCTGTTTTTGTTTTTGTTTTTTGTAAGGAATGTCCTTGTCCTCAAATCTTTCTCTATAAACTAACAACGTCCATTTGAACTTAACACATTTATTATCTCTTTAAAACTGCATCAAACTGAATATTTTAAGTTATAACTAAACAGTTTATGCCAAGGAGCGAGCATTTATTGAATTATGATTGCCATATAATTTGGTTACGAAGACAAATGATGGGTAAACAATAGGAAACATGTTGTTAGATGTTATTTTAGGTCTTCGATACAGTCGCGTACAAACGCCTTACGAAGATACCTAAACCGATGTTACTGAAGCCTTATTTGGGGCAAGAACGCCTACAGAATGACAGCATCTAATGTGCAGACCAGGGATGTTACGGAGCTTCGGTTCCGGTTCCGAAAGGTCGGAACTTCCGATTAATTTTACACCTCCGATTCCGACTTTGGTTCCGATAATTTTGAATCAGAGTTATACCGAAGTTCGAAACGCAGCGATGCACGTGACTAGAGCGCGTACAAACAAGTTTTAACTCGTCGCCAGTGTAATTTTAGTTTATTTTATACACGGTCGCACTCGAAGTCTCAGTTTATTGTTTTGTTTGTGGATGTTATCGCTAATATTTGACTGATTAAAGAGACTCCGATTCCGGTACCGATTCCAATCAATAAAATTTAGAATCTTCCATTCCGGTTCCGGTTCCGGTAAAACGGCTTCCGTAACATCCCTGATGCAGACTATGCGGAAAAGCGGTGAGACGAAGAAGCTCGACGAGTCCCAGGGAAGTATGTACCATCACGGAAAGCCATAACCAACCAACGTAAGGACTATTCTCACTTGCAGCGTTCGGCCGCTATAGAACCGTGGCGGTAACAGATGTGGTCATCATGTGCATGGGATTTTGTAACGAAATGAGCCTGTAATTGCTTTTAACACTACCTGGCAATAGGCTCGCCCCCTATTACATGGGACTTAAACATAACTGGCGAAATGTGGGTGTACCTGCTACAGGGACACCTCTGCCCAACCCTTCGGGGAAACAAGGCGTGATGTTATGTATGTATGTGTACTACCTACTCATAATTTGAGAATGAGGAAGTTTGAGGAAGTTTTTCTACGGGTTTTGTCGACGGAAGTATAGACAAAATGACAGATTGTGATGGTTTATCTGTCATTTTGTCTATTCTTCCGTCGACAAAACCCGTTTTTATTGTGGTCATGCTAACGCTAAGCGTGCAGGAAGCCAGAAAGAAGTTAGAAACTATTCCGACTGGCTGTGGTAAAGAACCGAAGCGTAGAGATAACATTATACTGATGCAATGTGGATGTTGTATAGAACTATAAAACCCTCGAATAGAGATAGCGTTTCGGTCTCCCGACCCTTGCTCGAAAACGAGGTGCCAGCAGTTGTTGCAGCTGTGCACGTAGCTTTAAATTCCCCGATTAATAATCATGATCAAAACCTTTTGATCCAGCCCGTCTCATTTTTTGATGTCCTAAGCCGAGGCTCGTACCCCACAGGGGGTGCCCTTAGCGAGCGTTTATCCTAAGCTTTTTTAGCTTAGTTTTTTATGTGTGCCCTGGCTGGAGACTTTGAGTGTAGCAGCTTGATGCATCCACAGGATTGACCGGTTTAATAGCCACGATCGTTACAGACCAGCTATGAGATGCCCAATAGAAAAAAAAACCGCATTTCAGCAAGCGTAGCACAGGACGCCTCGCAGCAAGATGTGGATGTATCACACATACCTCTGGCTAGCCTTTCGAGAAATAAAAGCGTAATTATCTGTCGAACGTGCGTTTCGAAAGGATTTTTTGCATGTAGACTTCGCTCGATCGATGTGTTGCGACTGTATTGAAGATCAGCTCATTTTTGCTGCAAATAACCTCTTAGGTTGTAATAGAGAAGTCATCGTCACCATCTGCCTAATCTTTTCCCGAGTATGTTGGGGTCGGCTTCCAGTCTAACCGGATGCAGCTGAATACCAGTATTTTACATGGAGCGACTGCCTATCTGACCTCCACAATTTAGTTACTAGGTAACCCCTTGGTAAGACTGATTGTCAGTTTTTTGGGCTTCTAACTACCCGTAACGACTGTCAAAGATCTACAAATGACAGCCGGGACCAACGGCTTAACGTGCTTTCCGAAGCACGGAGGGGTCTTGGTATGTAAAGATGGTCACCCATCCACAGCCAACTGCGGCAAGCGTAGCTTAACCTGATCGATCGACCCGTGCAGCTGTTATTACTTAGCCACAAGCCCCTCATAGGTTGTAATAGGGTCAACTCACACCGAAAGAGCGGCGAAGGGCAGCGAAGGGCAGCGAAGCGCAGCGACCCGCTCGGTAGAGAAGGCGCCCGTTTATGGAATTCAGCGGAATTCCCGCGGCGCCGCGGGCATCCGCGCGACTCATTCGAGTTTCTCATGCGATAATAAGTATTATGTAATGAAAATAAAGTTAAAATTCATATGACACTGAAACTGCACTCCGCTTCGCTGCCCTTTGCTGCTCTTTCGGTATGAGTTGACCCATAGGGTAGTATTTATTCAATATTCGATAGCACTGCTGTGCGCAACGATACACACAATCAATTATTCACACGTAACTGCTTCGCGTAACTCGCTGTGATTTCACAAGTGTGGGAATATGGACACGTGACGTCTTAGACACGCTACCCTTAAAACTATGGTGCTGTGGTTAGAAGGGTAGGAAAGTGTTCAAGAAGGGGTTGGGGTATCGATTTCTGGTTTCATTTTTATTATGACGCTGTCACTTGCCATCATCATTTCAGACGAAAGACATCCACTGCTGGACATAGGCCTCCCCGAAGCACCGCCACTTCGACCGACTCTGTGCTTTCCGCATCCAGCGGATTCCTGCGGCCTTCACAATGTCATCGGTCCATCTTGTGGGAGGCCTTCCAACGCTACATCTTCCGGTACGCGGTCGCCACTCCAGAACCTTTCGGCCCCATCGGCCATTCGTTCTGCGAGCAATGTGCCCTGCCCATTGCCAATTAAGTTTGGCAATTCTTCGGGCTCTGTCGGTATTCGTCTGTCAGATATATTTTATCTGAATAAAATATGAATAAAATTATCAAGTAAAAGTTATCGAACTATTGAAAAATCAGTCCTTATGGCCAGGTTTATACGATGGCATGACTGAACCCAGTGACTTGCAATTTCGGACACAGTGAGTGGGTTCATTTAGGCGAGATCAGCAGTAAGTCAGGCGGGGGAAGCTACTGGGCCCGAGAATAGACGGGTAGGTTAGTCAACTGGGCTGACTTGAAGGCGCGAAGTCAGTACTGGACTGGGTTGAAACTAGTGTCTACATGAGCCCAGTTGCAAGACGCTGGGCTGACTTACTGGACTGTCACATTACTGGGCTCGTTAGTACACTGAACAGAAACAGACGCCTCCCGTCATTCCGACCTCGCCGCCGAGGTCCTTTACGATCGCGACCGCCGCGCCCCCGAGTAAATAATACTCCCCCCCGACCCTTGCTCGAAAACGAGGTGCCAGCAGTTGTTGCAGCTGTGCACGTAGCTTTAAATTCCCCGACTAATAATCATGATCAAAACCCATTTGATCCAGCCCGTCCCATCTTTGATGTCCTCCCTCCGGATAACGTCCTAAGCCGAGGCTCGTACCCCACAGGGGGTGCCCTTAGCGAGCGTCTATCCTAAGCTTTTAGCTTAGTTTTTATGTGTGCCCTGGCTGGAGGCAATGAGTGTAGCAGCTTAATGCATCCACAGGATTGCCCGGTTCAATAGCCACGGTCGTTAGAGACCAGCTATGTGATGCCAGACAGAAAAAAAAAAAACTGTGCTCGTATTAACCTTTTAGGTAAGTACTACTTCCTGGGTGTCACCATTGTGCGGAGAACACGGTGGAGCATACGGTGGAGGTCTGCCCGGCTTGGGCGGGGCATCGCCGTGTCCTCGTGGAGGCAATCGGCAGCGGTAATCTCCCGCGTCTAGCGATGGGTCGTTGAAGGTTTTACCGCTAACGAAACGTCAACGTTGATTTACGTTCATCAACTAGTTAAATTCGTCAACGAGTTAACGTGCACTAATGTCAACTTACAAAGTAAACCGTTAATTCATTCAACGGTTTTTATTCAACGCCGCGACGTTCAACGAGTTGAACTAGTCTCTGAGCGACATCTACTGACCTGATATAATGCTAATTTTGAAACATTTTGATTCAATTATGAAACGTTTCATAGATGGTTCTACTTAGTTGACGAAAGCGAACTTCGTTTCTAATACACAAACAAACCATGAAACCAGTATGAACCGGTTTCTCTCAGGCGGTACGAGCGGCGCGCGTCAGTCCACCAATAGTTGATTTTTGAAAAAGTATGACGATATCATACTTTTTCAAAAATTAACTCTTTCATGCGTTACTTAGAGTTCAATTCAAATTCTATGACATGACCGTCGCTCGCAATGTATGATGTCATTTTCAACTGAAGTTTTTTAATTTGCTCAGTTCGTTGCGTTTGCGTTCTCGAATTTAGTTGAATAATAAACGAGTCAAATTCATAAACGTCGTTGACGAATTCAACTAGTTGATTCATAAACAGTTAACGTTAAAAAGTACGTTGACAGGAGATCAACGGTTGGTTCAACTAGTTCGTTGATTCAACGCCCATCAATACCCGCGTCCGGCCCTGGTCCAGGCCGTGTTACGGAGCGAGAGGGTGTGGGAAGCCGTCACCACCTTCTTCGAAGCAGTAATGCTCGCGAAGCAGAAGGCGGAACGCGTGAGGGAGAGGCAAAATTTGCGCCCTCACGCCCCTAGCCACCGCAGGAGCCGCCCTGGGCGACGGGAATCCCAGGCCGATTCCCAGCCACCGTGGGCTCGGGCTTGCAGAGGGTAAGCAATGTGTAGCTGGCCGTCCAATAAGAACCAGGCCCGGGTCGACGGCGCGTTGTGTTCCACGCGCGCCTCAAAGAGATGTCAGCACAACTGACGGGGTCCGCTAAGGCCGATGCCTGCCGGGGTCGCGGGAAAGTCCGAAAGGGAAACCGTGGCCCCTGGCAACATACAGGCAACTGAAGGAACACGGGTGGGTTTTAGCTCCGCCCAGAGCGGAAGAACTTATTTGTTAATATCCCAACAAAAAAAAAGGTAGGAACCTACTTCTTTCAGTCATAAGAGCGTAAGATCCTGGTCCAGTGTACGCTACATGTGTCCTAACTACAGCTATGAATTGCGATTGCTTGTTTTGCAAACAGGTCCGTGTTAGGCGCTTTCAATTTAGACGTTTCGTGTCGGACCGCTGCGGTGCCGAAGCGGTGCGTTTGTCGTATTACGCACGGATGGTCGTTTGTTTTCACACAAAGCGCGCGGTACGGCAACAGTGGGGCGTCGGTACCGCGAACGCTCGACAACAGGACGGCAACGTCGCAAACTCCACGTGTTCATTTCGTCAGAGTTCATGGCTTAACTGTTGTCAAATATGTTTAAAACATCACTAGCATACAAACGCACGGCAGTCAGATACGCTTTCAATTTAGGCGTTTGGTGTCGGACTGCTACCGTCCTGCAGCGGTCCGGCAGCGGGCTATAACCAGCGGCACGGTAAACGTGCGGCAGCGGTCCGACGCGAAACGTCTAAATTGGAAGCGCCCTTAGACACAGATAGTACAGATGGCAATATCATTTAAATAAAAAGCGACTCTTGCTTCGACACAATAAAGTGCAATTCAGGTCGCACAACGCTAATTCATCATCATCATTATCATTTCAGCCGAAAGACGTCCACTGCTGGACATAGGCCTCCCCCAAGCACCGCCACTTCGACCGATTCTGTGATTCCCGCATCCATCGGATTCCTGCGGCCTTCACAAGGTCATCGGTCCATCTTGTGGGAGGCCTTCCAACGCTACGTCTTCCGGTACGCGGTCGCCACTCCAGAACTTTTCGGCCCCATCGGCTATCCGTTCTGCGAGCAATGTGCCCTGCCCATTGCCACTCAAGTTTAGCAATTATTCGGGCTATGTCGGTTACCTTGGTTCTCCTGCAGATCTCTTCATTGCTGATTCGATCACGTAGGAAACTCCAAGCCCTCTCCATTGCCCTATGGGTGACTTTTAGCCTTCTAATAAGGCCCATTGTGAGCGATCACATTTGAGTGGCATAGGTCATCAGTGCTAATTACCTAGTTATCACCTAGAAGTTGCCTCTCTTTCTATCGCGTAACTTTTATATCTTCCGACTACGTTACGCCCACTGAATTCGACAAGTCGAGGCCGCCGCGTATACTACTTGTAGTTCCATACCTAAAATTCGGAGTAAACCATCTGTATTCATTTGTGGTTTGAAGTTAGTCTAGTACAGGTCTTTCCATGCCGTCATCACAGCCACGTTCTGATCAACTCAGCAATTAGTAAAATCGCGTTAAGTTACAAACTGATTGGAGATTTTTTCCAAAGGTTTTGTCAATGCTTATAAGTCAGCTCCGGATCTAGATTTTTTTTGAGGCGGGTCGAAAACTGCTGTCTACCGCCCCCCGCCAATCTTTTATGGGGATGCGCTAAGCTAGCCCCTGCGAAATTAAATTTTTCTCAAAAAGAAAATGTTGGCAGCAACATATTAATCTAAGTGTATCGATCGATAATGTGCTAATTCAGAATTCAAAAGTCATTTATTCAAACTAGGCTGAGAATCAGCACTTTTCGAACATCAAAATTACATAAGACAGTCCCCCAAAAACGCCCACCCTTCACCACTTCCTTCCAATTCAACGGGGGCGCCAAAACTGTTGTAAAAAGAAAAAAAAAATTAAAAGATTACTAATGAGCTGCGTCTCATTTACTGCAAAGTTGCTGTGTGCTGGGTGGTGCACTTGTCTGCTACGCTTGAATTTGTCGCCCCTTGAAGTTGGCGCCCACTGCCCCCCCAATAGATCCGGGGCTGCTATAAGTGTTCCATTTCAGGGTTAGAACCTACTTCTCAATCAGTGAAAAAATTCGATAACCGCACTTTTTACTAGCTGTGGTTTCAATCAGACCGTAAATCCAGTCAAGGTGGTGTCCTCATCAGGGCCGCCCCGCCCGCCCATACGTGCGAAGTGTGCGGCGCACACAGGCGCCAGGGCACTAGGAGCGCCGGAGGCGACCCTATTACCCATGCCCTTAATCAAATATCAGCGCCAATTATTTATTTTTTTACACTACGAGAAAAAAAGACAGTCATTTTGTAAATATCTTGAATATACTCGTAGAATGTAAATAACTTAATTCGAGTTTTCCTTTTCTCAGTAATTGCCAAGCGGTAGCGAACCGTTTTCTTTTTAATTTTTTTTACGAAAATAATATCAAACTAGAGAACACATTTACGTAAAAAATTGAAACAACAACGCAGCGAAACACGACGACAAAAAAGAGGCGCTTCATAGGGTCGGCGCGGCCCTGGTTCTCATGACGATGTTTTTTCTATAACGTATATTATTAGAGTGATATAATCTACTCGAATATACACAATACCGCTATTATAACATAGTTACTTGTTTACTGGATTCTAGATTTACATAGAAAAATAAATCTTTGATATCAAACACATTATTTTTAAAGGTAAGGCTCAATTTACATTGCCACGATATGGTATGGAATTACGGAAAGTCACGGGGGATTTGTAGCTCCGAAAATTCCCGAGGATACACGAGAATTCTTCGGAAGACCCGCCACGTGTTTTTCGGATCTTCTCTATTTTTTGCGCAGCCCGAAAGTCTGACAACCAGTCTTACTAAGGGGTATCGTATTACCCAGTAACTGGGTTGTGGAGGTCAGATAGGCAGTCGCTCCATGTAAAATACTGGTATTCAGCCGCATCCGGTTAGACTGGAAGCCAACCCAAACATAGTTGGGAAAAAACAGGCTATGATGATAATAATCTAGTTTGTACGTTACACTATTGACATAAAGTTCATTATACTTTGTCCAATTTCGTTACAAAAATTCCGGTAAATTGAGTCAAAAGCAGAGATGAATACGGATAGTTCACTCCGCAAAATGATTTAAATAAAAAAGCGACTCTTGCCACGACACAATAAAGTGCAATTCAGGTCGCACAGCGCTAATAGGCCTGTGTCCAAATTTTTTCAGATAATCGTCTTTCAGATAATAAAAAAATATTGAACACGTATTTTTTCTTTTTTGACGTAATCAAAAGATTACGGCGATACATTGAGTTAAAATGTGGCATGACGTCACGCCTTGCTAGATTTAATAGTGCGTTGTGACGTAGCGAGCCCCCACTCCCCAACTTTAATGCGTGTTTTCTAAGTTATTTTTGATTAATATGATAAAGCAAAAAATACGTGTCTAATATTTTTTTATTATCTGAAAGACGGACTAAATAGAATTTATGTTTTTTTACCTAGGCAACTATTATTACCAACAGTTATATTCACCTAGAAGTGGCCTCTCTTTCTATCGCGTAACTCTTATATCTTCTGACTACGTTACACTCACTGAATTGGCCCGACAAGTCGAGCCCGTCGCGTATTTTTAGCTTCATAGCTAAAATACGGAGTGAAGCATCTGTGCTATTGGGAATCACAGGCAGTTTTCCAGCCACCGTAGGTGCGGGCTTGCGGACGGTGAGCAATGGGTAGCTCGCCGTCCGATAAGGACCAGGCCCGGGTCGACGGCGCGTTGTGTTCCACGCGCGCCTCAAAGAGATGACAGCAAAATTGACGGGGTCCGCTAGGGCTGATGCCTGCCGGGGTTGCGAATAAGGCCGAAAGGGACATCGTGGCCCCCGGCAACATGGCAACTGAAGGAACACGGGTGGGTTTTAGTCTGTAAGAGTCTGAGTCGCCTTCCCGCTCCACCCAGAGCGGGAGAAGTTATTTGAGAAGATACCACCCAAAAAAAAAAGCGTCTGTGCGAAAGGTCTCTATTTTAGAAATAAAACGAACAATGTCTTTAATATATAATAACTATTTATGTATGTATATAAACATGACATCAATATGATAAGAAAAAAATATTCATTTATCTAAGTCACAAATTAAAGGAAATAATAATAATAATTATACCTTAACTGTAAACAAGATACAACCTCACGCTACATGTATTAATCAATTAATTAATATTAATAAACAAAAAAAAATTAATCATCATAATAATTTTTAAAAACTTTTTTTTTTGCATTGTTGAAATCTATTTTGTGTTAACGCTAAATTCTTAATTCCTAATTAATTCAACGCTGCATAATATACAATGTATGGGTCCGTTTAGTGTCAAGTTAAAAAAATAAAATTACAAGAAAAAGAAAAAAAGTTTGAAAAAATTTGAAAAAAAATCTTCATCCAAAAGTTTGATTTTATTTACACATTTTTTTTTTTTTTTTTAATAAATGAAAAATATTTACGTCCGATTTTTTTTGTCGAGATTCTTGATGCCGATTTTAGGGGCATCACTTTTGTGGGCACTAAATGAACCCAACTTTGCGCAGAACTATGGACAGGGCGCCGCCCCATATAACTTAAGAACTACCTCTCCGAAAAATCTCTAGTAAAATCTAATTTATACAGATTTCCACACACCCCAAAAGAAAAAATAATACCTATGCTACATGAAAAATACCAGAATGAAAAAAAAACTACAACACATCACTATCTCACGGTATAAAATTTTTCTGCATAAAAATCTCCACCTTGACTAGGGACGTGCAAACTTATCGATAGTTTCGAAAAATAAAAACTTGGTATCGGTTCTGGTTTCGACTGATATCGATAATTTTCCCACGTCCCTAGCCCGCTATTACTAAACATAGTGGTTACCGCGCGACAATATCTGTAAATCGATATAATTTATTAAACATGAATAAATGCTTGTTCCGGAGTGAGAGGAATTTGTCGATACCACATTTCCGTTGCAAAAATTCTATCGCATTTCGGAACATAAAAAAAACTGACGCGATACCGTGTTTGGGATACTAGCTGGAGACATCTGTTTTTTCGAATTTTAATGCCAAATACTTGTAAGTAAGTGAAAACGATTTTAATTTTAAAGCCTTCAAATAAATTTTGATGACGGTAAGACAAGATATTTTTGCTAAGTGGCGGATTAAAAACCCTCGCTTTTTAATTTCTTTCACAACATTATCAAATAAATGGCCAAAAAATAGAAAATAGCGGCAATTCTGCGCAAGACAATAAGATACCGAAAACTCAAGAAGAAACAAACTAGTTTACAAGTCAAATTCTAAAACTTTGGAAGTTAAGTTCAACCTTATTCGACAGGTCTTCTTCTAACATTCTTCTATCTCTTTCTTATTGAACTGCTAAAAAGAGATACCGCTATTTTTAGTGGCTCGGTAGTTTGCTACGCCACTTCTTCTTCCCAGCTAAAGCACTAGGAAGTGGTGAAGGGTGGGCGTTTTGGGGGACTGTCTTATGTAATTTTGACGTACGAAAAGTGCTGATTCTCAGCCTAGATTCAATATATGACTTTTAATTTGATTTGAGTGCTTCTAATATCCCAAACACGATATCGGCTGACGCACCGATATCCTGATTAACTTTTAATAACGCGTCCTTATAAATAAAAAAAATACAAATCTAGGAACATTAAGAGCTTAAAAACAAAATAATGCTAAATAATTAATTTACCATTTTTTTATTTAAAACGTGGAAGATAAATTGAAGTTTTTAGCACAGAAATGGTGTAACCCTTGGTTTTTTTTTCTTCATTTTGGAAGTATAATGACTTACGCAACCGTGTCCGCGTGATTTCATCGTATGGGAATGAAATAACCCTATTCTTTTCTCCAGATACCAAGTGATCTAAACATGACATTACATCACGCCTTGGTTTCTCAAAGGATTGGGTAGAGATGTTTCTATAGCAGGAGCCACATTTCGCCAGTTATGTTTAAGTCCCATGTAATAGTAATTCCTTCGTTTAAATCACTGTTAAATAATAGTATATTTTTTTTATACACAGCTCAAACATTTTTTTCTTTTTATGAAATTCGTGTTACATCCTACATTATTCAATGCAATTCAGTTTTCAGACAGTTATCCTTTGTATTATAATTTCGTTCAAAATAGGCCTGTGTCCAAATTTTTTTTTTTATAAAAACATATTGAATACGTATTTTTTTTCTTTTTTGACGTAATCAAAAGATTACAGCGATACAATGAGTTAAAATGTGGCACGACGCACGCCTTGCTAGATTTAATACGACGTTGTGACGTAGCGAGCCCCCACTCCCCAACTTTAATGCGTGTTTTCTAAGTTATTTTTGACTAATATGATAAAGCAAAAAATACGTGTCTAATATTTTTGTATTATCTAAAAGACGGACTTAATATTTTTTTACCCATACAACTACCATATTGTATACATTTTTTTTTTACCGAAATTCCATCTTTTTCGTTGAAAAACCGAAAGTCACACCACTTTAGTACTAAATATCTCAACTCTAATACATATCAACGCACTTGGACATTTAAAAATCGGTGCGTTTAGTTGTTTTCTTAATTAAAAACAAAAAGGCTTCGGCTGCTTCGATAAATGGAGCTAAACTATATTTTGGCTCAGAACGGTTGCGAGAAGTTAGTTTTAAACGTAGTTTTATTGTTGACTAATGGCAAACATGGTTTGTCTGCTGCTGATGGTATGGGGTCATCGCCATCTATTGACATCTTCAACAGGCAATGCAGATTCTTTGCCGGCTTTTATATGCTAAAGCTAAGTAATAACAGCCGCACGGATCAATCCATCAGGTTAAGCTACGCTTGCCGGGGTTGGTCCGTGGATGAGTGACCATCTTTACATACCGAGACTCCTCCGTGCCTCGAAAAGCACGTTAAGCCATTGGTCCCGGCTGTCATACATGAATCTTTGACAGTCGTTACGGGTCGTCAGAAGCCCAAAAGTCAACCGGTCTTACCAAGGGGTATCGTATTACCCAGTTACTGGGTTAGGCAGTCGCTCCATGCGAAATACTGGTATTTAGCTGCATCCGGTTAGACTGAAAGCCGACCCCAACATAGTTGGGAAAAACTTAGGCAGATTGATATAGATCTTTATATAGATACTGCGCCGAGTGGGCACCGGCAAGATAAGTCAGACGCGAACAAGAAGGCTGTTGGAGGCAGCATTTACCGAGCGGTCCACACTACAGAAGATCGCATAACTTGGAGACGCGTCGTATGTGGTAACGATCTTGAGCATTGAGGGAAAGACGTAGAAGTTCATTATAATGAATCTCTATAGAGCAATTTTTCTTTTAAATATACTTAGATAGACTCCCGTTTCCATAGTAGAAATTTTGAAAAAATCTACGTAGTTTTTTTTCAGTTCAGCCCACAATTTTATATTATCAACCGAAGCCACCTTTACATATAAGTTCATAGTCAAAAATTAGTTTAAAAAATAAAGACCTTTATATTACTAGATATATAATAATTTTATTCGAAATAAAAAATCTTTATATAACTTAATATTGTTAATACAATACTCGAACTGACGTTAAGGCACTGAGCAGATTTTGGACAATTTAGAATCGTATGGAAATCTCACGCGTACGTAGAACAAAATTAGGATTTCCATACGATTCCAAATTGTCCACGGTCTGATTAACGCCTTAAGGTTGACAAAGTAAATATATAGGATGTTTTAAATGAGTTAGCTCAAAAATCACCTTATTTGTTGAAGAGGTAAGCCCTTTCAACAGTTGACATCGTCGAATTGAACATCCTGTATGCAGAAGTGACACTTCTTACAATAAAAGTCGTTTACAAGTTTTCGAGACTTCATCAAAATCAAAATGATCATTTGATTATGATTTTTTTTGGACACGGGAGATGTTTCAGAGTTCTTAATGTGGATTCTTATCGTGTTACTCAGAACTGGGTTTGTAGGTCAGATAGGCAGTCACGTCATGTAAAATACCGGTATTCAGCTGCATCCAGTTAGACTGGAAGCCGACCCCAACATAACTGGGAGATGATGATTTAAATTCTTGATGGAAGGAATATTTTTTGTAAAATTTATTTTACTATACCGTAAAGAGTATTAGGCATATTATGTAAAAGTATCTTTTCATTCAAAGTTAAAAATGTCTCTTCTGCAACTATTTACTTAGTCAAAACCGTCAGTCAATAACAATAACATTAAAACAAACTTACAGTTAAAAACAAAATGGCGCCGATTCTCATTTTCTGTACAAAATAGACGTCAATTTTAATTGACTGACAAGTTATGGAATGACAATATCGTTACTGACTGACAGATTATCGTCAAGTTTATGACTTCGTCATTACCAAGTGCATTTGGGTGTTCTTTCTGACAGTTTCATTAAATGTCAGTTTGGAACTGTTGTCTTATTTTTAATGTAGCTGCGGACCGTGACGGCCTAGGTACAAATCCCAGGATACCATAATGGTCAAATTGTCGGAGTGAGTTAGAAAATGCTGATTAAAATTATATTATTCAAATTTAACGTTTTAAGTACAAAAGTACTACAGTAATACAGTAACTGTACACGGCATGAAACTGTCAAAAAGAAAAAGAGAAATAAATCGAAAAAAATATACTACACCGGGCTAAATTAAAAAATAATAAATAATTGTGCAAAGGAAAACGCCGAAGGAAAGGGTATTTAAAGAAAAAATACATTTTTTACCATCAGACCGTTGGAACGCAACAACACACGCCAACTCACCAAAACGTTGTAATTTTGAGATCATTAAACCTTTTCATTTTTAAACATAGTTTGACCGAGATCGCTGTTCAGCGCTTTAGGTATGTGCGGGCCGCTCATTCGTCAACGCTCACGGCATCCCGCTGCTCATTCGTCAACGCTACCCCGGCCTCGCTCGCCGCGCATTCCCAAGGCGCGGTACAGCGTTCTCGGTCAAACTATAGTAACATAATTATCGAATTTGATTTAAATCCCTAGTCCTAAAATACTAAAGGCATATTAAAATTTTGTATAAAATTTTCGACAAGATTATCCATTGGCTTCGGAACCCAATACCAGCTTGGCATCGACAAAATCCGATACCCAAAAAACTTGGTATCCAAAACACCGATACCAAAAGAAAAATGATACCGAAAATTCCCAACACTAAAAACATACACAAATTCCGAAACCAAAAAACATCGCGCGATGATACCAAAATTCGGCACCAAAAAATTGCCGATACCAAAAGAATTGGTACCAAAATTTTCGGGTACACTCTAGAAAAATAACGAAAAAACTGATTTTCCGGCAAGTCGGCGGCGCGTTAGTAATTTTGAAATAAAAACCGTTCACTGCATAAAATAGTCAGGGTGTTCCGGATCCTTTTCAAATCTCTTTGCCTCTTCCTGCATGCTTTCCTTTATTTTTAATATCGCTGCCGATTCCGTTTGGTCGTTTTGGTCGCCGCCGGGGCCACCGAAACCTGGTTTTTAAAAATAAACTATTTATGATTGTTGATTGTTAATACTGTACATTTTTGTGCAATGGTAAACCTTTTTTATAGGTCTACAAGCTATATTTACAGGAGAATGTGATTAAATGCGCAATATTTGTATATACAACGTGTAACGTTAAATGCGCAAAACCTGAAAATAGTTTGATCAGAATAACTAGCAGAATCAATTGAACCACTTTTTTAAATAGGTCACATTTTTCAAAAAATCTTCATTAATAACGTTGCCGTGTCTATTTATTAATAGCTCAAGCCATCACATGCGCAAACCCGCCAAAATAGGTAAACAAACACAAATTATTGTCGACCAATTTAAATTTTCTCATACGCGGGATAATAATAGCTTTTATTTCAATACAAATTTATACGAATCTTACGAACTAAAACAGTTCATAAAACCTTTACAATCTTTTTAATGATTTTTTTTTCTCTCTGAAATAGGTCAATTGAATTAAAAATCGGTTGGGGTGTCTGAGGTTTTGCGCATTTAACGTTACACGTTGTATATTGTAAGCACGTTCTCGAAAACGGCTCTAACAATTTCGATGAAAATATCTGGGAAAATTTATTTTCTCTATGTTCACCCGAGCAGAGCTCGGTCGCCCGGGTACTAATTTATAACGTGACAATATTATCGTGGACATTTACGTCCGTGTCACGACATCACGATAACAAAAGGAAGTCAAATGTATGGAAATACAGGGTGGCAGGGACATCGACGCGAAAACTGTTAGCATGGATTCAGCACATGATTCTAAACCCCGCTGCAGCAGATTTTTTTTTTAATAACCTCCAAAAATTTCAACGCAGGGGGTTTAATGTACTGAATACATATAAAGACGCTTTTAAATTTCCGTCAACGATTAATACATTATAACGTGCACGTATTTCCATACATTTTATGGACGTGAACGTCCACGATAATATATAGTCACGTTAGAAATTATAGAGGAGTAGGTACATTAGATGCTAGCTTAAAGACGTGGGTTCCCGATAGACAAGTAGGTACCGATCGATGTGTGTACAATAACTCACTAGGTTACCCTACGGAATTGAAAATTTCTAAATTTGTCTATCTCGTTCTAGATTTTACACTTAATTTTAAACATACTCAGATTAAACTAACTCGTTAGTTAATTCAACGTTTGTGATTATTGAAATATGACCATATAAATTTTACTAGGTGACAAGTTGACAACTAGCACCTGTCATTTTACTATTGTGAATTAATAATTCCGAAACTAACCCAACAACATCTACAATGTATTCAACTGTATCAAACGAAGAAAGATTTAAAGATTAAAGAAAGTATTTTATTTGTTTTTAACTTTGAATTTTTATATTTTTTTGAAGTGAAAACTTCTTTAGGCGCGTTGGGCATTTTTGAAATGGGAAAAACAATTGAATCGCGACACCGTTACCGACACCTCATTTTTAGGGTTCCGTAGTAAACAAGGAACCCTTATAGTTTCGTCATGTCCGTCTGTCTGTCTGTCTGTCTGCCTGTCTGTCTATCTGTCTGTCTGTCTGTCTGTCTGTCTGTCTGTCTGTCTGTCTGTGTCTGTCCGCGGTCTAGCTCCGAGACCCTTAGTACCAGAAAGCTGTAATTTGGCATAGGTATACATATTAATTACGCCGACAAAGTGGTACAACAAAATTATGAAAATCATTTTTTTTTGGGTACCTCATCTACACGTGTGGTGGAGATTTCTTTTTTTTTTACCCCTATTGTGGGGTATCATTGGAAAGGTCCTTTAAAAACATGAGTTTGCGAAAGCCATTTTTGTATTCAAGGATCCGTTTGCGAAATATTAAGCTTTAAAGTGATAATTTTTGTTAGAGTCAAGTGTGTGTCCCTCCCCCCTGCCAGCTAAATGGATGGTTTTGGATGTATGAAAAAAATCACAACAGTAGTTTATATAACGAAATTAAAAGAAAAACTATCACAGCTAAGTAGGCTCTACAAGTTAACAAGTAATAATCAACCAACTTAACTTTGCAGTTGCAAAAACATGTTTTCCCATACATTCCGTACGGAAGAACATATTTTTCAACTACAAAGTTAAGTTGGTTTTTGGGATAAATTAATCCCAACTACGGAACCCTTCATTGTGCGTGGTCCGACACGCACTTGGCCGGCTTTGTAAAAGCGATTGTGCTCTTATTTATATTACGTTACGGATCAACGTTCTATGCAAGTATTTTTACTTTAAAGGTTTTGGAAGTATTTTTTTTTTTGTAAACGCGATTGTGCTCTTTATTTAGATAAGGTTACGGACCAATGTTCTATACAAGTATTTTTCTTCCACCAAGGCGATCTTGTTCAAGTTTTCACTTCTGTTGGCACTCCCGGAGTGCCACTGTTTTTATATTTTATCTTTCACACTTTTTTTTCCAACTCACTTTAGATAATGGCAGCATAGTCGACATCGGTTTTGCTTGCCATTTATTAAAAATAGAATAGACTTTAGACTCGGCGTGATATGATTACATAAGGATAAGCATAAACTGACTATAATGTTCCCACACAGGCCTATGTAGTTTCACTAAGTATTTTAATTTGACCCCTATACCTATAGGTTGGGGGGCTAAAAAAAAGGAACCTATCCTCTTGTCCCCCTGTTTCAGCTTCCGTAAAGCTCGATACATACTGTATTTCTATTTTCTTAATGTCCCTCGGCAAACTTCGTGTTTCGTCAGTCGTCGGATTTCTATCAGTTGCCTTTTGCACTTGGTGTAGACCGGACGCTCTCAATCGACTTAGAAGTATATAGAGTTGTTAATACTCTTTTAACTTAATGTAATTTATTTTAAAAAATGGGAGGAAAACCGCTAAAGTCGCAGGCCGGACAAATAGAAAAATAGTTTTACAGCTCTATATAGTTCACACGGAAATCAAAACGATAAAGTACTTAGTTCTGACTTCAAATTATTTATCATACACGATAAATCTAATAATTTGATGGACACGGAAATTAGCATTTGTTTGTATTCGGAAATCCGATGATACCCGAGGGACATTAAGAAAATAGAAATACTGTACACACGGCTACATATCAAGCTATACATTTCCCGTATAAGCTAATCTCGCATTGACATATATATAAGACTGGCCATTTTATGTATTTGTTTTAATGTAATATTCATATACATATATCTATTAATTTATTACAAAGTATTATAACTTGCATTTCAATTTCTATAGATAAAAATTACTTCATTATTTTTTAATATTGTAATTTAACAATGCATGCCTTATAGGGTAGATTTTTGTGCTACTATAAAATATTTTTAAGACCCTGTTGTATCACCAAAAATCACTTTAAGAAAAGCCTTGAACTTTGATAGGATTTCCGTACAATGAGAGGTCAGCTTATACTGGAAATGTATAGCTTGATGTGTAGCCGTGTGTACACCCTATATACTGTTTCGCTAAATTCGTGCTACTACAGAAAGGTGCGAAAATCAAAATTATCTAATACTTACTTAAGTTGTAATCTCCCATGCCTGATCCTGAGTCTTCCCGGGGTGTGCCGGGCCCTCCCCCTCCCACGCCCCCCGGCGAAGACTTCATCCCGTCGACTCCTCCCAGCCCTGAGACAAGAAACCTGGAGGTTACCTTTATCATCACGTCAGGGTACTGAGAAACACGGCTTTAGATAAACTCTAATAGCTATGGTTGAATAGAGTACAGTAAAACTATTTTCTTAATGTCCCTCGGCAAACATCGTGTTTCGTCAGTCGTCGGATTTCTATCAGTTGCTCTTTGCAAACCGGACGCTTGCAATCGACTTGGAAGTATACACCGTGAAATTTGAATCACAGTTTTGCTAGAACAAACGTTATTCAGACCATGGTCTACTACCATTCTACAGCATCCAATTAAAAAAAAAACATAAATTGGTTTCTGAAAAAACACAAAAAGACAAAGTTTAAAATGTCAAGATTATCTACTGCTTACTAAATTTCGTTTATGGAGGTACATTTCCCTGTAAACAATGCTGTGTCCCATGCATGGTGTCTGTGTTGTAGGGAGTAACGATAATCTTGACATTTTAAACTTTGTTTTTTTTTTGTGTTTTTTTCAAAAACCAATTATGTTTTTTTTTTATTGGATGCTGTAGTATAGTAGTAGACCATGATCTGAACAACGTTTGTTCTAGCAAAACTGTGATTCAAATTTCACGGTGTATAGAGTTGTTAATACTCGTTTGACTTAATGTAATTTATTTTAAAAATGGGAGGAAAGCTGCTAAAGTCGCAGGCACGAAAATAGTTTTACAGCTTTATATAGTTCACACGGAAATCAAAACAAAACAACAATAAAGTACTTAGTTCTGAATTCAAATTGTTATACACGATAAATCTAATAATTGATGGATGATGGACATGGAAATTAGCATTCGTTTGTATTCGGAAATGCGATGATTCCCGAGGAACATTAAGAAAATAGAAATTGTAAGTAACGTATATAGATCTTGGCCGAACAATGCCACAGAAACTGGGCATACGATAGTTGGAAAATAACGTTAGCTTACTCAGAATACTCTGATTGCGCGTAACGGTCAACTCACACCGAAAGAGCGGCGAAGGGCAGCGAAGCGGAGCGCAGTTTCAGTGTCATATGAATTTTAACTTTATTTTCATTACTGTAATACTTATTATCGCATGAACGCACACACGATCAATCAAAATCTGTTTCATTGTGACAGTTCCAACAACATTCATTGCGTTATTTACGTTGATGAGTAGACAAATTTTTGGAACATATGAAGCAATGGATTGGCAATATCTTTCAAAATCATTCAGATAGTGATTGATCGTGTATTACGCAATTAGGTTGCAGGTTAGAAACCTATCGTGGTTTTGTTCACAAAGCAAATATCTTGCACGCAGGTCACACCAACATTGGCAACACTAAGGCCGTAATGCAATAAAATGGCAACATTTCTAAAAGATTTTTATTATTTAAAATTTTATTTCTTGTAGATTATTAAAAAATATTGGACACGTATTTTCTATTTTCTTACGTTACCAAAAGATTACGGCGATACATTGAGTTAAAATGTGCCATGACGTCACGAGTATGTAGATTTATACTTACTTGTGACGTAGCGACCCTTACTCCTCAACTTTAATGCGTTTTATCCAAGTAATTTTTTAAAAATATGATAAAGCAAAAAATACGTGTCTAATATTTTTTTGTTATCTGACTGACGGACTAAACAGAATTAATTATTTGGACCCGTGCAACGTGCACGTGCAAATTACTTGCAAAATGGAGACCCAGGTAAAGCGAATACGATAAGTGTGTTTTGTTTTTGAATGATATTTTCATGTCACAACATGCAGACAACCGTTACCTATGTACCTATAATTTTGTCATGAAAACATTTATAATATATCTAGATTCTAACTTGCTTCATTCTCATAACGCACTAACAACTGATATGTGAATAAAAAAATCTGGAGGACTGTCTGTGTCATACAGGTGGCGAAAATTGAGCCTTTGAAGATTAACCGTTCAAGGAGTATCTATTTACATCTCCTGAATAGTTCAAATACGAGTGCGAGTATTTTCATTTTTACCAATAATGTCAGTTTGTACACACGAGTTTTAAGTATCGGAGTATTAAAAAAAACCGGCCAAGTGAGTGTCGGACCACGCCCAATGATGGGTTCCGTAGTAAGGATGGATTTATCCCAAGAACAAAGTTAACATTGAAGTTGAAAAACATGGTCTCCCATACCATATATTCCAACTGCAAATGTAAGTTTGTACGCACAATATTGAGAGATTTACCATGTTATTTTAAGACCATAGACTTCTTATAGGTTTTCCTGTAATTTATGAGTAAAGAACCATGTTGAGTATTTGTTTTTTTTAATTTTTAGGCTCAGTAGTTTCGGAGATGATATTGATATCTAGTAAGTATGCCATATAATGTTAAATTCCAAATATTTAACCTAGTTATAAGTTAAATGTATTAATACTTGCTGCGCCCTAACAGGGGCGTGTACTCATAAGTTTGAGGCCGTCACCTCTTTCTGCGAAGCAGTAATGCTCGCGAAGGAGGAGACGGAGCGCGTGAGGGAAAGGCAAATTTCGCGCCCTCGCGCCCCTAACCGCCGCAGGAGGAGACGCCCTGGGCGTCGGGAATCGCAGGAAGATTTCCGGCCACCGTAGGCGCGGGCTTGCGGACGGTGAGCAATGGGTAGCTCGCCGTCCGATAAGGACCAAGCCCGGGTCGACGGCGCGTTGTGTTCCACGCGCGCCTCAAAGAGATATCAGCAGAATTGACGGGGTCCGCTAGGGCCAATGCCAATGCCGGGGGTTCGAAGAAAACCGATAGGGAAATCGTGGCCCCCGGCAACATGGCATAGGAAGGAACACGGGTGGGTTTTAGTCAGTAAGAGTCTGACACGCCCTCTCGCTCCACCCAGAGCGGGAGAAGTTATTTGATAATTTCCCATCCAAAAAAAAAAAAAAAGCCTAGCCTGTAACTGAGTGTACATTATGCAAAAATAAATAAATAAAATAAGGAATGGGCAATTTTCATCTATTTTCTTAAATATAGTTAAAGATCCTCACAACAAGCCCTTTCATTCATGTGACCCCCATTATCAAAATTCATTTATTTACGTTACACGTCCGTATTTGGGTCACAGAAATTCATATGTGTACCAAATTTCAACTAAATTGGTCTAGTAGATTCTCAGCAAATTGGCTGTGACAGACAGACACCCAGCTAGCCAGCCAGCCAGACAAACACACGAGTGATGCTTTAAGGGTTCCGTTTTTTCCTTTTGAGGTACGGAACCCTAAAAACGAGCGAGCCTTACAGTGGTCGCATATGATGTGTGACAACTGACATATCACCTTGGTAATAAGGAACATTAAAAGGGCGGGGCCTCGTCAAGGTCGTTTCTGACGGCCAACTCTAGCACCGCGCGCGCTCATTGCATTGAGTTAAAATGTGCCATGACGTCACGAGTATGATGATTTTATACTTGTGAGTTGTGACGTAGTGACCCCCACTTTAAAGTCATTTTTTATTAATATGAACAAAAAATACGTGTCTTTTAATTTTTTATTAACTGACTGACGGACTAAAAATAACTTCTTTTTTTTACCCATGCATCATCCCTATATAGTACTGCCAAACTTTCTGGCTTCTAAAATAAATTTACATAAACCTAGTTTAGAAGTCAAGTTTTTTTTACTCTGGTGCACTAATTTAAGGCATATTTTAGATCAAATGTAAACGCTTTTATTTATGGACATATATTTTTTATCCCTCTCACAGAGAAGAGGCCTGTGTCCCAGCAGTGGGAACATATATAGGCTGATGATGATGATGATTTTTTATATAAATTTTTTAGTGAATGTCAACAAAATCCTTCTTTTTGTTTCGTTTAATTACGTACAAGCTTAAAGCTTTGCATACAATATGTAAAAAAGCCTGTCCGGTCCGTAAGGGGGACATAGGTACTGCAATCAATTTACCAAAAAGTATTATTGATAAAAATAAAAAAAATATTGCTCTTTAAAATTCTCATTTTTTGTACCAATATTACCCCAAACCCATTAAAAATTAGAAAGTTTCAACAGGGGTCATAATCATAAGTTATGACTTGTAGTCATCCGCTAACGACGGAAAAAAATGTAAAGAAAAAATGCCCCATGAAAAAAAATGTGGCGAATTTTATTTTTCTTTTTTTTGCTGAAATTAGCACATAAATAGACTCTCAGTAAGATACCTAACAACACCCTCACGGATCGGACAGTATTTTTTATATGTTGTATAATATTTAACAAAAAGCAACCCAAATGACTTTTTATTTAATCAAGGATGAAAGCACGTGTTATTTTATCTGTAGCCCATCGACAATAAAAAGCATGTATATAAAATTACAATTTTGTGTTAATTTATGAAAGGAAATACCTAATATTGAATAATATTTAAATATAACTAAAATGCAACAGTTTCGCAATAGTATTGCTCGCATGAAAAATATTTACATAAATCGCGTTTGGCTTCGCTTTTTACTAAATCATTTTAATTTTACTGTATTGACTAACTTGACGAATTTATAATCCCATTTTATACTTGACATTATGTATACTGAATTTCATCTTGACATGGTAAACATTAATTCATTTTCAAATTATCTGTCATTTATGTTGCACCTGCCATGTTTTGTCTCTGCTTCACCCTAAGGTTGACTGGTAGAAAATGCCTTAGGCATTAAGTCCGCCTTTGTACATATTTTTTTTCTTGTGCATAAAGCTTTAATAAATAAATAAATAAAAAAACTTGTATTGATTTGATTCAATGTGTTAATAATATTATATTGAGTCTTTATTATTATAGCTTAAACTGTTTGCATGCCTTAGTTCATTTTTAACTTAATATCTGTAACTTGTACCTACCTACTTTCTGTGCAAATAAAGAACTGTTCTATTCGATTCGATTACGCACGCTTCGATTGAGAAAAGGACATATTTTGTGATGACTCTTTTTGTCATATTTTGACAGTTATTGGCCAAAATGCAATGTGCCAGCAACGCATATAAAAAATATATTTGGATTGAATAGGCCTGTGTCCAATTTTTTTTTTTTTTTGTCCTTGTAGATTATTAAAAAATATTGAACACGTATTTTTCTTTTTTGACGTAATCAAAAAATTACGGCGATACATTGAGTTAAAATGTGGCATGACGTCACGCCTTGCTAGATTTAATACTGAGTTCTGACGTAGCGAGCCCCCACTCCCCAACTTTAATGCGTGTTTTCTAAGTTATTTTTGATTAATATGATAAAGCAAAAAATACTTGTCTAACATTTTTTTATTATCTGAAAGACGGACTAAATAGAATTTCTTTTTTTTACCATCGCAACTACCGTATTCTGGCAATATTTACTCGCACTGACATTTAAAGCCAAAGACAATAGAGATGGGACACCCAACCAAAACTGGTATTTTAGTATCGATAGGCCGATACCAATACGTTTGACAAAAAATTAAGCAGGGCTCTGACACGCCGCTTTCAAAGCGCGTTATAAAACATAATAAAAGCAAATTATTTTTAGCATCTTCGACCAATAAAGCGACACGACACGGCGCCGCACACCCACCGCAACCAAACTCATTTTTCCAAAGACTTTTTGTTACTTCTTTGTTTTTTTCACGCTAGTGTCAGAGCCCTTATGGCTTCTGTACACATCGGGCAACGTTGGTGCATATGCTGCTACAAAAATCTTTTTGCGCTCAAATGACGGACAAGGGGGGCGCTGTTGGTAAACGTTTGTCAAATTGCCACAGAAATTGTTTTGACAAAACAAGATGGCGGCATTCGTTTCGATTTTGGCCACGCGCGAATAGATCCCTGTGCAGCTATACGCACATTTGATTAAGTATTCACTTTGACAGAAGACTTGTGTCAACACTGTTTTTTTTTTCAATACATGTAACACTTCTACATGACAGCCGAATTTGGAATGGGTAAAATTGAGTCCAACATGGACCATCGTGTACAGGAGCCATCAAAACGACACAGGCGATCGAGGATCTATTTTATGTGACATAAAACAGTCCTTTCTGAGTCCAGAGGCCCACCTTCACTGGCGGGCGGCTGCGGGAGGTGCTGGGGCGCCGGTCCGTGCTCGCCGGGGAGAGGGAACTCCGCCCCCAGTGCTCCAGCGCCCACCGGCTTCATCAGAGTGTACAAGTTGTCTCCCCCTGCCGCGCATACATTATGCGTGACTTTTTATCGAAACCGGTTTTTATTTTAGTATCGGTTTTTTTGTGGTAGGTATCGGTTTTTTTCGTGTCATAGACAAAATCATTTTTTTTTATTTGTTTATTTGGGTTTGTGTGTGAATTTCTGTGTTTTATTGAAATAAAGATGGCAAGCGAAAATAATAAAAAATGCGATGGTAAATTTTATTTACATTTTTATTATGCAAAAAAATTAAAATAATAAACTAAGTAAACAATTTTGTCTATGAAAAGGTAACTAAAAACTACGGTACACATTGTTTTATTAATTTGAAACTGTAATTAGAAGTCATAAAATAATAATGAATTACATTTATTTTACTTTTATTAACTTTATAAAAAAAAAAAGTAATTTCTTCTAATAATAGTTTCTACTTCTCAATTGAAAAATATCTCTATTTCTATTCTTATTTTCCATTTGAGAAACATCTTAAACTAAAGAAGAATCTATACAGACACAACAGAATAAAAAAAAGGTTTTTTTTACAAAAAAAGATAAAAAGCGTTGTACAGAGGTGAACCAAGCGTGAATGAACCAAGGTTATGCGAGAATGAAGCAAGCGAAACGGAAAGAAAGATAAAAGATACATGTTTTTATTAAAAAAAGATATTTGTGAGTGAGATGGATCTTTTGGTCAGATTTTAGATCGCATCAGATGAAGATGAGCATACATTAACTTTTAATTATGCATAAACCAGCTAATTTTACCTTTGTTGGCAGCAGAACTCGAAGTTTTAAGGCTAAAACTGGATGATACCTACCTTACATCATTTTTTACGTTGACAATTCGAAAAACAAAAAAGGAAAGATGTTTTTCAGAATACGGGGTATTTTTTTTTATAGTTTGGTATCTTTTTTCATGAAAAAAGATATAAAAATCCAGACGAGTTTTTGTTATTATTAATGTAGTCTCATCTTCTAACAGTTAAATTAAAAACTAGTGCGACATTTAAATACCTTGAAACCTGCAAACTTCGTAAATTCTTGTTAATTAAAAATAAAATAAAACTTTACTGGTTAGGTTGTGCGTGAGTTTCCATCGACTTTTACTGAAAAATAACGTTTTAGGCGGCAGATGGGATTGCTGGCGAAAACTGCTTGACATCTTTTTTTACGAAAAAAGATAAAAATGTCAACCAACTTTCTTGCGGGGACGGTTAACACATGAAGCGTCTTATGCGGGTATCAAGTTCTTTTTTAACACTATAAATACGTTAAAAAATCTAGTCAAAAATACATTTAATTTAAAAAATCATTTCATTTTCTCAGGGCTTTTGTATTTTTTAAGTATTAATCTAAAAACTAATATAAAATTTGTTGATTCGAAATAATAACAAATAAAAAAATCCCTATGTAGTTGATATATTTAGAATATCCATCACCCTTAAAATAGTGTAATCTCATTGATTTTATACTAAGGCCTGCTTGCATCACAAGCAAGCATGGTCTTCTTGTTAAGCTGCGGCGCGTGAGTCGCCGACGGAACGATGCCTTTTAAAATATTATATTTATGTTAACATTTAGGACTAATTATTATTGTTTTTATTTTATTTTTGATTTCATATCTTGTTATTTTACTGTATGCTGCACCGGTCGACGTCATCACGCCAACGCTGGCTGTCGCTGAAAACCAGCGCTGGGGCTCTGTCTCGCATAGAGTCGCAGCATTATGCTGAGCGATGGCCGATGGCGATTTCCGAGGCACGGAGGAGTGTCGGTATGGAAAGATGGTCACCCATCCACGGATCCACCATGGCAAATGTGGCTTAACCCGTGCGTGTGTTATTACTTAGCTACGAGCATACGTTTAGCAATATACGTATTTAGTAATTTGTGATGCAAGAAGGCCTTAATTTAATAAAACTTCTATAAATATTATATTAAATTAATGGCAGCTCTCGTTTTTGTGCTCACTAGTTGGCGCCACTGTCGAGTAAGGTACAGTACTTTCATTTGATTTGTTTTGGATATGTTTGTACCTATTACTTTATATAATGTTTATTTTATTACATTTTAAAAACATCAAATAAATATTTCGCTGTCCCCGGCGAATAAAATGGTAATGTGCTATTACGATAATTTTAACTTTATTGAATATTCGATTTTTAGAGGTCCGATTACACTCTGTCAATTTTTTTCATTCATTTCCTACGGTTATTTCAGATACGAGATTTTAAGGTGTATTGTAATGAATGTAAAAAATCACTTTTTTTTTGGATTTGAACAACTCCGCCATGTATATTAGTTAATAAGATATTCACAAAAAACAGTTTTTTATTTTTCCTGTAAAATTTAGTTTTTACGATAGCGATTTTATTCACCGGGGACAGCGATTTGTTCTTAAAATTGGCAAGCATGAATCAGACAAATAATATTCTTCCTCCAAGTGCTACCAAATTAGATCCTAAGTTGTTACTTAAAATCTTAAGCCATAATTTATCAGGAGAAGCATAATCTTTACAAAAATTACGAATAATAAGTAAAAATTCCCGATAGAAAATTCCGTAAACAGTGACCGTTCAGTGACATTTGACATTTCTAGAGGCCTCACTCTACAGTAGCGCCTCTAGCGGCGAATTCCAGCACGATAGTCCTCATTGATTTGAAATAATAACTAATAAAACTCCCCGTGTAGTTGGTATATTCAGAATTGTATCCATCACCCTTAAGATATAATACCTAATCTCATTATTTTAATACTAAAATATTAAATTGTAACTTTCTACTAACGAAAAAAAAACTTGAAACCGCTAAAACCCTTACCCCGCCACCTTAGCCCAGTCGTGAAACTCACCGGAATTTGACGAATCTTGCGGGCTGGGCATGATCGGTGTCGGCGGCCCTGGGGGCCCGTTGCTGCCGGGCGGGGCCCCGTACGCGCCGGGCGAGCCCCCGGAGTAGTTCAGCGGGGCAGCCCCGCCGCCCCCGCCACCGCCGCTGCCGCCGGCCCAAGCACCTCGCGGGCCCATCCCCATTGGTGGCATACCTGAGTAAGATAGATATTTCAAACTATTGGTTGGTACGAAATTATTTCAGAATATCTGAATATCTGGGCTGCAGTGTGGCAGTATGATGCTTTCAGTTTAAAAGTAGTTCTTATTGTAGTTTTAAGTCACATCTTTCAATGGCTATTTAGGCCCAGATCTAAGGAGGTGGGAGGGGGGCAAACCGAGGCCAGTGCCCCGGTTTCTTTTTTTTTTTAAGTGAAAACTTCTTTAGGCGCGTTGGGCATTTTTGAGATGGGACTAAACCATCGATTTCGCGACCTGTTACCGACACCGTGGAGTAAAAGACATCAACGCGTTGATTACCGCGGTGCGTGGAGTAAAAGACATCAATGCGTTGATTACCTCAGTGCCGATTTTTTTCATGTTTTCACTTCTGTTGGCACTCCCGGAGTGCCACTGTTTTTTTTAAAACAGTTTTGGCTCCCTGTTAGTTTGGCGCATTACCGATCGACAAAATTTGATAAAATATTTTGCTATCAAAGAATATTTTGAATTCCGAGAAAATTTGAATTTTGATCTTATGCATCGCCCATATCGTCGACCGTAGGTTCAATTGAGGTAAGGGACAAAATACGATTTTTCAGGAGAGGCCGACAAAGTTTAAAGCCCATAACTTTTTTCTTATTAACCTTTTTCGGGTCTGTTTTTCTTACGTTAGAATTTTTTCATATTCACCATTTGATAGAGCGAAAAATTCTGAACAAAACTGTTTACTCAACTCATTTTGGATATTTTGTCCCTTACCTCAATTGAACCTACGGTCGACGATATAAGATTGGCGGGGGCGACAGACGGCAGGTTTTACCCCGCCTCAAATAATTTAGATCCGGGTCTTTATAGCTTGAAAGTGTTTATTAACAAAAAGATTGGATTGCCTTATGCGGAATTATTATAACAGAGGTGCCAATTCCCTTGTTCACAAACTAAACTAAATTTAAGTTCAGTGCATCTTTTTCTTTCTATTTCATTGAGAAAAGGACAGAAGATAAATTTTAGTTTAGTCCTGTCAAATTAATCAGCGTTTGACGTAAATTGACGTAATTTTAGTTGGCAAGTTTTTAATCACGTCTAAACTTGTATGGAGTAGTGACAGGCGCTGATTAATTTGACAGGACTAAATTAAAATTCATCTTCTGTCCTTTTCTTAATGAAATAGAAAGAAAAAGATGCACTGAACTTAAATTTAGTTTAGTTTGTGAACAAGGGAATCGGCACCAGAGTGGGTTATTATAAGCAGGCAGCTCAGTGACCACCGCCGCCTGTGAATATCTGCATACCAGAGACATCACAAGTGTTTAATGTTCTTCTCATAGAGAACTCTCCTCAAATACAGATTCTATCATTCTTTACTTACCTCAAATGCCAAACCTTAAACAGCTTTCCAATTAAAACCGGCCAAGTGCGTGTCGGACCACGCACAATGAAGGGTTCCGTAGTTGGGATGAATTTATCCAAAAACAAACTTAACTTTGTAGTTGTAAAAGATGTTCTCCCATACGGTATGGGAAAACATGTTTTGCAACTGCAAATTTAAGTTGGTCGATTTTTACTCGCTATCCTGTAGAGCCTACTTAGCTGTGATAGTTTTACTTTTAATTTCGCTATATAAACTACTGCTGTGATTTTTTTTACACATCCAAAATCAACCATTTAGAAAAACAAAAATTAGCACTTTAAAGCTTAATATTTCGCAAACGGATCCCTGAATCTAAAAATGGTTTTCACATACTCATAATGTTTTTGAATGACCTTTCCAATGATAACCCAAAAAAAAAACTTCACCACTTTACGTGTAGGGGAGGTACCTTAAAAAAAATGTTTTTTCTTAATTTTATTTTACCACTTTGTCGGCGGATTTAAATATACACATGCCAAATTACAGCTTTCTAGTACTAAGGGTCTCGGAGCTAGACCGCGGACAGACAGACAGACGGACATGACGAAAACTATAAAGGTTCCTTGTTTACTACGGAACCCTAAAAACTAAGCGCTTCAGAAATCATCGTGTATCTTCGGAAATGCGAACGCGCAATGGTGAGATCGAATATAGAGCTGTTACAACCATGGAAGTATTTGCCTATTTTACTAAAAGTGATAAATAAATAAATGGTTTTATTCCAACAATATTCTCAAACACATTTCAAAAGCTTTCAATAAAAATTAACAGAGGTTCAGCATCCAGCAGGTTCTGCATGCAACTATGTTAGTAATAAATTTAAATCTAATCATCTTTTTTAGGCTTGCTTGCACCACAAATTACTAAGAGTGATCCACAAATTACTAAGAGTGATCCACAAATTTCTAAGAGCGATCCACAAACTACTAAGAGTGATCCAAAAATTACTAAGTGTGATTTGTGGTGCAACTGAGCCCTAATCTGATTAATCTCATGTTGTTTGCCTAAGCCTTAATGGCTGTGTCAGTATGTCACATACCTGGTCCCTGTGGCGGAGGGCCGCGCATGCCGGCGGCGTAGGCCCCGGGGCTCATGGGGCCCATGCCGGGCCGCGGCGGCGTCATGCGCGGCCCACCTAGCACCCCGCCGCCGCCGCGCTCCAGAGAGTTGCCCATCATTCCCTGACCTGTGGAGAGACGGTTATAGAATGCAGACAAACCTCAGTAACAAAGATAGAAAAAAAGTGTAAAAAAAAAAACTTTTTTTTTTTAATGAAAACTTCTTTATCATCGTTGTGATTTGAAAGTCGATGAAACGAAAAAGCGACAGTAAAAAAAAACTTTTTTACAAAAAATACAACCGACTTCCAAACTACAAAGTGAAAAATAACTTTTCGAAGTCGGTTGTATTTTTTGTAAAAAAGTTTTTTTTTTTTCACTTTTTAGTGATTTGGTTTGTAATTTATCTAAGTTATTAGCCTTATGTCAACTGCTCATCAAAAATACCCAAATCGCTATAGATGTGCCTATAATATTTGGAGAGTTCCCTCGATTTCTCCAAGATCCCATCATCAGATCGTGACCAAATGACAATGGGACCAACTTGAAAGTATACTTTCAAACAAAAAAAGATTTTTTCAAATCGGTCCAGCGGTCTTCGAGTAATCGGGGAACATACATAAAAAAAAATATCCCGACGAATTGAGAACCTCCTCCTTTTTTTTGAAGTCGGTTAAAAAAAGACAGACACATAAATTCATAAGTAAATCTTATGAATTTATGTGTCTGTCTTTTTTGTGGGAGAAAATGAGATAGGAACATTATACAGTGTTTCTTATGTTCGTGGTTCTCTTTGTGCTCTGCTTCGTACCCCCTCCACTCGTGTCTACAAAGGCATAGTGGGAGTTTGCTAGGGCCTCAGCGTTGTACGTGTTTGTGCGGGTACAATTTTTTTTATATTTCTTGTCCTTTACTTTGAAACAAAACATCCTATGAGGTTGTCTTATTTTAAGGCAAGTCCGGTACTCTCAGTGACCAAGAAGAATCGCCAGACGTCGAGACGTACGATCAATACCAGAACAGCACATGCCTTACAAGGAAAGGCGACCTAACTGTCTGGCTCCGATTTGATTTATTTTGATATACAGTGTGCACATATCGAAATGCATATCTATGCTTAATTTTAACGACAGAAATAGTATTTAAAAAAATCTAAAAAAAAATTTAATACTTTTTATGGAATAAAAAAAAATTGTAAACTCAAACTCAAAGCATTTATTTCAATTAAACCATTTACAGGCACTTTTGAACTGTCAAAGAATCGGTCAGTTAGTCAGAAAGTTGAAGCTAGTTGCCCATTCCAAAACGTAGATCTCTATGGAGAAGAACGGGCAAGAAACTCCAAGGCCACTCTTTTAAATATAGATATTACAAAATTCTGGGTACATTATTCTTGTTGCTTCTATATGTGAGAACAATGTAGGTACAAAAAAATAATCAAAGCAGTTGAAAATATCTGGTTAAAAATAAGCCCTGGCAGATAAGAGATGACCAGTCTCAACTGACGACGCCCGTTCACGAACATGACGCGTGGTGTAACAAAACTGTGTAACTTTTAACCTAAATCATCTATCGCGATGAAACAAACTCCTTAATGATTGGAAGTAATTAGGCGTCCACATAAAATGAAAACTGAGAAAAAAAACTACCCTCAATTGAAAATAAACATGTTTTTTTAACAAAAATCTGTATTTTTTACATCAATTTTTACAATAATTATACAATTTATAAATAAGATGCCAAAAAGAGTAAAAAATTAATAAAAAAAAATACAAAATTTTTTTTTTTATGTTTTTTCCTTCGATAAAATTAAGCATAGATCATTTCTGTATGTGCACATTATGAAGAATCACACTGTATATTAGAGAGTAGTCTAAAATAACAGACACGTATTTTTTTAGCTACCCCATCTCAACCTTTTGGGAGAAACTGGTGCCGATTCCCTTGTTCACAAACTAAACTAAATTTAAGTTCAGTGCATCTTTTTCTTTTTATTTCATTAAGAAAAGGACAGAAGATACATTTTAGTTCAGTCCTGTCAAATTAATCAGCGCCTGTCACTACTCCATACAAGTTTAGACGTGATTAAAAACTTGCCTACTAAAATTACGTCAATTTACGTCAAGCGCTGATTAATTTGACAGGACTAAACTAAAATTTATCTATCTCTACTAACTAGCAAACTAACATTATATGTTTAAATAGCTTTTGGAAGAGACCAAAGAATCTTGCCCCCCCCCCCCCCCTTCCCTGGTCATGGAATACTTCGTTTTTGGAAGGGAGTGACCAAAGAAGTTTAAAATATTATCCACTGTGATGACTAATCATTTGGTGGACGGCAACAAGCTGTGCCCATTTATTGACCTACTAAATCTTGTGATTGACCTGATTTCCCCAAAACCTTATCTATTATCACTAGGCTCAGTAACTAATAATCTATCATTAGAAAAACAGAACTTCTAAACTCTTCATCATAACTTGAAAAATGCTGTATCGTCGGAAGCGTATTGATCGTCCGCAGGTTATAGGCTATGTAACGTCACATTAAATCTCTAGAGGCAAAAAGTAATGAACAAAAAAAAAAAAAAAAAGTTTAATAATTTATTATAATAATACATTTTTCAAATATTATATATTTTTCAAATATATATACATTATAAACCCAAAATAATTTTTAATAAAAATTATAAAAACACGTAATCTGTTTGATTTATCGTTCAAAGGTGCCTTTTATGTGCCTAATTGAAATAAATTATTTCACTTCTTTTTTTTGACTAACACGTGTGACTCCGGATTTTTTATTTATGTCTGTGATGTCTTGTTTATACAAAGAAAGAAAGAAAGAAAATTTATTCGGAAAATCAAAAAAAACTATTAAAAAAAAAATATTTTCTTACCTGGAGGCCCATTAAAATCGTTGCCCATTCCCATCCTGACAGCTCCACGCGGTCCTCCTCCAGAGTACCAAGGTCCTATAAACGGTTGTCCTGTGCCCATTAGCTGTGGTTGTGGTCCATGAGGCGACGGCTGAGATCCGGGGTGAGGCGCGGGTGGTGATGGTCGTAGCGGAGAGTTGGGGAAGAATCCGGGTGGCATTCCACCGCCACCCATGCCTGGAAATAGTGAGAATTTGTTTAAAGGCACTGGAAAAACAGTGAAGGAAGTCATCGTGAGTAAACTGGCATGTCCTAGAACCAATAATTTGACGCTGAATAGAATAATCTTTAGTCAAGTATCGTATGACTCACAAATAATTAATAACACACAACTATTTTAGTAAAACACTGACACAAATAGTAGTGGATCACCACTGTGACAACTCATGTGAGATGGCACAACAGCGACCCACCTAAACACAGTCTAGGCGACTTGAAATCATGCTTAGGATACTGTTGGGAGCTGCTCCACACCCTGCGCACCATGGAACCGCACCTTTTGCGCATGGTTGTGTAGAAACAATCTACATGCGCATCCGCGAACATCCCCGACGCATTACAGAAGCGGGGCAGCCCCACCAGCACCCTAAACGCGATCTTTGCGTATATCTAGCCCACAGGCTGCTCGTGTAAAAAGACGCACAGTAGGCTCGAAAGAGTGGTATCTTAACGGGAAGTGAGCATCGTGCAGACCTGCGAGCCAGCATGTTCGCTCTAACCGACAACGCTCTCCGCTCCCGTTCAATGTGGTCGTTCGTTGTCGCTGTCGTGCTGACGAAGACGGTTTAGGAAAGGAACCAGGAACCAACATCACAAACTATGGTTGGACCACGGTGAGTGCAGGCAGGCTAAGGAGGCACTCCCTACAATCGATGGCCACCTCGCGAAACAGGTTCTCTGACTAACTAAACAACAGCTGCGTACAGTTACAGCAGCTATAACTGGCCATGGGTCATTTAATAAACACCTCTTTGTCATAGGAATCACAGACAGTCCGCTGTGCAGAGCCTGCATGGAGGACGACGACAGCAGCTCATGCGCTGTTAAACTGCCCGGTGGTCGCCACATACAGGGCCAAGTACTTCGGTATCCCAGGTACCCTACGTGAGATTGGTCAGTGACACCAAGGCGTTGTTGGCCTTCTTTGAGGAGCTGGGGTGGATTGAATAACCAATTTTCCCACCCATACGCAAAATACGGGCTTTGACGTGGAGTTGCGGATACCAGCAAGTATTACCTACTCCTATTATGATGACTGCTTAGTAATTTTTCCCTAAAGGTATTGTTAAATTAATTAAGAAACTAGACAAAACCGGCCAAGTGCGTGTCGGACCACGCACAATGAAGGGTTCCGTAGTTGGGATGAATTTATCCCAAGAACAAACTTAAATTTGTAGTTGATAAACATGTTCTGCCATACGAAATGTATGGAAAAACATGTTTTTGCAACTGTAAAGTTAAGTTGGTCGATTATTACTCGTTAACTTGTAAAGCCTACTTAGCTGTAATAGTTTTCCTTTTAATTTCGTTATATAAACTACTACTGTGATTTTTTTCACACATCCAAAACCAACCATTTAGCTGGCAGGGGGACACTTGACTCTAACAAAAATTTGCACTTTAAAACTTAATATTTCGCAAACGGATCCCTGAATCCAAAAATGGTTTCCCCAAACTCACAATTTTTTTGAAGGACCTTTTCAATGATACCCCACATCATGGGATAAAAAAAAAACATCACCACTTTACGTGTATAAAAAAAATGTTTTTCATAATTTTGTTTTACCACTTTGTCGGCATAATTAATATGTATACCTATGCCAAATTACAGTTTTCTAGTACTAAGAATCTCGGAGCTAGACCGCGGACAGACAGACTGACATGACGAAACGATAAGGGTTCCTTGTTTACTACAGAACCCTAAAAAGGAACGCATCTATAAGAGCTAGGGCAGGGGTGACAGACATCCTCATTACAATGGACCAAATGAAATGGAGATGGGGGGGTCACATGTTACGGAGCGCCCAGGATTAGGTTAGATATGCGTTACCCCGATGGTATAAAGAAATATCATAGACAGTCATCATCATAATCTGCTCTTTTCCCAACTATGTTGGGGTTGGCTTCCAGTCTAACCGGATGCAGCTGAATGCTAGGATATAACATGGATCGAGTGCCTATCTGACCTCCACAACTAGATATCAAAGGGAGTTTGGAAAATTAAATGTGTTACTATGAGGCCTAGTTATCTATGCAAACAAGGTTTTTTGAAGTGAAAACTTCTTTAGGTTGGGCATTTTTGAGATGGGACTAAACAATTGTGTGTAAATGCGATTGTGCTCTTTATTTATATTATGTTACGGATCAATGTTCTATGCAAGTATTTTTACTTTAAAGGTTTTGTAAATGCGATTGTGCTTTTTATTTATTTACGTTATGGATCAATGTTCTATGCAAATATTTTTACTTTAAAGGAAGTTTTTTTTTTTTTTGTACACGCGATTGTACTCTTTATTTAGATTACAAACCAATGTTCTTTACAAGGTTTTTCCTTTTTTTGGTTTTTCTTCCACCAAGGTGATCTTGTTCAAGTTTTCACTTCTGTACGCACTCCCGGAGTGCCGCTGCCATTTTTTTAAGTTACTGGCTCTATTAAGCAAAGTGACTTGTTTAAATGTTGTTAAACTCCTATGACAGAATAAATATTATTGGTTTTCATGTAACCCATATTTGCAGGCAATTTGAGCCATATGTTATTTCAACTTATGATGGTTGAAAGTTGTTTTTACCATCTTTAAAACTAAGGGGTTTATTTATAAACATTGCTTAAAGTTAAGTAATGATTTGTGACTGATTATTGTATAATTGCATATCACATGTGTTGGCATTGTGACCACGTACATTCCTTAAAGCTACCATTTACTGGGTATGTCTTTCATAGACTTGAATGTGCCCTGGCGGCTGAGAGTGTCATACTCACTCAAATGTCTCGCTGATGGTGGCGTGTGTGTTGGATCATTAAGTTCCCTTCAAAATGCTTGAGCTAAATGGTGCTGATCCATGCGTCATATTCGTGAACGGGCGCCGTCAGTAGGGACTGGTCATCTCTTAGCTGCCACGGTTTATTTTAATTTTTTAACTGTTTTTGTTACGGACGCTTGTAACGTGCACGTCTTTCTACATTGTTCTCACATGTATAATTTCAACATGAATAATTTAACCAATATTTTGTAACAATATTTTTTTATTTAAAAGTGTCCGTGGAGTTTCTTGCCCGTTCTTCTCCATAGGTACCTACTACGCTTTGGAATGGGCAACTAGCTTCATCTTTCTGACTGACCGACTCCTTGACAATTCAAAAGTACCTGTAATTGGTTTATTTGAAATAAATGCTTTAAGTTTGAGTTAACTGTTTAACCATACATTTTTGATGTTTGATTGTCGCTTAACTTTATGCAACATTTATAAATAAACCCCATAGTGTTTCATAATATTTGCAATGTTTTAGCTTAAATTTAAATAATGTTATAACTTTACAATAAAAAGTAAAAAACCAGTTATTTATTCTGTTCACCAAAGTAACGATGAATTTAGAAAGTTTAAACTTTCTATTCTGTTCAAAGCATACAGTACAAATATGCAAGCATTTTGTAATACTTATCTCTTGCAAAATATTGTGTAGAATAGCATTTTCATCTTGATTATGCAATACTAGTAGTTAATTCAATTACTAAAGATGTTAGGAATAAAATGTTGATAATGTGGTCATAAGGTCTTGTCGTCAAGTCATCGCTTCACACCAAGAACATGTTACAAATGCCACGAAATTGTGATATCTATGTTATCAGTGGCTTGTATTTGTATATACAGAAGCTAAGACAAGCACAGGCGTACCATGTCATGCATGCCTAATTTGTGGGTTAGACATTTTCTTCCTAAAAAAACACATTAAAATTTGCTCAAAACATGAAAAAAACCTGAAAAATTATCTTAGAACTGTTACAGTTAGCTAAATATAGACTTAAGAATCAGGAAATCCATGTTTTATTAACGCCAGAGATAAGAAAAACGTTGGCCTAAAAACACGTAGTAATAAACAAATTTTACAGTTGTATGCGCGATTATTCGCGTATTGAGGACACGTACCGTCGTTAGGCGGCGCCGGGCCGGCGTTGTGGCCAATACCGTTGACTCCATAACCAGAATTGACAAAACCATAGTCGTGGAAAGCCTTCGCTTCAGAGGAGTGCTCACAAGTGTCTCGTCGCTCCGGCGCGGCACAGTACAGGTCCCAGAACACGCACCACCACGAGTGGAGGAACCCGGGCGGCTCGCCCAGTGTTATATTCTTCTCCCATCGTATTTCAGATAGAAATGTTTGCGCCGCTTTGGTCGCACCGACATGAAGCAAGTATTCGTACACATAGAGCGCCAATTTCTCGCGAGCCTGAGCGTCCGAAGGCACCGTAGAGCCCTTGCCCTTGGCATACATATCGACTGGAAGCCGACTTTTATGATGATATTGTTTATTATTTACATTAACGCTTTATATCAATAAATTCAACTACACAAAATGTCATTGATCGATGGCGACATTTGGCGTCTGTGGCATAGAGAAATTGGTTTGTTCTCGGCGTGCAGGTAGCTGTCATAAAATAATTTTTAATAGGTTAGTACAGATTATATATTTTTGTCTATAGATTAGTCTTAACTGTACTAGAAAATGAAATAGGTAATCTTATTTTACAAGAAAATTATTATGCTAAGTTAAGTTAAAATGCTTACGTGATGTACATTTTGGAGCATAAAAATCTATTCTTGGCCCTGACCGTACAAGGTATTTCAAGTTCTAGTTCCAACAACATCGCATTTTTGACCAACATTGAAAAAGAAAAGTTCTTAATACGACCAATATATTTAACAGATTGTCTTTTTATTTAGGAGGATTTTGATGTCTCAGTTAAATACACCGGTACACACTCTGAAAAATTATGTTTGTGTGGAGGTGTCGATAGAAGTTGAAGAACAATAATAAGAAGACTTTAAAATGCTGACAGCAAAACACCCACGCTTGCTGCAATCGTGTGCTTGTGTATAGTTGATGAAGTGTGAAAAAGTTTTAGAAAGTCGATGATATCACTAGTCGATTATTTACTGAATAGACTACGTGTGTTACCACACACGTGTGCCATCATCACCCTTTGTCTCTGTAATTTTGGAATTTTATTCGCACTCTGATTTCTTCATTATCCACGGTCCGACTTCTTCTACAGACATTCCACAGACTTTGACGTTTCTCTTTGCTGCCAATCTCCGATACGCCCTCTTTTTCCGAAATTCATGACTTATGCCCTTGGAAAGAACACCGTTGGCAGAAGCTTGCATCTCTGAAACACCTTTCCGAAGAACTACATTCATAATAGATAAATAAAATAAATAAATTCTTGATAAGTACAGACGCCAGCACATCAAGCTACCCGAAACTGTCAAATTTTCCCAATCAACTTTGAACCTTACCATTCAGCGATAAAGTTGAAAATCTATTAAATCAATTTGACAGATTGTAGTAGCTTGATGTGCTGGCGTCTGTACTATCAAAACGATTTTTACCGTTTATTATCGATTCAATCCTTCAAAACATTGGAAGGCCCCCGTATGCAATACGTTTTGCTCAAGTCTTCAGGTCTTCTCATCGTTATTCAATGCTTTTGAACTTGCCTTTAGCATCCCTAATCCATTCTTGTCTCTGTTTAATTTACTTTATCATGTTGCTAAACACATACACAAAGGCTCTGCGCAAATGGGCCACCGTCCACAGCCACCGGTGGCTGTCGCGCATCACGTCCTTTAGTACCAAGCAAACGAAGGAGGTCGGTGGCTGCCACAAGTGGTCGGTGGTCGCCACTAGTAGTCGGTGGCCGCTACAATTTCTATGTTTTTTCGAAACATCACACAAAAAACCTTAGACCTAAACATTTATTTTCATACAAAACGTCGTGTTTGGTGTTTGGCCACGCCTTTTTGTTGCGATGTTTTTGTGTAAAACCACACGCAAGACACCCGGCTTTACTAATACAAATCGAAGCGAGCGAAGTAGCGAGTAATCGCTACCGGTGATATGTCGCGGACACTGAGTCGTGAGTGGCCGCCGCCGGTGGCGAGACACTGAGTCGCGAGTGGACGCTACTCGCTACACGTGTGCAGCGATTCCATACAAAATGTGTTAAAATCATGTAAACAGCTTGTCGCCAACCACCGGTGGCTGTGGTCGATAGCCCGTTTACTCGGAGCCTAAGGTTTTGTACAGACGCCAGCACATCAAGCTACACGAAACTGTCAAATTTTCCCAATCAACTTTGAACCTTAATTTTAAGCTATAAAGTAGAAAATCTATTAAATAAATTTGACAGATTGCAGTAGCCTGATGTGCTGGCGTCTGTACCAACCTTGTGGACCATAGACACTAATTTATTTAATTTCATAACTAATTTTTTCCCTGCAACGCTGTTGATTACCAGACGAAAACATACTGAAAGTCTAGCAATGTCTCAGCTTGTCTATTCCTTCTTCCTTTTCGTGCGGCCGTGTCACCGCGTGGTTCACAGCCGCGTTTCAGTAAGAAACATACAAAATGGCAATCCGCCCTGTATACAGGCCGACAATCGTCAAAAAGAGGACGAAAAGATTTATCCGCCATCAATCGGATCGCTATGACAAACTCAAGCGAAACTGGCGTAAACCCAGAGGTAAGTACGCGTGTTCTATGTCGGCATTGTTGCCTTTGATAACCTTATTTTGACTATTATTTTGTCAATAATTTTTATTTGTAGTGTGAACGTGCCTGAAACGTCGCATTTTCAGGCTATTCCAGTTTATAAAATGTGAAAAATGACTAACTATCGATGAGGTTATGATTTGATCAAAGCGAGGGATAATTTTGACTAAAACCTTCTTCATTCAACTTCTTGGTACAAGAATTTACAAAAAGAAATAATACAAAGGAGGTTGATACTCATTTCTATGAATTAAATTAAATAATCCTCAAGAAAAGTTAATCATTGGCTGAATCTTTGTCAACATTGTTTTTTTGTAAACACACCTCGATTCTAACCTTATAATTTTATGAAATTTTGTATTTACACGGTAAACTAATTATAAAACTAAAATCCCACTAAATAATAAGCAGACCACATTGCTTTATTTTGCTTGTAAACATTTACATCAAATTGGATTCATAACTTATTATTTTCATTAATGTGGCTGGCATACACCTTTTTACCATAAATTCAAAAAAAAAAAATTTTAATGGTATTAGCTGACACCATATGCAAGGGCACTCTGTGTTATACATTCTATATGATAATTACAATTTGTTACCTTGCTAGATTAATTTCTACCAAATCCTATTCCATGTAGCTTGCATGTGGCTAACTGGTCATAGTGGTAGATACATTTTATTTATAAATTATTTATATTTTACAATAATTAGGAAAATAACTCTTACAACCTGTAACACCGTCTCTAGATAAATTCCAATTAACTTATCTAGCAGATAATTTCATTCAATTTAGCTGGTGGATAGTGAGGAAAAAGATAGCAACAAAAGTCCTTAATGAACTGATTTTTACTGCCCAAAATTTTTTTAAACAAAAGTCAACAACAGTTTCTTCTGATGGTCACATAAATTTTTTAAATCAACTTTTTTTTAACACACTGACACCTCCCCTTCTGCTATCGAAATCATGACTGACTGTAGCAATTAACATTGTCGGATCTAAACTTTGCGATTTTTAAATTTATTGCATTAAAGGTCTTAGAATAAATTCTAAAAATCTTCCTGCAAAGATTAGAAGTAAAAAAAAAAACGCAACAATGTAGATCGGACAATGTTAATTGCTACAGTCTCATCTCCACCCTAAAACTATGCTGACCTAATTTTCCCCACTTACAGGTATTGACAACAGGGTGCGTAGGCGTTTCAAGGGTCAGTTCTTGATGCCCAACATCGGTTACGGTTCAAACAAGAAGACCCGTCACATGCTGCCCAATGGTTTCCGCAAGGTATGTGTCATCTAGTTAACATTTAGTTAGACTACATATTTTGTTACTGTGTGAAAAAATATCCGATTAGCTAGACTCGCACTTCTACTCCTGCATACTTAGCATGACCACAATAAAAACAAGTATTGTCGACAGAAGAATAGACAAAATGACAGATACTTATTTATAGCCTTTTTTCAGAGTTGTAACTCTGAAAAAAGGGATTTTGGTTACACAAACGTGTTTTTTTTTTCTTAGTTTTAGGGCTCTGTGTGCCCTTTGGCAAAGGCCTCCTCCATCCCCTTCCAATTCTCCCTGTTCCTTGCTTGTCTAGTCCATGTCTTCCCGCCGTCCTCACAAAGTCATCCTGCCATCTTTTCAAAGGTTTCCCTTTCTTTCTCTTCTCCCCTGACAGTGTGGCCGGCCCATCTCCATTTTAATCTTCTAAGCTTCAGTACTACATCTTGTGTTTTTGAAATGACAGATAAACAATCACAATCTGTCATTCTTCTATCGACAAAACCCATTTCTATGGTTGTCATGTTAAGTGTGGAGCTGAGAATGTCAATACAAGTCTTGTTGAGAGATGATACTACGCCTTTGTTTGCTGTACTATCCAGATAGGCACTAGCTGCACTCCTGGGTAATCTTACCACAAAGTAACTCGTGAGCTTCTGCTCGTGACTTCATATCCACATGGAAAAAACATAACAAATTCTGTCACTTGGTAATAGTGTAACTTTCTATCAGTGATTTTTTTTTTTTTTTTAGAAATTACCTCTTTTTAACCGACTTCCAAAAAGGAGGGCTATAATGTTCGTTTTTTTTTTGTTTATTGCGCACCGGTTTTGAAAATTATTTTTTTTATTTCAAAGGGTATGCTCTTGAGGTGGTCCCATATAAATTTTATTAACTTTGCTTGGATAGTTTTTGAGTTAGCTTCAAAATAATACATATATTTTCTCACTTTGTATGTGGATAATATTATTATGATAATTTCCTGTCATTGATAATTACATAGCAGGTACTATATTTGAATTTGTGTGGGGTAGGTACCACAACAAAAAAGAGAAAAAAAAAAAAAACTTTCCTAAAAAAAAACAACTGTCTTCCAAAAGGTCTAAGAAATTACCCCAGAAATAATACCCAGTGGCGGGGCAAGATCAAAATTTGATATGGGCGAGGTACATTTCTCGAGGCCCTCTAGTGGCGCAGGAAGACAAAAAAAAAAAGTTGTCAAATTTTTTGGTATAGGTCGAGTTATATGATAGGCCATTCAAAACTATTGCGGGTCTGTGAAAACCATTTTTCTATTTAGGGATCCGTTTGCGTAAAATTAAGCTTTAAAACACGTTCAGTGCCAAGATCCCTCCTGGAGGGTCGTGTCAATATATTTATCGTTTTAGGACGAGTAAAATTTTTTCGACGCTTTCATGGCTTTTATGTAATGCATAAACCTTCGAGGTGCGAGGCCCCTCAGGCCGCGAGGCCGTAGGCGGTGGCCCACGTCGCCCACGCCTTACGCCGCCTCTGATAATACCTATTTGTAATAGCATATGCAAGGGCACTCTGTGTTATACATTCCATATGATAATTACAATTTGTTACCTTGCTAGATTAACTTCTATCAAATCCTATTCCATGTAGCTTGCATGTGGTTACCTGGTCATAGTGATAGATACATTTTACCTTTAAATACTCAGACACCACTTTATAATGTTAATATAAGTCTTTCTGTCTCTACAATATACCTGAAAGTGACAGAGACAGCATGACATTTATATGCAACAGTAAATTTAGTTGCATTTGAGTATTTGACTGTCACACTACTAAAAGCAAAGACTCACAGCAGTCGCGGTCAAAATACGTGTAAATAGGGGATTTCTGAGGGTCAATTTTTTTTTGTCATATCATAACATTCGCATTCTAAGGCAATACAGTAGTTGCCTAGGTAAAAAAAAAGAAATTCTATTTAGTTCGTCTTTCAGATAATAAAAAAAATATTAGACACGTATTTTTTTGCTTTATCATATTAATCAAAAATAACTTGGAAAACACGCATTAAAATTGGGGAGTGGGGGCTCGCTACGTCACTACGTATTAAATCTAAGCAAGGCGTGACGTCATGCAACATTTTACTCAATGTATGATTACGTCTAAAAAGAAAAAATACATGTCCAATATTTTTTGGTAATCTACAAGACTGTTAAAAAAGAAAAAGTTATTGGACACAGGCCTATTAAGAACGGCCAACCCGTCATACTTTTCATACAAACGCTCGTACGTGATTATGGCGTTGTAACACATCTTTCTTTAATTCTTTTAAACTAATGGGTATTTTGTGCACTATATCTAGGTTTCTATGAAATCAAAAAATAAAAATTTGGCGAAACAAATTCAATATAAGCCTCCAAAAATCTGCTTTTTTGCACAAATTTTACCTCAACTTTGACCGTTCATAATGTACTTATAAATTGTAAAAGTAAAGAAAACATCTTTATAGAAACCTCGCCCATGTAATGGAGATTCTAAATTACAAAAAAATATTTTACAAACTTGTAAGGCGTATTCAAAAACACGTATTTCCTGAAACCAGTTATTTTTCGTACAATGTTATCGCGTTCTCACTTGCTTGTTAGCGGTTCTCACTTGCGCTGGATGAAACAACAAGCTTTTCGACCATGCTCGCGTTGACGATAGACGGATCGGGAAGGGCCCCCTTAACCAAAATTATCACAATTTTTTTTATTTTGATTATTACTGAGATGAGATTGCAATTAAGCTTCGAACGTTTTTAATTACGGGAATAATTGGCCTTCTGAACACCACACTGAGTCTCCTGTGGTCTCACTTCCACATTTTGTGACCGCGACTGCCTCAAAAATTGGTGTTTAGTAGGTATTTGCATCTAGCCTGTATAAAAACTAATAAATCCATCATTTTCCTCAGGTGTTGGTCCACAATGTGCGTGAGCTCGAGATCCTGATGATGCAGAACAGGAAATACTGCGCAGAGATCGCCCACGGAGTCTCGTCAAAGAAACGCAAGACCATCGTTGAGCGCGCACAGCAACTCAGCATCAGGGTCACCAACTCTGCTGCCCGTCTTCGTAGCCAGGAGAACGAATAAACTAAGGATAATTATTAAAAAGTTATAAAAAATTTGGTGTTTTATTTCATTGTGAACCTTCTTAACTTCATGGAGTTTTGCATCGACCTTAAAGAGGGTGACATTTTATGGCAGCCATTTTACAATATCGCCGATATAACTTGGCAGTTCCGAACTTCGCGCCGCTCGACAGCAACAATCAAATTAACTACACACTGCTTTCTTATTCCATGACTTATTTTATCTAAAAATAAAGATCACTGATTTTGACAGTGATGCAAAATCAGGTCGAATTGCTGAAACGCGTATCTGCTGACAAAAAAGAAGTTAAACAAGCGACTCCTTTATGCTACCTTGTACCATAATTGCGTAACATATTTTAGTAAAAATAATTGAAGACTAATTTGTTTCATTTTGACAGTTCAACAACATTCATTGCGTTATTTACGTTAATGAACAATTTTTTTTTCCAACTTATGAAGCAGTAGATTAGAGCAATTGTTTCAAATCGAAACAAATTGTGATTGATCGTGTATTACGCAATTAGGGTTCTGGATAATATACTAGCATACCCTGGGTTTCCCCCCTAGCCCGATTCGCCCCTCCTTGAGCAAAGCAAAAACATATATTGCAGAAACATCGTATGAGTTTTATTTATTAATTAAGGAAGGATCCGTTGGACTCCCGCTGCCAAGTTTTGTGGGGCAGCATGCTTTGCTGAAAAATATGCGCGCGATGATTACAGTTTACCTTGTGGCGGCATCTACATCGCCACATACGAACTACGCATAAAAGACCTGACGTCACATAAAATCCTGTCGTCACACAAATCCTGCATCGCGCAATTTATTAAAGTTTACCGCGCGAACAGCATAAATATACTTCCCCGACATCAATCGTTGGGCAGTTGCCCGCCAGACACCCGTCTGGTCCAGGATCCTCCCTTTTCTATTGAGGTTGAGTGAATTTTAGACCCTGTTCCTCATACCTCTAAAACCTTAGAAACTACTCGAGGGTTCCTGGGGAGTGTGCGAGTAGGGTGTTCCGGGTCTCCGGCTAGTGGTGAACATACTTAGCTATGAGAACCAACCCCGTCTATGAAGGCGGACAGTTTATGTCGACTTGTCGAGTTTATCGAAGTTCCTTTCGTTAGATAAATGCCATCCACGAAGACGCGATCCACTCCGCTCCGCCTCCGTACTAAAGTACCAGTACCAGTAGCGAAGGCCGACGTTATGGAGGGAAGCCGGAGCCGCAAAAAAAAAATATAGGGTGAGTGGGGGCAAGACGAAAAACGGGGTAACACAAAAAGTCGTCCATAGTGCCAGATTCAGTGCAGTTTTTGCAGTGATGGCAACATTGTTGAGACCGCTATTTTGTTACGTCGCACACCTCAGTCACACACACACACCTCAGCGAGTGGTTTGTGTAAAAAATGCAAATGTCTGCACATCGACTTTTACGCAAGTTAACGAGTTTTTTAATCTTACCCCGTGTCCTGTAACTTTAATTACGTGGTAGGTACGAGTGTTTTATTGGAATATCTACTTATTATTTGTAATTTTTAGCTGTGTTATTACATCTAAATATGGCAATTTTTTGTATTTTAGGATTTGTTACAATTTTCCGTCTTTACCCATCAATATTTGACGGGGTAAGATGAACATTTAAAAGACTAAGATGAAAGAAAGATGCAAAATTTTGTTTTGTAATATCTTGATAGTAGGATAAAGTAAAGGGTAAAAGATTTATTTGATTGATACTGATGTTTTATTGTCAGTATAACCTTATGCGATTAAAGTGGAAAGTTTGAGAACCTCTACTTTCAATGTTCCCCCGGTGGGGTAAGATTGATATATATATATTTTTTAAATCGTTTTATCTTTTTTAACTAAAGGTATTCAGACACTACAGACAGTTGAGAGTTTTAAGGGTACTTCAAACTTTAGACTAGTGAACACCAACAACGTCTGATAATCATTTGAACGCTTTTAGAAACTATTTCGATCTTTCCCCATCACCCTTTCATCTTCCCCCTTTTTCATTTTCGTGATAAAAACATTTTATTCAATTTTTTTTTCTGCTTTGGTACAGATTTAGCAGGATGTTATCAATGTTATAGAAAAATACACTCTTTGCTCTTTACTCACTACAAAGATTTTTTTTTGCATAAACTAATATGTACTTTTCTACAAGACTTCAAATACAACACTGCTCATCTCATCAAAAAACCGTTCGATCTTGCCCCCACTCACCCTATATATATTATTACCATTATGAGCTTCATGCTAATTAGTCAAAATAATTCTATTCCTACCAATCTCGAACTCATAAAACAGCTACGAATATGTTTTAAAAAACCCTATATTCTATAAACAACTACAATCTAAGAAAAGTAAACACGGGAACAATACATTTTATTAAATTTACGACTGCCAGTCAGTCATTCATATTTATCGTAAAGGGAAACATTACAATGTTTGAACGAACCATCGCGGCGTTTGTAATTTATACTCACATCTGGGCGAGCACGTATTTTCAAAACTTAACCTTGAAAAGCATGTTTCTTCACAAAGTAAAATGTCAAACGACATTTTAAAACTATGAATGCCGCCATCCTAATAAGATCGTACTAATTATTTTCAAATCTACTCTAAATATGTAATTTCAGCTTATTAAACTATCTACTTACCCCAATACCTAATTACAACGTACTTTATTTTCACATCCAATAAACTCAAAACACTATGTTAATCACTGTCCTATAACTACAAACAAATATGAATACTACTAGTAATGATGAATTCAATAAATACTGTGCGAAAAAATGCAAATTAATATGGTTCTAATGCGATTACGTCAAAAAGCAACCACGCATTGTCATACGAATAAGGAAATGTTTACGAACTCCGAACTCCTAGCCAGTATTACGAAATTCAACGAAAACTACCGAAACAAATGCGTGTGCCAGAAAGAGGTGGTGCAATAGCAATAATTCCTTCTCGCTCCCGCGCGCACGTTTCTGCTACTATGTGCCTACAATAACTCGCTACAGACCGGCTTACCCGGCTCATAGAAACCGCGGTATCACGTGACCGAAGTGACGTCATGATGACTTTATTTTTTGTAAGGAAATTGAATTTAGCATAAGCCGGACGCGCCTACGAGTTATTTTAGCGCAGTGTTTTGTTGTTGGGTTATTAAGACAATTTTTAGTGTATGTAGGCGTTTTGTAATAGGTATTTTAATTTTATGGTGTATCAAATACTTATAGTTTGATTATTCAATGACGATAGAGTGGTTGTGTTCCGAATTTCCAAAGGGAAGCCGGTAGGAATCGGCTTATATGGACGTTTCGCTTATATGGAGTGGGGTGCGTCTTGGTGGATGGCACTATCTGTAAGTACAGAGAAATCTAGAAAAACAACAAAGTGTCAAAACTTGACACTTGAAACTGGCTTTTTCGGGATAACGCTTTTTCGTCGAGACGATTTCTAACAGTTTACTCCTACCGGTCCTACTGCAAAAACGTCGTTCCATTATTACAGCTACAATGTTTCAAGAGATTTTTGGCGCGTAGTCAAAATCGGATCTAGCGCCGCCATATTGCTTTGCTCTTATGAGCGTTTATTCTGAAAGTGGGCAACATCGCTAGTAGATGTCAAATATTTCGCTGTTTTGATTAATTTAGCAATATTACTCTATGGAAATATGAAATGTGGCTTACTAGAGAACTAGAATATTGATTACGAAATACAATAATTCAATCGTAACACCGAATATTTAGTTTTAGATGTAAAAAAGTATTTGGAAACTTTCCAAATGCCTTTTTTACACCTAAAACGGTTACAACATCAAATTCAGTGTTATAATTGCAATTCATTATTCTAGTTCGCTAGTTAGCCACATTTCATACTTCCACACTAGTAATATTGCCAAAACCGCTCAAGGCCCGCGGGCGGTCCGCGCCGTGACAGATTTACGACCGCACTTAAATAAACAATTACTCGGGTTTCATTATAACGTCTCAAGTAGTATTGTTTATGTTTTTTGCTACTCGAATAGATTAGGAATACGTTTCAAATGGTTGCAGTCTTTGTAAACAACGTTCACTTATCTTTATTACCCGCTTTTGTTATTATTTCTTTTGTTCTTTGTAATAACGATTTCTGATAAAACTAGCGTACCAATTCACACGAAATTTTGCAGGGTACATTATGGATAGTTATGTTATCTAACAAAAGCGTTTTTAGAGACAAACATTGAAAATAAAAAATGCTAAAAATCTAGAATTTTTAATATCTAGAATTTCTAGTGCTTACGTAATTTTCTCCGTTTCAAAAAAATATTTTTTTGCCGTATTTAGGTGAAAAAACATGCTAAAATTATTAGAAATCTAATATTTTGTATAAAAAATGGGACTTACACATAAAATATCGACGATCACACACCAAAATACCACAAAATCACAGCACGGTCACGTTTTCATTCAAATGTTTGTTTACACTTTTTGTTTGGGTCAAAATAGGTATAACATGATGTTATTTATATCTAAAACGATGTAATATTTACTTCAAAATGAAAATATCACCACTTTCCGACGATTTACACACAAAAACCATTAAAAAACGAATTATTACAGCGAACGGGAGTGACGTTTGACTGACATTTTACCGCGCGGGAACGTGATTTTCAACATTTTTTTAAAATGTTGCCTATTAATATTTTTGCTTTTAGTCGATTTATTTGACGAGAATATTTATCCGACCATAGACACAAAAATTCACAGACAATAATAGCCATTACAGCGAATACAAATAGAGTTGTAAGCCGCGTGGGTACTTGAACGCACCGGTGCGTCCGCGGTCCTTTAGCGGGTAAATATTTGACAGCAATTTGCGACGTTGCCAAAAATTTGGGTAGGTACGCACAAAGCCACCCTGTCTATTTCATTCAGGCGCCAGTCAGTGGCGGACTAACAGGGGGGTGGAAGGGGCGGCCCGCCCCGGGCCTCCGGTCTTGGGGGGTCCCCAAATGCCTCCGCGTTCCCCTAATCAAGTCCTAAACAAGACTGTAAAAATGTACTTAGTACAGACGCCAGCACATCAAGCTACTATTTATTTAATAGATTTTCAACTTTATTGCTGAAAAATAAGGTTCAAAGTTGATTGGGAAAATTTGACAGTTTCGGGTAGCTTGATGTGCTGGTGTCTGTACTACTGCGTTTTTTTTTAAAGCTGGGGGCCTCATTCGGCTTTGCTGCCCCGGGCCACTGACGGGCTTAGTCCGCCACTGGCGCCTTGTAGGACTTTACCTCAGCGCCGGCCCGAGAATTCCTGGCGCCCTAGGCAAAAGGCTGGAACGGTGCCTTTTTAAGAAAATTTGTGATATAATAAAATAATGTTCTTTCTTTTTCGTGTGGTTAGCAGAGTTTTAGAGCCACCCATGGGCCTTAGTCGAGAAATATATCTCAGGCGTTTCTTCACGATGTTTTCCTTCACCGTGTTTTAAAGCAAGTGATAATTATATAATACGCACATGAATCCGAAAAGTTAGAGGAGCGTGCCTTGGGATTGAACTCGAGTTTTATTCAAGTCATAGGGACTTGAATGACAATTCAAAAGTGCCTGTAAATGGTTTAATTGAAATAAATTTGAGTGTGAAATGAGTTATGAGTTTGAATAAAACAATAATGTAAATAGATTACCTAACCTAGGTGTGTAGTTTTATATAAAAAATTAGAGTTCTTATTTTATACATAACTAGCTTTTGCCCGCGGCTTCGCCCGCGTGGATGATGCAAAATATCCCACGGGAACATGCTACCGGAATTCAGAGTATCCTATGTTCTAAACCAGATTATGGCCTATCCGTATGCCTTTCATCTAAATACGTTCAGCCGTTACGGTATTAAAAGGTAACAGGCAGATAATAAATCTGTACTCAAAATGCAAAATTGAAACCGTTAAAGGATAACTTCGTTGTCTGTCAAGACCCTTTTTCTCAGAAACGCCTGGAGGCATCAAGTTAAAATAGATATCAAAAACTTAGATCTACGGTCCCTTGGAGCTGTAAAGAAAATCAAACTTCCAAGTCAATGCAATAAAATTAAATTATACCGCATATTTATATTGACACTCGCAAATAAAACAAAGCCTATATAATACCCCATTATAGAAAAATACTGATTAAAAAAAATGCTGCAGTCTTGTCCATGTATAAACAGCCGGTGTGAATTAAAAAAATACCTAAGCGGAACAACGCGCGGCGGTGACGCGGTGTGTTCCATATTTAAAATAAAATTTAAATAAAACAAGTTATTAAAAAAAACAAAAAACCCGACTGCAAAAACTCAACAGAAAAGAAAAAAACAAGCATTATAATCTATAGGATTTTGGTAATGCAGGCGGGGACAAACAAAAGTTTCACCAAAATTTCAGGTTATTGGTTTGTCCCCGCCTGCAATACCAAAATCCTATAGATTATAATGCTTGTTTTTTTCTTTTCTGTTGAGTTTTTGCAGTCGGGTTTTTTGTTTTTTTTAATAACTTGTTTTATTTCAAACTTTTTAGTTTTATTAATATATAAATAACTAGCTTTTGCCCGCGGCTTCGCCCTCGTGGATGTCGGAAAATAACCCACAGGAACGTGCTACCGGGATTCAGAGTATCCTATGCCCTAACCTATCTAGGTCATGGCCTATCCTATGCCTTTCATTTAGAAATCCGTTCAGCCCTTACGGCAGGAAAAGGTAACAGGCACATAATAAATCTATTTTAGGGTTTCGTATCTCAAAATGAAAAATTTTAACCCTTAAATGTTGACTTATTTTATTTTTTTTCTACTTCGTTGTCTGTTAAGACCTTTTTTCTCAGGAACGAAGAGGCATCAAGTTGAAATAGATATCAAAAACTTAGATCTACGGTCTCTTGGATCTGTAACGAAATCAAACTTCCAAGTCAACGCAATAAAAAAACGGCAATTTATGCCGCATATTTTGACACTCGCAAATAAACCAGTCTATTTGGTAATTTCCGTTGGCCCAGCAGCATGAAGTTTGGCGAGAAGCAAGGTCAAGTAAAGAGGAAAATCCGAAAATTTATGAACTGCAAAGTTAAGTTTGTTCTTCAATCCGGGAGCAAAAATTATAGACCGTGTCTTGAAGTAACATTTAGTACGTATTTCATTCAAATCAGTACTCTCCACTCTATTAAAAGTTATTTTTCAATTGAAAAGTTAAGTTTGTCCTTCAATCCTGATTTGCGAATTCAGGCAGCCAATCAAGCACAGCTTTGAGACGGAACCTTTAGGGCGTAAATCCTACTCATATTTGTCCGGCTTTTTAACAGAAATAAAACAGGTTTATATGATTCTAAATGCCTTACTTAAAATACTAATTATTATTCATTTTACTATTATCACCACCATTAATTTGTAATATATACTCTAGTGCCGCCATTGAACCGAAGTAAAACCCACATGTTAGAAAGGTTAGTTTACGACTAATTGTGATAACTTTGACAGAGTGGGCCGATTTTAATTAAATATAGACAAAATTATATAATTCAAGATACAGACTATGGCTATATTTCCAATTTCCTTAAATCTCTTAAAAAGAAGACACAAAAAAAATCAATTTAACATGTGAATTTTAAAATCATCCCCCAAACAGGTAAAATAGGGGGTTTACCGGTTTGGGGATGATTTAAAAAAAAACGCCGAAATGTGTACTTCTTTATTTCTTAACAAAAGCATAAATTTTAATTTTCATATCTCTAACTTAAGAAATGCTGGATTTGCCATACAAACTGTCATCCCCTGTAGGATCTCTCATCTCATGCCCTTTAGGATTATTTTTGAGACAAAAAGTACCCTATATCCATCTCCAGGATGCCATCTATCTCTTTACCAAATTTTATCGAAATCCGTTCAGTGGTTTAGCCGTGAAAAGGTAACAAACATACAGGCACAGTTACTTTCGAATTTATAATATTAGTATGGATGAATTGATGATTGACTGCTTAGCTCTATAAAAGTATAGCATGATGATAATCATTTAAAAGGTTAAATCTTTAACTATCTGCTACATTCGTTCCTTATTCAGCCCAGTGAAGTATTGGAATAATTCAACTGTTGTATAGTGGTATATTGTGTTCATTTAAATAATGGTAACCTCATTAAAAAGATTTTTCAACATACAAAGGTATATTGTGTTCTATCTCTTCTCATTTCCTACGAAATGTATGGGAAGTTTTTTTTGCAATTTCTGACTTTTTTCGTACTCAAACCTCAGTTGGCCTAATATAGTTTTTTGATCTTAGTAATAAGAAATAGGATCGACCGGTATCAAAAAAGTTGTTGTGAAAATTGGTCATTTTCTTGCTGACTGTACAATTTTTTCAAAATCTGTGAATGCAAATCAAAATGTTTCAAAAAGTTAAGGACAGTCTTCTAAGACTGTTTTCTTGTAGCGACAACGGTTTTGTACCTGCCCTTATTGCCCCATCTCAAAATCCACCCTGTATATGCGAATTTCCAAAAATCCGTTCTTAGCGAACGTCTACTAAGTATAAACTACCTCTCTACCAAATTTCATCTTTTTACGTCAAGTGGTTTTCGATACTTCGTGATGAAGTCAGTGAGTGTGAGTCGCGTAAGTGAGTGAGTGACCTTTCGGATTTATATATTTAGATTATACATATGTATTTGGAATTGACTCATTACTAACTTTTATTTGATACCAATAATGTATTTTTTTAAACCTACCCCTCCTTTTTTTTATTTGCAGATGCAATATATAAATATTATATAGCCTATGTCACTCCTACTATTAAGACGAACCTAACGACACCTCATACGTTAAAATCCATCAAGCCGTTTAGGCTACAGAGCGTGCCAAAGAAATAGACATACATACATACATACAAACATACATACATACATACATACATACATACATACATACAAACCCTCCTTCTGGGGCAGTCGGGTAAAAAGACTAATCTAGAATACTCATGTTATTATTATATTACACTGATAGACAAAAATGACCTTAATGAAAGTTAAATGTAATTGAATGGGTTATTTTGTATCTACAAACTAGTCTGTAACTAATCTGCATTTTTAGAAAATTTCGATCACCCTCAGTTTTTTTGCAACAGCAATTAATCTTTTAAGTAAAAACGGTAAAAAAATGTTACAAATGAAGAAAAAATAACTTATATTTTAGCAGATTTGGATAGTTCACAGAGTGCCTAGATTTATGATTAATACCTTTTATAGAAATTTGGCAGAAATAACAATCTGATACATGGTCTTTCGGTTCGGCACATCATTGGAACTGCGAACGGCATAATGACGAGATCCTTTAGCCCATGATGTTAACAAAGTGACACACTGTGTACAGCAAACACTAGGAGTCCAGGTTTTGTCCAAATTTCGCGCCGGAAAACCAAAATAAATTAAATAACAGTTTTTAACTAATGGTGTCAAACTACGACGTTGACTTTTAACAGTAAGTTGACTGCAAATATAACAGAAGTTATCAGGATGGTTTACACACACTCTCGGCATCTTAATATGATGTATAACACTAATCTAAAAAAAAAAACTGTTTTAATTTCAATATTTTTTCGTTAATTTATTCGGAAACACACGTCGGTAAGCAAAATTCGAGTAAGTCGATATTTTATGAAAACTGAAGGTGATTGAACAAAACTAAGTATGGGGTTTACGAGTATATGCGGGTAGGTTTGAAAATATGACTTGATTTCGTTTAACAAATTTACTGTTTATCAGTGTTATCAATTAATATTTTTTTTTAAACTACAACTTTTAACTTTCCTTATATTCGAAATGAAAAGTAGAGTGTTTAACACGGGTGAAAGTCATCAATTCCTACTCGGACTATAGCCGCCCTTGCTGCACTCGGGCGTCTAAATACCTCGTATGGAAATTGATTCCTTTTGACCCTTATATAACAATCTACTATACCTGTTTTGATTAATTTGACAATATTACTGTATGAAAATATGAAATATTAGTAGAACACTATACTCCATTTGAAATAAGATTAGACATTTAAACAAACCTTTTTTACAGTCCGTTCAACCGATTCTGACTTCTATCCCGTAGGTATAAGGATGGCATTAAAAGCAAAAAAGTGGTTACAATACCAAATGTTTACTGCAGCTGCCATTTGTCATGCCAACAACGCAATAGAAGTCAAAATCGGTTGAACGGACTGTAAAAAGGGTTTAGTTAAATGTCTAATCTTATTTCAAACGGAGTATAGTTAGGAGCGTTTTTTGGCTCCGTGAAGTCCAAACCCCGCTGCCCATCATTTTCATGTGGCGGCCGTTATTTGGCGGCCGCTATGTGGCGACTGTTATATGGCGGCCGTTATTTGGCGGCCGTCATCTAGCGGCCGTAATCTGGCGGTCGCAATGTGGCGACCGTTGTGTTGCTGCCGCTGTGTGGCGGCCGTTACGTGGCGGCCGTAAAGTGGCGGTCGCAATGTGGTGGCCGCTATGAGGTGGCCGCTTTGTTGCGGCCGTTATTTAGCGGCCGTTATGTGGCGGCCGTAAAGTGGCGGCCGTAATGTGGCGGTCGCTATGTAGCGGCCGCTTTGTTGCGGCCGTTATTTGGCGGCCATCATCTAGCGGCCGCTATGTGGCGGCCGCTTTGTTGCGGCCGTTATTTGGCGGCCGTCATCTAGCGGCCGCTATGTAGCGGCCGTCATCTAGCAGCCGCTATGTAGCGGCCGCTATGTGGCGGCCGCTATGTGGCGGCTGTTATTTGGCGGGCTGTTATATGGCGGCCGTTATTTGGCGGCCGTCGTCTAGCGGCCGTTTTGTTGCGGCCGTTATTTGGCGGCCGTCATCTAGCGGCCGCTATGTGGCGGCCGCTATGTGGCGGCCGCTTTGTTGCGGCCGTTATTTGGCGGCCGTCATCTAGCGGCCGCTATGTGGCGGCCGCTATGTGGCGGCCGCTATGTGGCGGCCGTTTTGTTGCGGCCGTTATGTGGCGGCTGTTATATGGCGGCCGTTATTTGGCGGCCGTCATCTAGCAGCCGTTATGTGGCGGCCGTAAATTGGAGGCTGCAATTTGGCGGCCGTAATGTGGCGGTCGCAATGTGGCGGCCGTTTTATTGCAGCCGCCATGTGGTGGCTTTATATGGGGGCCGTTATTTGTAGGCCGTCATCTAGCGGCCGTAAAGTGGCGGCCATTATGTGGCGGCAGTTATATAGCGGCCGTTATTTGGCGGCCGTCATCTAGCGGCCGTTATTTGGCGGCCGTCATCTAGCGGCCGTTATGTGGCGGCCGTAAAGTGGCGGTCGCAATGTGGCGGCCGTTGTGTTGCGGCTGTTATGTGGCGGCTGTTATATGGGGGCCGTTATTTGTAGGCCGTTATCTAGTTAACCAAGCCACCTCAGAGCCGCGCCGACCCTCGGCAGCGCCTGGGTGCGAAACCTATGAAGCGCCTCTTTCTGTCGTCCTGTTTCGCCGCGTTATTTTTTTTGTTTAAAATTTTTACATAAATGTGTTCTCTAGTTTTATATTATTTTCGTAAACAAATTTTAAAAACCGGTTCGCTACCGCTTGGCAAATACTGAGAAAAGGAAAAGTTATTTACATTCTGTATCAAGATATGACTGTCCTTTTTTCTCGGAGGAGATAGTGTAAAAAAAAAAATTGACGCTGATATTTATTTAAGGGCATGGGCAGGGTGGCCCTGACTGCCACCTCCCCTGTCCTTCCCTGTAAAAATGAATACCCCTTTTCACCCGGTTAGGGGTAGATTTAAAAAAATCCCTGTTATACGTTTTTATTTATTTTCAATCATAAGTATAAATACTGAGTTTCGAGTTAATCAGAACGCGCGTTAAAATTATTCCATACAAACTGATACCCCCCAATCCTCCTTTAAGGGGTAGTTTAGAAAAACTAAAAATGGCAAAGTTTATAATTTACATAGATAAATATTCGTGCCAAGTTACAAGTTTATTAACTCAAGGAATAAGATTGTTCATACAAACAAAAATCTCCCTTTTCACCCCCTTAAGGCGCAGCGCAGACGACACACTTTTTGTGCGATCGAGTCTGTGGTATCTTATTCGTAATGTGAGCTACGGAGTAAAGATTCAAGTTAATGGTTCCTGTATTTAAATTTTAAACTGACAGAAATTACTATCCTATAAAAAACTTTTTACAAAAAAAAAACTACCGACTTCCAAAAAAAACACTACAAAGTGAAAAATAACTTTAATTTCGGAAGTCGGTGTCTTGGGTTTTGTGTTTTCGTTTTTTGCCACCGACTTCCGAAATTAAAGTTATTTTTCACTTTGTAGTGTTTTTTTTGGAAGTCGGTAGTTATTTTTTTTGTAAAAAGTTTTTATTTTTCACTTTTTAGTTGTGGTACTACCTACCCCACACCACAGATTACACATTCGAATACCACTACCTACTACCAGTGTCAGGAACTTATCATATCATCTACATAGTATTAAGTGGGAAAAAAAATCGTATTTTGTAGCTAACTCAAAAACTACCGAAGCAAAGTTAATAAAATTTATATGGGACCAATTTGGGAGCATACCCTTTCAAACAAAAAAATAATTTTCAAAATCGGTCCACAAATGACGGAGAAATCGGTGGACATACATAAAAAAAAAAATAACCTGCATGCGGAAAAACATCGGGGACAAATAAGAGATTATGTGCGCCACAGACTCGATCGCATAAAAAGTGTGTCGTCTGCGCTGCACCTAAAGGTCGAATTTCCAAAAATTCGTTCTTAGCGGAGTCTACTAACTATGAACTACCTCCCTACCAACTTTCATCTTTATACGTCCAGCAGTTTTCGAGATTTCTGTCCTACAGTTTCGGAGATAAGGATCGTCTGCAGTTTCTACTTACCCCCGTGGGAAGAAGGCGTGAGTTTATGTATGTACCTATGTAGTTTCGGAGATTAGGAGGGGAATGGTCAATTTTATCTATTTATTAAAACTTTATGCACAAGTAAAAAATACTGGACAAAGGCGGACTTAATGCCTGAGGCATTCTACCAGTCAACCTTAGGGTGATGCAGAGACAAAATATGAATTTTCATCGAATTTCTTGAATATCTTTAAAAACATTTATTTTAAAATTATATAAAAAGATGTTTAAGATCCTCGCAACAAGCCTTTTCATTTGATATGTTACACAGTACTGTTGGCAAAACTTTTTTTTTTCTTGTTTACACCCCAAAAGTGATCCCTATATTAGATTCGGACCAAATTGGCTGTGACAAACGGACAGACAGACAGACATACACACGAGTGATCCTATAGGTAAGGGTTCCACTTTTTTCCTTTTGAGGTACGGAACCCTAATAAAACAATAGATTTAAATATAATCACGAGCACAAAACAGAAATATGCGAATGTCACAGTTCATTAGCTAGCGTACGGGTTTAGTATTTACGATTTGGCTACGGAATTCTAAAAAGTTAGGTAGGCTCGTCCTGGGGGCCTACCACCAGCTCAAAAGCAGTATTATTCCCACACTGAAGTAAGGTTAAGCTACTCTTACCGTGGTTGGTCTGTGGATGGGTGACCATCTTTACATACCAAGACCCCTCCGTGCCTCGGAAAGCACGTTAAGTCATTGGTCCCGGCTGTCATTTGTAGATCGTTGACAGTCGTTATGAGTAGTTAGAAGCCCAAAAATTCTGACAAATCGTGTTACCTAGTAACTAGGTTGTGGAGGTCAGATAGGCAGTCGCTCCATGTAAAATACTGGTATTCAGCTGCATCCGGTTAGACTGGAAGCCGACCCCAACATAGTTGGGAAAAGGCTGGGCAGATGATGGTAGGCCCCCAAGTAAACTAGAAGCTAACTTCAATATAGTTGAGAAAAAGTTAAACATTGGTGCCGATTCCCTTGTTCACAAACAAAACTAAATTTAAGTTCAGTGCATCTTTTCCTTTCTGTTTCATTAAGAAAAGGACAGAAGATAAATTTTAGTTTAGTCCTGTCAAATTAATCAGCGCCTGTCACTACTCCATACAAGTTTAGACGTGATTAAAAACTTGCCTACTAAAATTAGGTAGGGTCAGGTGGGCAACAGTGAACCACAAAAAATTCAAAGTTGTGTCATGTACTCAAATTAAAAGTTTTCGTTTTCTTTTTTCATACATACCATTTAGTGTCTAATAGACTTAAGGTTTCTTTACAAAATTAAGCTCAAAAACTGATAGGTTAGACATTACCAAGTGTTTTTAAAAAAATGGGAATTGGTTCACTGTGTACACTCTTTGGTACACACTGATCCATGATGAAGTTCACAGTGAACCACCGTTGGACACAGTGAACCATATCAGAATAAAACGAAGATAAGTTATATTTTAACTGGACTAATTCGGGTAAATCGGTCATCAATCAAAAATGCGTCATTAAAACAGAGATTTTTCATTCATTAAAGAAGGTTTATTGCTTAGAATGTCAAGAAAAAACAAAAAATTGAATTGTATTGATAAATGGCTTTCGTGGTTATCTAATATTAGAAGTGATGGGTTGTCTTTTGAGGATGAAGTGTGCTTCACAAAATGTTTCATCACATCAACGAAGAGGTCTGCATTCATCCATCCCGAAGGTGCGGCTAAGCCCAGAGTACCCGGCGGAGCACCATGCAGCATATGGGTTTTGAAATTTTTACGAGGAAACACCATTGCAGGAGGCAAAGCTTGTCCAGATGCGGATATAATGGCACAAGTCGTAATCAAAACGCCTCGTTCACCACTGGTAATTTTACACACGTTAAACCCTTTTGGTGCTAGCACTTTTTGTGGCTTCTGGACAGTGGTTGTTGATGTCTCATTCAAGTTATATACTCGCATGCCATCACCGAAGCTATGATGTCGCTGCATAACTTCTTTTAAATTTGAAAAGAATATTTCAACATTGTCCCTATTAAAGGCTGTGGCTCGAGCTAAGCTACATGGCTCAGGTTTTTTAAGGATAAGATCTTGATGGCGTGTTCTAAACGATCGCAACCAGTCTTTTCCAGCTATTCCATTTGCTTCCCAAGATATTGGTGTTTTAATTTTATTGGTTTTTGCCATTTGGTATGCCACTTGACGAACTTCTTTTGCCCCAAGCCCATAAAACATTAAGGCGCATTGTTTAATGTAATCTTTTAACAATAGTTCCTGGTCCTGGGAAAATACTGCATTGACTTCGTAATTAGGAACTAAGTTAGTGTTTTCATCCGACTGGATTTTTTTAGCGTACCTCCGTAGCGTAGGATATGCCAAGTGACACTCTTTAGCGGCCCTGCGTATGCTTGCACCATCTTTTATAAGCTGAAGTGCTTGCACCATATCATCCTTGCTATGCCCCCCAATCAAACATATCTGTTTAATATAATATCATTGGGGGGCAATGATATTAATATAATATCATTTCATTGCCCCCAATATTTCTTTTCACTGCCTTAGTTCGACCCATCCTGAAGCAAAAAAAGTTGTATCTATTTAACTAATTTGATGTTGAACTTTGGTACACAATGAACCATCAAGCGGTACACACTGAACCACGGTTCACTGTGTACCCTGCAATACTGAGTCACTGTGTACCACCTACGTTATTTGACATTTGATGTTGAAAAAAGGCAATTGATCAAGGAATATGTTTAAAACATAATAACCAGATTATTGCTAGATAGTGACTTTACATGTATATAAAATTCGGTACGAAAAGCTCAGAAAACACGACTTTGAAGAAGAAAAGCAAAACTTACCTATTTTTTACTTTTCGCGCGGGAAAACACAAATCGTCGCACCGCACGACCGCTTACAACGGGCGCTCGCCCTCAACTGGGGACAGTGTTGCCAACCCCAATTAACGGATTACGGTGTTCCCAGTTTATAAATACGGTAGATTTCAAAAAAATACGGTAGATTTTAAAAAGTGGTGTAAATTAAATTGTTGTTTGAAAAAAACAAAAAAAAATCGCTTATTCCATATTTTAATTAGTCTGAATATGACAAAATAACTGTGTGATCATGATCATTTTTATACATTTCAGTATTCTGTCTCATAAGCATCAACTGAACTGCGAGAGAAACAAACGACCTGTACCCATGCAGATTTATTACAACTCAATTACGCAAAAAATTACCGTAATGAAGAAAGTTGGTAATAAATACGGAACCCTAAAAAGGTTGAAGTCTGTCAAATTAGGCAACTCCATAGTTTTTACGTTTTACATTGTTTCAAAATTTTATCTATGGTTGGGGAATACTCCCTAGTCCACTCCTATTTAAAATTTTACCATTTTATGACATCAAAATACGCTCAATAATCCATCTGCCCCATTACGGTGTTTTTTGACACCGTAATTACATTGTTACGGTAGGTGGTAGATCTATGCTGATTACGGTGTTTTTACCGTAATTACGGTGCAGTTGGCAACACTGACTGGGGAGTAAGGGAGACGTAACGAAACACGTTGCTACGTGTCGGTTCCATGATCCGGTAACTACTAGTTTTGAATATAATAATACCGATTCTCTGTGTACCACTGGCTCACTGTAGCCCACCTGACCCTACATCAATTTACGTCAAGCGCTGATTAATTTGACAGGACTAAACTAAAATTTATCTTCTGTCCTTTTCTTAATGAAACAGAAAGAAAAAGATGCACTGAACTTAAATTTAATTAACATTGACACCATGCAACATTTATTTTCATTATAATACTTATAAATTATTTTACAGTTTTTAACACAGCTAACTATTACCATTAGGTACTAAATTAAAAGACCAACTAACTATCTGTATAAATAGAAATAATAAAAACAAAATGACACTTAGGCGTCGAAGTATTCGTCCGCATCGCTGTCATCCGGAAACGTGCCCAGAAGACTGGCAGCATTGCCACGTTGAATGGCAATGCTAATTCTTTGGCCAAAGAATGAGCCAGCCCTCTGGTCACGTGAAGTGTCGACCAGTCGACGAGAAATTTCCTTAAAAAGGAGACGCGCACTCGGGCCCCATGGTCCGAGCGTTTCGACCCCAAACGGCTCAAAACTGTAATTACCTATAAGGTTACAGTATTTGCGCCGCTTGAGGGTCTCAGCAGCCGCAGCAGCAGCGCCAGCACAGCCCACCGTGCTAGGAACATGGGATGGCGCAAGGGTGTCGACACAGGTTGCATCCCACACCAGAGGCCTACCCACCTTCCAAGGCAACAACGTCATCCCATCTGGTCTCTTTCCATCAATTTAATTTAGTTTGTGAACAAGGGAATCGGCACCATTATAGTTGTGTGTCCCCAAACCAATCAGTGGGCCGGAGTATAATGTTTTGAAATTTACGTAACAGCTACAAAGCGCTCTGTGCGTGTTTTTGCGTCGCGTGCCTTGTGCTAATATTTTGTGCTTCGGCCCTGTCAGTGGAGGGACGGCGTTATGCGTTAGTGTGGCGAGATATTTTGTTTGTTTAGTTGTTTTTTTACCCGACTACGACGAAGCAAAAAGGAGGGTTAAGATTTTGTAACCGGTATGTAGTATGTATGTTCATCTGTTACCTCATAACTCCTAAGTACTGATTATAATTTCTTATTTCCAAACAGTAATATATTGCCAAATTAGTCAAAACAGCGAAATATTTGACATCTATTTGCGACGTTGCCTACTTTCAGAATAAACGCTCATTGAATTTACAACTTGTACCGATGTACCTAAATGTGCGAGGATTTTTGTTGCATACCTACCTTTTAAAAGTTCCTTATATAGGTAAATTACTTTGTAGGCGTATGGCAATCCAAGGAACACGGGTGGGTTTTAGTCAGTAAGAGTCTGACACACCCTCGTATCACGAGAAGTTATTATATACCGAAACAAAAAAAAATTGGTTGCCTGTAAAGTCGGTATACGGGCGAAAGTTTTACGTGACAACGACTTTGAGTGGTAAAATAATTTTAATGTGAATATTCATTCGTATAGTAGGAAGAAGGATGAAATAATAGTAACAATTTAAAACATTTATTTATACACATGAACCGGTGTGTATGCCTATCTCTCTCACTCTCTCTCTCTCGCTCTGTCTCTCTCGCTCTTAGGCGGGCTAACTGTGCTCGAGTGGAAGGGACGCGTGCCTTTCACTTTTTATGTCTGTCTCTCTCGCTCTTAGGCGGGCTAACCATGCACGCGTGCCTCTCACTCGCTCTCATTGTGAGCGCATAACGTGAGCGGAGCGTAATGCAGTTTCTTGAAGTGTCACCCGGCAAACCAATTTATAAGACGTTGTCACGTCAAAAAAAAAGCCATATTGTCCCCGTAAATCTTGAAGGTTAAACCCATCCATTTTCTGTTTATTGCCATACAAACTCAACAATGTCCTGGCTAATATGGCATAAAGTCGTCTATAATGGCAGATCATTGGCAAAGCTGGGGTTATGATAATATTTTTTATGATACACGCCTCTTCGTACCAAGTACGGCTTGTTAGAAGCTACAGGATGTTCACAATGTGGAGTTTAACTTTTAAAGAAAAAAAAGCTCTTTTCCCTACAATAAGAATGTGTACTGTATCGAGAACGTCTGAGCAGCTTGCTTATAAACACCCAGACTTCGAACATTATCTGCATGTAGGCAATTTAATATACAAGCAATACAGAGAGGGAATCTAACCCAGACCCCAACGGATCGGGTAGCGTAGGCAACGCAGCCGCCCGACTCTGCACCATGCCGTCAAAAAGTTAATTAATTAAGGGGACGATAACCGACTTTTAATGATTTTATACTGAAGATGACGTCTAGTCTAAACGAGTTGTGTTAGTTATTTGGAAAAAATATATGTTAAATTAGAGCATTTTCTTAATATTTTAATATAGGCATATTTTCGATTATGTTTATATTACATAGTGAAATTAATTTGTAAAGTTATGTTTAACGCGGATAAAAAACTGAGAATGGCGCAAAATCTATCAAGCGTATTTTTCTGAAAAAATCACCATTTTAAAGATAATTAAATTATTGATCTTTTAGTATACGTGTTTTATTAAAATACCTTTTGTTTTACGTGTAATAAATTAATAATGAGTCTAATTTGAGACAGCGCTCCTTGATGGGCGAGTCTATTACTGGCTGGACGTACGACGCGTTGCGTGAACTCAGTACAGAACACTCAAGCTAACCATTCAAGGTCACTGTCATATATCTGCGTCTTAAATGTTGAAATGTTTTGCTAAATAAATGTATTCTACCATCCCATCAGTTTTATCTAATAGACGTTATTAAATGTTCGTTTACTAAAGCAATTTGCAGTTAGTTTCCAGTGTAAAACAAGCTGATTCTAATTAATTACGCCCTGACTAGGGACACGGTATCGAATAGAAAGTATCGATACTGTACTCATGAGTAATATCGAAAAAAAATATCGTACTCATAAAAGTATTGAAACAAAAGTATCGATTACTTTTCTTAGGGCCTAATGTGCATAGAGCATAGGTCAATATCAGTCGGTAAATAACGTCAGTTTAACTTCAGTAGGGCAGGACATGAAAAAACAAATGACAACGGTGAACGAGTGAGTGAATGAGATTAGTGTAGTAAATGCATGAAGGAAAGGTTGGGAAATTAAATGTGAAGGGAAGGAACGATTTCGAGCAAAGATCGATGTAATATTTTAGAAGGTTTGGAACGAGTGAACTAGATGGCGTTGCCATAACCATAAACATAAGCCGTAAGGTCGCAAGTTTTATATGGGTAATTTCTAAGATTATCCATTTAAAACTTAATTTCTTATTCGATACGATACCTGCCAAAAAGTACTCATTGAGTAAAAGTATCGAGTACAAAAGTATCGGTATCAAATGGAAATGTACTCGATACCACAAAGTATCGATACTTTTTTCGTGTCCCTAGCCCTGACTAGTACAAGGGAATGAGGATTTCACTGTGATATAACTTTTTTGGCTAAAGTGAAGTAGGCATTTTTTTTTATGTGTAACATCCTCTCGCTTTCCCGCAATCTGTGGGAGTGATTTCGTGAAAAGGGACGGAAGTGTATAACAGGAAGCCGGGGAAGCGCGCGCTATTGGATTTGACCAATGAACGCGCGCGGTGCTAGAGTTGGCCGTCAGAAACGACATTGACGAGGCCCCGCTCCTTTAATGTTGCTTATTAGGTGAGATGTCAGATGTTACACATAATATGCGACTGCTGTAAGGCTCACTCGTTTTTTTTTGACGTTTACTGGTTATAGGTTTTTCATTCTATTAAGCTAGAATATTTTGTGCAATGATTCAATAGTGCAACCAGTGGCGGGGCAAGATCAAAATTTGATGTGGGCGAGGTACATTTTGCGAGGCCCTCTGGTGCCGCAGGAAAAAAAAAAACAGTTGAACAGTTGTCAAATTTTTAGGTAGGTATAGGTCGAGTTATAGGATAGGCCATTCAAAAATATTGCGGGTATGTGAACACCATTTTTCTATTCAGGAATCTGTTTGCGTAATATTAAGCTTTGCTCATGGGCTCATGTCAATATATTTATCGTTCGACGCGTTCACGGCTTTTATATAATGCTGCTACTGCTGAGTATGAGGTCCTGGGTTCGATTCCCGGGTCAGGCAAAGTGTTATTGGGTTTTTCTATCTAGAATTTCTCAGTAGCAGCCCGGAGTCTAGATTTGTGCCCGGTTGATGGCAATAGGCTCGCCCCCTATTACATGGGACTTAAAAATAACTGACCAAATGTGGGTGTAGGTACCTACTACAGGTACACCTCTGCCCATCTCTTCGGGGAAACAAAGCGTGATGTTATGTTAAACCTTCGAGGTGCGAAGCCCCTCGGACCGCAAGGCCGTAGGCGGTGGCCCACGTCGCCCACGCCTTACGCCGCCTCTGAGTGCAACAGATATGATTTGAACACATTACCTATCGGTCGCCAGTCTGACGCGGCGCGGCGGCGCAGCTCTAGGACAGAAGTTAATGACCTTTTCCTCGGCTATTAGGAATGCGATCATCGCTTCGCTTCCTTTTAATCGCTACGTTCCCGTGTAATATATTCCGACATCTACGCGGTTGAAGCCGCGGGCAAAAGCAAGTTAAAATAAAAACAGAACACCCTATACCTTCATATTTGTCGACTGCCTCTTGGACATCATGCAAATAATTCTGCAGAATTCGGTCAAAATAGAAGCGAAAATTGTGAGGTTCGAACGTGTATTTTGTGGGAATTAGTGAAAAGTTCAGTGTTTTTATTTAAAATGCAGGAGGCACACATATTTGGCGGTGTGCGTGGTAGTTAGAGGTATTAATTTAATTAATTAGCTACCGATTTTTAAAGTCAATTTCGCTGTCCCCGGCCAATAAAATCGTTTTCGTAAAACCAAATTTTACAAGAAAATAAAAAACCGTTTTTGTGAAAATCTTATTATCTAGTAGGTATACATAGCGGAATTGTTCAAATACCAAAAGAAAAGTGATTTTTTACATAATTACAATACACCTTAAAATCTCGTAACTTCTAAAATAAACGTAGGAAATTAATGAAAAAAAATTCACAGAGTGTAATCGGACCTCTAAATATCGAATATGCAATAAAGTAGAAAACTATCGTAATAGCACATTACCATTTTATTCGCCGGGGACAGCGATTTAATCTGTTGTAAAATCGTATGTGAACAATAGGTTAGTTTGGTTACCTATCCAATTAAAACAGCTACCATGACTTTGACATCAGCTGCTGATCAGAGAATTGTCAAACTGTCAGGAACCAACATTAATTACTTACATAATACTTACTTGAAAAGTGGGTAGTTACTAGTTTTTAACTTAGTTTTTTTTAAGTGTTATTTTCTCGGCGGAGCTTGTGGCTAAATAATAATAGCCGCACGGGTCGATCGATCAGGTTAAGCAACGCTTGCCGCGGTTGGTCCGTGGATGGGTGACCATTTCTACATACCGAGACTCCTCCGTGCCTCGGAAAGCACGTTAAGCCGTTGGTCCCGGCTGTCATTTGTAGATCTTTGACAGTCGATACGGGTAGTTAGAAACCCAAAAGTCTGACAACTAGTCTTACCAAGGGGTATCGTGTTACGTAGTAACTAGTTTGTGGAGGTCAGATAGGCAGTCGCTCCGTGTAAAAAACTGGTATTCAGCTGCATCCGGTCAGACTGGAAGCCGACCGCAACATAGTTGGGAAAAGGTTTTCTAAGACGACCCACTGACCGTTATTTTGCGAAAATTTGAAATGATTTGTGGATCCATTTCCTGGGCTGCAGGAAGTGGATTGACATCTCGAGTTCCGGATCAAATCAAGTAAAACTGAAATCGAGAGACCAGCAGCTTATGCAAATAGCTGTCTCCTACGGCCACCTTGGTTGAAACCACCGTCGACGGCGGCCTGTCCTAAACTCCGGAGTGGAGTTTAGATTCTAGATTCTTAGATGCGCTAAGTTAGGCACCGCGAAATATTTTGACGTGACAACGTCTTATAAATTGGTTTGCCGGGTGACACTTCAAGAAACTGCGTTACGCTCCGCTCACGTTATGCGCTCACAATGAGAGCGAGTGAGAGGCACGCGTGCATGGTTAGCCCGCCTAAGAGCGAGAGAGACAGACATAAAAAGTGAAAGGCACGCGTCCCTTCCACTCGAGCACAGTTAGCCCGCCTAAGAGCGAGAGAGACAGAGCGAGAGAGAGAGAGTGAGAGAGATAGGCATACACACCGGTTCATGTGTATAAATAAATGTTTTAAATTGTTACTATTATTTCATCCTTCTTCCTACTATACGAATGAATATTCACATTAAAATTATTTTACCACTCAAAGTCGTTGTCACGTAAAACTTTCGCCCGTATACCGACTTTACAGGCAACTAATTTTTTTTTTCTTAAAATGAAAATTTTGGCAGCAACATATTAATCAAATTGTATCGATCGATAATGCGCCAATTCAACAGGGGCGCCAAAACTGTTGTAAAAAAGAAAAAAAAATAGAAAGATTATAAATGTGCTGCGCGTCTCAAAGTTGCGGTGTGCTGGGTGGTGCACTTGTCTGCTACGATTGAATTTGTCGCCCCCTGAAGTTGGCGTCGGGGGAACGGGCCCCGGCTTGCCCCCCCCCCCCCCCCTAGATCCGGCGCTGGTGGACAGGCAGCCTTAGTCTGAAACTAGCAACACGTACCTACATGTATAGTGATCAGTGCTCATTGCAGAGTACCTATAGATGGAGTTTCTTGCCCATTCTTCTCCATAGGAACCTAATACTTATGCGTTGGAATGGGCAATTAACTTTATCTTTCTGACTGACCAAGTCCTTGACAATTCAAAAGTGTTTGTTAAGAGGGTTTTTCCTAAAAGTAGGCAACGTCGTAAATAGCTGTCAAATGTTTATCTGTTTTCATTAATATAGGGAACTAACATATTCGAATATTTAGTTTCAGATGTAAAAAAAGTATTTGAAAACTTTCCAAATGCCTTTTCTACACCTAAAATTGTTACAACATGAAATTCAGTGTTATAATTGCAATTCATTATTAATATTCTAGGGAACTAGTTAGCCACATTTCTTGTTTCCATACAGTAATATTGCCAAATTAATCAAAACAGCGAAATATTTTGACATCTATTTGCGACGTTGCCCACTTTCAGAATAAACGCTCTTAATGGTTTCATTGAAATAAATGCTTTGATTTTGTTTTTTCTCTGGACCTTACCCTGCAGTACATGTTGATATTATTATTATAGTTTCCAGATGGAGTGAGTGTGAAAGTCAGTAAAGATGGTGCATCCAGGGAAACAGCGAAGTACCCACCATACGGTCAGGTTTACCGGCGATGATCACATGCCCAAATATAAACCTATTGTCAGCGTAAGTATTCGGATTCCAATTTTAGTATGTAAGAAGGTAATGGGCAGTTTGTTGCGCCATTTCTTCTTCCCAGCTAAAGCACTAGGAAGTGGTGAAGGGTGGGCGTTTTGGGGGACTGTCTTATGTAATTTTGACGTTTGAAAAGTGCTGATTCTCAGCCTAATAATTTGAAGAGCTCTTTGCCAGAAGTTAGGTGCGTTTGAGACCTCACCATGATCATCAGCGTATAGCACCAGCTCTCTGCTGGACATAGAACTCTCCAATTGCCCCCGGCTAGTCATCCAGTTGCTATCAGCTACCCTATGACGACCGTCGCTCCACCAACCTAAGAGCTTTCTCCTTATTTTTGCCGACTTGCGGTTTCCACTCATGAACACGACTACCAATTATCGGTTCTATGGCTTATATGACCAGCCCATTGCCAGTCTGTTATGTACAGCCGGCTTATTCTGTGGAGAATGGATTAAGTATGTCGACAACTCTTTAGAGTTTCTCACACAGACATAGTTAAAGACTTAAAGCAATGGCACGTAAAATTTTATCGGAGAGGCAACCGGATGGCGAGTGGTAATCTGGGTATTGAAGTGATACCGAACCCCCCGTACCGTCTGAATGGACCCCAAATGGACGGGGGCAGGGATATGGGGGATGGGGGCCTAACATAGCAAAACAAAACGCACCCCTTATTTATATAAACACATATGTTTCACAAATAAACTGATTGATTTAATTTTTTTTTAAATGGCAATCAAAATTGCTCTATTATGTACAGTCGCCAGCACATCGAGCTACCCGAAACTGTCAAATTTTCCCAATCAACTTTGAACCTTATTTTTCAGCAATAAAGTTGAAAATCTATTAAATAAATTTGACAGATTGTTGTAGCCTGATGTGCTGGCGTCTGTACAAGTTTGTGTGTATCAATGCCATCCGGTTGCCACCCCCAACATCGTTATAATTGAAATAATGTATATAATTCTTTTAACTCCTTACCAATGATTTATCACCGAAAATGAGGGTTATTTTTATCAAAACCAGAGGGCATTGATACACACAAATTCCTTGCATATAATAGAGCTTAAATATTGAATGCCACGTCAAAAAAAAAATGTTAGGCCCCAATCCCCCATATCTCCGCTCCCGTTCATTTGGGGTCCATTCAGACGGTACGGGGGGTTCTGTATCACTTCTAGACCCAGATTACCACTCGCCATCCGATTGCCTCACTTGCGTACCATTGCCTTGAATAACAGAAGACAGTTCTCACGACCTGTTCAAACCAATTAGGTACTTACCTGTTGGGAATTATATTTTTGAGCCGCTTGGGGTTGAAACACTAGGGCCATGGGGTCCAAGTGCCCACCTAGTTTTTCAAGACATCGCCAAGCGGCTGGTCGACTCTTCACGTGACCAAAGGGCTGGCCTATTCTTTGGTCAAAGAATCAGCATTGCCATACAACGTGGCAATGCTGCCAGCCTTTTGGGCACTTTTCCTATTGACAGCGATACGGACGAATTTTTTGATGCCCTATGATCATTTCTCCACTCTTTTTATATACTTGTACATATTATTATTTTAAATCTGATAGTTTTTAAATAATGTAAATACGTGTTTGTAAATAATAAAGGTACTTACTTACCTAATCTATTTACACGACGAACTTTACCCTAATTGCGTAACTTATTTTCGTAAACAATTTTGCCTAATTTGTGTCATTTTGACAGTTCAACGACATTCATTGCGATGTTTACGTTGTTGAAAAAATTTTTTTTTCCTACTTATATAGCAATGGATTAGCAATCTGTTTCAAATCGGAACAGATTGTGATTGTGTTGTATTACGCAATTAGGGTACAGGTCGGAGAAAACCCTAGGGCTCTCAGCCCCGCTACTACCTTGCTGTCTGCCTGATCTGATACAAAGGATCAAATTAAAATTGCTAGCGAAACTATACACCATAGGTTACGGTAGTTAAATAAAGGTAAACAAAAAAACCACGTGACGTGACAGCTGTCAAGTAACCGACTAAACGTAATACCTGTCACTTCAGTTGTCATGACTCATGTTACGTCACAGTTGTACTCTTCAATTTAGCAACGTTATAATTCGTTGACGTTTAGAATTTGGGCTCTTAACAATAGACAGATTATTATAATATAAATCTAACAATAAAATTGTGCTCAAGCAGTTACATCTACGAAGAGTAGTTAAAGAATAAATGATACAGTTTACCATACTAAAGTAAAAGAGGAAACAATTGTAATAAAAACTTTTTTACAAAAAACATACTTACTTAAATTTCGGAAGTCGGTGTCTTTGGTTTTGTATTTTCGTTATTTGCCACAGACTTCCGAAATTTAAGTTATTTTTCACTTTGTAGTGTTTTTTTGGGAGTCGGTTGTATTTTTTTTTTGTAAAAAAGTTTTTATTTCTCTCTTTTTAGTGGGTCAGTTTGTAATTTATCTGAGTAACAATAGCCTAATTCCAACTGCTCATCACCTTATACAAAATATTGCTTTTCCCGAGGTTCATCGTTGAGGAGTTCTCCTGGTACTTCACCATCAGCTCCACTTCTCCATATGCATTGTGACGAGCATAAATTGCATTGCAACCAATTTAAAGTAATCGAATCGCAAGCCGTGAAATACTTATTATTGAGTAGTTCCGGTGACTATTTGTGGTCTTCATCATCGGTTCCACAGTTCCACTTCACCAAATGGTGCTTTCCAAGAGCAACTGCACGAGTTACTATAAAAATATCCAAATCGCTATAGGTTTGCCTATAATATTTGAAGAGTTCCCTCAATTTCTCCAGGATTCCATCATCAGATCCTGACTTGATTGCAATGGGACCACCTCGAAAGTATACCCTTTCAAACAAAAAAAGAATTTTGCAAATTCGTCTATGTATGATTGAGTTATGCCCAAACATACATAAAAAAAAATGTATATATAAACAACCGAATTGATAACCTCCTCCTTTTAGAAGTCGGTTAAAATCTAAAATAAATTTAATTTTTTTTATCGTATTTTTAAACAAGAAAGTGTCATCTATAAAAACCGTTTTTACGATCTGTTTACATTTATATAACTATCTAAACCTATGGAATATAGTTACCCATCAAATCTGCGAAGTTTTGCTAACTAATTTATTATGACCCTGTGAACCTAGGTATGAGCTTTTCTATAATTTTTCGGTACAAGAGATGAAGAAGTAACTGCGTTTACTATGCCATTTGCCATTCTTGGTGATTGCGTGCTGCGTGGGGCAGATTCAGCATTAGATACAAAACATCCTTAATAAATAATGCAAACGGAGGTCTTTAACCTACTTCCCATAGCCCGTCGTTCTACTTTGAAAATACAGTTCCTTAACATGACACTCATTATAATGTTCTCCTTGCATGTCTACACGCAAACTTGACAAACAAAAAACTATCAAGAAAGTTCTTCTAATTTATTGCAATGTTTTTGTCATCTTTTTAGGGTTCCGTTGCCAAATAGCAAAAAACGGAACCCTTATAGATTCGTCATGTCTGTCTGTCCGTCTGTCCGTCTGTCTGTCTTAGCTACCCTCTTCTTTGCTAGATTTGCCTTTTAATGCGTTTAAAACTAAAGTAAAATCCAACCTCTGTTCAAAGGCATACTATTGTATCTACGACTACTTAAATGATAAGAATAGTTGGTCGCTGTGATTAACTCAAAACAATGTTTATGTTCTTTCTCCAGAATTAGCTTACCTACTGACAGTTTATATGAGTTTATATAATTGTTTATTTTATTTGAATTTATGATTCAATTTTTTATTTATTTTTTACGAGTCAATTTATTTTTATTTTATTTTATTGTTGACATAATCTACTCATTACAATGTTTTTGTTATGAGTTGTATTGCAATTTGTGGTTAGCTAGCAACCTCGACAATTGATCATATTATTTTTTGCCTGAGCAACCGGCAGCAAGTTCGTCATGCTCCCTTAGATGTCACTGCTTGCGGTAGCGTCGGGCAACCCGACCGGTTGCCTCCTTCCCTCAAATATGGCGAGGGGGGTAATGGCTGATCTTTGCGTTATGCTCGTGAACGGGTGCTGCTTGTGGTGACTGGTCGTCTAGCTGATCATGGTTTTGTTATTGTTACTAGTAATTAACTGTTAATTTTTTTTATCTCGATGGTCCTAGTTTATCATTATTATAACTGCCAATTACAGCTTTATGTAAGCGAGCACGCCGTTTATGTCTGGTGGCTTTTATTTAGATATTTAGTTCTGTTTACGTTTAGTTTTATTTTCTTTTAAATAATGCTTGAGTATAGTCCTCGATGTTTTTGGTTGGTATATTGGCGTGTGCTAGCTGACATATGGCCTATAATTTATCATTTGAATTATGTTTTGTATTGCATAATGTAGGTTATTTTGTATACTATTGTATAGAATCATTCTCTAACTTGAACAAACAGCTGTGCTGCTGGGGAGTTTGTTGCGCCACTTCTTCTTCCCAGCTAAAGGCACTAGGAAGTGGTGAAGGGCGAGCGTTTTTGGGGGACTGTCTTATGTAATTTTGACGTTCGAAAAGTGCTGATTCTCAGCCTAGTTTGAATAAATGACTTTTGAATTTGAATTTGAAAAAACTACGGAACCCTAAAAAGCGGTGTCGTGTGTGTGACATCAGAATCAGTGTTTAAGTACAAAAATTTCGATTTAAATTCCAATTTAAGTAAGTCACCACATAGCGAAATTTTTCTTTTGTATCAGCTGCAAAAGCTCGTATGAGACCAACAATCGTATAAGACCCATGGCTAAATACTTTAATTAACGTTACGCGATTACTCCGCCAATTATGAATAGATTTTGATGATTCTTTTTTTGTTTGGTAGATCATACTTCAGAGGTGGTCCCATATAAATTTTATTAAGTTTGCTTGGGTAGTTTTTGAGTTAGCTTCAATTATACGTATTTTTTCCCACTTAGTATGTAGATGATTATGATATCTTCTTGTCACTGTTATTTACATAGCAGGTAGTGGTATTCGAATTTGTGTGGGGTAGGTACCACAACTAAAAAGTGAAAAATAAAAACTTTTTACAAAAAAAAAAAAACAACCGGCTTCAAAAAAAAAAAACACTACAAAGTGAAAAATAACTTTAATTTCGAAAGTCGGTGACAAAGAACGAAAATTCAAAACCAAAGACACCGACTTCCGAAATTAAAGTTATTTTTCACTTTGTAGGGTTTTTTTTTTTTAAGTCTGTTGTTTTTTTTTTTGTAAAAAGTTTTTCCAGTTTAATTACTTCTGCCCCACTCCTATTAAAATGCTGGATACGCCCATGTCTAGGTACCAAAGTTTTACTGACTAGCCAAACCAGAGAAAAGGGAGTACAAGTCTACTAAAAAAGGTCCTACAAAATCCTGATGTCACACAAAATCCTGCATCGCTCAATTAGAGTTTACCGCACGAGCGACATATAAACTTTCCGACTTCAACCGTTGGGTAGTTGCCCGCCAGACACGACACCCATCTGGTCGGAGAAACCCTCCCTTTTCTATAGTAGATGAGTGAATTTAGAGGTGAGGAGGCCTGCCACCACAAAGTTCTGCTGCCCCAAAAACCACGGTCATTTTTAGGTACCCTAAGATACTTAAAATAATCTCCTCAGTCTCCCTCACAGGACTCAACGGACTCCCCGAACTATGTCAGTTCGCAGTCCTACCCTGGGCAAGACTCGGGCGCTCCAAGTCCTGATGCTTGCAGCTTTCATCCGGCGGCGCAGAGGTACCGGCTAAACGAACAGCGTAAGTTGAGTATTTAGCGAAGATGTTCTTTTTGAAGTAAAGTAGAGTACCAGGTGCCTAAAGTGTCCTCTGACCATTTATACGGCACTGGTTTGAACTGCTATTATTTAACAACTAAACGCCAAGACTCACAGCAATCATCGTCTAAAACGTGGAAATAAGAGCCATATTAGATTATCATAGAAATATAAAGTTGGTCGCTGTGATTAACTCAAGACAATGTTTATGTTCTTTCTCCAGAATTAGCTTACCTACTGACAGTTTATATGAGTTTACATAATTGTTTATTTTATTTGAATTTATGATTCAATTTTTTATTTATTTTTTACGAGTCAATTTATTTTTATTTTATTTTATTGTTGACATAATCTACTCATTACAATGTTTTTGTTATGAGTTGTATTGCAATTTGTGGTTAGCTAGCGACCTCGACAATTGATCATATTATTTTTTGCCTGAGCAACCGGCAGCAAGTTCGTCATGCTCCCTTAGATGTCACTGCTTGCGGTAGCGTCGGGGGTCGGGTTGCCTCCTTCCCTCAAATATGGCGTAATGGCTGATCTTTGCGTTATGCTCGTGAACGGGTGCTGCTTGTGGTGACTGGTCGTCTTGCTGATCATGGTTTTGTTATTGTTACTAGTAATTAACTGTTCATTTTTTTTTTATCTCGATGGTCCTAGTTTATCATTTATAACTGCCAATTACAGCTTTATGTAAGCGGGCACGCCCTTTATGTCTGGAGGCTTTTATTTAGATATTTAGTTCTGTTTACGTTTAGTTTTATTTTCTTTTTATTTTTTTAAATAATGCTTGAGTATAGTCCTCGATGTTTTTGGTTGGTATATTGGCGTGTGCTAGCTGACATATGGCCTATAATTTATCATTTGAATTATGTTTTGTGTTGCATAATGTAGGTTATTTTGTATACTATTGTATAGAATCATTCTCTAACTTGAACAGACAGCTGTGCTGCTGGGGAGTTTGTTGCGCCACTTCTTCTTCCCAGCTAAAGGCACTAGGAAGTGGTGAAGGGTGGGCGTTTTTGGGGGACTGTCTTATGTAATTTTGACGTTCGAAAAGTGCTGATTCTCAGCCTAGTTTGAATAAATGACTTTTGAATTTTGAATATGATCAGAGATGTATGAGTCATTTTTATATGACGAACCTATGGCGGTATAATAACTACATATTATGATTCATATCGTCTATAATCATAGTTATAGATCTTATTTGACAGCAAGCGTATCCATCTTGATTAAGTATGACGTTTATATCGATACCCTAGTTCAGACTCGTACAAATTTTTTTTTTTAGGGTATCGATATTTTGTACAAATGAAGAACAGCATCATTTAACTATGGTCAAATAATTTGACAGATATGAAATCATAATTATTTGTATGTTAAATATGATAGTGTAAAACATATGTGCATATTTCACGAATAGGAATATGACACCAGCATGACCACAATAAAAACGGGTTTTGTCGAATCATTTTATCTATTCTTCCGTCGACAAAACCCGTAGAAAACCCGTTTTTATGATTTTCATGAAATAAACGCTTGCTGCCATTGCTTTTTCCACCTTCCCGATAAATTTACTACCTTTTTACTACTGACTGCCGATAAAATGAGTGAAAAAGAAGCACAGCTCACGGGATGTCTAAAAACTTGAATAATGGGACGTTTAGGCACCGCACCTGCCACGTGTTTGACTCTTGGTACAGTATAGTTTAGTGTTTGTTTTGAAACAACGAGAGTGCAGCCGCAACTGAGGTTGGCAAGATCCAACCTATTAAAAACATTCACCATTCTCCCTCAGGTATCAAACTCTTGACCTCAATCAACCAGATAGTGCAGCAGCGAGCAGACCTAGAATCCAACCGGGTCACTCTGTCCAACCTTCTGGATGAACTCAGAAGGAAACTCAAAAGGCGGATAGATGAATGTCATATTGAGAAAAAAGAGCGGATGAAAGTAAGTACCTATACACTGGTCGGCGGCAGCTGTCGACAATTTGTCACTCGTGTATGTGAGTACGTGCTCGAATACATGACGACTGCCGCCGACGATTGCCGACGGCTGCACTTGCCTCTGGCCGTTGGCCACGTGCCGCTCGTGCACTTAGGCGTCAAACAAACGAGCAGCACTTTGCTGTCTACAGAGCCAATTTCAGCTGTCGACAAAGCCAACTTCAAGTGTCGACAAAAGCAGCTGCTGCAGTATTCGACACGCCGACTGCTACCCACTATGTCGACAGCATTGTTGTAGCGCGCGCGCTGCGCTCATACTATAGCTGTCGCCATTGGTCGGCGTTTGCTGTCCACGTGTCGACAGCAAACGCCGACCAATAGCGGCAGCTGCAGTTGGCTCTGTCGACAGCTGAAGTTGGCTCTGTCGACAGCAAAGTGCTGCTCGTCTGTACTCTGCAGGGACTCGACATGTAAATTTTGACAGTAATCTTTGCACGCAAAATTTGCAGAAAATGCAACTGTAATTATTTTCAGAAAACTTGCAGGTCGATTTCATGGGAAGCTGCCATGAGCTTCAAGAAATTATTCACTGTAATCTCATTTTCAGAATCTAAAACAAGCAAACCAAAGACTAGAGAAGGAAAAATTCAACATAGTATCAGAGATCGAACACCTGAAGAGACACTTGGAGAGAGAGGAAGCTCATCATATGCAGCATGCGAGGACTGCGGTCGCTCAGGTAGGGAATGGAGATGTAGCAGTACTGGGTAACTATACAAGGACGAGGGCAGACGCGGCGTAAGGCGTGGGCGACGTGGGCTACCGCCTACGGCCTCGCGGTTCGAGGGGCCTCGCTAGGTATGGGCGTTATTTAACGTCACTAGTTACAATAACTGGCTACGGGGCATGTAACGGAATAACTAGTTTCGAGTCACACACAAACACGTGATTTTTGTAACTAGTTCCATCACAATGCAGTGATCGAATGAAAAGAGTGAAACGAAACAAGCTTGTGATATGTAACGTATTACGTAGGTAACTATTTACATTTTCGTTTCGCAAATAACAGTAACACTTCAATGAGAATAGAATTTGAAAAATAACTAGTTACTAAAATCACTAGTTTTCAAAACCGGTGACGTCCTCGAAGTCACTAGTTACGTTACGTTTCACAAAAATCACGTAACGACCCACCCCTAGGCCTCGCACCTCGAAGGTTTATGCATTACCTAGATAAAAGCCGTGAACGTGTCGAAAAAAATGTATTTGTCGTAAAACGATAAATATATTGACACGAGTCCTCCGAGGGATCCAGGCACTTGTTAAAGCTTAATATTACGCAAACGGATCCCTGAATAGAAAATTGGTTTTCACAGACCCGCAATATTTTTGAACGGTCTATCCTATAAATCGACCAAAAAATTTGACAATTGTTCAACTGGTTTTTTGTTTTTGTTTTCTTGCGCCACTAGAGGGCCTCGCGAAATGTACCTCGCCCACATTAAATTTTGATTTTGTCCCGCCACTGGACGAGGGTGATAAGAAATTCAGTAGGTACCAAGTTGGGATGGTCTTTGAATTGAATCCAGCTTCAGTAACGGCACCAGTACCCAAATTGCGTAATACAACACAATCACAATCTATTTCGATTTGAAACAGATTGCTAATCCATTGCTTCTTAAGTTGGAAAAAAATATCTGCTCAACAACGTAAATAACGCAATGAATGTTGTTGAACTGTCATAATGAAACAAATTAGGCATAATTGTTTACGAAAATAAGTTACGCAATTAGGGTACAGAATTAAACATGCCTAACCATTTTGATCAAACTAGTATTTTATGTACAAAATCTACATACACATACAAATATTATAAAGAGGTATGTATGTTTGTGTGTTTGCTTGTTTGTTTGTAAGTTTGTATGTAGGTGAAAAATTTTTTTTGCATTGGATAGCCCAATTCTTGAGGAACGTTATAAGCTCGCGGACGAAGTCGCGGGCAGAAACTAGTATTTAATTCCTTTCTACTTTATTATATTCTAAGCCCTTGTGTGCGTTTGATATTTTTCTATAATTGCTAACATGTAGCACTGACTGCAGTGAGTAGGTAAGCATAGGAGCTCGTGGCTAAGTAATAACAGCCGTACGGGTCGATCCATCAGGTTAAGCAACGCTTGCCGGGGTTGATCTGTGGATGGGTGACCATCTTTACATACTGAGACTCCTCCGTGCCTCGGAAAGCACGTTAAGCTGTTGGTCCTGGCTGTCATTCGTGGATCTTTGACAGTCGTTACGGGTCGTCAGAAGCCCGAAAGTCTGACAACCAGTCTTACCAAGGGGTATCGTATTACCCAGTTACTGGGTTGTGGAGGTCAGATAGACAGTCGCTCCATGTGAAAACTGGTATTCAGCTGCATCCAGTTAGACTGGAAGCCGACCCCAATATAGTTGGGAAAAGGCTAGGCAGAATGATTGATTTGGTAGCACTGACTGGCACATACCATGGTAATCAATTATTTAAATTAAAAGAGTGTCCGTGGAGTTTCCTGCCCGTTCTTCTCCATATGAACCTACTACGCTTTGGAATGGACAACTAGCTTCATCTTTCTGACTGACCAACTCCTTGACTAATTCAAAAGTTCCTGCTCGTTTCTTCTCTGCATGAAAAACGGCATGAGTCCAGCTTTAGGACGGTTAGAGGTTGATATAAATGACTGCGTTTGCGTTTGATCGATGTTTTCAGGCAATTCAAGGAGTGGTGACGAAGTGTCCAGTTCCAGACAGCTTCTTCAGTCAGTGTTCAATGGCAGATCTCCCGAACGTGGTCAGTAGGAATGTCGCTAAGAACGCACCTTCTAGGAACGTAAGTTTTTATCTTTAAGTTCAACCAGGCCTATGGGACTAGGTAGGTAGGGAACAGCGCCAAGTTTCCATCTTTCCATTATAGTTTTGGCTTGGAATTGGAATGGGCACTTCTTATTTTATAAAATGTTACATAAAAATGTGCTCAGGACCGCAGGAGGCAACTGCAGGCGACGTGTAGCCGCCACACGACTGGTTTCTATGAATTTCTATAAAATACCTTCCGTAGCTAGCGACATGTTGTTAGCAGCTACGGGAGAGTGACAGGCGACACGTGCAGCCCGAATAGTGCCGCCAACGCTCGAGCGATAGTCACTTTTTTCTATCTTCTATCTACCGACTGGAATACGGGCAGTTGCCGCCTGCGGTCGGGTTTGGAATCATGACTACAGCTACATGACGCCGCGAAACGTCGCCTGCAGTTGCCTCCTGCGGTCGGGTATGGAATGGTACCTTGTTGTAACAGTATTCGATTTTGAACATTACGTTACAATACTGTCTCTCTGACTGACGAGCATTAGCTTGTAATATAACTGTAATGCTCGGTTCTCCTCCCTCACTGATGTAATGCTCGAATCTGAACTGTACATTACTGGCGAATGCTTGCGGTAAAAGAGTAGACATCTTTGGGAGATATTACGCCATCTGCCAACTTTGAAGTTAAACAATTTTTTGCTTGTAAAGGCCCTCTTCTGAAACACGAGACTGCGGAGGATGTGGTTTCAAAATTGCACAAAAGACTGTGAAGGAAACCGTAATGGAGCCGTTTAGTCTTATTGTAAAAATGCTGTGCAAACGTAGTGAACAATCAGCGAGGTGTGAGCCTCGTCTTTGCCTCGCTATAAATTTGTAGATTCCTCTGGCTGTTTTTGCACGAAAGCTTAGTGTGTGTGTGCACCCAAAGAACACGAAACTGGAGAAATTCGTAATGTGTGGTATCATTTCTTTTTATTTAGGTAGGCAGGTAGTTTGTAGCCACGCTAAGTCTGCTATGGAATAAATGGGCAACCCCAAAAAGTTTTTTATATATGGTATACTTTTACATCAGTCAGTTATGTCAGTTTCGGGGTTGTAAGTCGATCTAATGATTTCGATATTTTGCCTTTTGATTTTTGCATAATAGATTCGTCGTACCTATGCTCTACCTCCATACGATGACAAAACTGTATCAAATCCACACAGCATCATGCTAAAGTGACTATTCTTTACCAGGAATAAATCAGAATGTTAACAAAATAACCTATCAAAAACAAAAGACAAACAAAGTACCAAATTGTTTTTGTAGGTCAAGATGGTGTTGCCATCTATAGATTTTCAAATTCCACCGTTTTTTTACTTATGCAGACTTAGCGTGACCAGACTCTAGCTTAACAGAGAGTAATAAGTAGTATGTAACTAAATGTAATTTATGTCATCTAGGCTGACAACAAGCTGGCTGCCGCGCGTCTGATGCGTGACATCGCCGAGCTGAGGCAGCGTGTGGCCCAAGTCGAACAGAGACTTGCTAATGAGCTGAGGGTAGGTATAAAAACTAAAACCATTGTTCTTACTGGCTACTACGAAGTCTAAAGGTGGTTTTACCGACGAGGCGAGGCGTAGATGGGATGGGCGAGAATTAAAAATTTGTATGGCAAAATTTCTATCCACGCCCTGCCCATCTTTGATGTAAAAGGTCTAGATGCGCGAGGATGTACGAGAATTGAAATATTTGTTAGTACAACATTGAACTTTATAGCTGTATGAATAGAGTATTTACTTACATTGTACAACGGATATACAAATCTTGCACCGGCCATCGAGGACCCGCACGTCTCTCTCCGTCAAGCGCTGACTCGCGATGTCTCGCGCTGACACGCGCTCGCTCCGACCATCGCGAGACATCGCTGCATACTATACTCTTGGCTGGCCGGGTGGCGCATGATAACGCGAACTGGCGCTAGGTAACTATGGCCGGCGCATGACATCGCGAGCCAGCGCGAGGCAGCGCTGGCCGTCATAGCGATGGAAATCTTTCGGTGTAAAAGGGTAGGTAAGTGTGATTTCAAATCTCGCTCATCCCTTCCACAACTCGCCTCGTGGGTGTAAAACCTCTTAAGATATAAGATTTGAGACGGAATAGGCACCTATCATAGGTCTATAATATGATGCTACCTATGTAAAGTCACAACGGAACACACACTGCTATTCAAACCAGAACTGTCCACATATCTACATTCACCAACTTCTATCCATAACAGTACCAGTCTATATTGCTATCTTTCGATTTCCAGCGTAAGAGACAAGCTGAACTCGATATCATTCGACTGAGGAAGGAGCTCTCTAGCACCAAGAGTTTCGTAGCTTCCCTCAGGCTGCCTCCCCCGCCGATGAGGAAACAATGCTCCAAGTTTGCGTAGTTCAAATAAAGGCAAATGTCGTGTTGATGCTGTTATGGTATTTTATTTTTATCGTCCTCTCCACTGGTGAGGCTCCACAATACTGCTACCTCAGGTTCTTAACTTCCACAAGGTGGAAACGCGTGTTGCCAAATTGTCGTGACTTTACTCAGCTGGTCACGGTAGCTGGTTATGGTAAGTCTATGGCCTGGCATCAGACTAGACACGATGTTTTTCGCTAGATAATGAAACTAAAACTCATAAATAAGTTGTGATGCTCAGAAATACATCCATGATGCTGCCACGTCACGTTCGTGTCCACTAGTGGCATCCCCAACAGAAAGCTTAGGCATAGGGTAGGCTTCCTGCGTCATGGGGGCGCGGTGATCTCCTGCAAAAATGTCATTCGCAGAAGGAGGCAGCGGAAAGGGAGAGATTTCGAGTGCTCTCCCGGCCCGGGGCGTCGGCAGAGGGCAGATAATGCTCTCTTCCGGCCCCGCTAAATGGGTCCAGGGACGGCGTACTCGGGGACGTCCGCCACCCCCTATAAGACCAGAGGTGGTGATGCGTGGAGTTCCACGCGCGTCCCTCTTAGACGTCGCGGGGGAGTCAAACACCTTACTCGCCTGGCTTGACCAGACTAAGCCCGCAGAAGCAAGCTGGTACCAGTCGGGGGCTGCGTTGAAGAGTGTTTAGCGTCCCGTAACCCCCGGTGAAGTGTGCGAGCGAACACGGGGTGGTTTTAGTCAGTCGAAGTCTGACAGACCCCTCCGTCCGCCCCAGGGTAGAGGACATCCCAGAGGATTTCAACACCGTTAAAAAAAAGAAAGTAGGCTTCCTGCACACCAAAGGCTGCAACTTCTTATAAAAAATTCTTGGGTTAGATGTTACTAGTTTTTACCTTTCATAAATATGGGAAAGTCAGTCAGCAATAAAACAACAATATTGAAGTTTGTCATTTATTTTCATCACAAAACATCAGCACCTCAATCAGCTGGCGATAGACTCAGCATGGTGCTTGATGCTGTGCGCCGCCAGCGTCTTCTTGTTCTTGAAGATGAGGAGACATTCGTCACATTGGTGCAGACCGGAGTGCTCTAGGAGATGCTCTTGGAGCTTCTCGTGTGTTTCCATATCCTGGTTGCAGACTGGAGATGCCAAAAATATAGATTACCTTAGTTAAGACCTCAAGATTCATCAGTAAGACGACCGACCGATTATGTTACCCAGTAACTGGGTTGTGAAATCAGCATAGCTGTTCACAATCATTCGACAGGTTGTCGTATGGAAAATGACACATTTTCAATTACCGTGTAATATGCCAACATTTGCCAAAGGGCATTTTGCCCGAAAAACCATTTATAAGAATATCGTTGATGTGCAAATATCTTAATATTATGGCAACATTGATAGACTTAGGTGGAAAATAGGTTATATGTATGGCAATACTGACTATCGTGTTTTGTTGCTAACTTCGCTCAGTAACTTATTGGAACTCGTCTAATGAGGTGCGTGTTTTAGCGGGAAAATTTTAGTGCAAGCTCAGGGTAATATTGCCCAGTCATTTTAGTAAAAAAAAAAACATTGTCTTTTTACATTCCTAAGTAAACGCCATCTTTACCAACATTTTTGTACTGGTTTTAAAGACCATATTTGCAATGTGGGCAAAATTGGCTAAAAGTCCACATAACTTTTCCCGCCAATGAAATCGAACAAATATTAAATTAAATGTTGAATAATAGTAAATTTAGCTATACTAACACATGCACATGACCTTACAGTTGTAGCTGATGAAGGAAAATACTTACGTCTCCATAGAGAAATCGTTTTAAAGTTGTAATTATTCTAAAAAAGTGGGCAAAGTTGGCATGTTTGACGATACGACGGTACTAATTTGCCTTGCCCCCGACAGCAAATTACTGTCGGAAGGATGACAGTCGTCTATTTGATTTAAGAGCTTCCATTCTAAAAGTTGGCAACGTTGGAAATAGCCGTCAAATATTTACCAGTTTTGTTTAAGGCAATATTACCGTATGGAAACATAAAATATCGCTAACTAGTGAACTAGAATATTAATAATGAATTGCAATTATAACACGGTATTTGGATTTACTCTACTGGCAACATTCCCGTCTGGCAACGCTACATATATACATTGGATATGTTTGTAGATATTACGTACAGACGTCAGCACATCAGGCTACTACAATCTGTCAAATTTATTTAATAGATTTTCAACTTTATCGCTGAAGCATAAGGTTCAAAGTTGATTGGGAAAATTTGACAGTTTCGGGTAGCTTGATATGCTGGCGTCTGTACATGAGCACACATTAAAGTACATTCAGAGTAAAAATTTCCAGTGTGCCGACTTTATTTAATATTTGCTATGTTCAGTTCTAATTTTATATTTTCTACTTGTTTGTATAGTCACAAATAGATATACACATTTGGAATGAATAAAAAAAGTTTTCCTATATTATATTCTAGTATATGTTGTTGATTTTGCTTTGCTTAGTTTAAATAAATTACTAGTCATATTATATTATATTTTTATACAGAGTGGCAAGTGGCCCTTAAAAACTCAAGACCATTATTTAAATTTGGACAAGACCACGTCTGTCGTTATTTATTCTAAAATAAACTTAGTCTAAAATAAACTTAGTCTAAAATAAACATAGTCTAAAATAAACTTAGTCTAAAATAAACTTAGTCTAAAATAAACTTAGTCTAAAATAAACTTAGTCTGAAATAAACATAGTCTAAAATAAACTTGGTAGTTATGACTTACCAGAGCAGATATTATCAAGAGTATCGCCATGCGCGTTCCTGACATGCTGCGCCAGATGCCTAGCCAACGCATACTTCTTGGGACATTGGCTACATTGGTACTTCTGAGATCTTGGCTTCAGCACATCGGAGGTTAAGGCCTTCCTCGGTTGCTGTGGGACCCTAGAAAGGAGTTGGAATAAAAAAAAGAAATTCTATTTAGTCCGTCTTTCAGATAATAAAAAATATTAGACACGTATTTTTTGCTATATCATATTAATCAAAAATAACTTAGAAAACACGCTTTAAAGTTGGGGAGTGGGAGCTCGCTACGTCACAACGCAGTATTAAATCTAGCAAGGCGTGACGTCATCATCATCATCATCATCATCAGCCTATAGCAGTCCACTGCTGGACATAGGCCTCTCCGATTGCACGCCATTCAGCTCGATTCTCGGCAACTCTCATCCAGCAAAGTTAAAGTTATCGACATAGCTCACAGAATTAGCAAACTGAAGTGGCAGTGGGCCGGCCATATCAGCCGTAGAACCGATGACCGTTGGGGTACACGTGTTCTTGAGTGGAGACCGCGAATTGGCAAACGTAAGGTAGGACGCCCTCAGGCTAGGTGGAGTGACGATCTTCGCAGGGTGGCTGGTAGCCGCTGGATGAGAGTTGACGTCATGCCACATTTTAATTCAATGTATCGCCGTAATCTTTTGATTACGTCAAAAAAGAAAAAATACGTGTTCAATATTTTTTAATAATCTACAAGAGGCACAAAAAAAATTGGACACTGGCCTATTATTAAGGCACTTTAGAATCCGGATAAAACTCGTTCGACTTTATACCAACACCCGTTTCGACTTCTGCCGTTGAAATGCCAAAGGCCGCGCGCACTTTGTACACAAATTTGTATCGTACGAATTGAGTGCGCACACTGAATACGTTTTTCTCCGTCAAATAAGTAGTATTCCGGTGATATCGCATTGAATGCACGAAAAATCCCAACAAGTTCGGATTGTTTTCGGACGTCGCCGCGTCTCGGACGGAACTGTACGTATGTAGCGGTTACACCGCCACATACAAACTACGCATCAAAGACATGACGTCACACAAATCCTGCATCGTGAAATTAGAGTTTACCGAGCGATCGATATACATACAAGATTTCAACTTCAAACCGTTGGGCAGTTGCCTGCCAGACACAACACCCGTCTGGTCGGAGGATCCTCTCTTTTCTATGGTGGATGAGTGAACTTTACACCCTGTTCCTCATACCACTAAACCTATGTATACGTACGACTAACTCGCACCCAGTCTGCGCACTCCCTTCGTACTTGGAAGGTCGGGATCGTTCGTGCGTATTCGTACGAAATCGCGTCCGAAGTGCGCGCGGTCTAATGCTCTTGCAGTTTTCCATCCCCGGATCTAGAATTTTTTTGAAGCGGTGGCAAAAACTGCCTTCTGCCGCCCCCCGCCAATCTTTTATGGGGATGCGCTTAAGTTAGCCCCCGCGAACTTAAAATTTTCTCAAAATGAAAATTTTGGCAGCAACATAATCAAATTGTAATGATCGATAATGCGCCAATTCAACAGGGGTGCTAAAACTGTTGTGAAAAAGAAAAAAATAGAAAGATTATAAATGTGCTGTGTGCTGGGTGGTGCACTTGTCTGCTACGCTTGAATTTGTCGCCCCCTGAAGTTGGCGCCCAGGGCACGGGCCCCGGCTTGCCCCTGGATCCGGGGCTGCAGTTTTCCGGCATCGGGTTACCCCGGAATAATGTCCCTCAGGTATCATGGGATTTCCGAATACAAACGAATGCTAATTTCCATGTCCATCAATTATTAGATTTAACGTGTATAATAATTTGAATTCAGAACTAAGTACTTTATTGTTGTTTTGATTTGATTTTCGTGTGAACTATACAGGGCGTCCCAAAGTTATGGGACATGAAGGGAAAGTACCTTAAATATCGTAGATAGGGTATTTTGCTGAAAGAAGACTTTATGTTATTTTTTAAAGTTAGTAATTCTGCATTCAAAGATTTTCTAAAAATTACTTGCCTCGTCTGGGAATCGAACCGACTTTTTTAAATGTAAAAAAAAAACACCCCTACTTTTATAATGCCAATCGAAAGAATGACCAAAAACTAATAACTCTTCTTAAGTAACATAATATTTTAAAAGAAACGAACAACGTAAAATGTTTGAGTCAAATTTCAAGAAAGTTATTGATTGCCGACGACGACGTTCGAAAAGTAGTGAATGTTTTCCTACTTGGATTGGTACGAATGGACCGATTAGATGGCCGGCCAGATCCCCGGACCTTACACCATTAGATTTCTTATTTTGGGGATACGTGAAAGACATGCTGTACAAAAAGCGATACGAGAACGTGGGCGAGTTACAAACAGAATTGTGCCATAATTATCATATCGAGTATTCACCATAAAATGATAAGAAAATCAACAGGCAGCGGACTCATTAAAAGATTGGCGATTTGCGTAAGACAAGAGGGATCACATTTTGAGCATTTAATTAATTAATTTACAAAAAAATACCCACTTAATTGACTACGGCAGTTTCATGTATGTTTTTAATTTGTTTAAAATGATTAATTTCACGCTGTTCCTTTAGAATTACTAACTTTTAAAAATAACATAAAGTCTTCTTTCAGCAAAATACCCTATCTACGATATTTAAGGTACTTTCCCTTCATGTCCCATAACTTTGGGACGCCCTGTATAGAGCTGTAAAATTATTTCCTTATCTGTCGTGCCTGCGACTTTAGCAGCTTTCCTCCTATTTTTAAAATAAATTACATTAAGAAGAGTATTAACAACTCTATATACTTCCAAGTCGATTGAGAGCGTCCAGTCTACATCAAGTGCTAAGGGCAACTGATAGAAATCCAACGACGAAACACGAATAATGCTAGAAACTCACCTTTTTCTATCTTCCTCTCTAAACTTCCCTCGCAAATCAGCTTTAGCGTGCAAGTCAAGGTGCTCAGCCATCATATAAATTGGCATCATAATATTGCACTTTCTACAGACGGAACCTTTGATATCTCCGTTCTTCTTGCAGCGAGAACAGATGAATGTCTTGTTGGTATCGGTTCCACTCAATAGCATTGGATACCTATAGAGAAAACACAGTTAAAATCAGGGTATAACGGATGAGGATGCGGATGAGGCTATCGAGATAATCAGGTTTGAGGATGCGGATGAGGATACGGATATTGGAAAATTCCTTATTGAGGATGCGGATGAAGGTGCAGATGCAGATGTCGTATGAAAAATAGCCCTTGTTTTTGACACCTTTTTTTTTTTTTTTTGGGTGGGAAATTATCAAATAACTTCTCCCGCCCTGGGTGGAGCGGGAGGGCGTGTCAGACTTTTACTGACTAAAACCCACCCGTGTTCCTTCCGTTGCCATGTTGCCGGGGGGCCACGATATCCCTATCGGCCCATATTCGCAGCCCCGGCAGGCATTGTCCCTAGCGGACCCCGTCAATTCTGCTGACATCTCTTTGAGGCGCGCGTGGAACACAACGCGCCGTCGACCCGGGCCTGGTCCTTATCGGACGGCGAGCTACCCATTGCTCACCGTCCGCAAGCCCGCGCCTACGGTGGCCGGAAATCTTCCTGTGATTCCCGACGCCCAGGGCGTCTCCTCTGTTTTTGACACCTGACACCACAATCATGCCACCACTGCCACGTGCGGCCGATCGTCTGTCATAGGACAGGGACACTGCGAATTCAGGCAATAGGAACGCGTCACTCACACTCCGGCCCGCACATTTGGCTCGAAGCGAGTTTAACAAAATTCACAATTTGAGCGAACAACGTGGGGTCACATCCCCATAAAAATTATGAGGATGCGGAGCTTTTGAAATCAAAATTTGAGGAAGCGGATGTTTTGCGGATATCAAAATGTATGCGAATGCTACGGATATCCGTTACATCCCTGGTTAAAATCACGCTTGTGAAGCGTAGGCAGAGACAATAGAGTCTAGCCACGCTAAGTCTGCAGTGGAATAAATGGGCAACCCCAAAAAGTTTTTTTTTATATGGTATACTTTTACATCAGTCAGTGTTAAGTGTCAAATGTCATTCTGTCATCTTTTAGAAAAAATATTTTCCGTTACTCTCGATTTTTATTCATGTATAATGAAAATTAAAGTTTAATCCAAATTCAGTAAAGTATTGAAGTGAAAAAACTGTGAGTACGCTTTACATATTGACTTACTACTACGCAAATATAGAACTTTCAATACAAGAAGAAATATACTTTGAAAAATTGGGCATACAAGTTAGTTGGAAATTCTAACTAATATTATTGAAACTAAAGATATTTTAAACTATTCATTAATAAATTAAGAAGCTAGTTAAAATGGAAACGTATTTTACTATGCAAGAAGATACAAAATTAAAGATACAAAAAGCTAGAGTTAATTTCAAAAAATCTCCAAGAGAAAGAATAACGCAATCCTATTTGGAAACTCGGCTTGAAACATTGGAAAATTATTGGACTTTGTATCGTGATACACATAGAGTCATCATTTCGGAATTTGGTAACAAGGAATTATTGAAGTCTACTTATTACACAACTGATGCATACGGCGTTACTGAGGAACTATACACGGATTATAAAACGGAATTAAAGGATTGCTTGCTTAAGTTTAAGATCGATTCTAATACAGTTGCATTGTCTAGTTCTAAGGTTATTGAGTCAAACGTCGGTCAATCCTTTAGTGTTAAGTTACCTAAGATTTCTATTCCTAATTTTAGTGGCAAATACACCGAATGGACAAGTTTTCGCGATTTATTCATATCGTTAATACATAGCAACAAAGCATTGGACGACGTTCAACGGCTACACTATCTCAAGGGCTATTTAACAGGTGAGGCCGAGCAACTTTTGCGGCATATTCCTATCACGGCCGTTAATTACAACGTCTGTTGGGATCAGTTAGAACATCGTTACAACAATAAGTTGCATCTTGCTAATTGTATTTTAAAACGTTTCATGAATCAAAAGAACATACAATCAGAATCTTCTAGTGCCGTTAAAGAATTACTTGATACAACAAATGAATGTTTAAACGCCCTCAAAAATTTAAGCATTGACATTTCTTCTTGGGATATTATTGTAATTTACATTGTTAGTTTAAAACTTGATACCGAATCTAGGAAACTATGGGAAGTTCAAATCTGTAAGGCTAATGGTGAACTTCCTAAATTAAGTGATTTTAAAGATTTCTTAGAGCAGCGATTCAGGTCTCTTGAGTTTTTAGATAGTAAAGTCATTAACAAGTCAATTAATAGTACTCGCACAACTAAGGCTATGCATGTCACTTCAAACTTAACATGTGACTTTTGTTCTGAAGGTCATAAACTGATTCATTGTAAGAAGTTTGCAAAGGAAGATGTTGAAGCACGTCGTAACTTTGTCCAAACCAATAGGTTGTGCTTCAATTGTCTTGGTCCAAATCATTCGGTATTTTCATGTCGTAATTCAACCAGTTGTCGTATTTGCAAAAAGAGACACCACTCTCTTCTGCATCCAAAATCAGTCCCTAAAAGTGATCAAGAGGAAGATGGAACGGATCAATCTCCGCCATCAACGTCGCAGAGCGAGACACCAAACAACATAGTATCTTGTTTCTCAAATGTAAACAGCCAAGTGTTATTGGCCACTGCCTTAGTAAAGGTAGAAGGGAGAACAAGTACTTTTGTTTTAAGATCTCTCTTAGACCAAGGATCTCAAGCATCGTTTATTACCGAGTCGTCGGTACAAATGCTTGGTCTGAAGAAGATTCCAAACAAGAGCTTTATTTCAGGACTTGGCAGTGACCAGAGTGCAACATTGCGCTCTAAATGGTTTGTAACCGTACAAGTTCAGTCACGCCACGATCCCAACTGTACAGTTGTTGTAAAGGCTCACGTTCTTAAGAACATTACATCACTTCTTCCTGAAAGGAAGATTGTTTTTACTGTGTTGTCACCTCAAATGTTGGATCTAAAATTAGCCGATCCTGCATTTCATACTCCAAACAAAATTGATATTTTGCTAGGAGCAGAAGTGTATTGCCAGATTTTAATGGAAGGTGTTATCAAGGGTCTACCTGGGTTTCCCGTGGCACAAAATACTAAGCTCGGATGGATCCTCTCTGGTTATATACACTCACCAATAAATCAAGGTTGTCTGCAACAAGATAAAATCGTGAACATGCACACTCACATATCGATTGATGATCTGTTAAAGAAGTTCTGGGAGATTGAAGAACCTTTTTCTGGGAACAAAAGGATTTTATCAGAAGAAGAACAGGCATGTGAGGACTTCTTTATTGAAACTGTTCAAAGAGATTCATCAGGTCGCTACGTAGTGAGATTACCTTTTAAGTCAAATAATCCAGAGTGTCAGTATGGCAATTCATTCGAAATTGCTCGGAAACGATTTTATTTATTGGAGAAACGTCTGCTCAAGAATCCTGAATTTCGAACGAAATATTCTGATGTTATTGAGGAATATTTGACGCTAGGCCATATGGAGGTGGTTCCAGAATTAGAGAAAGATAATTCTACTGCCATATATTTGCCACACCACGCAGTTGTAAAAAATGATAGAACTACAACAAAGGTGAGGGTTGTATTCGACGCGTCATGTTCTCTTAATAATGGTTCATCATTAAATAAAGATATGATGATTGGTCCAAGGCTACAACCTGAACTGAGGCACATCATCATGCGTTGGCGTTGTCACCCTATATGTCTTGTTGCCGATATAGTGAAAATGTACAGACAAGTAAAGGTATCTGAAGAAGATGTTGATTTTCAACGCCTTTTGTGGTGTAAGGATGTGAATTCAGAACTTCAACATCTGAGGTTATTACGTGTAACATTTGGTACATCTTCAGCACCATACTTAGCTGTACGAGCTCTGCAACAGCTTGCACATGATGAAGGTGATAAATACCCTTTAGCAGCAGACAGGGTTTTAAAGGAATTCTACGTTGACGATCTCATGACAGGTTGCGAAAGCGTTGAAGAAGGTGTTCAGATATATCATCAAATGAACGAACTTCTTAGTTGCGGGGGGTTTGAGCTTCAGAAGTGGTCTTGTAATAACAATGATTTATTGCAGAAAATTGAAAAAGACAGTAAGTATACGAAGGAAACCTTAGAGATAAAGTTAGATTCTGTCATGAAAATTCTAGGATTAACTTGGAATAGATCTAGCGACGAATTTCAATACACTGTCCAACTTCCTTCGCTTGAAACACCTGTGACTAAACGTAGAGTAATTTCGGATATCGCCAGATTATTTGATCCACTCGGTTGGATCGCACCCGTTATAACAACTGCCAAGGTTTTTATTCAGAGAATATGGCTTGCTGGTGTAGGATGGGATGATGAAATACCAGCTGACATACTCAAAGATTGGATTCCCTATCGCAAGGATCTCGTTCACCTTACTAGTTTTCAACTTCCGAGGTGGGTTGGTACAAGCAGAGACGATGTCCATATGGATCTACAGGGGTTTTCTGATGCGTCTAACGCAGCTTATGCAGCCGTTGTCTATGTTAGGACAGTAGATTGTAATGGTAAGGTTCATGTGAATCTCGTCGCTTCCAAATCGAGAATTGCTCCTGTAAAACAGGTATCAATACCTCGTTTGGAGCTTTGTGGAGCCGTTCTTTTAGCAAAGTTGCTCCAAGAAGTCTCGGAAGTATTGGGTATCTCAAAGGAAAACATACATGCTTGGACTGACTCCAGTGTTGTCCTTGCTTGGCTGAGTAGTCATCCCAGCAAGTGGAAGACGTTCGTGGCAAATAGAGTCTCCGAAATATTGACCATTATAGATAATAGTCAGTGGTCGTATGTCAAATCCGATGAGAACCCAGCAGATTGCGCATTACGGGGCATAAATCCAACTAATATTTCTGAAATAGAATTATGGAAAAACGGCCCTAAGTGGCTACAAGAAAATACAGTCCATTACAGTAGAGGAAGGTTTAAGCAAACAGATTTAGAGGAAAAGAAAAGTAATGTTTTATGTCACATAACAACTGAAGGCATTGATATAATTTTAAGGTTTTCCAGTTTAAAAAGACTAATAAGGGTGATTTCATATTATAGAAGGTTTCTTAATATGACAAAAAGAGCAAGCCCTAAATCTCAAACTACACGTTGGCTAACATCTATTGAAATAAATGATTCATTACTTACCTGTATCCGGTTGTGTCAAAAGGACGGGTTCCTGAAAGAAATAGAGAGTGTACAAGGATCAGGTAAAGTAAAAAAAAGTAGTAGACTTACCTCGCTCAATCCATTTTTTGATGGCGACGGCATTCTTAGAGTTGGTGGACGATTGCAGAAGGCTAACGTTGTAGAAGAAATGAAGCATCCAATACTGATTCCTTATAAATCACATCTAGCAAATCTGATTGTTGCGGATGCCCATGAACGAACTATTCATGGAGGTCCTCAGTTAATGCTGAGCTATATAAGAACTCGGTATTGGATTGTGAACGCGAAAAGTCTTATTAGGCAGCATGTTCGTAAATGTATTGTTTGTGTCCGTTATTCAGCTCAAACGAATCAACAGTTGATGGGCCAAATGCCATCAGCTCGTGTCACTGCTTGTCGCCCTTTTCATCAGAGCGGTGTTGATTACGCAGGACCTATTGCGGTCAGAACCACAAAGGGACGTGGTTATCACTCGACCAAGGGCTATATTTGCTTATTCATATGCATGGCCACTCGTGCAATTCATCTCGAGGTAGTGAGTGATCTGACCTCAGAGGCATTTTTAGGTGCATTTAAGCGTTTTGTTGCACGTAGAGGGCATTGCGCAGATTTGTGGAGTGATAATGGCACTAACTTTGTTGGAGCGAATAGGGAGCTTAAGAATTTATTACCTCGAGAAGGGTCAGTAGTAGCTACTGACATAGCTAGCTGGTTAGCGACAAACGGTACCAACTGGCACTTCATTCCACCTCACTCACCAAACTTTGGTGGACTTTGGGAAGCTGGAGTGAAGTCCACGAAACATCACCTAAAAAGAGTAATCGGCAACAGTACACTCACGTTTGAAGAAATGACGACTCTTTTGTGCCAAATAGAGGCATGTCTTAACTCACGGCCGATAACTCAAGTTAGTTCCAATGCAGAAGATCCGTACCCACTTACCCCGGGGCATTTTCTTGTGGGTGAGCCTTTAGTGCTGGTACCGGATACTAATTATGAGAATGCGAACATGAGTACTCTCAAAAGATGGCATTTCACTCAACGGCTTGTGCAAGATTTTTGGCGAAGATGGTCACACGAATATCTGACACAATTCCAACACCGTTATAAATGGTCACAAATAACTCCGGAACCTAAAGTTGGAGATGTAGTGCTGGTTAAGGAGGATGATCTGCCACCGGCAAGATGGTTGTATGGTATGATTACGGACAAGCACATTGGTGTGGACAATCTCACGCGCGTTGTTTCTTTAAAATGTAGAGATTCTGTTATCAAGAGACCAGTGTCCAAGCTTATTATTTTACCTGTTGCCGTCTAGATTTAAGTTATGAAGTTTTGTTTTGCTCAATATATTCAAAGGCTACCAGCAGCAATGTTATGGAGTGTTGTTAACATTGAAATGTTTAAGTTAGTTATTTATTTATTATTTTATTGTTGTTGGTAGTAGCTATATTTTATCATGGTGGGCGGGTTAGTTGTTAAGTAACTCTGTGTGTTATTTTATGGACACTGTCCATGGTGGGCGGAATGTTAAGTGTCAAATGTCATTCTGTCATCTTTTAGAAAAAATATTTTCCGTTACTCTCGATTTTTATTCATGTATAATGAAAATTAAAGTTTATCTCGTTCTGAGCTCGGTATTTTCATTGGCCAAGCCATAAATACCCTGCAGGCTCCTCGGAATCTTTTTGGGAATTGTACAGTCAGTTATGTCAGTTTCGGGGTTGTAAGTCGATCTAATGATTTAGATATTTTGACTTTTGGTTTTTGCATAATAGATTCGTCGTACCTATTATGCTCTACCTCCATACGATGACAAAACTGTATCAAATCCACACTGCATCGTGCTAAAGTGACTATTCTTTACCAGGAATAAATCAGAATATAAGCAAAATAACCTATCAAAAACAAAAGACAAGCAAAGTATCAAATTCTTTTTTCGTAGGGGCGCGGTCCGAGGGGGGGGGTCCTGGGGGTCATGACCCCCCCCAAAAACTTTCACGTTGTCGGGAGTCTAAATGATTTACATGTATTACTAACTTTTAAAACTGTACTACAGCCACGGGTTACCGTGGCTCAAGTACCTTTTTTTTTTTTTTTTTTTTTGGGTGGCAAATTATCAAATAACTTCTCCCGCTCTAGGTGGAGCGGGAGGGCGTGTCAGACTCTTACTGACTAAAACCCACCCGTGTTCCTTCGGTTGACTTGTTGCCGGGGGCCACGATATCCCTATCGGTTTTCTTCGAACCCCCCGGCAGGCATTGGCCCTAGCGGACCCCGTCAATTCTGCTGACATCTCTTTGAGGCGCGCGTGGAACACAACGCGCCGTCGACCCGGGCTTGGTCCTTATCGGACGGCGAGCTACCCATTGCTCACCGTCCGCAAGCCCGCGCCTACGGTGGCCGGAAATCGGCTCGCGATTCCCGCCCCGGGCGTCTCCTCCTGCGGCGGTTAGGGGCGTGAGGGCGCGAAATTTGCCTCTCCCTCACGCGTTCCGCCTCCTCCTTCGCGAGCATTACCGCTTCGCAGAAGGAGGTGACGGCCTGCCATTTCCTCTCGCTCCGTACCATGGCCTGAACCAGGGCCGGACGCGAGAGATCACCGCCGCCGATCGCCTCTACGAGGACACGGCGTTGCTCCGCCCAAGCCGGGCAGACCTCCACCGTATGCTCCACCGTGTCCTCAGGCCGATCCACACAATGGTGACACCCGGGTGTTTCCTCCCGCCTTATCCTGAACAGGAACCTCCCGAAGCAGCCGTGTCCGGTGAGGACCTGCGTCAGGCGGAAGGTGAGGACGCCGTGGCGTCTCTCAAGCCACTCCTCAAAGAGGGGTCTTATCGCCGCAATTGTGGCGTGCCCAGTGGCTCAAGTACCTGCAGTTAAGATAGGCATATTATCCAGAAACATTAAGAAAATAGAAGTGAAAACTTAAAACTATGAAATAACAATGCTTTTTTTTAATTTTCTAATTAATTTTAGGATCAAAAATAAAAATTTCACAATTTGTAAATTAATATTATTAACATTAGTCTGATTTTTAGTTTTTACATATATCAGCACTCCCGAGCAACCACAAGCGCAACACGTCATACCCATAGGTGCTGTGCTGTTAACATTAGCATACATGTCGCTGACGTGAACCCATGCAAGAGCGAGCGACGCAAACTCGGAAATTTGGGCACCCCGCTCATACGTGAAGTTTGAAAGTCTAAGGTTAAGGCCAGATTCCAAAACCTAAACTACTTACTGTAAAACTGTTGAGTTTAAGTAAGCTTTTCTTCATAACAGTAAGTTCTATTTCTGTATAATGGTCAAAAAAAAAACAGAAGCCTTTCAGGGTGGAGTACTAAAATTTTCAGGCTCGCTTCGCTCGCTCTTGTCTTCTACATTCTGTTTCTTCATACGTCGACAAAGCAAATAATTCCTAGTTTTTTTGGAATGATCAAAAAAACACCTAACCTATCCAAGACTGGTTGTTTAAATTGTCAAGCTAGCTTTGCTCGCTCTTCTCATAATCTACTGTTAAAATACCTACTATCTATCAAAAAGTGCTGCGACTGCGACTAATGGGGTCGGCCGGTGAAAACTTTAGATACTTAGCGATATTTGCCCATATTATTCTTGATAGATAAACCCAAGAACACCCGGCAGTAGCGCTTGCGACCACTAGACCAACAAGATGTACCTCCCTAAAAATATTTCTCGGCACCCATGGTGACCCCCCCCCAAAATCTTGGGCTGCGACCGCGCCTGCGTAGGACAGGATGGTGTTGCCGTCTATAGATTTTCAAATCCCACCGTTTTTTTACTTATGCAGACTTAACGTGGCTGGACTCTAGATACACTTATTTTGCCAGTAAAGACGGTGGCACGCCAGACTGTCTTTCTTGATTTTTCGTGAGGTTAGTGACTGACTTCTACCTAAGAACGAAAACCGTGGTTTCGGCCGAAGTTACTGGCGATTCCTACTCCGTATCACTAAAGGACATAAGATTAGTTTGGGGGTCTGAATTTAGAATAAATGACAACACGATTTGACAGCTGTCCTTACTCCCGATGTGTTTTTGCCCGACCGAAAAATTTAAAAAATCGGGTGTAGAGTAGGCACTCCGAAGTTTTAAACTCTATTTATTATACAAATCACTGAACCTGACTTGATTTCCGCACATCTTTTTTCGGGTGACCACTGAAAATCAGCGCTGTGCTGTGGGTCCCCATAGCACAGCATCATGGTGAGTGGAAGCCTTCTTGTCACAGTCATGTCGTGCAGCTGTCGTAATTCTGTTCTATGCTCGTGATTTCTTATGTACTAGGTACCTACTTTATTTTTTTGTTTTCTGATTACTCTTGTCTTTTTGTATGCATGGAAGCCTTCTTGTCACAGTCATGTCGTGCAGCTGTCGTAATTCTGTTCTATGCTCGTGATTTCTTATGTACTAGGTACCTACTTTATTTTTTTGTTTTCTGATTACTCTTGTCTTTTTGTATGCACGTGTTTGTGATGATTAATTTGACAGGACTAAACTAAAATTTATCTTCTGTCCTTTTCTTAATGAAATAGAAAGAAAAAGATGCACTGAACGTAAATTTTGTTTAGTTTGTGAACAAGGGAATCGGCACCATTGTTTATGGTTTTTAAACATACCTTTGCTTGCAAATATGACATGGAATGTTAGTCCTTTTGGCTTTAGCTTCGCCACCATGCAACCTCTTTCGATCCTCCTGCCGTTTCGCAAAGTCCAAAGGCTTTTTAGGCAGTTCATCCTTTTCTGGCTTTGTCGAGAGTTTCAAGTCTTCTTTCACGCAGTGGCTCGATTTTACGGTGGCAAAGCTTGATGACACTGGAAATAGGACGGGAAAAATATAATCCTACTTTCCAACTTAATATTATAATCGCGAAAGTCTTAACATAAAAAACACTGAAGACTTATGGGGGATTTCCGTTAAGGTTCTTCAAGATATCATTGACACAATTGCCCCTGTCCTAACAGGCATATTTAATCAATGTTTAGATAGCGGTACGTTTCCTGATTTAATGAAACATAGTAAAGTAGTACCAATTTTCAAATCGGGTAGTAAGAGTGATCCCTCTAATTATAGACCAATATCTGTGCTACCAGCATTGAGTAAAATATATGAAAAAATCATGCTAGACCAGATGTTGGCACATTTTAATTCTAATGGGATTTTACATAGTCACCAGTTTGGTTTCACGAAAGGTAGGTCGACGACTGACGCAGGAGTTAAACTCATCAGTCACATTTTGGAATCCTGGGAGAAGTCCCAGGATGCAATTGGCATTTTCTGTGACCTCTCAAAAGCGTTTGACTGCGTTGACCACAATACACTGATCTGTAAATTACACCACTACGGAATTCGTGGACAAGCTGCTGATCTTGTTCTTTCCTATCTATCAAACAGGCAGCAAAAAGTAAATGTTAATGGGGCGATGTCTTCGGGGTCTCTAGTGAAAATGGGCGTGCCTCAAGGTTCAATTCTCGGCCCTTTCTTATTTCTAGTTTATATAAATGATCTTCCTTACATGATAACTAACTTATCAGATATAATTCTATTTGCTGACGACACTTCTCTTATTTTTAAAATAGACAGGAAAGATACAGATGTATTACATATCAACGATAGTCTGGCTGTACTTTCAAAATGGTTCGCAGCTAATAATCTTTTACTTAATGCGAACAAAACGAAATGTATTAGGTTCTCATTACCAAATGTACCTCAAGTAGGTCTAAATCTAAAACTTGATGGCAAAAAACTAGATGCAATAACGGAAACTATATTCTTAGGAATTACTTTAGATTCAAAATTACAATGGGGCGCCCATATTAGAACTCTTTCAGGTAGATTAAGTTCAGCTGCATATGCAGTAAGAAAAATAAGGCAGTTGACTGATATAGCCACAGCTAGGTTAGTATACTTTGCTTATTTCCACAGTATTATGTCTTATGGCGTCCTGCTGTGGGGATCGGCAGCTGACGTAGATTCAATTTTCATTTTACAAAAGAGGGAAATCCGCGCGATCTATAAAATGGGCCCTCGCGAGTCCCTTAGAGACAAATTTAAAGAAATTGATATACTGACTTTGCCTTCACTTTATATCTTAGAAAGTATTATGTATGTTCGCAAAAACTTAGGACTTTTCAAAATAAGAAGCGATTTCCATAATATAAATACACGTAGTCGACATGAAATTGTGATACCCAAATTTAGATTAACTAAAACAAGCAAGTCATTTCTTATAAACAGTATCCGCTTTTATAACAAGTTGCCAAAGTCTGTGACAGAACTTAGCGATGGGAAGTTCAAAACCCACATCAAACAGTGATATCCATAACATAAATACTAGAAACAAACACAAATTTGTTGTACCTACAACAAGGCTCAAGAAAATAGGTGGCTCGTTCAGATGTCAATGTATACGCTTTTATAATAAACTTCCAAGCCACGTACAAGATCTAGCCTTAATAAATTTAAATCATTCAACATCATTCACAACGTAAGTTGTGCCAGAAAGCTTTTTATACCGTTAAAGATTAGGTACGTTGAGGACAAAAAGGCTTGGGATTGAGCTGCTCCAATTATAATTTTTTATTTTTTACTTTCGGAACTTTGTTTATTTTGCAAACTTTAAAATTATATACACAATGACATGAATATTTACTTGTGAAGTATAATATTATTATTATTTTAATTATTGTGAATGTGAGGACTATGTGGGTCATTTATATATATATTTTTTTTTTCTCAGTTACTTCTATTGATAATCTGGCAGTTTTGAGTACTTGCGGCCTACCCAAATGTCCCTTCTTTGGTATTGTTCGTCGAATCGTTAAGCTCCTTTTAAGTTCTGAGTTGAGCTACACTATTACTGACAAATGCGTGCACTGACTGGACAGGTCCACTCAAATCTGTATGGTTCTTTCCTCAGAAGACCATTTCAGACACAAATCTACATGGTCCTCAAATGAAATGCTCTGACCAAGATTATTTCTGGGTTTTTATATACACATTGACATTAATGAATTTTATATAAACAATGACATGAATATTTACTTTTAAAGTATTTTATTATTTTAATTATTGTGAATGTGAAGACTCTGTGGGTCATTCCTTTTTGTTTTGTTTTTAATATTTTCTCAGTTACTTCTAATCATGGTCTGACAGTTTGAGTAATTTAAGTGGCCTACCCAAATGTCCTGTTTTTGGTATTGTTCGTCGAATCGTTGAGCTCCTTAAATTCTGAGTTGAGCTGCACGATAACTGACAAATGCGTGCACTGACTGGACAGGCCCTCTCAATCTGTGTGGTGCTTTCCTCAAAAGACCACTTCAGACACCAATCCACATGGCCTTCACATGATCTGACCAAGATTATGTCTGGACTTTAAAAGAGACTGAGACCTCTGAGTTTCAGAGTAGTCAGATAGGAAACGCCGACCTCATCTAGTTTTAAAATATGATTGACGTGTAAAAGTGTTTGTACAAACCTACTTACAGAAATAAAATCATTTATCATAAACGTGTCCTTATCAAGAAATCATATTATAAAATTAAAGACTACGTTGAAGACAAGGAAATTTGGCAATAATTCCTTCTGCACATGTGGCTTCCCTGGTACCTCATTAACGGCATAAATAAGTAAGAGTCTATTAACTGCTCCCAAATTACCATGTTTATTTAAATCTTTATTTTTATTTATTTTTACATTCGCCCTTGACATATTTACTATTCTATTATTTGACATTATATACTTTTTTTTTGTGGCTTTTGTGGACATGATAATTATTCAGATTGATTACAGTTGTAATAGCAATCATATAATTGCGTTTTATTTAAAATAGGTTTTTTACTTTTTTTAATTAATTAATTTTTTTGTATAGATTCTTTTCTACATATTTTGTGAATGTGAGAACGCTGTAGGCTTAGTGGATTGTAGACCTGTTGACCATTTTCAATTTTGTTAAGTACTTGGTACTTATTGAAAGACCTACACTGTCCTCCCATACCTAGAAACACTGTTATTTGAAAGTATTGTAAAAGCCAATAATTTTTAAAAGAGTAACCGTGGAGTTTCTTGCCGGCTCTTCTCCATAGGAAACGACCAATTGGAACCGTGCACCTAGCTTCTGACGTTTCATAAGTGCCCATGTAGGTTTATGTGAAATAAAATATTTTGATTTTGATTTTGATTTTGAAAGTTTGTGAGGGTGGATGGATGGATGTTTGTTATCTACTCCTAATAATTATTTTACACTTTGTTTTTGTTTCCTTTTTTAGGGTTCCGTAGTAAACAAGAAACCCTTACAGTTTCGTCATGTCCGTCTGTCTGTCTGTCTGTCTGTCCGCGGTCTAGCTCCAAGACTGTTAGTACTAGAAAGTTGTAATTTGGTATGGATATAATATAGGTACATATTAATCATGCCGACAAAGTGGTAAAATAAAATTATGAAAAATATTTTTTTTTAGGGTACCTCCCCTACACGTAAAGTGGTGATGTTCTTTTTTTTCTACCCCTTGGTGTGGGATATCGTTGGAAAGGTCTTTTAAAAACATTGTGAGTGTGTTACTACCATTTTTGAATTCAGAGATCCGTTTTCGAAATATTAAGCTTTAAAGTGCAATTTTTTGTTAGAGTCAAGTGTCCCCCCCCCCTGCCAGCTAAATGGTTGGTTTAAAATATGTGAAAAATTCACGGCAGTAGCTTATATAACGAATTTAAAAGGAAAACTATTATAGCTGAGTAGGCTTTACAAGTTAACGAGTAATAATCGACGAACTTAGATTTGCGGTTGTAAAAACATGTTCTCCCATACATTCTGTATGAAAGATTTTTTTTTCAACTACAAAGTTAAGTTTGTTCTTGGGATAAATTCATCCCAACTGCGGAACCCTACATTATGCGTGGTCCGACATGCACTTGGCCGGTTTTATTTTTTACTTGTGTTATAATTGTTGTGTTGTGTGCCTTTATGTCTGTGCTAAATAAATGTATTTTCTTTCTTTCTTTCTTTTCTTTTACTCTTTCAAGCAAAAACTACTGAACGGATTTGGATTAATTTTAGGCTCAATAGTTTCGGAGATAAGGGGGGTATGTTCAATTTTCATACATTTTCTTAAATATCTTTAAAAGTATTCATTTTAAAATTATGAAAAAAAATAATTGAGATCCTAGCATTAAGCCCTTTCGTTTGATATGTCACACGGTACAGTTTGCATAACTTTTTTTTTTTTGTCTTATTTGCCCCCCAAAAGTGACCCCCATATTCAAAATTCATTTATTTACGTTACGCGTCCGTGTTTGGGTCACAGAAATACATATGTGTAGTCCTCAACTTAATCGGTCCTTTAGATTCAAAGCAAATTGGCTGTGACAGACGGACAGACAGACACACGAGTGATCCCATAAGGGTTCCGAATTTCCTTTTGAGATACGGTCATTCCGACCTCGCCGCCGAGCTTCTTTGCGATCGCGACCGCGTCCCCGAGTAAATGATACTCCCCCCCGACAGTTGCTCGTAAACAAGGTGCCAGCAGTTGTTGCAGCTGTGCACGTAGCTTTAAATTCCCCGACTAATAATCATGATCACAACTTTGATCCAGCCCGTCCCATCTTTGATGTCCTACCTCCGGTTGACGCCCTAAGCCGAGGTTCGTACCCCACAGGGGGTGCACTTAGCGAGCGTTCACCTAGTTTTAATTAGCTTAGTTGAATAACCCCTGGCTGGAGGTTTTAAGTGTAGCAGCTTAAGGCACCCACAGGATTGACCGGTTAAATAGTCATGACCTCAGAGGTCAGATATGAGATGTGCTAAAGAAAAAAAAAAATTGAGATACGGAACCCTAAAAATAGTATCTATTGTACAGACGCCAGCACATCAAGCTACTACAATCTGTCAAATTTATTTAATAGATTTTCAACTTTATCGCTGAATGATAAGCTTCAAAGTTGATCGGGAAAATCTGACAGTTTCGGGTAGCTTGATGAGCTGGCGTCTGTACATTACACAGACATTTATATCCATGTACTGTTTTGCCTACATAATAGTTAGTACTAATTCCACAGACTAATTCCATGGTTTTGCCATACAAAAACTGTCAAACTTGAGAGGTCAACGTTTGCAATACATTTTTATTTGTAACAAAAACTGAAATTAAATTCGGAATATGATTAGTGAATAAAGAGCTTTAACGTATTATTAACTTAAATAAACTTTAATACGATCTGACTGTTTTCTAATTCACAAATCCAGCGCACGCGATGAATTGCTATCCGTTTCATTTTGACAGTTCAACAATATTCATTGCGTTATTTACGTTGTTGAGCAAACAAAATTTTTCGAACATACGATGCACTAGATTAGAAATATCCTTCAAAATGATTCAGATTGTGATTGATCGTGTGTTACGCAATTAGGGTGCAGAACTTTCGAATTGGATTTGCAAGGTATGTTTGCGAAGAACTATCCACTGTCAAAATCAAATCGTAGAAAAAATAAAATATAATAAATAAAATTAAATGTTAAAGTTGGCAGTGCTTATAATTTTATTGTTTAATACATTCCGTAATACATTCCGCAAAATAATTTGTGCTAAACTTAAAATAACCATTTCCAACGAAGACTAAATTAGTTTAGGTAGATATGTTTTTTTATAGTTCCAATAATCGTAACTTGATTTGTAAACGTCAACTTTGAACGGGAAAATAACTGAATGAACTGTCAGTCAATTTGTCAAACAAGTAAAAAACATTCACGGAAAGTCGGAAATATTTTCTTTTCCGAAACTATCGGAAAATTCACGTTGATTTGGAAAGGAAAAAAAATGACCGTAAGTATACATAAATAGTGTCATTCAATTCCTTGTTTTAAAATTTTAATATAATTTTGATGAACCTAACATATGAATGCAATTTCACAGAAGAGTCTAAGGACATCACTTGTTCAGCGGGAAATTTTATTCGCATATATGCAAACACACGAAGACTTTGCCCGGAACCAACTCACAGGCCCAAATGCAGAAAAAAATAAGAAAGTCTTGTGGAAACAGTTGACTCAGCAACTTAATTCGACGGGTACTGGGGCTATAAAGACCCAAGACAAATGGCTAAAAGTAGGTACCTATTTATTCGTAATTTAAAAACTCGACCATGAAATGGAACCACTGTACTTTAACACCCGGAGCTTTTTTATAGTAGGTATTTTTTTTTTTTTGGTAAAGTTGACCCTTTTTAGTGTATTATTGAAAACCCCAAAATGCGCAAAACCATAGGCGCCGAGAAAAAAATCGCCAAAAGTTTCAGTTAAAATTTGCTGATATATTGCATGGTTTCTGTCACGGCTCCGGCGCTGCGAGGCTCCGGCGGTCCCACGCGAGCTTATCGTCGCATATGGTTTTTAACGCTCACTACCGCGGATGAGGCTGGCCGGCAAGCCGAAACTGCGGAGGTGAGCGTTAAAACCATATGCGACGCTGCACCTGCTCCTCAGCTCGCGGGCCGCCTCGCCCCTCCGCGCCTACGCGGGCTTAAAAAAACACTCTAGGGGTAGGGCAGACAAGACTACGCGGAGTCGGTTTTGCAGCGATTCGTTTCTGTCGCTAACTTTTGTAACACAACATTTTTTCACACTTTTCGGAAACTATTTATTTTTTTTACATTCGATTACGTTTCGTTACACGGAATCTTTTAAGAGTACAAATAAAACTTATTTTTTTTAAATTTCAATAACTATATTATCTACTTCATAACTGAGTTCATTGCTGTAGGAGCTATTTAAAAATGAGTTAAAACTTACATTATTTATACAAAAATCGATAAAAATCCGCTATCACTGTGTCTGAACGTAAAATGGAACAACCTAGGAGTGAAACTCATATTTATTATCTATGGTAAAATGTCAATTATAATAGGTACGTAAATTAGTAAATTTTTTTGGAACTTTAAGATTTTTTTTCTCAAAAATGCGTTTGCGCAGTGTGAGATTTTGGGAAATCGTTTTACATGAAAACATCTATACGCTATAAAATTGTGAAGCTTCGGACGCGCGGGTGTTAAATTACAGTGGAGCCGAATACAATGTTCTTATTTTTAAATAAATAAAAATGACATGCTGTTGAAGCGTATCGCTTGAGAACGGCTGGATAGATTTGGCTATTTTTGTTTTTAAATAAAATACTCGTAATAGTCTGAATTACGTTTTTATGGAAAGAAAAATTGGAAAAGTTACCCAGAACATTTTCAATGTTCAAATTCGGGAAAAACTGAACGTGCTTTTTTGCTCTGGGATTTTTGTTTGTACAGACGCCAGCACATCAAGCTACCCGAAACTGTCAAATTTTCCCAATCAACTTTGAACCTTAGCGATAAAGTTGAAAATCTATTAAATAAATTTGACAGATTGTAGTGGCTTGATGTGCTGGCGTCTGTACAGGATGTCTGACGGGTCAGCTAGTTCCGAATATAATCGATTACGACACGGCAAATCTTTCGTCGCATACTTTTCGTTTCCAAATTATTTTTTTTAAATCATCATCTTGTTTTTTGTATTCTAGTGTTGGCAGGATTGGAAAACGGATGTTAAGGCAAAATACTCAAGGATCAAGACTTTTGAAAGTGCAAAGTTCATTAAGGATGACGAAGTTCACATTCCGTGCCCACTTTCTGAATTGGAGGAAAAACTCCTACAATTTTTAGATGTGGACGTAGTAGAGGAAGATATAAATGAACGACAGGTACAGTAAGCGCTCAAAAGTGCATGAGCACGCTAAGAGTCGTATTGCTGTGAACACGCGGTATAGCTCGTACATTTGTATGTGTAAGCAACACGAAACAACAATATATTTCCGTCGCTTTAAACATGCTAACACACACGCACTATGCGCGTGAACTTGACCACTTGATCATTGCTAAAATTCGATAGTAACTTAACAAGTGCAGATAGCAGAAAGCGTTAAGCGTTGGTATGGAATTCAAACTGCCTCAGGTTCTAATCTCGTAAAACACAGTGCGGTTTTTTGCAAATATTATTATTTTTGTTTTCGATAATAATATTTTTTTAAATATTGCTGCTTTTTTATGTTGTTATTGCATTACAACTATAGATTTTAACAGTGCTCTCCTACATTTGGGGAACAAAAATTTAGCTGAACTTCTGTTTATTGATGACCCAAGTGTAGTTATATTCTCTTTAATAGAAAAAATAACTGAATCATTGACTGCTAATACACGCACTAATACCATTCCAAGCAGTAAACGTTTATTAAAACCCTGGATTACTCAGGGTATTCTGAGATGTATTCGGAACCGCAATGCGTTACAGAAAAAGGCACGAAAGGAACCTCACAGTGAAATTGCTAAGATTACATATACGCGGTATAGAAACTATTGCAATAATCTCCTAAAAAAGCTAAAAAGAAAATATAATAGGGTACAAATTACTAACGCTATCAAAAACAATCGACTTCTTTGGAAAAATATAAAAAATATCACATACACTAATAAAACACGAACAGAGAACTTGGAATTGCTGCAGGTTAAATCATCTCCCATAGAATCCGCTAACTTTATAAATAAATATTTTGCAAGTATTGGCAGAGATCTGGCCCAAAACATAGCATCTGGTACTAACTTATTTAACAAACCCCTAAATAATTCGCCATCACAGTTAAGCTCAATGGTATTTCTGGAAACTGATCAATCCGAAGTTAGTACTACGCTTATGAATCTACGATCTGACAGTGCCCCCGGATGGGACAATATACCTACTTGCTTCCTAAAGCTTGCTAAAAATGAAGTTGTACCAATTATCACGCACCTTGCCAATCTATGTTTTCAGAAAGGTGTTTTTCCAGCCCCATTAAAAAAATCTATTATTACACCTGTGTACAAGGGCGGTGGTAGAGGCGATGTCAATAATTATCGACCTATTTCTGTTTTAACAGCAATTTCCAAAATTATAGAAAAATTGATAAATACTCGCCTTTTGCAGTATCTAAATAGGTTTGATATTCTGTCACCTTCTCAATTTGGATTTAGGCAAAAAAAATCAACTGAAGATGCTGTTATAGCACTAAGTTCACTAGTAACCGACCAGCTCGATAAAGGAAATAAATGTATGGCAGCCTTTCTGGATCTAAGAAAAGCCTTTGACACTGTCTCTGCTCCCGTTCTTTTACGCAAGCTTGAGGCTATTGGAGTTCGTGGAATATCACTGGCACTGTTTAAAGATTATCTTTCTGGTAGAACGCAAAAAGTGAAACTTGGACAAATTGTTGGTGAGGATGCAGATGTATCATACGGCGTACCTCAAGGAAGTGTACTAGGACCTACGCTGTTTTTAATTTATATTAATGACCTCTGTAACATGAAGATTAATAATGCCGAAGTATTCTCATACGCCGATGATACAGCTGTCGTCTTCACGGGGAAAACATGGGATGATGTTAAAAATAGTGCAGAAGAAGGGCTTGCTCTTGTTGCAATCTGGTTAAAAGATAACTTGCTCACCCTGAACGCAAGCAAAACCAAATACATCTGTTTTGATATTTACAATCGGGTTCAACCTGATAAGGAATTTGAGTTAAGAATCCACACGTGCGGCATTGTTACCGATAGAACTCGCTGCAATTGCCCAACTATCCAACAGGTTACCCAAGCAAAATATTTGGGAGTGATTATTGACCAGCGTCTTTCCTGGTATCCTCAACTGGAACAAGTCATGAGTCGAGTAAGGAAACTTATATGGATATTCAAAGAGCTGAGATATGTTGTACCAAGGAGAATACATGTAAATAAAAATAAGAACAACCAAAGAAATCTATTAAATGAAATTTATGTATCTTTGGTCCAGTCTGTTATAGTGTATTGCATAACTGCATGGGGTGGAGCAGCGAAGTCTAGTTTTTTAGGGGTAGAACGCGCTCAAAGAGCGATGCTTAAGGTGATGTACTTCAAAAAAAGAAGATTCCCTACTGACAAGCTTTATGAATTATGTAATCTGCTGTCAGTGAGGAAATTGTATATCCTTCATAGCATCCTCAAAACGCACAAAGAGATACCATATGATGCTAAAATACAAAGAAAAAGAAATAAACACCACATAGTAAACGTTCCCATAGCTAGGACAGAATTTGCCAGCAGACAATATAAAAACCGCTCAGCTTTTTTATACAATAAAATTAATAAAATAATATATATTTATGATAAAAAAAATATGAATGTAAAAAAAAGCTAATAATATGGCTTCACAGTTTAAATTATGATGATACAGAATTACTTTTGCAACGTGTGGTTTAAAAAAAAAAAAAAAAAAAAAAAAAAAAAAAAAAAAAAAAAAAATTTTAGTGGAGTGATGTTATTTGCTTGTTTAGTCACTCATGTTCACTTAGAATCTTTCTCTCTCTCACACACACACACACACACACCCCCACACACACACACCCTCCCCCCCACACACACACACACACACGCTCTCGTATAAATTGATCGTAATTTTTATTTTATTTTGCTCTTATTTTTTCCTTTCTTTGTTATATTTTGAATACCTGTTTGTACTCGTACGTTTATAATGTAAGGGAAGAGCGGAGCCTTCAACTACAGGCATTTTCTATGCTTAAATGGAGACTCCTCGACATGCAATGTAAGCCAAATGGTTATATGAAATAAACTTATTTTATTTATTTTTTTTTTTTTATTGCAATAAAGGTTTTAGAATAAAAAATGCGTGATATATGATAACAAAATTAAAAAAATATGTTTATTCGTTATATTTATTTTACATAAGTTAACACACTGCTACAATTATTTATCATTACTTCAGCTGAATAAGATGTGAAATAGATGTCAAGAAACTTAGAAGCAGTTTGTATTATTTTGACATATTTAAATTATGAATTATTTTAAATTTTTAATGGATTTTTTCACCAAAAATATTAAGCTTTGATCATGGTCGAAGTAATTAAGTAATAAATAAGAATATTAGACTACTTAAAATGTAAAAAACTACTTACAGAATAGGTAATTTTAAGGTTAAATATGGGCAGTTTGTTTATATTTTATTTGTATTAATTATTTTACATTTTATTTGACTTTAGTAAATATTGGTTGTTATTGAGGTTAAAGCTTAAGTATTCATTTTCTTTACGAAAAGAAGATTGAAACTAAACCTCAAATTTTAATCCTAAAATAATACTATTACTAAAATAATATTAAACAATTTCGGTATATCTGCAAGAAATACGACAAACACCCTATTGAAACGTGCTTAAAAAATTCGTTACCATAAATTCATGCAATAACGAATCTGTTGTTTATTAAGTTGGTACGGTCAATATTTTAAGGTCAAAAACGGTTTTCTAGCTGGTCTTCAGTGATGCAAGCCTTCAGAGTGCACGGCGAACGGTTCATAATGACGTGTTTTTAATAATTCAGCAAAATATCTCGTTGGTATGAAACCATTTGTTTCATTCACCATTTGACGTCGCTGCTACTCGATAATAAGCCCCTTCCTCATATCTCTTAACCCTCACAGTATTTCTCTAGAACAAAGAAAAACATTGTTTTTATTACACATAATACCTTATTATTTATTATTCACTAATCGAATTAAACCTCACAACGAATTTTAAAACTTTAAAGGCATCTTCTGTCTCAACAATACCTCTGTTCTATCAACAATACCCTTGATTAAGATTTATGTTTAGTAAAATATGAAATATATAAATGATAACACTCACACTTAGTCCGGTTTCATTAGATATTCACTTCACTTTTACGCAGCGCAATAATATTCTCTGATCTGATCTGATCTCTTCAATATATTTTATGCCTGCTTTTTGATAATAATAACCACAACACTGCGCTAAATACTCGTCATCAATATTATCCACGAACCAAAAAAGTTCTATTAATTAAATACTCGTAACAAACTGCATCTACCCCACAGAAATCGAAATAATTTACTTAGTTTTTTGTGGTCTACCTGCTAAACTTTAATATTTATGTGAACAAGACGAATGAAACTAAAAACGAATGATGATTATCGAACTAGTCATTGGTTGCAGACAAAGTGAGTGTGTGTGTGTAATGTGCGTGTCTACAGTATTGTAACAACTTATAGAAGAAGGTCGTAAGTCAAACCGAAGCGTCAGTCTATTGCTTTGTGAGATTGCTCATGGACTTTTGGTCGGTACTGTACCAAAACAAATAACATGTAACAAAAAAAACATCAAAAAACATTGAAATCTCGTCTCGAAATGAAAAAAATACGCATTTGAAAGAATACCACTGTGAAATCCAAGATAAAAAAAAGAAGACTGACACGGTGACATCAACCAAGGCGCGTTTCGTTCGCCACTTGCCAAACAACAAAATAAATATAGTTGTACTAGAATCTTTTGGCATTCGGCCAAAATCAGAAATAATGCCGCCATCTTGTTTTTTTTTACCAACAGCGCCCCCTGTCAATGACATATGCGCCAAAAGATACTTGTAGCACTTTAAATTAACCATTCTGTTTTGTTGATTAATTTTGCAGAAAAGGGTGTCATTCTCTCAGCGGGAATTAATGTTAGAAATTATGGAGACACACAAGGAAGTGGCCTTAAACCTAACACTTGGCCCAGATCGGACAGAAAATAAAAAATTCTTGTTAAATGAGTTAGCTGAGGAACTTAATGCATTGGGGCCTGCTGTTAAGTCACCCGAGAGATGGTACAAAGTAGGTATATATTTGTTTAATTTATTACGTACCTACTAACCCGTGGGGTTATTGCGATGCCATTTATTTTGACAATTCAACAACGTTCATTGCATTATTTAGCAGACGAAGTTTCCAAACCAATTCGATTAGCAATTTCCTTCAAAATCTTTTGGATTTTGTTTGAAAGTGTGTCACACAATGCTAATTGTCCAGTATGATACAGATTTTTTCGTCGGTCGCATCATCCGTAAATATTCCGGGTACAGTCCGACATGGAGATAAATGAACGTGGTAATAATAGAGAACTAACACGAATGTCATACATATTTTAAACTGACTGCGCTTCGCTGTTTCATTTGCATAAGTCTATAATATCTCATGGGAATATCGGGATAAAAAGTATTCTATGTCCCCCAGGTCATGGTCTACCCATGTGCTAAATTTCATCCAAATCCGTTCAGCCGTTTTAGTGTGAAAGCGTAACAAACAAACAAACAAACTCACTTTAGCATTTATAATATTATAGTTAGGATTTTTTATTTGAGCAGTGGTGGCTCAGTGGTAACGGCCGTGACCTACGAGTTGTAGGTCGTAGGTTCGAACCCAGACAGGCGCTTTACTTTGTGTAAATTATTTCATCACCACTGCTCTCAAAACGGTGAAGGAAAACATCGTGAGGAAACCGGCATGTCCTAGAACCAATAATTCGAAGACACATCTACCAACCCGCACTGGGCCCGCGTGGTGGATTACGGGCCACTCCCTCTCACAGAGAGGAGGCCGCAGTCCCAGCAGTGGGAACATTTATAGGCTGATGATGATGATAGTTAGGATTTGGATTAATGTTGATTTTCATGTATTTCCGTCTCTGTGACCGAACTGTTCTGGTAATTCTTCTTTCTTTATTTCTATCTAGTTACAAACTTTTCGTTATTGCTAATTAATCTTGTTTGTATTTCAGTGCTGGCAAGATTGGAAGTCAGATGTTAAGGCAAAAGGCCTTAAAATCAAGATATTTAACCAAAAAAAGGCCAAAACTGATGATGATCTTTGCTCTCCATGTCCACTTTCTTACTTGGAGGAAAAGCTGCTTAAATTAATTGATGTCGACAAAGTTGAATTGAAAGTTGTAGAAAAAAATGAAGCAGAGGTACCAAAAGAAGTAAGCAGAAGTAGATACTTTTTTGATTGTTCGTACAGAACCCAATAAAGTCTGACAACCAGTCTTACCAAGGGATACAGTTACTGGGTTGTGGAGGTCAGACAGGCAGTCGCTCCATGTAAAATACTGGTATTCAGCTGCATCCGGTTAGACTGGATGCCGACCCCAACATAGTTGGGAAAAGGCTAGGCAGATTGATTTTTGTACAGGACCCAATGGGGTCCCGTTGGCACGGACGGACGGACAGCGGAGCCTTAGTAGTAACTACTACTCGTCACACACGCTACAGCTTATAAGCCCGAGTTCTAATAGAAAGCGATCGTCGCGCGAATACGCCTTCATCGCGATAGCCATCGTATCGGTATTTTCCCCCTTTCTAGCCATATCAACTTTCACAAATCTTAACAAAAAAACAGTGGCACTCCGGGAGTGCCGACAGAAGTGAAATCTTGAACAAGATCGCCTTGGTGGAAGAAAAATACTTGTAACATTGGTCCATAATCTAATCTAAATAAAGAGTACAATCGCGTTTACAAAAAAAAAAAACTTCCAAAACTTTTAAAGTAAAAATACTTGCATAGAACATTGATCCGTAACGTAATATAAATAAAGAGCACAATCGCGTTTACAAAAATGAGGTGTCGGTAACGGTGTCGCGAGTTCAATTGTTTTTTTCCATCTCAAAAATGCCCAACGCGCCTGGAGAAGTTTTCACTTCAAAAAAATAATACTACAAAAAATTAATCTAGCAATCTGATATTTTCATCAATTTTACAGAAAAGGGTGTCACTTGCTCAGCGAGAAATGATGTTTGCATTCATGCAGACACACGAGAACTTAGGCAAAAACCAAATAACCGGCCCAAATGCAACGAAAGTAAAAACAGTTTTGCTAAATAAGTTGGCAAAGCAACTTAATGCGTCGGGGCCTGCCACCAAATCGCCGGAGAAATGGCTCAAAGTAGGTATATCCTTCATGTATTAATTATCCTATAAATACACGGTGCAAAGAATATTGCTCGCAAACTATTCCCATGAATTCAGCACATGATTTTAAATCCCCCAGCATAGAAATCTTAAAGTGCAACAAAAATTTTAATGCTGGTGAGTTTAGAAACATTTGAATTCATGGTAACAAAACAATTTGTGCATTCATGGTTGTCGGTCCATAAACCCTGTCTGCATACTTGTGCTGCGTGACAGTCAGGTGACAAAACAATGGTCTAGCGGTCGTGAGTTTGCAGTCGCTCCATGTAAAATACTGGTATTCAGATGCATCTGGTTAGCCGGAAAGCCCACCCATACGTAGTTGGGAAACGGTTATGTAGATTGATTGAGTATGTGCCGAATAAAAATGTATTTTCTTTCTCTATTTCAGTGCTGGCAAGATTGGAAGTCAGATATTAAGTCAAAATGGCTAAAACTCTACAATTTCAAGCAAACAGAGTCCATTATGCATGACTATGTACGCAGCCCGTGCCCACTTACTCCATTAGAAGAAAAAGTCGTTGAATATTATGGTCTTGGCAAAACGGAAGATTTAGATGAATCACAGGTAAGCAAAGACATTGATTTTTATAAACTGACAACGCCCTCTATGAACGTGGCGGAAAAAAGAACTATATAGATGTACAAGGATCTCATGGTGCGTGGCCCAAGTTGGAACTAATCCCATCATCTTGTTTTTCAATACAATTTCATACAGCGCCCTCCTGTCAATGTCATGCAAGCGTCAAAAGATGTAGCTCTATTTAGACATGACATGATGCTGGTTTTGACAGCTGTTTGATACCTCCCAGTAAATTTTCATGATATTTTCTTTTTCTTGGAGAGCCTTGTCGGGTTAAATATTCATGATTAAAATTTGATATTTTTAACGTGTCTTTTTCATAGAAATAAATATTATTGATTAAAAAAAATCTCGATTACGCCTCAAGACAATCGAGAGAAACAAAACGCATTCATAGATACTAGAGATTTTAAAACCCTCGACTCGACAATTCGACATCACGTGATGACTCATTGCGTGCGACATTTTGTCTACGAAATATGTCGTATTCTAATTGCCAATGTCGAGTTTCGACATTTAATTATAAATAGTGCTTTTTGATATCAGTGTTTGTGTTCAGTGTTATTAGAATTTTCTATATATATGACAATAGACATACCGGTTCGAGATTATCTCTAAAATCGACATTATCGCAAAAAAATAAAATAAACATTGAAAATACGTGTAAATGTTATAACGTTGTTGTTGTAAAACGTGTAATTAATTTAAAAAGAAAGAATAATAAAAAGATAAATTAAAAACCCATCTATTAGTAAAAAGTGGAAAATATTTTACAGTAATTTATTTCGGCCACATTTGGCGGGAAATTCAAACCAAAAAGCTGACTTAAAAAAAATTAAACATCCTACCTATTAGGAGTTCTATGAATTGAAAAAAGTAACACTTTTATTGAAATTTCGTTCTCCAGTTACTTTTAAGCGTACTTAAGTCAGAGAATTGTTGTGTTTGAATATTATCGTATGTTTGAGTGTGGCTAGCCTGTTTCCAACTGAGTTGAGACGGCTTCAAGTCAAACAGCTGAATGCCAATATTTTATATAGAGCGACTGCCTATCTGACCTCCACAACCCAGTAACAGCGTACTAAGAGTTATAAGACAGTTAAAAATATATCAAAAAAATAATAATGGATGCGCTAAGACAGAAGAAAGTGTACCCTTCTCTTTATCAGAAGCTGCGTCTTCAAGAACTCGTTCAAGCCGATAGTGAACTACGATATGCGAAATTCACAGAGAGTTTTACTAAAAAAGAGTCTGAGAGACGTTGGAAGGCGATTGGCGATCAATTAAATAGCTTGCCTGGGTGCAACAAATCTTGGAGTGGATGGCGGAAAGTAAACAAATACATTTTTATTTTACTACTGCTGACATGAGATGCTGTTTTGTCCAAATTATTTTTGCGTAATTATCATTCCCTATTTTCCAAATTTTTTTCTTGATACCTTTTCCATGACCATAAACAAAACAAAACAACGCAAATCCATCGTTTAAATCGTGAGATCTGCACCCTAATCATTTTGAAACAGATTACAAATTAATTGCTACAAATTTTCGAAAAAAAAAAATAGGACTCGCCATCGAGGAGCGCTGTCTCAAATTAGACATATTATTAATTTATTAGGGTAGTAATAAACGGCAGAGCAGGCCCGCAAGCCGAAGCTGCGGTGATGAACCACCTGCTACTCAGCTCGCGGGCCGCCTCGCCCTTCCGCGCCAACGCGGGCTTAAGGCGAGATAACTGACTTTTAATGATTTTATACTGAAGATGACGTCTTAACGATTAGTGTAAATAATTTAGAAAAAATATATGTTAAATAAGAGCATTTTCTTAATATTTTAATATAGCCACATTTTGGATTATGTTTTTATTACATAGTGAAATTAATTTGTAAAGTTATGTCTAACGCGGATAAAAAACTGAGAATCACGCAAAATCTATCATGGGTATTTTTCTGAAACCTTCACCATTTTAAAGATAATTTAATTATTGATCGTTTAGTAAATAAATTAATAATGCGTCTAATTTGGGACAGCGCTCCTTGATGGGCGAGTCCTATTACTGGCTGGACGTACGACGCGTTGCGTGAGCTCAGTACAGAACACGCAAGCTAACCACTCAAGGTCAAATTCAATTTCAAATTCTTTCACTGGCATATATCTGCGTCTTAAATTACACTCTAGGGGTAGGGCAGACAAGACTACGTGGAGTCGATTTTGCAGCGATTCGTTTCTGTCACACTTGTAGCACAAAATATTGACTTTCGGAAATTTAGTATTTTTTCACGGAAGTTTAGTTTTTTTTTGGAAATTTTGTATAACAGTCAACCAAAGATTTTCGGAAGTAAATTTTTTTTTCGGAAGCTTTATACTATCCAATTTATTATACATAAAACAAAAGGCACCTATTTGAATAAATTTTTCGTCAGTTATTTAAAAAAAATCTGCTGTTCCATTTTGACCGCGTAGGTATTGCACTTAATTTTCTAAAAATTTCAACTAAGAAGAAAGTATTATGAGCATTATTTTTTCTGGACCTCGATAAAGAATTTCAATAGTATCCGGACCTCACTTAAAATTACATGCCGACCCCTGCTCTAGTGGGTAGCTAATTAATTTTGACCCATACTGGGTCAAAATTCCCCTAAAGGGTAGGTGACACCCCACATTTACCCGTCTGCTTCTTTTACGTGTGGTTGGTGACTAACCGTGTCAGAGTTTTTAGCCGCCCATGGGCCTCTGACTTGGCTCCACATGCCGTCGAGAAATATCTCTCAGGCGTTTCCTCACGATGGTTTCTTTTACCGTTTTTGAAGCAAGTGATAATTATACAATACGCACATGAATCTGAAAAGTTAGAGGTCTTGGGTTCGAACTCGAGATTGATGTTCACTGCTGCTATTTTACCAATACTAACTTAATTTTTTTCAGACCTGGCAAGACAAGAAAAGCATTATGAAAAAACGAGCATTGACTAACCCAGAACAAGTGTCAGAGTTTCCACCTTTACTGCCACAGAGTCAAACAAATATAAATGTCCCAGAGACACCAGTTCCGGGACCTTCTAGTACTCAGGAGTCCGGAATCAATATTGAAGGTACTTAAACTCAAACCATTTATTTCAAATTAACCATTTACAGGCACTTTTAAATTCTCAAAGTGTCTGTGGCGGCATCTACATCACCACATACGAACTACGCACCAAAAACCTGACGTCACACAAATCCTGCATCGCGCAGTTAGAGTTTACCGCGCGCACACTATAAATATAACTTCCCCGATATCAATCTTTAGGCAGTTATCCGCCAGACACGACCACGACACCCGTCTGGTCAGAGGATCCTCCCTTTTCTATAGAGGATGAGTAAACTTTACATCCTGTTCCTCATGCCTCTAAAAGTCAGTCAGTCGGATAGATAAACCTTTCCTATGGAAAAGAACAGGCAAGAAACTTCATTTTACATGGAGGGACTGTCTATCTGACGTCCACAACTCAGTTATTTACTAGGTAACTCGATTCCCCCTAGGATGACTGGTTGTCAGACTTTCGGGCTTCTGCGAGTCAAAATAACCCTTTTCAGAGCATACTGCCAGTCTTTTTACACGTGCAGTCGTCTGTGGGTCAGGTATACGCTGAGAGCATACAACGCCCTGCGTGTCCAGTATAACAATGTATTCAGGATGCTGTTGGGTCTACCACGCTTTTGTAGCGCTTCCGGGATGTTCACCGAGGCCAGGGTTGATGGTTTTCATGCACTTATACGGAAACGGTGCGCTTTTATTCTCGGTAGAATACGTGCTAGCTCCCACAGCATCCTGAGTGTATTGTGTGATAAGTGGGACAGCCCCATGCTGGCTCACTGGATACGACTGCACACGTAGGTGTCAGTCGTTTCAATTTTGTATATTGTGTGGTTTTTACTAACATTAGGTTAAGCCCTTTACTAACAACTTATGGATCGTGTAATTTGGTCTGAAATAAAATAAATATATATACAGCGGTCAAAATGTATGGAACAGCTGTTTTTTTTTAAATAACTGGCGAAAAATTTCAATGCAGGGGGGGTTCAGAATCATGTACTGAATCCATGGTTTCAGTTTTCGCGTCGATGTACCTGACACCCTGTATATATATAAATACTTATCGGGAGTAGGAACAAATGTCAAATTGTGTTCTCATTCATTCTTAGTTCGGGCCCCGAACGAACTAATCATAATGTCCGTAAGTGATACTGAATAGAACACGCCCGTAACTTCGGCCAAAACTATGGATTTCGTGCTTAGGGAGTTGACCCTCTGGGATGTCCGCTGAGTCGCATGTATAATGTGACTGACACCGGCATGGCCACCATCAGCGATTTAAATTTTGATAATACAAAAAATTCGTCGCTAATTAGTTGAAATTTGTCGCTAAATATCAGAATTTGTCGGTCACTGGTTCAAAAGTTATAAGGGTTTATAGGTGACCGATCTGGGGAGCATCTCCCCAGCTCGGCCCAGTTGAATCTAAAAAGCTAGGGCACCTAGCGAAGATCTGTTGTCTCCCAAATTTTGTCGGTAATAAGTCGCAATTTACGAAAACGCAAATATATCGTTATTTTTTGTAAACTCTGCGATCTAGCTTTTGGACTATAAGTACTTAAAAATTGAACCACCAGTCTCGCTATGTGGTGCAACTCTAAACAGAGTAAAGCAGTTTAAATACCTTGGTCACTGGGTTACAGAGGATGGCACGGATAACTGTGATTTGGAGAGAGAGCGCTGGGCATTGGCCGTTCGATGCAACATGCTGGCCCGCAGATTTGCAAAGTGTTGCAATAACGTAAAGATTGTTTAGAGCATATTGCCAGGCTTTTTATACCTGCAGTCTGTGGACCAGATACACGCAAAAAACGTTTAATGCCCTGCGTGTGCAATACAACAATGCTTTTAGGATACTGCTGTCGCTGCCACGTTTCTGTAGCGCGTCAGGGATGTTCGCAGCAGCGCGTACATATGACTTCTTTGCGATCATGCGTAAAAGATCCGCGTCACTACTGCGTCGGATGCGACACAGCGACAGCAGTCTCCTGAGCATTGTTGCTAGTAAGACTGAAGGCCACCTGATGGGGCACCTGTGCGCAGTACATGTATTGTTGCCAGGTGTCTCCAGAAGATGGCTTAATAGATATAGTGTTCCATAAGTTGTGTTGTATTATTGTTATTGTTTCTAGTTGTATAAGTTTGTCTTAATTAATTATACTAACATAGTTGTAAGTAATACTAACAAATTATCCTGATTTAAAGTTACATAAATAAATAAACAAATAATTATATCTTCTAAACTAAGACCTTGGCGAAAAATTGCCACTAATTAGCAACAAAATTTGGAGGAAAATAGATGTTCGCTAGGTGCCCTGGCTTTTGAGATTCAATTGGGCCCAGCTAGGGAGATGCTCCCGTAATAATTTGTGTTATTAAAATCCCTGATGGTGGCCATGCCAGTGCCAGTCACACGCATGTAGAAAACGATGAACATCCTTGGTCATGGCGCCAGGAGGGAAGTACACCTGCACCTCCCTGGCTTAAAAATAAAATATAGGTGTAAAAACCTTCAGAACTAAAGAAATATTTGAAAACGTCTAACACAATAACAGATAACTTAACCTATTTGAGGCGAGGAGCTCCTGGCTAAGTAATAACGGGTCGATCCATCAGGTTAAGCTATGCTTGCCAGGGTTGGACCGTGGATGGGTGACCATCTTGACATACCGAGACTCCTCCGTGCCTCGGAAAGCACGTTAAGCCGTTGGTCCCGGCTGTCATTCGTGGATCTTTGACAGTCGTCAGAAGCCCGAGAATCTGACAACCAGTCTTACCAGGGAGTTGCTGGGTTGTGGTAATCAGATAGGCAGCCGCTCCATGTAAAATACTGGTATTCAGCTGCATCCGGTTAGACTGGAAGCCGACCCCAACATAGTTGGGAAAAGGCTAGGCAGATTGATTTGATTGAACCTATTCGAGGAGAGATTCTAAAATTTTCAAGCTCGCTTCGCTTGCTCTTGCGTTCTGCAATCTCTGAATTCTAAAGCTTCTGTGCATTAATCAACAAAGTACCGAACTCCTATTTCCGAAAATCGAATCGGCCCTAGACGGGGTGCTAACATTATCGAGCTTGCTTCGCTCGCTCTTGCACCCTACTCCTATCTTAATTATTAAGGGGGAAGCGTCAGGGTAGCCCGCGAAATTCAAATTTTCTTACGTTTTTTGCATTTTGCAGGTCAGTGTCAGGTTTTATGTCGATTAAAATATGATTCGCAGTCGTAACAAATATGGCTTTACTAAATTATAATCATTACAATCAGCAATAGTGATTAAGAAGAAGATAAATTATGATTTCATGAAATCATGACATTTGACACCTTTCCTAACTTATGGAGTTGTATTGCTGATTGTAATGATTATAAACGAGTAAAGCCATATTCGTTACGACCGCGAATCATATTTTAATCAACATAAAACCTGACACTGACCTGCAAAATGCAAAAAACGTAAGAAAATTTGAATTTCGCGTGCTACCCTGACGCCTTAAGCTTTTTTTGTATAAATCGACACAGTTAGTCGCTCTTTCTGTATGAATGGACAAAATAAAACCTATCCCATTCGAAGCGAGATAGAAAAACCTCTTATTATTTAAGCTTTCGTTTACGCACGAGTGAAATTTGTATGAAAACGCATCCAAAGTGCACGCGGCCTTGGGCTGTCTGTTATCTGTCAGTGACTGAATTAAATGAACGAATGACTTTCAGATTTTGGTACAAGAAGTTTTTTTTTTTGTATATCTTGCAGACATCTTTCAAGCAGGTTCAGCAATAAAGATGGAGCTGGATAAGCTAGATACCTCGGATTCCGATGATCCCCTGAATTTTCAAGAAGAGTATTTGGTATCTGATCCAGCTTCTCCTGAGCCAGAACCGGAACCAGAAATCGAGCAGCCAAGTTAGTTATTTTAATACTTATCTACTTTCTGTAACCCGCGTCTTTATTCCAAAGTCAAATAGTGTGGTTAGTGACTAACCTGGGAGTTTTAAAGCCGCAATTGGCTTCACATGCCGTCGAGAAATATCTCTCAGGCATGCCGGTTTCCTCACGATGTTTTCCTTCACCGTTTTTGAAGCAAGTGATATATACGCAAGGGAAATCATGGCCCTCGGCAACATGGCAACTGAAGGAACACGGGTGGGTTTTAGTCAGTAGTAGTCTGACACGCCCTCCCGCTCCGCCCAGAGCGGGAGAAGTTATTTGAAAATTTCCCACCCAAAAAAAAAAAAAATTAAAAAAAGGGCATGCCGGTTTCCTCACGATGTTTTCCTTCACCATTGCAAGTGATAATTATACAACACGCACATGAATCCGAAAAGTCTGAGGTTCGGAGGTTCGTGCCTTGTGTTCGAACTCGAGACCTATGAGTTGGCAGTCTGACGGTCACACCACTAGGCTATCATTGCTAAGCCGAAATTGAAATTACTACAATGCCGTAATGTTGTCTCCATTAAGTCTGAAATGGAGTAAATGGGCAACCCCAAAAGTTTTATAATGGTATACTTTTACATCACTGTTATGTCAGTTTCGGGGTTGTAAGTAGATCTAGGAGCAGTAGTGGCCCTGGGCCACCGTTACCACTGGGTAACGACCGTGACTTACGAGTTGTAGGTCGTAGGTTCGAACCCAGACAGGCGCTTTTATTTTTAACCGACTTCCAAAAGGAGGAGGTTCTCAATTCGTCTGTATGTTTTTGTTTTTTTTTTTGTATGTTTGTTACGCGATTACTCCGCCAATTATGAATAGATTTTGATGATTCTTTTTTTGTTTGGTAGATCATACTTCAGAGGTGGTCCCATATAAATTTTATTAACTTTGCTTGGGTGGATTTTGAGTTAGCTTCAATTATACGAATTTTTTCCCACTTAGTATGTAGATGATATGATAACTTCTTGTCACTGTTATTTACATAGCAGGTAGTGGTATTCGAATTTGTGTGGGGTAGGTACCACAGCTAAAAAGTGAAAAATAAAAACTTTTTACAAAAAAAAAACAACCGACTTCAAAAAAAACACTACAAAGTGAAAAATAACTTTAATTTCGGAAGTCGGTGACAAAGAACGAAAATTCAAAACCAAAAAATTAAAGTTATTTTTCACTTTGTAGTGTTTTTTTTTTGAAGTCGGTTGTTTTTTTTTTGCAAAAAGTTTTTTTATAAATTATTTCATCACTACTGCTCTCAAAACGGTGAAGGAAAACATCGTGAGGAAACCGGCGTGTCCTAGAACCGAAAATTCGAAGACATGCGACATCTACCAACCTGCACTGGGCCCACGTGGTGGATTACGGCCCACTCCCTCTCACAGAGAGGAGGCCTGTGTCCCAGCAGTGGGGACATTATAGGATGATGATGAAATAGATCTAATGATTTTGATATATTGCCGTTTGATTTTTGTATAGTAAATTATGTGTAATAGACTATGTCGTACCTATGCTCTACCTCCATACGATGACAAAGCTGTATCAAATCCATACTGCATCGTGCTAAAGTGACTATTCTTTACCAGGAATAAATCACAATATAAACAAAATAACCTATCAAAAACAAAGTATCAAATTCTTTTTTCGTAGGATAGGATGGTGTTGCCATCTATAGATTTTCAAATTCCACCGTTTTTAGGGTTCCGTTGCCAAATGGCAAAAAACGGAACCGTTATAGATTCGTCATGTCTGTCTGTCGGTTTGTCTGTCTGTCCGTCCGTATGTCACAGCCACTTTTTTCCGAAACTATAAGAGCCATGCTGTTGAAACTTTGTAAGTAGATGTATTCTGTGAACCGCATTAAGATTTTCACACAAAAATAGAAAAAAAAAAACAAATAATTTTGGGGTTCCCCATACTTAGAACTGAAACTCAAAAAAAAATTTTCATCAAACCCATACGTGTGGGGTATCTATGGATAGGTCTTTAACAATGATATTGAAGTTTCTAAAATCATTTTTTTCTAAACTAAATAGTTTGCGCGAGAGACACTTCCAAAGTGGTAAATGTGTGTCCCCCCCCTTGTAACTTCTAAAATAAGAGAATAATAAAACTAAAAAAAATATATGATGTACAGTAAGCGCTCAAAAGTGCATGAGCACGCTAAGATTCATATTGCTGTGAACACGCGGTATAGCTCGTACATTTGTATGTGTAAGCAACACGATACACACACCACAGATAACGCAGTTTTGTTCTACACGAAACAACAATATATTTCCGTCGCTTTAAACATGCTAGCACACACGCACTATGCGCGTGAACTTGACCAGTTAATGGCATTGCTAAAATTCGATAGTAACTTAACAAGTGCAGATAGCAGAAAGCGTTAAGCGTTGGTATGGAATTCAAACTGCCTCAGGTTCTAATCTCGTAAAACACAGTGCGGTTTTTTGCAAATATTATTATTTTTGTTTTCGATAATAATATTTTTTAAATATTGCTGCTTTTTTATGTTGTTATTGCAATAAAGGTTTCAGAATAAAAAATGCGTGATATATGATAACAAAATTAAAAAAATATGTTTATTCGTTATATTTATTTTACATAAGTTAACACACTGCTACAATTATTTATCATTACTTCAGCTGAATAAGATGTGAAATAGATGTCAAGAAACTAGAAGCAGTTTGTATTATTTTGACATATTTAAATTATGAAATATTTTAAATTTTTAATGGTGTTTTTCACCATAAATATTAAGCTTTGATCATGGTCGAAGTAATTAAGTAATAAATAAGAATATTAGACTACTTAAAATGTAAAAAACTACTTACAGAATAGGTAATTTTAAGGTTAAATATGGGCAGTTTGTTTATATTTTATTTGTATTAATTATTTTACATTTTATTTGACTTTAGTAAATATTGGTTGTTATTGAGGTTAAAGCTTAAGTATTCATTTTCTTTACGAAAAGAAGATTGAAACTAAACCTCAAATTTTAATCCTAAAATAATACTATTACTAAAATAATATTAAACAATTTCGGTATATCTGCAAGAAATACGACAAACACCCTATTGAAACGTGCTTAAAAAATTCGTTACCATAAATTCATGCAATAACGAATCTGTTGTTTATTAAGTTGGTGCGGTCAATATTTTAAGGTCAAAAACGGTTTTCTAGCTGGTCTTCAGTGATGCAAGCCTTCAGAGTGCACGGCGAACGGTTCATAATGACGTGTTTTTAATAATTCAGCAAAATATCTCGTTGGTATGAAACCATTTGTTTCATTCACCATTTGACGTCGCTGCTACTCGATAATAAGCCCCTTCCTCATATCTCTTAACCCTCACAGTATTTCTCTAGAACAAAGAAAAACATTGTTTTTATTACACATAATACCTTATTATTTATTATTCACTAATCGAATTAAACCTCACAATGAATTTAAAACTTTAAAGGCATCTTCTGTCTCAACAATACCTCTGTTCTATCAACAATACCCTTGATTAAGATTTATGTTTAGTAAAATATGAAATATATAAATGATAACACTCACACTTAGTCCGGTTTTATTAGATATTCACTTCACTTTTACGCAGTGCAATAATATTCTCTGATCTGATCTGATCTCTTCAATATATTTTATGCCTGCTTTTTGATAATAATAACACTGCGCTAAATACTCGTCACCAACATTATCCACGAACCAAAAAAGTTCTATTAATTAAATACTCGTAACAAACTGCATCTACCCCACAGAAATCGAAATAATTTACTTAGTTTTTTGTGGTCTACCTGCTAAACTTTAATATTTATGTGAACAAGACGAATGAAACTAAAAACGAATGATGATTATTGAACTAGTCATTGGTTGCAGAGAAAGTGAGTGTGTGTGTGTAATGTGCGTGTCTACAGTATTGTAACAACTTATAGAAGAAGGTCGTAAGTCAAACCGAAGCGTCAGTCTATTGCTTTGTGAGATTGCTCATGGACTTTTGGTCGGTACTGTACATTACCATGTAAACTTCCACCGAAAATTGGTTTGAACGATATCTAGCAAGTAGTTTTTTTTTTTATTCGGCATAAATCGTAAACCGCAATTTACCTTTCATTCAATGTTACTTGCTGCTACGGAACCCTTAATGGGTGAGTCCGACTCGCACTTGGCCGCTTTTTTTTTACTTACGCAGAGTTAGCGTGGTCAGACCAGGGATGTAACGGGTATCCGTATCTGCGGAGCATCCGCATAAATTTTGATATCCGCAAAACATCCGCTTCCTCAACTTTTGACTTTAAAAGCTCCGCATCCTCATAATTTTTATGGGGATGTGACCCCACGTTGTTCGCTCAAATAGTGAATTTTGTTAAACTCGCTCCGAGCTAAATGTGAGGGCCGGAGTGTGAGTGACGCGTTCCTATTGCCTGAATTCGCAGTGTCCCTGTCCTATGACAGACGATCGGCCGCACGTGGCAGTGGTGGCATGATTGTAGTGTCAGGTGTCAAAAACAAGGGCTGTGTTTCATACGATATCTGCATCCGCATCCTCAAACCCAATAATCTCGATAACCTCATCCGCATCCGTTAGACGACATCCGTTACAACCCTGGGTCAGACTCTATTTAATGAACCGCACTGTACCAAGATTATATTATTACAGAAAACACAACAAGAGCCAGATCAAGAAGACCTTTCAGAAGAGTATTGCGAAGACCTCTAACTCATTCCAGATTAGATGTTATCAACCATATAACGGTCAACGAAGTAAAGAAGGCTTTGATACAGAAGAATGAAATTAAGAAGCAGTTCTATGCACAGTACATGGTGGAGATCCGGAAGCAAACTCAAGCGCTTGTTAGTATAGCTAAGAGATTGGCAAATAGATAAATAATGGCCACGTCACTGATACGTTATATATGAAAGTAAGTTTGGTGTGTTTCCCTAGAGAGTGTTCTGACAACGTAAATTCAAACCCCTTTTTTAGGGTAAAAAACGGAACCCTTATAAGATCATTCTCTTGTCCGTCTGTCCGTGTGTCACCACCGATTTTCTCGGGAACGGGTGGACCTAGCAAGTTGAAATTTATACCAGATACTGAGGTCCCTATTAGGTGTATAAAAATCAAGGTCCTGAGTCAACACGATAAAAAGATATGGGCAAATTTAGATTTTCGCGAAAACTTGTAAGTACCAAAATTTACCTTAATTTTCAACTTTTTTAATTTTTTTTGTTTTGCGTGGAAATTTATCAAATAACTTCTCCCGCTCTGGGTGGAGCGGGAGGACGTGTCAAACACATACTGACTAAAACCCACCCGTGTTCCTTCAGTTGCCTATATGTTGCCAGGGGCCACAGTATCCCTTTCGGACTTTCCCGCGACCCCGACAGGCATCGGCCCTAGCGGACCCCGTCAGTTCTGTTGACATCTCTTTGAGGCGCGAGTGGAACACAACGCGCCGTCGACCCGGGCTTGGTCCTTATAGGACGGCGAGCTGCCCATTGCTCACCGTCCGCAAGCCCGCGCCTAAGGTGGCCGGAATCGGCCTGAAATTCCCGACGCCCAGGGCGTCTCCTGCGGCGGCTAGGGACGTGAGGGCGTGAAATTTGCCTCTCCCTCAAGCGTTCCGCTTCCTCCTTCGCGAGCATTACTGCTTCGCAGGAGGTGACGGCCTCCCATGCCTTCTCGCTCGGAACCATGGCCTGGACCAGGGCCGGACGCGAGAGATCACCGCTGCTGATCGCCTCCACGAGAAATTTAAACCCCTGGTGGCATCATTTTCATGACAGGCGTCACTGCGGCCGTTACGTGGCGGCTACCGCTGTCGTAGTAAATCAAAGCATAAAGGTGAACGCTAGGAACAGTCTTCCAGATTCGGATGATTCGACAGGTGTACGAGGTTTTATAGAATTTCATATTAAGAATTCTAAAATTCGTTTCGTACGGTTCGTTCGGCTCGGATAAGTGTGCGTTCACCTTAAAGGTTACCAAAAGAGCGGTGGCTGTCATGAAAATCTGTCATTTTCACCATCGCCAAGGTGTCAAAAAATACCCTTTAATTGGACAGCCGAGCCGTTATTGTGCGACCGTTGACCGCTTTTTTATGAAACCAAAGCTTTAGTGAAATATATTTTATTAGGCCAGCGACTTCGTCCGACCAGTGGGAATTAGCAAAAATCCAGCGTTATTCCTTGTTTACATCATAAAGGGTGTCTCTGCAAAATTTCGGCTTTCTAGGTCCAAGGGTTTAAGTCATAAGTCATTTATTTCATAACAAAAAACATTGTGTTGAAAATATTACAGTGATGATAAATAAAATAAAATAATAAAAAGCATAAACATTACCATTCATATTTAAAATTCATTACGCATTTAAAATATATCAATTTCACTAATAAATAATTTTATGTCAATAATTCAGCAACAATAAATTAAATAATCAACAACATTCCATTAAAAAATTCAAAAATTCATTTTCCAGTATTAAAAGAAAGTCGGTTAAAAATATATAATAATAATTCACAAATCAATAATTTAATAGTTGATGTCATTTGTCATAATAAACTCTTCAACACTGTAATAGCTCTTCCTCAATAAATATGTCTTTAATTTGTTTTTAAATATATTTATGCTTTGGGCTGGGCGTTGATGAAACAGCCAGTGAGTGAGATCAGGGTTTTTCTTTTTACCCGACTACGGCAAAGCCAAAAGGAAGGGTTATGATTTTAGCAGTCTATGTATATATGTTTGTATGTTTGTATGTATGTATGTATGTTTGTTTTTACGTGTGTTCCACCGTAGCGCCTAAACTACTGAACCGATTTTGATGAATGAGGTATCAGTGGGTTTGTAATAATGGTCCGGGTGACATAGGCTATATAAATTTTCGATAAATTTAATATTGTGGACTTTACGCGTAAATATCTAACCTCGAAAAAAAATAAAATGAGATGATCATGACATGTTTGGTATCAAAAGAAAGGCCTTGACGAGCACATTACAAATATATATATCATATTATATTTTCAAAGTAAATAAAGATGTTTAAATAGTTAAAAACTAGCCTTGACAATTCAAAAGTGCCTGTAAATGGTTTAATTGAAATAAATGCCTTGAGTTTGAGTTTGAGTTTGCCAAAGTGAGACTGCGCTACGTAATATCGCAAGATGATACCAACGTGCAGTTAATCAAATCTTAATAAATAGTAACGATTTGTAATTCCACTCTTATGAAGAAAAACAAGTACAACGAAATATTTATATTTAGGATTTCTTCGAAGCTCGATGTCGAAATACATTGGGCACTCAGAAAAATTTTGCGATACTAAAAAAAAATATACTACAGGTTATAATTTTTAAATAAATCTTTTCAAGTAACTCTCCATTGGCGTCTATACACAGTTTCATACGTCTAAACCAATTTTCATAACACATTTTCCAGTCCGCATCAGACACCTCTTTAAATTCCTTCTCAAATGCAGCCAGTACATCTTCCGGTGATGAAAAACTGTTTTCCCTTGAGTTGATTTTTTATTTTGGGGAACAAAAATGATAAATGATTCATCACCCGTAATGAAATCGTAAACGTGCCGAGACGAACCTGCTTAAAATTTTGCTATCATGTCTTGGCACCGAAACTCCTTCTGACCCTGCGTTAGATTGTGCGGTACCCAGCGTGAAACTTTCTTCCTTACCCGAAGATGCCCGTGTAGAATTTCATACAGACTTACCGATCTAATCTGCAGTATATGCTGAATCTCTTCATATACCTATTAATTCGCCTATTTTCTTAAATTAAATTTTTCACAAGCAGCAAGTTTTCTTATGTAACAGCCGTCATAGGGCGGCCACTTCTTTCTTCGTCCGCCAAAGTTTCTTGACCACGCTTAAATTCATTGAACCAGCGGAAAATGGTCGCTTTTGTCTATGAACTCAAACTCAAAGCATTTATTTCAATTAAACCATTTACTGGCACTTTTGAATTGTCAAGGAATCGGTCAGTCAGAAATATGAAGCTAGTTGTCCAAAGCGTAGTAGGTACCTATGGAGAAGAACGGGCAAGAAACTCCACTCTTTTAAATATTTTTTTTACAAAATATTGGTTACATTATTCATGTTGAAATTATACATGTGAGAACAATGTAGAAAGACGTGTACGTTAGAAGCGTCCGTAATAAAAAGATAAAACAAAGAACAATTCTAAAATTAAAATAAATTAATAATAAGCCCTGGCAGCTAAGAGATGACCAGTCCCAACTGCCGGCGCCCGTTCACGAACATGACGCATGGATTAGCACCATTCAGCTTAACCATTTTGAAGGGAGCTAAATGATTCAACACACACGCCACCATCAGCGAAACATCTGAGTGAGCATGATATACTCACAGCCGCCAGGGCACATTCAAGTCAATGCAAGACATATTACCCGGTAAATGGTACCTAACTCTTCAGTACATAGTGCTCACACCTGTGCTACGCAATTATACACCGTGAAATTTTAATCGTTGTTTTGCTAGAACAAACGTTGTTCAGACCATGGTCTACTACCATTCTACAGCATCCAATAAAAGAAAAAACAAAATTGGTTTTTGAAAAAACACAAAAAAGTCAAAGTTTAAAATGTCAAGATTATCGTTACTCCCTACAACACAGACACCACGCACAAGACACAGCATTGTCTACAGGGAAATGTACCTCCATAAACGAAATTTAGTAAGCAGTAGATAATCTTGTCATTTTAAACTTTGTCTTTTTTGTGTTTTTCAAAAACTGAGTATGTTTATTTTTTTATTGGATGCTGTAGAATGGTAGTAGACCATGGTCTGAGCAACGTTTGTTCTAGCAAAACAACGATTAAAATTTCACGGTGTATAGTTAATACAAAGGAGATTGAGTATAAACTCAATCTACTCTAATCTCAACTTGTATAAACAATGCAAAGATGGTCTTACAATCTTCAGCAGCTCCAACAGTATTTGCAAATGTTAATCAATTAGTTGTTGTTGTGGAGCAGGACTAGTAGGTATTGAGCCAAGCATTTTTATCAGCGATGTAATCCATGCAACTTATAATATGCCTGCCTGCATAGTGTGCGTTTTATACAAGATTTGAATTTTGTCTCATTCAGTTGAATACCATTTGAAGTCTTTCAAATGATTCTTCTGGTTTTAGTCGACATTTGAAATCGTACAAAATCATCGCGCGAAAATGTTCTCGATGCAAATTAAATTTTCAGTGAAACAGAGTAAGTATTTTGATTTTGCTCTTAAAAAAATGTGGAGGGAATTTCGAATTTGGAATGTTGTGTTTTTTTGTAATAAATAGTCATAGTTTTAATTGTCATCAAAACTAGTCAGTGTCCCATAGACAAAAACTGTTAGTCACAAAACTTTCTGAGTGACCAGTAGTGCTATTCTGTAAAAATCTCACCGTGATATCTTAGATGAAGTGAGCTGCCAATAGTGTCAATTCTTAGCAACTGACAGCTCACTCCACGCCGTCGAAATAAATCGCGCTATGGTTTCGTCCAAAGCACTATGCGCTGCTATTGGAATTTAAAATAGGTTAATTACTGACCTATTGTATTACTCTTATTTACTTTGTCGTAACGTTTAGCAAGCGTAAAAACGGAAAAGTATAAAATAAAAAATAAAGTTTGATAAAAAACTGTAACCCGACTACGGGAAAATAAAAATGATCTAAAAAGTACGAAACAAGCCAATATTTCAGACAGAAATCAAGACATAGGTACAAAAATGGTCAAGGTAAAGCCGTCGTCGCATGCCATTTTAATTTTGTAGGTGTTCCTGGCACCAACACGGTACATAGGCATGCGACCACGGCTTTACCTTGACCATTTTTGTACCTATGTCTTGATTTCTGTCTGAAATATTGGCTTGTTTCGTACTTTTTAGATCATTTTTATTTTCCCGTAGTCGGGTTACAGTTTTTTATCAAACTTTATTTTTTATTACATTACATGGAAAGTGCTTAATTTTTGTTTTGTCTTTGACATTTTTGATGAGAAGACTCATCCAGGAATGCTATTTGTTGGTCTTTGTGTTCCAAAGAAATTTTTTTTTTTGTAAAAAAAATATTTAATAGGTTAGTTTTACAGCGCATGTTATCCATGTGTTAAGCGCCGTTTAGATTTGCGTCAAAACTTGCAGAAGTTGACTTCTTCAAGCAATTTCTTACTTAGAAAACTTGCAGCGAGCTTACCGCGATTGTCTCATCATTTCAGTCGAAAGACGTCCACTGCTGGACATAGGCCTCCCCCAAGCACCGCCACTTCGACCGATTCTGTGCTTCCCGCATCCAGCGGATTCCTGCGGCCTTCACAAGGTCATCGGTCCACCTTGTGGGAGGCCTTCCAACGCTATATCTTCCGGTACGCGGTCGCCACTCCAGAACTTTTCGGCCCCATCGGCCATCCGTTCTGCGAGCAATGTACCCTGCCCATTGCCACTTAAGTTTGGCAATTCTTCGGGCTATGTCGGTTACCTTGGTTCTCCTGCGGATCTCTTAATTTCGGATTCGATCACGTAGGGAAACTTCAAGCATAGCCCTGTCCATTGCCCTTTCAAATTCAATTTGGGTCATTGAATACGTTTTATGTAGGTAATTGCGAAGTGTTAACTGATTTTATTTCTGTAAGTAGGTTTATATAAACACTTACACTTCAATTACTCTTAGAAAAAACACTGAAACTGAAAGGTTATCGGTCCATCTTGTGGGAGGCCTTCCAACGCTACGTCTTCCGGTACGCGGTCACCACTCCAGAACCTTTCGGCCCCATCAGCCATCTGTAATTGCACGCGATTGACTAACGGTAAGAAAATTGCTTCCGGAAGTCACATTCTGCAAGTTGAGTCTAAACTTCGCTTTAGATAGGTTTTCTTTTTAAATTAACCTCGGTTTCTGAAAGCTTAAATTCAATCTGCTGTTAAATCTCATAGTTGTTAGTTATTATACACACGATCAATCACAATCAGAAAGATTTTGAAGGATATTGCTGATACATTGTTTCATAAGTTCGAAAAATTTGTATACTCAACAACGTAAATAACGCAATGAATGTTGTTGAACTGTCAAAATGAAAGAGATTGTGATTAATCGTGTGTTACGCAATTCGGGTGGTCGTGCTAGTTGTTCTGTGTTTGTTTGTTGTTTTTATGATTAGTTGTATAAATATTGTTCAATTAACAACTATGTAGAGATTTCACAACATATTTTATAACCAAAGACTAGATCTCGATCAGAATCCGAGGGTATAAGTATAGATTAGATAAAAGATTGTTATAAATTATGGAATATTTCCATTTTATTTAAATTAATATTTTGTTAAGATACCAAAGGAGGTAAATAATTTTAGTTGATGCCTAAGTATGCTCTCTCGTGTTTGTATGAAAGTAGGCCACAGAATATTTTATTAATGTTATTGTTTACTAATGTGATATGTACAAAAAAGTACGGAAGATTGTTTACTTAATAAAATAAATACTTTTCTATTTAAGTTTTCATTTGTTTTATCCTGATAGAAGAAATATTCAGTAGCAGCCCGGAGTCTGGATTTGTGCCCGGTTGATGGCAATAGGCTCGCCCCCTATTACATGGGACTTAAACATAACTGGCGAAATGTGGGTGTACCTGCTACAGGGACGCTTCTGCCCAACCCTTCTGGGAAACAAGGCGTGATGTTATGTGTTATGTTAAGAAATATTATGTAGGTAGTAAAATGTATTTCCAAGGCGTATGGCCGATTTATCTATCGATTCGATTTATTAAGGATAATTACTAAAAATATTTTAGTGTCCGCCTTGTAGATTATTAAAAAATATTGAACACGTATTTTTTTCTTTTTTGACAAAATCAAAAGATTACGGCGATACATTGAGTTAAAATGTGGCATGACGTCACGCCTTGCTAGATTTTATACTGCGTTGTGACGTAGCGAGCCCCCAAACCAACTTTAATGCGTGTTTTTACTCGACTACGGCAAAGCAAAAAGGAGGGTTATGATTTTGACCGGTATGTATGTATGTATGTTCATCTGTTACCTCATAACTTCTAAACTGCCGATCATAATATTTGACAAATGTAGTATCATTGGAAGCGTTTTGATTGTCCGCTGGTTATAGGCTATGTGACGTCACATTAAATGCAATATGGCGCCCTCTAGAGGACATAAAGTAACGAAATAAAAAATAAAAATAATTGAATTGTGCCATGTTGGGTTACATAAGTCTGAAATCGCCAACACGTCTTGAGCGCGCGTGGTGATCATAATCATAATCATAATCATTTATTCGCTTTGAGAGTAGGTACATAAATGAAGGTGTTCACAAAATATTGAGATCCCTGTACGATCTACCAACTAGGCATGCAAACATTAAAAGGAAATTTTATCACAATAAAAAAAACAAATGAAAATCAGAGTCAAATTAAAATTAGCAAAAAAATAAATTAATCAAAAAATTATATAATTTAAAACTAGCATAATAATAATAATAAAGAAATATACAATGTCAATAATTAAATCTAAAGATTAGGGTCATTTAAAAAATCATTAATTGAATAGTAACACTTATCAAGCAATAGGGCTGTCAGTTTCTTTTTAAACATTTGGATTGGGTAATTTTTTAAAATATTTGGTATTTTATTATAAATGGTGGGACCCATGCCGAAAACACTTTTCGGTAGTAAAGCTGTATTGTAACTACCATTTTGTAATAGGTTCTTATATTGACTTCTAACAGGCCCTTTTCTAGTTTCTGACACTGTTAGAAAGTAATTCTTATGCTTTTTCACAAAAATTGCCATTTCTAAAATATATAATGCCGGAAATGTTAACACTTTTAGGGACTTAAACATAGGTACACAACTGTCTGTCATTTTCAGGCCACACATTGCCTTTATACATCGTTTTTGGGCCTTAAACACTTGTTCTCTCATACTACAATTACCCCAGAATACAATTCCAAATCGTAGAATTGATGCCACCAAACCATGGTAAGCTACCAATGTTGTAGTTGTACTCACTTTTTTGCATAAATTGAATAGCACATATGCAGAAGTGCTTAGTTTTTTACACACCTCTTCGGCTTGGGAATGCTCGTGCCTTCTCTGTATGAGAAGAGGCGTTTTCCCAGCAGAGGGACAATAATAGGCTGGTATTATTATACCATATAACCCAAAAAAAAAAAAAATTAAGCTACTCTGCAAATACTTTATCACGAAACTATAACCCCAAAATAATTTAAATAAAAAATAAGTTCAAAAACTAAAACCCGACTAAAAGGTATGAAACAAGAAAATATTTCAGACAGAAGTCAAGACATACGTACAAAAATGATCAAGGTAAAGCCGTGGTCGCATGCTTGTACACCTACAAAATTATAATGGCATGCGACCACGGCTTTACCTTGATAATTTTTGTACGTATTTATATTTTCTTGTTTCATACCTTTTAGTCGGGTTTTAGTTTTTGAACTTATTTTTTATCTAAGTTATTTTTGGATAAGTAAAGCAAAACATACGTGTTTAATATTTTTTTATTATCTGAAAGACGAACTAAATAGTTTTTTTTTTTACCTAGGCAACTACCGTATTATATTAGGTAAGTTAGTTTCACTTTTCATTTGAAAGTCATTGAAGCAGTAGGTACGTGAGCTACAGTCCGCGCGCGACTGCTAGTCACTGCCTGAGGTATGTGAGCGGTGAGACGGGGGAGTAGACAAAGGCCAAGCTAACTCAGTCTGCCAATTTTGTCAATGGCGCCCTCCCCCGTCTCACCGCTCACATACCTGAGGCGGTGACTACCAGTCGCGCGCGCAGACTCTAACATTTCAATGCTTTAAGAGAAGGCACCCTAAATTGTATGTTAATTTGCATTAAAATACTGAAACAGTCACAATCAAAATGGAACTTTAGTAGGTACATAAATGATTAAAAAAGAAAGAAAGAAAAAACAAAAAAAAAAGAAAGAAAAAAGAAAAAAAAAAAGAAAGAAAAACAAAAGAAAGAAGAAAGTTACGTAATTGAAACATTTACGCTCAACTTATTTTTTATTCGAAAATCATGTCTTTTAAATAAAAATCAAGCTTACTCGGCTTTTATGTCTAAAATAAGTATTCGTAGTAAGAACATATCGTTTATTATCCAGCCACAGGATATTTTTTCTCTGGATCAATTATTACTTTAACGAAATAAGAATTGAGACTTACGCCATTTAGTTCCGTGCTCGAACACGGTCAAAGAGCGCATGCGATGTTCAACTTTATTACTGATGTGTTAGCGTTTAGTATACACCGTGAAATTTGAATCACAGTTTTGCTAGAACAAACGTTATTCAGACCATGGTCTACTACCATTCTACAGCATCCAATAAAAAAAAGAACATAATTTGTTTTTGAAAAAACACAAAAAAACAAAGTTTATAATGTCAAGATTATCTACTGCTTACTAAATTTCGTTTATGGAGGTACAGTACCGACCAAAAGTCCATGAGCAATCTCACAAAGCAATAGACTGACGCTTCGGTTTGACTTACGACCTTCTTCTATAAGTTGTTACAATACTGTAGACACGCACATTACACACACACACTCACTTTCTCTGCAACCAATGACTAGTTCAATAATCATCATTCGTTTTTAGTTTCATTCGTCTTGTTCACATAAATATTTAAGTTTAGCAGGTAGACCACAAAAAACTAAGTAAATTATTTCGATTTCTGTGGGGTAGATGCAGATTGTTACGAGTATTTAATTAATAGAACTTTTTTGGTTCGTGGATAATATTGGTGACGAGTATTTAGCGCAGTGTTGTGGTTATTATTATCAAAATGCAGGCATAAAATATATTGAAGAGATCAGATCAGATCAGAGAATATTATTGCGCTGCGTAAAAGTGAAGTGAATATCTAATGAAACCGGACTAAGTGTGAGTGTTATCATTTAAATATTTCATATTTTACTAAACATAAATCTTAATCAAGGGTATTGTTGATAGAACAGAGGTATTGTTGAGACAGAAGATGCCTTTAAAGTTTTAAATTCATTGTGAGGTTTAATTCGATTATTGAATAATAAATAATAAGGTATTATGTGTAATAAAAACAATGTTTTTCTTTGTTCTAGAGAAATACTGTGAGGGTTAAGAGATATGAGGAAGGGGCTTATTATCGAGTAGCAGCGACGTCAAATGGTGAATGAAACAAATGGTTTCATACCAACGAGATATTTTGCTGAATTATTAAAAACACGTCATTATGAACCGTTCGCCGTGCACTCTGAAGGCTTGCATCACTGAAGACCAGCTAGAAAACCGTTTTTGACCTTAAAATATTGACCGTACCAACTTAATAAACAACAGATTCGTTATTGCATGAATTTATGGTAACGAATTTTTTAAGCACGTTTCAATAGGGTGTTTGTCGTATTTCTTGCAGATATACCGAAATTGTTTAATATTATTTTAGTAATAGTATTATTTTAGGATTAAAATTTGAGGTTTAGTTTCAATCTTCTTTTCGTAAAGAAAATGAATACTTAAGCTTTAACCTCAATAAGTCAAATAAAATGTAAAATAATTAATACAAATAAAATATAAACAAACTGCCCATATTTAACCTTAAAATTACCTATTCTGTAAGTAGTTTTTTATATTTTAAGTAGATATTCTTATTTATTACTTAATTACTTCGACCATGATCAAAGCTTAATGTTTATGGTGAAAAAATCCATTAAAAATTTAAAATATTTCATAATTTAAATATGTCAAAATAATACAAACTGCTTCTAGTTTCTTGACATCTATTTCACATCTTATTCAGCTGAAGTAATGATAAATAATTGTAGCAGTGTGTTAACTTATGTAAAATAAATATAACGAATAAACATATTTTTTTAATTTTGTTATCATATATCACGCATTTTTTATTCTAAAACCTTTATTGCAATAACAACATAAAAAAGCAGCAATATTTAAAAAAATATTAATCGAAAAAAATAAATAAAAATATTTGCAAAAAACCGCACTGTGTTTTACGAGATTAGAACCTGAGGCAGTTTGAATTCCATACCAACGCTTAACGCTTTCTGCTATCTGCACTTGTTAAGTTACTATCGAATTTTAGCAATGCCATTAACTGGTCAAGTTCACGCGCATAGTGCGTGTGTGCTAGCATGTTTAAAGCGACGGAAATATATTGTTGTTTCGTGTAGAACAAAACTGCGTTATCTGTGGTGTGTGTATCGTGTTGCTTACACATACAAATGTACGAGCTATACCGCGTGTTCACAGCAATATGACTCTTAGCGTGCTCATGCACTTTTGAGCGCTTACTGTACGTTTCCCTGTAGACAATGCTGTGTCCCGTGCGTGGTGTCTGTGTTGTAGGGAGTAACGATAATCTTGACATTTTAAACTTTGTCTTTTTTGTGTTTTTTCAAAGACCAATTATGTTTTTTTTTTTTTATTGGATGCTGTAGAATGGTAGTAGACCATGGTCTGAACAACGTTTGTTCTAGCAAAACTGTGATTCAAATTTCACGGTGTATAGTGGAGTGGCCGGGTGCATGGGGTGGAGCTTGAGTGGAAATTGTCTTTAGAGTGCCTGGTATATCCACAGCAGCTCACGGATTAGCTATACACGCGTACTCAGCTTCACTTTGTATGAAATATTGGCAGGATCGTTGACTGCAACCCACAGCCACACTACGCACGAATGCGTGTTTGTCAAACAAATGAACCGCGCAGCTAACGTGGGCACTGAGCAACCTCTCCGTACACATACTACGTAGCAGTGGACAGTCAGGTTTACTAATAGTCGAGTTGTACCTATGTTGATTTTTTCCGGTGTGCGACGATTAGATATGTGCCTAATACTATAATACTTACGGTCGCTACCCGGGTTGTCGAATGCCGCGTGGACGAGCGCACGAAAACGCCCTGTGGTTCTCAACGCGCGCACACACCATTCGCATATCATGCAATCCGATGGAGTTACCTGATCAAAATAAAAAGCAAAAGTCGTGTATTCAAATAAGGCTGAGAATCAGCACTTTTTGAACGTCAAAATTACATAAGACAGTCCCCCAAAACGCCCGCCCTTCACCACTTCCTAGTGCTTTAGCTGGGAAGAAGAAGTGGCGCAATAAAGTCACCAGCAGTGATGATTTGTCAAACACATCCAAATCGTCATAATGAAAAACGCCCACGGAAGGTTATAATAGGCCTCCACAAGCATGGGTAACACCAATGCTTGTGGAGGCCTATATCCTATCTATCCCTAGCTGAAAGGAATCGTGCTGTGATCCGTCCTTCGTCAGTCTGATCATCTGAGACAAGGATCCACAGCACGGATCAAAATCTAAACATATGAGTGTGAATACATAAGAAAATTAATTGATTCAGGCGTGACCTTGCGGAAATCCATTATAAAATACAATAGACGTGGATATATTTAGTAACTTGTTCCGCTTCGCTATTTCTAAAGAGCCATAAAAAACTCCTGAAAGAAATCGACACGTGTTTCACCTCTCAACGAGGCATCCTCAGGATGACGTTGGATCTGTTGCGAACTCGAACACGGCGTGTTGCCACACCGAGCGCTGAGTGCAGACTGACTCAGCAGTCAGTACACTCAGTCAGTCAGTGCTCTCAGTCTGCACTCAACGCTCGGTGTGGCAACACGCCGTGTTCGAGTTCGCAACAGGTCCATCGTCATCCTGAGGATGCCTCGTTGAGAAGTGAAACACGTGTCGATTTCTTTCAGGAGTTTTTTATGGCTCTTTAGAAATAGCGAAGCGGAACAAGTTACTAAATATATCCACGTCTGTTGTATTTTTTTGTGAATACATAGCTAACTATGAGATTAGTCAACCGATTTCTGACTGACAAAAATCGGTCACCGCCAAAAAACCGTCCTTTCCCCGTACCTTGACTCCAAAACAGTCATTGAGAAGATGGTCATATCGTTCTTCAACTCCCTCCCACACATAGGTGTCGCCGAAGTAACGCAAGTTGTTGTCTCCGCCACAGAGGCGGCAGCAGCGTCCTGGGACGCCATCACCATCGCCGGATGCATTCGCGTGGATTTGGTGCCCATCCTAGATTTAATTGTTGATTAGAGGGCCATGGCCCATGAACTTAATCAGCCTATAATGTTCTCACTGCTGGGATACGGACCTCCTCTGTATCAGACAGTGGGACAGTATCCATCACGTGGGCCCAGTGCGATTTGGTTAGATGGCCCAATTACTTATTGAAAATCATTGACGTGAAATATTTACAGGCCTTCCTTATTAGTTGTTCAAGATCGGAGTTCGTTTTGTACCTATTAAGTGTTATCGGATGGCAAAACATAATGCCGATGCCAGGCCCTTCTTTTCCACTGGGGACTCTGGGCCCAGGGGCCCGCGTAATATTTTTTTTTATTCTCAGGGAGGCGTCATCCTAATTAGCTACGATCGTACGAGTAAACGATGAGATTTCGTCGCACGACACACAAACACACATTAACTTCTTTAGTGTCCCAATTAAAGCTTGCAAGTCATCGCACGAGCACAGACAATGCGACGAAAACGATCGTTTGATCGTGCAACCAAAAGTTAAAATCTCTTTTGAGTGTCTTATTGGTCACGCATCATCGCACAAGCTTATCGGCGGCATCGCATGACACCAATCGCGCGAGCTATTAGGCCACCTGTTGGACCATTATGCGACCATTTTCATCGTGCGACGAAATCGCATTGTTTGCTCGTACGATCGTTAGCCAGTTAGGACGACGCCTGAGCAAAATTCTAAAATGACTCAATAATTATTTTAATCTACTCCTATCTACACGGGCCACGGCCGTGATCCTTATGTGCCCAGGGCCTAGGGGTGGGTCGTTACGTGATTTTTGTGAAACGTAACGTAACTAGTGACTTCGAGGACGTCACCGGTTTTGAAAACTAGTGATTTTAGTAACTAGTTATTTTTCAAATTCTATTCTCATTGAAGTGTTACTGTTATTTGCGAAACGAAAATGTAAATGGTTACCTACGTAATACGTTACATATCGCAAGCTTGTTTCGTTTCACTCTTTTCATTCGATCACTGCATTGTGATGGAACTAGTTACAAAAATCACGTGTTTGTGTGTGACTCGAAACTAGTTATTCCGTTACATGCCCCGTAGCCAGTTATTGTAACTAGTGACGTTAAATAACGCCCATACCTACCAGGGCCTCCAATAGGTTAAAGACGGCCCTGGGCATCACCGGATATCTGCAGCTCGTGTCTTTTGTGATAACACCCAGCTTTGGCACCCTACAAACCGAATTCGGAACACAACGATGTTTGAGGCGAGAAATGAGGATGCAATTTAGCCTATTGCAGTCCTTTGCTCGACTTAGGCGTATCTAAAGTTGTGTAATAAACACACAACACCCTGGTCTATTCTATAAAGATGCTTATAAAAAGGAATTCTCAATAACACTGCAAGGAGATCTGCAGATTAGTGACGGTTGTTCTTTCATTTACCAAAAAATAGGGCCGAGAACGGCTGAGAAGGTCAGCAGGCAGTGGCGAACGATGGCCTACGCGACTGATCGTAACTAAATGAGAAAGTCGGTACTTACATCGCTGAACAATTCATGCAATTTTTGAGACGTATACAAGACATTCATTTTAGGCTTACGTCTAGGAAATATTTGTCGGAAAAAAATGGTGATAAAGTATTTGAAATAAACACATAATTTTGCCAACTTTTAACTGTAATTTAAGCTCTACTTTATAAAAGAAAACACTTAAAATAAATCGCCAACCATTGCACAGCAATTTATTTCAAATATGGCTCCTATTTTTATAAGTCATGTGACACGATCACAAAAATTAAATGTTGCAAACTATTTAAAATAAAGGCACGGCTACACGCAGCGAAAAGTTTGCTCAGCAGAACAGCTTTCGTAGAACATGACCGTATGGACCCACACAATAGAAAACCGATAGCGCATTATACAGATAGAGATCCTTGCTTTCAATTTAACAAATAACCGGTAAAAGAAAGAAAGAAAATTCGTTTATTTGTGGTAAACATGACGCAAAGAAAGATAAAAAAAAATACGTAAATAACAAATTGGGGGAAAATATGTGTCACATCCACGCAAAACGGCCATCGCTCAGCATAAAGCTGCATGCAGTGTATAGCGTTTTACATATTTCCTTGCGTAAGTAATGTTTAGTAGCGTCGTAGCGTACTGCATGCCAATGCCGCACAGTGGGCTGGGATTACAAGGTTGGGTCTTAAGAGATCAAATGTGTTTTTTTGGTATCTAGGCATAAATTTAAAACGTTTTTATTCTTTGACTTTTTTTAATTTAACGAGTACTTTCGGAGATATAGCCATATCAAATTTGTATGACGAGTCATGTTATTTTAGTTAAGCAATTTATTCCAATTAAATTGAAATTGAAAATAATGTATACTAAACGGCCTGAAAACCTCAATACCTACTTAGTTTTTTAAAAAAAAAACAATGTTCGACATTTTCCACCACCATAGGTAGGTATGACGTAATTTGTTTTGAGACTTATTTCCGGGAATCAAGGGATAAGAGTGCGCGAGCGCAACAACAAGTTATGACGTGTCGTAACGTGATTGGTGCAACGATAGGGTATCTACGGAATGTTCGGTTGCATTCAAACGTACTTCAGTGTTCTATTACCCACCATAATAGACGCACTACCCCCACACATTCATTACTTACTTATTTGTTATTTTGTATTTGTGAAAATGTTTGAAAATTTAGTGACAAACCTTGATCTTTTCGTTATTTTAAAAAACAGTGGCAGTATTAAAAATAATGACAGTTTGTGTAGTGGGATAAGGTCTAAATTTTTAGTCGAATTAAGTGATGATCACGAAAAGACCTTAAAGTTGTTTTGTGCAAAATTTTGTTATAATTTAAATAGAAGATGGGAAAACGCTTATCGTAAAGAAAATATATTTAGAACTAAAAATAGTGAATGGTTACAAGAAAACATAATATGGCCAGACTTTATTAAGTGTTTAATAGGCAGTAATGAAGATCAACCAGCACCGAGTACATCAACTCAGTATGTATCACCATCAAAAGTTTCTGTCGGTGTCTCCACCGAACAAAGCCCAAGAAAACCTTTTTGTGAATTAGCGCCTAAACAGAAAAAAAGACGTGCAGAAAACTTTCATTTATCTTCGGACGAAATAAAATATGCATATTTTGAGCAGTTGAAAGCGGATGGGAATGAGGAGGTTGCTAAAATACTAGAACATTTACTAAAGAATCCCCAAGATGTAAAAAAAGTTAAAAAGTGCATATCTGTTAAAGAAACAAAACCTGTGTTTTCTCCGGATGAGGCTTTAGGGTTATTTTTATCACTTAAGCTGACCAAGTGGCAATACAATACTTTAAGAAAAAGTGTTAACGAAAAAGACAGTAATATATTTCCATCTTATTATCAAGTGCAACATGCGAAACAGAAATGCTATCCACCAAAAGATGCTATTACAGTGACAGAAACCTCAGCTAAAATAAAGTTACAAGCTCTATTGGATATTACGACAACAAGAATAATGACGTCACTCGTCATAGATAGTCTTTGTAAAGAATTTACACTAATCAGTAAGTGGGGATTTGACGGTGCTTCTAATCAAGCCAATTACAAACAAAAAATGCAAACAGACGATGAACAAGAAAGTCAACTTGACGATTCAAGCATATTTATGGGTAGTTTAGTGCCAATAAAATTAGTGTGCGGCGAACAAGTTATCTGGCAAAACGATTCACCAAATTCATCTTACTGGTGTCGTCCAATCTTTTTCGAATTTGTGAAAGAAAATAAAATAACGATATTGCGGGAAAAAAGTGCTATTGAGGAAGAGATTGTAAATTTAGTGAAAACAGAAGTTGGAGAAATAAAAATTTCACACTCTTTATTAATGACTATGATAGACGGAAAAGCAACATCAATTTTATGTGATACTTCATCTCAGAGATGCGACATTTGTAAAGCCACTCCAACAGAGATGAATAATTTGCCCTTAACCGCTCAAGGACCGCGTTGCATCAAAACCGACTGATCCAGATCTCTGTAAATACGTATTGTCATCATTGCATACCTGGATACGAATGATGGAATGCATTCTGCATATAGCCTACAGATTAACGATACAGACATGGACAGTAAAGGGAGACAACAAGTGCATCATGGAAAATAGAATGGGACTTCTGATTGATGTTGTTAAACAAGGGCACGGCTCTACGAATGACGGAAATACTGCTAGAAGATTTTTTGCAAATCCAAACATGACTGCTGAGATAACTGGTGTTAGTGAAGAATTAATAAGGCGATTTGCAATCATTTTAGAGGCAATTTCATCAGGTTACCACATTGACACAGCGAAATTTCACGAATATGCTCAAGTGACCATGCAACTGTATTTGGAATTATATAGCTGGTATTATATGCCTTCAAGTGTACATAAAGTTCTTATGCATGGTGCAGCTATTATTGAAAGTTTTGGTCTAATACCAATTGGACAGCTATCTGAAGAAGTTGCTGAAGCTAGAAATAAAGACTTTCGTAGGTACCGCCAACACCATTCCAGGAAATGCAGTAGAAAAACTACAAATGAAGACATTTTAAATAATTTATTGACCAGCTCTGATCCACTCATCTCAGCGAAACGTCACAAACTTCGCAGAAAACATAAAACTTTGTCAGTAGAAGCACAAAGTTTATTAGTAATTGAACAAGCGGAAAAAAAAAAAAAAATATTGCATTCGTTAGTGTGGATACCCTTGACAGTGATTAAATTAAAACAGTGCAGTGGCCAGTAGTGATTGTGATTTTTACTTATTTATTTATTTATTTTATTAGTCCTTAGTGGATTAGGCCTAAAGGGGAGACCACTACATAAAAAAAACGCGCCTAGTTCTTAACCTCTATGGTGGTGTGGAATAGAGAACAAAATTTGAAATTGCGACCAAATCGCAGAAAATCGCAACCCGAGAATAGGCGCTAAAATAGGACAAATATACGTACTATGCATACGTAGAGTCAATTCTTTGAGAAAATTTGAGAATTTCGAGATTTTCACATTTTTTTCTTTTGCTTCATACAAAAATTAATTTGGATATTTATAACTCCGAAAATACTAAGTTATCTGAACGACCCTCATAGAAATAATTACTTATAATCGATAGATAAATCCAACACAATATGTAAAATTTCAGAAAAAGAAACTTTTTTTTAAAATGCTAAGTCCTTTACCGGCCCGTTTCAGCCCACTGTGTGCCGTGCCGGCTTAGATACATCATTATTTCACAAAAACATGAACATTTCAAAACGTAGCAACACTTGAACTTTTTAATTTAAATGCAGTTCCTGAACGCCCGAATCACAGGCCCAAATGTCATTTTTTGACGTCATATGAATATGAATTTGTCAAAACGTAAGCTGTTTACAAAAATATTGTCTATTCAATCAAAACGCTTTTAGTATACAGAAAAAGAATTAAAATCAGTGATTTCCAGCAAATAAATGTCTTACAGACTATAAAATGTTAAGTCACCATCGAAAAATTAACTAAACTTTATCAAAAGATTTCACCACTGCGTAACCTTAAAAAAAAACAACTAAAATGGGTGGAAAAGCGGAAAAAGGTACTCCAAAATACATCGCGAACAAGATAAAAGCTAAAGGCTTGCAGAAACTGCGATGGTACTGCCAAATGTGTCAGAAACAGTGTCGCGATGAGAATGGTTTCAAATGCCACACTATGTCGGAGTCCCATCAGAGGCAGCTGCTGTTATTCGCAGATAATGCTAATAAGTACATCGACGAGTTCTCCAAGGAGTTTGCTGATGGATATTTGGAACTCCTTCATCGTCAGTTTGGTACAAAAAGAGTAAATGCCAATAAGGTTTATCAAGAGTATATTTCTCATAGGTAAGTGGATTTTCATAGTATATTGTGGTATAAGAACGTTAGCGATTATTCTAACTTGATTTAAGTTCGTTTTAAAAGGTATCTAAGAGATTTTATCATTTTATTGGCCTCTAAATCAGTAAAAAAAATTGATTGTCTGTAAAGTCGGTTTACGGACGATAATTTTACGTGATACCGTCACAAGCCGAACGCTTAGGCCGATTGTGCCTCTCTATCGCTTATCCCGCGCTCTCGCTTGCATGCTCGGCTCAGGCGGAACATGACACTTTTTTGTGCGTGCAGCTGGCGTTCATCGATTTATAAGACATATCACATCAAAAATAACCTTGAGCATAATCAGCCTATAATGTTCCCACTGCTGGGACACAGGCCTCCTCTCCGTGAGAGGGAGTGGGCCGTAATCCACCACGAGGCCTAGTGCGGGTTAGTAGATGTTACATGTCTCCCAGTTTCCTCAAGATGTTTCCTTCGCTGTTTTGAAAGCAGAGGTGATGAAATAATTTACACAACATAAAGCACCTGGGTTTGAACCGCTGGGCCACCACTACTCTGTACAAATTTACTTTGATAGGAACTGGAAATCTGCTGCATATTGTTTTAGATACCTTATAATTTTAAGTCAACAAAACTAAGAAAGCGAAGTACTTTCGTTAGTTCAAAATCACTAATAAACAGTCATCTTACTTATTTTTATCTTTAAGGTAAATAGTATTTAAGTAAACTAGGTATAAAATAATGAATTAGGTAATTAAATTTTGTCATTATTTCAAGACTTCTTCTAGATGTTAAATATTGTTAAGAATTTTATTGTCCTACAATTACCATATAGTGTGAACTCATGCCGCCTGTGATACAGGTTTATCCTAGTACAGGCATCTAACATTATAATACCTTTGTAAATTATTTCTAAGATTTTATGTTAAAAATTTAGGTACCAATTTTTAATACTGAATAAATATTTTATTTATTTATTTATCTATGTATGCTAGTGATTACCTCGTTGGTATAGTGCAGTGGTAACTTATCAATAGTCGTAGGTTTGCTCGTTGTTCAGTAAACGTTAAAATTACTCTATTCAGAACGTATTGTACTACGTTTTACACAAGCAGCCTGTGGGCTAGATATACTCAAAAATCGTATAGTGCCCTCTGCGTGCAATACAACAACGCATTCAGGGTACTGTTGAGGCTGTCCCACTACTGCAGCGCATCAGGGATGTTCGCGGACGCACATGTGGACTGATTCTTTGCCACAATGCGTGAGCGCTGTGCGTCCCTGGTGCGTGGGGTGTGGGGCGGCAACATCAGTATCCGTCTCCAACTTCGAGCAGGCTGGACTGTCCGGACGTGAATCCCTGCTGCGCCATTTCCCATGGAATGGTGCAGCCGCAGTGAAGCGTCGGATAGTACTGCCGCTGTGTATAGTAATTTGTTTAGGATGTCATCATCATCAGCCGATAATGTTCCCACTGCTGGGACACAGGCCTCCTCTCCGTGAGAGGGAGTGGGCCGTAATCCACCACGCGGGTCCAGTGCGGGTTGGTAGATGTCACATGTCTTCGAATTTTCGGTTCTAGGACATGCAATTTCCTCACGATGTTTTCCTTCACCGTTTTGAGAGCAGTGGTGATGAAATAATTTACACAAAGTAAAGCGCCTGTCTGGGTACGAACCTACGACGTACAACTCGTAAGTCGCGGCCGTTACCACTGGGCCACCACTGCTCTGTTTAGGATGTAGTTTGTCATAATTACTAAAATAGTAAGTCATGGTTACTTAAATAAATAAATTGAATTGAATTATAACAACAAAGATTTATTTTTAGAGCCAATCCTTTCTGTGTGTCCAAACTGTCTCAATACACTTTTCTTAATCCTTAAAACTCCCATCCTCTTTCACTCCACAACGCTTCCTAAAATTAACTCAACTCAAACTCAAAGCATTTATTTCAAATAAACCAATTACAGGTACTTTTGAATTGTCAAGGGGTCGGTCAGTCAAGTAAATGAAGCTAGTTGCCCATTCCAAAGCGTAGTAGGTACCTATGGAGAAGAACGGGCAAGTAACTCCACGGACACTCTTTTAAATCAAAATATTGGTTACATCATTCGTGTTGAACTTATACATGTGAGAACAATGTAGAAAGACGTGCACGTTAAAAGCATCCGTAATAAAAATATAATATCAATTCAAAAATTTAAATAAATTAAAATAAAACCGTGGCAGCTAAGAGATGACCAGTCCCTACTGACGGCGCACGTTCACGAACATGACGCATGGATCAGCACCATTTAGCTCAACCATTTTGAAGGGAACTTAATGATCCAACACACACGCCACCATCAGCGAGACATTTGAGTGAGCATGACATACTCTCAGCCGCCAGGGCACATTCAAGTCAATGAAAGACGTACCCAGTAAATGGTAGCTTTATGGAATGTACAACATGGTCACAAAATTCAAACAAAAAATTAACAGGACATCGTAAATTAATCATTTACCTTTCAAAGTTTGAATTTTGAATAAAATTTGATATCTTGCTTAATGACAGAAACCCAGACCCCCGCGCGTATCTAACGCTCTCACACATTTGTATTTGTACAGAACTGCGCTCTATAGGCCAAAGATTCGCATGCGGCTCGCGAGCCGCGGTTTTCCGATCACTGGTCTAGTGGTTTAAGTGGTTGTAAGCGCTACTGTTGAGCATGTCAAAGTCAAAGTCAAATCATTTATTTCAAATATGTTTCAAATACCCATGCACAGATAACTATATACTAGTCAGAGACCCATTTATGGCACTTTTGAACGTCAAAATTTACAAAATATTAAAATTGATTCTAGTCGCCCCTTCCAAAAGGTAGTTTTCGTATGGAGAAGAATGGGCAAGAAACTCCACCGTTACTCTTTTAAAATGTTTTACAATTGTTTGTATATGCACGTACATTAGTTAAATAATATTACCTATATGTGAAGACGATGCACCTAGCATACAATTACTATACCACAATAGGTAAAAAGAATTAAAAATGAAGCAACGACAGATAATTTAATATGTGATAGATACATGGTGCTCACATATTTACAAACATTGTAAAAATAGACGATTTTCCTAAAATTTTGTAATTAATAAGTCAGTGTGTGAGAAAGTAATCACAGAATGTAAAATCAATGTCATAAAACACAAAATAATCAGCATGAGGTCCTGGGTTCAATTCCCGGGTCAGCAGTACTATTGTGGTTTTTAGGGTTCCGTACCTCTAAAGAAAAAACGGAACCCTTATAGGATCACTCGTGTGTCTGTCGGTCTGTCTGTCTGTCCGTCTGTCACGAATCAAATGGACCGATTAAGTTGAAATTTGGCACACGTATGTATTTCTGTGACCCAAACACGGATAATTAAAAACAAAAGTTTTGCAAACAGTACCGTGTGACATATCAAATGAAAGGGCTTCTTGCGAGGATCTCAAACACATTTTTTTTTAATTTTAAAATAAGTACTTTTAAAAATATTTATGAAAATCGATGAAAATTTTCCATTCCCTTTTTTGAATAAAATACGTTCTTTACTCATCGATTACAGGAAAACCTATAAGAAGTCTATGGTTTTAAAATAACATGGTAAATCTCTCAATATTGTGCGTACAAACTTACATTCGCAATTGGAATGTATGGGAGAACATTTATTTCAACTACAATGTTAAGTTTGTATTTGAGATAAATTCATCCCAACTACGGAACCCTTCATTGTGCGTATTTCGACACTCACTTGGCCGGCTTTTCCATCTGTAATTTCTCTGTAGCAGCTCGGAGTCTGGATTTGTGCCCGGTGGATGGCAATAGGCTCGCCCCCTATTACATGGGACTTAAACATAACTGGCTAAATTTGGGTGTACTATAGGTACACCTCTGCCTAAACCTTCGGATTACAGGCGTGATGTTATGTAAAAGGAATTAATATTTTGTTTCTCAAAAACTCAATTTAATTTCTCTTCCAGAGACCATCTGCACATGAACGCTACACAATGGGAGACGCTTACGGAGTTTGTCAAATGGCTTGGTCGTGAAGGCAAGTGCGTTGTCGACGAGACCGAGAAAGGATGGTTTGTGGCGTATATTGACAGAGATCCAGCCGCTATAGCTGCGTTGGAAGCTAAGGCTAAGAAAGAGAAGATGGATAAGGATGATCAGGTAATTTTAATTCATCAATGTTTGTTAATGTGAGATTTGTATATAATATAATAATATCTGGATGACTTTTTTAACGACGTTTTCTAAAAATGAAACCTAGCTAGATCGATTTATCGCCCCCGAAACCCCCTGCATACTAAATTTCATGAAAATCGTTGCAGCCGTTTCCGAGATTCAGACTATATGTATATAAAATATAGCTGACCCAGCAAACTTCGTTCCGCCTAACAGTCAATGAATGTGCAAAATTTCTACCCTACCTAACCTACCTACCCTACCTACCCTACCTACCCTACCTACCCTACCTACCCTACCTACCCTACCTACCCTACCTACCCTACCTACCCTACCTAACCTACCTAACCTACCTACCCTACCTACCTACCGAGATATCAAAAAAGCCGATCCACACAAAATGTATGAGAACGTGAATTTTCTTCATAATTTTTTTTTCCTGAGTTTTCCATATTTTCTCACCGTTTAATCCTTCCCTGGACTACGAAAAACATTTCAAAACCAAAATCAGCTAAATCGGCCCAGCCGTTCTCGAGTTTTAGCGAGACTAACGAACAGCAATTGATTTATATATATATAGACTAGCTGACCCAGCAAACTTCGTTCCGCCTAACAGTCAATGAACACATTCATTGTTAGGATTTTAAAATTTCTACCCTACCTACCCTACCTACCTACCCTACCTACCTACCCTACCTACCTACCCTACCTACCTACCCTACCTACCTACCCTACCTACCTACCCTACCTACCTACCCTACCTACCTACCCTACCTACCTACCCTACCTACCTACCCTACCTACCTACCCTACCTACCTACCCTACCTACCTACCCTACCTACCTACCCTACCTACCTGCCCTACCTACCTACCCTACCTACCTACCCTACCTACCTACCCACTGATATGTCCGCAGGAGGGCCGCTCAGGTAGCGTCTAGTGTCCGGCGCGCGATCGGAATTTATACCGCGCAAGTGCCTTGTGCCATTTCCAACTTAAAGGTTATTATATAGTAAACTACTGCAGCTACACCAAAATAAAAAATACGTGTGTATAGCTGAAACTATACAGAATCGACTTATGTAAAAACTAAATGACAAATAATCATAAATAAATTATAAATAAATCATACAAAAATACTGTGGAAATGACGTCGCTTACTTAGCCTGGCGGCATACGCATTTGTTTTCATTTCGTTATTATCGTTTCAACAGACATTCAACCTACGACATTTTTAGATATATTTAAAGCTTGAATCTTGAAGTTTATTTTGATATAATACACATAAACATTGAGTTAAAAATAAAATATTAATCACATTGTAAAGACAAGGGACGCCAGCGCATAAGAACACTTCACATTAGCAATAGATAGAATTTTGACGTTCAACATTTTTTCCACAAAAAAATTGTGGGCTTGGACACAAAGTCATTTTGCCAATTGACACGGAATTTAATACAGCTCCATCTAGTATAATTGTATGGCAACTTTCATAAAGTTGCGGTACTGTTTGGTTGACTTTTTCCGAACAACTTGACGCGGCCGTTTTTTCGGCAATAACATGTTAGCGGAAAAAAAATTGAGCCAGACTTTCGGGATTGACATAACAGTGGCTACCCTACCTACCTACCCTACCTACCTACCCTACCTACCTACCCTACCTACCCTACCTACCTACCCTACCTACCTACCCTACCTACCTACCCTACCTACCTACCCTACCTACCTACCTACCCTACCTACCTACCCTACCTACCTACCCTACCTACCTACCTACCCTACCTACCTACCCTACCTACCTACCCTACCTACCTACCCTACCCTACCTACCTACCCTACCTACCCTACCTACCTACCCTACCTACCTACCCTACCTACCTACCCTACCTACCTACCCTACCTACCTACCTACCCTACCTACCTACCCTACCTACCTACCCTACCTACCTACCCTACCTACCTACCTACCCTACCTACCTACCCTACCTACCTACCCTACCTACCTACCCTACCTACCTACCGAGATATCAAAAAAGCCGATTCACACAAAATGTATGAGAACGTGAATTTTCTTCATAATTTTTTTTTCGTGAGTTTTTCCATATTTTCTCACCGTTTAAACCTTCCCTGGACTACGACAAACATTTCAAAACCAAAATCAGCTAAATCGGCCCAGCCGTTCTCGAGTTTTAGCGAGACTAACGAACAGCAATTGATTTATATACAGGGTGATTAGAAGATGGGTGCAAAGCTTTAAGGCGAAGATAGTACAGACAATTTAGAACCATTTAAGCCATGGTTGTCTTAGACGAAGTCTTACCAAATATTTTTAACCAAATTTTTAAGTTTTTTTTCGGAAATTCTCAAAATTTAATGTAAACTGCATAATTATGGCCAAATTGAATGATAAATGAATTCATTTTTTATTTATTTAATTAAAGTAATGTGTAAGCAATCAAGCAAACATTTTAGGCTTCTGTGTCATTAGACATTTTTTTTACAGACATTTAAAGCTCAGAAAACATAAAAAATTTGTACAATACGTCTTTTAAACCTTATTAAAAATTAAAAAATTTGGTAAGACTTCGTCTAAGACAACCATGGCTTAAATGGTTCTAATTAGTCTATACTATCTTCAAGCTTTGCACCCATCTTCCAATCACCCTGTATATATAGATAGATAAATCAAATCAAATCAAATGTTTATTTGTAGAGCATAGGTAATATACAAGGTGTACATAATAAAATATAAGTTCGCCATGTCTAGCCGATAGCGGCATACAAATATTAATTATTTATAATGTCCTTACAACTAAATTAAAAAATAAGTATCACAATATTAAATGATTTACATGCAGATAATTACATTATTATTAAATTGAAAAAAAAAAAAAAAAAATGTTAAGATATTACTAATATTATTAAAGCACATATTTATCTACAATTTATTTGAATATTTATTCAAATTATAATCGGTTAGGTATTCTTGTACTGAGTAATATGCCTTCTGTGTCAGGAATTTCAGCAGCGATTTTTTAAATTCATTTAACTCATTTTTTTCTCTGATGCACCTGGGTATTTTATTGTATATTTTGGGTGCCATACCTACAATGCTTTTTCCATAAAGGGCAGTCTTGTGTGAGTAGGAAATGTCCATATTACGGCGTTTAGATTCTACAGCTTTGAATGTTTCCGAATTAGTTTTTACGAACAAAGCTATCTCATAAATATATAAGCAAGGCATGGTAAGTAAATTAAATTTCCTAAAATATGGTAGGCAGCTGTCAGTTGATTTTAATTTAAAAACTGATCTAAGGCATTTCTTTTGCGCTTTGAAAGCGACGAGTCTATCAGTGGAATTTCCCCAGTACATAATGCCGAACCGTAGTGTAGAAACTACATATGCATTGTACGCTACTAGAACGGCAGACTCATTTACTATTTTTGATAAATTGTATAGGGCATATGCATATTGATTTAACTTTTTGGCAACGGTTTCAATATGGGATTTCCATGATAGGTGATTGTCTAAATGTAATCCTAGAAAAGTAGCAGTATCAGTTTCAGCGATCCTTTTATTTTCGTAAGTAATATTAAGTTGCACTTGATTTTTTCTCTGATAAAATAACATTATTTTGGTTTTTTCTAAGTTTACTTTCAATTTATTTATTTCTAACCAGTTTATTATGGATTGAAGGGAACTATTAATATCATTTTCGAAAGTATGTATGTTTTCACATGGGACTATGACAGTGCTATCATCTGCAAAAAGAACGGTTTGATGTTTAATACATTTTGGTAAATCATTAATGTATACAATGAATAGCAAGGGCCCGAGGACACTTCCTTGGGGAACTCCACATGTAACATATCTAGTCGACGACGTATAGGTATCTTCTACTTTTGTTTTTGGGCAAACCTTTTTTAAGACAGTGACTTGCTTTCTGTCAGATAAGTAGGATTTAATTAATTTTAATACATTGCCCCTTACGCCATAACCTTCTAACTTACGTAGTAATAATTCATGGTCTACATGATCAAATGCCCTTGACATATCCATTAGTATGGCTGCGATCGGTGTTTTTTTGTCAATATTGACTATGATTTTTGAGAGTAATTCAAAGACTGCCTTATTTATTGTTTTATTTTTACGAAAACCATATTGCTCTTTAGTTAGTATATTTTGTGATTCAAAGAAAGAATATAAAGACTTGTTTATGACATTTTCGAATACTTTAGACAGTACTGGGATTAGAGCTATTGGACGGTAATTTTGAACAGCTGTTTTATCACCTTTTTTATGCAACGGTTTTATTATTGTCAATTTTAATTTACTTGGAAAGTGACCGTTTTCTATACACAAGTTAATTATATGATTCAGTACGGGTGCTATAATATTTGATACTAGTTTTAATATTTTTGTACAAATACCGTCGTAACCTGTACTATTCGTGTTTTTTAATGAATTTATAATTTCATATAATTCTCGAGGATCAGTAGGTGCCATAAACAACGATTTAGGGTAATAGGTTTGGCTTGGGAAGCTATTGCTATTTTTATTACAAGACGTTTGCTTTACTGAATCTATATAGTAGTCATTAAAAGCCGTAGTGATTTCTGTGGGATCATGAGCTATTTTACCATTAAGATTTATTTTATTCAAAGGTTCTGAAGGAAAGTTTGTTTTGCAATTATTGATTACGTTCCACGTAGCTTTACTTTTATTTTCAGCATTATTTATTTGATAATTATTTTGTGCTTTTTGAGTTAAGTATATAATTTTTTTAAGTCGTTTTGTGTATTGTTTTAGTAATAACTTATTATCATGAGTAGGAGATCGCCTATATTGCCAAAGTATATCTCTTTTTCGTTTACTGCAGGTTCGGATACCTTTAGACAGCCATTTGGGGGTTTTTTTAATAGAAATCTTTTTTCTTAAAAAAGGAAAACATAGATCATAGAATAATTGGAACGTATCGTGAAATAAATTGAAAGCTGTCTCAGGGTCTGTACTTTTGTAGATTTCGTCAAAACTAAGATTACGCATGCAGTCTAGAAACTTAGCTCTGTTTTCGGCACAGTAGTCACGATTTCTTACATACCAGTATTTAATAGAACACGTCTTTTTTACCGGGCATCTGAAGAGCTGAGCCGTATGATCAGACAAATCAAAGTCAAGAACTTCACCACGGCTACCTTTAACATTGTGCATAATATTATCAATACATGTGCCACTAGATATACGAGTAGGCTGCTTTATACTCGGTCTAATATTATAATTTAGAAGCAGATATTCGAACTCTGTAGCCAATCTCGTGTTTTGAAGAATATCAATGTTAAAATCACCGCATATTACAATTTTTTTATCACCATGTCGAAATAGTGTTAACCAAATCAAATCAAATCAAATTTATTTATTTTGGGACAACTAGATCCAAAGCGACATATATACGATCTAGTTTTTCAAAGAAAACTGCTGTTACTTCTTTACTATGTTTTGGAGGTCTATAAATACAAATAACCACCAACCGATGATCTGTTAGTTCAACGGCACAACATTCTATGACATCTGAGACACAGAATTTTTTGACATCTATGATTTTATATTCATGGATAGGATTAATTAATATACACGTACCCCCGTTTCTTGTGCTTCGTGACGAAAACGTTGCTATTTTATAGTTAGGTAAATTTAGTTGTGTGGTGTCGTCTGTTTTCATATTGTGCTCTGTGATACAGATGAGATCAACCACCTTTCCTTGTTGTAGGAGTTCATTAAGGTGAATGCTCAATTGGCCTGATTTTCCTATCAGCCCATTAATGTTCTGGTGTAAGATAAATATGTGCTTGTACACGAAAAAAATCTTTATGTTTGTTATCAACTTTTACACGATACGTTGACTGAGAATCATTACTATTATTCGTAGGAGTACATTGTGGATTAGAACCAAGACAATATTCTTCATTTGTGGATTGATCCTTTCTGTATCGATCCCTATGTATCTTACATGGTGTTAATTCTACATTATAGTCAATATCTTTCATCAACAACATTACATTTTCAAAAATTGATTTTATACCTCTGTTATTTACTCTACCCGAGTGCTTATGAAACATATTGAAATCTGCTGTTAAATCTGAATTCGAATCTATATAATAAGCATGCTGATGGCTAATTAAATCTAGGTATATCAAATTATTAAATGTTTCTATTCGCCAGTTATATAAAGAATAACCAAGTTTGTAGGTAGGAAAACAAATAATTACATTTGTATGTGTTATGTTCTGTAGTATTTTTCGAACGTAAAAAACAATTTCAAAATAGTTTTTTGTTATTCTAAAGTCTTCCGCACCTATTAAGATAATGCAAAAGTCTCTCAAAGTAAAATCACATAACTTAGTTTCCAAGCCACAAAGAAGTTGTTCGGTGTCTCCATTGGTTTTCAGGTAATGACAAATTTCGCAGTCATGATTAATAACGCTTTGAGCCACTGCTAAGACTTTGTTTTTGCTGTCCGTGCTCAACAAACATATTTTACTCTTGGTTGAAGACGGCGGCGGCACCCGCTGAGTGGTTATAATTTCACTAGTTTGCTGACCATCCGTTTGGAGATCTGTCGAATTGACATTTTCCGTGCTTTTATGGGGGTATTGGGGTTGAGTGATCTGTAATCCCTCCAGACTGCAGATCGAGCCAGCTGTGTTGAACGATTCGTCTCTGGCATCGCTTGGCGATTGCGCTATAGCGACAGTGTCAGGTTGATGTAGCGTTGTAGGTTGAAGAATCAGCTTGGTTGGAGTAGAGGAACAGCTCGATCCTACAACATTCTTTTTACACGGAGACCTTGGTGTAAGACTCTTTCTATCTAACCAGTTCACTTTTTTATATGTATTTACGACTTTCTGGTACTCTCCAATATCCATCTTGAGTCGAAAATTTTCAGTGTTTAAATTTTCAATCTCCACATGAGCGCTTTCTAATTCTGTGGTGAGCCGTTTGATAGTTTCTTTATAGCTCTCAATTTCGTCGCTGTCATTAAGTGAGGTGTTAGGCATGCTCATCATAGTAGTATCAAGTAGTGTGGAATTATTTCTCAGATTAATACTAAATATATCGTCCGCTGAGTTTGCCCTTACAGGTTTTCTGACAGTAATGTTATTTATTTCGAGGTTTTGCATTTTCATTTCTTTTAAATTTTAAATTCCAAAAAGTGATTTAAATTCCAAAAAGTGATTTTCCGTCGCCGGGCTCGAACGCGAGGACACTGGATCCTTTCGGCTGCCGGGCGGCTTACGCCGTTCGACCACCAAAGCTTCGAGAAATTGATGCGAAATAGTCGATCTGTAGCTGCTACTTTGACGTATTTATACGTGTGTCACTTGAGGTGTTCAAAGGTCAAAACACTTCGACACAAAGACAAAGAGATTAAAACGATCACTTTTTAAAAACTTTTAAATGTTTATGTTTATATCTTCGGAAACACTTGGCACACTGGTTTAGTTTTTTCACAGTTTGTTTTATGCATAATTACGCGTGTTTTAGTGTAACTTTTGGAGTGTTTATTAAACTTTAGACCACTTTTCGAAAATTGAATGTATAGGAGCACAGAAAACACGTCCACTCAACACGGAGCTCCCCCCGCGCCTATATAGCTTCTAAAATTCATAGAAGTTTTTAACTCTCTCTTCCTCAGGAGAGAATGCTGGACTTCATTCAAAAGCAAGTGGAACGTGGCAAGAAGCAGACCTCTGAGGAGGGACCTTCGTACTCCGAGTTCAAACGAGAGAGCAGTCAGGAGAAAGTGGTACTGAGCTTGAAGAGGAAGGCTGAGGGTAAGAACGCAGTCATTGAGATATCTGTTCGGTGCCTTTTTCTTGGCAGTAGCAGAATATAGGCAATATATTATACTCCATAGGGGCCGTTCAAGTATTACGTAAGCAGATTTATTACAATTATTTACCCCGCCTCCCCCTTGTCAGTGAAAGTAAGCAAAGCTCTTACCCCCCTCCCATGCTTAAACATTGGTATTTGCATTTTTCTTTTAATGTAAGTATTCTGTTTTTTTATTGATTCATGAGCAGCAGTTGTAATTCTAACAAGTGTAAATTTAGACAAGTGAATAGCACGCGGTAATTCCCCTACTCGGTTCTAAGCAGGGACTTGAAACGTTACTCAAAATAACGTTACGCGAAGTTCCGGTAACGATAATTTGTACCGTTCTACCAGGATCGCAACAAAATTACTTCCTTGGTTATAACGATACTAACAAACGGAACGAAATCTTAAACTGTTTAAAAACATTATTAAAAATATATCGTTATTAATATATCGGTATAACGAAATAATAACGTTTTTCATTCCGATACGCAACATTGCCAAAAAAAATTGTGAAGATGACACTATCACATGAATATAAAAGTAGGTAGGTAACCATAACTATTCATTCAAACACTGTCTGTAGAAAAATTTACACTTTCGTACGAACTTATGTTTGAATACGGCGGTGGCTTACCACCAGCCGGCCGCCGGCCGCCGTAACGGAGCTGGCCGGTGGTGTTGGTGGTGCTGGGCGACGACGGAGCGGTGGTCAGCGGGAAAAGTTCTTAAGAATAACGTTAAACATATGCATCTGTAACGTTATTACAAGCGGATATAAGCATAATGTTACTGATACCTTTAACGTTACTTAAAATGTTGTTCTACAAAAATGATATTCTGTAACGTTTTTTTTTGTAACGTTATTAATATTTTTAGGTTTTAGTATCGTTACAAAATTTGAAGCGTTATTAGATAACATTTTGTGTAACGGAACGAAATTAATTTCGTTTTCAAGTCCCTGGTTCTAAGCGAGTACCTAAACGTATTAATTATTTGTGGGAATCCCCGAATATGCGTTTCGTTTTCAAGCATAGACAATGTGTGGGTTGAAATATGTGTAAAAAAGAAAATAATTACCATGTCATCAAAAATAAGCAAAGCATAGACCCCTTGTAGTGCTTACGTAATAATTGAACAGTCCCATAGGTTTAAGGTAAACAAAAAAAAAAAACACTTGACGTGACAGCTGTCAAGTAACCGACTAAATGTAATACCTGTCACTTCAGTTGTCTTGCTACGTCACGGTTGTACTCTTCAATTTAGCAACGTTGTAATTCGTTGACGTTTAGAATTTGAGCTCTTTACAAAATAGACAGATTACAAAATATTATATCGATACCGGAAATTTCAATTGTCGTAAAGGACAAAACACGACTTTTCAGTAGAGCCAAAAAACAAAAAAATAAATTGTTTTTATCTTATATCTTTTTCAAACAAAGTACTATATTCATGGTGTCAAAAGAAACCCTAACCATTTTTTCGTGTTCTATCCTTTCAAATTAACAAAATAAACCAAACTTAATTATTGACGAAAATGAGAGTCCTTTACAGCCAATGACGTAATATAAATAGACGCGTTATGCATGAACATCACGGCACTCGAAAACAGCGTAAATACTATCGGTAGCTAGATAGCTACTTAGACGCACGAAGAAAGGGAAAGAAAATTAAATGTCATCTACGGAATTCCTGTTGTTAGAGAGAGATAAATATATTTCTTTAATTACGTTGTCATTCTGTGGTGCATGCTCATTGGCCAAACGTGTACAAAAGGAGGCATATGGGGAATAAATGGACACTCGATTTTCTCGTGTTGATCTGGTAGTAGATTTACGGGTAAAATAATATTATTTTCGATCTAAATATGAATGCAGTATTTCGCAAGAGCAGGTAATTACTGTAAACAAAATACAATATTATAAACATAAAAATCTTTATTAAAAAAATGTGAATAATTAAAAATTTAAAATAAAAAGTACAACAATCGTTTAAATTAAATTACAATTAAATTTCCTCTTATTTACTTGGACATTTTACACAGTATGAGACCGTTCAGGCACCGTTGTTGCCAATACGCTACAAAATGTTCCAATTCCGTAAAGGACCGTTGTTGCCATTTGGCAAAAAATCACATACGCGGCTTACATCTCTATTTGTACGCTCAAATGAAGTCTAATGTCCTCTGTGGATTTTTTATTCTATGGTCGGATAGATAAGCTAGTCAACAAAACCATTTAATTTCAAAATACCTGGAACGCAATATTAGGTTTTACACACACTGATGCAAAGTACCCCATCTTCCCCTAACGGCACGTGACTTACCTCAAGCGCCAGCCGCCATTAGAAGGCATCGAAAAACATAAAATAAAATACATTTTTCTTGATACTTACGCATGAAATGATACTTTTTTATCTTTCACAGTTGCAGTATAATTTTTACATTTCCTATAAACACAGGACGGCATTTTTTTTTTGTTATTTTTAGGAAGTTATCCACACAAGTTATTTTAATATCACGTACAGCCGCGGCACTGGTTGGTACGCGACTAAATCGAAGTCCGGTAAATACCTTGCATTCATCTTGCCACTATAGAGCGCGGGTAACGTATCTATAGTTTATAATATCATTGTTTACAGCCCACAAAAATTGAACTTAAGTACTTTACAGCCACGAAAATTTGGGTATAGTTAAGTCAGATGAGTCGCAAAGGACTAATCTTGATCATTAATGGGTAGTACAACTCAATTAAATCAGAGACTAAGGGGGTAAAAGGACCAAAAAAACTAATGATCTAGTTAAGAAATATCTAAAATAGGTAGTAAAACTAAGTGAAATAAAAGGTTTTTTTATTTATTAATCAAAATATTTTGTAAAAAAAGTAACAAAAATGTTATTCCTATAGGAACTCAAAATTTTAACAAAATTTGATGCTATTTTTTAATTTATATCGCAAGTAATCGTTGCGATGCTGAAAAACAACTATTTTTAGAATAATCAGCTAATAAACTAATCTACTAACTAGTTTTTTTTTAATAATTATTAATGTAACTCAAACAATATTTATCAAAACAGTCTTAAAACTTAATAATAAAATTGAAATAATCAAAATAATAACAAATTTTGCCCACCAGAACTCGAAACTCAAACAATTGAAATTCTTATTAATTAAATAGTAAGTAACTTCAGTCTTTTAAAATTATTAGTAATTAAACTTAAACATTAAATATTTTTTTCAAAACATAGTGATAACCACTAAATATTATTCTAATAGGAACTCAAAACTTAAATAAAATGTGATGCTATTTTTTTATTTAAATCTCAAATAACCGTTGCGATACTGAAAAACAAGTAATTTTTTTTAATAATCTGCTAATAAACTAATCTACTAACTATTTTTTTAATAATAATCAATGAAACTCAAACAATATTTATCCAAACAGTATTATACTTAAAATATAATTAAAATAATAACAAATTTTGCCCTCGAGAACTGAAAACTCAAACAATTGACATTCTAAAGTATAATTAAATGGCAAGTAACTTCAGTCTTTTAAAATGATTAATAATTAAACATAAACATTAAATAGGTATTTTTTCAAAACATAGTGGTCTTTTATAATAATAAAATTAAAACGACCGTGTCCCGCTGGGAACATCAGATAAACATTTTAAAAGTAAAATCTTAGAGATCAATTGTGTCGATATCGTCTTCCTCGTCAGTTTCAGGAAGAATGTATTTAACAGTTCCTAAAGACTAAATCTAAATACTCCTTTTGAAAACGCTTTGGTACAGTTTAGTACATAAAAGCTTTACATCGTTATACTTGGCAACTGGTATAGGGTTAGGTTTATCATAAAGTGTTGGTAAACCAATACTAGAAGTATCTTCTACTATGTCGGCACTTGATAGATCTTGGTTTTGTCTTTTTGATTTTTTCTTTTGCCTTTTCCTTTTGATCCTCTTCCTCTAAATTCATCATTTACTTCCATACTTTTAGCGTTTTTTTTTCTTGAACGTGACAATGCGCATTGCTTTTAGCTGTATTTGCCTTTGAGAAGTATTGGTAAATTGTTGAGACACCAAGCTGTCCCAGTTGATAAAATCAGAGTACTCCAAAACATTAATTTTGTATGGTTCAGGACGTTTTCTTGAAGATTCTATTTACGTAGGCCATTGACTCGGACTCCAAACAATAATTCGTCAACCTCGCGTTCAATAACTGCATGCATTGAATCGACGGGCATGTAAGCATACCCAGGTAGTATGTAATTTATTTGTACCACTTCTATGTTTTTGAATTCTGTAAAAAGTAATGTAGGGCTGTGAGAACCATCTTCTTTTTGTTCTAACCAGGGAAGAGTCACAATAAAGTAAACATTTTTATCAATTTCTAGTAGGAATTTATAAATACAAGTAGCAATTTCATTGCCACCCCTTTTCTCAACGCTTTCTCCCCATATTTATAACAATGTCCTATTTTGGTTTTGCTTTCATAGAATGTACAGTTATAAACGGCGTATTTTCCTAAATAAATTTGTAGCATTTTTTCATTCTTGAGGTGAATATAGACATGAACTCTTTTTACGACAATAATGCGAAGGAACAGCTGGAAGGCTTTTGCGTACGCTTTATCTTCATCACTATACTTCTCTGCATGACATGTTCTCTTTTCTACGCTTGCCATATTTTCATGTGCATTTTTTACTGTACCTATATAAAATAAACTTTTGGGTGATATCTAATATGTTAGTCAAAAACTTTTGACAAACTGATCTAGATCCTTCACCTTCGTTTATAACGTATTCAAATGATTGGCCTCTTCTGTTTTCTACACATTTAATTTTTTTCTTTTGATTGGAATCGGTTGTTCACATCTTTTTTTTTTTTGGGTGGGAAATTATCAAATAACTTTTCCCGCTCTGAGCGGAGCGGGAGGGCGTGTCAGACTCTCTTACGATCCAGTCTTTTCGACGTTGAACATCTAGAGTCCAGAAATATTTAAATAGGCTCATTCTTCTATTCTCTGATACTTCGTAACATTTTCTAACACATGTGCCAGGTAAGCATGGGTTTATTTTCATTGAAATCTGTTCTATTACACTTCCTGGCATTGAAATCTCTTCTATCACCCGGAGGCATGTCCTGGATAACGTCAGTGGTAAGTACCTCGTCAATAGGAGTAGTCTGAGTGGTCTTCTTTATTTCAGGTTCAGGCGCAAAGACAGCATCACCCGGAAGCGTGTCCTGGATAACGTCAGCGGTAAGTATCTCGTCAATAGGAGTAGTCAGAGTGATCTTCTTTATTTCAGGTTCAGGGCCAAAGACAGCATCACCCGGAGGCATGTCCTGGATAACGTCAGCGGTATATACCTCGTCAATAGAATTAGTCTGAGTGATCTTCTTTATTTTAGGTTCAGGGCCAAAGACAGCATCACCCGGAGGCGTGTCCTGGATAACGTCAGCGGTAAGTATCTCGTCAATAGGAGTAGTCCGAGTGATCTTCTTTATTTCAGGTTCAGGGCCAAAGACAGCACCACCCGGAGGCATGTCCTGGATAACGTCAGCGGTAAGTACGTCGTCAATAGGAGTAGTCTGAGTGATCTTCTTTATTTCAGGTCCAGGCGCAAAGACAGCATCACCCGGAGGCATGTCCTCCCGCACCCGTTACTTACACCCCCGTTGCCCTAGGCATCGTACCTTCGCGCAACTAGTCATCACGGGTCGTAACATCAGCATTATGAACTATACAAAAAATTTTTTTTTCTTAAAATTAGGGTCGTAAAAGACAGTAAAAAACAAACGACCTTTACGCCCTAATTACGTAAGATAAATCAAAGCATATATTAGGTCGTAAGGGTCTCGATTAACAAATAAGATGTTTACGACATTTTGATTTGTAATAATAATATCTCGTTATCGGCAAAATATCCTTTACGACAGTTGAAATTTCTTGTATCGATATTGTTTTTAATGTCGTATAAAAAGTTCAATGCAAAAATGACATTACGACCTCATAAATAATTAAAACATGACTTTACGCTCCCTATTGAACATTATTTTTACGATACATCCCAAATAGTAAAAAAATCGAACAAGAGCTGTTGAAAACCCAGGTCGTAAAGGGCTTTTTTTTAAAGATAGAAATATTTCAACTATACCAATCGATAGAGCTCGCGACGCTGATTCCAAATATGTATACAGGGTGATTGGAAGATGGGTGCAAAGCTTAAAGGCGAAGATAGTACAGACAATTTAGAACCATTTAAGCCATGGTTGTCTTAGACGAAGTCTTACCAAATATTTTACAAATTTCTTATTTTTTCTAATCGTATTGTACAATTTTTTTATTTTTTCTGAGCTTTAAATGTCTGTAAAAAAAATGTCTAATGACACAGAAGCCTAAAACATGTTTTGCTTGGTTGCTTACACATTACTTTAATTAAATAAATAAAAAATGAATTCATTTATCATTCAATTTGGCCATAATTATGCAGTTTACATTAAATTTTGAGAATTTCCGAAAAAAAACTAAAAAATTTGGTTAAAAAAATTTGGTAAGACTTCGTCTAAGACAACCATGGCTTAAATGGTTCTAAATTGTCTATACTATCTTCACCTTAAAGCTTTGCACCCATCTTCCAATCACCCTGTATAACTCATTTTCGGCAAAATGTCCTTTACGACAATTGAAATTTCCGGTATCGAATTATTATTATTATAAATCGAACTAAAAAATTGTGCTCAAGCAGTTACATCTACGAAGAGTAGTTTAAGAATAAATGATAAAGTTTAACATACATTAATAAAAGAGGAAACTATTGTAAAAATCTAAAATAAATTTTATTTGGTTTTATCGTATTTTTAAACAAGAAAGTGTCATCTATAAAAACTCTTTTTACGATTTATTTACCTTTATTTAACTACCTAAACCTAGAGTTTAGGTAAATAAAAAAGAAATGTTGTTTGTTGGTTCTAAAAATGGCAAAAAACGGTAATTTTGCAATTCATCAGCTAAGTTTATCCGTAAAAACAATGCTTACAAGTGCCGAAATATCGGAAACTGTTAAGGGGGAAGCGTCAGGGTAGCCCGCGAAATTCAAATTTTCTTACGTTTTTTGCATTTTGCAGGTCAGTGTCAGGTTTTATGTTGATTAAAATATGATTCGCGGTCGTAAAAAGTATGGCTTTACTCAATTATAATCATTACAATCAGCGATACAACTCCTTATGTTAGCAAAGGTGTCAAATGTCATGATTTCATGGAATCATGACATCTGACACCTTTATCTTCTTCTTAATCACTATTGCTGATTGTAATGATTATAATTGAGTAAAGCCATATTTGTTACGACCGCGAATCATATTTTTAACCGACTTCAAAAAAAAGGAGGAGGTTCTCAATTCGTCGGGATATTTTTTTTTTTTATGTATGTTCCCCGATTACTCGAAGACGGCTAGACACATTTGAAAAATTATTTTTTTGTTTGAAAGGGTATACTTTCAAGTTGGTCCCATTGCATTGTCATTTGGTCACGATCTGATGATGATGGAATCTTGGAGAAATCGAGGGAACTAAAAAAACTAAAATACTGATCCAAAGACACCGACTTCCGAAATTAAAGTTATTTTTCACTTTGTAGTTTGGAAGTCGGTTGTATTTTTTGTAAAAAAGGTTTTTTTAATCAACACAAAACCTAACACTGACCTGCAAAATGCAAAAAACGTTAGAAAATTTAAATTTCGCGGGCTACCCTGACGCTTCCCCCTTAAAAAGCCTTATTACAAAAAAAAATAATAACGTTTTTGTTGGAATTCGGTTATTTTTCTAAAAAAGTTAAAGTAAGCTGCTGAATTGCAAAATTAATTGGCCAAGTCGTTTAGCGGTAACCTTACAAAAAACAGCCGTCGTGGTGTCTAAAACGCTCTTGATATAGACTACCGTCATTTTGCGGCCGTCATTTGGCGGCACTGCTCTCTTAAGAAACCCAAGTTTTAGTAAACATAAAAACCAACCAAGTGCTAGTCGGATTCGCGCACGAAGGGTGTACCATTATACGCCCGTACCATTATCTATAAAAACGGTAAAAAAAATAATGTCTGTTGTATGGGAGCCCCCTTAAATATTTATTTTATTCTGTTTTTTAATATTTGTTGTTATAGCGGCAAGAGAAATACAGCATCTGTGAAAATTTCAACTATGTAACTATCACGGTTCATGAGATACAGCCTGGTGACAGACGGACAGACAGACAGACGGACGGACAGCGGAGTCTTAGTAATAGGGTCCCATTTTACCCTCTGGGTACGGAACCCTAAAAAGTAAAATCAGTATGTTTTTGTTTTTATTACAGAAAAAAAACCAGACACATTGCCAGCATCAGCACTAAAACTAAAAGTCAAAGAAGAGTCTTCTAAAAAGCAGAAGATTACAGAAGATACTAAAAATAAACAGTCCGCTTTAGATGATATTATGAGGATGCAAGAGCGAGCCAAGGAAAAGGCGAACAGGTGAGGATCATATTATATTATATATATATTATATTATACATATTACTAGCTGACCCAGCAAACGTTGTTTTGCCATATACATGTTTAGGGTGGACCACCCTTATCACTTAAAATAGAAAAAAAATATATATAAAAAAAAAAAAATAGATGTTGGCCGATTCTCATAGATACCGGATAAGCACAAAAAATTTCATCAAAATCGGTCAAGCCGTTTCGGAGGAGTATGGCAACGAAAACTGTGACACGAGAATTTTATATATTAGATAGTACGCTGACAAAAAAAAGGCACTTTATGGCTTGCGCAGACTTGCATACTGGACAGAGGATTTTATATTTATCAATTAAGAGCGTTTATTCTGAAAGCTGGCATCGTCGCAAATAGATGTCATATATTTCGCTGTTTTGATTAATTTGGCAATATTACTGTATGGAAATAAGAAATGTGGCTACTAGTTCCCTAGAATATTAATAATGAATTGCAATTATAACACTGAATTTGATGTTGTAACAATTTAACTAAATATTCGGTGTTATGATATTAATTATTGCTATTTACGACGTTGCCAACTTTTTGGATAAACCCTCTTAAATATAATTACGTATCTATGAATAGGGAGGAGCTCGGGAGGAGCTCGTGGCTAAGTAATAACAGCCGCACGGTTCGATCCATCAGGTTAAGCTACGCTTGCCGAGGTTGGTCTGTGGATGGGTGACCATCTTAACATACCGAGACTCCTCCGTGCTTCGGAAAGCACGTTAAGCCGCTAGCCCCGGATGTCATTCGTGGATCTTTGACAGTCGTTACGGGTCGTCAGAAGCCCAAACGTCTGACAACCAGTCTTACCAAGGGGTATCGTATTATCCAGTTACTGGGTTGTGGAGGTCAGATAGGCAGCCGCTCCATATAAAATACGATATTGACTGTAAAATACGTGACTATAAATTACAAACGCCGCGACGGTTTTTTCAAAAATTTTAATGTTTTTCTTTACGATAAATATCAATGACTGACTGGCAGTCGTAAATTTAATAAAATGTATTGTTCCCGTGTTTACTTTTCTTAGATTGTAGTTGTTTATAGAATATAAGGTTTTCTTACACTTTAATCTGACAAATTCATCAAAAAAGATGTGCAGACTGAAAAAAATATTCGTAGTTTTATGAGTTCGGGACTGGTAGGAATAGAATTATTTTCACTAATTTGCATAAAGCTCATAATAGAAAAGTAGTATATCGGAATTAAATTTTTATTGATTGATCAGCCTTCGCTACTGAAGGCTAAGCAGATTGAGTGACTTATCTATTCGAAATAAGGTATATATTTCAATAAAAAATATCAGTAGGTGTATTAGTATTAACCAACTTCATGAAAAGGAAGTTCTGTATTCGATCCGTATGTATGTATGTTCGCGTTTTTTCAAAAACGATTGAACCAGAATCCTAATTGCGTAATAAACGATCAATCAGAATATGAATCGTTTTGAAACAGATTGCTAATCCAATGCTTCAAAAGTCTGAAAAAAATCTGCTCGACAACGTAAATAACGCAATGAATGTTGTTGAACTGTCAAAATGAAACAAATTAGTCGTAATTTGTTTATTTTATTTACTTAATAAGGCACCAAGTCCCGGTACACTAATCACAAATACATACAATTAATTAAATTCATTACACCAATACAAAATAAGTACATTATAATTCATTAGACCATTAAAATAATATAAGTACATTAAAATTAAAATTCAAAATTCCATACATTCGCAAAATAAATTACATTAAAACTGAGTAGTCTTTAAAATAAAATTTCATTACATTACAATTTCTATCGTCTGTTGGCACTCCGATGGACTTCGAGAATGGTTTACGAAAATGAGATAGCTGTTTTGTTAAAAGAAAGAAAAACATTTATTTGGACACAGTTCGTGAAACACAAAACACAAATAACACAGTGAAAATAAAAATAAAAAATGTTTTAAAAACAATAGTATGTGCCTCACGGCTGCGCCAAAAAGGTTCATTTCAGCATTAATGCCAGACAGATGCTGTCTGACTTAATGCCAGACAGATGCTCTCTGACGCTGGTTTTCTAATGAACCCTTAAGGACCAGTGACGGAGAGTACAAACAGTTTCAACATACCTAATGCATAATTTGTATACTTAAAAAACTAAATAAATGGTGCCGATTCCCTTGTTTACAAACTAAACTAAATTTAAGTTCAGTGCATCTTTTTCTTTCTATTTCATTAAGAAAAGGACAGAAGATAAATTTTAGTTTAGTCCTGTCAAATTAATCGGCGCATGTCACTACTCCATACAAGTTTAGACGTGATTAAAAACTTGCCTACTAAAATTACGTCAATTTACGTCAAGCGCTGATTAATTTGACAGGACTAAACTAAAATTTATCTTCTGTCCTTTTCTTAAATAGAAAGAAAAAGATGCACTAAACTTAAATTTAGTTTAGTTTGTGAACAAGGGAATCGGCACCAATGTGTGTGTAAATGTTAGTTATTTCACTAACATAATCTTTATTTATTTCCAGAAAAGACTACTGGATTTGTGAAGACATCATTGTGAAAATAACAACCAAGTCTCTAGGAGATAAATATTATAAGAAAAAAGCAGTTGTAGAGAAAGTTGTGGATAAATACTGCGCCCATGTGAAGTTGACTGACGATAATACCAAATTAAAACTTGATCAGGTAAGATATCCATCCGACTTAAAAAAAAGAGGAGGTTCTCAGTTCATCGGAATATTTTTTTAAATGTATTTTCCCCGATTACTCGAAGACGGCTAGATCGATTTGAAAAATATTTTTTTAGTTTGAAAGTGTATACTTCCAAGTTGGTACCATTGTCATTTGGTCACGATCTGATGATGGGATCTTGGAGAAATCGAGGGAACTCTTCAAATATTATAGGCACATCTACATATAGCGATTTGGGTATTTTTGATGAGCAGGCTATTGTCACTTTAGATAAATTAGAAAGCAACCCACTAAAAAGTGAGAAAAAAAAACTTTTACAAAAAATATAACCGACTTCCAAACCACAAAGTGAAAAATAATTTTAATTTCGGAAGTCGGTGTCAAAAAACTAAAACACTGATCCAAAGACACCGACTTCCGAAATTAAAGTTATTTTTAACCGACTTCCAAAAGGAGGAGGTTCTCAATTCGTCTGTTTTTTTTTTTTTTGTTTTTTTTTTTTTTTTTGTATGTTTGTTACGCGATTACTCCGCCAATTATGAATAGATTTTGATGATTCTTTTTTTGTTTGATAGATCATACTTCAGAGGTGGTCCCATATAAATTGTATTAACTTTGCTTGGGTAGTTTTTGAGTTAGCTTCAATTATACGTATTTTTTCCCACTTAGTATGTAGATGATATGATAACTTCTTGTCACTGTTATTTACATAGCAGGTAGTGGTATTCGAATTTATGTAGGGTAGGTACCACAACTAAAAAGTGAAAAATAAAAACTTTTTACAAAAAAAAAAACAACCGCCTTCAAAAAAAAACACTACAAAGTGAAAAATAACTTTAATTTCGGAAGTCGGTGACAAAGAACGAAAATACAAAACCAAAGACACCGACTTCCGAAATTAAAGTTATTTTTCACTTTGTAGTGTTTTTTTTTGAAGGCGGTTGTTTTTTTTTTTTTGTAAAAAGTTTTTTTCACTTTGTAGTTTGGAAGTCGGTTGTATTTTTTGTAAAAAAGTTTTTTTAAGGTATGGAGCTACTTGACTTGTCGGGCCAATTTAATAAGCGTAACGTAGTCAGAAGATATAAGAGTTACGCGATAGAAAGAGAGGCAACTTCTAGGTGAATATAATGTCGGTAATTAGCGCTGTGCGACCTGAATTGCAGTATATTGTGTCGAAGCAAGAGTCGTTTTTTATTTAAATGATTTTGAGAAGTGAACCATCTATATTCACCTGTGTCTATACTAAGTTGCTTGTAAAAACTTGATATTTATAAAGATTTTAAAAGTAATTTCCACGATATTAAAGTGTACCTAATAGAAATGACTATCCTTATATTATTGTTGCAAATAATATAACTTCTTTAAAGCATATTTTGTGGAATCTACGACATTGATGCATATCTCAAACTCAAACTCAAAGCATTTATTTCAATTAAACCATTTACAGGCACTTTTGAATTGTCAAAGAATCGGTCAGTTAGTCAGAAAGTTGAAGCTAGTTGCCCATTCCAAAACGTAGATCTCTATGGAGAAGAACGGGCAAGAAACTCCAAGGCCACTCTTTTAAATATAGATAGGTATTACAAAATTCTGGGTACATTATTCTTGTTGCTTCTATATGTGAGAACAATGTACAAAAAATAATCAAAGCAGTTGCAAATATATGATTAAAAATAAGCCCTGGCAGATAAGAGATGACCAGTCTCAACTGACGGCGCCCGTTCACGAACATGACGCGTGGATCAGCACCATCCAGCTCAACCATTTTGTAGGGAACCGAATGATCCAACACACTCGCCACCATCAGCGAGACATTTAAGTGAGCATGACATACTATCAACTGCCATGCTCTTTCAAGTCAACATACTGAACAAGCACACGATTGTGAGGAGTTAGTTTGGGGGCTTTTTAGCCCCTCGACCGAGGATTTGTTCTCTCAGCCCTTGGAGACGAGAGCCGGTCACTGGGTTCCCCCTCTCCTAGGAGGGGTGGGAGTGCTTTACTGCACAACTATACGCCGAGGGCCCCACGATTGATTTCGAGAAGTCATATATGCTGATCGCGCGGTAAACACTGCTTGCGCTATGCAGGATTTCGCGTGACGTCAGTTTGTTGCGTGGTTCGTATGTGACGATGACCGATGTAGATGCTGTTAAATGTCTGATTGCTACTACAGTGCTAATTAAATGTCTGATTGCAATAACTAACACATTTACTAAAGTTGACAATGTTGGAACAGGTTCTTCAGGTGTATTTTGAAGCCTTTCTGATTATCAGCATGTAGACAACCACTAAAACCATAAAAACTTTTTAGTTACGGAAGTCGGTGTCTTGGGCTTCGTATTTTCGTTTTTTGCCACCGACTTCCGAAATTAAAGTTATTTTTCACTTTCGGTTGTTTTTTTTTTTGTAAAAAGTTTTTATTTTTCACTTTTTAGTTGTTGTACCTACCCCACACACATTCGAATACCACAACCTGCTACCAGTGACAGGAACTTATCATATCATCTACATACTAAGTGGGAAAAAAATACGTATTTTGTAGTTAACTCAAAAAATACCCAAGCAAAGTTAATAAAATTTATATGGGACCAATTTGAGAGCATACCCTTTCAAACAAAAAATATTTTTTTTAAATCGGTCCACAAATGACGGAGAAATCGGTGGACATACAATAAAAAAAAAAAAACAAACATACGCTACGAACATATAACCTCCTCCTTTTTGCAAGTCGGTTAAAAACCAAAGTCAGTTGGGACTGGTCATCTCTTAGCTGCCACGGTTTATTTAAATTTATTTAAATTGTATTTATTTTTATATTTTTATTACGGACGCTTCTAACGTGCACGTCTTTCTACATTGTTCTCACATGTATAATTTCAACATGAATGATGTAACCAATATTTTGTAACAATTTTTTGATTTAAAAGAGTATATTTGGAGTTTCTTGCCCGTTCTTCTCCATAGGTACCTACTACGCTTTGGAATGGGCAACTAGCTTCATCTTTCTGACTGACCGACCCATTGACAATTCAAAAGTACCTGTAATTGGTTTACTTGAAATAAATGCTTTGTTTTTAGGGTTCCGTAGTAAACAATGAACCCTTATAGTTTCGTCATGTCCGTCTGTCTGTCCGCGGTCTAGCTCCGAGACCCTTAGTACTAGAAAGCTGTAATTTGGCATCGGTATACATATTAATTACGCCGACAAAGTGGTGTAACAAAATTATGAAAAAAAAATTTTTTGGGGTATCTCTCCTACACGTAAAGTGGTGATGTTATTTTTTTTTTTATTAACCCGTGGTGTAGGGTATCATTCGAAAGCTCCTTTAAAAACATTGTGAGTTTGTAAAAACCATTTTTGGATTCAGGTATCAGTTTGCGAAATATTAAGCTTTAAAGTGCAAATTTTTGTTAGAGTCAAGTGTGTCCCCCCCCCTGCCAGCTAAATGGTTGGTTTTAGATACGTGAAAAAAATTCACGGCAGTAGCTTATATAACGAATTTAAAAGGAAAACTATCACAGCTGAGTAGGCTTTACAAGTTAACGAGTAATAATCGACCAACTTAGATTTGCGGTTGTAAAAACATGTTCTCCCATACATACGGAATGTATGGGAGAACATATTTTTCAACTACAAAGTTAAGTTTGTTTTTGGGATAAATTCATCCCAACCTTGCCGGTTTTTTTTAGTTTGAACCTTATTATTGTTACAGAATCACTTAGAAACAGTGATCCCTTCAACGGGTCGAGCCGTCCGGTTCGTGAACGGCGCGTACCGTGGCGCCATCGGACAACTCAGACGCTTGGATATAGACCGCTTTTGCTGTGACGTCGAGGTAAGCAGTAGTAATTAAATTAAATTAAATATAATTTATTTCAGGCAATTATTAAACTAATAACATATAGACACATACTCTTAAACTAAAATAATAACACAGAGAGAATATAATACAAAAATTAAATAACTGAAAATATATATTAATAGTAGGGTTATACGAGGGGCTAAAATAACCCATTGTAACGAGGTAGTTTTACTCCCGAGCTTTAGCGAGGGAGTAAATAGAAACCGAGTTATAATAGGCTTTAGCGCCGTGTGTTACACTCTACTTTTCACTACGATTGCGAGAAAATGAAATAATCCAATACATTATTAAATAGTTTATTTTTTTTAAATGTACAATTTGTACAATTCCGGATATTTAACGAGATGTTTTTTCCGGCAACTTAATTTCAGTCCTCTGTGAAGATGTTCTCACTAGATGATGACATTTTCACTGTTGTCAATTATATTACGGTCACCAATTCAATTCGTAATTAGAGAAAAATTCTAAAGATTTCGCGCCAATGCCTTTTTTATTTCTTCTGTAGCCGCAACGCAATGCAAAAGATATCCGCATTTAGTTCCATTTTCAAAAATAAAATGATCTTTTTTTTTGTGATCCAGTAATAAGTCGAGTCCATAATCATGATTATTCTATATAAGAATAAAGACTTTTTCGTTTTTCAAGGCTCGTTGGAACAGACAAAAATTAAAAAGAAATTACTTTTTCCCCTAGAGCAAGAAATGCTATTTTTTCCCCGCTCTGGTACTCTACAATGACGGCCTTTTTGAGCAAGAGGAGTGAAAAAGTCTTTTACCTCTCTTACAAGATGGACGACACGGTACACAGCTTTTACATATTCATTCTTACTCAGGGTTACCCTTGTGTAGAATGACACTCTGAGCTTACTTAGCAGCGCGGAAAAGAAAATAATGTTATTTCAGTAATCCTATTTCTAATTAATATCCTAACTATACACCGTGAAATTTGAATCACAGTTTTGCTAGAACAAACGTTGTTCAGACCATGGTCTACTACCATTCTACAGCACCCAATAAAAAAAAACATAATTATTTTTTGAAAAAACAAAAACAAAAAAAACAAGTTTAAAATGTCAAGATTATCGTTACTCCCTACAACACAGACACCACGCATGGGACACAGCATTGTCTACAGGGAAATGTACCTCCATAAACGAAATTTAGTAAGCAGTAGATAATCTTGACATTTTAAACTTTGTCTTTTTGTGTTTTGTCAAAAACGAATTTATGTTTTCTATTTTTATTGGATGCTGTAGAATGGTAGTAGACCATGGTCTGAATAACGTTTGTTCTAGCAAAACTGTGATTCAAATTTCACGGTGTATAATATTAATAGCTTTCGCCCGCGTGCATGTCGGAAATTATACCACGGAAACGTATTACTACTAAAAAAAAGTATCCTATGTGTTAATCCAGGTAATTAACTATTTGTTTGCCAAATTTCATCCAAACCCGTTCAGCCATTTTTGCGTTATTGAGTAACAAACATCCGAACACACAAACTTTCACATTTGTAATATTATATTAGTAGTGTAGCGGTTACACCGCCACATACGAACTACGCATCATAGACATGACGTCACACAAATTCTGCATCGCGCAGTTAGAGTTTACCGAGCGATCGACATACATACAAGATTTCAACTTCAAACCGATGGGCAGTTGCCCGCACAACACCCTGGTCGGAGGATCCTCCCTTTTCTATGGTGGATGAGTGAACTTTACACCCTGTTCCTCATGCCACTAAAATACACACACACAAACTTTCGCCTTTATAATATTAGTGTAATTAAAAAAAAAAAATTTGTTTCAGATTTCTGAAGGCCTACTTACTGGTCGCGTGGTCAAAGGTGTTCAATATGAAGATATCAGCAAACTAGCGTCCTGACAGCAGCAGCTGTGTAGCCTTCCCTCAACCATGGCAGGGTCGGCTTCCAGTCTAACCGATTGCAGCTGAATACCAGCATTTTCCATGAAGGGACTGCCTATCTGACTGCTACAACCCAGTTACTGGGTAATACGATACCCTCTTGGTTAAGATTGGTTGTCAGACTTGTCTGGCTTCTGACTACACGTAACGACTGTCAAAGATCCACTTGCATCTTCACATAGTTATGATATTGTAATAGTTATTATTAATGAATTTTAATGTTAATAAACTTTCTAGTTTTATAAGGACTTGTGTGTTTTATTAAATGAAAAAAAAAAACACGTGACGTGACAGCTGTCAAGTAACCGCCTAAACGTAATACCTGTCACTTCAGTTGTCATCCTACGTCACAGTTGTACTCTTCAATTTAGCAACGTTGTAATTCATTGACGTTTAGAATTTGGGCTCTTTACAAAATAGACAGATTACAAAATATTATATTATTATTATAAATCGAACTAAAAAATTGTGCTCAAGCAGTTACATCTACGAAGAGTAGTTTAAGAATAAATGATAAAGTTTAACATACGTTAATAAAAGAGGAAACTATTGTAAAAATCTAAAATAAATTTTATTTGGTTTTATCGTATTTTTAAACAAGAAAGTGTCATCTATAAAAACTCTTTTTACGATTTATTTACCTTTATTTATCTACCTAAACTCTAGGTTTAGGTTGAAAAAAGAAATGTTGTTTGTTGGTTCTAAAAATGGCAAAAAACGGTAATTTTGCAATTCATCAGCTAAGTTTATCCGTAAAAACAATGCTTACAAGTGCCGAAATATCGGAAACTGTTCAGGGGGAAGCGTCAGGGTAGCCCGCGAAATTCAAATTTTCTTACGTTTTTTGCATTTTGCAGGTCAGTGTCAGGTTTTATGTTGATTAAAATATGATTCGCGGTCGTAAAAAGTATGGCTTTACTCAATTATAATCATTACAATCAGCGATACAACTCCTTATGTTAGCAAAGGTGTCAAATGTCATGATTTCATGGAATCATGACATCTGACACCTTTATCTTCTTCTTAATCACTATTGCTGATTGTAATGATTATAATTGAGTAAAGCCATATTTGTTACGACCGCGAATCATATTTTTAACCGACTTCAAAAAAAAGGAGGAGGTTCTCAATTCGTCGGGATATTTTTTTTTTTTAATGTATGTTCCCCGATTACTCGAAGACGGCTAGACACATTTGAAAAATTATTTTTTTGTTTGAAAGGGTATACTTTCAAGTTGGTCCCATTGCATTGTCATTTGGTCACGATCTGATGATGATGGAATCTTGGAGAAATCGAGGGAACTAAAAAAACTAAAATACTGATCCAAAGACACCGACTTCCGAAATTAAAGTTATTTTTCACTTTGTAGTTTGGAAGTCGGTTGTATTTTTTGTAAAAAAGGTTTTTTTAATCAACACAAAACCTAACACTGACCTGCAAAATGCAAAAAACGTTAGAAAATTTGAATTTCGCGGGCTACCCTGACGCTTCCCCCTTAAAAAGCCTTATTACAAAAAAAAAAAAAAACGTTTTTGTTGGAATTCGGTTATTTTTCTAAAAAAGTTAAAGTAAGCTGCTGAATTGCAAAATTAATTGGCCAAGTCGTTTAGCGGTAACCTTACAAAAAACAGCCGTCGTGGTGTCTAAAACGCTCTTGATATAGACTACCGTCATTTTGCGGCCGTCATTTGGCGGCACTGCTCTCTTAAGAAACCCAAGTTTTAGTAAACATAAAAACCAACCAAGTCGGATTCGCGCACGAAGGGTGTACCATTATACGCCCGTACCATTATCTATAAAAACGGTAAAAAAAATAATGTCTGTTGTATGGGAGCCCCCTTAAATATTTATTTTATTCTGTTTTTTAATATTTGTTGTTATAGCGGCAAGAGAAATACAGCATCTGTGAAAATTTCAACTATGTAACTATCACGGTTCATGAGATACAGCCTGGTGACAGACGGACAGACAGACAGACGGACGGACAGCGGAGTCTTAGTAATAGGGTCCCATTTTACCCTCTGGGTACGGAACCCTAAAAAGTAAAATCAGTATGTTTTTGTTTTTATTACAGAAAAAAAACCAGACACATTGCCAGCGTCAGCACTAAAACTAAAAGTCAAAGAAGAGTCTTCTAAAAAGCAGAAGATTACAGAAGATACTAAAAATAAACAGTCGGCTTTAGATGATATTATGAGGATGCAAGAGCGAGCCAAGGAAAAGGCGAACAGGTGAGGATCATATTATATTATATATATATTATATTATACATATTACTAGCTGACCCAGCAAACGTTGTTTTGCCATATACATGTTTAGGGTGGACCACCCTTATCACTTAAAATAGAAAAAAAACATATATAAAAAAAAAAAAAAATAGATGTTGGCCGATTCTCATAGATACCGGATAAGCACAAAAAATTTCATCAAAATCGGTCAAGCCGTTTCGGAGGAGTATGGCAACGAAAACTGTGACACGAGAATTTTATATATTAGATAGTACGCTGACAAAAAAAAGGCACTTTATGGCTTGCGCAGACTTGCATACTGGACAGAGGATTTTATATTTATCAATTAAGAGCGTTTATTCTGAAAGCTGGCATCGTCGCAAATAGATGTCATATATTTCGCTGTTTTGATTAATTTGGCAATATTACTGTATGGAAATAAGAAATGTGGCTAACTAGAATATTATAATGAATTGCAATTATAACACTGAATTTGATGTTGTAACAATTTAACTAAATATTCGGTGTTATGATATTAATTATTGCTATTTGCGACGTTGCCAACTTTTTGGATAAACCCTCTTAAATATAATTACGTATCTATGAATAGGGAGGAGCTCGGGAGGAGCTCGTGGCTAAGTAATAACAGCCGCACGGTTCGATCCATCAGGTTAAGCTACGCTTGCCGAGGTTGGTCTGTGGATGGGTGACCATCTTAACATACCGAGACTCCTCCGTGCTTCGGAAAGCACGTTAAGCCGCTAGCCCCGGATGTCATTCGTGGATCTTTGACAGTCGTTACGGGTCGTCAGAAACCCGAACGTCTGACAACCAGTCTTACCAAGGGGTATCGTATTATCCAGTTACTGGGTTGTGGAGGTCAGATAGGCAGCCGCTCCATATAAAATACGATATTGACTGTAAAATACGTGACTATAAATTACAAACGCCGCGACGGTTTTTTCAAAAATTTTAATGTTTTTCTTTACGATAAATATCAATGACTGACTGGCAGTCGTAAATTTAATAAAATGTATTGTTCCCGTGTTTACTTTTCTTAGATTGTAGTTGTTTATAGAATATAAGGTTTTCTTACACTTTAATCTGACAAATTCATCAAAAAAGATGTGCAGACTGAAAAAAATATTCGTAGTTTTATGAGTTCGGGACTGGTAGGAATAGAATTATTTTCACTAATTTGCATGAAGCTCATAATAGAAAAGTAGTATCTCGGAATTAAATTTTTATTGATTGATCAGCCTTCGCTACTGAAGGCTAAGCAGATTGAGTGACTTATCTATTCGAAATAAGGTATATATTTCAATAAAAAATATCAGTAGGTGTATTAGTATTAACCAACTTCATGAAAAGGAAGTTCTATATTCGATCCGTATGTATGTATGTTCGCGTTTTTTCAAAAACGATTGAACCAGAATCCTAATTGCGTAATAAACGATCAATCAGAATATGAATCGTTTTGAAACAGATTGCTAATCCAATGCTTCAAAAGTCTGAAAAAAATCTGCTCAACAGCGTAAATAACGCAATGAATGTTGTTGAACTGTCAAAATGAAACAAATTAGTCGTAATTTATTTATTTTATTTACTTAATAAGGCACCAAGTCCCTGTACACTAATCACAAATACATACAATTAATTAAATTCATTACACCAATACAAAATAAGTACATTATAATTCATTAGACCATTAATATAATATAAGTAAATTAAAATTAAAATTCAAAATTCCATACATTCGCAAAATAAATTACATTAAAACTGAGTAGTCATTAAAATAAAATTTTATTACATTATCACAATTTCTATCGTCTGTCACTTCGATGGATTTCGAGAATGGTTTACGAAAATGAGATAGCTGTTTTGTTAAAAGAAAGAAAGAAAGAAAAACATTTATTTGGACACAGTTCGTGAAACACAAAACACAAATAACACAGTGAAAATAAAAATAAAAAATGTTTTAAAAACAATAGTATGTGCCTCACGGCTGCGCCAAAAAGGTTCATTTCAGCATTAATGCCAGATAGATGCTGTCTGACGCTGGTTTTCTAATGAACCCTTAAGGACCAGTGACGGAGAGTACAAACAGTTTCAACATACCTAATGCATAATTTGTATACTTAAAAAACTAAATAAATGGTGCCGATTCCCTTGTTTACAAACTAAACTAAATTTAAGTTCAGTGCATCTTTTTCTTTCTATTTCATTAAGAAAAGGACAGAAGATAAATTTTAGTTTAGTCCTGTCAAATTAATCAGCGCCTGTCACTACTCCATACAAGTTTAGACGTGATTAAAAACTTGCCTACTAAAATTACGTCAATTTACGTCAAGCGCTGATTAATTTGACAGGACTAAACTAAAATTTATCTTCTGTCCTTTTCTTAAATAGAAAGAAAAGATGCACTAAACTTAAATTTAGTTTAGTTTGTGAACAAGGGAATCGGCACCAATGTGTGTGTAAATGTTAGTTATTTCACTAACATAATCTTTATTTATTTCCAGAAAAGACTACTGGATTTGTGAAGACATCATTGTGAAAATAACAACCAAGTCTCTAGGAGATAAATATTATAAGAAAAAAGCAGTTGTAGAGAAAGTTGTGGATAAATACTGCGCTCATGTGAAGTTGACTGACGATAATACCAAATTGAAACTTGATCAGGTAAGATATCCATCCGACTTAAAAAAAAGAGGAGGTTCTCAGTTCATCGGAATATTTTTTTAAATGTATTTTCCCCGATTACTTGAAGATGGCTGGAATGATTTGAAAAATTCTTTTTTGTTTGAAAGTGCATACTTCCAAGTTGGTACCATTGTCATTTGGTCACGATCTGATGATGGGATCTTGGAGAAATCGAGGGAATTCTTGAAATATTATAGGAACATATACTTATAGCGATTTGGGTATTTTTGATGAGCAGTTGACATTAGGCTATTGTCAATAACTCATCACCAGTTAAGCAGCCTTATAAAGGCGGATAACAATTAAAATTCTATTGTGTCTCGTTAATGACAGTTGAAGGGCTATAGATAAATTAGAAACCAACCCACTAAAAAGTGAGAAAAAAAAACTTTTACAAAAAATACAACCGACTTCCAAACTACAAAGTGAAAAATAACTTTAATTTCGGAAGTCGGTGTCAAAAAACTAAAACACTGATCCAAAGACACCGACTTCCGAAATTAAAGTTATTTTTAACCGACTTCCAAAAGGAGGAGGTTCTCAATTCGTCTGTATGTTTTTTTTTTTTTTTTTGTATGTTTGTTACGCGATTACTCCGCCAATTATGAATAGATTTTGATGATTCTTTTTTTGTTTGATAGATCATACTTCAGAGGTGGTCCCATATAAATTGTATTAACTTTGCTTGGGTTGAGTTAGCTTCAATTATACGTATTTTTTCCCACTTAGTATGTAGATGATATGATAACTTCTTGTCACTGTTATTTACATAGCAGGTAGTGGTATTCGAATTTATGTAGGGTAGGTACCACAACTAAAAAGTGAAAAATAAAAACTTTTTACAAAAAAAAAAACAACCGCCTTCAAAAAAAAACACTACAAAGTGAAAAATAACTTTAATTTCGGAAGTCGGTGACAAAGAACGAAAATACAAAACCAAAGACACCGACTTCCGAAATTAAAGTTATTTTTCACTTTGTAGTGTTTTTTTTTGAAGGCGGTTGTTTTTTTTTTGTAAAAAGTTTTTTTCACTTTGTAGTTTGGAAGTCGGTTGTATTTTTTGTAAAAAAGTTTTTTTAAGGTATGGAGCTACTTGACTTGTCGGGCCAATTTAATAAGTGTAACGTAGTCAGAAGATATAAGAGTTACGTGATAGAAAGAGAGGCAACTTCTAGGTGAATATAACTGTCGGTAATTAGCGCTGTGCGACCTGAATTGCACTATATTGTGTCGAAGCAAGAGTCGTTTTTTATTTAAATGATTTTGAGAAGTGAACCATCTATATTCACCTGTGTCTATACTAAGTTGCTTGTAAAAACTTGATATTTATAAAGATTTTAAAAGTAATTTCCACGATATTAAAGTGTACCTAATAGAAATGACTATCCTTATATTATTGTTGCAAATAATATAACTTCTTTAAAGCATATTTTGTGGAATCCACGACATTGATGCATATCTCAAACTCAAACTCAAAGCATTTATTTCAATTAAACCATTTACAGGCACTTTTGAATTGTCAAAGAATCGGTCAGTTAGTCAGAAAGTTGAAGCTAGTTGCCCATTCCAAAACGTAGATCTCTATGGAGAAGAACGGGCAAGAAACTCCAAGGCCACTCTTTTAAATATAGATAGGTATTACAAAATTCTGTGTACATTATTCTTGTTGCTTCTATATGTGAGAACAATGTACAAAAAATAATCAAAGCAGTTGCAAATATATGATTAAAAATAAGCCCTGGCAGATAAGAGATGACCAGTCTCAACTGACGGCGCCCGTTCACGAACATGACGCGTGGATCAGCACCATCCAGCTCAACCATTTTGTAGGGAACCGAATGATCCAACACACTCGCCACCATCAGCGAGACATTTAAGTGAGCATGACATACTATCAACTGCCATGCTCTTTCAAGTCAACATACTGAACAAGCACACGATTGTGAGGAGTTAGTTTGGGGGCTTTTTAGCCCCTCGACCGAGGATTTGTTCTCTCAGCCCTTGGAGACGAGAGCCGGTCACTGGGTTCCCCCTCTCCTAGGAGGGGTGGGAGTGCTTTACTGCACAACTATACGCCGAGGGCCCCACGATTGATTTCGAGAAGTCATATATGCTGATCGCGCGGTAAACACTGCTTGCGCTATGCAGGATTTCGCGTGACGTCAGTTTGTTGCGTGGTTCGTATGTGACGATGACCGATGTAGATGCTGTTAAATGTCTGATTGCTACTACAGTGCTAATTAAATGTCTGATTGCAATAACTAACACATTTACTAAAGTTGACAATGTTGGAACAGGTTCTTCAGGTGTATTTTGAAGCCTTTCTGATTATCAGCATGTAGACAACCACTAAAACCATAAAAACTTTTTAGTTACGGAAGTCGGTGTCTTGGGCTTCGTATTTTCGTTTTTTGCCACCGACTTCCGAAATTAAAGTTATTTTTCACTTTCGGTTGTTTTTTTTTTTGTAAAAAGTTTTTATTTTTCACTTTTTAGTTGTTGTACCTACCCCACACACATTCGAATACCACAACCTGCTACCAGTGACAGGAACTTATCATATCATCTACATACTAAGTGGGAAAAAAATACGTATTTTGTAGTTAACTCAAAAAATACCCAAGCAAAGTTAATAAAATTTATATGGGACCAATTTGAGAGCATACCCTTTCAAACAAAAAATATTTTTTTTAAATCGGTCCACAAATGACGGAGAAATCGGTGGACATACAATAAAAAAAAAAAAACAAACATACGCTACGAACATATAACCTCCTCCTTTTTGCAAGTCGGTTAAAAACCAAAGTCAGTTGGGACTGGTCATCTCTTAGCTGCCACGGTTTATTTAAATTTATTTAAATTGTATTTATTTTTATATTTTTATTACGGACGCTTCTAACGTGCACGTCTTTCTACATTGTTCTCACATGTATAATTTCAACATGAATGATGTAACCAATATTTTGTAACAATTTTTTGATTTAAAAGAGTATATTTGGAGTTTCTTGCCCGTTCTTCTCCATAGGTACCTACTACGCTTTGGAATGGGCAACTAGCTTCATCTTTCTGACTGACCGACCCATTGACAATTCAAAAGTACCTGTAATTGGTTTACTTGAAATAAATGCTTTGTTTTTAGGGTTCCGTAGTAAACAATGAACCCTTATAGTTTCGTCATGTCCGTCTGTCTGTCCGCGGTCTAGCTCCGAGACCCTTAGTACTAGAAAGCTGTAATTTGGCATCGGTATACATATTAATTACGCCGACAAAGTGGTGTAACAAAATTATGAAAAAAAAATTTTTTGGGGTATCTCTCCTACACGTAAAGTGGTGATGTTATTTTTTTTTTTATTAACCCGTGGTGTAGGGTATCATTCGAAAGCTCCTTTAAAAACATTGTGAGTTTGTAAAAACCATTTTTGGATTCAGGTATCAGTTTGCGAAATATTAAGCTTTAAAGTGCAAATTTTTGTTAGAGTCAAGTGTGTCCCCCCCCCTGCCAGCTAAATGGTTGGTTTTAGATACGTGAAAAAAATTCACGGCAGTAGCTTATATAACGAATTTAAAAGGAAAACTATCACAGCTGAGTAGGCTTTACAAGTTAACGAGTAATAATCGACCAACTTAGATTTGCGGTTGTAAAAACATGTTCTCCCATACATACGGAATGTATGGGAGAACATATTTTTCAACTACAAAGTTAAGTTTGTTTTTGGGATAAATTCATCCCAACCTTGCCGGTTTTTTTTAGTTTGAACCTTATTATTGTTACAGAATCACTTAGAAACAGTGATCCCTTCAACGGGTCGAGCCGTCCGGTTCGTGAACGGCGCGTACCGTGGCGCCATCGGACAACTCAGACGCTTGGATATAGACCGCTTTTGCTGTGACGTCGAGGTAAGCAGTAGTAATTAAATTAAATTAAATATAATTTATTTCAGGCAATTATTAAACTAATAACATATAGACACATACTCTTAAACTAAAATAATAACACAGAGAGAATATAATACAAAAATTAAATAACTGAAAATATATATTAATAGTAGGGTTATACGAGGGGCTAAAATAACCCATTGTAACGAGGTAGTTTTACTCCCGAGCTTTAGCGAGGGAGTAAATAGAAACCGAGTTATAATAGGCTTTAGCGCCGTGTGTTACACTCTACTTTTCACTACGATTGCGAGAAAATGAAATAATCCAATACATTATTAAATAGTTTATTTTTTTTAAATGTACAATTTGTACAATTCCGGATATTTAACGAGATGTTTTTTCCGGCAACTTAATTTCAGTCCTCTGTGAAGATGTTCTCACTAGATGATGACATTTTCACTGTTGTCAATTATATTACGGTCACCAATTCAATTCGTAATTAGAGAAAAATTCTAAAGATTTCGCGCCAATGCCTTTTTTATTTCTTCTGTAGCCGCAACGCAATGCAAAAGATATCCGCATTTAGTTCCATTTTCAAAAATAAAATGATCTTTTTTTTTGTGATCCAGTAATAAGTCGAGTCCATAATCATGATTATTCTATATAAGAATAAAGACTTTTTCGTTTTTCAAGGCTCGTTGGAACAGACAAAAATTAAAAAGAAATTACTTTTTCCCCTAGAGCAAGAAATGCTATTTTTTCCCCGCTCTGGTACTCTACAATGACGGCCTTTTTGAGCAAGAGGAGTGAAAAAGTCTTTTACCTCTCTTACAAGATGGACGACACGGTACACAGCTTTTACATATTCATTCTTACTCAGGGTTACCCTTGTGTAGAATGACACTCTGAGCTTACTTAGCAGCGCGGAAAAGAAAATAATGTTATTTCAGTAATCCTATTTCTAATTAATATCCTAACTATACACCGTGAAATTTGAATCACAGTTTTGCTAGAACAAACGTTGTTCAGACCATGGTCTACTACCATTCTACAGCACCCAATAAAAAAAAACATAATTATTTTTTGAAAAAACAAAAACAAAAAAAACAAGTTTAAAATGTCAAGATTATCGTTACTCCCTACAACACAGACACCACGCATGGGACACAGCATTGTCTACAGGGAAATGTACCTCCATAAACGAAATTTAGTAAGCAGTAGATAATCTTGACATTTTAAACTTTGTCTTTTTGTGTTTTGTCAAAAACGAATTTATGTTTTCTATTTTTATTGGATGCTGTAGAATGGTAGTAGACCATGGTCTGAATAACGTTTGTTCTAGCAAAACTGTGATTCAAATTTCACGGTGTATAATATTAATAGCTTTCGCCCGCGTGCATGTCGGAAATTATACCACGGAAACGTATTACTACTAAAAAAAAGTATCCTATGTGTTAATCCAGGTAATTAACTATTTGTTTGCCAAATTTCATCCAAACCCGTTCAGCCATTTTTGCGTTATTGAGTAACAAACATCCGAACACACAAACTTTCACATTTGTAATATTATATTAGTAGTGTAGCGGTTACACCGCCACATACGAACTACGCATCATAGACATGACGTCACACAAATTCTGCATCGCGCAGTTAGAGTTTACCGAGCGATCGACATACATACAAGATTTCAACTTCAAACCGATGGGCAGTTGCCCGCACAACACCCTGGTCGGAGGATCCTCCCTTTTCTATGGTGGATGAGTGAACTTTACACCCTGTTCCTCATGCCACTAAAATACACACACACAAACTTTCGCCTTTATAATATTAGTGTAATTAAAAAAAAAAAATTTGTTTCAGATTTCTGAAGGCCTACTTACTGGTCGCGTGGTCAAAGGTGTTCAATATGAAGATATCAGCAAACTAGCGTCCTGACAGCAGCAGCTGTGTAGCCTTCCCTCAACCATGGCAGGGTCGGCTTCCAGTCTAACCGATTGCAGCTGAATACCAGCATTTTCCATGAAGGGACTGCCTATCTGACTGCTACAACCCAGTTACTGGGTAATACGATACCCTCTTGGTTAAGATTGGTTGTCAGACTTGTCTGGCTTCTGACTACACGTAACGACTGTCAAAGATCCACTTGCATCTTCACATAGTTATGATATTGTAATAGTTATTATTAATGAATTTTAATGTTAATAAACTTTCTAGTTTTATAAGGACTTGTGTGTTTTATTAAATGACTTCATTCTACGCATACACCATCATCATCATTTCAGCCGAAAGACGTCCACTGCTGGACATAAGCCTCCCTCCGATTCTGTGCTTTCCGCATCCAGCAGATTCCTGCGGCCTTCACAAGGTCATCGGTCCATCTTGTGGGAGGCCTTCCAATGCTACGTCTTCCGGTACGTGGTCGCCACTCCAGAACCTTTCGGCCCCATCGGCCATCCGTTCTGCGAGCAATGTGCCCTGCCACTTAAGGGGGAAGCGTCAGGCTAGCCCGCGAAATTCAAATTTTCTTTTTTTTTGCATTTTGCAGGTCAGTGTCAGGTTTTATGTTGATTAAAATATGATTCGCGGTCGTAATGAATATGGTTTTACTCAATTATAATCATTACAATCAGCAATACAACTCCATAAGTTAGCAAAGGTGTCAAATGTCATGATTTCATGGAATCATGACATTTGACACCTTTATCTTCTTAATCACTATTGCTGATTGTAATGATTACAATTGAGTAAAGCCATATTTGTTACGACCACGAATCATATTTTTGTAGCGGTTACACCGCCACATACGAACTACGCATCATAGACATGACGTCACACAAATCCTGCATCGCGCAATTAGAGTTTACCGAGCGATCGACATACATCCAAGATTTCAACTTCAAACCGATGGGCAGTTGCCCGCCAGACACAACACCCGTCTGGTCGGAGGATCCTCCCTTTTTCTATGGTGGATGAGTGAACTTTACACAAATTTTAATCAACATAAAACCTGACACTGACCTGCAAAATGCAAAAAACGTAAGAAAATTTTTATTTCGCGGGCTACCCTGACGCTTCCCCCGTAAGTTTGGCAATTCTTCGGGCTATGTCGGTTCTACGCATTACCAGATGGTTCACTGAACAGACAGAACGCGTGCGCATCGGACAAGGGGTCAGGGAGACGAAACGAGGAGGGGTGCTCAGGTGAGATGACGGAGTGCAGCGCAGTATTTTTAAACGACTTCCTTAAAGGAGGAGGTTATATGTTCGTAGCGTATGTTTGTTTTTTTTTTTTAATGTATTTCCACCGATTTCTCCGTCATTTGTGGACCGATTTTGAAAATTCTTTTTTTGTTTGAAAGGGTATGCTCTCAAATTGGTCCCATATAAATTTTATTAACTTTGCTCGGGTAGTTTTTGAGTTAGCTACAAAATACGTATTTTTTTCCGACTTAGTATGTAGATGATATGATAAGTTCCTGTCACTGGTAGCGGGTAGTGGTATTCGAATGTGTGTGGGGTAGGTACCACAACTAAAAAGTGAAAAATAAAAACTATTAACAAAAAAAAAACCGACTTAAAAAAAAACACTAAAAGTGAAAAATAACTTTAATTTCGGAAGTCGGTGGCAAAAAACGAAAATACAAAACCCAAGACACCGACTTCCGAAATTAAAGTTATTTTTCACTTTATAGTGTTTTTTTTTTGTAAAAAGTTTTTTTAGAATATAATATCGAAGGCGGCAGTAACGTTTTTATTTTTTTTGCGGTGGGTATCCTTCAAAAGGCGCCCGGGCTTTGGGGATAAGACCGGGGAGTGTGGGATTTTTACCTTACTAAAACCACCCCGGTGGTCACCATCTGCACATGGAAGGGCCACCGTTACCTCTCAAAAGACCAATCCGGAACCCCCTCTGTGCAGCGATCTCTGGGGACACTGTAAAGGGGTCTCCCCGAAACCTAACTGTGCAAGTGTGCAAGGCAGCACGTGACCACTGTGCGCCGTCTACCCTGAGGTCACTCAATGGGCGGATAGTCCCCACTCTAAGCGCCCGTGATCCCTAATTCCCGCCTACCCTAAAGGTTTCAGACGGAGTTTCGGCGTGATAGGCATCGAGGCGGTTGCCTCCCCGACGCCTTCTCCTACGAGCGGAATCAGCCCTGTCACATTCCCGCTCGGCAGCCTCCTTAACCATCACTGTCTCACAGAAGGAGGCCATTTCTCGCCAGTTCTCCGACGCCGCCAGCATAGACTCAACTACTGCTGGTAGAGACAAATCTGAAATAGACCGATCCTGGCGACCTGGACCCGTCTTTCAGCAGCCCACGCAGGGCACTCTTCGAGCAGTAGGTACCTACACCAACGCTGCGACGCGCGACTTCGAGATAAGTTGCGTTGCGTTCCGACATCGTAGCGCTCGTGTGGGACTCGCTGCGTCGAAATCACTCTAATAAGCATTCTTTAGTAACCGACTAAGTTTAACAGACTTCAAAAAAAAAAACTTTTTACAAAAAAAAAACAACCGACTTAAAAAAAAAAACACTACAGTGAAAAATTACTTTAATTTCGGAAGTCGGTGTCTTTGGTTTTGAATTTTCGTTTGTCACCCACCGACTTCCGAAATTAAAGTTATTTTTCACTTTGTAGTGTTTTTTTTTTAAGTCGGTTGTTTTTTTTTTGTAAAAAGTTTTTATTTTTCACTAATTAGTGTTCTGGTACCTACCCCACACAAATTCGAATCATCCACATATCATATATCATCCACATACTAAGTGGGAAAAAATACGTATTATTGAAGCTAACTCAAAAACTACACAAGCAAAGTTAATAAAATTTATATGGGACCACCTCTGAAGTATGATCTAACAAACAAAAAAAGAATCATCAAAATCAATTCATAATTGGCGGAGTAATCGCGTAACAAATATACAAAAAAAAACATACTGTCTAATTGAGAACCTCCTCCTTTTGGAAGTCGGTTAAAAAGGAGAAGGTTCTCAATTCGTCGGAATGTTTTTTTTATATATGTTCCCCGATTTCTCGGAGACAGCTGGACCGATTTGAAACATTATTTTTTTTTGTCATTTGGTCACGATCTGATGAGAAATCGAGGGAACTCTTCAAATATTATAGGCACACCTATAGTGATTTGGGTATTTTTTATAGTAACTCGTGCATTTGCTCTCGGAAAACACCATCTGGTAAAGTGGAACTGATGATGAAGGACACAGATGGCCACCGGAACTACTTGAGTAGTTCCGGTGGCCGGTGGATCGGTATTTCTTGGGTTGCGATTCGATTACTTTAATATGGTTGATAAGCAATTGATGCTCGTCACAATTCATATGGTGCAGTGGAGCTGATGCTGAAGTACCTGGAGAACTTCTCAACAATTAAAGTCCCTGCATCGGGAAAAGCAATATTGTGTAAAAGGTGATGAGCAGTTGACATGAGGCTATTGTAACTTAGATAAATTACAAACCAACCCACTAAAAATTGAAAGAAATAAAAAACTTTTTACAAAAAATACAACCTACTTCCAAACTACAAAGTGATAAATAACTTTAATTTTGGAAGTCGGTGGCAAGACTAAAATACACATCCAAAGACACCGACTTCCCAAATTTTTACTTTGTAGTTTGGAAGCCGGTTGTATTTTTTGTAAAAAAGTTTTTTGTTTTTACAAAATAGTGTACAGTTTACGGTTTGTCGATAAAGTTTACGGATCGGTGTGTACAGAATGGACCTTGACCGTGACCTGTGTTTGACGCAGGAATAGGGTTAAAAATAAAACTGCAAAATTAAGCATCAAAAATCATTATATTCTTCTAAATATATACTTTTATAACATGCTTTCTACAATACAAACCACGCATTATTTCTTACATTACATATTCTTATAGATTTAAATACATAAGTTTAGTATAATTATTGGTGTTTAAAAATATACTTTGTATATCATTATTTTGAGGCACTATGGTTATTTCTGTAGGAAGAACTGATAACTAAAAATGAATTTGATTAATTTCAAATGTAAAAAAACAAGTGTGCGCATTACATAAATTTTTTTTTTAATAACATTTTAAAGGCACTTCTTAAAACACATTGGCACTGTGTTGAACACGACAGGCCACATGGTCACATAATATACCAATTTGTTGAGTTGTGTCACGTCAGTATTCGCCACGCCACACACCACGCGAACACCACGCGTGTGTAACCGACTTGTGACGTTTTACGTGACAAAATAAATGTGCAAGTGAACAATTATTACACAAAACTTTATTTTTACAGTTCAAACTGGAAAATGTGTGTTTGGAAGATTTGCATTTGGTCATTTCTTAAATCATATTTAACAAATACATTACATGTCATTTTCACACAGATACTTTCGGTATTTGGAACAGTACTTCAATCCATTTTGACGGTATTTTCTAAATAATCAATAATTTTAAATTAGAATAATATATTTTTGATTTAAATAAAATATAAAATAAATCTTAACCCTTCTTTGCAGTCGGATATAACATAAATACTAATTAAAAAAACAGGTTAAAAATAAAAACATACCAAAGTTTCTGTAAAAAATCATTTATTTACGAAATTATCGAAATAAATGCTTAAAATTAAAATTTTCAAAATACATAGGAAAGAAACTTTAAATAATATTGTAATAATTACATTTTATTTACCGTGATGCGTGCGAATTTAACGTTAATATAAAATATAAATGGCTAACAAATATTGCCATGCCAAAAAATTATAAGTAAGTACATTAAACAACTGGCAACACACATTGAAACCACGGGTGCTATTTTTATGTGATATTATTGGATGGGACACATGCAGACGGACTCCCATACATGTCATCTATTTAGACCGGGAGCCGAATGAGCCGAACCAAGCTAAGTTTGAAAAAAGCAAGGTTAATATTTATAAAAATGGATACAATAGCAATTTGTGGTTTCGACATGTTTTGCTTATAAGCATAAAGATTAAAGACGGCTTTATATTTTTATTTAATTAAACGTTAATATATTTTGGTCTTTCTAAATAATTTATAGATCCTGGATAAATTTAACTCACATTAAAGAAAAATGTCAATTAAAAATGCTAAATTAATTATTTTTTATTAGTAAAGATTTTCAAAGATAATTTTGTGTTGCCATCTCTAACCGAAATGCATTAAAAAAATCAACAAAATCTAAAGTCTAAAAGCTACTTTTGTTAATACACAAAATGCTTCGATTATAAAATCTATTAAAAATATTTAATATTATTAAAATACTATTATTATAATAATAATAATTTTGTTTCATGCATCTATTTTTTTATCTGTGCGATACTTTTTTATTTATTTATAAAAAGGCACAATTATATTCTGCCTAAAAAGTGAATGATAAGTTTAAAAAATATAGTTTTAAATTGTAAATAGCACAGTTTATATTTATTTAATAATTAAAAGCATGTTTAAAAATCAGCTTATTAATGTCAAAAATATGATTTATTATTTATTTTAAAAGTTTAATAAATTATTACGGCATTCCCCGGTTACTGAAAACTCTGTAAATCTCTTGTACAGTCCTTTCCCAGTTATGTGGTATTTATTTTCGTGGCAATAAGGTTGCTGTTGGGTTGCAGCCATTGAAAAGTCTTGTCAAAATCACAATGATCTTTATTTTCTTTAAATTATGGTTGCTATTGGGTTGCTATTGTCTGATTTAAAATAACTGCGAAAGGACTTAAGCTGTTGATTGGTTATCCTAAATAGTATTTACGAATAGTATAACAGATTTGATGGCTTTTTTATCGCCCATTGGATTTTCAACCCACTGCTCAGCGCTGAGAGTTGAAAATCCAGTGCACTATAAAAATCGTCGTTTATTGCCGTTTAGATTAGTTTAAAATGACATCTCATGTGCGGCGGTCATCAGAAACCGAGGAATAAGTTATACTTACCACGTATCGCACAGTAAATGTTTTAACTTTTAAGTTAATTTGAATAAAAATTTCATTATAAACTTTCACACAGAAGGCACAATGTTCTGCTACGTTTTTTTTTTAATTTATTAGAAATATAACTTATATACTAAAATATTACTTTGTAAAACAGTTGGATTTTTGATTTCATTCAGCATTATAATGATGTTGGTATGTCAAAAATGGTGCCTTTAGATAATTTTTAATTTCAAGACTGTTACAATTAATTACAAACGTCATGTAAATTACGTATAATAAAAATTACTGATGTCAAATTGCTAGTTTTTATGAACACCTGCCTTTTCCCAACTATGATGGGGTCGGCTTCCAGTCTAACCGGATGCAGCTGAATACCAGTATTTTACCTCCACAACCCATGGAGCGACTGCCTATCTGACCTCCACAACCCAGTTACTAGATAACACGATTCTAGGCAAGTCATTAAAAAAAATACTGAATTAAAATCTAAATTCCAACTGATAATTTCGTTAACAAATTATTCTAAGTTTTTGAAAACGATTTTAGTATATTCTTGTCTGTAAAATTTTTCTACCGACTATTTTATTAGAAGAATATTAATTTATTTGAAGACGTTGTTTTAATAACTCTTCTTAAAATTGCATTTTCGGCCGTAAGGAAGACGTAATATTATAAAAAATATAGGTTTAAGACTCTGGCGACACTGAGACGAATCCCGCGCGGGATGCGGGACATGACTGCGCACATCGATTGTTTAAGTCACTCGTATTCGTGCCAGTGAGCATTACAAGTTAGTTGAAACAATCGGTGCCAGCGCATTGTCCCGCATCCCGCGCGGGATTCGCCTAAGTTTCACTAGAATTTAACGACAGCCAATCTTGTTGACTAAAACATTTTTGTAACAATTGTGTGACATAGGAAGACTTTTTTTTTCAATTGATTTTATAATTATTTAACACTGTTAACTTGATTTGTAATAAAAATAAAATATTTAAAAAATTATTTCTTTAGTAAATATTTTTGCTTTCATCTTGTTTCCGATCTTATTTGATACTTTTACGTAAAATTCCTTTTGCATTGTTATATTTTGAAGCCGATTTTTTTCAAATTAGCCGTTATAAAAAAGTAGATTAAACAAATTATTTTTGATAGCAAAAACTATGATTTAGTTTCAGTTATTTGCAACAGAAAGTGATATAATTTGCAAAATATTTCGCCAGCTAATCATAGTTTTGAAACTTAGCAAATTTTTACCATATGCACCTAGAAATGGGGTTGAATAACTCGCATTAAATTTTTTGTTCTTTGTTAATCAATCTGTACAACATTTTGAAGTGGTTGCCATAGGTATTGTAGGTAGGTATCATGGCCGATCTGAACATAGGCTCTCAGGCACGCTGCGTGCGGGCGTGCAGGGCGTGCACCGCACAAACAAACAAATCTTATTGAACACATTGTTTTATATAGAAAATTAACGCAAACGTTTGCAGGTTCAAGCCACTTAAGGCCGGTTTTTGAATAGCCAGTTATATTTTATCCGACGAATAAGTTTTTGTTTGGACAATCTGTCAAAACGTCACATTTATTCTTCAGGTAAAAGTTATCTAACTATAAAAAAATCTCTAAGAGGATATTCCCCTGTTATGAATAGAACCCTTCATTGTGCGTGGTCCGACACGCACTTGGCCGGTTTTTTTTAATACTAGGTACCATAACAAATTAACCAACATCAAATTCCTCTCTAAAAGGACCTGCTCACATTCGCCTCATTTGGTTCAAAATTTTTTTTATTGCGCACGCGCAGCTTTCTTCACAAAGTTCGGAACGACCATGATTCACCGGTCGCATTGCAGGTATTTGCCAAGCTATATTCACATAAGTAATAGTAATTATGTATTATCGCAAAACAGTACAGAAGTCGCACTCCGCATTTTAGATGAAGCTACAAGTACGGGGCGGGCCCGTCTTGTCGGGCCAATACGGTAGTTGCCTAGGTAAAAAAAAGAAATTCTATTTAGTCCGTCTTTCAGATAATAAAAAAATATTAGACACGTATTTTTTGCTTTATCATAATAATCAAAAATTACTTAGAAAACACGCATTAAAGTTGGGGAGTGGGGGCTCGTTACGTCACAACGCAGTATTAAATCTAGCAAGGCGTGACGTCATGCCACATTTTAACTCAATGTATCGCCGTAATCTTTTGATTACGTCAAAAAAGAAAAAATACGTGTTCAATATTTTTTTATAATCTACAAGAGGGGTAAAAAAAAATGGACACGTACCTATTCAGTGAATGTAACGTAGTCAGTATAAGAGTTACACGATAGAGAGGTAACTTCCAGGTAATTAGCGCTGTGCGACCTGAATTGCACTTTATTGTGTCGTAGAAACAGTCGCTTTTTATTTAAATTGCGGAATGGACTATCTATACTAATCTGCGGTATTATCTACAATTAAATAGGCTAATTGTTTGCTAAGAAGAGTTAATTATAACGTTTACTTCTTCAATAGTTTCTCCTCTTCGGGGTTGGCTGCTTCCTTGTCCGACTTGAAGGTCGCGTTCGTGTGAGGACTGGCCGATGTTGGTATAAACTGGAAAAAAGAGGGTTATGTTAGAATAACACTATGATATAATATCACGCTTAGGAGCAACGGGGTGGATAGAGATGTATATATATATTGTACATAAAAAAATTGCTAATAGAATAAAGCCTGGGTGAAAAAAAAAAAAGAAATTCTATTTAGTCCGTCAGACAGATAACAAAAAAAATATTATACGCGTATTATTTGCTTCAAAATATTAATAAAAACCAGCCAAGTGCGAGTCGGACTCGCGCACGAAGGGTTCCGTACCTTCTCCTGCCAAGCCTTTTCCTAACTATGTTGGGGTCGGCTTCCAGTCTAACCGGATGCAGCTGAATACCAGTATTTTACATGGAGCGACTGCCTATCTGACCTCCACAACCTAGTTACTAGGTAACACGATACCCCTTGGTAAGACTGATTGTCAGACTTGGACCTCTAACCACCCGTAATGACTGTCAAAGATCTACAAATGTCAGCCGGGACCAACGGCTTAACGTGCTTTCCGAGGCACCCCTCGTCTTGGTATGTAAAGATGGTCCACCTGATCGATCGACCCGTGCGGCTGTTATTACTTAGCCAAAAGCCCAAGGGTTCCGTACCATTATCTATAAAAACGACAAAAAAAATCATGTCTGTTGTATGGGAGCCCCTTAAATATTTATTTTATTCTGTTTTTTAGTATTTGTTGTTATAGCGGCAAGAGAAATACATCATCTGTGAACATTTCAACTGTGTAACTATCACGGTTCATGAGATACAGCCTTGTGACAGACCGACGGACAGCAGAGTCTTAGTAATAGGGTCCCGTTTTACCCTTTGGGTACGGAACCCTAAAAATTACTTAGATACAGATAATTTGTTTGTCCAAAACATGAGTATACATACACACTAATGGCATGCAAGATGTTACAATAAAATTTTACCACAGTCATGTTTTGCCTTAACGGCGTACAAATATAAGTACTTACTACATTTAATCAAATAATTATAAATTTATCCATTATTCAAATAAATAATAGTCTAAATTAGAATTTAAAATGTTCTACAGAATAGAGTCAACAACTCATTATGTATAATAAAAATTAACATATAAAACGCAAACGCAAAGTTGGGGAGTGGGCGCTACGTCACAAGTCAGTATAAAATCTACACACTCGTGACGTCATGGCACATTTTAACTCAATGTATCGCCGTAATCCTTTGATAAAGTAAAAAAAAAAAAAATGTGTCTAATATTTTTTTAATAATCTTCCTGACGAACAAAGTTTTTTTTATTTTTTTGATAATTCAATACTGGGTGAATTTTTCCGAGCTGGGAGTCGAACCCACGCTCATCAATTGCGACCATTGACTCAACGAGATAGTAATAAATGAGTTAATCATTTTATTTATTGGGAAAGTTATTAAGAATGATGACTAAAAATATTTTAGTGCCCGTCTTGTAGATTATTAAAAAATATTGGAAACGTATTTTTTATTTTTTTACTTTATCAATAGATTACGACGATACATTGAGTTACAATATGCCATGACGTCACGAGTATGTAGATTTTATACTTGTGACGTAGTGACCCCCACTCCCCAACTTTAATGCGTTTTATCTAAGTATTTTTTTATTAATATGATGAAGCAAAAAATACGTGTCTAATATTTTTTTATTATCTATCTGACGGATTAAATAGTTTTTTTTTAGCACCCATCTCCCTGTTCAACAAGACTGGGTGAGTTTTTCCGAGCTGTGAGTCGAACCCATGCTCATCAATTGTGACCATTAAATCAAATAGATAGTAATAAGTGCGATAATAATTTTACTTTAATTTGAATTAGAAAAAAACCGTTACCATTTTCAATATTTAATTTTAGGAACATCCGTATTATTCTAGCAGCGTGTAAAATAAAAAAGAATATGTTTAATAAGAATTTGTTCAAGTTTCTCTTTAACATAACATCACGCCTTGTTTCCCCGAAGGGTTAGGCAGAGGTGTACCGATAGCACACCCACATTTCGCCAGTTATGTTTAAGTCCCATGTAATAGGGGGCGAGCCTATTGCCATCAACCGGGCACAAATCCAGACTCCGGGCTGATATTGAGAAATTCTTGTTGGAAAAACCCAATAATACTTTGCCCGAAGTGGGAATTGAACCTAGGATGTCGTGCTCAGCAGTAGAGCTTGCGACCACTAGACCAACGAGGCAGTCGGTAATTTAAATCGAATGCATTTGGTTTTTTTTCTCATTAGTAATTTAATATTAGTACCTAGTGTAAATTATTTATACAATAAATTAACTACTAAACTTATAAAGTTAAAAAAAAAATGACCGGTTAAAAATGTGTACAAAATATTGTGAAACATTTTAATTTTTAACACGGTGCCCATGTAGGTTTATGTGAAATAAAATATTTTGAATTTGAACGTAAGGAGTATAGATATAATACATACCACTTTCGCGTTGTCCCCGAGAGTTCTATCCTCTCTGATGTCTTCGATTCGATTGTTCTCGCCCTCACGAAGTAGCTGCAACGAAAATAATTCGGTTTCGGTTTAAAGAAATTTATTCTCATAAGAACTTACAGTCCGCTTATAATGAGATACAAAGTAATACGTATGATAATACAATACAATTTCCTCCAGAGTATTAGAAGTTATAATGTACATACATGTTTCTTAAGCTTATTTTTAAAAGTATTCACGTTATCGCACTCTTTTATATCGTCCGGCAATCCATTGAACAGCTGTGCTCCTTCAAATAATATAGTCTTTCTACCGTAATTAGTGCGTGCGCTGATGACTTCAAGATGGTTTTTATATCTATTTCTCAGGTTATATGACATTGTTTTTTTCATTAGTTGTGTGTTAGTTTGTATTGAGTTGGTAGTTATGTTTTTAATAAGAATGCAAGTGTAGTAAATGTATAGCTGTCTAATATTTAATAGTTTAGTTTTTAATTAAATCATTCATTTGTTAAGATTTTACTGTCATGCAAACAGTACAATTGTAATAATTTTCTTAGTAATTATTATTGAATGGCACTGTACGCAGCTGAGACGTGGACATTACGAGAAAAAAATTGGTGGCACTCCGGGAGTGCCGACAGAAGTAAAAACTTGAACAAGATCGCCTTGATGGAAGAAAAATACTTGTATAGAACATTGGTCCGTAACCTTATCTAAATAAAGAGCACAATCGCGTGTACAAAAAAGAAATTCTTCCGAAACCTTTAAAGTAAAAATACTTGCATAGAACATTGATCCGTAACGTAATATAAATAAAGAGCATAATCGCGTTTACAAAACCTATAAAGTAATGATCCGTAACGCAATATAGATAAAGAGCACAATCGCGTTTACAAAAATGAGGTGTCGTCCTGGTGACGCGAAATCAATGGTTTAGTCCCATCTCAAAAATGCCCGACGCGCCTAAAGAAGTGTTCACTTCAAAAATATCAACCGTCCCGTATAAAGCTTCAATAGCTACTAGGCAGGGCAGTACGGCGGGCTTGTTTATATTGTAATTCTTTGTATTATATGGATGCCAGAACACAAAACGCGTGCGCGGGTCGGGCGCGGAGCGGGAGCCGCGCACGCATTTCGTGTGCCCGCCTTGTGTGTGCGTTGAGCTTAAAAGAAACTCCTAAAAGAGTCTCACATTTGTTTATACGCATTACATTTAAGTAAATTACATAGGCGGACTTAATCATCATTTCAGCCGAAAGACGTCCACTGCTGGACATAGGCCTCCCCCAAGCACCGCCACTTCGACCGGTTCTGTGCTTTCCGTATCCAGCGAATTCCTGCGGCCTTCACAAGGTCATCGGTCCACCTTGTGGGAGGCCTTCCAACGCTACGTCTTCCGGTACGCGGTCGCCACTCCAGAACCTTTCGACCCCATCGGCCATCCGTTCTGCGAGCAATGTGCCCTGCCCATTGCCACTTAAGTTTGGCAATTCTTCGGGCTCTGTCGGTTACCGACTTAATGCTGATTGCCGCTGCGCTCAGTGTGGTAACACGCCGTGTTCGGATTCACGACAAGTCAATCGTCATCCTGAGGATGCCTCGTTGAGAGGTGAAACACGTGTCGATTTCTTTCAGGAGTTTTTTATGGCTCTTTAGAAATAGCGAAGCGGAACAGGTTACTAAATATATCCATGTCTATTGTATTTTATAATGGATTCACGCAAGGCCACGCCTGAATCAATTAAGTATCTAGTACATACCTTGTCGACTTCCGGCTCTATCTGCTCGTTGGTGCCGCCTCTGCCGAGGACTCCCTTCTCCATCAGCGTGGCGCGCTTGGCCGCTAAGTACATTGATCTGTAGGACAAAAAATAATAATAAAAGTTACTATAATTATCTACTAATAATAAAGCCGAAGTTTTTTTTTTGTTGTTTGAACGCGCATTTGATAGCCCTATTCTTGAGGAAGGTTATAGGTTATGTAACATCACGCTACGACCCTTAGGAGCCGAGCAAAAAGAGAAAAAGTTAGATAGAACGCTCAGCGAAAACGTAGTAATAACGCGAGCAGGCGATGCAATGCAATGCGACGCAGTGGGTCTGGGGAACAAGAAATTTCACGCAGACGAAGTCGCAGACAGAAGCTAGTAGCTAATTTAAAACTCGTACACTTTGTAAACAAGCATATTACAAATTAGAGGATTATATCCAAGATAAGAGTGCTTGGAAACATGCTGGTCCTGCTCCATAGGACAATTTAAAATCAAGACAAAATCAAACTCGTTGCTAATTTAATTGTAAAATTTATTATTTTGTGTTTTATGACATTGATTTTACATTCTGTGATTACTTCCTCACACACTGACTTATTAATTACAAAATTTTAGGAAAATGAAAATCGTCTACTTTTACAATGTTTGTAAATATGTGAGCACCATGTATCTATCACATATTAAATTATCTGTCGTTGCTTCATTTTTAATTCTTTTTACCTATTGTGGTACACTCATTTTATTCTAGGTGCATCGTCTTCACATATAATAATTATTTAACTAATGTACGTGCATATACAAACAATTGTAAACATTTTAAAAGAGTAACGGTGGAGTTTCTTACCCATTCTTCTCCATACGAAAACTACCTTTTGGAAGGGGCGACTAAAAAAAATAAAAGTAAATTTTGACGTTCAAAAGTGCCATACATGGGCCTATTTGAAATAAATGATTTGACTTTGACTTAGTACTGATAAAATACACCCCTGTAACTGTCCCACCAAGGAGGTTGATCATGTTACCCAGTAACTGGGTTATGAAAGTCAGATAAGCAGTCGCGCCATGAAAAAAAATACTGGTACATGCAGATGACTGCATCCGGTAAGACTCGAAGCCGACTCCAACATGCGAATGGAGAAGAGTGATGATGATAAATGATTTTATTTCTGTAAGTAGGTTTGTACAAACACTTTTCACGTCAATCATATTTTAAAACTAGATGAGGTCGGCGTTTCCTATCTGACTACTCTGAGAAGAAAGGCCGAAACAAACTCAGAGGTCTCAGTCTTTTTTAAAGTCCAGACATAATCTTGGTCGGATCATGTAAAGGCCATGTGGATTGGTGTCTGAAGTATTCTTTTGAGGAAAGCACCACACAGATTGAGAAGGCCTGTCCAGTCAGTGCACGCATTTGTCAGTTTTCGTGCAGCTCAACTCAGAATTTAAGGAGTTCAACGATTCGACGAACAATACCAAAAAAAGGACATTTGGGTAGGCCACTTAAATTACTCAAACTGTCAGACCATGATTAGAAGTAACTGAGAAAAAATTAAAAACAAAACAAAAAGGAATGACCCACATAGTCTTCACATTCACAATAATTAAAATAATAAAATACTTTAAAAGTAAATATTCATGTCATTGTTTATATAAAATTAATTAATGTCAATGTGTATATAAAAACCCGGAAATAATCTTGGTCAGAGCATTTCATTTGAGGACCATATAGATTTGTGTCTGAAATGGTCTTCTGAGGAAAGAACCACACAGATTTGAGTGGACCTGTCCAGTCAGTGCACGCATTTGTCAGTAATAGTGTAACTCAACTCAGAACTTAAAAAGAGCTCAACGATTCGACGAACAATACCAAAGAAGGGACATTTGGGTAGGCCGCATAAAGTACTCTATGATTATGGAAGAATGCTTACCTCTTGATAGTAAGGTAGTACAGCTCAGCGATGGCTTTCACGGAGTAGTCGGGCACGAAGGAGTGACGCAGCATGGAGTCCATGTTGAGGTTCTGCAGAGAGCCCAGCGTTGATGGGGCGGGCGCTTCAGCTGAAATGGAAAGGAAAAAGCTGGATTAGTTCTAAATGAACCCCTGATGTTATAGAGCAGGATAGCACTAGAAATGTAAGATTTTAAAACAAATTGTAGACACATTTATACAATATCGCCCATCGGCATGTGCCCGGCCGAATTTTTCAGAAAAATCATGAAAAATTATCGAAAAATAACTTTATCATGTTATTAAATTTTTTATGTTTTGAGTAGCGTTTGCCATATCTCCGATGTTATTGGCTCGATTTGGATTCTGTTTATTATTTCTAAAAGCTTATGAATTATTTTTTAAATTTGTCAACTATGCAAAAGAATCGGAGGTGAAACAATAAAAAAACCGTTTCAAAAAAATGTTCATAAAATCATAGGGGATTTTGAATGAAAACAATTTTTTTTTTTTTTGAGTAGATAAACCCCCATTTTAACGTTATTTTTCGAAAAAATTTCATGAATATTCAGAAAAATTCGGGCGGGCAAAAAACTGACCCAACATCAATCGTCGGGCAGTAGCCCACCAGACACAACACTCGTCTGGTCGGAGGATCCTCCCTTTTCTATGGTGGATGAGTGAATCTCTATAACCTCTCTTATGTAAAATACTGCAACCGGTTAGACTGAAAGCCGACCAACATAGTTGGGAGCAGGCTCCGCTGATGACGACAAGTCACGACTGACTCACCAAGTCCCACATTCTGCGTGAGCGCCTGCACGCCGAAGTAGGTGAAGGGTCCGGCCTCGAACACCAGGTTCTCGCGCCCCACCGTCACCTCCACGCGCCCCTCCAGGATCAGCACGAAGTAGTCCACCTGGAACAAACACACGGAATAAGATATTGTATTTTTGAAGTGAAAACTTCTTTAGGCGCGTTGGGCATTTTTGAGATGGGACTAAATTATTGATTTCGCGACACCATGACGACACCTCATTTTTGCAAACGCGATTGTGCTCTTTATTTATATTAAATGACTGATCAATGTTCTATGCAAGCTTTTTACTTTAAAGGTTTAGTAAACGCGATTATGCTCTTTATTTATATTACGTTACGGACCAATGTTCTATACAAGTATTTTTCTTCCACCAAGGTGATCTTGTTCAAGTTTTCACTTCTGTCGGCACTCCCGGAGTGCCACTGTTTTATTTTTTTTAGGTTTCGTACCCGAAGGGTGCCAAACGGAACCCTATTACCAAGCCTCCGCTGTCCGTCTGTCCGTCTGTCTGTCAGCGAGCTATATCTCATGAACCGTAATAGATAGACGGTTGAAAACTTCACAGATTATGCATGTCTATTGTCGCTATAATAACTAATAATAAAAATTAAATAAAATTTAAAATTAAAGGGGGTCTCCATACATAATAAACATCCATAATAGACTTTTGATTTTGAATGACGTTTTCCGATGACAGAACTGAAAACTTAAACAAGACCACCCTGGTTGAAAAAAAAAATAAAGAGCACAATCGCGTTTACAAAAATAACACTTCCGAAACCTTTAAAGTAAAAATACTTGCATAGAACTTTGATCCGTAACGTAATATAAATAAAGAGCACAATCGCGTTTACAAAACCTTTAAAGTAAAAATACTTGCATAGAACATTGATCCGTAACGCAATATAATTAAAGAGCACAATTGCGTTCACAAAAATGAGGTGTTGTAATGGTGTCGCGAAATCAATGGTTTAGTCCCATCTCAAAAATGCCCAACGCACCTAAAGAAGTTTTCACTTCAAAAATAAATAAGGTCTGCCCAGAACCAAGCACATAAAAATGGTTTATTTACACCTTCAAGTAATAAAGCATGGTTTACAATGAAAATAGGCATTAAGGTAAGTAAAGTAGAGTTTAAATTTGATTGAGGGACCCAAGGTGAGGTAACTCCTCACAAACTGTCTCCAAAGTCTTCTGTATTTAAAGATGGCTTCTCTAGAAGTTGGCCAACGATAATGGTACTCACAGGTTTCCCCTCGGAGAAGACGTATCTCTTGGGGTCGTTCTTGTCTTCGTCGCCGCGCAGCTTGATGTGCTGGATGACATCCTGCTTCAGCAGGCGCCGCAGGACTGTCTCCGAGATGTGTTCCACTTTGAATGGGTCCACGCCTGTAGGCGAAAATGTAGGATTTAATAGCTATTATAGCCCTGTTTTTGTAGCACTTCGGGCATGTTTGTGGAGGCTCGGGTTGATGGCTTCCATGCTATAATGCGCAAGCGAACCCCCTCCCTACTAAGCAGAGGGGCAGCAACAATATCCTTCAAGTAATTGCTGAGAAGTATGACTCGGCAGTCATGAAGGCTTTCGTTCGGATTCTGGTCAGATAGCGTGGCAATCTATCCTGAACTCGGGCGGGAGGTTTCATGACTGCTTACACATTTTATGTACCTAACTTTTTGTAATTTATGTCTGTACTAACATAGCTTGTATGATAATTCATGTGACTAACAATTATGAACTTTGTCTGAATAATTAAATAAATAATAATAAAATAATAATATATCAATCTACTAGTAGTTCTGCGAACAGTAGACCTCGCGAGCACAAACTTTTTTACGACAATTAACATACATACCACTAAAGTTATTTAAAACGGGATATTTTGTTAAAAAGACAAAAAAAACATGGTAAATATCCCGTTTAAAAAAACTTTAGATGTGAAAATAACCATGTCAGTTTCAAATCCTATAATTAATATACCCGACTTAAAAAAAATGTGTGGCACTCGGGGACTGCCGCGGTAAAGCTATTGCATAGCATTTGTAACCTCCATACTTCCTATTTGTCAACGCTACACTTGGGATGATGACGGATGATGACATAAAACAAAAATTACCTGAACTACGTTCCCATGACAACGTGATGTTGTCATGGGAACGTAATTTTTGTTTTATGTCATCATCCGTCATTACATGGTAGGCGAAGTGGGGGGTGTTAGGTTTTTTTCGTTACGGAATTTCCAAAGAGTAAAGTAACTATATAGAGAGGAATTTCTTGATTCGGTCGCCGCGCTCAAAGCCCGCAAAATTTTTTTTGGGCCGCTATTTTGTATCCGCCATTTTGAATTTTTATAAAAAGACAATAAATTCATGGCCAGGGACCTGACAAAACCCCGGGAAACTGATTTCTATTAAAATTTTTTTTTTAGAAATTGTTTTTGCATCATTTCCCAATTTTTTGAGATTATGGTATTGACTTTTAAGGAAAGTAGCAGTGACACACCAAAGTGTGTTATCTCAGGAGTGTATAAAAAACAATGGCAGCTATCGCTGTCAAAAATTGTGGAGTAGGCAGATTGTTTAACAAAAAACCGGCCAAGTGCATGTCAGACCACGCACAATGTAGGGTTCCGTAGTTGGGATGAATTTATCCCAAGAACAAATTTAACTTTGTAGTTGAAAAAAATAACTTTCATACAGAATGTATGGGGAGAACATGTTTTTACAACCGCAAATCTAAGTTGGTCGATTATTACTCGTTAACTAGTAAAGCCTACTCAGTTGTGATAATTTTCCCTGTTAAATTCGTTATATAAGCTACTGCTGTGAATTTTTTCACATATCTAAAACCAATAATTTAGCTGGCAGGGGGGGACACTTGACTCTAACAAAAATTTGCACTTTAAAGCTTAATATTTCGCAAACGAATCTCTGAATTCAAAAATGGTAGTAACACACTTTCAATGTTTTTAAAAGACCTTTCCAACGATACCCCACACCAAGGGAAAGAAAAAAAAAACCATCCCCGCTTTACGTGTCGGGGAGGTACCCTAAAAAAATATATTTTTCATAATTTTATTTTACCACTTTGTCGGCATGATTAATATGTATACCCATGCCAAATTACAACTTTCTAGTACTAACAATCTTGGAGCTAGACCGCGGACAGACAGAGACAGACAGACAAACAGACAGACAGACGGACATGACGAAACTATAAGGGTTCCTTGTTTACTACGGAACCCTAAAAACAAAAACAATTACTTTATTTCCAGAAGTGGTCCTGTTAACTGGCCCCCTCGTTCGTGCGACTTAACGCCTCTCAATTACTTTTTATGGGGCTATGTTAAGTCATTGGTTTATGCCGACAAACCAGCAACTCTTGAAGCATTGAAAGCCAATATTCAAGCCACCATTGACGCCATACGGCCAGATTTATTAGAAAAAGTAGTGAGAAATTGGACTGATCAAATGGACTATGTAACTCGTAGCCGCGGCGGACATCATCAAAAATATTTAAAAATAAATGACATGAAATTATCTACCAGATTATAATAATAATTAATTCCAACAATATTTCCGTCTTGTATTATTATTTAAAGTTCTCAAGCTCTTAAAAAAACATCCAATACTTACTGGTATTCAGGAACTGGAAGGTGGCTAGCACGAGCTGAGGAGACACGTGCACCCTCTGGTGCTCGTGGTGGCCTGCGAAGGCGGCTAGATCCTGGAACTTGTTGACGGGACGGGTCAAGCGTTTCTTGGTGCGGTTGTCACCTGGGGGAGAGAGGATGGGTTAGAAAATGCTTTTTATCCGACTCCGAAAAAAAAAAAAGTGCCGACAGAAGAGAAAATTTGAACAAGATCGCCTTGGTGGAAGAATAATACTTGTATAGAACATTGGTCCGTAACTAAATCTAAATAAAGAGCACAATCGCGTTTACAAAAATAATACTTCCGAAACCTTTAAAGTAAAAATACTTGCATAGAACATTGATCCGTAACACAATATAAATAAAGAGCACAATCGCGTTTACAAAAATGAAGTTTCGTCATGGTGTCGCGAAATCAATGGTTTAGTCCCATCTCAAAAATGCCCAACGCACCTAAAGAAGTTTTCACTTCTTAAAAACACTTTTATAGATACAAGTTTAATTAGGAATCCGTTTCTTAATAATAATTCAAATGTTTTCGGAATTCCCACAGATAACAGCCACAGTATAAATATGTAAAAGTATCATATCTTCATAGAGAATGGCCAAAACGATGCGCTTCAAAATATAAAAAATAAAAAAAGTTTCGAGTGCGCGGTAATTACGCACGGACGCGGAAGGTTTATCTACCGAGGGCCGCTCGGTATTTGATTATTTCAAAGTCACTGCAGAGATATAATACTGTTACGTATTTATACTGTGTAACAGCTTGTAGTTATTAAACATACAAAATTTATAAAAAAAATATATAACATCATAACATCACGACTTGTTTCCCCGAAGGGTTGGGCAGAGGTGTCCCTGTAGCAGATACACCCACATTTCGCCAGTTAAGTTTAAGTCCCATGTAATAGGGGGCGACCCTATTGCCATCAACCGGGCACAAATCCAGATTCCGAGCTGCTACTGAGCAATTTCAAATAAAAAAAAAACCCAATAACGCTTTGCCCGACCCGGGAATCGAACCCAGGACCTCATGCTCAGCAGTAGCGCTTGCGACCACTAGACCAACGACCAACGAAATATAAGTAAAGTAAAAAAAAAGTTTCCAGTGCGCGGTAGTTACGCACGGACGCGGAATATTTATCTACCGAGGGCCGCTCGGTAAATTATTATTTTAAAGTCACTGCAGATAGGGACACGAAAAAAGTATCGATACTTTATGGTATCGAGTACATTTCCATTCGATACCGATACTTTTGTACTCGATACTTTGCATTCGATACTTTTACTCAATGAGTACTTTTTGGCAGGTATCATATCGAATAAGAAATTAAATTTTAAATGGGTAATCTTAGAAATTACCCATTTAAAACTTGCGAACTTACGGCTTATGTTTATGGTTATGGCAACGCCATCTAGTTCACTCGTTCTGAACCTTCTAAAACATTACATCGATCTTTGCTCGAAATCGTTCCTTCCGTTCAGTTAAATTCCTAACCTTTCCTTCATTCATTTACTACACTAATCAATCACTCATTCACTCACTCTTTCACCGTTGTCATTTGTTTTTCATGTCCTGCCCTACTGAAGTTAAACTGACGTTATTTACTGACTGATATTGACCTATGCTCTATGCGCATTAGGCCCTAAGAAGAGTACTCGATACCTTGAAGTATCGATACTTTTGTTTCGATACTTTTATGAGTACGATAATTTTTTTTTCGATACTACTCATGAGTACAGTATCGATACTTTCTATTCGATACCGTGTCCCTAACTGCAGATGCAGAGACAATACTGTTACGTATTTATACTGTGTAACAGCTTATCTTTGAAACTTATTACAGTTACTAAGGAGGAGCTCGTGGCTAAGTAATAACAGCCGCACGGGTCGATCCATCAGGTTAAGCTACGCTTGCCGGGGTTGGTCCGTGGATGGGTGACCATCTTTACACATCGAGACTCCTCCGTGCTTCGGAAAGCACGTTAAGCCGTTGGTCCCGGCTGTCATTCGTGGGTTTTTGACAGTCGTTACGGGTCGTCAGAAGCCCGAAAGTCTGACAAACAGTCTTATCAAGGGGTATCGTATTACCTAGTTACTGGGTTGTGGAGGTCAGATAGGCAGTCGCTCCATGTAAAATATTAGTATTCAGCTGCATCCGGTTAAACTGGGAGCCGACCCCAACATAGTTGGGAAAAGGCTAAGCAAACTGATATATTAAAAATACAAAGCATAAACTTACTGAAAACATCAGTTTCATCTACAATTTCAGCTTGAATCATCTCTTCAATGACATCCTCCAGGGTCACCAGACCAACAGTTTCGTAGACAGGGTCACCGTCTCCTTCTTCAATGCGTTGGACGAACGCCATGTGACCTTTGTGACCTAGGAAAAAAACAGAAAGAATTTTGATTAAAAAAGTGGTATTTACATTCCGAGCACCGCAGCAATTGCAGCGCGCCTACAAGTCGGATTTGAAAAATTCTTTTTGCGTTGGATAGCCCAATTTTTGAGGAAGGCTATGCAAGATCACACTATGACTAGGGATGTAAAACGGTAAAATTACTCTGGTACAATACGGTAAAAAAAATATTTACGTAATTTACGGTAAAATATGGTAATTTTCGGTAAAAAACGTATTAAACGTACTCATACAGTCATACCCACTAAAACACTATAAATATAAAAGTGAGTATGTTTGTGTGTATCATGTGTATGTCACTACTTCACTATTAACGGATAAATGGATTTGAATGAAATTTGCCAGAGATATAAGCAGTATTGGAACTGGACCTGGGCTCGTGCGACTCATGCGTACTAAAAATCTCTAAAACTTAATTCTCAAGTCAAGAATTCAAGATATGAATCACACCATGTCATGGATTATAATAATATCATCTATATGCAGAGGACAGCACAAATTGCTCAAGCCCAGTCTCCTGTCCCTCGCACACTCTCTGCGCTCAACGGTCTCTTGGACGCTAAGCCTGACTGTGATGTGTTCGCGGATGAATGGAAGATCTTGTCAGTATGTCTGGAGTATTGTGAGATGAGCGTATGATTGTCGAGTAGTTGTATACTTTTAACCGACTTCCAATAGGAGTAGGTTCTCAATTCGTCTGTATGTTGTTTTTTTTTTTTTTTTTTTTTTGTGTGTTTGTTACGCGATTACTCCGCCAATTATGAATTGATTTTGATGATTCTTTTTTGTTTGGTAGATCATACTTCAGAGGTGGTCCCATATAAATTTTATTAACTTTGCTTGGGTAGTTTTTGAGTTAGCTTCAATAATACGTATTTTTTCCCACTTAGTATGTGGATGATATGATAAGTTCCTGTTACTGTTATTTACATAGCAGGTAGTGGTATTCGAATTTGTGTGGGGTAGGTACCACAACACTAAAAAGTGAAAATAAAAACTTTTTACAAAAAAAAAAAACAACCGATTTCAAAAAAAAAAACACTACAAAGTGAAAAATAACTTTAATTTCGGAAGTCGGTGACAAAGAACGAAAATTCAAAACCAAGACACCGACTTCCGAAATTAAAGTTATTTTTCACTTTGTAGTGTTTTTTTTTTGAAGTCGGTTGTTTTTTTTTTTTGTAAAAAGTTTTTTGTTTACTGTAGCTTAATAATCTTTTGTCTTTAACTAATGTCATTGGCCTTATCCGTTTTATATTAAATAAATAATTAAATAATAATAAATAAGTCGCCGGTATTTTGCCGTAATTTATATAAATAAAGAAAGAAAAGAAAGAAAATACATTTATTTGGCACAGACAAAAAGGCACACAACATAATATAATTATAACACACTAGCGGACGTCACGCGGTTTCGCCCGCGTAGTTCCCGTTCCCGTGGGAGTACGGGGATAAAATATAGCCTATGTTACTCGCTGATAATGTAGCTATCCATTGCTGAAAGAATTTTTCAAACCGGTCCAGTAATACAAATCTTTCCTCTTTATAATATTAGTATAGAAGTAAAAAATTAAATAAAAATGACCGTAAAATACCCGTATTTTACCAGCGTTTTCGGTAAAATTACGTAATTTTGCAACCCTAGTCGTGACGCGGCAGCGTTGTTCGGAATCAAAACTCTAATCCCGGTAGTACGTTCCCGTGAGATATTTTCCGACATATACGCTAGTACCCCACAAAAAACGTATTACATAACAGAAATCTCAATGGATAATCTTCACCGTCTGAACATGTTACCTTCGCAAAAATAGCCGCTGAAAAATGTTCAGTTTAGCTCAAGGCTTGCTATGATTCATTACAGATGGCGTATTTATTTGGTTTAGATAATTTATTTGACGGTTCACTGCTCACGTGGGGATAATGGATTGATCGGGAAAGCTGGTTAGATTATGTTGTATATCGTTTTTGTTTTAGCGTGCTTTTATTGTGTTATAAAACTTTGGCCCATATTAAGGGGACGATAACTGACTTTTAATGATTTTATACTGAAGATGACGTCTAAACGAGTAGAGTTAGTGATTTGAAAAAAATATATGTTAAATTAGAGCATTTTCTTAATATTTTAATATAGGCATATTTTTTATTATGTTTATATTACATAGTAAAATTAATTTGTAAAGTTATGTCTAACGCGGATAAAAAACTGAGAATGACGCAAAATCTATCAAGCTTATTTTTCTGAAAACTTCACCATTTTAAAGATAATTAAATTATCGATCTTTTAGTATAAGTGTTTTATTAAAATATCTTTTGTTTTACGTGTAATAAATTAATAATGCGTCTAATTTGGGACAGCGCTCCTTGTTGGGCGAGTCCTATTACTGGCTGGACGTACGACGTGTTGTGTGAGCTCAGTACAGAACACGCAAGCTAACCATTCAAGGTCACTGGCATACATCTGCGTCTTAAGAACTGTTACGTTTGTGCGTTTACAGATATTGTATCTCACGAAGTGGACACAGATGCCTATGAAGAAGTTTTATTGAAAATAAAATAAAATAGTATACTAGTTTTCGTTCTAATGCAATTTTATAAAAAGCCGGGGCGGTTATTGGAGTTGTATTAGGAAAAAATATTATATATTTTTTTATGGAATTAAAAAAAATAACAAAACCGTGTAACTTTTAAACTAAATAATCTATAGCGATAAAACAAATTCCATAATGATTGGAAGTAATTAGGCGTCCTCATAAAATGAAAATTGTGGAAAATACCCTCAATTGAAAATAAACATGTTATTTTAGCAAAATCTGTTTTTTTTTCCATAAATTTTTACAATAATCGTAAAATTTCTCAATAAGACGACAAACAGAACAAAAAAAAAATACAGGTCCGTCCGAAAAAAAAATCAGATGTTCCCTACATTTATGTTTGCATAACTCGTCAAAATGTAGGGAACAGCTGATTTTTTTTTTCGCGATTTCAGGTTTGGTCCCATAGTAAAAGTTGTTCGTAATGATGAGTACAATGACCCCTTAAGAGGTTTAATGTAAACAAAAACTTAGGTTGTATTTGCCAATTATTTTTTTCTGTCCTATCTTCGTATCTGCCTGTTGCGTCGAGCACCTACCCACATGAATTAGATTAAAGGGGGAAGCGTCAGGGTAGCCCGCGAAATTAAAAAATTTCTTACGTTTTTTTGCATTTTGCCGGTCAGTGTCAGGTTTTATGTTGATTAAAATATGATTCGCGGTCGTAACAAATATGGCTTTACTCAATTATAATCATTACAGTCAGCAATAGTGATTAAGCAGAAGATAAAGGTGTCAAATGTCATGATTTCATGAAATTATGACATTTGACACCTTTGCTAACTTATGGAGTTGTATTACTGATTGTGCAAAATGCAAAAAACGTAAGAAAATTTGATATTTGCGGGCTACCCTGACGCTTCCCCCTTAAAGGCGCGACAAACAGGCGCGACACGCGACGCGACACAAAGGCACCGCGCGACGAGCGGTGCCTGTGTCGCGTCGCGTGTAAGAAAGAGCCTTTAAATGTAACTGATGTTCATACTACTTGGAGTATTTACATCGTCATATTTCAGCCAATTTACACAAAATTTTAATGAATTATACACCTAAACCTTCCTCATGAATCACCCCATTTAGTAGTTTTTGAGTTTAGGCGGGGGGGACTTTGTTTATACCCGTCTGCGCGACGCAAAGGTAATGTGTTTTTATATAGTGATGTATTGATTCATATGAACGAATCAAAGATTATTGAATGAGTGAATGAATGAACGAATGAGTGAATGAACGAATGAGTGAATGAATGAACGAATGAGTGAATGAATGAACGAACGAGTGAGTGAATGAACGAATGAATGAACGAATGAGTGAATGAATGAACGAACGAGTGAGTGAATGAACGAATGAATGAACGAATGAGTGAATGAATGAACGAATGAGTGAATGAATGAACGAATGAGTGAATGAACGAATGAATGAACGAATGAGTGAATGAACGAATGAATGAGTGAATGAACGAATGAATGAACGAATGAGTGAATGAATGAACGAATGAGTGAATGAATAATAGTACGGTTTTTATTTTTCCTCAGATGCTAGAGACAATTTACACACCTTCCTTAAACTGCTTCAACATGACATCCAGAGTAACATCTTCAAACACAAAGTTGCAGGGGTTCTGGTAGTACTGGCAGAGCGTGCGCAGCGGCGTGTTGTCGTCAGGGTCCACGAACGCTAGGTCCTTGATGAACAGCACCGTGATGATGTTGCCGCGAGCGCCTTCGTATACTGGGATACGGGAGTAACCTGGAAACAAAAAGTTTTAGTTTAGGAATCATTTATTTTTCTACGAACTACTACATCTTTTTGAAATGTATTAGAGTTTACACCTTTTTTTTTTTTGGGTGGCAAATTATCAAATAACTTCTCCCGCTCTGGGCGGAGCGGGAGGGCGCGTCAGACTCTTACTGACTAAAACCCACCCGTGTTCCTTCAGTTGCCTGTATGTTGCCAGGGGCCACGGTAACCCTTTCGGACAAACCCCGCAACCCCGGCAGGCATCGGCCCTAGTGGACCCCGTCCATTCTGCTGACATCTCTTTGAGGCGCGCGTGGAACACAACGCGCCGTCGACCCGGGCCTGGTCCTTATCGGACGGCGAGCTACCCATTGCTCACCGTCCGCAAGCCCGCGCCTACGGTGGCCGGGAATCGACCTGCGATTCCCGACGCCTAGAGCGTCTCCTGCGGCGGTTAGGGGCGTGAGGGCGAAATTTGCCTCTCCCTCACGCGTTCCGCCTCCTCCTTCGCGAGCATTACTTCTTCGCAGAAGGAGGTGACTGCCTCCCATGCAGTACTTCGACACCTGTCTTTTTGTTTTTGTATTTATTTGTATAGTTAATTAGTCATTTAATTTAGTGTTAGATTGTATATTGTAATAAGATTTGTCATCTATGGTTTTGATAATAGTTATTCATACAATACCCATGATATGAATCCTCTATAAAAGTTTCTGAAACCATTGGGTGTTTGTAATTCAAGATCAAGAATAAAGAAATTCCCACGAAATTCAGTACAAGTCCACGTATGTACGTCGCCTGCAGCAGCACATCACACACACATGCGTGCAGCGGGTGTGCTGTCCCCCGCTTGAACATTGAAACGAGTTGCGTAATGAAATTTAGTACAACATTGTAACACTCGTTTGGATGAGGTAATGGTTACTATGACACTGGCTGTTATAATGTTGCCAATAAGCTAACTGTTCCAGACACTTTTATAGAGGTTTTATAGCATGGGTGTACCTAGATAAAAGTTAAATACGTTACTTACCAGACTTAACAATTTCCGACATAGTCTCGAAGTCCAGAATGCTGTTAATGGGCAGCATGAAGCAATCCTTGAGCTTGGTCATCACGTCGCTGACCTTCTTTTTGCGGAGGTCCAGGGCTCCGGAGATGATGTTCACTTCCTCTCTGTCTAGGTCGTTCACGTGGTCTGTTACCTGTTCAGGAAATTGTGGGAGATAGTATAAGAATTTTAAAAAGTTTTGGAAAATATATCGATGTGTATTTTGAAGTATGTATTCCAGTACCCTAAACACGATCAATCACAATCTGAATTATAATATTTAAAAAAAGTTGGAACTTTGACCTCTGTAACCAGAAGGTTCCCAGGTATGGTCCAGTACAAAAAAATGATCAAAATAACGGGAAGAACAAGTGACTGTCGGTTTCGTTAAGGGTATTTTTACACCTGTTATAAGTCTGGAGTGAAGATGTACTGTAGGACACTTTCAGGCTAGATGTGGCAATCTTCACAAGTTTGCTGGTGGTAGATGGAAGCGAGCAATCAAGGATCGAAATCAGTGGCTTGCAGTACCAAAAAGGAGAGACCTTTATAAAGCAGTGGAGTGATATGCCATGCCAAATCTGATTTGCCAGTCATCAAACTTCCGACAATAAGGCAGGTTTATACGAGCCCAGTAATGTGACAGTATAGTAAGTCAATCCAGCGCTGACTTGCAACTGGGCTCGTGTAGACACGAGTTTCAACCCAGTCCAGAGCTGACTGTGCGCCCTCAAGTCAGTCCAGTTGACTAACCTACCCGTCTATTTTCCCCCGCCTGACTTACTGCCGATCTCGTCTACATGAGGGCACTAACTGGGTCCAAAATTCCGAGTCACTGGTTCCAGGCACCGCCATCGTAAAAACCAGGCAATAGGAATCAGTGCTAAGCCCAGTTGTTAGAAAGTCCAATGTCCCTACTCCTGCATATTTGAAGATTTTAAAAGCGGTACTGACAAAAACCCCAAACCCAAATGCAAATAAATGAATTTCAAGCCGCGATCAAAGTGGTCATCTACTGTACCAAAAGTATGGTACAAAAATTACCGGCTGATGATAAAATGATGAGGAGTACATACCCTGACAAGCTCCTTTAGACGCTCCCTGTTATAATGCGTGCCAATCTCTTCACCTAAGAAGTAATCAAGCAGCTTGCTGGTCGGCCAGGCTAATGGGGCACAGATACCCATGACGATCTGGAAGATAAAACGTTTATTAATAAAGGAAAACATACATAACATCGCCTGTATTCCACAAAGGAGTCTTCATCTTTTCGTGTGGTTAGTGACTAACCTGGTGTCAGAGTTTTAAAGCCGCCCATGGGCCTCTGACTGCCGTCAAGAAATATCTCTCAGGCATGCCGGTTTCCTCACGTATTCCTTCATGGTTTTTGAAGCAAATGATAATTATACAATACGAACATGAAATATTTCGTCGTGATTAAAAAAAAAACAGCTGTTTCATAGAAAAGTGCAACACCTACGCGGTCAAAATGTATGGAACCGCAGATTTTTTTTTAAATTACCAACGCATTGACGTTCAGAATCATGTACTGAATCCATGGTAACAGTTTTCGCGTCGATGTCCCTGCCACCCTGTATAACGGCAATATCTCGTAACCAGTGGCCCTTAACAAACTTAACACAACGGTGTGAAACAATAATTTTATTAGCTCCAATTTTAGTATTGGCGACGAAGTATGAAGGTACAAATTAGCGAATTTTCTCAACTACTACTTATGCTCTGCAAGTCAACTGTTATAAAACTAAGGCTACGTGCACTTTGGATGTGTTTTCGTACGAATTTCACTCGTGCGTACACGTACGAACACGCACGAACGATCCCGACCTTGCAAGTACAAAGGGAGCGCGCAGACTAGGTGCGACTAAGTCGTGTGTATGGTTCCGACGTCCAAAAACAATCCGAACTTGTTGGAATTTGTTCTATTTGACGGAGAAAAACATATCCAGTGCGCACTCAATTCGTACGACCGTGATCATCATCATCATCAGCCTATAAATGTTCCCACTGCTGGGACACAGGCCTCCTCTCTGTGAGAGGGAGTGGGCCGCAATCCACCACGCGGGCCCAGTGCGTGTTGGTAGATGTCACATGTCTTCGAATTTTCGGTTCTAGGACATGCCGGTTTCCTCACGATGTTTTCCTTCACCGTTTTGAGAGCAGTGGTGATGAAATAATTTACACAAAGTAAAGCGCCTGTCTGGGTTCGAACCTACGACCTACAACTCGTAAGTCGCGGCCCTTACCACTGGGCCACCACTGCTGGCCGTGATCGTACGAGTGAAATTCGTACGAAAACGCATCGAAAGTGCGCGCGGGCGTCTTTCCATTCTATACAAGGCTAAACGCACCCATAGGAAACTGCTCGCGTATAGATTGGAAATCACTTTTTTACTAAGGTCTTCCAATCTATACAAGAGTAGTACGCAAATACTCGCGTATACTTCGTAGTGACCAAATTAACTACCTCATTCCATAGTATACAGTGCTAGTACGCATACGGACTAATCGAGTTTAGATTGCGAGAAATTGTGAACAGGTAACCAACTTGTTTGCGAGGTAATGCACCTTGCGCTAATATTAAATAGTCTACCTGGCTGCGAGCAACTTGGAAGTAGCGGTTGGTCACAGTTCTAACCTAACCTAACCTAAGCCATTTCACGCAGTTCACACCTTTGTTCTTTTCTTTTTTTTATAGACTATCTCTTTAAAACTCTTATCAGACGTAAGTGATGTAGTATAATTTGGAACCAGGACGCGCTTGTCCACGTTACAAACTATACACCAGCAATACGCAAAATTCGTGTATACATTATAATCACAGATTTTAAAAAAACAACCGACTTCCAAAAAACACTACAAAGTGAAAAATAACTTTAATTTCGGAAGTCGGTGTCTTTGGTTTTGAATTTTCGTTCTTTGTCACCGACTTCCGAAATTAAAGTTATTTTTCACTTTGTAGTGTTTTTTTTTGAAGTCGGTTGTTTTTTTTTGTAAAAAGTTTTTATTTTTCACTTTTTAGTTGTGGTACCTACCCCACACAAATTCGAATACCACTACCTGCTATGTAATTATCAGTGACAGGAAGTTATCATATCATCTACATACTAAGTGGGGAAAAAATACGTATAATTGAAGCTAACTCAAAAACTACCCAAGTAAAGTTAATAAAATTTATATGGGACCAATTTGGGAGCATACCCTTTCAAACAAAAAAATAATTTTCAAAATCGGTCCACAAATGACGGAGAAATCCGTGGACATATATAAAAATACGCGTCGAACATATAACCTCCTCCTTTTTGGAAGTCGGTTAAAAATAGCATTACAATGTATACGCGAGCAGTTTCCTATGGCTGCGTTCTGGCCTTGTATAGATTGGAAATACGCTGCGCGCGGCCTAATGCTGTGCAAAAACGCTCGAGACCATTTCGTCACGGTCGCGTTTGGTACGTGCGAAGTATCAGAACGAATCACGGAACATGTCATAACATAATTGGATCACTGATCCTTCAGCCAAGTTGTTATAGCAATCATTCTGTCAGTGGAAATAGAAGTCTGTCCATGCTAAGTCTGCTAAGAAAAAAAACGGTGGAATTTGAAAATCTATAGACGGCAACACCATTTGTCCTACGAAAAAATAATTTGATACTTTGTTTGTCTTTTTAACTGACTTAAAAAAAAGGAAGAGGTTCTCAATTCGTCGGCATATTTTTTTTTTTTAATGTATGTTCCCCGATTACTCGAAGACGGCTGGACCGATTTGAAAAAATATTTTTTTGTTTGAAAGGGTATACTTTCAAGTTGGTTCCATTGTTATTTAGTCACGATCTGATGATGGGATCTTGGAGAAATCGAGGGAACTCTTCAAATATTAAAGGCACATCTATAGCGATTTGGGTATTTTTGATGAGCAGTTGACATAAGGCTATTTATTGTAACTTAGATAAATTACAAATTAACCCACTAAAAAGTGAAAAAAAAAACTTTTTTACAAAAAATGCAACCGATTTCTAAACTACAAAGTGAAAAATAACTTTAATTTCGGAAGTCGGTGTCAAAAAACTAAAATACTGATTTTAGTTTTTTGACATCGACTTCCGAAATTTAAGTGAAAAATAACTTTAATTTCGGAAGTCGGTGTCAAAAAACTAAAATACTGATTTTAGTTTTTTGACATCGACTTCCGAAATTTAAGTTATTTTTCACTTTGTAGTTTAGAAATCGGTTGTATTTTTTGTAAAAAAGTTTTTTTTGTTTTTGATATGTTATTTTGTTTATATTCTGATTTATTACCGGTAAAGAATAGTCACTTTAGCACGATGCAGTGTGGATTTGATCCAGTTTTGTCATCATCATCACACATGATCTATTAGGCAAAATATCAAAATCATTAGATATATTATTTATCATTAAAGGACATGTCCTAAAATGGTTTTTTATTATTCAATAATTCTAACGAGGATTAGTTAAGTATATTTGGATAGACATCCCAAAAACTAGTGGTTCTAACTATATCATACATTTTTAAAGACTTCCAATTTTGAGAAAAATCGTTTTTTATTTTAGTAAGAATTTACTCCTAAAACGAACAAACCTTTCTAATTATCTAGAATATTATAGTGAACACACCTCATAAAATAGCTTGTCAAAATTGACACATGTTACTGTCAAATATGTCTCTATTTATGTCATATTGACATATTCAAATAGTAAATTTGTCAAAATTTACACATGTTACTGTCATCACTGTCAATTGATTGAGAGTAATGACAGTACCACGTGTCAATTTATATCATATTTGTCATAGTTGCCATCAACAAATAAAATATTTGTACTTAAATACTTTATAATTTTTCTCATAAATGGAGGGGTCTAAAAATATTATTTCAGTGGTTCCTAGTTCCATATTTTGTCGTTTTTATTTAGATGTAGTTTGATGCTGGTTAGATTTTTCTCGGAATAAAAAACCAACGTCCATACAAAAAGCGGCCATCTCCTTTTCGATATCTTGTAAACATTGTCGTTTTTGGTTAATGACGACATCGTGCTGTACCTTCACATCTTGAAATATACTTTTAACCAAAGTGAAAACAACTTACAGCGTAAGGAATCTGACATTTCAAGCACACTGAAACTGACATAACTGACTGATGTATACCATTGCTCATTCATTCCATTGCAGACTTCGCGTGGCCAGATTCTATCCAAGTTTTCAAAGTAGTTCCCTCATATACCGAAAAAAAACCAAGAAAAGAATAATTAAAGCCAACTAACCTTCATAATCCATATACTCTTAGCACCAACAAACAATCCATGTCTAGCACAGACAGCCTGCGGTGTAATTTCAGCAATGAACACAATAGCCAACGTAGACCCGATAACAGCAACCAATCCAGAAGTCAGATCATCCAGGATGACAGTAAACGTACTGTTCACGGCCACGTTACTGAGTAAAATCGTACAGAGGAGATAGTTTCCGTGGGCTCTGACCGGCATGATAGCCCTCGCGTACTTCCGTTCCTTCTCAGTACCCGTATTGGCAATGATCTTCAACTCCGTCCTGTCTAGAGCCATAAGACCCAAGTTGAGACCAGAGAACAGAGAAGCCAAGAGAAGTAAAACAATAATGAGGATTATGGAAGCCCAAAGTGGGAGAAGCTTGTTGTGCGTAGCCAGGACCTTCCATTTTTCAGGACCCTGGTGGAGGAAGTGGTCTTTTGGGGAGTTTTTGGCGCAGATGTAGAATCTGTAGTCATCTAACGGAGGCGGAGCTAGCATGTAGAGGAGGGCGGAGTCCGATTCGGCGTAGGATACCTGTGTAGAGAAAATAGAGTATTTAGGTAACAAATGGGCGTTGCATATCATGGACATAAGTCTTCGCGTGATACATATTTTTGTGACCTCTGCATTACGTCAACCTATATTTAAGTTCCTGATAAGTACTTTTCGGCAAGTCGAATGCTGAATTTTGGGCGGTCACCTTGTGCTAATACAAATTAATGTCCTAAGTCCTCCACCCGACAAGGCTTCAGATGGAGTTATGTTAACTAATTGGTGTGGATTAGCAATAGCTTTAGAGCATTCAGAGCAATTACTACTGGTTAACAAAATAATTGCTCTGTGAGTATTAGCACCTGTGGTGTAGGCACACAAAACAAATATTGCAGTTTAAGACAATGTCTATAAACATGGGATTAATAATTCTTCTGGCGAAACATTTATTGGTAGATTTGCTCCATTTTACAAGTCAGGGACTAGTAAGATTTATAGATTTTTGATATTTAATTGATTCAGGCGTGACCTTGCGGAAATCCATTATAAAATACAATACACGTTGATATATTATTCAGTAAACTGTTCCGCTTAACTATTCCTAAAGATTCCGAAGTCGCATTCTGCGTCCAGCGCTCGGTGTGGCAACACGCCGTGTTCGAGTTCGCGACAAGTCGATCGTCATCCTGAGGAAACCTGGTTGAGAGGTGAAACGTGTATCGATTTCTTAGTGTTTTTTTTATGGCTCTTTAGGAATAGTTAAGCGGAACAGTTTACTAAATATATCAATGTCTATTGTATTTTCTAGATTTTTGGACATTAAAATAGTTTTGGAAGCAGATGACAGAACCTCCACAAAAAAACCAACCTCGACAAATAAGAAAAGGCAAGCCAAGAAATAAATAAAACAAAACAACTCACCTTATACTCCACATTCAACAAATGGTCGCACGTATCCCCATACTCAGCGGGAGTATGAGTGAACGCTATAATAGTATCATTAGTAAAATTCTCCCCAAACAGTCTCAAATAAAAATGAGTATCTCTCAACACACTGGTGATCAACTCATCTACAATTTTAGGTTCCTTATCTGATTCTTCGACTCTAAGACCCATTAGTTTGATAGGTCCCGAAGGAGGTGGAGCAACTTTAGGTCCTAAGCTGGTATCTGTTGTGTTTGTTGCATCTATAGTTTTATTTTCTGCCGCTTCTGGTACTGATCCATCTATCCCTTCTGGTACAGGTGTGGTGGCTTCGGCTTGACGTCGAGATCTGCTACGTGTTGGAGAGTCGGGATAGGAATATGATTGGATGATGAGGTTCGCGAAATCTTCGTCTTCATCTTGGATTTCGTTCTCGATTGGTCTGTAACAAAGATTGTTGGTGGTTAGTGATTTTGGTAATGTAACATCACGCTTGAAGGAACAAGGGTAGGCACTAGGCAGAGGTGTACTAGATCCGTAAAAAAATTATCGTGAAAATTTAGGTGAATTGAGCTTGAAGTGTCAAAGGCTTTTTTTTTTTTTTTTGTTGCAAAATTATCAAGTGTCAGACTCTTACTGACTAAAACCCGCCCGTGTTCCTTCAGTTGCCTATATTCCCAGGGGCCCTATAAATAAATAGATTACAGAAAAACCTATAAGAAGTCTATGGTCTTAAAATAACATGGTAAATCTCCCAATATTGTGCGTACAAACTTACATTTGCTGTTGGAATATATGGGAGAACATGTTTTTCAACTACAATGTTAAGTTTGTATTTGGAATAAATTCATCCTAACTACGGCGTAGTCCGACACGCACTTGGCCAGTTTTTTTTTTGTAATTTTCCTGCAATTACCAATTATTAATTACAGTGATGCTAATCGCAGTTTTCACCATTTCGGATAATCCTGCACCCTAATTGCGTAATACAACACAATCACAATTTGTTTCGATTTGAAACAGATTTCTAATCCATTGCTTCGTAAGTTGGAAAAAAAATCTGTTCAACAACGTAAATAACGCAATGAATGTTGTTGAAATGTCAAATTGTTTACGAAAATGAGTTACGCAATTAGGGTACTGCAATGTATGCCTATTCGTAGTAGTGGGCTCGTGGGCGTCATACAGGTCAAAATAGACTTATTTATAGTATAAGGAAGGAAAAAGGCGAAATATTATTGTTATTATACCACCTATGGCTTGTGGCTAAGTTATAACAGGCGCACGGGTCGATCGATCAGGGCCTCAAGTCTGCTATTACAATAGTGTCAGAATGGTCTATCATTGATTTCATAATTGTTGATTTTGACAAGTTTGGTAATCTACTAATATAATGGCGTCATTATGACTTTCCAATGGTCAGCCACTGACACTCCATTGAAAGAAATGGCACTTATTGGTAATCTCGTACTTAATGACAAATGAATGACTGACTTAGGCGGTATCATTGGTTGTATTGTACGACAATGCCATTATAACACAATTCTATTACGAGACCATTGACCGACCAATGATCGACCATTATGAATTTAGCAGATTACGAACTTTTAGCAAAATGACAATGGGATCGTGTTGGAATGACGAATTTATAAAAATAGCAGACTTGGGCCCCAGGTTAAAAGGAGGCTCCCTAAATTGTATGTTAATTTGCATTAATATTCTGAAAAAGTCACGCATACAATCAAAATGGAACTTTAGTATATATGATTTATTGGATCTTTTTCTTTTCAAATATAAGACGTAATTGGAACATTTTCGCTCGATCCATTTTTTATTCGAAAATCATGTCTTTTTTTAAGATAAACTTCATTTTAAATAAGATTAGACATTTAAAGAATTTAAACAAACCTTTTTTAAACTCCGTTCAACCTATTTTGACTTCTATTGCGTTGGTGGTATGGCAAATAGCAGCTGTAGTAAACAGTTGGTATTGTACCACTTTTTTGCTTTTAATGCCATCCTTATGCCTTCGGTATAGAAGTCAAAATCGATTGAACGGACTGTAAAAAAAAGGTTTTTTAAATGTCTAATCTTATTTCAAATCGAGTTTAAGTTTTTACCATCGGGGGTAAGATCTTCGGCTGGCACAGAAGCGTTGGGATTGGCACAAGGAAAGAGAGGCCTATATTCAGAAGTGCAGCCGGTCGGGTTAATTCTAACCCACCACGCGCAAGTCGGGCCCTCTACTAGGGATGTTACAGAGCTTCGGTTCCGGTTCCGATAGGTCAGAACTTCCGATTAATTTTACACCTCCAATTCCGACTTCAGTTCCGATAATTTTGAAAAAAGTTATACCGAAGTTCGAAACACAGCGATGCACGTGACTAGAGCGCATACAAACAAGTTTTAACTCGTCGCCAGTGTTATTTTAGTTTATTTTATACACGCTCGCGCTCGTAGTCTCAGTTTATTGTTTGGTTTGTGGATGTTATCGCTAATATTTGACTGATTAAAGAGACAAATATATTTCAAATGTTTCATTAAACCTTCCCATAACACATATTTCTTCTACTTCCACCTTCAACTCCGGTTCCGGTTCCAACCCAGGTTCGGATACAAAAAAAGCTCCGTTTCCGGTTCCGGATCCGGCGAGACGACCTCCGTAACATCCCTGCCCTCTACCACAGGGCCTCCACAAATTAGCAACGACCTTGAAATGGTAAGTAGTGATATTCGTGTTTCAAACAGTTTACTATACTTCGGATATAGTCAAGTCAAACGATAGATAAATATTAATATCGATAGATTCGTGATTTGAACTAATAAAGGAATGGTGGTACTGACATAAAATTAGATAGTCTATGGTGTAAAGAGGAATCGAATAGAAACCGCGATTATGTAGGCCACCGACTAACTTCCGAAAAATCTATGAAGGTTTGCTTTGCAAAGAAATAAATTATTTGATTTGGAACTTAACATATTTTTTTACAGTGTGTGTCTTTATAATGTGCTAATATCGAAATGAGGGAATCTATGCTTAATTTTATAGACGGAAAAAATATTTAAAAAATCTAAAAAAATTTTTTTTTTTTTATCGATTTTTTTAACAAAACAGTGTAACTTTTAAACTAAATGATCTATCGCGATGAAACAAAACTCCATTATGATTGGAAGTAATTAGGCGTCCACATAAAATGATAATTGTGGGAAAAAAAACTACCCTCAATTGAAAATAAAACATGTTATTTTAGCAAAAATTATATTTAAAAAATTAAGCATAGATTCCCCCATTTCGAGATGTGCACAGTCTCTGGGGTTAAATTTACAAATTGAACAAATTGCTCTTTTTTGTAAAACAAAACTTACAACAAAGAGACGGCTTAATTATTAGGTAATCCAATTGACACAAAGTTAAGGAAAACAAAGTAAATACAATATTCAACAACAGTTTATGGAGTACATTGAAACAATATGATTCACACACAGATAATCAATGTCAAGCCGTACAATTGGGGACAGAATAAGTGGCGCAATGGAGAGGTGGATACGTAAGTGAGAGTATTTCTTTAACTTGTAAATATTTGAGAGGGCGTACCTAGGGACACGAAAAAAGTATCGATACTTTGTGGTATCGAGTACATTTCCATTCGATACCGATACTTTTGTACTCGATACTTTGCATTCGATACTTTTACTCAATGAGTACTTTTTGGCAGGTATCGTAACGAATAAGAAATTAAGTTTTAAATGGGTAATCTTAGAAATTACCCATTTAAAACTTACGACCTTACGGCTTATGTTTATGGTTATGGCAACGCCATCTAGTTCTGAACCTTCTAAAACATTACATCGATCTTTGCTCGAAATCGTTCTTTCCGTTCACAGTTAAATTCCTAACCTTTCCTTCATTCATTTACTACACTAATCAATCACTCATTCACTCACTCGTTCACCGTTATCATTTGTTTTCATGTCCTGCCCTACTGAAGTTAAACTGACCTATGCGCATTAGGCCCTAAGAAAAGTACTCTCTTTTTTTTCCCTTGTCCTAGGGTTCAACAATAGGATGAATCCTAATCTTATTACAATTCAGCCTTTAAAGGCTCATGCAGACCAGCGCGACACGCGACGTGACACAAAGGCACCGCTCGTCGCGCGACGAGCGGTGCCTTTGTGTCACGTCGCGTGTCGCGCCTGTTTGAAAGTGCCTTAAATAGACTAATAATTTAATTATAACCTAAACTATTAAATTGTCTTTACTAAGAATGTGTCCAAAAGCACTTTTCTTATTGTCTCTATTAAGACGAATACACTTCGTTCTTGTGTTTGTTTGGCACTTTTGTACTTTACACTAAATAGTAGCTCGAACGGTTTTGTTCTTTTTAGTCTTCTAACTATGTTTGTGTGGTAAGAAAACTACTCGATACCTTAAAGTATCGATACTTTTGTTTCGATACTTTCATGAGTACGATATTTTTTTTCGATACTACTCATGAGTACAGTATCGATACTTTCTATTCGATACCGTGTCCCTAGGCGTACCACGGTACACGAGCGCCACTCCTTCAAATAAAAAAATATTATCTCGTGACTGAGAAGGAATTATGTATAACGGCTAATATGGACCTTCGGTAAACAAGTGTGTCTAGAATTTTCTAATGCCTTTTATAAAGTTTAATATTGAGACACAAAGCAAAAATAATTGATCTAAAGAAAAGCGGCCACATTCCTCTAGATCGTATTTTGTTGCTTCGTGTCTCAATATGAAACTTTATATTTTAAATAAATCATAGTTTTATTTATATAAGTAGTATTTATTTATCAGGTTTTTATTTATTTATTTACACACATAACATAACATAACATCACGCCTTGTTTCCCCGAAGGGTTGGGCAGAGGTGTCCCTGTAGCAGGTACACCCACATTTCGCCAGTTATGTTTAAGTCCCATGTAATAGGGGGCGAGCCTATTGCCATCAACCGGGCACAAATCCAGACTCCGAGCTGCTACTGAGAAATTTCAGATAGAAAAACCCAATAACACTTTGCCCGACCCGGGAATCGAACCCAGGACCTCATGCTCAGCAGTAGCGCTTGCGACCACTAGACCAACGATTAACGATTTATTTACTTAGTGAAATAAACGATGATTTATTACGAAAACGAGCGCGTAAAATTTCATAAACAGACCTTTGGGCGTATAGATATTATGAAAAACGACTGGATGTTTATACTCAAAATATAATTATTATTATATTATAAATTATTATCAAAATAATAGAACTTTTGAAACGGTTTCCACTTTGCCATTTTTATTTACGCTGAAGATGAGCTAAAATGTGTGTTGAAATGTGGAAGTTTCGACGCTCATAACTTCAAAACCAATATTTATTTTCCAATTTTGCTTCCTTACAGAGCAAGATAATGACAAGACAAATTGATGTAATTTTTACACCTATACATTTCCACATGTACAGAAATCCTACACAATGCGAGATCAGCATCGTTTGTATGGAAGAATAACCGACTAGCGTAACCTTAAGTCCAGGAATTTCCTCACAAATAAGAATAAATTACCAGTAAATTACCTAGATATAAACCAGCCATATTTTCCTCATCAATACTTCGTAATGGATCGATCGTAAATCAGCAACTATCATTATTAATATCAATAATTTATGGTCCCGCGACGCAGACCTATTATTTTGATTTGAGTGACCCATAAGTTTATTATTTGGAGCATTCGAGGCCATTATTGAGTTTTTTTATTATCTATATCACGAACACTTCTGTCGTCAGAATAAGTGCCATTTATTACAGTAGTCAATCTAAATTCATCATCATCATCATCAGCCTATAATGTTCCCACTGCTGGGACACAGACCTCCTCTCTGTGAGAGGGAGTGGGCCGTAATCCACCACGCGGGCCCAATGCGGGTTGGTAGATGTCACATGTCTTCGAATTTCCGGTTCTAGGACATGCCGGTTTCCTCACAATGTTTTCCTTCACCGTTTTGAGAGCAGTGGTGATGAAATAATTTACTTACACAAAGTAAAGCGCCTGTCTGGGTTCGAACCTACGACCTACAAGTCGTAAGTCACGGCCGTTACCACTGGGCTACCACTGCTCATTAATCCGAATTAGGTATTACTAAATACGATTTAACTTTTAGGTGACAACCAGTGTTGGCCTAGTGGTGTGACCGTCAGATTGCCAAGTCTGTTCGAACCCAAGGCACGCACCTCTAACTTTTCGGATTCATGTGCGTATTGTATAATTATCACTTGTACAAAAACGGTGATGGAAAACATCGTGAGGAAACCGGCATGCCTGAGAGATATTTCTCGACGGCATGTGAAGTCAAGTCAGAGGCCCATGGGCGGCTTTATAACTCTGACACCAGGTTAGTCACTAACCACACGAAAAGAAGAAGACTGGTCAGATAGGCAGTTGCTTCATGTAAAATACTGGTATTCAGCTGTTTTCGGTTAGACTGAAAGCCGACGCCAACTTAGTTGGGACGAGGTTTGGCAGAAGATATGACTACAACCAAAATTAACCTTAGGTTTGAAAGCTCCGACAGATAGGCGCAACGCGATTCTGGTAGCCCAATATCCAAGAAGTTTTTACAGAAATTGTTCTACAAGAGTTGCCTCGCGAGCCTTAAGACCATTTTTAGTCAAAACAAGGGAGCTCGTAGGTTTAACTCTCGGAGTTGTTTATCAAAGTGAGAAATGTATGGAAAAATGATAGCAACCCACCTACTCAAAAATACTAATCGTGCTACTTCCAAAACACGAGATTTATACGATTTCATAAACTTCCTGGAGCAATTCTCATAAACAATAAATTACCTATAAATTCCATTCAAATCTTAGAAATAAAACTATTTGTTTATATTCTGCTGAAAATAACAACAGAATTCTGATGCAAAACGGTCCTTGCTAAGTAAATTTTTTTTTACATATTTTGCGTATCTTAAAAAAACTTTTTACAAAAAAAAAACAACCGACTTCCAAAAAAACACTACAAGGTTATAACTTAATTTCGGAAGTCGGTGTCTTTGGTTTTGAATTTTCGTTTTTTGCCACCGACTTCCGAAATTAAGTTATTTTTGACTTTGTAGTGTTTTTTTGGAAGTCGGTTGTTTTTTTTTGTAAAAAGTTTTTATTTTTCACTTTTTAGTTGTGGTACCTACCCCACACAAATTCGAATACCACTACCTGCTATGTAAATAACAGTGACAGGAAGTTATCATATCATCTACATACTAAGTGGGGAAAAAATACGTATAATTGAAGCTAACTCAAAAACTGCCCAAGCAAAGTTTATAAAATTTATATGGGACCACCTCTGAAGTATGATCTACCAAACAAAAAAAGAATCATCAAAATCTATTCATAATTGGCGGAGTAATCGCGTAACAAACATACAAAAAAAAAAAAAAACATACAGACGAATTGAGAACCTCCTTCTTTTGGAAGTCGGTTAAAAAATATGTAAACACGCAACATCTACTTAATTCTTACAAAACTTGGTTTAGATACTCCTATGGTCACCTTTCGGCTCCATCATCAGACCCGGAACACCACCTCATGTAATACCTATCCTTTGAGTCCAAATGCAATAGTGCTATCTTGTTTAATTGAGGAGTTCCTATGGCCACCTTCCAGCTCCGTCATCAGACGCTTGTTCACACGCTTGACACAAGTTCTACGAGTATATTCGCAACCCCGGCAGGCATCGGCCCTAGCGGACCCCGTCAATTCTGCTGACATCTCTTTGAGGCGCGCGTGGAACACAACGCGCCGTCGACCCGGGCCTGGTCCTTATCGGACGGCGAGCTACCCATTGCTCACCATCCGCAAGCCCACGCCAACGGTGGCCGGAAATCTGCCTGTGATTCCCGACGCCCAGGGCGTCTCCTCCTGCGGCGGTTAGGGGCGCGAGGGCGCGAAATTTGCCTCTCCCTCACGCGTTCCGCCTCCTCCTTCGCGAGCATTACTGCTTCGCAGAAGGAGGTGACGGCTTCCCATTTCCTCTCGCTCCGTAATCACCCCAGCCCTAACCTAAACTTTAACCTCCTCCTTTTTGGAAGTCGGTTAAAAAAAATACAAAACGCCCAATATTTCTGTTCGCCACTGCTACAGTAATCTTCGCCCGACCGACGACTATCAGTACAAATGAGGTCACCCTGTGTGTATGTAGAACACTTCGGCTCTCCAATCGAGTTAGTTCGGTAGCACTAACGATTTGGTGTATTATGGAACAAATATCACAAGTGGTTGGGTTACTTATGTGTATACAAATATACGAATATTTAAATCTAAGTTGACTGCATTATTATTAGAAAAATGCTATTATTGTATAAAATACTTTTTAAATGATAAAAATATATAACTATAAAAATATAAATGACATATACGAGAATTTATATTTTAACAGAATGACTTAATTATTTATATTGTTAATGTAGATAAAAATTGTATTGTTAGTTTTAACGACTGCATGATTTATTTGAAAACTGTATTTTTTTAGTTTTTACGACTTTGCATGCCATAAGGTAGAATGTAGCGGAAAAACTTAATGATGTACCATCTTATACCTGTACCTACATTGTTGGCAAAATAAATCTGAATCTGAATCCTAAAGTAGGTGATGACAAAAAAATATCAACCGACTTCCAAAAAAAACACTACATAGCGAAAAATTATTTTAATTTCGGAAGTCGGTTGCAAAAAATGAAAATTCAAAACCAGACTTCCGAAATTAAAGTTATTTTTCGCTTTGTAGGTTATTTTTTTTTTTTTTTGTTAAATAGTTTTTATTTTTCTGTTTTTAGTTGTGGTATCTATTAAACCGCACACTAATTCGAACACCACTACCTGCTATGTAAATAACAGTGACAGGAACTTAACATATCATCCACATACTAAGTGGGAAAAAAAATACGTACCTATTATTGAACCCAACTCAAAAACCATCCAAGCAAAGTTAATAATATTTATATGGGACCACCTTGAAAGCATACCCTTTCAAATAAAAAAAGGATTTTCAAAATCGTTTCATAATTGAAGGAAAAATCGGTGGAAAAATGATAAAAAAAAAACGCTACGAACATGTAACCTCCTCCATTTTGGAAGTCGGTTAAAAATAATAACAAATGGATCGAAAACGTACCTGTGGGTGTCAACTTTTTGTGCCACTTACAAATCGAGTACTTTGATTTGATTATTCGAATAATTGAACCCGAAATTCTAATTTTAAATCACCCACTGTTAACGGAACTCATACGCCATGCCGCCATACATATTGGAAGTGAACCCTCCAGGAGGGTTACCGGCATTACGTCTGCCGCGCTAATTAGAAGTGCAGTAAGGAGGTTATTCGTAGTTTCGAGTAAATGGCGCCTAAAGTTTTTTGCTCTTTACGATGATTCCGAATCCATAAGTAACATAATTTTAAAAAAATCCTTCCTTACTACGTATTAGCACGGCAGACGTTTGCGCTACAGTAAACCATCGCAGACGATCAACGGCATTAGGTTTAAAACCGTGTTATAAAACACTGTACAACGAAGTAAAATTGTGTTTTCAGGGGGTTTTGTCGATATGTAGTTTCCAACCTTTTAAATTTTTTGTGAGTAAAAATGCTAAGATTTTAACACCAACGCATATACTTATAAATATTGTTAAAATATACATCAGATTTAATTTTCACGGTTTATAATGCTGATGTATTCGCTAAGAAAAACCTAAATTTAAAATGAGCCTCGGCGAGTGCTCCCGGCATCCCATATGCAACTAGGTGAACCCTCCAGGAGGCTCACGGCACTGAACGTGTTAAGTTCATACATCTGGTGACACAAGCACGCCGGTTGCGAGTACCACGCGCACTGACCTTTCTGAAGAACATCACCAATAAGGTCAGTGTTCTTCGAGGGCGCCCCTCCCAGCGTTTCATCTGATCTCTCATTGCTAATTATCTACATGAGAATAGGTCATGCCGTGGTAACAAAATTAGGCAATCAGCAAGATGATAGCATGCAAAAAAAAAAAAATAATTCGGCCAAGTGCGAGTCGGACTCGCACACGAAGGGTTCCGTACAATATTTAGAAAAAAAAAAAGCTGAACAAAACACGTTTCTTGTGTTGGGACCCTCTTTAATTTTTAACTTTATTTTATTTTCTGCGGCAGTAAAAATACACAATCTGTAAAAAATTCAACTGTCTACTCAAACTCAAACTCAAAGCATTTATTTCAAATAAACCAATTACAGGTACTTTTGAATTGTCAAGGGGTCGGTCAGTGAGAAAAATGAAGATAGTTATACCGCTACCTATTACGCAATTTAGCGCCGAGTATACGCAATTCAGCGTTACCGACCAACTGGAGCCGAGTATACCCGATTCACCGTCGCCAACCCAAGCGTGAAAGGTTCAATTTCGTTCACTGCAAGAGCACAAAGAGCGACTAAAAAAGTTTTCACTGCAAAAATACTAACGTCACCTTCTTCAAACACTTTCAAAATTCAAATTCATCATTTATTCAAACTAAGCTGAGAATCAGCAGTTTTCGAACGTCAAAATTACATAAAACAGTCCCCCAAAACGCCCACCCTTCACCACTTCCTAGTGCCTTTAGCTGGGAAGAAGAAGTGGCGCAACAAACTCCCCAGCAGCACAGCTGTCTGTTCAAGTTAGAAAAATTTTAATAATAAATTATTGGCCATATGTCAGCTAGCACACGCTAATATATCAACCAAAAATATCGAGAACTATACTCAAGTAGAAATAAAAATAAAAACTAAACGTAAACAGAACTAAATATCTAAATAAAAGCCTCCAGGCATAAAGGGTGTGCCCGCTTACATAAAGCTATTTTAAAGCTGTAATTGGACTGAATTAATAGGGTACTGCTTCTTCTTTTCGTGTGGTTAGTGACTAACCTGGTGTCAGAGTTTTAAAGCCGCCCATGGGCCTCTGACTTGACTTCACATACCGTCGAGAAATATCTCTCAGGCGTGTTCCCACACGATGTTTTCCATCACCGTTTTTGAAGCAAGTGTTATCATCACTTATATAAATACACACATTATCATTTATTTACATTAAAACTTATATTATTAGCTCGCAATTTTTCTAGAGACTATTGTATTACATTATCTTGAAGTATTATTTATTATTGCAAACAAGAATATTACTTGAAAATCCATGTTATGTAAATATTGTGACAGACAGCTTCTAAATAGCTAGACAATGACATAATGTGATTAAAATGTGTCCGTTTCGAAGATAGGGTGCCACAGATGGACAGAAGTTTAATCTTGTACCTAACACGCCTCTTTTTGTCAACCAAATTAATTTGCCTGCCTTTTCCCAACTATGTTGGAGTCGGCTTCCAGTCTAACCGGATGCAGCTGAATACCAGTATTTTACATGGAGCGACTGCCTATCTGACCTCCACAAACCATGTTACTGGGTAATACGATCTCCCTTGGTAAGACTGGTTGTCAGACTTTCTGGCTTCTGACGACCCGTAACGACTGTCATAGATCTACGAATGACAGCCGGGACCAACGGCTTTACATGCTTTCCGAAGCACGGAGGAGTCTCGGTATGTAAAGATAGTCACCCATCCACGGACCAACCCCGGTAAGAGTAGCTTAACCTGACGGATTGATCCGTGCGGCTGTTATTACTTAGCCATCATTTAATAAAATTCATTTAATCAGTCTGTTCAAATAATTTGCAACCCGCCCGCATAGCTGTTGTTACTAAAAACAATTGATAGCATTCTCGCAATGGCGTTCAAATGTGAAAGCGATAATTTTGATAAAAATTGTTTTGGCGAAACATCTGTGGATCCGAAAATAATATTTTATAAAATTCCGTCCGATCCAGCCTGTTCCTTGCTGTCCTCCCCAGCGACGCCCTAAGCCGAGGTCCGTACCCCACAGGGGGTGCCCTTAGCGTGTAGTCGCTTAGTTTCTAAGTTTTATGCCCTGGCTGGAGGCCACAAAATATTGAGGCAGCCATAGGAAAGTCCAGTTAAGCAGCCGACTACCACCTTTTTTTTTGGGTGGGATATTATAAAATAACTTCTCCCGCTCTGGGTGGAGCAGGAGGGCGTGTCAGACTCTTACTGAGTAAAACCCAACCGTGTTCCTTCAGTTGCCATATTACCGGGGGCCACGATTTCCCTTTCGGCCTTATCGTCGGGCAGTAGCCCACCAGACAAATCACCCGTCTGGTCAAAGGATCCTCCCTTTTCTATGGCGGATGAGTGAACTTTACACCCTGTTCCTCATCCCTCTACACAAAATCCTTCCATTCATCTCATTACCGACCTGCCCTTACACTAAATATCGAATTAATTCACCTACTGCTGGACCAAAACAGCGGGTGCGCCACGCTGTAGGCGCCAGGGATGGTGACGGTCGGCGGATGGTTTCGCCAGACCCGTAGTTCAGCTCGATATGGCCATGCAAGTAAAATATGTACCTGGTATGGAGCTTGAGGATAGCCAGAAACGCCAGAATGTAGTGGCTCGGAACCCAGCGTTCGGATGCCACCGATAAACTGAGATTGAAATACACCGTGAAATTTGAATCACAGTTTTGCTAGAACAAACGTTATTCAGACCATGTTCTACTACCATTCTACAGCATTCAATTTAAAAAAAAACATAAATTGGTTTCTGAATAAACACAAAAAGACAAAGTTTAAAATGTCAAGATTATCTACTGCTTACTAAATTTCGTTTATGGAGGTACATTTCCCTGTAAACAATGCTGTGTCCCATGCATGGTGTCTGTGTTGTAGGGAGTAACGATAATCTTGACATTTTAAACTTTGTTTTTTTTTTGTGTTTTTTTCAAAAACCAATTATGTTTTTTTTATTGGATGCTGTAGTATAGTAGTAGACCATGATCTGAACAACGTTTGTTCTAGCAAAACTGTGATTCAAATTTCACGGTGTATAGTATGGAAACCCTCATCCAGGTTCTAGCCGCGATAACAACACTGTCGTCAACTCGCTAAATACAAGGGTAAGTCAAATATCATTCGATCATTCGTCACTGATATTAGCTGTGAAAACCAGACCCACTCGTAAATTCCAGTACCTACTTCAAAAGCATTGATATGTTATCACACATTTGGCAACGAAATGATACAATAGCATGTGATGATAACATACTAGATAGTTATAATTGTGATGAATGATGACGGTATCAAGTTTTGGAGTCGATTTGGTACACTGATGTTTTTGAAGTGAAAACTTCTTTAGGCGCGTTGGGCATTTTTGAGATGGGAAAAAACAATTGAACTCGCGATATACCGACACCTCATTTTTGTAAACGAGATTGTGCTCTTTACTTATATTACCTTACGGATCAATGTTCTGCGCAAGTATTTTTACTTTAAAGGTTTTGAAAGTATTTTTGAAGTGAAAACTTCTTTAGGCGCGTTGGGCATTTTTGATTTGGGAAAAAACAATTGAACTCGCGACACCGTTACCGACACCTCACTTTTGTAAACGCGATTGTGCTCTTTATTTATATTACGTTACGGATCAAATCTTCTATGCAAGTGTTTTTACTTTAAAGGTTAAGTTTTAAATTCTGTCGGCACTTCCGAAGTGCCACAGTTTTTTGCCTGATTCTAGTTATCACTCCTTTTGCAGAAATTCGGTGGCCGCCAGATAGCGTCTGCAATTTACTGGCGACTGACTGTCACTGAAATGTTATACAATGTCACCCATCGGCATGTGCCCGCCCGTATTTTTCTGCATATTCACGAAAAACTATCGAAAAAAAAATTGGTTGCCTGTAAAGTCGGTATACGGGCGAAAGTTTTACGTGACAACGACTTTGAGTGGTAAAATAATTTTAATGTGAATATTCATTCGTATAGTAGGAAGAAGGATGAAATAATAGTAGCAATTTAAAACATTTATTTATACACATGAACCGGTGTGTATGCCTATCTCTCTCACTCTCTCTCTCTCGCTCTGTCTCTCTCGCTCTTAGGCGGGCTAACTGTGCTCGAGTGGAAGGGACGCGTGCCTTTCACTTTTTATGTCTGTCTCTCTCGCTCTTAGGCGGGCTAACCATGCACGCGTGCCTCTCACTCGCTCTCATTGTGAGCGCATAACGTGAGCGGAGCGTAACGCAGTTTCTTGAAGTGTCACCCGGCAAACCAATTTATTAGACGTTGTCACGTCAATAAGTTTACAAGGGGCAATTTTCATCGAATTTCTTATATATCATTAAATGTATATTTAAAAAAAATTTGAAACCTTGGAATAAGCCCTTTCATTTGATATGTCACACGGTACAGTTTGCAAAACTTTTCTTGAAAATTGTCTAGTTTGCCGCCCAAAAGTGACCCCTATATTCAAAATTCATTTAATATTTACGTTACACGTTCGTGTTTGGGTCACAGAAATTGATATGTGTACCAAATTTAATTTTATCGGTCCATTAGATTCCGAGCAAATTAGCTGTGACAGACGGACACACGAGTGATTCTATAAGGGTACGGTTTTTCCTTTTGAGGTATGTAACCCTAAAAAGTAAGAAGATGCTATTGACCAATCAGCCTAGATTAGTCATCAGACTTTGCTATAAGTCTACTCTCATTACATAACTGAATTCCCAGAATATCCTGTTAATAGCTTTCATCTTAAAATACTTGTGTAAACTGTCGTTTTTATTTAGAATCTCTTCTAAAATTGTTATTTGGCAGTCACAAGTGCTACTTTAAATTCTAGTGAGAGTGGGTCATGTCCACTAGTTTTTAAATAGATAGGTGTGTTTAGTACATGTGCACGTAAACAGTTTAATTATTTCATATTAAGTAGAAAGCGTCAGGGTAGCCCGCGAAATTCAAATTTTCTTACGTTTTTTGTAATTTGCAGGTCAGTATCATGTTGTTTGTTGATTTCATGAAATCATCACATTTGACACCTTTGCTAACGAGTTGTATTGCTAATTGTAACGATTATAATTGAGTAAAGCCATATTTGTTACGGCCGCGAATCATATTTTAATCAACATAAAACCTGACACTGACCTGCAAAGTGCAAAAAACGTAAGAAAATTTGAATTTCGCGGGCTGCCCTGAGAAATTATAGCGGACAGGGCACACTGCTCGCAGAACAGAGAGCGGATGAGGCCGAAAGGTACTTGAGTGGCCACCGCGTACCGGAAGACGTAGCGTTGGAAGACCTCAGAACCGGTCGAAGTGACGATGCTTGGGGAGGCCTATGTCCAGCAGTGGACGTCCTTCGGCTGAAATGATGATGATGAAACTGCCAGAAGTATTTCAAAGGACTTTTACGTTTGGTCAGTAACAAGGCCCCTTTTTAAGACCTTTGTAATCTATCCTAACCTGGTTTTAATTGAGCCTTCACGAAGCGATGCTTTAGACGCTGATTCAATATATGCCAGGTGACCTTGAGTGGTTAGCTTGCGTGGTTTGCACTGAGCTCACGCAACGCATCGTACGTCCAGTCAGTAATAAGACTCGCACATCAAGAAGCGCTGTCTCCAATTAGATGCATTATAAATTTATTATACATAAAACAAAAGGTATTTTAGTAAAACAAGTATACTAAAAGATCAATAAATGGTGAAGGTTTCAGAAAAATACGCTTGATAGATTTTGCGTGATTCTCAGTTTTTTATCCGCGTTAGACATAACTTTACAAATTAATTTCAATATTTAATATAAACATAATCTAAAATATTCCTATAATAAGTTATTAAGAAAATGCTCTAATTTAACATATATTTTTTTCAAATCACCACTCGTTTAGACGTGATCTTCAGTATAAAATCATTAAAAGTCAGTTATTGTCGCCTTAAATGTGTACCTTAGACAGTCAGTCCCGAACTCCCTGTTTTAAGATTCGGACCGTCTAATATTTTAACTATGGCATGAACTGTTCTCAGATACTTCGTGCTAGAAAAATCAGCCAGTAAAAAAAAATGGTGGCACTCCGGGAGTGCCGGCAGAAGTGAAAACTTGAACAAGATCGCCTTGGTGGAAGAAAAACACTTGTATAGAACATTGGTCCGTAACCTTATCTAAATAAAGAACAAAATCGTGATTACAAAAAAAAAAATACATCCGAAACCTTTAAAGTAAAAATACTTGCACAGAACATTGATCCGTAACATAATAATAATAAAGAGCACAATCGCGTTTACAAAACCTTTAAAGTAAAAGTACTTGCATAGAACAATGATCCGTAACGTAACATAAATAAAGAGTACAATCGCGATTACAAAACCTTTAAAGTAAAAATACTTGCATAGAATATTGACCCGTAATTTAATATAAGTAAAGAGCACAATCGCGTTTACAAAAATGTGGTGTCGTTACAGTGTCGCGAAATCAATGGTTTAGTCCCATCTCAAAAATGCGCCTAAAGAAGTTTTCACTTCAAAAACCTCATCATGAAAACTGATCGGTGACCTGCTGGTCTCGTCCAATAATTTGAGGTATGCACACTATGTTTTGTCCCAACAATTTAAGACAAATTGATTGGCACGGCTCCAAAATATAAAGTAAGTCACACCGAAAGTGTTACATGCCACCTCAAATTGACGGGGATCGTCTCGTAAGATGCAGACTGCCAGAGAAATTCCCGTACACTTACGAACATTAAAATGGCCTCTATGATCGGCGAAACTAAAATGGATTTTAGTGTTAGGGCGCCTTGCTAAACCCTGCGACTTCCATGAAGCACGATCTAAGATGGCGGTTAGGCGTCCTTTTTGGTTTTGTTGAAACTCGTATACTTACGCGACGAGTATGTGTGAGGTGGAGGAAAATGAATAAGGACTACAATTACTGCAATTATAAATATACTGTATTGAGATTTTTACAATGGCTTCTACAATAGTTTTTGATGAGCCAATAATTTTAAAACTAGTTCCACCGCACCGTTCCGTCCACCACCATCACAGAGTACTTTTTTATATATTGGAAACCACCATGACAATTCAAAATTGTTCGCACGCACTTCACTTCACTTAGCACGTTTGCCGGCGGTACCGTCCGCTGAGGAGGGCGCCACCATCAGCGCTGCATTCCGACCGGTTAGATCATCACGCTCGCTGCCTTCGATAGACGGCGTTGGCAGATCAATAAACATTTAGGAACAAACACCTTGGTAATTAGGCTAGTTGACAGTTTTTGAGAAACTAGTTACCTAGTAATTTAATTTTGATTGGCAATACGGGGCATTCTGTCATAGCGGCTAGAGTGACTTCAATAATCGTCAACCAGTCGATGAGTAGCGCTTTTTGAGCCCGCTGCGGCGTTCTCCCCGTCAAATCCGAAATGTGCCCGAAGTCACCATCGCCGGCAACGTCGCAGCTTCCGACATCATGTCGGAAGTCTGCGGTGTTATTTTAACAAACATGACGAAACGGCCAAAACAAAATTTGTGATCTCCCGTGTTTGATGGCAAACCGGTACACTGTATTATGACTTCAATAATCGGCATCTATGCCTTCCAATGATGGGGTAAGCAAATTGCTGTAACTATTACGATGATATAGATAGCATTTTTTTATTTAACCACATTGCAACCCGAGTTTCGTAGATACTTGACAATCGTTACGGGTCGTCAGAAGCCCGAAAATCTAACAACCAGTCTTACCAAGGGTTATCGTATTACCCAGGAACTAAGAAAAAAAGAAAGAAAATTGCGTTTATTGACATTAAAACAGAAAAATACACCTTAAAACTATAAAAACAGAATACAATTATTATAATGCCAAAAGGGCCTTAGCTCACCATAATGTCAGATGGCAACACAAAGATGGACTCAAACTCAAAGCATTTATTTCAAATAAACCAATTACAGGCACTTTTGAATTATCAAGGGGTCGGTCAGTCAGAAAGATGAGGCTAGTTGCCCATTCCAAAGCGTAGTAGGTATCTATGGAGAAGAACGGGCAAGAAACTCCACGGCCACTCTGGAGACGGTAAGACGGACGGACGGACGGAAGCGAGATGGTAACTCGGTTGTGGAAGTCAAAAAGGCAGTCGCTCCATGTAAAATACTGGTATTCAGCTACATTCAGTTAGACTGGAAACCGATCCCAACGTAGTTGGGTAAAGACTAGATGATGTTACCGAATCACTGTTGACGTATGCCTTACTAGAAATTATTTTAATCAACAACCAAAACAATATTTACGAGGCACTCGTTCTTAATTAAAAAGCCATTCTCCTAGTTTTAGAACATCGCGTGACCATAAATATAAACCTTGACGTAGAATTTGATGACCATTTGGCCATTCAGGGAGGAGCTTCCGTACCGACGAACCTTTTGTTATTAACTTTATCTATGCTAATATTTTTATGGGCGGTTAGGCAATCATTTTAAGTCAACCTCCGTGGGGAAAGTGCCTTGCTGCGATTTATCGTACAGGTTTCGTGTTTGTCAAACTTTTTTGGCGAGGAAACCCTTTTGAAACGAAATATTTGTCGGAGCCCTAAAATAATCGAGACGCACCCACCATTGATTTCGCGACACTAACGGAATTTACCGACACCGTGGAGTAAAAGACATCAACGCGTTGATTACCGCGGTGCCGATTATTTTTCAAGTTTTCACTTCTGTCGGTGAGTGCCAGTTTAAAAAAAAATGAAAATGAAAGAAACTAGCAACAGACAACGTAGATGATGGCGAGATAGAAATTTTCCATTCAGCAAGGATGATGTAGAAGACATCTTTGAAAAAGGACCAGCAAAAATAGATTCAACATTATTATGGCATAGCCCAAAAACAATGTATCCGTGCCCTTTGTGATGTGCCACCATTGACTTCATGTAAATCTCTTTTTAAAGATTTAAAAATATTAACTGTTCCCGGTATGTACAGTAAGCGCTCAAAAGTGCATGAGCACGCTAAGAGTCGTATTGCTGTGAACACGCGGTATAGCTCGTACATTTTTGTATGTGTAAGCAACACGATACACACACCACAGATAACGCAGTTTTGCGCTACACGAAACAACAATATATTTCCGTCGCACACACGCACTATGCGCGTGAACTTGACCAGTTAATGGCATTGCTAAAATTCGATAGTAACTTAACAAGTGCAGATAGCAGAAAGCGTTAAGCGTTGGTATGGAATTCAAACTGCCTCAGGTTCTAATCTCGTAAAACACAGTTCGGTTTTTTGCAAATATTATTATTTTTGTTTTCGATAATAATATTTTTTAAATATTGCTGCTTTTTTATGTTGTTATTGCAATAAAGGTTTTAGAATAAAAAATGCGTGATTTATGATAACAAAATTAAAAAAAATTTGTTTATTCGTTAAATTTATTTTACATAAGTTAAAAAACTGTGAAATAGATGTCAAGAAACTTAGAAGCAGTTTGTATTATTTTGACATATTTAAATTATGAAATATTTTAAATTTTTAATGGATTTTTTCACCATAAATATTAAGCTTTGATCATGGTCGAAGTAATTAAGTAATAAATAAGAATATTAGACTACTTAAAATGTAAAAAACTACTTACAGAATAGGTAATTAAAAGAAAAGGTTAAATATGGGCAGTTTGTTTATATTTTATTTGTATTAATTATTTTACATTTTATTTGACTTTAGTAAATATTGGTTGTTATTGAGGTTAAAGCTTAAGTATTCATTTTCTTTACGAAAAGAAGATTGAAACTAAACCTCAAATTTTAATCCTAAAATAATACTATTACTAAAATAATATTAAACAATTTCGGTATATCTGCAAGAAATACGACAAACACCCTATTGAAACGTGCTTAAAAAATTCGCTACCATAAATTCATGCAATAACGAATCTGTTGTTTATTAAGTTGGTACGGTCAATATTTTAAGGTCAAAAACGGATTTCTAGCTGGTCTTCAGTGATGCAAGCCTTCAGAGTGCACGGCGAACGGTTCATAATGACGTGTTTTTAATAATTCAGCAAAATATCTCGTTGGTATGAAACCATTTGTTTCATTCACCATTTGACGTCGCTGCTACTCGATAATAAGCCCCTTCCTCATATCGCTTAACCCTCACAGTATTTCTCTAGAACAAAGAAAAACATTGTTTTTATTACACATAATACCTTATTATTTATTATTCACTAATCGAATTAAACCTCACAATGAATTTAAAACTTTAAAGGCATCTTCTGTCTCAACAATACCTCTGTTCTATCAACAATACCCTTGATTAAGATTTATGTTTAGTAAAATATGAAATATATAAATGATAACACTCACACTTAGTCCGGTTTCATTAGATACCTATTCACTTCACTTTTACGCAGCGCAATAATATTCTCTGATCTGATCTGATCTCTTCAATATATTTTATGCCTGCTTTTTGATAATAATAACCACAACACTGCGATAAATACTCGTCACCAATATTGTCCACGAACCAACAAAGTTCTATTAATTAAATACTCGTAACAAACTGCATCTACCCCACAGAAATCGAAATAATTTACTTAGTTTTTTGTGGTCTACCTGCTAAACTTTAATATTTATGTGAACAAGACGAATGAAACTAAAAACGAATGATGATTATTGAACTAGTCATTGGTTGCAGACAAAGTGAGTGTGTGTGTGTAATGTGCGTTTCTACAGTATTGTAACAACTTATAGAAGAAGGTCGTAAGTCAAACCGAAGCGTCAGTCTATTGCTTTGTGAGATTGCTCATGGACTTTTGGTCGGTACTGTACATATTTGAATGCTGTAAATTTGTTAAAATGCACTCCGAATTATTTCAATGTCTTGGAGACACTGTTACGTTTAATACAAGATATCCTGATAGACTAATTATTCCTCCAATGAAAAGCCACTTATATCACAGAAGTTGCTTTCCAATGGTTATAAGGATATTTCGACTGCCTCGTTGGTCTAGTGGTAGCAAGCGCTACTGCTGAGCATGAGGTCCTGGGTTCGATTCCCGGGTCGGGCAAAGTGTATTGGGTTTTTCTATCTGAAATTTCTCAGTAGCAGCTCGGAGTCTGGATTTGTGCCCGGTTGATGGCAATAGGCTCGCCCCCTATTACATGGGACTTAAAACATAACTGGCGAAATGTGGGTGTACCTGCTACAGGGACACCTCTGCCCAACCCTTCGGGGAAACAAGGCGTGATGTTATGTTATGTTATGTTATAAGGATATTTAATAAAATACCCAAATCATATAGGGAACTGCCAATCAATCGTTTTAAAACAGCGTTATTCAAATGGCTCATAGAAAAATCTTTCTATTCTGTGAAAGAGTACCTAAATTTTAAAGATTTACACTGACATTTTACTATTATAATTTGACAAATGACTGATATTTTTATTCTTAATTTAATGTACGTTCCAATTGTATTAGCTTCTTATTTTATTTTTGTAATTTTGCATGCTAGTTTTAGCGAATTGTTTTAGAACTTGTTAAAAACCCGACTAACTGTAATGTGCTACAATTCTTGCATATAAATTTCATTTCATTTCATTTCATAACATACTTGAAGCTATTTAGATCTATCTTGAATTGCGTGTTGCCAACTTTGTTCTGCCTATTACGACTTTAGGAATGAGCTGATTCTGTATGCACAATTTGCATGAACGTGGCATGGACAAAACAATAGCAGTATGTAAGGATCGTAGCACATGGCGTTCAGTTTCTGCCAACTTCCATGAACAAAACACGTGATTCATCTATTCTCGTTCACAAAAATCTTCATGAAACACACGACTCACGAGTAACAAACGAAGGCCGAGATCTGTAAATGTCTCAGACAATTATCACCTTAGTTCAACTAGTACGGCATCAAGGTTGAAGTATTTTTGGTGTAACCACAGATGAATATAGATGCTTCACTCCGCAGTTTAGGTTTAAAGCTACAAGTACGCGGCGGACCCGTCTTGTCGGGACAATTCAGTGAGCGTAACGTAGTCAGGAGTTACACGATAGAAAGAGAGGCAACTTCTGAAGAATATTACTGTAGATAATTAGCGCTGTGCGACCTTTTTTTTTGGGTGGGAAATTATCAAATAACTTCTCCCGCTCTGGGTGGAGCAGGAGGGAGTGTCAGACTCTTACTGATTAAAACCCACCCGTGTTCCTTCAGTTGCCATGTTGCCGGGGGCCACGATTTCACTTTCGGCCTTATTCGCAACCCTAGGCATCGGCCCTAGCGGACCCCGTCAACTCTGCTGACATCTCTTTGAGGTGCGCGTGGAACACAACGCGCCGTCGTCGACCCGGGCCTGGTCCTTATCGGACGGCGAGCTACCCATTGCTCACAGTCCACAAGCCCGCAAATGATAAAACTTTATAGTTACCTAATGAATCCTGATATCTTTAAATCTTTATTTTATTTTATTGACCATATTATTATAAGAACTTTCATAATGACAATATATTTAGACTATTGAGCACTTACCTATACTAAATGTTTGCATGCCTAATTTAAGGTAGAAAGTATAAGGATCTCTAATTATAAAACATCTGCATTTTTTGTACCTACTTTCTATGCAAATAAATAATTATTCTATTCTATTCTACGGTGGCCGGGAATCGGCCTGCTATTCCCGGCGCCTAGGGCGTCTCCTGCGGCGGTTAGGGGCGTGAGGGAGCGCTGTGCGACCTGAATTGCACTTTATTGTGTCGTAGCAAGAGTCACTTTTTATTTAAATGATTTTGCGGAGTGTCCTATCTGTATAAACCTGTGGTAAAACGCCGAATTTTTGGGAGTAAACATAACGTTTTGTTAGAGTATGTCATCTTTATCTTGGCCTTTCTTTGTTTTTTGGAAACTTTATCTTTTGAGACGTATAAATTGTTAGAATGCCGTGTTCCTTTAGTTAGTTGGACCTAAGATTACGAAGAAGAAGAATTGCCAAACTTAAGTGGCAATGGGCAGGGCACATTGCTCGCAGAACGGATGGCCGATGGGGTCGACAGGTTCTGGAGTGGCGACCACGTACCGGAAGACGTAGCGTTGGAAGGCCTCCCACAAGGTGGACCGATGACAAATCAAATCAAATTAAAATATTTTATTTCACATAAACCTACATGGGCACTTATGAAACGTCAGAAGCTAGGTGCACGGTTCCAATTGGTCGTTTCCTATGGAGAAGAGCCGGCAAGAAACTCCACGGTTACTCTTTTAAAAATAATTGGCTTTTACAATACTTTCAAATAACAGTGTTTCTAGGTATGGGAGGACAGTGTAGGTCTTTCAATAAGTACCAAGTACTTAACAAAATAGAAAATGATCAACAGGTCTACAATCCACTAAGCCTACAGCGTTCTCACATTCACAAAATATGTAGAAATAAATCTATACAAAAAAATAAATAAATTAATAAAAGTAAAAAAATTAAACGCAATTATATGATTGCTATTACTATGACTTGGTGAAGGTCGCAGGAACGCGCTGGATGCGGAACCTACCGAAGTGGCGGTGCTTGGGAGAGGCCTAGACGTCTTGCGGCTGAAATTATGATAAAATTTAACGCACTCTTCGGCAGCGTCCTAACCCAAAGTAACTGTCGCTCGAGTACACGATTGTCGCACGTTTATATTGACTTTCGTTTATGATTAACTGTGCTTGTGATGGCATAGGCACCTTCATACCTTCGTATATTTGCAATTTGTACTAGGCTCGGATACTGGTTAACTTTGCAAACCTTTACATTCGGTTTCGATCAAATCAACCGCGTTTTAAACCGGTTTTGGAGTATTTACATAAAGGTTTTTTCGGATTAAAAGGTTTAGAGCAATATTAACCGGTTTTTGTTTAGTTTTTATTCAGCGCGGCATCCTCACTAGTAGTCACAAGTTGCAACGCGTTTACCGATACGACGCAAGTCGAATAAACCGGTTAATTCAGGTATAGTTAATTCTGAAAAGTTCGGAGCAAGGCCGAAATAAACCGGTATCAAACGGTATTTTTTTTACCGGTTCCGAGCCCTTTGTACATGTTTTTCAACTACAATGTTAAGTTTGTTCTTGGGATAAATTCATTCCAACTACGGAACCCTTCATTGTGCGTGGATCAACACGCACTTGGCCGATTTTTCTTTTAATTAATGCTACATCAATTAATCATCTACGTTGCTAACTCTTCAGTCATGACAAACAAAAAACCGAATGACAATGGCAAAATCCAGTTCATTCTGGTTAAATTGAATAGTGGCTTTAGTACAGCTGACAATGGAGGTCAAGGATTTGGCGCAAATGTGAGTTAGTTCACTGTAAGTACAGACAGATGGATTATTAGACGAATCTGCCTTCAGATTCAGAACTTCACGAACAGGATAACTCATTTTATGTACAACCCACGAATTCGTCCGCAAGAAATTTCTTGTTTACTCCATTTTTACTTAGCGTTCTTCCAGAGTTTATTTTTATTTTTACTCGGCTCCTAAGGGTCTTAGCGTGATGTTACATAACCTATAACCTTCCTCAAGAATTGGGCTATCAAATGCAAAAAGATTTTTTCAAACCCGACTGGTAGTTTCAGAGATTAGCGCCTTCAAACAAAAAACACTCTGCAGCTTTATTATAGTAGCATAGATTCGCTTGGATATCGTGTTATAATTCACAATGTGTGGGAATTTATTATTTGTATTTAAGCCAACAGATGCATTTTATTTCGTTCCTTCCTTCAATGCTCGTATCGAATTAATTACAAAAACATTGTCTGCGTTCAGCGCTCGGTGTGGAAATACCGTGTTCGGGTTCACGACAAGTCAATCGTCATCCTGAGGATGCCTCGTTGAGAGGTGAAACACGTGTCGATTTCTTTCAGGGTTTTTTATGACTCTTTAGAAATAGCTAAGCGGAACAGGTTACTAAATATATATCCACGTCTATTGTATTAATTACTTATTAACAAATAAGCCAACCAGATGCTCCCGAGGAAAATAGCCTTTCACATGGGGTGCTAACTCTCTGACCTAACAACTATATTTTCGGGAAGCATCAAAATCTAGAAACTTGATGATAAGCAGGTACTGTTAGCGCTGTAAGACCTACATACACTACCTATTACAAGCGGCATATTTTCCGGCTAAGGCCTGGTGGAGACCAAAGCGGAGATGTACGGAGATGTCTGAAGCGGAGACGAGAAGAGATGTTTTTAGCTAGGGTGTATCCACCGAAGCTGTGCGGAGATGTGTACTGGCTAGACTGGAGCGGAGTTGTGTGCTGGCTAGAGCGGAGCTGTTACGGTGCCGCTGCGCGCCGTCGCCTGCTTGCGGGGCACAGCTCACATCTCCGCTTCGATCGCGCCATACAAATATGATACATCTCCGCTCAGTGGTCTCCACTGAAGCTGAGCGAAATAGGGTAGTTGCCTAGGTAAAAAAAAAGAAATTCTATTTAGTCCGTCTTTCAGATAATAAAAAAATATTAGACACGTATTTTTTGCTTTATCATATTAATTAATAAAAATAACTTAGAAAACAAGCATTAAAGTTGGGGAGTGGGGCTCGCTACGTCACAACGCACTATTAAAACTAGCAAGGCGTGACGTCATGCCACATTTTTACTCAATGTATCGCCGTAATTTTTTGATAACGTCAAAAAAGAAAAAATACGTGTTCAATATTTTTTTATAATCTACAAGACGGACAAAAAATAATTTTGGACACAGGCCCATTCTATTGGTTTTTTAAAACACATCTCTCGTCTCGTCTCCGCATTGATAGAGTCCCGGCCTTATAAGCGTTTTGAAAACCAAAACTGACGTTTCAATAGTCTCTATAAAGCACGGAACGGTAAAAAGATACATGAAACCGGTTTTATACAACATTTTTAAATTAAAAAGTCAATTTGTACAGTGCAGTAACATGCATGTCTATGTCATCCATGTAATCGATCCGCAATTCCGCACGGATCCAATTAACCAGCTAGAATAAAATAAAAAGTTCCAGAACTGTCCAGTTCAACAAATTAATACTGTTCCATCTGGCTGTGTATTTGGGTCAAGGATGCGTTAGCAAATAAACGCTAGGGGAGCGGTTGACTGGTTTCATACTGATAAATTGAGTTCGTTTTGAACTAACTCCCGAATTTGTGTTGAGTAAGGCTCGGATACCGGTTCCATTTTCAAACCGTTATTATGTGCTTGACGCAAAAACCTTTACATTCGGTTTCGTTCGTAAAAACCGTATTTTTTAGGAGTGTTTACATAAAGGCTTGTGCAGACCAGCGCGACACGCGACGCGACACAAAGGCACTGCACGGTATTTTCGGATTAATAAACAGTTTAGAGCAATAAAAACCGGTTTTTTGTTTAGTTTTTCCGCCGTCGTCGAATTAACCTGTTAATTTTGTTCAAAATAAAGTTCTTAAAACGTTCACGTTCTTTCGAAAAGTTCGGAGCAAAACCGAAATAAAACGGTATTAACTCGTTCTTTTTAACCGGTTCCGAGCCTTGGTGTTGACTAGAAGGAGCACGATATGTCATTGGATAATCCTCACACCTTGTGTCCCCAAAGGGTTAGGCCCCACGCCCACGGCGACTTTTTGTAGCGATGCAGTAGCGATGCTGTCGCGCATCCGCATCGATACAGTAGCGAAGCGGTCGCTAGCTGAGTGCCCTCGCCCACGGGCCCAGATTCAGTCGCGATGCAAACGCGATACTGTCGCACTTCTGTCGTGATGCAAACGCGATTCAGTAACGGCACAAAAATATCTGCGATCGCTACAGTTGCAAGATAGACTCCGTTGCGGCAACATTAGTCACGTTGTCTTTGGTGCTGCTTTTACCTAAGCAGCCGAAGCGGGCAACGAAAGCAACGTCAATATTGGATGCACCCATTTAACAAAGAGAGATTACTTTGTGACATCATGTAACAACACGCGCCACCCTCCCTCCGTTCTCTCCCCGATGTCGTCCGACACGGTTGCGCGTTTGCATCGATACAGTCGCGATGCTGTAGCGCGTTGCAAATGCGACTAACACGCGTTAGTAGCGATGCTGTTGCGCAAAAAGTCGTCATGGGCGAGGGGCCTTAGGCAGAGGTACACCCACATTTCGTCAGTTATGTTTAAGTCCCATGTAATACGGGCGAGCCTATTGACATCGACCGGGCATATTAAAAAATTGCTGTGCGTATAATGACGTTTCATAAGCACACATACGTTTGTAACAATAGGATCCAAGCTTCATTCAACTGTTTGTTTTTAGGGTTCCGTACCTCAAAAGCAAAAACCGGAACCCTTATAGGATTACTCGTGTGTCAGTCTGTTCGTCTGTCACAGCCAATTTGCTCCGAATCTAATGGACTGATTAAGTTCTTTGGTACACATTTGTATTTCTGTGACCCAAACACGGACGTGTAACGTAAATAAATGAATTTTGAATATGGGGGTCACTTTTGGGGGGCAAACAAGAAAATTTAAAAAAAGTTTTGCTAACAGTACCGTGTGACATATCAAATGAAACGGCTTGTTGCGAGGATCTTAAACATATTTTGTTATATAATTTTAAAATAATACTTTTATGGACATTTAAGAAATTCGATGAAAATTGACCATTCCCCACCTTATCTCTAAAACCACTGGACCTAAAAATTTGAAAAAAAATACATGGTTTACTCATAGATTACAGGAAAACCTATAAGAAGTCTATGGTTTTAAAATAACATGATAAATCTCTCAATATTGTGCGTAGTTTGTTTTTGGGATAAATAAATTCATCTCAACTACGGAACCCTTCATTGTGCGTAGACCGACACGCACTTGGCCCGTTTTTCTTTAAAAATACAGTATTTAGTCCTCTAATATAGCAGGATAATATACTGCATAGTAGGGTTGGCAACCCTAGTGAGGCCTCTCACACAAATAAACGAATGATTGACAAGAAAGGGGAGCGATGGGTGACATCATGCTAAATAATGTTTGTTCTTGAACACTAGCTTCTGCAGTTTACTTGGTAAAAAAAGGTCTATTAAATGGGGAATATTTTTGTTAGAATTGGTGAATTTTGCCCAATTTTGTACACAATGGTGCCAATTCCCTTGTTCACAAACTAAACTAAATTTAAGTTCAGTGCATTTTTTTCTTTCTATTTCATTAAGAAAAGGACAGAAGACAAATTTTCGTTTAGTCCTGTCAAATTAATCAGCGCTTGACGTAAATTGACGTAATTTTAGTAGGCAAGTTTTTAATCACGTCTAAACTTGTATGGAGTAGTGACAGGCGCTGATTAATTTGCAGGACTAAACTAAAATATATCTTCTGTCCTTTTCTTAATGAAATAGAAAGAAAAAGATGCACTGAACTTAAATTTAGTTTAGTTTGTGAACAAGGGAATCGGCACCAATATCAGATGAATCCAGATGGTTCACTCCGCAAAATCATTTAAATAAAACGCGACTATTACTACGACACAATAAAGTGCAGTTCAGGTCGCACAGCGCTCATTACCGACAGTTATATTCACCTAGAAGTTGCCTCTCTTTCTATCGCGTAACTCTTATATCTTCTGACTACGTTACGCTCACTGAATTGGCCCGACAAGACGGGCCCGCCGCGTACTTGTAGCTTCATAGCTAAAATACGGAGTGTGCCATGACATTATGTAATGATTATGACTCAGAATTCAACGTATTTCGTTGAAGTCGTTTGTACAGTTGGTACAATCTCTATATCTCTTATAGATGAGAAATAACAAAACTTTTTACAAAAAAAAATACAACCGACTTCTAAAAAAACTACTATGTGGATGATAAACTTACTATGTGGATGATATGATAAGTTCCTGTCACTGTTATTTACATAGCAGGTAGTGGTATTCGAATTTGTGTGGGGTAGGTACCACAACTAAACAGTGAAAAATGAAAACTTTTTATTAAAAAAATACAACCGACTTCCAAAAAAAACACTACAAAGTGAAAAATAATTTCGGAAGTCGGTGTCTTTGGTTTAGAATTTTCGTTTTTTGCCACCGACTTCCGAAATTATTTTTCAGTTTGTAGTGTTTTTTTCTGGAAGTCGGTTGTATTTTTTTTTATAAAAAGTTTTTATTTTTCACTTTTTAGTTGTGGTACCTACCCCACACAAATTCGAATACCACTACCTGCTATGTAAATAACAGTGACAGGAACTTATCATAATATCATCCACATAGTAAGTGGGAAAAAATACGTATTATTGAAGCTAATTCAAAAACTACCCAAGCAAACTCCCACCACCACCACTGAAGACCACCTCTGAAATATGGCCTACCAAACAAAAAAAGAATCATAGTAAGCGGAGTAATCGCGTAACAAACATATTGAGAACCTCCTCCTATTGGAAGTCGGTTAAAAATGTAGATTTTGTACATAAATATTGAAAGATAGACACGCGTGACTAGAATATTGACTCTGATAGAATTAGCATTGCCATTCGAATTGGTGATACCGCTAGATTTTGGACATGATAACAAGTTAATAACAGCGAGGTAAGTACAAATGGTGCTGCATTTTGTGACTAGCCTTCACGAACAGCATTAAGTAATTATTAAATGTCACGTACCCGTGTCTGAGTTCTAATACCACCTTCCTCACGAGCTGCCCATGTTTTAATTTCCTTTAGAAGTATTCCTAATAAGTATTAGCCAGGGTGTTCACGCAGTGGGCGTCGTCTCCGTGGCAGGCATTTTTATTTTTTTTGTGTAGGAAATTCTCAAATAACTTCTCCCGCTCTGGGCGGAGCGGGAGGGCGTGTCAGACTCTTACTGACTAAAACCCACCCGTGTTCCATCAGTTGCCTGTATGTTGCCACGGTAACCCTTTGGGACAAACCCGCAACCCCAACAGGCATCGGCCAAAGCGGACCCCTTCAGTTGTGCTGACATCTCTTTGAGGCGCGCGTGGAACACAACGCGCTGTCAACCCGGGCCTGATCCTTATCGGACGGCGAGCTACCCATTGCTCACCGTCCGCAAACCCGCACCTACGGTGGCCGGGTATCGGCCTGCGATTCCCGACGCCTAGGGCGTCTCCTGCGGCGGTTACGGGCGTGAGGGCGCGAAATTTGCCTCTCCCTCACGCGTTCCGCCTCCTCCTTCGCGAGCATTAATGCTTCGCAGAAGGAGGTGACGGCCTCCCATGCTCCGTGGCAGGCCTAAGGCGCGGGCCACATCCATGAGACGTGAGACGAAGACGGGACGCAGACAGAGGAACGTTGTCGCGAAGACCTAGACTCGTTCTTTCCTAGCATAAGGTCTTGCTTCTTTTCGTGTGGTTAGTGACTAACCTGATGCCAGTTTTAAAGCCGCCCATGGGCCTCTGACTTGACTTCACATACCGTCGAGAAATATCTCAGGCCGTTTTTGAAGCAAGTGATAATTATACAATACGCACATGAATCCGAAAAGTCAGAGGTGCGTGCCTTGGGTTCGAACTCGAGACCCATGACTTGGCAGTCCGACGGTCCCACCACTAGGCTATCACAAGCATAGGTAAAAAAAAATTTTTTTTGATTCTAAACCGCCATAGGCATGTCGTGATCTTAAAATTATAAAAAAAAACATCCGACCCAGTATTATTTGCCTGAAGATGCTAATTTAGTTAGTTTAGTGAACTCATTGGCTTGAGGAAAGTTTTGTGTATGAATGAGAGATGATGCGGATATTCGCATCCGCATCCGAAATTGCGGAGTCAATCAATCTGCCTAGCCTTTTCCCAACTATGTTGTGGTCGGCTTCCAGTCTAACCGGATGCAGCTGAATATCAGTATTTTACATGGAGCGACTGCCTATCTGATCTCCACAACCCAGTAACTGGGTAATACGATACCCCTTGGTAAGACTGGTTGTCAGACTTTCGGGTTTCTGACGACCCGTAACGACTGTCAAAGATAATAATAATAAAAATATAATAAAAATGTTTATTTGTACAGTTAGAAAAACACACATAAGTACACAAGGATTACATAAATATTGTACAATAGAGTCACATTAAAGGGCGAACTGCTGCCTCCTAAACTAGGCCAGAAGCCTGTGTTTTAGGAGCCAAGTTCCTCCAGGTATAATGGCATACAATTGATACTGAGTGTCGTGCAAGTACTTATAAAAAAGAACATAAATGAAACAAACAATGCCTTAATTTAAATACAGTATAGTTCTATTAAGAGACAATTGTAATAAGATTCTCGGTTTCGTCATACGTTAACTTCTGCAACCAATTAGTAATTTTGATTTTAACTTCGTGTTTAGTCAGGGAGTATATGGGACAAAGTTTATGTATTCTATTATACAGTCGAGAGCTAGTTGCCGCATACTGTCGGCTAGCAAACTTGGAACGACATTGTACCATATCGCACACGGGAGTGCCTTTGCGTCTTTTCAGCTTATCATGATCCAGATGTAACGTAGAGTGTTTCCGCAGCACAGTGCGGAGCACAAAAAGCTGTCTTACAGTCAATACTTCGGTTTCGGAATAAAGTTGCTTGGTCGAAAAGTCCCTGCGCTTGAAGTGCATGACTTTCAAGATCGCCCTTTGAGCTCTTTCAACTTTTAGTAAGGAGGTTTTATAGGTTCCGCCCCAAATCGGGATACAATATAAAATAATTGACTGGCAAAGGCTCTGGTAAACTATCAAAGCTAGATCAGGATCAGCGGAGTGCGAATGACAGCCGGGACAACGGCTTAACGTGCTTTCCGAGGCACGGAGGAGTCTCGGTATGTTGAGATGGTCACCTATCAACAGACCAACCCCGGCTACCTGACGGATCGAACCGTGCGGCTGTAATTACTTAGCCACGAGCTCCGCATTTATTTAGACCGCATCCGCATTAATCAATGCAGAGCTCATGCAGATGCAGATGTGCGTGGAAAGGTTGAATATAAGTAAAATCATAATCAATAAAAAATTAAAATGATAATCATTCAAATCATCAATATAGCTCTAAATCGTCACATTTTCACGAAATAATAATTCATAAAATTTTGAGAGCTATTTTATTATAATTGCCGCGAATTGAGGTATGATCAACATACAACGACACAGCGCTGCAATTTGCAAAACAACGTAAGAAATTTCGAATTTTAACTTGACGGATCCCTTAAAAAAACATAGATCCGCTTCCACGGATGTGAGCCACCAAAAATCTGCATCCACGGATGTTAAAAAATCTGCATCCGCGACATCCCTGGTATGAATGTGGATGGCTATATGAGTAGGAGAAAACCAAAGAAACGATGGATGGTTTTTGTGAAGGTTGACTGGTACTCGTAGAAAATGCCTATGGCATTTAATCCGCCGCCCCCATGGGCCCCTATGGACAGTAGGATCTTTCGACAAGTGTTCAGCAGATTTATCAGTTTCTCTCTTACATCATAAACCAGACAGATATTGGTGTCAGAAAAATTATATTTACATATACATTCATACGAATAACGTAAATATTTTACTACCCACGCAGACATTAATCCTAAATGCGAGTATTTTTATTTTATAACACTCGGTAGACGCGTGTTGGCGCTTCTACACGTGCCAGCGAAAATATACGAGTAGGAGACTGCTTCTGAGTTTCTGACAGGTTGAAATAAAAAAAAAATACAAATACAAAAAATATAGGTATATTATTATAATATGTATATTAACGCAATTTAATATTTCAAATAAATTGCGTTAATAGAGGAACTCTTCATCTTTCCGACCCAGATGACCCCATAACACTCCTCCAGGAGAAGAATAGGGCCACCAGTACAGTGCACAAACACAGACGCCTCCCGTCATTCCGACCTCGCCGCCGAGGTCCATTGCAATCGCGACCGCGTCCCCGAGTAAATGAGACTCCCCCCCGGCCCTTGCTCGAAAACGAGGTGCCAGCAGTTGTTGCAGCTGAGCACGTAGCTTTAAATACCCCGTATAATAATCAAGATGAAAATCTATGTTCGATCCAGCCTGTCCCTTCTTGCTGTCCTCCCCCCAGCGACGCCCTAAGCCGAGGTTCGTACCACAACACAGGGGGTGCCCTTAGCGAGCTGCTGCAGCCACTACCCGTGCCTTCCCTGTCGATGCATCGCATGGCTCGAGCTGCGCATCTTCCTCGCACAGCTACCTCGCAGCGGCGCATCTTTATGACACATTTTACTTGCTCCGCTACACAGTTTAACATTAATGAAAGGTTCCGTAGTTGGGATGAATTTATCCCAAAAACAAACTTAACTTTGTAGTTGAAAAATATGTTCTCCCATACGGAATGTATGGGAAAACATGTTTTTGCAACTGCAAAGTTAAGTTGGTCGATTATTACTCGATAACTTGCAGAGCCTTCTTAGCTGTGATAGTTTTCCTTTTAATTTCGTTATATAAACTACTGCTGTGAAATTTTTCACACATCCAAAACCAATCATTTAGCTGGCAGGGACACTTGACTCTAACAAAAATTAGCACTTTAAAGCTTAATATTTCGCAAACGGATCCCTACATCCAAAAATAATTTTCACAAACTCACAATGTTTTTGAAGGACCTTTCTAATAATACCCCACACCATGGGTTAAAAAAAACAAAACATCACCACTTTACATGTGTACCTCTCCTCTAATTTTGTTTTACCACTTTGTTGGCGTAATTAATATGTATACCTATGCCAAATTACAGCTTTCTAGTACTAAGGATCTCGGAGCTAGACAGACAGACAAACAGACGGACATGACGAAACTATAAGGGTTCCTTGTTTACTACGGAACCCTAAAAAGGTCACAAAGTTTCGTGGCTTAGCTTTCACATCTTCGCAGCATAGCTCATCTCGCGAAAGAAAGGCATTTACTCCGGACCCTGGACTCCCGGATCTTGATACGATGCCGCGTCCAACTATATTAGGTTGGAACTTCTGTTTCATCGACCTTTATTCTCCAGTGAAGACATTTCGAGAACGTTCGTCATGTTCGTGAACGGGCGCCGTCAGTTGGGAACTTGGGACTGGCCATCTATTAGCTGCCATGGCTTATTTTAATCTTTAAATTGTTTTTTGTTTTTATTTTTTTATTACGGACGCTTTTAACGTACACGACTTTCTACATTGTTATGAATGATTAGGATAACCAATAGTTTGTAACATTTTTTTTTATTTAAAAGAGTTTCCATGGAGGTTTTTGCCCGTTCTTCTCCATAGGTACCTACTACGCTTTGGAATGGGCAACTAGCTTCATCTTTCTGACTGACCAGTTCAAAAGTGCCTGTAAATGGTTTAATTGAAATAAATGCTTTGAGTTTTAATTTCAGTATTCTACAGGAACTGGTTGAGCTTCCAAAAATCTGTCTAGCCTTTTATCAACTATGTTGGGGTCAGCTTCCAGTCTGACCGGATGCCTATCTAACCTCCATAACCCAGTTACTAGGTAACACAAATACCCCTAGGTAAGACTGGTTGTCAGACTTTTGGGCTTCTGACGACCCGTAACGACTGTCAAAGATCTACGAATGACAGCCGGGACAACGGCTTAACGTGCTTTTCGAGGCACGGAGAGGTCTGGGTAAGTAGTGTATGGTCACCCATCCACGGACCGACCTCGGCAAGCGTTGCTTAACCTTCGTTCGAATCGAGCGGGTGTTATTATTTAGTCACGAGCCTCTTGACTTTAACAGACACCGATACTTCAAATATGGTGCCAACAGGCATATCATGTCGAAGAAAGATCATCAAAGGTCGAACGCAACAGGCAGAGTAGTTAAAAACAAGACATCTTCTTGCCAACAAAAAAGACAATCTCAAACAAAACCACGGCTTAGCAGACAATAAAACATAATTTTGCATTCATTAGAATATTCGAAGTTTACGATGTAATAAACTTCCCGCCAATTCGGCCATCTTGAATTTTTTTACGTCAGTTGTAAACATGGCGCCCGGCATTTAGCCAAGCTGTTACATAATGAGATGTATTTTAAGTAGCCGGTAACTGATGGCATCATTTTCGGAGGCAGTTAGTGTTTAAGTATTTGGAGATTTTGATGGATTGGGAGCAAAGTTTATTTGCAGATACAATATTCGCTTGATAAATTTACTTCTCCAAGGATCCAAGATCCAACTCCAAGGCAGATCAATAATTTCACCGGGACTCTCCCGATCCCGAGCTTGAGATCTTGCCGGGTCTTCTGGTTGGGCGCCACTAAGAGATCTAACTTACAAACAGGAGATACAGTAGTTGGGAATGCCCCAACTAAAAAAAGCGGAGGACGCACTTCTAACAGAATTACAGTACCAGTCGTACTCTACATCCCGAACCATCCTAAATATGCCTACTTATGCTCAACGCACTTTGGGTTCTCGCAGCTAGGCAGTCTTGAAGATCTGGGCTTGCTGACTGGCCCTTGATATGCCGGAACGTGGATCCACGCGAGACACAATGGTTTTTTAATTGTTTCTGTAATTACGGCATTCGAGAGGTTAATACATCATCATGATATTATAGTTCAAACAGACACGAGAAAAGAAGAAATCACATATCTTAATATTTTGTCATAATCGGCTGTTGTATTGGCAATTGGCTACCGCGCCAGACACAGTGCTTTCAACCTCCTCATTTATAATTTGGCGAATAACTGTACTTCTAGCGGGTCAGCATATTTGAATCTAGTTAAAATTCTGTACGGCACAATAATACGTAAAGGCGACTACATAATGTACCGATACATAATAATTCTTGACCGTGATTTTGGCAGCACGCAAACTTCAAGACCCCGTAGACCAGTTCAGGTGTTGAATTTTCAAGAGGAGACGCCCTGGGCGTCGGGAATCGCGAGCCGATTTCCGGCCACCATAGGCGCGGGCTTGCGGACGGTGAGCAATGGGTAGCTCGCCGCCCGATAAGGACCAGGCCCGGTTCGACGGCGCGTTGTGTTCCACGCGCGCCTCAATGAGATGTCAGCAGAATTGACGGGGTCCGCTAGGGCCAATGCCTGCCAGGGTTGCGAAGAAAACCGAAAGGGAGATCGTGGCCCTCGGCAACATGGCAACTGAAGAAACACGGTTGGGTTTTAGTCAGGAAGAGTCTGACCCAGAGCGGGAGAAGTTATTTGATAATTTCCCACCAAAAAAAAAAAGGTGTTGAGTTTTGTAAAATTATTTTTAGATGCATCTCTCAGCATCGAAGGAAGTATAGTCGGATAGCTTGAAGGCTTGTGCAGACCAGCGCGACACAAACGGCACCGCCCGTCGCGCGACGAGCGGTGCCTTTGTGTCGCGTCGCGTGTTGCGCTGGTCTGCACAAGCCTTGACAAGACGGCTGAAAGGTGCGGACTAACTACTTATGTCTCACTTCCATTCCTGGCATCTGGGCCCCAAACCTGCAGTTAAAGCGATGATGACGATGCCGTAGAAGCGGCGAAGTAGTCGGCCAATAAAATTTAACAGTACGTCGGAGGACGTGAAGGACGGTCGTTTCATAAATCTATCTGTCTTTATTTAATTTTTAAATTGCCTAGGAATCGAAACGCCTTGATTCGTGGTATTTCGCGTACCGTCCCTGTACGCGAAATACCAGGAATGTGAACGAGGATAGCAGAATGAGGAAAATATTAAAATAGTGTGCAAAACCATGATTAATTCATATCAAAATCATAAATATTAACCGCAAAATTTCATTTGTTGTATTATCATTTAGTACTCGTAGCCTATTACGACATAGCTCACAGAATAAGCAAGCTAAAGTAACAATGGGCCGGCCATATTAGCTGCAGAATCGATGACCGCTGGGGTACACGTGTTTTTGAGTGTAGACCGCGAATCCGCAAACGTAAGGTAGGACGCCCTCAGGTTAGGTGGAGCGACGATCTTCGCAGGGTGGCTGGTAGCAGCTGAATGACGTGCAGTTGGAGAGGCCTATGTCCAGCAGTGGACTGCTATAGGCTGATGATGAGCTTATTACGACTACCACGAGAGGAGATGAGGGAACTATTTTCCAACTACCCTATAATGCGGCCAAAATAAAATTTACATTACAAAACGTGCTGACATGACTGAGTCACAGTATAATAAAGTAACAGTATAATATAAATCTCGGCAGTGACCTTGAAATAATTACCTTCGACCATTCGGTAGATGAACATTCCGCGTCCGGGCGTAACTGTCGCGCACTCTATACTGTTGCGTACTGATCTGTCACAGTATAATAAAGTAACAGTATTATATAAATCTCGGCAGTGACCTTGAAATAATTACTTACGGACGCTCGGTAGATGAATCTTCCGCGTCCGTGCGTAACTGCCGCGCACTCGACACTGTTGCGTACTGATATACCCTGAGGTTTCGAAGTGCGTCGTTTCGGCCGTTCTCTTTGAAGATAATATAATACTGTTACTTATTTGTCGTCAAATTGGTACAGTAGACCGTACAACAGTGGTCACACTTTGACCTTGAGCTGGCCTCACGTAGTACGGAGTTTGAAAAGAACGCGAGGCCAACGTGTACTGCTTTTATTAGTTCTACAGTACCCTGAGTTTCTTTCGCTATTTCTTCGCAGGCGTAGTCAGATAGGAAATGTCGACTCCATCTTGCTTATTAAATTTTTGTGATTCCGATATCCTATTTACTTACAGAACAAACCATTTCATTTAGATTTCTATGGTTCGAATCCTGATAGACGCTTTACTTAGTATAAATTATTTTATCACCACTGCTCTCAAAACGGTGAAGGAAAACATCGTGAAGAAACCGGCATGTCTTAGAACTAAATATTCGAAGACATGTGACATCTACCAACCCGCACTGGGCCCGCGTGGTAGATTATGGCCCACTCCCTCTCACAGAGAGGCCTGTGTCCCAGCAGTGGCAACATTATAGGCTGATTATGCTATGCTATGAGGCTCACTGTACAATGGACAACTACAGGCAACAGCAAGGCTAAGTGTATGCTCAGACGCAGGTGACGGAGAGCCACGCAGTGCAGCGTAGACCAGATTTTGTATTGCATGAACGTACTGACAGCTGCGTACGCTGCGGCGCAGGCACGTGCGACGCAGACATGTGTCTGACCTGTTCTGCGTCTCGTTGTAGAGCCGGCACAGATTTCTGCACGACGCTTGCAGGTCGTCACTGATGTTTCAATGACAGATTGTTTATACTAAAACGCGAACGTGTCTGTGAAGCTTTTTTTTTTTTTTTGGTTGGGAAATTTTCAAATAACTTTTACCGCTCTGGGTGGAGCGGGTGGGCGTATCAGACTCTTATTGACTAAAACCCACCCGTGTTCCTTCAGTTGCCATGTTGCCTAGGGGCCACGATTTCCCTTTCGGCCCTTATTCGCAGCCCCGGCAGGCATTGGCCCTAGCGGACTCCGTCAATTCTGCTGACATCTCTTTGAGGCGCGCGTGGAACACAACGCGCCGTCGACCCGGGCCTGGTCCTTATTGGACGGCGAGCTACCCATCATGAGCTCGCGGCTTATGTCTGCCTCGCCTGCCCTACCCTGCAAAATCTGTACTGTGCTGTGCTGCGTCACCTGCGTTTCAGCATCCGCTTAGCCTCATTCTTATTTTGATCGCATTGTCATTGTACCCAAGTATGATAAAACATACATATACCTCACCACATTTTTTCCTGCAGTTAATTTAAAGTATTACTAATTCAGTTAATTCTATTATTACCGTGGGAGTTATCAGTTTTCCTCATAAATGACGCTAGTGACAAAAAGCAACCTGCTGGTTGGTTTGTAATGTGCTAAAATAACCACAAGTTTTATTTATTGCTGATCCATTGAATGTGCTTAATACTGACTCACATATAAAATTGAAATCATTATTGCCCGGTTTCTGAGGTTCTCTGATAAATTCTCAATAGCTAAGAGAGGATAAGTAAAATACTGGTATTCAACTGCATCTGGTTAGACTGGAACCCGACCCCAACATAGTTGGGACAAGACTAGGCAGATGATCAAGAAGTGCAGACGATCAAGCCTTAACTGAGTGATCAAAAACGCAATATGTTGCTCTGTTGAATAGATGAACTCCAGCGAGAGGAAATTTAGTTGCACGTGAACTACTTACTAAGCGCTCGCGTACATGTCCAAAGGTGTCCATACTATGTTTCTAAGATGCACGCGAACAGCACTGTTCATGCGCGTGCGCAGGTGTGGACTCTACGTAAAACAATGCTCGTTTCATGATAAAAGATTAACAAGTCGTTACGGTTGGTAGGGAGACTGTCTAGACAAGAGAACGCCGGACGCATTACTTAGTATCATCACATGTGGAAGATCCTTGGACTTGAACTTTTGCACTTTGAACCATAAGATTACTTTTATGTTTGAACATTTTAATAACCGATCAAACGCTAGACTGACGAACTTGGGGGTTTTTCCAATGAGTTGCAAAATTGAAGATCGAAATTGAAATGTAGGTATGCTTGTTCAAAGGTTATCAGCAATATGTATTGTTAGAAGTTTGTCATCATTATCATTCACGACTGGGTTAATCTCCAGGACCCTGGGGTGTCTCCAAGGCGTTGCAAAACTGAGAGAAGCGTGCTTACCAACGGTTTGGTTGGTGCTAGGGCTTGTTCTAAGTCCGCCTGGCTAGCTACCACCGTCTTATCTAAGTCTGTCGCTATAAAAACAACATAAATAACAGCGTTTTGTGTTTCGGCAATTAGAGGTAAGTTTGCCAGTTCCTCTGTGGTTGAGGATTCTGGGTGAAGCTCGCTTCCACCTTCGGCTTGATCATCAATTACCATCAGGAGAGATGTAGGCCAAGAGATTTCCCGTTGTGTATGAACAATAAAACTGAAATATGAATGTTAGTAGCGTCATTGGTCATCATCCACAGCCAGACTTCACGAGCTAATGGGGATAAGCCCCTTGTAGCTTGTGCCAGTTATCATCCTGGTTCTACCTGAGATGAAAACAATATCATCCACCCATGTCACCGCCGGACAACCAACATTCTTACATGCAGTTCTTGGACGCCACTTGATTTCAGTCTGTCTTTACCACGCCATGTCAAGTGGCCCATCCACCACGTTGGTAGAACATTACAGTCGATTTATTCTTTATATAAAAACCCTACCGTGAAAACCAATGATGAAATCATTGGTGAACGGAGCCTGAAGTGAGCTGTTAATTATGTCAATCAATAGCATGGTAGAATGACAACTCACGTCAATTTCACCTAAGCTTTCACCATGAGGTTTTTACAAAAAAGACCGGTAGGAATTTCTAGAGGAAACTCTCATCATCATCATTTCACCCAAAAGACGTCCACTGCTGGACATAGGCCTCCCCCAAGCACTGCCACTTTAACCTAGGTACCTACTACGCTTTGGAATAGGCAAATAGCTTCATCTTTCTGACTGACCGACCCCTTGACAATTCAAAAGTATACCTGTAATTGGTTTATTTGAAATAAATACTTTGAGTTTGAACCGGTTCTGTGCTTCCCGCATCCAGTGGATTCCTGTGGCCCTCAAAAGGAAGGAAGCTCTATCACTTATAAATTCTCACATTCCCAGCTCTTCAAAAAAATGTAACACTGTTAAGATATCCTCATACATTATAAGCAGCACCCATAAAACATGACATATTTGTCGGAGATCGTTGAACAAACTGACACTAGCGATAATGACATCGTTATCATTCGTTTGTTTTGGTGACTCATGCAATTCTGACAAAGTTGTGAGAGATTGTATCGCTTGTAGCAACAGCGTGTATGTGTGTATGTAGTTGTCACTCTACAGGGCAAATGATTCGTTCATGCAGGAACGTGCAATCAATACACGTTTGTTTGCGTGTTAGGGATATCTTTCCGAATTAGGAAATGCAACGATTTTCTGTCTGTGGGTGCGGTTATCACTCGAGAATCACTTATAAATAATTATCATCATCTGACAAGCTTTTTATCAACTTTGTTGGGGTCGGCTTCCAGTCTAACCGGATGCAGCTGAATACCAGTATTTTACATAGAGCTACTGCCTATCTGACCTCCACAAACCATGTTACTGGGTAATACGATATCCCTTGGTAAGACTGGTTGTCAGATGTTCCGGCTTCTGACGACCCGTAACGACTGTCAAAGGTCTACGAATGACAGCCGGGACCAACGGCTTAACGTGCTTTTCGAGGCACGGAGGAGTCTCGGTATGTAAAGATAATCACCCATCCACGAACCAACCCCGGTAAGAGTAGCATAACCTGACGGATTGATCCGTGCGGCTGTTATTACTTAGCCATCATTTTTACCTACCTGTTCCCCATAACCCAGTCACTAGGTAACACTATAGGTACCCCATGGTAAGACTGGTTGTCACACTTTCACAAATAATACATCATCCAAATAAATAAAATTGAAGTGTCAGTTTGTAGGTAATGTCAAAATAACAGCATTAGAGAGTCTGGCCACGCTAAGGCGTCTTTCCATTCTATAAAAGGCCAGAACGCAGACATAGGAAACTGCTCACGTATAGATTGGAAACCACTTTTTTACTAAGGTCTTCCAATCTATACAAGAGTAGTACGCAAATACTCGCGTATACTTCGTAGTGACCAAATTAACTACCTCATTCCATAGTATACAGTGCCAGTACGCATACGGACTAATCGAGTTTAGATTGTGAGAAATTGTGAACTGGTAACCAACTTGTTTACGACGTAATGCACCTTGCGCTAATATTAAATAGTCTACCTGGCTGCGAGCAACTTGGAAGTAGCGGTTGGTCACAGTTCTAACCTAACCTAACCTAAGCCATTTCACCCAGTTCACACTTTTGTTCTTTTCTTTTTTTTATAGACTATATCTTTAAAACTCTTATCAGGCGTAAGTGATGTAGTATAGTTTGTAACGTGGACGAGCGCGTCGTGGTTCCAAACTATACACCAGCAATACGCAGTGTATGACATTGTAATCACAGATTAAAAAATAGCATTACAATTTATACGCGAGCAGTTTTCTATGGCTGCGTTCTGGCCTTGTATAGATTGGAAATTCGCCACGCTAATCTGAATGGAATAAATGGGCAACCCCAAAAGTTTTATATAGGGTATACTTTTACATTATGTCCGTTTCGGGGTTTTATGTAGATCTAATGATTTTGATATTTTGTCTTGTGATTTTTGCTTATTATGTGTAATAGACTATATCGTACCTATGTTCTACCTTCATACGATGAAAAAACTGTATCCACACTGCATCGTGCTAAAGTAACTATTCTTTACCAGGAATAACTCAGAATATTAACTAAATAACCACACAAAGTATCAAATTTTATTTTCGTAGGACAGGATGGTGTGAAGCCGTCGAGAAATATCTCTCAGGCATGCTTCCTCATGATGTTTTGCTTCACCGTTTTTGAAGCAAGTGATAACTACACAATACGCACATGAATCCGAAAAGTCAGAGGTGCGTGCCTGCCGACCAGTTGCCAGTCCGACGGTCACACCACTAAGCTATCACTGCTGTATATTGATATCAATGCTTTGAGTTTGAGTTCCTCCAATTGCTATACGAAGACAGAAAAAAAGCTACCTAGTCCATTAACTCAAAGGGATTATATTTGTTTGGCTAGCACCATATTTCAAAATTAATGGTTTTTATTTATAGCTTAGGCATTCTTCCATTGAATACTACGCTTGTTGAATCTACAATGTAACTAGCTCTGTGAACTCGCCGTGGTTGCCAAAATATTCAGCCGATGACGTAATTGTTTTGATCAACACTTTACAAGGTACACTGTCCTCAATTAAACCGTATGGTTACGTTAATCATCTCAATTGGAGAAGGCGAATGTTTATTTGTTTGTTTCTTAAGAGTCCATAAAACCTCAGCTCAAATGCACTCCTTATCTTGCTCGCACGATACTGCTCGCGGACTGAGTGAGAATGAGACTGAGCGGCGGGGAGAAGGCTCCAAGGCGCCAATAGTTTAATAACAATATTGATTTTTATTTCGGAACAGAGTCCATAGTGTGTTAGTTACATAATATAAAAATAACTTATTATCTAGTGTTAGTACCAATCACCCTCTGCACAAACTGCTTGACAATTGGAAAGCTGATCAGCTCTCCGCTACAGTTCTCAGGATGCTGTTGCGACTGTCTCTCACTCTTCTCAGTACTGAAGCAGTTTTTTTGCGAACAATCGCATGGAAACCGTCAGTACGAGCTTGCGCAAACATTTCCGACGCGCTGCAGTAGCGAGGAAGTCCCAACAACATCCTGAAACCTTTGTTGTACTGGACGCGCACGACATCCAGCGATCTTTTTGTGTATAGGTAATTTCTTTTTACGGCGAAAATAAGTGTAGTTAAAAATATATATATTTCAAAATTAATGCTGAAGTATTTTCATTTTGATCATGCTATAGCAATGGCCACGACTCCGTCCAGTCATGGCCGTTTAGTGGAATTGTATGGTCTGTGGCTAGTTGGCCGTTGCGACAAAGTGCGTGTTTCGTATCGGTTTCTATAGTTTACCTGGTCGCTGCTACCACTGATCGCAGTTGTGGCCGTATAGTGCGCGAGATCCCTAAATAAGGATGATGAAAATGTCATGTAGTTTATTAAAAGAATATTGGACACGTATTTTTTCTTTTTTTACGTTATCAAAAGATTACGGCGATGCATTGAGTTAAAATGTGCCATGACGTCACGAGTATGTAGATTTTATACTTACTTGTGACGTAGCGACCCCAACTTTAATGCATTTTGTTTAAGTATTTTTTTATTATCTGGCTGACGGACTAAACAGAATTTATTTTTTTAACCGACTTCCAAAAGGAGGAGGTTCTCAATTCGACTGTATGTTTTTTTTTTTGTATGTTTGTTACGCGATTACTCCGCCAATTATGAATTGATTTTGATGATTCTTTTTTTGTTTGGTAGGTCATACTTCAGAGGTGGTTCCATATTTATTAACTTTGCTTGTGTAGTTTTTGAGTTAGCTTCAATAATACGTATTTTTTCCCACTTAGTATGTGGATGATATGATAAGTTCCTGTCACTGTTATTTACATAGCAGGTAGTGGTATTCGAATTTGTGTGGGGTACAAAGTGAAAAATAACTTTAACTTCGGAAGTCGGTGGCAAAAAACGAAAACACAAAACCCAAGACACCGACTTCCGAAATTAAAGTTATTTTTCACTTTATAGTGTTTTTTTTTTTTGGAAGTCGGTTGTTTTTTTTTGTAAAAAGTTTTTATTTTTCATTTTTAGTTGTGGTACCTACCCCACACACATTCAAATACCACTACCTGCTACCAGTGACAGGAACTTATCATATCATCTACATACTAAGTGGGAAAAAAATACGTATCTTGTAGCTAACTCAAAAACTACCCAAGCAAAGTTAATAAAATGTATATGGGACCAATTTGGGAGCATACCCTTTCAAACAAAAAAAGAATTTTCAAAATCGGTCCACAAATGACGGAGAAATCGGTGGACATACATAAAAAAATAAAAAAAAATACGCGTCGAATATATAACCTCCTCCTTTTTGGAAGTCGGTTAAAAAATACAACCGACTTTTCAAGGGTTTGTCCACGTTTTGTTGACGTAGAAGAGATTATTTTCTATCACAATGATTAAATTATCTTACACAAAATCTGATTACTCCATCCATCATTTTGATAGTCATCATCAATGATAAGCATAAAATATATTTTACTTATCACTTCGGTACTGTATTAAAATAATAATTTTAATCCAAATTAACAACGTCGGCTTTGACACAGTTCACACAGTGACTGAAACCAAATACAATAGACGTAGATATATTTAGTAACCTGTTCTGCTTAGCTATTTCTAAAGAGCCATAAAAAAACTGAAAGAAATCGACACGTGTTTCACCTCTCAACGGGGCATCCTCAGGATGACGATTGACTAACCGCAGACTAATCTGCTGGTTCATACATTTTGACCTGCACTTTTCTATGAAACAGCTGTTTTTGAAGTGAAAACTTCTTTAGGCGCGTTGGGCATGCCAACAAGGCGTGACGTCATGCCATATTTTAACTCAATGTATCGCCGCCGCCGTAATCTTTCGAAAACGTCAAAAAAGAAAAAATACGTGTTCTTTATTTTTTAATAATATACAAAACGGACGAAAAATTTTTTTTGGACCACCTGTCGTAAGCCGTCTACAAACGCTCGTAAATTGAATAGACGGTTGGATTTTCAGTATTTAAGATTTAGTAAGAGCACTTAGACAACAATTGGGTCATTAAATCATTTAGCAGAAACAGATCATGACTAATCTATTTACGTTATAGCTCACTCTTCTCACATGGTGCGAATGTGTTCAAAATTGGAAACGTTCTGAGTCATAGATTCGTCATGCTTTTAAATTGGTTTAGCGAATGAATGAAATGCACCGAACCCAGCGTGGTTTAACCAGACTCGATAAATCGAATGAACCCCACCCCAAGATTTGCACTAGCCCCTGGAGCCTCATGTTTCATGGGACTACAGAGGCCATTGCATATTTAGGAGTAGACCGGGTGGCGCGGTAATAGTTAGGAAGACGTGCCCTTAGGGTATAGAAGGATTTGCGAGCAGTTGTTTTTTATTCATAACTATTATTAAATAATACCAGCCTGTAATATATTCTATTGCAAGACAAAGACCTCTTCCTATATCTTTAGAGAATGGACGAGTATGGGCAAATACTCTTGCTCACTAATCCTATAATTTAAGGAGCATTAATGGACATGAAATGAAATTGTTTATTCTGTATTTGGAATCACTGTTACAAGTCATATTAAAAAAATATTAAAAATAAGCTAGATGAGTTCGGCGTTTCCTATTGAGAAGAAACTACTCTGAGAAGAAAGACCAAAACAAACTCAGAGGTCGCAGTCTCTTTTAAAGTCCAGACATTATCTTGGTCAGGTCATGAGGACCATGTAGATTAGTGTCTGAAATGGTCTTTTGAGGAAAAAACTACACAGATTTGAGTGAAATGGTTAAAATGAAGATTGAATTGTATCTTTACCAATAATGAAGCAAAGACCTCATAGCTTTGCATAGCAGACCCTTCCCTATGGAAGTAGATAAAAATCAGCTTACGAATCTATATAATATTATGCCCAGTTTCGCAACAAAAAATGCTATTATTGGTAAGCAAAACCATTCGTTAGTAGGGTATTACCCAGTAACTGGGTTGTGGAGGTCAGATAGGCAGTCGCTCCATGTAAAATACTGGTATTCAGCTGCATCCAGTTAGATTGGAAGCCGACGACAACATAATTGGGAGAAGGCTAAGCATGATGATAAAACAATGCATTAGGCATTTCTTTCAAAATCCTTCGAATTGTAAAGAAAATGTCTTACGCAATTGGGGTGTTGACCAGGTCGAGATTTCCTCACGATGTTTTCCTCCTTCGTCATAAATAACTTGGAAAGTGCATTAGCCTTTTAAAAGTCACATGCCTTGCTATGATTCATGCTTGGATCTGTATGCGAGTCAGCTGATTACGGAGGAACCAGCATAATTTTGAAGTGAAAACTTCTTTAGGCGCGTTGGGCATTTTTGAGATAAGAAAAAACAGTTGAACTCGCGACACCGTTACCGACACCTCATTTTTGTAAACACGATTGTGCTCTTTATTTAGATAAGGTTACGGACCAATGTTCTATACAAGTATTTTTTCTTTCACCAAGGCGATCTTGTCCAAGTTTTCACTTCTGTCGGCACTCCCGGAGTGCCACTGTTTTTTTTAATTCATCAAAACCATTTCTTTTGGCTGCTTTTGGTACACAGTACTTTATAAGTAGCAGTTTTCTTTGACAGAGCACTATACTTTCGGTCAGTGGCCGAAATAGCTATTAAATTGGAGAAGGCCGAAACACGAACAGTTTTTGCGAAACAAGTTACGAAACGCATAAACGTACTAGCAAATACATCGAAAGTGAAAACAAAAAACTGTGCTCTGACGTAAGAATCTCAAAAAATTGGCACAAAACATTTTATCCATGATACTGCTACATCATCAATGGTCGTTTTGACGTCAAACGACGACCACTTGGCAACTGGTTGCAATCTAAATCTATTAATATTATGTGACCGATATTTAGGTTTATATGCTTGGATTCGGAGATGTTAAGATGGCTGCTCTATGCACGTGATTGTATGACCCGTGTCTAGACGCGCGATGATTCTGCGATGGCTTAGACGCGTCTGTGGATTTGCGTGGGATTTGACTTAGGAAACGTCAGTCTGAGAGCAAAAAAAAAGTGCATCTGGCACCCACGGTGACAGTCTGGCGACCTCGATGCGACTGTGGAGAGACTAAACGGTTGCTTTTCAATATAACTGAAATCAACAAGCTGGTGACCATATCATAATCAGTCTATCACGTTCTCACTGCTGGGATTCAATAATTCTCTCTGTGAAAGGAAGTGGCCCAATCATCGCACGTGTTTCTGGAGAACGTTACATGTCTTCAATTATTCAATTTTTTAAAATAAAAATAAAATAAAATCATTTATTTGCATAAAACATGGTATACAATGATGTTAAAATATAATTATAATGGCCCAAACATGTTTTGCCAGGATAAAACATAGCATGCAAAATTAGAGGGTATTTGAAAAATGCAAAATTTTACGGTTAGTGTTTGAAAATGTCACGTCAACGTTTTTTATCCATAAATTCTTTTAAACAATAGAAGCTGCACTCATTCAACCACTTGTAAAACTTTGTCTTAAATAATCTAGAATTTAATGTTTTGAATTGACTTGGTATCTTATTATAAATACGCACGCACATTGCTAGGCAGTTTTTATTGTATTTGGCAAGTCTTGGCCAGCACTAATTTATATGGATCTCGTCTATTCCGAGGATTTACATCATTTGCTGTCTCTTTATCCGTTTCTTGCTGCCTATTGTGAAGTAAATGTATCTCTCTCTGAAGTCGGTCCCTCGTGGCAGAAAAATCGATCAACCTCTCCTAGCGGAGCAATACGTTTAAGGGTTTGTATACATCTATTGTAGTTTCAAGCCTTTTTTTTTTTTTTGGGTGGTAAATTATCAAATAACTTCTCCCGCTCTGGGTGGAGCGGGAGGACGTGTCAGACTCTTACTGACTAAAACCCACCCGTGTTCTTTCGGTTGCCCTGTTGCCGGGGGCCACGATGTCCCTTTCGGCCCTTATTCGCAGCCCCGGCAGGCATTGGCCCTAGCGGACGCCGTCAATTCTGCTGACATCTCTTTGAGGCGCGCGTGGAACACAACGCGCCGTCGACCCGGGCCTGGTCCTTATCGGACGGCGAGCTACCCATTGCTCACCGTCCGCAAGCCCACGCCTTCGGTGGCGCGATGTATGCCTCTCCCTCACGCGTTCCGCCTCCTCCTTCGCGGTAGTTTCAAGCCTAGATTTTCGTTCGTGAAACGGCTTTTGAATTACACAATCCTGTTGTCAGCGATGCTCCTACTTCATTGTCTGTATTTGGGGACATAATATTTGTGATAGCACACATCTAAAACGCACACGAATCCTAGTATGGACAAGAATGCTTACGGAATTTTAATGACAAATGGTTGGTCGCTTAGGTACAATAGGTATGAGAATAATTTTAATATGACGAATATAGCGTGGTTACTATGTGAATTGTCTGTCAGAGGTGGTAATTATATTGTATGTTTTATGAAAAGAACATTGCTTGGCTCGAATGTCGCCTTGGCATAGCCAGTCTGTACTAAAATTATTAAGTCACTTGATATCAAAAAAAACATATTTCCGGTCGGGAAAAGGCAGAAAAAAGTGTAAAGTAGAAGCACATTTCGACAGATATTTCATTTTGATATCAAAATTTAGAAATATTCATATACTAGTAATGCTGTCTGTAAAATATTATTGCATCGCATTAAATGCGCTTCAATATGTTAATATCCTACGTTCCGACTAAAACCAGATCCCCAAGGTTACCACAAGCACTGCAGGCCTGCATCCATAAACACTATAAAACCTGTTTTATTGTAAACTCTTACAATGTTTACATACGTCCATCCCCTTCAAAAGCTTCAAACATTATGAGAACATTGACTGTTGAACATTTAAATTTAGAACTTGCTTTTCGCATGCGCCGACACGGTCTATGCGAGTGGTTGTTGACGTAGAATTGATAATAGACTTTGTTGAGTAGGAATAAAGTTTAAATTCATTTGTAAAGGGTTTTTTTTTCTAAACTGCTTTTGTTTATCAAGAGGTCGTGTTTATAATTAGTTTCAAAATGTTTCAGGACACATTTCTATCGTACACTATAATAGTGGCGTTGACAGAATTAACTATTACATAATACAAATAATTTTGTACCCATTTATAACATTATTTTGTAGGATTTTCAGTTAGTGGCGAAGAAAATACGTCCTTTTTAACAGACTTCCAAAAGGAGAAGGTTCTCAATTTGACTGTGTTGTTTTTTTTTTTTTGTATGTTTGTTACGCGATTACTCCGCCAATTAAGAATTGATTTTGATGATTCTTTTTTTGTTTTGTAGATCATACTTCAGAGGTGGCCATATAAATTTTATTAACTTTGCTTGGGTAGTTTTTGAGTTAGCTTCAATAATGCGTATTTTTTCCCACTTAGTATGTGGATGATATGATAACTTCCTGTCACTGTTATTTACATAGCAGGTATTGGTATTCGAATTTGTGTGGGGTAGGTACTATAACACTAAAAAGTGAAAAATAAAAAAAAATTACAAAGAAAAAACAACCGACTTCAAAAAAAAAACACTACAAAGTGAAAAATAACTTTAATTTCGGAAGTTGGTGACAAAGAACGAAAATTCAAAACCAAAGACACCGACTTCCGAAATTAAAGTTATTTTTCACTTTGTAGTGTTTTTTTTTTTGAAGTCAGTTGTTTTTTTTTCGTCGTAATAACATCTGAATATGGTATAAGATCATCTATGTATAAGATCAAAAAGATGTGCAAAAGCGGTTAATAATGACAACACCGCGATCACCAGTCCCGGCAACCAAGTGGATGGTATTTCTGATTTTGTCAAAAAGATATTTGGGAATGGGGAACCTAGCTTATCAATATACAATTACTTACATGATGATATGATTCAAATTAATGGGACTTGTATTTCGCGCACAAGACGGCCACGACTAGGGTTCTCACCTCTCCCGGGATTCCGGGAGTCTCCCGGTAATCAGCAAAAAAAATTTAAATCTCCCGGCTCCCGCAAGGAATTCCAATTAAACAAAAGACTCCCGGAATTTAAAATTCACGTGCGCTGTCGGAATAATGGACAGTGTCGAAAATCATACGAAAGCGTGCGGTAGCGCGTTACTGGCCAATGTAGTTGCGAACTCGCGATTCTCGAAACTACATTTTGTCCACACCTGTATCAAGTATACTATTCGTGTTTTAAGTATAGTATTCATTATATAGATAAAAGAAAGAAACCGCTTTGCCCACGTTCGCACGGACCTTAAAATATCGCGGCTGGATTTTATCACGCAATGGATTTTCAACTGTCGGTGTTGAGCCGAGCATTGCGAATCCAACAGAGAGCATCCCTGCGCGTCGCCAAAATTTTTCTCTCGGAATTAGACTACCAAGAGGTGGCAACCCTAGCCACGACTCCGGCCAGTCGTGGCAGTCTAGTGATATTGTATGGACTGCGGCTGGTTGGTCGTTGCGAAAGTGCGCGATTCGTATCGGATTCTACAGTTTACCTGGTCGATGCGACCACTGGTCGTGGTCTTGTGCGCGAGATCCCTTAAGGCGACGATAACCGACTTTTAATGATTTCATACTGAAGATCACGTCTAAACGAGTAGTGTTAATGATTTGTAAAAAATATATGTTAATTTAGACCATTTTCTTAATAACTTAATATGGGAATATTTTAGATTATGTTTGTATTACATGGTGAAATTAATTTGTAAAGTCATGTCTAACGCGGATAAAAACTGAGCGCAAAATCTATCAAGCGTATTTTTCTGAAACCTTCACCATTTTAAAGATAGTTTAATTATTATTGATCTTTTGTATACGTGCTTTTTTAAATACCATTTGTTTTATGTATAATAAATTAATAATGCGTCTAATTTGGGACAGCGCTCCTTGATGAGCGAGTCCTATTACTGGCTGGACGTACGACGCGTTGCGTGAGCTCAGTACAGAACACGCAAGCTAACCACTCAAGGTCACTGGCATATATCTGCGTCTTAAATTAACTTGGTCTAGGTACCTCAATGGGAATTATAATCCAGGTCGTCAGGAAAGTACCAGAGATATCACAAAACACAAACAAAATAGAGCACATAATTAAGAGGCCTGCGAACACAGCTCGCAACTACAAATCGAGATGTTTGCAAAATTCAATTCCAAGCACGTTGCGCTAGTGTGAGTGCCTGCCGGAGCGATATACACCTACAGTGAGCAATACTACCACGCACACGTTGACAATTATTGCTTGAAGCGAAAGCACTACTAGCTTTCGAAAATTTATGATAAATTTGGATGTGTTTCGTAATACCAAAAATTGTAACTTGATAACATAAGCTATGCTTCTGCAGAAACAATATTATAAATATTGTTGTTTATAATACAGAAAAAACAATATGAAGACATGTCATTTACGCTGTAAAAATGTGCGAAATTAAATTCGTTTAAACTTGATTGTAGAAAAAAAAAATTGGGAAAAAGAAGATGTAGGAGCCTAGATAAACACTGTCTAAGTCCGAATAACAACATAATATGGTGGAAATATGCCCAAATTGCAAATGATTTAGGTATTACGTTTGAATGGACAATTCATGTGTCGCCGCATTTTTGACGTCATTTAGTTAAAATATTGAGTTATGAACAGCCAAAAGTACTCATTCGTTTGCTGATAATGTTATAATAGCTGATGCGAGTACTAATACACGATAATAGGATATTTGTAATATGTGATGAGCTTATTGACCGATAAAGTATGATTATGTGTAAAAAATAATTGTTAGAGTCATGGCTTGTGGCTATCTCATAAATACTAGTTATAGGATTAAAACAGTATCTTTTTTGATTATAGCAAGGTGTCCAATGTTTCCATAATTTATTAAGTTAATAATCTTGTCTTACGGAGATAATATTTCATACGCACGTGTTTCTTTGGCAATATAAATCATTTACCTTTCTTTGAGGAGCTCGTGGCTAAGTAATAACAGCCACACGGGTCGATCAATCAGGTTAAGCTACGCTTGCCGGGGTTTGTCCGTGGATGGACCATATTTACATACCGAAACTCCTCCGTGCCTCGGAAAGCACGTTAAGCCGTTGGTCTCGGCTGTCCTTCATGAATCTTTGACAGTCGTTACGGGTCGTCAGAAGCCCGAGTCTGACAAGTCTTACCAGTTACTGGGTTATGAAGGTCAGATAGGCAATCGCTCCATGTAAAATACTGGTATTCAGATGCATCCGGTTAGGCTGGAAGCCGAACCCAACAAAAAGGGTAGGCAAACCTTCCTTTCTTACGGTAAAGTAATCCTGATTGAAATTAGCAAATGCTAAATTTAAGGTTTGCACCCTAATTTAATCACAATCCGAGACCTTTGAAGGTTACTGCTAATCCATTGCTTCAAAGGTGTGAAAAATTCGTCTGCTCAACAACGTAAATAACGCAATGAACATGGGCGAACTGTCAAAATTGAGATCAATTGTCATTTAATTTGCCGATGGCAAACCTGATGAGCTGGTTTGAACCTACTGACTTCTTTCTTTTTCTTCTTCCCCTTGTTCTATGTTGGTTGGAGTCGGTGTAACACGTTTTTTTCTTCTCTTCTCCCCTTTCAGACGTCAATCTATCATTCACTTCTTTTTCTTTCAGTTTGTTGCTCATACAATCCATTCAAATTTTCTTTGGTGTTCCTGTCCATCTCCATCCATCAACATTTCAACATAACAGTATGTTGTGCCTGCATACACCGATTCTAACAACGGACTTCTACTGAAAAAAACATTTAGACACAGTTTATCCATCGGAAAAAACTTCAATACCTACTCGACCAAAATGTATGGGACGACAGATAATTTTTTCGCGATTATGATGTTCGTCCCATGCAGAAAGTTGTCAGTTTGATAAATCTGTACCCTACTCTTTTTGACTACACCTTTTTGATACATACTGCCTATTTTATTAAACGTTATACTACGTCGTGTCATCGTAGTAGGCATGTTGAGGCCCCCTTTCAACATGTTGAACGTTGAACCGTCCTACCAATTGAAAAATTGATTCAGCAAATTGAATTGTTGCTCACGACTATTTTTTACTTGACTAATATCTCATCTGGATAGGCTAAAAGAAAAGATGGATGGATTGTGGGAAAGGTGGTATGGCTAGAAAGGAAGTGAACATTGAGATGATGGTTGATAGAGATGTATTGAAGAAAAAGGTGTGCTGCGCTGACCCCAATTTGGCAGAAGGTTGATGATGACTACCTGATGGTAAGCGACAGTTAAGTCGACGAAAGTACAGACTTGCTTATAAGTAACCAATTCAGTCGTGACTTGAAGATATACATTTTAAAATCTTAACTCTTTAAACGCTTCTTCTTTTCGTTTTGACGATACATCTACATATGTTGCTAATACTGTTTGGGCCCAGTGGGTGGCCACGTTCAATGGGGTATAGGTGTTGTTCAGATCGTCAAGGATGTAGGTGCACGGACATTTGGGAGACTAGCAGATGGGACATGGTCTGTTTAGACTTTAAATGTTAGTGCTACGATACTGTCCAATGACCAACGCGGTGACGGCAAACATGGCTGAGACTTCTTTGTTATCTTTCGAATCGACATTGTAGGTATTCAGGAGAAGCTCAAGTCATGGTGAAAACATTAGCAAGCAGCAAGTTTGATAGCGAGCTGACTTCCAACGGAGCGACACGCATGCGTATCGCCACTTGTACAGTACTCCTTAATTTGCCACTCAATCGTCAGGAGATTTTCCACAAGGAAAAATTTCTATCCATATTTCTTTCCACGCTAGACATAAAGTATAATCATTTTCCGCTGTTTTCAACACGTTGAATTCCTGTAAACGCTAAATGTCACATTGTTCATTCATTACGATATTCTGTTTTCCTGAACAAAAGGACATTTGTCAAGTAGTGTTGGGCTATAGTTTCGATTTCGGCTTTAGTTTGTGAAGGCCGAATTTAAAGGGATTAAGTAATAAGTCCGCGTATCATTGGTCAGTTTCTCACTCGTCAGTTTGTTTAATTCGGTGGTTTCGTTAATTAGTCAGTTTCGCGGATTTTTCCAGAAATTGGATTGACGTCATAACGTATTGTGTGTGAGTTATTCTCGATTTATGGTTTAAGACCATCTAACGTTCATTTTGTTATTAAGAACCAACTTAATAACAACTCATTATTATTAAAAATTATTATTACTCAGTAACAAACCAAAGTACGTTTGCCAAAAATTATAAAATAAATAAATAAACTCGCATCTCATTGAAACAGAGCTATTTAAGAAAAAAAAAATACTACTAGGTAGGTACCATCGTTTTCATTAAATTCATGTAACTAGTAATGTGACTAATAAAATTAATTAATATTCTACTATCTTATCTACGAGTATGTGACAACGCAACAGTTGACCTGTTGTCGGGTCAGTTGAAGAGACAAGAGTCAAACTTTACAACCGAGACAGTTTCGGTCTTAAACAAAAGCCGAAATATCGGTTTCGGCCTAACTGACATGAATCTGTCGAGCACTAGTCCCTATTATTAAACCGTAGGCGATATCCGGAACATTGTATGATAAGTACGTTTTTATGTTGCTACAAGTAATATTGACTTAATTGAGTGTTTAGCTAATCGATTGAATGCCTCTGTAAGCGAATTAGCATCGATTTTTATAGATTTTATTCAAACACAGTGTATTTTTGTCCGAAAGTGCTGATCAGTATCTCTATCTTATGTTTTTTTGCAAAGATTTAAATCGTTAAATTCCGCCTCACAGATAGACTCGTTTCTGTTTCTTTTTGACACCAATGACGCAGTGACTGCTATTTAATCATATGTGAGGTCACTCTTCTCAGTATGGATACTTTTCGCGTGACTAAGTACGTTGAGGAAAAATCTAGCGATTTAAATCTTTGATATTTTGTTACTATCGCTCGATCGAAATAAGTTGCAACCGTCTAATAGACAACTGCAATACTTACCAGCTTGCAGAAATCTACGTCGAAAGAACTAAATCTTTAGAAGCTGCACGTGTAACCAAAGTATTTGTAGTAGCTACAACGAATAATATTAACAATAGCCAATTTTAGGGTGTTGAACCCTACGACCACTGGTTGCTTGGTTGCGCAACCAAGGCACTGGACCGTTACACGAATTTAGATTGTATAATGAAGTATTGAGAACGTTAAATAGAATCATCACTACGTTATTGAGTTTTTTAGGGTTCCGTACTTCATAAGGAAAAAACGGAACCCTTATAGGATCATTCGTGTGTCTGTCTGTCTGTCCGTCTGTCACAGCCAAATTGCTCCGAATCGAATGGACCGAGTAAGTTGAAATTAAATGAATTTTGAATATGGGGGTCACTTTTGGGGGGTAAATAAGAAAATTTAAAAAAAATGCAAACTATACCGTGTGACATATTAAATGAAAGGGCTTGTTGCGAGGATCTCAAATATATTCATTCCATAATTTTAAAATAAAGATATTTAAGAAAATAGATGAAAATTGACCATTCCCCCCCCCCCCCCCCCTTATCTCCGAAACTACAAAAAAATACAGAGAATGGTTCTTTACCCATAGATTACAGGAAAACCTGTAAGAAGTCTATGGTCTTAAAATAACATGTTAAATGTCTCAATATTGTGCGTACAAACTTACATTTTCAGTTGGAATGTATGGGAGAACAAGTATTTCAACTACAGTGTTAAGTTTGTATTTGGTATAAATTCATCCCGACTACGTTTGGGGTTTCTAATGAAACGTACGTGGACAGTCAGGAGTTCAGGACTATTAGCTTAAGTCTAGGGCACAGACCTGATTGGCAATTGATATATGATAGGTTACTGGCACAGTGGTAACGGCTGCGACTTACGAGTTATAGGCCGTAGGTTCGAACCTAGACAGGTTCTTTAGGTCACGACACTGCTCTCAAAACAGTCGAAGGAAAAATCATAAAGAAACCAGCACCAAAAATTCGAAGACGTGTGACATCTACCAACCCTCACTGGGCCCAAGTGGTAGATTACGGCCCACTCCCTCTCACCGAAAGGAGACCTTTGTCCTAGCAGTGGGGACATTATAGCCTGATTATGCTACTGGCGCAGCTTCTCCTGAATCTTCATTAGTTCAACACCATCTTCATGCTCTTATCCTACGCTCATCATCATGATCATCATATCAGCCGAAAGACGTCCACTGCTGGACATAGGCCTCCCCCAAGCACCGCCACTTCGACCGATTCTGTGCTTTCCGCATCCAGCGGATTCCAGCGGCCTTCACAAGGTCATCGGTCCATCTTGTGGGAGGCCTTCCAACGCTACGTCTTCCGGTACGTGGTCGCCACTTCAGAACCTTTCGACCCCATCGGCCATCCGTTCTGCGAGTAATGTGCCCTGCCCATTGCCACTTAAGTTTGGCAATTCTTCGGGCTATGTCGGTTACCTTGGTTCTCCTGCGGATCTCTTCATTTCTGATTCGATCACGTAGGGAAACTCCAAGCATAGCCCTCTCCATTGCCGTTTGGTTGACTTTTAGCCTTCTGATAAGGCCCATTGTGAGCGAACACGTTTCCTACGCTCCACTCCACTCCGCTTCCATCCTACGCTCGCCGTGGTATAAATATCTGCTAACCAACAATAAGGAAGCAGAGCCGACTGGCCAGGATGGACCGGACGCACAATTCAATAATTATCCACTCTCGGAGCCTGGAGGCAACTTTTTAATGCATCCTAGCCTGCTCAGGTTCTAACATTTCAGTAAGTAAGGCCTACAGTGTTGTTTCTTACTTCCTTACGCCATTTTCAGACACCTCTACATAATAACTAGCAGTAGACGACGGAAATGCCCCGCATTATCAGGAATTCAGGTGATTCAGGACCTATTTTGAATACATCAGGGTATGAGTCATTCTTCGGGGTTTTCCCAAGTTTTCTTAGCTAAATTGGGGTTGGCTTTCAGTACGACATCCTGATTTGTAATTCATACGGTACTTATGGCGCCGTTTTTAGGGTTCCGTAGTAAATAAGGAACCCTTATAGTTTCGTCATGTCCGTCTGTCTGTCTGTCTGTCTGTCCGCGGTCTAGCTCCAAGACTATTAGTACTAGAAAGTTGTAATTTGGCATGGGTATTATTGGGTATACATATTAATTACGCCGACAAAGTGGTAAAACAAAATTATGAAAAACATTTTTTTTAGGGTGCCTCTCCTACACGTAAAGTGGTGAAGTTTTAGACGTAGACTTATGCGGGTGAAACCGCAGGACGCTGCGAGTTCGAAATAAAGGGTGGTGGACATAAATTTCTAAAACAGAGTGAGTTGATGAATTTTTACGAATTTTCCGAAAAGCGGCTGGTCACCCATCCACGGCTTGATCGTGGCAAGCGTAACTTAACCTTGATCGATCGACCCGTGCGGCCGCTACCAAGCCACGCACGTGCACCTTGTTTCCATTGTTATTCGATACTTAATCGACGAAGAAAATTCCACGCTGGAGAATACTCCGTTTACGTAACAAGATACTTCGCAAGAATGTGAAATACCTTCCTGTCAGGATTACTCATACTTAGTATTAGACTGGCTGTCGCCTGCGACTTTTGTCCGTGCAATCTTCCACCGTTTAACTCGTTCAGGAGAGTTTCTAAAAATGATTATTTAGAGGTTGTCTGATGTTTTTTGTAACGATATGAATCTGTCAAGCTTCGTTTGCAGGCTTTATAATTTTGTATATTTCAGATAAATGTTTCGTAGATTTCATTATTTTAGCATGTTGTGAGCATACTCATCGGAAAGTTCTTCTAAAGAAATTTAAAAAAAAAATGCAAAAAGAATGAGCTTCTTTCTTATTTTTAATTTTTTACTTTTTGTGTTTCCTGTGCGTGACCCAAATAAAACATTTTTCTTTCTTTCCTTTAAAGATGGGTAGCCAAGGAAGAAGCCTAGATAAGATACATTTTTTAGGGTTCCGTAGTAAAGAAGGAACCCTTATAGTTTCGTCATGTCCGTCTGTCTGTCTGTTTGTCTGTCCGCGGTCTACCTCCAAGACTGTTAGTACTTACTAGAAAGTTGTAATTTGGCATGGGTACATATTAATCATGCCGACAACGTGGTAAAATAAAATTATGTTTTTTTTTTTTTTTTTGTGTACCTCCCGTACTCGTAAAGTGGGGATGTTTTTTTTATCCCTTTGTGTGGGGTATCGTTGGAAAGGTCTTTCAAAAACATTGTGAGTGTGTTAAAACCATTTTTGAATTCAGAGATCCGTTTGCGAAATATTAAGCTTTAAAGTGCAAATTGTTGTTAGAGTCAAGTGTGTGTCCCCCCCCTGCCAGCTAAATGGTTGGTTTTAGATATGTGAAAAAAAAATCTAAAATTTTAAATCTTTATCTAAATTCCATTTAAAATTCTAATCCAAGGTAAAAGGCAGATGATGAAGATAATCCAGTTCAAAATACTCCTACGAAAAATTGTAAGCGCACACACACAAGTACATCATAACTCTTGGCAATAGATCAGACGGGATGCCAGACGAACGCCAAAATAACCACAAGGTTAATATTTAGGTGAACCGATGTACATTTTAGTTTAATTTGAAAGAAGGTGAACATGTGTTGTGTCCTGTATTTTATAGCGGTTAAAGCCAAAAGGGAAGGGGTCAAGAATTTTGAAAAGAGTAACTGTGGAGTTTCTTGCCGGCTCTTCTCCATAGGAAGCGACCAATTGGAACCGTGCACCTAGCTTCTGACGTTTCATAAGTGCCCTTGTAGGTTTATGTGAAATAAAATAATTTTAATTTGAATCCTAGGTGGCTATGCATGTTTGATGTGAATGGATGGACCAGGCCCGGGTCAACGGCGCGTTGTGTTCCACGCGCGCCTCAAAGAGATGTCAGCAGAATTGACGGGGTCCGCTAGGGCCAATGCCTGCCGGGGGGTTCGAAGAAAACCGATAGGGAAATCGTGACCCCCGGCAACAGGGCAACCGAAGGAACACGGGTGGGTTTTAGTCAGTAAAAGCCTGACACGGCCTCCCGCTCCACCCAGAGCGGGAGAAGTTATTTGATAATTTACCACCCAAAAAAAAAAAAAAAAAGGTGGCTGTACATGTTTGATGTGTATGGATTGTGTCGCTATCTCAATCGGATAGCATATTGTGTAAGTTTTGGCTTCTGCGTGGGCTTGAGATACGAAAAATTGTCTTAGTCTATAATATCTAAGGAAAAATAATCTTACTTTCATCAATTTCAAAACAAAATTGACATCGTCATCAATATAGGCTGTGGTCGTATTTTCTACTCATAAATCCAAAAAACTTTTTACAAAAAAAAAAAAAACAACCGACTTCAAAAAAAAAAACACTACAAAGTGAAAAATAACTTTAATTTCGGAAGTCGGTGTCTTTGGTTTTGAATTTTCGTTCTTTGTCACCGACTTCCGAAATTAAAGTTATTTTTCACTTTGTAGTGTTTTTTTTTTTGAAGTCGGTTGTTTTTTTTTTTTTTGTAAAAAGTTTTTATTTTTCACTTTTTAGTTGTGGTACCTACCCCACACAAATTCGAATACCACTACCTGCTATGTAAATAACAGTGACAAGATCAAGATTATATCATCTACATACTAAGTGGGAAAAAATACGTATAATTGAAGCTAACTCAAAAACTACCCAAGCAAAGTTAATAAAATTTATATGGGACCACCTCTGAAGTATGATCTACCAAACAAAAAAAAAATCATCAAAATCTATTCATAATTGGCGGAGTAACCGCGTAACAAACATACAAAAAAAAAAAAAAAAAAAAACATACAGACGAATTGAGAACCTCCTCCTTTTGGAAGTCGGTTAAAAAAAGAAAAAGTAATTATTTATTTATTGGGATTGGCAACAAGAAGATAATTACACAAAACTACTCGACTGATTTCGCTCCCTATTACATTTTTTATTTTATTTTATTCATTTGGGAGAACAAACAGTGACACATTACATTTTATACGAATAAATAAAAATAAAAAATACGGTCAAATGTGCAACCAACAACATTTTCCACGGAATACAAATAAAAAATAAACTTTACAAACCATGCTATAAAACTAACTAACAAACTACAATAATTTAATTAGAAAACATTTTTGTGCTAAATAGTAAAAAAAAAGTAAATTTAGCAAACAAATAAAACTTATGGAAAGAAATAAAATTATTTTATTTGGGACACGCACAAGAAATACTAACAGTATTAAAAACTACTTTTTTCGAGAAAACGATAATTAAATAAAAATAATAACGACCTGTGCGAGGCGAAAAAGGCTCCTATCTCAGCATATGCCGCGCTATTTAAAAAATAAATACCACAGCGCTGGTATTCTGATAGGGATGCCACAAACACACCTAAGGCCACATAAATCCCACTAAAGGATTACAAAATAAACAAACAATAATTTTTAATAAAAAAAATATTGACGTGGGACTAAACATAACTGGCTAAATGTGGGTGTACTATAGAGGTACACCTCTGCCTAACCCTTCGGGGAATAGAAGCGTGAATCCGCGTGATGATGTGTTGTTGGTTTCAAGTTTCAACGAATGGATTTGTCGAAGTATCTAAGTCAAATAATTTATTTCAATTAGGCACAAAAAGGCACTTTTGAACGTCAAAAACAAAAAATAGAATTGATTCTAGTCGCCCCTTCCAAAAGGTAGTTTTCGTATGGAGAAGAATGGGCAAGAAACTCCACCGTTACTCTTTTAAAATGTTTTACAATATTATGTATACATTAATTATATAATTATATGTGAAGACGATGCACCTGGAATAAGATTACTATACCACAATAGGTAAAAATTATTAAAAATGAAGCAATGACAGAAAAAATAATTATGTAATGGATAAATGGTGTTCACATATTTACAAGCATTGTAAAAGTAGGTACCTATACGATATTCCTAAAAAAATTACAAGTGTTACTAATTAGTCAGTGTGTGAGTTCAAGTTCACAGAATGTAAAAAAAAATAATATAATATTATTATAATATTTGCCGACCACCGGGGTGGTATCTTAGTCTACAACAGTGGTCGGCAAACTCATTAGTCAATAGAGCCAAATATCAATACTATAACAACTAAGATTTCTTATGAGAGCCAATCCTTTTTGTCTCAATACTTTTCTTAATCCTTAATTTGGTCAAAATGTAAATCTAAGATGGCGGCAACGAAAATTTTCAAATTTTTTATCGTGTGAGTCGGTTTCATGGAACTCCCATCCTCTTTCACTCCACAACGCTTCCTAAAATTAACTTGCTAAGAAGTAGGATGCCTTCATCATCATCATCATATCGGCTGATAATAAATATGATGAAGGCATCTTACTTATTAACAAGTTAACCTTGGAAAACTTTTAAAGGATTTTTCGAGGTCCTGTAAATTTTTGGTGAAAAGACTTCGGAAATAAATCTTTGAAATATAATTTGAGTTTTGAATAAAACTTGTTATCTTGCTTAAGAACAGGCACTCCAAAGACAATTACGCAAACTCCGCCCCTATGCACCCCACCACTCCACTATGTGGTAAACGCTAACACATCAATAATAAAGTTGAATATCGCGTGCGCTCTGTGGTCGTGTTCGAGCGCGGAACTAAATGTCGTAAGTCTCAATTCTTATTTCGTTTCAAATAATCTTAAAAAAAGACATGATTTTTTGAAAATGAATCGAGCGAAAATGTTCCAATTACGTAACTGTCTTATATTTGGAAAGAAAAAGATCCAATAAATCATATACAAAAGTTTCATTTTGATTGTATGCGTGACTTTTTCAGAATATTAATGCAAATTAACATACAATTTAGGGAGCCACCGAAACCCCGACCCCAGCTACGTTCGCACTCATCGACATTTGTACAGAGCCCAACTCTTTATGCCAAAGAGCCGCATGCGACTCGCGAGCCGTCTACAATAGCGATGTCATTATTATGGCGGGTGTAAGACGTCATCGGTATTTATAATCAGAGTTTAATAATACTTCGTAGACGTTAGTTTATCTCTCTTGTTTTGGCACCTTATTAATAATATGCCAGCCCTGCCAGTTCTGATTTATTTACTTTTGCTTTCAAACCGGTCGTTCTCTTGATTCGGCACGAGGAGTATGAAAATAGCTCTCTTGCTGTGCTGGAAAGGATTAGCCTGTCAGCCAGTACCCTAATTGCGTAACTTATTTTCGTAAACGATTATGACTAATTTGTATCATTTTGACAATTCAACAACATTCATTGCGTTATTTACGTTGCTGAGCAAATTTTTTTTCCAACTTATGAAGCAATGGATTAGCAATCTGTTTCAAATCGAAACAAATTGTGATTGATGGTGTATTACGCAATTAATACTGGTTGGCAGTGAGAATAACTGACCAAGGTGTGCCCTACATACTTCACGATTTTCAGAAAACCTACAGCATTTAATAACCAGCCCAGGCCTACTCTCTGTGAGAGGGAGTGGACCGTTGTTTGGGTCGGCACAAACAGCACAGCCTATCGTGTCAATCCAATACACCGTAACTCGAGTTACAGTGTTTTGCCTTAATTCGATTATTTCGAGGCAGTTACATATCCCTAAAAGCCCTTTTCACGAAATAGGTATTTCTGAGATACAGTGTTTTGGATTGACACGGCAGCGCTAGCCGGGCGGCAAAATCGAATATATTACTTTGCTGAACAGTGTATAGCCTGGCTAACTGTAATCCACCACGCGGGCCCAGTGCGGGTTGGTGAATGCCACAGGTCTCCGAATTTTTTGTGTGGATATGAATATAAAATGCCACATCCCGTCAATAACACAATATAATATTTTAGTTCATTATCATAGGTTGTTTTCTTCATTTTTTATCTCCCAATTGTCTTTACGACCTCTGCCGCTCGAAGATGGCCGATTTTATTTATTTTTTATTACTGTTGCTACTGGAGTGCTATTCGCGTCTGTCATCTAATAGACTTGCCAAAGCTTCGTGTGATTTGTATTTGAGGCACGACACCATTTGCTTTAGAAAACGTTGTATAAGACATCGTGAAGTTTTCCTAATAAGTTTTCGCCATCTCCTTTCTGATGGAGTTTGAACAACGGTTTCAATATGGAGTTCTCTTACGTTTGGACTATACTCTCATCATCCAAGAGGTTCATCAAAAGTTAAGCTACGCTTGCCGCGGTTGGTGCGTGGATGGGCGACCATCAATTACATAACGCGACCCCTCCCTACCTCGGAAAAGCTGTTGGTCGCGGCTGTCATTCGTAGATCTTTGACAGTCGTTACGGGTCGTCGGAAGCCCGAAAGTCTGACAACGTCCGACTTTCCAAGGGATATAGTATACCCAGTTAACTGGATTGTGGAGGTCAGATAGGCAGTCGCTCCATGTAAAATACTGGTATTCAGCTGCATCCGGTTATACTGGAAGTCGACCCCAACATAGTTGGGAAAAGTCTAGGCAGATTTATTTGATTGAGTGTTGTGCAGTGTTGTGTGTGTCAAGGCAATAATTTTTAATTAAGCTGGAGCTTGAGGAAAATGATTACCATAATACTTATTACCTATGTTATGTAAATAAAATAAATAAATAATCATTTAATTCAGATTCATCTACGTACGATTACATCCATATTTGTTATAGGTTATAGATTATTCTCGATATTACATCGACTTTGAGTCAGACATTACTAAATCTAGCCATCGAGTCATGTGATAGTAAAAGCTAGGTTTTTCTGTGTCATGGTCTGCGCGCATGTCTCATAAAAAACGTCTGCTTACGTCATTGCTTAGCATTCGCTATACTGACGACTGTTTTATGACATCATTGGCGAATAACGCGTCAGCGCAGGCAGACTAAAACAAATTAATAAGTGTTTAGTCTATTCAAGGATTTCGGAGTCAGATTTGGGATGTAACATCACACCTCCCCGAAGGATAGGGCAGCGGTGTACCTATAATACACCCACATTTCGCTAGTTATGTTTAAGTCCCATGTAATAGGAGGCGTGCCTATTGCCATCAACCGGGTACAAATCCAGACTCCGGGCTGCTACTGAGAAATTCCAGAAACCCCAATAACACTGCATGTTCTGCGAATCGAACATCACTAGACCTACGAGGCAGATTTATTGAGATTGGGATGTTTATTGAGCTATTGGCGCCCGTCGATTTGTCTGCACAAAGGCTAAATTTAGAGGATTGTCTTTTTCTAGAGCCGGGAATGTCTTCCTCGCTCTAGAAAATAAATCTCTAAACGTAGACAATAGCGCCGCGACACCGGTAGAACAATATTTCCGTGAAATTTTCGTAGAAATTGTTTCACCAGAATCATGGAGAGAGATGGCAGTTGATAGTATGTCATGCTCACTTAAATGTCTCGCTGATGGTGGCGAGTGTGTTGGATCATTCGGTTCCCTACAAAATGGTTGAGTTGGATGGTGCTGATCCACGCGTCATGTTCGTGAACGGGCGCCGTCAGTTGAGACTGGTCATCTCTTATCTGCCAGGGCTTATTTTTTATCTTATATTTTCAATTGCTTTGATTATTTTTTGTACATTGTTCTCACATATAGAAGCAACAAGAATAATGTATCCAGGATTTTGTAATATCTATATTTAAAAGAGTGTCCTTGGAGTTTCTTGTCAGTTCTTCTCCATAGAGATTTACGTTTTGGAATGGGCAACTAGTTTCAACTTTCTGACTAACTGACCGATTCTTTGACAATCCAAAAGTGCCTATAAATGGTTTAATTGAAATAAATGCTTTGAGTTTGAGTCGCGTCTGTCTGCGCGTGCGTTTATGGTCTCATAAGACGATATCGTTTTGAGATGTTAAAATAATGTGCACGACGATGTGGATAACTTCAGGTGGGCGATAATTTTAAGATGACATACAATTTCAGTGCTACTTCCTAATTTAACAACTCCCACAGTTTTAATATTTCTTTGGCTAACCAAACAACAATGAAGCTGCAGATTACCTAAATAACTAAAGTAAAGGATGGCCTCAGTCTCGGTTATCATGACGACATGTTTGTGTAGGAAGTATTGTAACGTCCCCGTGCGGGTGGGTATTTGGGACAACACAATTGGAAACGCTAACATTGAATTAACGCCCTCGAATCGATATGAAATAGGAAACCCAGGAGCTGCAGTTTCGACATAGATAGCGATTGCTTTACGACCGAATTCGATCGCAAAGTCCTAATGGCGTCCAAGACGTGCGCGACATGCTTGACAAGGACGTGATTTTTTCGTGCTTGGCAAACAATTTTGACTGTCTAGGGACTTAAGAGGGCCCTTCCCGGTCCGTCAATCGTCAACGCGAGCATGGTCAATAAACTTGTTGTTTCATCCAGCGCAAGTGAGAACTGTTAACAAGCAAGTGAGCACGCGATAACATTGTACGAAAAATAGTGTGCGGAGATTTCATAAAACTTGTTTCAGGAAATACGTGTTTTTGAGTAAGCCTACACGTTTGTGAAATAAATGTTTGTCATTTAGAATCTCCATTACATGTGCGAGGTTTCTATGAAGATGTTTTCTTTACTTTTACAATTTATGAGTACACTATGAACGGTCAATCAAAGTTCAAGTAAAATTTGTGCAATAAAGCAGATTTTTTGAGGCTTATACTGAATTTGTTTCACAATTTTTTTATTTTTTGCTTTCATAGAAACCTAGATATAGTGCGCAAGATACCTATTAGTTTAAAAATTTCAAAGAAAGATGTATTACAACGCCATAATCACGTACGAGCGTTTGTATGAAAAGTATTAGGACTTTGCAACCGAATTCGGTTGTAAAGCGATCGCTATTTATGTCTGCAGCCCCAGAGCACTCAATGGAAAGATTAATTTAACAAAATGAAGAGTGTGGTAGGTATGTCCCACGAGGTAGATCGACGACCTGATGAAGGTCACGGGAATTCGCTGGATGGTGAAAGCTCAGGACCGGTCGATTTGGTGCGCTTGGGGGAGGCCTATGTCCAGCAGTGAAGTGGACGTCTTTCAGCTACAGTCCGGCCCTCGAGACAATGGTTTCTTGACACCTGTCAATTTCATACTAACTAACGAATACGTTTTGCGAATTTGATCCCTATTAGTACTAGAAATTGTCCAACTGACAGGTGTCAGGAATAGGGATATAAACGGTAAAATTACCCTGGTATTATACGTTCAAAAACGTTATTTTACGTAATTTACGGTGAGATATGGTAATTTTTGGTAAAAAACGTATTAATCATACCCACTAAAACACTACAAATACGGAAGTGAGTATGTTTGTGTATGTCACCACTTCTTAACGGACAAATGGATTTGAATGAAATTTGCCAGAGATATAAGCAGTATTGTAACTTAAAAAAAAAACAGAAAACTGGGCTCGTGCAACTCATGCGTACTAAAAATCCCTAAAACTTAATTCTCAAGTCAAGAATTCAAGATATGAATCACACCATGTCATGGATTATATAATAATATCATCTATGTGCAGAGGCAGAGCAGAGGACAGCACAAATTAAAATTTAAAACTTCATAAGTCGCCGGTAATTTTACCGTAATTTATATAAATGACCGTAAAATACCCGTATTTTACGCGGAGAACTGGTGGACCTCGACACCGGGCTGCAGGCAGTCCAAGGAAGCTATGCCATCCTTGGATAGCAAGCTAACCAGGCGTTTATTACGCCTGGACAGGAACGGCCTGCGCCTGGTGACGGGGAACATCACGGGGCACTGCTCGCTAAACAAACACTTTCACACAATAGGCATAACGGACAGTCCTCTGTGCAGGGCGTGCATGGAGGCTGAGGAAACCGTCGCGCACGTGCTCTTTGAATGCACAGGCGTCACCCAGATTAGAACAGAAACCCTCGGGTCATCCAGATCCTACACAGATGTTCTGAACAGATCAGAAGATTTAATTAACTTCTGGAGGGAGGTGGGCTAGTTGGAATAACCACCAAACGGCCGCCATGGCCCACGTACAATGGTCCACCTGACGGACTAAGTGCGGAAACCAAACCCTATAACATAGAATCCGTATTTTATCAGCGTTTTCCGTAAAATTACGTAATTTTGCAACCTTAGCTCAGGAACGCATCTCAACGCCCAGGCTGTAAATGATAATGGGGTAAGATTTTTCGACAAACTAAACACGTTACGATTACTTTTAGATGACGTAAGAGGTATAATGACTCGCAGTCGATTGTCAAAACAAAACAGTTAGCGAAAAGGTCAGACACCTCCTTGCATAGCAAGTGACTGCCCTCCATTACGCATCGCCTCCCATTTTCGGAGGGCGTCAATCGGATAATGAAGTAGACGTACCTTCTAACTTTTCAGTTCATGATAAAAATTACCAAAAAAAAATTTTACAAAAAAAAAAAACTACCGACTTCAAAAAAAAAACTTTCACTTTGTTGTGTGTTTTTTTTAAGTCGGTTGTTTTTTTTTTGTATTTTTTTTTTATTTTTGACTTTTTAGTTGTGGTACCTACCCCACACAAATTCGAATACCACTACCGGCTATGTAAATAACAGTGACAAGAAGTTAACATATCATCTACATACTAAGTGGGAAAAAATACGTATAATTGAAGCTAACTCAAAAACTACCCAAGCAAAGTTAATAAAATTTATATGGGACCACCTCTGAAGTATGATCTACCAAACAAAAAATTAATCATAAAAATCTATTCATAATTGGCGGAGTAATCGCGTAACAAATATACAAAAAAAAAAAAAAAAACATACAGACGAATTGAGAACCTCCTCCTTTTGGAAGTCCGTTAAAAAGAGGTAAATTCGTCTTGACAGGTATGAACAGATTTCGTTTTTGGTGTCCAGTTAATAGCACCTTTTTTTTATCAAATTACTTTTTAGACACTAATCTACATGGTCCTTACATGCTGTGACCAAGATTATGTCTGGACTTTAAAAGAGACTGTGACCCTTGTTTTTTTTTTTTTTAGACACTAATCTACATGCTCTGACCAAGATTATGTCTGGACTTTAAAAGATACTGACCCTTGTTTTTTTTTTTTTTGGGTGCGAAATTATCAAATAACTTCTCCCCCTCTGGGCGGAGCGGGAGGGCGTGTCAGACTTACTGACTAAAACCCACCCGTGTTCCTTCAGTTGCCAAGTTGCCAGGGGCCACGGTATTCCTTTCGGACTTTCCCGCGACCCCGGCAGTTAATAGCACCTGGAAAATTCTTGTGGCCGTGTGGAAATGGAAAGATTAATCGAGCTGCAAGATTCAGTGAGGGCTTAAATTTTTTAGCACATTGATTAAGGAAGATTTCGAATTCGTTTTGCCGGAAGACATACGAGAAGCTGAGCACAAGAAGTGGCCCAGTGGTGTTGGTCCCGACTTACGAGTTATAGGTCGTGAGTTCGAGCCTAAGCAGGCACTTTACTTTGAGTATTTAATTTCATTACCACAGTTCTCAAAAAGTCCTAGAACCAACAAATTCGAAGACATGTGACATCCACCAACCCGCACTGGGCCCGCGTCATGGATTACGGCCCATTCCCTCTCACAAAGAGGAGGCCTGTGTCTCAGCTGCGGGAACATTAAAGGATGATTATGGATTATGCTATATGATAAGCATTTTCCACTCACTCTTCATTCATCTCTTTTTAACCGACTTCCAAAAAGAGGAGGTTCTCAATTCGACTGTATGTTTTTTTTTTTTTTGTATGTTTGTTACGCGATTGCGAATTGATTTTGATGATTCTTTTTTTGTTTGGTAGATCATACTTCAGAGGTGGTCCCATATAAATTTTATTAACTTTGCTTGGGTAGTTTTTGAGTTAGCTTCAATTATACGTATTTTTTCCCACTTAGTTTATGGATGATATGAACTTAGTATGTAGATGATATGATAACTTCCTGTCACTGTTATTTACATAGCAGGTAGTGGTATTCGAATTTGTTTGGGGTAGGTACCACAACTAAAAAGGGAAAAATAAAAAAATTACAAAAAAAAAAAACAACCGACTTCAAGAAAAAACACTACAAAGTGAAAAATAACTTTAATTTCGGAAGTCGGTGGCAAAGAACGAAAATTCAAAATCAAAGACACCGACTTCCGAAATTAAAGTTATTTTTCACTTTGTAGTGTTTTTTCTTGAAGTCAGTTGTTTTTTTTTTGTAAAAAAAGTTTTTTGTCACTGACAAATCCGCCATATGGTGAAATTACTGACAAATCCGCCATATGGTGAAATTACTGACAAATATCTTAATGACGTCACCGCCTGACCTGATTACGCAGAAGGCTACCCATCCTATTCTCGTCTGCGATGACGGCCGCTTAACTTTAGCTAAAATTTTGTCGAGGTTGGTTCCGTGATATTTTACAAAAATACGCCTGGCAATCGAAATCCAAATCGATCATTTCGATAATGTTGATATTGGAGCACTGATAAGGATTAGAGATAAGCCAAAAATAACTAAGTTACAACAATTTGGTAATGCAGTTACGTAATAATAATTTTGAACTGCCGCCTTTTTTAGTTGCGAATTTCGAGTTACCAGATGCAATTTTTTAATCTCCAAAAATTATTTTTCGTGACACCTCCGAAGTTTTGATTTCCATAAAAAAGTGGGTGCAATTAAATTTTAACAAATGTCATAATAATAAAAAAATTACAAATGCACAAGAAAAACATCAAATCAACAACCTGTTTTCATATTTAGAACTTTCATTCACAGCTGTTTTCAAGTTGCGTTTCGTAACTTTCTTTTGTAACTTTCAAAACACGATTACGAACAAACATTTCAGTCCCTGTATTTAAAAAACACGTAAACAAGTTGTATAATTTCCCATGCTTGTTGGTAATGATGTGCAATCTGGCAATTCCAAGCAATAAAACTTTTTAATTTACAAATGGGTAGTGTACTCACGGATCTGTGTCGAATGTCTCGGTGACGTCACTCGCATCCAAATATACACCCTCTCCTTGATGATGCCACAAACCACCGCTTTTAACACAGAAATACACCTTCTTATCATCTTTTTGAACATCAACAACAACGTTCTCAAATACTTTACTCACAAAAAACGATTCACATGTTTGTTCAGATGCCGGCTCAGTAGTCAGCGACCACTCATCAACATTTTTCGCGTTCACATCAATATTAAACACACATTTGTTAATATCACACGTTTTAGTGTTTTGTTTTATTGAAAATATCCATGGTGGGGTCACGGCACACGTGGTAATTATTAAAAATAATAATAAAAATAATTCACTAGTCCGTAAACGCACTGATAGAGCCATGTCAGCTTTGTGAATGAGTGAAGTGAACTGAACCGGGAGCGCCGCTCGCGACTCGCGCGTCGAGTAGGGATGGGACGCTACGTTACAATCGCTTTTATACCGAACTCGATTCAGTGAAGGACGAATCGATAAGAAATGTTTTCAGATAAACTTTATCTGTATTTGTAGGCTACGGCTTAGTTTTATAAGTTTTTTTATTAGATCATTTTGATAAGTGGCGCTATCAATCATTGTTGAAGATGGTTCTTATCCTATTTAGATTATATTTTGCTTGCTTTATTACCATCTGCATTCAACAATGTGCCTATTTAATAGCATTTGATTGACTTATCAGAATTATCCAGTGTATTGCTGCTTATTTATAACACCCGTATACACAAATTCAAATGGTTGGCTTTAAATAATCTTTTTTCATAATTTTATGACAACTATAATGTTTAATTACGTCATTTTAGTTTATGTTTTATTATACTTATCCATATTGGCGCAATAAAATTTTATTACAAAATAAAACATTGCAATTTTTCGAACATTATTTTGAAAAATATAAATCAAATCGAATATTTTGCTACCATTTATATGTTTTAGAATTGTATAAGAACAATATTCTGATTTTGCATTCGGTTTGTAAATGGTTCACATCACTAACAAATTAAAGTTCCCTGTAGGTGAATAAAACATGATAATTAATAATTATCTAATAGGCAAAGAGCAGAGAATATTGTAATATTCCTTATCTTTCGTAAGTATATTAGCATTGATTTCATGTTTAGAAATTAATTAATTAATTTAAATGCATCACAACAGCACAACGCAAAGTAAGTAGGTATTGTAAGTATAATCTTTCTGAGGAGAATCTTATAACTTTTTAAGTACTGTATTGAAAAGTTTTTTACTTTTTTTATTTCTATAAGTAGGTTTGTAAAAACACTAACACGTTGAAGTAAATTAAATAAAAAAAAAGAATTTTCAAAATTGGTCCATGAAATCGGTGGACATACATTAAAAAAAAAACATTCGCTACGAACATATAACCTCCTCCTTTTTGGAAGTCCGTTAAAAACTAGATAAGTTCGGCGTTTCCTATCTGACTACTCTGAGAAGAAAGGCCGAAACAAACTCAGAGGTCGCAGTCTCTTTTAAAGTCCATACATATCTTGGTCAGGCCATATGAGGACCATGTAGATTAGTGTCTGAAATGGTCTTTTGAGGAAAGAACCACACAGATTTGAGTGGACCTGTCCAGCCAGTGCACGCTTTTGTCAGTAAAGAAAACAGCTCATGCAAGTGGTTGCTGGGAGTTAAGGGGCCGTGCACGAAATCGACCGATTTTGATAAATTTTGTTAATTAGTTGTGAGAAAGGGAAATAGAATTTTTAAAAAATTCGTGATTTGAAAAGTCGAATTCTTTGTCTCGTACATAGCGGAAAGGAGTTATTCAAATAAATTAAGGATTCGTGGAAAATCACTAAAATTCGCAACAAGTTTTCCAAAAATTGACGCAAGACAGACGTTTAATCGTTTCATTAGAAGAAACTACTTTTGATTTCAAAATTAAAAAATTTCATCCTCATTATATCGTCTACTTGTACAGTACCGACCAAAAGTCCATGAGCAATCTCACAAAGCAATAGATTGACGCTTCGGTTTGACTTACGACCTTCTTCTATAAATTGTTACAATACTATAGACACGCACAGTACACACACACACACTCACTTTGTCTGCAACCAATGACTAGTTCGATAATCATTCGTTTTTTGTTTCATTCGTCTTGTTCACATAAATATTAAAGTTTAGCAGGTAGACCACAGAAAACTAAGTAAATTATTTCGATTTCTGTAGGGTAGACAGATACAGTTCGTTACGAGTATTCAATTAATAGATCTTTGTTGGCTCGTGGATAATATTGGTGACGAGTATTTAGCGCAGTGTTGTGGTTATTATATTCAAAAAGCAGGCATAAAATATATTGAAGAGATCAGATCAGATCAGAGAATATTATTGCGCTGCGTAAAAGTGAAGTGAATATCTAATGAAACCGGACTAAGTGTGAGTGTTTTCATTTATATATTTCATATTTTACTAAACATAAATCTTAATCAAGGGTATTGTTGATAGAACAGAGGTATTGTTGAGACAGAAGATGCCTTTAAAGTTTTAAATTCATTATGAGGTTTAATTCGATTAGTGAATAATAAATAATTAGGTATTATGTGGAATAAAAACAATGTTTTTCTTTGTTCTAGAGAAATACTGTGAGGGTTAAGAGATATGAGGAAGGGGCTTATTATCGAGGTGCAGCGACGTCAAATGGTGAATGAATATGAAACAAATGGTTTCATACCAACGAGATATTTTGCTGAATTATTAAAAACACGTCGTTATGAACCGTTTGCCGTGCACTCTGAAGGCTTGCATCACTGAAGACCAGCTAGAAAACCGTTTTTGACCTTAAAATATTGACCGTATCAACTTAATAAACAACAGATTCGTTATTGCATGAATTTATGGTAACGAATTTTTTAAGCACGTTTCAATAGGGTGTTTGTCGTATTTCTTGCAGATAGACCGAAATTGTTTAATTAATATTATTTTAGTAATATTATTATTTTAGGATTAAAATTTGAGGTTTAGTTTCAATCTTCTTTTCGTAAAGAAAATGAATACTTAAGCTATAACCTCAATACCAACCAATATTTACTAAAGCCAAATAAAATTTAAAATAATACTTTACCTTAAAATCAACAATATTGTCAGTAGATTTTTTTACATTCTATGTAGTCTAATATTCTTATTTATTGCTTAATTACTTCGAACATTATCAAAGCTTTATATATATGGTGAAAAAAATCCATTTAAAACATTTCAAAATTTAAATATGTCAAAATAATACAAATTGCTTCTAAGTTCCTAGACATCTATTTCACATATTATTCAGGTGAAGTAATGATAAATAATTGTAGCAGTTTTTTAACTATACTTAAGTAAAATAAATATAACGAATAAATATTATTTATTTTTATTATAACATATCACGCATTTTTTATTCTAAACCCTTTATTGCAATAACAACATTAATAAATAGGCAGGAATATTTAAAAATATTATTATTGCAAACAAAAATAATAATATTTGCAAAAACAGCGCTGTGATTTACGAGATTAGAACCTGAGCCATCTTGAATCTAAGATCAACGCTTAACGCCTTCTGCTATCTGCACATATAATTTACTTTCGAATTTTAGCAATGCCATAAACTGGCCAAGGTCACGCGTATAATGCGTGTCTAACAATAAAGTGCGGCGCTCGCGAACCGCGACGATACGAGTGTTAGTGCAAAACTGCGTTTTCTGTGGTGTGTGTAGGGACGTCTGATTACCATACAAATGTACGGACTACACCGCGTGTTCACAGCAATACGACTCTTAGCGTGTTTATGCACCTTTGAGCGCTTACTGTACATAGGGGAACCACTTTTTTCAACTTCCATACAAAATATAGCAAATTTTTTTTAAACCCTGTCTTCTGTGTATTTTTTCCTATTATTCAGCAAACCACATTAAGAAATTTAAAAATCACATTAGTCTTCAGCTATTCTTGAAATAAAATCAATTTTTTTTTATGATTATAGTACAATCATCTTCAAAAAGTACCAAAGGCGAAATAAACCAAACCATATTTTCGAAAGCGCAAAAGTGATGCAGTGACTGACACGGAATGTTTTAGCACCACGAAAACTGTACTTTTATACTTACAAAGACTTAATGTTTCAATTATTTCAAGCTTTCTTAGAATTAGATAAGTTATTTACAAAAAAGAGTCTTTTTTCGTGCACGGACCCTTAAAATTTTCTATGAAACGATGTGATGACTCCATTAATTATCATGTTTAGTAAACAAACCGAGGAAGGATACGCTGTTTCCGTCGACAAATGATTTCCAGGTTTCAAACCCGAGCTTAAGAAGTGGGCTCTTTACTACTTCGTTACGTAACCATTTGACCGTTGACCCCCACGACAATCAGAAATTATACACACATTGTATAGTTTATTTTTGTTATTTGTTTATTTTTATTATCACAGCAAAAGAGTTCAGCCAGCATATATACACGGTGTCCGGTAAATAATGGATAACCTTGAAATAGCATTTATTAGACATAATGGCCGTTCTAAAAAAAAAACAAAAAAAAAATATATCCCAAGTAGTACCCAAGATTTTTAACTAACTCTTTTATTCTTCACCACAACCACAATTGAATGAATTTCATCAAATTATTTGTTGTTGTAATATTGGACGTTGACTATACCGACAGAGAAGCAGGAAATAATGTGACTAGAATTAGCACGGTAATTTGAAAAAAAAATCGTATCTTAGGTACAGACGCCAGCACATCAAGCTACCCAAAACTGTCAAATTTTCCCAATCAACTTTGAACCTTACACTTCAGCGATAAAGTTGAAAATCTATTAAATAAATTTGACAGATTGTAGTAGCCTGATGTGCTGGCGTCTGTACTACTTAGGATGTATATATTATTTTGTATTTTTTTTAGAACGGCCATAAGTTCTGATACTTAAATGTTATTTCAAGGTTATCCATTATTTATCGGACACCCTGTATATAGATTTTATTAGCGCTAACAAGGGCTTTGCCAGCCGATGGCCCAGGGGCCCATTTATGGAGGATGGTAACAGTATGATTAGTAAGTACCTACAGTCAAAAGTCAAGAGCACATGCAGCTTTACACTTGTAGTGCGAGTCTTATAAGTCATAAAGGTCGATACAAACAAAAAATCAACACTCTAAACTTATAAAAAAAAACAACCGACTTCCAAAAAAAAACACTACAAGGTGAAAAATAACTTTAATTTCGGAAGTCGGTGTCTTGGGTTTTGTGTTGTCGTTTTTTGCCACCGACTTCCGAAATTAAAGTTATTTTTCACTTTGTAGTGTTTTTTTTTGGAAGTCGGTTGTTTTTTTTTTGTAAAAGTTTTTATTTTTCACTTTTTAGTTGTGGTACCTACCCCACACACATTCGAATACCACTACCTGCTACCAGTGACAGGAACTTATCATATCATCTACATACATAAAATTAAAATCCCTAATATACTATACCTATACACACAAACCTAATAATATACAATATATACATAATTATACACCCAATTAAACACATCTAATAATTTATAATAATATTGAATTGCTACTTAGCCCTCTTCCTCTCTCCTAATTTTGCTGTGCCCGACAGGGTCCATATTGATCTTTTACTTTGTTATACCATCTATGTAATACATATGGAATGCAATAAAGAATTGAGTATTGAGTATACTAAGTGGGAAAAAAATACGTATTTTGTAGCTAACTCAAAAACTACCCAAGCAAAGTTAATAAAATTTATATGGGACCAATTTGGGAGCATACCCTTTCAAACAAAAAAATAATTTTCAAAATCGGTCCACAAATGACGGAGAAATCGGTGGACATAAATAAAAAAAATAAAAAAACATACGCGTCGAACATATAACCTCCTCCTTTTTGGAAGTCGGTTAAAAATGATGAATACTTAGTACTTTTATTTAGGTAGGTGGTACCCGTAATCAAACTTTTATGAGGAACTAACAGGCTAGAAATTTTATTTGTCTTTTATGTAGGTAGTTTTAAAATATCACATGCCATGCTTCAGATAAATAATGACAACGGTTTACTGAGAATAGATTTATACGAATTTGACATGATAATATTTACAATAATTTATATAATTACTATTACAATCTATTGACATATTAATTTATCATATAGGTAAGTTATTGATTTTATTTTTAGTGAAATTTACTGTTTGATATTCATAATTTATAATTCATTGTTTTTAGCTGTAAAATATTAATTAATGTACTACAAAATTCAAACACAATGCGAATTGTTATATGAATAAATAAATAAATACAGGTTACGTTTATTACTATACCTATCTGGGACAATATTGACATATTTGTAAAAATGTTATTGTCATTTCGACATTCTTTCCTCAAAATTATATGAAATATTTTTCATAATTACTTTTATGACGTTGTTGCTCCTACATTCAAACTTTTCTGCGGGGGCCGCGCGCAACTGACCAATTAGGACGTTCTCGCACTAGCGCATACAAAAACCCGTCAAAACCACAACGACATTTAGGCCCTCAGTGGGTCATTTTGAGAGTTATATTTATGATATTGCTGCACCTGATGTAGACGCATGTTTGACATCATTTGTGATCAAAAACTCATTTTACAAATTTTTTTTTAGTTATGACGTTATTGCACCCGGTGTGCGATATGTGAAGCCAAGTCAGAGGCCCATGAGCGGCTTTAAAACTCTGACACCTCTACCCTAATTGCGTAATACAACACAATCTGTTTCGATTTGAAACAGATTGCTAATCCATAACTTCACAAGTTAGAAAAAAATATCTGCTCAACAACGTAAATAACGCAATGAATGTTGTTGAACTGTCAAAATGAAACAAATTAGGCAAAATTGTTTACGAAAATAAGTGTACAGGTTAGTTACTAACCACACGAAAAAGAACATTGGCGCAAAGACAGTAAATAATAGAGTTTAATGTCCGCTGGCTATACAAATGAATGGTACATTATTAATAACTCAAATTCGTGCAACAGATTAACAATTTTGTGTTCAACCCACAGTGCACGATTAGATAACATGCGCTGGCAGTCATCTCATACATATATTTTTTTTCGCCTATCGTCGAGACAAACAGGAAAAGGTGACACATGCTCATATTTTCGTACCTATTCTAAATAAGCTGTTTTTTCAAATGTCTAAAGTCCATTCCTAGGAAACAGTGCCAAATTATAAAAAAAAAAAAACTTTTAAAAAGATTTACTGTAACTCCCGTAGCGCACCGAGGATTTTGCGAAATAATAGGCCTGTGTCCAAATTTTTTATTTTTAGTCCGTCTTTCAGATAATAAAAAAATATTGAACACGTATTTTTTCTTTTTTGACGTAATCGAAAGATTACGGCGATACATTGAGTTAAAATGTGGCATGACGTCACACCTTGCTAGATTTAATAGTGCGTTGTGACGTAGCGAGCCCCCACTCCCCAACTTTAATACGTGTTTTCTAAGTTATTTTTAATTAATATGATAAAGCAAAAAATACGTGTCTAATATTTTTTTATTATCTGAAAGACGGACTAAATAGTATTTCTGTTTTTTTACCTAGGCAACTACCCTAAATCCCTTTTTTTTTTTAAACTATTTATGAAAAAAATCATCTCGCAGTTGACCTATGAGGTCATGGCTGCTTAACCGGCTTCTACACTCAAAGCCTCCAGCCAGGGGCAAAAACTATTCTAAATTAAAACTAGGCGAGCGCGCGCTAAGGGCACCCCCTGTGGGTTACGGACAGAAAGAAGGGACAGGCTGGATCAAACTTTGATTTTCATACGGGGTATTTAAAGCTACGTGCTCAGCTGCAACAACTGCTGGCACCTCGTTTTCGAGCAAGGGTCGGGGGGAATTTGATCCCTCGCTGCATCGTTATTCCTTTTACCTACTTAACCTTTAGTTATGCAATTAATATGTAATATATTTAAGGATTCACTCTAGACATCATACACTTTAGAAATACGACTACACATTCTGTGAAAATTTCAACTGTCTATAAATTACGGTTCATGAGTTACAGCCCGCTGACAGACGGGCGGACGGACGGACAGTGCAGTAATAGGGTTCAGTTTCGGGTACGGAACCGTAAAAATCTGACGGCATTGGTTTTAAACGAAACTATGGTACCTATGTGTGTTGTCGAGTGGTTGCAAGCGCGACTGCTGAACGTGGGATCAGGTCCGATCCTCTTGGGGCCTACCACCAGCTCATAAAGCAGTATTATTTTAATATTACTTCAGTGGGAGAAAGAGATCGAGCTTATACGTCCTGTAGAGCTTCATCTCTCCCACGCTGAAGTAATATTAAAATAATACTGCTTTATGAGCTGGTGATAGGCCCCCAGGTCGAACTGTGGAATTAGGTTTTTCCATGGAAATACTCGAGTAGCACTAATAACCCGGAGTCTGGATTCGTGCCCGGTTAGTGGCAATAGGATCGCCCCCGTATCTACATATGCACAAGTGTGGGGCAGAGGGGGCCAAATGCCCTCCCTAAAAAAAACGGTTTTACAATACGCACATGAATCCAAAAAGTCTAAGGTGCGTGCCATGGGTTTGACTTTGAACTCAAGATCTATGACTTGGCAGTCTGACGATCACACCATTAGGCCCCCTAGGCATGGAGTACTTCGTTTTTGGAAGGGGGTGACCAAATAAGTTTGCCCCCGCCCGTAATGGACTACTTACGCGGTCCCTGAATGTGGGTGCACTATAATAAACCTCTGAAGACTCCTTGTCTGCTACCCCCCACAGGCGTGATGCTTCATGAAGCATCAAAGTTTTAAACGTTATACAAAATGCCTACATAAGTTTACAGCAACGCTTATCATTTATAATAATTGATTGTCCGTAATCAATAAATCAAGACACAGTGTTACGAAATAAACTAATCTTACTGATAAGATTTCAAATACCCTACATGCTTTTACTAGCTTTTTCATGCGGAGTCCCTCCCACATCAAGTCTTTTAGAAGTGAAAACTTCTTTAGGCGCGTTGGGCATTTTTGAGATGGGAAAAAACAATTGAACTCGAGTTATGTTTTGGCGATCGGGAATTTAGTTAAAAAAAACTTTATTTATTATAATTATTTTAATTACAGAACTCAAACTCAAAGCATTTATTTCAATTAAACCATTTACAGGCACTTTTGAATTGTCAAGGAATCGGTCAGTCAGAAATAGGTATGAAGCTAGTTGCCCATTCCAAAGCGTAGTAGGTAGGTACCTATGGAGAAGAACGGGCAAGAAACTCCACGGACACTCTTTTAAATAAAAAATTGTTACAAAATATTGGTTACATCATTCATGTTGAAATTATACATGTGAGAACAATGTAGAAAGACGTGCACGTTAGAAGCGTCCGTAATAAAAAGATAAAACAAAGAACAATTCAAAAAATTAAAATAAAAATAAGCCCTGGCAGCTAAGAGATGACCAGTCCCAACTGACGGCGCCCGTTCACGAACATGACGCATGGATTAGCACCATTCAGCTCAACCATTTTGAAGGGAGCTAAATGATCCAACACACGCGCCACCATCAGCGAAACATTTGAGTGAGCATGACATACTCACAGCCGCCAGGGCAGATTCAAGTCAATGCAAGACATATTACCCGGTAAATGGTAACTCTTTAGTACATAGTACTCACACCTGTGCTATGCAATTATATAATACAATGGAGATTGAGTTTATACAATGCAAAGATAGTCTTACAATCTTCAGCAGCTCCAACAGTATTTGCAAATGTTAATCAATTAGTTGTGGAGCAGGACCAGCATTGAGCCAAGCATTTTTATCAGCGATGTAATCCCCCAACGTATAATATGCCTGCCTGCATAGTGTGCGTTTTATACAAGATTTGAATTTCGTCTCATTCAGTTGAAGTATGTGGGGAGGAATTTTATTGTAAAATTTTAAACAGTATCCCATAAAAGATGAATCTACTTTAGCCAGTCTGAAACCTGGTTGAACTAATAGGTCCCTATTTCTTGTACTATAGTTATGTCTATCACCTCTTTTGCTAAAAAGATGTAAATTCTTTCTTACGTACATGATGTTTTCATAGATATATTGACAAGGTACCGTCATGATGTTAATATCCTTAAACAGTTTCCTTAGAGAATCGCGCCTGCGGAGATAATATATGGCTCTGATCGCTCTTTTCTGCAGAATAAAAATAGACTCGATGTCTGCAGCCCGTCCCCACAGTAAAATACCGTAAGACATGATACTATGAAAGTAGCTAAAATAGACTAGCCTCGCGGTATCTACATCAGTAAATTGACGGATTTTTCTGACAGCATATGCTGCTGAACTTAGCCGTCCTGCAAGAGATGTTAAATGAGGACCCCATTGCAGCCTTGAGTCGAGCGTGATCCCTAGGAAAACAGTTTTGTCAACAAATTCTAGTTTCTCTTGATTCAATACTATCTCACAATCACTACTTTTGACATTTAGTAAAGAAAATTTTATGCACTTAGTTTTTTTTCCATTTAATACTAAATTATTAGCAGTGAACCAATTTTGGACCTGCAGTAGGGCGTTATTTACGTCGTTAAAATTTGTAGCACGTCTATCTACCTTAAAAATTAAAGAAGTATCGTCAGCAAATAACACCATTTGTGGTTGATTTTTTAATAAATGGAGTAGATCATTTATATACACTAAGAAGAGGAATGGACCCAATATCGAGCCTTGTGGCACACCTATTTTTACTTTTAAACCTAGTGCCATCTAGTACCAGAAAAACAGTGTATTAAGTTGAAGGCCGATATAAGAACTGACTTCACAAACAATTATATGGAATAACATGTAATTGATCTTATTGCTAGGTTGCACTTTATTACATAGGTTGGCGACTGCGTACTCAGCGTAAACGGTTGTTACGATGAGTTAACTCTCGCTATGCAAGTATTTTTACTTAAAGGTTTTGTAAACGCGATTGTGCTCTTTATTTATATTACGTTACGGATCAATGTTCTATACAAGTATTTTTACTTTAAAGGTTTTGGAAGTATTTTTTTTTGTAAACGCAATTGTGCTCTTTATTTAGACAAGGTTACGGACCAATGTTCTATACAAGTATTTTTCTTCTTTCACTTCTGTCGGCACTACCGGAGTGGGTCAAAAACCTTTGATTAAAATCGGTTTTCTTATTCATGGTAATCATGGATAGCCTCTTATCCTTGGCATCAAGGTAATGGTCGTGGAATTGAGTACGAATTGTAACCTTAAACTAGAGTCTGTCCACGCTAAGTCTGCATAAGTAAAAAAACGGTGGAATTTGAACATCTATAGACGGCAACACCATCCTGTCCTACGAAAAAAGAATTTGATACTTTGTCTTTTTGTTTTTGATAGGTTATTTTGTTTATATTCTGATTTATTCCTGGTAAAGAATAGTCAGTTTAGCAAGATGCAGTGTGGGTATGATTATATGATAGTTGTGTCATCGTATGGAGGTAGAGCATAGGTACGACATAGTCTATTACACATAATCGATTATGCAAAAATCAAAAGGCAAAATATCAAAATCATTAGATCGACTTACAACCCCGAAACTGACATAACTGAGTGATGTAAAAGTATACCATATATAAAACATTTTGGGGTTCATCATCCAGTGCACAGGTGACAGGGCATGCTGCGCAGGATGTAAGGTGAGCCATTGTCTGTGGGGAGATGCCGCATACGCACTTGAGATCGAGCCGACTAACTGATAGTTAGTAACTAGTCAGCAACCAATATCACTAACCATTTTAAAAGACCTCCAAACGGACAGAAACTAATTTTAAACGTAAATAAACAACATTCTGATAATTCAATATCAGATTAAAGATCTGTAGATACTATTTTTCGAGATAACACCCGGTGTTGACGTAACCGGGGTGTACAAAACGCGCCAATTATAGTATTATCCTTATCTCTTTCAAGGGTTTTTCCTTAAAGCAGCCGAATTGATGCTTTATTCTCGTAGGTAGATAATTTTTTAGACTCGTGTGTCAGATTTATTCAGTAATTTACACTTGATAGCTTTTATCCTACGGTGACGTAGTACCGGGACAGAAAGTATCCTTTAAAATATTTTTTTTTACAAAAAAAAAATCAACCGACTTCCAAAAAACACTACAAAGTGAAAAATAACTTTAATTTCGGAAGTCGGTGTCTTTGGTTTTGAATTTTCGTTTTTTTTCATCGACTTCCGAAATTAAAGTTATTTTTCACTTTGTAGTGTTTTTTGGAAGTCGATTGTTTTTTTTTTGTAACAAGTTTTTATTTTTACTTTTTAGTTGTGGTACCTACCCCACACAAATTCGAAAACCACTACCTGCTATGTAAATAACAGTGTCAGGAACTTATCATGGTGGACATACAAAAAAAAAAAAAACATTCGTGGCGAACATATAACCTCCTCCTTTTTGGAAGTCGGTTAAAAAATTAAATCTTTTTATTTCAGACACATTTGGCCCATAATGTTGTTAGTAGAAACGACTTACAAACTATTATTAGTTAAAATGATTCATTTAATTTAAGTATTTGCCGCCCACTGGGGCTCCGGGCATACGCACTTGTGCTTGAACCCAGTGCCCCAGAAGAGGGCTGTCCAGCTTGTGACTGAGCACGTGATGGTGTTGGCGCTCCCACATCAGCGAAGGCGAAAGGCGTCTGTGTGCGCGTGCGCAAACACCGCAGACGATATGTCCTAACCGTCATAGCCTAGTCAACCCGTGTGCCATATCTCATCGAAATCCGTTCAGCCGTTAATTTGCATTAATATTCTGAAAAAGTCACGCATACAATCAAAATGGAACTAGTGGTATATGATTTATTGGATCTGTTTCTTTCCAAATATAAGACAGGTACGTAATTAGATTTTTTATTCGAAAATCATATCTTTTTTTAAAGATTATTTGAAACAAAAACAAGATTACCTACTCGGCTTTTATGTCTAAAATAATTATTGACAGTAAGAAAATACAGTTTATTATTATATTATAGAACAAAAAAAAATTACGAAACCAAAAAGACATTTTGGCGGGACACGGCACCAGTGAACGAATGAATGAATGGAATTTAAATACCGGTTTTTGAAAATAATAAATGGACATCACTATTTTATTTAAAGCTTCAAGATTCAATTTATTGTAGGTATGGATTTATCATTATCAATACAACCTACATACATGTAATATTGATAAGATATGATGCCAATTTTTGATTTGGAGTTGCGTAACAGCATTATTAAAAGGAGCTGCAATAAATTAAATTGTTTAGTCTGTAAAAGGATATCGGAATTAATTTTACAGGTCATATAAAAAAAAAGTGGCACTCCGGGATTAGAATTGAAAACTTGAACAAGATCGCCTTGGTGGAAGAAAAATATTTGTATAGAACATTGGTCCGTAACCTTATCTAAATAAAGAGCACAATCGCGTTCACAAAAATGAGGTGTCGGTAACAGTGTCGCGAGTTCAAAAATGCCCAAAGCACCTTTTTTTTTTAATAGGAAATTTTATCATATAACTTCTTCCGCTTTGGGCGGAGCGGGAGGGCGTGTCAGACTCTTACTGACTAAAACCCACCCGTGTTCCTTCAGTTGCCATGTTGCCGGGGTCACGATTTCCCTTTCGGACTTCTTCGCAACCCCGGCAGGCATCGGCCCTAGCGGACCCCGTCAGTTGTGCTGACATCTCTTTGAGGCGCGCGTGGAACACAACACGCCGTCGACCCGGGACTGGTCCTTATCGGACGACGAGCTGCCCATTGCTCACCGTCCGCAAGCCCGCGGGCCGTGCCTATGCCCAACATGCCTAAAGAAGTTTTCACTTAAAAAAAATAAGCTAGATGGAGTCGACATTTTCCTATCTGACTACACCTGAGAAGAAATGGCGAAACTGGGGTCACAGTCTCTTAAAAAACCCCACACAGATTTGAGTGGACCTGTCCAGTCAGTGCAAACATATGTCAGTAATCGTGTAGTTCAACACAAAACTTAAGGAACTCATTATTGTTGTTAATGACTTGTTTGATAAAATCGTAAATTTTTAATTTAGTATTAATTCTGTGTAATTTGACATTTCATTTTAATTTCGATTCTGTGACCCTTTTTTTTTTTTTTTTTTTTTTGGGTGGGAAATTATCAAATAACTTCTCCCGCTCTGGGTGGAGCGGGAGGGCGTGTCAGACTCTTACTGACTAAAACCCACCCGTGTTCCTTCCTATGCCATGTTGCCGGGGGCCACGATTTCTCTATCGGTTTTCTTCGAACCCCCGGCATTGGCATTGGCCCTAGCGGACCCCGTCAATTCTGCTGACATCTCTTTGAGGCGCGCGTGGAACACAACGCGCCGTCGACCCGGGCTTGGTCCTTATCGGACGGCGAGCTACCCATTGCTCACCGTCCGCAAGCCCGCGCCTACGGTGGCCGGAAATCTTCCTGCGATTCCCGACGCCCAGGGCGTCTCCTGCTGCGGCGGTTAGGGGCGCGAGGGCGCGAAATTTGCCTCTCCCTCACGCGCTCCGTCTCCTCCTTCGCGAGCATTACTGCTTCGCAGAAAAAGGTGACGGCCTCCCATTTCCTCTCGCTCCGTAGCATGGCCCGAATCAGGGCCGGACGCGAGAGATCACCGCCGCCGATCGCATCCACGAGGACACGGCGATGCCCTGCCCAAGCCGGGCAGACCTCCACCGTATGCTCCACCGTGTCCTCCGGGCGATCCACACAGTGACGACACCCAGGCGTTTCCTCCCGCTTTATCCTGAACAGGTACCTCCCGAAACAGCCGTGTCCGGTGAGTACCTGCGTCAGGCGGAAGGTGAGGACGCCGTGGCGCCTCTCTAGCCACTCCTCAAAGAGGGGTCTTATCGCCGCAATTGTGGCGTGCCCAGCGCTGGGTTGCGACAATCGCACTCTCCATTCCGCCATGAGATCCCGCCGGAACTCTGTCCGCTGTGCCGCGACTTCTTGCGGCATCGGAGTTAAGCCCCGGCGCTTCGCCTCCTCGCGCCACTCCCAAATGTGCGCGAGGACCTTTGCCTCCAGATCCCATGGCGGTACTCCGGCAAGGAGGCTCGCCGCCTCGCAGGAGACCGTGCGGTATCCTCGGGCCAGCCGGATGGCCATGACCCTTTGGGACGCGTTCAGCCGGCGGCCTGGCTGCCGCCTCAATGAAGGCGCCCACACCGGCGCCCCGTAAAGGGCCATGGACCGCACGATCCCCGCGTAGAGCCTCCGGCAGGAGGCGTTTGGACCTCCCAGATTGGGCAGGAGCCGCTTCAAGGCAGCCCCGGCCCGGTCCAGTCTGGGAGCCAAACGTCGGAAATGCTCCACGAAGTTCCACCGGCTATCGAGGACGAGTCCCAGATACTTCATCGTCGACTCGACGCCGATGTGAACCCCTCGTGTGTGAGTGGCGCACTACGAGGACCATAGAAACCCATGGCCTCGGACTTGTGCAGGGCCACCTCGAGTCCCAGCTGCCGGATTCTGTCGACGATTGTCGCAACCCCGCGTGTCGCTAAGTCGGCCGCCGCCTGGTACGACCTACCCTGCGCCAGGACCAGCGTGTCGTCAGCGTAACAAACGACGCTGACGCCAGTAGGGAGGTCGGCGCGCAGCACCCAGTCGTATCCGATGTCCCACAGATGCGGCCCCAGGACCGATCCCTGTGGGACACCGCACGACATCTCTCGCCGGTTCCACTCTCCTTGGTGACCGGGGTAGATGACAGCCCTGTCTGTCAAATAGGCCTCGACCACACGACAGAGGTAGGTCGGCATTTGAATTTGTATTACTCATTCGTTTGTTTTGGTCGAGTTTGACATTTGATTTGTATTTAAATTCTGCGTAACTTTGTAATGTGTACCTATTTTGATTGCATTGACATTATTTTTATTCTATTGGTTTTGTTCTATTGTGTGTTGCAGTTTAGTTAAATTTTGTTTGATGTAATATGGGTTTTGCCTGAATTAAATGTTTTTTTTTTTTATTACTAAGGATCCAAACACGTTGCTATCGCTATAGTTTGACCAATACCGCTGTACCGCGCCTTAGGAAGGCGCGCGGCGAGACGGGGGAGCAGTGCAGGCCGCTAAAGGCTCTTTCAAACAGGCGCGACACGCGACGCGACACAAAGGCACCGCTCGTCGCGCGACGAGCGGTGCCTTTGTGTCGCATCGCGTGTCGCGCTGGTCTGCACAAGCCTTAATTCATCTTCGCTCTCGGCGCACGGCGGCGGCGTCCCGCCCGCCGCTCATTGGTCAACACTGCCCCCCGCCTCGCCGCGTATTCCTAAGGCGCAGTACAGCGGTATTGGTCAAACTATACCTAACTTTTCATTGCAGTTGAAACAATACAACACATTTCGTTCGATTAAAATATAGGTACCTTGGTATGTTACATGCATTCTATGGGTAAACTACACGCAGAGGGCATACAGCGCCCTGCGCGTACAGTATAATAATGCTTTCAGGGTGTTGATGGGGTTGCCGCGCTACTGTAGTGCTTCCGGCATGTTCGCAGAGGCGCGAATCGATGGCTTTCACACCATCATGCGGAAGCATTGCGCTTTCATTATACGCAGGGTACGCCCCAGCCCCAACAGCATCCTGAAAACTATAGCTGATAGGTGGGACAGCCCCATACTGGGACATTGGATACGCCTACATGCCACTGTGGCGAATTAATGTATAGTTTGTGTTTTTATTTATTTTTTGGTTGATGTATTTACTAACACTAGTTTCTAAGTCGTGTGTATACTAACCAAATGGGCTACATTTGTGGGTCTGAAATAAAAGATTTTAATTTTTTTTATTTTTTTATGTTCATGTTTCGGGAATCGAACTCCGACATAATAACGCCGGCCGGCGGCGGGCGGCGGCCAGACCGAAATAAATTTCTAAAATGTAGACACCGCCCTCTATGAGTGACCATCCACTTTTCACAAGAACTCCTTACCGAATTTACACTGAAGTCGAGCTTAGTGGTTCCGAACCAATGTAATAGATGGCGCTGTAAGCAATTGTGATTATTTGACTTCGGGAAATAATGAAGCTTCCGAAAATCTGTGGTTGACTGTAATACTCGTAATAATTTCCAAAAAAAAAAATACTAATCTTCCGAAAAAAAATACAAAGTTTCCGAAACGTCAATATGTTAGTTAGTGACAGAAACGAATCGTTGCAAAACCGACTCCACGTAGTCTTGTCCTAGAGTGTAATTTAAGCCCGCGTAGGCGCGGAGGGGCGAGGCGGCCCGCGAGCTGTGGAACAGGTGGTTTTATAAGCGGTGAGCGTTAAAACCATCTGCGACGATAAGCTCGCGTGGGACCGCCCCGGAGCCGTGACAGAAACCATGCCTGCTGCATATTGCATGCATGGTGTAATGTTTGAAAATTATTACGTCAGCAAATTCTATATTGATTTTACGGAATTTTAAGTATTTTATTCGGTCGTTTCTTTACTTGTATTCGCATATAAGCTGTCGGAAAATTTCATATTTTGAGTATGCACATCATCATCATCATCATTTCATCCGAAAGACGTCCACTGCTGGACATACGAGGGTCATTCAATAAATACTTAGCATACAAAAAGTAAACGAAAATTTTGGAAACGTGGCAATTTATTTTTCAACATAGTCTCCTTTTAGTTCGATACACTTAGCCCAGCGATGCTCCAACTTTTTTAACCCGTCCGAAAAATAGTTTTTGTCAAACCCTGCAAAATAGGCCTCCGTGGCGGCGATTACCTCCTCATTCGATCCATATCTATTCCCGGCGAGTGATTTTTTCAGATTAGGAAACAGAAAGAAGTCACAAGGGGCCAAATCTGGAGAATACGGTGGATGGGGCAGCAATTCGTAGCGTAATTCGACCAATTTGGCCATGGCAACGGCAGACGTGTGAACCGGTGCGTTGTCGTGGTGAAACAGCACTTTTTTCTTCGCCAGATGGGGTCGTTTTTTCTTTAATTCGGCGTCGAATCGGCCCAATAAATCGGCATAGTAAAGCCCTGTAATTGTTTTACCCTTCTCGAGGTAATCGACGTAGATCACACCTTGTGAATCCCAGAAAACGGTGGCCATAACTTTTCCGGCCGATTTTACAGTTTTCGCCTTCTTTGGAGCACGTTCCCCGGTCTGGATCCATTGTTTTGATTGCTCCTTGGTCTCTGGTGTGTACCAGTGGATCCAGGTTTCATCGACGGTCACAAAACGACGCAAAAACTCCGCTGGATTCCGCTTAAACAGCGCCAAACACGTCTCCGATGTGGTCTCACGGTTGCGCTTGTTTTCTGGTGTGAGTAAACGCGGCACCCATCGCGCCGACAGCTTTCTCATGCCGAGTTCCTCGTGAAGAATATGATGCACTGTTCCTTCTGAAATGCCTACAGTCTCAGCTAGCTCCCGAACCTTCAATCGGCGATCTGCCAATACGAGATCATGAATTTTTTTAATGTTTTCCTCCGTGGCAGCTGTTTTCGGTGCACCTGGACGTGGTTCATCAAAAACCGACGTACGGCCACGTGCAAACTTGTTGAACCAATTATTGACGGTGGCCATCGATGGAGAAGAGTCACCGTACACAGCATCCAAGCGCTCTTTGATTTCGATGCGCGTTTTCCCTTCCAAAAATAGGAATCGAATCACCGAACGATATTGCTCTTTTTCCATTTTTGTAAAACCGATCGACACGTTCGCTTCCATAAGTTGTCAAATTAAAACAAATGAAGGGATTGGAATGAAAATTTGAAAAAAGAATTAAAAAAGAATGTGCTACACTGTGGTAAAACTCTTTTGAAACTACAGCGCCCTCTGGCGATGAGGCTAGGTACTTATTGAATGCACCTCGTAGGCCTCCCCCAAGCACCTCCACTTCGACCGATTTTTCCGCATCCAGCGGATTCCTGCGGCCTTCACAAGGTCATCGGTCCATCTTGTGGGAGGCCTTCCAACGCTACGTCTTCCGGTACGTGGTCGCCACTCCAAAACCTTTCAGCCCCGTCGGCCATCCGTTCGGCGAGCAATGTGCCCTGCCCATTGCCACTTAAGTTTGGCAATTCTTCGGGCTACATCGGTTACCTTGGTTCTCCTGCGGATCTCTTCATTTCTGATTCGATCACGTAGGGAAACTCCAAGCATAGCCCTCTCTATTGCTCTTTGGTTGACTTTCAGCCTTCTGATAAGGCCCATTGTAAGCGACCGTTTCAGAACCATAGGTCATCACTGGCAAAAAAATATTTTTCATAATTTTATTTTGTATTACCACTTTGTCGGCATGGTTAATATGTATACCCATGCCAAATTACAACTTTCTAGTACTAACAGTCTTGGAGCTAGACCGCGGACAGACAGACGGACATGACGAAACTATAAGGGTTCCTTGTTTACTACGGAACCCTAAAAACGGAACCAATATCACGTCGTTGTCCGTCAGTCAAGATTTTTTTTTCAGGAAGGCGTGGAGGCAGTGCCGGATTTATATTTTTTATGAGTGTAGGCCACTTTATTTCCGCCGCCCCATTTCTAAAATAGTAATTTTCCATTTGTGAACAAATGGAAGGCACTAAAGTTAAACAAACGAATGAATTAGTCATTAAGAAAGAGCATAAAAAAAAGAAACAAGAATTACAATTTTTTACGGGACTTTTTAATATAGATCGGAAATTTCAAATGTCGTAAAGGACAGGGAATACAATGTCCTTTACGACAATTGAAATTTCCGGTATAGATATTATCATAGTTTATGCTGTTCATTATCTCTGCTTCTATGTAGAGAAGCGCTAAAGAATTCATTTTTTCTTGAGACAATGAAGACCTTTGATAATTTTTCACGCGTTTTAAACAGGAAAAACTCCTTTCCCCAGAACAATTTGTAGCCGGAGTGGAAAGTGCGATTCGGAGAGCTATATCTAAGTTAGGATAAACATTAGACAGAGATTGATTCCTCAAAAACGTTGAAGAGACTGATTAGTGAGTTTGATCCAGGCTTCACTGCACACTCTGCAGTTTTATTTGAGGAAATGTGACCGTGAAAATGCATACATTCTTGAACCAAATCGTCCTCTAAATCATTGGTATAATATTTCAAGAGAGACTGGGCTTTTTCTGAAATTCTTTGTGTTGAAAGTTCAGTCAATTTTGTTAAAATTAAAAATTGTCTTTAAAGTTTAAGTAAGCATTATGCCTTCTCTGTATTTCAGCCCTCAGTCTATCAAGGATGACCAAAAAGGTGTTCACTCTGAAATAATCTCTGGAGCCGGAGGGTATTTCAGGTTCTTCATTCGATGTTTCACCCGTCAGGTAAGTAGGTATTCGAAGACAAGGAAAGCGCGACGACTGAGGGTGCGTTCCGACTTACACTGTAATCGATTTGAGCGTGCTAACACCCGTACCGTGTTAGCGTTATCGCAATAACGATATCCCGTGAATCGTCATAGATGACGTCATAACATGCGCCATCTTGCGATATTACCGACCATGCCCTAAATTAATATCACCGTGAGCGCTGTCAAAAATGACAGTTGTGCTGTTTTGTTTTAAGTTGCATTTTATTTATAAACTAACGTGGCAACTTCAAAATTGTGCTTCTGGCTACAGTTGCCACCTAACCAAAGAAGAAGAAATTTGTGGTGTATACTCAAAGAAATACTGTAATCCAACCATCTTGTGCAAATTTTGGGGTTATGTTATAAGTTTTGACGATGAGCGACCACTGTGAGCAGTGTGAGCACGTTCACGAGCGTTCCGAGTTGTTGACAGCTCTGAGCTGTCATAATCGTGATATGTAACTAGGAACGCGAAGTATCGATGTGAGCGCTGTGAGCGATTAAGGCCTAACTCGGAATGCGGCCTGAGTGTAGCGTGTGCGATCGATGCTTGCAAAACACTGCTGCGCTTTGTACTTTGCCGGCGCGGGCGGCGGGCGGGCGGGCGCAGGCGGCTCGGTGAGTGCGGGCGGGAAGCGGAGGTGGTTACGTTGAGCCACTGCCGCCCGTCCTTCTCATCCATCATTCACGTAGTAATATAGATAAAATAGGTACAATAACAGCACCTAGGATTGATAATTTTCGATAGGAATGAGTTTCTATAGGGATTTAACGTATTAGTATAAAAAACCATGTGAAAACCAGTGAACTTGTTTGACTTTTATCCTCTGAAATCGAGTGAGCGTCCTCTGAAATCTGCCGCCCCTAGGCCGCGGCCTATACGGCCTATTGACAAATCCAGGACTGCGTGGAGGCGGTGGAGGTATCAAGTTGAAATTAATATTAAATACGTAGGTCTATGGTCCCTTGAAAGCTCTCAAAACCCATAGGGTACTTTCTGTTGACCTAGAACCTCAAAACTTGGCAAGAAGCGAGGTCTCACATCACAAATAAAGGAAATAGTCCGAAAATAGTTAATTTGTTTTTTATCATTTTTTCGTATATCGACGTGAAGTTTTTTTTTTTTTTGGTCCATATTGACCGGATTTTAAAAAATGATATGGTGTTGCCAGTATCTGAAAAAGCATGAGATCAAAAGGTATAGTAAAAAATAAAACGCAGTAATTTCATTAAAAAAACACTTTTATAATTCAGTAGATATATATAAGTAGGTAAATTAATACATATTAGGGGATGTTAGCCAAGTAGTCTTTGACGTGCGCGGGCTCCAGTCTACGGAACCCGCTCGCGTCGCAGATGCCGACCTCTATGTTGTCTGCGGTCATCTGACCTTCGAAACCTTCCTTCAGGGTGAGGATCGCTGTGTGGACTGCATCATCGAGTTCTAGCTCTTCTGTGTATCTGGAGATTGATCAAAAAGTCTTAGACAGGAATGTACAAAAAAAAAATGCGATTATAATATGCGACACTAAGATTTGTACACACGGCTAAACATCAAGCTATACATTTCCAGTATAAGCTGACTTCGTATTGTACGGAAATCCCATACAATGCGAGATCAGCATAAACTGGAAATGTATAGCTTGATGTGTAGCTGTGTGTCCCAGAAAGGTGTGGTGAAAGGAGATGTCCGCTTTTTGTAGGGACGTTGGTTTTTTTATTCCGAGAAAAATCTAACCAGCATCAAACTACATCTAAATAAAAACGACAAAATATGGAACTAGGAACCACTGAAATAATATTTTTAGACCCCTCCATTTATGAGAAAAATTATAAACTATTTAAAGTACAAATATTTTATTTGTTGATGGCAACTAAGTTATAAATTGATACATAGTTCTGTCATTACTGTCAATCAATTGACAGTGATGACAGTAACATGTGTCAATTTTGACAAGTTTACTATTTTATGGGGTGTGTTCACTATATTATCCTAGATAATTAGAAAGGTTTGTTCGTTTTAGGAGTAAATTCTTACTAAAATAAAAAAGATTTTTCTCAAAATTGGAAGTCTTTAAAAAATGTATGATATAGTTAGAACCACTAGTTTTTGGGATGTCTATTCAAATATATTTGACTTATCCTGGTTAGAATTATTGAATAATAAAAAAACATTTTAGGACATGTCCTTTAAGCGTGTAGTACAGATCATCAAACTGAACAACTTTCTTCACTCTTAAATTTGACCACACCTTTCTGGTACACCCTTTATATCACTACGGAATGTAAATAAATATATTGAGTATTGATCAAAGGCACGTAACACGTTTTCTGTGAAGTTCTACTGGTTCCTATAGTTTGACCGACACCACTGTTCCGCGCGGCGAGACGGGGGGCAGTGCTGGCCGCTCATTCGTGAACGCTGGGAGGCAGCGTTCACGCCGCACATTCATATGGCACGGAACAGAGTTCCCGGTCAAACTATAGCACCTAGCTCTATCTTTGACAGACAGAGTGAACGCTTAGAAATAATTAAAAACTACTACTACTATTAGGCTAAGCGAATGCTGAGACGTAGATGACGCAGCACCACGCAGCGCAGATTTTGTTCTAGCTAGTTCTAGATATTGTGTCTGTCCTGCTCTGCGTCTCATTGTAGAGTCGGCACAGATTTCTGCGCGACACGTGCAGGTCGTCACTTGTTTTTTACCACTGATTCATAATTTTGTTTCAATTACAGATTGCTTGTACTAGCTAGGACGCCAATGTGTCTGTGTAGCTGCGTCGCAGCATACGCTCGCGGCCTATGTCTGCCTCGCCTGCCCTACCCTGCAAAATCTGTACTGTGCTGTGCTGCATCACCTGCATCTCAGCATACGCTTAGCCTTATTGTTAGCACACAGAATAGGATATTTACCTTTATTATGTGAGTTTTTATACAAAATATCTTTAAAAAAATGTGTCTATTGAAATATCGACTTCCCGAATTTCTTACGTAGTTACATATACACTTCTTTAACACAAGAATATTTTTCTGAGCAAATTGTAGAAGATCTGGGTTTTTATTTGCCCATCCTAAAGTGTAAATTTAAGTTTTCTATGGAACAAGCAGGTATTAAACAGGCAATTTCTGATGAACCCATAAGAACAGTTAATCAACACACACACCCCCACAAACACACACTCACTCAATCTCTCTCTCTCTCTCACTCACTCACTCACTCACTCACTCACTCACTCACTCACTCACTCACTCACTCACTCACTCACCCCACTGATCAGAAACCAGTAGTATGTCTTACATACCTCTTTTCCAAGAAAGTCTTTCCGTTGTTATAATTCTTGCCCATAGCGGTGGCCTTCCACGCGAAGTACGCGCCCGACGGGTCGCACTGGAAGAGGTAGGGTCTGTCGTTGTCCCAGCCGCAGATCAGGAGCGACACGCCGAAGGGACGGACACCTCTGTGGAGGAATAATGACGATATTAGATTTAAAAAAAAAACTTTTTACAAAAAATACAACCAACTTCCAAACTACAAAGTGAAAAATAACTTTAATTTCGGAAGCCGGTGTCTTTGGATCAGTATTTTAGTTTTTTTGACACCGACTTCCGAAATTAAAGTTATTTTTCACTTTGTAGTTTGAAAGTCGGTTGTATTTTTTGTAAAAAAGTTTTTTTTTTTCACTTTTTAGTGGGTTGATTTGTAATTTATCCAAGTTACAATATCCTTATGTTAACTGCTCATCAAAAATACCCAAATCGCTATAGATGTGCCTTTAATATTTGAAGAGATCCCATGATTAGATCGTGACCAAATGACAATGGGACCAACTTGAAAGTATACCCATTCAAACAAAAAAAAAAAATTTTCAAATCGGTCCAGCCGTCTTTGAGTAATCGGGGAACATACATTTAAAAAAAATATCCCGACGAATTGAGAACCTCCTCCTTTTTTTTGAAGTCGGTTAATAAGAGAGTGAAGAATACTAATCTTGATAAATGGAGAGAAAGACAATAGAACAGGGGGGCCTAAAACGGCCGCTTTGGCAGAATCATAATAATGAAAATATTATAAATCACACAAACTGACAATTCATAATATTATCTGCATTCAATTAATATTACGCAATTCATCTGTTTGACAGTTTTGTATAATAATGAAATAACATTTAAACTGCAGAAATAAAAATCTCATTTGATTAATAAAAACTGTAAAGAAAAATTATCCAGTAAAATTTACAGTATTCATTTTTTTATGGGGCAATATTTACACCTTATGATTCTGATATGAATTGAATTGAATATGATTCAGCTAAAATATGTGTCACCTTATAGGAATTGCTGCGAATTCAGAAAATAAATTGCTTTTAGAGGAATTGCTTAATGTGGTTGTTTTAGACTCACAGATTGTGTGAGGAATGAAGAATGAATAAAACTTTTTGTAGTTGGTTGTTTTTTGTAAAAGTTTTTTTTTATTTGTAGTATATGTGTGAAGCACGCACTGATGGATTCCAAGCCATCATGCGCAAAAAAGCAGCTTCCCTGCTGGTCCGTACAAGGGGTAGCAACAACTGCATTCTGAACGCAATAGCTGCACGTTTTGATTGTCCCTTTCAGAAAGGGACAGTCAAAACGTGCAGTGGGTCATGTCTTGTGTAAATAAGGTTTTATATTATATAATTATGTAGTACCCCACATTCATTGCTATATTATTTGTGATCTTTAACAAGTATAATTAAATTATTTTGTGAAGTTGACAGAAATACTTTATCTAAATCAAATTTTCCATTTCATCAAGTAAACTCACCCAGACTGCGTATACTCCTGCATCACCGTAGCCACTCGCTGCACCAACTGGGCAGTGGGTATCGGCTCATGGTACATCAGGAAGTACTGCTGAGCCATCTTACGTGCTTGGGTGACGAGGAGACGGTAGTCAGGACCCATGCCGGAGTAAACCATGCCTGGAAGTTAGAAATAAAAGATTTCAACAATATTATGGTACAATAGCACATGTTTTTTATTACGAAATTGTGGGGATGGATTTAAATAGCTACCATAATAGGGACAGTGACAAAATAAAATATTTTTGTCCGTCTTGGAGATTATTAAAAAATATTGGACATATATTTTTTCTTTTTATATGTTGTCAAAATATTACGGCGATACATTGAGTTAAAATATGCCGTGACGTCACGAGTATGTAGATTTTATACTTACTTGTGATGTAGCGACCCCCACCTCCCCGAATTTAATGCGTTTTATCAAAGTATGTGTCTAATATTTTTTTATTTATCTGACTGACAGACTAAATAGATTTTTTTTTTTTTTTTGACCCAGGCTTCATCCCTATCATGCTTTTGATAGTCAACCCTGCTACCACTATGTTAGTGGAATATACATTTACCATGATATGTCCTTCACCTAATCTTTTAAGAGTTTATTTATAAACATTGCTTAAAGTTAACAGACATTGAAACATCAAAAAACTGGGCAAGTGCATGGACATGCACAATCAAACTCAATGCATTTATTTCAAATAAACCAATTACAGGTACTTTTGAATTATCAATGAGTCGGTCAGTCAGAAAGATGGAGTTAGTAGCCCATTCCAAAGCGTAGTAGAACCATAACTATGGAGAAGAACAGGCAAGAAACTCCACAGACACTCTTTTAAATTAGGGTACTAAAAAAGGGTACTATACAATTTCAGATTATTTAGAAGATAGAAAAGCTTGGGATTGAACTGCTCGCTCTGCTAAGCCTTGTGATAAAACCATAAAACTAGACATTTTAATTATTATGTAAAATCAACAATACCAGTTTTATATACACATTGACATTGTTGAAAATTATATTCAAAATGACATGATTACTTTGTAAAGTATTATATTATTTTAATTATTGTGAATGTGAGGACTATGTGGATATTATTTTTATTTCTCTGCTAGTTTTAGTGATGGTCTGGCAGTTTGAGTAGTTTATTCGGCCTACCCAAATGTCCTTTCTTTGGTATTGTTCGTCGTTTTGAGCTCCTTATGTTCTGAGTTGAGCTCCACGATTACTGACAAATGCTTGTACTGACTGGACAGGTCCACTCAAATCTGTGTGGTTCTTTCCTCAAAAGACCTTTTCAGACACTAATCTACATGGTCCTCATATTTATGGCCTGACCAAGATTATGTCTGGACTTTAAAAGAGACTGCGACCTCTGATTTTGTTTCGGCCTTTCTTCTCAGAGAAGTCAGATAGGAAACGCCGAACTCATCTAGCTTATTATTTTTTTTTTTATGACTTGTAATAGTGATTCTAATATCCTATTTACAGAATAAACAATTTCATTTCATTAAAATATTGTTACAAAATATTGGTAACATCATTCATGTTGAAATTATACATGTGAGAACAATGTAGAAAGGTGTGCACGTTAAAAGCGACCGTAATAAAAATATATTAAAATAAACCGTGGCAGTTAAGAGATGACCAGTCTCTACTGATGGTGCCCATTCACGAACATGACGCATGGATCAATGAACGGATCCGTCCTTGAGATGAATTTATCACAAGAAAAAACTTAACATTGTAGCAAATTTCAACTAAATTGGTGCAATAGATTTGGAGCAAATTGGCTACAGACAGACAAACAGACACAGCCAGTCAGACAGACACGAGTGATCCTTAACCTTTTGACTGTTAGCCTAGGTTTACCTAGAAACAAACATCTTGTCCACCTAATTGTCATTTGCTTTGATTTTTGGGTAGGCCTTCGGAAAAACGAAGAATTCGTCAATATACAGTCATTAACATGGCACATATTATACCTTTCTGGCTTCGTTATGAGTTAACCTAACTAAATAAATAATTTTCACAGAGGTTTATACTCACCTGATTCTGCAGTGATGTGATATCTTTTCATTTTGATAATTTTCACTCACATAACCTTGAAACTTTATCACAATATATCGAATTCACACACTCATTCACCACATAAACACTTGATTACGACAAAACAATGTGTAGGCCACGCCATAAATACGATAACAGAAACCCATAGCACTTAAAACCTTATCTAAACCATAAAAAGTTTTTGTTTACACAACGGTAAAAATTTGACGTGTCATGATACGCGGGAACTACGCCGAACTTTACTTTTGGAAATACGAATACGATAAGAATACGCAATAGTATCAGTAGCTATAGGCCAAATTACGTTCGTAGATAAACAAACTAGGTACTTATGTGTGGTTCAAACAGTATACAAGAATATTTATCATAAAAACTTTACTAAACACGGCGGCGGCGGCGACAGCTTCAAAATTTGTGCATTACAAAACTTTCGTTATCTTTTCATGGAATTATTTATCACTTTTCGATAAACTAACACTCAATATGAAATCTATACTTATTTCTCAGTAATTCTGTATAACATTCTAATAAGATCACTCACCGTTTTCTTCATAAAAACATTGCGAACAAATGTAAACAACACACACACTTCACCGAGTTTTGACAGTATGGCGGCGTCGCGTCACACATACCACAGATACATTTTGTTTGTTTTTTTTTTTTCGTTCATTTTGGTGGTGTTCCCAGTAAATTGTTACTAAAACCGGTCAAGAATTAATCGATTAGTCGAATGATACAGCCAGATCGTGTTGCAAGTGCAAATAAATGCCAAATATTGTCGTCCAATAGCAAGCGGGATCCTTGCGTCCCGCTTAGGAACAGTTTACATTCGTAGCATTATTTCTACCGTTCCGCTGAGGGATCAAGTTGCATGGCAAGGGTGAGGGGCCTTCCCAATACGTCTATCGTCAACGCGAGCATGGTCGAAAAGCTTGTTGTTTCATCCAGCGCAAGTGAGAACTGGTAACAAGCAAGTGAGAACGCGATAACATTGTACGAAAAATAACTGGTTTCAGGAAATACGTGTTTTTGAATACGCCTTACAAGTTTGTAAAATATTTTTTTGTAATTTAGAATTATATTGAATTTGTTTCGCCAAATTTTTATTTTTTGATTTCATAGAAACCTAGATATAGTGCACAAGATACCCATTAGTTTAAAAGAATTAAAGAAAGATGTGTTACAACGCTATAATCACGTACAAGCGTTTGTATGAAAAGTATGACGGGTTGGCCGCTCTTAATGCCTAAAAACCAATAAATAGCATTATGTTAATCATTACTTAACTTTATACAATGCCTTTTATTTCACATCAATATTATGAGAGAAGAAAAAGATAAATGCCTAAAAAGGAATACCTAAATTGGTTTACAAATAGCTGCCTAGCTGGTAACTTACCAATGTGGCCGGTGATCATTTCCACCTTGTTGACGCTGTGCTCATCATACAAGATGCTCTTGTGCTTGTTCTCTGTAGCTATCACGACGCCATTGGATGCTGGGAAGAAGCAGAATTGTAAACTGTCATTATTTATTACTTTAAACAGGAAAGGATCATCTAGACTTGATTTTAGCAACAAAGGGTCTTCTGAGGATAATCTAGGATGTAAGGACAGTAATCCTGAAATGCAGTTTAGCCTTGCAGATCGCTAAACCCCCTGTTGAAGGCTCTACGAAGGAGTAAAATCAGTCGCTAATAACTGTTTATTTTGTTAAGTCATGCATGAACATGAAATAGGTTTAGAATTTTACTACAAGCCGGAGGTAACCGGCATTTAGCCAATGAGTTTACACAATCGTAACGACAAATTATAATAGTGAATTGCATAAAACTACCGACGCTAATAACCTCTAAAATAAATAAAACTTACCTTTGATTCCGACGGATGTACCGCCGGCGGCTACGGCAGCTAACGCATATTCAATTTGAACTAATTTCCCTGAAGGGCTGCGAAAAAATGAAGAATTTCCATTGCAATTATACCAAACATTCACTCGAAGTTAGAAACACGAAAATTCTTCAAAATAATGATGAAGCAACTACGAAAAATTGACAAATAAGTAGGGAAATGGTGGATCATGGTTAATTTAAGGTTTTAAATAAACAAAAACATGTAAATATATAGTTTTTTTACCTAAAAGTGGTGAGAGAGAAACTATAACGTTCCGACGCCATGATTACAAAGCGATTTGTCAAAATTTCGCGCTGTCATGTTGTCGGCAATGGCGGAACGTCAAATCTTCGTTTCGTTGTTCCTATTTGTATAAAAACTTACTTTAGTACATGTGCATTAAGAAATCATAACCCTCCTTTTTCCTTCGCCGTAGTCGGGTAAAAAGGGAAGAGCATATTGGGCATCAAAAAATTCAGACGAGTAATTTCTACGCAAACAATTTTTTTTTTCTGACGGCTTGTCTCCAACGTTGTTTCTTTGGAATATGAGAGCAGGTGAGACTGAGAGGGTAGGTAGGTCTCTTGTGAGGGATCAGCCCTCTGAGTCACGTGAAGTGTCGACCACTCGGTAAGAAAAAAAAGGAGACTCGCACTTCAGCTCCATCAGGGTATAATATTCTATGGGCTCCATGAACCGAGCGTTTTGATCTCAAACGATTCAAAGCTATAGTTACAAGATTACAGTATTTGCATCGCTCGAGAGTCTCAGGTACCGCAAGAGCAGCGCCATGCTTGGAAATTTTGATGGGGCAAGGGTATTTATTGACCATTGAATTCATTTCGAACCAATAAATTCCAGTCAAATAAATCTGTAAAGCCTTGTGTTCAAAACAACTCTTCAAATTATTGAGCGAATCCGAATACCCGGGTTTCTGATTGGCTGATCGATTAACCAATCAGAAGACAGGAAATTCGCTCAATATTTTGATTGATTGACGTTCCTGAAAATATTTACTCCAGCTTGACTGTGCTATTTATAATTTTAATGATCTAAAATATACATAAAGCGTAAAAGCGTGATGGTATTCGAGGGTACTCCAATGCACAGAGCTGTATCACCAGTTTCCGATATGTCAGAAGGCACGTTAGAGAGAAATCGCGTGGAAAAAGCGCTTATAGTTATAAAAAGACCACCGAATTCCCTCAAGAATCCAGGAAGCAAGAATTACTGTGATAAGAATGGCAATGATGTTAAGAAGTGTGTTCTTCAATGTAAATATACGGGAACGAGATGCTTCGCGTTCTGGTTGTTCGTGTTTATGGTTGTTGTCTTCGGGTTTGCGAATTTGGTGCTTTCAGCCTTTATGATGTTTGTGCTAAAGCTGGGCAAAGGTAAATTTATTATTCAATAAAACTATGCCTTAAAACTCCTTGAATATGCATGATCCCGCCTGTGTTCTTGGAAGGAAAAGACAGAGCTGTATAGCAAGTCCCATCTTTTTACTTATTATATCATTGGCAAGTCTCATGTTTGAGGGGCTTTAATACCATTGGCAAGGTTTATGTTTGAGTGGCTATAATATCATTGGCAAGTCCCATGTTTGAGGGGCTTGCCTATTGCCATAAACTGGCCAGAAATTTGGACTCAGGGCTGCTACTGAGAAATTTCTCATGACGATGACGATGATGATCAAACGTGAGACAAGTCTCATGTTTGAGGGGCTATAATATCATGGGCAAGTCTCATGTTTGAGGGGCTATAATATCATTGGCAAGTCTCATGTTTGAGGGGCTATAATATCATTGGCAAGTCTCATGTTTGAAGGGCTATAATATCATTGGCAAGTCCCATGTTTGAGGGGCTATAATATCATTGGCAAGTCCCATGTTTGAGGGGCTATAATATCATTGCCAAGTCTCATGTTCGAGGGGCTATAATATCATTGGCAAGTCCCATGTTTGAGGGGCTATAATATCATTGGCAAGTCCCATGTTTGACGGGCTGGCTAGCCATGTACTGGCCAGAAATTCAGACTCAAGGCCACTACTGACAAATTTCTGATGAAAAAACTTAAGTACATTTATTTAGCCCAATTAGGAAGCAAACCCACACTCGGCAGTCGCCGTTTGTGAATAGTTGACCAACATTTGTTATTTATTATACAACAATAAATAAAATGCTGTTGATGAATTTTTTAATGCTCAATGAGCCCTTCGCCTTTAAAAAAAGTACTTGTACATATTTAATACTACTATTTGAAGACTTTTGTATCAGCTTATTTAATGGCAGTTAATTACATTAATATTTAAAAGCAGAATAAAACAAGGCCATCAAATTAAATTAACAAATCAATTAAGATAAACTTACTTTTCAGGAATGGAAAGCATGGAATTCTTACCCGACCACAATGCGGTCAAGTTCTTTGGAGATACGGACTTTGAGCACTTGTATAAGAAGGATGGACTGATTGAGAGCTTCCGAGACACACCCATGAGTATCTCCAGTGAAAATGGATCTGTTCTGTTTAATTTACAGACAAAGTAAGTGAATAAATGTGATTAAGTACATGTATACCCTTGGATTTTGAAAGCTTATAAATAGCCTATGGCCCGGACTCCACCAAAGCGCAGATGTGCGGAGACGAGAAGAGATGTTTTTCAGCTAGGCTGTATCCACCAAAGCTGTGCAGAGATGCGTACTGGCTAGACCAGAGCAGAGATGTCTGCTGGCTAGAGCGGAGATGTGTGCTGGCTAGAGAGGAATTGATACGGGGCCGCTCACATTTCTTCTCGTCTCGTACACTAAAAACATAAAAAAATTGAAGTCTGCCAGTGTCGGGAACAGGGTCCAAGCTAACTTTATTATAATTTCATTTCTTCAGGTATTAACCCATAACACACACACAGACACACACCCCCCACAAACTTACAAACAAACACTTATAAAATTGACAAATATGTGTATATTAAAATTAAATTACCTTAAATTATGTTAAATAGAATTAAAATTAAGGACAAGATTTCAGCAAATTAGTGTCTTAGCAGGTACACACAGTACAAAGCGTTAGAGAACGTAAATTCGTGCGAGCACCAGTAAAAAATTACTACAGCAAAAGAGCCAATAAGTATTTGACCCCTACACTGTTCAATAGTATCGACTGGCTGAGAACACATAGTCGTGTGATTAGCAGGCGAGCACTGGGAAATAAATTAAAAGCGGAACTTTTGAACGAAATAGTCGCAACATGTGACAATAATTAATAAATTCTAATCAACAAAAACATTCTTACCGTCCTTATACTATTTGTACCTACTGATGTTTTTACCAAATGTTTTAAGACGAGCGCTAATCCTGCCGACAAACTGTCACGCAGTTTGGCAGGTTTATAAAATGTTATCAAGTGTTTGGTCCAAAATAAATTATTTATTTATTATTTATTTATTATTAGATAAATATTACAGACACTATTTGATTAGTACATGTATATAATCGAGTCAGGAAATATGCCTTGAGTCATTTCATTTATTCATAAACAATATACATTGTATTGAATCCAGGCATAACATGCAATTTACATACAAATACAAAAAACAAAATACTTATTATTAATTATTAGTTAACATTCAAATAAAGTGTCAAAAAGTTTCAAATGTAATGTCAAACAGTTTATAATATTACAATGACAAAAGATATTAAATGTCGGCAAATGATTCTAAATTATATAATATCAAATTTAAAAAACAGAAAAGAAATATATGTATATATATAATTCATTTATTATTTGTGACATTAATTCCGATATTATACAGACATCTGTCCAATAAAAAGGCTTTTAATTTTGTTTTAAACAAGTGAGTGTTATAAATCAAGGTCCTTAGCTCGGAAGGTAACTTATTGAATATCTCTACAACTTGATACTTTGAGCAATGTTCTACGATGTTAAATTTAGGTGCTATTAGTTGTTAAAGTGAAACTTTTATTACATCGTCTCAAACTTTTTCGTCTGTGTGTTGCATGTCGCGTGACGGTCGGCCGCGGAGTAGGGATAAAGTGAAAGGCGCTCGTCAGAGCAGCCAAGGCCAATATGGCGGCGCCTATCGCTTAAAAGTTTCACTTTTACCGTGGTTTCATAAAACCACACAATCCTTTTTTTTTATTTTTTTTCTGTCTCCTTTTTTAGTCTCCTCAAGAGCCTGTAAAAATCAGTAACTCTGTTCTCAATGAACATGCCAGTCGGGCAGTCGCACTACACCGCCAGGGCAGCTTGAATATAGCTCTTTTCAAGACAGTCTTTAAAAATTTCCTGAATTTCTCTTCCAGACCGTCTCGCCATGAAAATAAGTTGACAGTGAACACATCTGGAGTCTTTGTACGAGGAGTGAATGCTTTAGAGTTGACTGACCCTGACTCCGGAGAAGTTTTGTTCAGTACGGCAGCCACTGATATGAATATACCTGATGGAGTTAATAATCTGCATGCTAAGGTTGGTATTATCGTGGACAGGTGCACTCAAATCTGTGTGGTTCTTTCCTCAAAAGACTATTTCAGACAATAATCGACAGTACAACTATGTTCTTACTCGTAATGTCCCTCGGCAAACCTCGTGTTTCGTCAGTCGTCGGATTTCTATCAGTTGCCCTTTGCACTTGGTGCAGACCGGACGCTCTCAATCGACTTGGAAGTATATAGAGTTGTTAATACTCTTTTAACTTAATGTAATTTATTTTAAAAATGTGAGGAAAGCTGCTAAAGTCGCAGGCACGACAGATAGGAAAATAGTTTTACAACTCTATAAATTGTTCACACGAAAATCAAAACAAAACTATAAAGTACTTAATTCTGAATTCAAATTATTATACAAGATAAATCTAATAATTGATGGACATGGAAATTAGCATTCGTTTGTATTCGGAAATGCGATGATTCCCGAGGGACATTGAGAAAATATTAATACAGTACATGGTCCTCACCAAGATTATGAACGGACTTTTTTCTCAGAGTAGTCAGATAGGAAACGCCGACGTCATCTAGTTTTTTAAATACGATTGACGTGAAAAAGTATTTCTAGAAACCATCTTTCATAACTTATCATCTATATAAATCCCTGTTTCCAATTGATGTTACTCGTATTTCCACTTAAACAAACATTAACTTTATTTCAGTGTTAATAAAGTTGAATTTAGACTGACTAGCACTGTTGAAAAAGCCATAAAAAAATTAATTTGTTGCGCAAGCTGAACCTTATGTGTAGGCATTACAGTTGTTTTTCCAAAAACTCGTGTTTGTTTACATGTTTAATGGCGAACGCAGATTAAATAATTTATTTATCGTAATCAGAACATCACGCCTGGAATAGGGTAGGCAGAGGTATAGAGTAGTAGAGGATTAATACAGATATAGGATAGTTAATTGATTCAGGCGTGACCTTGCGGAAATCCATTATAAAATACAATAGACGTGGATATATTTACTAAACTGTTCCGCTTAACTATTTCTAAAGAGCCATAAAAAACTGAAAGAAATCGACACGTGTTTCACCTCTCAACGAGGCATCTTCAGAATGACGATTGACTTCATCAGCGCTCGGTGTGGCAGCATGCCGTGTTCGGGTTCGCGACAAGTCGATCGTTATCCTGAGGATGCCTCGTGGAGAGGTGAAACACGTGTCGATTTCTTTCAGAAGTTTTTAAGACTCTTTAGAAATAGCTAAGCGGAACAGGTTACTAAATATATCCACGTCTATTGTATTTCAGATATAGGAAGTAGAACACAAGGTGCGCCAACCCCAAATTATTTGGAATAAGGGCACGAAACTCGAGGATGATAGTGATATTGTGGCGGCATCTACATCGCCACATGCGAACTAGGCATCAAAGACCTGACGTCGCTCAAAATCCTGCCGTCACTCAAAATCCTGACGTCACACAAAATTCTGACGTCACACAAAATCCTGTTGTCACAAAAAATCCTGACGTGAATTAGAGTTTACCGCGCGATCGACATATATATGTCGGATCCGGTCATTAGTACGGACACGAAACGAATCGCAAGCACGCCGCTGGCGACATTAAGAGTAATCTACCTACACCAAAAAAGGCGCGCTTCTACAGAGTCGTGATGTTTTAAGGCCATGGCGAGGAGGGCATTCAGCCTCTGGTCGCATTGGAGTCAAGACGTCACGGAACTGTTCTCGATTCGTGGTGCTCAGTTATTCAGTTAGTTGTAATTTGTGATCATTGTGTTAATTGATGATTTTAATAAACGCCGTCGCACCCAGTGTATGTATAATTTAGCTAGTGTGATTCATTTGATAGTAAATTATAATGTGATCTGAACTGCAAACTGTTTTTCTATTGCGCATTAACCAACACTACCCACACTACGCCCACAGTGGTTAAAATATCGCTGATAATAACGAAAGTCACACACAGTTTCCGACATATAAGACTATCCGACATTAATCGTTGGGCAGTTGCTCACCAGACACAACACCCGTCTGGTAGGAAGAGCCTCCCTTTTCTATAGATGATGTTGATGAGTGAACTTTACACCCTGTTCCTTATACCTTTAAAATATCTCTAATTATAAGTTCCATATTATGCCTTTTCCCAACTATATTGGGGTCGGCTTCCAGTCTAACCGGATGCAGCCGAATATCAGTATTTTACATGGAGCGACTGCCTATCTGACCTCCACAACCCAGTAACTGGGTAATACGATACCCCTTGGTAAGACTGGTTGTCAGACTTTCGGGCTTCTGACGACCCGTAACGACTGTCAAAGATCCACGAATGACAGCCGGGACCAACGGCTTAACGTGCTTTCTGAGGCACGGAGGAGTCTCGGTATGTAGAAATGGTCACCCATCCACGAACCAACCCCGGCAAGCGTAGCTTAACCTGACAGATCGACCCGAGCGGCTGTTAGTACTTAGCCACGAGTTCCTCTAAGTTCCATAATATGTAATAGTGCTATTAATTGAATACTAATCCGGAATTGGGGTTGCTACTCAACTACTGTACGACCCAAAGGACCGAAACAAGCACCCAATGCTCAGCCCTCGCTCTTGTTACTACGCAGACGGCAAGTTCACGTCACATTTAGCGGGTGGTGCAGATGGGACACTCCGCAAAATCATCTAAATAAAACCGGCCAAGTGCATGTCGGACCACGCACAATGTAGGGTTCCGTAGTTGGGATGAATTTATCCCAAGAACAACCTTAACTTTGTAGTTGAAAAAAAAATCTTTCATACAGAATGTATGGGAGAACATGTTTTTACAACCGCAAATCTAAGTTGGTCGATTATTACTCGCTAAAGCCTACTCAGCTGTGATAGTTTTCCTTTTAAATTCGTTATATAAGCTACTGCCGTGAATTTTTTCACATATCTAAAACCAACCATTTAGCTGGCAGGGGGGGGAACACACTTGACTCTAACAAAAATGTGCACTTTAAAGCTTAATATTTCGCAAACAGATCTCTGAATTCAAAAATGGTATTAACACACTCACAATGTTTTTAAAAGACCTTTCCAACGATACCCCACACCAAGGGAAAGAAAAGAAAAAAAACATCCCCACTTTACGTGTAGGGGAGGTACCCTAAAAAAAAATTTCTTTTTCATAATTTTATTTTACCACTTTGTCGGCATGATTAATATGTATACCCATACTAAATTACAACTTTCTAGTACTAACAGTCTTGGAGCTAGACCGCGGACAGACAGACAGACGGACATGACGAAACTATAAGGGTTCCTTGTTTACTACGGAACCCTAAAAAGCGACTCTTGCTACGACACAATAAAGTGCAATTCAGGTCGCACAGCGCTAATTACCGACAGTTATATTCACCTAGAAGTTGCCTCTCTTTCTATCGCGTAACTCTTATATCTTCTGACTACGTTACGCCCACTGGTAGCTTCTTAACTAAAATGCGGAGTGTCCCATCTGTGCTGGAGTGTTACAAAATTTTTGACCCTGACCAAAGTTTTCAAACCCACAATACTACACCATTTTTTCCCCCACTAAACTACCCATCTTTTCTTCCAGCAAATATCCGTAAAACGCATAACCTCACCTGTTGACGAGGACCTGACCCTTCGCTCCGAGAACTCGGCTCACCTCCGAGGCGCTGAAGGCACACACATGGAATCAAAAGCCCTGTTCTGGAGCGCTGACCAAGACATTTACCTGAAATCCATCAACGGTTCCATAGTTTTAAGCGGAAAAGATGGAGTCTTCATCGATGTAAGGTATTTGCCAATAGCTAGTACTGTTAACAAGACTGATAAATATGGACCAGGGACGGGACAGTTTAAGGTGTGCGTCTGTATGCCCCAAGGAAAATTGTTTAGGATTGCAGTGCCGACTGGGCAGAAAGTTACTTGTTCACATATTAATATGACTGGGGATTTGAATCCTTGTAATTAAGTGTAGGTAATTGTTGTTGACTGCATTTTAAGGTACAGTACCAAGGCGTGAATATGATACATCGAGTTGAAAAATTCGGAGTCATTATGTGACATTTACCAACCCGCACTGGGCCCGCGTGGTGGATTACAGCCCATCAGCCCACTCCCTCTCACTGAGAGGAGAAAGAAAGAAAGAAAAGTATTTATTGGGCCTCGCACAGGAGAGGAGATCACAAATTAAACACACTCGTAGAAATATTTAAAAAAAACTCCGGGACTGCCGACAGAAGTGAAAACTTGAACAAGATCGCCTTGATGGAAGAAAAATACTTGCATAGAACATTGGTCCGTAAACTAAACTAAATAAAGAGCACAATCGCGTTTACAAAAAAAAAATCTAAAACCTTTAAAGTAAAAATACTTGCATAGAACATTGATCCGTAACGTAATAAAAGGATTGTGTGGTTTTATGAAACCACGGTAAAAGTGAAACTTTTAAGCGAACTATAGGCCATATTGGCCTTGGCTGCTCTAACGAGCGCCTTTCACTTTATCCCTACTCCGCGGCCGACCGTCACGCGACATGCAACACACATACGAAAAAGTTTGAGACGATGCGATGTAATAAAAGTTTCACTTTAAAAATAAAGAGCACTATCGCTTTTACAAAAATGAGGTGTCGGTAACGGAGTCGCGAGTTCAATTGTTTTTTCCCCATCTCAAAAATGCTCAACGCGCCTTAAGAAGTTTTCAATTAAAAAAAAAAGAAATGAAAACAAAGTCCTGTACGAGACCAAAAGGCTCCTATCTCAGCATTATGCTGCGACCTGTACTGTGTTTGCGTGGTGGGTAATGGCCCACTCCCTCTCAGAAAGAGAGACATTATAGGCTGATAATATAATGAGCTGCAGAAAGAGATAGTGACATAGGTATGAGTGACAGAGGACGCTCTACAAGGACGATTTTTTTAAAGTGAAGTTTCTTTATGCGCGTTGGGCATTTTTGAGATGGGAAAAACAATTGAACTCGCGACACCGTTACCGACACCTCATTTTGTAAACGCGATTGTACTCTTTATTTATATTATGTTACGGATCAATGTTCTATGCAAGTATTTTTACTTTAAAGGTTTTGTAAACGCAATTGTGCTCTTTATTTAGATAAGGTTACGGACCAATGTTCTATACAATTATTTTTCTTCCACCAAGGCGATCTTGTTCAAGTTTTCACTTCTGTCGGCACTCTCGGAGTGCCACTGTTTTTTTTTGCTACAGTATGGAAGTATCAGAAATGTGTGGACCATCAACTTGAACAACTTTCTTCATGGAACCAACATCGTAATTGGCACAACATAATCAGCCTATAATGTTCCCACTCCTGGGACACAGGCCTCCTCTCTGTGAGAGGGAGTGGGCCGTAATCCACCACGCGGGTCCAGTGCGGGTTGGTAGATGTCACATGTCTTCGATTTTTTTAATTCTATGACATGCCGGTTTCCTCACGATGTTTTCCTTCACTGATTTGAGAGCAGTGGTGATGAAATTTAACAGCCGCACGGGTCGATCCATCAGGTTAAGCTACGCTTGCCGAGGTTTATCCGTGGATGGGTGACCATCTCTTCATACCAAGACTCCTCCGTGCCTCGGAAAGCACGTTAAGCCGTTGGTCTCGGCTGTCATTCGTGACCGTCAGTTACGGGTCGTCAGAAGCTCGAAAGTCTGACAACCAGTATTACCCAGTTACGGGGTTGTGGAGGTCAGATAGGCAGTCACTCCGTGTAAAATACTGGTATTCAGCTGCATCTGGTTAGACTGGAAGCCGATCCCGACATAGTTGGGAAGAGGCTAGGCAGATTGATTAAAAGTGCCTGCCTGGTTACAAACTCAAGACCGTAACTCGGGGCTGAAACCAAACGGCCACCACTGCTCTTCGACCCATACCTAACTTCAATACTTACTGGAATCATATGTATGAGACAGCTGATAATACGGGAGTTGCCTAGGTAAAAAAAAGAAATTCTGTTTAGTCCGTCTTTCAGATAATAAAAAAATATCAGACACGTATTTTTTGCTTTATCATATTAATCAAAAATAACTTAGAAAACACGCATTAAAGTTGGGGAGTGGGGGCTCGCTACGTCACAACGCAGTATTAAATCTAGCAAGGCGTGACGTCATACCACATTTTAACTCAATGTATCGCCGTAATCCTTTGATTACGTCAAAAAAGAAAAAATACGTGTTCAATATTTTTTAATAATCTACAAGGACAAAAAAAAATTTTGGATACAGGCATATTGAGCCATGATTATAACTCGAAGTGCCATATTTGCGTCTTAAATGTTTTGGTTTATGCTCTGAATTCTGCTTGTAGAATCTTAGTACTGAAATATGTCAATATGAAAAAAAGTAGAATAAGCCCATGGACGTAAAAATATCGCGACGGATTTTAATCGCGCACTGGATTTTCAACTCTCGGTGTTGATCCGAGCGTTGAGAATCCAACGCGCTGGGACACACTCTCGTCCCAGCGCGTTGAAAAACACTGTTGGATTTTCAACTCTCGGCGCTAAAAGCAGAGCGTTCAAAATCCAGTGCACGAAAAAAATCGCCGCGATTTTATTACGTCCGTGTGAACGTCGGCTAAGTAAATAGAGAATCGCCATATCAATGTTTTATCAAAGCATTTGTACTAATTTATTACAATCTTATTTAGTTTGATTATCCATAACATCGCGTCTATATTTCTACGATGGGGTAGGCAGCCGGGACCGAAACCGGTATGATCAATACGGGTTTCGGTTAACAACATTTATATTTTCTACAGGTATTTTTAACACATAACATAACATCACGCCTTGTTTCCCCGAAGGGTTGGGCAGAGGTGTCCCTGTAGCAGGTACACCCACATTTCGCCAGTTATGTTTAAGTCCCATGTAATAGGGGGCGAGCCTATTGCCATCAACCGGGCACAAATCCAGACTCCGAGCTACTACTGAGAAATTTCAGATAGAAAAACCCAATAACACTTTGCCCGACCCGGGAATCGAACCCAGGACCTCACGCTCAGCAGTAGCGCTTGCGACCACTAGACCAACGAAACACGACGAGGTATTTTTAAAGGTTACCTTAAATTGAATACAACCAATATTAATACCGGTTACCGAAACAAAAATTACCTGTATCTTACACGTTCTGTCGGCATTAGTCAAAGGGCACGCATCGCCTGTGTGTGTAACCGGTATTAAAACGGTAACCTAAATGAGGTAACATGTTTCCTCTTCTTGGTTACCCAGACAGCGGTAACCTTAGTCGTAGAAGTAACCAAAATTCTTCGATACCGTAATTTATAAAGGTTTCCGGTCCCTGGTAGGTAGAAGACGGTGTAGGTGCAGCACACCCACATTTCGCCAGTTATGTCAAGGTCTTTTTACTTATTCAAAAAAACCTGTACCCTAATTGCGTAACTTATTTTCGTAAACAATTATGCCTAATTTGTTTAATTGTGACAGTTCAACAACGTTCATTGCGTTATTTACGTTGTTGAGCAGATTTTTTTTTCCATATTATGAAGCAATGGATTAGCAATCTGTTTCAAATCGAAACAGATTGTGATTGTGTTGTATTACGCAATTAGGGTAAGAAAGAAAGAATAAAGAAAATTCGTTTATTTGCGGTAAACATGACGCAAAGAAAGATGAAAAAAGAACACGTAACCCTTCAACTGTCATTAACGAGACACAATAGAATTTTAATTGTTATCCGCCTTTATAAGGCTGCTTAACTGGTGATGAGGTAAATAACAAATTGGGGGAAAATATGCGTCACATCCACGCAAAACGGCCATCGCTCAGCATAAAGCTGCGATCCCATGCGAGACAGAGCCCCAGCGCTGGTTTTCAGCGATAGCCGGCGCTGACGTGATGACGTCAACCGGTGCAGCATATAGTGAAATAACAAATCAAAAATAAAATAAATACAAAACTAGTCCTAAATGTTTATACAAATGTAATATTTAAAATGGCAACATTTCCTGCCGTCGGCGACTCACGCGCCGCAGACTTATTACAATCTGTGCGCGTAGAGCAGCTGTCAAAAAATATTTGCTTGACGTTTACTGGACTTGATAAGTCTGAAATCGCCAAACCGTCTTGAGCGCGCGTGGTGATCAATGCTCGTGCCTTCTCTGTATGAGAAGAGAACTTTGCCCAGCAGTGGGACCACAATAAGCTGGTATTTTTACTTCTAATTAACTAGCGCCATACAAGCGTTGTAATGCCTTTTTATTATTTATTTTTTATAAGAACCTCCGGCGACCGGCGCGCACACAACAACTTACCAAAGTTTCATAAAAATCGGTCAAGATATTTTCGATTTTTTGCGAGAATATCGCACGGCAATAAATTTTTAAATCATCCATAGATTATATTTATTAATATGGATAATCAAATTAAAAGATTGGTAGGTAGTTAATTTATTGAAATAGGTAATAAACTAATAATAATAAAATCAGTCGTGTTTAAAATGACGTAGGTAAGTATTAAACGATTTACAATATTGTATTTGTAATAATTGTTATTTAATAAAAATAAATGAATCTAGTCAATATTTATGTGTTTTATTAATTCAGGTAAAATAGTCTATACCTAATTTTTTCCTCGTTTATAAAAAAAAAAATCTGATGTCTTAGAAAAGTGCAATACAGTCAAAATGTATGGAACAGCTGTCTTTTTAACCGACTTCCAAAAGGAGGAGGTTCTCAATTTTTTTTTTTGTATTTTTTTTTTGTATGTTTGTTACGCGATTACTCCGCCAATTATGAATAGATTTTGATGATTTTTTTTTTGTTTGGTAGATCATACTTCAGAGGTGGTCCCATATAAATTTTATTAACTTTGATTGGGTAGTTTTTGAGTTAGCTTCAATTATACGTATTTTTTCCCACTTAGTATGTAAATGATATGATAACTTCTCGTCACTGTTATTTACATAGCAGGTAGTGGTATTCGAATTTGTGTGGGGTAGGTACCACAACTAAAAAGTGAAAAATAAAAACTTTTTACAAAAAAAAAAACAACCGACTTCAAAAAAAAAACACTACTTGTTTTTTTTTTTGTAAAAAGTTTTTTTTTAAATAACCGACGCAGAATTTCAAGGCACGGGGGTTCAGAATCATGTACTGAATCCATGGTAGCAGTTTTCGCGTCGATGTCCCGGCTACCCTGTATAATAATAAAATACAATAGAAGTGGATATATTTAGTAACCTGTTCCGCTAAGCTAAATTTGACAGGACTAAACTAAAATGTATCTTCTGTCCTTTTCTTAATGAAATAGAAAGAAAAGATGCACTGAACTTAAATTTAGTTTAGTTTGTGAACAAGGGAATCGGCACTATTGGCATGGCCACCTTCAGGGATTTTAATTTTGATAACACAAAAATTTTGTTGGCAAATAGCAGAATTTGTCGGTCACTGGTTCAAAAGTTATGTAAGGGTTTATAGGTGGCTGATCTGGGGAGCATCTCCCCAGCTTGGCCCAATTGAATCTCAAAAGCTAGGGCACCTAGCGAAGATCTGTTTTCTCCCAAATTTTGTCGATAATTAGTCGCAATTTTTCGTCAAGTTACAGATTTAGTCGTGTCTTAGTTTAGAAGATATAATGGTGCTGATTCCCTTGTTCACAAACTAAATTAAATTTAAGTTCAGTGCATCTTTTTCTTTCTATTTCATTAAGAAAAGGACAGAAGATAAATTTTAGTTTAGTCCTCTCAAATTAATCAGCGCCTGTCACTACTCCATACAAGTTTAGACGTGATTAAAAACTTACCTACTAAAATGACGTCAATTTAGGTCAAGCGCTGATTAATTTGACAGGACTAAATTAAAATGTATCTTCTGTCCTTTTCTTAATGAAATAGAAAGAAAAAGATGCACTGAACTTAAATTTAGTTTAGTTTGTGAACAAGGGAATCGGCACCAATGAGTTCAATTTGATGTATAGTCCAAGAGTTAGATTGAAGATCCTTGCATCATAAAAAAGTTGAGGTAATCCAATAAAATGAAACAAAAACATCGATATTCAGAATTTAATTCTTTTAAAACTAGATATACAAAATACTCACGCGACATTTTATTTTATTTTCACAAATACATTGAAACTACTTGACGATGTACCTTTATCTTCTCGACAACTCTTTGAAGGGGGTAGACAGAAATCTAACATCGAAGCAAGATGATCGGACTTGACAAGATTTTCTATAGAGAATTATTATGGCTTTAAAAAAAATTTACAAAATTTTTTAAATGCAGTTTAAATACGCTTGAAAGTTATAGATAGATTTTTCTAACAACATTTTTACGGCTAAAAGTAACCATGGCAACAATAGTGTCAAAAAACTCTCCCGTATAAAATATTTTTTACCCGATATTCTTTTTTAGTTATTTACTTTCAAAAGTAAGATATCTAAAGTCTACCCCAATTAAGTAAGTCGTGAAAAATATACAAAACTCATAAACAGACATACGACCTGTTTCACCGTCTCCGGATAACTGTCAGTTACTTTATCTGGCAGATAAATTCCTACTTATCTAGTAGATAGTGCCTATCCGGAGACTGTGAAACGAGCCTTTAGAGGCGGTTTTCATTATTTTTATTATCATATTTATCCGTAGTCAGTATCAAATCGCTATAAGATTGACATCAATGCCTTCTCTCCTATGAATTTTTCTTCATTTTCGTGTGGTTAGTGACTAACCTGGTGTCAGAGTTTTAAAGCCGCCCATGGGCCCCTAACTTAACTTCACATGCCGTCGAGAAATATCTCTCAGACATGCCGGTTTCCTCACGATGTTTTCCTTCACCGTTTTTGACGCAAGTGATAATTATACAATACGCACATGAATCCGAAAAGTCAGAGGTGCGTGCCTTGGGTTCGAACTCGAGACCTATGACTTGGCAGTCTTCTTTGACGAGAAAAAAACGTAACTGTTGTCATATCTGGGTTCTGGAAGTCAGATAGCAGTTGCTCCAGGTAAAATATTGGTATTCAGCTGCATCCGGTTTGACTGGAATTTGACCCCAACACAGTTGAGTGAAGACTGGGTAGATGATGTTGAGACTTGCCTTGTTTCTCGACCACTAGAGGCGCTGATATCAATCTCACAGCAATTTTTAGCAAGTTGAGTTTCAAAATTACAATACATTAAAGACAGGTAATAATCCTATCAAACGAAACCGTTCTTGTATTAGGCAAAACAATTTAGGCATCATGATTTGTAAGGTACTTAAATAAAATACAATAGACGTGGATATATTTAGTAATCTGTTCCGCTTAGTTATTTCTAAAGAACCATAAAAAAACTCCTGAAAGAAATCGTCATGTGTTTCACCTCTCAATGAGGCATCCTCAGGATGACGATTGACTTATCGCGAACACGGCGTGTTGCCGCACCGAGCGCTGAACGCAGACTGAGAACTGTGGTACGAGGTACTTACATTTTTACCTGTGTAGGTCTGACTTATGCCCGTTCTATTAGTGGGCGACACCAAAATGAATGCCTAAATAAAAGCACGCTGTTGATTTTTCAACTCTCGACTTACCGCCGAAGGTTGAAAATCCAACGAGCAGCATTAGGCCTCAAACTCTGTCTGTGTTCATCAGAATGTGATATTTTAGTACGAATGGCAAGACGATTTTAATTAAGATTTTTCGATAGTAGCACAAGTGAATACAGATTGTTCACTCCGCAAAATCATTTAAATAAAAGCGACTCTGGCTACGACACAATAAAGTGCAATTCAGGTCGCACAGCATATTCACCTAGAAGTGGCCTCTCTTTCTATCACGTAACTCTTATATCTTCTGACTACGTTACACTCACTGAATTGGCCCGACAAGACGGGCCTGTCGCGTGCTTCCGAACAAACCATCTGTATTAATTTGTGCTTATACTAAAAAGTTAAGTTCGTGAATAATGGAAGTCATGTCCAACAGTGGACGTGAACCGACCATGTTGCCCAAAATTTTCGCCCAACAAAACGGTTTAAATTCTAAAAACTACTGTAGAAATTTTCGTATATATACAAAGAATATATTTATAGTTTTTCACTCATATTTTGACCAAAATATTTTTGACACAATAGTCAGAAGTATGCAGAGTACTTATTATTAAGGATAAAATGACATGCGTAAATAATTTGAAAATAAATTACTTTGAATTTAAGAGCTTAAGGTGCAAGAACATCTAGTGTTATAGTTTGACCAATACCGCTGTACCACGCCTTAGGAATACGCGGCGAGGCGGGGGGCAGTGTTGACCAATGAGCGGCGGGCGGGACGCCGTGCGCCGAGAGCGAAGACGAATTAGCGGCCTGCACTGCTCCCCCCTCCCCCGTCTCGCCGCGCGCCTTCCTAAGGCGCGGTACAGCGGTATTGGTCAAACTATAGCATGCCTGTCCGCAGCGGAGCGGAGAAATGTGCCAATATTAACCAATAGAATAGTACCTACAATTGTATAGAATCCATTTTTTCTAGCTAAACAGACCGCTGTGCTGCTGGGGAGTTTGTTGCGCCACTTCTTCCCAGCGAAAGGCACTAGGAAGTGGTGAAGGGTGGGCGTTTTTGGGGGACTGTCTTATGTAATTTTGACGATCGAAAAGTGCTGATTCTCAGCCTAGTTTGAATAAATGACTTTTGAGTTTGAATCTAAACTCTGCTTTAGACAGTGGCGGGGCAAGATCAAAATTTAATGTGGGCGAGGTACATTTCGCGAGGCTCTTAGTGGCGCAAGACGAAAAAAAAACCAGTTGAACAGTTGTCAAATTTTTTAGTACAGGTCGAGTTATAGGATCTGCCAGGGGTTCGAAGAAAACCGATAGGGAAATCGTGGCCCCCGGCAACAGGGCAACCGAAGGAACACGGGTGGGTGTTAGTCAGTAAGAGTCTGACACACGACAGTTATTTGATAATTTCCCACCAAAAAAAAAAAAAAGTCGAGTTTTAGGATAGGCCGTTCAAAAATATTGCGGGTATGTGAAAACCATTTTTCTATTCAGGGAGCCGTTTGCATAATATTAAGCTTTTTAACACGTTCAGTGCTGGGAACCCTCCTGGAGGGCTCGTGTCAATATTTTTATCGTTTTAGGAAGAGTACCTACATTTTTTCGACGCTTTCACGGCTTTTATGTAATGCATAATAAACCTTCGAGGTGCGAGGCCTCACGGACCGCGAGGCCGTAGGCGGTGGCCCACGTCGCCCACGCCTTACGCCGCGTCTAGCTTCAGAGCTCCGCACCTATTGGTTAATATTGGCACATTTCTCCGCTCCGCTGCCTCGCTCGGCTCCAGTGGACAGGCAGCCTTACCAAGGGGTATCGTGTGACCCAGTAACTAGGTTGTGCAGGTCAGATAGGCAGTCGCTCCATGTAATATTCAGCTGCATCAGGTTAGACTGGAAGCCGACCTCAACGGCTAGGCAGATGATACATTGGACTAATATATCATAACATCACTCACGCCCCTAATGCCCGAAGGGCTTGGCAGAGTAGTTTTAATCAAATTAGATTTGTTACACCTGTAGTGGCAATCATGTCATTTGGTTTAAATAAGTTCTTATTTTTATTATTTTATTTATCTTTTATATAGATTCTTTTCTTTTAGATTTTGTGAATGTGAGAACGTTGTAGGCTGTAAACTTGTGTACGTATTTTTATTTTATTTAAATTTTTTGAATTGTTCTGTTTTATCTTTTTATTACGGACGCTTCTAACGTGCACGTCTTTCTACATTGTTCTCACATCTATAATTTCAACATGAATGATGTAACCAATATTTTGTAACAATTTTTTATTTAAAAGAGTATCCGTGGAGTTTCTTGCCCGTTCTTCTCCATAGGTACCTACTACGCTTTGGAATGGGCAACTAGCTTCATACCTATTTCTGACTGACCGACTCTTTGACAATTCAAAAGTGCCTGTAAATGGTTTAATTGAAATAAATGCTTTGAGTTTGAGTTTGACCATTTTTTATTTTACTAAGTACCTGGTACTTGTTGATAAGCTTACACTGTCCTCCCATACCTACTAACACTGTAATTTGAAAACATTGTAGAAACAATTTATTTTGAAAAGAGTAACCGTGGAGTTTCTTGCCGGCTCTTCTCCATAGGAAGCGACCAATTGGAACCATGCACCTAGCTTCTGACGTTTCATAAGTGCCCTTGTAGGTTTATGTGAAATTAAATATTTTAATTTTGACCTATAGTACAGCCACATTTCGCCAGTTATGTTACAAGTCACAAGTCCCATGTGATGGCAAGCCTATTGCCACTAACCTAGCACAAATCTGAGGTCCTACTATGAATATTTAAATGGAAGAATCCAGGACTCGACTCTCAGCGCTCATACGCACTTTTTTATTTTAATATGCAACCGCTTATTTTTGTACTGTATTTCTATTTTCTTAATATCCCGCGAGAATCATCGCATTTCCGAATACAAACGAATGCTAATTTCCATGTCCATCAATTATTACATTTATCGTGTATAATTATTTGAATTCAGAACTAAGTATTTTATTGTTTTGTTTTGATTTTCGTGTGAACTATATAGAGCTGTAAAACTATTTTCCTATCTGCCGTGCCTGCGACTTTAGCAGCTTTCCTACCATGTTTAAAATAAATTACATTAAGTTAAAAGAGTATTAACAACTCTAAATACTTCCAAGTCTATTTTGAGCGTCCGGTCTGTACCAAGTGCAAAGGGCAACTGATAGAAATCCGACGACTGACGAAACACGAGGTTTGCCGAGGGACATTAAGAACATAGTTTTCTGTACGCACTTAACCGCCGTCTTGTCTATACGGACGGGCGGTCAACCCGCCGATGAATCTTTTTTTATATGCGTTTTTTTTTTCTACATGTTCTGTCATCTGTCAGACGCCATTCCAACCGCGGCAGGCGACTGGCCGCTCAAATGAACCACCTAGGCGGTCAACTGCTAGTGCGTATGAGCTCTCAGCAGTCGTGTTGACGACCAAGAGGCGGGCAATATAAAAAAAAAACTTTTTACATAAAAGTATAAAGAAAAACTCAAAAATCCGCATGTCAAATCCGTCTTATATATATGTCATTATTGACTTTAAGATCCTATCCACACATTTCTCGAGAAAACATTTTTATTTCATACACTTTGTATGAACTTTGTTCATCGGAATATTCCAGAGCGTACTCCGACGTACTGAGCGAGAAAGACCCAGGGTCAAAATTACCCGGGGTAAAAACGACCCTGGGTCAAAACGACCCGAGGTACAAAACACCCAGATTCCGAAAAGTCCCGGGGTACAAAAGACCCGTTGACCAATACATCCAGGGTCAAAATGACCCTGACTCAAAAACATTGAGGAATAGATCTACAATCGTTATGATCATCGGCTGTCATCATCAGTCGGTACTCGACATAGTCCGCACAACGCACTGAGCACTGATTGTCATTCTCACACCGCGCCCGCGTTCGGCTCTGCACTCACGATCTGATACGTGATCAGGTACTCCGGGTAAGCCTGAAAAAGAAAAAATATTTAGAGAAAATAAAAATTGGTTGTCTGTAAAGTCGGTTTAGAGAGCAGTGATGGCCCAGTGGTAACGGCCGCTACTTACGAGTTGTACGTCGTAGGTTCGAACCCAGACAGGCGCTTTACTTTGTGTAAATTATTTCATCACCACTGCTCTCAAAACGGTGAAGGAAAACATCGTGAGGAAACCGGCATGTCATAATAGAACCGAAAATTCGAAGACATGTGACATCTACCAACCCGCACTGGGCCCGCGTGGTGAATTACGGCCCACTCCCTCTCACAGAGAGGAGGCCGCAGTCCCAGCAGTGGGAACATTATAGGCTGATGATGATGATGAAAGTCGGTTTACGGACGATAATTTTACGTGATAACGTCACAAGCCGAACGCTTAGGTCGATCGTTCCTCTCTATCGCTTGTTCCGCGCTCTCGCTTGCACGCTCGGCTCAGGCGGAACGTGACACTTTTTCGTGCGTGCAGTTGGCGTTCATCGACTTATAAGACGATTTCACGTCAAAAAGAAAATACATTTATTTAGCACAGACTAAAAGACAAATGGACAAATCATATTCTGCAAAAAAAATAATTATTTATGGTTAAAAAAATAGTATTGTGGTTTATTTTTCTAGGTTGCCAAACTAGCAGGTGGTCTACCCACCTGCTGGTATGGGTCAAAATCGCTCATGGGCAATTGGTTGGGATTCCAGCCTAGTGAGACACTGTAGAGAACGTTTATAGGCCATTGGTGCCGATTCTCGTAACTAAACTATCACAAAAATTCCTTACTTTTGACTATGAGAATCTCAAAGCTATTCTGCAAAATAAATTCTCTAAATTTAAAAACAATTTTGACACATCTAAATCGAATTTGACAATCGCGACTCCACACGTGATACCTAACCACATTAATTTTTTTAGAGCCGGAGGCGCGCAGGGAGGGCAGCCTCGCGTGTTTTATATGGAATTTTTCACTTTTTGTATGGAAAATAAGCAAAATTATCACCTACATGTTGAGTTTAAGGATTTTATAAAGGGGGGTCGAAATTTTCATTATTTTTGTGATTGGACACACCATTTTCGAGAAATAAGCAATAAAAAAAAATACGGTACTGTTTTTGTACTTGAAGTTGAGGTGTTTGTGTGAATTTAAAGTTCATGACAACCAATTTTATTCCACACGTTTTTAATCGCGATTAGAAATAGTCAGATTTTGTTAGAAAATCTAAATTTTAGGTAAAAAACGTCAAATTCAGAATAGCAAAATTGCCATTTTCACTAAATTAATATCTCAGTACCATCTTAGTATATATAGTGCTGTCAAACTAAAATATAGTTAAGTTGTGTCACTTTGGTCTATTTCAGAATGGGAAATCGACGTTTGACAGGAATAAACTAAATTTTGGTGATTTTTAGCCTAGTTTAGAGGCGTTTGCGATAAGAGAATCGGCACCATTGTGGAACGCCACCATGGTCCACGTGTGAGTCCATCATGGGGTACTTTTTGGGTCATTATAGGACACTGCAATGGGCTATCATCGACCAGCAGATAGTATACTGATCTGTTTTCTGGGCCATTCTTTAGATCATGATAGGGCCATGGGCCATGTATTAGGCCATCGTTGGCTACATTTGTGGACCAACATGGGCCATTGTGAAGGTCATCATGGGCTACGGTCTGGGTCATAGTAGCAAACTCTTATGAGCAATCATGAGCCACTGTAGGAAGACATCATGTGCCTCTATGGCAGCCCCGGATCTAGAATTTATTTGAGGCGGGGCAAAAACTGCCATCTGCCGCCCCCCGCCAATCTTTTATGGGGATGCACTAAGTTAGCCCCCGCAAAAATAAAATTTTCTCAAAATGAAAGTTTTGGCAGCAACATATTAATCAAATTGTATCGATCTATAATGCGCCAATTCAACAGGGGCGCCAAAACTGTTGTAAAAAAGTAAAAAAAATAGAAAGATTATAAATGTGCTGCGCGTCTCATTTACTGCAAAGTTGCTGTGTGCTGGGTGGTGTACTTGTCTGCTACGCTTGAATTTGTCGCCCCCTGAAGTTGGCGCCCGGGGCACGGGCCCCGGCCCAATGGTCCTCTATAAATAGGCCATCAAGGGCCACTGTGGTAAAGGCCATCATAGAAGTACACCAACCTGTTCTCCTCTGTACACGACGTACTCCGGGAAGCACAGGCCTCCCTGCGAGGGTCTGCCGGCCACGGAGTGGTGTCCCGGGGGCGCGTGCGCCATCTTCATAGCACTCATTAATTGGAAGGCGCGGCCTAACGTCACTCGGCAGAGCAGCATTTGTCTGGAACACAGAATGAAGGGCTTACTTATTTACTTTGGGAGCACCAGAGAATTAAAAAAAAACGTGTGCGGTCGGGGGACTCCCGTCAGGAACGAAGTTCGTTCTCACGTATGATTTAAAACAAAAATAAAATTTTTGCAGCAGCCATCTTGAATTTACATTTTGACCTCACTATCGACTTTAGCACCTTCGAAATCTATGAAAACGATATGATGAAAAATTTGAAAATTTTCTCAGCCGCCATCCTGGATTTACATTTCAATGTCACTATTGGCTTTAGCACCCTCGAAAACTATGAAAACGACACCCATGACGAGAAGTATTAAAATTTTCGCAGCCGCCATTTTGGATTTTCATTTTGACCAAATTCATAAATCAAATCAAATCAAATTTATTCGTAAATGTAGGTTTCAATACATTAGGATGTTATAATAAGATGGTCAGTTCGCTACATTTTACTCGAGAGCATACAAATAATATAAAGTTAGTAGTGTCGAAACAACAGACACACATTTAAAATGAAACACCTCAATTACTTACATAATAACACACAAATCCTTACGTACTAACACACAATTACCAATGTCAAAATTAAATAATAATAATCTAAATGTAATGCTAAATGTCAGTGGTGTCCTCCATAAACTCAGTTGTGGAGTAGTAACATTTATGAATTAAGAATTGTTTCAGTTTCTTTTTAAACATATTATTATTAAGATTCTTTATCTGTCGTGAACACACTTTCACTCTTGAATTGTACTCGGGCCGATATGTACAATTTTATCCCACGACACTGTAATCACTTAACTCTTTTCTAATTTTTTTCTGCCGGCGTTCTCTCTCTCTTTCTTTCATTTTGAATTAGAAGAAGACAATCGCACTATTTAGCGTGACGATTTCTGAAAGTTTACAAGCCACGTTAAAGAACTTCGTTCCAAAAAATAAGAGAATTGATCCCGCGGCTGAGAGTCAACACAAGAATTTAGGTAAAAAATTACAAAAGATGTAGAAGTAACATTTTAGCAGCGTCAACATCCTGTGTTACTCCAAAGGTAACACGGAGTTTTGCAGTGCAAGAATGGTTCTCTTCTTCATTTTCGTGTGGTTAGTGACTAACCTGTTGTCAAGAGTTTTAAAGCCGCCCATGGGCCTCTGACTTGACTTCACATACCGTCGAGAAATATCTCTCAGGCATGCCGGTTTCCTCACGATGTTTTCCTTCACCGTTTTTGAAGCAAGTGATAATTATACAATACGCACATGAATCCGAAAAGTCAGAGGTGCGTGCGTTGGGTTCGAACTCGAGACCTATGACTTGGCAAGAATGTTTGATGTTAACATTGTCTATGATCGCGACAGACACATGTAAGGCTCCTGCATCATCATCATCATTTCAGCCGAAAGACGTCCACTGCTGGACATAGGCCTCCCCCAAGCACCGCCACTTCGACCGATTATGTGCTTCCCGCATCCAGCGGATTCCTGCGGCCTTCACAAGGTCATCGGTCCATCTTGTGGAAGGCCTGCCATCACTACGTCTTCCAGTACGTGGTCGCCAGACCCTTTCGACCCCATCGGTCATCCGTTCTGCGAGCAATGTGCCCTGCCCATTGCCACTTAGGTTTGGCAATTCTTCGGGCTATGTCGATTACCTTGGTTCTCCTGCGGAACTATTCATTTCTTAAGGCTCGTTACCTAAATATAAACTAATTCATCTCACCTGTGACATAGATAGCAGCTCCTGTCCTTATGCGCCGGACATCCGGACCCACCTCCAAACCCGTACACGTACTGATTGCTTTTAGACGAATGTTCCGCGAAGTATATGCCCGCACCGAACATTCCTCCTGAGAATATTTGGGATTGTTAAAATATCCATACTGATTATAGTTGGTAAAACCGTGTTACAAAACACTTGAATCTGAGTCAAAATCTGTAAAACTGTTTCATAATCGGTGATCGGAGTAGGTAGAGTGATTCAAAATTCAAAATATTTTATTTCACATAAAACTACATGGGCACTTATGAAACGTCAGAAGCTAGGTGCATGGTTCCAATTGGTCGCTTTCTATGGAGAAGAGCCGGCAAGAAACTCCACGGTTACTCTTTTAAAAATAATTGGCTTTTACAATACTTTCAAATAACAGTGTTTCTAGGTATGTGAGGACAGTGTAGGTCTTTCAATAAGTACTAAGTACTTAACTTAAAGATTTGGGGTCAATGCATGGATGCCCCCGGGATTCCGGGATTTTGAAATTATTAAGACTTTTTTAAGGAATTTTAAATGTTGTAATTCATCAATATGAATAAGAAATATTTAACCCTTATGCTGTCCTTTTAATAGTCCTGTATACTATTCCTGTAAGTACATGATTCTGAACGCCCCTGCGTTGAAATATTTCGTCGGTTATTAAAAAAAAAATCAGCTGTTCCATACATTTTGACCGCGTAGGTATTATAATTTTCTATGAAACAGCAGATTTTTTTTAAAATAACCGACGAAAAATTTCAACGCAGGGGGGTTCAGAATCACGTACTGAATCCATGGTTTCAATTTTCGCGTCGATGTCCCTGCCACCCTGTATAGGTGATCGGACTCCAAGAAAAGGATAGGTATACTATAAAAACAATATAATATATTTTAAATGTTTATCCATCGCATTCTATAAATTTCTAATGTAGTAGTTTAAAAATTGTTACTTTAACAATATTTGATTCAATCCCGTAAGTACCAAAATTAAATCCCGGAAAAAAGGCTTATCCATGTTCTGATTTCTATGACTATACATGATGCGAGTACATAAAATCACTCTACCTACTCCGATCACTGGTCATAATATATTTTGTAATAATAGATGTACTGTTGCTATGTTCTTAATGTCCCTCGGCAAACCTCGTGTTTCGTCAGTCGTCGGATTTCTATCAGTTGCCCTTTGCACTTGGTGCAGACCGGACGCTCTCAATCGACTTGGAAGTATATAGAGTTGTTAATACTCTTTTAACTTAATGTAATTTATTTTAAAAATGGGAGGAAAGCTGCTAAAGTCGCAGGCACGACCGATAGGAAAATAGTTTTACAGCTCTATATAGTTCACACGAAAATCAAAATAACAATAAAGTGCTTAGTTCTGGATTCAAATTATTATACAAGATAAATCTAATAATTGATGGACATGGAAATTAGCATTCGTTTGTATTCGGAAATGTGATGATTTCCGAGGGACATTAAGAAAATAGAAATATTATGATATTCGTGTTTTCATCTAGGCTAGGTAGATCCTAGTCTTTTCCCAACTATGTTGGGGTCGGCTTCCAGTCTAACCGGATGCAGCTGAATACCAGTATTTTACATGGAGTGACTGTCTATCTGACCTCCACAACCCAGTAACTGGGTAATACGATACCCCTTGGTAAGACTGGTTGTCAGACTTTCGGGCCTCTGACGACCCGTAACAACTGCCAAAGATCTACAAATGACAGTCGGGACCAACGGCTTAACGTACTTTCCGAGGTACGGAGGGGTCTTGGTATGTAAAGATAGTCACCCATCCACGGACCAACCGCGGCAAGCGTAGCTTAACCTGATAGATCGATCCGTGCAGCTGTTATTACTTAGCCACAAACCCTTCTATGATACAAAAGTTGCACAAATAACTATTAGCAAACTCACCAATATAAGCATGCCTCTCATCGAAGCCCTTCTGCACGATGGCGTTGATGAAGGGACTCCCATGGAACAGCATCCTCTCGTTGTGCGAGCCGGCCTCCTCGCTCACCTCCCGCCGTCTGTGCTGGTAGCGCTCCCACAGCCGCCCGTTCACTAGCTTTTGTATCTGATGATGAAGAGAATTAAATAAAACATAAGTACACCCTCACCCTCAGTTGTGCGCATATAGTACACCCACATTTCACCAGTTATGTTCAGGTCCCAAGTAATAGGGGGCAAGCCTATTACCATCAACCGGGCATAACCCATGGAAAACCCCAATAACACTTTGTCCGACCCGGGAATCTGAACCCAGGACCTCATGCTCAGTAATAGAGCTTGAGACCAGTAGACCAACGAGGAAGTTAATAAATATATCAATATTTTGATTTAAAAGAGTGTCCGTGGAGTTTCTCGCCCGTTCTTCTCCATAGGTACCTACTACGTTTTGGAATGGGCAACTAGCTTCATCTTTCTGACTAACCGGCTCCTTGAAAATACTTGTCCTGGCATATGTACGTCAATGTGAGTTCAAAAAGCGCTAAACACTGCGCGCCATATTTTTTTTATTAGTTTTAAACGGTTATAAACGGTTTTTTTTTCGATTTAATTGGATTGGTTTTAAACCGGCCTTACATCTATAATCAAGACATAAGTTCAGAAAGTACAATCCGTGCGCCCGACGGGATTTCACATCTGCATCGGCAAAAATGCTGCGATTGCAGTGCGTAGTTTGACAATATATTACATTATCTTTGCGATAATTTTTGTTCGAGAAACTGGACCTTAATATAACCCGATATTTCTAATTGTGCACCTGTCAACATCAAAATATTACAATGTATGAGGTTTAACATACATACATAAACTCACGCCTTCTTCCCATGGGGGTAGGCAGAAACTACAGAACGTCACCTGCTACGATCCTTACATACTCCTTTTGCCTCGTTTACGTTCATACATCTGGTCATACACGCACGCTGGTTGCGAGTACTACGCACCTGGCCTTTCTGAAGAGCATCACCAATAAGGTCAGTACATGTCCTCCTAGGGCGTCCACGACCGGCCTTTCCCTTCACATCAGCCTCGTAAATACATTTTGTTAGTCTGAGGTTTAAATAAAACAATAACAACTAAACGAATATTATGGCAAGGCTGTGGAGACGACACAAGTTGTGTAGACCGTATTAAGAGGCGTCGGAGCACTGAGGAGGTAACCGGGCCGGTTAATGCAATCAGTGGCGTAGCAAAGGGGGGCGGCGGGGGCGGGCCGCACCGGGTGTCACCTTTTTTGGGGTGACACCCATCCGGTCTCTCAACTTTAAGAATTATGTACAAACAAAAAAAAAATTGCTAGCACAAAAAAATATTTTTTGGGGATTCCTCCACTAGCACAGCTCTATGTATAATTCGGGGATTCCCGCAAAAGAGCCTGACACTGTCGTGGGGGATTCCCCGTCCCATATTCGCGATCTTTGATGTCTCAGTTGCAACATTTCTCATTTGTTTCGTGAAGTGTGTTGTGTTTGGTTGGCGTGAATTGTTAATAGTACATTACTGCCGCGGTCTATAATGACTACTTTGCTGGTCGCGCTGATGATGGCCGACAGCGCAGCGTAGCGCAGCTCCAGGCCGACACAGCGCGGTCAGCGTGCAGCACTTGATGGACGAGCTGAGATAAAGGCCGAGGCCGTAGGTCGAGGCCTTTACAGCGAGGACAGCAAGGGCTGCAATGATGGCCAAGCTGGAAGGCCTAGAGTGTAGCTAGGCTAGCTCGAGGCAATCATAGCGTGACCAGCGAAGCAGTCATGGTGGGCCAAGGCTTGTATAGTGCTTTACTCAAAAATGCAAGTATCTTCATTTTGTTGGAAAGATCATTGAAATACGCAAGAAAAACATTTTCTACTTATTTTCCTCTGCACAAATTTTTCATATGCAAGCTTATATTTTTCCTTTGAGTTTCGCGGTATTAAATTTTCAACCACTAATTTAGCTTCATCTTTAATGTCTAGCGGTGTTAAACACATTCAATCGGAAGAATTTTCGCTTTGAGAGCTCATTTTTAGCAAAAAAGTCACTAAATAAAAATAAAAATTTTCACTGAACCGCGCTTTTGTTACTTCTGTTTTTTTTTTTTTAACATTGGTAGTTCGAACTATACAGCCAAATATGGAATAAAATAAAATTTTTGTACCTATCTCTATAAATACAAACAGCTGTGTTTTAAATAAAATCTTTTTGCATTCGATTTTTTAAAACGTTGAAACGTCAAAATAGCGGCCGGCAATGTTTTGCCGGCCTGTTAAAGCGACCAGCAAAACTTTGCCGGCCGCTCCTTGAAACAGAACGGCAAGGTCGACTTTGCTCAAACAAGGTTGTCAAAATAATGACCACATTACATGCATTTTTGAGTAAACGTGTATTATTCTATAGTGATAGATAATAAAAAGAAATTCCTTTTCTGTCTTAGTTATTATTGTGTTTTGTTATTTCTTCAATATTATAAATAATAAATGAGCCATGTCCTTTATCATATAAAATTTATTGCTTTTTACTTTCGATGGCGTGACACCACCAACTTCCGCACCGAGTGCCACCCAAGGTAGCTACGCCATTGAATGCAATACTAACAACTTACGAGTTTGACAGCTCCCACCTCGATTTTTCTAACTGTACGCTTGCCTAGTTAGAAAAATCGAGTGGGCACAAACTAGAAAAAAAAATTGTACTTACCCTAACAACATTATAGTGTGTGAACATGCCGCCAGCATGCTCTCTGTGAGCTCGTACTGAAGCTTGCATCTCTCTCTCCACTATTGTGTATTCACTCTCTGCGCATTCTCCTTCCGTTGGCATGGTTACTTCTACTAGTGTTGTGCCGCCGTACCATTCTGTAATGAAACCGTGGATTTAGAATATTACCGATATGTGATTATTAAAAAAATGGTTTAAATGTTCACGTGAAGAAAGGAGAAAGAAAACTTGTTTATTCTGCACAAACAAAACGCACATTTAAAAAAAACTAGACATAAAATACACACAATACAAAAGTAGCCAAAAGCCTCGTATTCAAACAAAAAATAGTTTGACAATTATAATCATTACAATCAGCAATAGTGATTAAGAAGAAGATAAAGGTGTTAAATGTGCTAATTTCATGAAATCATGACATTTGATACCTTTGCTAACTTATGGAGTTGTATTGCTGATTGTAATGATTATAATTGAGTAAAGCCATATTTGTTACGACCGCGAATCATATTTTAATCAACATAAAACCTGACACTGACCTGCAAAATGCAAAAACCGTAAGAAAATTTGAATTTCGCAGGCTACCCTGACGCTTATAACACTGGTTCATTGGTTAATGTCAAGGCCACGGACCAAAGACAATATTGCGTAATTACTGTTGCAACATTGGCAAATGACAATAAAAACAAAATGTCGATTGCAGAGTTAACTACTTTTGTAACAAATAACAACAAAAATTTAGCTGTACGTCGCATCTGTGCAAGAACAGGTCATTGCTCAGCGAAAAGCTGTGAATTCGGACGAACCTAACGTCAACATGTGAAGAACAATGGCGGATAAAGCAAAAATGTGTTAAGGACAGGGCCAAGTCAGGAAAACGAGGTTATTAAATGTGTGATTAGCAGAAAAAAATAAAAATCTCTTGCTTTTAAAAACAAGACATTTCAAATGTTATTAAAAATAATATTAACGCGATTAAAAAAACAACATAGGTATATTAGCGACTTTCCGGTACTTTACACCACATAATTGTGACTTTCAGGTAAAAATGGTCACTTGGTGGTGGTTACATAACGTGTTACTAGGGGGAGGGGGGGAGGGGTAAAGAAAAACGTTACGGTGCGTTACATGGGGGGGAGGGGCGGTCACAAATCTCCAAAAATTGCGTTACGTAATACTTGAAGACTCCCTTTTTTTTTGGGTGGGACATTATCAAATAACTTCTCCCGCTCTGGGCAGAGCGGGAGGGCGTGTCAGACTCTTACCGACTAAAACCCACCCGTGTTCCTTCAGTTGCCCTGCTGCCGGGGGGCACGATTTCCCTATCGGTTTTCTTCGAACCCCCGGCAGGTATTGGCCCTAGCGGACCCCGTCAATTCTGCTGACATCTCTTCGAGGCGCGCGTGGAACACAACGCGCCGTCGACCCGGGCTTGGTCCTTATCGGACGGCGAGCTACTCATTGCTCACCGTCCGCAAGCCCGCGCCTACGGTGGCCGGAAATCGGCTCGCGATTCCCGCTCCGGGCGTCTCCTCCTGCGGCGGGGCGTGAGGGCGCGAAATTGCCTCTCCCTCACGCGTTCCGCCTCCTCCTTTGCGAGCATTACCGCTTCGCAGATTTGAAGACCCTAATATGTCTATAGTCACAAAAGGAAATAGACCGAATGGTCACATGGTCAAATTGTCTTCATAGTCACATGATCAATTTGGTCTAATGGTCTCATGGTCAATTTGGTACTATGGTCAAAATGTCACAAAGTGAAGTAAGTCAAATGGTCACGAAATAAATTTGTCTTTTACGGTCAGATGGTCAAATTGACCATATCTTACCTGAAGCTGCCTGTAAACTATGTCTCGCTGCCTTCAACAGTCTATGCCGATGTCCGTAGGCCGCCACGCCGACAGCGCGCAAGTCTTCGTGAGACATCTCAGATAAAATGTCGACGGTTATTTGTTCCCGTTCTAATACTTGTGTTAGTTGTTCTAGGCCGACGCTGTAAGAGAAAAAGATATTGTTAAAGCCGAATAATTACTGAATAAACAAAAAAAAAAAAAAAATTGGCATTCCGAGAATGCCGACAGAAGTGAAAACTTGAAAAAGATCGCCTTGGTGGAAGAAAAATACTACTATAGAACATTGGTCCATAACCTTATCTAAATAAAGAGCAGAAACGCGTTTACAAAAAATACTTCCAAAACCTTTAAAGTAAAAAAATACTTGAATAGAACATTGATCCGTAACGTTTTATAAATAAAGAGCACAATCGCGTTTACAAAAATGAGGTGTCGGTAACGGTGTCGCGAGTTCCATTGTTTTTCCCATCTCAAAAATGCCCAACGCGTCTAAAGCAGTTTTCACTACTTCTTATTTAGTAATATAAAAGCTAACAGACTTAAATTAATATTGGGAAAATCGTGGTTGGTACACATTTAAAAATGTCTAAGGGGCTTCTGCGAGTTGGCTTCGGCCCCTCGTACGCCTTCCAAAGGTCCCGAGATATGTCAAAGATATTTAAATAATAATAATAAATGCATGTTTAAAAAAAGAAGGAATAAAAGCATCAAAAAATTGTCCGCATCGCTGTTAATAGGAAAAGTGCCCAAACGGCTGGCAGCATTACCACGTTGTATGGAAATAAATAAAGAAAGAAAGAAAAAATATTTATTTTGACACAGTTCGTGAGACACAAAATATACATACTTAAAATGAAAAAAAAATATATATATATATATATTTTAACAATAGTGTGTGGCTCACGGCTGCGCCAAAAAAGGTTCATTTCAACATTAATGCCAGACAGATGCTGTCTGACGCTGGTTTCAAATGCTGATTCTTTGGCCAAACGTTGCGAGTATATACTGGGTGGCAGGGACATCGACGCGAAAACTGAAATCATGGATTCAGTACATGATTCTGAACCGACGAAAAATTTCAAGAGATTTTTTCTTCGGTTATTAAAAAAAAAAATCAACTGTTCCATACATTTTGACCGCGTAGGTATTGCACTTTTCTATGAAACAGTTGTTTTTTTAACCGACTTCCAAAAGGAGGAGGTTCTCAATTCGTCTGTATGTTTTTTTTTTTTTTGTATGTTTGTTACGCGGTTACTCCGCCAATTATGAATAGATTTTGATGATTCTTTTTTTGTTTGGTAGATCATACTTCAGAGGTGCTCCCATATACATTTTATTAACTTTGCTTGGGTAGTTTTTGAGTTAGCTTCAATTTTATGTATTTTTTCCCACTTAGTATATAGATGATATGATAACTTCCTGTCACTGTTATTTACATAGCAGGTAGTGGTATTCGAATTTGTGTGGGGTAGGTACCACAACTAAAAAGGGAAAAACAAAAACTTTTTACAAAAAAAAAAAACAACCGACTTCAAAAAAAACACTACAAAGTGAAAAATAACTTTAATTTCGGAAGTCGGTGTCTTTGGTTTTGAATTTTCGTTCTTTGTCACCGACTTCCGAAATTAAAGTTATTTTTCACTTTGTAGTGTTTTTTTTTGAAGTCGGTTGTTTTTTTTTTTTGTAAAAAGTTTTTGTTTTTCACTTTTTTTTATTAATAACCGACGAAAAATTTCTCCGTAGGGGGTTCAGAATCATGTACTGAATCCATGGTAACAGTTTTCGCGTCGATGTCCCTGCCACCTTGTATTTCCTTTTGTTTTAATATAAAGCCTTTCAATAATTCACTCAACATAACACAGTCATTGAGTAAACTTTATGACAATTTAATTCTAATTAAAAACAACCGACTTCCAAAAAAAAAACACTACAAAGTGAAAAATAACTTTAATTTCGGAAGTCGGTGTCTTGGGTTTTGTGTTTTCGTTTTTTGCCACCGACTTCCGAAATTAAAGTTATTTTTCACTTTGTAGCGTTTCTTTTTTGGAAGTCGGTTATTTTTTTTTTGTAAAAAGTTTTTATTTTTCACTTTTTAGTTGTGGTACCTACCCCACACACATTTCAATACCACTACCTGCTACCAATGACAGGAAGTTATCATATCATCTACATACTAAGTGGGAAAAAAATACGTATTTTGTAGCTAACTCAAAAACTACCCAAGCAAAGTTACGGTTGACGGAGAAATCGGTGGACATACATAAAAAAAAAAAAAAACAAACATACGCGTCGAACATAATAACCTCCTCCTTTTTGGAAGTCGGTTAAAAATAAGATTTGTTACAGCTGTAGTGGCAATCGTGTCATTTGGTTTAAATAGGTCCTTATTTTTATTATTTTATTTATCTCTCATCTTATATAGATTATTTTCTTTTAGATTTTGTGAATGTGAGAACGTTGTAGGCTGTAGACTTGTGTACCATTTTTTATTTTACTAAGTACCTGGTACTTGTTGATAGGCCTACACTGTCCTCCCATACCTATTAACACTGTAATTTGAAAACATTGTAGAAACAATTTATTTTGAAAAGAGTAACCGTGGAGTTTCTTGCCGGCTCTTCTCCATAGGAAACGACTCAAACGACCAATTGGAACCGTGCACCTAGCTTATGACGTTTTATAAGTGCCCTTGTAGGTTTATGTGAAATAAAATATTTTGAATTGAATTGACAAAAATAAAGATGGCTCTTCCCAATTTTTTAAAACCTGGTGCGTATTTAACTGACCTGGATAGGAACGTCTGTAAAGATTCGGAGGTGGATAGAGCTGATGCAGGTCTACCGGCCGCGTCTTCGAGACTGCCGCGAGAACCTTCCGCCCAGTAGTTTGAGGGTACCACCTGGTAGACAAAAATGGAGATAGTTATGTTAATATATCACTGGGTTTCTGAAATTTTCCTTACTATGCATTTGCACCAGGAAAAAATTAACATGTTGATGTTTCGAAGCTTACATGAAACAAATCTCATAACTTGTTGAATTTGCGTTCGGATTGCACGAAACATATGCAATAGACATGTTTTGTATAGTCATTTGTCATTTTGCACTGTTGTTTGTTTGTGTCTCAAAACTTGTCAATAGCATAATGTTTAGTGTTAGAAATTTTTTGCTAAGCAATTTTTCTGTAAAATATGTCAAGTGATATGAAACGTCAAACATGTTACACGTCAACAAGTTGCTTGAAAACATAGTTTTCAACATGTTTTTGTATTCGCGTTGCTGAGTTTTGGGCCAAACAAATTTAAAATAATATATATTTTTTCGTATTATTCTTGACATCCATATTAACGCACAGTTACCTATTTGACAGCTATTTGCGACGTTGCCAACTTTCAGAACCTGAAGTGGTCTTCTTTGCGAGGTTCTGCCGCCATTATGGACCACTGTAATGGGCCATCATGGGCACACTTACCGGTAAGGCGAGAGGCACGGTGTCCCCGCTGGGCATGAGCACGGGCTGCTGCGGGGGCGGCAGGGGTGGCGGGAGGGGCGCGGGCGCGGCCACGTCTCCCGCGGCTGACGTCATGGCGTCCTGCAGGAGTGATCGCACGTCCTCGGCGCCAGCCAGGTCCAAGGCCGTCTGGCCTTCCTGGTTCTTGAGGTAGGGGTCGGCGCCGTGGGCGAGCTAGAGGAAGAAATGTTCGGTAAATAAATTGCCTATGAAATTGCTGTTAAGGTTAATATTGTCACATGGTTATGAGGGTTTATCCTAAAAGTTGACAACGTCGTAAACAGCTGTCAAATATTTACCTGTTTTGATTAATTTGGCAATATTACTGTATGGAATCAAGAAATGTGGCTAACTAGGGAACTAAAATATTGATTATGAAATGCAATAATTAATATCGTACCAAATATTTAGTTTAAGACGTAAAAAAAGTATTTGGAAACTTTCCAAATGCCTTTTTTACACCTAAAATTGTTACAACATCAAATTCAGTGTTATAATTGCAATTCATTATTAATATTCTAGTTCGCTAGTTAGCCACATTTCTTATTTCCATACAGTAATATTGCCAAATTAATCATAACAGCGAAATATTTGACATCTATTTGCGACGTTGCCCACTTTCAGAATAAACGCTCTTAACTATCTTTTTGTCGACGGGTTAAAATAACCTTACAATCACGGGAATCGAACCCAAGACCATTAGACCATGAGGTAGTCAAAATAAAAGAAGTAGATAATAAACAATTGACGTTAAGCAAATCTATATAATAAAAATTAATCGCTAAATGTGTTGCTAATCGCAAAACTCGGGAACGGCTGGATCAAGTTGGATAATTAATTTTATTTGTGTTCGTTATTTTCAGGACGTTTATATAAAAGTTAGGTAGGTGTGTATGTACGTAGGTTAAATTCAAACTCAAAGTATTTATTTCAATTAAACCATTTACAGGTACTTTTGAATTGTCAAGGGGTCGGTCAGTCAGAAAGATGAAGCTAGTTGCCCATTCCAAAGCGTAGTAGGTACCTTTTCGGAAACACTTTTAAATAAAAAAATTGTTACAAAATATTGGTTACATCATTCATGTTGAAATTATACATGTGAGAACAATGTAGAAAGACGTGCACGTTAGAAGCGTCCGTAATCCTTACATTTTATAAAACAAAGTCCCCCGCCGCGTCTGTCTGAAAGCGATAAACTCAAAAACTACCGAACGGATTTTCAAACGGTTTTCACAAATGGACGGAGTGATTCATGCGGAAGGTTTTAGTGTATAATTCATTATGGTTTTGTGTAAATTGGCTGAAATTTTACGATTATTGTTGAAGAAGTTGGAAAAAATCATGCCGACTGGGAGCTTTACTGGCGTGCGCTGCGTTAACCGGAAAAGATACGTCAAATTTATGTTCTACGGTATTGTTCATCTTAAAAAGTTCAACAAAAAAGTCCGCTATGGCATATGTCTATCTTCTAAGGATGACCCACCATAACCATTTTTATCTTTCATAATTTGATAAAATTTAATTGTTATTTCCGAAACTTTTTTGACCGGTAAAATATTAATCTTTATCCAAAAAAATATGTTATTTAAATTGGGCATTTAATTTAGATTAAAATATGCCTGTAAATCATATAATTTAAATGAATAGTTTAAAAGATATCACAGTTTCAAAATTACGCGTAGCAACGCGGGCGCAGCGGTAGGAGGAGTCAATGATATTTTCCTCTGTTATTGAGTATGAAATCTCGGTAGTACGTTCCTGTGGGATATTTAAAAGCTAGTAAAAAGATAAAACAAAGAACAATTAAAAAATTAAAATAAATTAAAGATAAGCCATGACTTCTAGGTAAGGTAGGGTAAGAAGGTAGGGGCACCGTAGATAAGTACTTAGTGCTACCCGTGTTAAGTCGGGGCGATCAGCTAGTGCTATTATAAAACTGATGATGACAATAGAGTTACCAGTAGCGCACACAGCTGCGTGCGTGCCTTGTGCGCGGCCTCGTGCAGGGGCGTGAAGCCCCAGCGGTCGGCCGCGTTGGGCGGCGTGCCGGCGCGCAGCAGGAGGGCTGCCAGCTCCACGTGGCCGTACGACGCCGCGTTGTGCAGCGGCACCAGCCCGCCCTTGTCGCGGGCCGACACTGCGGCGCCGGCTTCTAGCAACGCTTCCGCTACTTCTAAATTATTGTACCCGGCTAGAAGGGAAGTTTAAGTTTATTTATTTCACAAATGTCACAAATAGATGCAGGTTTATTTATTTTTGCTTTAGGTACTGAAACTGATAACCAAACTAAGCTAGGGCTTGTATTTTGGAAGTCAGTCCTCAAACGTGGAGCATTAAGTCTCGTTTTCACTAGGAGACATTTGTTCCGCGACTGTCGCTCGACACGAAATTCACGTGTCCCGCGCGATGTCGCCCGACGTCGCTTGGGACATTTATGGGTCGCGCAACTTGTCGCTAGTCGATGCTCTGCGAGCGTCAACACGCGCGACCTTCGTGTCCCTCGACAGTCGCCGAACAGGCTTTTGAGTAGTGAGAACGTGTGTCGCTTTGTGTTCTGAAAATGACAGTAGTGTGGTCCAACGAGAATACATCGAGCGACATACTGATCACGACTGGCCAATATGAACAAGTCATATGTCGCGGGACATTGTCCCACAACTTTTGCAGAGACAACTACGTGAATGTCGAGCGATAAGTATCTACGACATGTCGCCTAGTGAAAACGCGGCTTTACAGAGAGATCTTGTCAACGTGAATGTCGTGAACTCATAACGTAAAAATATTATTATAGCTTAATAGGTTGTACTTATGACTGTGGCTGGGTGCTAAATACGCGTTTACGTGTGTTTATGTGGGGGTGAGGTCTCAGTGTACACATACACTGAGTGTGTGTTCGGTATTTTGATAGTCTAAATGCTGAAGCCAGCCAGCGACAATGTTTTTAACTCTGTGTCTGGAAAATGTTACAATACTGTGCTTTTTGTTGAGGTTATCGTACAGTCCACAACTTAGGCTGCCAAACTATCTACTAGCGAAAGCTGTTTTACAAGGGGCACGAGGACAAACAAGCATTTTGCTGCGCCTTTTTGGGTCGGGTAGACTAGTAAACTAGCTCTTTAGCTGCTCTGTGTACGTTCGGACTTCGGTATAAATTTTGAACTGACAACTATACCGCTCAAATGTTCTTATGCTGCGGTCACATTATCGCTGTATGGCGAACTACACTTCACGCGCTCTTTCTCGCACACCGCTCGACGTCTCGCTTTATCGCGACAATGGTGCCGATTCTCTTGTACACCGAACTAAACTATCACTAAAATTCATTACTTTTGACTATGAGAATCTCAAAGCTATTCTGCAAAATAAATTCTCTAAATTTAAAATTAATTTTGACACATCTAAATCGAAAATGACAATCGCGACTCCACACGTGATACCTAACCACGTGAATCTTTTTAGAGCCGGAGGCGCGCAGGGGGGGCAGCCTCAACGTGTTTTATATGGAATTTTTCACTTTTTGTATGGAAAATAAGAAAAATGATTACCTACATGTAGAGTGTTAGGGGTTTAAGAGTTTTATAAAGGGGGTCGAAATTTTCATTATTTTTGCGATTGGACACACCATTTTCGAGATATAAGCAAAAGAAAAAAAAGATTCAGTACTGTTTTTGCATCTGAAGTCGAGGTGTTGGTGTGAATTTAAACTTCATGACAACCAATTTTATTCCACAAGTTTTTAGTCGCGATTAAAACTAGTCAGATTTAGTTAGACAATCTAAATTTTAGGTGAAAAACGTCAAATTCAGAATAGAAAAACTGCCATTTTCACTAAACTAATATCTCAGTGCCATCTTAGTGCTGTCAAACTAAAATATAGTTAAGTTGTGTTACTTTAGTCCATTTCAGAATGGGAAATCGTCGTTTGACAGGAATAAACTTAATTTTTGTAATTTTTAGTCTAGTTTAGAGGCATTTGTGACAAGAGAATCGGCACCATTGTAGCCGTAGCATTACGGCTATAACGCCAAAATAACATCGACGGTCTACCAACGCGGTGACACCATAATAATTAGTGACTGATAATGACTACACAATTTTTTTGATGATCGGTAATTTTTATAACCCTATCAAAACGTTTCTTATAGACAATTCAGTGCGCACTGTTGTTATCTAGATTTAAAAAAAACAGTGGCGTTCCGGGAGTGCCGACAGAAGTGAAAACTTGAACAAGATCGCTTTGGTGGAAGAAAAATACTTGCATAGAACATTGATCCATAACGTAATATAAATAAAAAGCACAATCGCGTTTACAAAAATGAGGTGTCGGTAACGGTGTCGCGAGTTCAATTGTTTTTTCCCAGCTCAAAAATGCCCAACGCGCCTATATAAGTTTTCACTTCAAAAATACGGTCTTAAGAAGTCGTAGTAGCTATGATGAAATGCTGGCGTCGAGTTCAATTCATTATAATGAAAAACAGTAACATTTTTTAAAGCGAAAATTTCTTTAGGCGCGTTGGGCATTTTTGAGATGAGACTAAATCATTGATTTCGCGACAATGTGACGGAATTTACCGACACCGTGGAGTAAAAGACATCAACGCGTTGATTACCGCGGCCAATTTTTTTCTCAAGTTTTCAATTCTGTTGGCACTCCCGGAGTGCCACTGTTTTTTTGTTTCGAGATAAATTGGTATGTCCTCCATACATCTCAACTATTTTCTACCAAGCTTCATATATATCAATCGATTTTTTTTTTTTTTTTACAGGCCATCTCGCAGTGCTGACCACTAAAGTCTTGGCTGCTTAACCGGATTTTTCTGTGGGTGCCATAAGCTTCTACACTTAGAGCCTCCAGCCAGGAGCTTTTTGAAGTTATTCTAAATTAAAATTAAGCGAATGCTCGCCAAGGGTACGAACCTCAGCTTAGGGCAACGCTGATGGGAGGACAGCAAGAAGGGACAGGCTGGATCAAACTTAGATTTTCATCATGATTATTATGCGGGGTATTTAAAGCTACGTGCTCAGCTGCAACAACTGCTGGCACCTCGTTTTCGAGCAAGGGTCGGGGGGAAACCATCCATCCATGGTTATACCTATTTATGTACTGTTGTTCCTACATTTTATTTCTAATGACATATATTTTTTTAATTTTTTTTTGTTCCTCTCATACAGAGCACCTGCCATCTAATCTCTTCACCACCCTTGGTTGACTGGTAGAGAATGCCTAAGGCATTAAGTCCGCCTTTGTACCTTTTTGTGTGTGAGAAGTTTAAATAAATAAATATATAGTTTAGCCCTGAAAATATTTGAAATATACACTAACTCACTTTCATAACAGCATAGATAACTTACCAGCAAGATGCAAAGGTGTAGAGTTTCGTCCGTGAGAATCTCTGCAGTTCACATTTTGAGGAGTTATTAGTTTTCTGCAACAAACAAAAATAAAAAATAAACGATAATTTAGAGAAAGAAAATACGTTTATTTGCGGTAAACATGAAAAGAACAATTTGGGGGAAAATATACGTCACATCCACGCAAAACGACCATCGCTCAGCATAATGCTGTGACTCTATTCGAGACAGAGCCACAGCGCTGGTATTCAGCGACAGCCTGCGTTGATGTGATGATGTCAACCACGACGAATCGTGAAAACTAAGGTGAAATGAATTGTCAATAATATCAATCCTAAGCATCAGCGGGTCTAGAACGGCCACATTAGCAATTCTTCTAAAAGCAATTCATTTTCTGAATTCCCAGCAATTTCTCTATGATACACAAATATTTTAGCTGAATCATATTCAATTCAATTCATATCAGAATCATATTTGGTGTAAATATTGCCGCATGAAAAAAATTAAGACCATAATTTTACCGAACAATTTTTCTTTCGTTTTTATTAATCAAATGGGATTTTATTTTTTATTTCTTTAGTTTATAAATGCATACAAATGTTTATAATGTTTATGTTAAGCCGTTGGTCTCGGCTGTCATTCGTGGATCTTTGACAGTCGTTACGGATCGTCCGAAGCCCAAGAGTCTGACAACCAGTCTTACCAAGGTGTTACCTAGTTACTGAGTTGTGGAGGTCAGGTAGGCAGTCACTCCATATTAGAGATGGGCCGAATGTGGTTTGAACCGACTCCGAAATTCGGCCGAACTTTTAATTTTAACCGAATGTTCGGCCGAATTTCGGTTCAATTTCGCGCGCTTTCTCGAGAGCGACACGTCGTGACTTGTTTACGCATTTACTTCAATTATTGCTGGATGTACCCCGCCCGCACACCGCGCTTCCACCGCGTGGTCTAATAAGAACAGATTTTCAAGACTAATAAGAACTGATTTAATTTAAGGTAAAGCGTAAGCGTATTACAGTGTAACTGAGTTTTTAACAGACAATTTTTATCAGACCACCTCGAATTTTTAATTAATTAATTATTGTTTTGCGTATGGAATATTTATGGTGTGTTGTCTATGACCTGGAATTTTGATGTTTGTTTGTTTATTTATCTTTGGACCACGATTTGTATTTCTTGTATATTGTTACTGTTACTGACAATTTGAATTTTTTTAATGAATATTTGAATTGTAATAATTTTATTTAATGAGAATGACATAACGTTCCTAACTAAAATAAATGACCTTGAGTGAGTAAAAGACATAATTTTATTTTACAGTAATGCTATTCAAATTCTATTACATTTCAGTCAAAATAGTGCAAGTAGGTATTATTTTTCTTGTGCCGAATGTTCGGCATCTGAACCGAATTTTGGCCGAATGCCGAAGTTCGATTCAAGCTGCCCGAATTTCGGCCCATCCCTGCTCCATATAAAATACTGGTATTCAGCTACATCCGGTTAGACTGGAAACCGACCCCAACATAGTTGAGAAAAGGCTAGGCAGACACACACAAAACTGTCAAACAAATGAATTGCGTAATATAAATTGAACGCAGATAATATTGTGAATTATCAGTTTGTGTGATTCGTAATATTATCATATCATGATTCTGCCAAAGCCTGAGATTTTTACAGAATTGATCGGCTGATGTTTAAATATAGTATTACTGCTAACTGCTATGTCTAAAATTGGACTCCACTGACAGACAAACATACCTGGCTCTGGCAAGGTCGCCTCGTTTGGCAGCATCTAGTAACGCAGCATCTCCTCTCAAGGCGTCGGCTGTGTCACTATCACCGGCTCTCACTAACTGTAAGGGTGTTAGGCCGTCGCGATTTCTTCGGGTCGGGTCGGCTCCGTGCTGTAAAAAAAATAAAATAACTTGGCTTCTTAGGCATGCAAGGTGTTCGCCGTGTCCTCATGGAGGCGATCGGCGGCGGTGATCTCTCGCGGCCCAGGCCATGGTATGGAACGAGAGGGCATGGGAAGCCGTCACCTCCTGCGAAGCAGTAGTAATGCTCGCAAAGAAGGAGTCGGAACGCGTGAGGGAGAGGCAAATTTCGCGCCCTCACGCCCCTAAACGCCGCAGGTGACGCCCTGGGCGTCGGGAGTCGCAGGCCGATTCCTGGCCACCGTAAGCGCGGGCTTGCGGACGGTGAGCAATGGGCAGTTCGCCGTCCGATAAGGACCAGGCCCGGGTCAACGGCGAGTTGTTCCACGCGCGCCTCAAAGAGATGTCAGCAGAACTGAAGGGGTCCGATAGGGCCGATACCTGCCGGGGTCGCGGGAAAGTCCGAAAGGGATACCGTGGCCCCTGGCAACATGGCAACTGAAGGAACACGGGTGGGTTTTAGTCAGTAAGAGTCTGACACGCCCTCCCGCTCCACCCAGAGCGGGAGAAGTTATTTGATAAATTCCCAAGCAAAAAAAAAAAAAAAATGCATGCAAGGTGTAGTTTATATGTGTCTATACGCGGGGCAGTTACCATTTTCCGTCAAGTGTACTGTCGACTTGTGTGTCAAACAGATTTCACCTAACAAAATACTAGTGGCCGACCGAAGTTTCGTTTTCGGCCATTTTCGGCCAAAAAATAATTTTCGTTTTCGGCTATAAACCAGCCGAAGTTTGGGCCAAGCCGAAAATCAGAAGTTACGGGTAGACCATGATCTGGAATAGGACATAGGATAATTTTATCTCGGTAGTACGTTCCCGTGGTATAATTTCAGACATTGACGCGGGCGAAGCCGCTGGAAAAAGCTAGTTTGTTATAATTGAAAATGTCGGAGCTGATATTAGCGAGCAGCTCTTTGAGGTGGTCGGGTTCTTGTCTTCACTAAAAAGCTTCTTTACATTTAACAGACTTTAATTAACGTTCTGCATAGAAACATATTATATTTGTATTTATTTTAACAGACGTGGTCTCACGTCGGAGCTCGTAGCGGCGTGTGTCAGTTGTCCTAACACTCCCATAAATTTATTTTTTCTATGACATTTCTATGCGTCTAAAAGTTTTTCCATATTGCAGTAGATGTCACTGCCTTCAATTTTATACCCGTATATAAATAGATACCTGTGTATAGCATACATCCAAGTCCCAGAAAATATCGCTCCGCATCACGCAGATTGTTATTTTGAATATAATTGCAAAGTAGTTTTAATTATAATTTTTTTTTTTTTTTTATTAAATTATTAATAAAATTTTTTTATAATGTAAATTTATTTTTATTTTAATTTTTTGAATTGTTCTTTGTTTTATCTTTTTATTACGGACGCTTCTAACGTGCACATCTTTCTACATTGTTCTCACATGTATAATTTCAACATGAATGATGTAACCAATATTTTGTATCAATTTTTTATTTAAAAGAGTGTCCGTGGAGTTTCTTGCCCGTTCTTCTCCATAGGTACCTACTACGCTTTGGAATGGGCATCTAGCTTCATACCTATTTCTGACTGACCGATTCCTTGACAATTCAAAAGTGCCTGTAAATGGTTTAATTGAAATAAATGCTTTGAGTTTGAGTTGAGTTTGAATGCGTATCATTGGTTGAACAACCAAATAAATTTGTAATGAGGTGTTTGTTTCACATAACTACGTTATTTTCTTCCTATTTGCTTATTTTTTGATAATACATTTTGAGAATAGAAACGCTAAGCCGCCATGTTGTTTCCAATTGTCAAAGTCAAGTGTCAAAGTCAATATGTCATTCCGTTTCCCTTTGTGATCCATGAATGTGCTCCGTTTGTGTTTTTATGATTTTTTCAACAACTTTGCTTCATCCCCGGACTCCGACGACTTCGCCTATTACCCTGGACTTACGCTTGTTACCCTGGACCCTGCTTTGCCTGACGATTTGTAAATTTGACCAAAAAATTCAAAATTCAAAAGTCATTTATTCAAACTAGGCTGAGAATCAGCACTTTTCGAACGTCAAAATTACATAAGACAGTCCCCCAAAAACGCCCACCCTTCACCACTTCCTCCGACCTGGATTATGGCCGCTTCCTAGAGAGGTTGTTGTACTTTGAGGGATAGGAACATGATATTAAGGAACCACCTGACCAATTTGCGTGTCGTATACCGATAGATGGCGTTAGTTTCATAATTCTAAGTGATGACTATGTCCGTATAGATAATGTCGGGCGCGGGCCTTACGCCACATGCGCTCGTCTCCCGCGCGCCCCTCTGGCAGGTTCGCGGCGCGTTCAGAAAGTTAAGATAAAACCCTCACCTTGAGCAGTAACCGCACGATATCCGCCTTGCCCTTGGCGGCGGCCTCGTGTAGCGGCGTGAAGCGCCACAGGTCGGCCGCGTTGACGCCGGCGCCGGCCGACACCAGCAGCTCCGTCAGCTCGTAGTGCCCGTACGAGCACGCGTTGTGCAGCGGGACTAGGCCTCTGGGAGGGACAGTTACATCATTCAAAGTTTTTATTAAGGGGGAAGCGTCAGGGTAGCCCGCGAAATTCAATTGTCTTACGTTTTTTGCATTTTGCAGGTCAGTGTCAGGTTGTATGCTGATTAAAATATTATTCGCGGCCGTAACAAATATGACTTTACTCAATTATAATCATTACAATCAGCAATACAATTCCATATAACTTATGGAGTTGTATTGCTGATTGCAAAGATGTCAAATGTCATTATTTCATGAAATCATCACCTTTATCTTCACCTTTATTTTGACCAGCGAAATGCAAAAACCGTTAAAAAAAATTGAATTTCGCGGGCTACCCTGACGCTTCCTCCTTAATGTAATTTTTGGTGATACAACAGGGTGTTAAACATATTTTATAGTAGCTCAAAAATCTACCCTATAAGGCATGCATTGTTAAATTACAATATTAGTAATTAAATTAAAAATAATGAAGTAAATAAATTAAATTACAAGATATAATATATTGTAATAAATTAAAACATAAACACATAAAATGGTCAGCCACATTAAATTTTGTCAACTAGGAATTTGTCAATGATATGGTAGCATTTCAATCTACCTAGCCTTTTCCCAACTATGTTGGGGTCGGCTTCCAGTCTAACCGGATGCAGCTGAATACCAGTATTTTACATGGAGCGACTGCCTATCTGACCTCCACAACCCAGTTACTGGGTCACACGATACCCCTTGGTAAGACTGTTTGTCAGACTTTCAGGCTTCTGAAGACCCGTAACGACTGTCAAAGATCCACGAATGACAGCCAGGACCAACGGCTTAACGTGCTTTCTGAGGCACGAAGGAGTCTCGGTATGTAGAAATGGTCACCTATTCACGGACCAACCCCGGCAAGCGTAGCTTTCGACTTTAGACTTTCTTCATCGTCAGAAGCCCGAAAGTCTGACAACAAGTCTGAGTACCTATAGTATTACCCAGTAACTGGGTTGTGGAGGTCAGATAGGTAGTCGCTTTATGTAAAATACTGGTATTCAGCTGCATCCGGTTAGACTGGAAGCCGACCCCAGTATAGTTGGGAAAAAGTAGACAGATTGGTTGATTCATGAGCTGGGTGCTGGGGTCACAGCAATTAATATAAAACCAAGCGGACAATAGGTTAATTTATCTTTTTCCATGTGATTGAACAGCTGTAATAAAGAACCTTGTAAAGAAACACCCTGTATGCTAATTACTCACCCTTTATCTTTCGCGTGGACGTCAGCTCCTCTTTGTAAAAGTAACTGTGCTAGAGGTAATCGATTGTACCTGAAACAGCAAAGATTATATTACTGAGTGATATTAAAAATGTGCTGTAAAGGTAATGTAACGTTCAGTGTCGAGTATTACATCAGTGAGGGAGGAGAACCGATCATTACAGTGCGCAACCTGTAATGATACTATTCGAGCATGACATCAGTGAGGAAGGAGAACCGAGCATTACAGTGCGCAACCTGTAATGATACTATTCGAGCATTACATCAGTGAGGTAGGAGAACCAAGCATTACAGTGCGCAACCTGTAATGATATAATTCGGGCTTACACCAGTGAGGGAGGACAACCGAGCATTACAGTGCGCAACCTGTAATGATACAATTCGAGCATTACATTAGTGAGGGAGGACAACCGATCATTTCATTGCGCAACTTGTAATGATACTATTCGAGCATTACATCAGTGAGGTAGGAGAACCAAGCATTACAGTGCGCAATAATATAATCGTATACAATAATATGTATTCTTAATCTTTTTGTCGTGCTTGTTAGTGATCCTAAGATTTCTACTACTTTTTCTGTTTTTACCCGTGAGAACCTGTAATTGGCTCTATGTTTCTTAAACAACTGTTATCCATTTGTTATAGCTGTTGGTTCTCCTATTAATAAATAAATAAATCTGTAATGATACTATTTCAGCATTACATTAATGAGGGAGTAGAACCGAGCATTACAGTGCGCAACCTGTAATGATACAATTCGAGCATTACATCAGTAAGGGAGTAGAACCGAGCATTACAGTGCGCAACCTGTAATGATACAATTCGAGCATGACATTAGTGAGGGAGGACAACCGAGCATTACAGTGCGCAACCTGTAATGATACTATTCGAGCATGACATCAGTGAGGAAGGAGAATCAAGCATTACAGTGCGCAACCTGTAATGATACTATTCGAGCATTACATCAGTCAGGGAGTAGAACCGAGCATTACAGTGTGCAATTACAAGCGAATGCTCGTCAGTCAGGGAGGCAGTATTGTAACGTTATGTTCAAAATCGATTCTGTAAAGATGTGTTCAAACATTGAGTGGCAATCGTGCGCGGCTGTTGCGTTCTGTTTTGGACGACGTGCGAACGCTTCTGTCTACTTGCCGCACACAAATATTACTCGGAAACATTCATCACTAATTGTGTCTGGACGTATTAACGGCTATGCAGATTGATAATGGTGCCGATTCTCTTGTCACAAATGCCTCTAAACTAGACTAAAAATCATCAAAATTTAGTTCATTCCTGTCAAACGACGATTTCCCATTCTGAAATAGACTAAAAGTGACACAACTTAACTATATTTTAGTTTGACAGCACTAAGATGGTACTGAGATACTAGTTTAGTGAAAATGGCAGTTTTGCTATTCTGAATTTGACGTTTTTCACCTAAAATTTAGATTTTCTAACTAAATCTGACTATTTTTAATCGCGACTAAAAACGTGTGGAATAAAAACTTTAAATTCACACCAACACCTCGACTTCAGATGCAAAAACAGTACTGAATCTTTTTTTTTCTTTTGCTTATATCTCGAAAACGGTGTGTCCAATCTCAAAAATAATTAAAATTTCTACCCCCTTTACAAAGCCCTTAAACCCCAAACACTCTACATGTAGGTAATAATTTTTCTTATTTTCCATACAAAAAGTGAAAAATTCCATATAAAGCACGTCGAGGCTACCCCCCCTGCGCGCTTCCGGCTCTAAAAAGATTCACGTGGTTAGGTATCACGTGTGGAGTCGCGATTGTCAAATTCGATTTAGATGTGTCAAAATTATTTTTAAATTTAGAGAATTTATTTTGCAGAATAGCTTTGAGATTCTCATAGTCAAAAGTAAGGAATTTTAGTGATAGTTTAGTTAGTTTAGTTCGGTGTACAAGAGAATCGGCACCATTGCCATCTGAAGTGCGCGGCTTGTCTCAGATGTGCCCCGCAGTACTGCCCGCGCAAACATTCTTCGGTACAGTCCTAACTAGAACGCGGCAGAAATGTGTCCTGCAAACGCCGCGTGTTGCTGCCAAGCTCTTGCCGCTCAATGTTTGGACACACCTTAACGTTAAGGTGAACGCTCCCGGTGAGAGAGCACCTTAAGGCAATCAAATATGTATCGGTTTAAACCTACTGAATTCTCGGTTTCTGAAGGCACTATCGTTGCCCGATTTAATACCGATCGAATCCAGACACAGGTATTGATTGAAAAATATCGATTACAAAAGTATCGCAAAAGTAATGTCGATAATACTCAGATGTCGGCACCATCGAATAATTCAATTAAGAAAAAGAAAACAAAGAAAACTTGTTTATTCTGCACAAACAAAACGCACATTTTAAAAACTAGACATAAAATACACACAATACAAAAGTAGCCAAAAGCCTCGTATTCAATCCAGAAAAAGTTTGACATTGTTGTTCATGGCTTAAATATCACTGGTTCATTGGTTGATGTCAAGGCCACAGACCAAAGACAATATTGCGTAATTACTAATTACCTACTGATGCAACTTTGGCAAATGACAACAAAACAAAAACATAACAAACACAAGATGCCGATTGCAGAGTTAACTACTTTTGTAACAAATAACCAGAAAAATTAGGCTGTACGTCGTATCTGTGCAAGAACCTGTTCTTGCAAAGATCGACGCACAGCCTAATTTTTAGGACCTGTCCTTGCACAGCGAAAAGCTGTGAAATTCGGACGAACCTAATGTCGACAGCGCTGGTTTTCAATTGAAGTACCTATTAAATTTCTCGTAAACCTACATAGGCAGTTACCAAATTTTTGAAGCTACTACTAGCTTCAAAAATTTGTGTTTATTTCTCGTAAACCTATGTAGGTTTACGAGAAATAAACACAAATTTGTGCACGGTTCTATCGTACCAATCCCTTTCAACCAAATACGCAGGTGGCTACAGGAGTTAACCCACACACAAGCGGGGAACTGGTGGACCTCGACACCGGACTGCAGGCAGTCCAAGGAAGCTATGCCATCCTTGGATAGCAGGCTAACCAGGCGTTTGTTACGCCTGGACAGGAACGGCCTGCGCCTGGTGACGGGGACCATCACGGGACACTGCTCGCTAAACAAACACTTCCACACGATAGCCATAACGGACAGTCCTCTGTGCAGGGCGTGCATGGAGGCTGAGGAAACCGTCGCGCACGTGCTCATTGAATGCACAGGCGTCACCTAGATCCTACACAGATGTTCTGAACAGACCAGGAGATTTAATTATCTTCTGGAGGGAGGTGGGCTGGTTGGAATAACCACCAAACGGCCGCCATGGCCCACGCGACGGACCCACCTGACGGACTAAGTGCGGAAACCAAACCCCAGAACATAGAACGTCACGGTTATTTCTTTACCGGCGGTAAAGGCATGCGCCTGAGAAATATTTCTCGACGGCATGTGAAGCCAAATTAAAGGCCCATGGGCGGCTCTGACACCAGGTTAGTCACAAAAAAAAAACAATCTGCCTAGCCTTTTCCCAACTATGTTGGGGTCGGCTTCCAGTCTAACCGAATGCAGCTGAATACCAGTATTTTTCATGGAGCGATTCTCTATCTAACCTCCACAACCCAGTTACGATTGGTAGTCAGAATTTCGGGCTTCTGACGACCCGTAACGACTGTCAAAGATCCACGAATGACCGCGACCAACAGCTTAACGTGCTTTCTGAGACACGGAGTCTCTGTATGTAAAGATGGTCACCCATCTAAAGCCCAACCCCGGCAAGCGTAGCTTATCCTGATGGATACAACCGTGCGGCTGTTATTACTTTGTCACGAACTCCTCAATAATCTAAAATGTAATCGTAATAAATTAACTTACCCAGCAGCAAAATGCAGTGGCGTTGAATGTCGTCCGTCTACATCTCTACAGTTCACCAGTCGAGGTCGCGCGTCTAGGATGCCGCGCGCGTTTTCAACGTCGCCCGTACGTGCGGCTTCTAGGAGTCGGAGGGCGGCTGCGTTTGCGCAGGCATCTGTTAAGGGAGGAGAGCAAAATTTATTGATTTTTTTCAATCAACTATTTTGCGTTTTATGGGCTACGGTGGGTGGTCAGCATGGGCCATTTTGGAGGGACATGCTAACTGACTGGACAGGTCCACTCAAATCTGTGTGGTTCTTTCCTCAAAAGACCATTTCAGACACTAATCTACATGGTCCTCATATGGCCTGACCAAGATTATGTCTGGACTTTAAAAGAGACTGCGACCTCTGAGTTTGTTTCGGCCTTTCTTCTCAGAGTAGTCAGATAGGAAACGCCGAATTCATCTAGCCTATTTTTAGATCTGCCGTGAGGCACACAATATTGTTATTAAAACATTGTTTTCACTTTTCATAATGTTATTTGTATTTTTGAAGTGAAAACTTCTTTGGGCGCGTTGGGCATTTTTGAGATGGGATAAAACAATTGTACTCGCAACACCGTTACCGACACCTCATTTTTGTAAAAGCGATTGTGCTCTTTATTTATATTACGTTACGGATCAATGTTCTATGTAAGTATTTTTACTTTAAAGGTTTCGTAAGAATTTTTTTTTTTGTAAATGCTTTTGTGCTCTTTATTTAGATAAGGTTACGGACCAATGTTCTATACAAGTATTTTTTTCTACCAAGGCGATATTGTTTAAGTTTTCACTTCTGTCGGCACTCCCGGAGTGCCACCACTTTTTTTTTCTTATCTTTAGGCTAGCCAGTAGTCGGCGTTTACTTAGGAGTTAGAACCATAGAGAAGACGATACTTTTAGCATCAGCAAGCAACGTTTCCGCGACTTGCATAGTGGGCCAACATGAACCTTTATGGACCACTGTGGGTGATCATCATGGGCCATTGATTTCCATCATGGGCCATTGATTTCCACCATGGGCCACTGACAGCCATCATGGGCCAATGACAGTCATCATGGGCCAATGACAGCCATCATGGGTCAATCACAGCTATCATGGGACACTGACAGCCATCATGGGCCAATGACGGCAATCATGGGCCAAAGACAGCCATCATGGGCCAATGACAGTTATCATGGGCCACTGACAGCCATCATGGGCCAATGACAGCTATCATGGGCCACTGATAGCCATCAAGGGCCAATGACAGCCATCATGGGCCACTGACAGCCACAATGGACCACTGTAGACGGCCATCACGGGCCACTAAAAGCCATCATGGGGCATAAACTCACCGTCAGGCTGCGGGTACAGCGAGTCGACCGTGGTGTCAGCTCCGCACGCGAGTAGCAGGCGGCACGCGGCGGCCGAGTCGCGCCGCGCCGCTACCGAGAGCGCGCTGGAGCCGCGACCATCGCACGCGTTCACTTTTGCACCTGTAAACAAATAAAAAAACTTTTTACAAAAAAAAAACAACAGACTTCCATAAAAAAACACTACAAAGTGAAAAATAACTTTAATTTCGGAAGTCGGTGTCTTGGGTTTTGTGTTTTCATTTTTTGCCACCGACTTCCGAAATTAAAGTTATTTTTCACTTTGTAGTGTTTTTTTTTTGGAAGTCGGTTGTTTTTTTTTTTTGTAAAAAGTTTTTATTCTTCACTTTTTATTTGTGGTACCTACCCCACACATATTCGAATACCACTACCTACTATGTAAATAACAGTGTCAGGCACTTATCATATCATCCACATGCTAAGTGGGAAAAAAACGTATTTTGTAGCTAACTCAAAAACTACCCAAGCAAAGTTAATAAAATTTATATGGGACCAATTTGGGAGCATACCCTTTCAAACAAAAAAAGAATTTTCAAAATCGATCCACAAATGACGGAGAAATCGGTGGACATACATAAAAAAAAAAAAAAACATTCGCGACGAACATAATAACCTCCTCCTTTTTGGAAGTCGGTTAAAAAGAGTTTTTTATTACATCATCCCGTGGGAAGACTGTCTTGAATAGGTGTGATTTAGTCCGTCAATCATATAATAAAAATAAACTCGTATCTTTTGCTTTATCATTATTAATCAAAAATTACTTCGATAAAACGCATTAAAGTTGCGGAGTGAGGGTCGCTACGTCACAAGTCAGTATAAAATCTACATACTCGTGACGTCATGGCACATTTTAACTCAATGTATCGCCGTAATCTTTTGATAACGTAAAAAAAGAAAAATACGTGTCCAATATTTTTTAATAATCTACGTCACGGAAAAAACAAAATTGTCATAATAAATAATAATATGATGGTCCATCCATACGTTGTCTTGCTTGCTCAATCTAAACAAAAAGCGAGGATTGTGTAGAAAACAGATTTATACGCGGACAAGAAAGTACAAAACGCGCAGGCGCCTCCTGTGTGTTTTCAAATAGATCAATTATTTAAGCAGATATATTTTAAGATAATTAATTGATTCAGGCGTGACCTTGCGGAAATCCATTATAAAATACAATAAACGTGGATATGTTTAGTAACTTGTTCCGCTTAGCTATTTCTAAAGAGCCATAAAAAACTCCTGATAGAAATCGACACGTGTTTCACCTCTCAACGACGCATCCTCAGGATGACGATGGACTTGTTGCGAACTCGAACACGGCGTGTTGCCACACCGAGCCCTGAGTGCAGACTGAGCTTTATCGCCCGTCAAACCCACTTATATAGTGTCGCCGTTATCAGTGCGATAAGGGGCGAACAATCGCAGCAAAGGTGACCTTGGCATACTCGTATTTAATTCGTTCAACAGTGTAATGTTTCCTGTATTATTTTTGACAATTTCTAAACTCTCTAGTACTGACATTCTGAAACCTTTATCACATGCGTGTAAAATTTCGAAAGTGTTATTATTATTTAACGAATGACCTGTATCTATTAAGTGTTGTGCAAAATGGGATTTTTCTGGATAATTATTCCTGTACGCTGCTATATGTATATTTTGCTAACATTAAAATTTTATTTAAAAAAAAAACAGTTTTGAGGCCATTGCCAAATATTTAAGAAATAAATTCACAAAACAAAAAAAGTTATATTGTTTAATTTTATTCCGGGTATTTAGATAGTTTAAGAGACAAGGAGAATAACTAAGAAAGAAAATGCGTTTATTTGCGGTAAACATGACGCAAAGAAAGCAAAAAACACAAAAATAACAATTTGGGGGAAAATATGCGTCACCTCCACGCAAAAACGCCATCGCTCAGCATAATGCTGCGACCCCATGCGAGACAGTCGCAGCGCTGGTTTTTAGCGACAGCCGGCTGACATCCGCTCGAGTCACTTACATTATGCAGTACTCCCTAGTAATAAGTCTGTGGCATCTAAGTGCGCGTGTCATGTGACTTATTGCCACTGACATAAGGTTCAAATTACAATAAACTTACCATGTCTTAGTAGTAAATCCATGGCATCTAAGTGTGCGTGTTCCGTGGCCACGTGGAGCGGAGTCTGACCTTCCTTGTTCTTCTCGTTGACACGACCACCTTTTCTGATTAGCATCTCCATTACCTGCAAAAAGAGGATAAGTATTTGAAAAAAAATCCTCAGACAATAAATTATTTAGTGAAACTTCACAAAATTTTCCTTAGTTTATAAATTATTTGGCGAAACTTCACAGCCCATTTGACTTTGTACTTACAGTACAAATATGTTCTTAATGTCCCTCGGCAAACCTCGTGTTTAGTCAATCGTCGGATTTCTATCAGTTGCCCATTGCACTTGGTGCAGACCGGACGCTCTCAATCGACTTGGAAGTATATAGAGTTATTAAAACTCTTATAACTTAATGTAATTTATTTTAAAAATGGGAGGCAAGCTGCTAAAGTCGCAGGCACGACCATAAAGGAATATGGTTTTACAGCTCTATATAGTTCACACAAAAATCAAAACAAAACAACAATAAAGTACTTAGTTCCGAACTCAAATTATTATACACGATAAATCTAATAATTGATGGACATGGAAATTAGCATTCGTTAGTATTCGGAAATGCGATGATTCCCGAGGGACATTAAGAAAAAATAAAAATACTGTACCTGTTTCCGCTTAGGGTACACACTAGATGCAGCACAATGCAGAGGTCGTTCTCCTGTGGTCACATGCTGGAAGTTGACAAGGGCTTCCACGCTACACTCTCCAGGAAGGGAGGGGGTACTGCCGCTTGTTGAGGCTTGAGAACTCTGTGAAAATGTGGGTAGTTGTTAACAATGATATCAGTAACGGTCTTAAGAGCGTTCATCCAAAAAGTTGGCAACGTCGCAAATAGATGTGTCAAATATTTACCAGTTTTGATTAATTTGGCAATATTACTGTATGGAAATAAGATATATGGCTAACTGTGAACTAGAATATTAATAATGAATTACAAATAACACTGAATTTTAAGTTGTAACCGTTTAAGGTATTAAAAAAGGTATTTAGAAAGTTTACAAATACTTTTTTTACTTCTAAAACTAAATGTTAATGCGGTGTTAATTGTCGTAATTATTGCATTTCATAATCAATATTTTAGTTCCTTAGTTATCAATATCCATTCTTATTTCCATACAGTAATAATGCCAAATTAATCAAAACAGCAAAATATTTGACAGCTATTTATGACGTTGTCCACTTTCTGTATAAACGCTCTTAAGAGCGGCCAACCCGTCATACTTTTCATACAAACGCTCGTACGTGATTATGGCGTTATAACACATCTTTCTTTAATTATTTTAAACTAATGGGTATCTTGTGCACTATATCTAGGTTTCTATAAAATCAAAAAATCAAAATTTGGCGAAACAAATTCAATATAAGCCTCCAAAAATCTGCTTTTTTGCACAAATTTTACCTCAACTTTGACCGTTCATAATGTACTTATAAATTGTAAAAGTAAAGAAAACATCTTTATAGAAACCTCGCCCATGTAATGGAGATTCTAAATTACAAAAAAATATTTTACAAACTTGTAAGGCGTATTCAAAAACACGTATTTCCTGAAACCAGTTATTTTTCGTACAATGTTATCGCGTTCTCACTTGCTTGTTAGCGGCTCTCACTTGCGCTGGATGAAACAACAAGCTTTTCGACCATGCTCGCGTTGACGATAGACTGATCGGGAAGGGCCCCCTTAAGGTAGTATATTTTTTATAATTTATGTATTTTTTTTGTGTAATGTGCGTTTATTTTGTGCAGAATAAACAATTTTTCTTTCTTTCTTTTTCTTTCTAAGGTGCACCCACACTGAAATTACTTTTTGTAGACATATTACAAAACTTCGATTAAAAAAAAACAGTGGCACTCCGGGAGTGCCGACAGAAGTGAAAACTAAAAAAAAATACTTCCAAAACCTTTAAATTAAAAATAATTGCATAGAACATTGATCCGTAACGTGATATAAATAAAGAGCACAATCGCGTTTACAAAACCTCGTCGCGAGTTCAATTGTTTTTTCCCATCTCAAAAATGCCCAACGCGCCTAAAGAAGTTTTCACTTCAAAAAAATACAACAGACGTGGATATATTTAGTCTAGTAGTAGTATCCCCTGATTTCTTCTCTCCTCCCCTGATTTCTTTCAGGAGTTTTTTGTGGCTCTTTAGAAATAGCTAAGGGGAACAGGTTACTAAATATATCCACGTCTATTGTATTTTATGTTTTACAATATTTTGTATAAGTAAATTACATACATACATACATAAACTCACGCCTTCTTCCCATGGTGGTAGGCAGAAACTACAGAACGCCATCTGCTACGATCCTTACATACTCCTTTTGCCTCGTTTACGTTCATACATCTGGTCATACACGCACGCCGGTTGCGAGTACTACGCACCTGGCCTTTCTGAAGAACATCACCAATAAGGTCAGTATATGTCCTCCTAGGGCGCCCCACCCGGCCTTTCCCTTCACATCAGCCTCGTAAATACATTTTGTTAGTCGCCTTTCATTCATCCTCTCAACATGCCCAAACCATCTCAGCACACCCTTTTCAATTTTTGTCACTACATCTTCTTTTAAATCACACCGCTGTCTTATCACATCATTCCTCAGCCTATCATTCATAGTCAGACCACACATGCTTCGCAAAGAACGCATTTCCACAGCATTTATTCTACTTTCATGTTGTTTATGCCACACCCAACATTCACTTCCATACATAAGCGTGGGCACCAGCACACCATTGTTAACAGCCAGTCGAGCCTTTTTAGACATCGACTGGCTGGTAACAATCGCATGTATAGCACCATTCACTTTGTTTCCTAAGTAAATTAGTTATATAATTAAATATATAACCGCGTTTACTCAAACATAAGTGGTCAATTAGCTCTGAAAAATGGATTACTGGGTTTATCTTTAATTATTTCAGCATTACAAATACTGCCTCATTTCAAACATATGTGCGCAGAAAAACTGAAAGAAATCGACACGTGCTTCACCTCTCAACGAGGCATCCTCAGGATGACGATTGACTTGTCGCGAACCCGAACATGGCGTGTTGCCACACCGAGCGCCGGACGCAGAGAAGCCTATACTAATATTCTCACCTGATGTTGATGTCCTGAGACGGCAGTCAGCTGTTTCTTTACCCTCGCGGGCTCGGCCAGTCGACACGCTTCTAACAGACAGTGGCCTCGGTATTCGACTGGAAAGAAATAAATTAAACGTTAAATCTATATCTATCTATACTTTAGTTTGACCAATACCGCTGTACCGCGCTTTAGGAAGGCGCGCGGCGAGACGGGGAGGGGGGAGCAGTGCAGGCCGCTAAGTCGTCTTCGCTCTCGGCGCACGGCGTGTCGCCCGCCGCTCATTGGTTAATACTGCCCCCCGCCTCGCCGCGTACTCCTAAGGCGTGGTACAGCGGTATTTATCAAACTATAATCATCATCATCATCATCAGCCTATAAATGCTCCCACTGCTGGGACACAGGCCTCCTCTCTGTGAGAGGAAGTGGGCCGTAATCCACCACGCGAGCCCAGTGCGGGTTGGTAGATGTCACATGTCTTTGAATTTTCGGTTCTAGGACTTGCCGGTTCCCTCACGATGTTTTCCTTCACCGTTTTGAGAGCAGTGGTGATGAAATAATTTACACAAAGTAAAGCGCCTGTCTGGGTTCTGGCCCAGTGGTAACGGCCGCGATATACGAGTTGTAGGTCGTAGGTTCGAAACTATAATACACCGTGACATTTTAGTCGTCTTACAAAAGCAGCTGGGGCGACGGCTTTAAACAACTCGACTCCAATCGTCATTGCCTAATCACCAGAGATCGGAATTGGGTGTGTGAAAATACCTAAAGTTTGCAGCGAGACATCATAGAGCTGTTACAACCACTTCAGTTAACCGGTTTTGAATTCTACCGGTTTATTTACGGTTTTTTGTTTTACATGTTCTTTACCTTTGAAAAACCGAACTATAAACATAAGCAAGCTGCTAATACAGTTTTAAATTAATTTTTGTTTTGAACTTTTCCGGTTCAAATTCGGTTTTTTAGTTCTACTTGTTCTGTACGTCTGAAACACCGAATTTTACACATCTGCAAGCTGTAATACAGTTTTAGATATTTTGGTTATTTAACTTAAGATACAGACCAAAAAAAGAAATTAAAACCGCATTAGCATTTTGCAGATATGTAAAATTCTGTGTTTGACCGACAAAGAACAATTAGTACTAAAAAACCGAATTTGAACCGGAAAAGTTCAAAACAAAAATTAATTTAAAACTGTATTAGCAGCTTGCTTATGTTTATAGTTCGGTTTTTCAAAGGTAAAGAACATGTAAAACAAAAAACCGAAACTAAACCGGTAAAATTCAAAACCGGTTAACTTAAGAGGTTGTAACAGCTCTATGATATGTCTCGCTGCAAACTTTACGTATTTTCACACACCCAATTCCGATCTCTGCTAATCACACAATAAGTATTTGATACATCATAAAATTAAAACATTACAAAACCTACATACGTAACATTTTTTGTCTTAATATCCCAAAAACAAAACATTTTATAAAAATAACTCGTCGGCGCGTCCGGCTTATCCTGAATTCAATTTCTTTAGAAAATAAAGTCCATAATGACGTCACTTGGGTCACGTGACACCGCGGTTTCTAGCAGCCGGGTAAACCGATCTGCAACCAGTTACGATAGGGATGGTAGTAGAAAACGCGCGCGCGGGAGCGAGAAGGAATTATTGCGATTGCACCACCTCTTTCTGGCACACGCATTTGATTCGGTTGTTTCGTTGAATTTCGTAATGCGTTCGGCTAGGAGTTCGTAAACATTTCATCATTCGATTGACAATATGTGGTTATTTTTTGACGTAATCGCATTAGAACCTAATTAATTTGCATTTTGTTCGCTCAGTATTCATTGAATTAATTAGTTTATCATTACTAGTAGTAGTAATATTTGTTTGTAGTTATAGAACTGTGATAGATAGTGTTTTTTAAGTGTTTTGCGTTTAGTGAATGTGAAAGTAAAGTACGTTTAATTAGGTATTTGGGGTAAGTAGATAGTTTATTATGTTGAAATTACTTATTTAGAGTAGATTTGAAAAGTAGTTAGTACGATCAGTAGGATTAGGATGGCGACTTGTTTTTTGACAGATTATTTACTTTGTGAGGAAGCATACTTTTCAAGAAAGAGCAGTGGTGGCCCAGTGGTAACGGCCGCGACTTACGAGTTGTAGGTCGTAGGTTCGAACCCAGACAGGCGCTTTACTTTGTGTAAATTATTTCATCACCACTGCTCTCCATACGGTGAAGGAAAACATCGTGAGGAAACCGGCATGTCCTAGAACCGAAAATTCGAAGACATGTGACATCTACCAACCTGCACTGGGCCCGCGTGGTGAATTACGGCCCACTCCCTCTTACAGAGCGGAGGCCTGTGTCCAAGCAATGGGAACATTTATAGGCTGATGATGATACTTTTCAAGGTCAAGTTTTGAAAATATGAAACATAATTAAGTTAGGCTGTGCTCGCCCAGATATGACTATAAATTACAAACGCTGCGATGGTTTAAAAAAAAAAAAAAAATGTTTCCCTTTACGATAAATATCAATGACTGACTGGCAGTCGTAAATAAAATAAAATGTATTGTTCCCGTGTTTACTTTTCTCAGATTCTAGTAGTTTATGGAATAAAGGGTTTCTTTTTTACATTTTAATCTGACGAATTCATCAAATCATCCTTTTTTACATACTTCATTGACATAATCTTTTCAGTATTTGACATTATATATCTACAATTTTCTATATTTTTTTTTATCAAATTACATTTGTTACAGCTGTAGTGGCAATCATGTCATTTGGTTTAAATAGGTTCTTATTTTTTATTATTTTGTTTATCTTTTATATAGATTCTTTTCTTTTAGATTTTGTGAATGTGAGAACGTTATAGGCTGTAGACTTGTGGACCATTTTCTATTTTACTAAGTACCTGGTACTTGTTGATAGGCCTACACTGTCCTCCCATACCTATTAACACTGTAATTTGAAAACATTGTAGAAACAATTTTTTGTTTTTTTTTTGTTTCTCCTGCTTGTCTCTGTCCTTTTTTGAAGCCGTCAACTGCGCAATCTGAACATCAAACTAAGTAATATTGTAAAAAAAATTACATCCGTTATACTCACAAGCGAGTCTCTCCTGCAACTCCCTGGTAGGAGCGACATCTAGTGCTGATTTACCGTGGCAGTTCAGTAGCGTGGGGTCTGCGCCTTCACTCAGCAGTAGAGAACACACCTGGAATAGCGACATAATAATATGGTAATTATAGTACTCGCGTTATGAACCGAGTCGTCGGGCCATAAATGTCAACAGCAATAAGAATGTGCAAGGGGTTGCGTCTTATCGATAGTTAGCTACCTGCTCCAGAAACTCTATAAGTGCGAACGAAACAGATATTTATGGTCCGACGACTCTGTTCTTAACGCGGCAACTAGTCTGATTTGACCGCCTTCTGATGAGTTAAATTCTGCTTAGTTTATACTTTTAGGTAACTACTTAAATATATACCAAAAGACCGTGGTCTTTTTACATAGTAGACCGTGGTCTTTCTAGTATCCTAACATAAAAGACCATGACCATGTAATTACAGTACAACTATGTTCTTAATGTCCCTCGTCAGTCGTCGGATTTATATCAGTTGCCCTTTGCACTTGGTGCAGACCGGACGCTCTCAATCGACTTGGAAGTATATAGACTTGTTAATACTCATAATTTAATGTAATTTATTTAAAAATGGGAGAAAAGCTGCTAAATTCGCAGGCACGACAGATAGGAAAATAATTTTACAGCTCTATAAATACATAGTTCACACGGAAATCAAAACAAAACAACAATAAAGTATTTAAAGACTATAGTCCACTAAAGCCGCAATCTACTCAACTACTAACCAGAAGACCGTGGTCTTTTGACTTAGTAGACCGTAATCTACTGCTATAAAAGACTATTGTTTACTATGCTGCCACCCACTGCTGAGTAATTAGTCAGCTGCTAATCAAAAGACCGTGGTCTACTGGTCTACTGGCACAAAAGACCATGGTCTACTCACAATTAGAATCACCTCTATCTTATACAGTTTCGCTTTTCCGAAGATGTACGAAGATAGTCTCCCTACGTTACCTCTAGCCGCGCCTTGCTGGCCGCCTCATGTAGCGGCGTGAAGGCCCACAGGTCAGTCGCGTTCACATCCGCGCCCGCGCGTACTAGGAGCTCCGTTACCTCGTAGTGGCCGTAAGAACACGCGTTGTGGAGGGGAACTAGGCCTCTGTAAAGAGAATAAATATTGAATAAGTATCTAAAATAATCACAAAATTTTATGGTAGCCAGGCTGACAAAATCCTACTTCCTACTTATTTTATAAAAAGTCTGTTTGTTGGAATGTATGTTAATATATGTAACGCCTGGACAGGACATTATGATACATTTTTTTTATCCCGGTAGTTCATTCCTGAAGAAATGACGCGAACTTCATGCTGGCGAAGCCGCTGGTAAAAGCTAGTAAACAATAAACCACAGTCTACTCACCTCGTAGAAAATAAACAAAGAAAAAGTATTTATTTAACAGACTGATCTACTACACGGTATACTGCATCAAAAGACCATGGTCTACTCCCAAAAGACCAAGGTCTACTGCCCAAAAGACCGCAGTCTACTCACCCTTCATCCTTCGCATGAATATCAGAGCCCTTCTGCAGTAGTAATCCCGCTTCCCTCGCTCTATTGTACCCTGTAGCCAGATGAGACCGTGGTCTTCTACACAGTAGACCATGGTCTACTCCCCAAAAGACCGCAGTCTACTCACTCTTTATCCTTGGTATGAACATCAGCGCCTCTCTGCAGCAGTAACCTAACTGCCTTAGCTCTATTGTAATCTGCATCAAAGTGTAACGGAGTGGACCGTCCGCTGTCACTTGCGTGGAACGGGATGCTTCTAAGACATCTTCTGACTTAATACACCATGATCTACTCCCCAAAAGACTATGGTCTACTGCTAGACGACTGTGGTATACGGTTATAACACTATGATCACTAGTCTACTACTAGAAGACCATGGTCTACTCCCCAAAAGACCACAGTCTACTCACCCTTTATCCTTGGCATGAACATCAGCGCCCCTCTGCAGCAGTAACCTAACTGCTCTCGCCCTATTGTATCCTGCAGCCAGGTGTAACGGAGTAGACCGCCTGCCGTCACTCGCGTGGACGTTGACGTTTAGTGGCGTTAGGAGGGACGCAAGACGGTCGTCAGCGCCAGAACGAGCTGCTTCTAGGACGTCTGCTGCACAGTATTCACCTGGAAGATAGGGTATTTAGATGATGAAATGGTGGTGTGGAATACGGGTGTATTGCTGTCTTTATCTAATAGATAGAGTAAGAAAGAGGCGGTGATTGTACAGAGCTACTTAACTAGATTATGGTCAAATTCTCAATTTGAATGAAGATCAGTAGATGCTTAACAATTTAAGGGGTTTTGTTGTGACAGAAAGACTTCATCATAATCAGACTTTAATGTTCCCATTGCTGGGATACAGGCCTCCTCTCTTCGAGAGGGAGTGACAAGTGCGGATTGGTTGATGTCACATACATGTCTTCGAATTTTTGGTTCTAGGAGATGCCGGTTTCTTCAAAGAAGAAAGAAAGAAAACTTGTTTATTCTGCACAAACAAAACGCACATTTAAAAAACTAGACATAAAATACACACAATACAAAAGTAGCCAAAAGCCTCGTATTTAATCCAGAAAAAGTTTGACATTGTTGTTCATGGCTTAAATATCACTGGTTCATTGGTTGATGTCAAGGCCACAGACCAAAGACAATATTGCTTAATTACTAATTACCTACTGATGCAACCTTGGCAAATGACAACAAAACAAAAACATAACAAACACAAGATGCCTATTGCAGAGTTAACTACTTTTGTAACAAATAACCAGAAAAATTAGGCTGTGCGTCGTATCTGTGCAAGAACAGGTCCTTGCTCAGCGAAAAGCTGTGAAATTCGGACGAACCTAATGTCGACAGCGGTGGTTTTCAGCAATTACCTAAGGAATGACGCAATGACGTCTCCCTGTTTGACCTATTTTATCGGGTAAGTATTATTTTCCACTTTACGATGTTTTCCTTCATCGTTTTTGAGAGCAGTGGTGACACTGGTCTAACAGTAGTTTTATTTTCTTACCTGTTAACACAGGCCTGGTAGCAGAGTCGGCTAGATCCAGCGGGGTCTTGCCTTCCGTGTTGCGGATGTTAGGATCTGCACCGTGTTGTAGTAGAGCTGAGGACAATATAAGTTATTTATTCATTTAAATCTCTCAATATCAAAAAAGAAAGACACACGATATTTGCTGAACCAGTCAGCAACTTTGAAGTTTTCGCACCCGAAACCACACTGATATCAATAAGGTTAAAAACTGAAAGCTCATAACAGGTGGCAGCACAGTTGTACGTCTTTAAACCGCCATTGTTGTGTTTATGTTTACTTTTGTGTCGATCACAAATTATCCAAAAACTAGATAAATATGTATGAGACTTGGAGTGTAGCACTACTAAAAGACGACCTAAGGACAGGGGAAGCGTCTACCACTGGTAAAAAAGCAGCTTTAGTGGAAAAGTCAATAAATTATGAACGTTTTATAATTTATTTTGTGTTTGTGGACTTTAAGTTCGTTTTTTGTTAAAGACTGGAGGACGTACGATAGAAATAACCTGATCAGAGTTGAAAACCAACTCGGGCATGATCTTCCTAACTGAAAACCCTCAGAGATAGCACTTCTAGCACTGATCTAATATAAGACTATAAACACACACATACTTTACTATAATTTACATGATATGACATCATGAGTGCCGTATGTAAAATTAAAAAAAAAACAAATACAATGGCAAATACATGGGGCCCCGTATTTTTGTAGTAAACAGCTGCGCAACTGGGCTCAATAATTAATTATGCGTAAAGGAAGTCGCTTGTTTACAAAAAAATGTATGGCTAGCTGTCAAATTATTAGACGCTGGAGATTAGCGTCATCTGAAGTGAGCAAATGACAGTTTTTATCCCCATTAGCAGACTAAACGCTCATTTTCATAGATCGATAGGGCTCGTATGCAGGGTTAAGGGAGATTTCTGTAACGCATGCCATAGAGCCCGCATGCAGAGAACCGTTTTTAGCCAACTTAAAAAAAAAAAGGAGGATGTTCTCAGTTCGTCGGATTTTTTTTTTGTCTATGTTCCCCTATTACTCGAAGACAGCTGGACCGATTTGAAAAATTATTTTTTGTTTGAAAGGGGTTTAGTTTCAAGTTGGTCCTATTGTCATTTGGTCACGATCTGATGATGAGATCTTGGAGAAATCGAGGGAACTCTTCAAATATTATAGGCATATCTATAGCGATTTGGATATTTTTGGGGGGGAGTGGTAAATTTTCATCGAATTTCTTAAATATCTTTAAAAGTATTTATTTTAAAATTATATCAAAAATATGTTTAAGATCCTCGCAACAAGCCCTTTCATTTGATACGTCACACGGTACTGTTAGCTAAACTTTTTTTTAAATTTTCTTGTTTGCTTCCCAAAAGTGACCCCTATATTCAAAATTCATTTATTTACGTTACACGTTCGTGTTTGGGTCACAGACATACATACAACTTAATCAGTCCCTTAGATACGGAGCAAATTGGCTGTGACAGACGCACAGACAGACAGACACGGAACCACGGAAAGACGTAAATTTTAATCTATTTAAGAAAACATTAAAGAATTTTCTAATTCAAAAAGCATATTATAGTATTTCCGAGTTTTTGACAGACAAAGTATTGATATAGTTTTATTTTTTGTTAATTGCTTTGAATAATGGACTAATTTTTATCTTTAACTAATTTTTTTAATCTATTTGATGTTTATATCCTATTGATAAAAATAACCAACGTGTTTATATTTGTACGCCGTTAAGGCAAAACATGACTGTGCTATAATTTTATTTTAACATCTTGCATGCCATGTGTGTATACTTATGTTTTGGACAAATAAATTATCTTATCTTATCTTATCTTATCTAATAAGGGACGAATTTTGATCGAAATTACTTGTTGACTTGTTCAGAGTGTGGTTATGTCCTAATGCTATAATTAGGACTCTGAAAATTATATCCAAAACTCACCTATACAAACATCGACCTTCCCTTTAGCAGCTGCCTCATGTAAAGGCGTGTATCCCCAGTTATCCCTGGCCGCGGGCGCTGCCCCTGCCCCCAGCAGAGCCCTCACCACGTCCGCGTGTCCGAACGAGCACGCATTGTGTAATGGCTGAAGACCGCCGTCGTCACGCGCTTGGAGAGCCGCCCCAGCAGCTATCAGGATTTCCACTACTTCCCTGCGTCCGTATCCTGGAAAGAAGACAGTTTGAGGGTCAGATCTGGCTACAAAGTTATTGTATTATGGCAAAAGTTACAAAAAAAGTTAGGCGCGTTGGGTATTTTTGAGATGGGACTAAACCATTGATTTCGCGACACCATGACGACACCTCATTTTTGTAAACGCGATTATGCTCTTTATTTATATTACGTTACGGATCAATGGTCTATGCAAGTATATTTACTTTAAAGGTTTTGTAAACGCGATTGTGCTCTTTATTTATATTAAGTTACGGATCAATGTTCTATGTAAGTATATTTTACTTTAAAGGTTTTGTTAACGCGATTGCGCTCTTTATTTAGATAAGGTTAAGGACCAATATTCTATACAAGTATTTTTCTTCCACCAAGGCGATATTGTTCAAGTTTTCACTTCTATCGGTACTCCCGGAGTGCCACTTTTTAGGGTTCCGTAGTAAACAAGGAACCCTTATAGTTTCGTGATGTCCGTCTGTCTGTCTGTCTGTCTTTCCGCGGTCTAGCTCCAAGACTTTTTGAATTCAGAGATCCGTTTGCGAAATATTAAGCTCTAAAGTGCAAATTTTTGTTAGAGTCAAGTGTCCCCCCCCCCTGCCAACTAAATGGTTGGTTTTAGATATATGAAAAAATTCACGGCAGTAGCTTATATAACAAATTTAAAAGGAAAACTATCACAGCTGAGTAGGCTTTACAAGTTAACGAGTAATAATCGACCAACTTATATTTGCGGTTGTAAAACATGTTCTCCCATACATTCTGTATGAAAGATTTGTTTTTTCAACTACAAAGTTAAGTTTGTTCTTGGGATAAATTCATCCGGCCAAGTGCATGGTCCGACATGCACTTGGCCGGTTTTGACTCCTACGATGCGGTAAATTGCGAGTACATACTGGGCGAAGTGAGGCTTGAAAAAGGTTGGAGTTACCATCTGATTCTGCGGGCTGAATGTTAATGTTGACGATCAGAAAGAGCTAATTGGCTATACTTCATTTTGAATTAATTATCATTTGAGCAGACAAAAGAAAAAAGTTGGCACATCTATCACTTTTACTTTACAAAACAAGTTAGATAATCTAAACTGATTACAAACTAGCGATAACACGTGTAATAAATTAAACAATTAACTGTAATTTTACTTTATAATTAACAATGTGCAACAACCAGTTTTGAGTACAGTCAACCGCATAGTGTTTAACACTTGCACTACGAAATTCGCCCTTACTGGTAGGACATAAAGGCACTTTCAATGTCAAATTGTTACTGGTTGACCTGTAACGAAGTGGATTCTCTTATAATCTAAACCACAGATGAATACAGAAAGTTCACTTCGCAAAATCATTTATATTAAAATAAAAACTAACCGACTTCCAAAAAAAAAACACTACAAAGTGAAAAATTAATTTAATTTCGGAAGTCGGTGTCTTTGGTTTTGAATTTTCGTTTTTTGCCACCGACTTCTGAAATTAAAGTTATTTTTCACTTTGTAGTGTTTTTTTTTTGGAAGTCGGTAATTTTTATTTTTTTTTTTAATTTTTTATTTTTCACTTTTTAATTGTTGTATTTACCCCACACACATTCGAATACCACTACCTGCTATGTAAATAACAGTGACAGGAACTTATCATATCATCCACATACTAAGTGGGAAAAAACTAACTCTAACTCAAAAACTACCCAAGCAAAGTTATAAAAATGATATGGGACCACCTCTGAAGTATGACCTACCAAACAAAAAAGAATCATTAAATTCAATTCATAATTGGCGGAGTAATCGCGTAAAAACATACAAAAAAAAAACATACAGTTGAATTGAGAACCTCCTCCTTTTGGAAGTCGGTTAAAAAGCGACTCTTGCAATGACACAATAAAGTGCAATTCAGGTCGCACAGCGCTAATTACCGACAGTTATATACATACACCTAGAAGTTGCCTCTCTTTCTATCGCGTAATTCTTAGCCCAGGTTCGCACAGGAGATTGTTTGTCGCACACTGAATTTTCAACGCTCTGCTTAGCGCCAAGAGTTGAAAATCAAACAGTGTGTTTTTTCGACGCGCTGGGACACACTCTGATGGATTCTCAACGCTCGGGTCAACACCGAGAGTTGAAAATTCAGTGCGCGGAAAATCTCGCCGCGTTATTTACTCGTATGTACTTTTGGGGATCTTATATCTTCTGACTACGTTACGCCCAATAAATTCGACAAGTCGAGCCCGCCGCCTACCTACTTGTAGCTTCATAACTAAAATACGGAGTGAACCATCTGTTATTCATGTGAGTCTAAGCCAACATTATTAAGTCGTGATATTATTTGTTTATTTTTAAGAGGTAGGTAATCTCCGGAAGTACGTACTGATCCGATTGCAAAAAATCTTTCACTGATATAAAGCTACACGATTGCTGATTGCCGTAGGATATGTGTTCGTGTGTGGGGGTGTGTTGTGTGTCAAATATTGATTAGTTTTGAATCTTGAATACGACTTTTGGCTAATTTGTAAAAGTGAGTATTTTTTTTATAATGTGCGTTTAGTTCGTGCAGATTTATTTTTATGGAAGCCATACTCAAAGTATGCTCCGCGGAGTCCTAGGGCTCCGCAAAGCCTCTGCGGGGGCTCCGCTAAAATATTAGCCTATGGTCTATGTCCAGCAGTGGATGTCATTGCTTTGTGGTGTTTTAGCTGCTTCAGAATCATCCTAATCTCGTACGAATAGTGTCTATTTTTTATTATTCAAACTGTTGTTTTTTCTTTTCAATATATTTTTTAATCAGTGCCAGTCCTAGTGAGAAAAAGTGAACTCTAGAGTTTATGCGAGAGTTATTTGTCCCAACAAAATCAATTAATGGGACACAGTGGACGATCAAACTGTGAACAACCCACTTCGTACCACTGGTGGGACAGATTTGTGGGGGGAAAGTGGAATAATCAATAAAACGCAGTTTTTGATTATTTTAGGTCTCCGTCAAATATTTGGTTCCATCGTCAAAAAAGTTTAAGAACAGTTGTTCTATGGTATAGTTGACTACCACGCGGACGAAAGTCGAGAGCAGAAGCTAATTGACAATATTTTATCCCAAAATTAATAATATGTATGTATATACGAGAAATATTTTTACACAAACCTTTAAAATTAATAAACACAACAGTGGATTTATTTGTAGCCTACAAGGTGCTAACAATATTCTCGCAAAATAAAGAGAAATCGCAGTTTACAAGGCCAAGGACAAATTATTTTAATCTTAAACAAAAGAATTTGAACATTGCCTAGATTGAATTATAGATAAACTTCTTACTGGTGAGTTTAGAAGGAAAACATTTAAGTTTTTCCGTTGTGGGGTAGGCAGAAAGAAGCTGTGCAATACTATACAAATGTACCTATATCATAACAAGACACCTGTATAACACAACAAGATACCTGTATACCTAAGAGGGCCTTTTTTTTGAGTGGGGAATTATCAAATAACTTCTCCCGCTCTGGGCGGATCGGGAGGGCGTGTCACTCTTACTGACTAAAACTCCCCCGTGTTCCTTCAGTTGCCATGTTGCCGGGGGCCACGATTTCCCTTTTGGTTTTATTCGCAACCCCGGCAGGCATCGACCCTAGCGGACCCCGTCAATTCTACTGACATCTCTTTATCGGACAGCGAGCTACCCATTGCTCACCGTCCGTAAGCCCGCGCCTACGGTGGCTGGAAATCGGCTAGCGATTCCCGACGCCCAGGGCGTCTCCTCCTGCGGCGGTTAAGGGCGTGAGGGCGCGAATTTTGCCTCTCCCTCACGCGTTCCGCCTCCTCCTTCGCGAGCATTACTGCTTCGCAAAAGGAGGTGACGGCCATCCCATTTGCTCTCGCTCCGTATCATGGCCCGAATCAGGGCCGGACGCGAGAGATCACCGCCGCCGATCGCCTCCACGAGGACACGGCGATGCTCCGTCCAAGCCGGGCAGACCTCCACCGTATGCTCCACCGTGTCCTCCGGGCGATCCACACAATGGTGACACCCGGGCGTTTCTTCCCACCTTATCCTGAACAGGAACCTCCCGAAACAGCCGTGTCCGGTGAGGACCTGCGTCAGGTGGAAGGTGAGGACGCCGTTGGGCCTCTCTACCCACTCCTCAAAGAGGGGTCTTACCGCCGCAATTGTGGCGTGCCCACAATCGTAATCTCCATAACGCCATGAGAACCCGCCGGAGCTCTGTCCGCTGTGCCGCGATTTCTTGCGCTAGCGGAGTTAAGCCCGGCGTTTCACCTCCTCGCGCCACTCCCAGATGTGCGCGAGGAGCTTTGCCTCCAGATCCCACGGCGGTAATCCGGCAAGGAGGCAAGCAGCTTCGCAGGAGACCGTGCGGTATCTTCGGGCCAGCTGGATGGCCATGACCCTCTGGGACGCGTTCAACCGGCGGGCTGGCCGCAGCCTTAATGAACGCACCCACACCGGCTCAGCCGACCCCCTTGGGGAAACAGGCGTATTGTTGTAATGCTGTTTAATTTTCCAAATTGAAACTTTATTTGAATAATCTGAATGCCTATTTAATAATATATGTATCTGGTCAAACGATTGTGTAACAACTTCTGCGTTATATTTAGCTAAACTAAATGAATATTAATGTTTTCTTCGTCAATTTCTCTCCAGTTTTTTATGTAATAGATTGGCAAACAAGTTAATCACGAGTGGACTTCTTATAATAGGGACTAGCAGCCTGCCCCGGCTTCGCACGGGTATTAAACAAACATTTCAAAAATTATAATTTTTTTTTATAGCCTATGTTCACCGGAGATAGTGTAGCTTCCCAACAGTGAAAGAATTTTTCAAATCGGTCAAGTAGTTTCGGAGTCTATTCAATGCAAACAAACAAAAAAACAATCAAATCTTTCCTCTTTATAATATTAGCGTAGATGATGACTAAAAATAAATGTTTTGTCCGTCTTGCAGATTATAAAAAATACTGGACACATATTTCGTACTTGTGTTATTGTATTTATGTACTGCGCAAAAATGTTCAGTGTTGATGGCAATAGGCTCGCCCCCTATTACATAGGACTTAAACATAACTGGCGAAATTTGGTTGTCTGTTTAACCCTTCGTGGCAAACAGGCGTTATTTTTAAACGACTTCCAAAAAGGAGGAGGTTATATATGTTCGACGCGTATGTTTGTTTGTTTTTTTTTTTTTTTATGATGTCCACCGATTTCTCCGTTATTTGTGGACCGATTTTGAAAATTCTTTTTTTGTTTGAAAGGGTATGCTCCCGAATTGGTCCCATATACATTTTATTAACTTTGCTTGGGTAGTTTTTGAGTTAGCTACAAAATACGTATTTTTTTTCCCACTTAGTATGTAGATGATATGATAAGTTCTTGATACTGGTAGCAGGTAGTGGTATTCGAATGTGTGTGGGGTAGGTACTACAACTAAAAAGTGAAAAATAAAAACTTTTTACAAAAAAAAAACAACAGACTTCAAAAAAAAAACACTACAAAGTGAAAAATAACTTTAATTTCGGAAGTCGGTGGCAAAAAACGAAAACACAAAACCCAAGACACCGACTTCCGAAATTAAAGTTATTTTTCACTTTGTAGTGTTTTTTTTTTTGGAAGTCGGTTGTTTTTTTTTATGCTATGTATTATTTAAAGTACCTAGGCGACCGAGCTCTGCTCAGTTGAAAATAGAGAAAACGAATTTTCCCAGATATGAGACCTAGCTTGATCGATTTTTCGCCCCCGTAAACCCGTATTAAAAATTAAAAATTAAATTCATTTAATTCAGACTAATTGATATGTCCATAAATTGTTAGTTAAAAAGGTCTTAAAACTATGTTAGTGATCATTGATAATTAAATTCAAAATACATAAAAATTCCAAATACAAATAATTCCAAATATAAATAATTAAATCACTCATGTCAAAAAAAAAAAATTATCATCATCTTGTCACGTGAAGCCGAATGAACCTACCCAGCAATGCAGACTCTGGCCTCTCAGAGATCATCCTTAGGATTCTGTTGGCGCTCCCCCGAATCCGGCGCATCAGAGAAGCTGTTTTCTTACGCATAATGGCGTAAAAGTCATCGACTCTTGCGTCAGCAAACATGCCCGACGCGCTGCAGAATCGAGGGAGCCTCACCAGAATCCTAAAGGCGTTATTGTACTGTATTCGAAGAGCGTTGTAGGCCCGCTGGGTGTAGTTGAACCATAAAGCGCTGGCGTAAAAGTTTTGGCAGTAGGCCCTAAACAGCGTTACTTTAACATCTACTGTACACCTTGCGAATCTATGAACCAACATGTTAGCACGCACCGACAACGCGTATTGCAATCATCGAAATCTTTAGAGCCGTTTTCGAGAACGTAGTTTACGTTTTTGACGGGCCGGCGGCGTACTTGTAGCTTCATAACTAAAATACGGAGTGAACCATTGGTATGCATCTGTGCTTAAATATAAATCGTGAAATATTTACACACCTAAAGAAATATGCATTTATTGGCATTAGAGCAGAAAAATACACTTGTAACTATAAAAAACTTTTTACAAAAAAAAAAAACAACCGACTTCCATGAAACACTACAAAGTGAAAAATAACTTTAATTTCGGAAGTCGGTGTCTTTGGTTTTGAATTTTCGTTCTTTCTCACCGACTTCCGAAATTAAAGTTATTTTTCACTTTGTAGTGTTTTTTGGAAGTCGGTTGTTTTTTTTTTTTGTAAAATGTTTTTTTTTTCACTTTTTAGATGTGGTACCTACCCCACACAAATTTGAAAACCACTACCTGCTACGTAAATAACAGTGACAGGAACTTATCATATCATCCACATACTAAGTGGAAAAAAGTACGTATTATTGAAGCTAACTCAAAAACTATCGAAGCAAAGTTAATAAAATTTATATGGGACCATTTCGAGAGCATACCCTTTCAAACAAAAAAAGAATTTTCAAAATCGGTCCACAATTGACGGAGAAATCGGTGGACATACATAAAAAAAAAGAAAAAAAAACAAACAAACATACGCGACGAACATATAACCTCCTCCTTTTTGGAAGTCGGTTAAAAAACAGAAAACAATGATTATAATGCCAAAAGGGCCTCAGCTCAGAATAACAACACCTCTGCCTAAACCTTTGAGGATTAGAAGCGTGATATCAAGTAGGTTAGTTAATTGATTCAGGCGTGACCTTGCGGAAATTCATTATAAAAAAATACAATAGACGTGGTACTCTGCGTTCAGCGCTCGGTGTGGCAACACGCCGTGTTCGGGTTCGCGACAAGTCAATCGCCATCCTGAAGACGCCTCGTTGAGAGGTGAAACACGTGTCGATTTCTTTCAGGGTTTTTTTATGGCTCTTTGGAAATAGCTAAGCGGAACAGGTTACTAAATATATCCACGTCTATTGTATTTTATCAAGAAGTTGTAAACCTACTTTCTTGATAAAACACTTATCAGTTATTAATATTATCCTCATTTCAATTTCGATTGTAACACTTGTACAAATACAGACAACACTGAGTCGTACCGTATTTTTAATTTATTAATATTATTCAATCAGTGATAAACTGTGATAGAAAGTGAATCTATTTGTCAATCAATATAATTTAAAATCACGCCTGTGTAGGCAGTGGGGTGGATTTGGGGGTTCCCCCGAAAAGTGGGAAACCAGAATCTCAATCCAGAAATGAAATTGTTTATTCTGTAAATAGGATATCAGAATCACATTTACACGTCATATAAAAAAATAAAAAAAATAAGCTAGATGAGGTCGCCCGAAACAAACTCAGAGATTGCAGTCTCTTTTAAAGTCCAGACATAATCTTGGTCAGTCCATATGAGGACCATGTAGATTACTGTCTGAATGGGTCTTTTGAGGAAAGAACCACAAAGATTTGAGTGGACCTGTCCAGTCAGTGCAAGCATTTGTCAGTAATCATGGAGCTCAACTCGACGAACAATACCAAAGAAAGGACATTTGGGTAGGCTGCATAAACTACTCAAACTGAAAGACCATCATTAAAACTAGCAGAAAAAAAAAAAATTATAATGTCCACATAGTCCTCATAATAATTAAAATAATATGATCAGGCAGGGGACATAGGTCTTCCATAGTTCTAAGTAACCAATCCACTATAGCCACCCAAACCCACAGCCCAATATGTTTTGTTTCCATGTTCTGCAATAGTCTTGCACCAACCGGGGGTTGTCCTTAGGTGCACTTGCATAGTGCATACAGGGATAATCGTCGGTTGGCGCCTCATTCCATTTAAAATTGTCTGCGAGTTGGCTTTGACCCCTCGTACGCCTTCCAAAGGACTGGGACCCCATGGTCCCGAGATATGTATGCACAAAAATAATATAATACTTTACGAGAGAGAGATCGACCCCCGGCCCCCCTAGGGTACCCGCATCTATAATATAAAAATGAATCGCAAAATGTGTTGGTAAGCGCATAACTCAACAACGCCTAGACCAATTTGGCCAATTCTTTTTTTAAAATGTTCGTTATTTTTAGGACAAGGTTTTAGGGTAGGTAGGGTAGGTAGGTTAGGTAGGTTAGGTAGGGTAGGTAGGGTAGGTAGGGTAGGTAGGGTAGGTAGGGTAGGTAGGGTAGGTAGGATAGGTAGGGTAGGTAGGGTAGGTAGGGTAGGTAGGGTAGGTAGGGTAGGTAGGTAGGGTAGGTAGGGTAGGTAGGGTAAGTAGGGTAAGTAGGGTAGGTAGGGTAGGTAGGGTAGGTAGGGTAGGTAGGGTAGGTAGGGTAGGTAGGGTAGGTAGGGTTATGATGATATATGACAAAGATGGTGCACCCCAAGTATTTATAAGGCAAAACAACGTTTGCAGGGTCAGCTAGTACTCTAATAAAATATAAATAATAAATTGTAATCTATTTCGCATAGGCATACTTTATAATCTGCAAAAGCAGTAATAGTAAGCTTCAATACTGTATTTTTTCCACACTGACTTTGTATTGAATTAATTCCTGCTAGTTCAGTTCTCTGAGAGACTGTAACCTATCCCAGGCGGGGTGCCAAAATTTTCGAGGTTGCTTTGCTCACTCTTGCATCCTAATCTCTTCTCCAGCAAATTAGAAATAGGTACTTTATTTCTGATAAAAAAAAGTTTTCAACCTTAAAGCGAGCCGTCCACCGCCAGTTTAGCTCGCCAGTTTTTCATACATGCTAGCTAAACTAAACTAACAAGTTGATGGAAAATATGTATAACGACCGTCGCTCAGCATATTGCTGCAACCCTATGCGAGACAGAGCCCCAGTGCTGTTTTCAGGGACAGCTGGCGTTGACGTGATAACGTCGACCGGTGCAGCATATAAATAAGATATAAAAATACAATAACTCTACACGTTTTTTGAAGTGAAAACTTTGTTAGGCATTTTTGAGGCATTGGGCATTTTTGAGTTGGGAAAACAATTGAACTCGTGACACCGTTACCGACACCTCATTAAACGTACTTCCTGCACAATAAAACTGCTCAAGTTTTCACTTGTGTCGGCACTCCCAGAGTCCCACTTTTTTTTTATATTTTTTTTAATATTTCCTATGAACAAAGATCTCAGCACAAGTTATCACAAGGTTTTAAGAAGGCACTGATAGAGGTAAGTCATAACATGATGTCAAATTCACTATTATCACCAAATAGTTTTACTTATACTTAGCACTGAATACTGTCCAGCAAGGTAATATAAGATATTATATTTGTTCTAAATACCTTTTACATAAGAGCACAAGAAAACTTTAAAGACATAACACATTAATTTTAAAATAATTAGTTAACAACAAAAAAAAAACACAGGCTGACAAGTTCACATCCACACTGGAACATTACCCCACTTGTCTGCTTACTCCACAGCGGATATATCGTGATGATAAACAAGGTGAAAATACTAGAGCATGACGCCAAGTTATGAACACTCAGAATTTTTGTTTCTCTCACGAATTTCAACACCACAATAACATTACGTCACAAACGTCAGAAAAACATGAGTAAAACACAACAAAAGACATAAAACACGAAACGCCAATCAACAAGCGTAACTAATTATGCAATTTTTTAAAACTTACGACTTCCTATTTGTGGTCTGTCCGTCCTTTCACTAGTTTTTCAAAATCGTGTTTCATGACAAAATCATTGAGTTTTTTAAAGTTGTTTTTGTTTTATTACCTGCAGCGAAGTGTAGAGGAGTCGATTTTCGTCCAGCCGTGTCCCTGGCATTCACAGTTTGGGGTGTAATTAACTTTTTTACCCGAACAGCATCGCCTGTTTTACATGCCTCAAATAATTCGCGTAATGGATCTGTGGGCGGAGGTAGAGCGTCAAGCGCCGATCCGAGGATCGAACGACGGCTCGACATGATGATTTCGTGTTTCACATTTAATTTTCGTGTTTTAAACGCACATTATCGAGATATTAATAAATAAAAACACGTATATGCACAGCTGCTTGCTACTTTTATTTGACAATTGGTTTTGGGGTTACTGCTCCAAATTTTGATTACCCTATAAAAATGGTGTTAATTGTTAGGCAGTATTCACAGTTGCGAAATAAATTAACATTATATTGTTTTTTTTGACAAACGTGCTGGCCTTTTCAGTGTTTTATTGGAATAAAATCAAATATTTCTAAGACAAGGGAAACACCCTTGTCTTAGAAATATTTGATTCAACCTTGTGGACAGTAAAAGTGACGAAAATGCACTGGGGTTCCTTAATTCCTATCTCCACCGATCCTTCTCCTACTTGTCGTCATTTAATAAATCAGCAATCCTATCCATTGCGTTGTATTGAGAAGACAAAATTTTCAAGCAAGTGAAACAATAATTTAATAATTATTGCTTCACTTAGGTATACTTGAAAAAATCGTCGTTTCAAATCTGCAAAATAGAAACTATTACGATTACTTATTTACGCATTGGGTGCTGTTTAGTAACTGTGCGTTTGCACTGGCGGGCGAAACATTCACAAAACAAAATGTTGGAATCTCTATTTTTTGTCAGTTTTCCATACAATTTTTGATAGGAACTAAAGATTTCAACACGTTTTATTGTGATGTTTCGCCAATGCAAACGCCCAGTAAAGCTACATCCAATTTAAATTCACAAGGGTTTAAGGGTTTAAGTTTCAAAAAGTAAACCAAAAACATTCTTTGTTTACTTACTTTAGTTATGTTTAAGTGGATGCAATACTAGCTACGAACCTGTGAAGTTAACTGCAGTTAGTCTTATTGTGTTTGTTAACAAATGAAAATTGAAAGAAAAAAAAAGAAATTTAAGAAATCTTGGAGAAATCTACGTCATAACATAATCATACATTGAAAAACGCGTCGAATGCAAGGCATTCTTTTTTTTATCAGTGAAGAATTTAGGTGATTGAAGTATTCGCCGCTTCCACATTTATATTTTGGTAATCGGTGACGCTCTTGTAATCAGCGCTGGTTGTTGAATATTTAACAGTGAGGTACTTGACCAAATCATGATGACTGTAGATTAATTTGTTAATTGTTGGCCGTATGGTTACCAGAAGTCTGGGAAAATTTTGAAGCATGGTATCATTGAACACCATAGACAACATTGTTATGGTCATAAGTTTGTAGTGGTCTAAAGAATTACAAACATTCTTGTTAAAACTTATAAATAATTCTATACTTTTATCTTTTTTTAAAACATTATTTATTAATGCAAATAAAAATAAGAAGCCGCCAAATAACAAAATGCTTATTACTAATTATTTAAAGTGTAACAACGAGAAGTATTGATTTTACGTTTTGTTTCATGGCTTCGATCTTAAAGCACAAATAAAATTATCTAATCAACACTTTCCGTGGCTTTAATATAAACACAGCATAAAATTAAAACTCAACTCAATTTCTTATCAAAGAATTGCATTCATAGATTGGGATTGCGGTTTAAAAATAATCTGATAATGTAGGCTTCAAGAATTTCAGAAGTAACAAAACGCTCTAATCTATCTTGTCTATAGCCTTTAGTTGACGAAATCAAAATGGCGTCTTTTACGGGCTAGCGCTTATCCGCCGCATACTGAATACCGTTTTCAATAATCGTGGGTGTAACTATTTGTTAGTGATTATAACAATTTGTGAACGACTTTTCAGTGTTGAAGTGTATTTTTTCTCATAACGGACTCACTGGATATTGTTTCGATACATCTAAACGAGCTCCATCAAAGGTATGTCTCCTTTCACCTATCGAATATTTAATATTGATAATCGTCATATTATCGGGAAGTGGTCGTAAAAAGTTGCGTTAGTTTCTCGTATTATAGTGTCTATGGCGCGTGGACGTTGAATTATCGCGGACGGAAGCCCCGTTCTTTAGATTAGTAGGTGAATGAGGGAACAGGTTTTTTTTGAGTCGAGGACGCACTGTAAGGCTTTACATCTTCACTTTTCTTAGTTCCTCATTCTTGTCGCGCGTCGCTCCGTCTACGGGTTTACCTAAGTGTTATATGTACAAATATTTGTTGGTGCGTAAGCCGTCTAACTTAATTATTGGACAGGCGCGGCCGCCTGGCGGTTTCACTGATTTCACAGTGCGGTAGTGTTTGTGTATTTGGATTGCAGTGTTGTGATTTTACCGTGTGCCAGATCGATAATCGAAAGTTTCGAGACCTAGTAGACGAGGTATTTACTCATTTACTTCTACGACAGTGCAACTATTTAAAAAATGAGAGTTTTAATCGTGTTTTAGCCCATTAGTCCCAATTAACGTGTTTAAGTGGCATTAATTAAAATTAATACTTGTTTTGAACGAGTCTAGTGATCATTATGTTTAGTATTAGAAACTTTTCTTTCAAACAACCTCTTTTTCTTTTAATTTTAGTATTAACCAAAGGAGTTACCTCGCTTTACAGCTAAGTGTAAAACCTAACTTCGAAAATGAAAATAGCTAAACATCAACCTATTACAAAATTCAATAATAGACTTGATGAATCATCTTTTCAACAGGATGCATGTTGCATTGATAAAAAACTATTAAACCTTATTTAGCACTCAATATCCCACGTGACTCACATTATTAAATTAACATATTAACTCTTATATCTATTTAAATAAGTAACCTTTGAAGAATAGGTGTTAGTTGTCAGAAGCCCAAAAGTCTAACAACCAGTCTTACCAAGTTGTTTCTTGTTACCCAGTAACTGGGATGTAGATGTCAGATAGGCTCGCTTCATGTAAAATACTGGTATTCAGCTGCATCCGGTTAGACTGGAAGCTGACTCCAACGTAGTTGGGAAAAGCTTAAGTAGATGATGATTTTTTGATATGGCCAAACTTACGACCCAATGGGTCGCTCTTAATGGCAAGCAACATCGCGGCAGGCCAAGACGAAGATGGTGGGGTGAGATGGACTTCTTCAACAAGAACTGGTCCTTAGCAGCTTTAAAAATCTAGGTAGATTGATTTTTGATTGCCGTATAGTCGTTTCCTTCCTTTTTTGAACGTAGAAACTCAGTAACTCACATGTGTTGTTATTTTAAATGAGCTAGTTGATATCTGTAACACACTTGTAACATGAAAATATTTACAGGAACTTGACTAACTCCAAATTTGATCAATTTTTGAAACATGACCATGTGTTATAAAATTTCATGCGTCCGGTCAAATCAAACATAACATAAATGTTCGAGTTGACCAGACCATAGGACGCAAAACGCATCCAGTGTGACTAGGCAGTCACTGCATGTAAAATACTGGAATCCAGCTGCATCCGTTTAGAATGGAAGCTGAACCTGACATGGTTGGGAAAACGCTAGGCAGATGCTGATGCGGTATGGGTAATTTATCTGGGTTTTATTTATTTTTGTGTTTTAAAGAAAAAATAATGAAAGAAAATACTTTTATTTCCAGTATACATGACCAGTGATCGGAGTAGGTAGATTGATTTTACGTACTCAAATCATTAATAGTAATCATAACATCCATGTTATGATTTCTATGACTATTCATGATGCGAGTACGTAAAATCCTTTTTTTTAAAGCCTTTTTTTCCAGGATTTAATTTTGGTACTTACGGGATTGAATCAAATATTGTTAAAGTAAGGATTTTTAAACTACTACATTAGAAATTTATAGAATGCGATAGATAAACATTTAAAATATATTATTTTTATAGTATACCTATCCTTTTTACCTATATACTATTAAAAAGACAGCAAAAGGGTTAAACATTTGAAATTCCTTAAAGAAATCTTAATAATTTCAAAATCCCGGAATCCTGGTGGCATATCCATATTAATATATACGTGCCAGTTCATAGACCCCAAATCAATCTACCTACTCCGATCACTGTACATGACGCAAAGAAAGAATATAAACCAAAAAAAGAACAAGTAATAGTGCTGCCTCGTTGGTCTAGTGGTCGCAAGCGCTACTGCTGAGCATGAGGTCCTGGGTTCGATCCCCGGGTCGGGCAAAGTGTTATTGGATTTTTCTATCTGGAATTTCTCAGTAGCAGCCTGGAGTCTGGATTTGTGCCCGGTTGATGGCAATAGGCTCGCCCCCTATTACATGGGACTTAAACATAACTGGCGAAATGCGGGTGTACCTACTACAGGTACACCTCTGCCCAACCCTTCGGGGAAACAAGGCGTGATGTTATGTTATGTTTTATGTTAATAGTAGTATTTAATTCTATAATCATGAGAAAAGTATCCTTAATTTGTAATGTGTAATTTTGTAAGTCATAAGAGGAAAATAAATACTTTACTTAGTAATAGTCACTGCCTTAACACATTCAATAAAACCACAGAAAAGTACTACAATCAATTATTTTGTAGCAAGTAATAAGTATTTAAAATGAAAACATAATTATTGAAGTCAATTTTGTTTTTCTATTATGTAGCTGTGTATCGTGTTACACAGTTAATGGAATGTAGTGGTCAGATAAGCAGTCTCTCCATGTAAAATACTGGTATTCAGCTATATCTGGCTAGACTGGAAGCTGACCCCAACCTACCTAGTTGGGAAAAGGCTAGGAAGATGAATCAAGTCCAATGAATATGCTATAACTATACAATTAGTTGTCACATTCTCGAAAACGATTAACAATTTCGATGAAAGTTGCAATATAGGGTTTTACCAGGTCGAAAAATCGATCTAGCTAGGTCTCATATATGGGAAAAGTCGTTTTCTCCGTATTTTCAACCGAGCAGAGCTCGGTCGCCCAAAGTTTAGAACAAGATGGCTACCTTAGAAGAATGACATGGCAGCATGGAATTAGTAAGTACCTACTATCATGAGAGCATGGAATTAGTATTGTACTATACATGGAATTAGGATGAACCTATCCTATTATATTAAATGAGCATTCTTTATTTTCACCAGAGCAGAGCTCGGAGGTCCAGGTACTTAATATTAATCTGTGACCATGTAGGGGAAGGGTCTTTTGTCATACAGAAGAATGACCAATACTCTTCAACATTTTTCTTAAAATAAAGTTTACTTCTAAAACTTGGTCGACCTACATCAGACCACGGCTGCACATAAGCTAAGTTCTAATCCCTCCATTTAAGACGCAGATATATGCCAGTGACCTTGAGTGGTAAGCTTGCGTGTTGTGTGCTGAGCTCACGCAACGCGTCGTACGTCCGGCCAGTGATAGGACTCGCTCATTAAGGAGCGCTGTCCCATTAGACGCTTTATTAATTAATTATACATAAAACAAAAGGTATTTTAATAAAACACGTATACTAAAAGATAAATAATTTAATTATGTTTAAAATGGTGAAGGTTTCAGAAAATTACGCTTGATAGTTTTTACGTGATTCTCAGTTTTTTATCCGCGTTAGACATAACTTTACAAATTAATTACACTCTGTAATATAAACACAATCTAAAATATTCACGGACTAAGTTATTAAGAAAATGCTCTAATTTAACCTATATTTTTTCCAAATCATTAACACTATTAATTTGACGTGATCTTCAGTATGAAATCATTAAAGTTACTGTCGCCTTAACTGGAATTTAGGCTACTCTCAATAATAATAATCTTATACAAAATAAAATCTACTTTCAGACATTTATCTTAAAACGTATAAGATATCTTCTTATCTATGTTGAGTCTGTGTTATCTGTAGTACCATCGCTTTTTATCTAATCCTTCAGTATGTAGATAAAGACAGAATTTTAGCTTGATATAGCGCAATATCACGCCTACTTCCTGGAAGGGGTGTGCAGGAATGTAGGGTGTGGGTAGATAGTACACACACATTTCGCCAGTCTTGTTATTGGTCCAATGTATTAGTGAGAGAGCCTATTGTCACTAGCCAATCACGAACCTAGGGTTTAATTTGTATTTCGAAACTCAAAAACACATTGTTATTAAAAAAACTAGCTGCCCGCCCCGGCTTTGCACGGGTAGCCCTAATTACATTATCTACAGCGCTCCTATCTATCTACCTACATACCTACCTAAAACCTAGTCCTGAGAATAACGAACACAACAAAAAAAGAATTAGCGAAATTGATCCAGCCGTTCACGCGTGTTGCCGTGAGCCGTGACCAAGGGAAATAGGGATTTATTTATATAGATGGTTAAAAGATAAATAAATCAAGTCGTCTATGGGAAAAATACTAGACAACATGTAAAAAGAAAATATTGGTTTCATGTCGCCGCTCCGCTCCGTACTAAAGTACGGCTTACAGTACAGTCATCGCGGAGTGGGGCGCGTGTTCGTGGATTACAAAATCTGTAATAGCACAACAGCATAATCAGCATCTTCCTGTCCTTGTCACATCTTTCTTGGGATCGTCGCAACACGTTTTCACTCATTCTCCCCATGTCAATTTTCCTAGGCTTTTGCCAAATATGTTGGGGTCGGCTTCCAGTCTAATCGGATGCAGCTGAATACCAGTATTTTACACGGAGAGTCTGCCTATCTGACCTCCACAACATAGTAACTGGGTAATACTATACCCCTTGGTAAGACTGGTAGTCAGACTTTCGGGCTTCTGACGACCCGTAACGACTTTCAAAGATCCACGAATGATAGCCGGGACCAACGGCTTAACGTGCTTTCCGAGGCACCGAGGATTCTCGACTGTAAAGATGGTCACCTATCCACGGCAAGCATAGTTTAACCTTATGGATCGACCTGTGCGGCTGTTAGTATTTAGCCACGAGCTCCTCATCAAATCTCTTCTTCTATTCTCTGCATGGAATGCATACAATTTTGCAGACAAAATCCTCTCAAGGTGCGAAGGCATCCTTCAGTCAAAAATAATTAAACTCAGCTATTCAAGAATAATAGTAAATGCTTAAATACTGCTTATGTCTGCAAAGACAGTAAAAATAGTAATTGAAGCCATACAAATGGGTTGTTAACAGATTAAGTATACTATGTACTTCCTAAGTTATCCTTGGAAGGTAATTATTAAATGGAATTACTTTGGTTTGACATTGAGACGTCGAGAGGTCAAACCAAGACCCTAACGCCATTGTCCACGTGGATGAGCAGGAAAATAGCTTTCACGATTCTTAAATGCATGTGGGTGCAGCCTTTGCCAACAGCCCGCACTCCGCTCTGGACCCCCGTAGTGGTTTACGGTTACGGCCCACTTCTTCTTACAGAGAGGAGGCCTGTGTCCCAGCAGTGGGAAGGGGAACATTTTAGGCTGATCTTGCCCCTATGCAATTAGCCCCGTACCACCTTGTGGTCTGGCTAACATTTTTATCACGCCATGAGCAATTCTCTTGTCGATCGCGGTGATAGGAGAAAAAACCCGATTGCAACTAAAATTTCAAAACAAGCTTACTTTTCAAGCAGTTGATGACAGTTATTTAGTTCAATCTCTGTTTTGATGCCAAAACTATTTACCAAAATTAATAAATTCTATTTAGTCCGTCTTTCAGATAATAAAAAAAGATTAGACACGTATGTTTTGCTTTATCATATTAATCAAAAATAACTTAGAAAACACGCATTAAAGTTGGGGAGTGGGGGCTCGCTACGTCACAACGCAGTATTAAATCTAGCAAGGCGTGACGTCATGCCATATTTTTTGATTACGTCAAGAAAAAATACGTGTTCAATATTTTTTAATAATCTACAAGTCGGATAAAAAATATATTTTTGGACAGGCCTATTGTATCAAACTGCTTGAAAGGTGATCTTGTTTTGATTTTTATTAATAGTTTTAGTCGGGATTTTTTTGTTTGTTTTTTTTTCCACCTTTTAGTGTCATATTTTTGGAATGATTCGTCAAGCTCTTTATTTTGATACCCTACAAATAAACATAAAAACAAAATCTAACTTTTTAACTATCGCACGACCAGACAAGTCGATAGACACCTCATTTATCCATCCAGCCATTAGGATGCTTCGAGGGTATAAAGAATCCCACATACAAAGATACGCGTGACAAACAACCCTTTCTTTGCTGTCGCGCAGTCGGGTAAAAAAGAAGAATGGAGGCTAGCAGTCATCACAGAATACCATGTCATCATCATCATTTCAACCGAAAGACGTCCACTGCTGGACGTAGGCCTCCCCCAAACACCTCCACTTCGACCGATTATGTGCTTTCCGCATCCAGCGGATTCCTGCGGCCTTAGGTCATCGGTCCATCTTGTGGGAGGCCTTCCAACGCTACGTCTTCCGGTACGCAGTCGCCACTCTAGAACCTTTCGGCTCCATCGGCCATCCGTTCTGCGAGCAATGTGCCCTGCCCATTGCCACTTAAGTTATGTCGGTTACCTTGGCTCTCGTAGGGAAACTCCAAGCATAGCCCTCTCCATTGCCCTTTGGGTGACTTTTAGCCTTCTGATAAGGCCCATTGTGAGCGACCACGTTTCAGTACCATAGGTCATCACTGGCAACGCGCACTGGTCAAAGTCTTTCGTCTTGAGACACTGTGGTATGTGGGACGAAAAGATATTGCGTAGCTTCCCGAACGCCATGTGCTCGATTCTTACTGCTTTTGCTTTGTCAACGTTCATGTTGTCCAAGTCGCAGGCCGCTTTTGAGGCCTTTCTATTTCTTTTTGGTCCTTACCGTTCTGCTTCCGCCATGGAGTAGGGTAGGCAGAAACTAAAGCCACGTGCTAGTACGACGATCCACACTTCTTTTGCTTCTTCCACGTTCATAAATCCTGTCAAACACGCTCCGGTGTGAACCAGTATATCGCGTTTTCCCTATCGAATAGCCAGAAACTACAAAAACTTCCGCGTCCTATAGTTTGCGCCACGTGCTACAATTTTACATAGTGCCACAAACTTATTTGAGCTGGTGGCTTTGCCCCACTGGGTCAAAGTGCAATGTTCGGAATTAGTGTGACACATCCCACTAATTGATTTTTTTGGATCAAATTACACTCGCATAAACTGTGAGTTCACTTTTTCTCACAAATTTTACTTTCTTTAATAGGCCTGTGTTCAAAATTGTTTTTTTTCCGCCGTGTAGATTATTAAAAAATATTGAACACGTATTTTTTCTTTTTTGACGTAATCAAAAGATTACGGCGATACATTGAGTTAAAATGTGGCATGATGTCACGCCTTGCTAGATTTAATACTGCGTTGTGACGTAGCGAGCGGGACTCCCCAACTTTAATGCGTGTTTTCTAAGTTATTTTTGATTAATATGATATAGCAAAAAATACGTGTCTAATATTTTTTTATTATCTGAAAGATGGACTAAAAAGAATTTTTTTTTTTTACCTAGGTAACTACCGTATTGTTGTTTTTTGTAAACCTGTGCTTGACGTTGACATAGACAATGAATAAAGCCGTAATTCCGTCATCATCTTGTTGCCTAGCTGTTTCTAAGCTCATGTCTCAGTCATCCTTATCGCGTACGAATTGAATCTTTTTATTATAAGTAAAACTATTTTTATTTTATTGATAGTGACAGCCCTAGTGGGAAACCCCACCAAAATCAATTAGTGAAAGAAAGAAAGAAAGAAAAACATTTATTTGGACACAGTTCGTGAAACACAAAACACAAATAACACAGTGAAAATAAAAATAAAAAATGTTTTAAAAACAATAGTATGTGCCTCACGGCTGCGCCAAAAAGGTTCATTTCAGCATTAATGCCAGACAGATGCTGTCTGACGCTGGTTTTCTAATGAACCCTCAAGGACCAGTGACGGAGAGTACAAACAGTTTCAACATACCTAATACATAATTTGTATACTTAAAAAACTAAATAAATAAATAAGCACGTAATCAAATATAATACAAAAACAAAACATACGAATACAACAAAAACAGTCCCAGCATAAACCTGTTCTTAGCGAGCTATGTAGAATCCATGCACCGATACAGTAACAAAGCGCTACATGCTGCCGACCGCAGTGGACAGATACACCGACAGTTTTACGATACGAAAAAAATAATAGTTATTAATAATAATAACATTTAATGCAGGCAACATAGTCTTGACTCTTATCATAAATACACGCAGGATGCGGGTACTGCGCGAGTACGCATCCGACCTTTTTTGAAGGACATCCTCCAATTCGATCGCTCCTTGATTTATTGTACGTTTTGCAATCTTCGAGTCGGTATCATTCACCATGTTTTTTTTTTGTTTAATTATTCGAATCAACGATGGGTCGACCTGTATGGCTTCGTACTGATTGCCTGGCCAATGAAAATGTCGGCTGACTTAGTCTGTAGTGCGCGCTAATTCTAAAGGCACAATATCTTATTACATGAAATAGGGATGATGCGCCGGAGTAAAAAGAAATAATTCTATTAAGTCCGTCAGTACGATAATAAAAAAATATTAGACACGTATTTTTTCCTTTATTATATAAATAAAAAATGACTTAGATAAAACGCATTAAAGTTGGGGAGTGGGGGTCGCCGCGTCACAAGTAAGTGTTACAATAAATTCCTGTCACAGTTATTTATATAGCAGATAGTGGTATTCGATTTGTGTGAGGTAGGTACGACAAATAAAAAGTGAAAAATAATAAGCTTAACGACGCAACAAAGAGATATGTGCTATTCCACACAAGACTGCGCTATATTCAAAAAGCTTTTTAGGAATGGCACCCAAAATATATAACAAGATACCCAATCCAATAAAAGATCTCGATATACGCCATTTTAAAAAGGCTGTTCTTAATTTATTAAATATAAAAGCTTATTACACAATCAATGAGTATCTAGACGACAAGTTATAATTTATTGACATTTAATTTATTTTTTATTTTTTTGTTAGATATTTTTAATTTGTTAATAAATTTAATGTTTGTTGAAAGATTAATGTTGATGTTTTTATGTGATTTAAGGCATTGTATGATAATTGAATTAAATAACAATGAATAATGTTTTTAAGTACCTATCTATTAATTTTTAATTGTTCAAATTTTGTTTTATTTGTTAATGTAAATGTTTTGTTTCATTTATTACTAATTAATTTATAATCAGAATATTTGTACGCCGTTGACGGCAAGACATAGCGTTCATTTATATTATTATTATTAACATCTGTACTTTTTTGTTTACCTATGTTCTACAAATAAAAATATTTGAATTTGAATTTGAATTTGATAAAAAAAACGCGTGAAAAAAAATCTGTAGCAAAAAACGAAAATTAAAAACCAAAGACACCGACTTTCGAAATTAGTTATTTTTCACTTTGTAGTGTTTTTTTAGAAGTCGGTTGTTTTTTTTTGTAAAATGTTCAAACTCAAAGCATTTACCTATTTCAATTAAACCATTTACAGGCACTTTTGAATTGTCAAAGAATCGGTCAGTTGGTCAGAAAGTTGAAGCTACTTGTGTTGCTAGTTGTTGTCTGTGTTACAACTTTATCATCGTAATAATGTACGGGAAGGAAATAGCCATTCTATTTATACCAGACCCACGGCCAGCGATCCCACACTTAAAGTTCCGATTTCTAAAATTAGCTAAACAAACAATTTCGTATACGAAAATAGCTCAGAGGTTTCATACATATAATTGCGGTCAAACTTGACCTATTATGCTACTGACACACTGCAGGCTTGAAGGTCAGTTTAAAATATAAATAAAACATTATACACACGTAGTTTTGTTTTTTAACCGACTTCAAAAAAAGGAGGTTTCTCAATTCGACCGTATATATTTTATTTTTTTATGTGTGTTCGCGGATAACTTCGTCGTTTATGAACCGATTTTGATGATTCTTTTTTTGTTGGAAAGGAGATTTTCCAAGGGTGGTACCATAATAAGGAAGGATCTGATAATGGCATCCCAGAGAAATCGAGGGAACTCTTCAAATATTATAGGCAAACCTATAGCGATTTGGGTATTTTTTATAGTAACTCGTGCAGTTGCTCTTGGCACAGATAATATAATACTAGTACAGATACCCAATCCCATACAAAGAAATGACACCTCCCTAAGACTGGCTATTGAACTGGCTATTTTTTTTTCCTCCATTTTTGTAACAGATGGCAGCATCAGCGACTCACAAATTACCAAACACAGTAGTTTTACAACGCCAACTAGGAGTCGACTTAGATACTTAAGATTCTCTACATCGCACTTATTTTTCCAAATTATCGTTTAACTTTTTTCACTGACCCAGCGATCACCAATTGCGAGTGCCTAGTCAAATTCAAATAATTTTATTTCACGTAAGCCTACAAGGGCACTTATAAAACGTCAAAAGCTAGGTTCACGGTTCCAATTGGTCGCTTCCTATGGAGAAGAGCCGGCAAGAAACTCCACGGTTACTCTTTTAAAAATAAATGGTTTTTACAATGTTTTCAAATTACAGTTTGAATAGGTATGAGAGGACAGTGTAGGCCTTCAACAAGTACCAGGGGGCCTACCACCAGCTCAAAAGCAGTATTATTTTAATATTATTTCAGTGGGAGAAAGAGATGGAGCTATACGTCCTGTAGAGATTCATCTCTTTCCCACACTGAAGTACTTAGCAAAATATAAAATGGTCCACAAGCCTACACGTTCTCACATTCACAAAATCAAATCTCTTTATTTTCCATGTTTTACGCAAATAAATTATGTTACAAGATAAATAAAATAATAAAAATAAGGACCTATTTAAACCAAATGCCATGATTGCCACTACAGCTGTAACAAATCTAGTTATTTTCATCCAATTCGTTATTTTAGCAATACATATTCGCTCATATTCAATAGTGAACGTTTAGGAAATTCTTTTCTCTTATTTGCAAGAGCTAGAATAGTAATATTTTAATTAAATTCTGAAATTTCTCGGGACCCTAGGGTCCCGGACCTTTGGAAGGCGTACGAGGGGCCGAAGCCAACTCGCGGAGGCCCCTTAGACGTTTTTAATTAAATGGGGTACCAAACGACGATTATCCTTGCTCGCACTATGCAAGTGCAGCCAAGGACAACCCCCGGTTGGTGTAGGACTATTGTAAATGTATTATTAGCAAGCTTGGTTAGGGCTGCACATGGCACGCTGGTCCCTTGCTACTCAAGAATCGTCACTTGACAAGACATTTGAACACCATGCTAAACATAACAATACAGTTATCACTGCCGAAGGTTTTGTGAGGAAACCGCCATGTCCTAGAACCAAAAATTCGAAGACGTGACATTACCATGCTGGCTCTGCTTGGTTGATTACGGCCCACGCCCTCTCAAAGATAGGAAGCTTGAGTCCCAGCAGTGGGAACATTATTGGCTGATAATTCTGTATTTGCAAATGAATCTCTTCTAAAATTCATAGACACTGGTGATATCCGCGTTTAGAAAGGGAATCTGAAAAGAAACGTATTGCACAGATCCTTAGCCACACAGTTATGTAATAAAAGGCAAATATGGAAGCAAAAGGTCATATTGTAACGTCCGCTTGTTACGTACGGTATGCCGCCTGGAAGTCTGACTATCCACCGACGGATGCAAGTGTTCAGATGATTTGCTGCTGTCCAAATATGTATTTATGTGAAAGGGAAATATGTTCCTGTGTGTGAAGAGGTCTTTGTGCATAATTTCGTTCGAGAAAGCGCTTTACTCTACATATTTCTGTTGCGAACAATTTCGGGCCTGAAGAAAGATGCTGCTGCTATAAACAGGCCTGTGTTCCGATATGCAGACATGTAATTTATTAATTAAACTTTATGCATAATAAAGGTACAAAGGCAAAGATAACATGACAAGAGGAAAGATCTCCCTCATCTCGCCCTTAAAAAGTTCCATGTAATGGTCGAGCATGTTGATACTATCAGAAACAAATCCAGACTACGGGTTGCCACTGATAATTTACTAATGGATGATCAAATACCACTGCACGACCCGTGATTCGAAACCAAAACCCAACGCTCAGCATGGAGTCGCGCTTGCAACAATCAGTTTTATTGACTCAAAAGGCACTTAACATTAACTTCATATTTATCAATAAATATCGTGAATAACTACCGCCGTCTGACATTATTACGTCACTGTTTACACGTGCAGTATTTATTTACGTATTGAGATCATAAAATTCCTTTATGCTTCGAAGTTTTTATAGGCTGATGATGATGCTTCGAAGTCGGACCTCTGCGTTATATGCATACTTTGCCTTTTGCAATAACCTTGCGCTACCTCAGATGGTTCACAGCTACAAGTAGGTACGCGGCGGGCTCGACTTGTCGAATTCAGTGGGCGTAACGTAGTCAGAAGATATAAGAGTTACGCGATAGAAAGAGAGGCAACTTCTAGGTGAATATAACTGTAGGTAATTAGCGCTGTGCGACCTGAATTGCACTTTATTGTGTTGTAGCAAGAGTTGCTTTTTATTTAAATGATTTAGCGGAGTAAACCATCTGTACTAATCTGTGCCGCTACTGGGTAATAAAGGCTTTCAAAGCAGGGTTTCAAATTTAAAAAAAAAATACCTTCAATTTGGACACCGCCGATGACGGGTAAAAGGAAGCTGTTTCAAAAATGTATGATTACATTACATTAAGAGATAGCTCTTTTTAGAATGGAGTACGTTCGGTGTACTCAGAGCTTTGCTGAAGCATATAATAAATTATAATAAACTGCTGATAAGACAGGAATAAATTTGCAAGTAACTTGTACAAAAAAATGTAGCTTGCATCAAAATCAAAAGTCATTTATTCAAACTAGGCTGAGAATCAGCACCTTTTGAACGTCCGAAATAAATAAGACAGTCCCCCTAAAACGCCCACCCTTCACCACTTTCTAGTGCTTTAGTTGGAAAGATGTGGTGCATCAAACTCCCCAGCAGCAGCATCATGCATGCCATTGTGTAAGAATAACTTCTGATAGGTATAGCATGGATATGATATGTAATGATTAGCATTGATCTTGAGTGTGTTGGTAATTAATTTCAACATGGATCATGTAATAATATTTTGAAAAGAGTGTCCATGAAGTTTCTTGCCCGTTCTTCTCCAGGAACTACTACGCTTTGGAATGGGCAACTAGCTTCATCTTTCTGACTGACCGACTCCTTGAAAATTCAAAAATGCCTTAAATAGTTTAATTGAAGAAATGCTTTGAGTTTGAGATTAGCTAAAGCTTAAACTTTTGTTCGAGAGATGAAGTTGGCCTTTGATTGAATAAAAGCCTTCAGTTTTGATGGCACCCCAAAATATAGCTCTTAATATCCTGCAATTAAAGCTTCAATCTTTCATCTCTTTTCATCCGCGCTGCAGATATAGAACCTTCCATAATCTACGCAATTAGGCCGCCCGTGTATATAATACAACAATTGCACTCGCACAAACGCTAACTCTGTTGGTGTGAGTAGAGGTCTACCATTTCTCGCCACCTACCCCCTATATCCGAATAGGCGTGGTCTACTATATGCATAGTATATTGCATTGATGACCTGCGCACTGCAAGGCGGATATATCCAGGTCGCCCGTTCGATCCATTAGTCGCCTTTGGGGTGTAAACGCGCGCAGTGCATTTCAGAATGCAGAGGAGTCGGTCCTTAGATTTGAGCAAAATGGCGTTGGGAACAAAGGTAAGTAGGAAATAGTCGTTTCTTTTAGTAATTGTCGTTTGGCTTATTAATGGTATGTGTGTTTGTCTGAAAACAGTATTTTTTCTTTTAGAGAAATGTCTGTGAAGCAGTACCCACTTGTGTGCGTGTGAGTATAGTGTTCTGATGCAGAGTAGGTACGATTGAGCTGTTGGGATTCATTTTTTTCAGTAACTGTTGCTCGATTTCCGTCGCATATAAGCCAGTGCAACCCCACTCCCCCTTTGCACCCCCTTCCTCTTAACCGCTTAAGACTAGATTTCGAAAAATCGCTAAAACTATAATTTTTATTGATTTCAATTGTGCGACTAGAAAGCGATTGTTTGATGGAAGTAGTATCGCCATATTTCCGCCGAGCAGTATTGCAGTGGTTGCATTGCGCCTAGTTGGAAGGGTGAGAATAGGACTCATCACCATCATGCCATCTAGATGCTGCACAAACGCCTCTCCTAAGCATCATTACAACTCTCAAGTTTGTTTTTAGTCGGGTTAAAATCTACAGACCTCTAGATGTTGCAGGCGTCATAGATGGCGGTCACCACTTTCCGCTCATACAACTTGAAATATTTCGATGATGTCATTTTAATGATTATTTAATACGTAATTTATATTATCATTCGAGAATTTCTTCTATTAAAGTATTTGCGTGATAATGCATACCTTTGTTATGATAAAATCCTTATCAAATTCATCATAATCACACGTTTAAAATGTTACGCATGACATACTGACCACTTTTAAAATATTATTTAAGTACCCCGATTAGGTTTTACACCGAATAAACTTAAGGTATCGGGTACTGCTGTCTCTTTCTCGCAGATGAAGTAAAAGATGCAACGAAAATAAGATGCCAAATTAGGTTGGCATTGCATTTACTTCAGATGTCGTGAAAACGGGCATACCTTTGCCTAACTGCATGACGTACTATTTGTCGATTAGGTTAGGTATGATAATTTATCGGGAAATCAATCAATAAGCCAATTTTTTTGTTTTGCGAGATCGGATAAAAATTTATTGGGTTATAGTTATCGCTTTGGTTAATTTAGGTTATTGTAATACATTATGTTGTTATTCATATGGTGTAAATAATAAAGAGTATTCTATTCTATTGCCTATTTCTACTGCTATGTTAGTCTCGCGTAAGAATTGATTTTGGAAAAATTCTTAGACCCTTCCATAATAAATAAAAAAAATCTTCCAAACTTTGATTGTTTCAATCTTCAGAGGTTTTGTGTTATATATCATGGAACTTTTAAAACATCTCGATTTCCAAAAAAACATACATTTGCTAAAACCCTTTGTCCATATCCAAGGGCGTGGCGCCCAACATAATTGCTACAATACATACCCACCAGCAGCTATCGATTAAATTGCACTTCCCCACTGCTGCAGCTCTGAACCGTCTACCAGTATATCTGGAGCCCTCTTTCGGATCAATATTCAGCGAGTTGCGCAGTAGAGAATCTGGACGCGGAAGATGATTTATTCTATTCATCTAGTGGTTGCGTTTGGTAAAGACGTGATAATGGAAGGTTGCTGTGGTTGTTGGAATAAGTGGTCGTGTTGCCACGTAAGTTTTTGTGGATTGTTTTTTGAGATTTTGATCGTGTTTTTTGGATAAAAAATACAAGTTTTAGGCGTAGTTTTACACGTTGAAAATGGTAATGTCGCGGAGTTTAGGCTGAATCCTTCAAAACTTTTTCGATGATGTTGTGGTATGCTTAAGCCCATGTAACAGGGCCCCCCAGATATTGGCGATAGAGCGAGCTGATCGCCATTAACCGGGCTCAAATGTAGATTACGAACTGCTACTGAGCATTTTTGTAATGAAAATCTCGATGCCCAATGCGATCAGTTGACCAACGAAGGCGTTAACTTACCATCGAGCCTATTTCCGCTGCAATTTAAAAATATTTTTTAAATCGATCTCGTTTTTAACAAAATTCGATACAGCACGTGATTACCCCCAAAAGTACCGGAAATGTTCTAACATGTTTATACTTTGGCGTTACAATTGGGAACATGACATCACGTGCTGTGCGTGCTAAAAGTAAAAGTATTATGGCTACAACTTCTGTCTGTCTTTAACTTGGTTCAACGATAGAGATTAATGTGAACGTAGGAAGGTGTTTGTATTTTATTTTTATAAGCAATGTGATTTTTGTCAGATTTTTAAAAATTAGTTTTGGATTTTATTTGTGAACAACCTTTATTCAAATGTGAACTAAAATGTATTCTATTTTTGTTTTATGTTTTATCTCGCTTTATTTATGTTAGAAATGATAAGGATAGATAGTAAGTAGAATGGAAAAATACGACAAAAAGATGATTAAAAAATCAATTTAAAAAAGTATTTAGGTGATTTTTTTTGTCAACCTGTGTTTTCCAACTACTGAGCAAATGTCTTCCACACAACTTTCTGCTCTTTCCGTGTACTGCCTTCTCCGGTCAATCTCCGATACTTAAATCGCATTTAAGACAGAAAAAATCTAAAATCCTTTTTTTTTCTCTTGTGTTACTATTTGAATGACGTAAATAAAATGTCGTAGAGGTATCAATAACGGACGGAAAGCGTGGAATGCGTCGGAATCTAAACCATGTCACTTAGTACGTGTGTCGCGGCGACAACACTTCGCTTTGCTGCTTAGTGATTACGATATCACACGTCTTTGAAAACGAGAGAGAAAAAAAAAACATTTTTTTCTTTAACGGGCCCTATGAACGCTCAAATATAGACAAAAGCAAGAATATTAATTACGGTTATTATCAAAAATTCAAAATGGAGTTCAAGAATAAATAAAAAAATTGGTAGTCTGCCGTCAGAAATGCAAACTTAAAACTGGTATAAGCGCCATCTATATTCTATAGTAAAGTACTACGGCGCGTTGGTGACGCGAATCCATAAGTTTACCCCTACCACATATTCTCACATACATTTCAACTGCAAATGTAAGTTTGTACGCACAATATTGAGAGATTTACCGTTGACTTCTTATTGTACGCACAATATTGAGAGATTTACCGTAGACTTCTTATAGGTTTTCCTATAATCTATGGGTAAAGAACCATTCTCTGTATTTTTATCAAAATTTTAGGTTCCGTAGTTTCGGAATGGTCAATTTTCATCAATGTTCTTAAATATCTTTATTTTCAAATTATAAATAAAATATATTTGAGATCCTCGCAACAAGCCCTCTCATTTGACATGCCACACGGTATAGTTGGCAAAGTTTATTTTTTAATTGTCCCCATATTCAAAATTAATTTATTTACATTCATGTCCGTGTTTAGGCCACAGAAATACAAATTTAAACTTAATCGGTTCTTTAGATTCGGAGAAAATTTACTGTGACAGACGGACAGACAGACAGACACGAGTGATCCTCTAAGGGTTCCGTTTTTTCCTTTTGAGGTACGGAACCTTAAAACCCTACTTTTGATATTAACGAACGATCGAATGAATAGCCAAGCCCAAACTTATTTCCAAGTACCTATCATTTATCTGCTTAGCAACAGCCCAGATGCCTTGTCCTTGATACAAGCTCAGATTCCGTCTCAGAGCGTTGCTAATATATTGGTTGCTAAGCGACCTTACCTATTGTGATGAGGACATCTATTGATTCATGTGAGGCATCTGTTTCATCGCCGACGAGGAATCGAGTAGCTATCAATGATTTTCTCGCCCAGGAAATGTACGAAAGAATCCGTGCAAGTAAAAGAGATACAAATATTAATACGTAGTTGATCACTGACTGTTCTCATCGCCGGCGAGTACTCGCTTGACGCAGGGACACGATCTATCAAAGAGAGTACTCGCTTAGTGACGCTCGCTTTGCGGGCAGAACTCTCGCTGAGAGACTCGCGCTTGTCACATACCAGCGAGTAATCGCTCGTCGTTGCATCGCGCACTTGCTGCTTGCTAGCTCTATTTACTTCTCGTTGATCGCCAGCGCGGCGGAGACAGGTGCCTTAGCAACAACCCAGATGCCAGGGTCTTTGATACAAGCTCAGGTTTCGTTGCTAAGATATTGGTTGCTAGGCGACTAGCTATTGTGATGAGGACTAGATTCATGCAAAGTAGATTTAAATCGTTAGATTTGCCCTCATCATATTAAGACACGCGAAAAAAGTGTTCGTGTGTGTCAGGAGACTCAGAAACGCGGCCATCTTTTAACGCAGCAGGGCGAATCAACGCGATTGAAATCTTTGCAGATTTCGTCTAAGGACATTGCTTAGAAGTTGGTTGCTAGGCGACTATTGAGGGAAAATCTATTGATTCATGTAAAGTATTTTATAACTTGAACGAAGTTCGGAGATTTCGTGGAATTTCGCTAGACTAAGACTTGTTGCTGGGGAGTTTGGTGCGCCATTTCTTCTTAGGGGAGTAGTGAAGGGCGTTTTTGGGGATGTCGTTCGTAATGTTGGACTTTCCAATTGTGCTTTTATCATCGACGAAATTCTTCGTTCGTGTAGGCGCGGACTAGATGTGAATAATTATAATATATTTATTCAGACAACATTGATCCATTACATTTATATTGTTAGTATGAATTTAAAAACTATGTTAGTACCTAATAACTAAGAGAGACTTGGTCCTCTGGGTGAGGCTCCACACCAGTGGGCTGTCTAGCTTATAGCTTTATAACATTCAGGATGCAGTTACTGCTCACACGCAATCTGCTTAGCAGTGAGGCTGTTTTAATAGCTCTTGTCAAAAAAATGGAATTTAGTGGAACCGGGGCTGATTGCGCAAGGAGCGTCAGACATAATTTCTGAATAAGCTAGTTTAATGCAATTATTTGCAAACATCTTGGATATGAAAACTTGACAAATGAAAGAAAAATAAAGAAAAATAGGTTTATTTGCCACAGAAACGTGCATATAAAAAAAAAAACAACCGAGTTTTTTTTTTGTAAAAAGTTTTTATTTCTCACTTTTTAGTTGTGGTACCTACCCCACACAAATTCGAATACCACTACCTGCTATGAAAACAACAGTAACAAGAAGTTATCATATCATCTACATACTAAGTGGGAAAAAATACGTATAATTGAAGCTAACTCAAAAACTACCCAAGCAAAGTTAATAAAGTTTATATGGGACCACCTCTGAAGTATGATCTACCAAACAAAAAAAGAATCATCAAAATCTATTCATGCGGAGTAATCGCGTAACAAAAAAAAAAAAAATCATACAGACGAATTGAGAACCTCCTCCTTTTGGAAGTCGGTTAAAAAGACAACAGTAATCAGAGAACAAAAAGTACATAATAAATCACGAGCATAAAACAGAAATTAGTTGGCAGATGCACGACATGACTGACAAGAAGGCTTCCACTCAGCATGATACTGTGTTCTGGGGGACCCACAGCACAGCGCTGATTTTCAGTTGTCAATCGAAAAAGAAACGAATGGCGAATTTAAATTAATAACAATGGAAATTAATAGCAATTTCGATGTTTAGAATCGAGTTTCGCAAAGACAGACGAAAATCATAACGTTACGTAGACCCATAAGTCTATGCTAGGGGAACAAACAGTACTCCTCCCATAACCCCATGGAAATAACGATAACGGGACAAAATAACACGGCTGTTAATTTGTTTATACATGATTCTGATTACAATTAGCAAGCATTGACGGTCCACTAATTGATAACATGAATATTTATGCTGAATACTTAGTTGTTGAATGCCAAAGATGTAGGTGTAGGATGTAAACAGCTAGAAAACGTATGAGATACTTGCAAATATTTCGTAGTGCTATCCTGCTATGTCAATCAGTGTTGGCTTTAACACTGCAAGGCCTAAATACATATGTCATCTGAACTTAGCTCGGATTTTTAAGACTTTTCTCCAAAAGCATACTAAAAAATGCGTTTCGTCAGAGATCCAAATGAATGTCCCTTTTGTGATAAGAATTGCTCCCTGCTACAGCTTAATATCAATATTTTACATGGAGCTGCTGCCATCTGACCTCCACAACCTAATTACTGGGCAATAATGGTGAGAACAGATGACTTTTGGGCATCTGACTGCCCGTAACACCTGCCAAAGACATTTGTATATATGTAAAATGGAACGCGGTTAAGGTAGTGGCCACACTTATCGACACGGAATCGGCTTGAGCCGGTCAGAAAGAGCTTTGTCCATGCAATAAAATTGAAGGAGACGTTATTCGTCGTCGACGATTTTCGCTTTTCGACGACTCCGCGTCATCACTCCCTAAAAGTGTTCACGAAGACACGCAAGAGTCTAAAATCAAAAGTCATTTATCTGCACTTTTCGAACGTCAAAATTACATAAGACAGTCCCCCAAACTTCCACATCACCACTTCCTATGCTTTACCTGGGAAGAAGTGGCACAACAAACTCTCCAGCAGCACAGCTGTCTTGTTCAGTTATTAGAAGTTGATTCGATACAATAGTATCCAAAGTAATTAAGAAACACTAAACATTAGATTATTTGCCATATTATGTCAGCTAGCACACCCCAATATACCAACAAAAACATTGAAGACTATAATCAAGAAAGTCTGCAACTCTTGAGGAGCAAGCAAGTTTATATTCGCAAACAGATCGACCCTGTCGGCTTTAGTGAAGCCAACAGCTTTTCCGGCATACAAAAAAAATTAAAAAGTCATTTATCCAAACTAGGCTGAGAATCAGCACTTTTTGAACGTCAAAATTACATAAGATAGTCCCCCAAAAACGCCCGCCCTTCACCACTTCCTTGTGCTTTGAATAATTAAGAATCCTAGTGAAGAATCTCATGAACTTGATACGACCACGCCTTGGACTGACCTGCATCCATCCAACCCGGTCAGCCAACGGTAACGGAGGTTTCTAAGCCGTATTCAATCCACCAAATATGCTAATATGTTGGATCGCGACCGGTTGAAATGTGTAAATGATAGGCATTGAATGGGTGATAATAGGTTTGTGATTTAATGAAATCTTATCAGACGTTTTTTGAACATTCCACAAAGGAGGATTTCCTGTAAACGTGATTTTGCAGATATTTAATCAAACATCCGGAACAACTGTCCTATTAAAAATAAAATATATTTCCGTGTGGGGCCCAAAATTGTGACCCTGTATATGCAGAAGCTGAACCCTCATCCCCTTACTCACTATCTGACCCCGTGTCCTAACTGTCCTAGAGACTAGGTTAGGACGGCCTGACAGTTCGCTCGTTTTTAACCGACTTCAAAAAAAGGAGGATGTTCTCAGTTCGTCGGGTTTTTTTATTTTTAAATTATGTTCACCGATTACTCGAAGACGGCTGGACTGATTTGAAAAATTCTTTTTTGTTTGAAAAGGTATACTTTCAATGGGACCACCCATTGTCATTTTGTCACGATCTGATGATGGGATCTTGGAGAAATCGAGGGAACTCTTCAAATATTATAGGCACATCTATATCGATTTGGGCATTTTTGATGAGCAGCTGTGACATAAGGCTATTGTAACTTAGCTAAATTACAAACCAATCCACTCAAAAGTTGTAATTTTTTTTTTACAAAAAATACAACTGACTTCCAAACTACAAATTGAAAAATAACTTTAATTTCTTACTTTGTAGTTAGGAAGTCAGTTGTATTTTTTGTCAAATATTTTATTGTCCGTGAAATAAACAAACACGACGTGTAAAAATGTCAAACTGTTGCACAAAACAGCTTTTAACATTTCCCCTAATGGTATTTTTAAAACTAAGAGATGCGGATTGGTCTATTTTTAACCGAGATCCTTACGAAATCCCATTTCTTACAAAACGTGAGACTTTGTAAGATAGTATCGGATGAAATTATCTTGAGAGAATAAAGTAGTAGTTCCCCTTTTTTTTTTTTTTTTTTTGGGTGGGAAATTATCAAATAACTTCTCCCGCTCTGGCTGGAGCGGGAGGGCGTGTCAGACTCTTACTGACTAAAACCCACCCGTGTTCCTTCGGTTGCCCTGTTGCCGGGGGCCACGATGTCCCATCCCAAAAATACTGACAGCAGCAAGTAAAAAATAAAAAATCTATTTCTGTATCAAATGAGGCATTTTTTCTTCTTCCGTAACATTTTGTCTAAACATCTACTGATCGGATGAGTCACTTTGATATTTTATTAGAAAAAAAAGCGTAACTTTAATGATGTCAACTTCCTTCTATTAATGTACCGGTGTCGGTGTGATCTTTAAATGTTAGATATTGTGCTGTGACTGTTATTATTAATTCGTTTTTAGGCCATTTTAGAATACCTCTACGAATATCGAGGTCTAGTCACAAGCATGACTGTTGTGATTGTGCTGTCCCGGGTTCTATCTACAATACGATATGAGTATCCCAGGTGATAGCTTTACAAGAGCATAGATCACTAACTATGAACTAAAACTATTTCATATTATAATTTCTATTTTTTTACAAATGAAAACGACTGCTTAAGAGCGGCCAACCCGTCATACTTTTCATACAAACGCTCATACGTGATTATGGCGTTGTAACACATCTTTAATGAAATCTTTTAAACTAATGGGTATCTTGTGCACTATATCTAGGTTTCTATGAAAGCAAAAAATAAAAATTTGGCGAAACAAATTCAATATAAGCCTCCAAAAATCTGCTTTTTGCACAAATTTTATCTCAACTTTGACCGTTCATAATGTACTTATAAATTGTAAAAGTAAAGAAAACATCTCTATAGAAACCTCGCACATGTAATGGAGATTCTAAATGACAAACAATTATTTTACAAACTTGTAAGGCGTATTCAAAAACACGTATTTCCTGAAACCAGTTATTTTTCGTACAATGTTATCGCGTTCTCACTTTAGCAGTTCTTACTTGCGCTGGATGAAACAACAAGCTTTTCGACCATGCTCGCATTGACGATAGACGGACCGGGAAGGGCCCAAAGGTCAAACAAAGGTCTTAGAACATAACAATGGCCATGACGCTGCTCTTGTTAATGTTCCCATGCTGAATTTTGACCCTGTCTTATCGATGTTTACGTCCGGCTCGGGATATAGCAGCGCACGCACCTCGTCTCACCGTGGGCCACCATGCCGCTCCGGTGATGTCATTTGTAACTTTCGACTTTGTAACAGGTTAAAGGGAACGCCTTCGTTAGTTCCAATCAATTGCAACAATAATTTGATTTAAAAGAGTGTCCATGGGAGTTTCTTGCCCGTTCTTCTCCATATGAACTTACTACGCTTTGGAATGGGCAACCAGTTTCATCTTTCTGACTGACCGACCCCTTGACAGTTCAAAAGTGCCTGTAATTGGTTTAATTGAAATAAATAATTTGAGTTTAATAAGATTCCAGTCAGGAAATACTCAGTCAGTAGCAGGAATCTTAAAGTGTGCCATGCGCAGACCACAGTAGGTGCGCGAACATGTGGATAGATACTTAGCTTTATATGGAATAGGGGATTGTTGGCGAAACAAACAACCGACTTAAAAAAAAAACACTACAAAGTGAAAAATAACTTTAATTTCGAAAATCGGTGTCTTTGGTTTTAAATTTTCGTTTTTTGCCAGCGATTTCCAAAATTAAAGTTATTTTTCATTTTGTAGGGTTTTTTTTGGAAGTCGGTTGTTCTTTTTTTTTGTAAAAAGTTTTTATTACCGTTTATTATTGGTGCCTCACACAAATTCGAATACCACTACCTGCTATGTAAATAATAGTGACAGGAACTTATTACATTATCATCCACATACTAAGTGGGAAAAAATACGTATTATTGAAGCTAACTCAAAAACTATCCAAGCAAAGTTAATAAAATTTATATGGGACCACCTCAAGAGCATACCCTTTGAGACAAAAAAATAAAAAATGAAATTTTCAAAATCGGTCCGCAATTTACGGAGAAATCGGTGGACATACATCAAAAAAGAAATCACTTGATTTTGAAACTAATATCAAAGTATTGTCGTACGAGTATTGTGGTCTGATTGATCGTGTAGTGAAGATACTTTTCTATTTTCTAATGGCAAAAATACTGACATTATATTGCCGAAGCTGATTTGCTGTCCAAAGTTGTTCATGATCAGACTCAATCTACCTACTCTGTGATCAGACTTATTTACGTAACCAACCACGAGAGAGCAAACATCCAATATTAATTTTAAAACTTAGTCATAAACTCATAAATATAACTTGGTAGGACAATTGAATCACAATGACGTCAAAATTAAACAAACATTAGGTCACGGCGTGAATATGTAAGAATGGTTCACAGAAATAATGATGCAGCTTGATAGTAATATTGTAATAAGTATGACGAGATGCTGCTGTGACGGCTTGGCTGCAGTTGTTGCATATTAAGTAGGGGTGTAACGATACATCATTTTCCCGATACGATAGGAGCGATCCCGATGCGAGTGTGTTGGATCATTCGGTTCCCTACAAAATGGTTGAGCTGGATGGTGCTGATCCACGCGTCATGTTCGTGAACGGGCGCCGTCAGTTGAGACTGGTCATCTCTTATCTGCCAGGGCTTATTTTTAATCATATATTTGCAACTGCTTTGATTATTTTTTTTACATTGTTCTCACATATAGAAGCAACAAGAATAATGTACCCAGAATTTTGTAATATCTATATTTAAAAGAGTGGCATTGGAGTTTCTTGCCCGTTCTTCTCCATAGAGATCTACGTTTTGGAATGGGCAACTAGCTTCAACTTTCTGACTAACTGACCGATTCTTTGACAATTCAAAAGTGCCTGTAAATGGTTTAATTGAAATAAATGCTTTGAGTTTGAGTTTGATACCGATTATTGTAGTTGTTGTTATTACAATAAGTCTGCGGCGCGTGAGACGCCGACGGACCGAAATGTTGCCATTTTTAACCGACTTCCAAAAGGAGGAGGTTCTCAATTCGACTGTATGTTTTTTTTTTCTTTTGTATGTTTGTTACGCGATTACTCCGCCAATTATTAATTGATTTTGATGATTCTTTTTTTGTTTGGTAGATCATACTTCAGAGGTCCCATATAAATTTTATCAACTTTGCTTGGGCAGTTTGAGTTAGCTTCAATAATACGTATTTTTTCCCACTTAGTATGTGGATGATATGATAACTTCCTGTCACTGTTATTGACAGTTGTGTTGGTAGTGGTATTCAAATTTGTGTGGGGTAGGTACCACAAGACCACAACACTAAAAAGTGAAAAATAAAAACTTTTTACAAAAAAAAAAACAACCGACTTAAAAAAAAACACTACAAAGTGAAAAATAACTTTAATTTCGGAAGTCGGTGACAAAGAACGAAAATTCAAAACCAGACACCGACTTCCGAAATTAAAGTTATTTTTCACTTTGTAGTGTTTTTTTTTTAAGTCGGTTGTTTTTTTTTTGTAAAAAGTTTTTAAATATTATATTTGTATAAACATTTAGGACTAAGTATTGTATTTATTTTATTTGTTATTTCACTATATTATGCTGCACCGATTGACGTCCTCACGTCAGCACCGGTTGTCGCTGAAAACCAGCGCTGGGGCTCTGTCTCGCATGGGGTCGCTGAGTGATGGCCGTTTTGCGTGGATGTGACACATATTTTCCCCTAATTTGTTATTTACGTGTTTTTTGGTATTGCCCCACTCATATATAATAGAGTACCTAATATTATAAAAAATATGACTACATTAAAATTTAAAAGGGCGCTAAACGAATTTTTAATTATGAAAACTTATTACACGATTGACGATTTTCTTAATGATGATTCACTAATTGACATACTATTACCCTAATTGACATAATTATTGGTTCGCTTACTTAGTCCTATTTTATATTTTTTTATTGCTATGACCACACTGACATTTTTTATTTAATTCTTTGTAATTCCAATGATCTGCATATTTCTATTTTTTTTTTATTTATTTGGAATTGTAAACCTTTGCATGCCCACGTGACGGTAAAATATGGAGAACTTTATTATAAAAACACCTATGTACTATACCCATTTTTGCAAAGAAATAAATGATTTAATTTGATTTTGATTTGGTCATGTTTCCGCAAATAAACGTATTTTCTTTCTTTCTTTTAAATAATCGGCATTACCGATAACAATGCCGATAGCGATGGCTTAGTATACATCGAAAAAATAATGAAGTATGCACCTCGGGAGATTGTATGTCTTTTGTATTTCGGGCACAACTGTTTAATAGTGCGTTCTAGTCCTCACTTCACTGTGTGAATACATAGAAACACGAATAGCTGTGACGTGAAACAGGCACGAAACAATACATCGCTCAGGAAACTGCAAAAGTCAAAGTCAAATCATTTATTTCAAATAGGCCCATGTATGGCACTTTTGAACGTCAAAATTTACAAAATATTAAAATTGAATCTAGTCGCCCCTTCCAAAAGGTAGTTTTCGTATGGAGAAGAATGGGCAAGAAACTCCACCGTTACTCTTTTAAAATGTTTTACAATTGTTTGTATATGCACGTACAGTGCCGACCAAAAGTCCATGAGCAATCTCACAAAGCAATAGACTGACGCTTCGGTTTGACTTACGACCTTCTTCTATAAGTTGTTACAATACTGTAGACACGCACATTACACACACACACTCACTTTGTCTGCAACCAATGACTAGTTCAATAATCATCATTCGTTTTTAGTTTCATTCGTCTTGTTCACATAAATATTAAAGTTTAGCAGGTAGACCACAAAAAACTAAGTAAATTATTTCGATTTCTGTGGGGTAGATGCAGTTTGTTACGAGTATTCAAATAACTCATCACCTGTTAAGCAGCCTTATTAAGGCGGATAACAATTAAAATTCTATTGTGTCTCGTTAATGACAGGTGAAGGGTTAATAGAACTTTTTTGGTTCGTGGATAATATTGGTGACGAGTATTTAGCGCAGTGTTGTGGTTATTATTATCAAAAAGCAGGCATAAAATATATTGAAGAGATCAGATCAGATCAGAGAATATTATTGCGCTGCGTAAAAGTGAAGTGAATATCTAATGAAACCGGACTAAGTGTGAGTGTTATCATTAATATATTTCATATTTTACTAAACATAAATCTTAATCAAGGGTATTGTTGATAGAACAGAGGTATTGTTGAGACAGAAGATGCCTTTAAAGTTTTAAATTCATTGTGAGGTTTTATTCGATTAGTGAATAATAAATAATAAGGTATTATGTGTAATAAAAACAATGTTTTTCTTTGTTCTAGAGAAATACTGTGAGGGTTAAGAGATATGAGGAAGGGGCTTATTATCGAGTAGCAGCGACGTCAAACGGTGAATGAAACAAATGGTTTCATACCAACGAGACATTTTGCTGAATTATTAAAAACACGTCATTATGAACCGTTCGCCGTGCACTCTGAAGGCTTGCATCACTGAAGACCAGCTAGAAAACCGTTTTTGACCTTAAAATATTGACCGTACCAACTTAATAAACAACAGATTCGTTATTGCATGAATTTATGGTAACGAATTTTTTAAGCACGTTTCAATAGGGTGTTTGTCGTATTTCTTGCAGATATACCGAAATTGTTTAATATTATTTTAGTAATAGTATTATTTTAGGATAAAAATATGAGGTTTAGTTTCAATCTTCTTTTCGTAAAGAAAATGAATACTTAAGCTTTAACCTCAATAACAACCAATATTTACTAAAGTCAAATAAAATGTAAAATAATTAATACAAATAAAATATAAACAAACTGCCCATATTTAACCTTAAAATTACCTATTCTGTAAGTAGTTTTTTACATTTTAAGTAGTCTAATATTCTTATTTATTACTTAATTACTTCGACCATGATCAAAGCTTAATATTTATGGTGAAAAAATCCATTAAAAATTTAAAATATTTCATAATTTAAATATGTCTAAATAATACAAACTGCTTCTAAGTTTCTTGACATCTATTTCACATCTTATTCAGCTGAAGTAATGATAAATAATTGTAGCAGTTTATTAACTTATGTAAAATAAATATAACGAATAAACATTTATTTTTTAATTTAGTTATCATATATCACGCATTTTTTATTCTAAAACCTTTATTGCAATAACAACATAAAAAAGCAGCAATATTTAAAAAATATTATTATCGAAAACAAAAATAATAATATTTGCAAAAAACCGCACTGTGTTTCACGAGATTAGAACCTGAGGCAGATTGAATTCCATACCAACGCTTAACGCTTTCTGCTATCTGCGCTTGTTAAGTAACTATCGAATTTTAGCAATGCCATTAACTGGTCAAGTTCACGCGCATAGTGCGTGTGTGCTAGCATGTTTAAAGCGACGGAAATATATTGTTGTTTCGTGTAACTGCGTTATCTGTGGTGTGTGTATCGTGTTGCTTACACATACAAATGTACGAGCTATACCGCGTGTTCACAGCAATACGACTCTTAGCGTGCTCATGCACTTTTGAGCGCTTACTGTACATTAGTTAAATAATATTACCTATATGTGGAGACGATGCACCTAGAATAAAATTACTATACCACAATAGGTAAAAAGAATTAAAAATGAAGCAACGATAGATAATTTAATATGTGATAGATACATGGTGCTCACATATTTACAAACATTGTAAAAATAGACGATTTTCCTAAATTTTGTAATTAATAAGTGTGTGAGAAAGTAATCACAGAATGTAAAATCAATGTCATAAAACACAAAATAATCAATTTTACAATTAAATTAGCAACCAGTTTGATTTTGTCTTGATTCTAAATTGTCCTATGGAGCAGGACCAGCATGTTTCCAAGCACTCTTATCTTGGATATAATCCTCTAATTTGTAATATGCTTGTTTACAAAGTGTACTTTTGATATGAGTTATAAATTTTCTTTCATTTAATTGCAATACGAGTATGTCACAAGGTATTTTGTTGTAACATTTAACACAGTACCCCATAAAAGATGTATGTACTTTCGATAATCTGAAAAAAAAAACACTACAAAGTGAAAAATAACTTTAATTTCGGAAGTCGGTGTCTTGGTTTAGAATTTTCGTTTTTTGTCACCGACTTCCGAAATTAAAGTTATTTTTCACTTTGTAGTGTTTTTTTTTTGAAGTCGGTTGTTTTTTTTTTGTAAAAAGTTTTTATTTTTCACTTTTTAGTGTTGTGGTACCTGCCTCAAACAAATTCGAATACCACTACCTGCTATGTAAATAACAGTGACAGGAAGTTATCATATCATCCACATACTAAGTGGGAAAAAATACGTATTATTGAAGCTAACTCAAAAACTACCCAAGCAAAGTTAATAAAATTTATATGGGACCACCTCTGAAGTATGATCTACCAAACAAAAAAAGAATCATCAAAATCAATTCACAATTGGCGGAGTAATCGCGTAACAAACATACAAAAAAAAAAAAAAAAAAACAATATACAGACGAATTGAGAACCTCCTCCTTTTGGAAGTCGGTTAAAAAATGGTTGAAAAAGTGGCAAGCACTGCCTTATCCCGTGTTGCCATGTCGCTAAGCATGTGCTGCGCGGCTCTCCCGCCAGTCCTGCCTGCGACGGAGCCTCGTCATTTCCTTTGCTTTTCGATCTGTTTGATATCGATTGTATAAGGGGTCGTTCAAGTATTACGTAAGCAGATTTATTACAATTATTTACCCCCGCCTCCCCCTTATAATTGACCCCCCTTAATTATTGACATAAAATTATTTATTAGTGAAATAGGGTAGTTTCCTAGGTAAAAAAAAAGAAATTCTATTTAGTCCGTATTTCAGAAAATAAAAAAATATTAGACACGTATTTTTTGCTTTATCATATTAATCAAAAATAACTTAGAAAACACGCATTAAAGTTGGGGAGTGGGGGCTAACTACGTCACAACGCAGTATAAAATCTAGCAAGGCGTGACGTCATGGCACATTTTAACTCAATGTATCGCCGTAATCTTTTGATTACGTCAAAAAAGAAAAAATAGGTGTCCAATATTTTTTTATTAAATGAAAGACGGACTAAAAAAAAAAATTTGGACACAGGCCTATTGATATATTTTTAAATGCGTAATGAATTTTAAATATGAATGGTAATGTTTATGCTTTTTATTATTTTATTTTATTTATCATCACTGTAATATTTTCAACACAATGTATTTTTTTAAGAAATAAATGACTTATGACTTGTCAGCAAAAGTAAGCAAAGCTCTTAACCCCCCCCCTCCATGCTTACGTAACATTGGTATATTTTAAAATGCACATTGGTATATGCATTTTTCTTTTAATGTAAGTATTCTGTTGTTTTTATTGATTCATGAGCAGCAGTTATAATTCTAACAAGTGTAAATTTAGACAAGTGAATAGCACGCGGTAATTCCCCTACTCGGTTATAAGCGAGTACCTAAACGTATTCATTATTTGTGGGAATCCCCGAATATGCGTTTCGTTTTCAAGCATAGACAATGTGTGGGTTGAAATATGTGTAAAAAAGAAAATAATTACCGCTGACGTAATCACCATCTAGACTCCCCCACCCCCCATGACATCAAAAATAAGCAAAGCATAGACCCCCCCGCCCCCCCTATAGTGCTTACGTAATACTTGAACGGTCCCTAATCGAAGATGCCGATATATCGGAATCGTTACATCTCTATTGTCACAGTACGGATAATGTGTCGATAAATTGTTTTGGCAAAGTTGTGATACATGTTCCAAGACTTGTATAGGAAACATTTTTTAAGTGAAAACTTCTTTAAGGCGCACTTTCTGAACGGTGGACGAAATTGAACTGTCATGCTCGGGGCGGTGACGCTGAATCGCGTATCCTCGGTTTCAGTCGTAAGTTTTCGCTTCTTTCCTGTGGTCATAAGCAAACCCCCTCTCTTTTCCATCTTTATATTAGTCGGCACAATCCCCCAACCCCCTTTTTTGTTCCGGGGTGGAAAATCCTCATGGATGTCCTTCGCCCTGGGGCGGGCGAAGGGGTCTGTCAGACTCCTAATCACTTAAAACCACCCCGGTGTTCCCTTCCCACACTTGGACCGGGGATTATGAGATCTTGTGCGCCTTCCATGATCAATCCCCCAACTGCTGGGTCAACTCGTGGGATTGCTAGAATGTATCGGGATTTAGCTGTCATGACATAACGCCTTGTTTCCCCGAAGGGTTGGGCAGAGGTGTATCTGTAGTAGGTACACCCACATTTCGCCAGTTATGTTTAAGTCCCATGTAATAGGGGGCGAGCCTATTGCCATCAACCGAGCACAAAACCAGACTCCGAGCTGCTACTGAGAAATTCCAGATAGAAAAACCTAATAAACACTGCCCGACCCGGGAATCGAACCCAGGACCTCATGCGCAGCTTATCTTGTTCATCCATTTAGCCAACAAGGGCACTGCGAAATTCTGATGCGAGATCTGGTGTATCACATCCCATCTTTTAAGTCCATTTTTGTGGCGTCAGAACTGATCGTAACAAAAACTTGTCACAGACCATGACTATGCGGTAGTGTAGTTGTGGTTTTGACCTATGTGGTGGTTTTCATTGATAAAATGGCTACAATGAGTAACTGCATGGTGACATCACCAGTGATTAACATAGTGACTTCAATCAGGTGACCACGGACGAATAAAAAGGTTTTATGACTCCTTTTTTTTGTTGGTAGTCTTAGGCGCTCGTGGCTAAGTAATAACAGCCGCACGGGCCGATTTGTCAAGTTAAGCTGCGCTTGCCGGGGATGGTCCGTGACTGGGTGACCATCTTTACATACCGAGACTTCTCCGTGCCTCGGAAAGCACGTTAAGCCGTTGGTCCCGGCTGTCATTCGTAGATCTTTGACAGTCGTTACGGGTCGTCGGAAGCCCGAAAGTCTGACAACCAGTCTTACCAAGAGGTATCGTATTACCCAGTTACTGGTTGTGGAGGTCAGTTAGGCAGTCGCTCCATGTAAGATACTGGTATTCAGCTGTATCAGATTAGACTGGAAACTGAGCCCAAAATAGAGGCAGATGATGGTCACAAGAGCCACAATGACCATTAATCAGCATCACTTCTTATTTTCGTGTCAGTGACTAACCTGGCAAAAAATATCTCTCAGGCATGCCGGTTTCCTCACGAAGTTTTCCTTCACCGTTTTTGACGCAAGTGATAATTATACAATACGCACATGAATCCGAAAAGTCAGGCGAGCCTTGAGTTCGAAGTCGAGACCTATGACTTGGTAGTCCGACTGTCACATCACTTGGCTATCACTGTTGATAGCATCACTATTACAAGTAATCTATACTTACTGTTTAGTGCCATCCTAAACGTGATAACTGTACTGTAAGCGATGATGAAGAAGAGTGGGCCGCGTCTTCGTGTATGGTACTATCCTATTAAACGAGCAATATTTGTATATCCTTACATATTATTAAACAAAGTCTCCCGCCGCGTCTGTCTGTCTGTCTGAACGCGATAAACTCAAAACTACCGAACGGATTTTCAAACGGTTTTCAACAATGGACGGAGTGATTCATGCGGAAGGTTTTAGTGTATAATTCATTAAGGTTTTGTGTAAATTGGCTGAAATATGACGATTCTTGTTGAAGAAGTCGGAAAAAATCATGCCGACTGGGAGCTTTACTGGCGTGCGCTGCGTTAACGGAAAAAGATACATCAAATTTATGTTCTACGGTATTGTTCAACTTAAAAAGTTCAACAAAAAAGTCCGCGATGGCATATGTCTATCTTCTAAGGATGACCCACAATAACCATTTTTATCTTTCAGAATTTGATAAAAATTTAATTGTTATTTCTGAAGCTTTTTGACCGGTATAGTATTAATCCTTATCCAAAAAAATATGTTATTTAAATTAGGCATTTAATTTAGATTAAAATATGCCTTTTAATCATATAATTTAAATGAATAGTTTAAAAGACACAGTTCAAAATTACGCGTAGCAACGCGGGCGCAGCGGTAGGAGTCAATGACGTTGTCCTCTGTTATTAGGTATGAAATCTCGGTAGTACGTTTCCGTGGGATATTTTTCGACATCCACGTGGGCGAAGCCGCGAGAAAAAGCTAGTTTAACATAACATAACATCACGCCTTGTTTCCCCGATGGGTTGGGCAGAGGTGTCCCTGTAGCAGGTACACCCACATTTCGTCAGTTATGTTTAAGTCCCATGTAATAGGGGTCGAGCCTATTGCCATCAACCGGGCACAAATCCAGACTCCGAGCTGCTACTGAGAAATTTTAGATAGAAAAACACAATAACACTGCCCGACCCGGGAATCGAACCCAGGACCTCATGCTCAGAAGTAGAGCTTGCGACCACTAGACCAACGATTTGTATATATATTTGTACTCACGTTCTCGAAATCGGCTCTAACATTTCGATGAAAGGTTCAATATAGGGGTCGGGGGCGAAAAATCGATCTAGCTATGTCTCATATCTGGGAAAATTCGTTTTCTCCGTATTTTCACCCGAGCAGAGCTCGGTCGCTCAAAGTTTAGAACAAGATAATGAATAATGACATGAGAATAATGACATGAGAATAATGACATTAGAATAATGACATGGCAGCATGGAATTAGTAAGTATGTACTTACTATCATGGCACCATGGAACAAGTAGGTAATATACATGAACTAATAATAATGGTAATGTTTAGTAAATGGTATGCTGAGATGGTTTGGGCATGTTGAGAGGATGAATGTAAGGCGACTAACAAAATGTATTTACAAGGCTGATGTGAAGGGAAAGGCCGGTCGGGGACGCCCTAGGAGGACATATACTGACCTTATTGGTGATGCCCTTCAGAAAGGCCAGGTGCGTAGTACTCGTAACCGGCGTGCGTGTATGACCAGATGTATGAACGTAAACGAGGCAAAAGGAGTATGTAGGGATCGTAGCAGGTGGCGTTCTGTAGTTTCTGCCTACCCCCATGGGAAGAAGGCGTGAGTTTATGTATGTAGGTAGTATGAATTTTCCTATACTATTAAATGAGCATTCTCTATTTTCACCAGAGCAGAGCTCGGTCGCCCAGGTACTCTATAAAGAGGCATCATCTTCCACACTGCCAATGTAACAAGATAACATGGTAATATTCGTCATCTGAGCTTTAAACATCTGAGTATCTTAACGTTATCATAATTACGGGGTAAACATTAATACTGGTGACGTAGCGACGGATGATACGGTGACATCATGCAGTCGGGTTGAGTGTGGTTCAAGTAATGAGATGTAGGAGGGAGAGTAAAGGACAGCACCAAAGCTTGGGATTGAACTGCTCGCTCTGCTAAGCCTTGTGATAAAACCATAAAACTAGAAATTTTAATTATGTAAAATCAACATAAATACCAGTTTTATAAACACATTGACATTGTTGAAAATTATATTCAAAATGACATGATTACGTTGTAAAGTATTATATTATTTTAACTATTGTGAATGTGAGGACTATGTGGATATTGTTTTTATTTCTCTGCTAGTTTTAGTGATGGTCTGGCAGTTTGAGTAGTTTATGCGGCCTACCCAAATGTCCTTTCTTTGGTATTGTTCGTCGAGTTGAGCTCCTTAAGTTCTGAGTTGAGCTCCACGATTACTGACAAATGCTTGCACTGACTGGACAGGTCCACTCAAATCTGTGTGGTTCTTTCCTCAAAAGGCCTTTTCAGACACTTATCTACATGGTCCTCATATGGCCTGACCAAGATTATGTCTGGACTTTAAAAGAGCCTTTCGGCCTTTCTTCTCAGAGTAGTCAGATAGGAAACGCCGAACTCATCTAGCTTATTTTTAATATTTTTTTATATGACGTGTAAAAGTGATTTCGATATCCTATTTACAGAATAAACAATTTCATTTCATTTCACCGCTCCAACACGGCAAATAATTTGTCATTCAAGTTAGGATTTTAAATCAAATACATTAAAGTCTATTTTACGTGTGGCAGTGAGCGGCCGGCTAGCCGTCCACTATTCTGTATAGCCATCGTAAAATAGACTTTAATGCAGATGATTGCTACCTTAGCGCATCACCCTTAAAATAATTATCGTTTATAAATCGCTATCGCTTATCAACTTTGACAACACCCCTACTCAATTAAGAAGCAACTCGCGTTGTTAGAAGGCTCGTCTCACAATTGGCACATCTGGCCGTCTGATGGCATTATTTTGTTCTGATTCAGATTGTTATGTGTCAATAAGTATGGCTACATTGAACTGTCCCAGAAGAAAAAATAAAAATTAATAGTTTAAAAAACACTAGAAAAGCACGCTTTTATAAATGCACGTGTGCCTATCTTCCGGCATCATCATCAGACCTTGAAACCTAATCGTGGTCAAAGTTCATTACAAGACTTTTCTAAGAAATCCAATATGATACGATTTTCCATCATTAAGTTCCAGTTCATATCTTCCGGCTCCATCATCAGATCAGTTCGACAGTACCATATTATTGTATTGTCATCAGAACTACATACAGCTGCCAATTTTCATTACGCTACAACCCTTGGAAGATGGTTAAATTAGTTATCTTCGATTCCATTACATAGTTACATACAGGTCGACCTAATAAAAGCGTGTTAAAAATTGAGCATTCGTAATTAATTAAAAACAAAAGTTATAATTCTTCGGGCTATGTCGGTTACCTTGGTTCTCCTGCGGATCTCTTCATTTCTGGCCTCCCACAAGATGGACCGATGACCTTGTGAAGGCTGCAGGAATCCGCTGGATGCGGAAAGCACAGAATCAAGGCTCGTGCAGACCAGTGCGACACGCGACGCGACACAAAGGCACCGCTCGTCACGCGACGAGCGGTGTTTTTGTGTCGCGTCGTGTGTCGCTGGTCTGCACAAGCCTTCAGTCGAAGTGGCGGTGCTTGGAGGAGGCATATGTCCAGCAGTGGACGTCTTTCGGCTGAAATGATGATGATGATGATGAAAAGTTATAAAAGTAAAAATTCAACTACGACAAAAAGTCAATTAAAAAGGTTTAAACAAGACATCACAGACAGGCAAATAAAACATCCGGAGGCACACATGTCAAATAAAACATCCGGAGGCACACATGTTAGTAAATCGAACAGATTACATGTGACTCCCGATTTTTAATTAGTTTTGTTTTTTCATGACTTTATGTCCTCCAGAGGGCGCCGTATTCAATTTAATATGATGTCACATAGGCGACCGCCACCGGACGATCAAGACGCTTCCAACGATAACTCATTTGTCAAATTATTTATGAGGTAACAGATGAACATACATACATACTGGTCATAATCGTAACCAACCACGTACCCAACCACGGCGAAGCAAAAAGGAGTTTTTGCTTCGCCGTGGTTGGGTAAAAATGGCCTTAGATTTACGTCCAACTCAACCCTGTACTCCTTGCGGGGCTCCACATCGCTGTCAGTGCGGTGAAGCTGTCGACCGCCTCGCACACCATGGCCTTTCCTGCAGCAAAAGCGCTGGTCGGTTGGCACGGCACGCAAGCATTAATGACATCCTCCGTCGGGCTCTTGTCACCGCTGGGGTGCCAGCTGTTTTAGAACCCAATGGCTTATGGCTTGGCACGCGACGATGGAAAGAGGCCAGACGGAATGACCATAATACCTTGGAAGTTGGGTAGGCCTTTGGTGTGGGATGCAACCTGTGTCGACACCCTTGCGCCATCCCATCTTCCTAGCACTGCGGGCTGTGCCGGGGCGGCTGCTGCAGGTGCAGAAAACCTCAAACGGCGCAAATATAGCAACCTTACTGGTAGCTATATCTTTGAGCCGTTTGGGGTTGAAACACTAGGGCCATGGGGTCCGAGTGCTCATCGAGTATTCCGGGACATCGCCAAGCGGTTGGTCGACTCTTTACGTGACCAGAGGGCTGGCCAATTCTTAGGCCAAAGAATCAGCATCGCCATCCAACGTGGCAATGCTGCCAGCCTTTTGGGCACTTTCCCCGCTGACAGCGATGCGGACGAATTTTTTAACGCCCAATGAGCTCTTGTCTTTATTTTTAACTTTTTCCTTTACATACTTGTACATAATATATATAGTAGTTAGTTGTAAATATGTTTGTGTATATTATATGTTAAAAACTTTAAATGTATATGTTATGTTTATAAAAATAAGTTTATTACCCTGTACCCTAATTGCGTAATGCAACACAATCACAATTTGTTTCGATTTGAAACAGATTGCTAATCCATTGCTTCATAAGTTGGATAAAAAAATCTGCTCAGCAACGTAAATAACGTAATGACTGTTGGTGAACTGTCAAAATGAAACAAATTAGGCATAATTGTTTACGAAAATGAGGGTATTGGGCAAACAGACCCGCTATCAGGAGAGTTCTTAATAACGAAAATGAGCATTAAGATCTGCTGTACACGGTTCGATTTTAGTTGAGCAACTTTTGTTGTTCAACAAAAAAATACTTTGTAATTGTGGATGGTATCTTTAAAATGGTGAAGGTTTCAGAGAATACGCTTGATAGTTTTTGCGTGTTTCTCAGTTTTTCATCCGCGTTACACATAAAGGCTCTTTCAAACAGGCGCGACACGCGACGCGACACAAAGGCACCGCTCGTCGCGCGACGAGCGGTGCCTTCGTGTCGCGTCGCGTGTCGCGCTGGTCTGCACGAGCCTTAACTTTACAAATTAATTACTCTATGTAATATAAACATAATCTACAATATTCAGAGATTAAGTTATTAAAAAAATGCTCTAATTTAACATAATATTTTTTCTAAATCATTAACACTACTCGTTTAGACGCGATCTTCAGTATAAAATCATTAAAAGTCTGTTATTCTCGCCTTAAATGAGACTTGTAGTTTCGTCAATCAATTGTCTCGTCTTGCCCTCTGCCTAATTGCTAATTTAATTAGGCCTAATTTATAAGCACTAAAACTGAAGATGTATCATGTTTTGAATGATGGTTGATTGGTGCTGGTGCTGGGATAATGTGGTATTAACCTGCTGTAGCATATCCAAAAACACAGGATTATTTATCAATCCTGTAGTTTTTGCGGCACATAAGTAATCTAAATTGCTTGTTTTCGTTTTTCAAAAGCCTCTTGTCATGCAGGGTATGGAACAAGCAATAGGCCTGTGTCCAAAAAATATTTGTAGTTTTGTAGATTATTAAAAAATATTGAACACGTATTTTTTCTTTTTTCACATAATCAAAAGATTACGGCAATACATTGAGTTAAAATGTGGCATGACGTCACGCCTTGGCAGATTTAATACTGCGTTGTGACGTAGCGAGCCTCCACTCCCCAACTTTAATACGTGTTTTCTAAGTTATTTTTTATTAATACGATAAAGCAAAAAAATACGTGTCTAATATTTTTTTATTATCTGAAAGACGGACTAAATAGATTTTATTTTTACCTAAGCAACTACCCTATTCTCTGCACTTATTTAAAGTCCTGACTTGCCACGAGCTCCTTCCAACTCAACTCAATCTCAACTTAAACATACATGACAGTCAAACAATTTTACTCAACTTTCCCTCTCATATAAAACACGTTAAAACTCATAACCGTTTTAGAAACGAGCACTGAATACTGTGTGTAATGCCAATACATAGTATTGCTAACATCGGCACAGGATTACCTAATAGTTTGTCGCAACGTCGCATTCCACGGCTTGTTGGTCGATAGGCAGGTCTTGATACTGGAAAATGTTAAAGGCAATTTATTATTTAAAGAAGATTTACCAAACTTAAAAAAAAAAACAGTGGCACTCCGGGAGTGCCGATAGAAGTGAAAACTTGAACAAGATCGCCTTGGTGGAAGAAAAATACTTGTATAGAACATTGGTCCGTAACCTTGTCTAAATAAAGAGCAAAAGGCGTTTAAAAAAAAAAAAACTCAAAACCTTCAAAGTAAAAATACTTGCATAGAACATTGATCCGTAACGTAATTTAAATAAATAGCACAATCGCGTTTACAAAAATGAGGTGGCCGGTAAAGGTGTCGCGAGTTCAATTGTTTTTTCCCATCTTAAAAATGATCAACGCGCCTAAAGAAGTTTAAACTTAAAAAAAAACTGCAAATACGTATGTTTTTTATGTATGGGTCAATCAAAGTGAGGTTTTATTTCGCAAGCAGACGTCCGCAACTGTGTTAACTTGCTCTGTGTAAACATTGACAACAAGTCGTCTCATTGTGACTTTTAACAACTACATGTGTCGAAAAGTCTAATTACGTAATGAAACTTGTATTGGACATTGTGCATTAGATGATGGGCGGCGTCCGTATGTCGGCCCTCGTGTGCTTATTTCCTTCTATCGGCACAAACTATGCAAGTATAGCCCATGTCAGCATTTTCAGGATGAAACCCGCAAACAGGCAAAGAATAACTGCAGAGAAATGCTCGTTCCAAGCCCTGCATGAGCAGAGGTTTTTGCCCTTCAAAAGGACAGCAAGCAGCGGCCCCTATGTAAGGTGTCACAGAGATACAGGGTGGCAAGGACTTCGACGCACAACCTGTTACCGTGGACTCAGTACATGATTCTGGACCCCACACTACTTGTTTAGACGTGATCTTCAGTATAAAATCATTAGAAGTCTGTTATCGTCGCCTTAAAGTATTCTTTACTGGATGAGTCAGCCCTAATCATACACACGATCCTGTCAAGCCCTCAATACACTCAAACCTGCCAGAATGTTTGAATTTTTGAGAGGAATGCATGACTGTGACTATTATCTATAAGTACCTATTAGTTACTAGCTTAAGTGGCAATGGGCAGGGCACATTGCTCGCAGAACGGATGACCGATGGGGCCGAAAGGTTCTGGAGTGGCGACCGCGTACCGGAAGACGTAGCGTTGGAAGGCTTCCCACAAGATGGACCGATGACCTTGTGAAGGCTGCAGGAATCCGCTGGATGCTGAAAGCACAGAATCGGTCGAAGTGGCGGTGCTTGGGGGAAGCCCATGTCCAGCAGTTGACGTCTTTCGGCTGAAATGATTGAGTACTAACTATACGATATATACAGTATGTCAACTAGCAGAGGAAGTTCCCATTAACCCGTAATAGTCTAGCGTTAAAACATACAAAAAAAAAAAATAACTTTATAAAAAAAACTCGTATCTAACTTTTTCTTGGGTTGTGGCGAATAATTCAACCCGAACAAGTGTTTAGCATGCCTTTTTTTTTGGGTGGGTGGTTTTTTTGGGTTTTTTTCGTGAGCGCGTGTCAGACTCTTACTGACTAAAACCCACCCGTGTTCCTTCAGTTGCCATGTTGCCAGGGGCCACGGTATCCCTTTCGGACTTTCCCGCAACCTCGGCAGGCATCGACCCTAGCGGTAATTTTGATTTATGTAAGCGGTTCTCTAAATAAATAGCTTACTACCCATAAACAATACAGTTCAAATCTAACAGACAACGAACTACCGAACACTCCTTATCAATTGACGCATGAGTCATATGAAACATAATTATAATAAATTTAACTTTTTATCGACTCTTGCGCACGCTTCCGTTAAACGATAATAATTGATAAATAGGCGTTTTGAACTGACCAACGGGTTTTTTTGATGTGCGTAATTTTAATGTTTTGTTGTTAAATTAGATATTCGTTGCTTTATTTATCCCCGGCTTTTGGAAGCTCTTAAAACATACTTCTCTATACTCAACGTCACAGATTGTGAATAAAAAAATAACGCAACGCCTGTCGTATTTGAGGTTTACTACTCTCGTAGTCTGACAACCATGGGAACAGAGCTCGTAAAACATACTTCTCTATACTCAACGTCACAGATTGTGAATAAAAAAATAACGCAACGCCTGTCGTATTTGAGGTTTACTGCTCTCGTAGTCTGACAACCATGGGAACAGGTTTTCTACTGTCGACGGAAGAATAGACAAAACGACAGATTGTGATTGTTTATCTGTCATTTTGTCTGTTCTTCCGTCGACAAAATCTGTTTCTATTGTAGTTATGCTAAGCGTGCTGCTGGACATAGGTATCTACTAAGTTGCTTCATAACACTCAGTTTTCCGTCTTCTGCATTCAGTCTGCCCCAGCTGTCTTCTTTACACACTTTTTTACTTTTATTTCTGTTACTAAATATATGTTGTTATTCCTTTCTTAGCTTGAGAGCGCTTCTTCTTCTTTTCGTGTGGTTAGTGACTAACCTGGTGTTAGAGTTTTAAAGCCGCCCATGGGCCTTTGACTTGTCTTCACTTGCCGTCGAGAAATATCTCTCAGGCATGCCGGTTTCCTCACGATGTTTTCCTTCACCGTTTTTGAAGCAAGTGATAATTATACAATACGCACATGAATCCGAAAAGTCAGAGGTGCGTGCCTTGGGTTCAAACTCAAGACTTATGAGAGTGCTGACTTTGCGAATGAACCTTCACTTATCATTATCATCACTTAACTACAATACATACATAAACTCACGCCTTCTTTCCACGGAGGTAGACAGAAACTATACAGAACACCACCTGCTACGATCCCTACATACCTCTTTTCCGTTTATACATCTTATCTGGTCATACACGCACGCCGGTTGCGAGTACTACGCATCTGACCTTTCTGAAGAACATCACCAATAAGGTCACTATTTATGTCTTTCTAGGTTGTCCCCTCTCCGGCGTTGTCCACTATCTTTGACAATAATTACAACAATATTTTACAAACGTAAAGTTTATAATGTCGAACGCGAGCCGGCCTTGGCTCTGATAAGACGTGCAAATAATACACATAACTCTTGTTAAATGGCGTTTACATTGAGGACAATACTCTGCGATTGCGTAGTAACCGCTGCCTTTCCACTGTTTATTGAATTTAGGAGTATTTATATTTGTGACCCTATCAAAACAGCAGCTAGTGTAAGATTTGATAGCAGCAGTTTCTCATCTGATACTTAGGCTTAGCTTGAACGATGGTCTTTCATCTTCTTTTTTTCATCCTTTGTTCTTCTTCTTCCTCTTTTTTAGGGTTCCGTAGTAAACAAGGAACCCTTATAGTTTCGTCATGTCCGTCTGTCTGTATGTCTGTCCGCGGTCTAGCTCCAAGACTGTTAGTACTAGAAAGTTGTAATTTGGCATGGGTATACATATTAATCATGCCGACAAAGTGGTAAAATGAAACGATAAAAAAAAAATTTTTTTGCGTACCTCACCGGCCATCAGTCTTTTGACAAACATGTAGGTTAAAGCAATGGCACGTAAAATTTAATCGGAGAGGCAACCGGATGGCGAGTGGTAATCTCCCCGTACCGTCCGAATGGACGAGGGCGGAGATAGGGGGGCCTAAAATTTTTTTTTTGACCTGGCTTTCAAAATTTAAGCACTATTATATGCAAGGAAATTGTGTGTATCAATGCCATCTGGTTGCCACCCCCCCAACATCGTTATAATTAAAATAATGTATATAATTCTTGAAACACCTTACCGATGATTTATGATGATGGTTCGGTATCACTTCAAGACCCAGATTACCACTCGCCATCCGGTTGCCTCTCCGATAAAATTTTACGTGCCATTGCCTTGAATAATGGCCAGCCCACTGTCGCTTCAGCTTACTTACTCTGCAAGCTATGTCGGTAACTCCGGTTCTCTTCCGGATAATTTCATTTCTGATTTCTGAGCAATATTGGTGCCGATTCCCTTGTTCACAAAAAAAACTAAATTTAAGTTCAGTGCATCTTTTTCTTTCTATTTCATTAAGAAAAGGACAGAAGATAAATTTTAGTTTAGTCCTGTCAAATTAATCAGCGCCTGTCACTAGTCCATACAAGTTTAGACGTGATTAAAAACTTGCCAACTAAAATTACGTCAATTTACGTCAAGCGCTGATTAATTTGACAGGACTAAACTAAAATGTATCTTCTGTCCTTTTCTTAATGAAATAGAAAGAAAAAGATGCACTGAACTTAAATTTAGTTTAATTTGTGAACAAGAGAATCGGCACCATTAGGCAGTAATTACTGGATACACATTACGTGGATATCGTACAAGTAAACCTGTAATTTAAAACAGATGGGCCAAAAACACGAACATTACGATACCACGATTTTACATAACACATGAACAAGCTCCTTAACAAGCGGAAAACTAAACAAATTAAAAAAAAAAAGTCTATTTGTCTTCAAACGGAGTTGAATATGTTAATGTTTACGTTTGAATGATGATTGTTATACTAGTAATGTGGTGTTTTAAAATAATTTAAATAAGCAGTCATGATAATTATGTCCTTCTATTAGTACTATATAGTTGTAGAATTGTCCGTTCATAAGTTATAGGAATTTATGACTCATGTAGCTACATTTTAGGGTTTCGTACCTCAAAAAGAAAAAAACGAAACCCTTATAGGATCATTCTTGTGTCTGTCTACCTGTCTGTCACAGCCAATTTACTCCGAATCTAATGAGCCGATTAAGTTGAAATTTAGTTTTTTCTGTGACCCAAACACGGACATGTAACTTTAATAAATGAATTTTGAATATGGGGTCATTTTTCGGGGGCAAATTGGGAAAAATACAAAAACTTTTTTACAAAAAATACAACCGACTTCCAAACTACAAAGTGAAAAATAACTTTAATTTCGGAAGTCGGTGTCTTTGGATCAGTATTTTAGTTTTTTGACACCGACTTCCGAAATTAAAGTTATTTTTCACTTTGTCGTTTGGAAGTCGGTTGTATTTTTTGTAAAAAAGTTTTTTTTTTTCACTTTTTTGTGATTTGGTTTGTAATTTATCTAAGTTACTTATGTCAACTGCTCATCAAAATACCCAAATCGCTATAGATATGCTTATAATATTTGAAGAGTTCCCTCGATTTCTCTAAGATCCCATCATCAGATCTTGACCAAATGACCACCAACTTGAAAGTATACCCTTTCAAACAAAAAAATATTTTTTCAAATCGGTCCAGCGGTCTTCGAGTAATCGAGGAATATACATAAAGAATACTTAATACATAATGGGATCTTGGAGAAATCGAGGGAACTCTTCAAATATTAAAGGAACATCTATAGCGATTTGGATATTTTTGATGAGCAGTTGACATTAGGCTATTGTAACTTAGATAATTACTAACCAACTCACTAAAAAGTGAAAAAAAAAAAACTTTTTTACAAAAAATACAACCGACTTCCAAACTACAAAGTGAAAAATAACTTTAATTTCGGAAGTCGGTGTCAAAAAACTAAAATACTATACGATCCAAAGAAACCGACTTCCGAAATTAAAAAGTAAAAAAAAAATATGTTGGATTCGGAGACTCGGCAACCCTCTCATCTGATGAAAAGCACAGACAGATTGGGACTATGAATGTTTCTTTCAAACCTTCCTTTAGGCCTTCGTTAGGCATTTTAACTAGACTTTAAAATCTGTATTTTTAAGGATACCTCTTCTTAAACTCCTGGTGATGTCATAACAATTGTTTTTGTTGTCCACAGAGATGCACAGAGCCAAAGTGGAGGTGTGACACGATGTGTAACGGCGGATGAGGCGCCGGCGCGCGCTCTTGCGACGCGCACACTAACAAAATGTCGTTCTTTAATAATCTTAAGAAGGTAAGCCACTATATAGAGAAATGTTGAACAGTCGTATGCACGTATGTTCCCCCCTATGTTGCAAGTTTCCAATTACTTGGATCGTGAAAAATTCTCGGCAAAACTTCGCAGGACTGCCAAAAACTTCCTTATAAGCTTAAATACAGTATTTCTATTTTCTTCATGTCCCTCGGGAATCATCGCATTTCCGAATACAAACGAATGCTAATTTCCATGTCCATCAATTATTAGATTTATCGTGTAATAATTTGAATTCAGAACTAAGTACTTTATTCTTGTCTTGATTTCCATATGAACTATACATATAGAGCTCAAATTCAAATCTTTATTGCATATCACATGTGTTTACAAGGTCTTAATAATAATAATAAAGTTTACATGGACCCTGTCGGGCACAACAATTACATAAAATATGAGTACTAGCATGATTTAAAATAAATGCGGTAAATAGAAATTAAGAATAATTATCATTAAAAATCTAATAAAATTACATTATTTAATATCACATTTAAATTTGTTAATAATATTTTCCTATCTATCGTGTCTGCGACCTTAGCAGCTTTCCTACCATTTTTTTAATAAATTACATTAAGTTAAAAGAGTATTAACAACTCTATATACTTCCAAGTCGATTGAGAGCATCTGGTCTGCACCAGGTGCAAAAGGCAACTGATAGAAATCCGACGACTGACGAAACACGAAGTTTGCCGAGGGACATTAAAAAAATACTGTACTTGCCAAAGCACAACATGCATAAGAATGAAGTCCTAGGGAATTTAATGTTTGCAAAGAAAATTGCCGAAATCAAGCAAGGTGACAGTGCGAGCTAACTAAGATCCTGGACTTATGGTGACTGGTCGTCTTGCTGATCATGGTTTTGTTATTGTTACTAGTAATTAACTGTTCATTTATTTTAGCTCGATGGTCCTAGTTTATCATTTATAACTTCCAATTACAACTTTATGTAAGCGGGCACGCCCTTTATGCCTGGAGGCTTTTATTTAGATATTTAGTTCTGTTTACGTTTTTTTTTTTTATTTTTTTTTATTCTTCTTTAGTATAGTTCGATGTTTTTGGTTGGTATATTGACTGACGTGTGTTAGCTGACATATGGCCAGTAATTTATAATTAAGATAATGTTTTGTGTTGCATAATAATTTTGCATACTATTGTATAGAATCATTTTATTTTTCTAACTTGAACAGACAGCTGTGCTGCTGGGGAGTTTGTTGCGCCACTTCTTCTTCCCAGCTAAAGGCACTAGGAAGTGGTGAAGGGTGGGCGTTTTTGGGGGACTGTCTTATGTAATTTTGACGTTCGAAAAGTGCTGATTCTCAGCCTAGTTTGAATAAATGACTTTTGAATTTTGAATTATGAGGACTTGAACTGTATGTTTTTAGTCGGTCAGAGTCCGACACGTCCATTTAGATATAATTATTATTGTCAAATCTAATTCCAATCCTTGTAACACAGGTGCTGCACCTGGGCAGCGGCAACGATGCGAAGAAAAAGAAGGTGTTCAACAACATCCGGGACAACAGCGATCCCTCCGAGAACTGGGACATGGTTGGCGAGCTCGGCGATGGCGCGTTTGGGAAGGTCAGTTAAATATCATATGTTACACTGCCTTTTTAGAGCTACAGAACGCTACCACTAGCTACGGTCCGTCCCGCAATAACAAAAAAAAAAGATTCTGACGAAATGAGAACCTCCTCCTTTTTTAAGTCGGTTAAATGAACAGTGGCACTCCGGGAGTGCCGACAGAAGTGAAAACTGGAAAAAAAAATCGGCACCGCAGTAATCAACGCGTTGATGTCTTTTATTCCACGGTGTCGGTAACAGGTCGCGAAATCATCAATGGTTTAGTCCCATCTCAAAAATGGCCAACGCTCCTAAAGAAGTTTTCACTTAAAAAATTGCTATTCAAGTGCGTCGATTATGAATACAACGCACCTCACCTCTTTGGAGTTTATCACCTATAAGATTAGTGGAGAGCCCAGAACTTTCACAAAACTCGGCCTTATAAATTCCTTGACAGGGTAAGTTACCTTTTGTGACATGGGTCTTTGCGTTGCTAATTGTAGAGAAGGAAGAAAAATGTCTCGTGTGCTAGTAATTCATCGCTGGTCTTCACACCAAGACATAGCAATGCTGCTAGGCAACAGGAAAAAGCATGGTAATTGGTGGTAGTAAGTCCCCTAACGAGCCCTTACACAACGAGTGCCCTAATAAAAACAGTGGCACTCCGGGAGTGCCGACAGAAGTGAAAATTTGAACAAGATCGCCTTGGTGGAAGAAAAAGACTTGCATAGAACATTGGTCCGTAACCTTATCTAAATAAAGAGCACAATCGCGTTTACAAAACCTTTAAAGTAAAAATGCTTGCATAGAACATTGATCCGTAACGAAAAGTATAAATAAAGAGCACAATCGCGTTTACAAAAATGTGGTGTCGGTAACGGTGTCGCGAGTTCAATTGTTTTTTCCCATCTCAAAAATTCCCAACGCGCCTAAAGAAGTTTTTACTTCAAAAATACTTGTATAGAACATTGGTCCGCAACCTATAATATCTAAATAAAAAGCACAACCGCGTTTACAAAAAAAAAAAAAAAAAACTTCCAAAACCTTTAAAGAAAAATACTTGCATAGAACATGGATCCGTAACGTTATATAAATAAAGAGCACAATCGCGTTTACAAAAATGAAGTGCCGGTAACGGTGTCGCGAGTTCAATTGTTTTTTCCCATCTCAAAAATGCCCAACGCGGCATATAAATGTTTTCACTTCAAAAATACGTGTTTTCCTCATATTTCGAGCGTCTCAACTAATTTTATTATTTACCCTTAAACTTTCCAGGTATACAAAGCGCAACACAAGCAGACTGGCCAGCTCGCGGCCGCCAAGATGTGCGTTCTCGACAACGAAGACGATCTCGCTGACTTCACCGTCGAGATCGACATCCTTTCGGAGTGTCGGCACCCTAACGTCGTCGAACTACACGAGGCCTACTTTATTGACAACAAACTATGGGTGAGTTGCTGATTAATTTAGAATTTCATTGTGACCCATGATGGCCTAACTCAGTGGCCCATGATGGCCTAACTCAGTGGCCCATGATGGCCTAACACAATGGCCCATGATGGCCTGACAAAGTAGCCTATGATGGCCCTCTACAGTGGTCCATAAAGGTTCTTGTTGGCCCGCTGTACGTCGTGGAAGTACACGAAGGCACTTAACAACAAATTCTGGGTAAGTGGGGATTATGACAGACTGGCCAGCTGTCGGCTGCCAATATGTGCGTTCTCGACAACGAGTATGATCTGGCTGACTTCACCGTCGAGATTGACATCCTTTCGGAGTGTCGGCATCCGAACGTCGTCGAACTACACGAGGCCTACTTTATTGACAACAAACTATGGGTGAGTTGCTGATTAATTTAGACTTTCATTGTGGTCCATGATGGCCAGCCACAGTGGCCCATGATGGCCTAACTCAGTGGCCCATGATGGCCTAACTCAGTGGCCCATGATGGTCTAACATAATGGCCCATGATGGCCTGACAAAGTAGCCTATGATGGCCCTCTACAGTGGTCTATAAAGGTTCTTGTTGGCCCGCTGTACGTCGTGGAAGTACACGAAGGCACTTAACAATAAAATCTGGGTAAGTGGGGATTATGATAGACTGGCCAGCTCGCAGCCGCAGCAGCTTTATTTTGTTGCATTATTAAACCTTTTTTGACGCAACAAAATCAACGAAAAAGTGTAGTGTGTGTATTGATTTAAAAACACCTGATTTTAATCATCTCAATCAATCTGCCTAGCCCTGTTCCCAACTATGTTGAAGTCGGCTTCCAGTCTAACCGGATGCAGCTGAATACCAGTATTTTACATGGAGCGACTGCCTATCTGATCTTCACAACCCTGGGTAATACGATATCCCTTGGTAAAACTGGTTGTCAGACTTTCGGGCTTCTGACGACCCGTAACGATTGTCAATGATCCACGACTGACAGCTGGGACCAACGGCTTAACGTGCTTTCCGAGACACAGAGGAGTCTCGGTATGTAAAGATGGTCACCAATCCACGGACTGACCCGTGCGGCTGTTATTACTTAGCCCCACGAGCTCCTCCACTTGATTTTAACCATCTCAACCCTGGTCAGTTCAATGCCGAACATAAGCCTCTCCATTCTCAATATTAAACCCCCCTTTTTAATTCCAGATGCTCCTTGAATACTGCGACGGTGGCGCCCTCGACTCGGTCATGGCGGAATTAGAGAAGGGCCTCAACGAGATACAGATTGCGTACGTGTGTCGAGAGATGTGCAGAGGTCTGCAGTTTTTACATTCAAGACGGGTGATCCATAGGGATTTGAAGGCTGGGAATGTCCTCGCTACTATGACAGGAGGTGTCAAGTTGGGTGAGTTTATGTTATGTTTTATTTGTGTTAGTGGGTTGTTTAAGTACTTAGATAATGTCAAATTAAGTTGCATAGCGAAACTTCACAGATTTATTCTTCTTTTCGTGTGGTTAGTGACTAACCTGGTTAGTTTTAAAGCCGCCCATGATGGGCCTCTGATTTGGCTTCAGATGCCGTTTAGAAATATCTCTCAGGCATGCCGGTTTCCTCACGATGTTTTCCTTCTTGAAGCAAGTGATGATTATACAATACGCACATGAATTCGAAAAGTCAGAGGTGCGTGCCTTGGGCTCGAACTCGAATCCTATGACTTGGCAGTCTGACAGTCACACCACTAGGATATAAGTCTATGAAGTTTTGCTAGTAAATTTAAAAAAACCCTGTAGGTAAAAGTGGTGGAGGTGGGTAATTTAAGTATTTACACAGATTAATGCAGATGGTTTACTCCGCAAAATCATTTAAATAAAAAAAACCGGCCAAGTGCGTGTCGGACCACGCACAATGAAGGGTTCCGTAGTTGAGATGAATTGATCCCAAAAACAAACTTAACTTTGTGAAAAACATGTTCGCCCATACGGAATTTATAGGAGAACATGTTTTTGCAATTGCAAAGTTAAGTTGGTCGATTATTACTCGTTAACTTGTAGAGCCTACTTAGCTGTGATAGTTTTCCTTTTAATTTCGTTATATAAACTACTACTGTAATTTTTTTCACACAACCAAAACCAACCATTTAGCTGGCAGAGGAAAAATTAGCACTTTAAAGCTTAATATTTCGCAAACGGATCCCTGAATCCAAAAATGGTTTTCACACACTCATAATATGTTTGAAGGACCTTTCCGATGATACCCCACACTATGGGATAGAAAAAAAAAAAACTCTACTTTACGTGTAGGGGAGGTACCCTAAACTTTTTTTTCATCATTTTCTTTTACCACTTTGTCGGCGTAATTAATATATAAACCCATGCCAAATTACAACTTTCTAGTAGGGTTTTCGGAGCTAGACCGCGGACAGACAGACAGACGGACATGACGAAACTATAAGGGTTCCTTGTTTACTACGGAACCCTAAAAAGCGACTCTTGCTACGACACAATAAAGTGCAATTCAGGTCGCACAGCGCTCATTACCTTCAGTTATATTCACCTAGAAGTTGCCTCTCTTTCTATCGCGTAACTCTTATATCTTCTGACTACGTTACGATCACTGAATTGGCCCGACAAGACGGGCCCGCGGCGTACTTGTAGCTTCATAGCTAAAATACGGAGTGTGCCTTCTGTACTGTTCTGTGGTATTTATTAAAATATTGTGTAAATATATGCTTGTATTAATAATGTTTTTGTACTAACCATATTAATCTTTCAGTATTAATATTTATTTTGTGCTAAATATTAACAGCTATGTACTAAAATATATTTTCAGATACTCAATTATTAGTATTGCTTACATCAGTATTATGTATTTGTGCTAGAATTGACAGAGGTTGACGTTCAGATTTATTTATATTGTAACATCTTCTTTACTTCATAGTTAGCCATATCATGGTTAATTGATTCAGGCGTGACCTTGCGGAAATCCATTATAAAATACAATAGAAGTGGATATATTTAGTAACCTGTTCCGCTTAGCTATTTCTAAAGAGTTATAAAATACCCCTGAAATAAATCGACACGTGTTTCACCTCTCAACGATGCATCCTCAGGATGACGATATACTTATCACGAACTCGAATACGGCGTGTTGCTTCACCAAGCGCCGAGCGCAGACTGAGCCTTATCGCCCGTCGAACCCACTTATATACTGCTCGCCCCACCTCGGCTCGGATCGTTATCAGTGCGATAAGGGGCGAACAATCGTAGTAAAGGTGACCTTGGCATACTAAATATATCCACTTCTATTGTTTTTTTAATTTTTTTAGCCATATCCTATCAAGAACCTGGTCGACCAAGCTCTGCTCTGGTGAAAATAGAGAATGCTCATTTAATAGTATAGGCTAGTTCATACTAATTCCATACTGCCATGATAGTAGGTACTTACTAATTCCATGCTGCCATGTCATTATTCTAAGGTAGCCATCTTGTTCTAAACTTTGGGCGACAAATGAATATTCCTAGTTATGAGACCTAGTTAGATCGATTTTTCATCTACGTAAACCCCTGTATTGCAACTTTCATCAAAATCGTTAGAGCCGTTTTCGAGAACGTGATTACAAATATAAATATACAAATATTGCTCGTTTAATAGTATATAAATATAGGATTAGTGTCCGACCGAAAGTTCGGTTTCGGTTTCGGTCGAGTTTCGGTAAAAAAACGAGTTTCGGTTTAGTTTCGGTATCGGCAGCAAACCTGCCGAAACTACGACCGAAACCGAAACTGCATTCGGGAGTTCTCGCGCTGTGGTCGGTCATGTTCGGCGCGTTAATTTCCATCCAAGCGAGTAAGCGACGAAGACATTTTGCCGCGTCCACGTGCCTAATCTTGTCGTGACTGGCTTGTGTTTGCAGTTCGTTTTGAGTTCTCGTGTGATTTTAGTGATTTATTAAAAAAAAATAAAGACTGACTGATTATAATAATAATAACGTTTTTTTAATTTTTTCCTCAAAACATGATCCTTGTAAGGAAGTTTCGGTTTCGGCGGAAACTGAGACTTGCCGAAATTCGGTTTCGGTAGTAAAAACCAGTTTCGGTCGGACACTAAAAAAAATAATTAAAATTCATTTAATTCAGGCAAAACCCATATTACATCAAACAAAATTTAACTAAACTGCAACACACAATAGAACAAAACCAATAGAATAAAAGTAATGTCAATTCAATCAAAATAGGTACACATTACAAAGTTACACAGAATTCAAATAAAAATAAAATGTCAAACTCAACCAAAACAAACTACTGAGCAATACAAATTACAGGGTCACTGAATCGAAATTAAAATGAAATGTCAAATTACACAGAATTAATACTAAATTTATGTATAGGATCCAATATAGACTTTATGGACAATAATAATAAGTACCAAAAACTAAATATTGTCTAAAATATGCTAGATTGCTAGAAAATGCTAGATAAATCGGCGGACATGTTTTCAAAGTCAAAGCATTTATTTCAAATAGGCCCATGTATGGCACTTTTGAACGTCAAAATTTACAAAATATTAAAATTGATTCTAGTCACCCCTTCCAAAAGGTAGTTTTCGTATGGAGAAGAATGGGCAAGAAACTCCACCGTTACTCTTTTAAAATGTTTTACAATTGTTTGTATATGCACGTACATTAGTTAAATAATATTACCTATATGTGAAGACGATGCACCTAGAATAAAATTACTATACCACAATAGGTAAAACGCTTCTTTCTCCCTCCCTATCATCTAATAAAAACATTTAGAGCTAGAACAGTTCACTTACGGTTCCCCCTCATCCCGGGACTGGTCTCCGACATCAGTTACATTCGCGGCCAGTCATACATAGAGACCTGAAGCATCACTACAACCTTCAAATCTCTGTGTATGATTGGCCGAGATTGTCTATGCTTCGAAGATGGCGGATAGGTATGTATTTATGTATGGTGTGTGTATTATGACATGTAGCTTTTATATGTGTTGGCTTGCCACTCTGGAGACAAAATGCCATAATCATGTAGCGTTACAACTCCATTTAGCGGCGAGTTTTAGAGTTATAGATGTAACGATTTTTGAGCAGCTATGAAAATTTTAAGTGTTTCTGTATATTTAACTCAAAATTCGACTTTTTCGAGTTGTAACCCTATTTTATCGAAACTTTATAAAAGGTATAGATAGTGCAATCCACGAAGACGCGCCCCACTCCGCGATTACTGTACTGTAAGCTGTACTTTAGTACGGAGCGGAGCGGAGTGGGGCGCGTCTTCGTGGATTGCACTATTATATTAGAAAATTCTAGACGCACTTACCGAGGGTCCTTACTAGCCTTTATTAATCTTATTTTTATTGAATCTAACATTATTTTATTTCAATTTTATTTGTAAATGTGGTGCCTATTCTAATAATAATATGAGTCTATGTAATAAAATCAAGTATCTTGACTTAGCACACGAGGTTGTCGACATGTGGGATGTGAACTCTGCAATCATTGTACCGATAATCGTTACGGTTAATGGCCTAATAGCGAAGAGCCTCGACCAACACCTCAGCAGGCTCACATTGTGCGGCTGGGTCAAGGGCTTGATTCAGAAAGCAGTACTCCTAGACACGGCACGCATAGTGCGGAGGTTCCTCTCTTTGGAGCCCTGACCACCGGCATTTTGGACCCTGTTCCTGATGCCGATGGGCCACAATTTTTTATATGTTTAAATGTTTTTTATAAAAATATTTATAAATGTAAACAATATGGATTGAAAATAAGTAAACGACAATATGAGTCTTATGTTACTCGAAATAAATGATTTGAATTTATTCATAATTCCTTCTCAGTCACGAGATAATATTTTTTTTAAGGAGTGACGCTAATGAACCCTTAGGCGCCCTCTTCATAAAATGAAAATAAAAATATAAAGATTAAGTCCTTATTCTTAGACATTTTTTTATCTTAGTGTGTTTTCAATTATAAACTAACATTCTACATTTATTTCCAGCGGATTTCGGTGTGTCGGCGAAGAACAAGTCTACGCTGCAGAAGCATGACACGTTTATCGGGACGCCATATTGGATGGCGCCGGAAGTCGTGCTGTGTGAGACTTTCAGAGATCATCCTTATGATTTTAAGGTAAAACATATTTAAATTCTATAGTTGACAGCTGTGAACCATAGATTTACTTACCGTCGCCGTGTCTAATGAAATACCTTGGAAGAGATGGTGGTTGGCCTCTCAATTTTGCTTGGTGGCAAAAATAGGAAAACAAATATGATTTATTGAAATCGACTAGAATTGACATGCAAGTCTTTTTTTTTTTTTTTTTTTGGGTGGGGAATTATCAAATAACTTCTCCCGCTCTGGGTGGAGCGGGAGGGCGTTTCAGACTCTTACTGACTAAAACCCACCCATGTTCCTTCCGTTGCCATGTTGCCGGGGGCCACGATGTCCCTATCGGTTTTCTTCTAGGCGTTGGCCCTAGCGGACCCCGTCAATTCTGCTGACATCTCTTTGAGGCGCGCGTGGAACACAACGCGCCGTCGACCCGGGCCTGGTCCTTATCGGACGGCGAGCTACCCATTGCTCACCGTCCGCAAGCCCGCGCCTACGGTGGCCGGAAATCGGCTCGCGATTCCCGCCCCGGGCGTCTCCTCCTGCGGCGGTTAGGGGCGTGAGGGCGCGAAATTTGCCTCTCCCTCACGCGTTCCACCTCCTCCTTCGCGAGCATTACCGCTTCGCAGGAGGAGGTGACGGCCTGCCATTTCCTCTCGCTCCGTACCATGGCCTGAACCAGGGTGACATGCATGCCTGCAGTAGAGAGTGCCTGCATGCCAAAATGCCAAAGCAATTTATGTCAATCTAGACTATACAACCATTTACGGGCACTTTAATGCCAGGAAGTTGTTTCAAAGTTACCTGTTCCGAAGTGTACACACTGCAACACATCAAGCTATACATTTCCAGTTTATGCTGATCTCGCATTGTATAGGACTTTCGTACAATACGAGGTCAGCTTATACTTGAAATGTATAGCTTGATCTGTACCTGTGTGTACATTTCTTATATCACGGAAAATAGTACAGAAGGCGGGCTCGTCTTGTCGGGTCAATTCAGTGAGCGTAACGTGGTCAGAAGATATAAGAGTTACGCGATAGAAAGAGAGGCAACTTCTAGGTGAATATAACTGTCGGTAATTAGCGCTGTGCGACCTGAATTGCACTTTATTGTGTCGTAGCAAGAGTTGCTTTTTATTTAAACGATTTTGCGGAGTGTTTCATCTGTACTAATCTGTGCTTTAATTTAACATCGTCTTTATTCCGTAGTTTTTAGGCTGGTTTTCGCAGTTCAAATGCCAGTACTGATGTGCAGTTGCCCGTTTATTTTCAATAGCTGCCAAGATTATGTCTGGACTTTAAAAGAGACTGCGACCTCTGAGTTTGTTTCGGCCTTTCTTCTCAGAGTAGTCAGATAGGAAACGCCGAACACATGTAGCTTAATAAAAAAAAAAAAATTATATGACGTGTAAAAGTGATTTCGATATCCTATTTACAGAATAAACAATTTCATTTCATTTCATTTCATTCGCTTCTGCGCGCAACTTCATTCGCGTGGAAGTCGATAAAATATAGCCCATGTTACTCGCTGATAATGTAGCTTTCTATCGGTGTAAGAATTTTTTTAATTGGTCAAGTAGTTTTTGAGTTCATCCATTACAAACAAACAAACAGACAAAAAAGTTAAGAAAATATTAGTTTAGTTTTTTATATATCGTCGTTGACGAGTGAAAACCTTGTAAGTCGATTTTTTTACCAAAAACACTTTTTAATGTAATAAGTAAGAAAACCTCGCAACGAACTTTTCTAGCTCACCTATAATTCGAATGTTCGATTGTAGCGCCATCTCTCGCGTTCAATGAAAACCTCGTAAGTACTAGGTGTCCGCCATTAAAGAGGGATAAACTCGGCAAGATGGCTGACGTGTGAATTCTTGCTCTTTAATTTGAAAAACTTTGTTCAAAGTGGTTTTCGTGTTGTGAAAAAGGTTTCATACAAAAATATTCAGGAGACTGTTTTTTGTCTCTCCTTTAGGGGCATGAAGAACAGGGTGTAAAGTTCACTCATCCACCATAGAAAAGGGAGGATCCTCCGACCAGACGGTGTTGTGTCTGGCGGGCAACTGCCCATCGGTTGGAAGTTGAAATCTTGTACATATGTCGATAGCTCGGTAAACTCTAACTGCGCGATGCAGGATTTGTGTGACGTCATGTCTTTGATGCGTAGTTTGTATGTGGCGGTGTAACCGCTACACTCCTAAACAATTTTGTTTTCGATACTCCTGAGGTTTTCACTCGTCAACGACGATATGTAAAATTCTAGTGTCACAATGTTAGTTGCCATACTCCTCCGAAACGGCTTGATCGATTTTTATGAAATTTTATACGTATATTCGGTAGGTCTGAGAATCGGTCGTAATCTATTTGTCATACCCCTAAGTGATAAGGGTCCACCCCAAACATAAATAAGTTATATGGCAAAACAACGTTTCCCGGGTCAGCAGTTGAGAACTTGAGACTATATTTTTCAAACACTAAAAATAATTTCATACATTTTATTCCAGGTGGACATCTGGTCTCTAGGCATAACTCTTATAGAGTTTGCTCAAATGGAGCCCCCTAACCACGAGATGACCCCGATGCGGGTGCTCCTCAAAATTCAGAAGAGTGAGCCCCCCACGTTAGACCAGCCCTCCAGGTGGAGCAAATCATTCAATGACTTCATATCTAAAGCACTTGTGAAGGTAAGAAATTAAAAATAATCAGCCTATAATGTTCCCACTGCTGGGACTGCGGCCTCCTCTCTGTGAGAGGGAGTGGGCCGTAATCCACGCGGGCCCAGTGCGGTTTCCTCTACGGTCACATGTCTTCGAAGTTCTGCAACATGCTGGTTTCCTCACCACTAACATGTAAAAAAAACCCTGTTCTATCCAAAAGGGGCACATAGGTACACACGGGTACACATCAAGCTATACATTTCCAGTATAAGCTGACCTCGCATTGTACGGAAATCCTAAATAACGTGAGATCAAAATAAACTGGAAATTTATAGTTTGATGTGTAGCCGTGTGTACTACAATAACATTACCAAATTTTTTTTAAGTGAAAACTTTTTTAGGCGCGTTGGGCATTTTTGAGATGGGACTAAACCATTGATTTCGCGACCTGTTACCGACACCGTGGAGTAAAAGACATTAACGCGTTGATTACCGCGGTGCCGATTTTTTATGTTTACACTTATGTCAGCACTCTTGGAGTGCCACTGTTTTTTTTTTAATTATTATTGAAAGAAAAAAGTGATTGCTATTTAATAATTCATGTTTTTAGTAAGTACCAAGTAATGTTGGTAAAATTTTCAACAGGGGTCATAAGTTATGACTTGTAGACACCCGCTAAACGACGGCCGCCCGCGCCCCATGTAATAACCCGGTAAAATTCCAAATTTAATAATAAAAAAACTTTTTCCTGATAAATTCCACATAAATAGACTCTCAGTACGATACCTAACAACATCCTCACGGATCGGACAGGGTTTTTATATGTTGTCAAAGTCAAATAATTTATTTCAATTAGGCACAAAAAGGCACTTTTGAACGTCAAAATTTACAAAAAATAGAATTGATTCTAGTCGCCCCTTCCAAAAGGTAGTTTTCGTATGGAGAAGAATGGGCAAGAAACTCCACCGTTACTCTTTTAAAATGTTTTACAGTATTTTGTATACATTAATTATATAATTATATGTGAAGACGATGCACCTGGAATAAGATTACACCCATAAATAGTAGATTGTTATTCGAGGGGCTAAAATAACCTATTCTATCGAGGTAGTTTTACTCCCGAGGGAGTAAATAGAAACCGAGTTAGAATGGGTTTTAGCGCCGTGTTACACTCTACTTTTCACTACGATTGCGAGAAAACAAAATAATCCAATACAATATTAAATAGTTTATTTTATTTAAAAAAATATACAATTTGTTCAATCTGAATTTTTAAGGAAACTTTTTATCCCGGTATGCGGTAGTAAAACGCTAGTTTCACAAAAGAATAAAGACTTCGTTTTTGTAGGCTCGTTGGTTACAGACAAAAATTACTTTTTCCCCTAGAGCAAGATATGCAATTTTTTTCCCCGCTCTAGTACGCTACAATGACGGACTTTTTGAGCAACAGGAGTGAAAAAACCCTTATTTAATCGAACCTTCATCCCACAGGATCCAGAAAAGAGGCCGACATCGACCGAGCTGATGAAACATGAGTTCGTGAACGGAAACTTCGATGCTAAGCCCTTGAGGGATTTACTGCTGGAGTATAGAGCTGAGGTGGTCGAGGAAGAGGTGCTGGATGATGATTCTGAGGTCAGTAGACTTATAAAATGGAGTTTTAAAGTATTAGGAGTTTTGCGTTAAATTAAAATAGGTTTTTATTTTTATTAATTTATTTATCTTTTGTATAGATTCTTTTCTATTTTGTGAATGTGAGAACGCGAGTAATAACAGCCGCACGGGTCGATTCATCCGGTTAAGCTACGCTTGCCGGGGTTGGTCTGTGGATGGGTGACCAACTTTACATACCGAGACTCCTCCGTGCCTCGGAAAGCACGTTAAGCCGTTGGTCCCGGCTGTCATTCGTGGATCTTTGACAGTTGTTACGGTCCGTCGGAAGCTCGAGAGTCTGACAACCAGTCTTACCAAGGGGTGTCATCGTATTACCTAGTTATTGGGTTGTGGAGGTCAGATAGGCAGTCGCTCCATGTAAAATACTGATGTTCAGCTGCATCCGGTTAACTGGAAGCCGACCCCAACATAGTTGGGAAAAGGCTAGGCAGATTGATTGATTGATGTAGAAATGAAATGTATATTAAAACTAGCTGACCCTGCAAACGTTGTTTTGCCATATAAATGTTTGGGGTATCACTTACTACCTACCCTACCTACCCTACCTACCCTACCTACCCTACCTACCCTACCTACCCTACCTACCCTACCTACCCTACCTACCCTACCTACCCTACCTACCCTACCTACCCTACCTACCCTACCTACCCTACCTACCTACCCTACCTACCTACCCTACCTACCTACCCTACCTACCCTACCTACCTACCTACCTACCTACCCTACCTACCCTACCTACCTACCCTACCTACCCTACCTACCCTACCTACCCTACCTACCTACCCTACCTACCCTACCTACCTACCCTACCTACCCTACTTACCTACCCTACCTACCCTACCTACATGCTATGTATCAGAGATGGCGCTGTATGTGAAAAAAGATTTTCCCGCTTTTCTGTTGAAATTTTTCCTGAATTTTCTTTGCTATGAGCTCGAGACCTTTCCAACGAATGCAAAACCGTGGAAATCGGTTCGTGCGTTCTGGAGTTATAGCGTCAGGAAGGAAAACCCGACTTATTTTTATATAGTAGATATACATTTCATTTAAAAATTAAAATAAAAAATAATAAATCAAATTCATTTAAAATAATAAATTATTTCATGTAAAAATTGGATTGGTAGAGATGTGGAAAATTAGTTTATATCTATTATCTTTGTAATATTTATTGAGATTTACCCAACTTCGGCAAAGCCAAAGGAGGGTTCTGATTTTTTTATCCGAAATTAACAATGTATAATGAAATAACACGTGTGTCTGCTTTTATTGCACGCTTACTAACCCGCTTGCCTCCTTTCGATGTGACCTACTCTATTCAGTCTAAATCGAGGAGAGGCAAGAAAAATAAGGAGCAGTATCAGAGAATTGGTTAGTATATAATGTTGATATAAACATCTGCGATATTTTCTAATCTTGAATTCAGAATCTTGAATAATTATCGTATTTTGGAAAACAAACTCTGTGTCTTACGTGATAATGTTCCAATTCCATTTATTTAGGATCTTTTTATTACAAAAGCTTACTCCTTAATGAACAAATATGTGTTTTTGGAAAAACAACTTTAGTACCCACACGTAAAGTTCAGTTTGGGCTACAACCTCAAACATTTTTATGCTGTAGTAGTCATTCTGAAATCACCTTAATTTTCATACTGATAAAGTTGATATTCGTTTCAGTGAATTAAAAAAAACGTAGATAAAAGTAGATAGTTCTAAGATTCTGAATTCACAATCATTTTCTAACTTATTTATTTACAATTTAACTAATTTATTTATTTTATTTATCTGCGATTGGGACTGCTTAAACCAACCGATGGAATAATTTCTACTTCCATTGTGTGGCGGCCAACAAACGTAATATTGATTAATTTACAAACACATTGTTTTACATTAAAAGAAGAAATATCTGTTTACCTCTAGGAATAGTTGTCCTCGTCAGCTAAAAACTAAAAAGTACAAAAGTTCATGCGCATACGTCAGTCACGTCAACGCCAAACCATAGTATAAAGAGAGGTAGTAAGCTATCTTCATAGAAACGCACCGCGCGCGGCTTGTATGTTTGCGCGGCTTGTATCTATGCGTCGCCGCACGCACACTTACAAAATCTCGGCTGGTTTCTCACGAGAAACGGGTCGAGATTTTGTTAAGTGTGCGTGCGGCGACGCATAGATACTATGGCCCCTCACATACAAGCCGCGCGCGGTGCGTTTCTATGAAGATAGCTTACTACCTCTCTTTATACTATGGCCAAACCGCCGATCAGTCACGTCAAAAATATAGTAACGTACAAGTTGACACACATCAGTCACGTCACCACCGGCGCGTCTCAGTAGGGTTGCAAGATGTGCCAAAAAGTATCGATAAACAGGGTGGCAGGAACATCGACGCGAAAAAAAATCTGCTGTTTCATAGAAAAGTGCAATACCTACGCGGTCAAAATGTATAGAACAGCTGATTTTTTTTAAATAACCGACGAATTATTTCAACGCAGGGGGGTTCAGAATCATGTACTGAATCCATGGTAGCAGTTTTCGCGTCGATGCCACCCTGAATATCGTATCGATATTTAAAATATATCGATTTCGATATATCGATATTAATTGGCACTTGAAAAAGGGAAATGAAAAAAAAAAATCTTTTCTTTCTTTATGAACTTCTATTGTGTTTGTTTTTACTATGTTAGCTTATTTATTTATTTATGCCCACTCACTTGTTGATATTTTCTTTTTTTTTCGAGTAAACCAAGCAAATTCACGCCACAAATAACTAAAAAAAAGTACGGCTCTGATTCCCAGCGGTTTTAGTCAGTGTCGACAACGATGTTACTATTGGAAATATACCGAATTTGATACATTTTTGATACTTGATATTTTACAAAAAGTATCGATACTACGATATTTTTTTCTGCAAGCCGTCTCAGTCGTTGTCGACACGAACGAAACAGGTTGCTATGACTGACTGACTCTATCTGTTCACACGTTCCTGAAATTGACGTGACCGATCGGGGATCGTTCAAGTATTACGTAAGCACTATAGCGGGGCGGGGGGTCTATGCTTTGCTTATTTTTGATGACATGGGCTAGATGGTGATTACGTCAGCAGTAATTATTTTCTTTTTACACATATTTCAACCCACACATTGTCTATGCTTGAAAACGAAAAGCATATTCGGGGATTCCCACAAATAATGAATACGTTTAGGTACTCGCTTAGAACCGAGTAGGGGAATTACCGCGTGCTATTCACTTGTCTAAATTTACACTTGTTAGAATTATAACTGCTGCTCATGAATCATTAAAAAAAACAGAAAACTTACATTAAAAGAAAAATGCTAATACCACATAGTTTACGTAAGCATGGGGGGGGGGGGTGTAAGGAGGTGGGGGTAAATAATTGTAATAAATCTGCTTACGTAATACTTGAACGGCCCCTCGGCGACTTAACTAACGTGTGTGCATGTACTGTTAAGGATCCAAGCTATGAATGGTCAGGGTTCTAACAGAATGTGCCATGTCCAGTAGTATAGAGGTATGCGCTGATGTTTACTGTGTAGTACCGCATTCCAATCTGTCCCTTGACCGAATAGGGTAGTTGTCTAGGTAAAAAAAAAAGAAATTCTGTTTAGTCCATCTTTCAGATAATAAACAAATATTAGACACGTATTTTTTGCTTTATCATATCAAACAAAAATAACTTAGAAAACACGTATTAAAGTTGGGGAGTGGGGGCTCGCTACGTCACAACGCAGTATTAAATCTAGCAAGGCGTGACGTCATGCCACATTTTAACTCAATGTATCGTCGTTATCTTTTGATTACGTCAAAAAAGAAAAAATACGTGTTCAATATTTTTTAATAATCTACTAGACGGACACGAAAAAGTTTTTGGACACAGGCCTGTTGCCTAAAGACAATATCTTTAAGACATGCTCGTTTGGTGATAGCTAAAGCTAGGTCATCATTTATTTGTTGGTCCTAAATTCATCTATTAACTTCATTTCATAGTTTTGTAAAATCCAATAGTTTATTGTCAGCCATTTGCCATCTTGATTTTAGCCTGAGAAAATTATTAACTTATTGAAAATCGTTGGCCCCCGGGGATCGCAGAATGCAGGGTGGCAGGGACATCAACGCGAAAACTGTTGCCATGGATTTAGTACATAATTCTGAACCACAGTGTTGAAATTTTTGGTCGGATACAAAATTGTATCAAATCCACACTGCATCGTGCTAAAGTGACTATTCTTTACCAGGAATAAATCAGAATATAAACAAAATAACTTACCAAAACCAAAGTATCAAATTCTTTTTTCGTAGGACAGAATGGTGTTGCCATTTTAAAATTCCACCGTTTTTTTACTTATGCAGACTTAGCGTGGCTAGACTCTGGGTTAGTTATCATTTAAAATTAGGTATATACTCGTATATATTTTTTGTTATTCTTTCATTTTAATTAAAGTAGTTTTTGTTATTCTCGTTTCATTTAAAGATGTAATGTTATTTTTTCAAATAAAACTATCTATGTTTCGTAACAATACGTTAATGTGACGTGTGTATGGTTTACATTGCAAACGAATCGGACACCCAGCCGCTAGATCGTCCGCCTGCGTCGAAGGTATACACTAGAATACTCTAGAAATATCTATATTTATATGTCGGATCCGGTCATTAGTACGGACACGAAACGAATCGCAAGCGCGCCGCTGGCAACAAGACGTGGTCTACCCACACCTAAAGCGCGCGCTTCTATAGAGTCGTGATGTTTTAAGGCTGCGGCGAGAAGAGGATTCAGCCTCTGGTCGCATCGGACTTAAGACGTCGCGGAACTGTTCTCGATTCGTGGTGCTCAGTTATTGTGTTAGTTGTAATTTGTGATCATTGTGTTAATTGTTGATTTTAATAAACGCCGTCGCACCCAGTGTGAGTATAATTTAGCTAGTGTGATTAATTTGATAGTAAATTATGATGTGATCTGAACTGCAAACTGTTTTTCTATTGCGCATTAACCAACACTACCCACACTACGCCCACGGTAGTTAAAATATCGTTGATAATAACGAAGAGTCAGATACCCGTTTCCGACATATAAGTATGTAATATTTAACCCTTCGTTTCTGAAAGCCTGAACAATTTACCCTTTTTTTTTACCTTGAACTGTTCGATTGTGAATGGTAGAGTCTGGCAAACGAAAGTAGACAGAAAAAGAGCGGCTTTAAAAAAATATCAGCATAGCAACCCTAAAATTAGTATGACATACCTGGAATAACCTAATTTGGTACTTTAGAATTATTTGTTAACACTTTTTTGTTAACACTTATTACAAAAAAAAAAAAAACAACCAACTTCAAAAAAAAAACACTACAAAGTGAAAAATAACTTTAATTTCGGAAGTCGGTGTCTTTGGTTTTGAATTTTCGTTCTTTGTCACCGACTTCCGAAATTAAAGTTATTTTTCACTTTGTAGTGTTTTTTTTTTTAAGTCGGTTGTTTTTTTTTTTGTAAAAAGTTTTTATTTTTCACTTTTTTGTTGTGGTACCTACCCCACACACATTCAAATACCACTACCTGCTACCAGTGACAGGAACTTATCATATCATCTACATACTAAGTGGGAAAAAAATACGTATTTTGTAGCTAACTCAAAAACTACCCAAGCAAAGTTAATAAAATTTATATGGGACCAATTTGGGAGAATACCCTTTCAAACAAAAAAAAAAATAATTTTCAAAATCGGTCCACAAATGACGGAGAAATCGGTGGACATACAAAAAAAAAAAAAACAACAACAATATTCTATAATAATTTTGGTTAATATTGACTACCACACTCGAAATCTGAATCTAAAAACTTAAACACTGTGATAAAGATTCATTAGAGTCACTGTTTTGTCATTTTTTATTTAGTAAATGCTGTATTAAGATCACGACGAATCACCAACAACACTCAATCTTGGTTTTGCAAATTGAGGTTAACATTTATATAGCATTGCCCTATAAAAAGTTTGTAAATAATTCGAGTGTCTACTTTCGTTTGCCAGACTCTACGAGATACTCATTACGAGAAAGGGCGTTTGCCCACTTATCCGTATCCGATTCGTGTTCGTTTCTGATCCGGTTTGGCCATCTTAGTAATTGTATGCGTATACGGTTCGTACAATACGGTAGTTACCTAGGTAAAAAATAGGAATTCTATTTAGTCCATCTTTCAGATAATAAAAAAATATTAGACACGTATTTTTTGCTTTATCATATTAATCATAAATAACTTAGAAAACACGTATTAAAGTTGGGGAGTGGGGGCTCGCTACGTCACAACGCAGTATTAAATCTAGCAAGGCGTGACGTCATGCCACATTTTAACTCAATATATCGCTGTAATCTTTTGATTACGTCAATAAAGAAAAAATACGTGTTCAATATTTTTTAATAATATACAAGACGGGCAAAAATAATTTGGACACAGGCCTATTATTAAGATGGCCAAAAGGTTGATAAGTGGTCAAACGCCCTAATACCTACCACAAAACCGTGTTTAAGTTTTTGTTCAGCATAGTTTTGTGTTGAATACTTTTCAATTTACCACAACAATATAAAAAAAAATTCAACCATTTGAATGACACGAATCGTTGTTATAACTTTAATATGGAAATAACTTATAAATATATGCATATTTCATATATTCTAATTTATATAATTTGTAACACATTCTTCTGGTATTATACATATATGTATAAGTTTATATTATAAACTTATAAAACAGTTTAATACAAATAATGTGCTAATGTTAAACGCTTGTTATGTTTAGGAGCCGCGCAGCTCTCATATTCCAATGGAGGAAGATGACTCGACCTCCGTCCGTTCCGGCGACACGCCAGATGTCAAGAGTACGTATTTACTTTACATTAATTTAACTATCTTCTTTATTGTATCGATGGTTTTATATCTATCGGCGATTTATTACCCGAAACCCTTGTTTGAAAGAAATACTTGGTATAAGAATTGCAAGTTCTGCTTGAGTGTTTTTAAAATTATGTTTGCTCGCTAAATTCTGGCTTCTAACGCGTTCAAAACAGCATTATAGCATATAAAGAAGTAAGAAAATACGTTTATTTTTGCGGTAAACATGACGCAAAGAAAGAAAAAAACACGCAAATAATAATTTGGGGAAAAACATGCGTCACATCCAAAGAAAATACATTCATTTAGCACAGACAAAAAGGCACACAACACAACATAATTATAAAACAAGTAAAAAAAAAAAAAAACTGGAAACAAAAACAAAGTGTAAAATAATAATTTAACAGGAAAGTGTGCCTCGCGGCTGCGCCAAATAGGCCCAGTTCAGCAAAAATGTCAGACAACTAGTGCCTGAGGCTGGTTTTTGACTGGACCTGAAGTGTGAGGTGACGGATGTAAATCAGTTCTATACTGCAATGTGCGTGTATCAATCCACGCAAAACGGTCATCGCTCAGCATTTTAGTGGTATGAGGAACAGGGTGTAAAGTTCACTCATCCACCATAGAAAAGGGAGGATCCTCCGACCAGACGGGAGTTGTGTCTGGCGGGCAACTGCCCAACGGTTTGAAGTTGAAATCTTGTATGTATGTCGATCGCTCGGTAAATTCTAATTTCGCGATGCAGGACTTGTGTGACGTCATGTCTATGATGCGTGTAACCACTACAGCATAATGCTGCGACCCTATGCGAGACGGAGCCACAGCGCTGGTTTTCAGTGACAGCCGGTGTGACGTTGACCGCTGCATAGGTAGTTTCGAATTGTTTGGGTGCTAAAATTACACCGAAAGTATTATATGCTCAAAACACATTTAAAATCATACTATTATTAGACAGTTTTGAGGCGTATAATACTCTCAGTTTTCGCCAGATGGCGACCGTACGTCCATTTTAACTGTTAGACTTAAACAGCGTCTTTAATTCGTAGTACTAAAGTTGGTTTTCCTAGTTCAAGTGTTATCGATTGATTGCAGCGTCTGTAGCTTCATATATTGAAGTTACTTTTTACATCATTATAACGCAATGTCCTGTCTCCTCCAGTGTCGGACGAGCCCCAAGCGGGCACCACTCCCGCCGCAGCCGCCGCCCGCGCGCCCCCCTCCCCGCCGCCCGCCGCGCCCGCCCCCCCCGCCCCCGCCGCCCCCGCCGCGCCGGGCGTGTCGCCGGCTGCGGCCGCGGCCGCCAAAAGGCCGCACGAGGACTCGCACCCGCCTGCTGACAGGAAGCCGCCCGTGAGTATACATTATACTTAAACTAGGTTGATATTTGCACTATTTGAAGATCACAAGCTTCTAAGAGACAGTTATGTTATCAAAGCAATCCTTCATCACTTTCTGTTCCTGTACAAATGTGTTCTTAATGTCCCTCGGCAAACCTCGTGTTTCGTCAGTCGTCGGATTTCTATCAGTTGCCCTTTGCACTTGGTGCAGACCGGACGCTCTCAATCGACTTGGAAGTATATAGAGTTGTTAATACTCTTTTAATTTAATGTAATTTATTTTAAAAATGGTAGGAAAGTCGCAGGCACGACAGATAGGAAAATAGTTTTATAGCTCTATATAGTTCACACGGAAATCAAAACAAATCAACAATAAAGTTCTTAGCTCTGAATTCAAATTATTATACACAATAAATCCTATAATTGATGGACATGGAAATTAGCATTTGTTTGAATTCGGAAATCCGATGATACCCGAGGGACATTAAGAATATAAACTATTTTCTTTCTACTTAGTAATTTTTTGGATAATTTATTGTAATATCATTTCTTTTAAAGCTATACACCGCGAAATTTGAATCACAGTTTTGCTAGAACAAACGTTATTCAGACCATGGTCTACTACCATTCTACAGCATTCAATAAAAAAAAAACATACTTGGTTTTTGAAAAAACACAAAAAAGACAAAGTTTAAAATGTCAAGATTATCTACTGCTTACTAAATTTCGTTTATGGAGGTACATTTCCCTGTAGACAATGCTGTGTCCCGTGCGTGGTGTCTGTGTTGTAGGGAGTAACCATAATCTTGACATTTTAAACTTTGTCTTTTTTGTGTTTTTTCAAAAACCAATTATGTTTTTTATTGGATGCTATAGTAGACCATGGTCTGAACAACGTTTGTTCTAGCAAAACTGTGATTCAAATTTCATGGTGTATATTTTGTAAATAAATTTAATTCAATTAAAATTACATGTACGGGCATGTACGCGGGCGGGCGTGGAACTAATGGCGCCATCTTGCAGTAACAATTTGACAACAACGCGCAGGGGTCGGTTTCGGTCCGTCGGTCGGCCGGTTGGTTGGCCGGTCGACCAACCAGCTGGTCGAAGGTGCCATCATCATATTATTATCATCTGATATGATAATGATTGATGATGAAGGCATCCTACTTCTTAGCAAGTTAATTTTAGGAAGCGTTGTGGAGTGAAAGAGGATGGGAGTTTTAAGGATTAAGAAAAGTGTATTGAGACAGTTTGGACACACAGAAAGGATTGGCTCTCATAAGAAATCTTAGTCGTTATAGTATTGATATTTAGCTCTATTGACTAATGAGTTTGCCGACCACTGGTCTAGACCTTTTCAATATTGTTACCCCTGTGACCTATAAGGAAAACTGATTTTACCCCGACCTTAAAATGTTATCAATACAAACAATACAAGCTTTTATTTAAATATAAACAATGAATTAAGTAAAAATATTGTTTTGCATTTAAAATGTTTTTTTTGTAAGGTTTAGTTTCGCTTAAAGCGCATCTTAAGTCATGTTCCATATTGAAACGGTCGCTGGCTTTTATTTCAGTGTAACCAAAGGTGAAAAACCACTCGCACATCTATAGGTGGTGGCAAAGTTTGCTCATAAGCATTTTTAAAGCTCTGTTAGCTATTAACAGGATATTCGGCACCAGCTTTGGTCCCACCAGATTAGGTTCTTTGTTACCCCCACAGAATAGCTGATTTACCTCCGCGGGGGTAGTTACCCCCAGGTTCGGAACCCAGGCTCTAGACCAGGGATCCCCAAACTATTTTGGACAAGTGACCCCTTTTCCAAAATGAACTGTTACCTCAGACCTCCGTGGCTAAATTACCTACTTTTAAGATCAAACCCCTTATTCATAATGGTCCGCTAACTTAAAACAGCTGCTACAGAGTGTTATTCTTCATTCTGACTTCGTTTATGTCGACCCCTAGGAAACCGATATCGGTCGATATCGACCACTTTGGGAATCCCTTCTCTAGACTATACTCACCTAATGCGTGTTTGAGCCGAAACTAGTCTGGTAATGTAAAAATTTTTTTTACAGGCACCAAAAAAAGAAAAAGGCCCCGCACCCTTACCCCCTTCAGGCACCGTTACCTCCCCGCCCCCTCCCCCTCCCCCTCCCGCCCCCGCCCCCGCCCCCTCGGGCGCGCGCAAGCCGCCCGCGCCCCCTCCCCCCGCGCCCCCCGCGCCCGCGTCGCCCCCCCGCACGCCGGGCGCGCCGTCGCCGCAGAAGCTTGTAGCGGAGGACGTTACAGAAGCCTTGCCTGCTGCTACCGCGGGCAGGCTGATTGTGGACCAGGTATGTTTGTGATCATTTTACTACCTGTACCTTTTCTTAGGAAGCCACATTTCTTATTTCCATATAGTAATATTGCCAAATTAATCAAAACAGAGAAATATTTGACAGCTATTTGCGACGTTGCCAACTTTTAAGATAAACACTCTTAACATTGCTTGAGTGCGAGAAAGAGATAGAGCAAGAAAAAAGTGCCATATTTTATACAAAAAGACACAATATTTGTTCAAACACTCGACACGCACCTTAGGTGTAGTATTCTTGACCAAGCCCGGGTCGACAGCGCGTTGTGTTCCACGCGCGCCTCAAAGAGATGTCAGCAGAATTGACGGGGTCCGCTAGGGCCAATGCCTGCCGGGGGTTCGAATATGGGCCGATAGGGATATCGTGGCCCCCGGCAACATGGCAACTGAAGGAACACGGGTGGGTTTTAGTCAGTAAGAGTCTGACACGCCTTCCCACTCCACCCAGAGCGGGAGAAGTTATTGGATAATTTCCCACCCAAAAAAAAGGTGTAGTACTCTTAAATCGGCAACACACTGTGAGCAACCATAACGAGCAATGCTTGTTTCTTCCGGGGGACAGTTACAAGTGGCAACATAATATAATATGTAATTTCTATCCACAGGTATGCAGAGACGCCGAAAAAGCAGTAGAAAGCAAAAAAACCGAATCAGAAGAAAAACCCAAACAAGAAGTCAATGAAAAACCAAAGTCATCAGAAAAAGAAACGAGAACAAAACCAGAAGTTAAAGACAAAACCTACTCCAGAAGCAATTCCACAGAAGATACAGAAGCTAAAAAAGATAAAAGTAGACCGAATTCTATACACGAAAGAGATAATAAGAGAGATTCTTTAGAGAAGACTGGTATTGAAGTAAATAGAGTAAGTGCAGAAGTGAATAGATTAGAGAAGCATTATTCTAGGTCTTCTTCTGTGGATGAAGAACGGTTCGACGACAAGAGAAGAGAGAAGAGTGACAGGAGATCGCAGCATAATGCTGTAGAAATTAGGCCTGTTACGGTGAGTTTTTTTTACTTCTTATTTGGGGTTTTGTACAGGAATCATTCGATGTAGTTAAGGTAACTTTAAAAAATTTGAAATGATGTTAGAAATTCATCGTGAATTTTTTTAAACCGTCAAATTGCATGTAAAAATAATTGAAAAAAATAAATTAAAAAGTTGTGGCTCTCTGGGAGTGCCGACAGAAGTGAAAACTTGAACAAGATCGCCTTGGTGGAAGAAAAATACTTGTATAGAATATTGGTCCGTAACCTTATCTAAATAAAGAGCACAAACGCGTTCACAAAAAAAAAAAAAAAAACTTCCGAAATCTTTAAACTAAAAATACTTGCATAGAACATTGATCCGTAACGTGATATAAATAAAGAGCACAATCGCGTTTACAAAAATGAGGTGCCGGTAACGGTGTCGCGAGTTCAATTATTTTTTCCCATTTCTTAAATGCCCAACGCGCCTAAAGAAGTTTTCCCTTAAAACAAAAATTTTATTTAACCGGTAAAGGACCGTTGTTGCCAATTGGCAACAAGTGACACACGCGGCTTACATCTCTATTTGTACTTGTTGTAATGGCTATTATCGTCTGTGGATTTTTCTGTCTATGGTCGGATAGATATTCTCGTCAAATAAATCGACTAAAAGCAAAAATATTAATAGGCAACATTTTAAAAAAATGTTGAAAATCACGTTCCCGCGCGGTAAAATGTCAGTCAAATGTCACTCCCGTCCGCTGTAATAATTCGTTTTTTAATGGTTTTTGTGTGTAAATCGTCGGAAAGTGGTGATATTTTCATTTTGAAGTAAATATTACATCGTTTTAGATAATATTCGCACTAAATAACACCTATTTTGACCCAACCAAAAAAGTGTAAACAAACAAAAAAGAGAAAGTTCCCGTCACAGTGAAAGTTGTTATATTTTGTGGTTTTTCTGTATGGATCTGATCCGTAAGTGTTTTATTTCTTTTCTATATTACATGTATCATCGTTTTAGACAACATTTAGAACAAAATAAAACAAAAAAATATTTTTTTGGTACGGTGAAAGTTACGTAAGCAATAGAAATTCTAGATCATAAAAAATCTAGATTTTTTGAATTTTTTGTTTTGAATGTTTGTCTCTAAAAACGCTTTTGTTAGATAACTTATCTATCCATAATGTACCCTGCAAAATTTCGTGTGAATTGGTACGGTAGTTTTATCAGAAATCGTTATCACAAAGAACAAAAGAAATAATAACAAAAGCGGGTAATAAAGATAAGTGAACGTTGTTTACAAAGACTGCAACCATTTGAAACGTATTCGTAATCTATTCGAGTAGCAAAAAACATTAACAATACTACTTGAGACATTGTAAAGAAATCCGAGTGTTTGTTTATTTAAGTGCGGTCGTAAAACTGTCACGGCGCGGACCACCCACCGCGCCTGACCGGTTAAAATAAAAAAATTACGAAATTTCATCAGGATAAGATCAAATACCTACATTCCTTTCGAAAAATTTATCAATGACAGTTACAAAGTTACTGTTTCATTTATTTATTGTAAATTTTTGCAGGAGTTTGTCCAGTATTATTAAAAATATAATTTATTTTCTTCTTTTCCCAGCCACCACAACCAAAGGAACCCGACCCGCCTAAAGAAACAACGAAACCGCCCGCCCCCGTCCCGCCGACACAACACGCCCACGCCACACAACACACGCCGCCCACGCAGACTGTGGTGGTGACGTCACCCGCGACACTCCCGCCCGTGTCGCCCGTGGTGGTGGCCGTGAAGGAGAGTGTGGTGGTGGTAAGTTATACGTCATTTATGAAAATTTAAAAATGAAAATAGTTTATTATTTTAATAACTAGTGATTGGAGCCTCCTTTTAAGCAAAAAAGCCTGTATTAGGAGACTCAGCTCTTCCATAATTTGTATAAATATAGTTTATTTGTCTTAGGGCCGATTTTCATATGATAACTGAAGAATAGTTAACTGTGGTCTTTGTTAACTAACTTCACACTATCATGTACAGATACAGTATTGAACGTGTTAGATAAGAATAGAAACTGTAGCGTTTACACCGCCACATACAAACTACGCATCATAGACATGACGTCACACAAATCCTGCATCGCGCAGTTAGAGTTTACCGAATAAGACAGCGGTGTGATTTAAAAGAAGATGTAGTGACAAAAATTGAAAAGGGTATGCTGAGATGGTTTGGGCATGTTGAGAGGATGAATGAAAGGCGACTAACAAAATGTATTTACAAGGCTGATGTAAAGGGAAAGGCCGGGCGGGGACGCCCTAGGAGGACATATACTGACCTTATTGGTGATGTTCTTCAGAAAGGCCAGGTGCGTAGTACTCGCAACCGGCGTGCGTGTATGACCAGATGTATGAACGTAAACGAGGCAAAAGGAGTATATAAGGATCGTAGCAGGTGGTGTTCTGTAGTTTCTGCCTACCACCATGGGAAGAAGGCGTGAGTTAATGTATGTAATTATCTTGTCATAATTGAGTGCGCTATGTTATGAGAGATGTGATAGTGCATTTCAGTATTAATATTTCTGTATTCATAATCTTGCACACATACAAACTTGGTTTACTTTTAGCAAAATTTAACAAACTATTTATATAGATACTCAATAAAATAACGTTATAGACTTTAGACTTTTAAAGACATCCTTTAGGTTTCGAGGCTCGAACCGAACTGACTTAGAAGCTAAGCGACGCTCCAAACATCATGTTTCCAATTCTGTTCTGTTAAAAAACGAGTACTTTTACCGTAACTGTCAAATGAGATACTTTTAAACTTCATGATTACACTGATACAAAAATCATTTGAGGCAAATCACATACTTTTAATTTTATATTTAGTACTAGCTGACCCAGCAAACTTCGTCCCGCCTAACTGTCAATGAATGTGTATGTTTAGGATTTTAAAATTTCTACCCTACCTACCCTACCTAGATATCAAAAAAACCGATCCACACAAAATGTATGAGAACGTGAATTTTCTTCATCATTTTTTTTTTCGTGAGTTTTCCATATTTTCTCACCGTTTAAACCTTCCCAGGAGTACGACAAACATTTCAAAACCAAAATCAGCTAAATCGGCCCAGCCGTTCTCGAGTTTTAGCGAGACTAACGAACAGCAATTGATTTTTATATTATAGATTATGAGCAGAGTGAACAAATTGGAATTAAAAAAAAGATAACGACTACAAAATAAAGGTTATAATTAAATAAGCAAAACAATTTAACAAAAATAGAACTAAATTTAAACAAAAGTAACGAAATACGCCTAGCTAAAACCCGTCCTAACACTCCAAGCGCCCAAAACGAAATGACCGAGGAAATGAGCCTGCCGCTTCAGCTGTCCGTCTGCCCCTCTCTTGCGCCTCGTGTCGTCATTCAGCCGCCACGCCTACAATCGCAGGATTCTCCGCTAACAATATATAGATTTAAAATCACAAAATCTAATTAATATTTGGAAATCATGACGATAGATGTTAACAAAACTATTTATCACACAGGTAGAACCGAATAGCTTAGCTGCGACCACGCCGGCCGGGCTCGTCACAGTGACAACAACGCATCCACCTGTACTTAGTACTGCTGCCAATGTGAGTACTACCCATCCTTTTCTATGCCTTGCGGTGTGGCGCTTGACTTCGATTTGTTTTTGGGTTATTGGAACATTGTTTTATAGTCGTATTCTGTTAGAAACGACGATGAAGTGATATCCTGGAAATATGATTTGCATAATTCTTTAGGGAATAAAAATGTCTCTTGACACGTGTCTCTGTAGGAGTGAAGCTGTGTGACGTAGTGATGGGTAACTCATCATTTTTATATGAGGTTGAGGGAGTACCTCATTTTACCTCGCGAGGTCCTCACGAGGTACCCCTCATTTGAGACGAGGAGTCGTACGTCGGTATCTACCTCACGAGTAGTCACGAGCCGAGCCCGAGCCGAACTCAGCCGAATTCAGCTGATAGTCCGAGGCAGCGAGGCGGACGGGTGTGTCGACTCCGATTTTTACGTCTCCCTCATACACATAACTTTCTTTCGCTCATAAATGTTTGATCGCCAAAATAAACGAATCAATGACACTTGATTATCAATCTAATGCTAATGTTTTTAGAGTTCATAGTTAATGTTTAGAGTTCATAGTAATAGCTGCTGTAATGTTTACTGTGTTTTCAAAATTTCGAGACCTCACCTCACTCATTCTATAGCTCACTCAATCACTCAATACTCACTCGCGAGTACTCGCGTCAACAATGTCAATGTCAAAATTTTTAAGTGAGGACGCGTGAACGAGTGATGTGGTTCAATGTTGAAATTCGAGTAACTCTTTCAATTTGCGATCACGAGTACCTCAAACGAGGCACCTCATGACTGGAGGACACATCTCTAGTTTTTTTTTTTTTTTTCTGACTATTTAACCGAGCAAACCTGTGGGTGCCTTAAGCTGCTACACTCAAAGCCTCCAGCCAGGGACTTATAAACTAAACTTATAAACTAGGTGAGCGCTCGCTAAGGGCACACCCTGTGGGGTCGAGCCTCGGCTTAGGGCGTTTACCGGAGGGAGGACATCAAAGATGGGACGGGCTGGATCAAAGTTTTGATCATGATTATTAATCGGGGAATTTAAAGCTACGTGCTCAGCTGCAACAACTGCTGACACCTCGTTTTCGAGCAAGGGTCGGGGGGGGAGTATCATTTACTCGGGAGCGCGGCGGTCGCGATCGCAAAAGACCTCGACAGCGAGGTCGGAATGACGGGAAGCGTCTGTGCTTGAGTCCTAGCGTACTCGTTTCCCTACTAGACTCCTGATGGATATTAGTCGGGTCGTCTGGGTCGGTAAGAATGTGCCTTGGTCGGCGAATATGACTGATTCTACTTGGGACATAATTGGCAGCATCGACAACCAGAGGGTTGCGATGTTTGGCCGCGGACTCAAAGAAACGCTTCGAAGCGCGTTTGAGGAACTGATGGATGGTAGGGATTCTAAGATCGATATGGAGGCTCTCGTTCCTCACGAACCAAGGGGAGCCGGTAGCTCTACGGAGGAATCGATTTTGGAGGGTTTGCATCCTATGGATGTGATGGAGTTTTGCATGAGCAAAGACGGAACCCGCATAGGTCATGATTGGGCGAATGCAAGCTGTATAGATCCGCAATTTGCACTTTAGTAACAATTTGCTACTTGCATTTAGGACGGAATGGACATCTCTAGTGTGACGTCACCTATTTTTATACGTCTGGTGATATCTTTCAGTATATATCACTGGAGAAGCCTTACGAACACTTCCCCCTCTGTAAAAGTACAAGACCAAATGCTCTAACACGGTCATAAAAACTACTTTCAAATCGATTGAGAGCGTCCGGTCTGCACCAAGTGCAAAGGGCAACTGATAGAAATCCGACGGCTGACGAAACACGAGGTTTTACATATGTGTTATAATTCTGTTTATTTGTTTATATACAATGTGATTCTTTATAATGTACACATATCGAAATGAGGGAATCCATGTTTAATTTTAAATACAGAAAAAATATTTAAAAAAATCTAAATATTTTTTTTAATACTTTTTATGGAATTAAAAAAAAAAAATTAACAAAACTGTGTAACTTTTAAACTAAATCATCTATCGAGATGAAACAAACTCCTTAATGATTGGAAGTAATCAGGCGTCCACAAAAAATGAAAATTGTGAAAAAAAAACTACCCTCAATTGAAAATAAATATGTTTTTTTTAGCAAAAATCTGTATTTTTTTTCATCAATTTTTGCAATAATTGTAAAATTGATAAATAAGATGCCAAAGAAAAAAAAAAAATTTTGTTTATACAATAAAAAAAAATCCTTCGGTAAAATTAAGCATAGATTCCCTCATTTCGATATTGCACATTATGAATAATCTCACTGTATTCATCATAATCTCTTCAGCAAGTATTTTCTTGGGAACCGGACGTCTCTTGAATAGACTGAACTTGAATGCCTCTAAATTATATTAATTTCAATTGTTTTTATTCGCCAGCTCCCGCCAAACGCCGTAACAATATCAACAACGCCACCAATAGCAGACGAAGTAGTCATAGTCGGCTTGGGGTCATCTTCAGACGATGACTGCTTCGCGCCCTCGTCGCTGGACTCTTTAGACTGCACTCATTATAGTGGTAAATACAAAAAACTTTTTTAGAAAAATATAACCGTCTTCCAAACTACAATGTGAAAAATAACTTTAATTTCGGAAGTCGGTGTCAAAAAACTAGAGATGGGCCGAATGTGATTTGAACCGAATCCGAACTTCGGCCGAACATTCGGTTAAATAGAAAAGTTCGGCCGAACTTCGGTTCAATTTCGCGCTCTTTCTCGAGAGTGACACGTCGTAACTTTTTTAAGCAACTTAAATTATTGCTAGATGTACCCCGCCCGCACCGCGTGGCCTAATAAGAAAAGATTTTTAAGACTAATAAGACGAACTGATTTAATTTAAGGTTTACATTTACAATGTTCCTAACTAAAATAAACGACCATGAGTGAGTAAAAGACATAATTTTATTTTACAGTAGGTAATGCTATTCTAATTCTATTAAATTTCAGTCAAAATAATGCAAATAGGTATTATTTTTCTTGTGCCGAATGTTCGGCATCTGAACCGAATTTCGGCCGAATGCCGAAGTTCGGTTCAAGCTGCCGAAATTCGGTTGAACCGAATGTGAACCGAATTTCGGCCCATCCCTGCAAAAAACTAAAATACTGATCGAAAGATTTTCACTTTAAGATTGGAAGTCAGTTGTATTTTTTGTAAAAATGTTTTTTTTTTTTTTTTTCGCTTTTTAGTGGGTTGGTTTGTAATTTATCTAAGTTACTATAGCCTAATGTCAACTGCTCATCAAAAATACCCAAATCGCTATAGATGTGCCTATAATATTTGAAGAGTTCCCTCGATTTCTCCAAGATCCCATCATGAGATCGTGACCAAATGACAATGGGACCAACTTGAAAGTATACTCTTTCAAACAAAAAATAATTTTTCAAATCGGTTCAGCCGTCTTCGAGTAATCGGGAAACATGAAACAAAAAAAAAATTCAAAAAATATTCCGACGAACTGAGTACCTCCTTTTTTTTTGAAGTCGGTTAATAAACTTATATTGTTATTGTTTGTGCACAGAAAAAACTCGTGGTCGTCGTTTAGATAGTAGTGAAGTCCTAATTCTCAGTCCAACGGCTGCCGCCACAGATTCCGGTGTTTTCGACGACAGTGTTACTAACGGACTCAATTTGGTGAGTTAATCTTAATTTACTATTACTAAAAACCTTCGGGTTACCACTGAACCATCATCATTTCAGCCGAAAGACGTCCACTGCTGGACATAGGCCTCCCCCAAGCACCTCCACTTCGACCGATTATGTGCTTCCCGCATCCAGCGGATTCCTGCGGCGTTCACAAGGTCATCGGTCCATCTTGTGGGAGGCTTTCCAACGCTACGTCTTCCGGTACGCGGTCGCCACTCCAGAACCTTTCGGGCGCTGGCGGAAGCTAGTTATCATACAAACACAAAATTCGGTGTTGTCAGTTTGTTATAAAAAACTGGCTAAGAGCGCGTCGGACCACGCACAATGAAGGGTTCCGTAGTTATTCCAAGAACAAACTTAACTTTGCAGTTATTCAGAGCACAATATTGAGAGATTTACCATGTTATTTTAAGACCGTAGACTTCTTATAGGTTTTCCTGTAATTTTATTTTATTATATTCGGGAAACTTACAGCTAACTTACACAGTGTTCTTAAATTATATACAATTGAAGGCCATTTACAAGTTTCCACTGATAAACACGTAACATAAAAAAGAGAAAAAAAAGGTAGGAACAAAATACCTATTAAACATAAATTAGGAACAAAATAAATTATGAGTAAAGAACCATTCTCTGTATTTATTTCAAAATTTAAGGCTCAGTAGTTTTGGGGATAACTGGGGGGCCTCCCCCGTGACGTTATCTCAGAACCATACCCCCCTATGGACAATTTTCTTGAACATCTTTAAAAGTATTGATCGTAAAATTATTTAAAAATAAAATTGAGATCCTCGCAACAAGCCTTTTCATTTGATATATCACACGGTACAGAAGTAACCCAAAAGTGACCCCCATATTCAAAATTCATTTATTTACGTTACACGTCCGTGTTTGGGTCACAAAGATACATTATGTGTACCAAATTTCAACTTAATCGGTCCACTAGATTCAGAGCAAATTGGCTGTGACAGATATACAGACAGACACACGAGTGATCCTATAGGGGTTCCGTTTACCCCTTTTGAGGTACACACTGCTACACATCAAGCTATACATTTCCTGTTTATGCTGATCTCGCATTTGTATAGGATTTCCATACTATGCGAGGTCAGCTTATACTGGAAATGTATATAGCTTGATGTGTAGCCGTGTGTACGGAACTCTAAAAAAGTTTAAAAAAAACGTAATTTACTTGATTTAAGTGTAATAACACACACACACATAACATTACGCCTTGTTTCCCCGAAGGGTTGGGCAGAGGTGTCCCTGTAGCAGGTACACCCACATTTCGCCAGTTATGTTCTAAGTCCCATGTAATAGGTGGCGAGCCTATTGCCATCAACCGGGCACAAATCCAGACTCCGAGCTGCTACTGAGAAATTTCAGATGGAAAAACCCAATAATAATCTTGCATCTCATATCTCACTCATCTTTTTCTCAACAGGACACATCCCATGTCTCAGTAGTTACGGTTGGCAACGAAGAGGTGCGGGTTCGAGACTCGGCCGCGACGCACATCGCGCTCGGCTCCGTCAGTACGCGACTCAGTCCGGATAGCTTTGAGAGGTAAGAAAATAACACCAATAATTACTAAGAAAGAACTACGCCTCTCACTGACGTCATGCAAAATCCTGTATCGCGCAAGCAGGGTTTACCGCGCGACTAGCATATACAATGTCGCCCATCGACATGTGCCTGCCCGCATTTTTCTGAATATTCATGAAAAATATCGAAATTTTTCTGAAAAATCTTGACTTATCTCAAATATGATTTTATGAACTTGGTGTATAAAAAAAATAAAAAATCCTTATTTTTTTGAAAAAAAAATTTTCACCTCCATTTTGTTTTTTGCATAGTCGGTAAATTTTAATAAAAATGTTAGACAAAATGAATTCATAAGCTTTTAGAAATAATAAACAGAATCCATATCAAACCAATAACGTCGGAGATATGGCAAACGCTACTTAAAACATAAAAAATTTAATAACGACAAATATCTTTCGATAATTTTTCATGAATATTCAGAAAAATACGGGCAACAACCGACATCAATCGTCGGCCAGTTGCCCGCCAGACACAACACCCGTCTGGTCGGAGGATCCTCCCTTTTCTATAGAGGATGAGTGAACTTTACACCCTGTTCCTCGTGATAACTCTATATACTCTGACTGCAAGCAAATCTAACCATCCATAACTTCCACAGCAGATCACAGTCGGACAGCGGCTCGGTCGCGTCGTCGTCGTCCCGCGTGCTGCAGGACGCCGACTCGCTCGCCACCTGCGCCACCACGCCCACCACGCCCACCACGGCCTCGCACCCCGACCTGCACCTCGCGCATCTCAATGTCAACGTCAATGGAGGAGCCAGGTATACACTACATCCTGCAGTATTTTCTATTCTCTTAATGTCCCTCGGGTATCATCGGATTTCCGAATACAAACGAATGCTAATTTCCATGTCCATCAATTATTAGATTTATCCTGTATAATAATTTGAATTCAAAACTAAGTACTTTATTGTTAAAAGAGTAACCGTGGAGTTTCTTGCCAGCTCTTCTCCATAGGAAGCGACCAATTGGAACCGTGCACCTAGCTTCTGACGTTTCATAAGTGCCCATGTAGGTTTATGTGAAATAAAATATTTTGATTTTATTGTTTTGTTTTGATTTCCTTGTGAACTATATAGAGCTGTCATCATCATCAATTCAATTCAATTCAAAATATTTTATTTCACATAAACCTACATGGGCACTTATGAAACGTCAGAAGCTAGGTGCACGGTTCCAATTGGTCGCTTCCTATGGAGAAGAGCCGGCAAGAAACTCCACGGTTACTCTTTTAAAAATAATTGACTTTTACAATACTTTCAAATAACAGTGTTACTAGGTATGGGAGGACTGTGTAGGTCTTTCAATAAGTACTAATTACTTAACAAAATAGAAAATGGTCTACAGGTCTACAATTCACTAAACCTACAGCGTTCTCACATTCACAAAACAGAAAAGAATCTATACAAAAAATAAATAAATTAATAAAAGTAAAAACCTATTTTAATAAGACGCAATTATATGATTGCTATTACAGTTGTAATCAATCTGAATAATTATCATGTCCACAAAAGTCACAAACAAAGAGTTGAAATGAAATCGTAGGTATATAATGTCAAATAATAGAATAAATATGTCAAGGACGAATGTAAAAAATAAAAATTAAAGATTAAAATAAACATGGTAATTTGGGAGCAGTTAAAAGACTCTTACTTATTTATTTATCAGTCTATAATGTTCCCACTGCTGTGACTGCGGCCTCCTCTCTGTGAGAGGGAGTGGCCCGTAATCCACCACGCGAGCCCAGTGCGGGGTGGTAAATGTTGTCTTCGAATTTTCGGTTCTAGGACATGCCGGTTTCCTCACGATGTTTTCCTTCACCGTTTTGAATAGTTATTAAAGCTATAAGTGCGGAAAATAGATGATTTCTGACGAGTGGCATTCTTATTCACGAGCGAGCGAAACGAGCGAGTTTATAAGTCGACACGAGTCGGAAATCTTCCTTCGCAAGTGTATCATACAACGTTTTACTATGCATTGTGCGAGGAAATGAAAAAAAACGAGCGAACCTTGCAGTAGTCGCATATGATGTGTAACATCTGACATCTTAGCTGACGTACATAAATAATATAAACAATATAAAATAAAATGTATCGTGATCCTTGACATAAATTGTATTTATTGACATTAGTATTATTGACATCAGTTTTTTTTATATTAACTTTAGTATTGTTTAATGACATAGCCTTATTATTTATTTTCAGTCTGTGTGTTGTCATGCACTGTATTGACATTTATATTTTTCATTTTATTTTTATTTTTAATATTGACATTGATTTCTATTGCTATTTATTATTAATTAATTTGTATTATGAAATGTGTGATTTTTTATAATTGTTGTTTGTTTGTTTTATTGTTCAGGCTTATTTAAATAATTACTCAAATACAAACATTTGTACGCCGTCTGGTATAACATAGCGAACTCTTTATCTTTATATACCATTACTATTGTACACCTATGTTAAACAAATGAATAAATGACTTATGACTTATGACTTAATATTCTTCGTCATCATCATCGCCATTGTCATGACTTTGGGTTTGACTTTAGCTTTGGAATTGACTTTGACTTTGCCGTTGACTTTCGACCTTCGACTTTGACCATTGTCATCGCCATCGCCACTGACGCCATCGTCATCATTATCATTGTTCAAGCCAACTATCTATGCGCACGCACACACAGAAACTACGTTGCGCGCCCGCCATCGCACGGGACACACCGCGCGGAGCTAGCGCCAGTAGCGAAACAAGTCTTCATGTGGCTATACATCGCGCTCAACCAAACGTTGCTCTGTATAATAAATCTAATATATTCAAAAAGTACTATACCTATCCAATACTGTTCATGTAGCTAACTACAACATTAAACTAATTCGTCTGCTATTAAAACTTTTATTCAAAATCAACACTATCTTAAACAATCATCATCATCTAATTTGTAAATTTTTTCTCTAATAATAAAAACTCTTTGCGTTGGGCTGATGACGAGCATTAAAAATTAAAAAAAAAAACAAAAGTAAAAAGCACTAGTCAAAAAAAGTGATACTTTCCGCCTAGTTGCTTGGAAAACTCTCTTTTCGAGCACATGCATTGAACCAAACGAGGCGCGTGGAGGCCACTGCGATCACCGCGGTTTCGTCAAAATCAGTTAGCCGGTCGGATACCTACGCACACGCAGCGGTCGGGACTGCTACCAGTGTCAATCGATCGTCAGCTCCAGCTACAGCGATGCATGTAAATAAACTGAGCGGGCAACAAATGGGTGTGGATGGTATGTGTACTCGAGATTCAGACAGGGAATGGACTGTTGTACAAAGGAAAATGCCAAAACGATATAAATTAATTGGTCAAAAAGGATGTGCGGCCACTTCGCCGGACGGTAAATTTAAAGCAGCAGATATCAAAGTGCCTTTGTTTATCTCAAATGTAAGTACTGAAACGAGTGAGCAGGACATAATAAACTACATAAAAGAAAAAACTAGTGAAAGTGTTACTTTAAAAATTATAAATATGAAATTTGCAAAGAAATATAACGCGTACAAACTGTTTGTTTCTCAAAACAAGTTAGATGTGTTTTTAAAAGATGAAATGTGGCCAAATGGCATAACTTTTAGACGCTTCGTGCGTTTCACGTACCGAAAGAAGTCGGAAGACTAAGTAATAGTTAGTAATGGACTTAATTATGAACTGTAATCAAAACAAACATTGTAAGTTTACTAGTTTCAACTGTAAATCTGTTAAGCGCTCAGTTGATAGTGTTAGGGAAATCTGTGAGATGTCAGACATAGTAGCCCTTCAAGAGACATGGCTTCTTCCCCATGACGTTCCTTTCTTAGGTACCATAAGTGATAAATTTGAATACACGGGTAGGTCGGCTGTTGACACATCTGCGGGGCTACTGATAGGGAGACCTTATGGGGGAGTGGCTATCCTTTGGAGAAAGGGCATTTTTAACGATGTTGCAATATTAGGGTGCACTAGCTCGCGGCTCGCTGCTATCAGAGCAACTGTCGGCGAACGTTCGATTATTGTAATCTCTGTTTACATGCCAACTGACTCATCTGACAACTTGCCTTTGTTTACAGAGGTTCTAGGTGAGATTAGTGCATTTGTTGCGAGTGCAGAAATTGAAAGTGTTTTCATATTAGGCGATTTTAATGCACATCCACATGAATTGTTTTTTTAGGGAATTAAACAATTTCTGCAATGACCAAGCTTGGGTCTGTGCAGATATAGAAAAACTGGGCTGCGTGACGGATAACTACACTTTTGTGAGCGAGGCCCACGGCTGTAGAAGGTGGTTGGATCACTGTGTTGTGTCTGTTTCAGCGTGGCAAACTATTGTAAATGTAGGAATAATGGAAGACGTTTATATGTCAGATCACTTACCCTTGTACGTTGAGTGTGACCTGAATATAGTAAGGTCTAAATTAATAAAACAGAATACGACGCGCTCTAGAGTTATTTGGGGCGAAAGGGACGAATCTCAGATTAAGTGTTACAAGGATTTGTGTAATGATGGGTTTCGTGATATTGATTTTCCACCTGAATTCGCACAGTGTAGTTATGGCTCATGCAGCTCAGTAGAACATAAATATGTTTTGAATGACCTATACGGTAAAATTATAAGTATTTTATCTAACGCTGCCGAGCAAACAAATGTGGTAGGAGGGTGCAGGCCAGGGAGAGGGAAAGTGGTGTGCGGATGGAACGATCATATTCGTGACGCTCACCGTGAGGCCAGGCTTAAATTCAAGGAATGGGTTAGACACAGGAGACCAAATAGTGGGGTAGTTTTTGAAGAGATGAGTGAGACTCGTAAAATCTTTAAGGGACGCCTGAAATGGTGCCAAAAAAACGAAGAACAACTCAAAATGGACAACTTAGCAAAGCAAAGAGCCACCAACAATTTTAGTAAATTTTGGAAGTCGACACGTAAGTTGGATACTAGGCCTGGTCTACCGGTGAGCGTAGGAGGGACCAATGACCCGAGGGAAATTGCAAATATGTTTATGGAACATTTTAAAGTGCAATCTCCACTGGGCCCTTCAGTTGCAATGGCCGATGCTGAGTCTGACAGTGGGGGGGCGGAACCACTCACACTTTTTTCAGCCAAACAAGTCAGATCCGTCATTCAAGGCATGAGCAGAGGTAAATCGCCCGGCCATGACGGACTCAGCATCGAGCATTTCAAACATGCGGGGGGTCACCTGCCGAGGGTCCTGTCCTTGTTTTATACTATGTGCATCAGTCATTCTCATTTACCTGCTGAGCTGATGCAAACTATTGTAGCACCCATAGTCAAAAACAGGACAGGGGATATCTCGGACAAGGGGAACTACCGTCCAATCTCCCTTGCAACCACAGCGGCTAAAGTATTGGACAGTATTCTTGATTCGTGCCTGAAAAAGTATTTGTGTTTGCATGATGCACAGTTTGGTTTTCAACCTGAGCTTTCAACCGAAAGTGCTGTGCTGAGTTTGAAGAATACTGTCCAATATTACACAGACCGAAAAACGCCGGTGTATGCCTGCTTCCTGGATCTCTCCAGAGCCTTCGACCTGGTGTCATATGATGTGCTCTGGAGAAAGCTGGGTGACAGGAATGTACCGGCATCAGTGCTTAAGCTCATGCAGTATTGGTATGCAAACCAAACGAACTGTGTAAAGTGGGCCGACACGTTCTCTGTGTCGTATGGGTTGGAGTGCGGTGTGAGGCAGGGGGGGTTGACGTCTCCACGGCTCTTCAACCTTTATGTGAATGATCTCATAGTCGAGCTCAGTAGTATGCGTGTCGGCTGCCGGGTTGGTGGTGTTAGCATTAACAGCATCAGCTACGCGGACGACATGGTACTGCTGGGCCCGACTGAGGGATCTATCGGAGAAATGTTGAAGGTCTGCGAGGAGTATGCTGCCTTACACGGTCTTGTGTACAATGTCCGTAAATGTGAATACATGGTCTTTAAGGCCGCCGGTAAGTATCCTAATCATGAACCTAGTTTTGCTCTAAATGGTGTGAGCATAAATAAAGTACACCAATTTAAGTACTTGGGGCACATACTTACCGACGACCTTAAAGATAATGCAGACATCGAAAGGGAACGTAGGGCACTGGCGGTCCGAGGGAACATGTTGGCCCGTAGATTCTTTCGTTGTGCGGACCAAGTCAAAATCACCCTGTTCAAGGCGTTTTGTCAAGGACTGTATGCGGGGGGTCTGTGGGTCAGCTACACCAAAAGATCGCTGGATGTCTTACGTATTCAATATAATAATGTTTTTAGGATGCTGTTGAAACTGCCCCGTTTCTGTAGCGCATCGGAGATGTTTGCTCAGCACCGAACTGACGGCTTCCATGCAGTGATTCGCAAAAAAGTCGCATCACTGATGCGTAGAATGCGGGTCAGTGACAATAGCATCCTGAAAACAGTGGTGGAGAGCCCTTACTCCCCTTTTCTGAGGCACTATGTGGGGAGAATGGTCAGGTAGCATTCCTTGCTTTATCGTTCTCTGCACATCCTGCCGCAGTCACCAGCTCAACATATTCTTTTTATGTACTACTAACACTAGTGATAAGGTACTTTACTAACAAATTGGACCATTATTGTTGTCCGAACTAAATAAATAAATAAATAAATAAAATAAATTGTAAAGCTATTTTCCTATCTGTCGTGCCTGCGACTTTAGCAGCTTTCCTCCCATTTTTTAAATAGATTACATTAAGTTAAAAGAGTATTAACAACTCTATATACTTCCAAGTCTATTGTCTGCACCAAGTGCAAATGGCAACTGATAGAAATCCGACGACTGACGAAACACGAGGTTTGCCGAGGGACATTAAGAACATAGTTGGACTTGTACTAATTTGCTATTCCATTGTTACAGAGTAAATACAGACCAAACAGAGAACTTAGACAACGGTGAGCCTGTAGTACTTAGGAGAAAGCAGCAAGATGGACAGCCTGGCAACAGGATACAGAGGTAACTATATAATAGTTTGTTCTAAACTACGAATAATTAAAGTCAGGAAGCGTAATTGTGAATTGAAAGAGCATGGCAGTTGAGAGAATGTCAAGCTCACTTAAATGTCTCGCTGATGGTGGCGAGTGTGTTGGATCATTCGGTTCCCTACAAAATGGTTGAGCTGGATGGTGCTGATCCACGCGTCATGTTCGTGAACGGGCGCCGTCAGTTGAGACTGGTCATCTGCCAGAATTTATATTTTCAATTGCTTTCGATTTTTTTTTTCGTTGTTACAAAATTTTCAACACGGGTCATATTATGACTTGTAGACACCCGCTAAATGATGGCCGCCTGCGCCCCAAGTAATTATTATTATTAAATTTATTTATTCGGACAACAAAAGATCCATTATGATAGTAATATCTTAAAGCTAGTGTTAGTAGAATATTATTATTATTGAGGATGAGATTGAGACATTTTGCACAGAAGATGACCAAGTAAGGTACAGATTTCTCACTTGGCCATCCTCTCCACAAAATGCCTCAAAATGCACATTCATTGACTGTTAGGCGGAACGAAGTTTGCTGGGTCAGCTAGTTGGTAATAAAATTGTTTTATAACATTATTTTGTTAGAGAAAAAGTGTTTTATTATGATTCTATTTTTAAATATCGGTATTGTGTTTATAATGTATGTTAATATAAATTCGTTTTGAAGTTTATAATTCGAATTTTACGATATGAGAGCAGATAAAATAAAAAATAAATTAAAAAAACAGTAGCACTCCGGGAGTGCCGACAGAAGTGAAAACTTTAACAATTTTATTGTGCAGGAAATAATGTATCGCGCGTTGATGTCTTTTTAGTGGTCAAAAGCTGGTGTCGTAACAGTGTCGCGAAATCAATGGTTTAGTCCCATCTCAAAAATGCCCAACGCGCCTGAAGAAGTTAGATTGATTATCCAAAGTACATACATCTTTTATGGGGTACTGTGTTAAATGTTACAACAAAATACCTTGTGACATATTGCAATTAAATGAAAGAAAATTTAAAACTCATATCAAAAGTTCACTTTGTAAACAAGCATATTACAAATTAGAGGATTATATCCAAGATAAGAGTGCTTGGAAACATGCTGGTCCTGCTCCATAGGACAATTTAGAATCAAGACAAAATCAAACTGGTTGCTAATTTAATTGTAAAATTGATTATTTTGTGTTTTATGACATTGATTTTACATTATGTGATTACTTTCTCACACACGACTTATTAATTACAAAATTTTAGGAAAATCGTCTACTTTTACAATGTTTGTAAATATGTGAGCACCATGTATCTATCACATATTAAATTATCTGTCGTTGCTTCATTTTTAATTCTTTTTACCTATTGTGGTATAGTAATTTTATTCTAGGTGCATCGTCTTCACATATAGGTAATATTATTTAACTAATGTACGTGCATATACAAACAATTGTAAAACATTTTAAAAGAGTAACGGTGGAGTTTCTTGCCCATTCTTCTCCATACGAAAACTACCTTTTGGAACGGGCGACTGGAACAATTTTAATATTTTGTTAATTTTGACGTTCAAAAGTGCCATACATGGGCCTATTTGAAATAAATGATTTGACTTTGACTTTCACTTCAAACATTGTTGTAGATTGAACTTTGAGTGGTTGATAACGTTATTTTTCCAAAACTATAATGAATACATTATTGTCCGCAGGTCGAAGGAGGATATTCATATGGCTAACCTAAAGAAGAAGACTCGCAAGCGAACGCGGAAGTTTGAGATAGATGGCGTTATAGTCACCACCACTACTTCCAAGGTATGTTCTTTACGTCCCTCGTAACTTAACCTAACCGGATGCAGCTGAATACCAGTATTTTACATGGAGCGGTGACTACCTATCTGACCCCTTGGTAAGACTGGTTGTCAGAGACTGCTGTTGGAATCGGCTTCCATTCTAACTGGATGCAGCTGAATACCAGTATTTTACTTGGTACGACTGCCTATCTGACTTCCATAGTCCAGTTATTGGGTAACACGATACCCCTTGGTAGGACTGGTTGTCAGACTTTCGGGCTTCTGACTCCCCGTAATGACTGTCAAAGATCTATGAATGATAGCCGGGACCAACGGCTTAACGTGCTTTTCGAGGCACGGAGGGCTGTCGTTATGTAATAGATGGTCACCCATCCACGGACCGCCCGCGGCAATTGTAGCTTAACCTTCGATCGACCGGTGCGGCTGTTATTATATCTACGTCTTTTGTTTTACTTATCTTAAACCTTTATCCCAGGTAATTTGGGGCGATGAAGAGAGCGGTCGGACTTGGGACGACCACGCGCTCCGCAAGCAAGAGCTGCGCGAGATCAAGATGTTGCAGAAGCAGGAGCAGAAGCAGTTCCAGGACCTCAACGCCAAAGAGAGCCAGCTCAGGGAGCAGCAAGATAAGAGGTTAGTGTGAACACACACACACTTCCCTATGTGTTTATACATACATAACATCACGCCTTGTTTCCTCGAAGGGTAGGGCAGAGGTGTCCCTGTAGCAGGTACACCCACATTTCGCCAGTTATGTTTAAGTCCCATGTAATAGGGGGCGAGCCTATTGTGTTTATTATTCTAGCGTATGGCACTCGTGGGTTGTAGCTAATAAATCAGCGTCAGGTGGTACACTTTGTGTTGTCATCTGACATTATGCTGAGCTGAGGCCCTTTTGGCAGCCGATTCCCGGCCACCGTAGGCGGACGGTGAGCAATGGGTAGCTCGCCGTCTGATAAGGACCAGGCGCGGGTCGACGGCGCGTTGTGTTCCACGCGCGTATCAAAGAGATGTCAGCAGAACTGACGGGGTCCGCTAGGGCCGATGCCTGCCGGGGTCGCGGGAAAGTCCGAAAGGGATACCGTGGCCCCTGGCAATACAGGCAACTGAAGGAACACGGGTGGGTTTTAGTCGGTAAAAGTCTGACACGCCCTCCCGCTCCGCCTAGAGCGGGAGAAGTTATTTGATAATTTCGCACCCATAAAAAAAGCCCCTTTTGGCATTTTAATAATTGTTTTTATTGTGTCTGCTGTAATGCCAATAAATGCATTTTTCTTTCTCTTTCTTTCTGAACATCAATTAGCCTGCCTTTTTCCAACTAAGTTGGGTTCGGCTTCCAGTCTCACTGTATGCAGCTGAATACCAGTATTTTACATGGAGCGATTGCCTATCTGACCTCTATAACCAAGTAACTGGGTAACACGGTTGGTAAAACTGGTTGTCAGACTTTCGGGCTCCTAATTACCCGTAGTCGTTCAGGTAGTCAAACATCTATGATTGACAGTTGGGACCAAAGGCTTAACGAGTTTTCCGAGGCACTGAGGGGCCTCTGTATGAAATGGATGGTCACCCATCTACGGACCGACCTCAGTAATCATTGTTTAACCTTGCAATAAATACACTCCTTTGCAAAAAAACGGGCGGTTTTGATTTTTCTACATTATTGGTAATAATTTAGTTCTAAAGAGGTTTTAATAGCCAAACTATGATACTGGCACTTAAAAGTTAATTCCAAATTCGAAACTTTTGTTTTTAAAAACAATAATCCCTTTTTCAGCTTGTGACTTTTTACTTACTTTTCGCAAGTTTGCGGTTAATAGGTTATCAGGCAACTAAAACTAACTTCTCGTTATTTTTAGTAGAGTATTTATGTTTGTCGCATAATCCTGCCTTATTTTGACTTAAAACATAACTTTGTGTCGATTGTCGAATGGCAGAAAAAAAAAAAAAAAATTCAGTTTTTAGTGGGTTGGTTTGTAATTTATCTAAGTTACAATATCCTTATGTCAACTGCTCAACAAAAATACCCAAATCGCTATAGATGTGCCTATAATATTTGAAGAGTTCCCTCGATTTCTCCAAGATCCCATCATCAGATCGTGACCAAATAACAATGTGACCAACTTGAAAGTACACCCTTTCAAACAAAAAAAAAGAATTTTTCAAATCGGTCGAGCGGTCTTCGAGTAATCTGGGAAAATACATAAAAAAAAAAAAATATCCCGACTAATTGAGAACCTCCTCCTTTTTTGTGAAGTCGGTTAAAAAGCAATAAGAGCTAGTAAAATTATACCGCTTCTGGAAGAGGGATGTAGCCAATGTTACGTCTCACACCAGTTAATAAGAAATTTCTAGTCATTTATGCTAATGACATACTAAAAATATTAATATTATCCATAGAAAAGCCAATGACTGTAAGGTGCCTGTTTTTTTTGCAAAGGAGCTTATTTAGAAGTTTAATTGGATGGTAACTTCTGAAGATCTGTATCCTGTAGATTTGGCAAAAGCACTCGTTTAACCCCAGATTCTCTCCAGGTTCGAAGCCGAACTAGTCTCCCTCGGCCGAGCACACGAATCAGACCTGGAAGCGTTGGCGCGAGCGCAACGAGCGGCCGCTGAGCGAGCAGAGCAACAACTAGAAGCGGAACTACGTCACGCTGCGAAACGTCTGCGGGCAGACCACGAGAGGGACCTCAGGCACTTTAGGGATACGCTCAAACAGGAGCTTAGGTTACTTAAACAGGTAAAAATTAGTAATAGAATAGAATGAGATTCTTGTTGGATTTTGACCTCATTTTCAGTGAAATACATTCTCAAAAACTGTCAAAATGTGAACCCATGAGTGATTATTTTCATGGTTGTCATGTTGGATTTTGTTTTTAACTGCGTTTTGGATTTTCATAATTAGCCCATAAAGTTCCCACTGATGGGACTGCGGCCTCCTCTCTTCGAAAGGCAGTGAGCTGTAATCCACCACGCGGGCCCAGTGCGGGTTGGTAGATGTCACATGTCTTCGAATTTTTGGTTCTAGGACATGCCGGTTTCCTCACGATGTTTTCCTTCACCGTTTTGGACTTTATTGCCCCTAAAATCAGTTTTTTTTTTTTGTTTTACATAATTTCATTTTTGTTGACTTTTGGCTACACTTCTCCCAAAAATATGAAAATGATACTCATGGAAGTAACATTTTTGAGTTCTGGTCATTTCTTTTTGACTTCATTCTCGCGTATATCCATTTTTATGGTTACATTTAAACCTCCATGGGTTTTAATCCACATTTTTGTCCTTTCGCACGCCATGAAATAAAATCTATTAGTTTCGAGTCTTATACCATCACATCAACATTCAGTATCCAGATTTGTAACTCATCCATATTCCAACAGGAAGTAGAACTAGTCGCAAAAGACCGGCGTAAAGACGCGTACCGCATCCGGCGCGCGCGCCTGGACGCCGAGCACGCCGAGCGCGAGCGCGCCTTCGTGGCCGCGCTGGCCGACGCCGGCGACGCCGTGCTGCGCCGCATACACGACGCGCATCGCGACCGACAGGCGCTGGCCGACCGCCAGTACCTGCAGCAGCGGCATCAGGTGAGGACTAATACCGATACCAGTACCGGTACCGATACTGCTACTGAAACCGAGACCGATACCGAGACCGATACCGAGACCGATACCGAGACCGATACCGAGACCGATACAGAGACCGATACCGAGACCGATACAGAGACCGATACCGAGACCGATACCGATACTGCTACCAAGACCGATTCCGATATCGAGACCGATACCAAGACCAGTACACATAGAACTTCAAAGTTGAGCTGCACGATTAGGACTGATAAATGCGTGCACTAACTGGTCAGGTCCACTAAAATCTGTGTGGTTCCTCAAAAGACCTCATGATCTGACCAAGATTATGTTTGGACTTTAAAAGAGACTGCGACCTCTGAGTTTGTTTCGGCTTTTCTTCTCAGAGTAGTCAGATAGGAAACGCCGAACTCATCTAGTTTTTTTTTAAATGTGGTTGACGTGAACAAACCTATTTACAGAAATAAAATCATTTAATTTTATAATATGTAAATATAAGTATAACTCATCACTCGTGGATGTTATTCGTTTTGGACATACTAAAATTTTAATAATATGCATTTTACTGTTGTTATAATTTCCCATGTATGAAATTTAGATAAATTACATAATAAGATAAGTTTATACATACTCAGTCAAACAAAAACGCAAGAATCCCGAAGATACCCGAAGACTTCCGACTCCACCCGAAGCTAGCCGAAGATTTCCGACTCTGCCCGAAGATAGTCGAAGATTCCGCAAGGGTTGGGCTGCAACATGGTTCTCTATGCGTTATGAGTGTTCCACAGAAAACCATGTTCCAACCGACTGCTTGTCGGACTGTCTCCGTGACGACGGCTGCGGTCAGCGATGGATCCAGAGAGGTGATATTGTACAGTCACGGAGCATTACTTGATCCTAATGCCTTTTCGTTCGCGAGTATACACATAACATCACGCCACGACCCATAAGAGCCGAGAAAAAAAAAGTAAAAAAAAAAAAAAACTGGCTCTCCGGGAGTGCCGACAGAAGTGAAAACTTGAAAAAAAAATCGCCACCGCGGTAATCAACGCATTGATGTCTTTTACTCCACGTACCGCGGTAATCAACGCGTTGATGTCTTTTTAATAGTCCTTTTGACCATTAAAAAGACACCAACGCTGGTGTCGTAACAGTGTCGCGAAATCAAGGGTTTAGTCCCATCTCAAAAATGCCCATCGCGCCTAAAGAAGTTTTCACTTAAAAAAATAGCCCTTGTCCCGATGAAATATACAGGAAAAACTTTTAAACTTTGCCAGTGCGCAATCACACGTGACTTTACTCATCATTATGAACAACTTTTACTATGGGACCAAACCCGAAATCGCGAAAAAAAATATTCTGCTGTTCCCTACATTTTGACGAGTTACTGTCATTAACGAGACACAATAGAATTTTAATTGTTATCCGCCTTAATAAGGCTGCTTAACAGGTGATGAGTGCGAACATAAATAAATGTAGCGAACACACACATAAATATATTAAAAAAAAAAAAACTTATTTTATTTTTTAAATAAATAACATCAAGACTCTCCCCAGATAATGCGAACCCGAGAAGCAGCCCTATGGGAGTTAGAGGAGAAACAAATCCACGAACGTCACCAGTTAGCGAAGAGACAGCTTAAAGACGAGTTCCTGCTGCGGAGACATCAGATGCTGGTGCGGCATGATAAGGAGCTGGAGCAGATTAAGAGGTAGGTTTAAGAGGCTCCCTTAAGGCGCAACTAGCCGTTACTTTTTCCATACAAATTTCGGGGGGGTTTTACTCCACTGTTACACATTGTACATCCAAAGTATATGTCTTATTATTAATTTTGTCTGTACAGAAGCAGAATAGTAAAAAAAAAAGCAATTAAAAAGTTATGAGCCAACAAAGATTCGTTTTTCCTGCTAATTTTAACGCAACTTTGGGAGTAAATAAGTAATAAAAGAAGTATAAAATCTCCAAAACAAAGCTCGTTCCGACAAAGCTCAATTGTCGAAGATTATAATAAACTTTATTCGTAATTGATTTATGCAGTAGTTTTTTCATAAAACTCCACCTTCCAAAGGAGTTTTCGTAATTTATTACGCGCTCGTTTTACTAAAATCGTTCTGAACGGTGTTTGTGTGCGTGCGAACTAGAGTTTGTGCATGTAGACCAGCGTCTAACTGCTCATCACTGATACTATCTCTGTCGGACACGATGCCAGGTGAGATAGCGTGCTTTTTGACCAAGCCAACCAATGAGTTCGAGCTCGCGACTAGTTCAACCTTAATTGTATGTTAATTTGCATTAATATTCTGAAAAAGTCACGCATACAATCAAAATGGAACTTTAGTATATGATTTATTGGATCTTTTTCTTTCCAAATATAAGACAGTAACGTAATAGGAACATTTTCGCTCGATCCAATTTTTATTCGAATATCGCGTCTTTTTTAAAGATTATTTCAAACAAAAATAAGATTACTTGACTTTTATGTCTAAAATAATTATTGACGGTAAGGAAATATTGTTTATTATCCAAATATAAGCATGAGCAGTGGTGGCCCAGTGGTAACGGCCGCGACTTACGAGTTGTAGGTCGTGGGTTCGAACCCAGACATGCGCTTTACTTTGTGTAAATTATTTCATTACCACTGCTCTCAAAACGGTGAAGGAAAACATCGTGAGGAAACCGGCATGTCCTAGAACCGAAAATTCAAAGACATGTGACATCTACCAACCCGCACTGGGCCCGCGTGGTGGATTACGGCCCTCTCCCTCTCACAGAGAGGAGGCCGCAGTCCCAGCTGTGGGGACATTATATAGGCTGATGATGATGATCCAAATATAAGATACTTTTTCTCTAGATCAATTATTACTTTAGTTATAAACGAAATAAGAATTGACACTTACGACATTTAGTTCCGTGCTCGAACACGACCAAAGAGCGCACGTGAAATTCAACTTTATTACTGATGTGTTAGCGTTTAGCACATAGTGTAGTGGTGGGGTGTATGGGGCGAAGTTTGCGTGGAAATTGTCTTTGGAGTGCCTGATCTTAACACTTTCGACTCCACCCACTTTTCATACAACTCATACGCCATGCCGCCATACATATTGGAAGTGAACCCTCCGGGAGGGTCACCGGCATTACGTTTGCGCTAAAGTTAACCATCGCGGACGGTCAACGGCATTAGGTTTAAAACCGTGTTATAAAACACTGTACAACGAAGTAAAATAGTGTTTTCAGGGGGTCTTGTCGCTATACGTAGTTTCCAACCTTTAAATTTTTTTGTTAATATTTGTAACCGTGAACAAAAACTATTTTAAAAAAAAAACAGTGGCACTCCGGGAGTGCCGACAGAAGTGAAAACTTGAACAAGATCGCCTTGGTGGAAGAAAAAAACTTTGGTCCGTAACCTTATCTAAATAAAGAGCACAATCACATTTACAAAAATGAGGTGTCGGTAACGGTGTCGCGAGTTCAATTGTTTTTTCCCATCTCAAAAAATCCCAACGTGCCTGAAGAAGTTTTTACTTCAAAAACCGGCTAAGTGCGTGTCAAACTCGGACCACGCACAATGAAGGGTCCGTAGTTGGGATGAATTTATCCCACACTCAAACTTAACTCAGTAATTGAGAAACATGTTCTCCCATGCATAGATATACGTCACGGTCAGTTCTCCAACAAAAAACTTCTTACAAAAAAAAAAAAAACCGACTCCAAAAAAAAACACTACAAAGTGAAAAATAACTTTAATTTCGGAAGTCGGTGACAAAGAACGAAAATTCAAAACCAAAGACACCGACGTGTTTGTTTTTGAAGTCGGTTGTTTTTTTTTAACCGACTTCCAAAAAGGAGGAGGTTATATGTTCGACGCGTATGTTTGTTTTTTTTTTTTTTTTTTTTTTTTTTTTTTTTATATGTATGTCCACCGATTTCTCCGTCGTTTGTGGACCGATTTTGAAAATTCTTTTTTTGTTTGAAAGGGTATGCTCCCAAATTGGTCCCATATAAATTTTATTAACTTTGCTTGGGTAGTTTTTGAGTTAGCTACAAAATACGTATTTTTTTCCCACTTAGTATGTAGATGATATGATAAGTTCCTGTCACTGGTAGCAGGTAGTGGTATTCGAATGTGTGTGGGGTAGGTACCACAACTAAAAAGTGAAAAATAAAAAACTTTTTACAAAAAAAAACAACCGACTTCCAAAAAAAAACACTACAAAGTGAAAAATAACTTTAATTTCGGAAGTCGGTGGCAAAAAACCAAAAACAAAAAACCCAAGACACCGACTTCCGAAATTAAAGTTATTTTTCACTTTGTAGTGTTTTTTTTTGGAAGTCGGTTGTTTTTTTTTTGTAAAAAGTTTTTTGTAAAAAGTTTTTGTTTTTCACTTTTTAGTTGTGGTACCTACCCCACACAAATTCGAATACCACTACCTGCTATGTAAATAACAGTGACAGGAAGTTATCATATCATCCACATACTAAGTGGGAAAAAATACGTATTATTGAAGCTAAGTCAAAAACTACCCAAGCAAAGTTAATAAAATTTATATGGGACCACCTCTGAAGTATGATCTACCAAACAAAAAAAGAATCATCAAAATCAATTCATAATTGGCGGAGTAATCGCGTAACAAACATACAAAAAAAACATAACAATCGAATTGAGAACCTCCTCCTTTTGGAAGTCGGTTATAAACTACAAATTGTCAATATTCGGACTTTCTGTGCTGTGAGAACTTGCTTCCTGCCAAATTTCATGACTCTAGGTCAACAGGAAGTACCCTGTAGGTTTTGATTTATTTGCGAGCATCAAAATATGTCACATAAATGGCCGTACTTTTTATTGCGTTGACTTAGAAGCTTGATTTTTTTGAGCTCCAAGGGAACATAGATTTACGTATTCACTCAGCGCTTGGTGTGGCAACACGCCGTGTTCGAGTTCGCAACAAGTCCATCGTCATCCTGAGGATGCCTCGTTGAGAGGTGAAACACGTGTCGATTTCTTTCAGGAGTTTTTTATGGCTCTTTAGAAATAGCTAAGCGGAACAAGTTACTAAATATATCCAGGTCAATTGTATTTTATAATGGATTTCCGCAAGGTCACGCCTGAATCAATTAATTATCTTTACGTATTTGATATTAATTACAACTTGATACCAAAATTTCAAATTCGTAAGTCATTTATTCAAACTAGGCTGAGAATCACTTTTCGAACGTCAAAATTACATAAGACAGTCCCCCAAAACGCCCACCCTTCACCACTTCCTAGTGCTTTAGCTGGGAAGAAGTGGCGCAACAAACTCCCAGCAGCACAGCTGTCTGTTCAGTTAGAAAAACTTGATTCTATACAATAGTACTTATGCAAATAATTTACATTACGCAACACAAAACATTAAATTAAATTATTTGCTATATGTCAGCTAGCACACGTCAATATACCAACTTAAAATATTGATATCAATACCTTATCTACCTCCATGCGCTTCTGAGAAAATGAGTCTTGACAGACTGACGGACGGACAACGAAGTGATCCTATAAGGGTTCCGTTTTTAGGGTTCATGTCTGTCTGTCTGTCCGCGGTCTAGCTCCGAGACCCTTAGTACTAGAAAGCTGTAATTTGGTATGGGTGTATATACATAAATTACGCCGACAAAGTGGTAAAATAAAATTAAGAAAAATAATTTTTTTAAGGTACCTCCCCTACCCGTAAAGTGGTGATGTTTTTTTTTTTTTTCAAATTGTGTGGGTATCATTGGAAAGGTCCTTCAAAAACATTATGAGTATGTGAAAACCATTTTTGGATTCAGGGATCCGTTTGCGAAATATTAAGCTATAAAGTGCTAATTTTTGTTAGAGTCAAGTGTGCCTGCCGGCTAAATGGTTGATTTCGGATAGGTACGTGAAAAAAATCACAGCAGTAGTTTATATAACGAAATTAAAAGGAAAACTATCATAGTTAAGTAGGCTCTACATGTTTTACCATACATTCCGTATGGGAGAACATCTTTTTCAACTACAAAGTTAAGTTTGTTTTGGGATAAATTCATCCCAACTACGGAACCCTTCATTGTGCGTGGTCCGGCACGCACTTGGCCGGTTTTTCCTTTAGAGGTGCGGAACCCTAAAAAAGTGGCGTTGTTTTTTATCTTTGTAAACGCAAAAAATGAAAACAGACCTTTTTGTTAACAGGAAAAACACCCGCAAAGAGGAGGAACTAGCTAAAGTTCAAGCGCTAGAGAAGAGATCTCTGCCCAAGCGCATCCGCGCGGAGCAGAAGGCGCGCGAGATGATGTTCCGCGAGTCGCTGCGGATCAGCGCCGTCAGCGTCAGCCACGAGGACGAGCGGGACCGGCTCAAGAAGGTAAGAGAGAGAGAGAGAAAGTAAATGCGATGATTGGCATAGGGTTCTATTAAACAGTTTTTTTTTTTAATAACCGACGAAAAATTTGAACGCAGGGGGTTTAGAATCATGTACAGAATCCATGGTTTCAGTTTTCGCGTCGATGTCCCTGACACCCTGTATAACTATCCTAATTTTTAAGCTAGTAACCTTTGGGAGATGGCGGGACGAGCTGGATAAGTTCCGTCAAAACTGGAAAGAGGACGCGCGGCCTCTCGAAAGGTGGAAGGAGTGGAAGGAGGCCTTTGCCCAGGAGTGGGACAGCGTAGGCTAGCAAAAAAAAAAAAGCGATTACGACAAATTTGTTTCTTTTTGACAGTTCTTGTTGATCTGTTGTGTTCGAACATTCATTGCGTTATTTACGTTGTTGAGCAGATTTTTTTTCCAACTTATGGAGCAATGGATTAGCAATCTGTTTCAAATCGAAACAGATTGTGATTGATCGTGTATTACGCAATTAGGGTACATGTTCTCTGAAACCCGTGTAAATATTACAAACTACATTACTATTCTATTTAATTTATGTATTTATTATTTATTTATTTATTTAAACTTCTCACACACAAAAAGGTACAACGGCGGACTTAATGTTAAATGTAAATTTATTATTTTAGTTCCAAGAGAACGAGAAACGTCGCTACCGCGCGGAGCAGCAACGACTTGCGACGAAACATGCCAAAGCGAGGGAGGAGCTCAAAGCCGCTGGAGAGGTGAACTGATTTAAATTATTTTATTTCACAAAAACCTATATACTACACTTACGAAAGAAATAAAGAAAGAAATCATTTATTTGCTGATAATGTAGATATACAATAAGTTGGAATATTTATTAAGTGTCCTGATACATTTTACCTTACGGCATGCAAAATATTAGGTTTGAATTAAATAGTAATATAGATACAGCTATTACGATCATTATTAGTCATAATCGAATTTAATAGATTGTTAAAAAAACAAAATAATTGATGAATTACATATAAATCTCTCACAAATTATACAATGAAGAATATAAATGTAGAAATGTGTCATGTCAAAATATTCCAAAACGTTAACAACAATAACAATTATTAGATAAAGAATTTAGATAATCTGGTAATGTCAAGATCTGTTATGTCAAATTACAATAATAACAACAACCATACAAAAATCGCTATGTCATTATGTCAATGTCATCTAAAACATTCGAAATTGCAAAGGCAACGTACATTTATCAAAAACATTTTCCTATAAAGTTTTGTCATTTAAAAAGTCTTTAACTGTGTAATGACATTTCTCCAGCAATAGTTTTGTTGAACGTTAGAAGTTCCTATGTAGAAGATCCAGCAAGAAATGCTCACACTTGTACGAGTCACTTTTCCGTCGCCTTGCACGATTTAAAACAGTGTGAGTGTACTTATCGAAATGAGGGAATCTATGCTTAATTTTAACGACGGAAAAAATATTACTAATCTACATACTAATACTAATCTACATGGTCCTCATATGGCCTGACCAAGATTATGTCTGGACTTTAAAAGAGACTGCGACCTCTGAGTTTCTTTCGGGCTTTTTTCTCAGAGTAGTCAGATAGGAAACGCTGAACTTATTTAGCTTATTTTTTATATGACGTGTAAAAGAGATTCCGATATCCTATTTACAGAATAAACAATTTCATTTCATTAAAAAAATCTAAATATTTTTTTGAAATTTTTAAACAAACGGTGTAATTTTAAAACTAAATGATCTATCGTCTTGAAACAAACTCCATAATGATTGGAAGTAATTAGGCGTCCTCATAAAATGATAATTGTGGGAAAAAAAATTACCCGCAATTGAAAATAAACGTTTTTTTTTTTTAGCAAAAATCAGTATTTTTTTCATTAATTTTTACAATACTCGTAAAGTGTAACAAAAAGAAAAAAAAAAATTTTTTTAACATTTTTTCCTTCGATAAAATTAAGCATAGATTCCCTCATTTCGATATGTGCATATTATAAAGACACACTGTAGTGTAACGCGACAGTACACGATCAGCGTTCATAGTCAGCTGCACTCATTCACACAACATTCAAATAACATTAGTTACGTGGTAGTTAAATATTCAATAAACCATCATTTTTGGCTATCCGTGACTTATCAATCAAGCTAACACCCAAGGCGTGCGCGACCCATTCAGCAGCGCATACATATTTTTGGTCCTTCGAGCCTTATATGAACCGGCGACCTATGGATTTTTTTAATACCAATCGCATGATCTATTTAAAAATATTAAATTAAAGCTAAAGGACCGCGGACGCACCGGTGCGTCCAAGTACCCACGCGGCTTACAACTCTATTTGTACTCGCTGTAATGGCTATTATTGTCTGTGAATTTTTCAGTCTATGGTCGGATAAATATTCTTGTCAAATAAATCGACTAAAAGCAAAAATATTAATAGGCAACATTTAAAAAAAATGTTGAAATCCGGCAAAAAAATATTTTTTTGAAACGGAGAAAATTACGTAAGCACTAGAAATTCTAGATCGTAAAAATTCTAGATTTTTAGCATTTTTTATTTTCAATGTTTGTCTCTAAAAACGCTTTTATTAGATAACATAACTATCCATAATGTACCCTGCAAAATTTCGTGTGAATTGGTACGCTAGTTTTATCAGAAATCGTTATCACATAGAACAATAGAACTCGTAACAAAAACGGGTAATAAAGATAAGCGAACATTGCTTACAAAGACTGTAACCATTTGAAATGTAAGCCTAATCTATTCGAGTAGCAAAAAACATAAACAATACTACTTGAGACGTTACAATGAAACCAGAGTAATTGTTTATTTAAGTGCGGTCGTAAATCTGTCACGGCGCGGACCACCCGCGGTCCTTGAGCGAAATGGCGAAATTTTCTGATCAGAACTTTAATCCAATGCACTTTACAATACATAATCAAAACGATCAAATACTCATACAAACTTAAATCGATTTATCGTGAGTATTGAGGAGCAGTGGTGGCTCAGTGGTAACGGCCGCGACTTACGAGTTGGACGTCCTAGGTTCGTACCCAGACAAGCGCTTTACTTTGTGTAAATTATTTCATCACCACTGCTCTCAAAACTGTGAAGGAAAACATCGTGAGGAAACCGGCATGTCTTAGAACCAAAAATTCGGAAGACATGTGACATCTACCAACCCGCACTGGGCCCGCGTGGTGGATTACGGACCACTCCCTCTCACAGAGAGGAGGCCGCAGTCCCAGCAGTGGGAACATTATAGGCTGATGATGATGATAGAGTACCGAGTCGTATGGTTACTTCAATAGTTACGTCGCGATGACAAATGTCAAAACGGGCCTTTTTTTGACAACTTTAACCATGAAACAATTCAACCAGGCTCTACTCCGCGAGTTGGAGCAGTACCAGAATGAAAAGCGGAAAGCGCTGATGAACCACGAGGGCAACAAGATGAAGGCCGTGGAGGAGAGGTACTCGCAGGAGCTGAAGGAGTGGCGCGCCACCCTCGGCGACAGGAAACTGGTGAGTCACAGCTTTGTTTCATATTCTGGGAGAAGTTGGGTGGATAGGATGGTGGGGATTGGCTGCATTTTAACGTCTTTTTCTGCGAGAAACGTGGTTATAGTTTTAATGTTAATTTTACTTAAGAAAACGGTTCCGCCAAATTGTTGTGCTCGTTTATAACGGGTTTGGCTGGGAGATCGACAACTGTTACCATGGATTTAGTGCAATTTTTCGTCGGTTATTAAAAAAAAAAAAAACAGTGGCACTCCGGGAGTGCCGACAGAAGTGAAAACTTGAACAATTTTATCGTGCAGGAAATACTTTTCTTTTTTGAAGTCGGTAAAAAAAGGGAAATGTCTATCATGTCGTTGTCATGTCTCAATGTTTGGAATGTCATTAATCCCAAAGAAAATGTATCGCGCGTTGATGTCTTTTTAATGGTCAAAAGCTGGTGTCGGTAACAGTGTTGCGAGTTCAATTGTTTTTCCCAGCTCGTGCCTAACGGGCCTGAAGAAGTTTTCACTTAAAAAATCGGCTGTTCCATACATTTTGACCGCGTAGGTATTGCACTTCTCTATGAAACAGCAGTTTTTTTTTTTTTTTAATAACCGACGAATAATTTCAACACAAACGGGATTCAGAATCATGTACTGAATCCATGGTAACAGTTCTTAGATCCAAAATTTCAATCCAACGCTGGAATCTAAAAACACTGGATTAATATTTGACCCAGTAATATTTGGCAACGTTTTTCATAGTTTTTCAATCCAGTCCAGCATTTACGTTAAAGTTTAGCCATAAACCAGCCAATGTGTACTTGTTTTGTCATAGTGACGTCGTTCAGTGTTTATTTTTTATGGGCGTGGACAGAGACTATACAGGGTGGCAGGGACATCGACGCGAAAAATGAAACCATGGATCCAGTACATGGTTCTGAACCTCAAAGCGTTGAAATTTTTAGTAGGTTATTAAAAAAAAAATCTGCTGTTTCATAGAAAAGTGCAATACCTACGCGGTCAAAATGTATGGAACCACAGATTTTTTTTATTTTAATAACCGAGGAAAAATTTCAACGCAGTGGGGTTCAGAATCACGTACTGAATCCATGGTTTCAGTTTTCGCGTCGATGTCCCTGCCACCCTGTATTAGCGTAGAGTAGTGCGTGTGATGATCACACAGTAATGCCTGATATACAGGTGCGATTTAATTGCCAGTGGCATACCATAACTTGAAGCGACATTGAACACTACACTAACTTGAAAAAGTCAATTTTATACCAGAGGCGTTTCAAAGCGCCAGGATTGCAAAGTCCGCCGGGGTTGCGAAGAAAACCGAAAGGTAGATCGTGGCCCCCGGCAACATGGCAACTGAAGGAACACGGGTGGGTTTTAGTCAGTAAGAGTCTGACACGCCTTCCCCCTCCGCCCAGAGTGGGAGAAGTTATTTGATAATTTCCCACCCAAAAAAAAGGGGTTTCAAAGAAAAAAATTTACAACTTTTTATTAATAAAGATAATTTATTTTAATTTTCACTGTTCTCTTGATAATACAAGGAATGTCGTTATTTAATTTCGATTTCATTAGTTTTGAATTTAACCCGAGTCGAGTTCAAAAGGTGGGAACGCTAAAACATTACTTACATTAAATTCATATTAATTGCCAAACTATAACTAAAATAAAAAACATAAATTCTTTACAATATTAATAACAACAAAAACCAATACTAATACTACCATGTAATAAGAACTCGTAAGAGTGTACTTAGGCTGCCTGTCCACTGAAGCGGAGCGAGGCAGCGGAGCGGAGAAATGTGCCAATATTAACCAATAGAGTTTAAACTCCGCTTCAGAACTCCGCTCCTATTGGTTAATATTGGCAGATTTCTCCGCTCCGTTGCCTCGCTCGGCTCCAGTGAACAGGCACCCTTAGTCGTGCCTTTTTTGTTACGAACGGACTACACTAGGCTAACAAGAGATAGCGTGATTCCAAAAATTACATTCACTTAGCGTAATATAAAATTTATAATTTCAGTTACTTTTCAGAATTTCTATATAAGTAATTGTTTTGGTACTAATTTAAGGCGAAAGCATCAAGGTAGCCCTCGAAATTAAAATTTTCTTACGTTTTTTGCAATTTGCAGGTCAGTATCAGGTTGTATGTTGATCTTAATATGACTCGCGGCCGTAACAAAGTTTATTTATAGAATTATAATCATAAAAATCATCAATACAACTCTCTAAGTTCATGTAATCCAATTGAATTACTATTCCATGAAATCATGACTTTTAAGGATTATGCTAACTTACGGAGTTGTATTGCTGATTCTCAGGATTTTAATTCTGTAAAGCCATATTTGTTCATCGCGAATCATATTTTATTCAACATAAATGATAAATGATTTTATTTCTGTAAGTAGGTTTGTACAAAAACTTTTACACGTCAATCATATTTTAAAACTAGATGAGGTCGGCGTTTCCTATCTGACTACTCTGAGAAGAAAGGCCGAAACAAACTCAGAGGTCTCAGTCTATTTTAAAGTCCAGACATAATCTTGGTCAGATCATGTGAAGGCCATGTGGATTGGTGTCTGAAGTGGTCTTTTGAAAAAAGCACTACACAGATTGAGAGGGCCTGTCCAGTCATATACATACAACCTGACACTGATCTGCAAATTGCAAAAAATTAAAGTAAATTTGAATTTTGCGGGCTACCTTAGCGCAACCCCCTTAAAGTCTATACTTTAAATAATTTGGCATTAAAAACGGACATTATCCAAAATTCAAGTTAGCGTAGAAGTTGCAGCGTCTACACAGTCTTCAATTTAATGGTATGCCACAGACAAGAAACTTGCATTATGTAAATGAGCCTTTATTGTAGTAACTCAGTCTTCTGTCCACTCTCGATATCTATGTGTTTATATCCCATAGGTTTAAAAAAGTTCTAAGACCCTTAATAAGGTCACCAAGTCGTCAACGTAGTGATCCTATGAAAGCAGAAATGAAATACAGATTTTATCTTTACATATTATTGTGTTTACCCCCTAAATTCCAGCGTGATGTATGCATGAATGTTTTGTGAAACTGGCTGTATTGAAATTTGAATCATAATTTGTATAAAATATGGTTTTTAGTACGTTAACGTTTACTTGAATACTGGACATATTAATCCACAATGGAAAACATTTGGAGCTGGTGAAGGACGGTCCTTTTTGGGTCTTTTGTAACTTTTGACATTCAAAAAGCATTTTTTTTTTACATCCTCAATTTATTTTGAATGAGGAGCTCGTGGCTAAGTAATAACAGCCGCACGTTTAAGCTACGCTTGCCTGGGTTGGTCTATGGATGGGTGACCATCTTTACATACCGAGACTCCTCCGTGTCTCGGAAAGCACGTTAAGCCGTTGGTCCCGGCTGTCATTCGTAGATCTTTGACAGTCGTTACGGGTCGTCAGAAGTCCGAAAATCTGACAACCAGTCTTACCAAGGGGTATCGTTTTACCTAGTTACTCGGTTGTGTAGGTCAGATAGGCAGTCGCTTCACGTAAAATACTGGTATTCAGCTGCATCCGGTTAGACTAGAAGCCGACCCCAAAAGTTTAGGCAGATTGAACCTAATTTGAATACACGATTTTTATTTTTTCAACTAATTATTAACATAGTCTTATTCCACTGCTGGTCGATCGGACAAATCATTATTTTATTCGACCGTCTAGCAGATTTTTAAAAGCCCATTGGCTATTATTATTATTATTATTCATTTATTTCGGACAGAGTCCATATAATGTGTTAGTAACAATTTTCTTAAGATCTATGTTAGTAGGTACATAATCTAATATAAATTTACAATTTCCCTGTAACTATTCCCACCCAGTGTGCCTGTATGGGACAGTCATGTCGGGATGCAATCATTTGCAAAATGGTGTTGGAGCTACCGCGCAGTCTATGGAATAATGACGCCACTTTCTTACGCACTATAGCGTGGAAACCGTCTACGCGCGCATTTGCGAACATTTGCGACGCACTACAATGCCGCGGCAACCCCAACAGCATTCTGAACGCATTATTATACTGAATACGCAGGGCGTTGTAGGCACGTTGCGTATACCGAACCCACAGGCCGCTCGAGTAAAAAGACTGACAATATGCCCTAAAAAGTGTCAGTTTAACTTCTTTGGTACATCGAGCGAACCTACGGGCCAGCATATTGCTCCTTACCGCCAACGCCCTGCGTTCCCTTTCTATATCTGGGTCATCTTTTAAGTCAATGTATATGCTATGTTTAAAATTTATAAATTTCAATACAGTCAGCAGCACAGATATTTGGAAATCTTAAACTTCTTATAAGGCATGCGTTGTAAGTAGCTTGCATATGATTGGGTGGACTGTTCGCATGTGTTCATGGTCTTATATGGAAAAGGAATTTATTTACTAACAAAACAATTTAAATTGGGCACGGAACCATAAAAATACTGATTACCAATTTCGGGTTGCGAAGACTGTAATTAAAAGTTTTTTTTTGATATTACATGATTTCTAAAAAACTGTTTTGGATATATTTTTGGTAGTAAATCATTCCTTTCACCATGTATGTCAGCATGTTTGATCAAAGCTTGGTTCAAAACTAATGTGAGGTGGAGGGATATGGAGAAGGTTCTATTGGTAGGAAAATATTTTCGTGAGTTCTAAAACGTGTTCCGTTCATCATTATAAATAAATATGCATTTAATATGGTCTCCTGTCTCTAGCAGAGTGCTTGTTTCTGGTTTCTAAGATACTAAGGCCTTACACTTGTAAGTTTTCTTCTCGTAAGTTTTACGGAAACAACTTAAAAGTGTAATGGCGGCCTAAGTCATTATCTTGATGTTATTTTTGGTAAACACAAAAGAAAAACCATCAAAGATGAAATGAGATTTGACAAAAAATTTGAATAAATTGTAGAAAGATTTAATTGAGAGGTTCTAAACACCATTTATTAACCATTTAAGCGACTCTGTGAAAGATGCATGACGATTGTTACAGCGTTTAGAAATAGCAACGTGTTTCAGAACTCAAAATACTTAGTAATCGTCCAGTGCCGTCCTAGGTCTTAACTCGAATCCAGAAACTAAATAACACCCTAATTCTAAACAGAACATCATAAAATCCTTCGAGAAGCAACTGGATGATCATGAGAAAAAGTTTGGAATACCGATCCCCGATCGAGGGGTCTATCTAAATGCGCCTTGGCCCAAAAACGTTCTTCAACACGTCCTCAGCGCTTACCACCAACGCACGTCCTTCATTGGGTCCTTATCTAGGTCCAGGACTAGTCTAAACTTCATATCAGCTGCGAATACTCCTAGTATGGACAGAAGGAAAAGTATCAGCCCCAGTCGAGTGACCAAATCTGCAGCGGCAAGCGTGAATAACACCACAAAACGTGGCAAATTGACTAAAGGACAACGCTATGCTTCAACATCCAACTTAAAATTAGTCTCGGATAAAATTTCCGGATTCTCAGTCTTCAGTAATAGCGATGATTGGAGAAGAGAACCTATAATGGCATATGGAGACGACAGACAGATCAAAGAAGAAATAGAACGTCCTAAAGACAAGAAATTGAACAGGCAATCCATGTCAGAACATCTGCTAAAAACAGAAACGAGTCAGACGATGAAACGTAGCATCTCGCAGCAAAGTTTAAAACAAGATCGGGCTTTGGAAGCTGTAATGATTGATCTACCGTCTCTAGAAACCACGTATAACACCATGAGAAGTGACCGAAGTGACAGCACGTACACCATAGATTCAAATGACGATCTAGAAACTCATTTTAGTCGCTGGGGACCCGTACGAGGATCAAATAGCTATTCAAATACGGAAGTTCCTGTGAGTCAGCTATCGACTTTGAATATTCGGAAGTCGATTTTGAGTGATAAGACGGAAGGGCCTCCGGATTCTAATGTTTAGTCGGTTTTTGGATGTAGGAGCGAGGGTTTACAGTCCAACTTGATTGCAAGGAGGTTTTTGTCAGTTGCTTTAGAACAAGCAACTTCAACTTTCCGACTAACTGACCGATTCTGTGTTAAAAAATCTAGTCGAGGTCAAGACAACTATACTCCATAGATTTTGCTAGTTAAATAAAGGTAAACAAAAAAACCACGTGACGTGACAGCCGTCAAGTAACCGCCTAAACGTAATTCCTGTCACTTCAGTTGTTATTTTACGTCACAGTTGTACTCTTCAATTTAGCAACGTTTTAATTCGTTGACGTTTAGAGTTTAGGGTTGTGTTCCACGCGCGCCTCAAAGAGATGTCAGCAGAATTGACGGGGTCCGCTAGGGCCAATGCCTGCCGGGGGTTCGAAGAAAACCGATAGGGAAATCGCAACAGGGCAACCGAAGGAACACGGGTGGGTTTTAGTCAGTAAGAGTCTGACACGCCCTCCCACTCCACCCAGAGCGGGAGAAGTTGTTTGATAATTTACCACCCAAAAAAAAAAAAAAAGTGTATTTACAATAAACAGATTACAAAATGTTATATTATTATAAATCTAACTAAAAATACAGTTACATTTCCGAAGAGTAGTTTAAGAACAAATGATAAAGTTTAACATACATTAATAAAAGAGGAAACTATAAAATCTAAAATAAATTTAATTTAACAAGAAAGTGTCTTCTATAAAAATCCTTTTTACAATTTGTTTATCTTTATTTAACTACGGAAACCTATGGAGTATATAGATCAAAATAATCAAAACAACTAAATTGTTGGCGATAGATTTTGAAGCCTGAATGATGCAACATAATGAATGCAACATATTAGCTTCGGAACCACAGATATACCTAGATATTTTAAAAATTATATCTAATGAGATTGACTGCCCTGATCTCCTACATAAACTACGTTTCAATGTTCCTCAGAGATCAGTTAGATTTAATCCGCCTATCTCCATTCCATTTACCTCTTCTAACTACAGGCAAAACTCATAAATGGTGCGAGCGAGTAAGGACTTTAACATTCTTTGTAAAGAGTTCTCATTTGACCCATTTACAACCAAAACGTATTCTGCACGCGCTCGGCTGAACGCTGACTTTTTCAAAAGTGCATAGTGCTTATTGTACCTTATACTCGTATACAATAATATGTATTCTTAATCTTTTTATCGTGCTTGTTAGTGATCCTAAGATTTCTACTACTTTTTCTGTTTTTACCCGTGAAAACCTGTAATTGGCTCTATGTTTCTTAAACAACTGTTATCCATTTGTTATAGCTGTTGGTTCTCCTATTAATAAATAAATAAATAACGCAAGAGCAACTACTTCGCGTGCCATTTTCGTGCCCAGCTTACGTACAATAATCGTGAGCTGCCACTTTCGCGCTCAGTCTGCATCGGTGCCACGCTTGTCGGAAGTCAGTTAAAAAATTGAAAATGGTTAATTACGCTGTTATAAATTGTAAAAACTGTGCAAATGCGAGGAAAAAATAAAAGAAACATTTCCTAGTGCTTGTGACGTCATAGTAGGTAGTCAAAAAATGGCACGCTTGGTTTTCATACAGATCGTGATACTTGCGTTATCTAGGTCTATCTATATCTGTGTTCGGAACTATCTATTGCTTAGACTTGAATATCTTTTGGCATTATTTGCCATGAAAATTCTAAGTTAGGCAGTACATCAGCTCACCAGAATGACCTAAGCGCTGAGATGTAAATAGGGACCGTTCAATAATTACGTAAGCACTATAGGGGGGCGGGGGGGGTCTATGCTTTGCTTATTTTTGATGACATGGGGGGTGGGGGGTCTAGATGGTGATTACGTCAGCAGTAATTTTTTATTTTACACATATGGCAACCCACACATTTGAAAACGAAACGCATATTCGGGGATTCCCACAAATAATGAATACGTTTAGGTACTCGCTTAGAACCGAGTAGGGGAATTATCGCGTGCAACCGAAAAAAACTGAATACTTACATTAAAAGAAAAATGCGTACACCAATGTTTACGTAAGCATGGGAGGGAGGGGGGGGTAAGAGCTTTGCTTACTTTTGCTGACAAGGGGGAGGCGGGGGTAAATAATTGTAATAAATCTGCTTACGTATTACTTGAACGGCCCCACAGTAACTTAGACTTTACTGGAGATAAGTACAGTATGCGTTTCACACGAATATAAACCTTATGTGTATTAAATTAATATTCATATGAAACGTTTGATCACAGGCGCTTATACGAAATGCACTTTAAGGTTAATACAAATAAGGTTTATATTCGTATGAAAAGCTTACTTAGCTTGAGGAAAGTCGTTATAGAGATCTCAGTCTAAGTGCACATCTTTACTTTTGTAAGACTTGCCATATTCGCTGACCAATCCTTTCAACTTTTTAAATATTTGTAGTTTAATCCTCCTTCTAAAAAGCATATTACGAACTAGCTTCTGCCTGCGAGCACCCTAATTCTTTTTCTAAAATAAAAGTTATTCCTTATAACATCAGTTATCTGCCAGTGAAAGTTTCGTCATTATCGGTCCAGCCGTTTCGGAGATTAGCCGGAACAAACACAAAAATGTTCAGTATTTTTTAATTTTTTTTATAAGTGCTGTACTTATATACTTTCAAAGGCATTTAGTAAAAGGCTGTTATCTTGACATTACAAACGGACGCTTCAATTTTACTTAATTTGTATAGATGAATTACTGAGGACATTGCCATATGCCTTGATAGCTGATTTTTCATCTTCATATAAATGTTATCTGATGATTGAAAAATCAGCCCAAAGCCGTCTTTGTGCGAGAATGGCTCTTTTCGTGGTGGAATTATTACCGGTCAGCAAGGTTGGTACCGGGGCTTACTGCCCGTTATACTACAGCCGGTTATTGGCAAAAATTTAGAGCCTTTGACTTCTTCCGCGAATCTGCCATAACAAATTGAAAATATGACACAAGTTTTATATTAAAAAAGGACCACTCACTCCCGCATCCAAAATTGTATAAAAAGCATGTTTTTAATCCTAAATTGGCATGTATTTCAAATTGTATAGTATTATTTAGCGTTTTAAAGTGTTTTTGCATTGTGTGTAAATAGTTTAAACTTTTAAACGTTTCTTCTTACCAAAAAGTTTCCTAATTCACAGCAGTAAAATTTTAAGAATAAGCATGATTTTTGTCTATGATATAAATTTTTAACTATACAGAGGGTTGTTTATTTAGAGCAATAAAATTGTAATTTAAGAAACCGCTTTCGAGATAAGTTTCAGGATTGACTTTCCTCTGCAAACCGCCATTTGTATATTCTTTTTTACAATATTTCTTCCATGTAAAAACACTTTGACACCATTTCTTTATATTTAAGGTTATGTTAATGCTTAAATCTACTAACTCGCTTTTTCTAAACAAAATAATTATTTCTCTTGTTTTACTAATACATTGTACAATTGTAACAAATCCTAAGACATACTCTTTTTACCTTGAATTTGACGTTTAAAGAAAGATGGCGACTGTGGTGATAAACATATGTTTTTACAAATAAATTGTGTGTATGTGCCGATTGTAAACCAAATTACACCATGCCACGATAATATTATCGTCACGTTAAAAAATATAAAAACACCTATTTGCTTCTAAAATACTGCCCATATTGGGAAAAATTCCACCTACATAATATAAATCACAAAACATTCCTTATAATAATCATTTACTGTCACAAACTTGCCATTAGACATGAGGTAGAGATACCAGTTGCTAGACTTGTGATATTTTTTTTTTGTTTATTATTTAACTTTAAATGTTGAAAGTTTGCTTCAACGGGTAAAAGTATTTATTAATACTTTGATAAACTTGCCATTAAATAATAACTATGCAAATTAATCAGAACAGTGGTGGCCCATTGGAAACGGCCACGAATTACGAGTTGTAGGTCTTAGGTTCGAACCCAGACGGACACTTTACTTTGTGTAAATTATTTCACCACCACTGCTCTCAAAACGGTGAAGGAAAACATCGTGAGGAAATTGCATTGCGGCCCTGATTCGGGCCATGCTACGGAGCGAGAGGAAATGGGAGGCCGTCACCTCTTTCTGCGAAGCAGTAATGCTCGCGAAGGAGGAGACGGAGCGCGTGAGGGAGAGGTAAATTTCGCGCCCTCGCGCCCCTAACCGCCGCAGCAGGAGACGCCCTGGGCGTCGGGAATCGCAGGAAGATTTCCGGCCACCGTAGGCGCGGGCTTGCGGACGGTGAGCAATGGGTAGCTCGCCGTCCGATAAGGACCAAGCCCGGGTCGACGGCGCGTTGTGTTCCACGCGCGCCTCAAAGAGATGTCAGCAGAATTGACGGGGTCCGCTAGGGCCAATGCCTGCCGGGGGTTCGAAGAAAACCGATAGGGAAATCGTGGCCCCCGGCAACACGGCATAGGAAGGAACACGGGTGGGTTTTAGTCAGTAAGAGTCTGACACGCCCTCCCGCTCCACCCAGAGCGGGAGAAGTTATTTGATAATTTCCCACCCAAAAAAAAAAAGTAAAAAAAGTCTCAAAACATTTCATTTATAAAAATAAAAAATAGTAAAATAAAATAATTGATTTAATAAATTAATAACAAAATAAAATAATTAATTTATAATTATTATTTTTTGTTATTTATTTTTTATTTTTTATAAAAACAATGACACGATGCTAGCAATTGGTGCCTCCACCTCAATTAGTATACCTACAGCCAACTTCCAACAATTAGCCAAATATCTTCGCTTCCTTAGTATTTATTGTTATATTAGGATTTAGTATAAAATTCGTCGCGATATACATTTTAAAACGTTTGTTTTAGAGTCTATTTTACAACAAAATGATGGGGCGGTCGGTCCTTCCATTTTTAGATGCATTTTTTGCTTTAGTTGTAATATAAAATAATAAATTAGAAATTCGCAGTTTGTCTAAATCGTGTTTCAGTCGAAAACTGCCTTCTATAATCTTTCGCCAATTCTCTGTTGCTGTCGTATTTCGGGGAAAAAAAACGGAGCTAATATAGAACTTCTATCAAAAACTTTCTGGTAAAAAGCCCAGAATAATTCTAAAACGTTAAATATTTTCGCTTCTGCGTGTCGCGGGGGGTGACAGCTCTACAGTGCGTTTTAGAAATGTGTGGTCATATTTAAGATTGTGGTCCATCAAATTGAACCACTTTCTCCATGGGAACAAGGTGGTGATCACGAAAAAAAATCAGCTGTATCATAATTTTTAGCCGAATAAGTATTGAAGTTTTGTATGGAAATATGACCACACATTTTTGATACACGCTGTATAGTCGGCTAAAATGATAATAATTATTTAATATTATGTAGCTTAGTAATGTAGCAATAAATTATTCGTAATTCAAAATAAAATGAAAAATTTCCATAAATGTCGGCGAAAAGGTTGCTTGTAATGGTCGGCGTTCGGCATAACTAAAGTTGCTATGTCGGCGAAAAATACGACAATACTTAGTAAGGAGTAGATTCGATGTGCCTCAATCCAAAGTCTTAGGTTAGATAAAATATATTTAAAAAGTTGAATTTGATATTTTTAATTGTTACATTTATACAGGGTGTATTTTTGAAACTGAAAAATGTTGTGAGTTTTTAGCGGTCTAGCAAATACTTCTCATACTTTTCAAGTTTTAAAAATACACCTGTAGAATAATTATCATGCTACCCACTATGGGATCAGCAAATATAAATAAATAAATAATTATACAAAGTGTGTCGCCACTAACGAAGTTAATAATAACTATTATTTTTATTAATTTTTAATGAATATTACGCGTCGCGTAATACGGTTTACGCTGACCTATCGAGTTGTTCACGCGCGTAAATTGAATGATAGATGAAGAAACGACGAATAATACGTTCAAAGGTTGGTGTTTGTATTAAGTATCTATTATTTACCCACTGCAGGTAAACCAGAATAGGTATGCGCTTCGGTAATCTTCGTTTTGTCCGAATTAGCACGAACGTCGCGCGACTGAGTAAGAGGCGAAGCATCTAAGGGGGATTTTCACCATTATAATTATCTGAACGCGATCAGCACGTCCTAACCGCGTTCAAGAGCTGTCAAGGAATCCTGACACATATAGCTCTCGAACGCTGTAGATGTGCTGATCGAGAACTGTTTCTCTGGTGAAATTCACCCAAGTTTTGTGCTGCCGCGCTTTGTATTAGTGCTCCTATCGTTGCGCATTTAGAGACCGATTCCTAACCGAAAGCAATCTTTTATATGAATATGACGTAATCGCGTGATCAATCATGTTATAGTCCATGTGCGACTGTTAGTCACTGACTGAGGCATGTGCGCGGTGAGACGGGGGAGGGCGCCATTGACAAAATTGGCAGACTGAGTTAGCTTGGCCTTTGTCTACCCCCGTCTCACCGCTCACATTACTCAGGCGGTGACTACCAGTCGCGCAAGAACTACACTCAATTTGCCGTGTCAATCATACATCTGTCAAAGAATGACAGTTGGTATTTGAATATACGGACAATTTAAGTTGGTACTCATATTGCTTAATTAATCCCTGACTTTATAAATGCCAGCCTTTTTACGATTGTAAACGAAACTTAAATATTCCCAAATAACCTCAGGTTCGTACGAGCGATTTTTTTTCGCGCACTGGATTTTCAACGCTCGGTTTAGTGCCGAGAATTGAAAATCCAACAGTGTGTTTTTTAACGCGCTTGAAAACGCTCTTGAAACTCGGGTCGAGTTGAAAATCCAGTGCGCGATAAAATCCCGCCGCGATATTTTTACGCCCGTGAGATCGGGGGCTAAAACGTTACGATATAGTCAAAGATCGAAGAATCGAGTTGCAAATTTATAACTCGGTTCATAAATAATTAGCTAACAATTATTTCGTTGTACAAAATACTTCATTTTATAATGTTTACTGTAAATTAATTTTAAATATTTTTTGTTCTTTTGAAGATATTTTATTATTATTAGATTATATTGTTATTATAAAACTGTTTTAATTAATTGGCTGTTTCATCACTTAGAATTCGGAGAATAGGAAGGTTACTGAAAAACGATATTATTAATTTTACTTTGAGTATATTTTTAGTAGCACTATAGCTATGGGTTTTAAATTATCATAATTATTGTGGGGGTCAAACAAAAAAGCCAAACCCATAAAGTTTGATAACCAGTCTTACTAAGAGATATCATGTTATCCAGTAACTGGATTGTGGAGGTCAGATAGGCAGTCGCTCCATGTTAAATACAGCCGACCCTAACATGGTTGGGAAAAAGGCTAGGTAGTTTTTTTGTGAGATTCAATCATACCAAAAATTTTGTACAATAGGTAGACTTCGCCGTATTTAGAGAGAAAACTAGTATTCTACAAATAAAATTGAAAAGTGATGGAACAGTCGCAAAAAATAAAGTTTTTAACTTAGCCTCAATACCAAATCCTTAACAAACAAAATAATATTATGTGTTACCCAGAAAACCAGTCTCTGAAATACTGACCAGGATATCTGTTGTTAAATCTTAGCTGTTGTGTTTGGTTGTCCAAAATAATAACAACCATAGAGCACGGTGACGCCATGGCGGCCGCTCCTAGACCGCCTCTAGGAGCGGCCGCCACTACGACGCAAAGAAACTGAGGCCTTTGAAGGCGGTCCGTGACAGAAGTGCGCTCAATGCGCTTTCGCCGCCACGAATTTTAGTATAGTTTGACCGAGACCTCTGTGCCGGTCCTTAGAAATGCACGGCACGCCCCGTCTCGCCACGTGGTACAGCGGTTTCGGTCAAACTATAGCACTGCCGTCTCGAGACGCTAATGGCGATTCCGTGCTCTGTGATAACAACTAATAGGGATGATTCATGGTAAAAAAAAAAAAACTTTAGTCCGTCAGTCAGATACTAAAAACTCGGTTTTTGTTTGCTATCCCTGGTTAAAAAAAAAAAAAAATTGTGGATATAACGTATGAAAGTTGGGGGGTTGGGGCTCGCTACCTCACAAATAAGTATTAAATCTACATAGGCATCCAATATTTTTTAATAATCTAACTGACACAAACAATTTTTAGTCGTCATCCCTTTTAAGTATATAAGTTGACAGATTTGACAGCAGAGTTATTTAAATAGCCTTGTAAAATCCTGAGGTGTTATTCTTAAACGCTTTGCGGAAATGATAGTTTGCTAAATCGGTTTTGATGGGTGTCATTTGACCCATCATATACTATTTTTAATAAATGGCAAGCAAAGCCGATGTCGACTATTCTGCCAAAAATAGTAGCAATTAGCTGCAGTGTCAATGCAAGTCATGTGCTGTCATTTCCAGTATGACTGCTTGTGACTGACTTGTGACAGCTGACTAAGGATGTTGCAAACTCTCGTCCGGTAGAGGAGGTTTCTTTGGCAAATTACAGGCATAGATACTGTTAGCTATAGTTATAATAATAATAATGCTGATGACCTTGCCTTTAGCTCGGCATGCTGTAGCTTGAGTCACTTTCACTTTTACCGCGGTAAAAATATAAAATATCAGAATAGCATGTTTAAGCTTATTGTAATTTTTTGCATGTTCTAATAAGAAACTCGATTTAACCCAAGTTACCATAATTAAGTAATTTTAATAAGTGCATGTGTAAAATAATTTTGACTATTATGTGACTGGTTTTTAAACGTATATTATATAATAGTTAGTTAAAATTACGTTTTTGTGCTCATCGACGAAATAGGGTACTTAATATAAAAGTTTTTTTTAATAAATTATCATTTCTGTAAAGCTAATTCCTTATATGTACAAGCTAGCGTAAAACGTCAATTTGACGCGAATTCTGTACGCGTAATTGTAAAATGTCATTTAATTATTTAAATAAATCATTTGTATTACGCAAATTATAATGTAAATAAAGATGTTATGTTTCATAGTTTTTGATGTTTTTTTTTTCTTCTGAAACGGTGCGGGGTATTGTGTATCTTTTTGTTTGATTAATTACATTATTCTAGCTTGAAAGATTTTTAAATTCTGTTTCCGTAAAAAAAAAAATGTTCATTATTTCAAAGGAATGATAAATTGCAATCAGTTCAATAAAAACTTATTGAAGGGCTTTGGGTAAAAAACCGTCAAATTGCAGTAATAATAAAGCTACAACGCTAATTAATATCAAAGCTTGCTTTAAATGATTACAGCAGGTATAATGGTGATATACATTGATATACAAGTGATCAGAAGCTTGGGTAAACATTGGTTGACATTGGGTAATGCTTGTTAAATAGGGTAATTCTGGTTAACTAGGGTAATTCTGGTTAACTAGGATAATTCTGAATAACTAGGGTAATTCTGGTTAACTATGATAATTCTGGATAACTAGGGTAATTCTGGTTAACTAGGGTAAAACTAGCTTTAAGTTGGGTTTACCTAGGTAAAGTTGCCATACCTTTACTAAAGTTAAGTAACCCAAATAAACCCCAGGTTAAGCTTTCAATATTGAATTTACCCTAATCTACCTAGGCTTACCCAAGCTTCTAAAACTACTATCAACATGAGTCCACACCTAACTACAGATGTACATACAGCCTGTTTAACACACAACATCAGTCGCGCGACTAAAAGTCGCAAAGCATGAGCATGTGCTTCGATCTTTGTGTATTGTTGCTAATTTGCTGAAACCTTTTTTGGAAGTCATGAGATGTCCTGTGAACTAGGTATCCCCACATATAATCTCCACCCGATCTAATCTAAAAACTACTCCGTGAAAACATCCCTAGTGTCAGCCGGTCTATTCTAACTTAGTATGCTCTCTTGACCCATCGTCTGACAAGCCAATTCCCCAGCTTATGTTGAGGTTGGTTTCTAGCTAAACCATAATATACCAAGTGTCTCAGTTTTCATAAAATTCTCTCATGACAAAAAAAGGTTTTAGCAAACCCAGCATACAAAACACAGGTTATATTAACGGCGGTGGAGAGGTTCTGCTAACACGGACTGGACGTCGCCGGATGCATGGTATGTGGTTTATTTTATAGCACTTTTACTTGAACGATGAATGAACGAGGCTGCAGGAAACACGGCACGCTTGGCTTATTTTAATCTGGGAATCTGGGGTCCTAGTAGGTTTTACCCTTCGAGAATGGTGTCAATTTGTCGATTGGAAACTTTTTAGATTAACTTTGCTACTGACTTAGTTTTCTGAAACGAATTCCTTTCAGTTTTTAACCGAATTCCAAAAAGGAGGAGGTTCTATGGTCGTCTGTATGTTTTTTTGTTTACTGTTATTTACATAGCAGGTTGTATTTGAATTTGTGGAGTAGGTACCACAACTAAAAAGTGAAAAAAAAAATCTGCTGTGGCAAAAAACGAAAATTCTAAACCAAAGACACCCATTTCCGAAATTAAAGTTATTTTTCACTTTGCAGTGTTTTTTTTGAAGTCGATTTTTTTTTGCATCTACAGTCAATTTTAGTGTTGTCAATCTAATGATAGAATTGATAAGGCTTTTTATAAATCGGGTGTTAGAGATTACAAATGCAAATGACAACAATATTTTCAATTGACCACCATAGGCACTTCAGAAATTATCAAGAAAAATAATTACGTATAGATTGCATTTGGGATAAAATTGTCTTGACAGCGTATCGTGTCTTCTGTAGCAATCGTAATAACTCTTTTATGGCATAAGTTTTGTTAAAACTTCAGAATCAATTCGGTTGGCATTCCATAACCGTAAGAAAAGAAAAAGTTTGAATAGCACTGAATTTTGCACGATTATCCTCTATACAGTCAAAACCGTTTATAACGACTTCGAAGGGACCGTCAGATAACGGTTGTTATAACCAAACACTATGTTAAATAAACAGAAATTATAAACGGTTTTGACTGTATTTTGAATGTAAAGTTTTTGATATGTGGCATGGAAATTTACTCGGGTCATCTTAAAAGTGCACAAATCATAATGATATATTTTTCGAAACTTCATGTACTATCTCTTCAACAGGAATTTTCAGGATGAAAATTATAATACTAGATTGGTTGATAATTGTATACTAGACCAGTATATCCTTAGACATAAACATTACTTTTCAATATCGGCTTATTTAGATAACAGTACTCCATTTATAATTTCATTTGACCAGTCAGGTATACAATAATCTCTCACATAGTTAGACTCAACGACGGGCCCCCACTCTACCTCTTAATCGCGATTACGGTACTGTAAGCGATTAGGAAGAAGAATGGGCCGCGTCTTCGTGGATAGCATGTCTATAGTACCCTAAATCTCAACTAATTCAATTCTCATCATCCACAGGCCCTCGAAGAAGACTTCACAGTCCAATTAGAAGAGCAAGAAAGGCAAGCGGCAAGTACTCGACTACCCCCGCCAACAACAACGATGCCACAGCACAGTTCTACCCTCCATTCCTCCCGAACTAGCCTAGCATCTAGTCATTACGACTAGACCTCGCACACACGCATAGTATCCGTCAAATTCCGCGGCGGTTCCCTAACATACCAAAAAGGCGACGTACGCGTAAAAAGGACAAAAGATTTCCATATAAGGAGCTGTGTGTGTGTGAAAAAGACAAACTTTCCTAAGTAGTTCGAGGTTCTGAAGATAGATGGCGCTGTGTTCAATTGTTTAGTTTACGTTTGTTGGTAAGAGATGGCGTTGTTTTCAATTGTCGTGTGAAGACTGAAGTACATAATAATGCAATTTAACTTATGGAGTTATGTGTAAAAATATGGAGAAGTTAAATTATGATTCTTGGAATCGTAAAGAGAAATAAATATGATAAATCTATTCAAATTGTCAGCCTTGCGCAGTTCACTGCTGGACGAAGGCCTATCTCTAGTTGCTTAGAACTTACCGTTTCTTCGGTCTCTTACTTCTTAGCAAAGAGGAATAAATGTGGTTAGTCAAAATTGAAGAAACGTATCTTAAACTATCCCCAGTATTGATCTACTTAACTAGAAATATTCAAGGGGGCTTAGATAATTAATTACCCAATAGAAAATGCACGAAAATATCATCGTCTTAAAATTGCACAAATTATTATCAACCTACTTTGCACTAAAACTTAAAAATGCGATGTTCGCGGGTTTAAAATTAGAAAAAAAAAATGTAAATAAAATAAAATTTTGGATGACCTTTTTAGAATAACGTTAGATAGAACATTTTAAATTTTAACGGCGATTTGGCCTTAAGCCTAAATGAATCAATGCAATGTTAATGTAAGTGTGTGTTGACTTGGAAATATAAATTGAAATGAAATTTTGTAAATAGGATATCGAAATCACTTTTACACGTCTTTATATACAACATGTAAAAAAAAACTTTCTGATCCGTGAGAGTGTTGTTAGGTATCGTAGTGAGAATCTATTTATGAGAGAATTTTCAGCAAAAAAGATTTAAAAAAAATTGCCACTTTTTTCAATGGGGAATTTTACATGGGGCGCAGAAACCTGTTGAAAATTTGAACCCCTGTTGAAATTTTTCTAATTTTTATGAATTTGGGGTAATTTTGGTACTAAAAATGTGAATTTTGTTTTTAAACTTTTTGGTAATGTCATTGCAGTACCTAATGTGCCTTTCGTACTGGACAGGTTTTTTTTTACATATTGTATAAAAATATCAAGCTAGATGTGGTCGATATTTCCTATCTGACCATTGAGAAGAAAATGCGAAACAAACTCAGGAGTCAAGTCTCTATTAAAGGTCCAGAAATAATCTTGGTCAGATCATTTGATCAATAGGCAACAGGCTCGCCCCCTATTACATAGGACTTTAAAAATAACTATAGTGAAAATTATCCCTACTCCTTTGTGGAGGACAGGCGTAGTGTTGAATTTACAGTAACAAAACAAATTTTAAGCGTTGTGTCGATAATTCGTGAATGTGGCTTGTATACGCGTAGGATTTTTTGATAACTTATATGTAAGGAGTGCTACATACTGGTTCGGGTCAGCTCGATACGGCACAGCCGGGCGGTAAAATTGAATGTTCGGGAAGAAGCCGCTCGGCTTAGCTCACATTGAACCGATCCGAGCCGACCCGAACATATTTCAGCGAGGGTAGATGCCGAACGGTACGAGCTGAATATGTGTAGTAATTGCTTTGGGTCGGTTTTGTTGTGAATGTGCCGACTTGAACAAGAGTGTAGCACCCTTCAAGTTTTAGCTAATTAATATACTTAGCTTGATGACTTAGAGAAGCAGCCTGAAGTCTGGAGCCTTGCTGCTTGGCTGATGGCAAAAGGCTTAACCCCAGTTACATGAAACTTATAACATAAATATGGGTGTATATCTCTGACAACTTCTTCTAAACACAAGCTCAGTATATTTCTACAGTAATGGCTTTTGTACGATGGTTTTCATAGATATTTTCAATTTAGTCAATTCTAAGGCCATAGTTTGATCGAGACTGCTGTGCCGCGCTTTAAAAATGCGTGGGGTAGCGTTGACGAATAAGCGGTCGGATGGCGTGAGCGTTGATGAATGAGTGGCCTGCAATCTCCGCGCACATATCTAAGGCGCGGAACAGCAGTGTCGGTCAAACTATAGGAGCAAGATTAACAGAACGCGTTTTAATTTGACTTTACTAAGTAAGCGTCCCATAGGCATGTAAAGTGTTCAAATTTCTAAGGTATTTGTAAAGTACAATAGACGTGGATATATTTAGTCCTCAACACTACAATACATTCAGTACCTCTCAACGAGGCATCTGAACCACTCTGCACTTTGCGTTCAGCTCTCGGTGTGGCAACACGCAGTGTTCGACTTCGCGACGAGTCAATCGTTATCCTGAGGATGCCTCGTTGAGAGGTGAAACACGTGTCGATTTCTTTCAGGAGTTTTTATGGCTCTTTAGAAATAGCTAAGCGGAACAGGTTTCTAAATATATCCACGTCTATTGTATTTTATAATGGATTTCCGCAAGGTCACGCCTGAATCTATTAACTATTTGTATAGTATTCATATTCGAATAAAACACTTGCTTACATGCGCTTATACGAGATGAACGTATAAAACGCTTACTTAGTGAGTTAAAACTGCGATTTGTGATTACCCTAAATCACTCGCGACAAAATCTCCAAAAGTAAAATGGAATGTCTGTATTCAGCAGTCGGCAGCATTATTAGGAACAAATTAAAACAACTATGACACCATTGTGAAATGCAAAATATTTCGGTTGTAAATAAAAAAGGAATTGAGTAAATTAAAAGTAAGGTGGTTTCGCAAAGATTGATAAGCAATTTGTAATTGTAATTATTCGGAAAGATAACTTAAAATATTCAGAAGGAATCAATTTTACGCTTTATTTTTTAAGGAGGATATTATACTGAGCCAGTCTACTGCTGGGATATAGGCAACTCTCAAATTGGTTCTGGCTCTGGATTCGCTAGGTTCGAGATAATTTTGGGTTTTATACACACAATAGGCCTGTTTCCAAAATTAATTTTTTAGTCTGTCTTTCAGATAATAAAAAATATTGGACACGTATTTTTTCTTTTTTGACGTAATTAAAAGATTACGGCGATACATTGAGTTAAAATGTGGCATGACGTCACGCCTTGCTAGATTTTATACTGCGTTGTGACGTAGCGAGCTCCCACTCCCCAACTTTCGTGTTTTCTAAGTTATTTTTGTTTAAACAAAAAATATGTGTCTAATTTTTTTTTTATTATCTGAAAGACGGACTAAATATAATTTCTTTTTTTTTACCTAGGAAACTACCCTATTATGTTAATGTAAGGGACGCCCTAGGAGGACATGTAGTGACCTTATTGGTGATGTCCTTCAGAACGCCAGGTGCGTAGTACTCGCAACCGGCGTGCGTGTATGACCAGATGGATGATCGCAAACGAAACAGGGAGTATGTAAGGATCGTAGCAGGTGGCGTTCTGTAATTTCAAAGAAAGAAAAATATATATATACAGGGTTATTAGTTATACGTTGACAATCCTTTAAGGGAATGTAGGAGAGGTCATTTGCAATCAAATGACTCCTGATGACCCCTACGCCGATGTCAACCCTTTTCTCGAGTAATTTGACATATTATATTTTAAAATTTATGAAATACTAGCTGCCCGCCCCGGCTTCACACGGGTAGTACTAAGTACTTATCTACGTCGCACCTACCTACCCACCCTACCTACCCTACCTACCCACCCTACCTACCCTACCTACCCTATCTACTACTAAAAATCATGCAAGCCTAGTAATTTTTGTTAGGAATTATGGCATAATACCGGGATATCATAAATGCATAATTTATAAAACATAATTTTTCTTCATATCTTTTTTTTCCTGAATTTTTCCTTCCCTGGACTACGACAAACATTTCAAAACCAAAATCAGCTAAATCGGCCCAGCCGTTCTCGAGTTTTAGCGAGACTAACGAACAGCAATTGATTTTTATATAAATAGATAAAATGTCAAATGACTCGAAAATTGTAAATTGTTGTCAAGAGGATAATGATATTATAGCAATACATTTTAGGACTTCAAAATATATATTATTTTTTAAATTTATCTTTTCAAAATAAAGCGTAAAGTTGTCTCAATAACAAAGTTACTTAAAAGTCAAGAAACTCTACTTAGGTACTGTTGTGATTTGTAAACATTAAGGGCCTAAACGCGACTATTTAGTCGCAAATACAAAGGGGCAAAGTTGCCTTTACTTGAAGGTCCGATGAATAAGTCTTATGTTCAAAGATCTAAGTCAAAATTGCCTACAAAATTATTTTAAAAAATACTTAAATGTAACACCAATTTTAGATGTAGATTTTAGCGTTGCTAGGCGTGTGAAATCTAGTTAAATATTCGGCCTAAAATGTTCCTATTCACGGACATTATTTGATAGTATTAAAAAAAAAAAGTTAAATTGTTAGTGCTCTTTGTATATATTTTTGTGTTTTAGCGACTCCGTACTGAGAAATTTCTGTGAAGTAGATTTATACCAGTAGATACAGTGCAGACTGATACTTAAACTGGTTTCATTGCTACAAGACGGTAGATCAATATTTGTTTTTGTAAACGAATGTGTTTTTGCCAAGCTTGTACGAGACATTAACTTTGTCGATGTGATAGCAACGCAGCTGGTATGTCTTTGACGTTGACCACATAAACTGTTTGCGCTGTAGCAAGTGACAGGTGACAAAAAGGGTAAATATCACAGATATAGATAGACCTAGATAACGCAAGTATCACGATCTGTATGAAAACCAAGCGTGCCATTTTTTGAGTACCTACTATGACGTCACAAGCACTAAGAAACATTTCTTTTATTTTTTCTCCTCGCATTTGCACAGTTTTTACAATGTATAACAGCGTAATTAACCATTTTCAATTTTTTAACTGACTTCCGACAAGCGTGGCACCGATGCAGACTGAGCGCGAAAGTGCAGCTTACGATTATTGTACGTAAGCTGGGCACGACAATGGCACGCGAAATAGTTGCTCTTGCGTTATCTAGGTATATGTATATCTGTGGTAAATATATTTAATTTACTACAGTTATTACTGATTCCATATTATGTACACAGTCTCGTATGTACGTATCATAGTCGTAAAATATGGAATCTGTAATAACTGTAGTAAATACAATAAATTTACCCTTTTTTGTCACCTGTCACCCGAACCATGCTACAGCGCAAACAGTATAGGTACACACGGCTACACATCAAGCTATACATTTCCAGTTTATGCTGATTTCGCATTGTATAGGATTTCCGTTCAATGCTAGGTCAACTTATAGCGTGAGGTGTAGCCCTGTGTACTATGAGGCGACTGCTAAACGCTATTTAGTACTTTTTACAAGTTTTCAGGCGATTCCTTTAAATTCCTCTCGTCTTGTAGCATGACATTTTAGCAATGAGATTGTCAGCGATTTTGCTCAGCTAAATGCTTGCAATGTATTCTAAATTCATAAGATAAAGGTATTATTGTGGTTCACGACTTTTATACCAAATTTTTACTCAAATGCGTTAACATTATCTGTCTGACTTTTCCCAAGTCAGCTTCCAGTCTACCCGGATGCAGCTGAATACCAGTATTTTACATACGAGGGTTATTAACAAACGAATTGTTATTCGATTAAAATTATTTTGCAAAATCTGTGAAATTGGTTTTTTTAATAATAAATTATGTTTGTGATCGGAAATCTGCTTGATGCTGATTTTCGCGTTCTGACAAATAATGTCTCAAAGGATGGTATTCTATAAAATGTAGCGTATAAAGGGTCAGCAAAAAAATCTTAACAGATTTGCAAAATTATTTCAAAAACTCCCAAAAGTCCTGCAGCCCAATTGCGTAACACACTTTCCTTTATAATGCGAAGGATTTTGAAGGAAATTCTTAATCCATTGCTTTATATGTTCGAAAAATCGTCTGCTCGATAACGTTGATAACGCAATGAATGTTGTGGAATTGTCAAAATGAAAAGCTTTGCAATTGTTAGTGTGTTACGCAATTACCTCGCCGGTTTACGATGTAAATTTTGTACAGAATATAACAATATTAAAGTCCGCACTTTCATAAATATTAATAGTCAGCTTAGTTTTCGACTGACAATGTATAAATAGGGGAAGATAGTATTTTTTCATGTACAGCATAGGATAAGCAACGTGTCTACTTAATTTATGAAGACTTTCCGTATCTCTTTTTGGCAAGGGTTCTGCTAAAACTATAAAAAACTTGAATTTTACAATCGATTTCCCAATTTGGTATCGAATATTCATAATAATCGATTGGTTTTTGAACTAAAAATCGATTTATACAGTTATGCTTATAGCTAGTCTTCTTTTGTGCTCATTGCGGTAAATAAAGGCAATCACAAAAAGCAAAAAGAAAAAAAAAGCCGACTTTCGCATACTTCATTTTCAATTAATAGATTGCAAAGTAGTTAATAAACTCTGATGTGTAAATTATTCCAGTCATTTTGCGACATCTTTTCCCGCGTTTACACTATGACCACAACTTTGCCTGCGTTTACGCAATGACCATGGGAAGACGGGAACCCACATTCTACGTTTCAAGTTCTGCCTGCCATAACATTTAATTTTCTGTATTTCTGTAAAAACCAAAGAGATCTTTTCAATCTGTTTTAAAAGCGTGTTCAAATTTTGCGGGTAGCTGAATATTTTTCTTGAGGGTAATACACCGCTCACCGCTTTTATTTATCTAACCTTTTTTTTTTTACTTTCATACTGCGTTTTCAAAGGGTAAAGTTAAAACCTTATCTAAATGAATGGGAAATTCCCGAGGACAGTATGAATTAATGTAAAATTATTTTCATTTATTTTCCTAGATTTTTTTTCGTCTTCGTAATACCGTGACAAACCGTTGTCACGGTATTACGAAGACGAAAAAAAATCGTCACGCATGACATGTTTTTTTGTCGACCACTCTTTAAACGACTTCAAAAATGGAGAAGTTCTATTTTTAACAGCTGCCGCATGACTTGACCACGTTTTTAAACGCGCTAGTCTTTCGGGCTGATCATATAAAAAGACGTAGTTTTTATCTTTTATTTTGTATCTTTTAAGTCGGAACAACGATTAGGACGTGTTTTCTTAAATTATTATTATTAATTTTAATAAGACCTGCGTTATTTTCGATAGAAGTAAGTGTAAAGATGTCTTTTTAGATTTTAAAGCGAATTTTACTGTCTTTTTGTGTACATTGCTTATTTTCGAGAATTAATGTAGTTTTTATATAAAAAATGCAATGTAAAGTTGAATAAGACATGAATTGTGTATTAGTAGTTATTAAAGGATGAAGAGGATTTTCTGTATTTGAAATGAATTACTTTTTTTGCTGACCGTATTTTTTATGAAATTATTTATTTTGAAAAATTATTGATTTGATGTCTTCTTTCCCTTTCTGTTCGATTCTTATCAATTAATTAATCAAAATATTCTCTGGAATTCATTTCAAATAATTGAATTTCCTAATTATTAAGTCCTTAAACTGATTAGTTACTAAAAATGATAAAAAAATCAAAACAAGCGATTTTTCGGAACTCATAGATCAACTATGTAGTGTCAGATTTTTTTTTACATATTTTTAAAAATAATAATTTTCTTTTGAAACTTATTAATTTGTAAATATTGAACATAAATAAATGTAATCTAATTAAAGCATTTTTTTAAATGTAAACATAATTTGAGAGATTACCACAGTATTGTGTAAAAATTTTATTTTATATTTTTTTTTAGTTTTAACAAAATAGCCATAACCATCTTTTTAATGTTAATTTTTGTCAATTAAAAGTGACTAAATTATTGTTAAATTTTTTTTGAGATATAAAGGAAATACACTTTGTAATTTTTGTGTTTTATTTTACAATCTAGGGGTTTAAAAAATATACAGATTTAAAAAACCCTAAGTTAACGCAGTATGCATTATCCCTCTTAATTAACGTTGCTAAAGGTTTAAAGACGTTTAAACGACAAAATGTAGGATTAATCAGACTTTTATCATTATGCACTTAACTTTAAGCAACGTTTATAAACAAGGGTTATTTATTGTAATAAACAACAGAAATCAAAATTTTCGACTGAATAATTTAATTGTCAAACGTCAAGCAAAAAAATCTATGAATTCTTGTGCCGCCATCTAAAAAAAATATTTTCCCTTCCGATCGATTCCGACACTATTCGGGGAATCCCGAAACAAACATGAAAATGGTGCCGATTCCCTTGTTGACAAACTAAACTAAATTTAAGTTTAGTGCATCTTTTTCTTTATATTTCATTAAGAAAAGGACAGAAGATAAATTTTAGTTTAGTCCTGTCAAATTAATCAGCGCTTGACGTAAATTGACGTAATTTTAATAGGCAAGTTTTTAATCACGTCTCAACCTGTATGGAGTAGTGACAGGCGCTGATTAATTTGACAGGACTAAACTAAAATTTATCTTCTGTCCTTTTCTTAATGAAATAGAAAGAAAAAGATGCGCTGAACTTAAATTTAGTTTAGTTTATGAACAAGGGAATCGGCACCAGTGTCTTGCAAAAGTTAAACAGACAAATGAAGCAAAATCATTTCATTCAAGGAGCACACGTTCTAATGAAAAAAAAAAAAGATTTTTATATTAAACTAGGTGCGCCCCGCGATTTCTCCCGCATAAGTCTGGATCCCGTGGGAATATCGAGATAAAAAGTATCCTATGTCCTCCGGCTCATGATCTACCCATAGGCAAAATTTAATCCAAATCCGTTCAGCCGTTTTAGGCTTTTAGCGTGATGCCGTGACCAAGGGAAATAGGATAGCATTTTCATATTTAATAAAATATGGAAAAAAAAAAAACATTTTATTTCGGACAACTAAATGATCCATAAATTGTTAGTAGGTACTTAACAGGTTTGCACTTAAAATACCATTGTTAGTACATCAACAACTAAATACGGATTTATTTTCATATTTAATAAAATATGGAAAAAAAAAAACATTTTATTTCGGACAACTAAATGATCCATAAATTGTTAGTAGGTACTTAACAGGTTTGCACTTAAAATACCATTGTTAGTACATCAACAACTAAATACGATTGATGAGAAGACGACCACCCAACAATCTTATTGGACAACGAGATAAGGAAACTAGAGTAGGGGTCAAGCACAAATTGCCAAATTATGGCGGAGAAGGTATCAGCCGCCACAATCTTATCCTCGTTATTAATCTTAAGTTTATATTGCAAGCTAAGTGCACACAGATATTGGTGCCGATTCTCTTGTTCACCAACTAAACTAAATTTAAGTTCAGTGTGTCTTTTTCTGTCTATTTCATTAAGAAAAGGACAGAAGATAAATTTTAGTTTAGTCCTGTCAAATTAATCAGCGCTTGACGTAAATTGACGTAATTTTAGTAGGCAAGTTTTTAATCACGTCTAAACTTGTATGGAATAGTGACAGGCGCTGATTAATTTGACAGGACTAAACTAAAATCTATCTTCTGTCCTTTTCATAATGAAATAGAAAGAAAAAGATGCACTGAACTTAAATTTAGTTTAGTTTGTGAACAAGGGAATCGGCACCATTGGTCTTAAAACAATATTACGTTGGTACTTATGACTTCAGCCCACGGTCGCACGACGGCTGAAAAAATATCGCGGCGGGATTTTATTGCGCAATGGATTTTCAACTCTCGGTGTTAAGCTCCCGTCGGTCGCGACATTTTGAAGTCCGTGCTAACGTGGGCTTAGCAGCCTTTTGCAAGCATTGCTATATGAAAATTCTTATAAGTAATTTTAGTCCTTTCGCAGTTATTTTACCCACTGACAGCAGCAACCCAACAGCAACCTTATTTTATCGAGAATAAAGATCATCGTGATTTTGACAGACTTGTCAGTGGTAGCAACCCAACAGCAACCTTATTACAAGGACAATAAGGATCACTGTGATTTTGACAGTGACACAAAATCAGAGTTAAAAAATAACTGTGAGAGGACTTAGATATTCAAATTCAAATATTTTATCAACAGGTTTACAATTTTTTGTGTTTGATAACAGCTACATTAGTTTTAAAAAACTGTGTTGCAGCCATTAGCGCCCACCTCCGAGAGGGGAGAACATCGGCGTTCTAACATTAATAACATTTATAATACAAAACCAATAAAAATAAATTTGATATAAAAGAATCTAAAGTAAGTAGGTATATCAACTATTTAACTAAATTAAAATATGATTACATTTAATTACTATTTCGTTTATTCATTTTAGTTCTTATTCTATTACATTTTTAAATATTTCTTAAAATAAAAAGGATAAAAAAACATTTAAAAAAATAAAAAAATAGAGTTCCGCCGGTGTCGGGAGCAGGGTCCAAGCTACCGGTGGTTAGGGCTGCAGAGACAGGAACCTCCTCACTTGCGAGCCGTATCGAGGAGTACTGCCTTCTGAATCAGGCGCTTGATCCAACCGCCTAACGAGAGCCTCGAGAGATGTTGGTCGAGGCTTTCGGCCATCAGGCCATTAGCCGTTACGACAATCGGCACAATGATAGCCGAGCTCACATTCCACATGTCAACCACCTCGTGTGCTAAGTCGAGATATTTTATTTGTTTCTCTTTCTCAGCTTTCACGAGGTTCTCGTCATGTGGAATGGTAACATCGACTATCATTGCGCGGAGCGCTAATCGATCTATCACTACTATATCAGGCTTATTTGCTACAATAGTCCTGTCAGTAATGATAGACCGATCCCAGTACAACGTGACATGGTCATTTTCGAGAACTGGGTCGGGCACATACTTGTAATACGGTACCTCAGAGTCCACAAGTTTATATTTCAAAGCAAGTTGCTGGTGAATAATCCTAGCCACTTAGTTTTTTTCTGTGCAAGTACTCGCCGTTAGCTAGACGCGAGCAACCAGAGATAATATGTCTGATGGACTCACCCGGACGATGGCATGCCCGACACACGTCAACCGTACCGTCCTTCATAATATGTCTCCGGTAGTTATTCGTCAAGATAACTTCGTCCATAATTGCACAGACGAAACCTTCGGTTTCCCCGAAAAGGTCACCGAAACGTAGCCAGGATACGGACGCTAGGAAATCTACACCGGGCTCATGGAGAGCTCGATAGAAGCGCCCGTGAAGCGCCTTGCTTTGCCATATCTCCTTGCGGTCATCTGTAGTAAGTACTACAGGTTTGCGCCAGTTCTCTTTAGCCATGGAAAGCGGGGTGAGCCCGTTGTCCACTGCGACCACATCACGGTGCATACCCACATCGGCTTTAAGAAAGTAGTCCCTGAGGCTGCACACCTCGCGGTTGTGGAGGGTCTTCGCATTTAAAAAGCCTCGACCCCCGCACTTCCGCGGGATGTACAGTCTCATCACCGATGAACGTGGGTGATGCATCCGGTTTGCGGTCAGGAGTGTACGGACCCTCCTGTCCAGGGCGTCGAGTTCAGTCTGAGTCCATTTGAGTATGCCGAAAGAGTACATCAAAACCGGCATGACCCAACCGTTGAAGGCGCGCACCTTGTTTCCGCCTGAAAGAAGACTATTTAATACCTTTTTCAGGCGACCAAAGAAGCGCTCCTTCAACGATTGCTTCATGTCAGCAACGTTGATGCCTAACGCTTCCGACATACCCAAATACATATAGCTTTCGGTTGAGGAGAGGGATCTAAGGTGTATGGAGTCCGAGAGTTGGGTCCCCTCGGATTCCATAATCTCCCCTCGCTTTACATGCATGACTGCACATTTGTCCACACCAAATTCCATACTAATGGCGCTACTGAATGTTTCAGTTACCTTCAGTAGCTCCATCAGTCGCAATTTGTTGGGGGCAAAGAGTTTCAAGTCATCCATGTATAGGAGGTGAGATATGACCTGACCTCCTCTCCTCAATCTATAGCCCAGACCTGAATCCTCCAGCAGTGTGCTTAGAGGGTTCAGGGCTAAGCAGAACCAAAGTGGACTTAAACTGTCGCCCTGGAATATTCCCCGTTTAATCCATACAGGCTCGTCATTCTTCTGGATCTGTCGACATCCTGGGTAGCGAAGGACCGTCCTCCATTGCCCCATACACGACATCAGGAAGGTGCGCAGAGTTGCATCTATCTTGTACAGCTCCAGCACCCTCATGAGCCATGTATGTGGCACCGAGTCGTAGGCCTTCTTATAGTCTATCCAGCATGTCGACAGATCCTTGCGGGATCGACGAACCTGTTGGCTTATGGCCATGTCGATGAGGAGAAGCTCCTTAGTACCGCGGGACCCGTTCCTACATCCATTTTGAGAGGCTGACATGATTGAATTACTGTCAATGTGTGTGTTAATTTTCGTTCTCAAAATGGATGTAAGAAGTTTATAGACCGTCGACAAACATGTGATCGGTCTATAATTCTTGGGTTCCGCGGGACTACCTGACTTATAGAGCAGGTGAGTAACGCCTGTTGTTAGGAACTGCGGTAGCGACCCAGTCTCTAGGGATGACTGAAATTGAGATGCCAGGCGAGTGTGCGAACTACTCAGCCATTTTAACCAAAAGTTGTGCAGTCCGTCCGGTCCCGGTGATTTCCAATTCGGTAACGGACGGACTGCTCTGGCTACGTCTAATGGTGTGATTAGTATAGCGTCCATTTCTGGTATAGTTTCACACACTCGCTCGACATCCTGCATCCAGCCAGCCTCAATGTGACAGACGGGCACCGACCAGATGCTGCGCCAGAATGTACTCGTGGCAGCATCATCCGGGCGGCATACGTCTGTCATATTTTGTTCAGGTCGCTCCCAAGCTCTATATACCCACCTCTCATCGCTCTGGAACATGCGATTCTGCGTGTATCGGTCAACCCGCCGCTTATACCGCCGAATACGGCTCGCCCATGCACAAACTTTTTGCTTCAGGAAGTCGATGCGCTCTGTGACACGGGACATGTATTCTTGAGGACTGATTCCAGTCCCCGAGAATGCCCGCCTTACAAAGCGCATCACTCGTGGTCGTGTATTTCCCTCCCTGAAGCAGTATAGTTTGCCGATGAGTGCCCTGGCCCCATCGATACGTCGCTCGATTCTGCACTGCCAGGCTGGTACGGCTGGTTTGGGTCGAGTAGCTCCGTCGTAGTTTGGAAACTTGACGTTAGCTAAACGACATGCCGCAACAGCCGCGCAATACAGGATCGAGTGTGTATCAATGAGATCCTCGCTGCTTTCGAAAAAATTCGTAAGCTGCGAGTCCAAGGTACACACCAGCGCCCTATTTTTTTGTGCATGGGTAGGCGTGGTAATCGGGGTCTAAGTTCGGTCGGAGTGTACCTATACTCACGAAACGCATCCTCCAGTGCGCTCCTCAATCGGACGTTACACTGGCTACTTACTGTGGCAACCCTATCATCCTCCTCTTCAACATCATGATTGATCCGCGGCGGGATTGCATTAATATTTGACGCTTGTGCCGCGGTTTGTGCCCGAGTTGAGACGATATGGTTGCTCAGTACCTCTGAGCGCAGCCTATCAAGTGCAGCATCTTCCAACCTATGATTGCGTTGGATGACACGCACCTGATCCGACAGTCGTTGGGCCGAGACGTTGACGGTTGGCTATCGTTCCTGGAACAGAGACAGCATCCTAACACGGTACGCAGTGAGGTTAGTTCCTCCCTCTGTAGACCCGTAATATGCGCGCATGACGTTCTCGTTCATTGACTGAGTCCATCTCATGCGCTGCACACAACCACCGGCAGCGGGGACCCGGCTCGGGGCCGGTTGGCCCCTAAGTCCCAAGCTCCTCGGTGGCCGGCCTCTCCCCTGCCGTCGTACAGGTGTTGGCGACGTCGGCGGGGAGAAATACTCGTCGCTCGAGCTCGACGCAACTACCGCGGCCGGTGTCGACACAGCGCTCACAATGGGGCTGGGTACCGGCGGCGGCGAGGCGGAGCTGAGCGAAGAGTCCGGAGGTGGTGGGCGTGCTGATCGTGTGGCCGATCTCGTCAACATTTATTTTTCAATACAATTTTTTGGTTTTATTGGAGGTGACATCTGTCATGTCACCTCCGTTATGGCATTTTTTGATTATTGTCTATAATTTCTCTGGTCATTTTGATCTTTTTTCTGTTCTATTTCGGTTTTTGGGCTTTTACGCTTGTTCGTTTTTACTAAAAACTGCGTCTAAAATAAATATAACTGTAAAAATTGAGAGAACACTTTTTGAGACGTTTTGACGTTTGTGTTGCCAATATAAATCATTTTTTTTAAACATTATATTATTAAATTATTAAAACATTCAGAATAACTTAGTAGATAGTGTTCGTTCAAGACCACACGATGCTCTCAATCCATGGTACATAGTGGTAGACCCTGGTGTACATGCCAGTGCCTCCGGCGAAGCCACAGGACCTGCCGTATGACGTCACTCCGAGGATTGTGAAGAGACAGTCTGAAAGATGTCCCGTAGATTGTAGCGGACCGCCGCTGTCACCCTGGGAAGGAAGAAGTCTTGTTACTGTAGCTTTTCATTGCATTATTTATTATGTTTGCAATCCAAATAAAATGAGGATTTGAATAAAAAAGAAGGGTTATAAGTTTGAAGTCTTTTCTGTCTGTGGCATTGTATCTCCCAAACGAATGGGCTGATTTTAATGTTTTTTTGTTGGTAGGCTGGTTCTTAGTTAAGTTTGAAGATAACTCAAACTCAAAGCATTTATTTCAAATAAACCAATTACAGGCACTTTTGAATTGTCAAGGGGTCGGTCAGTCAGAAAGATGAAGCTAGTTGCTTTAATAATATGTTCAGCCGGGGTAGAGATCTCAACCAAGAAATGTGCAACTTACCATTCTGACAACCTTACTGAAGCCAGATTTACATGGTGCGACCTAATTTATTGTATCTATGCCGCAGGCTCAGACCATACCTACATAAAACCAAGACATAGCTATAGTAACAGTGACGTGAGGCCGGTTTCGTAAACGTGTGTGCACTTAGTGACGGCCGTGTAGTTTGAGTGTCTTCTTCTTCGTTTCGCTCTTGACAAAGCGGTCACAGGTGTAGTCGTTGCCCGCCTCACGATCTCCCTCCATCTGGTTCTGTTACATGACAGTCTGGCGCATTCATTAACAGGGCCTCCAACCGCGGATTTTATTTGATCCGTCCACCTCATTGGTGACCTCCCGCGTGGCCAATTACCTTCCACTCTGCCCTGCACCACTAGACGCTCTATGGAGTCATTATTCCGCCTGGAGACATGACCAAAAAACTTTAGTATTCGAGACTGTACTAGTGCTGATAGACGCTGTTTGATGCCGAGAGTTCGATTGTAAAATGTGTGCGTGTATGCACAGAGCGGAGGTGTACCTATGTAGTTTTGGCATGCTTCACAGTATTGTTCGCAGCGCTCTGTCTTGGTTATTTATTTGGTCTGAAGCCGCAGGCAAGGAACTTACATCGTGTAAGTTAGGCTTAAGTCAGGAACTCGAGGCTCTGCCAACATCCATGATGTCTGCTTCTATCGGTTTTGTCGGAATTCATGTTCTGAGCACATGAACATCAAGACGTTTCTAGTTCGCTGCTCATTCCTTCACAGATGAGAAGAGGTTTTCGCCATGCGGTAGGCCAACACTGGTAAGTATCAGTACCTACCTCACAAGTATCCTTAGGGTCTTCCCGATCTCCATAGCACATCTGCGTAGTATGATTGTATCCTTGGAGCAGGTGTCTGTGTTTAGGATAGGCTCGTTGACACTCCGCTTCTTCAAACCTCTCTAGCGTCACCTGGGAAATAGGTACAGACATATTTTTGTAATTTTGTTGAAATCAAATTGTTTATTCTGTAAATAGGATATCGGAATCACTTTTACACGTCATATTAAAAATAATAGCTAGATGAGGTTTCCTATCTGACTACTCTGAGAAGAAAGGTCAAGGTCGCAGTCTCTTTTAAAGTCCAGACATAATCTTGGTCGGGCCATATGAGGACCATGTAGATTAGTGTCTGAAAGTCTTTTGAGGAATGAACCAAACAGATTTGAGTGGATCTGTCCAGTCAGTGCAAGAATTTGTCAGTAATCCTGGAGCTCAAGACATAATTAGCTCAACTCGACGAACAATACCAAAGAACATGCCTTTCGATTTAAATTCTACCTGAGCAATTCTTGTAGGCTGTCCTAGTTTGGCAAATACTGTTTTAGGCAATCCTGTCTATTGACTGGCCATACAATATTTCAGTAGTTCGGATTCGAGATACCAAAACTGCAGCCCTTGCTCAAATCGAGTTGTCAAACGGCAAAAGCAAAAAAAAAAAAACAATAACCTGAAATGATGGTGTAAATTTTGTTTGTCCCGCCTGCAATACCAAAATTCTATAGATTTATAATGCTTGTTTTTCTCTTTTTAGTTAGGTATGTGTTTTTGCAGTCGGGTTTTTTGTTTATTTTTTTTTAAATTTTCAAACTTTTTAGTTTTTTAAAATAATGTATATTGACTCATTACTAGCTTTTATTTGATACCAATAATGTTTTTCCCCTCCTTTTTTTTGTATTTGCAGATGCAATATGTAAATATTACGAGTATATAGCCTATGACACTCCCACAATTAAGACGAATCTAACGACACCTCACATGTTAAAATCCATCAAGCCGTTTAGGCTACAGAGCGTGCCAAAGAAATAGACATACATACTCTCGAAAAACATTACCCTCCTGGGACGGTCGGGTAAAAGACATGATCTGAGTCGGCCTTTCTGTAACTGGTGATTTAATTATAATGCTTACAATTTGTAAAGTTTCTGCTAACTCCCTGCGGTGACCCAGCGCGCCCCATCCCGTTGCATCAGCCGCTTTATCTGACTCCTCATTCAAGTGAAGGCAAGCGGGCAGCACGTGAACATTGAACGATATCCTGGAAATCAATATTGCCGGCCCCAGCGCCCATCTCATAAATCGACAAATAAATAATCAGCCTATAATGTTTCCACTGCTGGGACACAGGCCTCCTCTCTGTGAGAGGGAGTGGGCCATAATCCATCACACGGGCCCAGTGCGGGTTGGCGGATGTCACATAATGTCTCGAATTTTTGGTTCTAGGACAATGCCGGTTTCTTCACGATATTTTCCTTCACCGTTTTGAGAGCTGTGGTAATGAATTAATTTACACAAAGTAAAGTGCCTGCTTGGGTTCGAACCCACAACCTTGATGCCACCACTGCTCTTGACAAATAAACGAAGAATGGGGTCGTACAATGCAATAAAAAAGAAAATATGAACATAGATTCTCGGACGTATAAATACGACTGAGGCGGCACCGGCACGAATCGTATTAATCCGACTAGGCGGTCAATAAGTTACAGGGTCGGGGTACGAGTCGTGAGCACAGCTCGCACATGTTACAATTTCGGCCAATGGCAGTAGCCGAATGACACGCTCTAGGTCCAATAGGCGACGAGCATCGACTGACGAACCAATCGCGTGCAGCTCGGCGCCCCCCGGCTTCTTCATTCCGCCAAACAGACCGAAAAATTAACTACTGCGCAGTGTCAGTTTATGCTCACGACTCGTGCCTTCTACTTAGCTCCTTTATGAGAGGCGTCTTTCGTTGAAGTTGTTTATTTACAACACAGAACAGCTGTAGAAAGAGCCGAGGTGTGGGCTCTTTCTACAGCTGTTCTGTGTTTTGTTCTGTTGCATAGATTAGATATGGTTGCCGGTGAAATTGTTAGAAAATAGGAAAGTACTTAGGTACTACAGGGAGCCTAATACGAGTTGCTATTTCTCGCCTGTCGCTCAGTGCGGCTCTCTATCTTCCTACATAAGTTAGTGAGGGATATGATAAGACAACCAACAAAATGACAGGTCGTGGTAGATAAATGCTGAATACTCTCTCTCTTACGAGTTACGAGATAAGTTCATAAAAGTTAATACGCTGAATTCAGTTTTTCTTTATAGAGATAGGTAAGTATTAAAATTAAGTGGTTAAGTTAAGCTGGCACGCGCCGCGCCCTGTATGCTCCGGCGCCCCGAGCGACCGCTCAGGTCGCTCACCCTTAAAGCCGGCCCTAGGCAAACCCTTGGAGCTATAGATGACTGTAACCACTTTCCATCTGGCTGGCCGTCCAAGACAAAAACAAAGAATACTTACGTGTCCTCAGTCTCAAGCAGTGCGATGTCATTGTACTTGGAAGGTGGCTGGTACTCCGGGTGAGTGATGATCCTCTTAATGTTGTATTTCTGCCACAACTCGGGAGGATCAGAGCGTTTGAGGATACCCAGAGCGACGTACTTTACAGGACCCCTGATAAAATGAGCAAATTATTGGAAGAAACGTTGCGGGTTTCGTGAATTTGTACCGTATCCTAGGCAGAGTAGTTTTGGCTAAGTACAATTTTAAAGGAAGGACGAACTAATTTAAAAAAATTAAGGTCATCAACTGCACGCAGGCACTGTCGTCTCCTTCGTCAAGTTTAAATCGTGCTCAATAGTTCAAGTTTTCTTCTCGTACTGAGAAATTAGTTGGTACTCACACAGAAGGACTAGATATGCAGTGACCAGCAGTGAGAATGTACTTCTCGCTGATGACGGAGCCTCCACACAGCCACTGGGCTGTCTTCATGTCATTTCCATAACCCAATAACGCCTGTAACATACAAAAAATTTAATGTTTTTAACAATCATAATTTTATTGCGCCTGACAAAATAATGATAGCAATTGTTTTAGTATGTAACACGTTGTTTTTAGAAAACGTAAGGCGCAGCTTGAAGCTGCAGCCATCCAAAGTCAGGTTTTGAAAGTGTCTTTCGGTGATAGTACTGAAGGCATTATTAAGAGGAAACCTAAACTTAATAATCGCAAGCCAAGATACAGTGAGCAAGCGAGATGATCAAATCTCGTTCTTTCACTATATGAGAAGTGGCGTTCGCCCCGCAGTGGGATTGTAAGAGGCCAATAAAACATTAGGCTATGCTTACTGTTTAGCGGTGTACGTTTATCTTTATGATGGCTTGACCTTCTAGACTCAGATGTTTCGATTTGTTGACCATTTCCTATTTTAGAAGTAAGGAGAAATTTTTGTCTCGTCAAATATTTCATCCGCCTAATTCGTGGTACCCATTTCAACTCCTTTTTACTACAGCACATCTCCTTTAACATCCCACTACCCATTAGCCACACACTTCGCCCCCGTAAGCGTCCTACCGAAAGGACTGGCCGACACTAGCAATAGACATAATTGTGAGGAAAAGGGAGAGGGAGGCCTTTGCCCTGCTGTGGAACAATACAGACCTGTTAGATTAGATTAGAAGATAGAGCAGACAGATAGATAAGACTAACACTGGCCTCCCATATCAATTAACACTGTGAGTAATTTGAAAACATTGTAAAAGCCTATTATTTTTAAAAGAGTAACCGTGGAGCTTCTTGCCGCCTCTTCTTCATTGGAAACGACCAATTGGAACCGTTCATCTAGTTTCTGATAATTGCCATGTAAGTTTATATGAAATAAAATACTTTTGATATTTTGATGTTGGTATCTTACCAAATGGAAATGGGCGGGTCACGTAGCTAGGCTTACAGGCCGCAGATGACCGTAAAAGTAACCCAATGGAGAGGCCCACAAGGCACAAGAGGCAGAGGGAGACTGCTGACACGATGGGAGGATGAGATCAGAAGAACAGCTGGCCCAAACTTGAGACAAATTGCACAGGACAGACACAAATGGGCATCTTTGGAGGAGGCATTCACCCTACCACAAGGCAAGTATAGATTAGATATACACCGTGAAATTTGAATCACAGTTTTGCTAGAATAAACGTTGTTCAGACCATGGTCTACTACCATTCTACAGCATCCAATAAAAAAAAAAACATACTTGGTTTCTGAAAAAACACAAAGAGACAAAGTTTAAAATGTCAAGATTATCTACTGCTTACTAAATTTCGTTTATGGAGGTACATTTCCCTGTAGACAATGCTGTGTCCCGTGCGTGGTGTCTGTGTTGTAGGGAGTAACGATAATCTTGACATTTTAAACTTTGTCTTTTTTGTGTTTTTTCAAAAACCAATTATGTTTTTATTTTTAATTGGATGCTGTAGAATGGTAGTAGACCATGGTCTGAACAACGTTTGTTCTTGCAAAACTGTGATTCAAATTTCACGGTGTATACTCGTAGATATTATATAGAAATTAATAAAACTAACAATTAATCTAAGTTAACTAACCAAACAATTTACTTACTAGAATTAAGAAAATCCTGTAAAATGAAAGGAATAAAAGGCTTTTTATTTATTTATCGTACCATATGAGGGTACTGATCCCTCCCAGCATTTCTGCCGCCAGAAATGACGGAAAATGACAGCTCAATAGCATAGCAGTTCTTGTCTTTGTGTTTCGATACGGAGATCTGTGGCGTTCCTTGACAGGGGTAGTTCAGTGTTTGAAAGTATTCCAGGCATTCTGAAAATAATTATAAATTGCCTCGTTGGTCTAGTGGTCGCAAGCGCTTCTGCTGAGCATGAGGTCCTGGGTTCGATTCCCGGTTCGGGCAAAGTGTTATTGGGTTTTTCTATCTGGAATTTCTCAGTAGCAGCCCGGAGTCTGGGTTTGTGGTTTTGTGCCCGGTTGATGGCAATATGCTCGCCCCCTATTACATGGGACTTAAACATAACTGGCGAAATGTGGGTGTACCTACTAAAGGTACACCTCTGCCTAACCCTTCGGGGAAACAAGGCGTGATGTTATGATGTTTATGTTATAAATTGCTTTTTATTTTGTTTATCTACCTATTAGGTATTTGTTTGTACAATGCAGTACAGAGAGGGGTTTGTGGCTAAGCAATAACAGCCGCACGGGTCGATCGATCAGGTTAAGCTACGCTTGTCGGGGTTGTTCCGTGGATGGATGACCATCTTTACATACCAAGACCCCTCCGTGCCTCGGAAAGCACGTTAAGCCGTTGGTCCCGGCTGCCGTTTGTAGATCTTTGACAGTCGTTACGGGTAGTCAGAAGCCTAAAAGCCTGACAACTAGTCTTACCAAGGGGTAACGTGTTACCTAGTAACTGGGCTGTCTAGGCCTTAAATAGATACACCTACCTACCTTTTATACCTGGTTCAATCTGCTTAGCCTTTTCCCAAATATGTTAGGTCAGCTTCCAGTCTAACCGAATGCAGCTGAATACTAGTATTGAGCGACTGTAGCGATTGTAGCATGGAGCGACTGCCTATACCTGGTCAATGGTAATCAATAGGTGCACGCCTTTTTTTTTTTTGGTTGGGAAATTATCAAATAACTTCTCCCGCTCTGGGTGGAGCGGGAGGGCGTGTCAGACTTTTACTGACTAAAACCCACCCGTGTTCCTTCAGTTGCCTGTATGTTGCCAGGGACCACAGTAACCCTTTCGGACAAACCCGCAAAGGAGGTGCACCCCAGGGTTTATCCTAAAAGTTGGCAATGTCGTAAATAGCTGTCAAATATTTACCGGTTCTGATTAATTTAGCAATATTACTGTATGGAATTAAGAAATGTGGCTAACTAGGGAACTAAAATATTAATTATGAAATGCAATAATTAATATCGTAATACCGAATATTTAGTTCTAGATATAAAAAAGTATTTGGAAACTTTCCAAATGTCTTTTTTACACCTAAAATTGTTACAACATCAAATTCAGTGTTATAATTGCAATTCATTATTAATATTCTAAGGAACTAGTTAGCCACATTTTTTATTTCCATACCTACAGTAATATTGCCAAATTAATCAAAACAGCGAAATATTTGACATGTATTTGCGACGTTGCCCACTTTCAGAATAAATGCTCTTAAATAGGTATATAGACCAGGGTAGAAGCCTTTAAAAATAATGAAAAGTGAAAAAAAATTATAATAGAATGAGACCCATTAGAAAAGGAGGGAAATATGATAAAAATGAAAGGAAAAATAATTTACGGGCGATCTGAGGTTGGGAAGGGGATGGGGGTGAGTTTTTAAGGGTAAAAAACGGTTTTTCTCGATTTCCGGCAAAACTAAAAGTCCTATCGAAAAAAGTCAAATGGAAAAGTTGTAGATAATAAAAAGATCTAAAACTTTTGTATTTACACTTTTTTCACATAACCTCAAAATTTATGTGAAAAATTCAAAAAACCAAGTTTTTGGTTTTTTATTTTTATCTTTTACAAAAAATTTTTTTTTTTTAACGAAATTTTGTGAAAACTTACCTTTTTATGTCCCAAATACGCTGTAATTTATTTAATTAAAAATATTTATTTTTTCACCTTATTTTGAATTAATATCGAAAAATCACCCTAATTTTCAATCGAAAATTCACCCGTCAAAATATCAGCTTTTTTCAAAAAGTTGGTGTGGTTTCTGTTCGTTGGAATCTCTACTTTCCGATGGTAAAAAAAAAAATATATGTTACTATGGTAAATCTTCTCAGAAAATGCAAAAATTCAAAAAAAACTTGAATTCGAAAATTTTTTTTTAATTATTATAAATAATTTTGAGCTATTTATTAAAATTTAGACTTTAATTACTCGAAAAACGTTAGATTACATGTGACGTTGATAACAAAAAAAATGCAAATAAAAATATACTACTATAATTAACAAACAAATAAGTTAATTAAATTAATATTTAATAAGACATCTACAATATTTGGAGAAAGTTGTCTAAATTTCTACGCATATAGATGCTTATTTATAACTATTTTGAGATAAATTATATATATACCTGAGTAGATATACCTGAGTATACTTTCATAGACATTTATTGTGGATATCTCCAAACGAAACGCGATCAGTACATCTAAACCGCGTTTATGGGCTGTTAGTGTCAATATTTTATATCAATTTTGAAACTGACAGCTCTTGAACGCGTCTTAAATTCGCCCTTAGTAAAAAGCTGTTATTTTGTCATTTACAAACAGACACTTGGGTGGCTAATGACTAGACTGTTTTCTACAGGTTTTGTCGACGGAAGAATAGACAAAATTACCAAACATCCCAGACGCGCTGCATCGCCACGGCAGACACAACAACATACTGAACGCATTATTGTACTGAGTGCGCAGGGCTCTGTAGGCTCGCTGCGTATGTCTCACCCACAGGCCCCTCGAGTAGAAGGACTGGTAATAAGCTTTGAATAGCGTATAACCTTCAATTCTCTCGTACATCGTGCGAAACAGCGTGTAGTACTTTGCGACCGAATTCGGTCTGAGGAGACTGCAGCCCCTGGGAGTCTTAAAACAGACTCGGATCCGGACCTAGGTTGGCCGAAGCAAGGAAAATCTATTCAGGTGGAGATTCATGGACGACTCCGCCTTGGAGTGTGAATGTGGTGCTGTTCCACAAACGATAGGACAATTAATGTCGTGTCCTGCGTGTCCTGTCAGCTGCACGTTACAGGAGCTGATGGACGCTTGTGATGTCGCCAAACACGTGGCCGAGTTCTGGGCCGAATCTATTTAGATTGCCATCGCTAAGAAGAAGAAGATTCGCCGGTAAATTGCAGATACTATGTGGTGGCTACCGCTGTTCCATCAAACACCGTCACAACTAGTGATGGGTAACTCATCATTTTTATATGAGGTTGAGGGAGTACCTCATTTTTCCTCGCGAGGTCGTCACGAGGTACCCCTCATTTGAGGTGAGGAGTCGTACGTCGGCATATTCAACTCACGAGCCGAGCCCGAGCCGAATTCAGCTGATAGTCAAGGCAGCGGGGCTGACGGGTGCGTCCATAGACTACGGATGCGTCGACTCAAAGTACTCACGATTCCGATTTTTACGTCTCCCTCATACACATAACTTTCTTTCGCTCATAAATTTTTGATCGCCAAAATAAACGAATCAATGACACTTGATTACCAATCTAATGCAAATGTTTTTAGAGTTCATAGTTAACGTTTAGAGTTCATAGTAATAGCTGCTGTAATGTTTACTGTGTTTTCAAAATTTCGAGACCTCACCTCACTCATTCAATAGCTCAATCAATCACTCAATACTCACTCGCAAGTACTCGCGTCAATAATGTCAATGTCAACATTTTTAAATGAGGACGCGTGATCGGTTGAGGTGGTTCAATGTTGAAATTCGAGTAACTCTTTCAATTTGCGATCACGAGTACCTCAAATGAGGCACCTCATGAGTGAGGGACACATCTCTAGTCACAACCAAAAATGTATTAAATAGATAGGTAAGTACTAAGTGTGTACATATTTACTTACCGGAGGATAGTTCTTCTTTTTAACCGACTTCCAAAAAGGAGGAGGTTATATGTTCGTCGCGTATGTTTTTTTTTTTTTTTTTTTTTTTTTTTATGTATGTCCACCGATTTCTCCGTCATTTGTAGACCGATTTTGAAAATTCTTTTTTTGTTTGAAAGGGTATGCTCCCGAATTGGTCCCATATAAATTTTATTAACTTTGCTTGGGTAGTTTTTGAGTTAGCTACAAAATACGTATTTTTTTCCCACTTAGTATGTAGATGATACGATAAGTTTCTGTCACTGGTAGCAGGTAGTGGTATTCGAATGTGTGTGGGGTAGGTACAACAACTAAAAAGTGATAAATAAAAACTTTTTCCATAAAAAAACAACCGACTTCCAAAAAAAAACACTACAAAGTGAAAAATAACTTTCATTTCGGAAGTCGGTGGCAAAAACTGAAAACACAAAACCCAAGACACCGACTTCCGAAATTAAAGTTATTTTTAACTTTGTAGTGTTTTTTTTTGGAAGTCGGTTGTTTTTTTATGGAAAAAGTTTTTATTGATATCCCACATAGCAGACGCACAATCGTAAACGCTTTTGCAGATGCCGTCGACTCCATCCCATTTGCATTTTGATCCTGAGAAATATAAATGAAAGCTTCAAAAGCTGTTAAGAACACTGAGATTCTGCAATCGATCGGGTATCGCTTCAATAACCAGCACTCAATGGTGTGATAGCCTAGTGGTGTGACCGTCGGACTGCCAAGTCATAGGTCTCGAGTTCGAACCCAAGGCACGCACCCATCACACACTTGTAGCGGTTACACCGCCACATACGAACTACGCATCATAGATATGACGTCACACAAATCCTGCATCGCGCAGTTAAAGTTTACCGAACGATCGACATACATACAAGATTTCAACTTCAAATCGATGGGCAGTTGCCCGCCAGACACAACACCCGTCTCAAACAGATCTGGTCGGAGGATCCTCCCTTTTCTATGGTGGATGAGTGAACTTTAGACTCTGTTCCTCATACCCCTAAATTGGCGACCCGAGTATGAACGTCAACGCAGCCTTCGTGCAATTACTTCGGCGTGACGTCATCATCATCATCACTCCCGCAAGCTTTCGTGAGGCGAGTCACACAGCTAGCCAGCACCCACGGCTTCAACGGGTATCCTGACCACCAGCATGCAGCGAACGAGCATTCCTGGTCATCGCCCTCTGCCTCATCACCCCGACTCACTGGGGAATCAACGCTATCAGCCTCATCACCCTGACTCACTGGGGAATCAACGCTATCAGCCTCATCACCCCGACTCACTGGGGAATCACCGCAATCACCACAATCTCCACAGATAGTTCCAACTCACCGCAAACTATGTGGCACCCGGTTCCGACTCACTGGAACCACAGCTGGCACTGTGTGAAACATCGCAAGATTCAGCCCACTATCGACCTCCGGTCTCCGGAGGGGAGTGATGTAGCGGTTACACCGCCACATTCAAAACTACGCATCAAAGACATGACGTCACACAAATCCTGCATCGCGCAGTTAGAGTTTACCGAGCGATCGACATACATACAAGATTTCAACTTCAAACCGATGGGCAGTTGCCCGCCAGACACAACACCCGTCTGGTCGGAGGATCCTCCCTTTTCTATGGTGTATGAGTGAACTTTATACCCTGTTCCTCATACCCCTAAACACGTATTGTATAATTATCACTTGCTTCAAAAACGGTGAATGAGAGTTATTTCTCGACGGCATTTGAAGCCAAGTCAGAGGCTCAAAGGAGGATAATAAATAAATTGGCTGATTGACTTAGTTTTAATGTACTTACTATTCTTAGATAGATGTCCACTTACCTTCAGGTAAATTCAACAATTCTCTTTTAGTTATATTATCTTCTTCACAATATACATTTATAAACAAAAACAATAATAAACATAAGTTGTTTCTCATTATTATTTAATTAATTCTTCACTTTATCGAGACAAGTGTATTATATCGGACCTCTACGGAAACTAATTAACATTAATCATGGTGTAGTATTTTATATCTTCTTGAGATAAACAAGTTGTATTTTTTAATAATAAAATACAGTGTGAGTCTTTATAATCATAAAATTGCATATATCGTAATGAGATCTATGCCTAATTTAATCGACATAAAAAGTTTTTTTTGAATGTTACGTCTTATTGAGAATCTTTACGATTATTGTAAAAATTGATGAAAAAAAAAACAGATTTTTGCTAAAAAAACATGTTTATTTTTAATTGAGCGTAGTTCTTTTTTACAATTTTCATTTTATGAGGACGCCTAATTACTTCCAATCATTATGGAGTTTGTTTCATTGCGATAGATCATTTAGTATAAAAGTTACCGTTTTGTTTACAATGAGGTAAAAAGATTCCATAAAAATCTAGATATTTTAAAAAAAAAATCCCGTCGATAAAATTAAGCATTAATTCCCTCGTTTCGATATGTGCACTCGTATAATATCCAGATTCATAATTTAGAGACCTTGTTTTTAAATCTATAAATATAACAGACAAGACAACATAAATAAATCAAATAAGTTGGATATATAATTAAAGTGAATAATTTTATTGCAAAAAAAACCGCTCAATTGCGTGTCGGACCACGCACAATGAAGGGTTCCGTAGTTGGGATGAATTTATCCCAAGAACAAACTTAACATTGTAGTTGAAAAACATCTAATACATTCCAAATGCAAATGTAAGTTTGTACGCATAATATTGAGAGTTTAACCATGTTATTTACCATTAATCTATGAGTAAAGAACCATTCTCTGTATTTTTTTCGGAATTTTAGATTCAGTAGTTTCGGACACTGGTAAATTTTCTGAAATATCTTTAAAAGCATTTATTTTAAAATTATAAAAATAAAATTGAGATCTTCGCAACAAGCCCTTTCATTTGATATGTCACACGGTACAGTTAAAAAAGCTTTTTTTATTTTCTTATTTGCCCCCATATTCAAAATTCATTTATTTACATTACACGTCCGTGTTTGGGTCACAGAATACATAATGTGTACCAATTTTCAACTTAATCAGTCCATTCGATTCTGAGCAAATTGCCTGTGACAGACAGACACACAAGTGATCCTTAAGGGTTCCGTTTTTTCCTTTTGAGGTACGGAACCCTAAAAATGAGTAGGTATACCTAATGAAGAGTTGGGTATTCCAAAAAAAAGTTCGTTCGTCAGGTAGATGGTTCAAGGTTCTACTAAAAATAACTTGTGTGTGTCTTGAGTTTAGTTTTAAGGCACCTAATCGTGACCTAAACCGATAGGTAAAGAACATTCTTTCGTTCTTATTAAGGTGTATGTTGACTTGAAAGAGCATAGCAGTTGAGAGAATGTCAAGCTCACTTAAATGTCTCGCTGATGGTAGCGAGTGTGTTGGATCATTCAGTTCCCTACAAAATGGTTGAGCTGGATGGTGTTGATCCACGCGTCATGTTCGTGAACGGGCGCCGTTAGTTGAGACTGGTCATCTCTTATCTGCCAGGGCTTATTTTTAAACTTTGATTATTTTTTGTACATTGTTCTCACATATAGAAGCAACAAGAATAATGTACCCAGAATTTTGTAATATCTATATTTAAAAGAGTGGCCTTGGAGTTTCTTGTCCGTTCTTCTCTATAGAGATCCACGTTTTGGAATGGGCAACTAGCTTCAACTTTGTGACGAACTGACCGACTCTTTGACAGTTCAAAAGTGCCTGTCAATGGTTTAATTGAAATACTTAAATGCTTTGAGTTTGAGTTCATCTACTAACCATTTATTATTTAAGGCTTATGTTCTTATTATATTCCTGGAAAAATACAATGTGATTCTTTATAATGTGCACATAACGAAATAAGGGAATCTATGCTTAATTTTACCGACGGAAAAAATATTAAAAAAAAATATTTTAGTTTTTTTTTAAAATAGGTATTTGTAAAAAAATTTTTTTTTCGTATCTTTGGCATCTTATTTGTAAATTTTACAATTATTGTAAAAATTTATAAAAAAAAATACAGATTTTTGCTAAAAAAACATGTTTATTTTCAATTGAGGGTAGTTTTTTTTCTCAATTTTCAAATATATGAGGACGCCTAATTACTTCCAATCATTATGGAGTTTGTTTCATCGCGATAGATGATTTAGTTTAAAAGTTACACAGTTTTGTTAATTTTTTTTAATTCCATAAAACGTATTAAAAAAAAATATATATTAAAATATTTTTTCTGTCGTTAAAATTAAGCATAGATTCCCTTATTTCAATATGTGCACATTATGAAGAATCACACGGTATAGGAAAGTAACTCATAGCGTAGGTAGCCCGCGAAATTCAAATTTTCTTCAGTTTTTTGCAATTCAGCCAGTATCCGACGTCGAATTCTCGTGATTAAAAAACAATTTAACAAAAAAAAACAACTGACTTCCAAATAAACACTACAAAGTGAAAAATAACATAAATTTCGGAAGTCGGTGTCTTTGGTTTAGTATTTTCGTTATTTGCCACCGACTTCCGAAATTTATGTTATTTTTCACTTTGTAGTGTTTTTTTGGAAGTCAGTTGTTTTTTTTTGTTAAAAAGTTTTTATTTCTCGCTTTTTAGTGGGTCAGTTTGTAATTTATCTAAGTTACAATAGCCTAATGTCAACTGCTCATCACCTTTCACAAAATATTGCTTTTCCCGATGCAGGGACGTTAATCTTTGAGGAGTACCTACTCCTGGTACTTTACCATCAGCTCCACTTCTCCATATGCATTGTAACGAGCATTAATGCTCACGAAGGAGGAGGTGGAACGCGCGAGGGAGAGGCAAATTTCGCGCCCTCACGCCCCTAACCGCCGCAGGAGACGCCCTGGGCATCGAGAATCCCAGGCCGATTCCCAGCCATCGTAGGCGCGGGCTTGCGGTCGGTGATCAATGGGTAGCTCGCCGTCCGATAAGGACCAGGCCAGGGTCCGATAGGGCCGATGCCTGCCGGGGTTGCGGGTTTGTCCGAAAGGGTTACCGTGGCCCCTGGCAATATACAGGCAACTGAAGGAACACGGGTGGGTTTTATTCAGTAGGAGTCTGACACGCCCTCCCGCTCCACCCAGTGCGGGAGAAGTTATTTCATAATTTCCCACCCAAAAAAAAAGGTTGTATGTTGATTAAAATATGATTCACTGACCTCAGATCAAATAAAAAAAGCGGCCAAGTGCGAGTCGGACTCGCCCATGAAGGGTTCCGCCTGAAGTAACATTGAATGAAAGGTAAATTGCGGTTTACGATTTATGACGTATTAAAAAAAATTGCTTGCTAGATCTCGTTCAAACTAATTTTCGGTGGAAGTTTACATGGTAATGTACAGTAAGCGCTCAAAAGTGCATGAGCACGCTAAGAGTCGTATTGCTGTGAACACGCGGTATAGCTCGTACATTTGTATGTGTAAGCAACACGATACACACACCACAGATAACGCAGTTACACGAAACAACAATATATTTCCGTCGCTTTAAACATGCTAGCACACACGCACTATGCGCGTGAACTTGACCAGTTAATCGCATTGCTAAAATTCGATAGTTACTTAACAAGCGCAGATAGCAGAAAGCGTTAAGCGTTGGTATGGAATTCAATCTGCCTCAGGTTCTAATCTCGTGAAACACAGTGCGGTTTTTTGCAAATATTATTATTTTTGTTTTCGATAATAATATTTTTTAAATATTGCTGCTTTTTTATGTTGTTATTGCAATAAAGGTTTTAGAATAAAAAATGCGTGATATATGATAACAAAATTAAAAAATACATGTTTATTCGTTATATTTATTTTACATAAGTTAATAAACTGCTACAATTATTTATCATTACTTCAGCTGAATAAGATGTGAAATAGATGTCAAAAAACTTAGAAGCAGTTTGTATTATTTAGACATATTTAAATTATGAAATATTTTAAATTTTTAATGGATTTTTTCACCATAAATATTAAGCTTTGATCATGGTCGAAGTAATTAAGTAATAAATAAGAATATTAGACTACTTAAAATGTAAAAAACTACTTACAGAATAGGTAATTTTAAGGTTAAATATGGGCAGTTTGTTTATATTTTATTTGTATTAATTATTTTACATTTTATTTGACTTTAGTAAATATTGGTTGTTATTGAGGTTAAAGCTTAAGTATTCATTTTCTTTACGAAAAGAAGATTGAAACTAAACCTCAAATTTTTATCCTAAAATAATACTATTACTAAAATAATATTAAACAATTTCGGTATATCTGCAAGAAATACGACAAACACCCTATTGAAACGTGCTTAAAAAATTCGTTACCATAAATTCATGCAATAACGAATCTGTTGTTTATTAAGTTGGTACGGTCAATATTTTAAGGTCAAAAACGGTTTTCTAGCTGGTCTTCAGTGATGCAAGCCTTCAGAGTGCACGGCGAACGGTTCATAATGACGTGTTTTTAATAATTCAGCAAAATGTCTCGTTGGTATGAAACCATTTGTTTCATTCACCATTTGACGTCGCTGCTACTCGATAATAAGCCCCTTCCTCATATCTCTTAACCCTCACAGTATTTCTCTAGAACAAAGAAAAACATTGTTTTTATTACACATAATACCTTATTATTTATTATTCACTAATCGAATTAAACCTCACAATGAATTTAAAACTTTAAAGGCATCTTCTGTCTCAACAATACCTCTGTTCTATCAACAATACCCTTCATTAAGATTTATGTTTAGTAAAATATGAAATATATTAATGATAACACTCACACTTAGTCCGGTTTCATTAGATATTCACTTCACTTTTACGCAGCGCAATAATATTCTCTGATCTGATCTGATCTCTTCAATATATTTTATGCCTGCTTTTTGATAATAATAACCACAACACTGCGCTAAATACTCGTCACCAATATTATCCACGAACCAAAAAAGTTCTATTAATTGAATACTCGTAACAAACTGCATCTACCCCACAGAAATCGAAATAATTTACTTAGTTTTTTGTGGTCTACCTGCTAAACTTTAATATTTATGTGAACAAGACGAATGAAACTAAAAACGAATGATGATTATTGAACTAGTCATTGGTTGCAGACAAAGTGAGTGTGTGTGTGTAATGTGCGTGTCTACAGTATTGTAACAACTTATAGAAGAAGGTCGTAAGTCAAACCGAAGCGTCAGTCTATTGCTTTGTGAGATTGCTCATGGACTTTTGGTCGGCACTGTACATCATATATTTTTTTTAGTTTTGTTTTAGAAGTTACAGGGGGGGAGGGGACACATTTTACCACTTTGGAAGTGTCTCTCGCGCAAACTATTCAGTTTAGAAAAAAAAAAATTAGAAACCTCAATATCATTTTTAAACACCTATCCATAGATAGACACGCACGGGCTTGATGAAAATTTTTTTTTTGAGTTTCATTTCTAAGTATGGGGAACCCCAAAATTATTTGTTTTTTTTTCTATTTTTGTATTTAAATCTTAATGCGGTTCACAGAATACATCTACTTACCAAGTTTCAACAGCATAGCTCTTATAGTTTCGGAAAAAAGTGGCTGTGACATACGGACGGACAGACAGACAGACAGGCAGACAGACATGACGAATCTATAAGGGTTCCATTTTTTGCCATTTGGCAACGGAACCCTAAAAACCAAGACATAGCGCTGTCTGTGAGGCCGATTTCGTAAACATGTGTGCATTTAGTGAGGTGTAGTTTGATTGCAAACATGTGAGTGTATGCACAGAACGGAGCTGTAGTTTTGGCATCATCATCATCATCATTTCAGCCGAAAGACGTCCACTGCTGGACATAGGCCTCCCCCAAGCACCGCCACTTCGACCGATTCTGTGCTTTCCGCATCCAGCGGATTCCTGCGGCCTTCACAAGGTCATCGGTCCATCTTGTGGGAGGCCTTCCAACGCTACGTCTTCCGGTACGCGGTCGCCACTCCAGAACCGTTTGACTCCATCGGCCATCCGTTCTGCGAGCAGTCATGTGCAATGAAATGAAATGAAATTGTTTATTCTGTAAATAGGATATTAGAATCACTTTTACACGTCATTATTATTACGCCCCCTATTACATGGGACTTAAACATAACTGGCGAAATGTGGGTGTACCTGCTACAGGGACACCTCTGCCCAACCCTTCAGGGAAACAAGGCGTGATGTTATGTTATATATATATTTTTTTAAATGAGCTAGATGAGTTCGGCGTTTCCTATCTGACTACTCTGAGAAGAAAGGCCGAAACAAACTCAGAGATCGCAGTCTCTTTTAAAGTCCAGACATAATCTTGGTCAGGCCATATGAGGACCATGTAGATTAGTGTCTGAAAAGGTCTTTTGAGGAAAGAACCACACAGATTTGAGTGGACCTGTCCAGTCAGTGCAAGCATTTGTCAGTAATCGTGGAGCTCAACTCAGAACATAAGGAGCTCAAAACGACGAACAATACCAAAGAAAGGACATTTGGGTAGGCCGCATAAACTACTCAAACTGCCAGACCATCACTAAAACTGGCAGAGAAATAAAAATAATATCCACATAGTCCTCACATTCACAATAATTAAAATAATATAATACTTTACAAAGTAATCATGTCTTTTTGAATATAATGTTCAACAATGTCAATGTGTATATAAAACTGGTATAATTATGTTGATTTTACATAATAATTTAAATGTCTAGTTTTATGGTTTTATCACAAGGCTTAGCGCAGTTCAATCCCGAGCAAGCATGACAACATCACGTTGTCATGGGAACCGTCATTACATGGTAGGCGGAGTGGGGGGTGTTAGGTTTTATTTTTGTTACGTTATTTTCGTTACGTTCTATGTTCTATGTTATAGGGTTTGGTTTCCGCACTTAGTCCGTCAGGTGGACCATTGTGCGTGGGCCATAGCGGCCGTTTGGTGGTTATTCCAACCAGCCCACCTCCCTCCAGAAGCTAATTAAATCTCCTGGTCTGTTTAGAACATCTGTGTAGGATCTGGGTGACCCGAGGGTTTCTGTTCTAATCTGGGTGACGCCTGTGCATTCAAAGAGCACGTGCGCTACTGTTTCCTCAGCCTCCATGCACGCCCTGCACAGAGGACTGTCCGTTATGCCTATTGTGTGGAAGTGTTTGTTTAGCGAGCAGTGCCCCGTGATGGTCCCCGTCACCATGCGCAGGCCGTTCCTGTCCAGGCGCAATAAACGCCTGGTTAGCCTGCTATCCAAGGATGGCATAGCTTCCTTGGACTGCCTGCAACCCGGTGTCGAGGTCCACCAGTTCTCTGCTTGTGTGTGGGTGAACTCCTGTAGCCACCTGCGTATTTGGTTGAAGGGGATTGGTACGATAGGCTCGGGACCACAGACTGCCGTGTTAGATCCTCTTCTAGCAAGTTCGTCAGCTGCGTCGTTACTTAGCGATCCGCTGTGTCCTTTTATCCATTGCAGTGTCACCGTGTTGCGGCTAGATACCGTTACTTGTTCTAGTGCATTGTGACATTCTAGTGTTAACTTTGAAGTAAGTTTCTTTATTTTCGTTACGTTACTTATAATATCAAATAATACACAAGTCAATACACAAGTCAAGATTTTTTGCTGTTTGGATTCAAAATAATAATTTATATTGCCTGAGTTTTTTATACACTCCGTATAATAATTACCTAATGTTTATAAATAGCGCCCCGTAGATATTAATTTATTATGGACACGCTCCCGAGACTCATTTGTTTACAAGATGATAAACAAGTTTTAAACTTAAGTAGGTAAAGATTGTTGCTGTGCCAGTGTCGGAGTGAGGGTAGTAATTTTTTTGTTTTAATTAAGTATTTATTTTTTATTTTATTTGATTTAATTTAATTTGATTTATTTTGTTTCGATTTAACATAATTTATTTTCATTTGATTTGATTTTATTTGATGTTTTATTTTTATTGTATAAACAATGGCATGTACATATTAATAAAATACACTATAATGTCACTCCGAGTCTAATTATTTAAAAAAGTCATCATAATATGAATTAAAAAAAGTAATGAAAAAAAACCAATTACATTAAAATAATAAATTTGTGAAACATGATCAAAGTACCATGTCATCAAAATACTTATTTAAATTTTAATATGCTTCATCAACTAGAAAATTTATAACTTTCCTTTTGAAGGGACAGACCACATACGGTGTGGTAGACAGTGCCAATGGTATGCCACAGGAAATAAACTTGCACCGTGAAAATGGAGCTTTAGCCTAAAGCTTATATTTAACCCTTAAGGGGATGATAACTGACTTTTAATGATTTTATACTGAAGATGACGTCTAAAAGAGGAGTGTTTGAAAAAAAAAAGTTAAATTACAGCATTTTTAAAAATATTTTAATAAAGGCATATTTTTGATTATGTTTATATTACATAGTGAAATTAATTTGTAAAGTTATGTCTAACGCGGATAAAAAACTGAGAATGACGCAAAATCTATCAAGCGTATTTTTCTGAAAACTTCACCATTTTAAAGATAATTAAATTATCAATCTTTTAGTATACGTGTTTTATTAAAATACCTTTAGTTTTACGTGTAATAAATTAATAATGCGTCTAATTTGGGACAACGCTCCTTGATGGGCGAGTCCTATTACTGGCTGGACGTACGACGCGTTGCGTGAGCTCAGTACAGAACACGCAAGCTAACCATTCAAGGTCACTGGCATATATCTAGTCGGTCATTCTTCCATACAAACGTAGTATGGTGATTACTCGTCTGTTTGACGGTGTACGTTCAAAACTAAAAATCCCATCATTTTGTCTTCTCATTATCTAGCCCTTCATGGAAGCAGAATTGGGAAAAAAGTATTGGAAAGATAACGTTGTTTAAGGCTTACTGCCAGACCTTCTACACGAGCAGCCTGTGGGCCGGCTACACGCGGAAAACAATGGACGCCCTGAGGGTCCAATATATTAACAGCTTCAGAATGCTTTTGGGACTGCCGCGCTTTTGCAGTGCCTCTGGCATGTTCGCGCAGGCGCGTGTTCACGATTTCCACGCAATGGTGAGGAGGAAAACGGCGTCGCTGCTAGAGAGAACGCGGTCAAGTCCTTACAGCATTCTGAAGATGTTAGTGGACAAATTTGACTCGCCGATAATGAATCACTTCTTGCAGGTGTTGGTTAGGCAGGAGTGATTCATTACATTCGGTGAATGTATGTTGTAAATATTATTTGTACTTAGTAATAATTTTAACACACTAACATAGCTTTTAAGTTTTATTTTTGTATCTGACTAACTAACATATGGATCATTGTTGTCTAAATCAATAAAGTAATTTAATTTAATATATAGATAATTTATTCAAAAGTTCAAATAATTTTATTTTGAGTAGAAACATCTAGTAGTTTTTCCATAATATCTATACACCCAAAGGTCTATTCGTGATATTTTACGCGCTCGTTTTCGTTATATAAAATTATTTGAACATTGTTTATTTCACATATGCATTTCATGTTTATTTGACTGCCTCGTTGGTCTAGTGGTAGCAAGCGCTACTGCTGAGCATGAGGTCCTGGGTTCGATTCCCGGGTCGGGCAAAGAATTATTGGGTTTTTCATCTGAAATTTCTCAGTTGCAGCTCGGAGTCTGGATTTGTGCCCGGTTGATGGCAATAGGCTCGCCCCCTATTACATGGGACTTAAACATAACTGGCGAAATGTGGGTGTACCTGCTACTGGGACACCTCTGCCCAACCCTTCGGGGAAACAAGGCGTGATGTTATGTTATGTATGTTATTTCACATATAAACATAACATCACGCCTTGTTTCCTCGAAGGGTTGGGCAGAGGTGTCCTTGTAGCAGGTACACCCACATTTCGCCAGTTATGTGTTACTAAATAAATAAATCAATAAAAACTAGATAAAAAAATACTAAATAAATAAAACTAAACAAATACATAACTTTACTAAATAGCATGCATATTAGCCACGCCACTGACGAGTTCGAGCCGTCGACTAGTGGAACCTTAATATTGGAAACTTATTGACAAACGCAGCAATTAAATATTACCATCGCAAATAAAAAAACTGAAAACTAATCTCATTTATTTATTTATTGGCATTAAATTCTCTCCTCAGAAGTTACTTCTACTACTCCTGCCAACTCCCTCAAGGCCACACGACGGTCTCAATCCAGGGCACGTAGTGGTAGACCCTGGTGTACATGCCAGAACCAGCAGAGATGCCACACTGTCTGCCGTATGACGTCACGCCCAGCACTGTGTATGCGCAGCGCAGAAACTCGTTGGCAGTTTGGAGAGGACCACCGCTGTCTCCCTGCGTAACCAAATATTTATTTAAAGTTTAGAGAGGTCAACGTCACACGGATAGGCCATGACCTGGGTGAGGACATAGGATTAGGGACACGGTATCGAATAGAAAGTATCGATACTGTACTCATGAGTAGTAGGTATCGAAAAAAATATATCGTACTCATAAAAGTATCGAAAGAAAAGTATCGATACTTCAAGGTATCGAGTACTTTTCTTAGGGCCTAATGCGCATCGAGCATAGGTCAATATCAGTCAGTAAATAACGTCTGTTTAACTTCAGTAGGGCAGGACATGAAATACAAATGACAACGGTGAACGAGTGAGTGAATGAGTGATTGATTAGTGTAGTAAATTAATGAAGGAAAGGTTAGGAATTTAACTGTGAACGGAAGGAACAATTTCGAGCAAAGATCGATGTACTGTTTTAGAAGGTTCAGAACGAGTGAACTAGATGGCGTTGCCATAACCATAAACATAAGCCGTAAGGTCGCAAGTTTTAAATGGGTAATTTCTAAGATTACCCGTTTATAACTGAATTTCTTATTAGATACGATACCTGCCAAAAAGTACTCATTGAGTAAAAGTATCGAATCCAAAGTATCGAGTACAAAAGTATCGGTATCGAATGGAAATGTACTCGATACCACAAAGTATCGATACTTTTTTCGTGTCCCTACATAAGATGCTTTTAATCCCGGTGGTACGTGTCCATGGCAGGGATGTTACGGAAGTCGTTTTACCGGAACCGAATCCGGAATCGGAGGTTTTCAATTTAATCGATCGGAATCCGAACAGAAGTCGAAGGTGGAAGTAGAAGAAAGATGTGTTATGGGATGGCTTAATGAAACAATTGAAATATCAAACTCAAACTCAAAGCATTTATTTCAAATAAACCAATTACAGGTACTTTTGAATTGTCAAGGGGTCGGTCAGTCAGAAATAGGTATGAAGCTAGTTGCCCATTCCAAAGCGTAGTAGGTACCTATGGAGAAGAACGGGCAAGAAACTCCACGGACACTCTTTTAAATCAAAATATTGTTACAAAATATTGGTTACATCATTCGTGTTGAACTTATACATGTGAGAACAATGTAGAAAGACGTGCACGTTAAAAGCGTCCGTAATAAAAATATAATATCAATTCAAAAATTTAAATAAATTAAAATAAACCGTGGCAGCTAAGAGATGACCAGTCCCTACTGACGGCGCCCGTTCACGAACATGACGCATGGATCAGCACTATTTAGCTCAACCATTTTGAAGGGAACTTAATGATCCAACATGATTCAGTCTCTTTAATCAGTCAAATATTAGCGATAACATCCACAAACAAAACAATAAACTGACACTTTGAGCGCGAGCGTGTATAAAATAAACTAAAATGACACTGGCGACGAGTTAAAACTTGTTTGTACGCGCTCTAGTCACGTGCATCGCTGCGTTTCAAACTTCGGTATAACTCCGATTCAAAATTATCGGAACCGAAGTCGGAATCAGAGGTGTAAAATTAATCGGAAGTTCCGGCCTTTCGGTACCGGAACTGAAGCTCCGTAACATCCCTGGTTCATGGTACAATTTCCGACCTCCACACGGGCAAATGCTAGTAATAAATAAAGTTTTGCGTACCTCACAAGTATCCTTTGCCTCCACCGTGTCTCCGTAACACATCTGCGAGGTGTGATTGTATCCTTCTCGAAGATGTCTGTGTTTAGGATACAGCTGCGAACACTTCTCCGCATCGTATCTCTGCAGTCTTACCTGGTAATCATGAAGCTAGGATAAAATCGATGCATAGATTTGAAGTCTTCAAGCAACTTCTGAATTAATTCAAGCGTGCTTTGTGAACCGCATCATACCTAAACTTAGCAAAATTGTGATGTACGTTAGGATGATCACTATATTGACAGAGCAGTGATAGCTTAGTGGTGTGACCGTCAGACTGCCATAGGTCTCGAGTTCAAGCCCAAGGCACGCACCTCTGACTTTTCTGATTCATGTGGGTATTGTATAATTATTACTTGCTTCAAAAACGGTGAAGGAAAACATTCGTGAGGAAACCGGCATGTCTGAGAGATATTTCTCGACGACATGTGAAGTCAAGTCAGAGGCCCATGGGCGGCTTTAAAACTCTGACACCAGGTTAGTCACTAACCACACGAAAAGAAGAAGAAGATCATCATATTCATCAATTCAGCCGAAAGACTTCCTCTTCTGGACATAGTCCTCCCCCAATTATCACCACAATGAGTTGTGTGGTCAGATAGGCAGTTACTTCATCTAAACTACTGGCATTCAGCTGCATCCGATCAGACTACAAGCCGACTCCAACATAGTTGGGAAAAGGCTAGCCAGATGATGAATCCAGGTGGACTGACGACCTGGGTTCGTCATTTGGATCACAGAAAATCCGCTGGATGCAAGAAGTACAAGAATGGTCATTATGACGAAGATTCATCATTAGCTGCCTAGCTTTTACAAGTATTTTTCATGGAACTATCTCCTCCACAACTCAGTTACTGGGTAACACGGCACCTCTAATAGAGTATCTACTCAACGAAATAAATTAAGCTTCTTACAGTCTGCAAAATGTCTGCCAATCCCTGACGATGTCCCAGGGCACCCCATCCAGTGGCTTCAGCTGTCTCATCTGACTCTGGTACCAAAGGGAGACAGGCAGGCAGTATGTCGATGGTGAAGGATATCCTGGAGAGAAACGGTTTCAAATATCAGTTTAGTTTTTGGTACTAAAATATTTTTAGAGTTCCGTACCTCAAAAGGAAAAAACGGAAACCTTACTCGTGTGTCTGTCTGTCCGTCAGTCACAGCCAATTTGCTCCGAACCTACTGGACCAATTTAGTTAAAATTTGGTACACATTTGGATTTCTGTGACCCAAACACGGACTTGTAACGGAAATAAATGAATTTTGAATATGGGGGCACTTTTCGGGGGCAAATTGGCAAACTGTACCGTGTGGACATATCAAATGAAAGGACTTGTTGTAAGAATCTCAATTTAAAAAAAAATTGGTTGTCTGTAAAGTCGGTTTACGGACGATAACGTCTTAGGAAGATATATGCGTCACAAGCCGAACGCTTAGGCCGATCGTACTTCTCTATCGCTTGTACCACGCTCTCGCTTGCACGCTCGGCTTAGGCGGAACGTGACAATTTTTCGTGCGTGCAGCGTTCATCGATTTATAAGACGTTATCACGTCAAAAAATGTATTATACTAAATACTTTTAAAGATACAGTGTGATTCTTCGTAATGTGCCCATATCGAAATGAGGGAATCTATGCTTAATTTTAACGACAGAAAAATATTTAAAAACATCTAAATATTTTTTTATGTTTTTTATGGAATTAAAAATTAATTGTAACAAAACTGTGTAACTTTTAAACTAAATCATCTATCGCGATGAAACAAACTCCATAAGGATTGGAAGTAGGTAATTAAGCGTCCACATAAAATGAAAATTGAGAAAACCTACCCTCAATTGAAAATAAACATGTTTTTTTAGCAAAAATCTGTTTTTTGCAATTTCACACTGTATAAGAAAATGGAGGAAAATTTACTATTCCCCCCGTACGTTTTAGACAGTACAGACTTCTAAGGTTTCAAATCCCGTCCAACTTACTTGTCCTCAGTCTCAAGCAGTGCGATGTCATTGTACTTAGAAGGTGGTTGATACCCCGGGTGCGAGATGATCCTCGTCACGTTGTGGTTCTGCCAATACTCGGGAGAGTCCGAGCGCTTCAGTATACCCAGCGCTACGAATTTGACTGGACCGCTGAAACCAGAATAGATTTTTCATATTGAGTCACCATTTTTTGCACATTCGGTGTGAGATTCAGTTCTCCAGAACGAATTTCGGCCATGGCGACCAATCTCAGCGGAGACCAGCCTTCGACGCGGGATATATTATAGTGCACAAGTGTGTGCGCAGACACAGGTGCACTCTCTCTCCCCTCACTCTCATAGTCCGATGGGACGGCAATCCTACACGACCGGAGAGAGATCAGGTGCAGGACCAATGGCTTAACGTGCTTTCCGAGGCACGGAGGTATCACACCGTCAACTTCCAAACTCCGGGCTGTTACTAAGAAAATCCTAATGGAAAAACTCAATAACCCTTTGCCCGACCTGGGATTCAAACCCTGGACCCGACGCTCAGCAGTCGCGCTTGAGACCACGACACCACCGGGGCAGGCGGGGTGGTTTCAGTGGTAGACTAGTATTAGACGTCTAGTGTGTCTAGTAAAGGAACTCTTCCGTGCAAGTATACCACCATGTCTACAGCTGCAAAGCAGCGTTCCTTTGTTTCTAATTACCTTCCAAGTTGGACCACTGCTGATGCTGTATCGATGTAATTGCAAGCAAGCAAGGCGATATTTTTAGCTTTATTTCTGGGATAGCAACCCATCGGCAATACCTCTGGTATTGTTGATGTCCGTAGTCGACTGTGACTGTGACCACTTGCCTTCAGGTATAGGGTCTGCATGTTTGCTCCCAATAACTTGAAAAAATTATGGACTATGTAACAGTTCCAACGTTTGGGTGTACTTACACGGCCGGACTTGATATACAGTGAGCAGCGGTGAGGATATACTTCTCGCTGATAACGGAGCCTCCACACAGCCACTGAGCTGTCTGAATGTCATCTCCATAACCCAGCAATGTCTGGGACAAAACAAAAGCCTTTTCAATACGTTCTGAATACTTATTGTAAAAGGGATTCCACACTGGCGTACTTGACCTGTGATCTGATCAGAGACTTTTACAGACATAAATAGGTAGAGGGGCGCACAAATTCCTTCGCAGATCTCATCACAAAACCGTACATCCGATAGGCATTATTTACAACTTTGTTAACGTGGGCATCAAGGTGAAGTTTAGCGTTGAGGAGAATAAGGGACACCCTTGATAATGTAGTATTATCCAAAGAATCAGGGCGCTTGAGAACATTCATATTCTTCGTGAAACTGATATAACAGCATTTAGACAGACTCAGTTGCAATTTATTGTACCTGCAATAGTCACTGAAGCGATCCATATCTTCCTGTAACAATCTATAGTCTTGCATATTTTTGATGGGCCTATAAATTTTGAGATCGTCAGCATAAAGCAGGACTTTAGAATTTCGAAAACAAGTGTCAATGTTGTTTATAAACAAGATAAATAAAAGGGGTCCCAAAATCGAACCCTCAGGTACACCGGAAGTTACACTAATATCTATAGCAGATCTGAAACCGTTAACTACAACTCTTTGAGTTCTGTTCGAGACATATGAAGAGAACCATCGGAGTAAATCACCACGTATACCGTTAAACGAAATTTTATTCAGTAGCATCTTATGATCAACCTTGTCGAATGCTTTTCGAAAGTCAGTATAAATGGCATCCACTTGGATACGAGAATTCATATTGTTAAACAAATAATCCAAAAATGCCACCAAATTTGTGGTAATTGATCTTTTCTTTACGAATCCATGTTATTGTTGAATTATACTGTGATGTAGTAGAACAGGATATATTTTATCGAGGACTAATATTTCAAAAAGCTTCCGCAGGACTGACATAATGGATATAGGATGGTAGTTCTCAACATCCTGCTTCGAACCCGATTTATAGATTGGTGTTATGTTCGCACTCTTCCAAACCTCGGGGAAAATTCTTTGTGCTAGTGATTTATTAAACAAAATATTTATAGGAGTACAAATATTTTTAGCGGGAGCTTTCAGAAACGTGATTGGAAGACCGTCAGGGCCTGGACCTTTAGATGAGTCTAAAGAATTGAGTGCCCTCAATATTTTATCCGTGCTTATAGCTCTATCTTACTATTGTACCTGCAGTTTGGTTTGAATTGTAACCGGCGTGCGTGTATGACCATGTATGAACGTAAACGAGGAAAGAGGAGTAGGTATGTAAGGATCGTAGCAGGTGGTGCTTTGTAGTTGCTGCCTGCGCCCATGGGTTGGGTAGGGTGAGTTTTTAACCGACTTCCAAAAGGAGGAGGTTCTCAATTCGTCTGTAGGTTTTTTTTTTTTTTTTTTGTGTGTTTGTTACGCGATTTCTCCGCCAATTATGAATAGATTTTGATCATTCTTTTTTTGTTTGGTAGATCATACTTCAGAGGTGGTCCCATATAAATTTTATTATCTTTGCTTGGGTAGTTTTTGAGTTAGCTTCAATTATACGTATTTTTTCCCACTTAGTATGTAGATGATATGATGACTTCTTGTCACTGTTATTAACCGACTTCCAAAAGGAGGAGGTTCTCAATTCGTCTGTATGTTTTTTTTTACATAGCAGGTAGTGGTATTCGAATTTGTGTGGGGTAGATACCATAACTAAAAAGTGAAAAATAAAAACTTTTTACAAAAAAAAAACAACCGACTTCAAAAAAAAAACACTACAAAGTGAAAAATAACTTTAATTTCGGAAGTCGGTGACAAAAACCGAAAATTCAAAACCAAAGACACCGACTTCCGAAATTAAAGTTATTTTTCACTTTGTAGTGTTTTTTTTTGAAGTCGGTTGTTTTTTTTTGTAAAAAGTTTTTTTGTATATATGTACGCATTATGGATACCTACCGTTGTGTCAAAGACTTAAGGGTGCACTATAGTTCGGCGCGTTGTGTTCCACGCGCGCCTCAAAGAGATATCAGCAGAATTGACGGGGTCCGCTAGGGCCAATGCCTGCCGGGGCTGCGAATAAGGGCCGAAAGGGACATCGTGGCCCCCGGCAACAGGGCAACCGAAGGAACACGGGTGGGTTTTAGTCAGTAAGAGTCTGACACGCCCTCCCGCTCCACCCAGAGCGGGAGAAGTTATTTGATAATTTCCCACCCCAAAAAAAAAAAAGGTGCACTATAGTCGGTCATCCTTCCATACAAACGTTGTATGGGGATTACTCGTCTGTTTGACGGTGTACGTTCTAAACTAAAAGTTAAATCAATTTGCTTTATTATTATTTACCCCTGTATGGAAGCAGAATCGGGAAAAAAAGTATTGGTTTGGAAGTTATGAGCGTCGAAACTTCCATATTTCAACACTAAATTTTAACTCATCTTTGGGCGTAAATAAATAACTTATGTAGTATGAAAATGGCAAAATAGAAACTGTACACGGATAGATAATTTATTACAAAGATGAAATCATTTTATTTTAGTTGGTAGATGTATCCAGTAGTTTTTCCATAATATCTAAATACGCCCAAGGTCTGTTCATGAAATTTTACGCGCTCGTTTTTGTTATAAATCATCGTCTATTTCACTGAATAAATAAATTAATATATAAATAATGAAAAGTAAGTTCAAAAACTAAAACCCGACTATTGAAAAATCACGCTCTAAAAAGTATGAAACAAGAAAATATTTCAGACAGAAATCAAGACATAGGTACAAAAATGATCTTGGTAAAGCCGTGGTCGCAAGCCATTATAATTTTGTAGGTATACACAGGCATGCGACCACGGCTTTACCTTGATCATTTTGAAAATATGATATATATATTTGTAATGTGCTTGTCAAGTCCTTTCATTTGATACCCAACATGGCACAATACTATTAATTTTATTTTTTATTTCTTTACTTTATGTCCTCTAGAGGGCGCCATATTGCATTTAATGTGACGTCACATAGCCTATAACCAGCGGACAATCAAAACGCTTCCAATGATACCTCATTTGTCAAATTATGATCGGTAGTTTAGAAGTTATGAGGTAACAGATGAACATACATACATACCGATCAAAATCATAACCCTCCTTTTTGTTTCGCCGTAGTAGGGTAAAAAATAGATAAATAAATACTGAATAAATAAAACTAAATAAATAAATAACTTCACTAAATAACATGCATGTTAGCAACGCTACCGACGAGTTTGAGCCGTTCACTACTGGAACCAGTACATCAGTAGATTATGCCGTTGTGCCCTAACTTACCATGTGAGGGTACTGGCGCCTATACGCGGCTGTTCCTGAGCTGATTGGTGGTACGATCGTTGGATCAATGAAGCCATCACTCTGTAACGGGTATAAATTAATCGGGTTATTCCCTGAGTACCCCGATCCCTGAGGCCTCCGTCCCGTCCGAGGACCCCGAATACGATAAATATGATTAAATTTCTTTTTTTCTTTCTTCTATCGTTTTCAACTTGTACGGTCGACATAAAAGTGCTTAAATGTGTGTGTTTGAAATACATAAAAAGAAAGTAGTTTATTTAAAATTTTGTACAATGTCGAATCATGTTCAAATAAAATGTATTAAAAATGTAAAATAATTGTTACAATATTGTCAAATCATGCAAATTTATTTAACAATTTATGACAACAATAATTATTTCAAATTCGAAGCACGGCCGGGCGAGAAGAATTGCAAAAAAAATACCTGAGCTGGCAACCACCAGTTATAATAAACATTAGAGCTACTGCGGCCGGCTGGACAATATGTCTGTCTTTTTCATACGTGCGATATAATTGTGATTTTATCTCTTTTACGTATACTACGACAAAGCGAAATCCATCACCAAAAAGAAACACAGAAGTATTCTCAACGAAAAAGCTATCGAAGACAAGACTATGAAGAAAAACATATTGCATTGTTCTAAGTTTTCGGAAGATCTTAGTAAAATTATGCTCATTATGCCTAAAAAGACTGATTAAAATTGTTAATATTTTGCTTTTTAAATATTTTTTTACTAAAGTTAATTCTTTATAATTTAATAATTACTGTAAGAAAAATGATTTGACATTACACTGATTTTGTATAATAAATATTTCACAACACTAAAAAGTGAAAAATAAAAACTTTTTACAAAAAAAAAAAAAACAACCGACTTAAAAAAAAAAACACTACAAAGTGAAAAATAACTTTAATTTCGGAAACAAAGAACGAAAATTCAAAACCAAGACACCGACTTCCGAAATTAAAGTTATTTTTCACTTTGTAGTGTTTTTTTTTTAAAGTCGGTTGTTTTTTTTTTGTAAAAAGTTTTTTAAATTATGTTAATGTTCCATGTAGAGTAATTATAACATTTACCAAGCAAGACTATCATTTTTTCCTGATCCTTAAATGTTTATTTAACATATTATCTGCTGACGGTATTTTTAAGCTAAACTGACTTTTAATTGAGTTTATCAAGACAAAATTAAATCGGGGTGCTCCGGGATGCGGGCCTCGGGGATCGGGGTACTCAGGGAATAACCCAATTAATCATCATCTCCATTGATGGGGTTGGCAGATGTGCACAGCACTGCGCACCGTCAGGGAAAATTAATGTTCTATGAAATTGACAAACTTCGGCAATATGCCATGTAAAAGCCATTTCAATCGACAAACAATGACAGTATCAGCAATCACCATGTTTTCTCCCTAAGTTTCGCGATTTTTAACCGACGGAAAAAAAACACAGTTGAATTGAGAACCTCCTCCCTTTGGAAGTCCAAAAGGAGGAGGTTCTCAATTCAACTGTGTTTTTTTTTTGTATGTTTCTTACTCGATTACTCCGCCAATTATGAATTGATTTTAATGATTATTTTTTGTTTGGTGGGTCATACTTCAGAGGTGGTCCCATATAATTTTTTATAACTTAGCTTGGGTAGTTTGAGTTAGCTTCAATAATACGTATTTTTTCCCCCTTAGTATGTGGATGATATGTTAAGTTCATGTCACTGTTATTTACATAGCAGGTAGTGGTATTCGAATTTGTGTGGGGTAAATACCACAACTAAAAAGTAAAAAAATAAAAATATTTTACAAAAAAAAAACACTACAAAGTGAAAAATAACTTTAATTTCGGAAGTCGGTGGCAAAAAACGAAAATTCAAAACCAAAAACACCGACCTCCGAAATTAAAGTTATTTTTCACTTTGTAGTGTTTTTTTTTGGAAGTTGGTTGATTTTTTTTTTGTAAAAAGTTTTTATATACCTACAGATCGTTAATTGATTCAGGCGTGACCTTGCGGAAATCCATTATAAAATACAATAGACGTGGATATATTTAGTAATCTGTTGCGCTTAGCTATTTCTAAAGAGCTATAAAAAAACCCTGAAAGAAATCGACACGTATTTCACCTCTCAACGAGGCATCCTCAGGATGATAATTGACTTGTCGCGAACCCGAACACGGCGTGTTGCCACACCGAGCGCTGAACGCAGAGTGTGTCTTATAACGTTGTTTTTTTTTTTTTTGTGGCATCTCGCAAACGTCGACCACTAAGGTCTTGGCTGCTTAACCAAACTTTCCTGTGAGTGCCTTAAGCTGCTACACTTAAAGCCTCCAGCCAGGGGCAAAAACTATTCTAAATTAAAATTAAGTGAACGCTCGCTAAGGGCATCCCTTGTGGGTTACGAACCTCTGCTTAGGGCGTCGCTGGCGGAAGGACAGCAAGACAGCAAGAAGGGACAGGCTGGATCAAAATTAGATTTTCACCATGATTATTATGCGGGGTATTTAAAGCTACGTGCTCAGCTGCAACAACTGCTGGCTCCTCGTTTTCGAGCAAGGGTCGGGGGGGAGTATCATTTACTCGAAGACGCGGTCGCGATCGCAAAGAACCTCGGCGGCGAGGTCGGAATGACGGGAGGCGTCTGTGTTTGTGCACTTTACTGGTGGCCCTAGTCTTATCCTGGAGGAGTGTAATGGGGTCGTCTGGGTCGGAAAGGGAGCCTTATCGCCCGTCAAACCTACTTATATACTATTCGGTCCACCTACAGTTTGGTTTGAATTGTAATCGTCAAACTCAAACTCAAACTCAAAGCATTTATTTCAATTAAACCATTTACAGGCACTTTTGAATTGTCAAAGAATCGGTCAGTCAGAAATAGGTATGAAGCTAGTTGCCCATTCCAAAGCGTAGTAGGTACCTATGGAGAAGAACGGGCAAGAAACTCCACGGACACTCTTTTAAATAAAAAATTGTTACAAAATATTGGTTACATCATTCATGTTGAAAAATTTACATGTGAGTACAATGTAGAAAGACGTGCACGTTAGAAGCGTCCGTAATAAAAAGATAAAACAAAGAACAATTCAAAAAATGACTATGTATGAACGTAAACAAAGCAAGAGGAGTATGATCGTAGCAGGTGGCGTTTTGTAGGTGCTGCCTGACCCCATGGGTTCGGTAGGGGTGAGTTTTTGGATGTTTGTACGCATTATGGCTTGAAGTAACTAGTGGCTGGGTGACTGATTTCTATAGATACCTACCGTTGTGTCAAAGATTTAAACGCAGCAGTGCGTCAGTAGCTTGTGCCTTAACTTACCATGTGAGGGTACTGGCGTCTATACGCGGCTGTTCCTGCGCTGATTGCTGGTACGTTCGTCGAACCAAAAGAGCCAAAATTCTGTAACAAGCATAAAATAATCACCATCTCCTGATGAGGTAGGAAAAGCACAGTCAGGGAAACTTAATGTCAATCAAATTGACAAACTTCGGCAAGCGAGGCGAGGGATGTGTTTGTTAAGAACCAATAGAATCGCTTCATTTACCTAGCCTCGCTCAGCGCAGCTCCGGTGGAAACGACTTAGCGGTGCTAGGTTTTTGTACGTACAAAACAAGCTAAGGATTGGTGCGAGGGATGTGCGAGAGATGTGTGCGAGGGATGTGTGAGAGATGTGTGCGAGGGATGTGTGTTAGGGATGGACGCGAGTGAGAAATCGTATCTGAAAAGAGCCCGCTAACATCCTCGCACCACTCAGCAGCCTAGCACATCTGTGGTGGAAACACTCACATCGTTTCACAGCTTTGTTCTCATCCTCGCACCGCCCAGCTACCTCGCACATCTCTGGTGGAAACGTTGTCAACTTGATAATCAATTAATTTTTCTCTGAATTTACACACACATTTTGCCAATTATGTTTAAGTCATACCACAGATAAATATGGTTCACTCCGCATTTTGGGTATGAAGCTACAAGTACGCGGCGGGCCCGTCTTGTCGGGCCAATTCAGTGAGTGTAACGTAGTCAGAAGATATAAGAGTTATGCGATAGAAAGAGAGGCAACTTCTAGGTGAATATAACTGTAAGTAATTAGCGCTGTGCGACCTGAATTGCACTCTATTGTGTCGTAGCAAGAGTCGTTTTTTATTTAAATGGTTTTGTGGAGTGTCGCATCTGTATAATTATGGTCATACGGCATACCCGGCAAAAAATGGGGAAGAATCCAGACTCTGGACTGCTAGAAAGTAATTCCTGTTGAATATGTTATGACAGTGACAAAATATAGTGATGGCCCAGCGGTAGTCACCCTGACTTACGAGTTGTAGTTCGAGTCCAGACAGGCACTCTGTGTCAATTATTTCATCAACACTCTTCTCAAATCGGTGAAGTAAAACTGATGAAACCGGCATGTCATAGAGCCAAAAAAGTTGACACCCTAACTGGGCTCGCGTTGTACATTATGGCCCACTCCCTCTTTCAGAGAGGAGGCCTGTGTCACTGCAGTAGGAACATTATAGGCTTTTAGAGGTATGAGGAACAGGGTGTAAAGTTCACTCATCCTCTATAGAAAAGGGAGGATCCTCCGACCAGACGGGTGTCGCGTCTGGCGGGCAACTGCCCAACGATTGATGTCAGGTAGTCATATACAGGGTGGCAGGGACATCGACGCGAAAACTGTTACCATAGATTCAATACATGATTCTGAAATCCCTTTTTTTTGGTTGGGAAATTATCAAATACCTTCTTCCGCTCTGGGTGGAGCGGGAGGGCGTGTCAGACTCTTACTGACTAAAACCCACCCGTGTTCCTTCGGTTGCCCTGTTGCCGGGGGCCACGATGTCCTTTTCGGTCCATATTCGCAGCCCCGGCAGGCATTGGCCCTAGCGGACCCCGTCAATTCTGCTGACATATCTTTGAGGCGTGCGTGGAACACAACGCGCCGTCGACCCGGGCTTGGTCCTTATCGGACGGCGAGCTACCCATTGCTCACCGTCCGCAAGCCCGCGCCTACGGTGGCCGGAAATCGGCTCGCAATTCCCGCCCCGGGCGTCTGGGCGGCGTGAGGGCGCGAAATTTGCCTCTCCCTCACGCGTTCCGCCTCCTCCTTCGCGAGCATTACCGCTTCGCAGAAGGAGGTGACGGCCTGCCATTTCCTCTCGCTCCGTACCATGGGTGGCAGGGACATCGACGCGAAAACTGTTACCATAGATTCAATACATGATTCTGAACCCCTGCGTTGAAATTTATCGTCGGTTATGTAAAAAAAAAATACAGCTTTTCCATACATTTTGACCGCGTAGGTATTGTACTTTTCTATGAAACAGCAGATATTTTTAAAAATTTCAACGCAGGGTGGGTTCAGAATCATGTATTGCCCCTGCCACCTGTGCATGTCGTTCGCGCGGTAAACTCTAATTGGGCGATACAGGATTTGTGTGACGTCAGGATTTTGTGTGACGTCAGGTCTTTGATGCGTAGTTTGCATGTGCCGATGTAGATGGCGCCACAGGCTGATTATACAATTAAGGTCGTGGGAACCCGCTGAATGCGAGAACCACAGAGATGATGAGGCGACGCTAAGCTTATGTCCAGCAGTGGATGTCGTTCGGTTAAAATGATGATGATGATGTGACTACCTCTGTCTCAGCATAGTGTTTTAGTTTACTAGCCAAGTCTCCTAGTGAATGACTGTCAGCATTCTCCAAGGCTGGTGGTTCCACACTGCCATAGCAGTTCTCTGAGAGACTCCTCTCCCCAAACGGAATTGTGGGCGGCATGCTACATGGATAGTCGAGTGTTTTCAAGTATCTTATACAATCTGTAACAGAAGACATTGGAATTTCATATTAGGTTTTTTTGTTGGCCCTTGGAAAGAAAGAATGGTCATCATCATCTGCGTAGCCTTTTCCCAACTATGTTGGGGTTGGCTTCCAGTCTAACCGGATGCAGCTGAATACCAGTATTTTACATGGTGCGACTGCCTATCTGACCTCCACAACCTAGTTACTAGGTAACACGATACCTCTTGGGAAAACTGGTTGTCAGATTTTTTGGGCTTCTAACTACTCGTAACGACTGTCAAAGATCTACAAATGACTTGTACAAGGATCGACAAATGGTAAACACGTATTTATTGGGACTTTTGGCCTCGCAAAGAAAGATACGACACAAGCGGTATGACATAAACATGGAAAAAAGTGAAAAATATTTTTTTTACAAAAAAAAAGACAACTGGCAACAAAAAAAAAGAAAACATAAAAAACTTTTTACAAAAAAAAATACAACCGACTTCCAAAAAAAAACAGTACAAAGTAAAAAATAATTTCGGAAGTCGATGTCTTTGGTTTAGAACTTTCGTTTTTTGCCACGTTTTTATTTTTCACTTTTTAGCTGTGGTACCTACCCCACACAAATTCGAATACCAATCAATCAATCAATCATTTATTTTGTTAAACATAGGTATGGTTACAGATAGTATAGTCTAAAATATGCGCACTATGTTTTGCCAATATTTATGGCGTACAAAATTAACACAAATAAGTAATTACAATTAAGATGGCATGTCAATAAATTAAATTAAAAGAAATAAAAATATCAATTTAAAACAATATGTCAATTATGTAAACAGGTCATACAATTTTAGATAAATAAACACATTCATACTTAGTCAATGAATAAAATCATAAGTGTCTAATACCTGCTATGTAAATAACAGTGACAGGAACTTATCATATCATCCACTAGTATGTGGATGATATGATAAGTGGGAAAAAATACGTATATAATACGTAAATAATACTAAAAAAACGTAAATAATACTATAAATAATACATAAATAAAAATACGTAAATAATTGAAGCTAACTCAAAAACTACCCAAGCAAACTTAATAAAATTTATATGGAACCACCTCTGAAGTATGACCTACCAAACAAAAAAAGAATCATTAAAATCAATTCTTAATTGGCGGAGTAACCGCGTAACAAACAATCAAAAAAAAAAACATACAGCCGAATTGAGAACCTCCTCCTTTTGGAAGTCGGTTAAAAAATAACTTTAATTTCGGAAGTCAGTATTTTTCACTTATTCGTTGTGGTGCCTACCCCACACAAATTCGAATACCACTACCTGCTAGATGTAAATCAGTGAGAGGAACTATACATATAACATCATCCTTACAAACTAAGTGGGAAAAATACGTATTATTGAAGCCAACTCAAGCAAAGTTAATTAAATTAATATTGGACCACCTCTGCACGATCTACCAAACAAAAAAAGAATCATCAAAATCAATTTATAATTGGCGGAGGAATCGCGCAACAATGATACAAAAAAATACAAAAAAAAAAAACTGTCGAATTGAGAACCTCCTCTTTTTGAAGTCGGTTAAAAATTAAAATAGCACGTTATGGAGTCGGTCCCGGACTGATGTTACGGATAGTCAAAAGCCCGAAAACAGTCTTGCCAAGGTAACTGGGTTGTGGAGGTCAGACAGGCAGTCGCTCCATGTAAAATACTGGTATTCAGCTACTTTTGTTACTTGAAAATATGTGAATTAAATAAATTGAATTTTGAACATTTTAATTATATCGACTAAAATGACTTTTTGTTGTATTTTGGTTGACATTTTAATTGTATTTTGACATTTTAATGGTATTTTTTAAATCTGAATACTTACTTGAAGTACTTTAACATTGGAATTGTATTATGACATTTTAATTGTATTTAGACATTTGAATTGTATTTTGACATTTTAATTGTATTTTGACATTTTAATTGTATTTTGACATTTTAATTGTATTTTGACATTTTGATCTTATTTTGACTATTACGTATTTATTAATTGCATTTTGACTGAATAATTTTTTATTGTATTAAACTATTAATTTTTTATCTGATAATTGTGTTTAATGTTCTTATTTTTTATTATTGCATCGTATTCATTCATTTAAATTTTGCATGTCGAATCTTGGGCAGAATGTATGGCTCAACTTTAATTCTTCACGACCTTATTTGTATACCTACATTCTAGCAAATAAATAATTTGATTTGATTTCGGTTAGACTGAAAGCTGAACTATACTTAGGGGAGGCTAGGCAGATGATAATAATTATTTGTAGCTTTTCCCGACTAGGTTAGGATTTTGTTAACTTACTGTCTCTCGCCTTGCTTGGTTGGTTGAATTTTGAGTCTATCTCGAAGTCTTTATTTGGATCCCTGAAAAAAAAAAAAACAGAAAATGACGCTATTTCACCATAACATTTTAAGCTATTGCATAGCTTTTATCGCGGGCTTTGAGCGCGGCGACCGCATCAAGAAATTCCGTAACGAAAAAAACCTAACACCCCCCACTCCGCCTACCATGTAATGACGGATGTAATGTCATCATCCCAAGTGTAGCGTTGACAAATAGGAAGTATGGAGGTTACAAATGCTATGCAATAGCTTTACCGCGGCAGTCCCCGAGTGCCACAGGTTTTTTTCGTTATTTCTCGAAAAAAGTCTAGCGAGAATTATAAAACTTTGATATATTTTTAATTATGATAATTTAAAAATGTTCGGTTTGTAGTAAAATATATTCACCTACGTTGTACTTTTATTCGGCATACAAATCGTACAGCATACGATTGGTGTCATTTCTTGAAAGCTGCATATCTGAAATAATAATTATAATAGCAGTTTGTATTATCAACAGAGAGAGTATTCATATGTTTGAAAACATCGGCCAAATGCGTGTCGGACCACGCACAATGAAGGGTTCCGTAGTTGGGATGAATTTATCCTAAGCACAAACTTAATATTGTAGTTGAAAAACATGTTCCATACATTCCAACTGCAAATGTAAGTTTTTACGCATAATTTTGAGAGATTTACCATGTTATTTTAAGACCATAGACTTCATTTAGGTTTTCTTGTAATCTATGAGTAAAGAACCATTCTCTGTAAGTATTTAGTTTTTCAAAATTTTTGGCTGATGTAGCAGAAGTTTCGAATAAGGGGATGGTCAATTTTCTATATCTATAAAATTCTCGTATCTCGTATTCTCGTTTCGTGTTAGTTGCCATACTTCTCCAAAACGGCTTGATCGATTTTTATGAAATTTTACACGTATATTTGGTAGGTCTGAGAATCGGTCGTAATCTATTTTTCATACCCCTAAGTGATAGGGGTGGTCCACCCCAAACATTTATATGGCAAAACAACGTTTGCCGGGTCTGCTAGTTTTCGTATAAATATTTATGAGTATTAATTGCAAAATAATTAAAAAAAAAAATTGAGATCTTCGCAACAAGCCCAGCCAGTCTTAACAAACAGACAAACACACGAGTGTTTTTCCTTTTAAATCCTAAAAATGGAATTGATAGAGTTTGTATTGGAAAAATCCATTACACTGCCTAAATGGGAATCGAACCCAAGACAGGGGTACTCAGGTGGTGCCCATCGAGAACCAACGATTTGACCAGTGGCACTAAGGGCGTATGTAGACAACGTCATTTAAAAATTCGTCGTGTGAAGACCCTGAAAAGAATAGTAGATTATTATACGAGGGGCTAAAATAACCCATTGTAACGAGGTAGTTTTACTCCCGAGCTTTAGCGAGGGTAAATAGAAACCGAGTTATAATGGGTTTTAGCGCCGTGTGTTACACTCTACTTTTCGCTACGATTGCGAGAAAATGAAATAATCCAATACAATATTAAATAGTTTATTTTATTTAAATGTACAATTCTGCATTATAACGAGATGTTTTTTTCCGGCAACTTAATTTCAGTCCTCTGTGAAGATGTTCACACTAGATGATGACATTTTCACTGTTCTAAATTATGTTACGGTCACCAATTCAATTCGTAATTACAGAAAAATTCTAAAGATTTCGGCAATGCCTTTTTTATTTTGTCTGTAGCCGCAACGCAATGCACGCATTCTACCGAAGAGATTTTAGTTCCATTTTCAAAAATAAAATGTTCTTTTTTTTTGTGAACCAGTAATAAGTCGAATCCATAATCATGATTATTCTACATAAGAATAAAGACTTTTTCGTTTTTCAAGGCTCGTTGGAACAGACAAAAATTAAAAAGAAATTACTTTTTCCTCTAGAGCAAGAAATGCTATTTTTTCCCCGCTCTGGTACTCTATAATGACGCCTTTTTGAGCAAGAGAAGTGAAATAGTAGATTGTTATACGAGGGGCTAAAATAACCCATTGTATCGAGGCAGCTCCCGAGCTTTAGAGAGGGAGTAAATAGAAACCGAGTTATAAATAATGGGTTTTAGCGCCGTGTGTTACACTCTATTTTTTACTACGATTACGAGAAAAAATAATCCAATACAATATTAAATAGTTTATTTTATTAAAAAAAAAATTACAATTTGTTCAATCTGAATTTTTAAGAAAACTTTTTATCCCGGTATGCAGTAGTAAAAAGCTAGTTTTACATAAGAATAAAGACTTTTTCGTTTTTGTAGGCTCGTTGGTTACAGACAAAAATCACTTTTTCCCCTAGAACAAGATATGCTATTTTTTCCCCGCTCTGGTACTCTACAATAACGAACTTTTGAGCAAGAGGAGTGAAAAGAAAATTTAAGGTTATGTATCACTCACAGGAGGGTGGCTCTTCCGTCGTATAGCATCTTTAGCTGATTGGCAGTTATTTATGTTGGTGCACTTTCCTTCCAGGCCATTCCAGGAACAATTTGATCCTAAAGAAAATGTACAAGTTAATTTAATTTAATTGCACGACTCATATTGCGAAGCATTAATAAAAAAAAAAAATAATAAAAGTTTATTTTGGAACAATAACACAAAAATGAACTTTTATTATTTTTATTAATGCTTCGCAATATGAGTCGTGCAATTAAATTAAATTAACTTGTACATTTTCTTTAGGATCAAAGAAAATGTACAAGTTAATTTAATTTAATTGCATGACTCATATTGCGAAGCATTAGACTGCTTTGCGATCGAAGAATTTGTTTTGCCTCCTTTCTGCAACTGTTTTTATTGTTACTCCTACTAGTACACATAAAAATTCAAAATTCAAAAGTCATTTATTCAAATTAGGCTGAGAATCAGCACTTTTCGAACGTCAAAATTACATAAGACAGTCCCCCAAAAACGCCCACCCTTCACCACTTCCTAGTGCCTTTAGCTGGGAAGAAGAAGTGGCGCAACAAACTCCACAGCAGCACAGCTGTCTGTTCAAGTTAGAAAAAAATAATTCTATACAATAAATAACTTACTTAATTTATATACCATTGTATAGATAATTTAATGAAGATTAATCCTGTACTTTTCATAAATTGATTTAATGCAGCAGAAACTAAATATACATCAAAATAGTTTAAAAAAAAATCCCGCCAATCTAGTGTGAAACCTGAAAACATTGTAGCTTGTGAACAAATTAATTAATTGAGTTTTTTTTTTTAATAGATTTGTTTCAGCTATTGGAGGAACTCTATTGAAAATGGCTCTTTTATTCAAAGTAGTTTAATTATAATTAATAAAAAACTAAAATATAATATCTTTGTCTATAAACAGGGTAAATTAGATTCTTAAAATTATTAACAAACAAGAAAACTAAAAACATTTGTAAAAGAGACTATAGTAGGTTATTCCAAATATGTAAAATCCAACCAGTTAGCCTTAAACACAAATACCTGTTATTAGTTAATAGCCATGGCAAGCGGGATAGTGACTCACTGGTTTCTAACAGGTATACTACCAGGTCGATGACAGCAGGTAAATATGATGTACCCAGAGTTAGTAGTTACTATGGCGACAGAACTTTAAAAAAACGCGTTCCCTACTTATTGAACACTTTGCCTGCTGACATCAGGCAAGAAGCTAATAAAGTAAAATTCGCTCGTAATCTTAAAAAATATTTGTTAGATTCTATGTGAGTGTAGGTATTGAATATTATATAGATTATAGATGTACCTGATAAATATATGTTTACTGTACGAGAGACTCAATGATCTCACAGTTAAACTGCGTAAGCAGTTTTGTGGGGCAATGTAACCTAGCTTTAGGATTTTTTATTAAGTTAATAAAATAAATAAAATTTTTATCCAGTACGAAAACACGTGACTTTACTCATCATAAATAGGTTCTTATTTTTATTATTTTGTTTATCTTTTATATAGATTCTTTTCTTTTCTTTTAGATTTTGTAACGTTGTAGGCAGTAAACTTGTGTACCATTTTTTATTTTACTAAGCACTTGGTACTTGTTGATAGGCCTACACTGTCCTCCCATACCTATTAACACTGTAATTTGAAAACGTAGAAACAATTTATTTTGAAAAGAGTAACCGTGGAGTTTCTTGCCGGCTCTTCTCCATAGGAAGCGACCAATTGGAACCGTGCGCTAGCTTCTGACGTTTCATAAGTGCCCTTGTAGGTTTATGTGAAATAAAATATTTTGATTTTGATTTTGATTATGAACAACTTTTACTATGGGACCAAACCTGATATCGCGAAAAAAATATCTGCTGTTCCCAACATTTATGTTCGCATAACTCGTCAAAATGTAGGGAACAGCAGATTTTTTAAGTGAAAACTTCTTTAGGCGCGTTGGGCATTTTTGAGATGGGACTAAACCATTGATTTCGCGACACTGTAACGCAATTTACCGACACCGTGGAGTAAAAGACATCAACGCGTTAACTCCGCGGTGCCGATTTTTTTCAAGTTTTCTTCTGTCGGCACTCCCGGAGTGCCACCAAATTCTTTTTTACGCGATTTCAGGTTTGGTCCCATAGTAAAAGTTGTTCATAATGATGAGTAGAGTCACGTATTTAAATTGGTCCCATTTAAATTTTATTAACTTTGCTTGGGCAGTTTTTGAGTAAGCTACAAAATACGCATTTTTTTCCCACTTAGTATTTAGTTGATATGATAAGTTCCTGTCACTGGTAGCAGGTAGTGGTATTCGAATGTGTGGGGTAGGTACCACAACTAAAAAGTGAAAAATAAAAACATTTTACAAAGAAAAAAAAAAAACATGTAGTGTTTTTTTTTTTTGAAGTCGGTTGTTTTTTTTTTTGTAAAAAGTTTTTATTTTTCACTTTTTAGTTGTGGTACCTACCCCACACACATTCGAGTAATGTGTAAAGAATGAACGTTGTGAGGCGTGCACTTTGGATTTTCCAAATATTTTATTATTCAAGAATGTCGTAAAAGGCAAATTTGGTATTCTCTGACCTCAAAATAATTCAAAGGAGTCGTAAAAGGCAAATTAGGTATTCCCTTATCTGAAAAATTAAGAATACTAATTTCGGAAGATCTTAACTGTTGGACATACGCTACGCAACAGCATCGATGAACAGCAACAGCACAATCCGAAGGACTTTGAAGGAAATTCCTAATCCAGTGCTTAATTTGTAAGTTTGAATAATTCGTCTAGTCGACAACGTACATAGCGAATGTAATTCATCTCTCGTTTCGTTCCTAAATTTCCCACGACCTTCAATAGTTAGATCTTCAGTGTACCTAATTATTGTTTTAACACTCGCTTCATCATCATCATTTCTATCAAAAGATGTCCTCTGCTGGACACAGGCCTCCCCCAAGAACCGCCACTTCGACCGGTTCTGTGCCTCCCTTATCCGACGGATTCCTGTCTGAGCCCTTCCAACGCTACGTCTTCCGGTACGGTATAATTTTATGTATATCTGTTATCTATCTAATACATATATATTATATTTATATAGGTAATTATATGCTTTATGTATCTGTGTATCTGTTGTATATGTAAATGGTACACCACTGACTACCTGCAGTATTGTCTCTCCTTTTCCATTTAAATCCATCCAAAGGTTGTCTGTAAAATATCGCTTTTAGCGATAAGACCGCCCATTGTGTCACCCAATGTAAAATTTATATATGAAGTCTGTCATTTTTATGGTGTAAATAATAAAGAATTATTCTATCTATCTACGTGGTCGCCACTCCAGAACCTCTCGGCCCCATCGGCTATCGCTTAACCTCAACCCTCGCTTACCTTCTGGTAAATCGAAAACCTTTCCATGATCATCTCCACCACAAGAACACAGTGCAAACAAACACAAAACAACAATTTTACTAAACATATTCACTAGAAAACTCGTGATATTATTACAAAATGTGAACGATACGTCCGATGTTTATAGAAACAGGAAAAATACTAATTTAAATATGGATTTATTAAGAAAAACTAGTTTTGTGAACAAAGGTTACTGAAATCCGGTTCCGTGGTGTTTATAAGAGTTATGTATTAATTATAATAATTATGGCCTAAGGGCGTTTGTCCACCCTAGCCGGAACCTGGACGTCACCGAGAAACGAGATTATTCGAACCGAACTCGGCGGTTAAGTATGTCACACAAAACAAAAGCTGGGTGAAAGGCGCCGCGGCCGGTGCGACGCTACTAAATCAAAAATCAGCCCGTCATAATATAGGGCCTTTTTTTTTAGGTAGGGCATCTCGTAGTTGACCTCTGAGATCATGACTACTTAACCGGGCTTTCCTGTGGGTGCCTTAAGCCAAGGGTTATTCAACTATGCTAATTAAAACTAGGTGAACGCTAGCTAAGAGGACCCCCTGTGGGGTACGAACCTCGGCTTAGGGCGTCAACCGGAGGGAGGACATCAAAGATGGGACGGGCTGGATCAAAGTTTTGATCATGATTATTAGTCGGGGAATTTAAAGCTACGTGCTCAGCTGCAACTCGTTATCGAGCAAGGGTCAGGGGGAGTATCATTTACTCGGGAATTTCAGGCCGAGTTCTAACAGTCGTGCCGGACTACTCGAAACTTCGGCGGCAGGGACGACGGCGCGCGGGTGACGGACGTGTGATGGACACGCGACCAAATTAAATGTATGTATCGCTACTTCGGCGCCTCGTCTCGTTCTGGGTGACGTCCTGGTGACGTATGCGGTGGACGCCAATGTGACGGAAAGGGATTACGTGGGGGTAAAAATAAGACCACGTAACCTTGTCCACATAAAAATGTATATTTATAAAAATAATACGAGAAATGGGGTAGGTAAGTTTATGATGACAAGATTCCTTTAATTCCCTTGGGAGTAGCGCAGTACTCTCCTGGCTCAGCCTGGTGCGACGATGACCCCAGCGGGTGTGTCACGCTGCAGACGCCAGGAATGGTGACGGTCGGCGGATGGTTGCTCCTGACCCGTGGATGGCTCGACGTGCTCACGCGGGTAAATATGTACCCTGCTCGGAGCACGACAGCTATCAGATATGCCGGTAGATAGTGGTCTGTAACACAGTGTACGGATGCCACCGATAATTTTGGATGGTTGGCCGGAACTTTGGATGGTTTACTCGGAAATTTGGACCTTGGAAACATACGCACTAAGAATAGCGTTGCTATGTAACGCTTTGCTTCTCGGATCCTGCGGCCTTCACTAGGTCATCGATCCACCTTGTGGGAGACCTTGTTTCCAGTCCAAGTCTAACTAAAATCTACAAAAAACTTTTTACAAAAAATACAACCGACTTCCAAACTACAAAGTGAAAAATAACTTTAATTTCGGATGTCGGTGTCTTTGGATCAGTATTTTAGTTTGGAAGTCGGTTGTACTTTTTGTAAAAAAGTTTTTTTTCACTTTTTTGTGGGTTGGTTTGTAATTTATCTAAGTTACAATAGCCTTATGTCAACTGCTCATCAAAAATACCAAAATCGCTATAGATGTGCCTATAATATTTGAAGAGTTTCCTCGATTTCTCCAAGATCCCATCATCAGATCGTGACCAAATGACAATGGGACCAACTTGAAAGTATATCCTTTCAAACAAAAAAATATTTTTTCAAATCGGTCCAGCCGTCTTCGAGTAATCGGGGAACATAAATAAAAAAAAAATAAAAACAAAACATCCCGACAAATTGAGAACCTCCTCCTTTTTTGAAGTCGGTTAAAAATACTACAATATTTTACATGGAGCGACTTCAATCTGACCTCTACCTAGTCAATACGAACACATCAAGGTCAAAGCATATTCTTTGCACTATTAGATAAGAATGGTGAACTCCCGACCTGTCTGACGTCATTTCACATCTCTGTGTTACCACGGAGTAGATAAACAACAGAATTTCAAGGTTCGGTCTATATAATAAATTACCAAATACAATAAATTACCAAATATGTTTGAAACATTAAATTGTAAATTATTTAAAATCCAATTATATAAATGGCTCAATAATAATAATTTCTATAGTTTTAAATATTTTTTTAAATTAATTTCAATGTCATGAATGTATTTTTATACCTAAGTTTGCATGCTTTAGTTTTAAGCAAAACATGTTCGATCTAATAATTTTAATAACACCTTGTATACCATGTTTTATGCAAATAAAAATATCTTATCTTATAGGCTGCCGATGGTATTAACAAAAGTTGATTAACACTGTCGCTTTTACATATCATCTAAAATGATTCGATACATTTAAATTACATTTGCATTTGAATCATTTTGGAACAGACCAAACATTGATTTTTGCTGACATAAGATTCCAACCAGTTTGAATATTTTTAAGTTCAGAATTGCTCTAAGATTTGTGAATTATTCCCAACATAACGAGATTATCTCTGCAATTAATAACTTCCATCCGTAGGTAGTTGAGAGATTTCCATACTAGTACGTCCTCAAAAAGCAAATGATCAGCTGGGTCGAAGGAAACGGCACTGAAGGATAAGTTTCACTCAAAAATGCAATTAATTCTATTTTCAAATTCTACAGTTTTTTTTAACCATAACCGTGTTGGTCTTGGTTTGCATCTCACCTGATGGTAAGTGATGATCAGGCCGAAGGTGGAATCTAGCTTCACTCGGAATCCTCAACCACAGAGGAGCTGGCTAGATCTTGCCTCTAACTGCCGAAACACGACAATGCTTTTAACATTGTTGTTATAGCGACAGACTTAGATAAGATGGTGGTAGCTAGCCAGGCGGGCTTAGAATAAGCCCTACCACCAAACAAACCGAGCAGAAAATTTTGCCCCCACTGGGAATCGAACCCGGGATCTCTGGGTCAGAGACAGGTGGTCTAACCACTAGACCACATAGGCGGTTAACAGTATCTATTATTCCATGATTGAAAATACACCTTCTAGAAAATTATACCCATGGCTTTCGCCGCGAGATTGTATGAAGTTCAGTCTCTGTAAAATTTAACTACTCAGTGGCCTTCGCCTTACGCCATTACATATTTTTTTTGTTCACACAGCAGAACCGGATCTCACCTAGGTACGAACTCAGACCAAATAAAAAACAAAGACATAAAGCTGTTAACTGTAACGTGAAGCCGGTTTCGTAAACATGTGTGTACTTAGTGAGGTGGAGTTTGATTGTAGTGTATGCTCAGAGCGGAGGTGTAGTTTTGGCATGCTTCACTTTATTGTTCGTAGCGCTCTTTCTTGGGTTTTTTATTTGTTCTGAGCCTACGAGTATGTTACTATTATTTAAGAAGGTACTTACCTTCTAGTTTTTATAAAAATATCGAAATAAGTTATAAATACCTAATAAAAATAAAAATAAATACACTTTCGTATTTATATTTAATATCGGGCAGGATATTAAAGGATAGCACATATAAGTAAATATGCTAATTATAACTCACACACTACACACCCTCACTCTTCACACTCTCACCCATACTCACACATAATCACATGTAAACGCGCGACTTGGCCCTTTTTCTATGCATAACGCTCATTCATTTGCAAATCATTCACTTTTAAATTTTTGTATAACTTTAAGTTACCCTTTTATTTAATTTTTCTGCATGTTTACATTGTCTACATTCAATTGCATAAGAAAATGATAATTGGAAGCGAGGAGTCTCCTAACACGAGCAATTCCTTGCTTAAAAGGTGATCTCCAATGTATTGTGTCTAAATGCCTTTTGTAATTGAAATAAATATATTTTTTTATTTTTTTATTCGTCTTCTTGTATCTTTAAACTTTGCACGTATCGATAGTTTAGTGATGTATTTTTAGTAAAAATTTCGAAACAAAATGGCGGCTCGCGACTCGTGGCGATGACAGACGTACGAAACTAGAAACCAAGGCGGGCTACGAGCAAAAATTTAAACCTGTTGGATCGCCGACGAACTTACTCAGTGGTTTTAAAGTACATGTAGGTACTTAGTATGATCCACGGCAAATTACCATCATTGTGAAGGCGGCTTAGATTCTGCGCAGCACACGCTTGAGGAGTGCCCTGCGTGGGCTACTGAAAGACGGGTCCAGGTCGCTAGGATCGGGCGAGATTTGTCTCTACCAGCAGTAGTTGAGTCTATGCTGGCGGCGTCGGAGAACTGGTGAGAAATGGCCTCCTTCTGAGAGACCGTGATGGTTCAGAAGGAGGCTGCCGAGCGGGATCATGAGAGGGCTGATCCCGCTCGTAGGAGAAGGCGTCGGGGAGGCAACCGCCTCGATGCCTAACACGCCGAAACCCCGTCTGCAATCTTTAGGGAATTAGGGATCACGGGCGCTTAGATTGGGGACTCTGTCCGCCCACTGAGTGACCCCAGGGTAGACGGCGCACAGTGGTCACGTGCTGCCTTGCACACTTGTACAGTTAGGTTACGGGGAGATTTCTTTACAGTCTTCCCAGAGATGTGCTGCACAGAGGGGGTTCCGGATTAGTCTTTTGAGAGGTAACGGTGGCCCTTCCATGTGCAGATGGTGACCACCGGGGTGGTTTTAGTGAGGTGAAAATCCCACATTCCCCGGTCTTATCCCCAAAGCCCGGGTGCCGTTTGAAGGTTCCCCCCGAAAAAAAAAAAGGTACTTAGTATGACACACGGGCGAGAAAGGTCGCCGAGCCATAAGTACGCGTACTTGCTCGCATGTCTATAACCCGTTTTAAGAGTTTCGGTGGTACTTAACCTTTAGTACATAAGTCCGCCTCGTACTTGGTCTGTTTTCTATGTAAGAGAAAAGTATACAACAAGTAACGTTAAATGCGCAAAACCTCAGACACCCCAACTGATTTTTAATTCAAATTGGTCAAAATTTAAATTGGTCGACAACAATTTGTGTTTACCTATTTTGGCGGGTTTGCGCATGTGATGGCTTGACCTATTAATAAATAGACATGGCAACGTTGTTAATGAAGATTTTTTGAAAAATGTGACCTATATTAAAAAGTGGTTAATTGATTCTGTTCGTTATTCTGATCAAAGTATTTTCAGGTCTTGCGCATTTAACACGTTGTAGACAATTTTTAGGTAAGTGTAGGTAGTGTAGTAAAAAGCCACATTTATTTAAAAAAACAATGTATTATAATCAAAAAACAATAAAAAATTCTCCACTATTATTCAAGCCCACACCACACTTTCAATCCAGGGTTTGTAGTGAGCTACCCTGGTGTAGATATCAGGAGTGCTGTTATTAGGACCACAATTGGTAGAGCCAAATGACGTCACTCCGATGATGGTGTAGATACAGCGAGAGAATTGAGTGGTTATCAGCAGAGGTTCACCGGACAGACCCTGGAAAAACATAAAAAAAACATGAACTGATTGACCCTAGTGATGGCGCCAAACATGTAGCCGTATAGGCCATAGCCAAAGAAGTTGCCAGGGGAAAAAAAAATATGTTCTATCTGTCAGATGTTGAAATAACTGTATTTAAAAGAGTGTCCTTGAAGTTTCTTGCCCGTTCTTCTCCATAGAGATCTACGTTTTGGAATGGACAACTAGCTTCAACTTTCTGACTAACCGACCGATTCTTTGACAATTTAAAAGTGCCTGTAAATAGTTTAATTGAAATAAATGCTTTGAGTTTGAGATAATAAAAAATTATTAGTTTTATTTAACCCTTGGTATGCCGGAACGTAGATCTACACGAGACACAATGGTTTTTTAATTGTGTCTGTAATTACGGCATTCGAGAGGTTAAGTGAATTGTTTTGATTTTATGTATTTGACTTTCTCTTTACTCTTACACACGGTGTCTACATCTCTTTTTATCCTCTGTCCTATCGCAGGTATGCTGGAAGAGATTTTATTAGAAATAAGCATCACCTTTGTACGTATTTTTCTGTTCCTTTTATCTTGTGTATGTATTATTTGTGTGTTCATAAATGGCTAAATAAATAAATAAATAAAAAAATATTGGACACCTATTTTTTCTTTATCATATTAATAAAAAGTGATTTAGATAAAACACATTAAAGTTGGGGAGTGGGGCTCGCTACGTCACAACTCAGTATAAAATCTAGCAAGGCGTGACGTCATGCCACATTTTAACTCAATGTATCGCCGTAATCTTTTGATTAGGTCAAAAAAGAAAAAATACGTGTCAAATATTTTTTATATTTTATCTGGAGGACAAAAAATAACTAATTTTGGTCTTCGTTCTGGACCAAGTCCATTTAGATTGCCATCTAAATGCTGAGCAGAAAATAAAAAACATTATTTCTGCATTCCCCAAAGGGGTATAGAATACTCGCGTATAGCCACAATTATGTTATAACAAGATATGTGCTCGATGTGATCTCCCATCGGCAAAACTGAAGAACGGCCATACAAACTGTGATCCTCTATTTAACCCCTTTGGGGTGTGAATTTTCAAAAATCTTTCCTTAGTTATAAATAAGAAAACAATCATGCTTCAAGACCCAGCGGGTTAGGCTGTGAGTTGTCTGTCAGTGACTTTAAAGGTACAAGTCCGTAGCTGACTGCTCTTTCCGACCCGGATGACCCCATAACCCTCCTCCAGGAGAGCAGTAGGGTCACCAGCACAGTATACAAAAACAGGCGACACCCGTCATTCCGACCTCGCCGCCAGGGTCCTCCGCGACCGCGACCCCGAGTAAATGATACTCCGTCGACCCTTGCTGGATAACGAGGTGCCAGCAGTTGTTGCAGCTGAGCACGTAGCTTTAAATTCCCCGATTAATAATCATGATGATTTAAATATGATTCAGCCCGTCCCATCCTTGATGTCTTTCCTCCGGTTGACGCCCTAAGCCGAGGTTCGTACCCCACAGGGGGTGCCCTTAGCGAGCGCTCGCCTAGTTTTAATTTAGAATAGTTTTTGCCCCTGGTTCGAAGCTTTGAAGAAGCTTAAGGCAGCCACAGGAAAGCCCGGTTAAGCAGCCATGACCTTAGTAGTCAACTGCGAGATGCCCTAGTTAAAAGAAAAACACCAGTAGTGTCGCAACGACACGTGTCGCCTGCACGGTTAGCACGACCACAATAGAAACGGGTTTTGTCGACGGAAGAATAGACAAAATGACAGATAAACAATCACAATCTGTCATTTTGTCTATTCTTCCGTAGACAAAATCCGTCGAAAACCCATTTCTATGGTTGTCATGCTACGTTGCTGATGCTGCTGCCTGCAGTCAGCTTCGGAATTGTACTTTTAGATTTTTATTAAGTAAGTTGAAGATTCGCGCTTGGTCTCTCCGTGTTGGCGATTGCATAAAATTGCGTCATGTTCGTGAACGGGCGCTGTCAGTAGGGACTGGTCATCTCTTAGCTGACATGGCTTATTTTAATTTAATTTTTGAATTGTATTATTTGTTTTATTTTCTATTACGGACGCTTTTAACGTTCTGCATCGTTCTCACATGTATAACTTCAACATGAATGATGTAACCAATATTTTGTAACCATATTCTGATTTAAAAGAGTGTCCGTGGAGTTTCTTGCCCGTTCTTCTCCATAGGTACCTACTACGCTTTGGAATGGGCAACTAGCTTCATCTTTCTGACTGACCGACCCCTTGACAATTAAAAAGTGCCTGTAATTGGTTTATTTGAAATAAATGCTTTGAGTTTGAGTTTGAGTTTGATTGACACCCAGTTTTAGAAAGTCTGATTTAACCAACAATCATAATTTCATGACAACTGTTGTCAATTGTCATTGGTTTAGCAAAATAACATTTGTTAAATTGAATAGGCTCCATGTAAAATACAGCCGACCCCACAACATATTTGGGAAAAGGCTAGGCAGATTGATTTTAAATTAATCGAACATAAAATAGGCTTTCTGAAAAAAGAAACGAGGTAAATCCATTCAAATTCACGTATGGAGTGAGTAGGAAGATTCTTGAAAGTATGATTGTGAGAAAATCGGCATGGTGCTAGAACCAAACATACATGTACCATCCGCCAACAAGAGCTATGCCCGCGTGGTGGATTATGGCCACTCCCTCTCACAGAGAGGAAGGTCTCCTCTCTGTGTCCTAGAGATGGGAACATTATAGAGACTATATCTATAATGAAGGCTTAGGATGTAAATGTGACCTCGCCGCCGAGGTCCTTTGCGATCGCGATCGTGCCCCCGAGTAAATGATACTCCCCCGACCCTTGCTCGAAAACGAGGTGTCAGCAGTTGTTGCAGTTGAGCACGTAGCTTTAAACACCCCGAATAATAATCAAGATGAAAATCTAAGTTTGATTCAGCCTATCCCTTCTTGCTGTCCTCCCCCCAGCGATGCCCTAAGCCGAGGTTCGTACCCCACAGGGGGTGCCCTTAGCGAGCGCTCGCCTAGTTTTAATTTAGAATAGTTTTTGCCCCTGGCTGGAGGCTTTAAGTGTAGAAGCTTAAGGCACCCACAGGAAAGTCCGGTTAAGCAGCCAAGACCTCAGTGGCCAAAACTGTGAGATGCCCTAGTTAAAAAACAAAAGGATGTAAATGTGTAGGTATACTATAAATGTAAGTTTTATTTACCTTGCAAGCTTCAGGAGAATGAGATTTGCTTCCATAGCACATTTGAGTGTTATAATTAATTCCTTCCTTTAAGTTCCTTTGTGAACTGTATGCAGTCTTACACTCTTCCTCTGTGAACATGTCCAAGTTGATCTGGAAATGAATAAAGGACTAATGAGTCAGTACTCGTAGCCAAATAAGGGGCTAGTAGCTGCGCTGACCTATTGCCCTACTATGCTTTGGAATGGTCAACCAGCTTCATCTTTCTGACTGATCAACACCTTGGCAATGTTTAATTGAAATAAAAGTTAAAGTTTTGAAACGTGCCGCCTCGCTAGAAAGAATGTGAGGTTATTTGGAGGTTCTAGAGGGTCTCCTGAACCTTCAACAATATTTTTTTTTTGCCGTAGACGATTTCTTTTTTATAAAAATATTCTTTTTAGGTAAGTTTAAAGAAAAACTACTTATTAACGGATGCAAGAGCGAGCGAAGCGAGCTTAGGACTTGGGGCACAGGAGACACATTTTCAAGGTCAATGTCAAACGTTTCGAAGGTCAAGGGCAAATAAAAAATTGGTAAATAACATTTTTAAAGTAAGACGTAGTCGACGGAACCCCGCTTGGCGCTCCTATTTCAACGTGGTTTAAAAAAGAATACCACGAAGGGGATAGTGGGGTCAAAGACCCCGCCATCCCCTTCGAACCTAACCTGTCCAAGTCAGGCTGCCCCAAGTCCCGAGCTCGCTTCGCTCGCTCTTGCATGCGTAAATAAGTAGTTATTTTTTTAATCTTACCTAAAAAGAATACTTTCCATTATAAAAAAAAAACATCTCCGGCAAAAAATATTGTTGTGGAGGGTTTAGGATTCCACCTCATTCTTTCTAGCATGTCGGCACGTTTCTACACCCAAACCGAATTAAATACTTTGAATATGAGTTTGCCGAGGTCGATCCGTGGTTGACTGACCATACATCAATTACATACTGACACCCCTCCGTGTCTCAAGAAAGAACGATAAGCCGTCGGTCTCAGCTGTCATTTGTAGATATTTGACATTCGTCACGGGTACCCGTTACCCGAAAGTCTGACAGTCAGTCTTTCCAAGGGCTATGCTGTGTTTCCCAATAACTGGGTAGTGTTGTAGAGGTCAGATAGACAATCATCATCATCATCACCATCAGCCTATAGCAGTCCACTGCTGGACATAGGCCTCTCCAATTCAGCTCGATTCTCAGCAACTCTCATCCAGCTGCTACTAGCTACCCTGCGAAGATCGTCACTCCACCTAGCCTGAGGGCGTCCTACCTTACGTTTGCCAATTCGCGGTCTCCACTCAAGAACACGTGTACCCCAACGGTCATCGGTTCTACGACTGATATGGCCGGCCCACTGCCACTTCAGTTTGCTAATTCTGTGAGCTATGTCGATAACTTTGGTTCTCTGCCGGATCACTTCGTTCCGGATTCGATCCCTCAGAGAGACTCCAAGCATAGCCCGCTCCATGGCTCACTGAGCAACCTTAAATTTATGGACCAGCCGTACCGTGAGTGTCCACGTTTCGGCTCCGTAGGTCATAACAGGTAGGACGCACTGATTGAAGACCTTCGTCTTTAGGCTCTGTGGAATACGCGACGAGAAGACTCGACGTAGTTTCCCAAACGCTGCCCAGCCCAGCTGAATTCTTCTGTTAGCCTCCCTCTCAAAGTTGTTCTTACCAAACTGCAGAGTTTGCCCGAGGTAAACAATAAACAATCGAATCGATAGACAATCGCTTCATGTAAAATATACCTCCAAAATATTGGGGAAAAGGCTAGGCAGGTGATGGTATTTGTCAGCTCTGGACTCCTATAGACTGAACTTGATGACCTACCGTCTGAATTGTGTCAGCCATTTCAGAATAGGGTTTCGAGAGATCTCTCCATGTTGTGGCGATAGCGGTCTCTGCGGCGGCCTCTTCAACGTGAAGACAAGCTGGCAGTACGTTTTTGTTGAATGTAATCCTGAAGCAAAAGGAGCATGTAAGGATCGTAGCTGGTGGCGTTCCGTAGTTTCTAGCAGGGATGTTACGGAGCTTCGGTTCCGGTTCCTATTAATTTTACACCTCCGATTCCGATTACGATTCCGATAATTTTGAATCGGAGTTATACCGAAGTTCGAAACGCAGAGTTGCACGTGACTAGAGCGCGTACAAACAAGTTTTAACTCGTCGCCAGTGTAATTTTAATTTATTTTATACACGCTCGCACTCGAACATATATATCGCTATAGGTACACCTCTGCCTAATCCTTCGGGGATTACAGGCGTGATGTTATGTATGTTGTGCTCGCGCTCGAAGTCTCAGTTTATTGTTTTGTTTGTGGATGTTATCGCAAATTTTTGACTGATTAAAGAGACTGAATTATATTTCAATAGTTTCATTAAGACTTCCCTCAACTCCGGTTTCGGGTCCGATACCGGTTCCGGTTCCGGTAAAACGACTTCCGTAACATCCCTGGTTTCTAGCTAACCCCATAGTGAAGAAGGCGTGGGTTTATGTATGTATGTATATAATCCTGAAATATTTAGGTGTACACCAGGATTTTGTAAAACTTGATTTATAAAAGAGTGTCCATGGAGTCTCTTGTCCTTCTTCTCCTAAGGAATCTACACTTTGGAATGGGCAACAAGCTTCAACTTTCTGGCTAATTGACCGACTCCTTGACAACTCAAAAGTGCCTGTAAATGTTTTAATTTTAATAAATTCTTCTGGTTTGTGACTATGATGTCACAGCTAGGAAATGCATTTTTCCGAAGTACAGTATATTTAAACTAGCCGTCATTTCGTGGTAACCTCGTGCGACGGACCACTGAGCTGCCTATGATAGGGTTGAGCTCTGAATGACAGAGGACTGCCAGGTCAGTTCAACTCAAGGCTCCTATGGCTCTTTCTTTAAAAGGTCATTCAAATTCCAGACATTGTCCTTTACATTGTTTGATTCAATATGCTACCGTTACTAATGAATGGTTATTACGTGGATGTAGCAAAAAGAGATTTATTCTACAAATCTCCATCGACAAATCCCCACCCGTGGAGATTGTTATTTTTCTTTCCAGAAATCCCCAATAGTTAAATAAACTCAGCGTTTTTTTATAATGTTCTAGTCCTTTTTGGCACTCGTCGGACGCTGCCGCGGCACCGCTCGCTTCGCTCGCTCAATTCGTGGGTAGGGGGTTACAGTTCTAACCTAACCTAACCTTTTAAATAGTGGGGATTTCTGGAAAAAAAATAACAGTCCCCACTGGTAGGGATTTATCGGTGAGGATTTCTGGAATAAACTCAAAAATAGTATGTAAGGATCGTATAGGTGGCGTTCTGCACTCTATTTACATCTGTGGGAAAACTCGTGAGTTTATGATGCATGTTTCTATAGACATGTATTTAATCGGCCCTCTAATAATTCCCATTTTGCGTTTCTAATATTATTGAACACTCTAATAAAATAATTGCGCCTCCTTAAGTGAACCCAGAATAATTCCCATTTTGGGGTCATCAAAATTCTAAATTCTAAAACGACATCAAATATCACCAACGCGCATGTAACTACGATTCTTTATAATGTTGTTAGGTCCCCTGAGAGTAGTTTGCAACCTTGAAAACCTTGTGATACTTCCATGGTGCTCGGCACGTCACTTTCTCTAGTTCAGCCGGTACGTGTTTTGGCAAATGACCCTAAATAGCCAAACTTTCACTTTTTGGAAAAAATGCCCATCTTTGACTAGCTGTATCTTCGCCACCAATAGACCTAGAGTGCTTGGGTTGGGTGCAGATTGTATCAAATTTAGCTTGCTTCACAAAAATATAACAAAGATACATAAAAATAGGGTCCTTAAGGTATATAAAAAAAAATCTGAAACAAGTGCCAGAATTACGCAGTTTTTCGAGCTCTATGCGAGTGGCACAAGGTTTTCAGGGTTACAAACTTGGGAATAAAATACTCTCAGGGGACCTAACATATAATAAAATCGTAATTACATTTTCTTTTTGTTTCCTTTTTAAAGTTTCACAATTGGTGATACTTTATTCACATTACAATCTAGCCTATTAGCTAATAAGTAATTTAAATATAACTTAAACTGCTAAGTAACTATAAAATTAAGAAGTCGTCCAATAACGTCTTTTTTATTCACTATAAGTTAAGGGGAAGACACTTGATTCACGTGTTCTTTGTAAGTCAGCACTTGCACTACAGTTTAAGTTCACTTAGTCTGCACTAAACTAACTCAAAAGGTTTAACCCTTTTTAGTCTTCGCACTAATTCAGTGTAGTCAAGGAGTTGGATCGCCTCAACATTCACGTGATGATGAAGTCTGTGTTCGTGAGCTTCTGCATATTTTTGTATAACTATGTTTACGACATACATCCATCGTAATTACATGGGCGTTTGCAACGTTTGCATTTTTGTGTGTCGATTGTATAAGTTAATAGTAATAGAGTTTCGTACATTTTGGACCCCCAAATGCGACCAACCTGGATGTAGCGCATGCCAGCCGCTAGCACGGCACCGCTTGCTTCGCTCGCTCGGCTCGCACACGGTTTGTCACAGTTCTAATCTAACGTTACCCATTTAGTCGGGATGCCCTAACTTAGTTTATTAAACAGTGACACATTACATTTTATACGAATAAATAAAAATAAAAAATTACGGTCAAATGTGCAACCAACAACATTTTCCACGGAATACAAATAAAAAATAAATAAATGACAAGAAAAAAAAGACAAAAAAAAAGCCAGAAAAAAAAGCCAGAAAGTTAAAAAGAGGCTCAATCCTTCAAAAAAGTGTGCATCATTGAAAGGTTAATAAATTTATAGAGGATCAGGGGGCCTACCACCAGCTCATAAAGCAGTATTATTTTAATATTACTTCAGTGTGGGAAAGAGATGAAGCTCTACAGGACGTATAGCTCCATCTCTTTCTCCCACTGAAGTAATATTAAAATAATACTGCTTTTGAGCTGGCGGTAGGCCCCCAGTTAAATACAGTGTGTTCCCGGATAAAGTGCACAAACGAAAATAGGTGAAACTAGTACTATTTAACTATTTTTATTTTACTAACCGACTTCCAAAAGGAGGAGGTTCTCAATTCAACTGAATGTTTTTTTTTTTGTATGTCTGTTACGCGATTACTCCACCAGTTATGAATTGATTTTGATGATTCTTTTTTGTTTGGTAGATCATACTTCAGAGGTGGTCTCATATAAATTTTATTAACTTTGCTTGGGTAGTTTTTGAGTTAGCTTCAATAATACGTATTTTTTCCCACTTAGTATGTGGATGATAATGATAATTTCTTGTTATTTACATAGCAGGTAGTGGTATTCGAATTTGTGTGAGGTAGGTATCACAATAAAAAGTGAAAAATAAAAACTTCTTACAAAAAAAAAAAAACAACTGACTTCAAAAAAAAAACACTACAAAGTGAAAAATAACTTTAATTTCGGAAGTCGGTGACAAAGAACGAAAATTCAAAACCAAAGACACCGACTTTCGAAATTAAAGTAATTTTTCACTTCGTAGTGTTTTTTTTTTGAAGTCGGTTGTTTTTTGTAAAAAGTTTTTTTCCCTTATTTTAACGAAATTGACTCAATTAATAAGAAGTTATCATGTTTTCAATACAGGGCAGTAAAAAAGTAAAAATATCGATAATAATTATAAAGTTTTTTATATATCTTTTTCTATTTTTTTGTTGCTGAATAATGGTTTAGTTTCACCTAATTTCGTTTACACACTGTATTTCCCTTTTCTATACTTACGGGGTCTCTGTCTCAATGAGTGCGATGTCGTTATATCTACTAGGAGCCTTGTAGTCCGGGTGTGGGATGAATCTCTTCACCGTGTGAGTCTGCCAGGCAGTTGGGGAGTCTGAGCGTTTCTCAACACCCAACGCGACGAATTTCAGGTTACCACTGTGAATATTTTTAAAAGAATATTAAATAGTCTGTTACGCTTGTCGCAGTTGGTCCGTGGATGGGTGACCATCTTTACATACCTGACCCCGCCGTGCCTCGGAAAGCACGTTAAGCCGTTGGTCTCGGCTGTCATTCATAGATCTTTGACAGTCGTTACGGTTCGTCAGAACCCCGAAATTCTGGCAACCAGTCTTACCAAGGGATATCGTATTACCCAGTAACTGGGTTGTGGAGGTCAGATAGGCAGTCGCTTCATGTAAAATACTGGTATTCAGCTGCATCTGTTTAGACTGGAAGCCGAACCCAACATAGTTGGGAAAAGGCTACACACATGATGACGATGTTAAATGGTCTTTTTCAAAAGTCTCTGATCCAAATGTTTATTACAAATCCTTACCCTTATTCTTATAAAACAAAGTCCTCTCGCCGTGTTTGTCTGTCTGAGTGAGATAAACTTAAAAACTACCTAACGGATTTTCAAATGGTTTTCACCAATTCAAAAGTCATTTATTCAAACTAGGCTGAGAATCAGCACTTTTCGAACGTCAAAATTACATAAGACAGTCCCCCAAAAACGCTCGCCCTTCACCACTTCCTAGTGCTTTAGCTGGGAAAAAGAAGTGGCGCAACAAACTCCCCAGCAGCACAGCTGTCTGTTCAAGTTAGAAAAATAAAATGATTCTATACAATAGTATGCAAAATTATTATGCATCACAAAACATTATTTTAATTATAAATTACTGGCCATATGTCAGCTAGCACACGCCAATATACCAACCAAAAACATCGAGAACTATACTCAAGCAGAATTAAAAAAAATAAAAACTAAACGTAAACAGAACTAAATATCTAAATAAAAGCCTCCAGACATAAAGGGCGTGCCCGCTTACATAAAGCTGTAATTGGAAGTTATGAATGATAAACTAGGACCATCGAGCTAAAATAAATGAACAGTTAATGGACGGCGTGATTCATGAGGAAGGTTAAGGCACAGTGTATAATTCATTATCGTTTGTGTACATCATTTTTGAAATATGACGATGATTGTTGAAGATGTCGGAAAATATCATGCCGACTGGGAGCTTTATTGGCGAGCGTCGCATAAACCAATAGAGTTATATGTATGAAAACAACGTATTACGGAATTAATACATTGTTTACCTGGTAATACAGATACATAGGGTACTTTTAACCCCAGTAGTACGTTCCCGTGGGATATTTTCCGACATCCACGCGGGCGAAGCTGCGAGCAAAACGTACCTGTCGATGCCAATTTGTGGTGCCATTTACAAATTGAGTGCTTTGATTTGATTATTTGTATATTCCCAATCTAAATCACCTAAGTTGACAGTTGAGGGTAATTTTATAACCCCAATTTGTCCATGATTTTTAATCATAATTCAATCACAAATGAGTGTTATTTAAACAATATTTTTTGGGAAAGTGGCGAGGTATAAAACTGAAAACTTCTTAATAAAGATTTTTTTTTTTTAGTTAGGGCGTCTCTTAGTTGACCTCTTACTGTGGGTGCCTTAAGCTACTACACTTAAAACCTCCAGCCAGGGGTTATTCAACTATGCTAATTAAAACTAGGTGAACGCTCGCTAAGGGCACCCCCTGTGGGGAACGAACCTCGGCTTAGGGCGTCAACCTGAGGGAGGACATCAAGGATGGCTGGATCAAAGTTTTGATCATGATTATTAGTCGGGGAATTTAAAGCTATGTGCTCAGTTGCAACAACTGCTGGCACCTCGTTATCGAGCAAGGGTCGGGGGGAGTCTGAACTTATAGACGAGCAACGTCTTAAATACTTAAGTTCCAAGTTTGTGTGCATGTGTGGGATACATACCACTACACAAGCAATAGTTTGTAATAATACAATTTAAAAGAGTATCCATAGAGTTTGTTGAGCAAGGGTCGGGGGGGAGTATCATTTACTCGGGGACGCGGTCGCGATCGCAAAGGACCTCGGCCGCGAGGTCAGAATGACGGGAGGCGTCTGTTTTTGTACACTGTGCTGGTTTCCCTACTGCTCTCCTGGAGGAGGGTAATGGGGTCGTCAGGGTCGGTAAGAAATAAAGATGAATATGTTACTAATTCCGTTTAGCGAGTTTCACTAAAGGGAATTAGTTTACACTTTCATCAGATATTTTTGAAATGGATTTTAGGTTAACTTACTCTTGATTGTTAACATGAGCGGCGGTCAGGATGTATTTATTGCTGACGATGGCACCTCCGGCCGTCCACTTAGCTGATGCCAAATCGGCACCGTAACCCAGCATAGCCTGGTGATGAGATACAAATTGATCTTAAAAAGCTTCCGTTTCTTTTTCTTAAGTTCAGAATCTTAAAAACAGCCATAAACATAACATAACACGCTTGTATTTCTAAAGAGTAAGGGGTCTCACGCGGTTTGCTAATGATAAGCTTAAAATATATTGTCAGAATTTACATTGGCATAACGAAATTCAGCATAATGATCGTTACGCATAATATTATTTTGCCATCATGTTTACTGTCGTAAATATTGTTGGCATAATAATAATGAAGCATAATATATTTATACATAATGTTCTTTGGAATAAAAATAATAAACCTTAATATACCTAACTCATTTAAAAACAACAAACATGTTCGGGCTTCCGAATAGAGTAATTCCCAAATTATAATAATTAATGTTTATATTTATGGCTCATGATTAATAGACGAATAAATATTATGCCTTAAAAATTTATATTTAGTGAAATAGACGATGATCTATAACGAAAACGAGCGCGTAAAATTTCATGAACAGACCTTTGGGCGTATAGATATTATAGAAAAACTACTGGATGTATCTACTCAAAATCATATACTTTAACTTTCAAATACATTATCTATCCCAATACGGTTTCCATTTTGCCATTTTAATACTACATAAGTTATTTATTTACGCCCAAAGATGAGTTAAAATTTGTTTTAAATTATGGAAGTTTCGACGCTCATAACTTTCAGACCAATTTTTTTTTCCAATTTTTCTTCATACAAGGCTTTGATAATGACAAGACAAATTGATACAATTTTTAGTTTTGAACGTAAACAGTTAAACAGACGAGTAATCACCATACTACCTTTGTATGGAAGAATGACCGACTAGCGTAACCTTAAATGGTCTTCACGTGATCTAACCAAGATTATGTTTGAACTTAAAAAAAACTGCGGCCTCTGAGTTTGTTTCGGCCTCTCTTCTTAGAATAGTCAGATAGGAAATGCTGACCTCATTTAGTTAAAAAAATATGATTGACGTGTAAAAGCATAATTGTATTGCATAATGTAAGTTATTTTGCATACTTTTGTATTGAATAATTTTTATTTCTAACTTGATCAGACAGCTGTGCTGCTGGGGAGTTTGTTGCGCCACTTCTTCTTCCCAGCTAAAGGCACTAGAAAGTGGTGAAGGGTGGGCGTTTTTGGGGGACTGTCTTATGTAATTTTGACGTTCGAAAAGTGCTGATTCTCAGCCTAGTTTGAATAAATGACTTTTAAATTTGAGTTTGAAAGTGTTTGTACAAACCTACTTACAGAAATACGATCATTTATCATTGGTTCTGTGTTCTCTCGTGCACTAACCAGGGTGCAGCTCTGGTTTAATTGACTACTTTCACTGGTGGAGGCAATTTAAAATGACATACCTGGTGAGGATATTTAGCACCAGATATAGAACCTGGTGGTGGGGCGCCTCCGATGCCCCACATTCCTATGGTGTGGCATTTCTTCTCCTGATCAAAGTGCTTGCTGATACCAGAGTAGAAACCTCCTTCGCGACACTTGTACGGTAGATCATTTAGGTACTGGAGACAACCTGGAATATTTTTTTTTTTTTTACAAGTCGGTTATAAACAGGACACTTGGCTAGACGTTGTGATGGAACGTGAAGCAGAGCCCTAACGGAATGGTTGCCGAGAAACAGTAGAAGTAGCGGACGACCCTCAGAAGATCGCGGGAAAGACCTGGATGAGACTCGCAGAGACCTGGGAAGCATGGCACACAAGGGAGGAGGCCTATACTCAACAGAAAACTCAAAAGATGTTGCTGATGACGGTTATCAATATGACACCCTTTTTCCCTTTAAGTTAGGTGATTTGCCATCGACAGGTATAAGTTTGACCAATACCGCTGTACCGCTGTTGACCAATGAGCGGCGGGCGGGACGCGCCGTGCGCCGAGAGCTTTGACGAATTAGCGGTCTGCACTGCTCCCCGTCTCGCCGCGCACCTTCCTAAGGCGCGGTACAGCGGTATTGGTCAAACTTTAGAACCAGCACGGATGTTTGTCCAATTTCAAACTCAAAGAATTTTTTTCAATTAAACCATTTAAGAAGGTCAAAGGAGTCGACCAGTCAGAAAGATGGACATAGTTGCGCATCCGAAAACGTAGTAGGTTCCTATGGAAAAGACGGGCAACAAACTCTATGGATACTCTTTTAAATTGTATTATTACAAACTATTGCTTGTGTAGTGGAATGTAAACTACACATGCACACAAACTTGGAACTTAAGTATTTAAGTCTATAAGTTCAGACTCCCCCCGACCCTTGCTCGAAAACGAGGTGCCAGCAGTTGTTGCAGCTTAAAATACCCCGCATAATAAACATGATGAAAATATAATTTGATCCAGCCTGTCCCTTCTTGCTGTCCTCCCATCAGCGATGCCCTAAGCCGAGGTTCGTACCCCATAGGGGGTGCCCTTAGCGAGCATTCGCTTAATTTTAATTTAGAATAAGTTCAAAAAGTTTCTGGCTGGAGGCTCTAAGTGTAGAAGCTTATGGCACCCACAGGAAAATCCGGTTAAGCAGCCAAGACCTTAGTGGTCAGTACTGCGAGATGGCCTTTTAAAAAAAAAATAAGTTCAGACAGTTCGAATACAATACTACACACAGCCAGTCACTAACTGTTAAGGTAACATTCTGTACCCGACCGCAGGAGGCAACTACAGGCAACGTGTTGCCATGTCATGTCCCTGCAACACGTCGCGGCGTTAAGTCGCTGCGTTCATGATTCCGAACCCGACCGCAGACGGCAACTGCCTGTATTCCAGTCGGTAGATAGAAGATAGAAAAACGTGACTATCGCTCGAGGGTTGGCGGCACTACTGGTCTGCGGTCGGGCTGCACGTGTCACCTGTCACTCACCCGTAGCTGCCAACGACGTGTCGCTAGCTACGGAAGGTATTTCATAGAAACCAGTGTGTCGCGGCGACATGTCGCCTGCAGTTGCCTCCTGCGGTCGGGTTCGAAATAAGTATATAATATATTTGTCGGATCCGGTCATTAGTACGGACACGAAACGAATCGCAAGAGCGCCACTGGCGACATCAAGAGTGAGCTACCTACATCAAAAAAGGCGCGCTTCTACATAGTCGTGATGTTTGAAGGCCACGGCGAGGAGGGCATTCAGCCTCGGGTCGCATTGGAATCAAGACGTCACGGAACTGTTCTCGATTCGTTGTGTAATTGGTGATTTGAATAAACGTCGTCGCACCCAGTGTGTGTATAATTTAACTAGTGTGATTCATTTGATAGTAAATTATAATGTGATCTGAACTGCAAACTGTTTTTCTATTGCGCATTAACCAACACTACCCACACTACGCCCACAGTAGTTAAAATATCGCTGATAATAACGAAAGTCACATACCAGTCTCCGACATATTCTTTATTTCGGACTACACATACAAGTACACACAATCCATATAGTGTTAGTAACAATGACTTAAAAACTATGTTACTAAACTTTTACAAACTAAAACAACTAAAACTGACGTGGCCCAACACACGTTGGCACGTGCCTCCGTACCCAGTGCCTTATAAAGGGACTGTCCATTTTGTCTAATAATGTTTTTAGGATGCTGTTGGAGCTTCCGCGCGTTTATTGACGCTGTAATGGTAATGACTGTGTGATAGATCGACGAGAGGGCCGTGCAATGATTGTAGATATCGCTGTCCCTCATGACGAGAATCTCGTGAAAGCTGAGAAAGATAAAAAAATCAAGTATCTTGACTTAGCACGAGGTTGTCGACATGTGGGATGTGGACTCTGCAATCATTGTACCGATAATCGTTACGGTTAATGGCCTAATAGCGAAGAGCCTGGACCAACACCTCAGGAGGCTCTCATTGCGCGGCTGGGTCAAGGGCTTGATTCAGAAAGCAGTACTCCTAGACACGGCACACATAGTGAGGAGGTTCCTCTCTCTAGAGCCCTGACCACCGGCAGCTTGGACCCGGTTCCTGATGCCGATGGGCCACTATTTTTTATATTTTGAAATGTTTTTTTAATGATTTTTATAAAAATATTTAAAAATGTATTTAATATGTAACAAAATTAAAATATAATGACTGTGTGATAATGACTGCAGCGACGTGACGCTGCGACGTGTTGCCGCGACATTACGCCGCGACACGTCACCTGCAGTTGCCTCCTGCGGTCGGGTACGGAATGGTTCCTTAACTGTTATTCGTGTCATCTCACGTCACTTTATACTATCCTATCTACTCTTATTATTCTTTATGAACCTAGAACACACCCTAACAAAAGTTCTATGCTTGCATGATTCATGCTGAATTTATACAGTAGTTTTCTACTTAAACCGGCTGTATTCCGCAAAAGGATGGGCACATGTGTAATAGGTACTTCTATTTCCATCAACCGGGCATAAATCCAGCCTCCGGGCTGCTATTAAGAAATATTATGGTGAATTAATGAATGAAATGCACGGAACCCAGCGTGGTTTAACCGGTTCCCTATCCATTTGCATAAAATTTTAAGACCTAATATAACTTGGCATACTTTTGTTTATTGTCCTAATTATATTTTAGCATAATATTATTTACGCATAACAGGTTACGCATAATTTTTTACGCATAATTTCTCTAATCATAATAATGATTAAGCATAACATTCTAAAGCATAAATTTATTAAGCATAACATTCACAAGCATAAGTTTTTTTCGCTGTAAGAAACATGTAAACAAGCATTACCATGCATGCAGCAAGCATGCAATATGTAAACAAGCATATACCAGGCATGCAAGCAAGCATGCAGCATGCAGCAGGCATAGTTTCTGTCACGGCTCCGGCGCTGCGAGCCTCCGGCGGCGGCCCCACGCGCCTACGCGATTTTAAATTACACTCTAGGGGTAGGGCAGACAAGACTACGTGCAGTCGGTTCAGCTGGTTTTGAGAAACCGTCGCTGTTTAACCGGTCAATCCTGTGGCTGCCTCAAGCTACTACACTCAAAGCCTCCAGCCAGGGCACATATATAAAACTAAGCTAAAAAGCTTAGGATGAACGCGCGCTAAGGGCACCCCCTGCGGGGTTCGAGCCTCGGCTTAGGGCGTTATCCGGGGGGAGAACATCAAAAGATGGGACGGGCTGGATCAAAGGGTTTGATCATTATTATTATTAACCACTGATATGTCCGCAGGAGGGCCGCTCAGGTAGCGTCTAGTGTCCGGATTGAGCCAGACTTTCGGGATTGACATAACAGTGGTTATACGGGGAATTTAAAGCTACGTGCACAGCTGCAACAAGTAGCGATTCTGTTCTGTCACTAACTTTTGTAGCACAACATAATGATTTTTTAAGACAATACTTTAATTTTTATTTTATAAATCATTTGCATGAAAATCCAAAATAAATACGTAAAAATAACTCAAATTTGTTTCCGTTATTTCTATTAATTGTATGCCTAAATATTATTATGCTAATAGTCATTAGGCCTAGGAACGTCATTCGAATTAAATTTATGCCAAAACAAATTAGCCTTCAAGATAGTTATGCCAAAATAAAATGTATGCCAAAAAAAAATATGGCAAAGTATTATTATGGCAAAACAAATTATACCAAAATCGTTATGCCAAAGTATATCAGGAAAAAGAATATTATGCGAAAAGAAGGGATCCCGGTTTAACCAGACTCGATAAATCGAATGAACCCCAAGATTTGCACTAGCCCCTGGAGCCTCATGTTGCATGGGGCTACAGACGCCATTGCATATCAGGGAGTAGACCGGGTGGCGCGGTAATAGTAAGGAAGAACGTGGTATGGTATGATATGGAAGGATTTGCGAGCCAAACTGGATATGCATCCTTGAGTAGGCAATGGAATAGTAGAGAGACGGGTGATATTTATCTATGGATGGGTCATCTTTTAACGACATTGCTGCCGGGCTGCTACCAAGAAATACTAATAATACTTTGCCTAAACTGAGGATCGAAATCAGGACCTAGGTTCAGCAGTTCTCTCGCCCACTAGAGACGAGGTAGAAGGGAGGAATTTCAATAATTTCCAAAAATTGGATTTTGGAGGTCAGTTGGCTATTGCCGATTAATTATTCAGGATACGCAGCATTGGAAGCTAATCCTCCAACATAACATAACATCACCCCTGTAATTCCCTAAGGATTAGGCAGAGGTGTACCCATGGTACACCCACATTTCGCCAGTTATGTTTAAGTCCCATGTAATAGAGGTAAGACTGGGCTGTAACAAGTAAAATCACATATCTGTTCCGCCTGTTCCTGTTCCACGTAAATAACAGGTCCAAAAACCTGTTACAAAATAACAGCCTGTTATTTAATACTACATATGTGGGGAACAGACTATTGTGTGTTCTCCGTTACAAGTGTTTATAAAAATCAAAGAAAACAACAACAAAATAAAATTAAATATAATAATTATAATGCGGTTGAATAATCATTTCGTAAAGATGTGTGTATCCGATCGCAGTAACAGGCTAACAGGACAGGACAAAAAACCTACGTCGTACTTCTCTTTCTAATTAAGGTGTTAAATCTATGCGAGATTAAAAAAAAAAAACTACCGACTTCCAAAAAAAACACTACAAAGTGAAAAATAACTTAAATTTCGGAAGTCGGTGTCTTGGGTTTTGTGTTTTCGTTTTTTGCCACCGCCTTCCGAAATTAAAGTTATTTTTCACTTTGTAGTGTTTTTTTTGGAAGTCGGTAGTTTTTTTTTTGTAAAAAGTTTTTATTTTTCACTTTTTAGTTGTGGTACCTACCCCACACACATTCGAATACCACTATCTACTACCAGTGGCGCTGATTAATTTGACAGGACTAAACTAAAATTCATCTTCTGTCCTTTTCTTAATGAAATAGAAAGAAAAATATGCACTGAACTTAAATTTAGTTTAGTTTGTGAACAAGGGAATCGGCACCATTATCAGTGGTTCTCGTCGAATATGCCCCTAAATTAAATTGTTTGAGTATGCTAAAATTAACTATCTTACTTTTTACTATAGTTCTCAGTTACGACAAAAATATCAATATTTTGTTAATAAAAAGCATTTTTACACCGATTTTACGAAAAAAAAATCTTTTAAACACGGTTATCTCGAAACTATCTTTTTATTACAATTAATGACTTCTCACACTACAACGACGTATGGATGAATAGAGAAAAGTTTGTGACTGTCATTTATACGATTTTGTTATCTCGTGGAATAGAAGCTGTTATTTCAGTTTGTTTGTTTGTTATTTTATGATACCTGTTCTATTTAGCTGTTACGATAAATACGCCTCACTCCTAAATAGGGGGCGACCCCCAACATGGATGGGAAAAACGTAAGATTAAAAAGCAAAAATAAAAAGAAACTTACTGTCTCTAGCCTTAGTGCCATCTTTCCAATAGAAACCAGTGGTTGGACTCATCACTACATTTCTGAAAAGGAAAGAAATAGATGAAAAATGATGACTAATATATGTGACGTAATCTGTGATGTGACGTACAGAGAAGGAACGATCTTCAGCCACCACGCTTGCTCACGGCGTGGTCAGGTCGAGATGTCGCGACGCCCCCGCAAGGGGTCAGGGCTTCGCCCTTCGCCCACGGAGGCAACACGTTGGCCCATAAATATGGGCCCCTCCTTTAGTTCGCCTTGAACGGCGTAAAAAGAATTACACATTTCGTGAAGCGAAATGCGTCTATGTAAGTGGTTGATATGAATATTTCTGCAGGCGTGCCACGACTACTGTAGCGTCGCTTTCTTCACGACATCTCGGCGGTCTGTCCCCGCCAGGTGAGACCCCCAGTTACCTGGGGGAAGCCCAACGAGAACGACCAGCGACGGAGATAACACGGCGTGGTTACTTCGTAAGACCAGGCACTCTAAAGACCATTTCTACGCAAACTCCGCCCCCATGCACCCCACTACTCCACTACGTACTAAACGCTAACACATCAGTGATAAAGTTGAATATCGCGTGCGCTCTTTGGTCGTGTTCGAGTACGGAACTAAATGTCGTAAGTCTCAATTCTTATTTCGTTTATAATTAAAGTAATAATTGACCTAGAGAAAAAACATCTTATATCTGGATAATAAACTATATTTTTTCACTGTCAATATTAATTATTTTAGACATAAAAGCCGAGTAATCTTGTTTTTGTTTCAAATAACATCGGACAGAGGTGTCCCTGTAACAGGTACACCCACATTTCGCCAGTTATATTTAAGCCCCATGTAATAGGGGGCGAGCCTATTGCCATCAACCGGGCACAAATCCAGACTCCGGGCTCCTACCGAGAAAATTCAGATAGAAAAACCCAATAACACCCTGCCCGACCTGGGAATCGAACTCAGGACCTCATGCTCAGCAGTAGCGCTTGTGACCACTAGACCAACGAGGCAAATAATCTTTAAAGAACCGGCCAAGTGCGTGTCGGACCACGCACAATGAAGGGTTCCGTAGTTGGGATGAATTTATCCCAAAAACAAACTTAACTTTGTAGTTGAAAAATATGTTCTCCCATACGGAATGTATGGGAAAACATGTTTTTGCAACTGCAAAGTTAAGTTGGTCAATTATTACTCGTTAACTTGTAGAGCCTACTTAGCTGTGATAGTTTTCCTTTTAATTTCGTTATATAAACTACTGCTGTGATTTTTTTCACACATCCAAAACCAACCATTTAGCTGGCAGGGGGACACTTGACTCTAACAAAAATTAGCACATTAAAGCTTAATATTTCGCAAACGGATCCCTGAATTCAAAAACGGTTTTCAAAAACTTACAACGTTTTTGAAGGACCTTTCCAATGATACCCCACACTATGGAATAAAAAAATAAAAAATAACATCACCACTTTACGTGTACGGGAGGTACCCTAAAAAAAGATGTTTTTCATAATTAATATGTATACCTATGCCAAATTACAGCTTTCTAGTACTAAAGGTCTCGGAGCTAGACCGCGGACAGACAGACAGAGAGACGGACATGACGAAACTATAAGGGTTCCTTGTTAATATGGAACCCTAAAAAGGAGAGATGATGGTCGAGGACAACACCAAGATATTTGGCTCGCTTCTACCGGGAGGGGGACGCCCTAGAAGGTGGTGGCGTTATGTAGTTTCTGCCGTCACGGAAAGATGGCGTGAGAATGATGTAAATGTAAAATTGTAGTTACCTGGTACTATTGACTAGTTCGCAGTCAGTACAACAGACAATAGTCACATCGCCTTTTGTGGAACAAACCTGAAATTAAAATAAAACAGTTTTAAGAAGGATGTCCTAAGGCAGTGGCAAACCGCGGCTCGCGAGCCGCATGCAGCTCTTTAGTGCGGCTCTGTATTAATGTCGATTAAGGCCTGAAACTGCGTTAAGCGGGCGCCCGCTACGGGCACCCGTCGCGTGTGTACGCGCGTGGACACGCGAATGGGCTCCGTGGGAACGCGACGGCCCCCGTTGCGGGTACCCGTCGCGGAGAACGGATTATTTTATTTACGCAGTGTCGCTAGTTCCATTTTAACGGTGTGCATGCACAGCCGTGTCGATGAAGAACTTAATATATTAAGTTATAACTAGGCAACCGAGCTCTGCTCTGGTGAAAATAAAGAATGAGAATGCTCATTTAATAATATTTTTCGTCCCAATTATGAAAAGACTGCTTGCTTTATGAAATCAGATTGGAAATAAATAAAATCGTAATTATAATATCGTAATTCTGTTTGATTTAACTTACGAGATGTTTGTCGCCCCGTGTGTCCAGAGTGGTCAGACATTGCGTCTCTTTCACACATTTTCCTTTGACTCCATCCCATTCGCATTCAGCTCCTTAAATAGATAATATAAAATGATTATTTCATCTCCTTAGATAAATACAGGTCGTTTGCCCGCAAGAATACTGTATTAACTCTAAAAACGTACTTTTTAAGGAGAAGCGATTAAAGTTTTTAACTAAAAATATTGTGGTATATCCATAAGATAAACAGATTTTTTTAAATTATTAATATGTATTAGTATATACTCTATAATTATCCCTAAAGACATTACTCTATTTACCAGTATTTATTAAATTATTTACACTTTTTACCACTTATAAAGTACGTTTTTAGAGTTAATACAGTATTCTTGCGGGCAAGCGAGGTGTGAATTTGGTAATGGAGAAAGTCGGTCCGTGACCATAGCTCGGTATGGCAGGGAGGGACATGGATTCAGTACAGACGCCAGCACTTCTAGCTACTACTACTAAATATTACAACATTTTTTTTTTACATTCTGTGTTTACTTGAACTCACACACTGACGAATTAGTATCACTTGTAATTTTTTTAGGAATATCGTATAGGTTTTACAATGCTTGTAAATATGTGAACACCAATTGTATCCATTACATAATTATTTTTTCTATCATTGCTTCATTTTTATTTTTACCTATTGTGGTATATAAATCTTATTCCAGGTGCATCGTTTTCACATATAATTATATAATTAATGTATACAAAATATTGTAAAACATTTTAAAAGAGTAACGGTGGAGTTTCTTGCCCATTCTTCTCCATACGAAAACTACCTTTTGGAAGGGGCGACTAGAATCAATTCTATTTTTTGTTTTTGACGTTCAAAAGTGCCTTTTTGTGCCTAATTGAAATAAATTATTTGACTTTGACTTACAATCTGTCAAATTTATTTAATAGATTTTCAACTTTATCGCTGAAGTTTAAGGTTCAAAGTTGATTGGGAAAATTTGACAGTTTCGGGTAGCTTGATGTGCTGGCGTCTGTACATGACTCTCAACGGCTATTAAAACCTAAAACTTATAAAATATTAAAACCCTGTATGTGTTTGAAGCGGAAAATGTCAGAATTTAAAACCTTAAGGGCGAAGCGTCAGGGTAGCCCGCGAAATTCAAATTTTCTTACGTTTTTTGCATTTTGCAGGTCAGTGTCAGGTTTTATGTTGATTAAAATATGATTCGCGGTCGTAACAAATATGGCTTTACTCAATTATAATCATTACAATCTGCAATACAACTCCATAAGTTAGCAAAGGTGTCAAATGTCATGATTTCATGAAATCATGACATTAATTGACACCTTTATCTTCTTCATAATCACTAATGATTTATAATTGAGTAAAGCCATATTTGTTACGACCGCGAATTATATTTTAATCAACATAAAACCTGACACTGACCTGCAAAATGCAAAAAACGTAAGAAAATTTGAATTTCGCGAGCTATTCTGACGCTTCCCCCTTAAACATTGCTTAGTTCCTCATTGAATATAGTATTTAAGTGCCAAAAAGGTGCATAAGAGCTATATATAATTTACGGATAACAGACAGCTGCAAACCGTTTTTTAATAAAAATACGAAAATATTAACTATGCAGTCGTTGTACAGACGCCAGCACATCAAGCTACCCGAAACTGTCAAATTTTCCCAATCAACTTTGAACCTTATGGTTCAGTAATGAAGTTGAAAATCTATTAAATAAATTTGACAGATTGTAGTAGCCTGATGTGCTGGCGTCTGTCAGTGCCGGATTAGCCACGAAGCAAGAGTAGCAAATGCTGCGGGCCCCGCGCATTTGGGGGCCCCGCGCACCAACGTTTTCTGACCATAAAAAAGTATTAGGTATTTATATATTAGATTTAGTCAAAATTACTAAGAAGAAAATATTTGCATCAAAATGATCAACTACAATTTTATTTTTCTATCTGCTGGTCATACCAAAAATCATGTTTCGCACCGCACTACACGCAAGTTGGCAATACTGCTAAACAAAACGGGGAATTCCCTAATATTTTCTCCGTGCTAGTCGTAATAACCCGACCGATTTGAAAAGGGTTATATTGACTACCAATCTATAAGGAATGACCGATATTTACGTTTGGATGATAATAATAGTACTTTCGATATGAACCATTCTTGAGAAAAGTGGTTTCGTAATTGTGTTGAGTATTATTTTTAACCGACTTTCAAAAGGAGGAGGTTCTCAATTCGTCTGTATGTTTTTTTTTTTTTTTTTTTTGTTTTTTTTGTATGTTTGTTACGCAATTACTCCGCCAATTATGAATAGATTTTGATGATTCTTTTTTTGTTTGGTAGATCATACTTCAGAGGTGGTCCCATATAAATTTGATTAACTTTGCTTGGGTAGTTTTTGAGTTAGCTTCAATTATACGTATTTTTTCCCTCTTAGTATGTAGATGATATGATAACTTCTTGTCACTGTTATTTACATAGCAGGTAGTGGTATTCGAATTTGTGTGGGGTAGGTACCACAGCTAAAAAGTGAAAAATAAAAAGTTTTTACAAAAAAAAAAACAACCGACTTCAAAAAAAAAACACTACAAAGTGAAAAATAACTTTAATTTCGGAAGTCGGTGACAAAGAACGAAAATTCAAAACCAGAGACACCGACTTCCGAAATTAAAGTTATTTTTCACTTTGTAGTGTTTTGTAGGGTTCCGTACCTCAAAAGGAAAAAACGGAACCCTTATAGGATCACTCGTGTGTCTGTCTGTCTGTCTGTCTGTCTGTCCGTCTGTCACAGCCAATTTACTCCGAATCTAATGGACCGATTAAGTTGAAATTTGGTACACATGTGTATTTCTGTGACCCAAACACGAATGTGTAACGTAAATAATTTAATTTTGAATATAGGTGTCACTTTTGGGGCGCAAACAAGAAAATTAAAAAAAAAAGTTTTGCTAACAGTACCGTGTGACATATCCAATGAAAGGGCTTGTTGCGAGGATCTTAAATATATTTTTTATATAATTTTAAAATAAATACTTTTAAAGATATTTGATAAATTCAATGAAAAATTACCATTCCCCCCCCCTTATCTCCGAAACTACAGGACCAAAAATTTTGAAAAAAATACATAGTATGGCTCTTTACTCATAGATTACAGGAAAACCTATAAGAAGTCTATGGTCTTAAAATAACATGGTAAATCTCTCAATATTGTGCGTAAAAACTTACATTTCGTCGCTCGGCATCCAAAAGGCCCATCTCTCTAGCTACTATAATATCAAAATATCAAAAGTGTTTGACCGTCTGCTTAATACACAAATAAATAAAACTGTAAATGTTCATGACAACCAATTCGGGTTTCGGCGTGGTTTGTCAACAGAAAATGCAGTGTTGTGCCTTAAGCATACTATCACATACTTACTCGTACACACAGCGTAGGACGCCGATTTATGCTAGGTTCATCGATTTATTCAAGGTTTCTGATCAGGTTGCTTATGACGTATTGTGGAGAAAGATGGAGAAGAATAGGTTGCCAACGGAGCTTATAAACATCTTTAAATAGTGGTATGGTAATCAGATCAATAGTGTACGATGGGCTGGAACTTTTTCCAAGCCATACAGGTTGGAATGCGGGGTGAGGCAGGATTGGCGAGCTCAGCAGCACCAGAGTGGGTTGCTATATAGATGGTATTTGTGTAAATAATATTAGCTATGCAGATGATATGGTGCTTCTGAGCGCGTCAATCTGTGGTCTCAGAAAGTAATTGGTCGCCAAATGTGAGCAGTATGCCAAAACACATGGTTTGATGTATAACTCCAATAGGTCGGTGCTGCCCCGTTTTTGTAGCGCATCGGGAATATTCGCGGACGCACATATTAATTGCTTTTACGCAACGATGCGAATGAGGTGTGCATCCCTGGTACGCAGAGTACGGGCCAGCTCCAACAATATCGTTAGCAGTCTGGATTGCATGTACATCAATCACTGCAGTGCCGTCTCCCATGGGGTGAAATAAATTTAAACTAGATTACGTGGGGCACTCAGAAAGTTTTGTGATACTAGAAAAAAATATACTACAGGTTATATTTTTTTTTATTAAATCTTTTGAAAGAACTCTCCATTGGCATACACAGTTTTATACGTCTAAACAAATTTTCATAACACATTTTCCAGTCCGCATCAGACACCTCTCCAATCTCCTTCTCAAATGCACCCAGTGCATCTTCAGGTGATGAAAACTGTTTTCCTTTGAGTTGATTTTTTATTTTGGGGAACAAGAAAAAGTCGCACGGAGCCAAATCGGGACTGTAAGGAGGATGACCTATAAATTTGACCGGTGTGCTGTCCAGAAAGTCCCTTGTTTTGAGCGCCGAGTGAGCCAGCGCGTTGTCGTGGTGAAGCAGTAGCCCACGGAGGCCAGTGTTCGGTCGCTTGCTGCTTGCAGTAGTAAAAACTTCTGGCAAACATTTGGTAACATACCATTCAGCATTGACGCTTCTTTGATCTCGTCAGGGTATTGACACCAGATAAACTGGTAGAAAAAAAAAAAAAAACTTGCGATCAACATTTTGCCTGCACTTCTGACTCGCTTCACTTTGGTAGGCGTTGGTTCATTTTGAAACAGCCACACGGTCGACTGATGCTTCATTTCTGGATCATATTGATAAATCTAAGATTCATCACCCGTAATCATATCTTAAACGCGCCGAGACGAGCCTGCTACCAATTTTGCTATCATGTCTCGGCACCACTCTACCCGAACCTCCTTCTGACCCTGCGTTAGATTTTACGGTATCAGCGTGAAACTATCTTCCATAACCAAAGATGCCTGTGTAGAATTTCATGCACACTTCCTGATCCAATCGGCAGTATACACCGTGAAATTTGAATCACAGTTTTGTTAGAACAAACTTTCTTCAGACCATGGTCTACTACCATTCTACAGAATCCAATAAAAAAAAACATAAATTGGTTTTTGAAAAAACGTATACGTGGTGTCTGTGTTGTCGGGAGTAACGATAATCTTGACATTTTAAACTTTGCTTTTTTTGTGTTATTTCAAAAACCAATTATGTTTTTTTTTTTATTGGATGCTGTAGAATGGTAGTAGACCATGGTCTGAACAACGTTTGTTCTAGCAAAACTGCGATTCAAATTTCACGGTGTATGCTGAACCTCTTCATATGTAATTCGCCTATTCTCTTGAATTAAATTTTTCACAGCCAGCACTTTTTCAACAACCGTCATAGGGCGGCCACTTCTTTCTTTGTCTGCCAAAATTACTAGACCACCCATAAATTCGTTGAACCAGCGAGAAACAGTATTTTTAGAAGGGCTTTTTTCTATGAACACCATTCGAAGTCTTTCAAACGATTCTTCTGGTTTTAGTCGACATTTGAAATCGTACAAAATCATCGCGCGAAAATGTTCTCGTTATAAATCCAGTTTTCAGTAAGACAGACTATTTTGATTTTGCTCGTAAAAAAATGTGGAGGGAATTTCGAATTTGGAATGTCATGTTTTTTTGTAATAAATAGTCATCGTTTTAATTGACATCAAAACCAGCCAGTATTCTATTGACAAAAACTGTTAGTCGCAAAACTTTCTAAGTGACCTCGTAAAATAAGTTTTAACATAGTTCATAAGTTTACTAACACATAGTTTACTTGTTACTTGAATAAAGAAAAATATCTGGATTATAATATTTTTTGAACGACGTTTTCTAAAAATGAAACCTAGCTAGATCGATTTATCGCTCCTGAAACCCCCTGCATACTAAATTTAATAAAAAATCTTGGAGCCGTTTCCGAGATTCAAATTATAATTATACATAGGTATATACAAGAATTGCTCGTTTAAAGGTATTATTATTATATTAATACCGCGAATGTGAAATTTTTTACGAAAATCTGATTTTTGTTTTATTTCATTCTACACGTTCAAATAAGTGACCCTGCAATTTAAAAAAAAATGTCACAGTCGCGGTATTGGATGCCGAGCGATGATTTGCAGTTGGAATGTATGGGAGAACATGTTTTTCAACTACAATGTTAGGTTTGTTCTTGGGATAAATAAATTCATCTCAACTACGGAACCCTTCATTGTGCGTAGTCCGACACGCACTTGGCCGGTTTTTTTTTTGAAGTCGGTTGTTTTTTTCTTACATAATATAGCGGTGCAACCGATTTTTTTAAGTATTCAATTATCTCTTAAAATATACTAAATAGAACAGTGTTCTTACGTAGTCAAGAAGAGAAACGTATTCAACGATAATAACTGTGCATAAGGTAAGATATTTTTAAGTTAAAATAAGAAATTATTATTACTTTTCACTCTGAGCAGTTGCTGGGTTCATCTGAAAGATCTGACCGTAGCCAACCTTATAAAAAATAACAATTAATTGTGATTTTTTTAAATTAATTATCTGGTTGGATGTCCGTGACTCCATTCGCATGGAAAGTGACGAAAGTGTTTATTATGTTATTTCTTAAGAAGGGATATACATACAGTTATGATACTTATACTGTATACGGGTGGGTCAGGTCGGAGATTTGATTTTTATCAGACCCACAAAGACAGTAAGCACATTTCGGTTTTTGCTTACATATTATTATTAAAATATTGGCGTATTCACATGCATACTATTGAAAATACATGAAAATTGGTTAAAAATCAGATCTTTTTGTGATTGTTTTTTGTTGGAAGAATCCATCGAGCAATATTTCATATTACTTTGTTTTCTTTTATTTTAATAAAAGGCCAAAATGATAAAAAGGAGTGTATCCTTTTTATCATTTTCGAATTCCAACTAAACTTTCTAATTTCAACAACTCGACATCGTATGCAAGTAACCCGAGCTCAGACTTTACGACTCGCAGGACCCTTCAGGGTCATAAAACTTAGATACAACGCAGCATTTGAACGTAGCAACAACATCTGGAACATCTTGAGAGGACTCGACTCGCAGCCTAAGTTTCTTCTATATACAATTTTCTCTAGTAGAAGAAATATTTAACGATGCTCTCGTTGTTTTCCGAGCCGGAATATTTTGGATCCAGCAAACGGAAAACTTTCGAACATCGTCGTCTCTTGTTTTTTTTGTCTAACAGGCAACCTCCGGGACCCAGGTCATAGCTACCAGTTCATTCTGATCATTCGAAGTGAGCAGTTCTTGTATCCAAGTCTCTGTGATTTCTGTGTTCATTATAATTTGTGTTATTCTTTCTTGCGTGATCATTCGAACTTTGAGTTTGCGAATAACGATCTACTCGAGCTGTCTAGGATCCAATCAGCGATTGGACCAATCTCAACAACCTCCAGATCACTCTCTACACGCTGTCTGTGCATAATCAGTGGATTTCCTCGAATCCAAACTTGACGTGAACCAACCAGTTGTTACGAATCCGGCTACTAGATCCTAAGGGTTTGCTTATTATTTTTATAATAAGCGAGTTGGTACGTACGATTTATTACTTTGCCCTTCTGGCTATTCTCAAATCTGCATCTTCTGTTTCTCCAGCAATACGATCACTGCTGGAGTCTCATCTTCTTACTTTGGCCTCTCACTCTCCCCTCGTGAGATTCGAGAGGTCATGCACGTATCTGTCGACTCTCGGTAAGCTCTCAGGCTAGTAACGTCTCGTTCACGGCCCATCGACCGTGAACCATCCCTGAGAACTCTCCATTCTTATCTCAGCGTACTCTCAGGCTAGTCGAGCCTCGTTCACGGACCATCTACCGTGAACCATCCCTGAGAGTGCATTCCTTTCCAAATCTCTGACGCTCCCAGGCTAGCGAAGTCTCGTTCACGATCCAGCTATCGTGAACCACACCTGGGAGCTGACTCTTCGAGATCTTAGCACACTTTCAAGCTAGTCGAATCTCGTTCACGGTCCTGCTATCGTAAACCACCCTTGTCAGTGCATCTGCTATGATCTCTCATACTGTCAGGCTACTCGAAGCTCGTGCACGGTCAAGCTACCGTGCTTCATCCCTGACAGTATTTCTCTGGATTGTACCTTTACTGAAGGCTCTCAGGCTAGTCATAATCTCGTTCATGGCACCATGTCATGAACCATCCCTGAGAGCACTCTCACACAATTCTACCTCTGTCTGTCATTCTCATCAGATCGCACTCTGACGTGCCTCTAGCGCATTCAGTATCTCTCAGGCTAGCCCGACTCGCTCGCGATCTCAATCATCGCGAGCCACTCCTGAGAGATCTCTGCGGAATCTCTCTCTACTAACGATGCACGATAAGCAAGCAATTCAACTCATCTTACACATAAACATTACATCAAGAGATTAAAACAAATCTGTTAAACAAACATTTTTTATCGAACAAATTTTATGATTTTATTCAGAACAGTTTTTTTTAAATATGTTCTTAAATCTAGAATATTTTGTAATATGTACTTACCTAAATATTTTTAGAGTCTATGTGGTTTGTTAAATACGGTCGGATTTTACTCGTGAAATAAATGGAGCACTAGCTGCGATCCTGCCTGCTGCGTCAAGTTCGATTTTGATTATTCTGAACATTAATTTTAAAAATTGATTAATCGTAGGTAATAATATGAGCAGCAGATCAAGAGATACGGGCCGACACTACGCTTCAGGAAGTGCAAAGCGTAAGGCAAAAGATGAAAAGGAAAAAAAGAACGAAGCTGTTATATCAAAAATCCGCAAGCTGTCCGAGTTTTATAACGTTCAAAGTAAGCCTGTTGAATCTACAGAAATTGCAACTGAAACTACAGAAATTATACCTGTTACCGATGGATCTACAACTATAAAAGATACTGTATGTCAAGAGACACCAATTTCTTCTATACCAGAACTTAATATCACTGCAAGTCCTCTCGATCTACAGCCGTCATGTTCAAGTCAAAAAACAGTCGAAAGCATATTATTACACGATTCTAATACCACAGCAATTCCAACCCGAAATCAAAACGAAAGTAAAATGTACTCCAACGATATTGGCGAATGGCCGAGTAACTTTGATAAAGATTATTGGATTGCAAAAGGAAGCAGCGAAGTGCAACATATGAATAGTGATTTTATGTCTTAAAAAGAAAATAAGCCACGCTTCTGCCAAAAGTCATTTTGACGTGACAACGTCTTATAAATTGGTTTGCCGGGTGACACTTCAAGAAACTGCGTTACGCTCCGCTCACGTTATGCGCTCACAATGAGAGCGAGTGAGAGGCACGCGTGCATGGTTAGCCCGCCTAAGAGCGAGAGAGACAGACATAAAAAGTGAAAGGCACGCGTCCCTTCCACTCGAGCACAGTTAGCCCGCCTAAGAGCGAGAGAGACAGAGCGAGAGAGAGAGAGTGAGAGAGATAGGCATACACACCGGTTCATGTGTATAAATAAATGTTTTAAATTGTTACTATTATTTCATCCTTCTTCCTACTATACGAATGAATATTCACATTAAAATTATTTTACCACTCAAAGTCGTTGTCACGTAAAACTTTCGCCCGTATACCGACTTTACAGGCAACCAATTTTTTTACCTATAAACATAAACTGACGAATCAATCTCACGTCAGAGATTGGTTGTGTTATTCGGAAAGCAAAGGACGACTTTTTTGTTTTGTTTGCAAATTGACTGATTCAGATGGTTCGTCATCACGGTTTACGAAAGATGGATTAGATGACTGGAAGAATGCGCACAATTTTTTGTCAAGACATGAAGGAAGCAGTCAGCATAGACAAGCTGTAATTTCACTGTTAAACTTAAAAAACAAGAAAGCGCGTGTTGATAGTCAAATTGTGAGTCAAATTGAGTCTGAGCAAACATATTGGCGGCTACTTTTAAAACGAATTGTTGAAGTTGTAAAGTTTTTAGCAGAACGAGGACTTGCTTTTCGGGGCAGTGACGAAACTGTTGGTTCACCCCATAATGGCAATTATTTAGGTTTATTAGAACTAATCGCCAAATTTGATGATTTTATGGCACAACATATTCAAAGTCATGCCAATAAAGGAAAGGGGCATACGTCGTATTTATCGAAAACAACATGTGAGGAGTTTATTCATCTAATAGCATCAAGCATGCTGGATCGAATTATTTGTGAAATTAAGAGCTGCAAATACTACTCGGTGTCATTGGATTCTACTCCAGATATATCCCATGTAGATCAACTTACCCTAATAGTGCGCTATGTTCTCCCATCTGGACCAGTGGAAAGATTTGTTAAGTTCTTGGACATGGAAGGCCATACTGGTGAACAACTCGCTGAAAGCTTATTACATTTTTTAAATGAGAGTGGCATTGATATCAAAGATTGTCGTGGGCAAAGCTATGACAACGCCAGCAATATGAGTGGTAAATACAACGGCGTCCAAGCACGTATTAAGCAAATAAATAAGTATGCAGAATCTATTCCGTGTCTTGCGCACTCATTAAATTTGGTTGCTAAGTGTGCAGCAGATTGCTGTACTGAACCATCAATCTTCTTCGATTTTATTGAAAATTTATACACCTTTTTTTCTGCTTCTACTCATCGATGGGGTCCTCTTACGAAGGCACTAAACGAAAATACGTCGAAAATTCCTGTATTGAAAATGTCGGACACTAGGTGGTCAGCCCGAGCTGATGCTACGAAGGCGCTTTTTTGTGGGTTTACTACTATCAAGAAAACTTTGGAAGACATTTCCAATGACGGGGATCAGAAGGCAGAGTGCCGCAATCAAGCTTACGGACTAGTTTCAAAGATGAGTAAGTTGGAAACGGGAATAATGACAATATTGTGGAATAGAATACTAGAACGTTTGCAAGCGACTAGTGCTGCGCTGCAATCGGATGATCAAGACCTTAACACTGGGTACGCCCTTTATGAATCATTACATGAATACGTCCAAGCAATGCGATCTACATTTTCAGATATTGAGGCAAAAGCCAAAGAGCTGACTGGCTGTGAAGCATATCAGCAAGAAACTTCTAGACGCAGGAAGCGAAATACAAAATACGACAATTATAGCGGCTCGTCTACGCCAGACGACGTTGTTGAAAATCAAACACCTGGACAACGGTATGAAATTCAGGTGTTTATTGTCACCATTGATAACGTACTCACTGCTTTAGGTAAACGTATGAACAGTTATCATAAAATTGCTGGTATTTTCGGAATATTCCGCGAGCTAAAATCTCTTCCACCAGAAGAAATTTTGAAAAAATCTGCAACCATTGTAAGTGCTTACCCAGATGATTTGGAGGACAGTCTGGGCGACGAATTAGTGCAGTTCGCTGCAATGCTCAATTCTGATGTAGCTAGTATTATTGACAGCAGGAATCATGAGGCTCTGGAAATGCAGGTTTACAAGCTGTTGATAAATAATTCTTTACAATCTTGTTTCCCGAACGTTGAAATTGCTTTGCGCATTTATTTATCTCTCATGATCACCAACTGCAGTGGTGAACGATCTTTCTCAACATGTGTTAAAAATGAATTGAGGAACACGATGAGCCAACAACGTCTTAATCACCTCACTTTAATGAATATTGAACATGATTTACTCCGAGAAGTCGATATCAACAGCATTATTTGTAAATTTGCCCAAATTAAATCAAGAAAAGTTTGTTTGTAACAGTTTTGTTTTATTCAATGCCATAAACTCGATAAGTATCTAACCTAAAACAGTCTAAGGGCCCCTTGATAGAATTTGCTACAGGCCCCGCGCTGGCTTAATCCGGCACTGGCGTCTGTACATCTATGAAATGTCAATGTTCGTATAAAATAACTAGTCAGCGCCGTTGTGATCGGTTACAAACAGTCGGATCTAATACTGCTGCACTATACTCCGTTTGAAATAAGATTAGACGTTTAAATAAACCTTTCTTACAGTCCGTTCAATCGATATTGACTTCTATTGCGTTAGTGGCTTGACAAATAGCAGCTGTAGTAAACAGTTGGTATTGTAACCACTTTTTTGCTTTTAATGCCATCCTTATGCCTACGATATAGAAGTCAAAATCGGTCGAACGGACTGTAAAAACAGTTTGTTTAAGTGTCTAATCTTATTTCAAATGGAATATATACAGAAACAGTTAGTATTTTTGTAATGGCTCCTAAGGTAATAAATTACCAAAATGTATAAAGAGTGAAGATAATGTCCGCAAATTCAAAAATAAATTGTATTTATTTCTTATAGATAAGACGTATTACTCTATCGAAGAATTTTAAAATATAAAATATGACATTACCAGCCCTTTAATGTAATTAACCATTGATAAATGTATGTAAAAATAAATTATAATTGATTAATTATTTATTATAATAATACATTTAATTGACATTATTTACAATTATGATGAAATATGACATAACTAGCCCTTTAATATAATTTACCATTGAAATGCATGTAAAAATAAATTATAATTGATTAACCCTTGGTATGGCCGGTACGTAGATCCACGCGAGACACAATGGTTTTTTAATTGTTTCTGTAATTACGGCATTCGAGAGGTTAATTAATTATTTATTAATAATACATTTAATTGACATTATTTTTCGAACGTGGCTTTGCATTGTGTACATTCAGGCTTATTGCTAAAAACTAAAATATTTGTACACCAATTTCATTGATAGGACATAGAGCTCGACTAAAATGTATACGTATGACCTTTATTGTAATACTTGTGTTCACGAATAAAGATTGATTGATTGATTGATCTTTCATGCAAAATATACGGGATCGACTTATGCAGGTGAAACCGCGGGGCGCTGCTGGTTAAATAATATTTTTATTAGTTTTAAACAAATATTTATATAAATAAGTTAACAGACTTAAAATAATATTAATTATATGTACATGTAGATATAAAAAAGGGAAAATAATCCAAATAGGGCACCCAAAAACTCGTCCGCATCACTGTCAACCGATATGTATTTTAATTAAAGTACATATCGGTTGACAGTGATGAATAAAAAAAAATGAAAAAAAAAAATTTTTTTTTAATTAAAAAAATTAAAATAAATTTTTTGTTAGTTTATAATTAATTACATTTAAAAAAAAAGTAAAAATTAAAAAAAAAACTGCCCAGCCTTTTCCCAACTATATTGGGGTCGGCTTCCAGTCTAACTGGATGCAGCTGAATACCAGTATTATTGCCTATCTGACCTCCATAACCCAGTAACTGGGTAAAACGATACCCCTTGGTAAGACTGGTTGTCAGACTCTCGGGCTTCTGACGACCCGTAACGACTGTCAAAGATCCACGAATGACAGCCGGGACCAACAGCTTAACGTGCTTTCTGAGGCACGGAGGAGTCTCGGTATGTAAAGATGGTCACCCATCCACAGACCGGATTGATTAACCGGATGAATCGACCCGTGCGGCTGTTATTACTTAGTCACGAGCTCTTCAATGTAAAAATTGTTAATGAAATAAATAAAACCAGAAAAGTGATAGAAAATAATTTGAATAAAAAAATACCTTCTTGCTTATTCAAATCACATAGTACGCCACTCAAACTGACACACAGACACAAAATAATATGTTTAAACATGTTTAAGAAACTCTCGCTTGGCATGAACGCTGAGCTTCGACTGCAGATATTTACACAGCCCATGTTGATATAAACATTTAGTTTTAGGTATAAAATTGTTTTGAATTACCAATCTTATCTAAGTGTTAAAGTTTTTCTGTATAAAAACATTTTTTGTAAGGTGACATTGATCTGTAGGTACCACCTACAGTACTGGTGTCTTTAAAAGATGGCCTTTAGCGATAAGACCGCCCATTTGTTGAACTCCTGTGTTTTTGGAAAAAATCCGCGTTAGGGACTCTTCTCTCTGCGAGTGCGGGTTGGAAGAGGGCACTCTGGATCACATCTTCTTTGAATGCTCAAACAACGTTCCACCTCTAGATCTCTTTAAATCTTTATTGGAACAAAAACACATTTTACAAATTTATTGCGTACATAAATAGCTACATTAGTTATAAAACTGTGTCGCAGCTATTAACGCCAACCTCCAAGAGGGAGACGACAGCGTTCCAGATTCCAGAGATGGAAACACAGAAGAGGTTAATTAAAAAAGAACAATAGTAAAATAAAATAGCAAAAAATCAAAACAGTGAAAATAAAATTTGTTAAAAATTAAATTGTAAAAATTAAAAATGTAAAAATGAAATCGGTAAATGCTTATTGTTTTGTATGTGGGAGTGTTGTATGTGAGTGTAGTGTGTGTCTGTGGGGTGTAAGTGCTGAGTGTGCTTGTGTAAACCCCCACGAGCACACTCTATACTACGTGTATTTGGTGTGCATGTCTACGGAAGAAGGATCTTTAGGGTTTGACAAAATTCTCCAATTCTGCGTATGTGAGAGTATGAAGCCATTGATTGATACTTTTTTTGCAATCCCGGAGAGTACATGGATAAATCTCTATATCCGTCTTCCTAAATTTAAAATTCCTCTTCCGACTTACTTTCCCTTCTTACTAACACATTCTTCTCCTGAACTGCTCGTGGCACTGATGACTTTCATCCGGTCACAATTACATAAAATTATAAATTTTTCTGCTTGTGTGGTATGCATATATTTTATGTTTTCACAATTAATATATTTATATTTTTTGTTGTTTCAGTCCCTTACTAACCCAACAAGATCTACATTGTTTTCAACTGTATCAGTCGAAGAATTTTACTTGTGTCTGCAGTTGTTGTTTTTCTTTACAATTTTTTTTTTCTTTTTTCAATCATACACACTTGTTTTTCCAATGCACTTTAGACATTGGCAGAATAAAAATAAAAAATAAAATAAATAATAATTTATTACCATTCAGTTGCACAAAAACACAAACTAAAAACTATGTAGCGTTAAAACTAAAGGAAAGAGTGTTTAGATGAACTCTGGCACCCGAAGTAAGATTTAACTTGTGTTTAGGGTGCCAGCGTCCTCGCCTATAATTTGAACATGGACGTAAGAAAGAATTTACATATTTTTAGCAAAAGAGGTGATAGACATAATTATAGTACAAGAAATAGGGACCTATTAGTTAAACCAGGTTTTAGACTGGCTAAAGTAGATTCATCTTTCATGGGATACTGTTTAAAATGTTACAATAAAATTCCTCCCCACATACTTCAACTGAATGAGACGAAATTCAAATCTTGTATAAAACGCACACTATGCAGGCAGGCATATTATACGTTGGGGATTACATCGCTGATAAAAATGCTTGGCTCAATGCTGGTCCTGCTCCACAACTAATTGATTAACATTTGCAAATACTGTTGGAGCTGCTGAAGATTGTAAGACTATCTTTGCATTGTATAAACTCAATCTCCATTGTATTATATAATTGCATAGCACAGGTGTGAGTACTATGTACTAAAGAGTTACCATTTACCGGGTAATATGTCTTGCATTGACTTGAATGTGCCCTGGCGGCTGTGAGTATGTCATGCTCACTCAAATGTTTCGCTGATGGTGGCGCGTGTGTTGGATCATTTAGCTCCCTTCAAAATGGTTGAGCTGAATGGTGCTAATCCATGCGTCATGTTCGTGAACGGGCGCCGTCAGTTGGGACTGGTCATCTCTTAGCCGCCAGGGCTTATTTTTATTTTATTTTAATTTTTTGAATTGTTCTTTGTTTTATCTTTTTATTACGGACGCTTCTAACGTGCACGTCTTTCTACATTGTTCTCACATGTATAATTTCAACATGAATGATGTAACCAATATTTTGTAACATTTTTTTATTTAAAAGAGTGTCCGTGGAGTTTCTTGCCCGTTCTTCTCCATAGGTACCTACTACGCTTTGGAATGGGCAACTAGCTTCATACCTATTTCTGACTGACCGATTCCTTGACAATTCAAAAGTGCCTGTAAATGGTTTAATTGAAATAAATGCTTTGAGTTTGAGTTTGAGTTTGAGAAATAGTCGACATCGGCTTTGCTTGCCATTTAATAAAAATAGAATAGAAGACCGCCCATTGTATTACTCTATGTATTTACATATTTGTGTGGTGTTTTTATTAATATTATTATTTAATATATATATATTTAGTGGTGTGAGGAACAGGGTGTAAAGTTCACTCATCCACCATAGAAAAGGGAGGATCCTCCGACCAGACGGGTGTTGTGTCTGGCGGGCAACTGCCAGACGATATGAAGTTGTAATCTTGTATCTATGTCGATCGCTCGGTAAACTCTAATTGCGCGATGCAGGATTTGTGTGACGTCATGTTTTTTTTCGTAGTTCGTATGTGGCGGTGTAACCGCTACATCACTCCCTTCCGGAGACCGGAGGTTGATAGTGGGCTGAATCTTGTATATAGGTAATGTTGATCTCTCGGTAAACTCTAAATGCGCGATGCAGGATTTGTGTGACGTCATGTCTTATTTTTGATGCATAGTTCGTATGTGGCGGTGTAGCCGCTACATATATATAATCATTTTATTTTATTTGACAACATTGGTCCAATGGTTAGTAAAAAAAAGAAACTTATCAACTGAGGGTTAGTATTTATTAAAAATATACATAATTATTGTTCATCCCTGCCGCACGAGCAACCTGACAGAGTGTCTCAGTATTGGTGCATCATGCTGTTCAGCTAGGGTTTAGGCTGCTAGCCCTCATTCTGCTTATTAAGGATGCGGCCTCCTTCCTCATAATGGCATAAAAGTCGTCAGTTCGTGCTACAGCAAACATGCTAGACGCGCTGCAGAACCGGGGAAACCTCAACAGCACCCTGAAGCCATTATTATATTGCACACGCAGAGCATCTAGAGCCCTCTGCGTACCGTTGACCCACAAACTGTCCGTGACAATAAGCTTTAAACAGAGTTATTTTGACCTCATTACTACAACGAGCAAATCTGTGAGCCACCATGTTGCACCTAGCTGCTAGTGCCCTGCGCAAATGATCCATATCTATCCGATCCTTGGGTGACATAATGTCCCAAGTACTTAAATTGGACGACCCTTTTAAGTGTTCGTCCATCGTCGTCCGGATATTGAGGGCTCGTAATCTAGATTTATGTACACACAGTAAGCGATACGACATACTCAATTATAAATTGAGTACAAAGGTACATAACAAAGAATAATATTTTTATGTTATTCTATAGACCGTCTACTTCCCGCGTGAATCTCACCTATGAGATCATTATCTGTACCTACATCCCTAACTATATTGGGGTCGGTTTCTAGTCTAACCGAATGTACCAGTATTTTACATGGAGCGACTGCCTGTCTTTGACCAGTGCGTGTTGCCAGTGATGACCTATGGTACTGAAACGTGGTCGCTCACAATGGGCCTTATCAGAAGGCTAAAAGCCACCCAAAGGGCAATGGAGAGAGCTATGCTTGGAGTTTCCCTACGTGATCGAATCAGAAATGAGGAGATCCGCAAGAGAACCAAGGTAACCGACATAGCCCGAAGAATTGCGAAACTTAAGTGGCAATGGGCACATTGCTCGTAGAACGGATGGCCGATGGGGGCAAAAGGTTCTGGAGTGGCGACCGCGTACCGGAAGACGTAGCGTTGGAAGGCCTCCCACAAGATGGACCGATGACCTTGTGAAGGCCGCAGGAATCCGCTGGATGCGGAAAACACAGAATCGGTCGAAGTGGAGGTGCTTGGGGGAGGCCTATGTTCAGCAGTGGACGTCTTTCGGCTGAAATGATGATGATGATGACCTCCACAACCCGTGTTACTGGATAACACGACTGACACGATACCCCTTGATAAGACTGGTTGTCAGAATTTCGAGCTTCTGACGACACGGCTTACAAGGCTTTCCGAGTTGTAGAGGATTCTCAGTCTTGTTTGCCATTTAACAATTTAATAAAGTTTTATATCTCTTTACTGGAGTTACCAACATAGCTTGCAGAGTAGGCAAGCTGAAGTGGCAGTAGGCTGGCCATGTTTATTGAAGGACTGATGACTGGTGGAGCAGACGAGTCCTGGAGTGGATACCGCGTATCAGCAAACGTAGTGTGGGACGCCCCCCAGCTAGATGGACCGACGGCCTTAAGGCGGAGGGCAAGGTGTTGTGGCGCAGCCTGGGAGAGGCCTACGTCCAGCATGACAGTGATTGAAAAGTCTAACAAATACGTCCCAATAGACATCCTTATGATGCAAACATAAAAGTCAGTCATCTTCACCATGAAGTCTTTAAAACTTGTTATTGTGCGGTTTTCCTTGTGAAACCAGTTTTAAGATTGATTAAAAATCATAAATATTTCTGCTGCTTAATGATGTATTGACGTGGTTTTGTTTATCTCTTTGCTTCGATAGTGAGAAGTTAATTATCGCAACAATACATGCCTTGTTTTTCCCGAAGGGTTTGGCAGAGCTGTAACTATATAGCACACCCAAAGTTTTCTGATCAAGGTCAAAAAAGTCGTTTGTTTTTAATCTTCGAAATTATTAATATTATATTGTAGTTTGTTTATCTTTTGTAGAGTAAATATACCAATGTTAGGGGGTATAATCGCTGCGGACGGTGAGCAATGGGTAGCTCGTCGTCCAATAAAGACCAGTCCCGGGTCGACGGCGCGTTGTGTTCCACGCGCGCCTCAAAGAGATGTCAGCACAACTGACGGGGTCCGCTAGGGCCGATGCCTGCCAGGATTGCGGTTTTGTTCGAAAGGGTTACCGTGGCCCCTGGCAATTCAGGCAACTGAAGGAACACGGGTGGGTTTTAGTCAGTAAGAGTCTGACACGCCCTCCCGCTCCATCCAGAGCGGGAGAAGTTATTTGATAATTTCCCACCCAAAAAAAAGGGGGCGTAATCGGTCGCTAATGTTCTCTCTGCTGGGACACAGGCTTCCTCTCTGTGAGATGCAGTGGGCTGTTATCCACAACGCGGGCCCAGTGCGGGTTGGTGGATGTCACACAATCCTGGAACTTTGGTTCCAGATTATGACCAGGGGGCCTACTACCAGCTCATAAAGCAGTATTATTTTAACTGGGACACGGGCCTCCTCTCTGTGAGATGCAGTGGGCTGTTATCCACAACGCGGGCCCAGTGCGGGTTGGTGGATGTCACACAATCCTGGAACTTTGGTTCCAGATTATGACCAGGGGGCCTACTACCAGCTCATAAAGCAGTATTATTTTAACTGGGACACGGGCCTCCTCTCTGTGAGATGCAGTGGGCTGTTATCCACAACGCGGGCCCAGTGCGGGTTGGTGGATGTCACACAATCCTGGAACTTTGGTTCCAGATTATGACCAGGGGGCCTACTACCAGCTCATAAAGCAGTATTATTTTAACTGGGACACGGGCCTCCTCTCTGTGAGATGCAGTGGGCTGTTATCCACAACGCGGGCCCAGTGCGGGTTGGTGGATGTCACACAATCCTCGAACTTTGGTTCCAGATTATGACCAGGGGGCCTACCACCAGCTCATAAAGCAGTATTATTTTAATATTACTTCAGTATGGGAAAGATATGAAGCTCTACAGGACGTATAGCTCCATCTTTTTCTCTCACTGAAGTAATATTAAAATAATACTGCTTTTGAGCTGGTGGTAGGCCCCCTGTACCAAATGGTGAGCTGAGGGCCTAAAACGGCCGCTTTATCAGAATCATAATATGATAATATTATGAATCATATAAAAGTCACAAACTGACCATTCATAATATTGCAATTCATTTGTTTGACAGTTTTGTATTATATTGAAATAATGTTTACACTGTAAAATTACGGTCTTTATTTTTTTCATACGGCAATATTTACTATTCAAATATAAAATATGAAAAATATGATTCTGATATAAATTGAATTGAATATGATTCAGGTAATAGAGGAATTGCTAATGATCTGTTGAGAATTCAGAAAATATTGTCGACTAAACTTATACGTAATTGTACCTCGGCAGTGGTGAAGTTTGCCGCCCGCTCTCTTTTTTGAGATTGCACTGCGATGCTATAAATTGATTGTAAATTGATTGCGATAAAATAACAGACACAGAGTATTAGTGAAAATAACTAGACGTTGAACCAAAAAGCAAAATTATCGAAATTAACCTCAAACTATTACAGTGAGTGACGCTTGCTTGACAGCAAAACAATACAATAGTTTGTCTTGCTCTAAGGCTTGTGTATGCCATATTATTTGTTTCAACTCTCTGAAGTTAGAGTTGCCAGCCGTGAAATATTCGGTTAGATAGTTATCGATGGAATAAATGACGATTGAAAAATAAGCGACCAATTATCAATCTGATAAACAGCCAGATAACTTTATTCGTTAAATAGTTATTTGACTTTTTATCTGAGGATTGAACCCTTAGAGGAATTGCTTAATGTGGCCGTTTTAGACCCACTTATTTACAAACATAAACTCTTGTTTTTTCAAAACTTCTCTTCCCACATGCTTAAGTCAGATCTACTCCTATTCAAGTATTTTTATACACAAACACTCATACACACCCCCCACTTTCACACACCTACCAAGACACGTTCACACCTAACACACTCCGCATTCTCACATGACTTACTCATTCACAATACACCTACTACACCTACCACGACTAACTCACTATCACTCAATTACGTATTACAGTTTTATTACAAATTATTTTTACTTTTTCTTGTTTCAAAACACATAAAAATAATTGTATTGTTATGTTCACTATGTTACTGGTGAAAGCAGTTTTTTGTTTGTTTTAAAACATTTTGATCATCTATGCCTTTATTATGGAATCACTGGTCCCCAAGTCACAGGCTAGTAATAACCTAGTTTGGGAGCCAGGAGATAATACCCAATGCATTTATGTTGTTCCATACTACTGTATTTAATAATAAATAATAATAATAAAACTTTATTCATATAAAAAGGTAAAACACTAAATACAAATATGCTTAAATCTAAGAAAAATTCAATTATGTTGTTGTTGTTGTTGTAACATTATGTAATAATTTTTTTGTAGCAATAAACATTATCTTAACTTATCTTTCTTTGGGGGTTGGAAGCCAATGTGAAGCTACATAACACTATACTAGTGTTATGTAGCTTCACATTGGTTTGTAATGTCAAATAAAGATAATGTCCAAAAATAGCTTTAAATTATTGTAGGTTATCATTCTCTTATGATAACCAACAAAAATGATTTTTACGAATAAGTGACGAGAGTGGTAACAAAAAATAAAAACCGGCCATCGTGTCATCGGTGTCTTTGGTTTTGTATTTTCGTTTTTGCCACCGACTTCCGAAATTAAAGTTATTTTTCACTATGTAGTGTTTTTTTAGGAGGTCGGTTGTTTTTTTTTTTTGTAAATACTTTTTGTTTATGGTACCTACTCCACACACCACGAATACCACCCAGTGACAGGAACTTATCATAATATCATCTACATACTAAGTGGGGAAAAAATACGTATTTATTGTAGCTAACTTAAAAACTGCCCAAACAAAGTTAATAAATTTTATATGGGACCAATTTGAGAGCATACCTACCCTTTAAAACAAAAAAGAATTTTCAAAATCGGTCCACAAGTAACGGAGAAATCGGCGGACATACATAAAAAAAACAAACACGCTACGAACATATTATAACCTCCTCCTTTTTGGAAGTCGGTTAAAAACCGGCCAAGTGCGTGTCAGACCACGCACGATGAAGGGTTCCGTAGGTGGGATGAATTTATTCCAAGAACAAACTTACATTTGTATAAACTCATAATATTTTCGAACGACCTTTCCAACGACACCCCACACCATGGGATACACGAGAAAAAAAACACCCTAAAAAAAAGATACCCTAAAAAAATTTTTTTTCGTTTTATGTTACCATGTTGTTGGCGTGATTAAAATGTATACTCATGCCAAATTACAGCTTTCTAGTACTGACAGTCTCTGAACTAAGCCGCGGACAGACAGACGGACATGGTGAAACTAAGAGAGTTCCTTGTTGACTACGGAACCCTAAAAACGAGCGAACCTTATAGTAGTCGCGTTTAATGTGTAACATCTGACTTCTCACCTTGGTATTTTATGCAACATTAAAGGGGCGGTCTTCGTCAAAGTCGTTTCTGACAGCCAACTCTAGCACCGCGCGCGCTCATTGGTCAAATCAGATAGAGCGCGCTTTGCCGGCGTACAGGGTGCTGTTAGGGTTGCCACGACACAGTAGCGCATCAGGGATGTGTATAGACGACTTTTACGCAATCTTGCGAAAGCGTGTCGCCTCCCTGATGCGGCGGGTGCGGGGCAGTGCCAACAGCTTCTTGGTCACCTCTTGGTCATATTATAATACTCAGACACTGGACCAGGACACAAGTATTACCTTCAAATCGTGGCTTGAAATAATGCTTAATTATTGCATATTTGGTTACTGTATCATTGATGATTTTGACATTATTAATGGTGATTTTGACATTATTGAGTAGTGATTTTGACATCCTTACATATTATAAAACAATGTCCCCCGCTGCGTCTGTCTGCCTGTCTGTCTGAACGTGATAAACTCAAAAACTACCGATCGGATTTTCAAACGGTTTTCACCAATGGACGGGGTGATTCATGCTAAGGTTTTAGTGTATAATTCATTAAAGTTTTGTGTAAATTGGCTGAAATTTGACAAGTATTGTTGAAGATGTCGGAAAAAATCATGCCGCCCGGGAAGCTTTATTGGCGTGCGCCGCGGAAATCGTAAAAGTTACATCAAATTTATGTTCTACAGTATTGTTCATCTTAAAAAGTTCAGCAAAAATGTCCACGATGGCACATGTCTATCTTCTAAGGATAACCCACAGTAACCATAATTATCTTTCAGAATTTGATAAAAATTTAATTGTTATTTCCGAAGCTATTTTGACCGGTATTATATTAATCCTCATCCAATACACTATGTTATTTAAATTGAGCATTTAATTTGGATTAAAATTTGCCTTACATCATTTTATTTAAATTAATGGTTTAAAAGATATCACAGATTCAAAATTATACTTGACGGCAACGCGGGCGCAGCGGTAGGACAATGACATTTCCTCGGCTATTATACTTCATTTGAAATAAGATTAGACATTCAAATAAACCATTTTACAGTCCGTTTAGACGACTTTAACTTCTATTGCGTTGATGGCATGACAAATGGCAGCTGCAGTAAACAGTTGGTATTGTTACCACTTCACGTTATACGTTGGGGGATTACATCGCTAATAAAAATGCTTGGCTCAATGCTGGTCCTGCTCCACAACTAATTGATTAACATTTGCAAATACTGTTGGAGCTGCTGAAGATTGTAAGACTATCTTTGCATTGTATAAACTCAATCTCCATTGTATTATATAATTGCATAGCACAGGTGTGAGCACTATGTACTAAAGAGTTACCATTTACCGGGTAATATGTCTTGCATTGACTTGAATGTGCCCTGGCGGCTGTGAGTATGTCATGCTCACTCAAATGTTTCGCTGATGGTGGCGCGTGTTGGATCATTTAGCTCCCTTCAAAATGGTTGAGCTGAATGGTGCTAATCCATGCGTCATATTCGTGAACGGGCGCCGTCAGTTGGGACTGGTCATCTCTTAGCTGCCAGGGCTTATTTTTATTTTTATTTTTTGAATTGTTTCTTGTTTACCGTGTACGTCGCGTTAACGTGTACGTCTTTCTACATTGTTCTCACATGTATAATTTCAACATGAATGATGTAACCAATATTTTGTTACAATTTTTTATTTATAAGAGTGTCCGTGGAGTTTCTTGCCCGTTCTTCTCCATAGGTACCTACTACGCTTTAGAATGGGCAACTAGCTTCATACCTATTTCTGACTGACCGATTCCTTGACAATTCAAAAGTGCCTGTAAATGGTTTAATTGAAATAAATGCTTTGAGTTTGAGTTTGACTTTTTTGCTTTTAATGCCATACATATGCGTAGCGGTATTGAAGTCAAAATTCGTTGAACGGACTGTAAAAAAGGTTTGTTTAAATGTCTAATCTTTATCAAATGGAGTATAGGTATGTAATCCTGGTATCGGTAGTACGTTCCCGTGGGATATTTTCCGACATCCACGCGGGCGAAGCCGCGGGCAAAAGCTAGTTATTAGTAATTATGACCAAACGTCAAATATTATTATGAGTTCAACTGTCATTAATGAGACACAATAGAATTTTAAATGTTAACGATCTCCAGTAGAGCTCGTGACAGTCAAGGGATCGTACTATGACGGGGTCCGCAAGGGCCAATGCCTGCCGGGGCTGCGAATATGGGCCGATAGGGAAATCGTGGCCCCCGGCAACATGGCAACTTGAAGGAATACGGGTGGGTTTTAGTCAGTAAGAGTCTGACACGCCCTCCCGCTCCACCCAGAGCGGGAGAAAAGTAATTTGACAATTCAACACCAAAAAAAAAAAAAAAAAGTGGGTCGTACCAACACTAGTGTTAAGATCTTTATGTAATTACTAAAAACATGGATTGTATGATCAAGAAATTAAATGATTTGATTTGATAGGATGTCTAGAAAATAAAAACACATTTATTTCTAAAACAATGTTATATAATCAAAAACCAATTTAATATTCGCTAGATATTATTCAAGCCCACACCACACTTTCAATCCAGGGTTTGTAGTGAGCTACCCTGGTGTAGATATCAGGAGTGCTGGCATTAGGACCACAATTGGTAGAGCCAAATGAAGTCACTCCGATGATGGTGTAGATACAGCGGGAGAATTGAGTGGTTATCAGCAGAGGTTCACCGGACAGACCCTGGAAAAACATAAAAAAAACATGAACTGATTGACGCTAGTGATGGCGCCAAACATGTAGCCGAATAAAGATGTTGCCAGGGTAAAAAAAAAACACTATTTAGTCCGACAGTCAGATAATAAAAAAAAAAACGTGTGGCACTCGGGGACTGCCGCGGTAAAGCTATTGCATAGCATTTGTAACCTCCATACTTCCTATTTGTCAACGCTACACTTGGGATGATGACGGATGATGACATAAAACAAAAATGACAACATCACGTTGTCATGGGAACGTAATTTTTGTTTTATGTCATCATCCGTCATTACATGGTAGGCGGGGGGTGTTAGGTTTTTTTCGTTACGGAATTTCTTGATTCGGTCGCCGCGCTCAAAGCCCGTGATAAAAGCTATGCAATAGCTTAAAAATATTAGACACGTACTTTTTGCTTTATCATAATTAATAAATAATGATTTAGATAAAACACATTAAAGTTGGGGAGTGGGGGCTCGCTACGTCACAATTCTTTATAAAATCTACCGAAGCCACGTTTTAACTCTATGTTCAAACATAATTGCAAAAAGGCTAGGCAGATGGATTTTTTATTAAATCGAATATATATGCTTTCTGAAAAGAGAAACCAGTACCTAATTGCGTAATACAACACAATCTGTTTCGATTTGAAACAGATTGCTAATCCATTGCTTCATAAGTTGGAAACAAAAATCTGCTCAGCAACGTAAATAACGCAATGAATGTTGTTGAACTGTCAAAATGAAACAAATTAGGCAAAATTGTTTACGAAAATAAGTTACGCAATTAGGGTACTGGTAAATCCATTCAAATTCACGTATAGAGTGAGTAGAAAGATTCTTGAAAGTATCATTGACTTTGAGAAAATCAACATGGTGCTAGAACCCAACATACATGTGACCATTCACCAACCAGAACTGTGCCCGCGTGGTGGGTTATGGCCACTCTCTCTCACAGAGAGGAGGCCTATGTCCCAGCAATGGGAACATTATAGGACCTATATTTATAAGGGTAATAAACGCTCCGATTTTTTTTTAAATATAAGCATACTCGAAATATGAATTTTACTGCTATAAATACACTAATATACTATTAGTTCTTCTTCTTCTGCCGATATTTGGAAATTTCTTGGAACTCTTGGTATCGGCAAATCGCGACATTTAGACCTTCCTAATACAATTGACTTAGACGATCTCAACCGGCATTTCTCCACTGTTTCTACCATGGATCGTCTAACCAAGCAACAAACTCTGTCTCTAATTTCTGGTCTAACGCGTCCTCATATTAATCCTTTCAGTTTCGTTCCAGTTGAACCGGGAGAGATCAAAAAAATAATTCTATCCATCAAATCTAAAGCGGTGGGATGTGACAATATCACCCGTGGTATGATCATTACTATTCTGGATCATCTCCTACCTGCGATTACCCATATTATAAATTTTTCCCTATTCACCGGAGTATTCCCTTTCCTGTGGCGCAAAGCCTATGTTCGTCCACTACCTAAGGTTTCCAATCCCTCTCTTCCTACCGACTTCCGTCCAATTTCTATCCTTCCCTTCCTATCCAAAGTGCTTGAGGCCTGTGTCCACAAACAATTCTCCAACTTTGTTCATCGCAACTCACTCATTAGCCCTCTTCAATCTGGGTTCAGACCTGGGCACAGCACTACTTCCGCACTCCTTAAAGTGACTGGCGATATAAGGGCAGGACTGGAAGACACCAAAGTTACTGTTCTAGTGCTGGTTGATTTCTCGAATGCCTTTAATACAGTCAGTCACGACATCCTGTTAGCCATTCTCTCATATCTTATGGTCTCTCCCGAAGCACTGGAATGGTTCTCCTCTTACCTTCAGGAACGTCAGCAGTCTATTCATGTTGGGGATTCTTCTTCATGCTGGTGTGATTTGGAAACTGGCGTTCCTCAAGGCGGTATACTTTCTCCTCTATTGTTTTCTATTTTTATTAATCTTATAACTTCCGAACTTCAGTGTGCGTATCATCTGTATGCCGACGACTTGCAGTTGTACTGTCGGGGAACTGTTGATGAATTACCTGACGCTATCGACAAATTAAATAGGGACTTGATAGCCATTAAAACCTGGGCTGATAGATTTGGTGTAGCCGTAAACCCTACGAAGTGTCAGGCGATCATCATTGGCAGTCCTCGCGGTATTAGCAGGGTGGATGGTACAACCTTGCCAGCAGTTCTCTTCAATGGTTCGATAGTTCCTTTTAGCACTGACGTGAAGGACTTAGGCTTGCACATCGATAGTACCCTGAACTGGCGTGCTCAAGTTACTAAGGTAAGCCAGAAGGTTACTGGAACGCTGCGAGCTCTGTACCGTTTGAAAAATGTATTACCATCGAGTACGAAGACAATGCTTGTGCAGACCTTAATTTTCCCTATCATCGATTATGGTGATGTGTGCTACTATGACCTGAATGCAGATCTCCTCGACAAACTTGACCGTCTTCTCAATAACTGCATTCGATTCGTTTTCAATCTACGTAAATATGATCATGTCTCTGCGCGTCGATCGCTTCTAAAGTGGTTACCCATACGCCAGCGCAGAGAGCAAAGGGCGCTGACCACCTTGTTTTCATTTCTTGATTCTCCTTCTTCACCTAGTTATCTAGCCCCGCACTTTCAGTACATTTGCGACAACCACAATAGAAATCTACGTTCATCTCACAATCGTCTTCTTCAATGTCCCACCCACCGCACAGACTTCATTCACTCTTCCTTCTTCGTTCAGTCTATCTCTCTGTGGAATGCGCTCCCCCAGGAAATTAGGATGGCGACCAACCGATTATCTTTCAAAGTTAAAGTTCGCGAGCACATTCGCAAGAAGCTGGCAGTATCATCACAGCGGTAATGATTTCCCATTGTTTGTCTTATTTGCTTTAGTAGGATTTTATGTGTATTTATTTTTGTTTATATTTATATATAATTGGAAATATATATTTATGTATATCTTTATATTTAAATAAATATCTATTCCTCAATTCTCGCTATTGCACCTACCACTGTTTCTCTCTGCATCACCCAAAGGTTGACTGGTAGAAAATGCCTTTGGCATTAAGTCCGCCTCTGTACATTTGTGTGCTTGAAGTATTAAATAAATAAATAAATAAATAAAATACAAATTTTCCGACAACTTATATGCGAATACAAATAAAAAAATACTGAAAATTCCGAAAAATCAATATAGAATTTGCTGACGTAATATTTTTCAAAAATGCAAACAAGCATACACCATGCATGCGGCATGCAGGCGAGCATGCAATATGCAGCAGGCATGGTTTCTGTCACGGCTCCGGCGCTGCGAGGCTCCGGCGGTCCCACGCGAGCTTATCGTTGCAGATGGTTTTAACGCTCACCACCGCAGCTTCGGCTTGTTGGCCGGCAATAAAACCGACTACGTGGAGTCGGTTTTGCAGCGATTCGTTTCTGTCACTAACTTTTGTAGCACAACATTTTGACTTTTCGGAGACTTTGTATTTTTTTCGGAAGTTTTTTTTTTTTTTGGAGTATTACAGTCAACCATAGATTTTCAGAAGTTTTCAGAAATTTTCTTATTTATAATGTTGGCTTAGGATGTAAATGTGTGGGTATGTATATGTAAGTTTTATTTAAGTAGGTACCTTGCAAGCTTCAGGAGAATGAGATTTGCTTCCATAGCACATTTGAGTGTTATAATTAATTCCTTCCTTTAAGTTCCGTCGTGAACTGTATGCAGTCTTACACTCTTCCTCTGTAAACACGTCCAAGTTGATCTGAAGATGGACAAAGAAATAATGAATAATAAGTCAAAATTCAAAAGTTCAGCACTTTTCGAACGTCAAAATTACATAAGACAGTCCCCCAAAACGCCCACCCTTCACCACATCCTAGTGCTGGGAAAAAGAAGTGGCGCAACAAACTCCCCAGCAGCACAGCTGTCTGTTCAAGTTAGAAAAAGAAAATTGATTCTATACAATAATATGCAAAATAATTTACATAACGCAACACAAAACATAAATAAAATTTCGTTTATTCATTTTGGTCCTTATTAAATTACATTTTTAAATATTTCTTAAAATAAAACAATAAAAAAAAAAAAACCTTTAAAAGTATAAAAAATAGAGGTCCGCCGGTGTCAGGAGCAGGGTCCAAGCTACCGATGGTTAGGGCTGCAGAGACAGAAACCTCCTCACAATGCGAGCCGTATCGAGGAGTACTGCCTTCTGAATCAGGCGCTTGATCCAAATCGCCTAACGAGAGCCTCAAGAGCTGTTGGTCGAGGCTTTCGGCCATCAGGCCATTAGCCGTTACGAAAATCGGCACAATGATAGCCGAGCTTACATTCCACATGTCAACAACCTTGTGTGTTAAGTCGAGATATTTTATTTGTTTCTCTTTCTCAGCTTCACGAGGTTCTCGTCAAATTAAACTATTATTAGCCATAATACTAATCGTAAACAGAACTTAACATCTAAACAAAAGCCTCCAGGCATAAAGGACGTGCCCGCTTACATATTGTGAGGAGAAGTTGTAGCCAAACAAGGGGCTCGTAGGTACGCTTGCCTACCCTGCGTGGTTGAGTGACCATGCATTACATATCGAGACTCCTCTGTGCCTCAGAAAGCACGTTAAACCATCGGTCCCGGCTGTCATTCGTAGATCTTTGATGGTCGTTACGGATAGTCTTACCAAGGAGTACCGTGTTTTTTTTTCGGCAGGAGTGGGAAATCCTCATGGACTCCCAGACTGCCTCACAGATGAGCCAGTCTGGGCAGTGCCGGACTCTTATCGGCTAAAACCACACTCCTTGCCTTAATATTATACCACAGACTTTGCGTCCGTGCCTTTTTTTGTGCTATACGTTGCCTCCACGTACAAGTGGTGACTCCAGAGTACAACATTCACATACATATTTATAAATACTTATGAATTAGTGTGAGTCCATCACATTTTTTTTTTTTTTTTTATAATACCTAAAAATTTTAAACATTCTACTTTCCCTTGGTGCCCACCTGGCATCTGAACATCTGAACCTGACCAGACTCTACTGACCGCGCTTGTTTACGAAAACTGACGTATGTATTGACTCCGCTCCACTCGACCGTATTTTAGGGGATGAAGCGGTCCAACACACACGCCACCATCAATGTGATGCCAGTCGTGCACCACCAACCCGGCTCATTCACAATTACACAATACAAATTTTTCCATACATGATATACCAACTGCGGGTTTCCCACCGCAAAACCGAGCACTGCGGCCTGGTGTTATTAGCCTCGTCTTTCAGAGCCGTCGTCCAGTCCACCGGGACCTGTTGCATCAAAAGCATCGTCAGTTATTGCTGTGGAAGGCGTATCAGTGCCTCAACGACTTCCATGTCCAGGTGCCGCATGGGTGAGATAGGCAGTCACTCCGTGTAAAATACTGGTATTCAGCTGCATCACGTTTGACAGGAAGCCGGTCCTGACATAGTTGGGAAAAAGTGTAGGCAGATGAGGAAATAATATCTAGCAATGGTCTTCTGTAAGGTGGTGATGACGACTTACCGTTTGGATCTCGTCAGCCAAGTTACTAGAGGACTTCGATTTCAGATCTCTCCATGTTGTGGCGATAGCGGTTTCAGCGTCAGCTGCTTCGACGTGAAGACAAGCTGGCAGCACGTCATTGTTGAATGTTATCCTGAAATCGAGATAAACTCAATGCAATATTTATTGCATTCCACAAGATGAAGCCAGGTGGTAGGTGCCGGGGGTGCGAAGAAAACCGAAAGGGAGATTATGGCCCCCGGCAACATGGCAACCGAAGGAACACGGGTGGGTTTTAGTCAGTAAGAGTCTGACTAGACCTGCTCCGCCCAGAGCGGGAGAGCGGACCCATGGAGCGTGTTGTTGCCCTTTTTTACCCTAGGAACTTACTTTTTGGAACAGGTAACTAGGTTCAACGGGAGTTTATGGACTAACACCTGTGTTTTTTAAATAAAATCTGTTTTTTTTTGGAAAAAAATTCTTCGCCTCCGTTTTTTTTTATAGTCGAAAATTTTTAATAAAAATGTTAGTTATCTGATAAAAATAACTCATACAAGCTTTAGACATAATAAACAGAATCCAAATCGAGCCAATAACATCGGAGATATGGCAAAAAATGTAAAGAAAGGTCGCAAACGATACTACTCAATTTTTTTTATTGAATAACATGATAACCATAAAGATGACCCTTTTCAAATTTTCTATAATTTTTCATGAATATTCAGTAAAATACGGACAGTCACATGCTCATGGGCCACATTGTATATGACGCAGGGATATTGTCAAAGCAATGCAATTATAATTTCACTAGTGAAATTATAATTGCACGAAATTTTGTCAACCGCATCCATTTCTCATAATTTTACGGACTTTTTTTTGTGTTATTGTAATTTCACGGAAACGCTGTAGTGATTTTACAATAACCCTGGGCATATTATGAGTCAAGTTTGTAGTGGGGTTTTCATGCGTTTTGATTGACCAACTCTTCTTCATCCGTCTTTAAGATCTGCTTAATAATGTGCAGAAGTTTATTCATTTTATGATATAAGTAAGGCATGACATTGGAAACGGACTAATCATTGACCGTCTCACAATTTAACGGGCTTGCACATACAGTGAAATTGTCAAAATATTACTGCCTTGCAATATCACTGCGTGGGTCCAGTAATAATATCAATTTATTTCTCTCAAAAAGGTACAAATTTAGTACATGGTATATAGGTTACAGGCAGATTCAAACCTTTGTGAGAGCTGGAGTCTATACTGGGTTCGGGACCTGTATTACAGATCTCCAGGCTCACACTCTTAAAATTATAACATTAAATTGCACTTACGTACTACATACAACATTGTAAAAGCTCCAAGTAATGAGAGGAAGGGAAATCAATTTACAAAACTAAAGATGTGCTATGTGTGTCTTTGGAGAGTGTTGTGTGTCCGTGAGTGCAATATAAGTCCTCGCGCCCAGCACCCACGAAGGGCACTGTGCGCGAGCACCCACTTGCCCGAGAGTGTGTGTGTGTGTGTCTGTGTGTGGTTAACAAGGTGAAACACGATTAAAGATAAATTTGAGTAGGTGCATATTCCCCGGTAGTCGAAATTATTTTAAAATATTTAGTGGAATTATAATGTCACTAAAATGACTGCGTTAAATTGAGAGAAATGGAGGCGATTGACAAAGTTTCGTGCAATTATAATTTCACTAGTGAAATTTTAATATCACTGGTTTGAAAATATCCCTGCGACAAATATAAGTAGGGTACGTTATAGTATAAGCGTTGACGTTATATTTATACATACGGTGTCTCGGTCTCAATGAGTGCGATGTCGTTATATCTACTAGGAGCCTTGTAGTCCGGGTGTGGGATGAATCGCTTCACCGTGTGAGTCTGCCAGGCAGTTGGGGAGTCTGACCGTTTCTCTACACCCAACGCGACGAATTTCAGGTCACCACTGTGAATGTTTAAAGAATGTTAAATGACTGTGCCTGTGATTGCCAATTTGTAGTGCCCGTTTTTAGGGTTCCGTAGTCAACAAGGAACCCTTATAGTTTCGCCATGTCCGTCTGTCTGTCCGCGGTTTAAGCCGGTTGCAGACCAAGAGCTAAGCTAAGTTAGTTTAGCTTAGCTCGCATAGCTGACGCAGTTTTCCATACTTGTGTGCAGACCGCAAACTATGACTCAAGTATGAAAAACTGCGTCAGCTATGCAAGCTAAGCTAAATTAACTTAGCTTAGCTCTTGGTCTGCAACCCGCATTAGCTCGAGGCTCCTAGTACTAGAAAGCTGTAATTTGGCATGGGTATATTAATCATGCCGACAAAGTGGTACAAAAAACTATGAAAAAAATAAATTACGCGTAAAGTGGGGATGTTTTTTTTTGTCTAGATCACATGGTGTGGGGGTGTCATTCAAAAAATTGTGAGATTTTTGGATTCATGGATCTGTTTGCGAAATATTAAGCTTTAAAGTGCTAATTTTTGTTAGAGTCTAGTGCCCCCCCGCCGGCCAGCTAAATGGTTGGTTTTGGATATGTGAAAAAAATTACGGCAGTAGTTTATATAACGAAATTAAAAAGAAAACTATCACAGCTAAGTAGCCTCTACAAACTAACGAGTAATAATCGACCAACTTATATTTGCAGTTGTAAAATATGTTTTTCAACTACAAAGTTAAGTTTGTTTTTAGGATAAATTCATCCCAACTACAGAACCCTTCATTGTGTGTGGTCCGACATACATTTTGCCGGTTTTGAAGTTGGTTAAAAATGCTCCCGGGCCTCTCAGAAGGCGCTACCAACATTTTATTTTGCACTGGAAATCGTATTTCGCATTTGGCTTTTTGGCGCCCCTTGACATCTGGTGCCTAGAGCGACCGATCCTCTTGCTCTGCCCTAGGGCTGGTTTCACTAAAGGGAATTAGTTTACACTTTCATCAGATACCAATTTTTGAAACAGACTTAAGGTTAACTTACTTCTGTCGGGGGTGCGAAGAAAACCGATAGGGAAATCGTGGCCCCCGGCAATAGGGCAACCGAAGGAACACGGGTGGGTTTTAGTCAGTAAGAGTCTGACACGCCCTCCCGCTACGCCCAGAGCGGGAGAAGTTATTTGATAATTTCCAATCCAAAAAAAAAGCTTAACTTACTCCTGATTAACATGAGCAGCGGTCAGGATGTATTTATTGCTGACGATAGCACCTCCAGCCTTCCACTTAGCTGATGCTAAGTCGGCACCGTAACCCAGCAATGCCTGGTGATGAGAAATAAAGAAATCTTAAAAAGGTTCCGTTTTTTAACCGACTTCCAAAAAGGAGGAGGTTATATGTTCGACGCGTATGTTTGTTTTTTTTTTTTTTTTTTTTTTTTTTTTTATGTATGTCCACCGATTTCTCCGTCATTTGTGGACCGATTTTGAAAATTCTTTTTTTGTTTGAAAGGGTATGCTCCCAAATTGGTCCCATATAAATTTTATTAACTTTGCTTGGGTACTTTTTGAGTTAGCAACAAAATACGTATTTTTTTCCCACTTAGTATGTAGATGATATGATAAGTTCCTGTCACTGGTAGCAGGTAGTGGTATTCGAATCTGTGTGGGGTAGGTACCACAACTAAAAAGTGAAAAATAAAAACTTTTTACAAAAAAAAAAACAACCGACTTCCAAAAAAAAACACTACAAAGTGAAAAATAACTTTAATTTCGGAAGTCGGTGGCAAAAAACGAAAACACAAAACCCAAGACACCGACTTCCGAAATTAAAGTTATTTTTCACTTTGTAGTGTTTTTTTTTGGAAGTCGGTTGTTTTTTTTTTTGTAAAAAGTTTTTTTCAGTTCAGAATCTTAAAATCAGTATTAAATATAACATAACACGCTTGTATTTCCAAAGAGTAAGGGATCTCGCGCGGTTTACTAATGATAAGCATAAAATATATGGTCATAATTTACATTGGCATAACGAAATTCAGCATAATGATCGTTATGCATAATATTATTTTGCCATAAATACTGTAGGCATAATAATACTGAAGCATAATTTTATAAACGCATAATGATATTTACACATAATGTTCTTTGGAATAAAAATAATAAACCCTAATATAACTCGTATAAAAACAACACAAACATGCTCGCGGTTCGAGACCTGTTTAACTTTATCCAATAGAGTAATTCCCAAATTATAATAAATAATGTTTATATTTTTGGCTCATAATTAATAGACGAATAAATATTATGCCTTACAAATTTATACAACTCTTATACCAAAACAAATTACACCAAATGACAGTTATGCTAACCTTTGCATTTTGCCAAAGTATTATTATGCCACAGTATTAGAATGCTAATAAAAGTTATGCGAAACGTTATGCCAAACGTTAACGTTATTATGCCTTAAAATTGTATTTATTTATTTATTTATTTAACCATTTATGCACACACATATAAACAGACAAGAAGAAAGGAACAGAAAAATACGTACAAAGGCAATGCTTATTTCTAAAGAAATCTCTTCCAGCATACCTGCGATAGGAAAATATACATAAAGAGATGTAGACAACGTGTGTAACCTCCTCGACTCCGGCCAGTCGTAGCCGTCTAGTGGTTTGTATGGTCTGCGGCTAGTTGGCCGTTGTGACCAAGTCCGCCATTCGTATCGGTTTGTATAAGTAGTTTACCTGGTCGCTGCAACCACAAGTCATGGTCATGGCCGTCTAATAGTGCTCTCCCTCAGTTCCCGCGTTCCACCTCCTCCTTCGCGAGTATTACTGCTTCGCAGAAGGAGGTTACGGCCTGCCATGCCCTCTCGCTCCGTACCATGGCTTGGACCAGGGCCGGACGCGAGAGATCCTCGCCGCCGATCGCCTCCACGAGGACACGGCGATGATCCGCCCAAACCGGGCAGACCTCCACCGTGTCCTCCGGGCGATCCACACAGTGGTGACCCCGGGGCGTTTCCTCCCGCCTTATCCTGAACAGTAACCTTCCGAAACAAACGTGTTCGGTGAGGACCTGCGTCAGGCGGAAGGTGAGGACGCCGTGGCACCTCTCTAGCCACTTCTCAAAGAGGGGTCTTATTGCCGCAATTGTGGCGTGCCCAGCGCTGGGTTGCGACTTGCGACAATCGCGCTCTCCATGACACCATGAGATCCCGCCGGAGCTCTGTCCGCTGTGCCATGATTTCTCGTGGCAGCGGAGTTAAGCCCCGGCGTTTCGCCTCCTCGCGCCAATATGTGCCTGGGGAATAGGAACCTGCGGCTCAAATAATTTCTTTTTGTTTTATCATGTTTAGTTACTGAAACCCATTACGTTTGTGAAGTTTCACTATTTTATTTTATTTGACCTTGTAGTAGTCAGTTGTAGTAGTTTACATGGTCTTCACATGATCTGACCAAGATTATGTCTGGACTTTAAAAGAGACTGTGACCTCTGAGTTTGTTTCTGCCTTTCTTCTCAGAGTAGTCAGATAGGAAACGCCGACCACATCTAGTTTAAAAAATATGATTGACGTGTAAAAGTGTTGGTACAGAAATAAAATCATTTATCAGTTAAGTTGTTTTGTGTTCTCTCTTGCACTAACTAGGGTGCAGACCTCGTTAAATTAAGTACCTTCACTGGTGGAGGCAATTTTAAAATGACATACCTGGTGAGGATATTCAGCACCAGGTTTAGATCCTAGTGGTGGAGCGCCTCCGATGCCCCACAATCCTATGGTGTGGCATTTCTTCTCCTCATCAAAGTTCTTGCTGATACCAGAGTAGAAACCTCCTTCGCGACACTTGTACGGTAGATCATTTAGGTACTGGAGGCAACCTGGAATATTTCGTTTTTTTTTAATAAAACGTTTATAAACAGGACCCTTGGATAGATGTTTTACGAGTAGAGACCTTTTTTTTTTGAGTTGTGAATTGTCAAATAACTTCTCCCGCTCTGGGCGGAGCAGGAGGGCGTGTCAAAGTCTTAATGCCTAAAACCGACCCATGTTCCTTCAGTTGCCATGTTGCCGGGGGCCACGATTTCCCTTTTGGTTTTATTCACAACCCCGGCAGGCATTGGCCCTAGCGGACCCCGTCAATTCTGCTGACATCTCTTTGAGACGCGCGTGGAACACAACGCGCCGTCGACCCGGGCTTGATCCTTATCGGACGGCGAGCTACGCATTGCTCACCATCCGCAAGCCCGCGCCAACGGTGGCCGGAAATCGACTCGCAATTCCCAACGCCCAGGGTGTCTCCTCCTGCGGCGGTTAGGGGCGTGAGGATGCGTATTTTGCCTCTTTCTCACGCGTTCCGCCTTCTCCTTCGCGAGCATTACTGCTTCGCAGAAGGAGGTGACGGCCTCCCATTTCCTCAATGGATGGATAGATGGCGGTGATCTCTCGCGTCCGGCCCTGATTCGGGCCATGGCGTACCATGGTCCGAATCAGGGCCGGACGCAAGAGATCACCGCTGCCGATCGCCTCCACGAGTACACGGCGATGCTCCGCCCAAGCCGGGCAGACCTCCACCGAACGAGTAGAGCCCTAAAGGAATGGTTGCCGAGAAACTGTAAGAGCGCTGGCAGACGAATAACCAGGTGTGGACGACCTATACAAGATTCAAATTATTTTATTTCACATAAACCTACAAGGGCACTTATGAAACGTCAGAAGCTAGGTGCATGGTTCCAATTGGTCGTTTCCTATGGAGAAGAGCCGGCAAGAAACTCCACGGTTACTCTTTTAAAAATAACTGGTTTTTGTCAATGTTTTCAAATTACAGTGTTAATGGGTATGAGAGGACAGGTACAACCCTCTGCTTAGAGCCGAGAGTTGAAAATCCAACGGTGTCTTTTCGACGCGTTAGGATGCACTCTGTTGCATTCTCAACGCTCGGCTCAACACCGAGAGTTGAAAATCCAGTACGCGATAAAATCTCCCTGCTTTTTACGTCCGTGTGAATGTGGGGCAAGGGGCTTCTGCAAATTGGTTTCGACCTCTCGTACGCCTCACAAAAGACCAGGACCCCATCGTCCCGAGATATAATTCAGAAGGCAGTACTCCTCGATACGGCTCGCATTGTAAGGAGGTTCCTGTCTCTGCAGCCCTAACCACCGGTAGCTTGGACCCTGCTCCCGACACCCGCAGAACACAATTTTATTTTTATTTTTTTTACTCTATGGTTTACTTTATTGTTTAAACATTAATACCTTAATATTAGTGTCCAAGTAAATAGAACTAACTATATACAGAGTAAAATATAAAATAAAATATAGGAACAAATCATTGGGCATCAAAAAATTCATCCGCATCGCTGTCAGTGGGAAAGGTGCCAAAAAGGCTGGCAGCATTGCCACGTTGTATGGCAATACTATTTTTTGGCCTAAAAATTGGCCAACCTTTTGGTCACGTGAAGAGTTGACCAACCGCTTGGCGATGTCCCGGAATAATCGATGTACACTCGGACCCCATGGCCCTAGTGTTTCAACCCCAAACGGTAAAAAAATATAGCTACCGGTAAGGTTGTTATATTTGCGCCGTTTGAGGTTTTCTGCACCTGCAGCAGCCGCCCCAGCACAACTCGCCGTGCTAGGAAGATAGGATGGCGCGAGGGTGTCGACGCAGGTTGCGTCCCACGCCAAAGGCCTACCTAACTTCCAAGGCATTATGGTCATTCCGTCTGGCCTCTTCCCATCGTCGCGTACCAAGCCATTGGGTTCTAAAACAGCTGGCACCCCGGAGGTGACAAGAGCCCGACGGATTATGTCATTAATGCTTGCGTGTCGTGCCAACCGACCAGCGCTCTTGCTGCAGGAAAGGCCATGGTGTCCGAGGCGGTCGGCTGCTTCACCGTACTGACAGCGATGCGCAAACTTGTAGCCAAACGTAGACTTGTAGCGAGCCGGAAAGTGGTGTCACCCAGCATATATATAGTGCCTATGTTGGGTGACGGTAGGGCCTGAAGCCAGAGGCCCCTATTTTTATGTTTTTAAATGTATTTACATATTTTTTAATAAATATTTAAAAACGTATATTTTGTGTTAAAAACTTTAAATAAACGAAATAATAATATTAACAATTAATTAATATTATTATAAAATAATAATTTAATATTATCTATTATTATGGACAATATATTGTATTATTATTTCATTTGTCGCAAATACGTTATTGAGTTGACTAATCGGGACGCCAGCGCCGCCTAGCGGCGTTCGACAGAGTCTGCAACATAACCTCGGACCGGCCGGAGCTGAGCACAGTTCATCGGTGGCGGTCAAACAGTGAACACGTTTAGAAACTGTCGCGCGTTCCGTATAGTTGAGTCGTGTACCTACAGTGTGAATTACTAGTGTGATTAATTTGATAGTAAATTATAATGTGATCTGTACCCTAATTGCGTAACTTATTTTCGTAAACAATTTTGCCCATTTTTTTTGTATTTTGACAGGTCAACAACACTCATTGCGTTATTTAAGTTGTAGCGCAGATTTTTTTTCCATCTTATGAAGCAATGGATTAGCAATCTGTTTCAAATCGAAACAAATTGTGATTGTGTTGTATTACGCAATTAGGGTACCGAACTGCAAACGGTTTTTCTATTGCGCAATAACTAACAATACCCATAATACACAAGTAACAGTAGTTAAAATATGGCTGATAATAACGAAAGAGACACCTACCCTCTCCGTCTCCGACGACTTATTAATTATAAAATTTTAGGAAAATCGTCTACTATTACAATGTTTGTAAATATGTGAGCACCATGTATCTATCACATATTAAATTATCTGTCGTTGCTTCATTTTTAATTCTTTTTACCTATTGTGGTATAGTAATTTTATTCTAGGTGCATCGTCTTCACATATAATAATTATTTAACTAATGTACATGCATATGCAAACAATTGTAAAACATTTTAAAAGAGTGTTGCCCATTCTTCTCCATACGAAAACTACATTTTGGAAGGGGCGACTAGAATCAATTTTATTATTTTGTAAATTTTGACGTTCAAAAGTGCCATGCATGGGCTTAATTGAAATAAATGATTTGACTTTGACTTTGTCTTCTTAATATTTTTAAATGTTTTGTTTCTGAAGTTAACTCCCCTAAAACATTGGTGAAAGATTGACTAACATCAAAGTATGTGTATCAATGATTAGTAGTTTTAATTATGATTTTTAGTTTTACAATCCTGAATAATTATTATCGGGTAATATGTTAATAATGATTAATTTATAAGAAATCTAAATTTTTTATGTTATTTTAATTGTTTATTATATGGGACTTAAACATAACTGGCGAAATGTGGGTATACCTGCTACAGGGACACCTCTGCCCAACCCTTCGGGGAAACAAGGCGTGATGTTATGTTGTTATGTTTAATATTATTTTGTGACAAATATAAATCAAGAATATTTAATACAAAAAATACAATCACCATTAGTGTGACCAGAGTTCTCGTTAGTAAATCACAAAATATGATTACAGAAATTATGTTTCTCATTTGCGTCACTCAAAAACTTGATTTAATGAGTATTATTGAGATAAATAAGTGGTATCATTGATTGCCGTGTAGTTTTTTAATTACTGAACACACCTAAATATAACAAAAAAATACGAAAATATCATAAATTTTAAATATAACAAAAAAATACGAAAATATCATAAATTTTAAATGAATGAAATTCGTACTTTTTTGGCCCAAAATTTGAAAACGACCCCCTAACGGCTAGGCAGGGGTGTACCCATAGTACACCCACATTTCGCCAGCTATGTTTATGTAGAGGGCGAGCCCCCAACATGGATGGGAAAAAGTAAGACGTAAGCAAAAAGAAAACGTAAGACGTAAGAAAAAACGTAAGCAAAAAGAAAATGAAACTTACTGTCTCTAGCCTTGGTGCCATCCTTCCAAAAGAAACCAGTGACTGGATTCAGCACTAAATTTCTGAAAAGGAAAGAAATAGATGAAACATGAAAATCATAATATCAGCATAATAACAGCGCGTACAGAGCAGTAACGAGCTTTAGCCACCACGCTTGCTTACAGCATGTTCACTTCTTAACCTCTCGAATGCCGTAATTACAGACACAATTAAAAAACCATTGTGTCTCGTGTATATCTACGTTCCGGCATACCTAGGGTTAATCAGCCTACAACGCTCCCACTGCTGGGACAGAGGCCTCCTCTCTGTGAGAGATGAGAGTAGGCCGTAATCCACCACGTGGTCCCAGTCGAATATTCCCGATCAGTAACACCTTGTCGTCAACACTGTTAACGATCGGGAAAAAAAGTTCCAATGGTTCACAGTGTTGTGCGGGTCCGTGACTCGGTGGAAGTCATAAACTGTCTTTTAATTTTTGACTTGCCTATTTTTCCTTGAGCATCCTAGTGTACTACGGGCTTTCATTAAAATTAGGAGGTCAGTTTAAGGCAACGAAAACCGACTTTTAATGATTTTATACTGAAGATCACGTCTAAACGAGTAGTGTTAATGATTTGGAAAAAATGTAGGTTAAAATAGAGCTTTAGATTTAATTTATATTACATAGCGAAATTAATTTGTAAAGTAATGTCTAACGCGGATAAAAAACTGAGAATCACGCAAAATCTATCAAGCGTATTTTCTGAAACCTTCACCATTTTAAAGATAATTTTATTATTAATCTTTTAGTATACGTGTTTTATTAAAATAACTTTTGTTTTATGTATAATAAATTAATAATGCGTCTAATTTGGGACAGCGCTCCTTGATGGGCGAGTCCTATTACTGGCTGGACGTACGACGCGTTACGTGAGCTCAGTACAGAACACGCAAGTTAATCACTTAAGGTCACTGGCATATATCTGCGTCTTAATACTAGTTTTCTTACCATTGACAATTGGGAAAGGGAGCTGAACAGAATTGTAAAATGAGTCAAAGGCGACTAACAAAAGGTATATATTTACAAGGCAGATGTGAGTGGAATCGCCAGGAATATCGATCTAGAAGTGGAACATATAGTGACCTTATTGGTGATGTTCTTCAGAAAGGCCAGGTGCGTAGTACTCGCAACCGGCGTGCATGTATGACCAGATGTATGAACGTAAACGAGGCAAAAGGAGTATGTAAGGATCGTTGCAGGTGGCGTTCTGTACTTTCTGCTTTGAATGATGTAAACAGAGGCAGCTCTAGCCCATGTAGCGCCCGTGAGCAATCAATACCCTGGCGCCCTCTAGCAGTGGCTGACTAAGCCTTTCGGGGGCCCGGGGGGGCCCCCTTCCTAGGAACCATACGTTGAAATACACTGCCTCGGAAAGGTTAGGTTTTCTTTTGACCATTGATACAGAAATAGGGAAACAGGAATTACTTTGTTGACCAAAATAGTTTGAAAATGTAGGATGCAAGAGCGAGCGAACCGAACTCGAAAATTTAACACCCCGCCCCGGATAGGTCAGTTTTCTTTGGACACACGTAAATAGGAATTACATTGTCGATTTACACAGAGAATTCTAAGAAAAAAGAGAATGTTAAGGTTGCAAGAGCGAGCGTAGCGAGCTCGACATTTTAGCACCCTACGTTTATATTTAGCGCTGGAGGCCCCCAACTACAAACTGCCTTTTTACTGAACATGTTTTGGCCTTGTTTGGGATTTGATTACAAAGTTGTTGCAAGCGGCGCTCGGCGCCCTCAAAGACCCTACACCCGTGTGCGCTGCACACCCTGCACCATAGGTAAAGCCGCCTCTGGATATAAATGTAAAATTGTAGTTACCTGGTACTATTGACTAGTTCGCAGTCAGTACAACAGACAATAGTCACATCGCCTTTTGTAGAACAAACCTGAAATTAAAATAAAATAGTTTAAGGAGGATGCCCTTTTTTTTGGGTATGACATTATCAAATGACTTCTCCCGCTCTCTCACTCTTACTGACTAAAACCCACCTGTGTTCCTTCAGTTGCCATGTTGCCAGGGGCCACGGTATCCTTTTCGGACTTTCCCGCGACCCCGGCAGGCATCGGCTCTAGCGGACCCCGTCAGTTCTGCTGACATCTCTTTGAGGCGCGCGTGGAACACAACACGTCTTTGACCCGGGCTTGGTCTTTATCGGACGGCGAGCTACCCATTTCTCACCGTCCGCAAGCCCGCGCCTACGGTGGCCGGGAATCGGTCTGCGATTCCCGACGCCCAGGGCGTCTCCCTCACCACGCGTTCGGCCTCCTCCTTCGCGAGCATTAATGCTTCGCAGAAGGAGGTGAGGTGACGGCCTCCTATCGCTCGGTACCATGGCCTGACGCCGTGGCGCCTCTCTAGCCACTCCTCAAAGAAGGGACTTATCGTTGCAATTGTGGCGTGCCCAAAGGAGGATGCCCTGAGGTAGCCCAAAAATTTAAATTTTCAATACATTTTTTAAATTTCCGGCTCAATATTAAGTTGCATGTTGATTAAAATATGATTCAAGACAGTAAAGAACATATTGTATGCAAAAAATAATCATTTAAATCGTCAATAGTAACTTTCTACTTGGAGTTTGGTCGAAAATATGACAATTTCATGAAAACATAATATCATCATCATCATTATTTCAGCCGAAAGACGTCCACTGCTGGACATAGGCCTCCCCCAAGCACCGCCACTTCGACCGATTCTGTGCTTTCCGCATCCAGCGGATTCCTGCGGCCTTCACAAGGTCATCGGTCCATCCTGTGGGAGGCCTTCGAACGCTACGTCTTCCGGTACGTGGTCGCCACTCCAGAACCTTTCGACCCCATTCAAACATAATACATTTCGTCCCAATTATTAAAAAGAATGCTTGTATTTATGAAAATAGGCTGGAGATAAATAATATAATAATAATAAGAAAAGTGATGTGCAATTTTAAGCAAAAAAAACATTTTTGATTTAACTTACGAGATGTTTATCGCCCTGTGTGTCCAGAGTAGTCAGACATTGCGTCTCTTTCACACATTTTCCTTTGACTCCATCCCATTCGCATTCAGCTCCTTAAACCATAATATAAAATGATTATTAAAAGAGTTATTTCATCTCCTTAGTTAAATACAGGCATGAATTTGGTAATGGAGAAAGTCGGTCCGCGTCCATAGCTCGGTCCCTACGACTTAAACAATACTTAAATTTGACTTTCCGTCCAAGTTTACTATTTTGTTATTTTCGATGATTTATATTAATTTATAGCAGGGTTGGCATAAAACAAACAAGTTGTTTTAAAACACGTATTTTAAACAGTGTTTAAAACAGTTTGAAATAAAATAATGTTTTTATTACCTTAGTGTTTAAAATCACAGTATAAAGGCTTGTGCAGACCAGCGCGACTTGTCGCGCGACACAAAGACACCGCTCGTCGCGCGACGAGCGGTGCCTTTGTGTCGCGTTGCGTGTCGCGCTGGTCTGCACGAGCCTTAAAACAAGTTTAAAATAACGTTTTAAATATTAAGAAAAAAAAGCAAGGTTTTAAATCGCAATTGAATGGAAATAAATGAAAAGTTATGAATTTTTTGGACTTTAAATAGCTAGAAAAGAAATTAAAAGGTTTGATATTTTTAAACACTTCGTCGCCGGTCGAAATGAAGTAATTCCCCGCAACTATTTTGGGGATTCCTTTTATTTGAATATAGTCCATCCTATTCTTAACTTGAACAGACAGCTGTGCTGCTGGGGAGTTTGTTGCGCCACTTCTTCTTCCCAGCTAAAGGCACTAGGAAGTGGTGAACGGTGGGCGTTTTTGGGGGACTGTCTTATGTAATTTTGACGTTCAAAAAGTGCTGATTCTCAGCCTAGTTTGAATAAATGACTTTTGAATTTTGAATTCCTATCTATGTATCTATACTTCGTCACTTCTTGTCGAAAAGAGGTAATTCCCCGCAATAATTTTGGGGACTTCCCCATATTTTTTTTTTCTGTTTCGATCCGCGATCAGTTTTTACTTTTATCGGATGAGGTGGAGGTAAATATTGGCGGGAAGAGCGTGACTCCAGCGAGCCATCTACTCTGTATTGGTGCTTAGGTCCACACAGGTGTGGGTGGACTACACAATGTCTTTCCTTTTAAGTCTTTTCCTGTAACTTCTTGTTTTCAGTGCGGCAGCCAGATTGTTGGACTGCCTTTCCAGTCTTTCCTGGTATCTTTTTGTGATGTTTTTGATCTCGTCCATGACGGTATTCATTGATAACTCCTTGTGTATTTCAGCGTTCGTAACAAGCCAAGGAACGCCACTGATTGACCTCAAAATAGCATTCTGAATTCTCTGTATGATGCTAATGCTCGAGTTACAGGCGCTGCCCCAGAGTTGAATTCCATAAAGCCACACCGGCTTCAAACCCCCATATTTAAATATGCTTTTAGGCAAGGTAGGTACATCTAAGAACGAAAATCAGAATTCGCAATTCTGAACGTACAGAGTGTTCTGGGTGGTTCAGTATATTTGTTACATACCTACTTAGATTGATTACAAAAATAAAGTAATTAGTTGGTACTACTTAACAGTGGCGTAGCGTGAGTCACTGTCGCCCGGGGCGGAGTCATAATTTACCGCCCTTTTGACGTCGTAAAAATAATTTCAAAAATAAAACTGTTAAATTACTTATAATAAAAAACAAACTAAAACGACAGCGCGGCAGACGAAGAAGTTACTGGTACAAGTTCTTGGAAATCACGAGCGCAGTCGGCCTTTGGCTGTGTTTAGACATGTACACGTATGGTGTGACAGTGTGCGTGCCCGCATACGCCTCGCGCGCACACCTTAACACCGTGCATGTACACGTCTAAACACAAACAAGGGCCGACCGCCACTCGTGATTTGCAACAATTGTTTTGGGCGGGAGGGACATTTAATAATTATGTGCAAGTGGGTAAAAGTTGACTTCTTGAAAAATTAATTGTGGACTGACCGCCAGTGACCGCACAATAGTAGATTGTTATACGAGGGGCTAAAATAACCCATTGTAACGAGGTAGTTTTACTCCCGAGCTTTAGCGAGGGAGTAAATAGCAACCGAGTTATAATGGGTTTTAGCGCCGTGTGTTACACTCTACTTTTCACTACGATTGCGAGAAAATAAAATAATCCAATACAATATTAATTTACCTTCATAAAATTCAAATCTGTAAATGCGATTATCGCCATTTTGATGACAGTCGAGGTCGAGGCTAAAAACATAAAATTGGGGATTTCAAACATCCAAACTCCACCACATGGGCAGTGAATACTACATCATTTAATTATTTGACGAGTTCATCCATTGTTCAAGTTAAATAAGTAGTGGTAATTAAGTTTTTGATATCCAAAGTCGAAGTTTCGCGCCAGTCGTGCGAGTTTACATTTTAACTTTTCACAAATATCACACATACACATGTAGATACGATTTAAAATGTGACAAATATTATTAAAAATATTATACACAACTAGAAAATGTAATATACGAACACAGGTCCAATAACACGCAATATTCATTACCACTACTCAATTTGTGTTAAAAATTGCCGACCATTTTTTTTTTATTGTAATGATGTGTGCGAAAACGATTATGCCAAACGATTTTTTTTTCAATTTTGTTCGAATCGATTAATTAATATGTCGAATGTCAGAAATCGAAGATTTAAATAAAATTGTTTTAAGCAATAAATTAGAGAAAAATTGTAAAGATTTCGTGCCAATGCCTTTTTTATTTCTTCTGTAGCCGCAACGCAATGCTCGCATTCTACCATACTTATATATTACTTTCCTCTATGATTCTACCGAAGAGATAGCCAGCCGCATTTAGTTCCATTTTCAAAAATAAAATGTTCTTCTTTTTTTTGTGAACAAGTAATAAGTCGAGTCCATACTCATGATTATTCTACAAAAGAATAAAGACTTTTTAGTTTTTCAAGGCTCGTTGGAAAAGACAAAAATTAAAAAAAAAAATACTTTTTCCCCTAGAGCAAGAAATGCAATTTTTTCCTCGCTCTGGTACTCCACAATGACGGCCTTTTTGAGCAAGAGGAGTGAAAAATATATTTTTATTGCCGCCCTTCTAATGGTGGCGCACGGGGCGGTCCGCCCCTCCCCCCCCCCCCCTCGCTATGCCACTGGGTACTAACTAACTCTATTATTTATTATGTTATTCCGAATTTCTGATCGTTTTTTTTTTTATTTTTTATTTTTTTTTATTTAGGTATTTATTTCAGACAGTTCTAGTCCATATTTATGACACTTACATTTAAATTATAAAATCATAAAATCACAGATAAAAACCCAAATATATTTGGCCCGATCGATTTGTGTTGTTAATAAATTTGATAAATCACTCAATGAAAAAAACAAAAAAATACTCTTGTTTAAAACATTTTGAACTGTTTGTTTTATTAAATAAAAATAAACTGTTTTTTTATTTCAACCCTGATTTATGGTATTTCGGAACACAACAAAGAGTCATTTTTGCAAAAACATTAAAAAAAAAAAACATCCGACTTCCAAAAAACACTACAAAGTGAAAAATTACTATAATTTCGGAAGTCGGTGTCTTTGGATCGGTATTTCAGATTTTTTCACCGACTTAGTAATGTTTTTTTTTTTTGGAAGTCGGTATTTTTTTTGTGAAAAACTTCATAAAATTACTTTTTAGTTAGGGTACCTACCCCACACCAGTTCTTATATCACTACTTGCTATCTAAACAACAGTGACAGGAAGTATTATAATATCATCAAGATACACAAAGTGGATATACGTAATAACGAAGCTAACTCAAAAACTGGAATACTAAATCAAAAACCACCCAAGCAGAGTAAACAAAATTTATACGGGACTACCGTGCAAGCTTCCTCTTCCAATTAAAAAAAGCATTTTCAAAATCGCATATCGATGAACATATAATATAACCTCTTCCTTTTTTGAATTCGGTCATAAATAAAATAAAACCACCTCATGCCTTGTAATAATAGTTTGTTTTGAGAACTAGAATAGATACGACAGCGCCATTTTGACATTTGCCTGCCCCATTAATTAATTTATTCCAACATGTTATGTAAATTTCTGTGGTTTCCAGATCTACTTGTGGCGCTGATGACCTTGATTCGTCACAATAAGTCAATAACATAAAGTCATTAATTATTCTGTCTGTGTGGGTATGGAATGCATATATTTTATTTTATAACAATTATAATACTCATTTATTTATATTTTTTGTTTGTTTCAGTCCCGTACTAAATCAACAAGATCTAGGTACATTGTGTTTAACTGTATTAATAGAAGAATATTATTTGATTAAAAAAAAATATATATGTATATATATACAGTGTGATTCTTCACAACGTGCACATATCGAAATGAGGGAATCTATGCTTAATTTTAACGAAAGAAAAATATTTAAAAAAATCTAAATATTTTTTATACTTTTTATGGAGTAATTTTTTTTTTTATTAACAAAATTGTGTAACTTTTAAACTAAATCATCTATCAATTTTAAACTAACCAAACTCCATAATGATTGGAAGTAACTAGGCGTCCACATAAAATGGAAATTGAGAAAAAAAAAACTACCCGCAATTGAAAATAAACATGTTTTTTTTTAGCAAAAATCTGTATTTTTTTCATAAATTTTTACAATAATTGTAAAATTTGTAAATAAGAGGCCAAAGAGAAGAAAAATTTTTTTAAATATTTTTATAAGAAAAAAAAAAAAATTTGAATATTTTTTCCGTCGATAAATTTAAGCATAGATTCCCTCATTTCGGTATGTGCACATTATGAAGAATCACACTGTATATGTATAATTATCATCCACACTTGTTTTTCCAGCTCTTTAGACAGTGGCAGAATAGCCGACATCGGCTTTGCTTGCCAAATGGCAAATTAAAAATAGAATTTTACGATTTAATAGAACCATTAATCTGACAACCAGTGTTAACAAGGGGTATCGTATTTCCCAATTACTGGGTTGTGGAGGTCAGATAGGCAGTCGCTCCATGTTAAATATTGATATTTAGCTGCATCCGGTTAGACTGGAAGCCAATCCCAATATAGTTGGGAAGGCTAGGCAGATTTAAAGATTTTAGAATGCTGAATTAAATCGTCAAAAAGTGCATTCTGAATTTTAAGTCCTACTTCCTACTTATTATATTAATATATAAATTTATAATAATTATTAATATACAATATAATATATTATAAATGCGAAAGTTTGTGAGGATGGATGGATGTTTGTTATTCTTTCACGCAAAAACTACTGAACGGATTTGAATGAAATTTGACACACAAATAGTTTATAACTTGGATTCTGCCCTGCTAAGCCCAAAGGCGATATCTCAACCGGAGTAAGTTTTGAGAAAATTAACTTTTTATAAATTGTAGTTTAAGGAAAAGTGAAGATATAAAAAACTTCTTCGTGGTTTTTTTAAATGTTTTAAGTTAGATAGCGCTATTCCGCTTATACCATTAGATGCGAAATTGTTAAAGCTATTGAATGGTATAATAAAAACTAAAAGGGCGTGTCTCAGAGATACCGCCTTTGGGCTTAGCAGGGCAGGATTAATACAGAAGATACTTTTTATTCAAATATTCCCACGGGATCTAGACTTAAGCGGGTAACACTGCGGGGCGCTGTTAGTTAAAAGTAATATTTTTATTAGTTTTTAACAAATATTAACATAAATAAATTAACAGACTTAAAATGACAATAATAATATGTATATAAAAAGAGAAAAGAATCATAGGACATCAAAAATTTCGTCCGCATCGCTGTCAACCAGAAAATTTATAAAGTAATAGAAAATAATTTGAGTAAAGAAATACCTTCTTCCTTATTCAGATCACAAAGTACGCCACTCAAACTGACACACAGACACAATACAATATATTTAAACATGCTTACGAAACTCGCGCTTGGCGTGAACGCTGAGCTTCGACTGCAGGATATTTACACAGCCCATGTTGATATAAACGTTTAGTTTTAGGTATAAAATTGTTTTAAATTATATTATTTATCTAAATGTTGATGTTTTAATTTTTTTTTCATTTATGAGCATCTTTTGTAAGGTCACATTAGTCTGTAAGTACCTACGTTAAGAGGCATATAATTGTTAAGTTACGAATGTGCATTTATTTCTGATCCTTGTACAGACGCCAGCACTTCAAGCTACTACAATTTGTCAAATTTATTTAATAGATTTTCAACTATATCGCTGAAGTATAAGGTTCAAAGTTGATTGGGAAAATTTGACAGTTTCGGGTAGCTTGATGTGCTGGCGTCTGTACATTATTGATAAGTTCATATTAATACATAAAAGAAATTGGAAAACCAAATGTATCGCCATTTTGAAAACCAAATGTATCGCCATTTTGAAAACCAAATGTATCGCGGTACCATTATACCTGGGGCCCAAGTCTGATATTTTTAACCGACTTCCAAAAGGAGGAGGTTCTCAATTCGTCTGTATGTTGTTTTTTTTTTTTTTTTTTTTGTATGTTTGTTACGCGATTACTCCGCCAATTATGAATTGATTTTGATGATTCTTTTTTTGTTTGGTAGATCATACTTCAGAGGTGGTCCCATATAAATTTTATTAACTTTGCTTGGGTAGTTTTTGAGTTAGCTTCAATAATACGTATTTTTTCCCACTTAGTATGTGGATGATATGATAACTTCCTGTCACTGTTATTTACATAGCAGGTAGTGGTATTCGAATTTGTGTGGGGTAGGTACCACAACACTAAAAAGTGAAAAATAAAAACTTTTTACAAAAAGAAAACAACCGACTTCAAAAAAAAAAAACACTACAAAGTGAAAAATAACTTTAATTTCGGAAGTCGGTGACAAAAAACGAAAATTCTAAACCAAGACACCGACTTCCGAAATTAAAGTTATTTTTCACTTTGTAGTGTTTTTTTTTTTTAAGTCGGTTGTTTTTTTTTTTGTAAAAAGTTTTTTTATAAATTCGTCATTCCAACACGATCCCATTGTCATTTTGCTAAAAGTTCGTAATCTGCTAAATTCATAATGGTCGATCATTGGTCGGTCAATGGTCTTGTAATAGAATTGTGTTATGATGGCATTGTCGTACAATACAACCAATGATACCGCCTAAGTCAGTCATTCATTTGTCATTATGTACGAGATTACCAATAAGTGCCATTTCTTTCAATGGAGTGTCAGTGGCTGACCATTGAAAAGTCATAATGACGCCATTATATTAGTAGATTACCAAACTTGTCAAAATCAACAATTATGAAATCAATGATAGACCATTCTGACACTATTGTTATAGCAGACTTGAGGCCCTGTTACAAAAAAAGTTATCATTAATGTTTGCTTTCAAAACGCTCCCCTGTAAAATGCATTTTCTGCAGATTCGCAAGTTTGCCGTAGGTGACGATATATGCCAGGGACATATATAATTATATCGCTCACCTAGTAATATTGGCACATCTGCAAAAAATGCGAAATTGAGTTTGAACGGCATAAGTGTTCAAAAGGGGAGTGATATGACATTTCGAATGACTTTATTTCGACGCACGCTATTTCGAAAAAAAATACGAGTGGTACGCCAGTTCGAAAGCACGTTAGGTCGAATACCGCTATATCGAATGACGTTAATTCGACGCACGCTATTTCGAAAAATTATTTGAATGGTACGCTAGTACAAAAGTCTTGGTATCGAAATCCACTGTTGCGAATAGCATATTACAATCTGAATTTGAAGAATATTACGTTCTGGGCCAATTAAAATCTCGCATATCAGATGGAAAAATTGTAATATCCCGACTGCAACCCTTGTTTCCATCTAGTTTCTGGTCCGCTGAAAGAAATAATAATTTACGTCTTCCGCGAACTCAAAACAGCGTGGAAGCATGGCACCGGCGATGGAATTGTTTAATGGGCAATCGAAAACTTGGGTTGTACGGCTGTATTCAAAAGCTCATTGACGAACAGAATACAACCACCCACAAAATTGAAAGAATTTTGGCTAATATCCCACAAAAGCCGCCAGCAAAAAAAAATGAAAATGAAAGAAAATGCTATCGCAGCGAATTTACAAAAGAAAAATACAATGTGCAGTATTGAATTTATAAGAGCTGTAGCTTTTAATACTAGTCTATATTGAGTTGATTGAATCTTCCATTTTGTCATCAATATGACAGTATTGTTATTTTTGGTAATGAGTATACCACCTATAATTTTGATTTGTTGACTTCTTTGTTGATTACTATACTTACTGGAAATTAAAAAGTTAACTTAAAATAATACTTCTCATTTCTCTTGTTTCCCAAACCCAATACAAAGATAAGGCTTTATCGGGGTCGCGAGTTCGATCCTCAGACATATTCAGATTGGAATATGCTATTCGCAACAGTGGATTTCGATACCAAGACTTTTGTACTAGCGTACCATTCAAACAATTTTTCGAAATAGCGTGCGTCGAATTAACGTCATTCGATATAGCGGTATTCGACCTAACGTGCTTTCGAACTGGCGTACCACTCGTATTTTTTTTCGAAATAGCGTGCGTCGAAATAAAGTCATTCGAAATGTCATATCACTCCCGTTCAAAACTGCATAATTTATAAAGTGGTAAAACGGCACAACGCTAGTTTTCGTATTTACCGAGATAAGGTGTTAAACTGTGTCATTGTACCGAATAATTAGTTTAAAATGTAAACAAATTATTTGGCAACTTTCCAAACGCATATTTTACAACAAAAACGGTTACAAAAATCAAATTCAGTGTTATAATTGCAATTCATTATTAATATTCTAGTTCACTACTTAGCGATATTTCATATTTACATATTACGAAATTAATCAAAACAGGCAAATGTTTGCCTTGTCAACAACAAGGTGAATTAAGTCTGATTTTCTTTACACGACTGCCTAATAAGTAAGGAGTGTTTAGTGAATAATAAAAATGGCGCTGCTCTGCCAAAAAACGAACTAAAATGTAAAAAAAAACAAGTTGTGTTAGTTAATCTGTATATACAAAGCAAAAGGTCAATCATTTACTCGCTGACTAAACGGATAAATAAAATTGTCATTGCAGTTGGGGGACCTCTTCGATTAAAAACTGTTCCACACAGCGATACAACTGCAATGACAATTTTATTTATCTGTTTAGTCAGCGAGTAAATGAGTGACCTTTTGACATTAAATAATACAACTTGTTTTTACATTTTAGTTCATTTTTTAGCTGGGTACCCGTTTTTTTAATTACTTGTGTTATTTAAAAGGAGATTTACTTTTTACTTTATTTTGAAAGATGTACTATGACATGATGTTGATTATTTCTAACTGACCTAAGACAAATAAAGCATACTTCTAAGATAAAAAAAAAAATAACAATCGACTAGTTCTTTTATTCTTGCATTTCACACAGGGTTCTGTAAGCTTCTGGGTGCATAAATGACATTTTTTGAAGTTGATCAAAGTGACAACGGCACAAATGCACTAGTTAAAGCAATGTCACGTAAAATTTTATCGGAGAGGCAACCGGATGGCAAGTGGTAATCAGTACCCTAATTGCGTAACTCATTTTCGTAAACAATTTCGCGAAATTTGTTTCATTTTGACATTTCAACAACATTCATTGCGTTATTTACTTTGTTGAACAGATTTTTTTTCCAACTTATGAAGTAATGGATTAGAAATCTGTTTCAAATCGAAACAAATTGTGATTGTGTTGTATTACGCAATTAGGGTGCTGGTTATTGAAGTGATATCGAACACCCCTGTACCGTCCGAATGGACCCCAAATGGACGGGGGCGAAGATACCCCCGTATCTTCGCGTAAATTTTTAGAGGTATCTTCGTGATTTTTTTGTATCGTTTCAAATTAGTTGTACATATTTTGTTTTCAACACACTACTTATCTAACTAGCATAATAATATATCCATTTATAATTCTGTTTTTTTTACTGCTGTGGATCATATGCTTTAAGGCATTATAAAACTTGCATGTAGCTCCTGCAGTAAAAAAAAAAACCTCAAATCCTAGACTGGTTTTGACATTGACATAAGTGATTTAACCTTTTTGTGGCCTCAAGAATATTTGTTATTTTAATTTTATAGATACAAGACAGAATACTCGTTTTTAAAGTGGCGGTGTTTTAATTATCCAATTGCATTCAGGAATACGTGGTGTACAAAATATTAAGAAACAAAAAATGTTTTAGATTTTTGAGATGGAACGCACCGTTTGGTCCCCTATTGCGCTGCACCGGGCGCTGCGTAGATTTTACATTTTAATTCTGAGATGTTCTGAAATTTTTTCGTCTTACAAGAAGCTTAACAGTTAAAAGGAGACGAAAACGATTACATACACTCTTGGGCCTGAATGTAACGAGATGAAAATGGTGTGAATTCATAGATTCAAACATAACCGATAATCTCACAAAAACTATATCATTTTTCTCCGCTTACAGATGGAGAATTGAGCTGATTTTTTATATTCAAGGATAGAAAAAATGTGACTAATTTTTTAGATCATATCTCAACTTATTACATTTGGGCCCAGCGTTTCCCCATCTCCTTTATCAATGAGGTTTATTCCCCAGACTTCTAAAATTATATTAATTCATCATCAGACCTTAGTAGTATATTATTGGGCATTCTATACCACTATCGGCAAGTTGCTCGGCGAGTGCGCCTCGCTGCCGATAGTGGTATAGAATGCCCAATAATTGATAATCGACTCGCCTCTCCACTCGACCGAGACAGTACATTTTGCCGCGTACTTGATGAGCAACGATGATCATCCATCAACTCTCCGTTTCCTTACTCTCTAGTGTATAACTGTATACAACCAATGATCATGCGAGTTTGTTATCGCTCTGAAGGGTGGTACAGAATGCTTAATAATGAACAATCCACTCGATCAATGAACCAGTAACGCAAAAGAGGTTGTGGTAAGTTTATAAATGTTAACGTACTATATACATTCACTCATTTTTAATCGGTTCATTTCCAACAGTAATCATGAAATTTGTAAAACAACCGCAATCGCTGCATGTTGATACAGTCTGTGATGATATTTGTAAGACTAGTTTTCGCCATGGAGAATTATTACCTAACTCAGTACGATGTATCATTTGTGGTCCATCCAATTGTGGAAAAACCAATTTATTAATTGGTCTTCTTATACACGAAAATGGATTAAGATTTGAAAATGTTTATGTTTATTCAAAAACTCTGCACCAACCCAAGTACATTTTCTTAGAAAGAGTTTTGCAGCGGGTTCCCGGTATTTCCCTCCAGAAATATCAGGGAAATGAGGAAGTACTAAGCGTTCAGGACGCAAAACCCAACTCCGTGATTATTTTTGATGATGTTGCTTGTGAAAATCAAAATAACATGCGTGATTATTTTGCAATGGGAAGACACAAATGCATAGATTGTTTTTATCTGAACCAAACATATAGTAAAATCCCCAAGCAGTTAGTAAGAGATAATGCGAACTTAATCATACTTTTTAAACAAGATGAAATTAATTTACGACATATTTATGAAGAACATGTCAACACTGATATGACATGGATTGAATTTCGTGAAATGTGTTCGAAAATATGGAGTGAACCTTTCAATTATGTAGTGATTAATAAGGATTGCTCCAAAAATAAAGGATGTTATAGAAATAAATTTGACACTTTTGTTGTCTTTGATTAAAAAAACTTATATTTAAGACTGTTACCCTCGCGATATTATTATTCTTCAGACAACGCTTAATCAATCACGAACTTTTTGTTATTATGGAAAAATCACTGAAAAGACAAATTGTTGAGGCTGCAGATGCTGTTAAGAAGAAGGTGCGAAAGATGAGAGATGTTGAGCTTAACAATCAGCAAGTACTGGAATCAGTTTTCAAGCCGGTAACAGAACCACTCAACCAAATTGCTAATGTCAGTAAGCAAGCTTCTCTTATGCATAATATAGAAAATGAAGAAACCGAAGTTCCGTTTATCGATAAAACTTTGCAAAAAGAACCCACAATTAGTAAAGGAACCAATGATAATAACGACAATGAAGACGAATATGAATCTGATATCGAAAGTGACTCTTCGCACAAATCATTAGTTGAAAACAACCAAGGTATTGATTCGTCATCCTGGCCAGTGTTCTCAGAAGCTCTGACCGATATTCCGTTTGGTGTCAGAGTAGAGGGCGGAAAATTGATGTTAGGTTCTGATCGTATAACGATCAGTGATGAGTATATCATCGTAGCTGGACGCAGATACCGAAACACGCCTGGTTTAAAACAGTTGCTGTTGAAAAAGAACGCCGATTTAAGCTTGGTTACAGAGAGTGATATGAAACATTATAAGTCGATGCTACTTGACACAAACGCACATCGACGAGACTATGAGCCTGGTAAACCAATCAAAAGTAATAAAGGACAAAAATATTTGCAAATTATTAAGCCTCTATTCCAACTACGAAGTACAATTCAGGACCACCAATCGAAAGGAAAAGGACTACCCTTTACAAAAATGTGGAGGAAAAACGTTGATTTTGTTTATTGGGACGATCCAAATGAACTGGTAGATAGGTTAAAATTACTAATTGCATCTCGAGATGCTGGTAACACAGGATTAGATAATGAAATTATATCTATCATTGAAGAATTGCGTGAAAGTAAAGTTATAAATAAATAAATATTTTAAAATGTGTTTATTTTACTATCAGCTTCTCGATACAATACACCTTAAATATGAACGTAGACAAATTCGGACACTACATTCACAAAAGAATGCGTTTATCAGAGTTATTTGAGTTTAATGAGAACGCATTGTTAAAATTAGAAAACGGAGATTTTGATTTAAAAACATCAAGACTAAGAGGAGTTCGATCTCCAGTAGAAGCAGACGATGCTGTGAACAAGGATTATGTTGATCGATTGAATGCTAACATGTTAAAAGAATTAAATAACCTGACCGTGAACAAGGATTACGTAGATCGATTGAATGCTAATATGTTAAAAGAATTTAATAACATGATTGGTTCATTGCGCTCTCAAATCATAAAAGACACAAAGGGCACAGTTCAGGCTACTTTAAAAGCAAAGATACCTGAGATTTCAACTCATTTGGAAGATAAGTTTTATACCAAAGCAGAGGTAGATAAATTACTACAAAAAACTCCGTAATGGCAAAACAGCAAATTGTTAATGAAATACACAAAGCAGCACGACGAAATTTCGTTAGACGTCCTGTCATTCTAAAGGGGATCGATGACTTGTGGCAAGCTGATCTGATGGACATGCAAAATCTAAGAAAATATAATAAAGGTCATAATTACATTTTAGTGGTGATTGACTGCTTCTCAAAGTACGCTTGGGCAGAGCCATTAAAATCAAAAAATAAACTTGATGTTACTCATGCATTTAAACGAATACTGATTAACAGCAATCGCAAACCGGTTAATTTACAAACTGATATGGGAACAGAATTTTATAACAACTCATTTCAAACGCTTATGAAGACTTACATTGTTAACCATTACTCAACGTTTTCTACCAAAAAAGCTTCGATCGTAGAGCGACTGATTAAAACTCTTAAAAATAAATTATATAAATATTTTAGTCTGAACGGAAACTATATGTGGTTAGGTATACCGTTAGAGGTTACGTTAAAGATATATAACAATACAAAACATCGTACAATTAAATTTAAACCAATTGAAGTCAATAAATCTTGCGAGTCTGTTATAAAAGAAAATATTAAAAAAGCCTTAAATCATGTAACCGTCCGTAGAAAACCTAAGTTCAAAGTAGGTGACTTTGTTCGTATCAGTAAATACAAACACCATTTTGAAAAAGGTTATACACCTAATTGGTCAACTGAAATATTTACTATAAAAAAAATTAATCATACCATACCAGTAACATATCATATACAAGATCAGCGAAAGCAAGCCATAATGGGAACCTTTTACGAGCAAGAACTTCAGAAATCTTACTATCCTGGTATTTATTTGATAGAAAGGGTTTTAAAAAGAAAAGGATCAAAAATGTTTGTGAAATGGTTGGGTCTAAACAACGAAGAAAATAGTTGGATCGAGAAAACTGCAATAGTGGATTAAAATAATTATATAACGATTACTTTTGCATCATGTCTCTCATTACACATTAGACAATGCAAGGAGGTGAACTTGTTAATACCTTAATTAATAATCTACCGTTCGAACTTCATTTACCCGGCTACAATTATTGCGGTCCCGGAACTAAATTGCAGAAACGTTTATTACGAGGTGACCGAGGTGTAAATAAGCTAGACGAAGCTTGTATGCATCACGACATTGCATATGCAAACCATACAGACTTATCCAATCGTCACAAAGCTGATTTGCAACTACTAAATATGGCTAAACAAAGACTTAAATCGAGCGATGCTGGGAAAGGTGAAAAACTTAGTTCATGGTTAGTGAGCAAAGTTATGAAAGCCAAACTGAAATCTGGTTCTGGCATTAAAACGTTTAAAAGTTTCGTGTCAAAAATAAAAGCAAAAATAAAGAAACTGAATCCAAAGGACAGTAAAACTTTAATTAACGCTGCTTACTCAGCAGCAAAAAAAATAATTCCATGCATTCAGAAAATTCGAGTGCCGCGAGTGATACCCTTACCAAAAACTGGAGGTATTCTACCTTTAATCCCAATTTTTGCGGGTTTATCAGCTTTAGGAACTTTAGCCGGTGGTGCGGCTGGTATTGCAAAAACTGTTAACGATTACAAAGCAGGTCAGCAAAATTTGCGAGAAACACAACGACATAATAAGGCTATGGAGTCTTTAAAGTTAGGCCAGGGTTTGTACATTAAGTCACATAAAAATGGTAATGGTTTATTCATTAAGTCTTCAAAAAACTGAAAAATAAGCTACCTAATCGTGCTCTCACTAATATAGACATCCAAAGGTTTGCACGCAACATCCCTCACTTTCGAGGAGTATACATGAAGGATCAGTTACCAAGGACGCCAAAACGGGTTGAATGTGGTGTCGTTAACTTGGACGACTCTAAGAACGAAGGCACGCATTGGGTAGCTTATGTAAAAGTATGCAATTATTGTGAATATTTTGATAGCTTCGGAGATTTAAAACCTCCAATGGAATTAATGCGATATTTTAAGAATTGTAATGTTTTTTATAATTATACAAGATATCAGAAATTCAACACTGTAAATTGTGGACACTTATGTTTAGAATATCTATGGAATTTTTGGAAATAAAAAGTATAAAACTTATGCTTTTCTTTTATTTGAATCATTTGCAAGATGTCACTCACATTATCGATAACTGGAAACTCGTCAACTTTATCTACTTACTATCCTAACACGTTGCAACTATATGAACAGTATGAGTGTGCCTTATTGCATTTCGCAACATTTAATTCTATTCCAAACATTGACAAAACGAATAATAAGTTCTATTATGGTTCTAACGAAGTTATTGAAATACCTGACGGCACCTATGAATTGCAAGATATTAATGATTATTTAAAATCTGAAATGAAAGATGCATCAATCAAACTACAGTGCAATAACAATACTTTAAAAGCTGCTGTATATTGTACAAAAGATATAAATTTTAATAAAGAAGGTACGTTTAGGAATTTGTTAGGGTTTAATAAGCAGATCTTAAAAGCAAATAAATGGCATGTATCGCACTTTCCAGTCAACATTTTACCTACAACAGTGATCAGGATCGAATGTGATATTGTAAGCGGCTCGTACACAAACGGAGAACCCAGTCACATTATCCACGAATTTGCACTCAACGTGCCTCCCGGATATAGGATTATAGAAATCCCGAAAAACGCGATATACTTTCCAATTAACCAAAACAACATTAGCTGTATACATATCAGGCTGTTAGATATAAATAACCGCTTAATCAATTTGCGCGGTGAAGAAGTGCAGCTGTATTTGCATCTCAGAAGAAAAAAATGATTGACTACAATAAATATATGCATCAACAAATCAAAAATATCAGTTCCACTCAAGCTTCCAACCAAATAAGAGCTCGCCCTAAGAAGAAAATTAAATTAACTAAAGAAAACAAGGCATTTCTCAAAGCGATCGGTTTGCTAAAATGAATATCTTAGACGTTTTATCTGCTCCGACTTATGACAACACTGTTGAAGGAATCGAATTTCATTCTTATAAGCCCTACGTAACTAGTTTCAATAGAAACGATGAAATCCGCATACCTATTAACCAACAGGACTTGTATATACTTCCCTCAGCTAGTACCTTGTATTTGGAAGGAACTGTTGTCGTAAGTAAAAAGGATATGAAAGAGAAAGCCACTAGTGTTAATTTTACGAATAATGCTCTACTCTACTTATTCCAAGATATAAGATATGAGCTGAATGGAGTGGAAATTGATAGAATAAAAAACGCTGGCATAACTACCACCATAAAATCGTTAATATCAATGAGTGAAAGTGAATCAAAGATAGCCAATGCATGGGGCTGGAATATCGATGGAATAAAAAATATTAATGGGGGTAGTTTTTCTGCTTCTATACCACTCTGTAACATCATCGGTTTTGCAGAAGATTTCAAGAAAGTCGTGATAAATAGTAGGCACGAACTGATATTGCTACGAAGTAACACTAATCTGAATGCTGTGAAACTTAACACCGGGGAATTTGTAGATGACGTTCAGATAAATAAAATCATCTGGCGTGTACCGCATGTAAAAGTGTCCGACAAAGAAAAAATAAGTTTGCTAAAACTGTTAGAAAAAGATCGACCACTCCAGATGATATTCAGAAATTGGGATCTGTACGAATATCCAGCTTTACCTAAAACTACAAAACATACCTGGTCTATCAAAACTTCCTCACAAATAGAGAAACCAAGATACATAATTATGGGTCTACAAACAAATAGAAAAAACAATTCAAGTTCTGATATGTCCCAGTTCGATCACTGTCATGTTCGTGACGTTAGAGTATACCTAAACTCAACTTACTTCCCGTATGAAAACCTAAATGTCAGCTTCGCGAATAACAGAATCGCTTTATTATACGAGCAATACATCAGATTTCAACAGTCTTATTACGGACGTCGCTCGGAACCCTTATTAAGTGAGAAACAATTCAAAGATTTGGCGCCGCTATTTATCATAGATTGCTCTAGACAAGCTGATAATGTAAAGACAGGTCCTATTGTGGATGTAAGAGTGGAAATTGAGAGTGATTCCGATATACCCGATCAAACTTCTGCATACTGTCTTATATTGAACGACTGCATAATTGAGTACAAGCCATTGAGTAATACTGTGAGAAAAATATCATGAATCCGAATACTATCATATTAGATGTTCAAGGGTTTAAAGACCTGAACAATAATTTTATAATAAAAGAATTAGCTTTTGCAAGTCGTGATTATACGCAAACATTTTTAATAAAACCGCCATACTTGTTTAAATACTTAACAAGTGACGAAAAGAGACAAGTTAAATGGTTGGAAAGAAATAGAGGTATTTATTGGAATGAGGGATATATTGACTATAGAGAATTTCGGCGTATAATCGTTCCATATCTAGAAAATAAGGAAATTATTGTAAATGGTTTGGAGAAGGTGAATTGGATAAAGGAACTGTGTGTGAATTGTAAAGTATCAGACCTTGGTACAGAACAATGTCTTAGTTTCTCTGTTTTGCATAAAAAATACTGTGAAGGAAGATCTAATTTTAATTGTAATAAACATCTAAAGCATTGTGCTCTTAAAAATGTGCTTTGTTTAAGGAAATATTTAGAATGGGTATAAATGTATGTGCTCATATGTGTAATGTATTTAGATTATTGGTTTTAAGGTTTTTAAATAAAAATCAAAATAATGTAAATTTGCTTTTATTTTGTTAAACACCCCCACGCTACTCCACAAATAACACAACCTAATACAAAATTAAATAAAAACATCATAATAAAAATACAAATATCAACTACTTTACAAAAACGGTTACTAAAAGTCAGTACCTATTAAAGATTTTGATATTTTCTTAACTAAAGACTCAGTTTCGTCCATAACACTGTCGATGGGATCTTGAACAATATATTGAGCGTTTATAATAACGTTTTCACTGTCACTATCACTGTCTATGGTTTGAGGATTGTTGTTACACAGATCTACCACTGAAATTTTTATTAACTTAATCCCTTTACGCTGTAGTCGACTCATAACGAAGGATTTTGTAGGTTTTTGCTTTATCGATTTTTCCCTGCATCGTTGTTTTGGTTTTTTATCTTTCGTGACTTGTTTGCTTTGCCCGGGTTCACTGCGAAACATCTCGGAGAATCCCTCGTAAGGATCCTGAGCATACTGGCTGAATACAATCTCGGTGTCAGAATTCTGGAACAAAATATAAACACAATTTATACCACTATTCCGCTAGTATAGCGTTTTAATTGGGTTTTCAATCGAGAAAGTCTAGATTTAGTTTAGATTAGTGACAATAGGCTCTGGAAAAATGCAACACAACACAGCTGCGAACACAATCTCTAGTTATGAAACAAACATAAAAAAACGAATTAAAAATATTTTACTCACCGACATGATGACTTTTGATGGAAGTTAAAAAAGTATTAAACAGGTGTTCGCGTCGAATAATATTTCATAAATGATGACAAAATAACTAAATAATTACATGTCATACTAATATTGTCAACTAAGCGTTTGTGTCTCTAAGCTAAGGCCAATGAACTGCAACGTAGGTAACACTTATACAATGACAAACAACGCCTTGTAAGCATGTTACTTAATCGTAAAACGTAAGTTATTCGAAAATCAACCTTATGATGCATGGTATTTTAGGTGCATAGTGAGATAACTGCACTCAGTGTTAACTTTGTTTACCGATTTTAAAAAAAGTGTAATGATATTTTGAAATAAACAGGATTTCATAAATGAAACAAGTCAATAATTATAATAATTCACATTTTATTTCATTTTTGTATAACATTAACATTTATTATTTCCTAAAACTAAACTATGAGTAGGTAACACTTAACTTAAAATTATGATCAAAGTAATTCATTCTTAAAAATAAATGCATGACCCCAGGCTCGGGTTGATATTTGATCCACAGATATCGATCGTTTGTCATCATTTCTAGATAAAGCAACTTTGTTGACAGTCCGAGTAAATATTTCGTGCTTTATTGATTTAAACATATTATTTTTTCTCCGGATTACTCCACCATTAAATAAAATGGTTTCATAGTCTGATAAGTTTAAATCCCTGACCACGCATGATTTTACTCCTTTTGCTTTTTTAATGATACTATTAGGGGTTCTTATAGAGTAAAGTTTCGATCTCAAACCAACAAAATCAGTAATATATTTTCCTCCCATTTCATCTTTAAAGAGACCGGGAACCTTTTTATTTTTTAGCGGTATCTGTAAATCATTTGTGATTTCATAGTTACTGCTGTCAAAATATTGTAAAAAATTATATTTCAAATCATGGTAAAAATCGTTGGTGTATATTTTATAGACAAAGGAATCGGTATCTGTGTAACATAGTTGCACTCGATCTTTATAAAAAGGCTTTACAATATTGTAATGAAAGTAATACATGTGTGCTTTTGAAAGTTCTAATACAGTGAAACCTATGTATATAGGTTTATCTAAAATAATTTGATCAGGTTTCATTTGTATTGCAACTAAATTTTCTGATAAAATAGATGCACTGTGGAAATAGGGGTTGGCTATAAGTTTCTCAGCGGATATAAATTTCTTAGTTCGATTGGACTGATCGCACCATTGATTAACTAAATGTACGGTTACTCTATTTTCAGTATTTTCTAATGTTTTTCCAAAAACACTGTTATTTAATAACTTAAAAAAGTCTTGTTCGAAGGAACTTTTTGCTTTCTGTCTTAATTGAGTATTTAACTCTATGTACTGTTTTAAATATGGACTCTGTCTAAAAGTAATTGCTCTATGAATTTTACGTAATATTAAACCATGTTCTAAACATTTTTTTAAATGAACGTAGTGAATCACGTAGTTGTACTTATTATACAAATTAGCTATTAATTTCTTTGTTTTACCTCCCGGGGGTACACATTTTTCGGGACAAAATGGTAAGTCATTATGCTCATTATGTAAATGCTCGGGATACAATAGATCGACTTCTAATATGAAGCCCCAGTTTGCGTTATCCTCTATAGTGGTAACATTAAAATTTACTAATTCGTTATCACTTAAAAATCTGAAACTAGAGTATGGTAAATACTGACACATGCTAAAACCGTAAAGATTATTACAATCTAAATATACTATGAAACTCTCAGGTTGTGATGGATTATATTCAGGCATGTATTTGTGATTGGCTCTAGCATGCCGATGGGAACACATGCACAAACCGCCACGTATACCGCTTTGTATCATTCTGATGATAGCTAAGTCCGACACGAGTTCTAACTGAACGCCCGTTTTTAGCAACATTGCATCGAAAGATAAACTAGGTGCAGTAATGTAAAACGCTGGGTCAAGACTGTAATATTGTTTACAGGTTTTCCGAAAATTTTGAAATATGTCTGTTAACAAAAGCACATCCGTTTTTAAGTATAGATCCGTATACTCGCCGAGGTTATTAATATTGAATTCAGCCCAAACAGCCTGTGCGTGATTATAATCCTCATCTGTAATGTCTTCGTTAGTCAAATAATTATAAAAATTACCCTTAGACGGCAATGATTTTTGATCGTAACATTTCCAATTGGTCATGTAATCATAAGGATATATACCTTTTCTTGTCAATAAATTAAACTGTCTGTCTTTAGAAAAATGAAATCGAAGATTAACAAAATCTTCCACCTGCAATGTTTTAGCGAGCTTGTCTAAACTTGTTCCTAAAAAGTTGAATGAATCTAAAAATCTTATACAAATAAACTCGTTATCAGCAATAGGAATAAATTTGGTAAATGCGACGTATTTTTCTTTAGTCTTAGGGATTATTTTAATTGGGCCAGGAATTTCGCCTAACTTTTTTATAAATAAATGACAATCGTACCCGGATAAATTGTGAAAAAATATTGGTATAAATTTTGGTACTTTATGTTGCAAATTACAGTGTCGATGTGCTGCACCTCGATACAGGCCTGTAATATGACAATGATCTCTTACTTTATCGGTCAAGAGTAAATTGTCGCAAATATGACACCTAACGGCACGTTTGAACTCTAGAGAATTGTCATCAGTGAATATCATAGGCTCGCTTTTGGATATAATCTGATGTATTTGTTTTACATCCTCAGTAAGAAAATTTATAAATTTTGAAACACAATCATTGCCGCGATAACTTCTATAGCCTTCAACGCTATCATTTTTATTTGATGACACGACATTGTAAGCGAATGCAGCCGGCACGTGGCGTTTAGAGTATGACGTATTAGCGGTGTTGAAATCATCGCCGGAAATGGGTTCAAGTAACGTTTCGAAATCGGCGTATATGACGAATGGAATGTTTTGTTTCCGATCATAATTTTTAAATTTTAAAAATGAACCTTGTTCTGGTAAAACTGTGACGACCCCCCCACACAAGTGTGATTCAATTTGACTAAGCGTTGGAAAAAACAATAAACAAGTTTCACAGAAATATAGTTTACCATGATGTTTGGTCATCTGATTTCTAACTAAACGAGATAAATCTTTGATAAGACAGTAATGAGAATTATTATTGTTTTCTATAAACAGTAGATGGATACTTTTATTAGACTTATTATTCAACGTTGTATAAAGCGGTCCAATAATTGTCTTCTCATTTTTTAAACCATACACATATATATTAACAGAAGGATTATTTTTCTCAAAGATAGCTATGTCCGAAAATGTGATTGGAAATGTCAAATTATTAACATTCAAAACATCCTGAAAGCGGGGATAAGACGAAATCCTATCGGGATGTCTATTTGTGGGGTACAATGCCGCCACAACACACCACAAAAAGCAATACTCATCATTGTTCCGAATATTCAAACAAGCTCTTTTACTTTTTATGAATTTCGGCAAAGTTAAAAATTTAGATCCGCTGAGTGGTTGATATTTATTAATATTTAATTCTAAATGTGAATTGCATAAAAAAGTCCAACCACTATCCCTTTCCTCAAATTCTTCAATTTTTTTTAGTAGTAAATCAATAGTTAGTTTATAAATAGAATCAAAATCGTAATTAAAATGTGTAATAATGTTGTTTGTACGGAATGATTTTATTTCTTGTTGATCATTTTTATACATAAGAAACGAAGCAAACAGTTCAAAATTTATTTTGACAGAGGTGTGTTTCTCTATTGAATTATCTATTAAATGTTTGACTTGTGTACTAATACTTTTGAGAAACACCTCAGGAAAACTATGTATTTGTTCACCTGTCGCTATGATTTTGTAACTTTTGATTCGTTCTTTAAAAGAAGAATTAATAATTGCAACATTATCATACATAGGGGTAGAACTATTGTTTTTATGTACATTGCTACGTAAATGACCAGACCATCGACGATTGTCTACAAATACTTTACAATCAGAGCAGTGAGGCATTATGTTATTGTTTGAAATCCAAGAACACTTAAAATTATTATTTCAATAAATTTGGATTAGATAGTACTTACAACTAATATTCACCGTCTTAGGTATACCAGCCAAAATATTTTATATAATTAGTACAACTTGGTCAGGACAATTTTACGCTGATTTCAAGATCCTTGTGTAATTCTTCACAGGCAAGTCGGTAATTATGTTTAGGCAGGATGTATCTGAAATAATAAAAAAATGGATGCATTAGGTACATAATCTGATTAGGTAAGATAATGGTATATTCTGGGAAGAAAAATATATTTCATAATTACCTGCAAAATATGAAACTATGTATACATAAGAGTACGTGTATCTGCGTGGTCCAAATATGTAGGTATACTTCAGGTAATTTAATAATTCTTCACAGGCAAGTCAGTAATTAATATTATGTTTAGGCAGGATGTATCTGAAATAATAAAAAAATGGATGCATTAGGTACATAATCTGATTAGGTAAGATAATGGTATATTCTGGGAAGAAAAATATATTTCATAATTACCTGCAAAATATGAAACTATGTATACATAAGAGTACGTGTATCTGCGTGGTCCAAATATGTAGGTATACTTCAGGTAATTTAATAATTCTTCACAGGCAAGTCAGTAATTAATATTATGTTTAGGCAGAATGTATCTGAAACAAAAAAAAATGGTTTATTGGTACCGATGAAGAATTAGGTAAATAGCTGTAAATTCTAGAATGAAAAATAGTCATAATTATTATAATGTTCTAAATAGTTATCGTATTATTGTTGTGTTATATTTGATAATTACCTGCACAGTATGAAATGGTTCATACATAAGATTATGTATTTGCGTGATCCAAATATGTATGTATATTTCAGCACCTCGATATAACGAACACAGTTGCTCCAGGAGATGAAATTGTTGTTGTTTCTGGTGTGTGATCAATTAAATATTTATTTATAATAATTAACTTGATTGTACTGTAACAGTTTAGAAAGGTGCTCGCTCCGAGAGACTTTTGAGGTAATAAATAATATTTTAGGGTTTTTTTGTTTTGTTTTTTTGTCTACAAAGCAGAAAAATATTTCATCATAAAAGTTGTTATTGCCTAATTGTTACACGTGTGCTAAATATAATTATTTATTTCGCGAACACAATAATCAGCTATTTTGGTAGGGTTGGTAACAACTTGGTAGGCATTCAAATATACAAATTTCACACAATGCACTAAATCGATTAAAATATATCATAGTACCTATGTCGATAGACGACATGACGATGACGATATCATATAACGTTCATGGTTTCCTCATGACCGTTACCGTAGTTACAGGAATTATATTATCTATTTATTTTAGGAAATCTAGAGAAGTACGCGGTAGACGGCAGTAAGTTCATTTTTTCTACACGAAACCTAAATGTAGATGATGAAATAATTACCTTGGAAACATTTATTTACTTCTTTAAAATTATAAAATCCATCTGGTTTGTGGCGATTCCGTTCACGCTATCGTTTGGTCAGCCCTACGGTAGCTTATTTCGCCGCATCGACATTCGATACAGTATAAAATTTTCCTTCGTCTTCATTTTACCAACGCGTATAATACGACTATAGAAAAAGTTACTTTAACAAAGCAATACCGGATTGATTGTAGTGGATTTAACATTCCTAAACTTATAATTCTATTTTAACTTATAAGCCATAAGTTTTTCTGTTCGGTACAAAGTATTCGCAGTCTGCAAGTGCAACGAAGTGCTCTTGTATAATCGGTCTACAAACAACCCGTGTCGCCTACAATATCAGTGACGGCATTGTCGATAGCCATCCGCTGCTGTCATCACCAGCCAAGTCATCAAACCGAGTGGAACTTCTGATCGGAAAAAATGTAAGTCTGATAAAATAGTCTGTTCGTTTTCATGGATCACACTTGTGATTAGCCTGTCATTTATAACTACATATATTTGTTTGTGAGCGCGTTACTTCACAGATCACCTGATCTGTACATAGTATGACGAGCTCAGTCTCAGTGCTATCCCATTTAAATATTAGAGAACCAGTGTTTGCCCGAACACTTGTGTCCTATAGTATGCCCAGCGCAATGGACATTACTCCATTGGATTAATTAATAATAATTGTGTGACTACATTTCCTCTATTTTTATTTCAGGTCAGACTCTGAGTGTGATTACTCGCAAGCATCGATCACTGGACACAAAGTGAAGGCCTGTCGCAAACCGTCTGCAGACAGCAAAGGGAAATGCAAGATGCAGTCACAAACAACAGCCGTAGCTCGTAGCAGGTGAATAATATTTTGAATTTATTATCTCCTAGTTCTGATTAAATTAAAACAGTAAAGTAGTACGTTTCCACTAATTGAATTATAATAGGGCAATTTGCATAAGTATTCCATTCGCTGATTAGTCACTTGTAATATTTTCTACAGAAATATCCGTGGTGTCGTTCATAAAATATTATGCGATTGTGCATCTCTCGTTCTAAACATTAACTAATAACAGTTTTCGTTATTATTTCAGTAAAAAAACCAACACTGGCATGGACATATTCGACATCAGTAAAAACCGCGACATCCCACACAAAGAACATTCATCGGATCACCTAACTTCATTCTTTGTGAACCGCGTAGCCAGCGGCTGTGAGCGCCGAGCAACAACCACTGACGGAGAGTACTACATCGACTGCAAGGTGTACAAGGCTGACGACGCTCGCCTCACCGACTCCGCCGAGCTGTGGAAGAAAGCGCTCGTCCGAATCAAGTTCCAGACCGACGCGGACTCTCCTCAGTGGCGAAAACTACAAGGGCTCGTGCGTGCGGCTGATATTTTGTTTCCAGACAAACCAACATTTTATGATAATTAAACCAAGTAACTAAGTTACAGTTGTTTATTATTTACAGTAACAACCCGTTAACGCTTTAGTCACAAGCTTTGGTTTGTTACAATCATCAGCCACCATCACTCTCGCTCGACATTCTGTTAACAGCGAATACAAACTCGAGTGATCGGTCGAGTGCAGTAAGTAAACGGAGAGTCGAGTTGATAGTTCATCGTTCTCCGAAACGCCGCATACTGGTCAGACGTATGGAGTAAAGCTCATCCAGTACGCGACACAATTAACTGTCTCGTTCGAGTGTATCGGTCGAGTTGAGTGGCGAGTCGAGTATCGATTTGGTCGAGTTAATCGTTCCAAATCAAGTTCTCAGTACAATGTACTGTCTCGGTCGAGTGGAGAGGCGAGTCGAGTATCGATTTGGTCGAGTTAATCGTTCCAAATCAAGTTCTCAGTACAATGTACTGTCTCGGTCGAGTGGAGAGGCGAGTAGATTATCAATTATTGGGCATTCTATACCACTATCGGCAGCGAGGCGCACTCGCCGAGCAACTTGCCGATAGTGGTATAGAATGCCCAATAATATACTACTGACCTTGCGTTCGCGCTATTGAATTGACACAATACTCCTGAAAAACATACATAACTCTTCTTTTGTCTTCCCTGTAGTCGGGTTAAAATTGGAAGTAATGTTTTGGTTTCGTATACCTATGTATTTTTATTTAACTAATAATAACCAGATACCATGTAAACATAAATCACAGGGTTGGGTAGACGTGTATTTATTAAGAAAGAAAGAAAGAAAGAAAAAAAAATATTTTATTTGGGACACGCACAGGAAATACAAAACAGTAATAAAAGATAAAAAAATAATTAACAAATATAAAAAAGGAGCATTTTAAAAACTAACAAACAAAATTAATAACGACCTGTGCGAGGCCAAAAAGGCTCCTATCTCAGCATGATGCTGCGATATTTATTTTTATTTTATTAGTACACCCACATTCCGCTAGTTATGTTTAAGTCGCATGTAACAGGGGGTGAGCCTATTGTCACCAACCGGGCACGGGTTCCCTCTATCTGGTAGAATCTTAATGCTCCGAAATTCACTTGGCATAACACACTTGGCATAATCTTCTTTAAACGAATATTTTAAAGGCATGAAAATTGTTTAATATAATTATTGTTTGACCGAATTTTTATATGTCCGAGTTTACAATGGCATACTTTTAAGATGGCAGAATTTTATTTGGCATAATTACCTTTGGCAAAGTTAAAATTCCGCATAATTTCGTTTAGCATAACGTTTATTTAGAGCGACAATTATTTGGTACAATTTCACTTGGCATACTATGAAGATGGCAGAATTTCATTTGAAATAATTTTATTAGGCATATTACTCGGTACATCTCGGAAGAGCTTTCATCGCACAAAAGAGGTGTATACGTGCGATTTGTAATGTAGACCCACTCACATCCTGTAAGCCATTGTTTAAGAAACTCAGAATACTTACATTGACTGGCATCTATATTGAGGAAATATGTAAATTTACCAAATCTCATCCAGAGATGTTTGAAAAACTAGGAGATAAATGTGCATTCAAAACTAGATATCCTAATAGATTAATTAATACGAGAATAAAAACGGAACTATATAGGCGAAGCTGTTATCCTATGTGTATTCAAATCTATAACAAGATTCCTAACCAAATTAAAGAACTTCCAATGGTCCGCTTCAAAAGGGCTTTACGTAGGTGGTTAGTTGAGAATCCCTTCTATAATATAAAAGAATTCTTTCAATTTAAATATAAGCAATAATGTAATTGTACCTACCTATAACAAAAATTTGCATGTCATTATGTTATGATTAAATATGCTAAGCTACTAACATTATCTACCATTTTAAGAACTTTTGTAACCATATTTATCTGCAAATAAATCTTTGACTTTGACTTTGACTTTGACTTGCTATTTCTACAAAATTGCATTTTTAACCTTAAATTAAAAATTTAAATATTGTCTTAAAAAGTCAATATGTGTGTGCTACAAAATTTAGTGGCAGAAACGAATCCCTACAAAACCGACTCCACGCAGTCTTGTCTGCCCTACCCCTAGAGTGTAATTTAAACCCGCGTAGGCGCGGAGGAGCGAGGCGGCCCTCGAGCTGAGGAGCAGGTGGATTTAACGTTCGCCTCGGTGGCTGAGGCTGGCCGGCGCAGCCGGCCAGCAAGCCGAAGCTGCGGTGGTGAGCGCTAAAACCATCTGCGACGATAAGCTCGCGTGGGAGCGCCGGAGCTTCGCAGCGCCGAAGCCGTGACAGAAACCATGCCTGCTGCATGCTTGCTTCCCGCATGGTGTATGCTTGTTTGCATGCTTCTTACTTACAAAATAAAAAAATATGGATATGGAATGTGTGTCAAAAGATGATTCTATCTGTAAACTTTCTGAGATATGATAGTTTTGCCTTTTAATGATTATCGATATGAAATGTATGCCAAACGACGATTCTGACTGTGAACTTTCTGCGATATGATGGTTCTATTTTTTAATTATTATGGATATGAAATTTATGCCTAAAGATGATTCTGACTTACAAAATTATGAGTTATGAATGTATGATAAATGAGTGTCTGCCAAAAGATTTTCTGCGAAATGAAGTTTATAATACCCGCTGTTATGCAAAATAATATTATGACATAAAAAGTTCTGCTATAAAGGGTGGACCCACCGGGCACGAATCCAGACTTCGGGCAGCTACTGAGAAATTCCAGATGGAAAAACCACTTTGCTCGACCCGAGACTTGAACCCAGGATCTCATGCACAGCAGTAGCGCTTTCTACCAACTAGGCCAACGAGACAGTCATCACATTTCAATTAATCTGCCCAGCCTTTTCCCAACTATGTTGGGGTCGGCTTCCAGTCTAACTGGATGCAGCTGAGTACCAGTATTTTACATGGAGCGACTGCCTATCTGACTTCCACAACACAGTTACTGGGTAATACGATACCCCTTGGTAAGACTGGTCGCTAGACTTTCGGGCTCTGACGACTCGTAACGACTGTCAAAGATCCACGAATGACAGCCGGGACTAACGGCTTGACATGCTTTCCGAAGCACGGAGGAGTCTCGGTATGTTACGATGATCACCCATCCACGGACCAACCCCGGCAAGCGTAGCTTAACCTGATGGATCGACTCATGTGGCTATTATTATTTAGTCACGAGCTCCTAAATGTCATATTTTATGTTATTTACTATATCTATCACTCTGCGTTCAGCGCTCGGTGTGGCAACACGCCGTTTTCGGATTCGCGACAAGTCAATCGTCATCCTGAGGATGCCTCGTTGAGAGGTGAAACACGTGTCGATTTCTTTCAGGGTTTTTCATGGCTCTTTAGAAATAGCTAAGCGGAACAGGTTACTAAATATATCCACGTCTATTGTATTTGATAATGGATTTCCGCAAGGTCACGCCTGAATCAATTAACTATATGCTTATTTATTATTAAGTAAGATGATAATAATATTATGATCATAAACCAGAATGAGATAATAAAGTCCACCTACACATTATTGATGCCATAGGTTATCACGAGCAAATCTATTTACATAATAATCTTCTTTATAATTAAAATGAATCGCTAAATGTGTTGCTAAGCGCATAACTCGAGAACGGCTGCACCAAATTAGATAATTCCTTTTTTTATTGTGTTTATTATTCTCAGGATAAGGTTTGTATAAAAGATAGGGTTGGTAGGTATGTATGTAGGTAGGTAGGTATGAGCGTATTTCAAGCCATGGCGGCCAATCTCAACGGAGACCAACCTTCGGCGCGGGAGATATTATAGTGCACAAGTGTGTACGCAGACACAGGTGCACTCTCTCTTCCCGCACTCTCATAGTCCGATGGGACGGCAATCCGACATGACCGGAGAGAGATCAGGCGCAGGGCCAGCGGCTTAACGTGCTTTCCGAGGCACGGGGGTCTCACACCGCCAACTTCCAAACTCCGGGCTGTTACTACACTGGCCTGCAAAACTAAGTATCACACTTTTAAAATTGCAATAACTTTTTAAGTACACAAGATATACTTTCGAAACAAAAAGGATTCGATAAATAATTTAATTTTGAACATAAAAACTTCATAGTCGGTAAACTTATTTTAAGAAATGGCTGAAAAAAACTTTAAAATCAAAAATAATCCTTTTCGAACTACAATTTTACCATTAATTTTTTGTTTCCATTTTTGTTTTCAATTTTTTTCTTGGTCGATGAGTCTTGTTACAAAAGCTAAGTTAGACAACAGCACATAAACTTATTTATCATGCCTCTTTCACCTGAAGAATGTGCTAGGATCATGACTTTTCTGGAACTAGGCATCAGTATGCGTCGTACTGCAAGAATGGTGGGTGTGACGTTACGAACGGTCCAGAAGGTGAAGCGAAGGTACGAAGAGACTGAAAACCATTTGAGGAGACCTGGTAATGGCAGACCCAGGTATACTAGTGCCCGAGAAGACCGTTATATTGTTTTCACTGTGTTGAGAAATCGCCACCTAAATGCAGTTGAAGTCCAGCAACAGCTTCTTAAGACCCGAAAGGACTACATTAGTGACAGTACAGTGAGAAGAAGACTGGCTGAAGCAAACCTGAAACCCCGAAGACCAGCGAGTGGCCCCAAACTAGAGAGAGAGCATCGAGTAGCGAGACTGCGATACGCCCGTGAACACATACAGTGGGATCAAGAAGCATGGTCAAGAATTTTGTTTACAGATGAGTCTCGATTCTCACTTTACACTTCTGATGGAAGGCGAAGTGTCTACAGGCGACCTGGTGAGCGATACCTTCAAGCCTGCTTCTCAGAAAGAGTCCAGTACGGTGGAGGCAGTGTACATGTATGGGCTGGCATATCTTCAGAAGGTCGTACAGAGTTAGTGGCCATAGAAAATGGCACTCTGACTGGGGAAAGATATGCCCAGGAGATCCTCAATGAGTATGCAGGGCCGTATTTAGTAAATATGGGTGGTGGATCGATGCTAATGCATGATAATGCCCGGCCACACACGGCTCGGGTCGTGCAAGAGTATATTCAGGAGGTTGGTATCAGCGTGATGGCTTGGCCATCAAGAAGTCCTGATCTCAACCTAATTGAGCACGCCTGGGATGAGCTAGGGAGGTTAGTCAGAAGCCGCAAACCACCACCAAGCACCCTCAGGGCACTAAAACAGGCCCTGATAGAAGAATGGGAGAATATTCCCCAACATCGGCTCCGAAACCTCGTGTTCAGCATGCCAAATCGACTCGAAGCTGTAAGCAGAGCCCGAGGAGGCAATACCAGTTATTAAAAAATAAATAACATGTAAAACATTCTTGTAAATGTTAATTGAGTTTTATGACACTAAGCTAAAAATTGCCATTTTTATTGTTTTATCTTGTTTTAGATTCAAAAATGTTACTAATGTATACTTTCCTATAGTTTCAAAGAAACCTGATCAAAATTGCTATAAAACGTTTTTTATTTTAAATCTCTAACTTCTACAGTTTAGAAAAAAAAAAAAAATTAAAAGTGTAGTACTTATTTTTGCAGGCCAGTGTATAATAAGAAATTCCTAATAGAAAAAACAAATAACACAAGTAGGGTAGGTAGGGTAGGTAGGTAGGTATGAGGTAGGGTAGGTAGGTGCGCCGTAGATGAGTACTTACAGACAACTAGTAATAAATAAATAAAATGGTAACGAAGTCAATTGAATGTTTTTGAAAAAAAAATGTTTCTAGGAGTGGAACGAGTCTGTCGCCGAAAATATTTAAAAAAAACATCGCTTGTCTGTTTGGATATATGTTCTGGATTGGCGCTAAAACGGATGAATGGATTTGGATGAAATTTAGCACACAGATAGCTTATAACCCGTACCCTAATTGCGTAACTTATTTTCGAAAATAATTTTGCCTAATTTGTTTCATTTTGACAATTCAACAACATTCATTGCGTTATTTACGTTGATGAGCAGTTTTTTTTTACAGTTATGAAGCAATGGATAAGCAATCTGTTTCAAATCGAAACAGATTGTAATTGTGTTGTATTACGCAATTAGGGTACTGGATTAACACATAGGGTACTTTTAATCCCTGTGGTACGTTCCCGTGGGATATTTTCCAAAGTCCACGTGGGCGAAGCCGCGGGCAAAAACTAGAAATGCGTTTTCCATTTTTACAACACTATTATCTCAATAATAATTATTATTTCTCAGTTAGTAACAGAGGTCAAACAAGTTTTGTTTATTATTATTGATAAGCTGTTGTTATTTTTTTGTCTCTTGACATTTTATTATTATCATTGCCAGTAATTAAGTTGTGGAGGTCAGACAGGCAGTCCTTCCATGTACAATACTGGTATTCAGCCGCATCCGGTTAGACTGGAAACCGGTCCCGACATAGTTGGGAAAAGATTCGACAAATGATGAATTCAGGAGTAGCAATGAATAACTGACGCATAATGGACAATCAGAACTGATACCATCTTGATTTATATGTTATAATAATAATAAGCCTTTATTTACAATGTGTAACATTAAATGCGCAAAACCTCAGACACCCCAACTGATTTTTAATTCAATTGACCTATTTCAGAGAGAAAAAAAATCATTAAAAAAATTGTAAAGGTTTTTTTTATGTGCTGTTTTAGTTCGTAAGATTCGTATTTGAGAAAAACTCAATAACACTGCCCTACCTGGGAATCGAACCCAGGGCCTCCTGCTCTGGGCACGCCACAATTGCGGCGATAAGACCCCTCTTTGAGGAGTGGCTTGAGAGGCGCCACGGCGTCCTCACCTTCCGCCTGACGCAGGTCCTCACCGGACACGACTGTTTCTGGAGGTTCCTGTTCAGGATAAGGCGGGAGGAAACGCCCGGGTGTCACCATTGTGTGGATCGCCCGGAGGACACGGTGGAGCATACAGTGGAGGTCTGCCCGGCTTGGGCGGAGCATCGCCGTGTCCTCGTGGAGGCGATCGGCGGCGGTGATCTCTCGCGTCCGGCCCTGGTTCAGGCCATGTTACGGAACGAGAGGAAATGGCAGGCCGTCACCTCCTGCGAAGCGGTAATGCTCGCGAAGGAGGAGGCGGAACGCGTGAGGGAGAGGCAAATTCTGCGCCCTCACGCCCCTAACCGCCGCTGGAGGGGAGACGTCCTGGGCGGGAATCGCGAGCCGATTTCCGGCCACCGAAGGCGCGGGCTTGCGGACGGTGAGCAATGGGTAGCTCACCGTCTGATAAGGACCAGGCCCGCGTCGACGGCGCGTTGTGTTCCACGCGCGCCTCAAAGAGATGTCAGCAGAATTGACGGGGTCCTCTAGGGCCAATGCCTGCCGGGGCTGCGAATAAGGGCCGAAAGGGACATCGTGGCCCCCAGCAACAGGGCAACCGAACGAACACGGGTGGGTTTTAGTCAGTAAGAGTCTGACACGCCCTCCCGCTCCACGCAGAGCGGGAGAAGTTATTTGACAATTTCCCAAAAAAAAAGGGCCTCCTGCTCAGCGATAGTGCTTGTGACCACTAGACCAAAGAGACAGTACAAAAAAAAAAACAATACAAACATTAATTAACACAAATATTTATTTATTTATTTAAAAACACACAACTATCATCACAGGCTTACCTAATATAATAGTGTAGCTATAGTTATATTTATAATAGCTACGAAGATTAGACTTTTATAATTATAAACAACGAAGAATAATTTTACAAAATGCAGCCTGTGTGAATTCACTCAGAGTACAATTGAAGCAGTTAATCTGTTGTGACACCATATTTAGTGTATGCAGGGCGCGCGTCAGTGGCGCGTGCTGCAGCAGGTTGGTACGAACAGACGGCACGCACAGCTGCGGCGCGGCGCGGCGGTGCTTCCGTCGCCCCACGTGCCCATCAGGTACACACAACCCAACCGTGCGTAGAACGCCTGGTTTGTGTATTTTAGCACGCATAATCTTAAATAAAGCATAGGTCTCGAGTTCGAACCCAAGGCACGCACCTCTGACTTTTCGGACTCAACTGCGTATTGTATAATTATCACCTTGCTTCAAAAACGGTGAAGGAAAACATCGTGAGGAAACCGGCATGCCTGAGAGATATTTCTCGACGGCATGTGAAGCCAAGTCAGAGGCCCATGGGCGGCTTTAAAACTCTGACACCAGGTTAATCACTAACCACACGAAAGAAAGAAGTTTTAGTTCTTTTGCAATGCGACAATCTATATACAGTGTGTCCGGACATGGACTAGCGATATTCTAAATACTTAAATATAAACTATTTTAAAGTACAATTATACTCTAAGCTTGGGTCCAATACACTTCCTCATTTTTGTGGTAATTAACAAATTATTGGTTGAAATGCATAATTTGTTGATTTTTTTTTTGACATTGTTTTATAATGCAGAGGGTAGACAATATTATTGCCCTTCGAATAAGCTTATTTTTATCTCAGTATGACTAAAACTTTGAGAGATATGATTTTTTTTGTACTCACATAGAGAATATTTCAACAAAAAAACAAAATGGCTGCTACATAGCGGGGAAGTGTATTGGACCCAAACTTAGAGTGTAATTGTACTTTTAAATAGTTTATATTTAAGTATTTAGAATATCGCTAGTCCATGTCCGGACACATTGTATATGTCACCGTATAATTATGAACTTCGTTAGTTTATAATCTATCGGTATAATTTCCGTTAAATTATAAACTGTCGAAAAATGGTGAACTGCAATGAACCATTTACAATTTAACGCATTATTTTTCGCTAGTTTATAATCTTTCCATGGGAAACCGACAAATTGTGAACTGGTATCAAACTTGCTTGCGACGTAACGCACCTTGCGCTAATATTAAATAGCCTGCCTGGCTGCGAGCAACTTGGAAGAAGCGCTCGCCGGCCGCTGCAGCGGCACCGCTCGTTTCGCTTGCTCGGCTCGCGCTCTGTTGGTCACAGTTCTAACCTAACCTAACCCATTTCACCCAGTTCACAATTTTTCGACAGTTTATATTTTTATAATCTAACGGAAATAATTCCGACAGATTATAAACTAACGGTTCTCACAATCTTACGGTGACATATATACCTAAATAATGAAAGCACCACATCTATCTCTGCCGCTAAGCAGCGATGCTGTGCTCCATAATCATAATCATTTATTTGTCAGAATATGGTACATTATATGGTCAGATTAGTCAATGGTATTATCACATTCTGCCAAGTGTGGCGTGCAAATATTAGATTCAGATTATTTATTTGTAAACATAGGTAACAGACACATAGGTGTGTGAGATGATACATTTTTTGTAAGTCCTCTATGCTTTGCCATTGGGCGTACAAATGTTAGTATCAATTTTAATTATTTCATTATTCACTTCACAATGGTGCCGATTCCCTTGTTCACAAACTAAACTAAAAAGTTCAGTGCATCTTTTTCTTTCTATTTCATTAAGAAAAGGACAGAAGATGAATTTTAGTTTAGTCCTGTCAAATTTGTCAGCGCTTGACGTAAATTGACGTAATTTTAGCAGGCAAGTTTTTAATCACATCTAAACTTGTATGGAGTAGTGACAGGCGCTGATGAATTTCACAGGGCTAAACTAAAATTTATCTTCTGTCCTTTTCTTAATGAAATAGAAAGAAAAAGATGCACTGAACTTAAATTTAGTTTAGTTTGTGAACAAGGGAATCGGCACCATTGTCAAATAAAAATTATAGAATGAGCTAGATTGTTGGCTAAATCAATATAGTACAAGTAACCTGACAATTAATTAAAAACTACAATGTCAAAACAACTACCAAATTAATAAAATATTTAAATAAAATGTCAACAATAAAAATTTAAGATAAAACAAAAATTTAAGATAAAACAAAAATAAAATAAATAAAATAGGATAGGATAATCGAGAATCGATAGATTAGGTACATTTATATTTATTACAAGATAGAGAATGGTGCATCAGTGCATCTTTTTCTTTCTATTTCATTAAGAAAAGGACAGAAGATAAATTTTAGTTTATCTTCTGTCCTTTTCTTAATGAAATAGAAAGAAAAAGATGCACTGAACTTAAATTTAGTTTAGTTTGTAAACAAGGGAATCGGCACCATTACATGTTAGGTTAGTATCAACATGATTGATTGCATAATTATTACGAATTAAATTACAATTTTAGGTTTGTCAGAATATCACATAATAATAATTATAAACTCACACAATTTATGCAAGATGTCAAAGTATCATTTTAATGTCAGAATATCAAAGAGTAAGATGTCAAACTATCATTTAAATATATATAGCAAGTCTTTCAGTTTCTTTTTAAATCCATTTAAATTTAACTCTTTAATTTATTTTAGAATTTTATTATAAACTTGCAGTTTAAAGGGTATGGATACCAGTGTTATTACAGCCTCATGAGAAGTTTCAGCTCTGTCTGTGGGATGGCAGTCGCATCCGTGAGGAATTTGGTGTTAGAGGTATCCTTATGGATAAGGTGGACTGTAAGCTTGTTCGCCATACAATAACTTCTTATCAGTCTCATTCAACGTTCTTCAGCAATCTTCAAGGCCACACAATGCTCTCAATCCAAGGTATGTAGTGTATTACTTTGGTGAACAGTTCAGAACTGCCCGCGGTACCACAGTTTCTGTCAAATGATGACACACCCAGGATACTCGAGGCACAGTCGAAGAGTTTGGAGGTGGCTATTAAAGGACTGCCACTGTCGCTCTGGGGGAGAAAAACAATTGATTAGTAAAGATAATGTATATGTCGGCTCCGGTCATTAGTACGGACACGAAACGAATCGCAAGCGCGCCACTGGCGACATCTACACCAAAAAAGGCGCGCTTCTACAGAGTCGTGATGTTTTAAGGCCACGGCGAGGAGGGATTCAGCCTCGGATCGCATCGGAGTCAAGACGTCACGGAACTGTTCTCGATTAGTTGTGCGCAGTTATTGTGTTAGTTGTAATTTGTGATCATTTTGTTAATTGGTGATTTTAATAAACGCCGTCGCACTAATGTGTGTATAATTTAGCTAGTGTGATTCATTTGATAGTAAATTATAATGTGATCTGAACTTCAAACTGTTTTTCTATTGCGCATTAACCAACACTACCCACACAACGCCCACAGTAGTTAAAATATCGCTGATAATAACGGAAGTCACATACCCTTCTCCGAAATATAATATACATATATTATCTTCGACATATTGTTCACCGTACATTTTAATGGACCCCCACACCCAGTGTAGATATTTTACCTTAAAGGATTTTTAAGCGCTATAATATACAGGGTTAGTGGTTATACGTCGGCAATCCGTTAAGGGTCAACTCACACTGAAAGAGCGGCGAAGGGCAGCGAAGCGCAGCGACCCGCTCGGTAGAGAAGGCGCCCGTTTATGGAATTCGCCGGAATTCCCGCGGCGCCGCGGGCATCCGCGCGACTCGTTCGAGTTTCTCATGCGATAATAAGTATTATAGTAATGAAAATAAAGTTAAAAATCATATGACACTGAAACTGCGCTCCGCTTCGCTGCCCTTCGCCGCTCTTTCGGTGTGAGTTGACCCTAAGGGGACGTAGGAGAGGTCATTTGCTCAATGATTCCGATGACCCCTATACCAATGTCAACCATTTTCGAGTAATTTAACATTTTATACATATTTTAAAATAAAATACAATAGACGTGGATATATTTAGTAACCTGTTCCGCTTAGTTATTTCTAGAGAGCCATAAAAAACCCTGAAAGAAATCGACACGTGTTTCACCTTTCAACGAGGCATCCTCAGGATGACGATTGACTTGTCGCAAACTAGAACACGGCGTGTTGCGTGGTGTTGTGTCTGCGTTCAGCGCTCGGTGTAGCAACACGCCGTGTTCGAGTTCACGACAAGTCAATCGATATCCTGAGGATGCCTTGTTGAAAGGTGAAACACGTGTCGATTTCTTTCAGGGTTTCTTATACTAAATTATATATTCACGTCTATTGTATTTTACAATGGATTTCCGTAATAGCCTATGTCACTATCTCTTACGAAAAGTCGCGTTAACTTGATTGGGGTCGGCTTCCAGTCTAACTGGATGCAGCTGAATTTTACATGAAGTGACTGTCTTGATCTCCACAACCCAGTTATTGGGTATTACGAAACCCCTTGGTCAGACATTTACGGGCTTCTGACTACCCGTAACGACTGCCAAAGATCAACGAGTTTTTGTCTGACTGCTGGGTCCATTACCGAGGCACAGCGGGGTACATACCTGACAAGAGTCTGTAGGTCTTTTAGTGTCTCCATAGCAGATCTGCGAGACGTCGTTGTACCCATTTAGTAATTTGTTATGACGGGGGTAGTAGATTGAACACTGTATCTCATCGAATAGCTGGAGAGGGATCTAAAATGATAAAATACTTAGATATTTATTGATATGCAAGAAAAAAAGAAAGAAAACTTGTTTATTCTGCACAAACAAAACGCACATTTTAAAAAACTAAACATAAAATACACACAATACAAAAGTAGCCAAAAGCCTCGTACTTAATAAAAAAAAAAAAAGTTTGACAATGTTGTTCATAGCTTAAAAATAACACTGGTTCATTGGTTGATGTCAAGGCCATAGACCAAAAAAAATATTGCACTACTGTTGCAACCTTGGCAAATGACAACAAAACAAAAACATAACAACAACAATATGCCGATTGCAGAGTTAACTACTTTTGTATCAAATAAATATGTCACTTCAATGACTTATTCACTAAGACATCATCATCATCATTTCAGCTGAAAGACGTCCACTGCTGGACATTAGCCTCCTCCAATCACCGCCACTTCGACCGGTTCTGTGCTTCCCGCATCCAGCGGATTCCTGCGGCCTTCAAGGTCATCGGTCCATTTTGGGGAGGCCTTCCAACGCTTCGTCGTGGTTGTGTATGTACACACGGCTACACATCAAGCTATATATTTCCAGTATAAGCTGACCTCGCATTGTACGGAAATCCTATGCAATGCGAGATCAGCATAAACTGGAAATGTATAGCTTGATGTGTAGCTGTTTGAACTAAGACATACACAACCAAAAATCACAAACAGTTTTAGGAATTAATTTTGGATTTGTCACTTACAGAGAAATTAATATACACCGTGAAATTTTAATCACAGTTTTGCTAGAACAAACGTTGTTCAGACCATGGTCTACTACCATTCTACAGCATCCAATAAAAAAAAAAAAACATAATTGGTTTTTGAAAAAACACAAAAAAGACAAAGTTTAAAATGTCAAGATTATCGTTACTCCCTACAACACAGACACCACGCACGGGACACAGCATTGTCTACAGGGGAATGTACCTCCATAAACGAAATTTAGTAAGCAGTAGATAATCTTGACATTTTAAACTTTGTCTTTTGTGTTTTTTCAAAAACCATTTTTTTTTATCTTAGGATCGTCACAAATTCTAGCTGATGTTAATTATTAGTTCTGGTAAGTAAAGTAGGTACCTACCTACTTAGTTACTTTCTTACATCACAGTTCAGAATGTAGGTACAAAATTGCACGCAAAACGCCATATCCAACACCACTCCACATTCAAATAGTTAGAACACTTAGAACTCATTTTCACAAAAAAAACGCGCGATACGTGCTCGTGACGTAACTACATCGGATGCATTCGTGTGACCCGCTCGAGAGATTTCGGTAGACTGGCTAACGCTCGGGTGGCGGGGGCGGCTGGCGGCAGTCAACAAAAGAAATGGGCGGGACGATATTTCGCGCGATTGCATGTCATTGGCTAATTATTTATTTGCATTTCGGCCCGCATTGGCTGGACATCCTTGTAGTCCACGTGGACTCCTCATAACTCTTTTGAATGCCATATCACTGCCGCGATCAGTAATTTGATGTTACGGTTAATGTTTGAACACGTTTGAGTAACGTAAGACTTATTTGAGAACGCCTAGGTCAGTTTGTTTTAATAACATATTTGGTACTTTAGAATGCTAGTAGACCATGGTCTGAACAACGTTTGTTCTAGTAAAACTGTGATTCAAATTTCACGGTGTATTTGTTCCAACTCATCACCTGTTAAGCAGCCTTATTAAGGCGGATAACAATTAAAATTCTATTGTGTCTCGTTAATGACAGTTGAAGGGTTAAGTGAATCAAATAAGCAAACAATTACTCTCTGCATCAAAAGTATCGTTAAGGAATTCTCACCTGTTTTAAAGTTCCCCGATCTTTGCCGTCCTTGTCCCACACAAGGATATTTGCTTCAGTAAATATTTCAGTCATATTTGGATCTGCATGCAGACAGGCTGGCAACACCTCTCTGCTGAAAGTTATCCTGAAGAATAAAGAAAGTATTTAAATATCTTCGTTGCTAAGTAATAACAGCAACACGGGTCGATCCATCAGGTTTAGCTACGCTTGCCGGGGTTGTTCCGTGGATGGGCGAACATCTTTACATACCGAGACTTCTCGATGCCAAGCTGTTGGTCTCGGCTGTCATTCGTGGATCTTTGACAGTCGTTACGGGTCGTCAGAAGCCCGAAAGTCTGACAACCAGTCTTACCAAGGAGTATCGTATTACCCAGTTAGGTACTGGGTTGTGGAGGTCAGATAGGCAGTCGCTCCATGTAAAATACTGGTATTCAGCTGCATCCGGTTAGACTGGAAGCCGACCCCAACATAGTTGGGAAAAGGCTAGGTAGATTGATAATCTTTTTCTCTCGTTTAAGCTTATAATAATTTTCCCATTTCTGGAACACAGCCTCTGTGTGTGAGGTAGTGGGCTGTAATTCACCACTGGCACAGTGTGGGTTGGTGGATATCACACGTCTTCGAATTTTTTTGTTGGTTACTTCACGATGTTTCCCTTCACCGTTTTAGAACTCGAAGACATGTGACATCTACCAACCCGCACTGGGCACCCCACTCCCTCTCGAAGAGAGGACGCGTATGTCCCAGCTGTGGGAACTTCGTCACTTTGTATTGAAAGAGAGATGAATATTCTTCGTAGAGAGAGATAGCAGTGGTCATACTACTAAGTCCCCTCTTTGAGGAGTTGACCTTCCGACTGACGCAGGTCCTCACCGGACATCGTTGTTTCGGGAGGTTCCTGTTCAGGATGAGGCGGGAGAAAACGCCCGGGTATCACCATTGCGTGGATCGCCGGGAGGATACGGAGCGAGAGGGCATGGGAGGTCGTCACCTCCTTCTGCGAAGCAGTAATACTCGCAAAGGTCCACCTTTGCCTCCAGGCGGAACGCGTGACGTGCCCTCACGCCCCTAACTGCCGCCGGAGACGTCGGGAGTCGCAGGCCGATTCCCGGCCACCGTAGGCGCGGGCTTGCGGACGGTGAGCAATGGATAGGTCGCCGTCCGATAAGGACTAGGCCCAAGTCGATGGCGCGTTGTGTTCCACGTGCGCCTCAAAGAGATGTTAGAAGAACTGAAGGGGTCCGATAGGGCCGATGCCTGCCGGGGTTGCGGTTTTGTCCGAAAGGGTTACCGTGGCCCCTGGCAATACAGGCAACTGAAGGAACACGGGTGAGTTTTAGTCATTAAGAGTCTGACACGCCCTCTCGCTCTACCCAGAGCGGGAGAAGTTATTTGATAATTTACCACCCAAAAAAAATAAATGGTCATGCTACAGCTACGCGTGGTGAGCAGCTGGAACCAGCGAGCTGAATTTTATATATATGCAAACACGAGCAACAGATAATCTTCATAATAAATACTTACGTCTTATCAGTCTCCAGCAGTGCGATGTCATTGTACCTGGAAGGTGGCTGGTACTCCGGGTGAGCGATGATCCTCTTCACATTGTATTTCTGCCACAACCCGGGAGGGTCTGTGCGTTTGTGGATGCCCACTGCTACGTATTTCACTGGGCCTCTGAAAATAGAACAGCGTAATTTTAGAAAAGTAATCCATCAGGTCAGTAGTTATCCATCAGATTAAGCTACGCTCTCCGGGGTTGGTCCGAGGATGGGTGACCATCTTTACATACTGAGACTCCTCCGTGTCTCGGAAAGCGCGTTAAGCCGTTGGTCCCGGCTGTCATTCGTAGATCTTTGACAGTCGTTACGGGTCGTCAGAAGCCCGAAAGTCTGTTTGTATCGTATTACTCAGTTACTGGGTTGTGGAGGTCAGATAAGCAGTCGCTCCATGTAAAATACTGGTATTCAGCTGCATCCGATCAGACTGGAAGCCGACCCCAACATAGTTGGGAAAAGGCTAGGCTAACAGACGATGTAGATGTTCAAAGGCGGCAGTTACATTTACTGTCAGGTGAGCTGCCTACTTGTTTGCTCTTGCTGTACCTATTAATCTTGGACAACACTGAATGATGGTGCAGGAAAATATCGTGAGACAACCTGGACTTATAATTGTCACTAGCATGCAGTAAGCAAGCGCGTCGATCAAGCATTGATCATCACTTAATCAGCCTATAATGTTCCCACTGCTGGGACACAGGCCTTCTATCAGGGAGTGGACTGTTCCGGCCACCGTAGGCGCGGGCTTGCGGACGGTGAGCAATGGGTAGCTCGCCGTCCGATAAGGACCAACCCCGGGTCGACGGCGCGTTGTGTTCCACGCGCGCCTCAAAGACATGTCAGCAGAATTGACGGGGTCCGCTAGGGCTGATGCCTGCCGGGGCTGCGAATAAGGGCCGAAAGGGAAATCGTGGCCCCCCGGCAACAGGGCAACTGAAGGAACACGGGTGGGTTTTAGTCAGTAAGAGTCTGACACGCCCTCCCGCTCCACCCAGAGCGGGAGAAGTTATTTGATAATTCCCCCCCAAAAAAAAAAGAGAGTGGGCTGTAATCCACCACGCGGGCCCAGTGCAGGTTGGTAGATGTCACATGTCTTCGAATGTTTGGGTCTAGGACATGCCGGTTTCCTCACGATGTTTTCCTTTACCGTTTTGAGAGCAGTGGTGATGAAGTAATTTAAGAACTCCTGTCAGGGTTCGAACCAACGACATACAACTCGTAAGTCGCGGCCGTTACCAGTGGGCCACCGCTGCTTGATCATCGTGAGCTTGTTAATGATATTGTAAGAAGCAGCCCGGAGTCTGAATTTAACATAACATAACATCTCGCTTGTATTCTCGAAGGGTTCAGAGGTGTACCAAAAACACATTCACATGTCGCTAGTTATGTTTAGGTCCCATGTAATAGGGGGCGAGTCTATTGTCATCAACCGGACAGGAATCCAGACTCCGGGCTGCTACTGAGAAATTCGAGATGGATAAATCTAATAACAATTTGCCGGACCTGGAAATCTAACCCAAGAGCTCATGCTCAGCAGTTCTGCTGTGACCATTTGAACAACGAGGCTGTCAGGATTTGGATTCTAGATTTGTGTCGGGTTGATGCCAAATACAGTAATAGCCTAGTGGTGTGACCATCGGATTGCCACGTCATAGATCTCGAGTTCGAACCCAAGGCACGCACCTCTGACTTTTCGGATTCATGAGCGTATTGTATAATTATCACTTGCTTCTAAAACGGTGAAGGAAAACATCGTGAGGAAACCGGCATGCCTGAGAGATATTTCTCGATGGCATGTGAAGTCAAGTCAGAGGCCCATGGGCGGGTTTAAAACTCTGACACCAGGTTAGTTACTGACCACACGAAAAGAAGAAGAACGCCAAATATTACATGGGACTTGAACATAACTAACGACAATGTAAGTGTATATTTTTTACCGCTGTTCTTTCGAAAGACAGTGAGCTGCTATCAAAATGAATTTGTCACTGATGATGGTCCCTGCGCACAGCCATTCAGCTGTTTGTGTGTCCGCACCGTATCCCAGCAATGCCTGGAAAAAGAATTCGTTGCATTATTTAACAAGCTGAACCTTGCAAATGCACTCGCGTTTTTGGAATCAAATTTTTATTTTCGGCTAGCTACTGCCTGCGACTTCATCCGCGTGAAATTTCTTGTTCTCCCGACTAGGTTTGCTAGATTAATTTTGAGCCCGTACATTTGCGGACCGATTTTGAAAATTCTTTTTTTGTTTGAAAGGGTATGCTCCCAAATTGGTCCCATATAAATTTTATTAACTTTGCTTGGGTAGTTTTTGAGTTAGTATGTAGATGATATGATAAGTTCCTGACACTGGTAGTAGGTAGTGGTATTCGAATGTGTGTGGGGTAGGTACCACATCTAAAAAGTGAAAAATAAAAACTTTTTACAAAAAAAACAACAACCGACTTCAAAAAAAAAAACACTACTACTAACAAATATTAACATACATAAATTAACAGACTTAAAATGACAACAATAATATGTATGTATATAAAAACTTTTTACAAAAAAAAAAAAACTACCGACTTCCAAAAAAAACACTACAAAGTGAAAAATAACTAATTTCGGAAGTCGGTGGCAAAAAACGAAAACACAAAACCCAAGACACCGACTTCCGAAATTAAAGTTATTTTTCACTTTGTAGTGTTTTTTTTGGAAGTCGGTAGTTTTTTTTTTTGTAAAAAGTTTTTGATTAAAAAAACGGGATTTCAAATTTTTCCCGGGACATATATAAAAACATGTATTTTACGTTGATAGATCGTGTAAATTTCAATATGTCTTTGTTTGATTAACATATTTGTAAAAGTAGTAGTTATAGTTGAAAATGATTTAATTCACTATTTATCAAATCGGGGGTATATTTCTTTCGCAGTCAGTCCATTTCAAGACCATCTGCAAAAAAGTCCTTTCCAAAAAACAGTTGGAACTAGGGATGCTGGAATAAACGACATAATTAGAAAATTGTTAGGGATTTTATTCTTGGAAAACCCTTCCATGATTTTCTTCCACTTCTCAATGCCAACCAACCGTAGTGCGCTAGATTTCTTCATAATTACTCAAATAAGGTTTAAATACGGGACAGAGTCCGTCCCGGCGGGGTGTTCATAATTACGCCTGAAATACGGGACGTCCCGGGAAATACGGAACGTCTGGCAACACTACCCCGTCCGTTTTGGAAGTCGGTTAAAAACCCAATAACACTGCCCAACCCGGGAATCGAACCTAAGACCCCACGCTCAGTAATCGCGCTTGCGACTACGACACCAACGGGGCAGTCAACCAATAACATAAGGAAAAACTACTAACCAGATAAGATTCTCTCGGAGCTGGCATTTCTACAGGAATCTCTTCTGTGGTGACTCCAATATCGTAACAGGTAGACTTGGCATCAAAAATCCTCGTGTAGTTCGTTCTTGTGTTTATTTTGCAGTCATAATCCAATTTGTCGATGAATTTCACACATTCTGGAATGAGAAAGAAATAGTAGAATATACAGGGTCACATTAAGACCAGGCACTCTAAAGACAATTTCCACGCAAACTCCGCCCCCATGCATCCCACAACTCCACTATGTGCTAAACGCTAACACATCAGTAATAAAGTTGAATATCGCGTGCGCTCTTTGGTCGAGCACGGAACTAAATGTCGTAAGTCTCAATTCTTCTTTCGTTTTTAATAATTGATCTAGAGAAGAAATATTTTATATTTCAACAATAAACTGTATTTTCTTACTGTCAATAATTATTTTAGACATAAAAGTCATCGATCACTAATAAAGAGAGTAATCTTGTTTTGTTTCAAATAATCTTTAAGAATAAAAATAGAAGAATAAGAATAAATTTATTGAGCAAAGTTTACATTCAGGTGGATTGAATTCCTAGACCTCACATTAGGATTCCCTGTGTTGTGAGATCCAGGCTCCTTCGTTCCGTTAACAATTTTAAATAAAAAGGCAAAACAAAACACTTCTAAAACTTAAAATAGTTATAAAAAAGAGTGTATACATGGTGCTGTGATTCGTGTTAGTTTTGTTGGTGTTGTAAGAGTGTCTGTATGTTATAGGTACCTATGTTAGTGAGTGCACGTGTATTTGTGAATTGTCAATGTGTATACTGTGAGTTTTTACTTAAGCTAGGAAACTTGCTGTCATATCGTAGTCCAGTGTAAGAAGTCTGCATTTTTTTTGTGTTAGTTTTAGTATTTTGTGTACAGACTATTGAGTTTCGCGTATATGTGTGGACCCATATAACCATAAGACCTTCTGCCGATTGATTTACTGCATCATTTTTAAAAAGACATGATTTTTAGTGATCCAGCGAAAATGTTCCAATTATGCAACTGTCTTATATTTGGAAAGAAAAACATCCAATAAATCATATAATAAAGCAAATTAATATACAATTTATGGAGCCTCCTCTTAAAACAGCTAGCGAAATTTCGTAGAGAAAAGAACAAGATTGGGAAAAATATGCGTCACATCCACGTAAAACGGCCATCGCTCAGCATAATGCTGACATCAATATGCATCACGCATAACGCTGACATCAATATGCATCACGCATAACGCTGACATCAATATGCGTGATGCATATTGATGTCAGCATTATGCTGAGCGATGGCCGTTTTACGTGGATGTGACGCATATTTTTCCCCATCTTGTTCTTTTTTATTGAAGTGAAAACTTATTTAGGTGCGTTGGGAATTTTTGAGATGGGACTAAACTATTGATTTCGCGACACTGTTACGACACCAGCTTTTGACCATTAAAAAGACATCAACGCGTTGATTACCGCGGTGCGTGGAGTAAAAGACATTAACATGTTGATTACTGCGGTGCCGATTTTTTTTAAAGTTTTCATTTCTGTCGGCACTCCCGGAGTGCCACTGTTTTTTTGTTTTGTGTTCTTTCTGTGTGTCATGTTTACCGCAAATAAATATATTTTCTTTCTTTTTAGGGTTCCGTGCGTCCGAATAAGAAAACGGAACCCGTATAGGATCGCTCGTGTATCTGTCTGTCTGTCCCTCTGTCACAGCCAATTTGCTCCGAATCCGTGGACCGATTTAGTTGTAATTTGATACACATAATGAATTTCTGCGACGGACGAATAACGTAAATTAATTAATTTTGAACATGGCCCACATATTCAAAATTCACTTTTGAGTTAGACAAACTGTACCGTGTGACATATCAGATGAAATAAAAGGGTCTCAAACATAATTTTTTTTATAATTTTAGAATAAATAATTTTATTGTTATTTTAGAAAATACCATTCTTAGCAATTTTTATAAAAAATACAGATAATTGTTCTATACTTATTTATGGATTACAGGAAATTACTTTTTTTTGTAAAAACTCTATGGTTTTAAAATAACATGGCAAATCTCTCAATACAATATTGAGAGATTTGCGTACAAACTTACACTTGCAGTTGGAATGTATGGGAGAACATGTTTTTCAACTACAATGTTAAAGTTCTTGGGATAAATTCATGATCCCAACTATGGAACCCTTCTCTGCGCGTGGTCCGACACGCACTTGGCCGGTTTTTTTTCACTGATTTTTTCAAAGAACCTAATTGCGTAACTTATGTTCGTAAACGATTAGGTATGACTTATTTGTTTCATTTTGACAGTTCAACAACATTCATTGCGTTATTTACGTTGTTGAGCATATTTTTTTTCCCAACTTATGAAGCAGTGGATTAGCAATCTGTTTCAAATCGAAAGAAATTGCGATTGATCGTGTATTACGCAATTAGGGTACTGGTCTTGAGATACTGCGGTATGTGAGGCGAAAAGATATATCTTTTTCAGTAAAATTACTTAGAGAAACATTCAACTGGTTTTCGGGATAGGTTTTTTTTTTCGTGCAGGTTGGTTTTAGAAGAAAGTATTCACTTACTGTCATTAGCTTTTTGTCCTGTCAAAGTCAGCAGTTCCGTTTTCGGATTAAATACGATTTTCCTGAAAATAAAAAAGAAAGTTTCGTAAGAAGCTGGCAGTGTTATCAGAACGTTTATTTTTTTCCATTGTTTGTCTCATTTGTTTTAATATAATTGCGTACTTATACTTCACAAAAGATAGCTTGATCTCTGCGACAGCTGTCAGTAAAATCACGTCATAATAGTACAGACAGTACCTGTCAATGTCATACTTTATGGGCATGCCAACCTAATTAGTGATGGGCGATGAATCATCGTGACCACAGACTACAAACTATCGATATTTTAAATAAAACTTAATTTAAAATTAATTTATATTTTAATTTTATTGTATTTTTTAATATCATAACATTATTTACATTTGTACGTACTTGATCTAAAATAATAGTGAGTAAATAAAATCCAATTTCTCACCTACTCATGTAACATTCCATTCGTCAACGTCCCATCAATGGGTTTCGGGAGAAGACACACCGCGTTGGGCTCACAGGCCGTGTTACCAGACCAAATTAAACCCAATTTTATGTTACATTAGCATCGAAAATAGTAAGAAACGTCGATAATTTCTATCGATAATTTTTATATCCTGACAACCCTAGGGATGTCAGTTTGACATATGTCGCAGAGATCAAGCTATCTTTTATGTAGTATAAGTGTATTTATGTATGCTAATCTTCTTTAAATATGTATAATACGGTAGTTGCCTAGGTAAAAAAAAAAAAATCTATTTAGTCCGTCTTTCAGATAATAAAAAAATATTAGACACGTATTTTTTGCTTTATCATTAATCAAAAATAACTTAGAGAGAACACGCATTAAATTTGGGGAGTGGGGGCTCGCTACGTCACAACGCAGTATTATATCTAGCAAGGTGTGACGTCATGCCACATTTTAACTCAATGTATCGCCGTAATCTTTTGATTACGTCAAAAAAGAAAAAAATACGTGTTCAATATTTTTTAATAATTTACAAGACGGACAAAAAAAAAATTGGACACAGGCATATTCTTCTGTACGTGTGTTTGTCACCTAACTCCTCCTAGACAGCTGGACCAATTTGTATGAAATTTTGTGTGTATATTTTAGTGGGTTCCTGGATGGTTTGAAAATACAATTGGACCCGGTAGGTGGTGCTGTTCGGACAGGAAAACGTCTGTCAAAGCCGCTAGTATTTAGATACAATTAGTATTATATTTATAGTGTTTAGTCGGTATATATCGGAATAGATAATATGAGATTTGTCAAATTAAATCAAACAAAAAATCAATCAATAATATTCAAATAATTATGCTCAGGATCAGCAGTTTTTGAACATCAAAATTACATAAGACAGTCCCCCTAAACGCCCACCCTTCACCACTTCTTAGTGCTTTAGCTGGGAAGAAGAAGTGGCGCAACAAACTCCCCAGCAGCACAGCTGTCTGTTAAGTTAAAAGAACTTGATTATATACAATAGTTTATCTTCTATAGTCCTCCAATTCATTTTCGATAACACCGACCCTAAGAAATCAATTCCTTGAGTGTCCTTTTAGATGGCCCTATTTTTGAACACCCGGTTGCAACTAGAAGAATAAAGTTGCCCTGCAGTGTTGTATGGATACGTGTAGGAGAGCTAAGGTCTCTCTTTGCGTGTTTGGTGCTTCAAGTAATTAACATTACAAAAGAATTACTGATCAGAGAGTTGATCAGGGTTCATGCTTACTTTCTCTTTCTGTAAAACCGTCATTTCCCAGACTGAGACTGCGGAAAGGGAGAGGGAGATTGAAACCACTCTCTTGATTCGCAGCAGGCGGATCGGGCGTCGGCGGAGGGCGGACAACGCCCCCCATTCAGCAGGACTCGAGGTGGCGGCGCGTAGTGTTCCACGCGAGCCTCTATTTGACGTCGCGGGGGGAGTCTCACACCTCTTACCGACCCAGACGACCCGACTACCATCCATCAGGAGTCTAGTAGGGAAACGAGTACGCTAGGACACAAGCACAGACGCTTCCCGTCATTCCGACCTCGCCGTCGAGGTCTTTTGCGATCGCGACCGCCGCGCCCCCGAGTAAATGATACTCCCCCCCGACCCTTGCTCGAGGTGCCAGCAGTTGTTGCAGCTGAGCACGTAGCTTTAACCGGTAAAGGACCGGCGTCTCTCATGAGAGACGGCACACCCACGCGACTTACATCTCTATTTGTACTTGTTGTAATGGCTATTATCGTCTGTGGATTTTTCTGTCTATGGTCGGATAGATATTCTCGTCAAATAAATCGACTAAAAGCAAAAATATTAATAGGCAACATTTTAAAAAAATGTTGAAAATCACGTTCCCGCGCGGTAAAATGTCAGTCAAATGTCACTCCCGTCCGCTGTAATAATTCGTTTTTTAATGGTTTTTGTGTGTAAATCGTCGGAAAGTGGTGATATTTTCATTTTGAAGTAAATATTACATCGTTTTAGATAATATTCGCACTAAATAACACCTATTTTGACCCAACCAAAAAAGTGTAAACAAACAAAAAAGAGAAAGTTCCCGTCACAGTGAAAGTTGTTATATTTTGTGGTTTTTCTGTATGGATCTGATCCGTAAGTGTTTTATTTCTTTTCTATATTACATGAATCATCGTATTAGACAACATTTAGAACAAAATAATACAAAAAAATATTTTTTTGGGACGGAGAAAGTTACGTAAGCATTAGAAATTCTAGATCATCTAAAATCTAGATTTTTTGAATTTTTTGTTTTGAATGTTTGTCTCTAAAAACGCTTTTGTTAGATAACTTATCTATCCATAATGTACCCTGCAAAATTTCGTGTGAATTGGTACGGTAGTTTTATCAGAAATCGTTATCACAAAGAACAAAAGAAATAATAACAAAAGCGGGTAATAAAGATAAGTGAACGTTGTTTACAAAGACTGTAACCATTTGAAACGTATTCCTAATCTATTCGAGTAGCAAAAAACATTAACAATACTACTTGAGATGTTGTAAAGAAATCCGAGTGTTTGTTTATTTAAGTGCGGTCGTAAAACTGTCACGGCGCGGACCACCCACGGCGACTCAGCCGTCCCTTACCGGTTAAATTCCCCGATTAATAATCATGATCAAAACTTTGATCCAGCCCGTTCCATCTTTGATGTCCTCCCTCCGGTAAACGCCCTAAGCCGAGGCTCGTACCCCACAGGGGGTGCCCTTAGCGAGCGTTCACCTAGTTTATAAGTTTAGTTTATAAGTCCCTGGCTGGAGGGTTTGAGTGTAGCAGCTTAAGGCACCCACAGGTTTGCTCGGTTAAATAGTCATGGCCTCAGAGGCCAGCTATGAGATGCCCTACAGAAAAAAAAAAAAAAATCTCACACCTCACTCCCCCGCGAGCATGCACTAATCGGGGATCTTGGAAGGCGCACAAAATCTCATGATCCCCGGTCCAAGTGTGGGAAGGGAACACCGGGGTGGTTTTTAATCAGCAGGAGTCTGACAGACCTCTTCGCCCGCCCCAGAGTGGAGGACATCCATGAGGATTTTTCACAAAGGATCAAAAAAAAAAACTATTCATGCTTACCTTACATCATCGACTATTGTGCAGTCTGTGCAGCAGATAATTGGTTCCTTGCCTTTGAATGTGCATATCTGAAAGTGAACAAACATAATTTCTAAGATAACGTCTGTACACATAGATGATGGCATATGAAGGCAGGACGATTATGGCCCTGGTACATTGAGTAGTTACTCTGGGATGCTATAAAACTTTGAGCAACTTAGTCAGAAATGAGGTCGTATAAAATTATAACTAATAAAATATTTTGTAATGTAACCTTTATTATTTGGATTCTATGATAATGGAACCACAGCCCCCTACATATAAGGCGGCAGAAGAGGCGGATTAAATGTCGAGAGCGCCCTAGACATGCACCTCATCGACGCCCTTCTAGCGGCCACATATTATAGATTTTAGGGAGTGCCACCGCTGCCGGCGCCGGCTCCCTAATTGGCTGCCGGCACCGGTTGTTGAATTGGCTGCCGGCGCTGAGTTTGTAAAAAAAAAGCGAAAACCAGGGTTGGCAATTTAGCATATTGGAGTACATAGAGGTAGGCATAATTAAAAAAACATGTATTAAAGCATTACTTTTTTTTAGTATTATATTTCCATAATCAATGATTTCCATATTCCAGTAATCAAGTACTGACGAGCGAGCGAAGCGAGAGATGCAGCAGTAGCGGCCAGCGAGTGCCAAAAACGACTCGAATATATAGAAAAAACACGGGTGGGTTTTAGTCAGTAAGAGTCTGACACGCCCTCCCGCTCCGGCCAGAGCGGGAGAAGTTATTTAATAATTTCCCACACTAAAAAAAAAAAGGGCATGTGTAGAAGGCGGTGCCCGCTTTGCCCGCTGTAATTTTTTTGGTGTGCATAATAAAGAAAATTCTATCTTCTATCTATCTATCTCTAATTAAATAATCTTTTATATTGTGCAAGTAGCTAAGTAGATGCATACTTACTTACACAATTGACACATACATACATAAACTCACGCCTTCTTCCCTTGTGGGTAGTCAGAAACTACAGAACGCCAACTGCTACGATTAGTGTTGCTAAATGATCGGGATTCGTCTGGATTATCCCGATATTTTAAATGATCTCCAGACTCCCGACAAAACTCAATATCTCCACAAACAGACAAACAGCATCTCGGAAAGTTCTATCCAAAATAATAATGATGAAAAATTATTTGGTAGGTAATAGAAATAGAACCTTATTATGGAATGTTTTCGATAGTGAGAAAACCCTTTTTTGCGTCGAAGCTGAATCTATACATATTATTAGAAATTAAGTCGGTTTTCGTGTTTTTCTGTATGTCCGGTTGTTCTTCTAAACCACGCAACAGATTTTGATGCGGTTTTCACCATCGTTTACAGAATGTATTCCGGAAGGTTTATGTGTATTATACGATAATATTAAAGTTACATAAATTTAAGAAATCTCGTTGTTTTGTCAAGTCGTAAAAACCGTGCGAAGCAGGAGCGGGTAGCTAATGATATATAAGATATGATTTTTCTGAGAACTCTTTACATAAAAAACTCGCTGTATTGTCTCTAAAAGGTGCACATTTATTTACGTGGGAAGAGCTATCCGTATTGCCCGACGTACTTAATATTTCAAACGATATTGACCAAGATCACAAGATGCTTTCTAAACAGATGACTGTTCTTTTATTAACCGACTCCAAAAGAAGGAGGTTCTCAATTCGTCTGTATGTTTTTTTTTTTTTTTTTTTTATGTTTGTTACGCGATTACTCCGCCAATTATGAATAGATTTTGATGATTCTGTTTTTGTTTGGTAGATCATACTTCAGAGGTGGTCCCACATAAATTTTATAAACTTTGCTTGGGTAGTTTTTGAGTTAGCTTCAATTATACGTATTTTTTCCCACTTAGTATGTGGATGATATGATAACTTCCTGTCACTGTTATTTACATACCAGGTAGTGGTATTCGAATTTGTGTGGCGTAGGTACCACAACTAAAAAGTGAAAAATAAAAACTTTTTACAAAAAAAAAACAACCGACTTCCAAAAAAACACTACAAAGTCGGTGGCAAAAAACGAAAATTCAAAACCAAAGACACCGACTTCCGAAATTAAGTTATTTTTGACTTTGTAGTGTTTTTTTGGAAGTCGGTTGTTTTTTTTTTTGTAAAAAGTTTTTGTTTTTTATAATATTTGTCTTCGAGAAATATTTCAACATCTTCCAAAAGTCAAGGACATGTCGAATGACAAAATTTGGGTATATCTAAAAAAAATGCCACCATAACGACCTAAAAAATAAAAAAATAAATATTTGTGTTGTCAATTCCTGTAAGCAATGCTTACTGTGAAAGGGTTTTTATATTGCTAAATCTATATTAATGTTATAAAAAGGTAAAATTTGTTTGTTTTGTTTATAAGTTTGTTGTAGGGGGTTATCTCCGGAACTACCAGTCGGATTTGAAAAATGGGGGAATGGTCAATTTTCATCGAATTTCTTAAATATCTATAAAAGTATTTATTTTAAAATTATATACAACATATATTTAAGATCCTCGCAACAAGCCCTTTCATTTGATATGTCACACGGTACTGTCAGCAAAACTTCTTGTTTGCCCCCCAAAAGTGACCCCTATGTTCAAAATTAATTTATTTACGATACACGTTCGTGTTTGGGTCACAAATACATATGTGTACTAAATTTTAACTTAATCGGTCCATTCGATTCGGAGAAAATTGGCTGTGACAGACGGACAGACAGACAGACACACGAGTGATCCTATAAGGGTTCCGTTTTTTCCTTTTGAGGTACGGAATAATAAAAATTGTTTAAAAACTTCCGCGCGCGCGCCCCTTTGTAACCTCGCGCCCCTAGGCACGTGCCTATAATCCGCCTCGGGGCGGCAGTTCTACCACACGATTTACTAATTCGCTGCTCCAAAGACATGGCAACGAATTAGGTAATCAAACTCTCTAAACTCTTTATTGCATTCATGTGTACATTTAGTTGTTATATTTAAGTAAGTAAGCTCCAACATGAAACCCGATTAGGGCACGGCAACATAATATATGTAATAAATTGGACAAAACATTAATTCAGTCAGTAGGTACATGTACCTACTGGATAGCAAGTTTGTTAATAGTTATTTTTGCAACTGTTGTATAATAAGGGGTATTAAAACACGAATGTGGGTTTATCACATGAGTGTTTTAAACCTAATTATAACAGTTGCATACAAGACTTTATCCTACACCCATGATATGAATCCTCTATAAAAGTTTCTGAAACCATTGGGTGTTTGTAATTCAAGATCAAGAATAAAGAAAGTCCCACGAAATTCAGTACAATTGCACATATGTATGTCGCCTGCAGCAGCACGTCACACACACATGCGTGCAGCGGGTGCTGCTGTCCCCCGTTTGAACATTGAAACCAGTTGCATAATGAAATTTTGTACAACATTATAACACTCGTTTGGATGATGTAATGGTTACTATGACACTGGTTGTTATAATGTTGCCAATAAGCTAACTGTTTCAGAAACTTTTATAGAGGTTTTATATCATATATCTTCATAAACAAATATAATTATTTTCGAAGATAGTACTATTTGGTTTATGTACCTAATTATTTTAATTAATATTATGAGGTTATTAAATTATTTTATTTTTGTATATTAATTATTATATTTCATAAATTTGTATTAATTGTTATCTATATTTTATTTATTTATATTTGTTATTATTATATTAATATTTTATTAATTTGTCTTTAATGTGTGTTTTTTTTTTCAATTCAATGTCTGACTGAAATTTCAATGACTAGTATTTTTTGATTGTTTTTTTTTTATGTGTTTCCACCGATGTCAATTGTGAACCGATTTTGAAAATTCTTTTTTTGTTTGAAAGGGTATGCTTTCGAGGTGGTCCCATATAAATTTTATTAACTTTGCTTTGACAGTTTTTGAGTTAGCTTCAATAATACGTACTTTTTCCCACTTAGTATGTGGATGATATGATAAGTTCCTGACACTGTTATTTACGGGATCCTGCCGTTTTGCCGAAAAGATTTTGCCAAATTTTCATTACCCAAACAAATTTTAGCAACCTTTTTTTATACCAATGTAATATTTGAAATAATTTTAGTACGCACATTTTCATTTGGTCAAATGTTTACTTGGCAGATTGTTACCAAGGATAATGTCATTAAGGCTTTTGGTCTTTAATCAAATGATTTATTACAGCAAACAATATTTAGACAATAAACGTTTAGTCAAATGATTTGTTATGACAAAAAATATAAAGGCAAAAATAAGATTTTTTTGGGAATTTGTTTGTTAAATTTGATGTCATTTGCGTATTTCTTTGTAAGCTTATGTGCTTGAATTTGTCTGAAACAAGTCAAATTTATGGTTACTAGACATTAGGTTATTTATGGAACTAGTTACAGTAGGTTATTAATTTTTAAAAAATGGTTAGGTTAGGTTAGGTTAAAACTGTGACCACCTACGCACGAGCCGAGCGAGCGAAGCGAGCGGTGCCGCGGCAGCGGCCGGCGAGTGCCAGAAACGACTAGATTATATAGAAAAAAATATGGAAAAAAGAGATTATTTTTAGGAGGCTATCGAGAGAAAAAATATTTGGCTTATTTAATTTTGCGTAAAATATGTTATACCAACTGAAATATTTGACTAGATAAAAAATGGTAAAAGTACTAGTTGGTGAACAAGTTATTGTTCAAACGTTCACTTGCCAAACATAGGTTTTCGTAACAATTATTTGTAAAGAGATTTTTTGGTAAGTAATAATTTGGCAAATGAAATTATGCGAAAATTTGTTTGGGAAGTGATAATTTGGCAATTTCTTTTCGGTAAAACAAGGGAGACCCGTTATTTACATAGCAGGTAGTGGTTTTCGAATTTGTGTGGGGTAGGTACCACAACTAAAAAGTGAAAAATAAAAAACTTTTTACAAAAAAAAAAACAACCGGCTTCCAAAAAACACTACAAAGTGAAAAATAACTTTAATTTCGGAAGTCGGTGACAAAAAACGAAAATTCAAAACTGAAGACACCGACTTCTGAAATTAAAGTTATTTGTCACTTTGTAGTGTTTTTTGGAAGTCGGTTGTTTTTTTTTGTTAAAAGTTTTTTTATGTATCATATTTATTATTTAGTTTTATTCTAAGTATCTGCGACCGAGTAAAAGCATTTCACATAATCATTTTTGCATAGACGTATGTTTGTATATGTGAATGTGTCAATTTATGATATTGTATATTTATCACGTCATCTATGTGTGTATTTATTGAAAGACGTATGTGGATTTATATCTGGAAATAAAAAAATCATTTCATTTCATAACATACATATATATGCTCGATAATGTTTTTTTTTAAACAACTTTGTAGGTACACTATGTTTAATGCAAATCAATATTATTTCTATTTGTAAATTAGGTAATCGATTGTGTTAAATCGATTACCTAATTTAAAATAATATTACCTTAGTAATATTAGTCGTAAATGGGTGTAAAATCGATTTCAGGATTCGTTTAGGACCTAGATTAGTCCTTTTTAGGGTTCCGTACCCAAAAGGTAAAAACGGGACCCTATTACTCAATACTCAATATCTTTATTGCTTATTAGTAAGACTTCGCTGTCTGTCCGTCCGTCTGTCTATCACCAGGCTGTATCTCAAGAACCTCGATAGCTAGACAATTGAAATTTTCACAAATTATGTATTCCTGTTGCCGCTATAACAACAAATATTAAAAATAAAATAAAATAAATATTTAAGGGGGGCTCCCATACAACAAACGCGATTTTTTTGCCCTTTTTTGCTCGATATCAATAATGGCAACAGGTAGGCACTTGAAATATTCACAAAATACTCAGTTGTATTTTTACTTTAATAATGAAATTAAAATAAAATAAATATTTAAGGGGGCTCCCATACAAAAAACGCCACTTTTTGCCTATTTTTGCTCGATATCAATAAATGGTAACAGGTAGTTGTTTATTTAGTCAATGGTACGGAACCCTTCGTACCCGAGTCCAACTCGCACTTGGCCGGTTTATTTAATTTCACACAATGTATTGGAATATTCGTTATTATTATAACACTGATTTATTTTAAGTATTTAGATACATACACACATTGCAGTATAAAACGAATTATTTGTTATTATTAATAGCGTGTACTCGTAAACACCAACCACACACATCTTTCATTAGAAGATTTTTTCTATTCTTGGGACCCTATATCTATAGTAAAATTAACTCTCACTTACATATTTCTACTCTAAATAAGACCCAGTGTAAAAATAAGGTCATAGAGTATACTTTTTGACACTATCTTATGAACAGACAGAAAACCTTTTAATCGTACCAGAGTAACCAGGTTTCCTTTAAGCAATTATCCATCTTAAAAGATTTTTTTTTTTACTACCTTCTCAACGTATACTATCATCACATACACATTCACACTCACCCTCACACACTAAAATACACACTCACCCACACACCCTGACTTACTCACTCTCGTCCACACTCCACAACTCATTTAAGTGTAATCGATCAATTTCTCTATTTAAAAATACTGTATATCAATACTATTCTGTTAGATTTAACAAAATTGTAAATGTTGGCTAAATTTTTTTCCAGTCTATTATCAGAGAGGTTTGGCGCTGTATGCCGAGATACAGGTTTTTCACCTAGTTCGGCTGCAGATGCTCCTATGTTGTATTATTAACCGACTTCCAAAAGGAGGAGGTTCTCAATTCGTCTGAATGTTGTTTTTTTTTTTTTTGTATGTTTGTTACGCGATTACTCCGCCAATTATGAATAGATTTTGATGATTCTGTTTTTGTTTGGTAGATCATACTTTAGAGGTGGTCCCATATAAATTTTATTAACTTTGCTTGGGTACTTTTTGAGTTAGCTTCAATTATACGTATTTTTTTCCACTTAGTATGTAGATGATATGATAACTTCCTGTCACTGTTATTTACATAGCAGGTAGTGGTATTCGAATTCGTGTGGGGTAGGTACCACAACTAAAAAGTGTAAAATAAAAACTTTTTACAAAAAAAAACAACCGACTTAAAAAAAAAACACTACAAAGTGAAAAATAACTTTAAGGCTTGTGCAGACCAGCGCGACACGCGACGCGACACAAAGGCACCGCCCGCGCCCGTCGCGCGACGAGCGGTGCCTTTGTGTCGCGTCGCGTGTCGCGCTGGTCTGCACAAGCTTTTAATTTCGGAAGTCGGTGACAAAGAACGAAAATTCAAAACCAAACGCACCGACTTCCGAAATTAAAGTTATTTTTCACTTTGTAGTGTTTTTTTTTTTGAAGTCGGTTGTTTTTTTTTTGTGAAAAGTTTTTTACACACTGTTTTTTGTTTCCTTTTTTATTTCTATATTTTACTTTTGTTATAATTATGTTGTGTTGTGTGCCTTTCTGTCTGTGCTAAATAAATGTATTTTATTTCTTTCTAGATAAATTAGTGTGTAATGTGTAATTGAATCTAATCAAATTGTTTATCTTATGATAATAAAACAATATTTTATACGTGTAACATCTCTCCTCGCTTTCTTGAAATCTGTAGAGTGGGAAATTTGTGGGAGTGATTTCGTGAAAAGGGATGGAAGTGTATTTACAGGAAGCCGGGTCAGCGCGCGCTATTTGATTTGACAAATGAGCGCGGGCGGTGCTAGAGTTGGCCGTCAGAAACGACCTTGACGAGGTGAGATGTCAGACATTACACATCATATGGGACTACTGACTTGGTGGTCAGGAGGCCTAAAACGGCCGCTTTGGCAGAATCATAATATGATAATATTATGAATCGCACAAACTGTCACAAACTGACAATTCATAATATTATCTGCGTTCAATTCATATTACGCAATTTATCTGTTTGACAGTTTTCTATTCATCGTTTCAGCCGAAAGACGTCCACTGCTGAACATAGGCCTCCCCCAAGCACCGCCACTTCGACCGATTCTGTGCTTTCCGCATCCAGCGGATTCCTGCGGCCTTCACAAGGTCATCGGTCCATCTTGTGGGAGGTCTTCCAACGCTACGTCTTCCTGTACGCGGTCGCCACTCCAGAATCGCGGAATCCACCCCGGATTTAATGAAATACAGTAAGGTAATACCACTTTTCAAATCCGGGGACAGTAAAGACGCCAATAATTATAGACCCGTATCCGTGTTGCCGGTATTCAGCAAGGTGTTTGAAAAGGTAATGCTTAATCAAATGCTCAATCATTTTAACACAAATAAAATCCTTCACAATCAACAGTATGGATTCACCAAAGGACGTTGTACGACCGACGCCGGTGTAACCCTATTAAGACACATTTTTAACGCGTGGGAAGAGGCTCAAGACGCCATAGGGATCTTCTGTGACCTCTCCAAAGCATTTGATTGCGTCGATCACGAAACCTTACTCTTGAAACTTGAGCATTACGGACTTGGAAAACTTGCACTCAATTTAGTAAAATCTTATTTAAATGATAGACAACAGCAAGTTCAAATAAACGGTATCAATTCACTAGGTTTAAAAGTAAAAATAGGTGTGCCACAAGGCTCGATATTGGGTCCATTCCTCTTCTTAGTGTATATAAATGATCTACTCCATTTATTAAAAAATCAACCACAAATGGTGTTATTTGCTGACGATACTTCTTTAATTTTTAAGGTAGATAGACGTGCTACAAATTTTAACGACGTAAATAACGCCCTACTGCAGGTCCAAAATTGGTTCACTGCTAATAATTTAGTATTAAATGGAAAAAAAACTAAGTGCATAAAATTTTCTTTACCAAATGTCAAAAGTAGTGATTGTGAGATAGTATTGAATCAAGAGAAACTAGAATTTGTCGACAAAACTGTTTTCCTAGGGATCACGCTCGACTCAAGGCTGCAATGGGGTCCTCATTTAACATCTCTTGCAGGACGGCTAAGTTCAGCAGCATATGCTGTCAGAAAAATCCGTCAATTTACTGATGTAGATACCGCGAGGCTAGTCTATTTTAGCTACTTTCATAGTATCATGTCGTACGGTATTTTACTGTGGGGACGGGCTGCAGACATCGAGTCTATTTTTATTCTGCAGAAAAGAGCGATCAGAGCCATATATTATCTCCGCAGGCGCGATTCTCTAAGGAAACTGTTTAAGGATATTAACATCATGACGGTACCTTGTCAATATATCTATGAAAACATCATGTACGTAAGAAAGAATTTACATCTTTTTAGCAAAAGAGGTGATAGACATAACTATAGTACAAGAAATAAGGACCTATTAGTTCAACCAGGTTTCAGACTGGCTAAAGTAGATTCATCTTTTATGGGATACTGTTTAAAATGTTACAATAAAATTCCTCCCCACATACTTCAACTGAATGAGACGAAATTCAAATCTTGTATAAAACGCACACTATGCAGGCAGGCATATTATACGTTGGGGGATTACATCGCTGATAAAAATGCTTGGCTCAATGCTGGTCCTGCTCCACAACTAATTGATTAACATTTGCAAATACTGTTGGAGCTGCTGAAGATTGTAAGACTATCTTTGCATTGTATAAACTCAATCTCCATTGTATTATATAATTGCATAGCACAGGTGTGAGTACTATGTACTAAAGAGTTACCATTTACCGGGTAATATGTCTTGCATTGACTTGAATCTGCCCTGGCGGCTGTGAGTATGTCATGCTCACTCAAATGTTTCGCTGATGGTGGCGCGTGTGTTGGATCATTTAGCTCCCTTCAAAATGGTTGAGCTGAATGGTGCTAATCCATGCGTCATGTTCGTGAACGGGCGCCGTCAGTTGGGACTGGTCATCTCTTAGCTGCCAGGGCTTATTTTTATTTTTATTTTTTGAATTGTTCTTTGTTTTATCTTTTTATTACGGACGCTTCTAACGTGCACGTCTTTCTACATTGTTCTCACATGTATAATTTCAACATGAATGATGTAACCAATATTTTGTAACAATTTTTTATTTAAAAGAGTGTCCGTGGAGTTTCTTGCCCGTTCTTCTCCATAGGTACCTACTACGCTTTGGAATGGGCAACTAGCTTCATACCTATTTCTGACTGACCGATTCCTTGACAATTCAAAAGTGCCTGTAAATGGTTTAATTGAAATAAATGCTTTGAGTTTGAGTTTGAGTTTGAGAACCTTTCGGCCCCATCGGCCATCCGTTCTGCGAGCAATGTGCCCTGCCCATTGCCACTTAAGTTTGGCAATTCTTCGGGCTATGTAGGTTACCTTGGTTCTCTTGCGGATCTCCTCATTTCTGATTCGATCACGTAGGGAAACTCCAAGCATAGCCCTCTCCATTGCCCTTTGGGTGACTTTTAGCCTTCTGATAAGGCCCATTGTGAGCGACCACGTTTCAGTGCCATAGGTCATCACTGGCAACACGCACTGATTAAAGACTTTCGTCTTGAGACACTGTGGTATGTGAGACAAAAAGATATTGCGTAGCTTCCCGAACGCTGCCCAGCCAGTTTTGTATTATAACGAAATAAAATATAAACTGTAGAAATAAAAAAATAAAAATCTCATTTGATTAATAACAACTGTAAAGAAAATAGTTCGGTAAAATTATGGTCTTTCATTTCATTCATGCGGCAATATTTACACCAAATATGATTCTGATATTTTTATTTATTTAGTCAAACTAACTAAATACACACACAGACATTCAAAGTATATAACATTTACAAATACCTACAATAGCATTGCATGCATCTAAATTAAAGGTAAGCACAGCATTTTATTTAGATCTCACTAGAAGGAAAAATACAGTGTATTTTAAATGGAGAACCTAGTGCAAAGCAGAAGAAGATTTGTACTAAAAAAAATGTCAATATTGAGACCATATTGCGCAATTTTGAAATGTATACAGAACTGGATTTACTAAAAGCAATTGCAAGTAATTTATGATTACTTTAACTGTTTTCTTGTTCAAAATAAATAACTTTCAAATATTTACAATGTATTTTTTTCTGCATTACTTTACACCAATTGAATATTCGATATAATACATGTTATACCATCTGAACATTACATCAAATGAACATTATACCTTTGATCATTAGCACAAATGTTGTTATAGCAAATAAATATTCGACGAACTGAAAATTCTGTCAAACGATATTATACTAAGTGATGATTTTCTTAAACGTTGTTCGATTTAGTAATATTGTATCAAACGTTGTTCGACCAAACAAGGGTGAACCTAATAATTAATATAAAGATGGATAACAATGTAATTAGAACTAATATCGATAATCTTTTATATTTTACATTTACTTGAATTAAATTAAATTGAATTGAATTAACTTGAATAAGATTGAATTAAATAACAAACCAAAAACATAATTTAAAAAAAACACACAAAATAAAAAATATTGAGCAAAAAATCACATATTCTTGAGCACTGCTCTTTTGATGTGAATTGAATTGAATATGATTCAGCTAAAATATGTGTCACCATAGAGAAATTGTTGGGAATTCAGAAAATGAATTGCTTTTAGAGGAATTGCTTAATGTGGCTGTTTTAGACCCGCTGATAGGCAGTCGGCACTGGGTTGTGGACAACCCAGTAACTGGGTAATACGAAACGCCTTGGTAAGACTGGTTGTCAGACTTTCGGGCTTTTGACGACCCGTAACGACTGTCAAAGATTCACGAATGACAGCCTTGACCAACGGCTTCACGTGCTATCCGAGGCACGGAGGTTTCTCGGTATGTAAAGATGGTCACCCATCCACGGACCAACCCCGGCAAGCGTAGCTTAATCTGATGGATTTATCCGTGTGGCTGTTATTACTTAGGCACAAGCTCCTCTTAAAATTCCTTCTCCTGCTTGGAAGGACATATATAATGCCAATAAAAAATTCTATTTGCTGACGATACTTCTCTTATTTTTAAAATAGACAGGAAAGATACAGATGTCTTACATGTCAACGACAGTCTGGCTGTACTTTCAAAATGGTTCGTAGCTAATAATCTTTTACTTAATGCGAACAAAACTAAATGTATTAGGTTCTCATTACCAAATGTACCTCAAGTAGGTCTAAATCTAAAACTTGATGGCAAAAAACTAGATGCAATAACGGAAACTATTTTCTTAGGAATTACTTTAGATTCAAAATTACGATGGGGCGCCCACATTAGAACTCTTTCAGGTAGATTAAGTTCAGCTGTATATGCAGTAAGAAAAATAAGGCAGTTGACTGATATAGCCACAGCTAGGTTAGTATACTTTCCTTATTTCCACAGCATTATGTCTTATGGCGTCCTGCTGTGGGGATCGGCAGCTGACGTAGATTCGATTTTCATTTTACAAAAGAGGGCAATCCGCGCGATCTATAAAATGGGTCATTGCGAGTCCCTTAGAGACAAATTTAAAGAAATCGATATACTGACTTTGCCTTCGTATGAAAAGTATTATGTATGTTCGCAAAAACTTAGGTCTTTTCAAAATAAGATTCCATAATATAAATACACGTAGTCGACATGAAATTGTGATACCCAAATTTAGATTCTAGAAACCTAGCTTCTGACGTTTCATAAGTGCCCATGTAGGTTTATGTGAAATAAAATATTTTGAATTTGAATTTGAATATGTCCACATTGGTGATGTTCTTCAGAAAGGTCAGGTGTATAGTACCTAATTGTAACAGACGTAGGGGTATAGCCGAGATCTATAAAAGTAAAACAAAAAAACCGGCCAAGTGCATGTCGGACCACGCACAATATAGGGTTCCGTAGTTGGGATGAATCCCAAGAAGAAACTTAACTTTGAGAACATGTTTTTACAACCGCAAATCTAAGTTGGTCGATTATTACTCGTTAACTTGTAAAACCTACTCAGCTGTGATAGTTTTCCTTTTAAATTCGTTATATAAGCTACTGCCGTGAATATTTCATAAATCTAAAACCAACCATTTAGCTGGCAGGGGGGGGGACACTTGACTCTAACAAAAATTTTCACTTTAAAGCTTAATATTTTGCAAACGGATTTCTGAATTCAAAAATGGTTTTAACACACTCACAATGTTTTTGAAAGACCTTTCCAACGATACCCCACACCAAGGGATAGAAAAAAAAAAGCATCCCCACTTTCGTGTACGGGAGGTACCCTATAATTTTTTTTTTTCATAATTTTATTTTACCACTTTGTCGGCATGATTAATATGTATACCCATGCCAAATTACAACTTTCTAGTATTAACAGTCTTGGAGCTAGACCGCGGACAGACAGACAGACAGACAGATAGACGGACATGACAAAACTATAAGGGTTCCTTGTTTACTACGGAACCCTAAAAAGGATCGCAGCAGGGAGTGTTCTGTACATAGTTTCTGTCTGCCGCCGTGGGAAAGTACTTCACAGATAGAAAGTTACACTATTGGCGAGTGCTGCAGAAGGTAAGGTTAGGTAGGTGTCAAACTGTCAACGTTAAGTGGAAGTGGGCGGGGCATATTGCCTAGAAAAGATGGCCGATGGGGCCGAAAGGTTCTGGAGTGGCGACCGCGTACCGAAAGACGTAGCGTTGGAAGGCCTCCCACAAAATGGACCGATGACCTTGTGAAGGCCGCAGGAATCCGCTGGATGCGGGAAGCACAGATCTGGTCGAAGTGGTGAAGCTTGGGGGAGGCCTATGTCCAGCAGTGGACGTCTTTCGGTTGAAATGATGACTGTGCTGATAATAATAATAATAGGGATGAGGACAAAAAATATTTTTTTGTCGGTCAGGCAAATTTATTAAAAAAATATTAGACACGTATTTTTTCTTTTTTTACGTAATCAAAAGATTACGGCGATACATTGAGTTAAAATGTGGCATGACGTCACGAGTAAGTAGAATTTGTACTGTGATGTAGCGACCCCCACTCTTAACTTCAATGCGTTTTATCTAAGTCATTTTTAATTAATAAGATAAAGCAAAAAATACGTGTCTATAATTTTTTTTTTGACCCAGGCGTCATCCCTATTTCAAAATTCATAAGTCATTAATTCAAACTAGGCTGAGAATCAGCACTTTTCAACGTCAAAATTACATAAGACAGTCCCCCAAAAACGCCCACCCTTCACCACTTCCTAGTGCTTTGGCTGGGAAGAAGAAGTGGCGCAACAAACTCCCCAGCAGCACAGCTGTCTGTTCAAGTTAGATAAAAATGATTCTATACAATAGTATGCAAAATAATTTACATTATGCAACACAAAACATAATTTAAATGATAAATTATTGGTCATATGTCAGCTAGCACACGCCAATACACCAACCAAAAACATCGAGAACTAGGTATACTTAAAGCAGAAATAAAAAATAAAAACTAAACGTAAACAGAACTAAATATCTAAATAAAAGCCTCCAGGCATAAAGGGCGTGCCCGCTTACATAAAGCTGTAATTGGAAATTATAAAAAACCAGCTAAGTGCGTGTCGGACCACGCACAATGAAGGGTTCCGTAGTTGGGATGAATTCATCCCAAAAACAAACTTAACTTTGTAGTTGATAAACATGTTCTCCCATACGAAATGTATGGGAAAACATGTTTTTGCAACTGCAAAGTTAAGTTGGTCGATTATTACTCGTTAACTTGTAGAGCCTACTTAGCTGTGATAGTTTTCCTTTTAATTTCATTATATAAACTACTGCTGTGATTTGTTTTACACATCCAAAACCAACCATTTAGCTGGCAGGGGGGGGGGACGACGACACTTGACTCTAACAAAAATTTGCACTTTAAAGCTTAATATTTCGCAAACGGATCCCTGAATCCAAAAATAGTTTTCCCAAACTCACAATGTTTTTGAAAGACCTTTCCAATGATACTCCACATCATGGGATAATAAAAAAAGAAAACAGCCCCACTTTACGTGTAGGGGGGGTACCCTAAAAAAAAATGTTTTTCATAATTTTGTTTTACCACTTTATCGGCGTAATTAATATGTATACCTATGCCAAATTACAGCTTTCTAGTACTAAGGGTCTCGGCGCTAGACCGCGGACAGACAGACATGACGAAACTATAAGGGTACCTTGTTTACTACGGAACCCTAATGATAAACTAGGACTATCGAGGTAAAATAAATAAACAGTTTGTAATTCTTACCGCTGGAAATTCACTCTTCGTCTTGAGAAACAGTTGAGAACTTTCACATTGAAATATACTGACGCAGACACCACAAGCTCCATTCCAAATACAACTGGAACCTGTAACATATAACACAGCATCAAGCTTGTATTCCTCAGAACGGGTAAGCAGAGATTTATAAAGGGTAATCCAATTCGAGGTTCCTAATTTATATTTAAAAGAAAACCGACCAAGTACGTGTCGAACCACGCATAATGAAGGGTTCCGTAGTTGGGATGAATCATGAATTTATCCCAAAAACAAACTTAACTTTTTAGTTGAAAAACATTTTCTTCCATACGGAATGTATGGGAAAACATGTTTTTGCTACTGCTAATATAAGTTGGTCGATTATTACTCGTTAACTTGTAGAGCCTACTTAGCTGTGATAGTTTTCCTTTTAATTTCGTTTATAAACTACTGCTGTGATTTGTTTTACATATCCAAAACCAACCATTTAGCTAGCAGGGGGGAACACTTGACTCTAACAAAAATTAGCACTTTAAAGCTTAATATTTCGCAAACGGTTCCCTGAATCCAAAAATGGTTTTCACAAACTCACAATGTTTTTAACCGACTCCAAAAAGGAAGAGGTTATATGTTCGTCGCGTATATATATATTTTTTTATGTATGTCCACCGATTTCTCCGTCAATTGTGGACCGATTTTGAAAATTATTTTTTTGTTTGAAAGGGTATCCTCTCGATGTGGTTCCATATAAATTTTACTAATTTTGCTTCGATGGTTTTTGAGTTAGCTTCAGTAATACGTACTTTTTCCCACTTAGTATGTGGATGATATGATAAGTTCCTGTCACTGTTATTTACATAGCAGGTAGTGGTTTTCGAATTTGTGTGGGGTAGGTACCACAGCTAAAAAGTGAAAAATAAAAACTTTTTATAAAAAAAAAAACAACCGACTTCCAAAAAAAAACACTACAAAGTGAAAAATAACTTAACTTTTTAATTACACAGTAAACGAATTTATGACGCATAAAACTTTATAGATGTAGGTAGGTACTTTATAACTTTTCTTTTTTTGTTAGATCCGGCCTGATCAAAGACATAAATATTGTATATTTCAGTGACATTAAATCTAATCTATTTTGTATTGTATTGTAAAATGACATTCCTTATTTCAATTAATTATGAACTATAACTTGACATGACATGTTTGTAATTAACCTATTCCATAGTATTATTTACTGTTACTGTTAATTGGAGATCATATCGACTTCTAGACATGTATTTTTATTTCTGAAATGTATTTTCATAAGTTTTGACTCAATTCTGTACCTTCAGTGAAAACTGATGTAACTGGAAAATCATGATGATGAGAAAATTAATGTTAAAGTTTAAAAAAAATCTGGCTCTTTGTCTACTTCACTAAAATGAGTACTGATTACTGACATTGGTAAACAATATCTTAGAGCACGATTTAGCGTAAGAAGAAACAGATTAATTTGTATAGTTAATAGTTAATTTCGGAAGTCGGTGTCTTTGGTTTTGAATTTTCGCTCTTTGTCACCGACTTCCGAAATTAAAGTTATTTTTCACTTTGTACCTAGTGTTTTTTTTTTGAAGTCGGTTGTTTTTTGTTTTTTTGTAAAAAGTTTTTATTTTTCACTTTTTAGTTGTGGTACCTATCCCACACAAATTCGAATACCACTACCTGCTATTTAAATAACAGTGGCAAGAAGTTATCATATCATCTACATACTAAGTGGGAAAAAATACGTATAATTGAAGCTAACTCAAAAACTACCCAAGCAAAGTTAATAAAATTTATATGGGACCACCTCTGAAGTATGATCTACCAAACAAAAAAGAATCATCAAAATCTATTCATAATTGGCGGAGTAATCGCGTGACAAACATACAAAAAAAAAAAAAAAAAAAAAACATACACACGAATTGAGAACCTCCTCCTTTTGGAAGTCGGTTAAAAAGAAATCCAGTTATATCACCTTACACAACATATATTAAAGTCGTTTTATGTGTAAATTAATTTAAAATGACTTGAATCATTTTACACATAATTTATTGGTTGGTTTTGGATGATTATGTGTACCTAAATATATCAGTTTGTACTAATTCACTTAGATCGCGTAATAAGAGTCACATACATTTGTATTAATATACATTAAGGTACTTGAAATATTTGTTCAGTTCACATTGATATTAGGTACTTCAAATGTATTTTTTTACACATTAATAAATGTAAAAAATGCTTAGTTAGAGCACTTTACACCAAAATAAGCTTGCTCAATTTTAATCTTAGAGGGGTACCGATTAGACCAATAAATTGCATTTTTTTTACTGTTAAACTTAGTGTAAGAATATTAAAACTGATATAAGTCAAGATATATCACTTTTCACTGAAGGTACAGAATTTGAAATGTGGGTGTACCTACTATAAGGACACCTCTGCCCAACCCTTCGGGGAAACAAGGCGTGATGTTATGTTATGTGTTTTGACTCAATTTATGATAACTTAATGTTCACAAACTCAGCAGCAAACCAACATTTACTGACCCTGACAGGGTTTATGTACAAAAACCGACAGCAAAATATTGTAACGTCATTCCGACCTCGCCGCCGAGGTCCTCTGCGATCGCGACCACGTCCCCGAGTAAATGATACTCCCCCCGATCCTTGCTTAACCTGATGGATCAACCGTGCGGCTGTTATTACTTAGCCACGAGCTCTGTCCACCAAATTACCACCATATAACATAACATAACATCACGCCTTGTTTCCCCGAAGGGTTGGGCAGAGGTGTCCCTGTAGCAGGTACGCCCACATTTCGCCAGTTATGTTTAAGTCCCATGTTGCCATCAACCGGGCACAAATCCAGACTCCGAGCTGCTACTGAGAAATTTCAGATAGAAAAACCCAATAACACTTTGTCCGACCCGGGAATCGAACCCAGGACCTCATGCTCAGCAGTAGCGCTTGCGACCACTAGACCAACGAGGCAGTCAGACCACCATATGACCTATAATAATGCGGATGAGAGCATTATTATTCAATATGAAGATCCAAACGTATGATTGATTTTATGACTATTTTATTATTACGGTCTGGCTTGAAATTGTGGACTCGAATAGCAATAGATGGAGAACAATTGACTTCCAAAATAAAAACCCTACGAAGTGAAAAACCTTTTTAAAAAAAATACAACCGACTTCCAAACTACAAAGTAAAAATAACTTTAATTTGGGAAGTCGGTGTCTTTGGATCAGTATTTTAGTTTTTTGACACCGACTTCCGAAATTAAAGTTATTTTTCACTTTTTAGTTTGGAAGTCGGTTGTATTTTTTGTAAAAAAGTTTTTTTTTCACTTTTTAGTGGGTTGATTTGTAATTTATCTAAGTTACAATATCCTTATGTCAACTGTTCATCAAAAATACTCAAATCGCTATACGAGTAGATGTACCATAATATTTGAAGAGTTCCCTCGATTTCTCCAAGATCCCATGATCAGATCGTGACCAAATGACAATGGGACCCACTTGAAAGTATACCCTTTCAAACAAAAAAAAGAATTTTTCAAATCGGTTCAGCGGTCTTCGAGTAATAGGGGAACATACATTAAAAAAAAAATGTCCCGACGAATTGAGAACCTCCTCTTTTTTTTTTAAGTTGGTTAAAAATTACTTTAATTTCGGTAATAAAGAGAGCAGTAGTGGCCCAGTGGTAATGGCCGCGACTTACGAGTTGTGCGTCGTAGGTTCGAACCCAGACAGGCGCTTTACTTAGTGTAAATTATTTCATCACCACTGCTCTCAAAACGGTGAAGGAAAACATCGTGAGGAAACCGGCATGTCCTAGAACCGAAAATACGAAGACATGTGACATCTACCAACCCGCACTGGGCCCGCGTGGTGGATTACGGCCCACTCCTTCTCACAGAGAGGAGGCCGCAGTCCCAGCAGTGGGAACATTATAGGCTGATGATGATGATGATGAATAAGATAATAAATCCTATAACTATTAACGAGCAATATTTGTATATACATATATTTGTACGCACGTTCTCGAAATCGGCTCCAACGATTTCGATAAAAGTTGCAATATAGGGGTCTACGGGGGCGAAAATTATTTGGAAAAATTAATTTTCTCCGTATTTTTAGCAGAGTTCGAAGTTTAGAACAAGATAATGAATACCTAATGACATGGCAGTATGGAATTAGTAAGTAGGGACCTACAATCATGGCAGCATGGAATAAATAGGTACCTACACGAATTACTATGAAATTACCTATACTATTAAATGAGCATTCTCTATTTTTAACCGACTTCCAAAAAGAGGAGGTTCTCAATTCGTCTGTATGTTTTGTTTTTTTTTTTCTTTTTTGTATGTTTGTTACGCGATTACTCCGCCAATTATACTTTTTACTCCCATATAAATTTTATTAACTTTGCTTGGGTAGTTTTTGAGTTAGCTTCAATTATACGTATTTTTTCCCACTTAGTATGTAGATGATATGATAACTTCTTGTCACTGTTATTTACATAGCAGGTAGTGGTATTCGAATTTGTGTGGGATAGGTACCACAACTAAAAAGTGAAAAATAAAAACTTTTTACAAAAAAAAAACAACCGTCTTCAAAAAAAAAACACTACAAAGTGAAAAATAACTTTAATTTCGGAAGTCGGTGACAAAAAACGAAAACACAAAACCCAAGACACCGACTTCCGAAATTAAAGTTATTTTTAACTTTGTAGTGTTTTTTTTGGAAGTCGGTAGTTTTTTTTTTTGTAAAAAGTTTTTATTACCAGAGCAGAGCTCGGTCGCCCAGGTACTAAAGTCTAATGACGGTTTTGAATTTTCCTTTTTTAGCCAGAATATAATTTTAGACCATTAGGTACCTACTCGTAAGACTTGTAATTATGCCGCTAACCTTGGCTTGTTGTCTATAAATATTTTATACCCAGAGAAGTAACAAAATATCGCTGATAATTACTTATAGTTAAGACATTTATTCAGTATATAAGTCTCATTCCCTTTCGGTTATCTATAATAATACCGCCGTATCTCTACGTTGACGTCTATTTATTTATTTATTTGTTTGTTAACATAGGTATAAAGAAATACAGATCTTATGTTTGGTGAACAGAGCGCTATGTTATGCCAGGAGGCGTACAAATATGGTGTGCAAAACTAACTGAGGATACAAATTAAAATTTCTATTTAAAAATATTTGAAACACATGCATAATTATGGTATTAAAACTAGAAAATAAATTGAAACAATTACATACTATCCAATACTCCAATTATGTCAGACTTAAATGAGGAATTATTAAAATGTCAAAGAAAAAATAAAAAATCTAAGTATGTCAAAATAATTAAAATGTCAAAATAATTTAATGTCAAATTTAATAATTGTAATTCTAAATTAATTCATCATTCAAATATTCGTCAATGGTATAATAACATTTATCAATTAAGAACAATTTCATTTTGTTCTTAAATTGTGTAAAATTTAATTCTTTTATGGCGTCTGGAATTTTATTATAAATGCGTGGAGCCATACCCAGGACACTTTTTCTTACTAATGCAGTTTTACATTTATAATTATTCAAAGAATTTTTGTACTGACTACGAATTGGAACATTTCGTACCCTTGTCATTTTTTCAAAAAGGTTGGCATTGTTTTTGACGAAGATACTAATTTCTAATATGTGTATCGCCGGTAGCGTAAGTATTTTTAATGATTTAAAGTACGGTGCACAGCTGTCATGGCTCTAATGCACCTCTTTTGTGCCTTGAATATTAGTCCCTTATCCGGGGAATTACCCCAAAAAATTATTCCGTATCGTAGAAGTGAGGCTACTAGACCATGATAGGCAACAAGTAACGCGTCTATATTTACTTTTCTAGCCAATTGAAAAAGTGCATAGGCAGATTTATTAATTTTTTTACATAGCTGTTCTATATGAGCTTTCCAATTGAGGTTATTGTCAATATGGATACCTAAAAACACACTTACTTTTACTTCTTCTATTTCGTTGCCTCTGTAATTGACACACATTTTTGGAGCTTCAATTCTTTGATGGAAATGCATTACTTTGGTTTTCTTGAAGTTGATTATTAAATTATTCATATTAAGCCAATTAATTATGTCAGTGAGAGTATTATTAATGTCAATTTGATATGTATTTAAGTCCTTACATTTTACTATGGCAGTGCTATCGTCTGCAAACAAAACCATTTGTTGTTGTGTCACTTTTGGCAAATCATTTATGTAAATGAGAAATAAAGGTGGCCCAAGCACGCTACCTTGAAGCACTCCATACTTTATACACCTGAAATTTGACACATACGTTCGTTCCATTTTGGTTTTTGCACACACTCTTGTGATTTCAGTACATTGCAATCTATTACTTAGATATGATTCAAGTAACTTTAAAATGTTCCCTCTGATGCCATAGCCATGCAATTTGTCTAGAAGGATTTTGTGATCAACATAATCAAAGGCTTTAGTCATGTCTGTGTAAATAGCGCAGATGGGAGTCTTTTTATCAACAGCAGACATAACATTATTTAAAAGGTCGAAAATAGCCATGTTAATTGTTTTACTTCTCCGGAAACCGTTTTGTTCTTTGCACAAAATATTATATTTGTGAAGATATTGGTATAACGAGTTATAAATAACTTTTTCAAAGATTTTGGAAAAAACAGGAATTTTGGCTATTGGCCGGTAATTTTTTATATGCGCCTTGTCTTCCTTTTTGTGGAGCGGTTTTATTATGACTTTTTTCAAGTCTTCGGGATAGATGCCTTCGGTAATACCTATATTAATAATATGTGCTAGGACAGGTGCTATAAGCTCAATTACATATTTAATTACTTTTGTAGATATACCGTCAATACCTACAGTACTAGTATTTTTTAGCGTCTTTGTGGCTAAAATAATATCAGATTTTAGAACAGGATGCATGAACATTGATTGCATTATCAAATTATTTAACTTATTATTAATTTTAATGTCATTTATTATATTATTCTCAATGTCATCTATAAAGTAGTCATTAAATGCATGTGCTATGTCATTCAGGTTTTTGAAAGTCAAATTACCTGTTTTTATTGTCAGTATCTGTTCTTTAGGCAGGTTAGTTTTAGATCTATTGACTATCTGCCATGTGGCTTTGGATTTATTTTGCGAGTTGTTTATAAAGTAGTTATTTTGTGCCTTCTGAGTTAGTCTAACGTCGTGGTGGGCTTTGCGCGCTCCAAACTCTAGGTCTGTGCCGGTAAAGTTTACTTTGCCGAAACAGGTCTAGAGTGAGGAGCCAGACCAAGAGAGATACAGAAACCCGCAGGGCAGCATGTGGCGAGCTGTTGAGCAGTAGCGACCCCACGGACCCTAACTCCCGGGAGAAGTATTGTTTCTCACCTCTGGCCTGCCTTTATTGGCCGGCTGGAGTGAGCACTGACGAGGAATAGAGCTCCCACCTCTTTCTTGCCTTTATTGGCTGGCTTGAGTGGAGATTCGCAAGAGCAAACGTGCTCGGAGGAAGGAAGTATTCCAAGGAAGTCTTGACCGTACTTCCGGGATTGTCCCGATAGCCGTGGAATACCTCTCCACTCCTCATAAGCACCTCAGGACATGTTGTCCCCATGTCGCTACGATACTTTGTGCTAGCGACTGTTTTCGGGGGCCCATTATTGAGTGTGCAAGTCACCCTCTGCCATTTTCCTGTGTATTTTTAATAAAATGTTGGTCAAGCAGGGGCCAAGTCCTTCCATAGTTCCAGGTAACCAGTCCGCATTAGCCACCCAAACCCATAGTCCAATATCTTTGTTTCTTTATCCTGCAAGAGTCCTACACCAACCGGGGGTTGTCCTGACTATTCACAGGACATCATTACCGCGATTACTCTTATTCGGAACGGGTGTTAGCACGCTCAAATCGATTGCAGCGTTACTCGGAACGCAGCCCAAATTTAAATTTAATCGGTCCATTAGGTTCGGAGCAAATTGGCAGTGACAGGCGGACAGACAGACAGACACACGAGTGATCCTATAAGGGTTTCGTTTTTTCCGTTTGAAGTACGGAACCCTAAAACTAATCAGCTGTCCTATACATTTGCATTAAATAGTTATTGAAGTTTTCTATGGGACTGTCTTTTTGTATTTTGTGTCTCTCTGTCTCTTTTAAGACATAATTCTTAGTCAAATTTGTGTCTGAAATGGTTTTTTGAGGAAAGAATCACACAGATTTGATTGGATCTGTCCAGTCAGTGCGTCAGACCAAATAAAAAACCAAGACAGCGCTGTCAACAGTGACGTGAGGCTAATTTCATAAACATGTCGCACCCCTAGATGAAGACTCCGGTAACTCAAAAAACCTCATTTTTCAGAAATGACGAAAAACTGTTTTTAGTATTTTTGATCTTTCCTAAGAAAGATATCAAAAATCTATTGAGACATTCATGGAGGTAACATTGAATTAGCTTGTTTGTATTTTGTCTGTTAAAACCCTGTAAAATATCGAGATTTTTTAGTTACTCTAGTTTTGCAGCTGTAATCAAATTAAGTAAAGCTGCGTTTTATTAATTAAGTAAAGCTTCTTTTAACAGCAGTTAAAGGTATTGTCACGCGAGTTATATCTTTGTGTAGGTATTCGAGTCAGGAATTCGAAACCGCCACTAACTTGAAATGCGTACTTTTTGAGTTACCGGAGTCTTCATCTAGGGGTGCGATGTGTGCACTTGAAATGAAATGAAATTGTTTATTCTTTAAATAGGATATCGGAATCTCTTTTAAACGTCATATAAAAAAAAATATTAAAAATAAGCTAAATGAGTTCAGTGTTTCCTATCTGACTACTCTGAGAAGAAAGGCCGACACAAACTCAGAGGTCGCAGAATCTTTTAAAGTCCAGACATAATCTTGGTCAGAAGGACCATGTAGATTAGTGTCTGCAATGGTCTTTTGAGGAAAGAACCAAACAGATTTGAGTGGACCTGTCCAGTCAGTGCAAGCATTTGTCAATAGGAAATCGCGGAGCTCAACTCAGAACTTAAGAAGCTCAACTCGACGAACAATACCAAAGAAAGGACATTTGGGTAGGCCGCATAAACTACTCAAACTGCCAGACCATCACTAAAACTAGCTGAGAAATAAAAATAATAATAGTATCAAAGTCAAAGTCAAATCATTTATTTCAAATAGGCACATGTATGGCACTTTTGAACGTCAGAATTTACAAAATAATTGAATTGATTCTAGTCGCCCCTTCCAAAAGGTAGTTTTTGTATGGAGAAGAATCGGCCACCGTTACTCTTTTTAAAAGTTTTACAATAGTTTGTATAGGCTCCTTTTTTAAATTTGTTAATTATTTTTTTATCTTTTATTACTGTTTTGTATTTCCTGTGCGTGTCCCAAATAAAATATTTTTCTTTCTTTCTTTCTTTCTTTCTTTCTTTTAGTTAAATAATTATATGTGAAGACGATTCAAATTCAAATTCAAAAGTCATTTATTCAAATTAGGCTGAGAATCAGCACTTTTCGAACGTCAAAATTACATAAAACAGTCCCTCAAAATGCCCACCCTTCACCACTTCCTAGTGCCTTTCGCTGGGAAGAAGAAGTGGCGCAACAAACTCCCCAGCAGCACAGCTGTCTGTTCAAGTTAGAAAAAAATGATTCTATACAATAGTATGCAAAATAATTTACATTACGCAACACAAAACAATTTAAATGATAAATTATTGGCTATATATCAGCTAGCACACGCCAATATACCAACCAAAAACATCGAGAACTATACTCAAGCAGAAATAAAAAATAAAAACTAAACGTAAACAGAACTAAATATCTAAATAAAAGCCTTCAGGCATAAAGGGCGTGCCCGCTTACATAAACTATTTAAAGCTGTAATTGGAAGTTATAAATGATAAACTAGGACCATCGAGGTAAAATAAATAAGTTAATTACTAGTTACAATAACAAAACCATGATCAGCAAGACGACCAGTCACCACAAGCAGCACCCGTTCACGAGCATAACGCAAAGATCAGCCATTACCCCCCTCGCCATATTTGAGGGAAGGAGGCAACCCGACCCCCGACGCTACCGCAAGCAGTGACATCTAAGGGAGCATGACGAACTTGCTGCCGGTTGCTCAGGCAAAAAATCAAAAATTATTAACAACTGTCGAGGTCGCTAGCTAACCACAAATTGCAATACAACTCATAAAAAAACATTGTAATGAGTAGATTAAGTCAACAATAAAATAAAATAAAAATAAATTGACTCATAAAAAATAAAAATTGACTTATTAATTCAAATAAAATAAACAATTATTTAACTATATAACGATGCACTACAATAACATTACTATACCACAGTAGGTAAAAACAATTAAAAATGAAGCAACGACAGATAATTTAAATATGTGATAGATACATGGTGCTCACATATTTACAAACATTGTAAAAGTAGACGATTTTCCTAAAATTTTGTAATTAATAAGTCAGTGTGTGAGGAAGTAATCACAGAATGTAAAATCAATGTCATAAAACACAAAATAATAAATTTTACAATTAAATTAGCAATCAGTTTGATTTTGTCTGGATTCTAAATTGTCCTATGGAGCAGGACCAGCATGCAGCATTCACAATAATCAAAATAATATTGTGAATGCTGCATGCTCTATGCCCCCCACCGCCGTATCTCTACGTTGACGTCGTGGTGGGGCTTGCGCGCTCCGAACTCTGGGTATGTGCCGGTAAAGTTTACTTTGCCGAAACAGGTCTAGGGTGAGGAGCCAGACCAAGAGAGATACAAAAACCTGCATGGCAGCATGTGGCGAGCTGTTGGGCAGTAGCGACCCCACGGACCCTATCTCCCGGGAGAAGTCTTGTTCCTCACCTCTGGCTTGCCTTTATTGGCCGGCTGGAGTGAACACTGACGAGGAACAGAGCTCCCACCTCATTCTTGCCTTTATTGGCCGGCTTGAGTGGAGATTCGCAAGAGCAAACATGCTCGGAGGAAGGAAGTATTCCAGTAAGATGCTGGTAGGGATCTTGACCGTACTTCCGGGAATGTCCTGATAGCCGTGGAATACCTCTCCACTCCTCATAAGCACCTCAGGACATGTTGCCCCTTTGTCGCTACGACACTATGTGCTAGCGACCGTTTTCGGGGGCCCATTATTGAGTGTGCAAGTCACCCCCTGCCATTTTATCCGTGTGCATATAAAACATAGATCAGGCAGGGGCCATAGTCTTTCCATAGTTCCAGGTGACCAGTCCACTTTAGCAACCCAAACCCATAGTCCGATATCTTTGTTTCCATATCTTACAATAGTCCTATACCAACCGGGGGTTGTCCTTGGCTGCACTTGCATAGTGCGAACAGGGATAATCGTCGGTTGGTACCTCATTTCATCAAAAACGTCTAAGGGGCCTCTGCGAGTTGGGTTCGGCCCCTCGTACGCCTTCCAAAGGTCCGGGACCCGTGGATCCCGAGAAATGTCAAAGACGTAAAAATAAAAATAATATAATACTTTACAAAGTAATCATGTCATTTTGAATATCATTTTCAACAATGTCAATGTGTATATCAAACTGGTATATTATGTTGATTTTACCTAATAATTAAAATGTCAAGTTTTATGTGAGGTGTAGTTTGATTGTAATGTTATAGTCCTCACCTACCTAGCCTTTTCCCAACTATGTTGGGGTCGGCTTCCAATCTAACCGGATGCAGCTGAATACCAGTATTTTACATGGAGCGACTGCCTGTCTGACCACCACAACCTAGTTACTAGGTAACACGATACCCCTTTGTAAGACTGGTTGTCAGACTTTTGGGCTTCTAACTACCCGTAACGACTGTCAAAGATCTACAAATGACAGCCGGGACCAACGGCTTAACGTGCTTTCCGAGGTACGGAGGGGTCTCGGTATGTAAAGATGGTCACCCATCCACGGATCGACCGCGGCAAGCGTAGCTTAACCTGATCAATCGACCCGTGTCGCTGTTATTACTTAGCCACAAGTTATTGTAAATGGTTGTAAATGTGGGCGTGTGAGCGTGTTTGCACAGAGCGGAGGTGTAATTTTGGCATGGTTCACTGTATTATTCTCGTCTTGGTTTTTATTTGATCCATGCATTTTTTATCAGTAATTGTGTAACATAGCATTAAAAAGGTTTTAAGTTAATGTCAGCTCGACATTGGTCAAAGGTGTAAGCTATTTTAATCTTTGTTATCGAATAATTAAATGTAGTTTTCGCGCTGTGCTGCGTAGCTGCGCTGACGTAGATATAAAAGAAAATTGACGAGATATAAAAACCGACCAAGTGCGAGTCGGACTCGCGCACGAAGGGTTCCGTACAATTATCTACTAAAAATGGCAAAAAAAAATCTGTTGTATGGGAGCCCCCTTATATATTTATTTTATTCTGTTTTTTAGTATTTTTTGTTATATCGGCAACAGAAATACATCATCTGTGAAATTTTCAACTGTGTAACTATCACGGTTCATGAGATACAGCCTGGTGACAGACGGACGGGCAGCGGAGTCTTCGACACTAAAAATTACATATCTAAGGATTTTTTGAAAAAGTCCTAATCGAGTCCGATTCAGCTGACCGGAGATGATCGGGTCAATCGGAGTGGGTTGAAATTTATGTTTAAATACAGGAAATAAAAATAAAAAAACCGGAGTGCAAAATTTATAAGAAAAACGCCGACAAAAAACACGTTGCTTGTATGAGGACCCCCTTTTATTTTTAACTTTACTTTATTTTGGGAACCTTAAAAATAACATCACGCCTTGTTTCCCCGAAGGCTTGGGCAGAGGTGTTCCTTTAGCAGGTATACCATGCCAGGCATGTAGGCTCACCTAGGGGGCGAGCCTACATGCCATCAACCGGGCACAAATCCAGACTCCGAGCTGCTACTGAGAAATTTCAGACCGGGAATCGAACCCAGGAGCTCATGCTCAACAGTAGCGCTTGTGACCACTAGACCAACGAGGCAGTCAGACCACCATATGACCTATAATAATGCAGATGTGAGCATTATTATTCAATATGAAGATCCAAACGTATGATTGATTTTATGACATAACATAACATAACATCACGCCTTGTTTCCCCGAAGGGTTGGGCAGAGGTGTCCCTGTAGCAGGTACACCCACATTTCGCCAGTTATGTTTAAGTCCCATGTAATAGGGGGCGAGCCTATTGCCATCAACCGGGCACAAATCCAGACTCCGGGTTGCTACTGAGAAATAAATTTTATGACTATTTTATTATTACGCTACTGAAAAATTTCAGATAGAAAAACCCAATTACACCTAAAAATATGTAGTGTTAAATATTATACGGTGGTACGGAACTCTTCGTGTGCGAGTCCATCAGTTTTCGGTAGATTAAAATCTACCTAGCCTTTTCAAAACTAAATGTATTTTTTTTTTGGTTCCTTACTACCGGTAACGACTGTCAAAGATCTAGGAATGACAGCCGAGACCAACGGCTTAACGTGCTTTCCGAAGGTCCGAGGGTCTTGATATGTAGGTAATGGAAAGTCACCCATCTAGGAACCGACCTTGGATCGACCCGTGTGACTGTTATAATTTTTAGCCACTGTAAGTTGAAATTGAAATAGCCATTGTAAGTTTATATGAAGACCTCAGAAACCACGCCAAAGTAACCAATTTTTGAGGAAATAAAAGTATAAAAACAAAATTCAAAAGAATAATATCAAACCTTCATGTTTATTAATAAGCTCACATAACACACACAAACTCAAGGAAAACACTACTAAAGAATGACGAAACATTTTGTATAAAAAACGATAAATTAATTAATAATATACTCGACCGGCACGCGAGAGAGACGCGGCACGACTGATCAAATAAATAAACTATAAAGCGTGTCTGGCGTGATAAGAGTGTAAGGTGTAGTTCCACTGAGATGTGAGAACGTTGGAGGCTAATATTTATTTCAATTAGGCACATAAAAGTCACTTTTAAACCGACTTCCAATAGGAGGAGTTTCTCAATTCGACTGTATATATATATATTTTTTTTTTGTAAGTTTGTTACGCGATTACTCCGCCAATTATGAATTGATTTTGATGATTCTGGTAGATCATACTTCAGAGGTGGTCCCATATAAATTTTATTAACTTTGCTTGGGCAGTTTTTGAGTTAGCTTCAATAATAGTATTTTTTCCCACTTAGTATGTGGATGATATGATAACTTCCTGTCACTGTTATTTACATAGCAGGTAGTGGTATTCGAATTTGTGTGGGGTAGGTACCACAACACTAAAAAGTGAAAAATAAAAACTTTTTACAAAAAAAACAACCGACTTAAAAAAAAAACACTACAAAGTGAAAAATAATTTTAATTTCGGAAGTCGGTGACAAAAAACGAAAATTCAAAACCAAGAAACCGACTTCCGAAATTAAAGTTATTTTTCCCCTTGTCGTGTTTTTTTTGGAAGTCGGTTGTTTTTTTTTTTTTGTAAAAAGTTTTTATGAACGTCAAAATTTACAAAAAATAGTATTGATTCTAGTCGCCCCTTCCAAAAGGTAGTTTTCGTATGGAGAAGAATGGGCAAGAGGCTCTTTTAAAATGTTTTATAATATTTTGTATACATTAATTATATGTGAAGACGATGCACCTAGAATAAGATTACTATACCACAATAAGTAAAAATAATTAAAAATGAAGCAATGACAGAAAAAATAATTATTTAATGGATACATGATATTCACACATTTACAAGCATTGTAAAAGTAGGTACCTATACGATATTCCTAAAAAATACAATTAATACTAATAAGTCAGTTTGCGAGTTCAAGTAATCACAGAATGTAAAGTAAATGTTGTAATAATTAATCATACAATTAAATTAGCAACCAGTTTGATTTTGTCTAGACTCTATGGAGCTAGACTAGCATGCTTCCAAGCATTCTTATCTAGGATATAATCCTCTAATTTGTAATATGCTTGTTTACAAAGAGTAGGTACTTTTAATATGAGTTTTAAATTTTCTTTCAGTTAATTGTAATATAGACTATATTTCATAGACTAGATTTGTAGACCATTTTCTATTTTACTAAGTACCTGGTACTTGTTGACGGGAAAACATTGTAAAAGCCATTTATTTTTAAAAGAGTAACCGTGGAGTTTCTTGCCGGCTCTTCTCCATAGGAAGCGACCAATTGGAACCGTGCACCTAGCTTCTGACGTTTCATAAGTGCCCTTGTAGGTTTATGTGAAATAAAATATTTTGATTTTAATTGATTGCTACCCATTTACGGTACATAAAACTAGCTTGTGTCTGCGGCTTCATCCGTATGTAGGTCAGAAGTTATGCCAAAATGTACTGCCGGGATTAAAAGTATCCTGAGTACTAACCCAGCGAGATAATTACGTAACACAGAAAAAGGAGCTCGTGGCTAAGTAATAACAGTCCGTCGGTCCGTGGATGGGTGACCATCTTTACATACCGAGACTCCTCCGTGCCTCGGAAAGCACGTTAAGCCGTTGGTCCCGGCTGTCATTCGTGGATCTTTGACAGTCGTTACGGGTCATCAAAAGCCCGAAAGTCTGACAAACAGTCTTACAAAGGGGTCTCGTATTACCTAGTTACTGGTTTGTGAAGGTCAGATAGGAGGTCACGCCATGTGAAATACTGGTATTCAGCTGCATCAGGTGAGACTGAAAGCCCACCCCAACATAGTTGGGAAAAGGCTTGGCAGCTGATGATTTAGATATCAAACAAAAGAAACCGCGCAGCTAACGTGCGTATGCGCAACCTATCCGTGCACATCCTACGTAGCAGTGGAATTGCACCTTAATTCGTCTGGGGAACTCCCAAAATCGAATACCAGTTTAATAAAGTATCCTATGTTATTAAATGAGCAATATTTGTTTATAAACATTTGTAATCTCGAAAACGGTTCTAACGGTTTCGATGAAAGTTATGATATAGGGGGCGCAAAATCGATCTAGCTGGGTCTCTCTGGGAAAATTCGTTTTCTCCGTATTTTCACCCGAGCAGAGCTCGGTCGCCTAAACTTTAGAAAGAAAAGAAAGAAAGAAAGAAAGAAAAACGTTTATTTGCCGTAAACATGACGCAGTTTTTTTTTTTTTTAATATAAATTATATTTAAAAAAAAAAAAAACTGCGTCATGTTTACGGCAAATAAACGTTTTTCTTTCTTTCTTTTCTTTCTAAAGTTTAGGCGACCGAGCTCTGCTCGGGTGAAAATACGGAGAAAACGAATTTTCCCAGATTTGATTTGTTTTTTTTTTTTTTTATATAAAATGAGATAAGGTTGGGGAAAGTATGCGTCACATCCACGTAAATCGGCTATCGCTCAGCATTATGCTGCGACCTTATGCAAGACAGAGCCATAGCGCTGGTTTTCAGCGACAGTCGGCGCCGACGTATTGACGTCAACCGGTGCAGCAAACAAATATGACGCTGTACAGGTAAACCTTCTCAAAAGAAAAAAAAAACTTTTTTTTTTTAATATTTTTTGATGCAATATAAAATGTAAAAAAAAGAAATGGACATACTTTATTCTATGTTACGAGAATATCATCCTCAAAAAACGTATTACGTTTTATTATTTAATCTATTTTTATTCTTTAGAACAAGACCTTAGAATATTGACATGGCAGCATGGAATTAGTAAGTACAGACTCCAGCACATCAAGCTACCCGAAACTGTCAAATTTTCCCAATCAACTTTGAACCTTACGTTTCAGCAATAAAGTTGAAAATCTATTAAATAAATTTGACAGATTGTAGTAGCTTGATGTGCTGGCGTCTGTACCATACATGGAATTAGTATGAACTATGAACTTTCTTAAGATAAGATAAGATAAGATAATTTATTTGTCCAAAACATAAGTATACACACATGGCATGCAAGATGTTAAAATAAAATTATAGCACAGTCATGTTTTGCCTTAACGGCGTACAAATATAAACACGTTGGTTATATTTATTACAAGGATATAAACATCAAATAGTTAAAAATTTAGTTAAAGATAAAAATTTGTCCATTATTCAAAGCAAATTAACATATTAAATTAAAACATAATCAATCAAATTATAATAAATATACTACAGAATAGTGTCATCAACTCGTCATAGAAATCTATAATAAAACAAAAATTAGCAAGTCAAAAGTCAAAGTAATTAGGAATAAAAATCTACATATTATGTCACACAAGTCAGATTAATTAAATAACATTAGTAATGAACACAACAAAAAATAAAACTATATCAATACTTTGTCTGTTAAAAACTCGGAAATACTATTATATGCTTTTTGAATTAGAAATTTTTTAAATTTTTTCTTAAATATAATAAAATTTAAGACTTTAATGTGTGGCGGAATGTGATTAAATATATTTGGCGCCATGCAGAACACACTTTTGTGCATCAGTGCTGTATTGGACTTTCTTCCACATAATCGGCTATAATCCCGTCGACTTCGGGTATTAGTGTCTTATACTATTAAATGAGCATTCTCTATTTTTATCTCACGAAGACGAGTAGTGGCAGTATATAAACACACACACACTGCCGACTTCGCCATTATCTTGGACGGTATAACGAGAGCTCCTGCGCTTACACACACATTCACAGCGTGTTTGTACACTTGTTAACCACATTTCAGATTATTTAGAAGATAGAAAAGCTTGGGATTGAACTGCTCGCTCTGCTAAGCCTTGTGATAAAACCATAAAACTAGACATTTTAATTATTATGTAAAATCAACATATACCAGTTTTATATACACATTGACATTGTTGAAAATTATATTCAAAATGACATGATTACTTTGTAAAGTATTATATTATTTTAGTTATTGTGAATGTGAGGACTATGTGGATATTATTTTTATTTCTCTGCTAGTTTTAGTGACGGTCTGGCAGTTTGAGTAGTTTATGCGGCCTACCCAAATGTCCTTTCTTTGGTATTGTTCGTGGTTTTGAGCTCCTTATGTTTTGAGTTGAGCTCCACGATTACTCACAAATGCTTGCACTGACTGGACAGGTCCACTCAAATCTGTGTGGTTCTTTCCTCAAAAGACCTTTTCAGACACTAATCTACATTGTCCTCATATGGCCTGACCAAGATTATGTCTGGACTTTAAAAGAGACTGCGACCTCTGAGTTTGTTTCGGCCTTTCTTCTCAGAGTAGTCAGATAGGAAACGCCGAACTCATCTAGCTTATTTTTTTTAATATGACGTGTAAAAGTGATTCCGATATCCTATTTACAGAATAAACAATTTCATTTCATTTCATTTCAAAGCGTGCGTCGCTTCGTGAGATTTAAATACTGTATTATACTGTGACTTTGGTATTAATTCCGGTTACCCAGCGTCGCTGTGCTCCGTTTGTTGGTCAGTAGCAGGTGTAATTACAACCGATGAGACATTTCAAGTTTCTCTCTCAGATTGGAAACGGGAAACCCCTTGGAAGGTTTTTTCCGTGTGGTAATAAAAGCGCGTTGTTGGATTTTCAACTTTCGAGAGCCGAAGGTTGAAAAAATCCAGCGCTCAAAATTTATTTAGTCATTCGTACTGGTGTCGCGTATTAGTGTTGGAGGTGCCTTTCAGCGAAGGTTAGGTAGTCGTCAAATTCAAATTATTTTATTTCACATAAACCTACAAGGGCACTTATGAAACGTCAGAAGCTAGGTGCACAGTTCCAATTGGTCGTTTCCTATGGAGAAGAGCCGGCAAGAAACTCCACGGTTACTCTTTTAAAAAAAAAAACAACCGACTTCCAAAAAAAACACTACAAAGTGAAAAATAACTTTAATTTCGGAAGTCGGTGTCTTGGGTTTTGTGTTTTCGTTTTTTGCCACCGACTTCCGAAATTAAAGTTATTTTTCACTTTGTAGTGTTTTTTTTGGAAGTCGGTTGATTTTTTTTTGTAAAAAGTTTTTATTTTTCACTTTTTAGTTGTGGTACCTACCCCACACACATTCGAATACCACTACCTGCTACCAGTGTCAAGAACTTATCATATCATCTACATACTAAGTGGGAAAAAAATACGTATTTTGAATCTAACTCAAAAACTACCCAAGCAATGTTAATAAAATTTATATGGGACCAATTTGGGAGCCTACCCTTTCAAACAAAAAAAGAATTTTCAAAATCGGTCCACAATTGACGGAGAAATCGGTGGACATACATAAAAAAAAAAAAAAAAAAACAAACATACGCGTCGAACATATAACCTCCTCCTTTTTGGAAGTCGGTTAAAAATAATTGGCTTTTACAATACTTTCAAATAACAGTGTTACTAGGTATGGGAGGACAGTGTAGGTCTTTCAATAAGTACCAAGTACTTAATAAAATACTTAGAAAATGGTCTACAAATACACATAACATAACGCCTTGTTTCCCCGAAGGGTTGGGCAGAGGTGTCCCTGTAGTAGGTACACCCACATTTCGCCAGTTATGTTAAAGTCCCATGTAATAGGGGGCGAGCCTATTGCCATCAAATATACAAATCTAGTCTATTAAGCCTAAAACGTTCTCACATTTATTTATTTATTTATTTATATATACTTTATTGAACACCACAAAAATACATAACAACAAATAAATCAAACACTACAAAATATACAATGGGCGGCCTTATCGCTTTGCATTTACAAAATATAAAAGAATCTATACAAAACTAGCGGACCCGATAGACGTTGTCCTGTCCGAACAGTGCCACCTACCAGGTCCAATTGTATTTTCAAACCACCCAGGGACACACTCAAATATACACACAAAATTTCATCCAAATCGGTCCAGCCGTTTAAGAGGAGTTGGATGACAAACACATTTACAGAAGAATTATAAATATAAACTAGCTGTTGGCCGCGACTTCATCTTTGATCCAGGATGAAAAGTAGCCTATGTCCTTCTCTAGGTCAAGGTCTACGTCTGTGCTAAATTTCATCCAAATCTGTTCAGCCGTTTTAGCGTGAAAGCGTAGAATAGGTAATAGGTAATACGGGCTGGTTTCCGCAACTCTACGTCAAAGCGCGTATCTTACGTACGGGTGGGAAAATCGGTTATTCGATCCACCCCAGCTCCTCAAAGAAGACCAGCAACGCCTTGGTGTCACTGACAATCTCACGTAGGGTACCTGAGTTACCGAAGTACTTGGCCCTGTATGTGGCGACCACCGGGCAGTTTAACAGCACATGAGCTGCTGCCTCGTCGTCCTCCATGCAGGCTCTGCACAGCGGACTGTCTGTGACTCCTATGACAAAGAGGTGTTTATTAAATGACCCATGGCCAGTTACAGCTGCTGTAACTGTACGCAGCTGCTGTTTCGTTAGTCGGAGAACCTGTTTCGTGAGGCGGCCATCAATTATAGGGAGTGCCTCCTTGGCCTGCCTGCATTCACCGTGGTCCAACCAAAGTTTGTGATGTTGATCCCTGGTTCTTTTCAAACTCAAATTCAAAGCATTTATTTCAATTAAAGCATTTACAGGCACTTTTGAATTGTCAAAGAATCGATCAGTTAGTCAGAAAATTGAAGCTAGTTGCCCATTCCAAAACGTAGATCTCTATGGAGAAGAACGGGCAAGAAACTCCAAGGCCACTCTTTTAAATGTAGATATTACAAAATTCTGGGTACATTATTCTTGTTGCTTCTATATGTGAAAACAATGTACAAAAAATAATCAAAGCAGTTGCAAATATATGATTAAAAATAAGCCCTGGCAGATAAGAGATGACCAGTCTCAACTGACGGCGCCCGTTCACGAACATGACGCGTGGATCAGCACCATCCAGCTCAACCATTTTGTAGGGAACCGAATGATCCAACACACTCGCCACCATCAGCGAGACATTTAAGTGAGCTTGACATTCTCTCAACTGCCATGCTCTTTCAAGTCAACATACATCTTAATAACATAGTAAACGGCTCCATGGTACTCACATTTACAAAAATCTAAAAATGCTTCTAAATTATACAAAACTATAGTTTGCAATGTATTTAAGAAATTAATAGAATTTTACTACCAAAAAGTAAGAAAATCATTATTATCTAATTGGAGCATTGAAAAATTTTCTTGGTAAAATAAAAAATAAACATTAAGTTTGTAATGTCAAAAACAGAATTTAAAAAAGGGAAAGCAACTCTTCCAAATATTAAAATTTTAACTAGTGACCCAAGTGGCTGTGGAGCAGGACCAGCATTAAGCCAAGCATTTTTATCTACTATATAATCATCCAACTTATAATATGCTTGTCTACATAGTGTGCGTTTAATGCATGTTTTAAATTTCTTCTCATTTAGTTGAAGAATATCGAGTGGTATTTTTAAAATACTATTTTATTATAACATTTTACACAGTACCCCATAAAAGAAGTGTGAACTTTAGACAATCTAAAACGTGATTGATCTAATTTGTTCCTATTTCTAGTGTTAAAATTATGCCTGTCACTTATCTTACTAAAAAGGTGTTGATTTTTTCGAACATACATAATGTTTTCATATATATACTGACAAGGTACCGTCATAATGTTAATTTTCTTGAACAGTTCCCTTAGAGATTCGCGTCTGCGGAGGTTGTAGATGGCTCTGACGGCCCTTTTTTGCAGAATAAAGACAGAATCAAAATCTGCAGCCCGTCCCCACAGCAAAATACCGTAAGACATGATGCTATGAAAATAACTAAAATAGACCAGTCTCGCGGTATCCACGTCTGTTAGTTGGCGGATTTTCCAAACAGCGTAAGCGGCTGAACTTAGCCGCCCTGCAAGTGATGTTATGTGAGGACCCCACTGTAGTTTGGAGTCAAGCGTTATCCCCAGGAAAACCGTCTTTTCGACGAATTCTAGTGTCTCCTTATTCAATACAACTTGACATTCACTACTTCTAACATTCGGTAACGCGAATCTTATGCATTTAGTTTTCTTCTCATTTAATACCAAATTATTTACAGTAAACCAATTATGGACCGTAAGCATAGCGTTATTTACGTCGTCAAGCTCCTGTGCATGTCTGTCTACTTTAAAAATCAGTGATGTGTCATCAGCAAATAACACCATTTGTGGTCGATTTTTCAGTAAATTTGGTAAATCATTTATATATACTAAAAAGAGGAATGGACCCAATATCGAGCCCTGAGGTACACCCATTTTGACTTTTAAACCCAATGAATTTACACCGTTTATTTGAACTTGCTGCAGTCTATCATTCAAATATGATTTTACTAAGCTCAGCGCAAGTTTATCCAGACCGTAATGCTCAAGTTTCAAGAGCAGTGTTTCGTGATCCACGCAATCAAATGCCTTGGATAGGTCGCAAAAGATGCCTATTGCATCTCGTGCCTCTTCCCATGCATTAAATATGTGTTTCAATAAGGTGACACCGGCGTCGGTTGTGCAACGTCCTTTGGTGAAACCATACTGTTGATCGTGTAGGATGTTATTACGATTAAAATGATTGAGCATTTGATTTAACATTACTTTTTCAAATACCTTGCTGAAAACCGGCAAAACTGATACGGGTCTATAATTATTAGTATATTTTCTGTCCCCGGATTTGAAAAGTGGAATAACTTTACTGTATTTCATTAAATCCGGGAATATCCCTTGATCAACACACAAATTAAATATTAAAGCTAAATAGGGTGCAATTGTCTCAATAATTGATTGACAAACTTTAGTAGACATGCCCCACAGATCTTCGGTAATTTTGATCTTAAGTTGCTTAAAAGCCTTTATAACGACCACAGGGTTTATATGTTTAAATTGAAATTCCACAGGGCAGGCTGAAACATTCGCTTTTAATAAATCAATCGCAAGTGAGGGGGAGGAATTTAAAGTTTCTGTAGTTTTAATTGGAATATTGGTAAAGAAAGTTGCAAATTCCTGAGCAACATTGATGTTATCGCTAATAAGACCGCCGGAAGTGTCTAGTGTGTAATCTGTATTATGTCTTTTGTTCTTGTTTGTTTCATTGTTGATAATTTTCCAAACTGTGTTTATTTTATTGTCTGCCGATTTAACCTTGTTGCTAATGAAAGAAGCTTTAGCTGCTTTGCAGATATTTTTAAAAGTTTTAGAGTAAGTAGCAACATACTTATTAAAAGTTTCCGTGTTAATATACGGCTTAAGGCCATACAGTTCAAATAATGTTTCCCTACTTTTCCTGATGCCTTTAGTTGCCCAGTCACTGAATAAAAACTTAGGGCAAATAGTTTTAGTTTTTTTCTTAAAAGACTTATTGAACTCTGTTTGCACTAATGAAAAGAATTGTTCATACAAAATATTGCCATTGGACATATTTAGACCCTGAGCACTTAACTTACTAATTAAAGTGCTATTAAACTTATTTAAATTACCCGATGTTATTGGTCTAGTTTGTATCTGCACTTTTAGTATTGGTGTGTTGGACTCAAAAATAACGGTTTGACCGCTGTGATCAGAAGGGAGATAATTTACAATGGCTTTATCTAAATGATCGCAGCAACAAAAGACATTATCAATACATGTAGCAGTAGTCGAAGTTATTCGCGTTGGTTCTAAAAACACATTTGACAGATTGAATGATTTGAAGAGACTTAATAATCTACTGCTATTTGAATTATTTTCCAAAATATTAATATTAAAGTCACCACAGATAATTACTGATTTATTACCAGTAGTAAGTTTTGCCAAAACATCTTCCATTACTGATTCAAATATAGAGTAGTTCTGATAATTTGGAGGTCTGTATACGCACACTATAAAATGCTTATCTAGCTCAACACAGGACAGTTCAATGCTATGTTCCACCGATAGTTCAACTATGTCATTACGAGTCTTAGATTTTATACAATTTTTAATTAAGATTAGTGAACCTAACCAGGGTGCGTAGGTACCCGAAGGGGAGTGGCGCAATGGGTTCAGGCCCCACTGGTGCCATGCTCGACCCCCTTCTGGCAAGTTCGTCGGCTGCGTCATTGCCCCGCGAACCGCTGTGTTGATTGATCCATTGAATGGTTATATTATTGAGGCTACCCACCTGGTTAAGGCGCTGGTGGCACTCGTATATTAGCCCAGAGTCAACAGTGTGACTGTTTAGTGCTTGCAGAAAGCGTACAAACACACTCATTTTCGCATTTATAATATTACTAGCTTTTGCCCGCGGCTTCACCCGGGTGGATGCTGGAAAATATACCACAGGAACGTGCTACCGGGATTCAGAGTATTCTATGTCCTAACCCAGGTAATGGCCTATCCTGCCTATTCATGATTTTCATCTACATAAATCCGATTATCCATTACGGCTTGAAAAGCTAGTAGGCAAATAATAGATCTGTTCTAAGGTTCCATACCTCAAAATGAAAATTTTTAAACCCATAAAGGATGACTTCGTTGTCTATCAAAATCAAGATAAACCTCTTATTTTCGTAAACAATTTTGCCTAATTTGTTTCATTTTGACAGTTCAACAACATTCATTGCGTTATTTACGTTGTTGAGCAGATTTTTTTTTCCAACTTCTGAAGCAATGGATTAGCAATCTGTTTCAAATCGAAACAAATTGTGATTGTGTTACATTTCGCAATTAGGGTACTGACCTAAAAATCACTTTTTTAAAATCAAACTTCCAAGTCAACGCAATAAAAAAACGGTCACTTATGGCGCATATTTTGACAATCACAAATAAACCAGTCTATTCGGTACTTCCCGTTGGCCCAGCAGCATGAAGTTTGGCGAGAAGCAAGGTCAAGTAAAGAGGAAAATCCGAAAATTTATGAACTGCAAAGTTAAGTTTCTTCTTCAATCTGGTATAAAAAATTCATAGGCTGTCTTGCAGTGGCAGACTAAGCCTGTCCGGGGCTCAGGTCAGCAAAGCTAAATGGGGCCCCCCGCCTAAACAACTAACCTAAAAACTGCCCTCACCCATTGATGTAAATCAATCGATGCCCTCACCACCTACTATGCGTATGCCAATGCATGGCTTAGCTACGGCGTAACCCTCTGGGGAAATAGTACAGATGCACCGACACTCTTTACCCTACAAAAGAAACTACTTAGAATCTTAGTAAACATTGATCAAACTGACAGCTGTAAACCCTATTTTCTAAAGCATAACATTCTAACTCTCCCTAGTATTTACATTCTAGAAATATGTAAATTTTTCCGTAAGCACCAAGAGTTCTACACAAAACGCGAAGATATCCAATCACACTTCACACTTAGGCACCGATCTAGGCTAAACATACCTACATCCAAACTAAAAATGCATTCTACAAGTCCCTACGTAATGTCTATAAAAATATACAACAAACTACCTGACATAATAAAGAAAGAAGAAAAGTTAAATATATTTATAAAAAACCTTAAAAAATTACTTATAAACAAATGCTATTACTCCGTAGATGAATATTTAAATGATAAACATAAATAATAGCAGTAGTACAATAATTATTATAATGCATGATAATCACGCAATTTATAGGTATGTTAAAATATATTAATAATACGGTAATCATAATAATAATTATAATCCGAGCCCTCTCCGCATCCGAAACCTATAAGTATTTGGGTATGTCGGAAGCGTTGGGCATCAATGTTACTGACATGAAGCAATCGTTGAAGGAGCGCTTCTTTGGCCGCCTGAAGAAAGTATTTAATAGTCTCCTATCAGGCGGAAACAAGGTGCGCGCCTTCAACGGTTGGGTCATGCCGGTTTTGATGTACTCTTTCGGCATACTCAAATGGACTCAGACCGAACTCGACGCCCTGGATAGGAGGGTCCGTACGCTGCTGACTGCATATCGAATGCATCACCCACGGTCATCGGTAATGAGACTGTATATCCCGCGAAAGTGTGGAGGTCGAGGCTTTTTAAACGCTAAGACCCTCCACAATCGCGAGATATGCAGTCTTAGGGAATATTTCCTAGATGCCGACGTGAGGATGCATCGAGATGTGGTCGCGGTGGACAAGGGTCTCACCTCGCTCTCCTTGGCTAAAGAGAACTGGTGCAAGCCTGTAGTGCTTGACACTAACGATCGCAAGGAGGTATGGCAGAGTAAGGAGCTTCACGGACGCTTTTTCCGGGCCCTACATGGACCCGATGTAGATTTACTAGCGTCCGTGACCTGGCTACGTTTTGGTGACCTCTTCGGGGAGACCGAAGGTTTTATCTGTGCAATTATGGATGAAGTTATCATGACGAACAATTACCGGAGATTTATTGTGAAGGATGGCACGGTTGACATCTGTCGGGCATGCCACCGGCCGGGAGAATCAATCCGACACATTATCTCCGGGTGTTCTCGTCTAGCTAACGAAGAGTACTTGCATAGACATAACCTTGTAGCCAGGATTATCCATCAGCAACTTGCTCTGAAATACGGCCTTGTGGAATCGGAAGTGCCGTACTACAGGTATGTGCCCGATCCAGTTCTCGAAAATGGAAATATCACATTGTACTGGGATCGATCCATCATCACTGACAGGACTATTGTTGCCAATAAACCTGATATAGTGGTGGTGGATCGAGTAGAACGGCGCACAATGATTATTGACATAACAGTCCCGCATGACGGGAACCTCGTGAAAGCCGAGAAAGACAAACAAATCAAGTATCTTGACTTGGCTCGCGAGATTGTCGACATGTGGGATGTGGACTCAGCGATCATTGTGCCGATAGTCGTATCAGCCAATGGCTTAATTGCCAAGAGCCTCGACCAACACCTAAGGAGGCTCGCGTTGGGCAGCTGGATCAAGGGCTTGATTCAGAAGGCGGTACTCCTGGACACGGCTCGCATTGTCAGGAGGTTCCTCTCTCTGGAGCCCTGACCGCCGGTAGCTTGGACCCTGTTCCCGATACCGGTGGGCTACTATTTTTTATATTTTTAAATGTTTTTATACTTTCTTTATTATAATATATAATTTATAAGTATTTAAATGAAATAAAAGATTATAATCAATAAATACTATAATATAATAATCAATATAACAGTAATAATAAAATAGCAATAATAATAAATTAAATAATAATCAATAAATAATAATAATCAATATAACAATAATAATTAAATAATATAGCAATAATAATTATTCAAAAGAAAATAATTTATTTATATGAATAAACAGAATTATATAAAAAATAAAAGGTATATAAAAATAATCTAAATTTAAATACTTTTTACAGATAAAACATAAATAATAATAGTTAAGCGAAATTTTTGTAGGTTTCTTATTCGCAATCTCCTGACTTTTGATTATAATAATAATAATAATAACCCCACCGCCGTATCTCTACGTTGACGTCGTGGTGGGGCTTGCGCGCTCCAAATTCTGGGTCTGTGCCGGTAGTTTACTTTGCCGGAACAGGTCTAGCATGAGGAGCCAGACCAAGAGAGATACAAAAACCCGCAGGGCAGCATGTGGCGAGCTGTTGGGCAGTAGCGACCCCACGGACCCTATCTCCCCGGAGAAATCTTGTTCCTCACCTCTGGGTTGCCTTTATTGGCCGGCTGGAGTAAGCACTGACGAGGAACAGAGCTCCCACCTCATTCTCGCCTTTATTGGCCGGCTTGAGTGGAGATTCGCAAAAGCAAACGTGCTCGGAGGAAGGAAGTATTCCAGTAAGATGCTGGTAGGGATCTTGACCGTACTTCCGGGATTGTCCTGATAGCCGTAGAATACCTCTCCACTCCTCATTAGCACCTCAGGACATGTTGCCCCCTTGTTACTACGACACTTTGTGCTAGCGACCGTTTTCGGGGGCCCATTATTGAGTGTGCAAGTCACCCCCTGCCATTTTATCCGTGTACATACAAAACATTGATTAGGCAGGGGCCATAGTCCTTCCATAGTCCCAGGTCACCAATCAACTTAAGCCACCCAAACCCATAGTCCAATAGATTTGTTTCCAGATTCTGCAATAGTCCTACAGCAACCGGGGGTTGTCCTTGGGTGCACTTGCATAGTGCATACTGGAATAATCGTCGGTTGGTGCCTCATTCCATATAAAATTGTCTAAAGGGCCTCTGCGAGTTGGCTTCGGCCCCTCGTACGCCTTCCAAAAGACCGGGACCCTAAGGTCCCGAGATATTTAAATATATGTAAAAATAATAATAATAATAATAATGGTTATCGACATAACAGTCCCGCATGACGGGAACCTCGTGAAAGCCGAGAAAGACAAACAAATCAAGTATCTTGACTTGGCTCGCGAGATTGTCGACATGTGGGATGTGGACTCAGCGATCATTGTGCCGATAGTCGTATCAGCCAATGGCTTAATTACCAAGAGCCTCGACCAACACCTAAGGAGGCTCTCGTTGGGCAGCTGGATCAAGGGCTTGATTCAGAAGGCGGTACTCCTGGACACGGCTCGCATTGTCAGGAGGTTCCTCTCTCTGGAGCCCTGACCGCCGGTAGCTTGGACCCTGTTCCCGATACCGGTGGGCTACTATTTTTTATATTTTTAAATGTTTTTATATTTTCCTTATTCTAATATTTAAAAATATAATTTATAAGTATTTAAATGAAATAAAAGAACATAATAATAAATTTATTTTATTTCCAAAAGTAAATTACAAAGAAGTTATGCGCAGCATTTACAGCTTAGGACTTACAAGTGCACAGAAATTTGATCAATGACCCCCATGCTAGGTGGAGCCTGTGTTACAGGGGTCATCCATCCGTCCATTATACAAAAATTACAGGTAAGTAAATAGTAATTATTTTTTGGGGTACAATTATGTAATTTAATTCTAGTGTAAAAAAAAAAATGAAAATAATGTGGTACGTGCGTGTGTGAGTGTGTGAGGGTGTGTTTGTGTGTGTATGAGTGAGTGTGTGTAAGTGTGTGTGTGTATAGAGTGGTTGGTCATGTATATTGTGATTTTAATAGGTCTTCTGTTTTACTGTAGTCAAGAGTTAAAAGATATTCTTTAATTTTAGATTTACAATGAAATGTATTAAGGGAATGAATATTCAAAATCTGGTTCAATTTATTATAAGTGAGGGCACTTAGAAAAGGGTAGTGTCGTTTAGCAAAAGTCGTGTGCGTGCTTTTTGTAGGACATGGGGGTACTGGTCTTCTTCTTGCTATAGAAGGATTACTGATGTTTAATGGTGAGTTTGAGTGTTTGCGGATAAGTGCACGGTAGATGAAAAGTTGTCGGACTGTTAAAACCTTGTACTCCATATAAAGTAGTTGCGTGGGAAATCTAAAAGGCTTACTAAGAAGCACTTTAATTACTGCTCTTTGCGCGCGCTCCACCTGTATAAACGCAGTCTTCGCTGCTCCTCCCCAGGCTGTAATGCAATACGTTAAGATAGACTCACAAAGAGCACAGTAAGCCATATTTAGAACTTCCTTATGGGCGGACAGTCTAAGTTTTTTGAAGACATAAATAAGTTTTCTAACCCGCGCGGACAGAGTCTCAAGGTGATAGTGCCAAGATAGGCAGGCGTCAACCTGTAGGCCTAAATATTTAACGACCGGGGCTCGCGACACAGACGGGCATGCGCATTGCGGATCATTGGGAGCGCATATATGCGCTTTGAGTACCATTGAGTTTACTGGTGGCAGGAGGGAAAGTCTGAGGCCAAAAGTGACAAAGTGAGTTTTGCTAATATTTAATGTAAGACTGTTATTATTCAACCAGAACATTGTCTCGCGCAGTGCCTTTTCAGCAGTCCTATTTGCCGACGCCCAATCATTTCCATAAGTTAGAATGACCGTATCGTCTGCGTATACCAGGATTTGGGTGGAGGGCAGAGAGAGGGTGCAGAGGTCATTCACGTATATCTGAAAGAGGAGAGGACTAAGGAGGCTTCCTTGTGGGACACCGTAATTTAAAGATTCTTCGCTACTAATGTTGTCCCCTATCTTCACACATTGCGTGCGGTTCAGTAAAAAGTCTTTAAATATTTTGTGGGCATCACCGCGCACCCCAATCGACTCCAGCTTGGCAAGAAGGATGGGAACAGAGACGGTATCAAATGCCTTAGAGAGGTCCAGGAAGATGCCTAGGCATTTTTGTTTACTGTCAAGTTTATCCACCACAATATCCAGCAATGCGGACACTGCATCCTCCGTAGATAAACCTTTTCTAAAACCAAATTGGTTATTGGATATTATTTGGTATTTGTCGAGAAACCTGCTGAGATTTTTATAGAGAATTTTTTCCAGTATTTTAGAGATGACTGGTAGGACTGAAATAGGGCGGTAATTGGTGATACCGTCTCTGTCCCCTGACTTGAAAATTGGATGTACGATTGCTTTTTTCAGCGCCTTTGGAAATGTTCCTGTAGACAGAGCTAGGTTGCAGATATGCGTAATGGGTTTGACTAAAGCATGACTGGCAGCTTTGACTAAGTTTGGGGGTATACTGTCCCAACCTGGCGCACTATCCGCACGAAGATTCTTTATAATGCAATCTACTTCATCCTCGTCTGTCGCGAGAAGACCCAACGAGTTGACCATGGATTGTTTAAAATTTGTGGTTGGTTGGAAAGACCTTGCACTTTGTGGTATTTTATTGGCCAGAGTTTGACCCACGTTTGCAAAGAATGCATTGACAGAGTTGACAGACTTTGAGGGGGAATGTTCTATTTGCAGGAGTTCAATAGGTGTAGGTGATGAGCGGTGCGAGTCAGTCACAGTCCGGATAGCATTCCACATTTTTTTTGGGTTGTTTTTAGCTTTAAGAAATAGTTGTTTCTCGTGATCGATTTTTTGTTTTTTTAATAAATTGTTGCAGAAATTCCTATATCGGAGGTAAGTTAATTTCAAAATAGAGTTATGGGGTTCCTTATTTGTTTTCCTATGCATATTATCTCTGTTGCGTATACATCTCAATAGTCCGGGTGTTATCCACGGCTTGATGATTCGAAGTTTACATGGGAAGCATGTACGAATAGTATTCCTGTGAATAATTGATGACATTACTTCCAGTAACTTGTTAGTGGCGTCATTGGAATCATTCAACGCGATGATGTTGGAGAAATCATACCCTTCAATGTCTTTAATAGCGTCTGGAAGATTGAGGCGAGATGTTGTATTGAATTTGTGAGTAGCATTAGAGGGGTTTTTAGTTTCTATGCTGAGTATGACTGCCGAATGGTCGGTAATGGTAGCTTCCAGAACGAGTGTGATTGCATTATAGTTAGATTTCAGGAGAATATGGTCTAAGCAATTGTTTAAACGGGTAGGGAGAACATGTGCAGGCAGAAACCCGTGAGATGCAGTCAAATTTAAATAATCATGGGAGCGTTGGTCATTATGACCGGGACTTATATTTATGTCTAAGTCTCCGATCACAGTAGTGTTGTTGTATGCGCTGTAATTGGAGAGAAGACCATCTAGAGTATTCAAAAAGTTATCAATTTTCCGTTGTGATGGTGGTCTATACAGTGCAACGATGACAAACTTGTTGTCTACAGTACATACAAGACAGCTAGATTCAGCGAAGGTCGGTTCGGTGATGTTATAGCATAAACTTTCCTTGATGTAAATTACTATTCCGTCGTTTTGATTTGATAAAGTATTTGTCTGATGCGATGTGTAAGTATAGTACACAAGTTATATATAGTACAAGTTTTAACTTACATAGTGTTATACTATGTAAGTTAAAACTTGTTCCCACAAAAACAATGATCTCCTAAAACAGGGCTTCCTCTCTCCTACCCTTTCTGCTGTGCCCTACAGGGTCCATAATGATCTAAATTTTATAACTACCACCTAAGTACACATTATGGTAAAGCAATAAAGATATTGAGTAAGAATGACGTCGAAATATTTAGCGCACTGCCTCGAAAAGGTTAGGTTTTGTATTGACTATTGATATAGAAATAGGAGATACTTTCTCGACGACAGAAAAGCTAGAACATCAGACGAATAGAAGGAGGTCGAAAATATTGTCCCTGCATAGTTAAAATTTTCTTTTGAACATTTATCTATAATATAAAAATGAATCGCAAAATGTGTTGGTAAGCGCATAACTCAACAACGCCTAGACCAAATTGGCCAATTCTTTTTTTAAAATGTTCGTTATTTTTAAGACAAGGTTTTAGGGTAGGTAGGGTAGGTAGGGTAGGTAGGGTGGGTAGGGTAGGTAGGGTAGGTAGGGTAGGTAGGGTAGGTTGGGTAGGTAAGGTAGGTAGGGTAGGTAGGGTAGGTAGGGTAGGTAGGGTAGGTAGCGTAGGTAGGGTAGGTAGCGTAGGTAGGGTAGGTAGGGTAGGTAGGGTAGGTAGGGTAGGTAGGGTAGGTAGGGTAGGTAGGGTAGGTAGGGTAGGTAGGGTAGGTTGGGTAGGTAGGGTAGGTAGGGTAGGTAGGGTAGGTAGCGTAGGTAGGGTAGGTAGGGTAGGTAGGGTAGGTAGGGTAGGTAGGGTAGGTAGGGTAGGTAGGGTAGGTAGGGTAGGTAGGGTAGGTAGGGTAGGTAGGGTGGGTAGGGTAGGTAGGGTAGAAATGTTAAAAGCCTAAACATGCACATTCATTGACTGTTAGGCGGAACGAAGTTTGCTGGGTCAGCTAGTACAGAAATAGGAATTATTTTGTCAACTGAAATAGTAAATATTGAAAATGTGAGATGCAAGAGCGAGCGGAGCGAGCTCGAAAATTTTTGCACCCCACCCCGGATAGGTAAGATTTTCTTATAGCTTATATACATAAATAGGATAGTTGTTGAAGTCTGAGGAAAAAGAGAATGTAAGTTGCAAGAACAAGCGAAGCGAGCTTGAAATTTTTTGCACCGTACGTTAATATTTACCATGCGTAGTGGTCCCCAAATACAAACTGCTTTTTACTTACTGAACATATTTTGGTCTTGTTTGGGATTTGATTAAAAAGTATTTCTCGAGTTTTGGGGGCCCCCATGGCCCTGGACAGACTGCAAAAGTACTTAGTACTTACCGCCTGAAGTAACATTTAGTCTGTATTTCATTACAAAGTTCTTTTTCAAATGAAAAGTTGATTTATTTAAACTTTTCACACTCAAAAAGGTACAAAAGCGGTCTTAGGCATTCTCTACCAGTCAACCAAGGGTGGTGAAGAGATTAGATGGCAGGTGCTCTGTTTGAGAGGAACAAAGAAAAAAATATTAAAAATATATCATTAGAAATAAAATAGGTAGGAACAACAGTACATAAATAGGTTATAACTTATAATACACACACATACATATTTAATATAATATATATTAGCTGCGCCCCGCGGTTTCACTCTCGTATGTTTCGATTCCGCTGGAATATCGGTATAAAAAGTACCAGCTATGATGTACCTATCAAGTTTCATCGCAATCGGTTCATTAGTTTTGCGTGAAGATACTTAACACACGTCACAATTAGAGTAGGATTTGATTAATGAAGACAGTAATAAAATCTTTTACAGCTAATTTTTTGTATACTTAAACATATTGGATGGAGCAAAACAAAAATGGAAAATAACAAAAAAACAATCGACTTCCAAAAAAATACTACAAAGTGAAAAAAAAGAAACAACCGACTTAAAAAAAAAACACTACAAAGTGAAAAATAACTTTAATTTCGGAAGTCGGTGTCTTTGGTTTTGAATTTTCGTTCTTTGTCACCGACTTCCGAAATTAAAGTTATTTTTCACTTTGTAGTGTTTTTTTTTTAAGTCGGTTGTTTCTTTTTTTTCACTTTGTAGTATTTTTTTGGAAGTCGATTGTTTTTTTGTTATTTTCCATTTTTAGTTGTGGTACCTACCCCTTAAATAACAGTGACAAGAAGTTATCATATCATCTACATACTAAGTCTGAAAAAATACGTATAATTGAAGCTAACTCAAAAACTACCCAAGCAAAGTTAATACAATTTATAAATATGGGACCACCTCTGAAGTATGATCTACCAAACAAAAAAAGAATCATCAAAATCTATTCATAATTGGCGGAGTAATCGCGTAACAAAAATACAAAAAAATAAATAAAAAAAAAACAAAAAAAAAACATACAGACGAATTGAGAACCTCCTCCTTTTGGAAGTCGGTTAAAAATTACTTTAATTTCGGAAGTCGGTGGCAAAAAACATTCAAAATTCCGAAATTCACTTTGCAGTGTTTTTTTTTTTTTTTTTTTGTTAAACTTTTTTATTTTTCACATTTTAGTTGTGGTATTTACCCCACACAAATTCGAATACCACTACCTGCTATGTAAATAACAGTGACAGGAACTTAACATGTCATAAACATACTAAGTGGCAAAAAATACGTATTATTGAAGCTAACTCAAAAACTACCCAAGCAAAGTTATTAAAATTTATATGGGACCATCTTTGAAGTATTACCTACCAAACAAAAAAAGAATCATTAAAATCAATTCATAATTGGGTGAGTTATCGCGTAACAAATATAAAAAAAAAAAACATAGTTGAATTGAGAACCTCCTATTGGAAATCGGTTAAAAATATAACCTTTCCGCAGTCTGGTAAAAAAGAAAGAAAGTAAGAATGAAATCTAAATACCTATAAAGAATCATTGCAAGGCTTCTCTGTAAATTAAATCCCACCAAAAACATTCTGTAAAAAACTAGCCAAGTCTCGATGGAGCTGCTTGTTTATCTCTAAAAAGTAATGAAATCTAGACAAAGTCGTGCCAAGTCTAAGGTTCCTTACTGCGATTTCTTTATTATTATAGTTAATGTTGTGTGACTTGGCCGTTGAATATTCTTTAAACGTTAGTGGGTACAAGTCAATTTTGTTTACACGTAATGTTTTATATCTGTTGTAACTACCTATGTTTGTTAAGCGAGATAATAGCCCATACTGGTATTGTTAATTGGATGCTAGTGTCTCATTTTAGGCTGTTATTGATTGTGCAACACATGCATTCAGCATTGACAATGGGTAGCGAGTCTGGCGACAGATAGAAGGTGCAATGGTGTCATAGAGCACCTGGTTTTGTACTCTTGTATACCCTTCAACGGCCAAGTCACACAACATTAACTATAATAATAAAGAAATCGCAGTAAGGAACCTTAGACTTGGCACGACTTTGTCTAGATTTCATTACTTTTTAGAGATAAACAAGCAGCTCCATCGAGACTTGGCTAGTTTTTTACAGAATGTTTTTGGTGGGATTTCACTTCTTTTTGTAGAAACGTGGGCTATTGATTTATTTTATTAGATTTTCTTATTTGACACAGTTTCTTTCTTTTTAGGAGTAGTTTTATCTTTTGCTTTTTTTATTATTACAAATCTTTCTTTTCTTTTTCTTCTTTTGATTCTTGTACAGTAGCAACAGTTTTTCGTATTGCCCATTCGCGTTCATTATTTATTCTTTTAGACGGTTTAGACGGTTTAATTTCTGAAAGATCGGCGCGGTATTTACGCCTAAGCCGGTTGTATTCGGTGATCGCTGAAGCTTGAGCTTTTATACTATTGAAGTCAACATTTATGAGGTGCACCCCATGAAGATTGGTTACTCGTGAATACGCCACACAGATTGGGAATCGTTCTCTGTACACGCATGCCCGGGGTATGATCTCAAATTTTGACTTAATAGGCAATAATTCGTGAATCAAATTATTAGCGAATTTCTTAATTATTAGACAAGTGTCAATATAATTAATTATCAATGAACTTTCTACCAAAGGTATTACCTACCTAGTACTCAAAATACAGCTAAATTAATGATATTTTTAAACGAAACGAAGTAATATAACATAACATAACATCACGCCTTGTTTCCCCGAAGGGTTGGGCAGAGGTGTCCCTGTAGCAGGTACACCCACATTTCGCCAGTTATGTTTAAGTCCCATGTAATAGGGGGCGAGCCTATTGCCATCAACCGGGCACAAATCCAGACTCCAAGCTGCTACTGAGAAATTTCAGATAGAAAAACCCAATAACACTTTGCCCGACCCGGAAATCGAACCCAGGACCTCATGCTCAGCAGTAGCGCTTGCAACCACTAGACCAACGAGGCAGTAAAGAAGTAAGAAGGTAGGAAGTAATATCTAACTAAATAAACTAAACCTACAATACTAGAAAAGTACTTATAAACACGAACGCGATTCGAAGTACTGCCTAACTGTAAATTAAACCTAGAAAACTAAGAGTACTGAATAACTAACAATTAAATAAAGTATTCAATTAAAACTTTTTTTAAATCTAATAATTAAGTAATAATCAGTAATCCATCACTAATCATAAAATTCCTAACCTATTCAAATCTTCGAATTGTTATAATAACAACCTGCTAATTAACCTTAGCAAACCTCACGAAATAATAACCGAAATCAACGAAATGCAAATAATCCCTCCTAATCCCTAGCAAACGTTTTCAAGCGCAGTAGAAGAATGTCGTAAACGACTGTAACGCGGCCGGTTGCCACTTCGCCATATAAGGTTATCGGAAAAACAAACGTAAGCGCGTTTTAAAATACAGTCAGCGCTATCTAGCGACGTGTGCGGGTATCACCGCCACTCTTAGTCCAATGCATTATATTTTGACCAAATTTTGAGCAAAATTGAGCGAAATTGAGCGAAATTAATATTTTTGTGTACCTAATTTGTTTATTTAATTTGTGTAATGTTCGAGTAGAATAAAGTTAATCGTTCGACTATTTCTTCTTGTAAACTTGTAAGTATAAGTATAAAAGCCAGTCTAGTCTTATCCAGAGTTTTCCTTTAATTTATTTATATGCGTATTAAAAGCAGAAGGGGAGGCATTTGCCCAGCAGTGAGACGCTATAGGCTAGATTAAATTAGATTAGAAGATGTGTTCCACTACGCTGGATTTTTGCAATGACAGACGATTTTTTTACGTACCAATAGTAGAAGGGGGCATTACCATATCTTTAATACAGCTGAGACCAGCTGAGGGTTCTTCATCAGATACTTCAGACCTTCGATTTTTGACATCAAATGAAGCGGCCCACCAAGTTGAATATTTTTTGTAAAGACGGTATGTCGATCTCTAATAGTTTGGTTGGGCTCTTAGGTTTTCTAATCAGGGTCACCAGTTACTCCAGATCTTCGATTATCCTAGTTTTTATAGTTTTCCCTTTATGTGGCCATTAAACCCTAAGGCTGTACCAAATTTCAGCTCTCTGAGTTTATGGGAAGTACTAGTTCTATTCTGATGATCATGAGTGAGTGAGTGTCATAAATGCGAAACTTTGCTTTCGCTTAACTTCGGAACTAAATGACCTACAGACTTGAAATTTTGGATTTTAAGTATGTGATTATAGCTTCCTGGATGACGAAAATTTCTGCGTTCTGATCTTATCCAGAGGTTCTCAAATAGGGGCCTGAAAATGCGGCGAAATGGTTCCAGTAAAGGATGGTACGGCAGTGTTTGCTTCGCGCTCGACTTGGCGGGGGCACTGCCGTGCCCCCCGATTCGACGTGCTTATTCCTTTGAAGCAAAATAAATAGGTTTTCCGGAGATCCCACGCGAGACAGGCTAACGTTTAGTTGCCCAAGGGAGAAGCGTCAATGCTGACCGGTGAAAATGTTTGTCCCCGGGACTTATTATTTTAAATTTTTAAATATCTCGGGACCTTAGGGTCCCGGTCTTTTGGAAGGTGTACGAGGGACCGAAGCCAACTCACAGAGGCCCCTTAGACAATTTTATATGGAATGAGGCACCAACCGACGATTATCCCTGTATGCACTCAGTGGCGTGCCTAGGGGTCAAAATTAGGGCAAGCCGACAGATTTTTCACGAAAAAAAAAAATCTGCCAAGTGAGGGATTGACTTATTTTCATTTATGTTGTTCATGGTACAACATTATTATAATTTTGGTCAGAAAACCTTTCAAATGCGAAAAGGTCTACATATTATTTCAGGCACGTAATTGTCATAAGCGCCATCTATCGCCACGAATGCGCGTAATGTCACCGCTTAGCCAAACCTTTTTACCATAATTCATATTTGCTTGTGTCATGCAAAATTTTTCAATCAAAAGCCACTAGATGGCTCCCATAGTATCGATTTGTTGTTCTATTGCCAAACGCATAATTTTATGAGTTTAAAATTTAATGTCGATTGAAAATTTTAACATGAGATATTACCTACCTAAACAAAATTTTATAATTTATCATAATCATAATGACAATAGCCAACTCTAATCTTTATTTCAAAACACCTATGAAGAATCTTTTCGATACGAACATTATTGTTTTGTGATCTCAATGAGATGTAATAACATAGTAGGATGGTTTATTTTTCAGTGGTTTTCCAAAACTACATTGCCATAAAAACAACACTAGTCATAATGCTTTCATGGCACCAGCTACTAGTACCTACATAAGTTTGTGTAATAGACAATCGAATGCCTATTTCAATCTATTCTTCGACTGACAAAAATACATGTTTTTTTTCCGAGAAATGGGTACAATAATTTGAGGTTGGTTACGGTGAAGTAAAGAGTTACTTACTGTCAGAAAAATCAATATAAATACCTTTACGAACAGTTTCCGAATTCCCATTTTGATGATAAAATTACCTTTCCGAGTAACAATTTCACACACTTTAGTCCTTCACAAGGAACAATTGCATGCGTTTCCTAATTAATTTTAATGATCAGAAACTTTTTAATCACTTCAAAACAAAGATAATAATCACAGCAAAAACTAATCACAATTCACAACACTTTAATTCACAGAAAATGAAAAAAATATCAAAGCAAAAAAAAATGCGCCAATAGCCGCTCAAAACAAATTTGAACTAATTTGATTTAAATTGTATCATTCTATAGAAAATCACGCATTGCGCAGCGTCTTGCAACGACATAAGGTTACTCCTACTATTCAAAATCAAATACACGATTCGTTCCATTCATAAAAAATCAAAAGCCGGGCTTAAAAATTAGAACATTTTGCGAAATGAGTACATACTAAAGGTACCAACAACGTTAAAAATTTATATGTGAAAGAATGAGAGAAATGAAGCCTCATAGGAAGCCCCCTTGTGTGAGCGAGAAAGCAATGCAATGTACTACAGAATTGACGTTTTCATTCATCGATGCGATCTCGCGTCCTGCTTAACGCTATAGTGTTAGAGTGAGATCGCAACTGCGGCATCCGAGATAGTTTGGCAACGTGCGTGATGAAAACGGCGCGGAATTTAAATATTATTCTTTGAGTACGTAAACCTGGCATCGTAGCTTATAAAGCGCGCGGCTGATACGGTGCAGCGCGGAGTTTAATGTTATTATTCTTATCAATTCTTGCGACATGAATGAATGACTTGGTTGCTTTACAAGTTTACGGGAGTAGTGTTTTTTTTTTATGGTGGGCTCATCTTTGAATGCAAGCCGGGCTTTTCGGCTTCTATGGAGGTACCGCCACTGTATGCACTATGCAAGTGCACTTAAGGACAAGCCCCAGTTGGTGTAGGACTATTGCAGAATCTGGCAACAAATCTATTGGACTATGGGTTTGGGTGGCTTAAGTTGACTGGTAACCTGGAACTATGGAAGGACTATGGCCCCTGCCTAATCGATGTTTTAAATGTACATGGATAAAATGGCAGGGGGTGACTTGCACACTCAATAATGGGCCCCCGAAAACGGTCGCTAGCACAAAGTGTCGTAGCAAAAAGGGGGCAACATGTCCTGAGGTACTTATGAGGAGTGGAGAGGTATTCCACGGCTATCAGGACAATCCCGGAAGTACGGTCAAGATCCCTACCTGCATCTTACTGGAATACTTCCTTCCTCCGAGCACGTTTGCTCTTGCGAATCTCCACTCAAGCCGGCCAATAAAGGCAAGAAAGAGGTGGGAGCTCTATTCCTCGTCGGTGCTCACTCCAGCCGGCCAATAAAGGCAAGCCAGAGGTGAGAAACAAGACTTCTCCCGGAGATAGGGTCCGTGGGGTCGCTACTGCCCAACAGCTTGCCACATGCTGCCCTGCGGGTTTTTGTATCTCTCTTGGTCTGGCTCCTCATCCCAGATCTATTCCGGCAAAGTAAACTCTACCGGCATATACCTAGGGTTCGGAGCGCGCAAGCCCCACCACGATGACATTAACGTAGAGATACGGCGGCGGCGGCGGCGGTGGGGTTATTAATTTTATTGTTAGTGCAAATGATACTTTAGCCGGGAACTGAAGTCTTTAATTTGATCCTGTAAAACCTTATTGACCTTCTACAAATTGACACTTTTTTAAATTAATGAACCTCTTAAAACTTTTTGCGCATCTAATTATGTACCCTTTTTAGGGTTCCGTAGTAAACAAGGAACCCTTATAGTTTCGTCATGTCCGTCTGTCTGTCTGTCTGTCTGTCCGCGGTCTAGCCCCGAGTCCCTTAGTACTAGAAAGCTGTAATTTGGCATAGGTATACATACTAATTACGCATTTTTTTTAGGGTACCTCTCATACACGTAAAGTGGTGATGTTTTTTTTTGAACCCATGGTGTGGGGTATCTTTGGAAAGGTCCTTTAAAAACATTGTGAGTTTGTTAAAACCATTTTTGGATTCAAGGATCCGTTTGCGAAATATTAAGCTTTAAAGTGCTAATTTTTGTTAGAGTCATGTGCCCGGCCAGCTAAATGGTTGGTTTTGGATATGTGAAAAAAATCACAGCAATAGTTTATATAACGAAATTAAAAGGAAAACTATCACAGCTAAATAGGCTCTACAAGTTAACGAGTAATAATCGACCAACTTAACTTTGCAGTTGCAAAAACACAATAATAAACTACTGCAATATAAACTACTGCTGTGATTTTTTTCACACATCCAAAACCAACCATTTAAATGGCAGGGGGGGGCCCTGCCATTTAAATGGTTGGTTTTGGATGTGTGAAAAAAATCACAGCAGTAGTTTATATTACGAAATTAAAAGGAAAACTATCACAGCTAAGTAGGCTCTACAAGTTAACGAGTAATAATCGACCAACTTAACTTTGCAGTTGCAAAAACATGTTTTCCCATACATTCCGTATGGGAGAACATATTTTTTAACTACAAAGTTAAGTTTGTTTTTGGGATAAATTCATCCCAACTATGGAACCCTTTATTGTGCGTGGTCCAACACGCACTTGGCCGGTTTTTAAATAATTCGGTCGTCGTAATTAAAAAATAAATTAAATATAATTTATTTCAAGCAATTATTAAACTAATAACATACAGACACATACTCTTAAACTAAAATAATAACACAGATAGAATATAATACAAAAATTCAATAACTAAAAATATATATTAAAAGTCTTTTACCTCTCTTGCAAGATGGACGACACGGTACACAGCTTTTACAATTTCGTTCTTACTGAGGGTTACCCTTGTGTAGAATGACACTCTGAGCTTACTTAGCAGCGCGGAAAAGCTGGCAACGTTGCTCTCGGCGAACATGTCAGTCGCACTACACCGCCAGGGCAAGTTCATCATAGCCCGGTAAGCATTATTATATTGTACACGAAGATATAGTTATATGCACTCCTCGTGTACCGGTACCAAAGTTGGCTGGTGTATAATGACTGACAGTAGACTCTGAACAGCAATAATACCGTTGATTTCAGGCGACACAGGCCCATAGAAAAATACCTTGACCTAAACATACATTTTTTTTTTTGTTTTTTCTGTTAACCTTTATTGTGTCCCACTGCTGGGCAAAGGCCTCCCCTATTTCCTTCCAAACCTCTCTGCTTTGTGCGATTTCAGGCCATGATGGTCCCGCAAACATAACTAGATCGTCACACCATCTTCGCCGCGGTCTACTTCGACGGCGTTGTCCTCCTTCAGGCGTCCAGTGAGTGACGATCTTTGCCCATCTCTCCGGGTGCATTCGTGCGACGTGGCCGGCCCACTCCCACTTCAGCCTGACTGTTTTTTCTCCAACATCCGCTACTTGAGTTATGGAGCGCAGGATGTTGTTTCTAACGTAGTCCGTTCGTTTGACACCTATTATGCTGCGCTCCATTGCCCGCTGGCAAATCTTGAGTTTGGACTTCTGTTGTTCAGTAAGTGACCAACTTTGTGCACCATAGGTTAGGACGTACCTACATATTTTAACATACATATTTAATATAAACAAAACTTGAGAACTTGTGTTGTTAATAAATAGCTTAAAACTATGTTAATAGCACTTCACTAGCTTGTCCTGTGGTACTTGTCCGCGGAAGCGACGGAACACCACGTTCTGCGGCCAAAAGTCTTCCTCCATGACGACGGACAGATAACAATTCAGTATTCGCATCACAAACGCCTTGAAGTTGACGTTGCGGTTCGACTCCAGCAACTGCACCCTCAGTGCGTACCTCGTCTTCTGGCGCACGTACTCCACGATGTCCTCCGCCTGAGGGCCAGGCCACACGGTGCGGTGCGGCTCCGGCGCGGCGCCTGAGCGGAGCCGCAACGGTTTCCTACACATAAAAATGTATGGTATGCCATACGGTATGTCCGGCACCGCTCCGGCGCCGCACCGGACAACGGCGCGAGGCAGACGAGGCGGGGAGGGGTGCAAGCAGTGTGGTGCCGCAGCGGCGCCGCTCAGTTGTTTATACGGCATAGGCAATGGCTGGGCAAGCCAAGCCAAGCCTGTTGCGGTGCCGCAGCGGCGCCGTAAGAACATTGCGACGCCGCACTGCTCGTGTGGCCGCCAGTGCGGTGCGGAGTAATGCGGTGCGGTGCGGTGCCGCACCGTGTGGCCTGGCCCTTAGTGGTGTAGTGTAAGCCGGAGATGTACACCGGTTTATTCGGTTTTGCAGCACGCAAGTTTACGTCGTACTCTATAGGAGCTATGCCACAGCGGTTCTAATTCGTTCGCGATTGGCATCCTTCTTCGGCGGTTCTCACTGTCACCCTCAACATCAGATTAGTAAAATTTAGTAGTAAATAAATTAGGGTACCCTGACCCAATGGGTTAGGTAAGTTTGGAACTGTGACTAACCATGCGCCGCGAGCCGAATTAGTCGCAGTAACTAAATTATGGCACCCCGACCAAATGGGTTGGGTTCAGTTAGAACTGTGACAAATCGCGCGCGAGCCGAGCGAGCGAAGCCGGCAGCGGTGGCGAGCGGTATATCCAAGTTGATCGCAGTTACTTGGATATTTAGTATTTTTAGGATCCCAAAATAGGTATTAGAGGTTCGCAAAAAGTGGTGCAATCATTATATTAGAGTGTTCAACAATATTTTTAGAAGCACATGGAAAATTATATCGACAATTTTCTATTTTACTAAGTACCTGGTATTTGTTGATAGGCCTACACTGTCCTCCCATACCTATTAACACTGTAATTTGGAAACATTGTAGAAACCATTTATTTTGAAAAGAGTAACCGTGGAGTTTCTTGCCGGCTCTTCTCCATAGGAAGCGACCAATTGGAACCGTGCACCTAGCTTCTGACGTTTCATAAGTGCCCTTGTAGGTTTATGTGAAATAAAATATTTTGAATTTTGAATTTTGAACATGCCAGAAATAAATGAAAATGATTTTGTCATATAATGAAGCATCTACGATTTTCTAGAAGTGTACGGCCTACGTCGTAGCAGAGTGAGCTACGGCGCTACGCCGTAGCTAGTTCGTAGACGGTACAATACGCATTATAGCCTCTGTCTCAAATCTTGCGGCGGCGGCGGCGGCGCGGGAGCGGCAGGATCTAATGCGTAAGCGTTCCTGCACACGATGCCGTCGCCGCGCCGACGCCGCGCAATGGCGTTTGTTTAGAGAAGCCTTTGATTTATTTATTTATAGGCTCGAAATTTATTTAATGGATTTTCAAGTTGATTGGGAAAATTTGACACGCACAATCGTAGTTAAAAGACAGAGTCGCGCGAAGCCCGCCACCGCGCCGCCGCCGCGCCTCCTCCTCTCGCGTTCCCTCTGATTCATTCCATTACCGGCCGCGTACGAACGTGCACGTGCGTAACTTTTTAAGAAATTACCATTAACTTGGCCTCGTCTTTTCGGAGATCTTCGTAAAGTGTATGGAATTCACCATATTGCTCCCGTGCCGACAGCATAGGATGAACCCACAACTTTCTAACTTGACGTTCTTTTTGCCATTTTCTATACAAATAGTAAGCAAGCACAAACTTCTTTTTTTTTCATTATATTAGACATGTTTGCGTCACGTGCGATCTCGCGACGTGCATGTTCGTACGCGGCCGGTAATGGAATGAATCAAACAGACAGGGAGGGGAACGCGCGTGTTCGCGCGACCCGTATCTACAGTGTAATTGTGCGGCGTCGGCGCGGCGATGGCGCGGTGACGGCATCGTGTGCAGGAACGCTTAAATCAAATGGACCGGCCCTCGAAAACAGCGGTGCGGGAGCGGCGCACAGTGGAACGAATGTATGGGAGCGGTTGGACGTAGACATTTCCGAAAAAAAAGAGTAAAATTATGCCAAACTAATGATGCCATCTTATTCGATTACTTAATGCCTTCATAACTTGTGGTGATGAATTTCTTCATAACTCCCATATTTCGGGAGTAATTTGAGAAAATGTGAAATTTTACTATGAAAATGAGTGTATCGAGCTCTCTCCCTCCTGATTCCGGGCTTGTTTCAAGTAGCGGTCTCTAATATCATAATGCTAATACTAAGAGCTATATTTAATACTAAGACACATAGTGCGCCAAATGTGCACTTTCTGGGATAAAGAGTGATGTTTATTTTATAACACAATTTTTTTATTTTTTGTTTATTTTGTTGATTAAAACCGTTTTTCTAAAGGTTTACCTTATTACAATAACATTTCTGAGCAGCCAATTAGAGAAGATATAAGCTAATTAGGATATATAATTAGGGAATTAAGGTTTACATATAAAACTGATGCACTAATGATTACTGATAAGAACATTGCTATTATTTAATTACTAAATGGCTCTTAATACACTAATTTAGCATGCATCATTTACTAATTATCACAATAACTAATTACCTTGCAATATTTAACAAAGGATACCTGGGATACCTGGATTTTATATAAATAGGTCACTATTAGTAACTTTAAAATCAGTGTTGATTTACACCTCGTTGTATCCAAGCTAATCTCGCAATGTATTTTCCAAATTTTAATACAAATCTTGATATTCACGTTGCTTTATGCGCACGCGCACATAAAGATTTACGCGACTTTAACTATTTGTTCAGTGTTTTAAAAGATAACAGTTGTGTTCAGTTATGTGAAAGTGCTGAAACAAGTTTAAAAGACTGGTGTCGTCGATTTTGCTACCGCATTTATGCAAAATGGACACAGTCTGGAAGAAGCACAGATAAGTTTCGGAAGAAACATGAGATTTGGCTACAGGCTGCAATTCAATGGCCGGAATTACAGAATGAAAATATGGAACCTTCTACAGAAAATATAAGTGACGTCATCGAGCCCATAATTTCTCCTGCTAAATCTGATGCTTCAACTTGTACACATCCTAGTCCTCGTAAATCTTTTGAGGACCTTAGTAACCGGCAAAAAAGAAGACGCACTGAAGATAGTCTTTCATGCAGCAGTAGCAGCGCTGAAATTATGTTTTCGGCCGAAAGGGCGCTTCAAAAGGCAGGACAAAGCGATACAGCTTATGTTATGAAATACTTGACGGAGAATCCAGAAGAGGCCTCAAAAATCAAAGCCTTCATTGAAGGTAAATCAATTCAGGTACGGGAAATATCCCCTTTGAAGGCATTGGCTCTTTATGTATCGATGAACTTATCGAAATGGCGCTATAACACTCTTCGGGATTTCAACACTCAAGAAGGAGCTCTTCAATACCCGAGTTACTACATGTTGGTTAAAGAAAAAATTAAGTGCTATCCGGCCAAAGAAGATCTCACAGTTACAGAGAGCTCTGCAAAAATCAAATTACAAGCCTTGATGGATTTAACCTCAAGAAGACTTATTAGGTCGTTAGAAACCCCTGTTGATCCCAATCAACAGCTCGTATTGACCAGCAAATGGGGTTTTGACGGATCATCTAGCCAAAGCATTTATCATCAAAGGACGAGTGAAGATGAGCAAATCGATCTTGCTAGTAATTTTATGATTAGTCTTGTACCACTGCGGCTCGTCTCAAAAGGTGTAACAATTTGGGAAAACGAGCGACCATCTTCCACTTCATTTTGCCGGCCAATATTGTTTAAGTTTATAAAGGAAACCAAAGAAAATGTGCAGAGAGAGATGGCTGAAATCGAAGCAGAGATTGAAGCCTTAACTCCATCCACCATCACTGATGGAATTAGTGTCAAACACCAACTGCTGTTGACAATGATTGATGGTAAAATTCATTCCATTATATCCAATACAGCAGCTTCAGTGTGTGACATATGCAAGGCTTGTCCTAAAGAAATGAATAATTTAGAGTTAATCAAAGATAAACACGCAAACGAGGACATGTATAAATATAGCTTAAGCACCCTTCACGCTTGGATTCGCTCAATGGAATGCTTATTACACATTTCCTACAAATTAGACATAAAATCATGGCAAGTAAGGGGTGATATAGCAAAAAGGCAAGTTGATGACAGGAAGAAAAGAGTTCAAGAGGCTGTAAGAAGAGAAACGGGCTTACTTCTCGATGTTGTGAAACAAGGCAGTGGATCCACCAACAATGGCAACTCGGCAAGGAGATTTTTTGAAAACTACACTAAATCTGCTGAACTGACCGGAATAGATGCTATGCTTTTAAGAAAAATCTGTGTGATCTTGCAGTGTATTTCATCAGGAGAGAAGATCAACGTAACTAAATTCCGAGAGTTCTGCTTTGATACTGCTAAGCTTTACGTGGAGTTATACCCATGGTATTATATGCCTTCTTCACTTCATAAAATTTTAATGCATGGGCCAGACATAGTTCAGAACATGTCAATTGTGCCCATTGGTTTTCTATCCGAAGAGGCATCTGAGGCTAGAAATAAAGATTTTAGAAAATATAGAGAGGGGCATTCTCGAAAGCATAGCAGTATCTCATGCAATGAAGATATTATGCACAATCTTTTACTGTCTTCTGATCCACTTGTTACAAGTATCCGTCCAAAAGGAAATAAGTTTGTAAAAAAATCTTCTTTTAAGGAATTTTATGAGCTTACGGATTCTGAGAAAAGTGATATCGAATTTGTTAACATAAATGATTTAGCGGACATCGATTCTGAATTTGAATTAATTGATGATGATGATGAAGATAATTAAATGATGTTATTGTTTTAAAATGTGTAACTTAGTAAATTAGAGCTTACATCTTAATTATTTATTGTACTTTTAATGAAACTAGGTAATTTATTATCAACTTACTTAAAAGTCATACTCTCATCAGTTCTTGTGAATATTTTTGTTAATATATATTTCTGTATATATATAATATATTTATAGACCTCTTAATAAGTCTGTCTGCGGTTTAAAGTAAATACAAATGGGGAAAAAACGTTTTTTTTTTTAAATTTTCATTTCCTTTTATCCCAGAAAGTGCACATTTGGCGCACTATGTGTCTTAGTATTAAATATAGCTCTTAGTATTAGCATTATGATATTAGAGACCGCTACTTGAAACAAGCCCGGAATCAGGAGGGAGAGAGCTCGATACACTCATTTTCATAGTAAAATTTCACATTTTCTCAAATTACTCCCGAAATATGGGAGTTATGAAGAAATTCATCACCACAAGTTATGAAGGCATTAAGTAATCGAATAAGATGGCATCATTAGTTTGGCATAATTTTACTCTTTTTTTTCGGAAATGTCTACGTCCAACCGCTCCCATACATTCGTTCCACTGTGCGGCGCGGCGGCGGGCAACGAGCGGTGCACTCCAGTCAAGCGGTGACAGCGATGATCTTTAGGGGGCGGAGGTTGCTTTACGGTGTCAACAACACTCTCTAGGAAACCACACCAACTTACTTTTTAACCGACTTCCAAAAGGAGGAGGGTCTCAATTCGTCTGTATGTTTTTTTTTTTTTTGTATGTTTGTTACGTGGTTACTCCGCCAATTATGAATAGATTTTGATGATTCTTTTTTTGTTTGGTAGATCATACTTCAGAGGTGGTCCCATATAAATTTTATTAACTTTGCTTGGGTAGTTTTTGAGTTAGCTTCAATTATACGTATTTTTTCCCACTTAGTATGTAGATGATATGATAACTTCTTGTCACTGTTATTTACATAGGAGGTAGTGGTATTCGAATTTGTGTGGGGTAGGTACCACAACTAAAAAGTGAAAAATAAAAACTTCTTCCAAAAAAAAACAACACAAAAAAAAAAAAAACTCTACAAAGTGAAACACTACACCGACTTTTCGTTCTTTGTCACCGACTTCCGAAATTAAAGTTATTTTTCACTTTGTAGTGTTTGTTTTTGAAGTCGGTTGTTTTTTTTTTGTAAAAAGTTTTTTATAATCAACGTTTCAATGACGTCATTCGCCCGTAAATTGCGACTCGGCTCAGGTATAAAATTAAATACTCTTTGGTCGGGTTTTATAAAAAACAGGTTATTATAAATCTAATTTTAAACTAGGTTAGGCGGTTTAGGCTTTGCGTGTTCGCGAGCGTTTAAAAACAAGAGTGGCCTACACTGGTGCCGATTCCCTTGTTCACAAACTAAACTAAATTTAAGTTCAGTGCATCTTTTTCTTTCTATTTCATTATGAAAAGGACAGAAGATAAATTTTAGTTTAGTCCTGTCAAATTAATCAGCGCCTGTCACTACTCCATACAAGTTTAGACGTGATTAAAAACTTGCCTACTAAAATTACGTCAATTTACGTCAGCGCCGAATAATTTGATAGGACTAAACTAAAATTTATCTTCTGTCCTTTTCTTAAATGAAATAGAAAGAAAATGATGCACTGAACTTAAATTTAGTTTAGTTTGTGAACAAGAGAATCGACACCATTGTCCTCTCTATAACACTGTAATTTGAAAACATTGTAGAAACTATTTATTTTTAAAAGAGTAACCGTGGAGTTTCTTGCCGGCTCTTCTCCATAGGAAGCATAGACATATTTCTATTTCAATGATAGGAAGCGACCTTCTGACGTTTCATAAGTGCCCATATAGGTTCATGTGAAACAAAATATTTTGAATTGAAAAAAAAAATGAATTGACCATTGACTACAGTGATTATCTATGATTGACAATTTGACTTTGACGCCGCGAAGTAAAATATTTTGTTCAACTTTTTTACATAAAATCCTGAGTTGATTTAAATCAAACATTACAGATCAAATCAAAATGTGCGAAAAACGAGATGTAGGTACAGTCCCTTTATTCAAGTTAACAAATTTAAGAAATGAAGCTTCAAAACGAAGATATAGAAGATGTGGGCTTCTCAAATTGATCCAGCATGTCGATATTTATGGGAAATACCGTTCAAATTACTGCGAATTAGACCGTTCAAAACTATTTACCAACAATGCTGCCATTTCCATAACTGGTATATCATCAATGGAGTGCAAAATTACCGATGCTAACGGAAGAATTCAATACTCTGAATGTGCGTCACCAAAAACTGGAGATTCCAGACTCAGTCGGTTCTCTATATCCCCGAAATTATCGGAACTGCATAAAATCTCGGAAATCATGACTAGAAATGCTAACAAGAACAGATTGAGTAGAAGGAATTATAGTTTATAGCTAGCCCGAAATAATGTGAGTCTTTTGGAGTTGAATAAAAAGTTAAGTTTCTGCGTTCGTTTTTTTTTAGGGTTCCGTACTTCAAAAATAAAAAAAACCGGCCAAGTGCGTGTCGGACCACGCACAATGTAGGGATGAATATATCCCAAGAACAAACTTAACTTTGTAGTTGAAAAGCATGTTCTTCCATACGGAATATATGGGAGAACATGTTTTTGCAACCGCAAATGGATGTTGGTCGATTATTACTCGTTAACTTGTAAAGTCTACTTAGCTGTGATAGTTTTCCTTTTAATTTCGTTATATATATACTACTGCTGTGAATTTTTTCACATATCCAAAACCAACCATTTAGCTGGCAGGGCACTTGACTCTAACAAAAATTAGCACTTAAAGCTTAATATTTCGAAAATGGATTCCTGAATCCAAAAATGAGTAGCACGAACTCCCAATATTTTTGAACGACCTTTCCAGCGACACCCCACACTATGGGATAGATGAGAAATTCGTTTTACCACTTTGTCGGCGTGATTAATATGTATACCCATGTCAAATGACAGCTTTCTAGTACTAAGAGTCTCTGAGCTAAGCCGCGGAAAGACAGACGATATGGCAAAACTAGGGTTCCTTGTTCACTACGGAACCCTTATAGGATCGCTTCGTTGTCCGTCCGTCCGTCCGTCTGTCTGTCAGACCCTTTTTCCCAGGAACGCGTAGAGGTATCAAGTTGATATTAATATCAAATACGTAGGTCTACGCTCCCTTGGAGCTCTAAAAAAAATTAAGTAAGTATCTAAGTAACCGCAATAAAAAATACGACCATTTATGCGACATATTTTGACAATCGCAAATAAATCAAAACCTAGGTAGGGTACTTCCCGCTGACCTAGATTCATTGTTTGGCAAGAAGCAATGTCTCACAGCACAAGTAAAGGAAAAGGTCCGAAAATCGTTACTTTGTAGTTTTATCAAATAAGAAGATATTTTTTTGTGATTATAAACTTACATTTGCAGTTGGAGCATTGACCGTGACATTATATTGTACGGGAGAAAAAAAAAATTACTACAAAGTTATGTTTGTTCTTGGGATAAATTCATCCCAACTACGGAACCTTTCATTGTGCGTGGTCCAACACGCATTTGGCCGGATTTTTTTGTTTCATATCCCTAGCTCGAGGAGCTTGTGGCTAAGTAATAACAGCCACACGGGTCGATCGATCAGGTTAAACTACGTTTTCCGCGGTTGGTCCGTAGATGGGTGACCATCTTTACACACCAAGACCCCTCCGTGCCTGAGAAAGCACGTTTAAGCCGTTGGTCCCGACTGTCATTTGTAGATCTTTGACAGTCGTTACGGATTGACAGAAACCCGAAAGTCTGACAACCAGTCTTACCAAAGGGTATCGTATTACCCAGTAACTGGGTTGTGGAGGTCAGATAGGCAGTCGCTCCATGTAAAATACTGGTATTCAGCTGCATCCGGTTAGACTGGAGGCTTTCAGTCTAATCGGTTGCAGCTGAATATTTGTCCCCAACTATTTTGGGGTCGGCTGACCCCATCATAGTTGTAGACTTGTGGACCTTTTTTTATTTTACTAAGTACCTGGTACTTGTTGATAGGCCTACACTGTCCTCCCATACCTATTAACACTGTAATTTGAAAACATTGTAGAAACAATTTATTATGAAAAGAGTAACCGTGGAGTTTCTTGCCGGCTCTTCTCCATAGGAAGCGACCAATTGGAACCGTGCACCTAGCTTCTGACGTTTCATAAGTGCCCTTGTAGGTTTATGTGAAACACGCAGCCCAGGTAGTATTATAGTACTCTTTGGCAGCAGTATGCCACCCGCTGTCTGGCTGGCATGTAGGACGTTTGCTCCTTCGAGTGTGCTAAATAAACGGCAAATTAAAACTCTTATCTACCATAGTGTGCCGTCCCCCGACGTGACGATGCTTGTTTCTAAATATTACCTAAAACTGTAGGGTTGCTGGTTGTGAAATTAAAGCCCCGTTGAACTTGATGATAATTTACTGGCAACTTATACAATAATAATATATATCATGTGGCAAGTTGATAACCCAAAGCAGAGGGATGAAAGGGAGTACGTGGTAATCGCTCTTCAGACCTCCTCTAGCTGACTAGTTTCCTGAAGACTGCTAGGCTATCGAAGCAGGAACTAGTCGTACTAAGGATCAGAGCTAGCTGCGTGGCTACCAGGCTCAGAACACTAGCCAGTGAATGACGGGGGGAGGACATCAAAGATGGGACGGGCTGGATAAAAGTTTTGATCATGATTATTAGTCGGGGAGACTTCGGCGGCGAGGTCGGAATGACGGGAGGCATCTGTGTTTGTAAACTGTACTTGTTTCCCTATTACTCTCCTGGAGGAGGGTTATGAGGTCATCAGGGTCTGTGAGAATATGCCTCGGACGGCGGGTATGACTAATCCTACTTGGGACATAACTTGCGGCCTCGTCAACCAGAGGGTTGCGATGTTTGACCGCGGATTCAAAGTAACGCTTGGCAAGGCGTTTTAGGAATTGGTGGATGGTGCGAATTTTTAGGTTAAGATGGAGATTCTCGTTCCTAACGTAACAGGAAGACAGCTCTGCTTATAAAGGCGGATTTTTGACAAGTGTGCACAATATCACACGTAGTCGTCGTGCAGATAACTCGTAGGGTGGCGCTGGCGCAGATTGTCACGAAGTTTTGCACACGAAGGTTGTAGATGGCGTCACTTGTCTACAGTAACCGTTTGTAGTTGCCGTCTTCTAGTTTATGAAGTCGCTCATCGTAGTGCTTTGGATAAATTATACTAGATGGCGCTATATGTTTGTTATAAAACTCATTTAAACTTACAGGGCCAATACGTTTTATTTTATTACAGTACTTTTTAAAGGATTTTGGCTGTGTCGGGGTTTTTTTAAATTTTTAACTTAACTTTTATTTCTTGCTTTTTTATTACACTTTATATACTTATTACTAGTAGACACATTACTGCACTACTGTGCTAAATCTGCGCAGCTGTAGGTACGTAATTTTCCGACAGTAAAGTTAATTACTAATTTACCTTCATTTCTTTTGGCTACTCCATCATCAGACACTGATTACCATCTACCTATAACTTCTTTATTGAGACCATTCCAATGATTCCCAAACACGATACCTCTACGGTAAGATCGTGAGGGATTTGGGTATCCTGCAAATTCCAGGTAATGCTGCAGCATCAGTTCAAGGTTAGAATGTTATTCTAATATCATTGAAGTAACAGAATACCAAATCTCGATCAGACCTGTGGAAGATGCTCACATCCATTCATCAACTAGAAAAGAGCTGATAATCTTCAAACGGCTGAATAGATTTTCTTGAATCATAGCTAAGAATACTCTCGATCAAATCACCTTTCAAACGCAACAAAAAAAATCTAAATCGGTCCATCCGTTTGGGAGCTACGATGCCACCGACAGATACACACGTTAGCTAATTTAGATGGAACTAATTTAAAAATAGTTACAAAATTTAAATATCTCGGGCATATTGTAACAGAAAACTTATCAGATGGTGATGATTTGGAACGACAGAGACGCAGTATCGCTTGTAGAAGCAATAAGGTAGCTAGACGTTTTTGTCACTGCTCGAATCAAGTGAAGGTGACGCTGTTCAGAGCCTACTGTCAGTCGTTATACTCCAGCCAACTTTGGTACCGGTACACGAGGAGTGCGTATAACACTCTTCGTGTACAATATAATAATGCTTACCGGGCTATGATGAACTTGCCCTGGCGGTGTAGTGCGTGCGACTGACATCACAGAGCATGTCACTTTAAGAGGCGGAACTTAGAACATTTCAGTTTTTGAGAATTTGTTACCTTTTTTAGCCAACCACATAAAAAAACATGGCTACCAACATGAAAATTCTAAGTAGCACTGACAATGACAATCATGACCTTGAAAAGATTATCGATAGGGATGCGCAACATATAGAAATCAACAAAATTATCGATATCGATGAAATGCATTCATTTCATCGATATCGATAATTATCGATACGCAGATAATAGTGACCCTCCAAAACTAATTTATTTTGAAAAATCGGTAAAATAAAACACAGATTTATATGATTTCAGTATTTAATAATGGATATACTTAAATGAGCTATCAACATTGGTCTTGGACCAAAATGGCTTCCTTTTTTATTTTTTTGTGCCAACATCAGAGTTTCTTTTAGCATGCCTGACTTTATTTATTTTTCCCAAGAGACTGGCACTGCGTCTTAGTGATGCCAGGCTGCATTTTGTTTTTTGTAATTGTTCCATCAACTGTTTTTCCTTGGTGTTAAATCTGTAAAGATAATTAAATATAAGCAATATTTTCGATGAGACGTGTAAACATTTCCTTTCACATAAAACGCAGGGATCTTTTCTATTTGAAATGAGCAATAGTACACAAATTAAGTCTATCAATTTTTAGAATTTCTTTCTCTGTCTGTCTACTTTTTTTGTAACATCGTCACACGATAAAAGTTTAATGGATTTTAATGAAACAACCTAAACAAGAGGTTGCATCTATTTTTTTTTTTTTTAATTAGATGGATGACATTAGAGGACTGTACTGTATATTGTTATGTATAATAGTGATCAATTACGGTGTTTATTATAGTTACCTTTTGACTCTGAATGCTGATACATATGTTGTGGAAATTCTGCGACATTTCCCTTTTTGTTGAAATCCTTTTTTCCAAGGCATTGGCACATATATTTCACTGCTCATGCAGTTTTTCTATTGGTAGATGCACCAGTTCTTAATTACCAACTGCTTTTAGCTACTCTCGGCAGCTAGAAGATACAAAATATAAAAGGTTACATTATAACTGACTCTGTTTCACTGTGAATTTATTTAGTGTGATTTAAAGTTAAGAAGAACCTCCTCCTTTTGGAAGTCGGTTAAAAACACCCAATTTACACTATCAGCGTAACTAAATGGAATAGATTATTATTATACTTAGATTTATTTCATAATCCCAGTATTTACATAATTACCTATTGGTGTCAAGGTAGATAATATAATCTTAGACTCTGACAATATATTTAGCAGTCAACCTATTTAGACTAAATTAGATTATAATTTCAAGTAGACAAATATTACTGTAGGCACAATGTTTTAAACCATTTCTTCAAGAGTTTCAACTAATCTTGATTGATGGCTCGAGAGTCGTATTATAGAATTTGAATAGCATAGCATAGTGTTAAGCGAGCACAAGATCACATTAGCAATAAATATCGGTACTCACCGGTTACGATCCAGTAAAAACTTGGAAAATAGCAACTTATTTACGGTATGCCAGGCCTCCTGGATACCACAAAATTCACATCTTCTGTGACCCTTGCCCATGATGGTTCACAAACTTAGAGTCACTGTCAATTATTCTGATTTGTTATAATCCAAAATCTTACAGAAAAAGGAAAAACAAACAGAAAAATCTCAACCCAAACATTAATCGCGCGAAGGCAGACATGTTTGTGAAAACTTCGTAATTTAATGTTGGTCATTCTGTCATCCTGTCATTTTGCCGTGTGTTTCTGAATGTTGGCTAAAAAAGGTAACAAACTCCATACAAAAATAATTTGTTCGGAGTTTCACAGCACTGACTGACATGTTCACCGAGAGCAACGTTGCCGGCTTTTCCGCGCTGCTAAGTAAGCTCAGAGTGTCATTCTACACAAGGGTAACCCTGAGTAAGAATGAAATTGTAAAAGCTGTGTACCGTGTCGTCCATCTTGCAAGAGAGGTAAAACGGCTGCCCCATTTCAAAACCTAGTAAGGGACACTTTTTACAAAAATCGTTTTATTGCATAATCTTGCTAATCTAATAAGTCCCCACCAAATACAAAAACACCAGCGTTGAAAACTCACTTAAAAGCAGATATATTTAAATATCGAAACCTAGTAAGTGCCCCATTCACTGCCCCGTGACCTCTTTTAAACCCAGTAAGTTATTTATTTATTTATTATTTATTTATTTATTTATTAAAAGCACAATTATAACACCTTTACAGATTAATCCAAGGCGATGTTATAAGTCACAAAATATACACAAATTAAAATAAAATATATATAAATATCCTGTAAGCAGAATTACAATGAATTATATAATATTATGTAATATAACAATTATTCTAAACATGACAACTTTTATTCTATCAAACCTTTTTCAATTATTGTTTGTTTACAGTTACTTTAATCATTTCAAAACATAGACTTTTCAAAGGCTATTTACGTTTTTGCGCTCTCCTGTAAAATTTCGTTTTATGTCCTTACTAGGTTTTGAAATGGGGCAGCCGAAAAGACTTTTAGTACCTATATGTTTTTAGTTATTTAATTTTTGTATTAGTTTAAGAGTATGTGTCTGTATGTTATGGGTTTTATAATTGCCTGACATTTAATTTAAACTAATAACACCCCTCTTTTTTTTCTTTTTTTTTTATAATGGCCTTTCGCAGTTTTGACCACTAAGGTCATGGCTGCTTAAGAGGGCCCTTCCCGATCCGTCTATCGTCAACGCGAGCATGGTCGAAAAGCTTGTTGTTTCATCCAGCGCAAGTGAGAACTGCTAACAAGCAAGTGAGAACGCGATAACATTGTACGAAAAATAACTGGCTTCAGGAAATACGAGTTTTTGAATACGCCTTACAAGTTTGTAAAATATTTTTTTGTAATTTAGAACCTCCTTTACATGTGCGAGGTTTCTATAACGATGATTTTTTTACTTTTACAATTTATATGTACATTATGAACGGTCAAAGTTGAGGTAAAATTTGTGCAAAAAAGCAGATTTTTGGAGGCTTATATTGAATTTGTTTCGCCAAATTTTTATTTTTTTATTTCATAGAAACCTAGATATAGTGCACAAGATACCCATTAGTTTAAAAGAATTAAAGAAAGATGTGTTACAACGCCATAATCACGTACGAGCGTTTGTATGAAAAGTATGACGGGTTGGCCGCTTTTAACCGGACTTTTCCTGTGGCGGCCTTAAGCTTCTACACTTAGAGCCTCGAGCCAGGAGCTTTTTAAACTATTCTAAATTAAAATTAACCGAGTGCTCGCTAAGGGCACCCCCTGTGGGGTACAAACCTCGGCTTAGGGCATCGCTGAGGGGAGGACAGCAAGAGGGGACAGGCTGGATCAAACTTAGATTTTCATCATGATTATTATGCGGGGTATTTAAACAACTAACAACAACTGCTGGCACCTCATTTTCGAGCAAGGGTCGGGGGGGAGTTTCATTTACTCGGGGATTCGGTCGCGATCGCAAAGGACCTCGGCGGCGAGGTCGGAATGACGGGAGGCGTCTGTTTTTGTGGCCCTATTCTGCTCCTGGAGGAGTGTAATGGGGTCATCTGGGTCGGAGAGTACATGCCTTAGGCGGCGGGTCTGACTAATTCGGGATGGGATATAATCGGCTGCCTCGATAACCAGAGGGTTGCGATGTCTGAGAGCGGAGTCAAAGTAACGCTTGGTAATGCGTTTACTGGTGAATGGTTGGGATTTTACAGTCGAGATGGAGGATCTCGTTTCTGACGAACCAGGGGGCTCCCGTGGCCTTGCGAAGGAATCGGTTCTGTAGGGTGTGCATCCAATGTAACACCCCTGTTTCCGTCGGGGGTTAAATATACATGAAGCGGGTAGGAGAGGGGAGGGAGGGTCGTGGGCGGGTGCGGTCTTCCGATCAATAAAAGTGTGAAGGCTTCTTATTGGACTAAAAATACGCCGATGGCTGTTGATACGCTAAGGGTACGAAAACCATTAATATTGAGGGGAGCTTAGACAATAAATTATGTTGTGAAATTATTCCTTTTTAACCGACTTCCAAAAGGAGGAGGTTCTCAATTCGACTGTGTTTTTTTTTGTATGCTTGTTACGCGATTACTCCGCCAATTATGAATTGATTTTAATGATTCTTTTTTGTTTGGTAGGTCATACTTCAGAGGTAGTTCCATATAAATTTTATTAAGCTTGCTTTAGCAGTTTTTGAGTTAGCTTCAATAATACGTATTTTTTCCCACTTAGTATGTGGATGATATGATAAGTTTCTGTCACTGTTAATTATATAGCAGGTAGTGGTATTTTAATTTGTGTGGGGTAGGTACCACAACTAAAAAGTGAAAAATAAAAAAATATATTTTTATTAGGTCGGGCAAAGTGTTATTGGGTTTTTTCATCTTGAATTTCTCAGTAGCAGCCCGGAGTCTGGATTTGTGCCCGGTTGATGGCAATAGGCTCGCCCCCTATTACATGGGCCTTAAACATAACTGGCGAAATGTGGGTGTACTATGAGTATACCTCTGCCTAACCCTTCGGGGATTACAGGCGTGATGTTATGTGTGTGTATAGACTTGAATATAACTTATTGGGAGCCTAGCGCCCACTTGGTATTTCGAAACATTGCCATCGTAAAAAATTGTTGGAGTATTTTTTTTTGCGCTTCAAGCTGTAGTTGAATTTGACTTTTATTGGGTCTTTTATTAAGTGAAAAACAAAGTTACATGTTAATTTCCTATTCTCTCAGTCACCTCTTAGGACCACGAGAATCGAGAGGAAATGGGAGGCCTTAACCTCCTTCTGCGAAGCAGTAATGCTCGCGAACGCGCGAGGGAGAGACAAAATTCGCGCCCTCACGCCCCTAACCGCCGCAGGAGGAGACGCCCTGGGCGTCGCGAATCGCGAGCCGATTTCCGGTCACCGTAGGCGCGGGCTTGCGGACGGTGAGCTCAATGGGTAGCTCGCCGCCCAATAAGGACCAGGCCCGGGTCGACGGCACGTTGTGTTCCACGCGCGCCTCATAAGATGTCAGCAGAATTGACGGGGCCGACGCCTCCCGGGGTTGCAGTTTTGTTCGATAGGGTTACCGTAGCCCCTGGTAATTCAGGCAACTGAAGGAACACGGGTGGATTTTAGTCAGTAAGAGTCTGACACGCCCTCCCGCTCCACCCAGAGTGGGAGAAGTTATTTGATAATTTCCCACCCAAAAAAAAGGACCTCGAGAATAGTGACTCAGTCAGGCAAAATGAGAAAGGATTTTTTGAAGTTTTCCAAAATAAAACGACACAATACCTTAACCTAATTTTAATTAAATTAAATGGTGTCACGTCTACAAATACGTATTTTTTTTTATAAGAATAATATTCTTAACCTAATTTTATTAAATACGGCACTTAAATACTATAAGAAATAGACAAAAACCACATCCTTCTTAATCCCAAGTCCGCGGTCTTCTAACACTTGGGAGTCGCCAGAGCCTCGTTGGTAAGTTCAGCAGGGTGCACCACGGGCAGGTGAGGCTGACTTTGGCTCTTCAGGTGTTGGTAGAGCCACTTACACCCCATCGGTGGATACTCAAGTGGACTCGTGGCTGGATATGAAGGTTGAAAGCGAACTGAATTTCAGTCACCTTTAAAGAAGGGTGGGAGATGCAGCGCCTGAAAAATAATAATAATAAATAACGAGGTGGAAATTCTAACAGGTTGTGGCGATGGCGTGACAGTGTTTATAGCGCGTATACCACTAATTCCCTACAATTACCAATTTAAGCGCGTGCAGTTCACTGGAAGCGTATGCTTTGCGATCAACAAGTCACAGGGGCCGACACCGAAGGCTGAAGGCTGCGGGTGTCGACCTCAGGACAAGCTGCTTCTCACACGGACAAATGTACGTCGCTTGCTCCCGAGTCACCATTTCTGACTCTCTGGATATTTTGGCAGCTAGTATACAGGGAAGTTTTATAAAAATGTGGCTTATATTGTGGTGTCTTACGACTTCCACGCGAGTGAAGTCGCGGGCAAAGGCTAGTAATAAATAATTAAAACCTGATTCAGAATGCAGTACTCCTCGATACGGCTCGCATTGTGAGGAGGTTCCTAGCTGTCTCTGCAGCCCTAACTTTTTAATATTTTTAATGTATTTTATTAGATCTTATTTTAAGACATATTTAGAAAAGTCATTAGACAACAAAGTAAATGAATAACGACATAATAAATAAATAATAAAGTTAAGGTTAATAAATAAACAGAAGTTTATTTGGCTTCACGTGACAAGAAAAAAAAATTATATTTTTTTTTTGACATGAGTGATTTAATTATTTGTATTTGGATTTTTTTTAAATGTATTTTGAATTTAATTATCAATGATCACTAACATAGTTTTAAGACCTTTGTAACTAACAATTTATGGACATATCAATTAGTCTGAATTAACCTCTCTGCTCGACAAGATTTTGACATGTGACACATCAGTTGACTCGACGGGGTGTAGCGAATTCAGTCATGAAATTCAGGAATTTACATCAACTTTCAGCATTCGAATTTATTAAGAAAAATATGTTACCGCGCCTATTTTATACAATAAGTTTGTGGAAAATATCTTTAATTATATGTTGAGATCAGTCAAACCGCGTCAGTACACTGCGAAAGTTGTATAGAATTGGTATTACTACACCTATCCAAAACGTAGGTAATTTAAATTTGCTGAAAATATGTACATAAACAACGCACTTTCTTGCTGAAAATATGCAAAAAGGAAAAATAAAGATATTATCATTCTCTCTGCATTCTTACTTTTACCATGTTTCATACATAAACTACATAAAAAACACGATCAAATCTTGATAAAAACGACAAAAAATTGTGTTGCGACGTGACACTTCTTAGTGCTGACCGTCTACCCAATTTTCTTATATCGATTCAAAAGTAGTATTCAGCCTAATCGATACTCGCAATAAAATCAGTGTGAAAAAAGTATTAGAAACTGAATAAAAACTCTTTGAAATGTTTTCCATGAATTATTTTATTTTTGATATTAATTATTTTATTAGTAAGTATACAAATACAGTGTGGATCGGGCAGTAACTTTTGAGGGTTCCGTACGTACCTACGAATGAAAAAACGGAACCCATAAAGGATTACTCGTGTTTCGGTCTGTCACAGCCAATTTGCTCCGAATCTACTGGACCGATTAAGTTGAAATTTGGTACCTACACATATGAATTTCTGTGACCCAAATACAGAAGTGTAACGTAAATAAGTGAATTTTGAATATGGGGTCACTTTTGGGGGCCAAACTAGACAATAAAAAAGAAAGTTTTGCAAACTATACCGTGTGACATCAAATGAAAGGGCTTGTTGTGGAGGTCTCAAATATTTGTGTTAATTATATTATTTATATAATTTTTGGAACTAAGTTCTTTAACGCGGTAGGAGTAAACTGGCATAAATCGTCACGCGAAAAAGTGTTCATACTTGTGACTGAGACTCTTCTAATTTGATAGAGAGAGAGAGAGTGTGAATTTGGTCAAAATGTAAATCCAAGATGGCGGCTGCGAAAATTTTCAAATTTTTCATCATGTGATTAGGTTTCATGGTTGTCGAAGGCGTTGAAGCCGATAGTGACGTTAAAATGTAAATTCAAGATGGCGGCTGCGAAAATTTTCAAATTTTTCATCAATGGTATAGTTTTCGTAGTTTTTGAGGGTCCTAAAATCGATAATGAGGTCAAAAGGTAAATCCAAGATGGCGACTGCGAAATTTTTATTTTATTTGAAATTATACGTGACAAAGAACTTGGTTCCCCCTGCCTTACACGTTCTATTTTTTAAATTTATTATAGAAAATAGACCATTATCTACGGAGCCATTGAATATATTTATTTTTAATACTGGAAATTGTTGGTTGATTATAGATTCCTGGAAAACATATAAAAAGTCTATGGTCGTAAAATAATATGAGTTTGTTCTTGAGATTAATTATTGGTATAAAACATGGATGCTATTACAATTTGATATTTTTTCATCATGACTACAATTTTCATGTTTTTCGGGGGATAGTGCTGATATCGAATAAGATGAACATTCTGGATTTTAAGATGGCGGCTATTCCAAATAATAATAATATTGTAGATAAATTCTCATAGACATCAGTTTAATGCCTATTGTAAACTCGATAGCCAAAATCCGTGAAAAATACGGCCCTCTTAATTTCGTCATGTCCGTCTGTCCGTTCGTCCGGATGTCATACAGCCATTTTACACGGAGACTATTTCCTCCATCGATGAAAATTTGGAAAAGGTGTATTCTTTGCACCGCTAAACAATGGCGTAGTGAAATTACGATAAACATAATATAGGGGGTGGCATACATATAACCGAGGGATGAAAAAATATCTATGCACATAAAGCGTGTATTGTTGGATCTCTTAATTAAAATGATAAATATGTTTCTAATTACTTTACTTTTTAAGTCAATAGTTTTTGAGATATGGGTTTGTTTCGGTTACAACCGCAGAATTAACTTTGTTTATTATATTTTTTTCGAGAAATACAACCTTATATTTTTTTTTTATGCGTAAATAAGTATTCATCCCAACTACGGAATCCTTCACTGTGCGTAGTCCCACATACACTTGGCCAGCTTTTTTAATTTCGTTGGGAAACTACCACAAAAAAAAACATTTCTTTTACTCAAGTAAGAGTAACCTATTAAAAACAAAAACTACCAAACTCATACAACTAACAGAAAATATGGACGTCATTTAAAAGCGTTTTGTGAAATACCTACCCACTTTATAAAAATTAATTTATCGTCATTCCCAAACAAAATGTTGTTAAGCCTACTTAAAAAATGTATACTGGGCATTCTGTAGCAAACTATCAGAAGGTATCAAAAATAAAATCCACATTAAATAATTGTCCAAAAAATTTAAATAGTTTTGAACAGCGAGCACATTCCGAATTTAAATTCAAATATAGAAACAATTAAGCGCGAAATTTAATAAATTAGGTAAGTATATATCCCCGTCCTGTCTGTTGACTCCTTCTATACATAATGTCCAAAAAATTATTAAAATTACATTAGAAAAGTATAAATAATCATTATAAGCAATGCTTAATGTATTTAATGCTTAAAACAATTTTATTTCAATTATCAAGTATCGATTTCTTACATTCGACATATTAATGAATCGAATCGATCAAAATTGAAAAAAAAAATCGTTTGGCATAATCGTTTTCGCACATCATTACAATAAAAAAAACAATAATGGTCGGATATTTTTAACACAAATTGAGTAGTGGTAATGAATATTACGTGTTATTGGACCTGTGTTCGTATATTACGTTAAGATTTGGGCATTTTCTAGTTGTTTATAATATTTTTTATAATATTTGTCACATTTTAAATCGTATCTACATGTGTATGTGTGATATTAGTGAAAAGTTAAAATGTAAACACGCACGATTGGCGCGAAACTTCGACTTTGGATATCAAAAACTTCATTACCACTGCTTAATTAACTTGAACAATGGATGAATTTGTCAAATAATTAAATGATGTAGTATTCACTGCCCCTGTGGTGGAGCTTAGATGTTCGAAATCCCCAATTTTTATGATTTTTAGCCTCGACCTCGACTGTCATCAAAATGGCGATTATCGCATTTACAGACTAGAATTTTATAAAGGTAAATTAATAATCTTGCACGCTAAATATGAAAGATTTAATGGTATAAACATTTGCGTTTTTTATTTAACTCTCTTAATTAACACACATTCATAAGATTTAATGGGTAGTATAATAAATATTTACATAATCAATTAAGGGTGTCGTATGTGGTAATTCTGAGGTCCAATTGGACCCACTACCGAGCCGGCGGAGGTTTGTGTGTTCGGGTCCAATCGGGGGCGCTTCCGAACTATACGGTTAAATGAATTTAATTAATTAATTAAAATATTTTAGGAAGTTGATTTTTATTTACAATCATCGCAGTGATCTTCGAAATAGGTGGGGAAACATCAATTAATCGTATTTTTAACCGACTTCAAAAAAAAGAAGGAGGTTCTCAATTCGTAGGGATATATATTTTTTTTTTATGTAGGTATGTTCCCCAATTACTCGAAGACGGCTGGACCGATTTGAAAAATTCTTGTTTTGTTTGAAAGGGTATACTTTCAAGTTGGTCCCATTGTCATTTGGTCCCGATCTGATGATGGGATCTTGGAGAAATCGAGGGAACTCTTCAAATATTATAGGCACATCTATAGCGATTTGGGTATTTTTGTTGAGCAGTTGACATAAGGCTGTTGTAACTTAGATAAATTACATGGTTTGGAATTTATCTAAGTTAACTTAGATAAATTACAAACCAACCCACTAAAAAGTGAAAAAAAACTTTTTCACAAAAAATACAAATGACTTCCAAACTACAAAGTGAAAAATAACTTTAATTTCGGAAGTCGGTGTCAAAAAACTAAAATACTGATCCAAAGACACCGACTTCCGAAATTAAACTTTTATAATTAGTTCAAAAGATCACTCTATTGATTGAAAACCTTACCTCCATCTTTGACCGAGGCTTGCTGTAAGCTGGCGGCTTGAAGGACTAATTCACGGCCCCGACGATCGCAGAAAACTGAAAAAGGCCAAAAAAATACAATAAAGAAAACTGTTTTATGAAAGGCGGAGTGGCGGAGAAAATAATAGGAATCCTATTGGTCACATGTCTTTTGCTCCCCTTCAACATTAATGGCTTTTCACCCCTAAGATCTACAGCCGTGCTCGTGTTCTTAACCAATGAGGTTAGATAATGACATTGCCCTTTTTTTATTCTAAAAACAGACAGCTGGGGTGTAAGATGTTTGAAGTGGGGTGCCCCGCTTCAAACATCTTAGGCCTCGGTCTCGAAGTCAGCGGGCAGCTGGGTGGTGGCGGCGGCGAGCGGCGCGGCAACGCGTAGTTTTATATGGAACCGCTCGCTCCCCGCGCCGCGGCCTTCGAGGCCAGTTACATATAAAACTATGCATTTGAAGGCGCCGCTCTCGCCCCGCTGCCCGCTGACTTCGAGTCCGCGGCCTTACACCTGCTCCCCCGGTACTGAAGACTTGGTTTTCAAGAATAAAGTTCCAAATGATTTGCTTCCGAGCAGCAACCGAGAACAAATCTTTTATCAAATAATGCATATTTCAATCAATACGTCCTCATCAAGTGTTACGTCATGAAAAAAAAAGAAACTTTATTTCAGACTAAGGTCCATAATTACAACGGTCATTACTTCGTGTAATAAATTACAACCCATACGAGTATCACAATCATCTAAAAAGGTTCATTAACAAGTGAAAAATAACTTTAATTTCGGAAGTCGGTCTCTTTGGTTTTGAATTATCGTTTTTTGCCACCGACTTCCGAAATTAAAGTTATTTTTCACTTTGTAGTGTTGTTTTTTTTTTGGAAATCGTTTCTTTTTTTTTGTAAATGTTTTTATTTTTCACTTTTTAGTTGTGGTACCCACACAAATTCGAATACCACTACCTGCTATGTAAATAACAGTGACAGGAACTTATTATAACATCACATCATCCATATAGACTATGTGGGAAAAATACGTATTATTGAAGCTAGCTCAGCAAGTGCCCAAGAAAAGTTAACAAAATTTATATGGGACCACCTCTGAAGTATGACCTACCTACCAAACAAAAAAAGAATCATCAAAATCAATTGATAATTGGCAGAGTAAACGCACAACAAATATACAAAAATAAAATTTTAAAAATATACTGTCGAAGTGAGAACCTCCTCTTTTTTGAAGTCGGTTAAAAACAGGGATTAACTGATGTCGGGAGCAGGGTCCCAGCTACGATGCTTAAGGATCCCGAGAAAGGTATTCTTTACGATGCCAGCCGTATTGAGGAATGATGCCTTCTGAATCAGGAACTATATATCCAACCGTCTAACGAGAGTGTACGGCGTATTAACCGAACATTAATGTCTATGTAAATGCACAATGCAAGGATGCAGAAAATGCCAATAAAATGCAAAGAATGTCAGTAAATGCTCAACGGGAATGAATCTTAATAAAAATGCAAGTTGTCCGACTCAAATCACGTCTAATTGAACACTTATTAAATTATGTACATAAATGCATAATCTAGGCTCCGCCGTATGACAATGCACTTCCAAATGTAGGTCGCGATCAAAGTGCAAATACGCGAGCCTACTAACTAACTTATTGCATAAAAAATACATCTTACAAGACCATGTACGTACACCGTACAGAGAGCCTCAAGACATGCTGGTCGAGGCTTTCGACTTACAGTTACGTATTTTAAGAATATTGTTGAGAGCAATGGTGGCCTAGTGATAACGACCCCGACTTACGAGTTGTAGGTCGTGGTACCCAGGCAGGCGCTTTACTTTGTGTAAATAATTTCATCACCACTGCTCTCAAAACGGTGAAGGAAAACATCGTGAGGAAACCGGCATGTCCTAGAACCAAAAATTCGAAGGCATGTGACATCTACCAACCCGCACTGGGCCCGCGTGGTAGATGACAGCCCACTCTCTCTCGAAGAGAGGAGGCCTGTGTCCCAGCAGTGGGAACATTATAGGCTTATTATGATTAACGGTTAGGAAGAAATAATGAAGCACTTACCTCCATCTTTAACTCAAAGACACGCTGCAGAGTCTGGGGCTGCTGACTCGAAGAACCAAGTCGTCTTGCACGGAACACGGCAGGTAGCGCACTGGATGGGTGAACAAAGGAAGTTTAAGTCTAGAAAAAGGCTAACTGCACTGCGCAGGTCACAGCTTGGCGATCAAGGATTTGTTATGCATATGACCTAATTTCGTTATGATCAATCATCTGCCTAGCGTTTTCCCAACAATGTTGTGGTCGGCTTCCAGTCTGACCGTATTTTACATGGAGCGACTGCCTATCTGACCTCCACAACCCAGCAACTGGGTAATACGATACCCCTTGGTAAGACTGGTTGTCAGACTTTCGGGCTTCTGACGACCCGTAACGACTGTCAAAGATCCACGAATGACAGCCGGGACCATCTGCTTAACGTGCTTTCCGAGGCACGGAAGAGTCTCAGTATGTTAAGGGGACGATAACTGACTTTTAATGATTTTATACTGAAGATGACGTCTAAACGAGTAGTGTTAGTGATTTGAAAAAAATATATGTTAAATTAGAGCATTTTTTTAATATTTTGGTATGTATGGTATTACATAGTGAAATTAATTTGTAAAGTTATGTCTATCGCGGATAAAAAACTGAGAATGACGCAAAATCTATCAAGCGTATTTTTGTGAAAACTTCACCATTTTAAAGATAATTAAATTATTAATACAATAGACGTGGATATATTTAGTAACTTGTTCCGCTTAGCTATTTCTAAAGAGCCATAAAAAACTCCTGAAAGAAATCGACACGTGTTTCACCTCTCAACGAGGCATCCTCAGGATGACGATGGACTTGTTGCGAACTCGAACACGGCGTGTTGCCACACCAAGCGCTGAGTGCAGACTGAGCCTTATCGCCCGTGAAACCCACTTATATAGTGTCGCCGTTATCAGTGCGACCGTTATCAGCGCGATAAGGGGCGAACAATCGCAGCAAAGGTGACCTTGGCATACTCGTATTTAATTCGTTCAACAGTGTAATGTTTCCGGTATTATTTTTGACAAACGAAACGTCGCAACATAGTTCGTTCACTTTTGTATCCACTGCCTCCAGAAAGACCACATGAATATTTAGGTAGTTTGACATACTTAGGGTCAATTAGTGATAGGGTTTCAAAAACATTGTTTCGAAATGGATTAAGGGTAGCTTTTAAAACAAATAATTCACTAAGACAGATTTGTAACGGAAAAGATCAATTAGAAAACCACAAAAAATCAGGTGTATACAAGTTACATTGCGATGATTGTAATGGTATTTACATAGGTCAAACTGGTCGTAATTTTCAGACAAGATATAAGGAACATATTGCAGCGTACAGGAATAATTATCCAGAAAAATCCCATTTTGCACAACATTTAATAGATACAGGTCATTCGTTAAATAATAATAACACTTTCGAAATTTTACACACATGTGATAAAGGTTTCAGAATGTCAGTACTAGAGAGTTTAGAAATTGTCAAAAATAATACCGGAAACATTACACTGTTGAACGAATTAAATACGAGTATGCCAAGGTCACCTTTGCTGCGATTGTTCGCCCCTTATCGCGCTGATAACGGTCGCACTGATAACGGCGACACTATATAAGTGGGTTTCACGGGCGATAAGGCTCAGTCTGCACTCAGCGCTTGGTGTGGCAACACGCCGTGTTCGAGTTCGCAACAAGTCCATCGTCATCCTGAGGATGCCTCGTTGAGAGGTGAAACACGTGTCGATTTCTTTCAGGAGTTTTTTATGGCTCTTTAGAAATAGCTAAGCGGAACAAGTTACTAAATATATCCACGTCTATTGTATTTTATAATGGATTTCCGCAAGGTCACGCCTGAATCAATTAATTAAATTATTAATCTTTTAGTATACGTGTTTTATTAAAATACCTTTTGTTTTACGTGTAATAAATTAATAATGCGTCTAATTTGGGACAACGCTTCTTGATGGGCGAGTCCTATTACTGACTGAACGTACGACGCGCTGTGTGAGCTCAGTATAGAACACGCAAGCTAACCATTCAAGGTCACTGTCATATATCTGTGTCTTAAGATGGTCACCCATCCACAGACCAACCCCGGCAAGCGTAGCTTAACCTGAGCGTGCGGCTGTTATGATGCAGTTTGTTATTGCAACTTGATGTAAGTTGCACGAATATTAAAACGGGCAGTTATTTATTGGATTTAAAAAAAAACGTTTTCGCTTGAACTCAATTACGTCTAAGCTTTTACTTAAAATTTATACATTATGTTATCTATTCATTGTTTATTTAGCATTAAAGCTTAAAAAAAAAACAAAAAGTTACCTTTATTTTATTCACATCGCAGCAGCGTTGCGGGCTGTAGCGGCGTCTGGCAGCTCGAAGGACTAACTTAAAGTTGCTATGAACTGTAATTTGAACTGCCTGACCGGTGCTTGTCCACCAGGAACCTGAACAAAAACATTTGAGAAAAATTAAAATGGCTGACGGAAACAACAAAAAGCGATAGTAAAATATTATGACAATGTAATAGAAAGACGTCACACTTATTGATCGCAGCACCACACCCTTAGCTCGCACTACAACCCCGTCCTCATTAAGGGGGAAGCGTCAGGGTAGCCCGCGAAATTCAAATTTTCTTACGTTTTTTGCATTTTGCAGGTCAGTGTCATGTTTTATGTTGATTCAAATATGATTCGCGGCCGTAACAAATATGGCTTTACTCAATTATAATCATTCCAATCAGCAATAGTGATTAAGGCTCCGTGCTGTGAATTCACTCGACAGAGTTTAGGTAAATTCTTGCGATGCTATGTTTGTGTGCATCGTTAAAATTATAAATGGTATTTTGTTAAGTTACGTAGGTACGCATAAGAAATAAGTCTGGAATGTTTGTGTATATTCGTTTGGTATATTTATAACAATCAACATAAAAATGCTGTTTGTTTTACATGGAATTTTTTACTTTTTGCATGGAAAACATGAAAAATTATTACCTACATGTAGAGTGTAAGGGGTTTATGAGTATTATAAAGGGAGTCGAAATGTTGATTATTTTTGCGATTAGACACACTGTTTTCGAGATATAAGCAAGAAAAAAAAAAAGATTCAGTACTGTTTTTGCATCTGAAGTCGAGGTGTTGGTGTGAATTTAAAGTTCATGACAACCAATTTTATTCCACACGTTTTAGTCGCGATTAAAAATAGATTTAGTTAAAATCTAAATTTTAGGTGAAAAACGTCAATTCAAAATAGCAAAATTGCCATTTTCACTAAATTAATATCTCAGTACCATCTTAGTGCTGTCAAATTAAAAATATTGTTAAGTTGTGTCACCTTAGTCTATTTTAGAATGGGAAATCGTCGTTTGACAGGAATAAACTAAATTTTGGTGATTTTTAGTCTACTTTAGAGGCATTTGTGACAAGAGAATCGGCACCACTGTCTAACTAAATCCGACTATTTTCAATCGTGATTTTAAAGCAATTTTGATTTATATTTTGACCTCACTATCAGCTTTAGCATCCTCGAAAACTATGAAAACGACACCCATGACGAAACATTTTTAAATGTTCGCAGCCCGATCTTGGATCTTTATTTTGACTTAAAGTAGTATTCAGTAGCGTTAAAGAACTTCATTCCAAAAATACTTCACTTATTGCTACAACAGCATATTGGCGTGGGCATGTCGGTGACGCGAACCCATAACTTTTTCCCCTACCAAAAATTACTCAAAACTATGAAACCTAAAGACAAAATATAACTAGTGAACCCAGCAGGCAGACGTTGTCCTGCGACAACAGCGCCATGAGGGTCCAACTATAGCTATGAACCATCCAAGTGACACAAAAAGAATTAAAAAAAACTTGAGAGGAGTCAAGGGACACCCGGATGGAACGAAGTTCCTTGCGATTAATTAGTGAAGGAATTGTAATAAAATGAGTAGGTGAGTGAGTGCATACGCCACACACACAGCGTACACCGCAGCACCACACAATACCAAAATAGGGAATAATGCGGCGTTTTCCCGTGATTTTAATGGAGCCAAAAGAGAGGTCTTTTTCTCCTGATTTCGGGGACCTCAAACTTGATAGGTCTAGGACCTCTGGCTCCAAAGTTAAGACCCGGGGGGGTGAGGTAACCCTGAAGGGGCTCGGGGGAGGGGGGGAGAAGAGGAGGGAAGGGGGAGGTGTGCAGGGGGTGTATCGGGATCAGGGGGTCGCGAGAGGATATCGAGGGGGGGTTCGGGGGGAGGTTATATATATAAGAGAGTTGTAAGATATACTTAATTACAGATATTGGGGGTCAAAAGAAAAGGGGGTCAAAAATGGGGTCTAAGGGGTCTAACTGAATGTAGGTTCTAGCTGAGAGGGGGCGTACTAGGGGGGGGAAATTTTATCAAAACTTTGTTAATTCCAGCCGTTTCCGAGATACTTAAAATTTAAAAGGGGGGAGGTGTGCAGGGGTGTATCGGGATCAGGGGGTCGCGGGAGGATATCGAGGGGGGTTCGGGGGGAGGTTATATATATAAGAGAGTTGTAAGATATACTTAATTACAGATATTGGGGGTCAAAAGAAAAGGGTGTCAAAAATGGGGTCTAAGGGATCTAACTGAATGTAGGTTCCAGCTGAGAAATTACAGATATTGGGGGTCAAAAGAAAAGGGGGTCAAAAATGGGGTCTTAGGGGTCTAACTGAATGCAGGTTCTAGCTGAGAGGGGGTGTACTAGGGGGGGGGGGGGGGAAATTTATCAAAACTTTGTTATTCCCAGCCGTTTTCAAGATACTTAAAATTTAAAAGGGGGGAGGTGTGCAGGGGTGTATCGGGATCAGGGGGTCGCGGGAGGATATCGAGGGGGGTTCGGGGGGAGGTTATATATATAAGAGAGTTGTAAGATATACTTAATTACAGATATTGGGGGTCAAAAGAAAAGGGTGTCAAAAATGGGGTCTAAGGGGTCTAACTGAATATAGGTTCTAGCTGAGAGGGGGGTATTAGGAGGGGAAATTTTATCAAAACTTTGATATTCCCTTCCGTTTCCGAGATATGTAAAATTTAAAAAAAAGTGTCGTTACACAATAAAAAACTGTCGTTGCAACTTTTGGTCTTAATTTTTTCCGTCTAGCCCCCTTTCCGGTATTTTATTTATTGCCAGGTATGAAAAATTTTAATGTTCTTCAAAAACAAGCAAAGTACTTTAAAATAAAATGCGAATCAAAATGTGGTTGTCGACGTACAATTTCTGGAATATGTTAACATCGGACACGTGCGTGCGTGTGTGCGTGCTGCGACGCAAAGTGATACGTCCTCACGCTGGGAAGGCCCGTTTGCTACTGACGGAATAGGTTTTTTTTTTTTTTAAAGGGCATCTCGCAGTACTGACCACTAAGGTCATGGCTGCTTAACCGGATTTTCCTGTGGGTGCCATAAGCTTCTACACTTAGAGCCTCCAGCCAGGAGCTTTTTGAACTTATTCTAAATTAAAATTAAGCGAATGCTCGCTAAGGGCACCCCCTGTGGGGTATGAACCTCGGCTTAGGGCATCGCTGATGGGAGGACAGCAAGAAGGGACAAGCTGGATCAAATTTATATTTTCATCATGATTATTATGCGGGGTATTTAAAGCTACGTGCTCAGCTGCAACAACTGCTGGCACCTCGTTTTCGAGCAAGGGTCGGGGGGAGTTTCATTTACTCGGGGATTCGGTCGCGATCGCAAAGGACCTCGGCGGCGAGATCGGAATGACGGGAGGCGTCTGTTTTTGTGAACTGTACTGGTGGCCCTATTCTGCTCCTGGAGGAGTGTAATGGGGTCATCTGGGTCGGAGAGTACATGCCTTGGGCGGCGGGTCTGACTAATTCGGGATGGGATATAATTGGCTGCCTCGACAACCAGAGGGTTGCGATGTCTGAGAGCGGAGTCAAAGTAACGCTTGGTCATGCGTTTAAGAAACTGTGAATGGTTGGGATTGTACAGTCGAGATGGAGGATCTCGTTTCTGACGAACCAGGGGGCTCCCGTGGCCTTGCGAAGGAATCGGTTCTGTAGGGTCTGCATCCAATGGATGGAACGGGGTTTGGCGTGGGCAAAGACTGCTCCCGCATAAGTCATGATGGGACGAATACACGCTGTATAGGTACGCAATTTGCACTTAAGTGACAATTTGCTGCGTGCATTTAGAATGAAGTGAAGTCTACCTAGAGCGAAAGCGGCTCGCGAACGAACCGTCTTTATGTGCTCTGAAAAGGAGAGATGATGGTCTAGGATCACACCGAGATATTTGGCTCGCTTCTCCCAAGGGATCGGCTTGCTGAACAAGGTGATTGGTCGGAGGAGGGGGAGGGATCTGGATCTTGGTTTTGAGAATAAAACCGCTTGACTTTTGTCGGGATTTACTTCGATTCTCCACCGTCTAAACCAGGCTCCAAGGTTATTAACAGCCCTTTTTAGATTTAGGAGAGACGAAGGGGAATCACCTTTACAGATGATCGCAGTATCGTCTGCGAACAGAGCAAGCTGCATCCTACTGTGTTTGGGGATATCGCTAGTAAATAGCGTGAATGCGAGGGGAGCTATCACTGAGCCCTGAGGGACTCCTGCCCTTATGGGGCGGGGGGAGGATAGGGCTCTTTCGATACGGTAGCGGAAGGTGCGGTTCGACAGGTAGTCTCGTAAGATGATAAGCCGTTGTGCCAGACTTTGTCGAAGGCTTTCGCTATATCGAAGAAAACCGCACATGTCTGCCGGCCGTGGGTGAAACCACATTTGACCAGCTCGACGATACGGTGGACCTGATGCACGCTAGAGTGCTGAGTTCTTAAACCAAACTGCTCGTTGGGAATGAGGCCCTTAGTCTCTGCGTAGTCTCTGAGACGCTTATAAATAACCCTCTCATAGATTTTGCCGAGGACTTTAAGCAGACTGATTGGGCGGTAGCTAGAGGGCTGGTTTTAGGCTTGCCAGGCTTTGGGATACCTATGACTGTGGCCTCCTTCCACGTCTGGGGAAAGGTATTATTACTTAGAGCACCATTGAAGATGGTGGTCAATAGCATGATCAAGTGAGCTGGGAAGAGCTGGACCACCCTGTTGGTGAGTCCGTCTGAGCCGGGGGCTTTACGAGTTTTAAGACCTTTGATTATCTCGTGTACCTCATCTGGTTCGATGGGGGGCAAGGGAAAGTCAGGGTCATCAACGGGAGGAAGGGAGGCTCTACGTTCAACTTCAGCGTCGACCTTATCGAGGTGAGCTTTGTCTACTGGTAGGGAATTGGGAGAGCATTGGGCTTCTAGACTATCATCGGCTAGGCACTCTGCTTTGTCAATGTCGTCGAAGGCAATCGTTTTATCGGGGCGGACTAATGGGGGCAGTGGAGCTGATTGAGGGGTGACGGAATAGGTTTTCCGCGATCATTTATATAGTTCACTTTGCCATTTATTTACGAAATGAAGTAATTGTTTATTTATAAAATAAAATTTAGATTCTATTAAACGGTTAACTGAAGATATGTAATTTTTATAATTTCTGAAAAGTGTTTCTAAGTATTAGGAAAAAGATTTATTTGTCTTGAAGTTTTGAGAAAGTTACGTTATTTCAACATTTTTTTCTGCTATATTTTGTATGAAAGTTGAAAAAAGTGGTTCCCCTATGTACAAGTAGACCATATAATGATGTTGATAATATTTTTTAGTTTTCTAGATCAAAAGCAGTTTCTTCTAACGAAACGACCAAACGTCAGCCTCGCGTAATTTTTTTGAAAACTTATTGCGAATTTTAGTGATTTTACACGAATCCTTAATTTATTTGAAAAATCCCTTTCCCCTATGTACAAGACAAAGAATTGGACTTTTCAAAACACAAATAATTTTGTTTAAATTCTGGTCCCCTTTCTCACAACTAATGAACAAAATTGACCAAAATCAGTGATTTCGTGCGATGCGGCAGCACGGAACCTTAAGAAGAAGATAAAGGTGTCAAATGTCATGACATTTGACACCTTTGCTAACTTATGGAATTGTATTGCTGATTGTAATGATTATAATTGAGTGAAGCCATATTTGTTACGGCCGCGAATCATATTTAGATCAACATACAACATGATACTGACCTGGAAATTGCAAGAAAAGAAAAATTTAATTTCGCGGTCTACCCTGACGCTTCCCCCTTAATGAGGACGGGGTTGTAGTGCAAGCTAAGGGTGTGATGCTGCGATCAATAAGTGTGACGTCTTTCTATTACATTGTCATAATATTTTACTATCGGTTTTTGTTGTTTCCGTCAGCCATTTTAATTTTTCTCAAATGTTTTTGTTCAGATTCCTGGTGGACAAGTACCGGTCAGGCCATAAAACCTGACACTGACCTACAAAATGCAAAAAACGTAAGAAAATTTGAATTTCGCGGGCTACCCTGACGCTTCACCCTTAATGAGGACGGGGTTGTAGTGCGAGCTAAGGCCACACCCTTACATTGTCATAATATTTTACTATCGCTTAACACTTATGTAAAAATATCAGAATTGTTTAAGGGGGAAGCGTCAGCCCTTAAACAATTCTGATATTTTTACATAAGTGTTTAGTTAAGAAGAAATGCTTATTGACTAACCTTTATTCCTAATCCAGGAATGCGCGATACTGCAGGGCTCCAGGGCCCGGAGCCCCGATGCGCGGCTCGAAAGATCGGCGTCCTGCACAGTAGACGGTGGGAGACGCACTGCGGCATTGCACAAAGGAACTGAAGTCTAGATATTTAGCTGCACTGCGCAGGTCACGATCAATACCTCGATGTGAGATATACGATGCAGTTATTATAGTTAGGACACAAAACAAGAATTGTTCCGAAGGTCAATTTTTTATCTACAAATGCTGCAGACCCAGACTTATAAAATAAACGTTATAAAAACTAAAACCCAACTACGACAAAAAGTTAACTAAAAAAGATTTTATTTCTCGCTTTTTAGGGTTCCGTAGTAAACAAGGAATCCTTATAGTTTCGTCATGTCCGTCTGTCTGTCTGTCCGCGGTCTAGCTCCGAGTCCCTTAGTACTAGAAAGCTGTAATTTGGCATAGGTATACATATTAATTACACCGATAAAGTGGTAAAACAAAATTATGAAAAACATTTTTTTTAGGGTACCTCTCATACACGTAAAATGGTGATGTTTTTTTTTTTAACCCATGGTGAGAGGTATCATTGGAAAGGTCCTTCAAAAACATTGTGAGTTTGTTAAAAACCATTTTTGGATTCAGGGATCCGTTTGCGAAATATTAAGCTTTAAAGTGCTAATTTTTGTTAGAGTCAAGTGTCCCTCCCCCCCCTGCTAAATTGTTGGTTTTGGATGTGTGAAAAAAATCACAACAGTAGTTTATGTAACGAAATTAAAAGGAAAACTGTCACAGCTAAGTAGGCTCTACAAGTTAACGAGTAATAATCGACCAACTTAACTTTGCAGTTGCAAAAACATGTTTTCCCATACATTCCGTATGGGAGAACATATGATTCAACTACAAAGTTAAGTTTGTTTTTGGGATAAATTCATCCCAACTACGCATCCCTTCATTGTGCGTGGTCCGCTGTTTGCAGCAACCTATTTGGTTTCGATTGATTGCTTTTCGTATTGGCTGGTGTGGCCACAGTTTCTTTCACAAACCGAAGGATTTTGAAGAAAATTCCTAATAAGTTTGAAAAATTCTTCTGCTCGACAACGTAAATCACGCAATGAATGTTATCGAAGTGTATATTGTATGCTAAAAGATAAGCAAAATGTCTCCTACAACTAGGTGGCAAATACATTGTATTGTTTGTAAGTTTGTAATTAGTAATAAATTGATTACAATGAAAATAAAAAATAGCATCAATGTGACGACATAAATGTGTCTCTTTTGGTCATCAGACAAATTATTGAGAATAAAGCAAGGCACAGAAAATAAATTTACAATTATTGATCTCATTGAGATGAAACACACAACAATTTACACATTCAATTATGCCCTTTTTCTTACTGTTGAACTATCCCCTTTTATATAACAGTGGCGTCTTTTTTTTAACCGACTCCAAAAAGGAGGAGGTTATGTGTTCGTAGCATATGTTTTTTTTTATGTATATCCACCGATTTCTCCGTTAATTGTAGACTGATTATGAAAATTCATTTTTTTTTTAAAGGGTAGCTATGCTCTCGAGGTGGTCCCGTATACTCGTAAATTTTATTAACTTTGCTTTAATATTTTTGAGTTAGCTTCAATAATACGTATTTTTTCTCACTTATTATGTAGATGATATGATAAGTTTCTGTGACTGTTATTTCCATAGCAGGTAGTGTAGACTGTCAAAGATCCACGAATGACAGCGGGGACCAACAAATGAACGTGCTTTCCGAGGCACGGAGGAGTCTCGGTATGTAAAGATGGTCACCCATCCACAGCCAACCCCGGCAAGTGTAGCTTAACCTGAGCGTGCGGCTGTTATGATGCAGTTTGTTATTGCAACTTGATGTAAGTTGCATGAATATTAAAACGGGCAGTTATTGGATTAAAAAAAAAATCGTTTTGACTCTACGTCTAAGCTTTTACTTAAAATTTATACATTGTTTTATCTATTCATTGTTTATTTAGCATAAAAGCATAATCAGCCTATAATGTTCCCACTGCTGGGACTGCGGCCTCCTGTCTGTGAGAGGGAGTGGGCCGTAATCCACCACGCGGGCCCAGTTCGGGTTGGTGGATATCACATGTCTTTGAATTTTCGGTTCTAGGACATGCCGGTTTCCTCACGATGTTTTCCTTCACCGTTTTGAGAGCAGTGGTGATGAAATATTTTACACAAAGTAAAGCGCCTGTCTGGGTTCGAATCTATGACTCGTAAGTTGCGGCCGTTACCACTGGGCCACCACTGCACCCCTGTTCATTTATATGTTTTAATTATGTAACTACTTATTTATGCCATTCTATTTAAAAAAAACCGGCCACGTGCGTGTCGGGCTAAGCACAATGAAGGGTTCCGTAGTTGGGATGAATTTACCCCAAATACAAACTTAACATTGTAGTTGAAATACATGTACATACATTCCAACTGCAAATGTAAGTTTGTACGCACAGTTTTGAGAGATGTTATTTTAAGACCATAGACTTGTTATAGGTTTTCCTGTAATCTATGAGTAAAGAGCCATAATATGTATTTTTTTTTTTAATTTTAGGTCCCGTACTTTCGGAGATAAGGGGGGGGAATGGTTAATTTTCATCGAATTTCTTAAATATCTTTAAAAGTATTTATTTTAAAATTATATAAAAAATGTTTAAGATCCTCGCAACAAGCCCTTTCATTTGATATGTCACACGGTACTCTCAGCAAAACTTTTTTTTTTTTTTTGTTTGCCCCCCATAAGTGAACCATATGTTCAAATTTTTTTATTTACGTTTCACGTTCGTGTTTGGGTTACAGAAATACATATGCGTACCAAATTTTAACTTAATCGGTCCATTAGATTCGGAGCAAATTGACTGTGACAGACGGACAGACAGACAGACACACGAGTGATTCTATAACGGTTCCGTTTTTCCTTTTGAGGTACGGAAACCTAAAAATGAATCTTAACTAAATCTAACAACAAACTTAAATAAAATAGAAACGTCGAAAAATTCCTCCGCACCGCAATCTTTTATTTTAATCAACAAAGACCTAATAGGTAAAACAAAATATGGATTTAAGGATTACTGTCTCGTACAATCTTTACCTCAACTATTTTGACAGTAGAGTAAGGCTATGGTAAAATAAAATTGTATATCCATAACTCAAACTCAAACTCAAAGCATTTATTTCAATTAAACCATTTACAGGCACTTTTGAAATGTCAAAGAGTCGGTCAGTTAGTCAGAAAGTTGAAGCTAGTTGCCCATTCCAAAACGTAGATCTCTATGGAGAAGAACGGGCAAGAAACTCCAAGGACATTCTTTTAAATATATAGATATAACAAAATCCTGGGTACATTATTCTTGTTGCTTCTTTATGTGAGAATAATGTACAAAAAATAATCGAAAGCAATGGAAAACATAAGATTTAAAAAAAGCCCTGGCAGATAAGAGATGACCAGTCTCAACTGATGGCGCCCGTTCACGAACATGACGCGTGGATCAGCACCATTCAGCTCAACCATTTTGTAGGGAACCGAATGATCCAACACACTCGCCACCATCAGCGAGACATTTAAGTGAGCATGACATACTCTCAACTGCCATGCTCTTTCAAGTCAACATACATCTTAACTCTGGCTGGATACCACTTAAGAATAAAAAAAAACAAAGTTACCTTTATTTTATTCACATCGCAGCAGCGTTGCGGGCTGCAGCGGCATCTGGCAGCTCGAAGGACTAACTTAAAGATGCTATGAACTGCAACTTGAACTGCCTGACCGGTGCTTGTCCACCAGGAACCTGAACAAAAACATTTGAGAAAAATTAAAATGGCTGACGGAAACAACAAAAAGCGATAGTAAAATATTATGACAATGTAATAGAAAGACGTCACACTTATTGATCGCAGCACCACACCCTTAGCTCGCACTACAACCCCGTCCTCATTAAGGGGGAAGCGTCAGGGTAGCCCGCGAAATTCAAATTTTCTTAAGTTTTTTGCATTTTGCAGGTCAGTGTCATGTTTATGTTGATTCAAATATGATTCGCGGCCGTAACAATATGACTTTACTCAATTATAATCATTCCAATCAGCAATAGTGATTAAGGCTCCGTGCTGTGAATTCACTCGACAGAGTTTAGGTAAATTCTTGCGATGCTATGTTTGTGTGCATCGTTAAAATTATAAATGGTATTTTGTTAAGTTACGTAGGTACGCATAAGAAATAAATCTGGAATGTTTGTGTATATTCGTTTAGTATATTTATGACAATCAACATAAAAATGCTGTTTGTTTTACATGGAATTTTTTACTTTTTGCATGGAAAACATGAAAAATTATTACCGACATGTAGAGTGTAAGGGTTTAAGAGTCTTATAAAGGGAGTCGAAATTTTCATTATTTTTGCAAAATTTTCGCAGCCGCCATCTTAGATTTACGTTTTGACATCAAAATCTGCTTTAGAATCCTGAAAAACTATGAAAAAGACACCCATGACGAAAAATTTTAAAATTGTCACAGTTGCCGTCTTGGATTTATATTTTGACCTCACTATCAGCTTTAGCATCCTCGAAAACTATGAAAAGGACACCCATGACGAAACATTTTTAAATGTTCGCAGCCGCCATCTTGGATCTTTATTTTGACTTAAAGTAGTCTTCAGTAGCGTTAAAGCACTTCGTTCCAAAAATACTTCACTTATTGCTACAACAGCATATTGGCGCGGGCATGTCGGTGACGCGAACCCATAACTTTTTCCCCTACCAAAAATTACTCAAAACTATGAAACCTAAAGACAAAATATAACTAGTGAACCCAGCAGGCAGACGTTGTCCTGCGACAACAGCGTCACGAGGGTCCAACTATAGCTATGAACCATCCAAGTAACACAAAAAGAATTAAAAAAAACTTGAGAAGTTTCAAGGGACACCCGGATGGAACGAAGTTCCTTGCGATTAATTTGTGAAGGAATTGTAATAAAATGAGTAGGTAAGTGAGTGCATACGCCACACACACAGCGTACACCGCAGCACCACATAATACCAAAATAGGGAATAATGCAGCGTTTTCCTGTGATTTTAATGGAGCCAAAAGAGAGGTCTCCTGATTTTGGGGACCCCAAACTTGATAGGTCTACGACCTCTGGCTCCAAGGTTAAGACCCGGGGGGGTGAGGTAACCCTGAAGGGGCACGGGGGAGGGGGGGAGAAGAGGAGGGAAGGGGGAGGTGTGCAGGGGGTGTATCGGGATCAGGGGGTCGCGAGAGTATATCGAGGGGTGGTTCGGCGGGAGGTTATATATGTAAGAGAGTTGTAAGATATACTTAATTACAGATATTGGGGGTCAAAAGAAAAGGGGGTCAAAAATGGGGTCTAACTGAATGTAGGTTCTAGCTGTCAGGGGGGTATTAGGAGGGGAAATTTTATCAAAACTTTGATATTCCCTGCCGTTTCCGAGATATTTAAAATTAAAAAAAAAAGTGTCGTTACACAATAAAAAACTGTCGTTACAACTTTTGGTCTTAATTTTTTCCGTCTAGCCCCCTTTCGCAACGCGCGATAAGGAACTTCGTTCCAAAAAACATCTAAATCAGTCAAGCCGTTTAGGATAAGAAGAATTACGAACACACGTACAGCGGTATTTTATTTATTGCCAGGTATGCAAAATCTTAATGTTCTTCAAAAACAAGCAAAGTACTTTAAAATAAAATGCGGATCAAAATGTGGTAGTCGACGTACAATTTCTGGAATATGTTAACATCGGACACGTGCGTGCGTGTGTGCGTGCTGCGACGCAAAGTGATACGTCCTCACGCTGGGAAGGCCCGTTCGCTACTGACGGAATAGGTTTTTTTTTTTTTTTTTTTCTGCAGGGCATCTCATAGCTGGCCTCTAAGGCCATGACTATTTAACCGAGCAAACCTGTGGGTGCCTTAAGCTGCTACACTCAAAGCCTCCAGCCAAGGACTTATAAACTAAACTTATAAACTAAGTGAACGCTCGCTAATGGCACCCCCTGTGGGGTAGGTACGAGCCTCGGCTTAGGGCGTTTACCGGAGGGAGGACATCAAAGATGGAACGGGCTGGATCAAAGTTTTGATCATGATTATTAATCGGGGAATTTAAAGCTACATGCTCAGCTGCAACAACTGCTGGCACCTCGTTTTCGAGCAAGGGTCGGGGGGAGTATCATTTACTCGGGGGCGCGGCGGTCGCGATCGCAAAAGACCTCGACGGCGAGGTCGGAATGACGGGAAGCGTCTGTGTATGTGTCCTAGCGTACTCGTTTCCCTACTAGACTCCTGATGGATGGTAGTCGGGTCGTCTGGGACTGACGGAATAGGTTTTCCGGATCGTTTATATAGTTCACTTTGTCATTTATTTACGAAATAAAGTAATTGTTTATTTATAAAATAAAATTTAGATTCTATTAAACGGTTAACTAAAGATTAATATGTAATTTTTAAAATTTCTGAAAAGTGTTTTTAAGTATTAGGAAAAATATTTATTTGGCTTGAAGTTTTGAGAAAGTTACGTTATTTCAACATTTTTTTCTGCTATATTTTGTATGAAAGTTTAAAAAAGTGGTTCCCCTATATACAAGTAGACCATATAATGATGTTGATAATTTTTTTTAATTTTCAAGATCAAAAGCAGTTTCTTCTAATGAAACGATCAAACGTCAGTCTCGCGTCATTTTTTTGAAAAATTGTTGCGAATTTTAGTGATTTTTCACGAATCCTTAATTTATTTGAAAAACCCCTTTCCCCTATGTACAAGATAAAGAATTGGACTTTCAAATCACAAATAATTTTGTTTAAATTCTGGTCCCCTTTCTCACAACTAATGAACAAAATTGATCAGAATCAGTGATTTCGTGCGGTGCGGCGGCACGGAACCTTAAGAAGAAGACAAAGGTGTCAAATGTCATGACATTTGACACCTTTGCTAACTTACGGAGTTGTATTGCTGATTGTAATGATTATTATTGAGTAAAGCCATATTTGTTACGGCCGCGAATCATATTTGATGAAATTGCAAGAAAAGAAAAATTTAATTTCGCGGGCTACCCTGACGCTTCCCCCTTAATGAGGACGGGGTTGTAGTGCAAGCTAAGGGTGTGATGCTGCGATCAATAAGTGTGACGTCTTTCTATTACATTGTCATAATATTTTACTATCGGTTTTTGTCGTTTCCGTCAGATATTTTAATTTTTCTCAAATGTTTTTGTTCAGATTCCTGGTGGACAAGTACCGGTCAGGCCATAAAACCTGACACTGACCTGCAAAATGCAAAAAACGTAAGAAAATTTGAATTTCGCGGGCTACCCTGACGCTTCCCCCTTAATGTGGACGGGGTTGTGGTGCTGCGATCAATAAGTGTGACGTCTTTCTATTACATTGTCATAATATTTTACTATCGCTTAACACTTATGTAAAAATATCAGAATTGTTTGAATGAATGAATGATGAATGATGAATGATGAATGAATGAATGAATGATGATATTTATTTGCAAGAATATAGGTACATCTGTTCTTAAGTACTATGGGTTTCACTATATTCGGCATTTCAGCCGTGCAAATATTTAGATTTACATCTTGGTTATACTTATAGCATGCAGTAGGTACACATTTAATAATTAGCAATAAACAAAAATACTAATAATAATTTCATAATTTAAATTTTGATTACAATGCAATTAATAAAATTAGTACGATTCTATTCATTTAAAATAATAATTTATATTGAAAATAACGATCAATAATAATGATGTCATGTCAATAAAAAATAGAAAGAATAATGAAAATGTTTCAATATTATATAAGTAATGTCAATGTGTATATGTCATAATAATTATAACAAATAAGTTTTACATTTTACACTCAAAATATTCATTGATGGAATAAAAACATCGCTCACACAACCAGTTATACAGTTTTCTATTAAATTCTAAATTTGTAGCACTTCTAAATTCTTCGGCTAAGTGGTTATATATTTTCACCCCCATGGTATAACAATTTTTGTTGCATACTTTTAATCTATTACGCGGGACTACTAGTGGCTTTTGTACTATTTTCCTCTTTGACATAGCCTTTTCATCTTTTTCGAAAAGCGAGTAATTATTTTTAACAAATTTGCAGGTTTCATATACATATAAAGACGGGAGGGTAAGCAGCTTTTGCTTAATAAATACAGGTTTACAAGAGTCTGTCCACTTAAGATTAAAAATTGACCTTACACACTTTTTTTGGGCTATGAATGCCCTCTGAGCATCTGTTGAATTCCCCCATACAGTTATTCCATACCTTAAAACAGAACAAACATGGCTATGGTATACCAATAAGGCTGTTTTAATGTCTGTTAAATTTTTGATCCTTCTAAGTGCAAATACGAATTTGTTTATTTTTTACATACATTATCTACTTGAGCTTTCCAATTGCAATGTCTGTCCATAACTATTCCTAAAAATTTTATATTATTAACTTCTTCTATGTCATTATTATTGTATTTTAAACTTAATTTCATTTCATTCCCTAATTTTTTGTCGTTATTATATGGCAAAAATGTTATAAATTTAGTTTTATTTGTATTTATTTTTAAGTTATTCCTATCTAGCCAATTGGTTAAGTCTTTCAATGCTTTACTCGTAACTATTTTACTGTTTTCTAGAGTTTTCTCTTTTGTCTACACGGTAGTATCATCTGCAAACAATATAGTATATTGGTTCGTCGAGTTGGGCAGTTCGTTTATGTATATTATAAACAATAAGGGGCCAAGGACACTTCCCTGTGGTACACCACAGTAGTTTGCTAAGTACAGTGACCTAAAGATTTTCTGGGTATTAGTTTTGAAACACATTTTTTTTAATCTCCGTGCATTGTTGTCTGCCTCTTAAGTAGCTTTCGAACCAACTATAAGCAACGCCTCGTATACCATATTTCTCAAGTTTATGCAATAAGGTTTCATGACATACCATATCAAAAGCCTTACTCATGTCCAAAAATACTGCTACTGGGATTTCTTTTTTATTAATAGCATCCATAATTTCTTGAACTAGTTTAAAACATGCCAAAGTTGTAGATTTTTGTTTAATAAAACCGTTCTGTTGACTACATAATACATTTTGTTTCTCTAAGAAATTTATAAGCCTTTTGCTCATTACTTTCTCAAATATTTTTGAAAGTATGGGAACCAAAGTAATTGGTCTGTAATTATTTGCCTCGGATCTAGGTCCTTTTTTGTGAAGGGGTTTTACAACAGAAAATTTTAAACTGTCGGGGAATATACCCTTTTCCAAAGATAAATTAATTATGTAAGTCAAGGGTTCTGTTAAAGTTAATAAATTTTGTTTGATCATATTAGTACTAATGTTATCATATCCGACTGAGTTTGTATTTCGTAATTTCATAGCTGTCATAAATATTTCCATGCAAGGAGCTGGTTCTAGATAAATTGAGTTTACAACCGTTTTATTGCAAACATGTTTATTTTTTGGATTTTGAGTATTTCCCTTTTTAGCAATGTTGATAAAGTATTTGTTAAAGTATGTTGCTATATCATCACCTTCTTTTAATATGTTTTCCCCGTCCAAAATTTCTCTAATTTCATTACTAGCATTATTCTGTTTAAGTTTATCATTTATTATTTTCCATGTAGCTTTACATTTATTGTCTGCTTTCTCTATGTATTTTTTTATTATTATCCCTTTGTATCGTATTTACACATTGCCTAAGTCTTTTGCTATATTTTCTAAATTTTTGTTTATTGTGGGTAGTTTTATTTTTATAATAGATGCCTTGTAGTTTTCTCTTGATCATAAATGACGTTTTTAGACCTTTAGTTACCCATTTTGGGTTAAGAGAGTTAGAATTCATCTTAATTTTAATCAGTGGGAAACACAGTTCATAGAATAGGCAAAGTTCATCGTGCAATAATGAAAAGGCTTTATTTACGTCAGTTTCTAAATATACTTCTGAAAATGATAGCTTACTAATATAGTGATTAAATTTTTCTATATTTTCTTTACTCAGGTCCCTTTTGTATGCAAACCAATGCTTTTGAAATATATTGTTTTCCGTTTTTAATTTTATTGATAATGTTTGTCCAGTATTGTGATCTGATAGTCCTAATTCATGTGTTTCACCTTTCGCTTCTTTGATGTCACTTATAATATTGTCAATGCAAGAATTTTGCCGAGTTGGTTTATTTATGTGTATTTTTAAGTCATAATTGTATAAAATATCAATAAATTGATTCTTAAATTTACTATCGCTTAGAATATCTATATTAAGGGGGAAGCGTCAGCCCTTAAACAATTCTGATATTTTTACATAAGTGTTTAGTTAAGAAGAAATGCTAATTGACTAACCTTTATTCCTAATCCAGGAATGCGCGATACTGCAGGGCTCCAGGGCCCGGAGCCCCGATGCGCGACTCGAAAGATCGGCGTCCTGCACAGTAGACGGTGGGAGACGCACTGCGGCATTGCACAAAGGAACTGAAGTCTAGATATTTAGCTGCACTGCGCAGGTCACGATCAATACCTCGATGTGAGATATACGATGCAGTTATTATATTTAGGACACAAAACAAGAATTGTTCCGAAGGTCAATTTTTTATCTACAAATGCTGCAGACCCAGACTTATAAAATAAAAGTTATAAAACTGAAAAAGATTTTATTTCTCGCTTTTTAGGGTTCCGTAGTAAATAAGGAATCCTTATAGTTTCGTCGTGTCCGTCTGTCAGTCCGCGGTCTAGCTCCGAGTTAGTACTAGAAAGCTGTAATTTGCCATGGGTGTATATATTAATTACGCCGACAAAGTGGTAAAACAAAATGATGTAAAACATTTTTTTTTTAGGGTAAGTACCTCTCATACACGTAAAATGGTGATGTTTTTTTTTTTAACCCATGGTGAGAGGTATCGTTGGAAATGTCCTTCAAAAACATTGTGAGTTTGTGAAAACCATTTTTGGATTCAGGGATCCGTTTGCGAAATATTAAGCTTCAAAGTGCTAATTTTTGTTAGAGTCAAGTGTCCCCCCCCCCCCTGCCAGAAAAATGGTTGGTTTTGGATGTGTGAAAAAAATCACAGCAGTAGTTTATATAACGAAATTAAAAGGACAACTATCACAGCTAAGTAGGCTCTACAAGTTAACGAGTAATAATCGACCAACTTAACTTTGCAGTTGCAAAAACATGTTTTCCCATAAATTCCGTATGGGAGAACATATTTTTCAACTAAAAAATTAAGTTTGTTTTTGGGATAAATTCATCCTAACTACGGAACCCTTCATTGTGCGTGGTCCGCTGTTTGCAGCAACCTACTTGTTTTCGATTGATTGCTTTTCGTATTGGCTGGTGTGGCCACAGTTTCTTTCACAAACCGAAGGATTTTGAAGAAAATTCCTAATCTATTGCTTAATAAGTTTGAAAAATTCTTCTGCTCGACAACGTAAATCACGCATATCGAAGTGTATATTGTATGCTAAAAGATAAGCAAAATGTCTCCTACAACTAGGTGGCAAATACATTGTATTGTTTGTAAGTTTGTAATTAGTAATAAATTGATTACAATGAAAATAAAAAATAGCATCAATGTGACGACATAAAAATGTGTCTATTTTGGTCATCAGACAAATTGTACCGGACGGGCGTGATCGCCAGACTCAATAACGGGAAGTTTGTAAGGCTTCCCAGTCCAAGCGGCGCTGACGTCCTGCACCAATAGTTCAGGGTATCTTCAATACTCACTGCGAAATCTCTTGAAGGAACACGGGTTTTTGACGGGGGGAATAAAATACCATATTTACTGATAAGTCTTCATAAGTATTCAGGAAGCGATTTCAGGACTCTCTAGTACTACTACATTGCTATTTAGGTGGAATTAGTTTCCATATCGATGACTACAAAGTTGGCAGGTGGCGCGCTAGCTTAAGTAGTAGCGAACCTTTACCTTATTGAGAGCCGCGAATCGCCTCCCGTTTTACAATCTTTATTTGATAAAAATCACTTAAGTTTCTATTTGTTTTATGACTAAACACCCTTATTTTAATAACTTTACATGGTGTGTTATATATCACGGGATTCGTAAAATTATGGCCTTTCTAATGAGGTTTTGTGCATGAGTCTAGCTATTCCCGCTGAAAAGATATTTCAGTTATAACGGGAATTATTTAATTAATTAAATATTAAATTATTTGCAAGTGATTTTACGGGTAAAGTACTGAACCGATCTTTACCATTCCAAAAGAAACCTCAAGCTAGTCTATTTCCCTAGAAAAATCTAGTATTTTATTTTTTGTATCTAGATTTTTCAGCCCGCTATGAGCCTCTGAATACAGGTTGGGTAGCCTTTATTTTACGAAATCCGCTTTGCGGTTTTCAGACTCGATTAGGTAGGTATCCTGAAGGGCTATATTTCAGGAAGTTAGGTCCAGGGCTAGGTCTCGGTCTAGGTGACCTGGATACATTAAAAGATTTTACCTTTTTACTATTTTACCTACCTAATCGAGGCGTACAATGGTCGAGTTCACGACTTTCATCAAAATTGTTATTTTGATTTTGTTTTAATTGCTAGATAACACTATCAATAGCTATAATTTTTACATATTTGAGTTAGTATAGTGTCTGCACGCACTATGTATTGTTTTATTTCGCATTGTTGCGACATTAAATTATTTCCTATCCGTAGGCGGGTCACACTTTGTGCAAAATTGTGTGCAAAAAACGTGTGCGCATACGTAAATAGAAAATTCTCCAAATAAAACTCATTTCTGACGGCGCATTGGCGCGCACATCATCGAATTACATGATTTATTATGTTAATAAACATTTACAGAGGGGAAATTATATCTCCTACATACTTAGGCTAAGTTAAAATTATTGATTTTAAAACAAACTAATTGTTGATGACACATCATTATGGCACCTATATACTTAAGCTAAGTTAAATTACTGATTCTATATAAACCATATTGTTGGTGACGCATCGTCGCGAACATCTCTCCCGCCGTGCAGCGCAGTGGCGACTCGTAGCGACGTCGGTACGGCGCTGCATCGCACCGGTGAGCGACGACCGTAGTCGCGACGCTCGCCGTCGCGACGCCCGCCGCCTCGACGCCTCTTCTTTACTTCGGTAGTGGGACGAGTTTCTTCACCGGACGCTTCAGGGTGCCGCCAGCAGTGCGCACCTCAGCAGTCCGGATTTCACCATCAGCCCCTGGGAACACGGCTATTATGCGGCCTCGCGGCCATGTGTTGCGAGGCAGTTGGCCGTCAGCAATAAGAATAGGGTCGCCCACCTGTAATCCTGGGCCGCGGCTATGCGGCTCCCGCCGGTTTTGTAACTCCGGCAGGTACTCTCGCACCCAGCGGCGCCAGAACATGTCAGCGAGTATTTGTGAGCGCCGCCATAGTTTCTTGCTGTCTATGTCCTGTTCGGTGAATACCCCGGGTGATGGGAGCCGGGCCGAGCCACCAAGTAGGAAGTGGTTCGGTGTCATCGACTCGTCGTCTTCGCTGTCCACGGAAACATGTGTCAATGGACGACTATTTACTGTGTACTCTGCCTCACACAACAGTGTGGACAACACCTCTTCATGTGGGTGTTTTTCAAGTAGCACAGTGTACAATGCAGACTTCACGCAGCGCACGAGACGCTCCCAGGCGCCTCCCATGAATGGCGCCGATGGCGTAATAAAGCGCCACACGATGCCTCGGCGACTGGCCTCCTCTCGGAAGGCGTCTCGGAGCTCCTTGTCAGCACCGTGCATGTTGGTGCCGTTGTCGGAGTGCAGCTCGGTTGGGCAGCCTCTGCGAGCGGCGAACCGGCGCAGCGCCAGTATGGCGGAGTCCGCGCTGAGGCTGGCGGCGATCTCGAGATGGACGGCTCTGGTGGTTAGACAGGTGAATAGTGCTACATACCTCTTTTGATGTTGGCGTCCGGCAGTAACGGACAGTGGGCCGAAATAGTCCAACCCTGTGTATGTGAACGGCCTCTGATGATGAGCGAGGCGCGTCTTCGGGTGGTCGCCGGTCGCAGGCACGGGTGGTTGTGCCTTGCGAATGCGACACTTCAGGCATCTGGCCAGCACCATTTTCGTAGTTGGCCGCATCTTGACAACCCAATAGTGTTGTCGCACCTCGTTGATAGTGAGCTCTACCCCACTATGTTGTAGGCTGCGATGTGTCCAGTCTATGTATAACTGGGTGATGTGATGGTCGCCGTGCAATATCGGCGGACGCTTCACGTCATCTGTTACTTCGTCCGTTGCGGCTATTCGGCTTCTCAAGCGTAGAACATTGTCCACTACTTCTATCTGTAGTGGCCGCAGTCGACTATTTTTCTCTAATGTCTTCTGTTCACGCAGCTTCGCTATTTCATGAGCGAAAGATTGCTGCTGCACGACTTGAATGAGTATTCTCTCCGCTTCGTGGAGATACTCTGCTTCTACTGTTTGCTTCATGATTTGAATATCAGACGTCTTTGCTGTCTTTTTTGGAGGAGTTGGCGTCGCCTTCTTCTGTTTACGCCAGTCTGGATCTTTCTCTGCATTCTTTTTCGTTCTTTTGTAGAACGTTTTCTCTTTTCGTTCTCTGCAGAGAGCTATGAACCGTAGGACGCTTGCCGTCGCACGGAGTAACCGTTCCCATCTTGAGAATCTAACCGGATCTGGTATGACTTCTGATAGCTTTCGCGTGTCAGCTGCTTCGACGGCTACGAGGGTCCTTTCTTCCCCCGTCTCCTCTTTGATGGGGGGTTTTTCTGATGGCCATGACGACGGTTCTTCGTACAAGAAGCTAGGGCCGCAGTACCATGCATGTTGTGAGTCGAAGTTTTGTGGTACGTCACGGGTAGCGATGTCTGCGATATTCATCTTCGTTGGTACCCATCGCCAATCTTCGACTTTGCTGTTTTCTTCTATGGCAGCTATGCGGTGAGCGACAAAGGGTTTGTACACTCGCGCTCCTCTTCTTATCCATGTCAGGACGGTCTTGCTGTCTGACCAATATGTCACCGATGCGGGTTTGATGTTGTGTTCTTGCATCACGGCTGCAGCCACGCGGGTTCCCATCACCGCGGCCTGCAGTTCGAGGCGCGGTATCGATTGCAGCTTCAGTGGTGCCACCTTCGCCTTTGCCATGACGAGGCTGACTTGCTGCTTGCCTTCTATTGATGTGGTCCGCCAGTATACTGCTGTCGCGTATGCCATTTCGCTTGCGTCGGTGAACACATGGATTTGTGTTTCTACAGCATCGCTGTATCCCGGATAGCATCTTGGTATGCTGATATTCTTGAGCTGTTGCAAATGCTGTATCCAAATTCTCCACTGGGTTGCCAGGTCCTTATCTAGCGCCTGATCCCAGTCGACTCCTCGCCTCCATGCCTCTTGCAGTATCTGCTTGGCTCTTATCGTAACTGGTGAGGCGAGTCCGAGCGGGTCGTACAGTGACATTACGATTTTCAGTGCCTCTCTTTTTGTAGGTACTTCCTTTTCCAATACACCTTTTGGTAGGCGCGCGAGCGTTAGATTGAAGCCCAGCGCGTCTTCACCCGGTCTCCATATTAGGCCGAGTATCTTTTCAGTGTCTTCTGTATTTCCGATGCTGACGACTTCAGTTCGGATCTGTGACGGTTCTATGTTTTCTATGACTTGCGCACTGTTCGATACCCACTTCTTGAGTTCGAACTTCGCTTTCAGGTGTATGTTTTTCACCGTCGTTGCGATACGCGTTGCGTCCTCGACCGTCTTGTAACTATCGAGGTAATCATCCATATAATGATTATGGATGATAGCTTCCACTGCTTCTGGATGCTCCTCTATGTGCCTTTTCGCATTCCAATTCTTTGCGAATATGGCCGTGCACGGCGAACTTGCCGCACCGAATATAATGGACGTCATACGGTATTCTTCAGGCGCTCCCTCTCTTCTGTCGCCTCTCCACAGGTATCGAAGTGCGTCTCGGTCTTGAGCTCGCACCTTGACCTGCATAAACATTTCCGTTATATCGCCGGAAATGGCTATGCAGTGTCGACGAAACCTCATCATAACGCCGGGCAGCGACTGTAGCAGGTCTGGTCCAGTTAGAAGGAAGTCGTTGAGTGACACTCCTCTTGATTTGGCCGCAGCGTCATGTACTATGCGGAGCTTGTCTGGCTTCATCGGGTTGAACACGTCGAAGTGTGGTAGGTACCACGTTCTGCTCGGTGTGCTCGTCTTGGGCGCCTTTTCTGCGTATCCCTTCATCATGAGGGAGTCCATTTGTTCTGTGTATCTATCTCGAAGAACAGGGTTTCTGTCGAGCTTCTTTTCGATTGAGACCAGCCTATTGAGTGCGGTCCCATAACTATCTGGCATTTCTATGCTTTCATTATTCCAAAGCATAGCGGTTTCTATATGCCCATCTTCTAGCTGCTGAGTGTGCTTATTCAGGATGTCTTCTGCTTTCTTTTCAGGATCGGAGTTTGGTCGCTTCGGATTGATAGTCAGCGACTCTAATGCGAAGAATTCACGAAGTTGCTCGTTCAGTTGTTCATCGCTCGTTGCCAGTCGGTTGACGTAATGCACCTGTTGACCCAAGATTCTGGTGTGCGCGCCGTGTAAGGTCCAGCCCATCACGGTGAGTGATGCGATAGGCTGGTGTCTCGGACCTCTGCGGATTTCACTGGCCAATAATAGGTGCCAGTTATCTTGACCGATGAGTATCTTCGGTGCGCCAATGTTGTACGTCAGCTGTTGCTTCAGGTCGTCCAGATGTTTGCATTGTGCGATGTCTTCTTCGCTGACTGTTTGTGGTGCGAGGTTGAGCTTCGGTATGGTGCGCGCCCTGAATGGCACTTTGCTTCTCAGCTGGCTTGCAAGGTCGACGGTTACTCGACGCGAGCAAGGAGTGTCGATCGTGGTGTCACCGATCGCACCTATCTTCAGAGGGTCGATGCGGCCCTCTGCCCCGATTTCCTTTGCGATGTCTTCATCTATCAGTGAAACGGTTGATCCATCATCAAGCAGCGCAAATGTTGATGCTTCTCCCGCCGGTCCGATTACCCGGACCGGTATGATCTTCAGGTATGTCTGGTTTGATGTTGACCTCGAGCTTGCTACTGTTTCCTGAGGCTCCTTCTTGTCTGGGGCATCAGGCTTCTCGGCATCCTCTGCAGCAGGCTTCTTGTCATAATGAAGAAGCGGATGGTGCGTGGCTGGACACTCCTTGTGGCCACACTTCTTTTTCGGACATTTATGTTCCGATCGATGGACTCGCAGACAACGGAAACACAACCTTAGTTTCTTTGCAAGTTCCCATCTCTTATTCCTGGTTGCTTCTTTGAACTTCTTGCAGTCATAAGCTTCATGCCCTTCTTTCTGACAGACACGGCATTTCAACGCCGTCTTGTCTGTTGCTGTATGTGTCCTTTGGGTGACACGTCTGGTTGCTGTAGCTTCGACCGGACTAATATTCTCGGGCGGAGCGAAAGCACTGCAGAAACGGGCTTGTTCGGTGATAAAGTCGCTGAACAGTGATAAGTCTGGCAGCGATTGGTACTTCTCGGTATAGGTCCTATACCATTGTACCCGGAGGGAATTTGGCAGCTTCTCAGTCAGTAGTCGCATCAATTCAGCGTTGATCAAGTAGTGTTCTTTCTTCAACGCACGTAGCGTGACTATGCCGCTTCTGACTCGGCTTGCGAACGTGCAGATATCCTTTGGTGATTCACTGCAGCGCGGCAGCCCACGGAGTCTATCTGTTTCAGCTTGAGCAATTGAGTCTGGACGGCCGAACTGCAGCTCGAGTTCTCTCATGATGTCATCTGGTCTTGCATGTCCGATGAGTTCTGAGCTCACTGTTTCCAGTGCTCGTCCGCGCAGGCTCCTTCTCAGCCTAGCTGTGTTCTCAACATCGTTGAAGTATCGACGAGTTGTTTCGTAAATGGCGCGAAACGAAAGCCATTCGGTATGAGCCCCACTGTAATTTGGTAGGGTCATAATCACCTTCGACGCCGAGGGGTTATTCGATGACCACTGTTCTGTTTTCTTGTCGGCTAGCGACGCTATAGCGGACGTCAACTCCGTTATGAATGGACGGAGTTGTGTTTCCCCCGGATCCTTCGATGGTTCTATATTTTTCACTTCGTTAACTATAGAATGAGGTAACATGTGTACTTGCTGTTGTTGATGGAGGTTCACTATCGATCCGACTCCCACGAAGGGTTGAGCAGCGACGGCCCCTTGGCTTCGGTTGCTCCGGTTTCCTTCATCGGCATCTTCCTCCGGGGGCGGTTGAGTATCGGCGGCCTTACGGCTTCTATAAAAACTGCGGTTCCCCTCGGCGGCATTGTCCTCCTTCATTGTCTCAGGCTCAGGCTCAGGTGCCTCTTCCAGCCACGATCGCACGTACTCGTTGTTCGAATTTCGATCATCCATGTAGCCGTCAGAATCTTCTTCTTCGGCTCTTTGAAGTGCTATTTGAGCAAGTTCCAACCTAATCTTCAATAAGTCTTCACGCGCTCTTGATAATTTTCTATTTGACCGTATCGTCCTATTTATTGACGGCGGTCCTCTATGTTCGTTACGGGCGTCACCCCGGGTAGTCATCGGTATGATTCCTCTATAATTTCCATCCTTTCTCTCAGTTGAGTGCTTCACTGCTTTATCCGGATTCACTGATTTATCCGAAGGTTTCAATGTCTTATCTGAAGTTCCTTCCAATCTGGTTTCCTTCCTGAATGTAGTCGGTTGTTCTATTTGTTCTGTTTCCTTTGATTGTGTTGGTGCAGGTACATCTTCACCCCCGTGCGGGGCAGGGGGGGGCGGCGGCGGCAGCGGCTGCTCGGTCCCTTCCGTAGTGGACGGCGAACGTGGAGGTATCTCATGACGTATGGCTGTAGAGGTACGCGTTCTGTCCAACTCCACCGTCCATGCTTCAGGTGCTTTGCCTTGTGACCTCGTGATCGGCATGTTGGTTTAGATTCAGAGACAGCACTTCACTATGTACGCACTAGCTGCAATCCTTCACACAGATCTTCAAACTTCCAAGATGTTTCTTCAATCTTCAAAACAAATATTCAAACGTCAAAGTATTTCTTCTATCTTCAATGTTAATTTTTCAAAGTCCAAAAAATAATTCTTCAGGAAAAAATAACTCTTCAGGATCCAAGAATAATTCTTCAGTAAAAAAGTTTTCAGGATCCAAAATAATTCTTCAGTCTTCAAAATAATCCTTCAGGAAAAAATAACTCTTCAGTCATAAGTCTTCAGGATTCAAAATAATTCTTCAGTCTTCAAAGTAATACTTCAGGAAAAATAACTCTTCAGTCTTCAAAATAATCCTTCAGGAAAAAATAACTCTTCAGTCATAAGTCTTCAGGATTCAAAATAATTCTTCAGGATTCCGGGATTCGACAATAATTCTTCAGTGATAATTCTTCGGGATTCGAAAATAATCCTTCAGCTATAAGTCTTCAGGATTCGAAAATAATCCCTCAGGAACAGGTCCTCTTATTCCAGAAATATTCCTTCTTCGGTAACCCTTCAAGTGATTCTTCAATGTTGAGTCTTCAGGATTTCGAAAATAATCCTTCGGGAACTGGTCTTCTGATTCCAGAAATATTCCTTCTTCGAAGATATCCGGCTCGACAGGACCAACAGATGTACCGGACGGGCGTGATCGCCAGACTCAATAACGGGAAGTTTGTAAGGCTTCCCAGTCCAAGCGGCGCTGACGTCCTGCACCAATAGTTCAGGGTATCTTCAATACTCACTGCGAAATCTCTTGAAGGAACACGGGTTTTTGACGGGGGGAATAAAATACCATATTTACTGATAAGTCTTCATAAGTATTCAGGAAGCGATTTCAGGACTCTCTAGTACTACTACATTGCTATTTAGGTGGAATTAGTTTCCATATCGATGACTACAAAGTTGGCGTGGTAGTCGTCTCTGCGTCCCCTAAGGGGGGCGCGAGGAGTCGGTTTTGGGGCTTTTTGGCCCCTTGCCCGAGGAATTTTTCTCTCGGTCCCCGTAAACGAGGGCCCGTCGTTAGATTACCCTCCCCCTCCAGGAGGGGGTGGGAGTGCTTAATGCACACCTATTCGTCGAAGGGTATGCCTCCCCTCGACGCGTTGGGTGTGTTTCTGGGGTGTATCTGTAGGAGCGCCCGAAGTGCTTCATGACGCCCGTGCGACCAGGCCCCTGCCGGGTGAGATCCCTAGTTCCCTAGGGAAGGCCCAGCAAGGACCGATCTAGCAACGAGGGCGCCAGTTTTGGTTGGCGCTCCCTACAGTGGGATTTTCCCCGCCCCCTATAACGTGAACCGGAACTGGCCAGTAGCGCTACAGGGTGCGGGGCGTTGTAGTGTGTGTCGAGCGACTTGAGTTGTGTGTACGTCGCTCGTGTAGTACTTGTTTGGGTTTTTCTGCGAGTGTGGAGTCATGTGTGTGTGAGCCGCTCACGTGGCGCCTATATTAACCTAGTACGCTTTGTTCGCGGCTAGTGTCGTGTTGCGAGTGTGGAGTTCTAAGTGTCATGGGTAAGCCGCGTGTAGACTGAGGGCGACTTACTCAGAAGGGTCAATCCGGTGGTGGTGGCTGTTACTGTTGCGCGACGTCTGCGATGGTTTCTGCTATGGTGTCGCGCGGGAAGCGCTTGTAGTCCGGTGGGCGCGCGTGCCATGGTGCTATGTCTCTGATGTGGTGTAATTCAGAGACGTCGGCGCGCGCGAACATCCTCCGCGTCAGGTTGGTGCAGAAGTCTTCGATACTCTCGATTTGTAGGTCCCTGTGGATTACAGAATTCCTCACGAACCGAGGAGCTTTGATTATTTGTCGCAGCACGTTGTTTTGCTGCGTCTGGAGCTTCTTCTTGTGCGTCTCGGCCGTGAGGGCGAGCCAGGCCGGGGCGGCGTAGGTGATTTGTGGTCGCACGTAGGTCTTATAAATGCCCAGCTTGACTCGCAATGGGAGGCGTGACGAGAGTACCGGGCGGAGGAGGTGCTGTGTTACCTTTGCCCGCGCGACGGTGTTGCAGACGTGCGGGCCCATGGTGAGCCGGCTGTCGAGTGTGACCCCCAAGTATTTGGCGGTCTTGGCCCATTTTATCTCGGTCCCCATGAGCTCGAGGCTCGGTGGGTGCGTCCGGCCGCGTGCCGTGACGATGATCGCCTGCGTCTTACCTGCGTTCACCGACAGTCTCCACTTGCTGAGCCAGTCGGGGAGGTCGTCCAGGGCGCGCTGCATCTTTATGGCCGCGTGGTCAGCCGACAATGAAGTGGTGATGTATGCGGCGTCATCAGCGTACAGCGCGAGTTTCGCTGTGTGCGTGGCGGGTATTTCGTCGGTGTACACGGAGTACAACGCAGGCGAGACACAGCTTCCCTGCGGCACCCCCGCAGTGACGGGGCGTGCGCTGGAGAGCTCGTTCTCCACCGAGACCTTTATTGTCCTATCCTGGAGAAAGGAGGAAACCACCTGTATCAAGCGACGGGGCGCTGTGGTGAGGGTGAGCTTGAAGATTAGGCCGTCGTGCCAGACCCGGTCGAATGCCTTTTCCATGTCGAGGAATACTGCTGCGGCGTACTCCCTCTTGTTCACGGCCGCCGTGAGGATGTGCAGTACCCTCGACAGCTGGAGCGTCGTGCTGTGTTCGGCCCGGAACCCAAACTGTTCCGGGCGAGGCGTTATGTGAGGTATCAAGTGGCGCAACAGGAGCGACTCGAACACCTTGGAGGTGGTGGGTAGGAGTGTAATTGGCCGGTAGCTTTCCGGCTTCAGTATGTTCTTCCCGGGTTTGGGCAACATGATGACCTTCCCCATTTTCCAGCAGGAGGGGAAGGCGCCGGTACGGAGTATGCCGTTGTATAAGCGGGCTAGTGCCGCCACCGCTTTCGGTGGCAGGTGGCGGAGTGCGGCGTTTGTTATTCCGTCCGCACCGGGGGCCTTCTTTGGCTTGGTTCTTCTGATTGCCCTCAGTACTTGACCCGGGGAGACGAAGATAGGGTCTTCATCAGGAGCTACCGGCGTCTTGAAGTACTCTCCAAGGTGTTGCTCGACTGTTTTTATATGGTCGTGGGCATCCGTAGGGTTTGGCGTGAATTGACGCTCCAGGTGGGCAGCGAATATTTCGGCCCGGTCTGTCGCCGTGTATCGAAGCGCCCCGTCGCTGTTTTTCAGCGGGCGCACCGGGGCTGGAGTGTTCTTGAGACGCCGGCAGATCTTATGTACCGACGTCCAGTCGCTGTCGGCGGAGTGAATGTAGTTCGTCCAGCCCTCGTTGGTGTGTGCCTGTAGCTCGGCCTTCACCTTATCCGTGAGTCGGTTGAGCTGGTTTTTCATGGTGGGGCATCTAGTTTGCTGCCATTGCTTTCGTAGACGCCTTTTGTCGGCGATCATGTCTGCGATGTATGTTGGGAGCTTATTATAGCGTCCCTGGGGCGCGGTTGAGGTGCATGTCGCCGTCTCTAAGGCGTTCTGCATGCAGGCAGTGAGCCCCTCCGCCAGCTCGTTCACTTCTGTGATATTGGTGACAGGCCGAGTGGGTGTGGTGGTTTCCATCCTTTCTATGAAAATGTCCCAGTCCGTGCGTCGACGTGGCGCTAGATGGGCAACTCGCGTTGTGTGGTCAGATAGACGGATGAGCACGGGTTGGTGGTCAGACCGTAACTCATCGTCTAGTACGTCCTGCGCGATCTGGCAGTTTAGGCCCTTGTGGACTACCACGTCCAGTACATCGGGCATATGGGCGGGGTTGTCCGGGTAATGCGTGGGGGCCTCTGGCCCGGACACGTCATATCCGCGGGCCTCTGCGTCGGCGTAGAGCCGTCTTCCCGCAGTGTTTGTGGTGCCACTGTTCCACGCTGGATGCTTGCTATTTAAGTACAAGTTACAAAGTTGGCAGGTGGCGCGCTAGCTTAAGTAGTAGCGAACCTTTACCTTATTGAGAGCCGCGAATCGCCTCCCGTTTTACAATCTTTATTTGATAAAAATCACTTAAGTTTCTATTTGTTTTATGACTAAACACCCTTATTTTAATAACTTTACATGGTGTGTTATATATCACGGGATTCGTAAAATTATGGCCTTTCTAATGAGGTTTTGTGCATGAGTCTAGCTATTCCCGCTGAAAAGATATTTCAGTTATAACGGGAATTATTTAATTAATTAAATATTAAATTATTTGCAAGTGATTTTACGGGTAAAGTACTGAACCGATCTTTACCATTCCAAAAGAAACCTCAAGCTAGTCTATTTCCCTAGAAAAATCTAGTATTTTATTTTTTGTATCTAGATTTTTCAGCCCGCTATGAGCCTCTGAATACAGGTTGGGTAGCCTTTATTTTACGAAATCCGCTTTGCGGTTTTCAGACTCGATTAGGTAGGTATCCTGAAGGGCTATATTTCAGGAAGTTAGGTCCAGGGCTAGGTCTCGGTCTAGGTGACCTGGATACATTAAAAGATTTTACCTTTTTACTATTTTACCTACCTAATCGAGGCGTACAATGGTCGAGTTCACGACTTTCATCAAAATTGTTATTTTGATTTTGTTTTAATTGCTAGATAACACTATCAATAGCTATAATTTTTACATATTTGAGTTAGTATAGTGTCTGCACGCACTATGTATTGTTTTATTTCGCATTGTTGCGACATTAAATTATTTCCTATCCGTAGGCGGGTCACACTTTGTGCAAAATTGTGTGCAAAAAACGTGTGCGCATACGTAAATAGAAAATTCTCCAAATAAAACTCATTTCTGACGGCGCATTGGCGCGCACATCATCGAATTACATGATTTATTATGTTAATAAACATTTACAGAGGGGAAATTATATCTCCTACATACTTAGGCTAAGTTAAAATTATTGATTTTAAAACAAACTAATTGTTGATGACACATCATTATGGCACCTATATACTTAAGCTAAGTTAAATTACTGATTCTATATAAACCATATTGTTGGTGACGCATCGTCGCGAACACAAATTATTGGAATAAAGCAAGGCACAGAAAATAAATTTACAATTATTGATCTCATTGAGATGAAACACACAACAATTTACACATTCAATTATGCCCTTTTTCTTACTGTTGAACTATCCCCTTTTATATAACAGTGGCGTCTTTTTTTTAACCGACTCCAAAAAGGAGGAGGTTATGTGTTCGTAGCATATGTTTTTTTTTATGTATATCCACCGATTTCTCCGTTAATTGTAGACTGATTATGAAAATTCATTTTTTTTTTAAAGGGTAGGTATGCTCTCGAGGTGGTCCCGTATACTCGTAATTTTATATTTTTGAGTTAGCTTCAATAATACGTATTTTTTCTCACTTATTATGTAGATGATATGATAAGTTTCTGTGACTGTTATTTCCATAGCAGGTAGTGTAGACTGTCAAAGATCCACGAATGACAGCCGGGACTTACAGCTTAACGTGCTTTCCGAAGCACGGAAGAGTCTCGGTATGTTAAGATGGTCACCCATCCACAGACCAACCCCGGCAAGCGTAGCTTAACCTGAGCGTGCGGCTGTTATGATGCAGTTTGTTATTGCAACTTGATGTAAGTTTCATGAATATTTAAAAGGGCAGTTATTGGATCAAAAAAAAAATCGTTTTGACTCTACGTCTAAGCTTTTACTTAAAATTTATAGGTACATTGTGTTTTCTATTCATTGTTTATTTAGCATAAAAGCATAATCAGCCTATAATATTCCCACTGCTGGGACTGCGGCCTCCCCTCTGTGAGAGGGAGTGGGCCGTAATCCACCACGCGGGCCCAGTGCGGGTTGGTGGATATCACGTCTTTGAATTTTCAGTTCTAGGACATGCCGGTTTCCTCACGATGTTTTCCTTCACCGTTTTGAGAGCAGTGGTAATGAAATATTTTACACAAAGCAAAGCGCCTGTCTGGGTTCGAACCTATGACCTACAACTCTTAAGTTGCGGCCGTTACCACTGGGCCACTGCACCCCTGTTCATTTATATGTTTTAATTATATAACTACTTATTTATGCAATTCTATTTCAAAAAAACCGGCCACGTGCGTGTCGGACTACGCACAATGAAGGGTTCCGTAGTTGGGATGAATTTATCCCAAATACAAACTTAACATTGTAGTTGAAGTACATGTTCTCCCATACATTCCAACTGCAAATGTAGGTAAGTTTGTACGCACAGTTTTGAGAGATTTACCATGTTATTTTAAGACCATAGACTTCTTATAGGTTTTCCTGTAATCTATGAGTAAAGAGCCATAATATGTAGTTTTTTCAAAATTTTAGGTCCAGTAATTTCGGAGATAAGGGGGGAATGGTCAATTTTCATCGAATTTCTTAAATATCTTTAAAAGTATTTATTTTAAAATTATATAAAAAATAAGTTTAAGATTCTCGTAACAAGCCCTTTCATTTGATAATTATGTCACTCGGTATTGTTAGCAAAACTTTTTTTTTTTCTTGTTTGCCCCCAAAAGTGACCCCTATGTTCTAAATTTATTTATTTACGTTAAACGTTCGTGTTTGGATCACAGAAATACATATGCGTACCAAATTTTAACTTAATCGGTCCATTAGATTCGGAGCAAATTGACTGTGACAGACGGACAGACAGACAGACACACGAGTGATTCTATAAGGGTTCCGTTTTTCCTTTTGAGGTACGGAACCCTAAAAATGAATCTTAACTAAATCTAACAACAAACTTAAATAAAATAGAAACGTCGAAAAATTCCTCCGCACCGCAATCTTTTATTTTAATCAACAATGACTTAATAGGTAACCGTAAAACAAAATACGGATTTAAGGATTACTGTCTCGTACAATCTTTACCTCAACTATTTTGACAGTAGACTAAGGCTATGGTAAAATAAAATTGAATACCTATCTATAACTCAAACTTAAACTCAATCATTTATTTCAATTAAACCATTTACAGGCACTTTTGAATTGTCAAAGAGTCGGTCAGTTAGTCAGAAAGTTGAAGCTAGTTGCCCATTCCAAAACATAGATCTCTATGGAGAAGAACGGGCAAGAAACTTCAAGGACATTCTTTTAAATATAGATATAACAAAATCCTGGGTACATTATTCTTGTTGCTTCTATATGTGAGAACAATGTACAAAAAATAATCGAAAGCAATTGAAAATATAAGACTTTAAAAAAGCCCTGACAGATAAGAGATGACCAGTCTCAACTGACGGCGCCCGTTCACGAACATGACGCGTGGATCAGCACCATTCAGCTCAACCATTTTGTAGGGAACCGAATGATCCAACACACTCGCCACCATCAGCGAGACATTTAAGTGAGCATGACATACTCTCAACTGCCATGCTCTTTCAAGTCAACATACATCTTAACTCTGGCTGGATACCACTTAAGAATAAAAAAAAACAAAAGTTACCTTTATTTTATTCACATCGCAGCAGCGTTGCGGGCTGCAGCGGCGTCTGGCAGCTCGAAGGACTAACTTAAAGATGCTATGAACTGCAACTTGAACTGCCTGACCGGTGCTTGTCCACCAGGAACCTGAACAAAAACATTTGAGAAAAATTAAAATGGCTGACGGAAACAACAAAAAGCGATAGTAAAATATTATGACAATGTAATAGAAAGACGTCACACTTATTGATCGCAGCACCACACCCTTAGCTCGCACTACAACCCCGTCCTCATTAAGGGGGAAGCGTCAGGGTAGCCCGCGAAATTCAAATTTTCTTAAGTTTTTTGCATTTTGCAGGTCAGTGTCATATTTTATGTTGACTCAAATATGATTCGCGGCCGTAACAAATATGGCTTTACTCAATTATAATCATTCCAATCAGCAATAGTGATTAAGGCTCCGTGCTGTGAATTCACTCGACAGAGTTTAGGTAAATTCTTGCGATGCTATGTTTGTGTGCATCGTTCACGCACACACGCCTAAACATCGAGCGTATGATCCTATAGATGGTATTTTGTTAAGTTACGTAGGTACTCATAAGAAATAAGTCTGGAATGTTTGTGTGTATTCGTTTGGTATATTTGTAACAATCAACATAAAAATGCTGTTTTACATGGAATTTTTTACTTTTTGAATGGAAAGTAGCTGAAGTTATAATGATAGCCAAGCCTGGGAAGCCACCTCATGAAACAACATCTTACAGACCGATCTCACTTTTGCCTGTGTTGTCAAAGCTATTTGAGAAATTATTTCTAAAGAGATTGAAGCCCCTAATCGAAAGTGAAAATCTGATCCCCGATTATCAGTTCGGATTTAGAGAAAGACACTCCACGCTCGACCAAGTACACAGAATTACCAATATTATTGAAAGAACACTAGAGGAGAAGAAGGTGTGCTCCACGGTTTTCCTTGATGTAGCCCAGGCTTTTGATAAAGTATGGCATGAAGGCCTCATATATAAACTAAGAACGATGCTGCCTCAACAATTTTCAGACATCCTAGAGTCGTATATAACAAACAGATTGTTTATGATAAGACAAAGAAACGCCTATTCAGACCTTAGGCAGATAAAAGCTGGAGTACACAAGGAAGTGTACTTGGTCCGGTCCTGTACCTACTATACACCTGCGATATTCCTGAGCTAGAAAATAATTTTATTGCAACCTTTGCTGACGACACAGCTATCATGGCTGTTGGAAGTAGTCACGAGGAAGCTGTAGAAAAGGTTCAAGATTCCATCAATCGTATCTATGAGTGGACTACAACATGGCGTATCAAACTGAATGAAAGCAAGTCTATCCACATTGACTTCACGAATAAAAAGCCAAAATACTTCCCGGTATTCATCAATAACCAACAAATACCATACGCAAATACTGCTAAGTATCTCGGCATGACCCTGGATGCAAAACTGCGCTGGAAAGAGCATGTCAAAAAGAAAAGATCGGAATTAGATATTCGGTACAAAAAAATGTATTGGCTACTTGGTAGACAGTCGCCATTGTCAATACCTAACAAATTGTTGTTATATAAACAAGTTTTAAAGCCTGTATGGACCTACGGTATTCAGCTGTGGGGCTGCACCAGCCAAAGCAATCGTCAAATCATACAACGTTTTCAAAACAAAGTACTAAGGGATATAGTCAACGCGCCCTGGTACATTAGAAATACTGACCTCCACCGGGACCTCAAGATGGATGTCGTAAACATAGTTATACAAAAATATGCAGAAGCTCATGAACACAGACTTCATCATCACGTGAATGTTGAGGCGATCCAACTCCTTGACAACACTGAATTAGTGCGAAGACTAAAAAGGGTTAAACCTTTTGAGTTAGTTTAGTGCAGAGTAAGTGAACTTAAACTGTAGTGCAAGTGCTGACTTACAAAGAACACGTGAATCAAGTGTCTTCCCCTTAACTTATAGTGAATAAGAAAGACGTTATTGGACGACTTCTTAATTTTATAGTTACATAGCAGTTTAAGTTATATTTAAATTACTTATTAGCTAATAGGCTAGATTGTAATGTGAATAAAGTATCACAAATTGTGAAACTTTATAAAGGAAAAAAAAAAAAAAAAAAAAAAAAACATGGAATTTTTTACTTTTTGAATGGAAAACATGAAAAATTATTACCTACATGTAGAGTGTAAGGGGTTTATGAGTATTATAAAGGGAGTCGAAATGATGATTATTTTTGCGATTAGACACACTGTTTTCGAGATATAAGCAAGAAAAAAAAAAAGATTCAGTACTGTTTTTGCATCTGAAGTCGAGGTGTTGGTGTGAATTTAAAGTTCATGACAACCAATTTTATTCCACACGTTTTAGTCGCGATTAAAAATAGATTTAGTTAAAATCTAAATTTTAGGTGAAAAACGTCAATTCAAAATAGCAAAATTGCCATTTTCACTAAATTAATATCTCAGTACCATCTTAGTGCTGTCAAATTAAAAATATAGTTAAGTTGTGTCACCTTAGTCTATTTTAGAATGGGAAATCGTCGTTTGACAGGAATAAACTAAATTTTGGTGATTTTTAGTCTACTTTAGAGGCATTTGTGACAAGAGAATCGGCACCACTGTCTAACTAAATCCGACTATTTTTAATCGTGATTTTAAAGCAATTTTGATTTATATTTTGACCTCACTATCAGCTTTAGCATCCTCGAAAACTATGAAAACGACACCCATGACGAAACATTTTTAAATGTTCGCAGCCCGATCTTGGATCTTTATTTTGACTTAAAGTAGTCTTCAGTAGCGTTAAAGAACTTCGTTCCAAAAATACTTCACTTATTGCTACAACAGCATATTGGCGTGGGCATGTCGGTGACGCGAACCCATAACTTTTTCCCCTACCAAAAATTACTCAAAACTATGAAACCTAAAGACAAAATATAACTAGTGAACCCAGCAGGCAGACGTTGTCCTGCGACAACAGCGCCATGAGGGTCCAACTATAGCTATGAACCATCCAAGTGACACAAAAAGAATTAAAAAAAACTTGAGAGGAGTCAAGGGACACCCGGATGGAACGAAGTTCCTTGCGATTAATTAGTGAAGGAATTGTAATAAAATGAGTAGGTGAGTGAGTGCATACGCCACACACACAGCGTACACCGCAGCACCACACAATACCAAAATAGGGAATAATGCGGCGTTTTCCCGTGATTTTAATGGAGCCAAAAGAGAGGTCTTTTTCTCCTGATTTCGGGGACCTCAAACTTGATAGGTCTAGGACCTCTGGCTCCAAAGTTAAGACCCGGGGGGGTGAGGTAACCCTGAAGGGGCTCGGGGGAAGGGGGGGAGAAGAGGAGGGAAGGGGGAGGTGTGCAGGGGGTGTATCGGGATCAGGGGGTCGCGAGAGGATATCGAGGGGGGGTTCGGGGGGAGGTTATATATATAAGAGAGTTGTAAGATATACTTAATTACAGATATTGGGGGTCAAAAGAAAAGGGGGTCAAAAATGGGGTCTAAGGGGTCTAACTGAATGTGGGTTCTAGCTGAGAGGGGGCGTACTAGGGGGGGGGAAATTTTATCAAAACTTTGTTATTCCGAGCCGTTTCCGAGATACTTAAAATTTAAAAGGGGGGAGGTGTGCAGGGGTGTATCGGGATCAGGGGGTCGCGGGAGGATATCGAGGGGGGTTCGGGGGGAGGTTATATATATAAGAGAGTTGTAAGATATACTTAATTACAGATATTGGGGGTCAAAAGAAAAGGGTGTCAAAAATGGGGTCTAAGGGGTCTAACTGAATGTAGGTTCCAGCTGAGAAATTACAGATATTGGGGGTCAAAAGAAAAGGGGGTCAAAAATGGGGTCTTAGGGATCTAACTGAATGCAGGTTCTAGCTGAGAGGGGGCGTACTAGGGGGGGGGGGAAATTTTATCAAAACTTTGTTATTCCCAGCCGTTTTCAAGATACTTAAAATTTAAAAGTGGGGAGGTGTGCAGCGGTGTATCGGGATCAGGGGGTCGCGGGAGGATATCGAGGGGGGTTCGGGGGGAGGTTATATATATAAGAGAGTTGTAAGATATACTTAATTACAGATATTGGAGGTCAAAAGAAAAGGGGGTCAAAAATGGGGTCTAAGGGGTCTAACTGAATGTAGGTTCCAGCTGAGAAATTACAGATATTGGGGGTCAAAAGAAAAGGGGGTCAAAAATGGGGTCTTAGGGATCTAACTGAATGCAGGTTCTAGCTGAGAGGGGGCGTACTAGGGGGGGGGGGGAAATTTTATCAAAACTTTGTTATTCCCAGCCGTTTTCAAGATACTTAAAATTTAAAAGTGGGGAGGTGTGCAGGGGTGTATCGGGATCAGGGGGTCGCGGGAGGATATCGAGGGGGGTTCGGGGGGAGGTTATATATATAAGAGAGTTGTAAGATATACTTAATTACAGATATTGGAGGTCAAAAGAAAAGGGGGTCAAAAATGGGGTCTAAGGGGTCTAACTGAATATAGGTTCTAGCTGAGAGGGGGGTATTAGGAGGGGAAATTTTATCAAAACTTTGATATTCCCTTCCGTTTCCGAGATATGTAAAATTTAAAAAAAGTGTCGTTACACAATAAAAAACTGTCGTTGCAACTTTTGGTCTTAATTTTTTCCGTCTAGCCCCCTTTCCGGTATTTTATTTATTGCCAGGTATGAAAAATTTTAATGTTCTTCAAAAACAAGCAAAGTACTTTAAAATATGCGAATCAAAATGTGGTTGTCGACGTACAATTTCTGGAATATGTTAACATCGGACACGTGCGTGCGTGTGTGCGTGCTGCGACGCAAAGTGATACGTCCTCACGCTGGGAAGGCCCGTTTGCTACTGACGGAATAGGTTTTTTTTTTTTTAAAGGGCATCTCGCAGTACTGACCACTAAGGTCTTGGCTGCTTAACCGGATTTTCCTGTGGGTGCCATAAGCTTCTACACTTAGAGCCTCCAGCCAGGAGCTTTTTGAACTTATTCTTAATTAAAATTAAGCGAATGCTCGCTAAGGGCACCCCCTGTGGGGTATGAACCTCGGCTTAGGGCATCGCTGATGGGAGGACAGCAAGAAGGGACAAGCTGGATCAAATTTATATTTTCATCATGATTATTATGCGGGGTATTTAAAGCTACGTGCTCAGCTGCAACAACTGCTGGCACCTCGTTTTCGAGCAAGGGTCGGGGGGGAGTTTCATTTACTCGGGGATTCGGTCGCGATCGCAAAGGACCTCGGCGGCGAGATCGGAATGACGGGAGGCGTCTGTTTTTGTGCACTGTACTGGTGGCCCTATTCTGCTCCTGGAGGAGTGTAATGGGGTCATCTGGGTCGGAGAGTACATGCCTTGGGCGGCGGGTCTGACTAATTCGGGATGGGATATAATTGGCTGCCTCGACAACCAGAGGGTTGCGATGTCTGAGAGCGGAGTCAAAGTAACGCTTGGTCATGCGTTTAAGAAACTGGTGAATGGTTGGGATTGTACAGTCGAGATGGAGGATCTCGTTTCTGACGAACCAAGGGGCTCCCGTGGCCTTGCGAAGGAATCGGTTCTGTAGGGTCTGCATCCAATGGATGGAACGGGGTTTGGCGTGGGCAAAGACTGCTCCCGCATAAGTCATGATGGGACGAATACACGCTGTATAGGTACGCAATTTGCACTTAAGTGACAATTTGCTGCGTGCATTTAGAATGAAGTGAAGTCTACCTAGAGCGAAAGCGGCTCGCGAACGAACCGTCTTTATGTGCTCTGAAAAGGAGAGATGATGGTCTAGGATCACACCGAGGTATTTGGCTCGCTTCTCCCAAGGGATCGGCTTGCTGAACAAGGTGATTGGTCGGAGGAGGGGGAGGGATCTGGATCTTGGTTTTGAGAATAAAACCGCTTGACTTTTGTCGGGATTTACTTCGATTCTCCACCGTCTAAACCAGGCTCCAAGGTTATTAACAGCCCTTTGTAGATTTAGGAGAGACGAAGGGGAATTACCTTTACAGATGATCGCAGTATCGTCTGCGAACAGAGCAAGCTGCATCCTACTGTGTTTGGGGATATCGCTAGTAAATAGCGTGAATGCGAGGGGAGCTATCACTGAGCCCTGAGGGACTCCTGCCCTTATGGGGCGGGGGGAGGATAGGGCTCTTTCGATACGGTAGCGGAAGGTGCGGTTCGACAGGTAGTCTCGTAAGATGATAAGCCGTTGTGCCAGACTTTGTCGAAGGCTTTCGCTATATCGAAGAAAACCGCACATGTCTGCCGGCCGTGGGTGAAACCACATTTGACCAGCTCGACGATACGGTGGACCTGATGCACGCTAGAGTGCTGAGTTCTTAAACCGAACTGCTCGTTGGGAATGAGGCCCTTAGTCTCTGCGTAGTCTCTGAGACGCTTATAAATAACCCTCTCATAGATTTTGCCGAGGACTTTAAGCAGACTGATTGGGCGGTAGCTAGAGGGCTGGTTTTAGGCTTGCCAGGCTTTGGGATACCTATGACTGTGGCCTCCTTCCACGTCTGGGGAAAGGTATTATTACTTAGAGCACCATTGAAGATGGTGGTCAATAGCATGATCAAGTGAGCTGGGAAGAGCTGGACCACCCTGTTGGTGAGTCCGTCTGAGCCGGGGGCTTTACGAGTTTTAAGACCTTTGATTATCTCGTGTACCTCATCTGGTTCGATGGGGGGCAAGGGAAAGTCAGGGTCATCAACGGGAGGAAGGGAGGCTCTACGTTCAACTTCAGCGTCGACCTTATCGAGGTGAGCTTTGTCTACTGGTAGGGAATTGGGAGAGCATTGGGCTTCTAGACTATCATCGGCTAGGCACTCTGCTTTGTCAATGTCGTCGAAGGCAATCGTTTTATCGGGGCGGACTAATGGGGGCAGTGGAGCTGATTGAGGGGTGACGGAATAGGTTTTCCGCGATCATTTATATAGTTCACTTTGCCATTTATTTACGAAATGAAGTAATTGTTTATTTATAAAATAAAATTTAGATTCTATTAAACGGTTAACTGAAGATATGTAATTTATGTAGTTTTGAGAAAGTTACGTTATTTCAACATTTTTTTCTGCTATATTTTGTATGAAAGTTGAAAAAAGTGGTTCCCCTATGTACAAGTAGACCATATAATGATGTTGATAATATTTTTTAGTTTTCTAGATCAAAAGCAGTTTCTTCTAACGAAACGACCAAACGTCAGCCTCGCGTAATTTTTTTGAAAACTTATTGCGAATTTTAGTGATTTTACACGAATCCTTAATTTATTTGAAAAATCCCTTTCCCCTATGAACAAGATAAAGAATTGGACTTTTCAAAACACAAATAATTTTGTTTAAATTCTGGTCCCCTTTCTCACAACTAATGAACAAAATTGACCAAAATCAGTGATTTCGTGCGATGCGGCGGCACGGAACCTTAAGAAGAAGATAAAGGTGTCAAATGTCATGACATTTGACACCTTTGCTAACTTATGGAATTGTATTGCTGATTGTAATGATTATAATTGAGTGAAGCCATATTTGTTACGGCCGCGAATCATATTTAGATCAACATACAACATGATACTGACCTGGAAATTGCAAGAAAAGAAAAATTTAATTTCGCGGTCTACCCTGACGCTTCCCCCTTAATGAGGACGGGGTTGTAGTGCAAGCTAAGGGTGTGATGCTGCGATCAATAAGTGTGACGTCTTTCTATTACATTGTCATAATATTTTACTATCGGTTTTTGTTGTTTCCGTCAGCCATTTTAATTTTTCTCAAATGTTTTTGTTCAGATTCCTGGTGGACAAGTACCGGTCAGGCCATAAAACCTGACACTGACCTACAAAATGCAAAAAACGTAAGAAAATTTGAATTTCGCGGGCTACCCTGACGCTTCACCCTTAATGAGGACGGGGTTGTAGTGCGAGCTAAGGCCACACCCTTACATTGTCATAATATTTTACTATCGCTTAACACTTATGTAAAAATATCAGAATTGTTTAAGGGGGAAGCGTCAGCCCTTAAACAATTCTGATATTTTTACATAAGTGTTTAGTTAAGAAGAAATGCTAATTGACTAACCTTTATTCCTAATCCAGGAATGCGCGATACTGCAGGGTTCCAGGGCCCGGAGCCCCGATGCGCGGCTCGAAAGATCGGCGTCCTGCACAGTAGACGGTGGGAGACGCACTGCGGCATTGCACAAAGGAACTGAAGTCTAGATATTTAGCTGCACTGCGCAGGTCACGATCAATACCTCGATGTGAGATATACGATGCAGTTATTATATTTAGGACACAAAACAAGAATTGTTCCGAAGGTCAATTTTTTACCTACAAATGCTGCAGGCCCAGACTTATAAAATAAAAGTTGTAAAAACTAAAACCCGACTACGACAAAGAGTTAACTAAAAAAGATTTTATTTCTCGCTTTTTAGGGTTCCGTAGTAAACAAGGAATCCTTATAGTTTTGTCATGTCCGTCTGTCTGTCTGTCCGCGGTCTAGCTCCGAGTCCCTTAGTACTAGAAAGCTGTAATTTGGCATAGGTATACATATTAATTACGCCGACAAAGTGGTAAAACAAAATTATGAAAATCATTTTTTTAGGGTACCTCTCATACACGTAAAATGGTGATGTTTTTTTTTTTAACCCATGGTGAGATGATACCTATCGTTGGAAAGGTCCTTCAAAAACATTGTGAGTTTGTGAAAACCATTTTTGGATTCAGGGATCTGTTTGCGAAATATTTAGCTTTAAAGTGCTAATTTTTGTTAGAGTCAAGTGTGTCCCCCCCTGCTAAATTGTTGGTTTTGGATGTGTGAAAAAAATCACAGCAGTAGTTTATATAACGAAATTAAATGAAAAACTATCACAGCTAAGTAGGCTCTACAAGTTTACGAGTAATAATCGACCAACTTAACTTTGCAGTTGCAAAAACATGTTTTCCCATAAATTCCGTATGGGAGAACATATTTTTCAACTAAAAAGTTGAGTTTGTTTTTGGGATAAATTCATCCCAACTACGGAACCCTTGATTGTGCGTGGTCCGCTGTTTGCAGCAACCTATTTGGTTTCGATTGATTGCTTTCCGTATCGGCTGGTGTGGCCACAGTTTCTTTCACAAACCGAAGGATTTTGAAGAAAATTCCTAATCTATTGCTTAATAAGTTTGAAAAATTCTTCTTCTCGACAACGTAAATCACGCAATGAATGTTATCGAAGTGTATAATGGTGCCGATTCTCTTGACACAAATGCCTCTAAACTAGACTAAAAATTACCAAAATTTAGTTTATTCCTGTCAAACGACGATTTTCCATTCTGAAATAGACTAAAAGTGACACAACTTAACTATATTTTAGTTTGACAGCACTAAAATGGTACTGAGATATTAGTTTAGTGAAAATGGCAGTTTTGCTATTCTGAATTTGACGTTTTTCACCTAAAATTTTAATTTTCCAACTAAATCTGACTACTTTTAATCGCGACTAAAAACGTGTGGAATAAAATTGGTTGTCATGAACTTTAAATTCAAACCAACACCTCGACTTTAGATGCTAAAACAGTACTGAATCTTTTTTTTTCTTTTGCTTATATCTCGAAAACGATGTGTCCAATCGCAAAAATAATGAAAATTTCAACCCCCTTTAAGAAATCCTTAAACCCCTAACACTCTACATGTAGGTAATTTTTTTTCTTATTTTCCATACAAAAAGTGAAAATTCCATATAAAACACGTCGAGGCTGCGCGCCTCCGGCTGCCTGGGTGCCTCCGGCTCTAAAAAGATTCACGTGATTAGGTATCACGTGTGGAGTCGCGATTGTCAAATTCGATTTAGATGTGTCAAAACTATTTTTAAATTTAGAGAATTAATTTTGCAGAATAGCTTTGAGATTCTCATAGTCAAAAGTAAGGAATTTTAGTGATAGTTTAGTTAGTTTAGTTTGGTGTACAAGAGAATCGGCACGATTGTATGCTAAAAGCAATATGTCTCCTACAACTAGGTGGCAAATACATTGTATTGTCTGTCAGTTTGTAATTAGTAATAAATTGATTACAATGAAAATATAAAATAGCATCAATGTGACGACATAAATGTGTCTATTTTGCTCATCATACAAATTATTGAGAATAAGGCAAGGCACAGAAAATAAATTTACAATTATTGATCTCATTGAGATGTAACACCAAATGGACACATTCAGTTATGTCCTTTTTCTTACTGTTGAACTATCCCCTTTTAAAATAACAGTGGCGTCTTTTTTTTTAACCGACTTTCAAAAAGGAGGAGGTTATATGTTCGTAGCATATGTTTTTTTTTTATGTATGTCCACCGATTTCTCCGTTAATTGTAGACTGATTATGAAAATTATTTTTTGTTTGAAAGGGTAGGTATGCTCTCGAGGTGGTCCCATATACTCGTAATTTTTTATTAACTTTGCTTTAATATTTTTGAGTTAGCTTCAATAATACGTATTTTTTCTCACTTATTATGTGGGTGATATGATAAGTTTCTGTGACTGTTATTTACATAGCAGCTAGTGGTATTCGAATTTGTGTGGGGTAGGTACCACAACTACAAAGTGAAAAATATTTTATTTGACAAAAAAAAGTTTTCCAAAAAAACTACAAAGTGAAAAATTACTATAATTTCGGAAGTCGATGGTAAAAAACGAAAATACAAAACCTTCCGAAATTAAAGTTATTTTTCACTTTGTAGTGTAGTGGTTTTTTTTTTTAAAGTCGGTTGTTTTTTTTTTGTAAATAGTTGTTTAGGTAATAATAATTATATTCTTAATGATGATTCACTAACTAATTGACATACTATTACCCTGATTGACTTAATTATTGTGAACCTGGTGTCTTATTTTATATTTTTTATTGCTGTGACCACACTGACATTTTTATAAAATTTTTTGTAATTCCAATGATCTGCATATTTCTAATTTTTTTATTTGGAATTGTAAACCTTTGCATGCCCACGTGACGGTAAAATATGGAGAACTTTATTATAAAAACACCTATGTACAGACGCCAGCACTTCAAGCTACTACAATCTGTCAAATTTATTTAATAGATTTCAACTTTATCGCTGAGTAATAAGGTTCAAAGTTGATTGGGAAAATTTGACAGTTTCGGGTAGCTTGATGTGCTGGCGTCTGTACTATACCCATTTTTGCAAAGAAATTAATGATTTGATTTGATTTGAGAAGTAAATCATTGGAATAATAAATATTTGAGCAATCATGGGCAAGATCTCCCATTATTTGAGTAGGTGACTAATGGACAAATTAAAAATCATATTTAATGACATCTATCAGTTTTATTTGTTATACAATTCAGACACTGCTTTGCACCAGCATGACCGAACTGCATTACCGAATGCATCCCATCTTCCCTAAAATGAGTACCTGCGTTCATCCATAGATGGCGTTAAAAAAACAAAGACTTCCGCCCACAGATGGCGCTAGTTACAGCAAAAAAATACCTATGCAAATTCCGACAAACATAAATAAACTGCATCGTATAACTCACATCGAGGTATTGATCGTGACCTGCGCAGTGCAGCTAGTTTTTTCTAGACTTCCTTTGTCCTATAACCGCAGTGCCGCAGTGCGTCACCCGCTGTCTGCCGTGCAAGATGAATTCATCCTGGTCCTTAGAGCTGCCTCCGAGGTTCCAGCCGCAGGAATCAGGGCTTATTATGAAGGTATAAATGTCACACTATTTCATTTTAATTGCATTGGCATACTGACCTAGATAGTTTACGTAACACTTTTAACCTGGTGCATTGTAACGTAGAGAAGTAGTGGTGGCCCTGGTAAGGCCCTGACTTACAAGTTGTAGGTTGTAGGAACCCAGGCGGGAGCTTTACTTTGAGTAAATAATTTCATCACCGCTGCTCTCAAAACGGTGAACGAAAACATCGTGAGGAAACCGGCTTGTCCTAGAACCAAAAATCCGAAGACATGTGACATCTACCAACCCGCACTGGGCCCGCGTGGTGGATTACTGCCCACTCCTTCTCAAAGAAAGGAGGCCTGTTACCCAGTAGTAGGCATTATAGGTGGATTATGCTATTATGCTTATGCCTAAGTATGTTGTATTTCATTGAATAAATAGCACTTGATATTAATATTAAGTAGTTGACTGCACAAATAGAAATAATTTAAGATACAATAGACGTGGATATATTTAGTAACTTGTTCCGCTTAGCTATTTCTAAAGAGCCATAAAAAACTCCTGAAAGAAATCGACACGTGTTTCACCTCTCAACGAGGCATCCTCAGGATGACGATGGACTTGTTGCGAACTCGAACACGGCGTGTTGCCACACCGAGCGCTGAGTGCAGAGTCTGCACTTCTAATATCCACGTTTATTGTATTTTATAATGGATTTCCGCAAGGTCACGCCTGAATCAATTAATTATAATTTAAGATGTTTTGTGAAACCTAGGTATCTTACGGGTGGGTTTTAGTCGGCAAGAGTCTGACACGCCCTCCCGCTCCACCCAGAGCGGGAGAAGTAATTTGATAATTTTGAACCCAAAAAAAAAAAAAATCGGTAAAAAGCCACTTTACATGGAGAGGAGATAATATTATGATAAGTGCCCAATAGGAAGCCTTTGTATTTTTACCTATCATAGTTTGACAATATTTAGTAACTGGGTTGTGGAAGTCTGATTAGCAGTCGCTCCAAGTAAAATACTGGTATTTAAAAGATGGTAGATTAAAAGTCGAGCTGGGAAAAGGAAAAAAAAAAACAACCAACTTCCAAAAATAACTTTAATTTCGGAAGTCGGTGTATTGGGTTTTGTGTTTTCGTTTTTTGCCACCGACTTCCGAAATTAAAGTTATTTTTCACTTTGTAGTGTTTTTTTTTGGAAGTCGGTTGTTTTTTTTTTTGTAAAAAGTTTTTATTTTTCACTTTTTAGTTGTGGTACCTACCTCACACACATTCGAATACCAGTACCAGTGACAGGAACTTATCATATCATCTACATACTAAGTGGGAAAAAAAATACGTGTTTTGTAGCTAACTCAAAAACTACCCAAGCAAAGTTAATAAAATTTATATGGGACCAATTTGGGAGCATACCCTTTCAAACAAAAAAATAATTTTCAAAATCGGTCCACAAATGACGGAGAAATCGGTGGACATACATAAAAAAAAAAGAAAAAAAGAAAAAAAAAAACAAACATACGTGACGAACATATAACCTCCTCCTTTTTGGAAGTCTGTTAAAAATGATGACAACTTTGACAATATTGACTTATCTGTAACTTAGAATCCACGCTTCTACAATACCGTCTTCAACATCAGTAAAATAGCAGTGATAGTCTAGTGGTGTGACCGGCGGGCTGCCAAGTCATAGATCTCGAGTTCGAACCCAAGGCATGCACCTCTGACTTTTCCGATTCATGTGCGTATTGTATAATTATCACTTGCTTCAAAAACGGCATGCCTGAGAGATATTTCTCGACGGCTTGTGAAGCCAAGTCAGAGGCCCATGGCGACTTTAAAACTCTGACACCAGGTAGATTTTTGTTTAACGATATTCTAAAAAAATTGTTTTGTCTCATTTTAAGGTTTCTGTTGGCCCAGGAGCGTCACGCAGTCAGCGAGAAGATTTGGTCCTTCACGCTAAAAATGGAGGTAAGTGTTTTAGCATATTTTTCTGTCCCTTACATAGAATCGTAGTTTAAGTGCCAAGATTTCCTTTCCAAGAGAAGAAACCTCCTCTCTGTGAGAAACAGTGGGCTGTAATCCGTCACGCGAGCCAACTGCGGGATGTCAAATGTCTTTGAATTTTTAAGACATGCCACTTTTCTCATAGTGTTTTCACCGTTTTGAAAGCAATGGTGATTAAATAAATATTACAAAGTTAAGTGGATGCTTGCCTTGGTTTATGATCACGACCAGTGGCCACCACTGCTTATATCATCTGCCTAGCTCAGGGATTCCCAACCGGTGGGGCGCGCCCCCATCGGGGGGCGTAGAGTAACCAATGGGGGGCGCTGCAGCTCTAATCAGTAAGCTGCTCGTTCCAAACAGTAGGCTGCGACAAGGGCCAAGAGAGAGGCTGTTTAAAGTCCCGGTGGCTCGTACAAACCTGTTAAAGTTTGCACCAGTGGGGCGGGCAATAAAGATACTCAACAGCGTCTCTCTGCAAGTGGATATCTTTACATGTTCATTGGCGGAATTCCAGAGGGTGACACTTAACATATTGTCCTCTGTATGACTTGTGCCATACAGTGGACATTGTGACTACATTGCTGTATTGGGTTAAACCTGTTAAAACAAATGTAAGTGTGAATAGAAAATAAATAAATAATGAACTACAGAATTATTAAATTTTATGTACTGATTTAGATAAGGTTTTGAAAGTTTACTGAGTTCTATGCGGCTTACACTCTAGTTCAGCCATGTAGGTGAGCTGCTGTTCAGTTTAAAAATAAAGCGAGTATAGTTTAGAGTTCCATACGGCTTTCACTCTAGTTCAGCCATGTATAGTAGTTAGCTAGTTTTCAAAACCCGAACGTTTCATAATATTGTAGGTAGGTGCTGTAAAATGAGCTTCAGCTTTTCTGCATGAGTAAATAAGTTTTCCTACTTTTGTGTAAATGGACTAAAGAAAACTGAACCTATCCGAGGCGGCGTGCTAAAATCTTCGAGCTCACTTTGCTCGCTCTTCCTTTCTACATTCTCTTGACCTACCTACGATTTAATTTTACCTACCTACGATTTAATTTCAACTCTTTATTAGTGACTTTTGTGGACATGATAATTATTCAGATTGATTACAGTTGTAATAGCAATCATTTAATTGCGTTTTATTAAAATAGGTTTTTAGTTTTATAATTTATTTATCTTTTGTATAGATTCTTTTCTATTTTGTGAATGTGAGAACGCTGTAGGATTAGTAGATTGTAGACCTGTAGACCATTTTCTATTTTGTTTAGTACTTAGTACTTATTGAAAGACCTACACTGTCCTCCCATACCTAGTAACACTGTTATTTGAAAGTATTGTAAAATACAATAGACGTGGATATATTTAGTAACTTGTTCCGCTTAGCTATTTCTAAAGAGCCATAAAAAACTCCTGAAAGAAATCGACACGTGTTTCACCTCTCAACGAGGCATCCTCAGGATGACGATGGACTTGTTGCGAACTCGAACACGGCGTGTTGCCACACCAAGCGCTGAGTGCGTGTCGATTTCTTTCAGGAGTTTTTTATGGCTCTTTAGAAATAGCTAAGCGGAACAAGTTACTAAATATATCCACGTCTATTGTATTTTATAATGGATTTCCGCAAGGTCACGCCTGAATCAATTAATTATCTTAGTATTGTAAAAGCCAATTATTTTTAAAAGAGTAACCGTGGAGTTTCTTGCCGGCTCTTCTCCATAGGAAACGACCAATTGGAACCGTGCACCTAGCTTCTGACATTTTATAAGTGCCCATGTAGGTTTATGTGAAATAAAATATTTTGAATTTGAATTTGAACTTGATTCTTCAACTTTTCTGCAAAAGTCGACAAATTAACTCCTTTTTCTGTATGAATGGTCAGAAGAAAATCTAACCTATCCAAGGGGGTGCAAACATTTTCGACCTCACTTTCGTTTACTTTACGTTCTTAAATGCTTTTCTGCTTATGTCGAAAAAGTTACTCAGGGGCGTAGTGATTTTAAAAAAAAGTTACGTGGGCGCGTATGTTTAAAAATCCCTTTAGCTGGTTGGGAATCCCTCAAGCTTTTCCCTATCATGCTGGGGTCGGCTTCCAGTGTAACCGGATGCAGCTGAATACCAGTATTTTACATAGAACGACTGTCTAACTGACCTCCACCACCCAAAAACCACCAGCCGAGGTGAACCGAACAGTATATAAGTGGGTTTGACGGGCGATAAGGCTTCCCCCCCGACCCTTGCTCGAAAACGAGGTGCCAGCAGTTGTTGCAGCTGAGCACGTAGCTTTAAATACCCCGAACAATAATCAAGATGAAAATCTAAGTTTGATCCAGCCTGTCCCTTTTTGCTGTCCTCCTCTCAGCGACGCCCTAAGCCGAGTTTCGTACCCCACAGGGGGTGCCCTTAGCGAGCGTTCGCCTAGTTTTAATTTAGAATAGTTTATACCCCTGGCTGGAGGCTTTAAGTGTAGAAGCTTAAGGCAGCCACAGGAAAGTCCGATTAAGCAGCCAAGACCTTAGTGGTCAAAACTGCGAGATGTTCAATAAAAAAAAAAAAAAACGATAAAGCTCAGTCTGCGTTCAGCGCTCGGTGTGGCAACACGCCGTGTTCGGGTTCGCGATAAGTCCATCGTCATCCTGAGGATGCCTCGTTGAGAGGTGAAACACGTGTCGATTTCTTTCAGGAGTTTTTTATGGCTCTTTAGAAATAGCTAAGCGGAACAGATTACTAAATATATCCACGTCTATTGTATTTTATAATGGATTTCCGCAAGATCACGCCTGAATCAATTAACTATCTCCACCACCCAGTTACTGGGTATCACGATATCCGTTGGTGTAAGACTGGGTCGCTGGACCACTGCCGCCGGTCTGTTCTGTAATAATCTCATCGCGCACTTGAAGCTCACTTCAGCTAAGTTTTTAAACTTACTCGTAGATGAAGTGAGCTCCAGCTGTCATTCCATATAAATTGACACATTGACAGCCCACTTTAGTTAAGTTTTCCCGGGAAGATTTTTTCAGAAGAAACTGGCTGATCTTAATAAAGGAAATTCAGGTTCAAACCTTCGAGAAAAATGACAAATATGAAGTAAAACTATAATTAACATAAAGTTATTTCACTTTTCAGGTCCCTGGTGTAATCTCTCATCATCTGCACCCGTGATGCGACCTGCTGACTTCCCGACATCAGTGACTATGCTCGGGCAAGTCTCTGAACTGGAATGAGGTCGAGGAGTAGAAGGGGCCGTCAACTTTCTTTTTGAATTTATTTATTTTAATGTGAAAACATCTCTTCAATCGATTTATATTCTCTCTTGCAAACATCTTTAATATATTAATTATTATATTTTGAGTAAATTTCTGGTATAACTGCGGCGAATCTCAAGCGGGATGCGGGACTAACTTTTTTTTTTAAATATTTATTTAGTTCATAATATTACAGTTTTCGTTTTCCATAACATCTGCCAAACTGCAAAGCAATTTGTCGGCAATAAATTCTCGTGGATTTAGCACGAATCTTTGCTTGACTAGACATAAAAACCATAAAAACTAAATCTAAGTTAAAACTAAAAGACTATGGCTCTGTAGGCAAACACTCTGTATGTTAATACAGAGCAGTTACCCACACAGCCACAGATTCTATAAGTTCTACAGCTATCACACTCGGCGGCATCAGTCAGCGAAGTCTAGAAGAACTACACTCGCAAAGTCTCAACAATGGGCCCAGACACACGACGTTTTTTAAATGCGCGTTCCATGTTTTGCGCGTCGACAGCACGGCTTCTGCCTTGAAAATTCAGGACTCATTGCGTTTGCAGCGCGTATACGCGCGTCAACGGCGCGATCAAAAAAGTCCGTGTGATTAGATCCTTAGTTGTAGGCAGGGCTCGGAAACCGGTTAATAGTACAAACCGGTTTTGGTCACCGACCTAGAACCAGAAACGATTGTGGTCTAGGTTTCAGTTACCGGTATTTATATAAACCGGTTAATGGGAGGAACCGTTTTTTTTAAAAATTCCAATTCTGTTGAGGGAAATTAAACGGTTAATATTTGAATTTCGACGGTTTAACTTGTTCTACCTACTACGCCATCTCTCTTACACCTGCAATAACAAAGCTCTCGCTCTACGCCAATTAATACGCAAATTAATGCGACAAACGGCGGCGGCGGACGTGCGTCTAAGTAAAACCGGCTTATTTAAGTTAGCGCGAGTTCTAAAACTCTATTCTCTGTTATAACCCGTAAGGCCGTAACTTTAATTATTTAGGTTTAGTCGAAACATTTTTTTAATGAACCGGTTAATCGATGAACAGTATTACAACGGTTTTATGAAAAATATTAACCGGTTTTTCAAAACCGGTTTCAAGCCCTTGTCGTAGGTAGTAGAGCTCGTTATGTGCAGAGCTCGACCGGGGAAGTACTACCACTATGCCTATTTCTGCCGCCAAGCAGCGATGCTGTGTTCCGGTTTGAAGGGCATGGGTGCCGGTGTTCTTACTGGCACATATGAGACATTCCAGCTCTGTCTCTATGATGGCAAGGCATCTGCGATGTCTCCGTTATTGCAGATGTCCACAGGCAGCGGATACCACTGGTCATCAGGTAGACCGTCTGCTTTTGCGATCAAATAAAAATAGTTTGTAAGTTTAGATAAGGTTTTTTATAATGCTAAGAAATGTTTAAAGTACACAATATTGATAGAAACATTATTTATAAAAATTAGGTTAAGTTAATATTTGTTGTTTTACTTTTATTAAACCCCAGTACTGCCCTTGTATTCTTGTAGGCTTACTAGAGAGGCTCTTCAACATTGCAGATTGGTGCAGCTGTATTCAACAAAAGTACTATAGTTTTACCGAGACCCCTGTACCGCGCCTTGGCGAGGCGGGACGAGACGCTGTGAACGTTGATGAAAGAGCGGTCTGCACTGCTCCCCGTCTCGCCGAGCACATATCTAAGAAGCAGTACAGCGGTCTCGGTCAAACTATAGCTTCAATTTACTGGTCCACTATAGGCCATTGTGTGATGTCACCATGGTTCATATTGTGCTATCATGGGCCAATACGTAAAGACAAAATGACCAATGCTGGTCCATTATGGACCTGTACACGATGGCCCTTACAAATAGTTTTTTGACTATTTATTATTCTTACCATCTCTTCGACTCGTGAGAAGCGACCGAAGGAATGTTCAGACAAGAATTAGATGAGTCTACCACTTAACGAAAGAGCTGATAGATAATACTTTTCTATCCTAACATCCAGTTCCTAAAGAAGACCATACTAATCTGTCTCTTCCCAAATATGTTGGAGTCGGCTTCCATTCTAACCGGATGCAGCTGAATACCAGTATTTTACATGCATAATTGCTCTTCACAACACAGGGACTGGATCTCAAACTCATAGCATTTATTTCAATTAAACCATTTACAGGCACTTTTGAATTGTCAAGGAATCGGTCAGTCAGAAATAGGTATGAAGCTAGTTGCCCATTCCAAAGCGTAGTAGGTACCTATGGAGAAGAACGGGCAAGAAACTCCAGGGACACTCTTTTAAATAAAAAATTGTTACAAAATATTGGTTACATCATTCATGTTGAAATTATACATGTGAGAACAATGTAGAAAGACGTGCACGTTAGAAGCGTCCGTAATAAAAAGATAAAACAAAGAACAATTCAAAAAATTAAAATAAAATAAAAATAAGCCCTGGCAGCTAAGAGATGACCAGTCCCAACTGACGGCGCCCGTTCACGAACATGAGCACGATACTCCTTTTTTCTACCCTAGTTCTTGAGGAAGGCTATTAAAAATCACGATACGATCCTTAGAAGCCGAGCAAAACGACAAAAAGTCTGAAACAATGCAAAATGAAGTAGGTACTAGAGCGAGGGCGATGCGACGCGTTGGGTACTAGTCCTAACTATACAGGGTGGCAGGGACATTGACGCGAAAACTGAAACCATGGATTCAATACATGATTCTGAACCCCCTGCGTTGAAATCTTTCATTGGTAATTTTTTTTTATCAGCCGTTCCATACATTTTAACCGCGTAGATATTGCAATTTTCTATGAAACAGCAGATTTGTTTTTAATAACCGACGAAAAATTTCAACGCAGTGGGGTTCAGAATAATGTACTGAATCCATGGTTTCAGTTTTCGCGTCGATGTCCCTGCCACCCTGTATTTAATAATAATATTATAAATGCGAAGCTCGTGGCTATGTTATAACAGCCGCACGGATCGATCCACCAAGTTAAGCTACGCTTGCTGAGGTTGGTCCGTAGATGGGTCACCATCTTTACATTATCGAAACTCCTCCGTGCCTCAGAAAGCACGTTAAGCCGTTGGTCCCGGCTGTCATTCGTGTATCTTTGACAGTCGTTACGTGTCGTCAGAAGCCCGAAAGTCTGACAACCAGTCTTACCAAGGGGTATCGTATTACCCAGTTACTGTGTTGTGGAGGTCAAATAGGCAGTTGCTCCATGTCAAATACTGGTATTCAGCTGCATCCGGTTAGACTGGAAGCAGACCCCAACATTGTTGGGAAAAGGCTTGGCAGATTGATTTTTTTTAACGTGAGCTTGTTTGTTTGTTACGCTTTTACGCTAAAACGGCTAAACGGATTTGGATGACATTTGGTACATGGGTAGTTTTTTCATCCTGGATCGCAATCAAAGTTGCAGGCGACAGCTCGTTAGATCATAAAAGTGTTCCTGTTTATACAGGGTGTCAGGGACATCGACGCGAAAAATATTACCATGGATTCAAAACATGATTCTGAACACATCTGCGTTGACATTATATACCTACAATTTTCTATATTTTTTTTAAATCAAGTTAGATTTGTTACAGCTGTAGTGGCAATCATGTCACTTGGTTTAAATAGGTTCTTATTTTTATTATTTTGTTTATCCTATAAATAGATTATTTTCTTTTCTTTTAGATTTTGTGAATAAAGAAAGAAAGAAAGAAAAAGTATTTATTGAGACTCGCACAAGGAATAAAAAAATAAACTAAACACCTTCACCTTAAAACATTAATAAAAAATAAAATAAAAAATAAAAAACAAGGTAAAAAAACCAAAAACAGAAAGTCCTGTACGAGGCCAAAAGGCTCCTATCTCAGCATATGCTGCGACATTTAAAAAATAAATGTCGCAGCGCTGGTATTCTGATAGGGCCCACAGTGATGTCACGGATAGATAGATACAGAAATAAACATTAAATAAAATAAAATAAAAATAGATAAGTGAAATACTTTTAAAAATAAAATATAAGTAGTCCGCGTGTCTGCACCCGACGTAACAACAGTTACTTGTCTATGCCTTTAGTATCTGTGGTAGTCTAGTCTAGGCATCGTTGGGACAAGTAAAGAGACGCAGACGCCGACACCGGCAAAAATGTATACAATAACATTAACATTACGGCTGTGAATGTGAGAACGTTGTAGGCTGTAAACTTGTGTACCATTTTTTATTTTACTAAGTACCTGGTACTTGTTGTTAGGCCTACACTGTCCTCCCATACCTATTAACACTGTAATTTGAAAACATTGTAGAAACAATTTATTTTGAAAATAGTAACCGTGGAGTTTCTTGCCGGCTCTTCTCCATAGGAAGCGACCAATTGGAACCTTGTACCTAGCTTCTGACGTTTCATAAGTGCCCTTGTAGGTTTATGTGAAATAACATATTTTGATTTGATTTGAAATTTTTCGTCGGTTAAAAAAAATCTGCTGTTTCATAGAAAAGTGCAATACTTACGCGGTCAAAATGTATGGAACAGCAGATTTTTTCTTTTCATGTACTGAAACCATGGTAACAGTTTTCGCGTCGATGTCCCTGCTACCCTGTATAGAAACTTATCATTTCACAGACCTTGGCTATTTAGGCGCCATCTTAACATAGCAGCTTAGTTCATATTTTAAACAACAGCCACTTGTTAGTAAATAAGTAGGTGTAAGTATCCTGTGATATAATAAATGCATAGTACATGTAATATATATCTCACTGTAGAATCGTGGACATTGTAGAAACACTGCAGAAGGTCTGGACCTTCTCCAGTGTTTCTACAATGTCCACGACCAATCAGTTTAGTCCCATCCCATCTATACTCAAATTTATCTTTAATCGTGTTTCACCTTGTTAACCACACATAGACACACACACCCTTGTTTGTACAGACACCCTTACGAGGACCTTGTTAGTTTTAGAACGAACCGAGGACCCTCCAAAAAACTGGTTTAAATACGTCGTTGGCCTTTTTGAATGAGATAGAAAGAGACAGGTGAGTAAATCTATAGTGATGAGCTTATTGGAATAATGCTATCTCAACATTTTTCTGTATGAATTACGGCTATCATACCGAGGACCTGAAATACACAGCTAAATGTGACCAGCGATGCACATACGAGGACTTTGTGTAGGCTAACCGAGGACCCCTTATGTAAGCCCTGCGACGCCCTTCCGAGGACGTATTTTTACACAATATTTCTTATATCTTGTACAAAGTGCGGACGCTGTGTTAGACCTTATATTACTAAACCGAGGACAGTTTTTCGCGTAGAACTTGTACAAAGCGAGGACATGAAAATCTACCTACCTAAACCATTTTACGTGTAAGGTAACTTATTGTAGAACGTTCCGATTTATTTCTTACACACATTTTCTAAAATAAAGTACCAAGCGAGGACGAGTCTTTACGTTTGTCGGCGCTTTCTAAAAGTAACGGCTTAGTTACCATTTTATGCTGATGTTGTACCTAGGGTCGTTTCTTAATGAAGAAACTCTTCAACAGGAGAAAGAAACTATCATCACTTTTAAATTTGGCCAACGCGTTAGGTTTGCGTAGTATAACTGAGATAATAACCAGTTTGTGCCGATGCTGCAGCCAGGGTCGTTTCATCATGAGGACACTCCTCAAAAGCTGATAGTATCGTCTTCAAATTGGGCAAACGCATTAGGTTTATCTAGTAACACTCAAATAATTACCAGTTTTTGCTGATACTGCAGCCAGGGTCGTTTCCTTATGATGGAACTCCTCAAAAGCTGATAGTATCGTCTTCAAATTTGGCATACGCATTAGGTTTATCTAGTAACACTCAAATAATTACCAGTTTTTGCTGATGCTGCAGCCAGGGTCATTTCCTTATGACGGAACTCCTCAAAAGCTGATAGTATCGTCTTCAAATTTGGCACACTCATTAGGCTTATCTAGTAACACTCAAATAACTACCAGTTTTTGCTAATGCTTCAGCCAGGATCGTTTCCTTATGATGGAACTCCTCAAAAGCTGATAGTATCGTCTTCAAATTTGGCATACGCATTAGGTTTATCTAGTAACACTCAAATAATTACCAGTTTTTGCTAATACTGCAGCCAGGGTTGTTTCCTTATGATGGAACTCCTCAAAAGCTGATAGTATCGTCTTCAAATTTGGCATAAGCATTAGGTTTATCTAGTAACACTCACATAATTACCAGTTTTTGCTGATGCTGCAGCCAGGGTCGTTTCCTTATGACGGAACTCCTCAAAAGCTGATAGTATCGTCTTCAAATTTGGCACACTCATTAGGTTTATCACACTCAAATAACTACCAGTTTTTGCTAATGCTTCAGCCAGGATCGTTTCCTTATGATGGAACTCCTCAAAAGCTGATAGTATCGTCTTCAAATTTGGCATACGCATTAGGTTTATCTAGTAACACTCAAATAATTACCAGTTTTTGCTAATACTGCAGCCAGGGTTGTTTCCTTATGATGGAACTCCTCAAAAGCTGATAGTATCGTCTTCAAATTTGGCATACGCATTAGGTTTATCTAGTAACACTCACATAATTACCAGTTTTTGCTGATGCTGCAGTCAGGGTCGTTTCCTTATGACGGAACTCCTCAAAAGCTGATAGTATCGTCTTCAAATTTGGCACACGCATTAGGTTTATCTAGTAAAACTAAAATAATTACCAGTTTTTGCTGATGCTGCCGCCAGGGTCGTTTCCTTATGACGGAACTCCTCGAAAGCTGATAGTATCGTCTTCAAATTTGGCATACTCATTAGTTTTATCTAGTAACACTCAAATAATTACCAGTTTTTGCTGATACTGCAGCCAGGGTTGTTTCCTCATGATGGAACTCCTCAAAAGCTGATAGTATCGTCTTCAAATTTGGCATACGCATTAGGTTTATTTAGTAACACTCAAATAATTACCAGTTTTTGCTGATACTGCAGCCAGGGTCGTTTCCTTATGATGGAACTCCTCAAAAGCTGATAGTATCGTCTTCAAATTTGGCATACGAATTAGGTTTATCTAGTAACACTCAAATAATTACCAGTTTTAGCTGATGCTGCAGCCAGGGTCGTTTCCTTATGACGGAACTCCTCAAAAGCTGATAGCATCGTCTTCAAACTTGGCATACGGATTAAGTTTATCTAGTAACACTCAAATAATTACCAGTTTTTGCTGATGCTGCAGCCAGGGTCGTTTCCTTATGACGGAACTCCTCGAAAGCTGATAGTATCGTCTTCAAATTTGGCATACGCATTAGGTTTATCTATAAACACTCAAATAATTATCAGTTTTTGCTGATGCTGCAGCCAGGGTTGTTTCCTCATGACGGAACTCCTCAAAAGCTGATAGTATAGTCTTCAAATTTGGCATACGCATTAGGTTTATCTAGTAACACTCAAATAATTACCAGTTTTTGCTGATGCTGCAGCCAGAGTCGTTTCTTCTTGATGAAAGTCCTTAAAAGTCGATAGCGTCGTCTTTAAATTAAACATACGTGTTAAGTTTACATAGTTTAACTAAGATAATAACCAGTTTGTACTAATGCTGCAGCCAGGGTCGTTTCCTTATGACGGAACTCCTCAAAAGTTAATAGCATCGTCTTGGAATTTAGCATACGCATTATGTTGTAAAACTAAAATAATTACCAGTTTGTGCTGATTCTGGAGCCAGTGTCATTTCTTCATGAGGAAACTCCTCAACAGTCGATAGCATCGTCTTTAAATTTGGCATACGCGTTAGGTTTATATAGTTTAACTAAAATAATAACCAGCCAAGGTCGTTCTTTCATGAGGGAACTCCTTTTTTTTTGGGAGGGTAATTATCAAATAACTTCTCCCGCTCTGTGCGGAGTGGGAGGGCGTGTCAGACTAAAACCCACCCGTGTTTCTTCAGTTACCATATTGCCAGAGATCACGGTATCCCTTTCGGACTTCTCCGCAACCCCGGCAGGCATTGACCCTATCGAACCCCTTCAATTGTGCTGACATCTCTTGGAGGCGTGCGTGGAACACAACGCGCCGTTGTCGACCCGGGCCTGGACCTTATCGGACGGTGAGCAATGGGTGGCTACGGTGGCTGGAAATCAGCCTGCGATTCCTGACGCCCAGGTCGTCTCCTGCGGCGGTTAGACGCGTGAGGGCATGACATTTGCCTCTCCCTCACGCGCTCCGCCTCCTCCTTCGCGAGCATTACTGCTTTGCAGAAGGAGGTGATGGCTTCCCATGCCCTCTCGCTCCGTACCATGGCCTGGACCAGGGCCAGACGCGAGAGATCACCGCCGCCGATCGCCTCCACGAGGACACGGCGATGCTCCGTCCAAGCCGGGCAGTGCTGCACCGTGTCCTCCGGGCGATCCACACTGGTGACACTCGGACGTTTCCTCCCGCCTTATCCGGAACAGGAACCTCCCGAAACACCCGTGTGCGGTGAGAACTTGCGTCAGGCGGAAGGTGAGGACGGCGTGGCGCCTCTCTAGCCGCTCCTTAAAGAGGGGACTTACTGCCGCAATTGTGGCGTGCCCATGAGGGAACTCCACAATTGTTGATAGTATCGACTTCAAAGGCAAACGCGTTTGGTTTATATAGTAAAACTAAAATAATTATCAGTTTGTCCTGATGCTGCAGCCAAGGTCGTTTCTTCATGAGGGAACTCCTCAACAGTTGATAGTATCGTCATCAAATTTGGCATACGCGTTAGATGTATCTAGTGAAATAAAAATAAATAATTACCTTGTTTGAATCGTTTTATAAACTGTTAAGTAAGTTTTCTGCTCATGTTTATCAAAGATGTCGCTGCAACTTGATTATTATTTCAATGACTAGGTATAGCGTTGGTAAAAGTTAGTTAAATAATTCGTTTCAATTTAGAATAAACCTACTTCTATTTCAGTAAAGTTTATGTTGTCTTCTTTAATACGTTCACTTTCTTTATTTTTTTATACTCTTTGTTTGCTTCAAATCTTGGTGCCGATATTTCACGTAGGAAGGCATTTCTACTTTAAATTCTTCATGAAGAGCACATGCATTCAGCTCCCATGACAATACAATATTTTATGGTTCAAATCATAATGTTGTGTAATCTAAGTAGGCACATACTGCAGAAGAAGCCTCCTTATTCCTTGTGCACCTAGTCGCTACTAACGATTTGCTTAAGGATTCAGTGTACCTTCAATTTTATCTTCCATAATTGTATTTAAATGATAGCACATAATTCGTCTTGTACACACGAGGAAAACTGTCTAAGCGAGGACTAGAATACACACTGTTCGGAAAATCTAGCAAACCGAGGTCTTAAATACACATTGTTTGGAAAAGCTACCTTACCGAGGTCTTTTGTGTTAAAGTTAACACAAAAGTCCTCGGATAATACAACCAACGTGAAATGAATGTAAAGAGGCTGTGTATGAGGCGACAGTGGCGCCACCTGGTGGATACACAATGCGTGTGTAAGATTATGAAAAATCTTGATCAAACCGAGGTTCAGACCACTTTTTCTTATTAAGTATACAGAAAGGCTCAAAATCGCTTGCAGAATACGAATCTTCGGTCAAGTCAAACCGAGGACCCTCGAAAAGGTCCTCGCTTTGAAAAGGTCCTCGGTCGTGCCTTGTGTATTCATACGCACGTCCTCGGATGGTACTTAAAACAAACACACACTCTCGGGCAAGTGGGTGCTCGCGCACAGTGCCCTTCGTGGGTGCTGGGCGCGAGGACTTATATTGCACTCACGGACACACAACACTCTCCAAAGACACACATAGCACATCTTTAGTTTTGTAAATTAATTTCCCTTCCTCTCATTACTTGGAGCTTTTACAATGTTGTATGTAGTACGTAAGTGCAATTTAATGTTATAATTTTAAGAGTGTGAGCCTGGAGATCTGTAATACAGGTCCCGAACCCAGTATAGACTCCAGCTCTCACAAAGGTTTGAATCTGCCTGTAACCTATATACCATGTACTAAATTTGGACCTTTTTGAGAGAAATAAATTACTATTACTAGTACTATCTCAGCATCCAGGAATTTCATATTCATATTTGTATTCATGACCTATGGTACTGAAACGTGGTCGCTCACAATGGGCCTTATCAGAAGGCTAAAAGTCACCCAAAGGGCAATGGAGAGGGCTATGCTTGGAGTTTCCCTACGTGATCGAATCAGAAATGAAGAGATCCGCAGGAGAACCGAGGTAACCGACATAGCCCGAAGAATTGCCAAACTTAAGTGGCAATGGGCAGGGCACATTGCTCGCAGAACGGATGACCGATGAGGTCGAAAGGTTCTGGAGTGGCGACCACGTACCGGAAGACGTAGCGTTGGAAAGCCTCCCACAAGATGGACCGATGACCTTGTGAAGGCCGCAGGAATCCACTGGATGCGGAAAGCACAAAATTGGTCGAAGTGGCGGTGCTTGGGGGAGGCCTATGTCCAGCAGTGGACGTCTTTCAGCTGAAATGACGATGATGATTTATATTCATTTATTTGCGTTCCACAAGGTAAAAACAAGATGTTAACAAAAGGCTTAAAGCTAAGAGCCATTGTAGACCCGGTCAGGGCACAGCAAAAATTATCACTAGATTTGAATACATAGCTATTACTTAAGTTAAAAATGCAAGTCGCAGAAAACTAAAAATTAAAACAAAACTACACATGAAAACTGAATTATCACATTCGCATAAAAGTCAATAACATAAATAATTATATTTTAGGTAAATAGGAAGCTATTTTCTTAAAATACTATTATTTCGTTCATATAAAATTTTATTAATTATCATGCCCACGAAAAATTCCCACCTCGGCACCCTGTTATAAATCATTGCTTAAATGGAGACTCCTCGACATGCAATGTAAGCCAAATGGTTATATGACATAAACTAATTTTATTTATTTATTATTTTATTGCTAATTTTAAGACTACTAGCAAACGGCGCCTACCCATCCAGCAGATAAGATGCTTTGATGCTATAAAGAATCCCAAATCCCACATACAAAGATATGTACCTAGATATATGAGGAAGTTTTGGATATATGTGGATGATAAAATAGTAGGGGAGAACAATGGTAGCCCATCAATAGTAACGACCTCGACTTACGAGTTGTAGGTCGTGGATTCGAATCCAGGTGCTTTACTTTGTGTAAATAATTTCATCACCACTGCTGATGATGAGGGCAGGAGAATGAAAATTGCAATGCTTGTAAAAGGCTGCTAAGTCATAAGTACTAACATACCATAACACCAACATTGTACACTTAGTTCGCAATAAACGTTTTTGACTTTGACTTTGACTTTGGCTCTCAAAATGGTGAAGGAAAACATCGTGAGGAAACCGGCATGTCCTAGAACCAAAAATTCGAAGACATGTGACATCTACCAACCCGCACTGGGCCCGCGTGGTGGATTACGGCCCACTCCCTCTCACAGAGAGGAGGCCTGTGTCCCAGCAGTGGGAACATTATAGGCTGATTATGCAAGAGTAGGGGAGGACCAAAGAAACGATGGATGACTGTATGAGAGATGATATGGCTGGAAAGGTGGTGACTACCGAGATCACGACTGATAGAGAAGTATGGAAGAAAGGGTCATGCACACCACAAATAAATTGAGACAAGAGCAGAAGAAATGATGATAATGAAATAGATATACAATGTCGCCCATCGGCATGTGACCGCCCGCATTTTTCTGAATGTTCATGAAAAATTATCGAAAAATAACTTTAAAAGGGGGGAACATGACTTTTTTTTAAATTTTTTTTTTCAACCTCCCCACTATGATTTTATGAACTTAAGCTTGTGTTTTTTTTTTTAAACACGATTTAAAAAAAAAAGAATTTGTGTTCACCTCCGTTTTTTTTGCATAGTTGACAAATTTTAATAAAAATTTAATTAATCCGATAAAATAACTCATAAGCTTTTAGAAATAATAAACAGAATCCAAATCGAGCCAATAACATCGGAGATATGGCAAACGCTAAACAAAACATAAAAAATTGAATAACATAAAAAATATTAAAGATAGACCCCCCTTTTCAAAGTTATTTTTCGATCATCTTTCATGAATATTCAGAAAAATTCGGGCGGTCACATGCCGATGGGCGACATTTTATAGATATGCGTGAAAAACATAACCATCTCTTTGCTGTTACGCAGTTGGGTTAAAGAAAGAAGGAAGAAAAAAACGTTTATTTGAATACAGTTTGTGAAACACAAAATACAGACAAAATAAAAAAGAAACAGTGGCACTCCGGGAGTGCTGACAAAAGCGAAAACATGAAAAATAAAAATGGTGGCACTCCGGGAGTGCAGACAGAAATGAAAACTTGAAAAAGATCGCCTTGGTGGAAGAAAAATACTTATATAGAACATTGGTCCGTAATCTTATCTAAGTAAAGAGTACAATCGCGTTTACAAAAAATAATACTTCCGAAACCTTTAAAGTAAAAATACTTGCATAGAACATTAATCCGTAACGTAATATAAATAAAGAGCACAATCGCGTTTACAAAAATGAGGTGTCGTCAAGAGGTCGCGAAAAAATTCTTTAAAAATCGACACTGCTGTAATCAACGCGTTGATGTCTTTTATTCCACGCACCACTGTAATCAACGCGTTGATGTCTTTTACTCCACAGTGTCGGTAACAGGTCGCGAAATCAATGGTTTAGTCCCATCTCAAAAATGCCCAACGCGCCTAAAGAAGTTTTCACTTCAAAAATCGGTTAACAAAGTCACAAGTCAAATCATCTATAGGCCCATGTGTGGCACTTTTAAACGTCAAAAGGTCAATGCCCACATATTAGAACAACCGTGGCCAACAGTGGACACTGATAAATAGTTTATGGAATTATCGTTTAAGTTGTTATGAACACTTTCTAGTACTTATCAGTTCATAAAATTAGTCGCCATTTGGAAATAAAACAGTTTTCTTTGTGTTTACATTTTTTTTTTTTTTCTTAAACACAGACTTATTTTATACACTAACAATCACTTTTGAATGGTAAGTACCTACATAATTTTAGACACATACAAAATAATAGAATTGATTCTAGTCGCCCCTTCCAAAAGGTAGTTTTCGTATGGAGAAGAATGGCCAAGAAACTCCACCGTTACTCTTTTAAAATTTTATAATTAATAAATCAGTGTGTGAGGAAGTAATCACAGAATGTTAATGTGTGTGCCCCACAGCTGCGCCAAAAAGTGTTTTTTTTTTGTTCATTTCAGCATTATTGCCAGACAGATGCTGTCTGACGCTGGTTTTCTAATGAACCCTGAAGGGGGAGTGCAACAGTTTCAACATACCTAATACATAATGTTTATACTTCTAAATAAATAAATAAAATAAAATACAATAGACGTGGATATATTTAGTAACCTGTTCCGCTTAGCAATACCTAAAGAGCCATAAAAAACCCTGAAAGGACACGTGTTTCACCTCTCAACGAGGCATCCTCAGGATGACGATTGACTTGTCGCGAACTCGAACACGGCGTGTTGCCACACCGAGCGCTGAACGTAGGTGAAACGCATGGTTTCGTTGAGAGGTGAAACAAGTGTCGATTTTTTTCAGGGGTTTTTTATGCCTCTTTAGAAATAGCTAAGCGGAACAGGTTACTAAATATATCCACGTCTATTGTATTTTATAATGGATATCCGCAAGGTCACGCCTGAATCAACTAACTATAAATAAATTTGTAAACATTCGGACTGTTTTTTGTTTTGTGACATCCTTTCCCAAGCATTTATAGTAAAATTGCATCGTATACCTCACATCGGAGTATTGATCAGGGTTGTGTGACCTGCGCAGTGCAGCCAGCTTTTTTTTAGACCACCTAGACTTCCTTAGTGCAATACTGCAATGCCGCATTGCGCCTTCCGACGTCTCCCGTGCATCACGCATTGGTACTCAGAGCTTCTACCTGGTCACCGGGCTCTTTAGAACTTCAGGACCGCGTCTCCCTAGATTGGAAACTGAGGTAAGTGAATCAGTATTTCATTTAACGGATAAATCTGGGATGGAAAATAAAAAGTTTGCTGATTTACTTAACAATTGCTCCCAGCTAAAGCACTAGGAAGTGGTGAAGGGTGGGCGTTTTGGGGGACTGTCTTATGTAATTTTGACGTTCGAAAAGTGCTGATTCTCAACATAATTTTAATAAATGTTTTTTTATTTTGATGAAATAATATCCAACATGCCATAATGATTAGTTATTTGCTCAGTTTTTTTTTTTTTTTTGTGAAAAGGTGTTTCAATGGGGGGGGGATTTCATGAAGCTCTTAATAATCTATGTACTACGAGATATTATTATGATTACTTGACTACACAGTGAAACGAAATGATGAAAACAGAGTTTTATGAAAAAAAAGTGCTTTATTGAGGGGAGGGGGGAATGTGGGGGCGGTAAGGGATGAGGGCTGGGAAGTTACGTAGGGCGGGGGTTGCGGGGATCCAGATATAGTTTGTTCCTACACTCAATTTCAAAATCCTACTTTTATTATTATTATAATATATAATAATATACATTTATTTATATTTCTTACTTAATAATATTATAAACGCGAAAGTTTGTGAGGATGAATGAATGGATGTTTGTTACTCTTTAACGCGAAAACTACAGAACGGATTTGGATGAAATTTGGCATACTGATAGTTTATAACCTGAATTAACACATAGGATACTTTTCATCCTGATATTCTCACGGAATCGAGACTTACGCGGGTCAAACCGCGGGTACCCCGGTTTTTATTTAAAACTTATTATCAAAATACTACGTTATCTAATGATTATGTTGACTGTACAGTCACTAATAATTTTAAAACATAACATAACATCACGCTAGTACTCCCCGAAGGGTTTGGCAGAGGTGCACCTAAAGTTTACTCTCATTTCGTCCCATGTTAGGAGGCGAGTCTAATTTAAAGACAGTTTTGTGAAACAGTGTATCAAAGGAGCACAGAACAAAGGCGCGGGGGTCAAGGGAGGGGGGGCAGGGAAGTTACGCAGGGCCGCAGGGCCCCCTTGCGGGGGGATGCAGATGTGGGTGTGTCCTACAATCGATAAAGGCTGCGCACATTTGGGGCGGGTCGCGCAGCTTCGTGCCGCATTGCAGAGATCCTACTACCTATATCTCTTTCGCACACCGCTGCATCGGTTCCAATGCGGCTAAAGTTTAATAATTTATTGCAATTAGGCACATGATTCTAGTCGCCCCTTCCAAAAGGTAGATTTCATATGGAGAAGAACGGGCAAGAAACTCCACCGTTACTTTTTTTGAAATGTTATACAATATTTTGTATTCATTAATTATATAATTTTATGTGAAGACGATGCATCTAGAATAAAATTACTAAACCACAATAAGACCCGAGTTCACCAACGGCTGTTTAACAATATTTTACTGTTCACCAAGCACTAACAATTGGTTAAGTACTGTAATCGGACGGTTATCTTAAACGAACTAGCCGACTCAGTTTAACCGTTGGTTTACACTTTCTGACGTGAAGTTTTGCATTGTGCATCTCTTTTAGTTACAAATTAAAAATGCAAGACGCTTTGAATTATATCTTTGAAGAGAATAATGTGTAAGATGACTGAGAATATAAAAAGAATTTCGCGCACTCCCCGTATATTCCAAACACGGCGCAATTATTTCAGTAATCAATTAATCACTGATATTATTCAAAAGAAAACTAACACGACACGACGTAAAAATATTATGAATAGTTTGATCACAGAGTTTGACAATGACATTTGATTGACGTTGACATTCAAAATTCACAAAATAATGTTAAAACATTCGATCATTCGGTCATTTTCGACTCACTCATTCAAAAACGCTTGGTTATTTAACCGTTGGTTAGAAATGAATGGTGAACTGGAAAAAAACGCGGTTTGTTAAAACAACTGTTTTATGGTAACAGAACGGTTACGTAATCAATGGTTATGTTGTAGTTGGTGAACTCCAGCCTAAGTAATAAAAAAAAATAAAAAAAATTAAGCAATGACAGATAAACTAACTACCTTTGTGAGGGATACATGGTGCTCACATATTTACAAACATTGTTGAAGTATACGTTATTCAGCTGAGGAAAGGTCATTGACTACTACCGCTGCGCCCGCGTTGTCGTCAACCATAATTATGTAGTTAAGCGTAATTTTGAAATTGTGATATCTTTTAAACTATTCATTTAAATGATAATTATGATGTCAAGACTAAATTAATCTAAATTAAATTCCCAATTTAAATAACATATTTTATTGGATAAGGATTAATATAATACAAGTCAAAAAAACTACGGAAATAACAATGAAACTTTTATCAAATGCGCAGAGAAGAATGTACTGAATAATTTATTTAGTCCTATCCATTATATTTATTTTAATTATACGATGTTTCTTCACCTGAAGATTTCTATTTTACCATTTTCTAAAATGTTTTTCTTCGTTGTAGTTCGCTGTCGTGACTGAAAGCTACCGTTAAGAAGACCTTGGTCCTCCGAGCCGGTGGTTTGTAGACCTTCAGCGTAACCGAAGATCAAGATGAAGGTAAGTGTTTAAGAACCTATTTGTCATTTTCAGACCTATAGCGCATAGAGAGGATCAGTGACAGCTGGGCCCAAGTCAACTCAACCCGAATAATAATCCTACCAGATATTTAACTCCCGATTACGGTGATTTGTAACGGTCAGGCAGAAATTAATAAACGTTTATTAGCTCGTGCTTTGACTAAAACAGTCATGTTCTCATCTCTATCTTGCACTTGTAGTTTGACAGTAGTGCGACAGTGGTGTCGATTCCCTTGTTCACAAACTAAACTAAATTTAAGTTCAGTGCATCTTTTTCTTTCTATTTAATGAAAAGGACAGAAGGTAAATTTTAGTTTAGTCCTGTCAAATTAATCAGCGCCTGTCACTACTCCATACAAGTTTAGACGTGATTAAAAACTTGCCTACTAAAATTACGTCAATTTACGTCAAGCGCTGATTAATTTGACAGGACTAAACTAAAATTTATCTTCTGTCCTTTTCTTAATGAAATAGAAAGAAAAAGATGCACTGAACTTAAATTTCGTTTAGTTTGTGAACAAGGGAATCGGCACCAGTGACAGGAATATACCACTTAGCGTTTAATGACTTGCAATTATAACACTGAATTTGAAGTTGAAACCGTTTTTGGTGTAAAAAGGCATTTGGAAAGTTTTTAAATACTTTATTTTGCATCTAAAACTAAATATTCGGTGTTACGATATTAATTATTGCATTTCATAATCAATATTTTAGTTCACTAGTTAGCCATATTTCTTATTTCCCTAAAGTAATATTGCAGAATTAATCAAAACAGCGAAATATTTGATAGCTATTTGCGACGTTGCCTACTTTAAGGCGATTGGCACACTGCACCGCATCACGCAGCGTAGCGCGTGAATGCGTGTTTTAACGTTGCTTGTAAGTATCTCCATTTGTATAGAAAACACGCACAGTCCAACACACAGAAAATGCATCCACGCGCGTTCATTTTAGTTCGTTGACACGCAACATGCAGCGTGATGCGGTGCAGTGTGATAATCGCCTTAGGATAAACCCTCTTAAACGTCGCGCTCAATGATTTAATTGGATGCCTTCGTTTAATGAATGGCCTAGGCGTCCAATTAGCTGGCTAATTAACCAGATGGCTGCGATATATCGATGGTGGACAAATATCGTAAGGGACAAACCCTGAGTTTACAGGAGAGCCAAAAAACAAAATTTTACTTTTAAAAACGTCACAACTTTTTCATAGTTTTTCCTATTTATGATGACTAACATAACTTTATTTCACATCACAGTTCTTTGGAGCAGCCGACGTGTTCCTCGCCTCATCCGCACCACCCAAAGATGAAGATGAAGACATCACGAAAGGGGCCTTGCCGACTCCTTGGTCTCTAATAAGGCCGAGGAGCAGACGGGGTCGTCAATTTGATCTAAATTAATTTTAAAACACTTATTTCTTGCCACGTGCGTGACATCCACCAATTCGTACGTGTGCCCGCGTGGAGGATTAAGGCCCCCTCGCCCTCACAGAGAGGAGGCCTGTGTCAACTGTGTCCCAGCACTGGGAACGTTACCCCGGATCCACACTCTCCAGAAGGCAAGACAAAGTGAAGCGAGCGCGATAGTGCGGATGGCGCCCTCGCCTCCTCTCGTCGTCTCTCGCATCGCCTCGCCTCGCCTCGAATAAAATGAGAGTGTGGATGGGTAGCACTCGTGTAGCCTCCGCTTGCCTCGGCTCGTGCAAGGGCCTCCACGAAGCGCACTCGCGAAAGTGTGGTTCCGGGGTTACAGGTTGATAATACAACAGCCATGAATGATTTGCCACGCATGCTTCAAGCTGTGTGTATGTGTGTGTATCTCAGTGCGAGCATTCGTTGATGGGGGATGTGGTGATTCGTTGAGCCTGAGATATGCGTGGCAAACCATTCGTGGTGCCTCGCGAGTCTGTACGTGGCTTTTGATTTGTATTATTTTTTTCTTTTATGGTTTTGACGGTTACTTGAAGGAGCTCGTGGCTAAGTAATAACAGCCGCATGGGTCGATCCATCAGGTTAAGCTACGCTTGCCGGGGTTGGTCCGTGAATGGATGACCATCTTTTCATACCGAGACTCCTCCGTGCCTCGGAAAGCACGTAACCGTTGGTCCGTTTTATTTTGAGTGTATTTTCAATAGTTTCAATAATTATTTGATTCAGGCGTTATCTTGCGGAAATCCATTATAAAATACAATAGACGTTGATATATTTAGTAACCTATTTCACTTAACGATTCCTAAAGAGTCATAAAAAACCCTAAGAAATCGACACGTGTTTCACCTCTCAACGAGGCATCCTCAGGATGACGATTGACTCGCGACAAGTCAATTGTATTTTCAATGGCTTTCTTTATTTTTTTGACACGTTTATAAGTTTGTTGGGTTAGCTGTAGGTAGCAGAGCTTTTGATGTGCAAAGCTCGTTCGGGGAAGTACTACCACCATGCTCATTTCTGCCGCCAAACAGCGTTGCTGCTGTGATCCGGCTCGAAGGGTATGGGTGCCGGTATTATCACAGGCACATCAGACATTCCAGCTTTGTCTAAAAAATGGCAATGCACCTGCGATGCCTCTCATTGATAAGTATTGCAGGTGCCCACAGGTGACGGTGACCACCTTCTATCAAGTGAGCTGTCGACTTGTTGCCATTCAATAGCGTTAAGAATTTTATATATTGTTATAAAATATAAGCTCGATTTACACTAACACCAATACATACAATTTCATTTTTAAATATAAGCATTTAGATAATAAAATTAGGTTAAGGATTGTGTTATTTTATTTCGAAAAACCTCAACCTCCTTTTTAAATTAAAAACTTTATTTCGAGCCAAGACTCATAGAGGGTTAGTAACAATATTCTTAAAACTACGTGCTAGTAAACAACACAATACGGTGACACAAGTAACTTGACAGCAGTGAATTATATAAGGACAGTCCACTCTGTCAGCTATCATTTTCAGAACCCTGTTGGGGCTGGCCATGACTCGTGCCACCATTGATGCAACGCGCTTGCGCATTATAGTATAAAAACAATGTACACGCGCCGCCACAAACATCCCTGACGCACTGCAACGCCATGGCAGCCCCATCAGTTTTCTCAAAGCATTATTAAATTGGACACGAAGGGCTACTTCTCCCACAAGCTGCATGTGTAGAAGGTGGTACAGAATACTCAAAAGAGCGTCACCTTTATGTCTGCAGTACAACGTGCAAACCTGCGGGCTAACATATTCGCACGCACGGACAGAGCCCTCCGACTCTGGACCGGACTTTTTTTAGAGTTCAGTTTTTTCCGTGGGTAAATCCTTATGAATATCCTCCATCTTGGGAGAACGGAGGGTTATGTCGGACTCCTACCAACTAAATCCCTACTGTTCCTTCTACTATCATGAGCCGGGGGGCCAGGAGATAGTGGTGCCGATTCCCTTGTTCACAAACTAAACTAAATTTAAGTTCAGTGCATCTTTTTCTTTCTATTTCATTAAGAAAAGGACAGAAGATAAATTTTACTTTAGTCCTGTCAAATTAATCAGCGCCTGTCACTCTCCATACAAGTTTAGACGTGATTAAAAACTTGCCTACTAAAATTACGTCAATTTACGTCATCAATCAATTGCCTTAGTCTTTTCCCAACTATGTTGGGGTCGGTTTCCAGTCTACCCGAATGCAGCTGAATACCAGTATTTTACATGTAGCGACTGCTGTTCGGACCTCCACAATCCAGTTACTGGGTAATACCATACTCTTTGGTAAGACTGGTTGACAGACTTTCAGACTTCTGACTACTCGTAACGACTGTCAAAGATCTACAAATGACAGCCGGGACCACGGCTCGACAACCGGCTAGGATTTTGTAGTAAATAAAACGACACTTTTCTAGACCTACGCATACATTTTTAATTAATTAATTGTGTTGATAAGATTATAATACCTTAAATAAATGCTACATTATTGTTTATATATAATGAAGAATTAATTATTTTGGTGATTACAGAACCATCAAAACCAATTTTATTTGCCATCTTAGGTAAATTATTTTATTATAAAAGTAAGAAAATAATGGAAAGGAGTAGAATGTTGACCGATCATAAAATAATTAAGAATATTAGCAATGTGTTGCACATCACTAATGTTCTTGTGAACTCCTCCTCTCCACTCCTCATTTAAGGAGCGTTCAGTAAAATAGTAAAATTACACTGTACTGTAATATTACTATTGTCACTGTTTTTGTAAATGCATTATTTAACTGAAATAATAATGCAGTTTGTACGACCACGGACAAAGGTTTGATCGGCTATCTTCGGAAAAACCGAAATTTAACAAGCAAACGTCGGCTTTTCTGAAGACAACTGAAGGCACCGTAGTCCTACCACATGCTGCATGGCTATTGTTCAGACGCGGATTCAAGAGTAATTAGGAAAAATCAAGGAATCTTAATTTTAAAAACTAAGATCCGTTGATGTCCATGACTACCGCAGGACCACCAACGCCAATCGGTTCGATATTTAGTAAATAATTAGTACCCAATTGATACTAATTAGTGCTCGAACGACAAAATTGGTACCTTAGTAGTTTTCGAGAAACTCGACTTTGAAGGTGGTCTGGCGGTAGTCGCGCTCTCTTCAGCAGGACCACCATGAGCGCTGAAAAAGGGGGCATGTTACAACTATTCTAAGTATACAAATAATTAGTACCCATACATGTGATTCATTACGTAAAAAAACAGAACTGAAACATTTGTATTTACCGAGAAATCAACGATGATAACTTTCGCGCGCTCATTCATGAACACCATGATTTTGAATGTTGATTCCAAGTTTGAGGAGCTTGCCGCTTTCCTCAAACCTACCTAGAAAATTTGTACCCTGCAAGATACAATTAGTGCCCAAAATTCAAAACTTCAGTAGTTTACGAGATATAGGTACCATGCCATTAGGTGGGGTGGTGGTAGTCACGGTGTAAAATTTTCATTTCAAGATTTCCCTATTAAAAACTTTGTGATTTCTTCCCTTGAAAAAAACTAAAAACTTTGTGATACAAAAATTAGTACTCCTATAGAAGTTATAGCAACCAAAAATTCAGATTCCTAAGTGTTGTATTTTAAAAGAAATTTGCTTTCATTACTTTTCATACTAAATCTTCGCGTATAACCCGACCAAATTAAGTTGTCATGGTATTGAGCAGTCTATCTATTCTGTAAAAATCTCACCGTGAAAACTTAGGTGAAGTGAGCTCGAAGTGAGGTGATGATAGTGCCACCCCACCAACCTGGAATCAACATTCAAAGTCGTGGTGCTGATGATCGAGCGCATGAAAGTTATCATCGTTGATTTCTCGGTAAATACAAATGTTTCAGTTCTGTTTTTTTACGTAATAAATCACATGTATGGGTACTAATTATTTGTATACTTAGAATAGTTGTAACATGCCCCCTTTTTTGGCGCTCATGGTGGTCCTGCTGAAGGGAGCGTGACTACCGCCGGACCACCTTCAAAGTCGAGTTTCTCGAAAACTACTAAGATACCAATTTTGTCGTTCGAGCACTAATTAGTACCAGTTGGGTACTAATTATTCTACTAAATATGGAAGTAATTGGTGTTGGTGGTCCTGCGGTAGTCACGGACATGATCCGTTGACTCCTTTGTCCCCTTAATCTTAAATCCGCGCCAGCCATAGTCAAATAATAGGGCAATTCATTTTGCAAATCTTGTAGAGATCATTAACATGCAGTAAAGAATATCTCATGGTATATTTTTCAAAGCATGTTAATACAAAAATTTAAAAAATAAGCTGGAAGAGGTTTCCTCAGTGTGTTAGGTACTGTCAGGAGCCGGGTAACGAAAGAAGCAGCCGGACGAGACGCTGCAGTGCCTGCATCATGTCACATTTGCCAACTGCGACGAGTGAATGATGACATCGCCCAGAAGGACCTGAAACAGAATTAATGATAAATTATAATTAATTAATTAATAACCAACCCAAACCGGCCCTCTGGGTCGGGTGTTCGTGACGGTAAGACGTGCTTAGTGGCTGTGTCGTTAAAAAGATAGATTGGCATAGTATTGGTTGGAGATCTATTGTAAATTAAGGTAACCTATTCGTTTTATGGTAAAAATTTGAATACTGATTGAATTGTGATATTATGTGGGGAATAGATGTGATGGTATGGTGTAGAATATTGAATTTGATGTTGGCAAATAAATATAAATGACTGACAAATATCTTGGTGTTTCATATTACTTCCTTATCCCTGAAATGATAGATATGTAGTTTTATTAAACAGTTTTAGATTATGATATTGGGGTAACGACTTTAAGATTCATTTGGGGATTAGTATCCATTTTGATGTTAAATAATTATATTCGGCATTAAATTAGTTATTTTAGACCAACGGTGTTTCTTATTACAATCCGGTACGGTCCTTTTCGGTCCGGTTTCTGCCCAACCCTTCGGGGAAACAAGGCGTGATGTTATGTTAGTATGTGTTAATTATTAATAACTGTTAATTCATTAATTATTAGGCATTAACTAAATTACTTGCATAACTAACCATCATGTCATAGGGGTGGAAGTTTAGCGAGGAGCATCCTTAGGCTGCCTATCCACTGGGGCGGAGCGATGCAGCGGAACGGAGAAATGTGCCAATATTGGTTGGTTAATATTGGCACATTTCTCCGCTCCGCTGCCTCGCTTCGCTCCAGTGGACAGGCATCCTTATAGTTGATTTAAATGATTATTTGAAATGAGTATCTGTCAAGCCTTTTGCTAACTATGTTGCGATCGGCTTGCACTGCAACCGAATTTAGCTGAAGACGATAAGATAACATGACAATGGTAAGTGAAAGCGCACAGTTTAAATAATCGATCACTTTTAGATAATTGAAAAAAATCGTGAGGAAACCAGAATGTATTTAGAACCAAGTTTCGAAGACATGCGACCTCCACTAACCCGTACTGTGCCCGTGGTGGATTCCGGCCCACTCCCTCTCACAGAGAGGAGGCCTGTGTCCCAGCCGTGGTAATATTATATTAAGCTGATTATATTAAGAAAGGTAAATAGAATATGCTTTAAACCACGAGGCCACCACTGCCCCACTGCAAGTGAATATCATTCACCAAATATTTTTTGTTTCCTCGACCATCTTGTGAAGTAGTAAGGAATTAGACAAGGCCTCAACTTTAAAATCGTCTGGTCACATAATAGTAGCGAAATTATAATTAATTAAATCATGTACCTTGGTCTTTAAAGCTGGGACACGCAGTAATGTAGGGCTGCAGAGCCTGGAGCCCCGGTTGCGACTGCAAGATGAATTCGTGATGCACGGCAGACGGCGGGTGGCGCACTGCGGCATTGCACAAAGGAAGCTAGTCTAGCATGGTCCGAATGCATGGCGCAGGTCACAAATTGAAGATCAATACTTTGATATGAGATTCGGCCACGTTGCAAATATTTTTGTGCCTATGATTTCTTTTCTGAACTGCATAATTTTTATCTGATATACAGTATCTGTCCCTCGGGTATCATCGTATTTCCGAATACAAACGAATGCTAATTTCCATGTCCATCAATTACCTATTAGATTTATCATTTATAGGTACACACGGTGTCTACATCTCTTTTTATCCTTTGTCCTATCGTAGGTATGCTGGAAGAGATTTCTTTAGAAATAAGCATCACCTTTGTATTTTTTTTCTGTTCTTTTCTTCGTCTATTTATATATTAAGTGTTAAATAAATAAATAAACAGAACTTAGTACTTTATTGTTGCTGGCAGCATTGCCACCTTTTTTTTTTTTTTTTTTTTTTGGTTGGGAAATTATCAAATAACTTCTCCCGCTCTGGGTGGAGCGGGAGGGCGTGTCAGACTCTTACTGACTAAAACCCACCCGTGTTCCTTCGGTTGCCCTGTTGCCGGGGGCCACGATGTCCCCATCGGTTTTCTTCGAACCCCCGGCAGGCATTGGCCCTAACGGACCCCGTCAATTCTGCTGACATCTCTTTGAGGCGCGCGTGGAACACAACGCGCCGTCGACCCGGGCTTGGTCCTTATCGGACGGCGAGCTACCCATTGCTCACCGTCCGCAAGCCCGCGCCTACGGTGGCCGGAAATCGGCTCGCGATTCCCGCCCCGGGCGTCTCCTCCTGCGGCGGTTAGGGGCGTGAGGGCGCGAAATTTGCAGCATTGCCACCTTGGACGGCAAATTGGCAATGCGGATTTTTTGGGCTTAAAAATAGGCCAGCCCTCTGGTCACGTGAAGAGTCGACCAACCGCTTGGCGATGACCCGTATACCCGTAATACAACATAATCACAATCTGTTTCGATTTGAAACAGGTTGCTAATCCATTGCTCCATAAGTTGGAAAAAAAATCTGCTCAACAACGTAAATAACGCAACGAATGTTGTTGAACTATCAAAATGAAACAAACTAAGCAAAATTGTTTACGAAAATAAGTTACGCAATTAGGGTAGGTACAGGAACCCTAAAAATTTTTAATAATTTTATTAGATAATATAATAAACACTAACAATAATCCTTAATAACAATATACAAGCTAACACTAAAATATACGAGTCTAAAGTATGTACAGATAAATAAATATAATAAAAAAGCGGAAGAGCTCATTGGACATCGAAAAATTCGTCCTCATCGCCGTCATTGGTAAAAGTGCCCAAAAAATTGGCAGCATTGCCACGTTGGATTGCAATGCTGATTCTTTAGGCTTAAAACCGCTTAGCGATGTCCCAAAATACCCGAGCACGCGGACCAATTTTTTTGAAAATTCCTTAGTATACTTTATCTGGCATGTCCTAGAACCAAAAGAATCGCAGCCATGTGACATCTACCAACCCGTACTGTGCTCACGTGGTACATTTCGGCACACTCCCTCTCACAGAGAGGAGGCCTGTGTCCCAGCAGTGGGAACATTATAATATATGTTGACACTTAGTAAAAAGGGGCGGTGACGATAACTGTGTTCCGTCTGTCGTGAATATGGATAGGACCAATGAGGAGATAGAGGGACATCGCACTTTTATTGATTTTAGACCGTGCCCACTGACCTACATCTCCCGCCCCGCACACCCTTCCTCGACCCCTATACTGTGCTGGCTAATTTAACCAGATAGCTGCGACATATACACATATGGCTGAAATTTTCCAAACTACTAACTAATTGAGCCGTGTCAACCATAAATATGTGGATGACGGCATAAGCTTGTTTTTAAAGTGCGATTTTTCGTCGTCAGCCACATTTTTCATGTTAAATTGTATGTAGTATGGCTGACAAGTCTTGGTAATTTTTTTTTTTTTTTTTTTTAATGGCCTGGTTGCTGGGACCTTTTAGCCAAGTCTTTATTTGGTTTCATTTTCTTCACTAAATTTCTTCGAAAGTGTTTTTGATATATTTATATATTGCTCGATAACAAGTCTTATTTTTTAATAATTCGGTCAAGCGGCGGGAGGTATTATTTAACACAGCACTTTCACTATACAATTCACTTAATTCACTCGCTAAAATCAGTCTGTGTAATTTATGATTTGGACAGTCAAAAAGCATGTGATCAACATTTCCAATGGCAAAGCTGCAACTTGTACATTTGTTGTCTTGAACAATACCTAGTCTCGATAAATGAGCAGGTGTTTTGGAATGGCCAAAGCGGAGTCTGTTAATCGTCGTTATGAAGTGTCGACTAGCTGGTCTCAACTTATAATACCACGGCTTTGAAGGTATCTCCTCTTGAATATTTTATAACTGTAGTCACAGATTACATAAATATATAGTGATGGCATCGGTACTTTTACCTACATTTTGAGAAATATTAATTTTGTAAGTGGAAGTTTCGAAAACAAAAGAGAAAAATAATTAGTTTTTTTGCAAATGAAACGTAGGTATAGTATAGGTAAATGTTTTAATTGCTTTTATTCATATTTAGCGAGGCGCAGGTTTCGCGCGCTTTTGAAATCAAATGGCTGACAAAATGGTTGACGCCAAATTGGCGTCGCCAATGATATCATTGGCTGACGCGGCCCCATTGAGAATTCTTACAGTGGCGCCGCGTCAGCCCTATATGGCAGCCACCATTATTTATTTTACTATTCTATTATGTAAAATGTAACGAAAATAGTGTAATGAGACATTCCTCACATTCCATGGACGTAATTTACAAAAAATAAAACAATTAGTTCATTTGTTGGTACGCCATTATATGTGTTAAGATACAAAGGTGTAGTTCTAATTGTGAGTAACCGGTGGCGCTAGTTTACGAACGTAAATGATCCGTTCCACGGAACAAGATTGGTCTTTATTTCAGTACCTATTATCAGTATGGTTCCGCTGAAGCCCCGCGCGTTCGATGACGTCAACCTCGCTCAAGCACGGAGCGCATTCCGACGGTGCGGAATGTTTATGACCTTGGTAACAAAAAACGCTCTCCTGCTGTTTCTATGGGCTCTAGGCCCGTTATCTAAACTGTTTTGGTTTCGTGAATAAACAGACCGTATTATTAAGTATAAGCTATACTCGTGTTACGAGAATTGTATTTATAAACAAAATGTAATCATCAGATAAGGGGGAAAAACGTGTTGGTTCCTGTTTCTTCCTGTTTCATGTTTATTTCTGATAAAACTACTGTATCAATTTACACGAAATTTTGCAAATTACATTATGAATAAATACGTAATCTAACAAAAGCGTTTGTTTGATAGTCCTACGTAACATTTTCATATTATTGAAACTCAAACTTCATAGCGCGCGGAGCCGTTTTTGTGAGTTTGCGTATTATTACGCGTGACTTTGAAAATTCACATCCTTGTTATAGTAAGTAGTTTCTAATAAAAAATGTTACTAGGGTACTATATAAACCTTTATTTTATTTTATTTTATTTCTTAAGAAAACTTACAGCTAGGATACAAATAGTTGATAGTTAGTTGTAGTGGACTGTATTTTTAACCGACTTCCAAAAAGGAGGAGGTTATATGTTCGACGCGTATGTTTGTTTTTTTTTTTTTTTTTTTTTTTTTTTTTTTTTTTTTATGTATGTCCACCGATTTCTCCGTCGTTTGTGGACCAATTTTGAAAATTCTTTTTTTGTTTGAAAGGGTATGCTTCCAAATTGGTCCCATATAAATTTTATTAACTTTGCTTGGGTAGTTTTTGAGTTAGCTACAAAATACGTATTTTTTTCCCACTTAGTATGTAGATGATATGATAAGTTCCTGTCACTGGTAGCAGGTAGTGGTATTCGAATGTGTGTGGGGTAGGTACCACAACTAAAAAGTGAAAAATAAAAAACTTTTTACAAAAAAAAAACAACCGACTTCCAAAAAAAAACACTACAAAGTGAAAAATAACTTTAATTTCGGAAGTCGGTGGCAAAAAACGAAAACAAAAAACCCAAGACACCGACTTCCGAAATTAAAGTTATTTTTCACTTTGTAGTGTTTTTTTTTGGAAGTCGGTTGTTTTTTTTTTGTAAAAAGTTTTTTTTGTTTCTTGAAATAAAAGGCTTCTTGAGACTTTTTTCCCGTTTATTGTCTTGAGTTGTTTCTTTCTTGAGCGCCAGGATCCGAATGAATCACCGTGGCTCAAGGCGCGTCTTTTATACAATTTCGCTTAAGCTAAGTTCCCTTAACGAGAGCCGCGAATTTTAAGACCATTTTACGTGCAATTTTCTCTATGATTTATGGCTTCAAGCCCCTACTTTTTATTGATCCCAAGGTTGGATCGCTATGAAATTTGCACATAATAGAGCTTACATAACCCTGTCTTAGTTTAAATAATAATATTTAACATATCTCTTAGTAACAAAGACTTCCTAGAACATTAACTGGCTAAATTTAACTTTGGTACATTTTCATTATACAAAACTGCTAATATCTTAAGAACCCGTGGGCCGATTCACATAATTCAAACGTGACAAATGGTTTTACACTTAATCCTCTCATTTGAGACTAAAATTACGCGAATATCTTTATAAACAAAAAACCTCATTTTCAAGTTACGTAATTATACTGAACATTTTTCTTCAAACATTAAAGTTACACAATTCACACCTTTTCGTTGTCTTGCTAGATTCTAATAAGAAAACTAACAACTAAATTCAAATAAGAAACTAATTAGAACACCATAAAACACTTAAAATCTAACTAGATACTAAAAAACTTATACAAAGTGGCAAAAGCTCACCCACATCCCGCCGCTACTTGCGCTATGGTGCACAGATAGGGTCTCGACTTACTTTTCTAAACTATCATTTTTACACATTTTAAACTTATTCTTACGCTACACTGGCACATGACTCAGTCTTATGTATTATATAACGAAAACACTCGGCGTCCGTTACATTCCTCCCCCCGGCGCAGCCCGCGTAGCCTCTTCATTCTTCATCACGACGACGAGTTTACTCACGGGGCGTCGGAAGGTGCCGGTTCTGGTGCGTACCTCGACGACCCTGATGCCGCCGTCCGGTCCGCGATGCGTGCGCTCGACGACTCCCATCGGCCAGGTGTTCCGGGGCAGCGTGTTGTCGACCACGAGGACCACGTCGCCGGCTTGTAGCGGACGCGCGTCGTTCTGCGGCTCGCCGCGAGGTACCAATGTAGGGAGGTACTCGCGCAGCCAGCGCCGCCAGAAGTGATCAGCGAGCGCTTGACTAGCTCGCCAGGTTCTTCTGTCCGCTTCGTCGCAGGGTCCCGTCGATGGCAGCCCGTCTGATGAGCCCAACAGGAAGTGGTTGGGAGTTAAGGCCTCGGGATCGCTGGGGTTCACGCTGACATGGGTCAGCGGTCTTGCGTTAATGGAGAACTCGGCTTCAGTGAGTAGAATTCTCAGGACTTCTTCTGGTGGCGCCTTCTCTCGCAGCGTTACGCTGAGTGCAGTCTTCACGGAGCGTACCATTCGCTCCCACGCGCCGCCTTGATTGGGCGCGCCAGGAGGTATGAAGCGCCACTCCATACGATGCAGTAGCCCCTCGTCTTGCAGGGCAGGCATCCACTCGGTATAGGCGTTGCGAAGCTCTTGATCAGCCCCGCGGAAGTTGGTCGCGTTGTCGGAGTACATCAGTCTTGGCCAGCCTCTGCGCGCAGCCATTCGCCTCAGCGCCATGATTGCTGAGTCGGTGGAGAGTGATGCGACGAGCTCGATGTGCACGGCGCGGGAAGTGAGGCACGTAAAGAGTGCGCCCCATCTCTTCTCTCGGCGGCGCCCTATCTTGACCGTCATTGGCCCGAAGTAGTCCACCCCGCAGTTAGTAAACGGGCGGTGGAACGGGTCAAGGCGGGCGTGCGGCAGGTCCCCCGTAGCTGGTGGCTGCGGCGTTGCTCGACGTCTTCGGCAGTAGGCGCAGTTCTTCTCTACGGCGCGTACCGTGGGTCGCAGGTGGATGACCCAGTACCGCTGCCGCAGGTCGTTTGTCACGCGCTCTCTGTTGGCGTGACCCGCTGCACAGTGCTCCCGCAGGACGAGGAGCTTGGTCAGCTGATGGCGGCCGTCCAGTATGATTGGCCGCTTTGTCTCGGTGGGTGCGGCAGAGGCCTCGATCCGACCTCGCACCCTCAGGACGCCGCCTTCCAGCACCGGATCCAGACGATACAGCCGACTCGTCTTCATCAGTGGACGAGCAGACCGGATTCTCTTCAAGTCGTCCCCGAAGCTGTCTTCTTGAGCTTGTCTCATCAACTCTGCTTCGGCTCGCTGGATGTGGCGGTGTTCTAACGATGTCGCTTTCTTTCTGCAAATATCAGTGAAGGCAATTACTCGGGCGACGGTTCTCACCAATCTCTCGTACTTGGAGAAGCGAGCTGGGTCAGGCAGCCAGCTGTCTTGTTTCTTCTCTGTGATGTGGAGGACCTCCTCGTCCTCTGGCTCGTTCGACGCCGCTGCAGGCCACTGTTCCTCTGGCAGGAACAGGAAGTCGGGCCCCTGGAACCATCGATCCTTTTCGCTGATTGGTGTGTCGACAAGCCGGGTGGCGTCGTCGGCTACGTTGCTGGCTGTGGGTAACCAACGCCAATCTTCTTTCTTGGTCAGCTCGGCGATCTCTCCCAGTCGGTGGGCGACGAACGGAGTGTAGCGCCGCATGTCATGATGAATCCAGTGCACGACCGTCGTTGAGTCGGTCCAGTAGGTCGTCTGGCCGATGTCGATGCGATGCTCCTTTCTTATGGTGTCCGCCAGTCTCGCTCCGATGACCGCCGCTTGCAGCTCCAGGCGTGGTATTGTCTGGACTCGGCGAGGTGCCACCTTGGCCTTGGCGGCTACCAGCACGACGTTGACACTTCCATCCTTGTTCTTGATCCTCCAGTAAGCCACGGTTGCGTAGGCTTGTTCGCTGGCGTCACACAGGATGTGCAGGTCGATGCGCTCGTACTGTCTCTTCACGTAACATCTTGGCAGTCGGAGTTGAGTGAGCTCGCTGAGGAGGGCGAGCCAGGAGGCAAACAGCTCGTTTTCTTCGTCAGGCACTTGTTCATCCCATGAAATCTGCAGCCGCCACAAACTCTGTAAAATTATCTTAGAACGTATAGTGTAGTGACTTAGTAGCCCCAGTGGGTCGTATATTGACATCACTGCACTGAGAGCCTCACGTTTGGTCGGCGCGCGGGTCCTCGCACGCACTTCGGACGGGACTCGGTTCATTGACGTGTTGAACCCCAGCTCGTCTCTCTCCGCGCTCCAATACAGCCCCAGTATCTTACTCTCAGGCTGTTCTCCCCCCAGTTGCGTGGGAGAGGTGGCTTGTAGTTCTGCAGGCACATCACGTAGCACCGTTGAGTCGCTGGAGCTCCATCCTCGCAGCGTGAACCCGGCGTGCGCGTGCACCGCTCTCGTTTCTTCCACCGCTTTCCAGGCTTCGTCACTGGTCTCATAACTGGCCACCAAATCGTCCATGTAGTGGCTCTTCTTGATAGCCTCCAGCGCGCGTGGACACTCCTGCCCATACACATCTGCGTTATGGTTGCGGACGTAGTGGGCCATGTACGGGGAGCTCGCAGCGCCGAAGATCATGCTGGTCATCTTGTACTTCTTTGGAGGCTCTTCCCTCTCGTCGCCTCTCCATAGGAACTGCTGCGCTGGTTGATCTTCCGGCCGTATTTTGATCCTCAGGAACATTTCTTGCACGTCCGCAGTGATCGCTACCGCCTTCTCTCGAAACCGGAAGAGGATTCCCGGCAGGGACAGCAGCAGGTCGGGTCCTTCCAGCAGCTCGTCGTTCAAGCATACGCCGTTGCTCTTTGCCGCCGCGTCGAAAACCAGTCGATGCTTGCCGGGCTTGTTCGGGTTCTGCACGGCAAAGTGTGGCAGGTACCAGCAGATGGGGCTCCTTTCTTCAGATCCGTTGCACAGCTCTGCATATCCTTTGTCAACCAGATTGTTGACTTGTTTGGAGTACTCTGCTGCGAACTCTGCGTCGGCATCCATCCTTTGTTCAATCTTCTTTAGTCGGCGAAGTGCTTGCCCGTAGCTTGAAGGCATGGTGACGTCGTCCCGCCGCCACGGCAGTCCGACCTCGTACCCGGTGTCAATCTTCCTGATTGTTTTCTTCACTATGTCGATGGCCCGTAGATCCGCGTCCTTGATCCTCGGCTTCCCCTGTATGCCGAGCGCGTCGATCTTGAAATGGCGATCCACTAATTCATGAAGCTCCTGGTTGCTGGTCTCCGTTGTCCGGTCGGGCTCGTACACGTGCAGCACGTTTCCCTGTTGACATATGACGTTACGTGGTGCGGTTCCGTGCACCACCCATCCTAACTGTGTCCTCGAAGCGGCTGGTTGTTCCGGTCCACCGACTCGGAGCTCGCGGGAGACAATGCACTCCCAATGGTCCGTTCCCACTAGGAGTCCTGGGCGCACCTTCTCGTAGCACACCTCTTCTGGCGTCAGGTCCCGCAGGTGCTCGTAGTCCAGCAGAGTGTCCGGGATAGATTGTTGATGCAGGCGAAGGTTCTTCATGGTCCTCGCTCGGATCCTGTAGCCGTCCTTATTCTTCAGTCCTCTTACCTGGACGTTCACCAGCTGGCTCTCCATCTCCTGCTGCGACATGTTGACCCCGTTCAGGTGAAGCGGCTGTGATGGTCCTTCTGCTCCGATGCTCTCCGCCAGATCCTTATCGACAAGGGTGATGGTGGCTCCTTCATCCAGGAGGGCGTATGTCCTCGCCTCCCCCCGTGGTCCGGATACGACGATAGGGCACATCTTGAGTAGGACCGTCCTTGTTCCAGCAGCTGGACGTGGTGCCACTGACATGACAGTCTCTTCTTTGGGCTGCTCAGCTGGCTTCGGGTCCTCCTTCCGTTCTTGATGGAGAGTCGCATGGTGCGGACGGCTGCATTGATCCACGCCACACGCCTTTGCTTTGCAATTCATGCGCCTGTGTTGCTTCAGGGCGCACCGGAAACATATTCTTTTTTCCTTTAGGAACTTCCACCGATCTTCAATGGTGAGCGCTTTATACTTCGGGCACTGCGTGAGTATGTGAGCTTGTTCACATTTGGGACACTTATCCATCTCTTC